>JAGDQO010000085.1:0-2730417 GCA_018342035.1 Solanum appendiculatum
ATTAATCGTTTGGAGATTGTTCAGCATATTGAAGGGGTGGCTTAGGAGTTGTCTTTGCCACCTGATTTGTCGAGTGTTCACATTATACTTTATATTTTGATGCCGAAAAAGTACCATTAGGTTGACTCTCATATGATTAAATAGGATTCAGTGTTACTTGATCAGAACTTGACTTTTGTGGAGGAACTAGTAACCATCTAGGATAAGAAAAATCGAAAGTTTAGATCAAAAGAAATTATTTTAGTAAAGGTTCATGCAAGCATCATCAGATTAAAGAGGCTATTTAGGAGTACAAATCGAACATACGGATCAAATATTCCCTAATTTATGAGGGTCAAGTACCTTCTATTCTTTTACCGTTCGAGGACGAACGTTTGTTTTAGTGGTAGATGATGTAACGACCCGTTAGGCCATTTTGAGCACTAGAACTATTTTGACTCTTCCCGTAAATTTTAAATAGGAATTTTGAACTATTCGTTTAACCACGGCTATTTAGTTGCTAAGTAATTTTAAATAATTAATTTAGTTAGTAGTTAATGGGCCAAGTCCATAATTTATTTAATATCATATATCACTTGGCCCAGGTGGAAAGTTTAATTAAGTTAAAAGGGATTTAGTAATTTTCGGTCATAACATAAAGTGAAGCCGCTTGACATTGAACTATCGTCGACAATATGAGGACAATCCAGTTTGCATCAGGTAAATCTAATCACATCTAATATGTATTTTGTGAATATGAACAGAGGTCTATTGATTATTATTATATTATTGTAATTAGATGAGAAATTGGAAAGAACGTGTTTCAGTGGTGGTATTAGGTTTGAAGTTTATAGTTATTAATAGTAGTGGATAATTAGGGCATAATCATTGGCCAAGAATTGAGAGCTAATAATTACAAATCTTATTATTATTTGTTGGCTTAGGAAGAAAGAAGTCCTAGAATAAATTAGGGGTAAATGTTTAATTAATGATATATGTGTGCTAACTAGTACATGTGATTCATTCCTTCTATAGTTGAAAATAGATGGAAGTTGGAAAGATACTCATGTTCAGTATAGTTTATACAATTGTATAGGTCAGGTTATTAGTTATGGTGCAGGTATTAGAGTTACCATGGTTGTCGCCACTGGTTCATAACCAGTTGGTTTCCATTTTTAATTAATATTATTTTATTATCATATTATAAAGTAAGTTGTCATAATACCTTTAAAGTTATTATCATTGGAGAAATTGAGGCTTAATCCTAAGTTTGAAAGTTATGAAGTATGAGACTTGGTATATTAGTTTGTATCAAGACATAGGAAATTGATTATAGATTTGAGTGGGTTTTTGAGTTTAGGATAGACATATAGTAATTAATATGGGTGTCTACGAATTCATTTACTTATAAATAATACATATTTGATAGATTTGAAACGCTTTGAAGCTTTGCGAAAGGAAAATGCAAGATCTTGAGGATTCGTGACACGTGTTCGGCATTCAAGGTATGTTAAGACTTACTAGACTTCGTTGAGGGACATTTTCTAATTTAAGATTAAAAATGGAATAGACAATGGGTAAGGGCGAAAGATGGGGGTCTCGTACCAATGGTGTGACGGGCATTGGTACGAGTACTGGTGTTATTAAAGGGAAAGTTTATTACTATAGTATGATAGATTGTAATCTGAGAATGCCAAAGCATATGGGCATTAGCTGATGTATTAGTGACTTGGTTTATTGTGTGGTTGTGTTTCTTTATTGAACCTGTATATTTGTGATAATTGTGGTGATTATATGTCCAAGTGACATTTGATTTATTGAGATGCTTCATTATCCCCTTTATTTTATATCATATTGTGAACATGCATTGACATGAGATTGAGTATGAGTAAAGGTCTAACACGTGGAGATCGTCCGTGTTGAGATCGAGTTATGATTATAAGTTGGGCACGTGGAGATCGTCCGTGCTGGGGATTGTGAGATGTTATGATTATAATTTGGGCACGTGGAGATCGTCCGTGCGAAAGTTATTTGATTTTATGATGGTGCGTTGAGATCGTCCGCACAGACACGTGGAGATCGTCCGTGTCGGTATATGGACCTCGCGAGTCCCCCATGGGTCACGAACTCTCGATGTATTTCCGAGTAATATCGTGTATATACGGTTGAGAGAGTACTTGGCATTTGAGGAATATCATTTCATAGTATCACATTGCATTGCATCACATTACATCCTTTATTTTTATTTGATTATGTGCTTTATTGGTGGTTGGACATTACGTGGCATTTGACTACCCCTATTTGATGAAGACTTGGTTGATAAGTATAATATGGACTTGTAAAATTAAAGGATTATTTTCTTATATACTCCCGTCACTACTTCTTCGTTGTCGGTCTATGAGATATACTGGGTACACGTGGTTTCGTACTCATACTACACTTGCTGCACTCTTTTGTGGTGCAGATTGGATTTTGAACTCGAGGGCATTTCGTGGAGCTTTCAGAGTTGAGTTGTGTTATCTTGGAGTTGTGGTGAGCTTCAGACAGAATATTCCTTACGTCTAAAGTTGTCATTTAGTTCTAGACTTGCATCGTAGTTTAGAAGCTCTTGTACTTATGACACTAAATCTTGGGGTGATATTTCAGTTTTTCGTATTTTTATTTAAAAGACTTAGTATGTAAGATATTTGTTTGCTCTACTTATTGGGTTGGCTTACCTATCGGTTGGGAACATAGGTGCCAGCACGACATGTGATTTTGGGTCGTGACAGTATCACATTTTACATCTTCGGAGAAGTGAGATTTAGACCATTCACTAGGTGACTTATCTCTCAACCAAATAGCAGCTTCGGGATCCAAATCAAATATTTCAACCATGCATTCATTAAACCACCTTACTGTTGTCGCACTAGCAGCTTTCCAAAGTTCATTTCTTAGTGTATTACCACCAAATCCGACCCTTTTGAAATTACTATGCAAGTGTCTAACACAAAATCTATGACCGACAAAAGGTAATATATCATTAAATGCTTCTATCAAACCTTTTTGCTTGTCTGACATGAAGGTCTAGTGAGCTCCATCAAAAATCTCCAAGTCAAGCTTTAGATGATTTAGAAACCATGCCCATGACTCACGATTTTCTTTCTCCACAACTGCATATGCTATCGGATAGATATTGTTATTAGGATCAAGCGCAATAGCAGTTAACAATTGAGTCCCATACATTGGACCCTTGTGCCAACAACCATCCACTCCTACTATCTTTCTACGACCACTCTTGAATCCTTGCTTGCAAGCACTAAAACAAATGTAGAATCTCTAAAATCTTTCAGCCTTGCAAGGTTCTTCATTTTCAAACAGCTTTATATAAACAGAAGCATTTGGATTTGTCCTCACTATTTCATTGCAATAGTTCCACAACAACTTGAATTGATCAGAGATATCTCCATCGATCATTGCAATTGTCTTCTTCTTTGCCCTTCTACATTTAGATAATGTCATATGTGCTCTTAACTGAATACTAACATGCTCTCTAAATTCAGAGATCTTCCAATTCCTATTTGATTTTATGGCATCAAGATATTTTCTAGCAATGAACAATGATGTGATGGTTTTGTTAACATGGTTCCAATTTTTGCACTTGTGGGAGGGATTGTATGTCTTTACTTGAAAAGTACTATCTCTGTACATTTTAGAAGCCATAATCTCCCAATCACAATCCGGATACTTCGCACAAACTGCTCGTATCCTTTCCTTATCATTCTTGCGCCATTTTATATACTTTCCTTGATTGACTTCGTGAGTTATCACAACATTCTTGAACTCTTTTTTACTTTTAAAGTTCAATTCAAGTGCCAGGATTGGATATAGCCCATCTGTGTTTGGGTTGAACTCAGTAAAGTTCATACCATCTGAATTAGAATCACTTTCTAGGCTCTTGAACCTTTCAGAGTTGACACAATCAGAATCTCCTTCTTCATGAGCCATGTTTTTTCGCACTTCTTCGCTAACTTCATATTCATGTGTCCCATTTTCACTCCTTTCTAAAATATTATGTTCATCTGACAAATCATTATCCAAGTCTTCAAAATCATCATCACTTGAAGAATATTCAGCCCTTCCCTCTTTTCTATTTTGTTCTACATTGTTGCTGATATCCATTCCAATGTAGGAATCTAAATGTTCAAAGTAAACCTCAATTACTCTATCTTGAGGGATGTTTCTGAATACTAAATTAGCTTCAAAATCAGTTGAAACAAGCCTCATTTTTCACCGAGTCTACCATACTTGTGCCAAAATGCGACTGACTCATTATCATATCCACATATCTCAGCCATATTCTTGAATTGTGATAACTTTATTTACGAAACATCAACATGGTCAATGAACTGAACACGACCCCAAAATAATGTTTTTAGGCTGGTGCGTCATAAAACCACCGTAGGTTACTTTGATGCTGATTTTTAAGGCATCGTGTATAGAATCTATGGAACAAAAATAAAATTAAAAAATTGATATTTTATTTTTTACAACAAAACCTCACACAAATAAAGACTTGAACTCTAGAAAACTTACCATAGGGAGGAGTTGTACCACCTTCTGGTCGTAGAATCATTGTCTTGAGCTTTCAATAATGGTGAAATCTGATGAAATGAATCTAGGGTTTTCTTTACTGTAGCGACAATGAAGAAAAGAAGAGGGAAAAAGAAAATCAAGAGAGAGAGTAGCTGAATTACACGTTTGTTAACGGTGTGTATAAAAAGTAGATACATACCAAACTAGACAAGATTGTAGATAGTTAAAGGACTATATCCGTTAAGTGAATAGTTAAGAGACTATTTTAGACATACTGTAATAGTTTAGGGTCTATTTATATCATTTACACACACGCGCCTCACTCTCTTTTTCACCAAAATGCAATGCAGTAAACAAATGTATCAACCCTAAATCGCTCAAGAACATCGTTGCTTCCTCCTCCTTCTTCTTCTGTCGTACACATTCAATGTGCTTAACATGAGCCTAGTATAATCGAAGAGTCTAGAAGCGTTCACATAGTTTTCAAATCGTACTATTTCTTCAATTCAATTTTCTTTGTTCATTTCCTTCCAAATATTCATACAAAATTTATACAGAATCTTTGTTGTAAATCATTATTTGTTAAGGATTTTGATTATTTATTTTTTTGAAGATTTCATAATCCCCCCCCACCCAAACTCCATATATCATTTCATATTAAACCCTTTTTCTCCTTATTGTTCGTGAGAAGGTTTTTCCCATTCTCATCTAGTTTAAATTTTCTTCAAGTCTCTACGAGCAAAATTAAAGGAGGAATTGTTTTCAATTCATTGTGTCAGATTCGGTGCTCCATAAGAGGTAATATTTGTTAAATTTTTTATGATTCTGTGATTTTTCTGTATGTTTACATTCTCTTATGTAGTTAGATTTCTAACGTTCTCTTGCCTTATTATATTTAGCTTGGTTTAAACTCATGCTTTAGATTTTGTTTAATTTTGGGTTATGATGTTCTAAGCATACTTATTCTCTTATGAATCTATAAATAATGAGACTGATAACATAAGTACGATAAATAAACAAGTGGGGTGTCAGAAGTTAGCAGTAAAGTACTTACTTGCTCTCGACTTAGCCTTACAAACTATAATGAACTGAGCAGTTCTCTTATAGTTTTCAAGCTAACTATTGTTATCACATAATTAAGTACCCATGGTTGAAGGTCGACAATCTTTATAATACAATCTAACTTTTCATGGCAGATAATGCAATAATAGTCAAACAATAACGCCTAATCAGCCCTCATCAACACACCAGGTTCAAACAACAAACAAGGCCATCTACCCGAGCCCCTATAAGCCCTGAAGGTGCCAATTCAATTATATACCTCTATTGGTAGTCCCTTAGCCTCGAAGGCAATAACATAACCCTCATAGGCATCAATATAGCCCGTAGGCAAAGATTACATACCTCTCTTAGGCAACAACATAGCGCTGTAGGCAAAGATCACATAGTCCTCTTAGACAACAACATAGCTCCTTAGGCAAAGATCACATAGCCCTCTTAGGCAACAACATAGCCCTGTAGGCAAAGATCACATAGCCCTCTTAGGCAACAACATAGCCCCGTAGGCAAAGATCACATAGTCCTCTTAGGCAATGACATAGCCACATAAGCAACTCATAGCACTCTTAGGCAAAGATCAAATAGCCCTCTTAGGCAACAATATAGACCCGTAGGCAACTCATAACCCTATAGGCAAAGATCACATAGCCCTCTTAGGCAATAACATAGCCCCGTAGGCAACTTATAGCTCTCTTAGGCAAAGATCAAATAGCCCTCTTAGGTAACAATATAGCCCCGTAGGTAACTCATAGCCCTCTTAGGAAAAGATCACATAGCCCTCTTAGGCAACAATATAGCCCCGTAGGAAACTCATAGCCCTCTTAGGCAAATATCACATTCTTGTAGCTAACCATAATATCCCCAAGGGCAACAATAACAACTCAATAGCGCAAATACAAGAAATATGAAAATAAGTAACTTATACGAACAATCTTTAGGTGTTACAAAAATACGAAGTCACTAATTAATAGAATATGGATTATAACGAGGAATGTCTATATCAACCACAATTGCTGAAATAATTGAATAAAGCTACCAGTAACTTGGCTATGACAACTAGCCATATCTTTCTTAATAATTACTGCATCTTGAGCAACAAATGCCCCTATGTCTGTATCTTGAGCCTTTTGTGGGCTCTTGTAGTTGTATTTGAGCCTTCTGGGGTCCTATAACAGCACTTGTAGCACACAAGACTGTAGTGAGGGGTCATTAATGAAAACTTAGGTTTAAAGGAAATCCATAAGTGAGTAGACATCAATATAGCTCTACAGGCTTCAATATAGTCTTTCAAGACATTCTATAGCTCTTATAAGCAAAGTATAGCCCCATAGGCAAGGTACGCTTGTCAAAGGTCTTTCTAAGCAGCAAATAAAGGGATATATACTAACAGTTGATGAGATAGCCACCACGTGATAACAGAACACAAGAGACGGAGTGAAATTGAAACGAGAAAAGAAGGAAAGAGACAGTGCCTGCTAAAACTATAAGTGAGTGTGATGCCTTCATGTGAATCTTTTAAACCGATTACCTCAAATCCCATGCCACAAAAAGGGATTTAGAAGAGCCTCTGCAATAAATATTGAACGGTTAAATTTTAGCATGGTAATATTTTTCTGGATACATTGATGGTTGTTGCTGATCACAACAAGTGTATAGAAGAGCTGCATCACCAACCTTCGTAGCGGTGAAATGCCATATACACTATCACTTCCTTTTTTTTTATTAAGCACTAATTTTTACTCAATGAAAAAGAGAATTCCTGCATACAAAATGTATACAAAACTAGATATATGCCATACAAAAACATGACTCTCAACGAAGAGCGCACAATCAAATGTCACAGGTGCATAGTATAATTATTCAACAATCAGCAAGCGAATGCCATATTGTTGCTTGCTGATTGTTGAAGAATTATACAATTCACCTGTGACATTTTATTGTGCGCTCTTCGTAGAGAGTCATGTTTTTGTATGGCGTATATCTAGTTTTGTATATATTTTGTATGTGGGAATTCTCTTATTCATTTAGTAAAAATTAGTTCTTAATAAGAAAATGGGAAGTGATAGTGTATATGACATTTCACCGCTATGAAGGTTAGTGATGCAGCTCTTCCATGCACTTGTTGTGATCAGCAACAACCATCAATGTATCCATAAAAATATTACCATGCTAAAATTTAACCTTCGATATTTATAGCAAAGGCTCTTCTCAATCCCTTTGTTTGGCTGTTTAAATGATTCACATGAAGGCATCACACTCACTTATAGTTTTAGCATGCATTGTCTCTTTCCTTCTTTTCTCGTTCCAATTCCACTCTGTCTCTTGTGTTCAATTATAACGTGGTGGCTATCTCGTCAGCGGTTAGTATTTGGGACTAAGATTTTGAGTCATATATATATATATATATATACATATATACATATACATACTGTAATATATTCTTTTATTTATTGCTTAGAAAGGCCTTTGACAAGCGTACCTTGCCTATGGGGCTATACTTTACTTATTGTAATGGTCCGGTTGATTATTTTTGGTATTTTTGTGAAATTATCATTTTGCTCCTCTCGATATTGACCCCGAGTTGTTTCTTGATTGAGTTTTGGAAGTTGGTTCCAAACTTTGAGTTAAAAGTTGAGATTTTGGTAATTTTGAGTTTGAAAGGCTTAAGCTGCTTAAAAGTGGTTTTCGGAGTCTTTTGGAGTTTCGAGTGTCAGAATGGAATTTCGTCAATTCCATTAGATCCAAAATGTGGAATCTCATCCGCGAGAGTTGTCGGTTTTTGATTCAGTGTCGTTTTGAGGATTTAAGGTCCTAATTTGTGAAATTCTGAAATTTTAGCCTTTGGTTTGACTTTGGTCAACATTCGGAGTTCGGATGCTTGGATAGGAATTTCAAGAGTTCCGTTAGATTTGGGAGATAATTTTAGCTCTAGGAGTGACGTTGGTTGTTTTTTGAGAGGTCTCGAGCTTGTTTTGGCCCTTTTGGGCGTTTATTAATTTCTTGTAGTTTTCACGGATGTCGAGTCAAGGAGACCTCGGATTTATGTTTTGACTATTCCATTGAGTCTGAAACATCGAATATAATTGATTTGCATATATGGTTTGTGTGTAAAGGGTTCCGAACGAATCCCAAGGGTCGATTTGATGTTTTGAGAGTTGGTTTAGTTTTGCTGGTGTCTGCAGGCCTCGCTTTTGCGAAGGCTGGTCGCTTAAGCGAGCTTTGCAGAAGCGAGAGTCTCTTCACTTCAGCGAACTTCATTGAAGCAAAGGAGGCTTCGCTTAAGCGAGGCCTGCTTTTTTAGCAGGGTTCGCTTAAGCGAATCCCTGGTCGCTTTTGCGACATCAGAGAGTGAGTTATGCCTGCAATTATGGGGTTTAAGCCCCATTTCACCATTTTTGAGCTTGGTAAACCCTTGGAGGCAATTTGTGAAGGTTTTTATCATGCTAAATCTTTTGGGTAAGCTTCCATAATCTTAAACCTCCATTTCCTTTTAATCATTTATGGGTTTTAACAACAAAATATGAGGTTTTGATTCGGTGGATGATGAGGTTTTTCAAGAACTCAAGTTCTTAACTAAAATGGTGATTTTGAAGTGATTTTAATCCCTTTTTTGAAATGATTTTCTCTAATGAGTTCCTAAAGCCTTGAGTAATGTTTTCAAGTATTAATTTTCGGGTTCAAACCTTATTTTTGGAATTGGAGTTTGTGTTGATTGATCCATTTTTCTAAATAATTGATGTGGGTATTGTGATTTCTGGTAGATGATTGTGAATACTTGATTATTATAGATTGTGTGGCTTTGGAAGTGACTTGGAAGGGGAAGACTCAACTTTTGGAGTGATTAATTGATTGATTTGAGGCAAGTGATCTCTTAAATTTTGTAATTTGGTTGAATTGTTTACTTCTCTTCATTGCTTATGTGTTGGGAAGTAATCGGAAATGAGGAGAAGGATTATTTGTTCCACTTGATTAATGTAAACCAACAAAAAAGGGAAAAAAAATTAAAAGGCTTCTTGATGATCATGTTAAATTGTGAATTGCCTTGTTGTGGCCCTATTTGATTGGTTGGTGAATTGTTTGAATGCATGAAAGTGGACTTGTGTGATTTGAATTGTTGTCTCTCTGTGTGGTGTTATATTGCTTATGTGCATTATTTGATGAACACCGTAATGAGACACTTGATGAAAGCCGAAGGGAAATGGTTCCGGCTAATGATATAAATGCCGAAGGGAAATGGTTCTGACAAGTGCTATTTTGTGATAAAAGCCAAAGAGAAATGGTTCGGCTAGTGATATAAACACACCGAAGGGAAATGGTTCCGGCAAGTGCTATTTTGTGATAAAAGTCGAAGGAAAATGGTTCCGGCAAGTGCTATTTTGTGATAAAAGTCGAAGGAACATGGTTTCGGCTAGTGATCTAAATGCCGAAGGGAAATGGTTTTGGCAAGTGAAATAATGTGAAAGCCGAAGGGAAATGATTCCGACTAGTGACATTATGCCGAAGGGAAATAGTTTCGGTCAATGTTGACTTTGTGATCAATCTACTTGATGCATACATTTTGACTTATTTGACGCATATGATTGAGCTATTTGATGTGTTTGATTCTGTTTACTTGATATGTGAGTTGAACATGTTGCTATTGAGATTGAAATGCTTTGTATTTGAGAATAATGTTTTGATACTTATCGGTTGTTGAATTGTGATTTTTGGTCTATGATCTTTGAGCCTTGAGACTTGTTTATTGTAGAACTGTTAGGTTGGGCTGATTTCTGTGTAGGTTGTAGTTTGTGGGGGTTCGGTTGGGATGGAAAAGAGTATTTGACTTAGCTAGGTTGCCTAGTTTATTAGGTTGTTTTCTGGGTACCGTGTTGGTGATACTCACTCCTTGCTTCTACACTTGTGTAGGTTTCGAGCCCGGACGTGTGTGACCTCTTTCTCGTTCTTCTGATTTTGAGGCTTGTCAAGGACTTGAAGAGGTAGCTGCTTGTCACTTCGGTGGATCCTCTTTTTCCTTTTATTATGATTTGTTCTATTTGAGAAGCAAAGACATTGAGACTTGTAACTATCTTTTGAATTCTGTATTTACTTTAGTGGCTTGTACACGTGACAATCAGTTTTGGGATGTTTTTTAGAATGAATAAGATTTCCGCCTTTGTCTTGTTCTTGCTTTATTTATTTCCGCTTTTCTTTTATTTTCGTTGGGTTGAGGCTGATTTGTATTGGTGGGAATAGACAAGTGCCATCACGTCCATTTTTAGGTCGTGACACTTATAAGAGCTATAGAATGTCTAGAAAAACCATATTGAAGCCTGTAGAGCTACATTGATGTCTACTCACTTATTGATTTCCTTTAGGCGTAAGTTGTCATTAGTAACTCCTCAGTAGAGCCTTGTGTGCTACATGTGCTGTTATAGGAGCCAGAAGGCTCAAATACAACTACAAGATCTCAAAAGGCTCAAGATACAGACATAGGGGCATTTGGTGCTCAAGATGCGGTAAATATTAAGAAAGATATGGCTAGTTGCCGAAGCCAAGATACTGGTAGCTTTATTTGATTATGTTAGCTAATGTGGTTGATATAGACATTCCTTGTTAGAATCCATATTCTATTAATTAGTGACTTCGTATTTTTGTAAGACCTAAAGATTGTTCGTATAAGTTACTTATTTTCATATTTCTTGTATTTGCGCTATTGAGTTTTTATTGTTGCTCTTGGGACTATTATGGTTAGTTGCAGGAATGCGATCTTTGCCTAAGAGGGCTATGAGTTGCCTATGGGCTATATTGTCGTCTAAGAGGACTATGTGATCTTTGCCTAAGAGGGATATGAGTTGCCTATAGGGCTATATTATTGCCTAAGAGGGCTACTTGATCTTTGCCTAATAGGGCTATGAGTTGCCTACGTTGGTATGTTATTGCCTAAGAGGGCCATGTGATATTTGCCTACGGGGCATCATAGAGTTTCCCAATAATGGAGTTGCTTTCATTAGAGGTAAGTTTTGATTCCTGTTATGTGCTTTTTTATCAACGACCGTGTAGGGTCGGATGAGTTACAGGTACGTGCTAGTATCCTTATTAGGCATATGGCTTGTTTTTGAGTTGGTTTGCAGGTGTTGTATTGTACAGTGTATAGGGGAAATTTTGTCGGAAGTTTGAGAAGTTCTAAGCTATAATCATGTGTCCTATTCTACATTCGAGGACAAATGTTTCTGAGGGGGAAGGATGTAACACCCTGGGTGTTTATGGTTGTCCTTCTTCCCATTTTGAAGGCTTACGAGCCTAAATTGGAGAATTTTTTTGTAACGTTACGCATGGTTCAAGAGCATTTGATTTAAATTAGAATTTGAAAAAAAATTGTATGACCTTCCTAAAATGTGTTAAATATTTATGGAGTAATTCTTTTGTCACGATATATTTGTGTATGTGTTTATTTTATAAAAAATTTAAATATCAATATTTAACGGAGATAATGACTATGTTATACTGAGAAATTTTTATTCTATGAGGCAGACTTTATTTAACTTTCGCGGATCACATATAATATCAAATATCTTCTCCCACCTAAACTTCTTTAGCACATGTTCTATTTGTAGAACTTACATGGGATATATTATTCAAGCTTTCAATGCCAAAAATGGAAGCAAAAGAAATGACCGAAGCATAATTATACTTGGAAATGGAGAAGTTGCATTTGTTGCCAACTTCTTTTAAGTGCATATACTAAATATAGTATTAAATGAAATGCTAAATATAGGTAGAAGCTACAAGTAATTCTTTTAAAAAGTTGTTGTACACTTCCCTCCACTTCCACATGGAAGTGGCGGTGGAAAACACAACAAAATGTCTTATCCCGCTATTTATATGCACTCAGATATTGCGTAGGTTCATGGTAAAATATATATAACTCTTTGAATATGTCACAACTAATGGAAAAAATATTTTAAATAAAGCCTACCTTATAGAATAATAACTTCTCGATATAACAGAGTCATTATCTCCGTTAAAATATCAATATATTTTAAAACTTTTATAAAATAAACACATACATAAAGATATCATAACTAAAGAATTATTTCATAACTATTTAAGACATTTTAGGAAGACCATACAATTTTTTTTCAAATCCTAATTTAAATCAAATGCTCTTGAATTAGCGCGACGTTACAAAAATATTCTCTAATTTAGGCTCATAAGCCTTCTGTAAGTTTTTTTGGTGGGTCGTGGGTCACCCATGTTGACCGACCCGACCCAATTCGATCCATTTTATTTAATGGATAAGATCAAGTTTTTGAAAAGAAGAGGGAACAGTTAGGAAGTTGTAACTGTTCCAACTTCTCCTTTTAAAAGGAGATCTTATCCTTTTCAGAATGTAAGAAACAAAAATGTGAGAACGTGGAAAAGATAATGAAAACCAGAGAAAACCAAAAAGTGATCTTTTTGTCAATATTCAATCGACACAACACTTAGTTTGTGGACGAAAACGATCTTTGTTTCCTTGTGATTCAAAGAGAGATATGGAGCAATTCGTTTCGACAGCGAAATCAGCAACAACTATTTCCGCTGCAAGTCATAAGGTACACATCTTATTGTTGTTTTGCTATTAAAATTTCTTCATTGGTATCATAGCATGGTTAATTGATCTAATTATTCGATGTTTCCATGTAAATTCACTGTGATGTTAAAAAGAAATCTTCTGTGACTAATTTTTCCTTGAAAATCGGTGAAAAGAAAAATTTGGAAGAAGTTAGGGTTTTTTTAAAAGCCTTTTGAATGTGGATTAATTATGTTGTAAATAGGATTCCATGTACTATATGATTCTATCTCATATTGTAGATAGGATTCCTTGTCCTACAATTAAAGAGATTCTGAACTGTTTTTCTTTAAGAAAATCTACTTCTGTTTTATGTGATTTTGGTTCTGCATGTTTAAAAATTTGGCATGAAACTTTAATTTTCATGATCTACTCGTTCGTTGCTTTTCGTAAATATATTATTATAGAAAAATAAATTTAATACGAGTGAGATATGATTTTTGAAAGATGGCTGTTTTTTGGATTGTTTTTCTGAAAAAAACTGCTTATGCTAGTTGCGATTTGGAAATTGGTTGTACAATATTTCAGTTCAAAACTTAATTTTTCATGATCTACTCATTCGTAGCTTTCCATAAATATATTATAATACAAAAACATATTTAAAAAGAGTGAGATATGAATTTTCAAAGTTGGATTGGAAAAAAAAAAAGAAAGAAAAAAACGTTTTTTAAAGTTTCTTTGAGAAAGTGTTGTGTCCTTTTAGGATTATTCTTTTGGAAAAGGAAATTGTGTCCTTTTAGGATGATTTTAAAAAAATAATATATGTGTTTATTTATTATGTTTTTTAAATATTGGTCTTGATAATTCGTTTAGTCCTTATGTTCCTTAAATTTTTTTTGTCTTCTACAAATGAAAGTGACATATGTTGTCACATTGAATGGTTCAACCATTCTTATTATTTTCTTGTTCCTATTTCAGACATGGCTGAACAAGAACAAACTCGTATTACTCCAAGTGGGAGTTCTGGAAGTCGAGTAAAAGGACAATGTAGAAGAGCACGTCACCGTAGGACATGCTTTCGAGGGTGTGAAATCATACAGATTGGTGTCCAAGGGCGACACATAATCTGTTAAGGAATCAAAGGGCTATTCGAAGGAAAAGAGATAAAGATCTTAAAGAGTTTATGTCTTTGAAGATGGATCATCTTGACTCTTTACTAGACTTCCTCAAATCCTTTATCACGAAATTTGATGAGATTAATGAAAATTTCATTCAAGTTGATGAGTTGGTTGCTTGCGGCGTTTTGTATCATTCCTAACCAGAATACTGGAAGAATGAACCGATTAAAACTTATTTTGATGTTGGGCATAATGAACCATTATGGAAGTATGCAGTGAAAATAGGAGTTAAGTGGGCAAAACTTCACAACATAAACATAGTTTAGTATTATTTTTTTATTCTTTACAAATTATGTACTGGACATCTTTGATAATGCTTTAATATGAATATTTGAGTTTTATCCCTTTTTATGGATTAGTGGATTGTTATTCTATTGCGCATTATCATATAGTATTTGATTGTTAGACATATAAATCTTTGTGATTATGGTCTAAAATATATTAGTATACACATTAAGAAATTAATTTCAAATGTTGGTTAAATATTTAATTCGTTGATGATGATTGAATACTTATTTGTCTTTTCGATTTCACATTAAATATGAAACCTTTATTAGAATTGATTTGCTTGAATGTGTATGTCACATGCAAATTTGATTAAAAAATTTTCTTGCCTAATTGCTTCTCAAATACAGTCATGGCATCAAAAAGTATCATTGCTGACTTAAACAAAGGTGAAAAATTGAACGATAACAATTACGACATCTGGAGTCATAAAATATGGTATGTACTGGAAGAGAAAAATGCGTTCGAAGGTATAAATTATAATTTAAACCAACCAGAAGAGGGAAACACTGTACAACACAAAAGAGACATTGAAGCTTATAAAGCTTGAAAAAAGGCTAATTCCACTGCACGTGGAATAATAGTTAGTTCTGTGATTGATGCCCTCATACATGAATGTGAGGAATTTCCTACTGCTCATGTTATGTGGGCACATCTGCGAGGAATATATGGGGAAACATCTGTAACCCGCCTCTAAAAATTGACTATCAAATTTGACACTTACAAGAAGCGTCATGATCAAAATGTCGAATAACACCTTAGAGTGATGTCAAACATCATAGCTCAACTCAAGAGTGTTGGCCATGTTATTTCGGATGAACAGCAAATTCAAGCAGTGATTGGTCTCTTTCCAATAATTGGGAACATTTGAAGGTTTACTTGACCCTTAATGATAATATCAAAAAAATTTCTGATAGTGCTCGCTATGTTGAACTTGAGAATGAGCGGCTTGGTGTTGCTAAAGCTGCTTCTAATGCCTTTGTGGCAGAGTCAAGTGGCACAAAGTCTTTGGGCTTCAAGTGCAAGAAGAATTGGAAAATGAATGGGGAAACAAAGAGACTGAAGACGGACCCTCTACGAAAAAGAAGAAGCCTAATTACAAGAAAGAAAAATGATTCTTCAAGAAGAGAGACAAGTGCAAAATGAAGTGTTATAATTGCCAAGTACTGGGACACTGTAACACCTCAGATTTTAAAGGAAGGAAAAGGTTGTAGGTTTTTAAATCTAATGCCAGCACCTACGGAGCCACCGACGGTTTGTGGTCTGACCTACGATCCGTAGGTGGAACCATGGTTAGCAAGGTACAAGTTTTCAAAACATAAATTTTGGTGCAGTACCAATGAGACCACCTACGGCTCGTGGTCTGACCTATGAACCATAAGTGTGATCGTAGATGAGTCTAGAATTTAAGCAATTTTTAAGGTTCCAAACAGTGGGACCTACGACCATGATGCATGACTCGTTGGTGGACCCACGAGCCGTAGGTCTGGATGTTAGTGGAGGGTCGACATTTATTTTTAAAGGGCTTTTTAATCTTTTCCCTAAATGTTTAATGCCTAATCCAAGTCGGTTACCCTTTAATCCTAGGCACTATATAAGCCTTCTAAGCCTAATTTCTACCCTTCCTAATCACTTCTCAATTATTCTCAAAACCTCTCCAAATAATTCTCTCTGTAGAAATAAAGAAGAAGAAGAAGGCTAGGGTTTGAAGGTCAAGTCCCCTAATCCTCCATTGATTTCAAGCTTTTGACATTAAGGTATGATAGCTTTCACCTATGGAGTCCTTTCCTCCATAGGGTTCCCAAATTCCTCAATTTTCAAAGTAAGAATTTTCAATTGAATTTAGAGTTTTATTCTATCATGTGGGTTCTTATCAATTATGATCAAATTGCTTTAATTATGACTTCTTATCCATGAAATTAAGTTGAATTTCATGTTTAAAGTTGAATCCCCATGAACCCATATGAATTTCATGATTTCTAGACTATGATCATAATGTGAGGTTTTTGAATTATGAAAGATGAATTGGGGAAATTGAATGATTTTGAGATAAAGATACATGAGCCCATGCATGATTTATGTCTTCTAAGCTATGAATTTCATGATGAAGTTATGAATGATCAAAAGATGGTTTTTCTGAATATATGCCTGTTCAATTATGAAATTATGTTGATTTAAGACTTGCTTTGAGATTGAAGCATAATTGATGTTGTTGTTATGTTGTGAAAGGGTTTCTCACATATTACTCAAACCATGAATGTGAAAGGATTGTTCTCACATAAAGGATTCATAGAAGGGTTGAAAGGTTTTCTCAACTAAACTTGAATCAAAGTTAAGAAGCTATTCTAATGAAAGGGATAAGAGGCGATTACCCATGTTCCCTAATGATAGACAAGAGGCGATTACCCATGTCTAATAAAGATAAGATGAATTATGATTTATGATTAATTCGTGGGAATTATTCTTAGCACCGAGTGGACAAGTGACGATTACCCATGTCCCATAAACTATGTGCCACCATAGGATGATTGTCTAGATAGACATTAGCTCGTGCATCCACATAAGCTAGAAGTTCATGGTCTTACCTTGGCAAGTAGGACACATCTTTTCGGTGTGGGTTGGACACCGGATTCCATGTTAATAGCTCACATGGTTTAAAATGTCGGTTAAAGGTAATTTCCCACAATAATGAACTAAAGTGACTTCCAAGGTGTCTCTTCAAATGTTTTAAGCATGTTTAGCTTGCATTGACCATGGTCCTATGACTTATATTTCTAACCTCTCTTATCTCATGTTTTAGCTTGGTCTTTGCATGTCATGTAAATGTCCCATTTATTCATGATCTTACGGTTTTATGCATAGTTATCATACTTGGTACATGTTTGTACTAACACATACTCTTGCCTACATTGATTTATTGATGTAGGGCGTGGTGACTCCTCCCCATCCACTCGTGGCTAGAGCTTGTTGTAGAAGAGCCTTGAAGACTTAGTGAGTCCTCATATGTTCGAGGACATTGCCTTGTTATTCTTTTGTGTTTCTTTACTTTTTGACTTGTATTGGGTTACGTCCCAACGTTCTTTCTATTCTTTTGATAGATGGCTTTGAGACTATATGTAGGCTTTTGCTATGCTTGTGAAACTCTTGCGATAATGAATTGTCTTTTGAACTCTTAAATTGCTATTATCTTGTATGATGCATGCTAAGTGGCTTGTATGAGGCCTTTTTCGGTCTTGTACGCCATGTCACGTCTAGGGGCTACTTTAGATCGTGACAAACTTGGTATTTAGAGCACAAGGTTTTAGAAAGGTCCTAGGAAGTCTCATAAGCCACGTCGAGTATAGTCTTGTTCATGAGTGTGAAGCGCGCCACATTTATGAATGAGAGGTTACAAGATATTTAGGAAACTCCACTTCTTTCATTATTTTAAAGTCGTGCGATAGAGTTTAACGCTATATGTCTCTCTTCTAATGCCTGTATCATATGCATTTCATGATATGGCCACTCGAAGGGAATATGCTTGATGGAACGCGAGAGAGAATGTGGAACAAGAAGCTCCTCCTCAAGCTCCTCAAGTTCCATTTGATCCTTTGGCTGAGCAAGTGACTAATGCGGAGTTCAGGGCTGCCTTTCAAGTATTGGCCCAAGCCAATAGGGAGGTTGTGGCTCCCGTAAACCCAAATGTGGGTACGACTGCATCTAGAGTGAAGGACTTTGCTAAAATGAATCCTCCGAAGTTTCATGGCTCTAAGGTGGAGGAAGATCTTCAAGAGTTCATTTATAAAGTGTACAAGGTGCTAATGCTCATGGGAGTGACGCCGGAGGAAAAGGCGGAGTTGGCCGCTTATCAACTAAAGGGTGTTGCTTAAGTGTGGTTTGAATAATGGAAGAGTGAAAGGGCGGTTGATGCGGGTCCTTTTGATTGGGAAAAGTTCAAGGTTGCTTTCCTTGATAGGTTCTTTCCCCTTGAGATGAGGGAGGCAAGTGTACTTGAATTTATCAACCTTCGTCAAGGAAACATGAGTGTGAAGGAGTATGCCTTGAAGTTCACACGATTGTCTCGATATGCTCCTTCTATGGTTGCCGATCATAGGGCAAGGATGAGTAAGTTCACTTCGGAGGTGTCCGAAATGGTGGTCAAGGAATGCCGTACTGCCATGCTTATTAATGGTATGGACATTTCTCGTCTCATGGTGCATGCCCAACAAATAGAAGAGGAGAAAATCAAGGAAAAGTCTAGGGAGGCAAAGAGGGCTAAGACCGGCAATGGTAATTTCTCTCATTCAAGGTCCGATGGGTATGGTCGTCCTAAGTTCCAACAAAGCTTTTCCGGTCAAGGTTCCTCCAATGCTCCTCCTAAGTTCAACAAAGAAAGGGTGTCTAACCCTAAGCCTCAAGGAGGGAATGTTGGTGGACCTCTATTGCCTACTTGTGCTAAATATGGGAAAAAGCATGAGGGCAAATGTCTAGCCGGTTCTAATGCATGCTTTGGTTGTGGTAAGATGGATCACAAGATAAGGGATTGTCCCTTAGTGGCTAAGAATGAAGATGATAATCTTCGACGGGCTCAACCTCAACATCCTACGGGTTCAAGTGGGAATCCGAAGCAAAACCAATTCTATGCGCTTCAGACTCGTCAAGAGCAAGAGGGTTCTCCCGATGTAGTTACCGGTATGTTAAAAGTCTTTCACCTTGATGTTTATGCTTTATTTGATGCTGGTGCTACCTTGTCTTTTGTGACGCCATATGTGGCTATGAGGTTTGATGTTCTTCTGGATGTGTTGTTAGATCCTTTTTTTGTCTCTACTCCTATTGGTGAAACTATTGTGGCCAAGAGAGTTTATAGAAATTGCCACGTTTCCTTATTCCATAAAGTCACCCATGTTGATCTTGTAGAGCTTGATATGTTAGATTTTGATGTTATCCTTGGGATGGATTAGTTGCATTCTTGTTATGCTTCTATTGATTGTAGGACCCGAGTGGTTAAGTTTCAATTTCCAAATGAGCCTATCCTAGAGTGGAAAGGGGGAAACTCTACTCCTAAGGGTCAGTTTGTTTCTTGTCTTAAAGCAAGGAAGATGATCTCTAAGGGTTGCATATACCATCTTGTTAGGGTAAGGGATGTGAATTCCGAAACCCCTACTCTTGAGTCGATCCCCGTTGTTAATGAGTTTTCGGAAGTGTTTCCCGATGATCTACCCGGTGTTACTCCCGAAAGGGAAATAGACTTCGATATTGACCTTCTCTTAGATACGCAACCTATCTCTATTCCTCCTTATCGAATGGCTCCGGCAGAACTTAAGGATTTAAATGAGCAATTGAAAGATTTGTTTGATAAGGGTTTCATCCAACCGAGTATCTCTCCATGGGGTGCTCCAGTTTTGTTTGTTCGAAAGAAGGATGGTTCACTTCGAATGTGCATTGATTATCGGCAATTGAATAAAGTCATCATTAAGAATAAGTATCCTCTTCCAAAGATAGATGATTTGTTTGATCAACTTCAAGGAGCGAGCTATTTATCCAAGATTGACCTTCGGTCGGGCTATCACCAATTGAGGGTGAAGGAAGATGACATCCCTAAGACGGCTTTTCGGACTAGATATGGTCACTACGAGTTCTTGGTCATGCCGTTTGGGTTGACAAATGCTCCGGCCGCATTTATGGATTTGATGAATAGGGTGTTTAGACAATACCTTGATATGTTCGTGATTGTGTTCATTGATGATATTTTGATTTACTCAAGAAGTGAGTATGAGCATACCAATCATTTGAGGATTGTGTTGCAAGTCCTCAAGAACCAACAAATCTTTGCAAAGTTTGATAAGTGTGAGTTTTGGCTAAGATCCATGGCTTTTCTTTGTCACATTGTTTTCGGTAAAGGTATTGAGGTAGATCCTAAGAAGACAGATGCAGTTCCTAGACCTCTATCACCTTCGGATATTCAAAGCTTCTTGGGTTTGGCTAGTTATTATAGGAGGTTTGTTGCAGCGTTTTCTTCGATTGCTTCCCCATTGACGGCTTTCACTCAAAAGAAGGTTAAGTTCACATGGTCCGAAGCATGTGAGAAGAGTTTCCAAGAATTGAAAGATAGACTTACCTCGGCTCCGGTGTTGACCTTACCAGAAGGGTCCGATGGGTTTGTGGTTTATTGTGATGCTTCAAGGATTGGACTAGGGTGTGTCCTTATGCAAAATGGGAAAGTCATTGCTTATGCTTCAAGGCAACTTAAGATTCATGAAAAGAACTATCCCACTCATGACTTCTAACTAGTGGCGGTTGTGTTTGCTCTAAAGATTTGGAGGCATTACTTGTATGGTGTCCATGTGGATGTCTTCACCGACCATAAGAGTTTGCAATACGTGTTCAAGAAAAAAGATCTAAATCTTCGCCAATGAGGTGGCTTGAGTTGTTAAAGGACTATGACATGAATTTCCTCTATCACCCCGGCAAGGCGAATATGGTGGCGGATGCTCTTAGTCGAGTGTCAATGGGTAGGGTTACTCACATTGAGGATGGTAAGAAGGAATTGGTTCGAGATGTTCATAGATTGGCCCAATTGGGTGTTTGGTTGATTGATTCTAGTGAGGGTGGTCTTGTCATTCATAATGGTGCACAATCGTCCTTCGTGTCGGATGTGAAAGCAAAGCAAGTTCTTGATCCAATCTTGATGGAGTTGAAAGAAGTTGTGCTCAATAAGTCCATTGAGGCTTTCTTCCAATGGGGAGATGGTGTGCTTCGATATCAAGGTCATTTGTGTGTTCCCGATGTTGATAGTTTGAGGGAGCAGATTCTATCTGAAGCCCATAGTTCTCGATATTCCATTCACCTGGGAGCCACCAACATGTACCGTGATTTGCGGGAGGTTTATTGGTGGAATAGGATGAGGAAAGATATTACGGAATTTGTGGCTAAGTGTCCTAATTGTTAACAAGTGAAAGTTGAGCATCAAAAGCTGAGAGATTTGTCTCAAGATATTAGTTTTCCTACGTGGAAGTGGGAAGATTTGAATATGGACTTTATTGTTGGTTTACCATGCACCTGGCGGCAACATGACTCTATTTGGGTTATTGTAGATCGTATGACGAAATCGGCCCATTCATTCCCATCAAGGTTTCTTATTCGGCGGAGGATTATGCCAAGTTATACTTGAGTGAAATGGTGAGGCTGCATGGAGTGCCTCTATCCATTATCTCCGATCGTGGTACTCAATTCACTTCTCAATTTTGGAAATCTTTCCAAAAAGGGCTTGGTACTCGTGTTAAGCTTAGTACGACCTTTCATCCTCAAATCGATGGGCAAGCGGAATGAATAATTCAAACTTTGGAAGACATGTTGAGAGCTTGTTTGATTGATTTCAAGGGTAATTGGGATGATCATTTGCCTTTGATTGAGTTTTCCTATAATAATAGCTATCATTCGAGTATTGGTATGACTCTATTTAAGGCTCTTTATGGTAAGAGGTATAGATCTCCTATAGGTTGGTTTGAAGTTGGTGAAATTGCTTTGATAGGTCCCGAATTGGTACATGAGGCTATGGAGAAAGTTTAGCTTATTATATAAAGGTTGAAAACGGCTCAAAGTCGATAAAATTCCTATTCCGATATTAGAAGGAGAGATTTAGAATTTGATGTTGATGATTGGGTCTACTTGAAAATTTCACCCATGAAGGGTGTAATGAGGTTTGGAAAGAAAGGGAAGCTTAGTCCCCGTTATGTGGGCCCATATCGAATTTAGAGACGTATTGGTAAGGCTACTTATGAACTTGACTTGCCTAAGGACTTAGCATCAGTGCCTCCGGTTTTCCATGTCTCCTTGTTGAAGAAATGCATTGGTGATCCGACATCCATAGTACCAGTAGAGAATCTTGGTATAAAGGATAGCCTTTCTAGTGAAGAAATTTCGGTTAAGATTTTAGACCGACAAGTTCGGAAGTTGAGGAATAAAGAAGTTGCTTCCGTAAAGGTTCTTTGGAGGAATCAATTAGTTGAGGGTGCTACTTGGGAGGCTAAGGCCGATATGATGTCCCGATATCCTCATCTCTTTCCCTCCGATCCTACCTTAGCTTAAGGTATTTAGTTCCTCATGGTTCATTCCCTAGGTCTTATGTGTGTCTTGATTATTTCCAGGATTCCTTAATTATGCATGTTCATGAAGAGTCTAAATTTTGAGAAAATGAGTTGACTTGATTGGTTTCTCTATGATTATGTGCATTTGATTATGAGTTGCATATGGCCTTTATGAAATGATGCTTTGAACATGCCTTAGCTTGGAGTTGATGTTTCCTCCTCGGGTATGTGCATTTATGTGATTGCATTCTTGTTGGCTGTTAGATTAAGTTCCTAACCTCCTTATGATGTCTTGATTCCCATTCGAGGACGAATGTTCCCAAGAGGGAGATAATGTAACACCTCGGATTTTAAAGGAAATAAAAGGTTGCAGGTTTTTAAATCTGGTGCCAGCACCTACGGAGCCACCGACGGTCCGTGTTCTAACCTACGGTCCGTAGATGGAACCGTGGTTGGCAAGGTACAGGTTTTCAAAAACATAAATTTTGGTGCAATACCAATGAGACCACCTACGGCTCGTGGTCTGACCTATGAACCGTAGGTGTAATCGTAGATGAGTATGGAATTTGGGAAAATTTTAAGGTTCCAAACAGTATGACCTACGACCATAATGCAAGACTCATTGGTGGACCCATGAGCCGTAGGTCTTGTCATTGGTGAAGGGTCAGCAGTTATTTTTAAAGGGCTTTTTGGTCTTTTCCCTAAATGTTTAATGCCTAATCCAGGTCGGTTACTCTTTAATCTTGGGCACTATATAAGCCTTCTAAGCCTAATTTCTACCCTTCCTAATCACTTCTCAATTATTCTCAAAACCTCTCCAAATAATTCTCTCTGTAGAAGTAAAGAAGAAGAAAAAGACTAGGGTTTGAAGGTCAAGTCCCCTAATCCTCCATTGATTTCAAGCTTTTGACATTAAGGTATGATAGCTTTCACCTATGGAGTCCTTTCCTCCATAGGGTTCCCAAATTCCTCAATTTTCAAAGTAAGAATTTTAATTGAATTTAGGGTTTTCTTCTATCATGTGGGTTCTTATCAATTATGATCAAATTGCTTTAATTATGACTTCTTATCCATGAAATTAAGTTGAATTGCATGTTTTAAGTTGAATCCCCATGAACCCATATGAATTTCATGATTTCTGGACTATGATCATAATGTGAGGTTTTTGAACTATGAAAGATGAATTGGGGAAATTGAATGATTTTGAGATAAAGATACATGAGCCCATGCATGATTTATGTCTTCTAAGCTATGAATTTCATGATGAAGTTATGAATGATCAAAAGATGGTTTTTTTGAATATATGCCTGCTCAATTATGAAATTATGTTGATTTAAGACTTGCTTTGAGATTGAAGCATAATTGATGTTGTTGTTGTGTTGTGAAAGGGTTTCTCACATATTACTCAAGCAATGAATGTGAAAGGCTTGTTCTCACATAAAGGATTCATAAAAGGGTTGAAAGGTTTTCTCAACTAAACTTGAATCAAAGTTAAGGAGCTATTCTAATGAAAGGGATAAGAGACGATTACCCATGTTCCCTAATGATAGACAAGAGGTGATTACCCATGTCTACTAAAGCTAAGATGAATTATGATTTATGACTAATCCGTGGGAATTATTCTTAGCACCGAGTGGACAAGTGGTGAATACCCATGTCCCATAAAATATGTGCCACCATAGGATGATTGTCTAGATAGAAGTTCATGGTCTTAGCTTGGAAAGTATGACACCTCTTTTTGGTGTGGGGTAGACACCGGATTCCATGTTAATAGCTCACATGATCTAAAATGTTGGTTAAAGGTAATTTCCCACAATAATGAACTAAAGTGACTTCCAAGGTGTCTCTTCAAGTGTTTTAAGCATGTTTAGCTTGCATTGACTATGATCCAATGAGTTATATTTCTAACCTCTCTTATCTCATGTTTTAGTTTTGTCTTTGCATGTCATCTAAATGTCCCCTTTTATCATGATCTTATGGTTTTATGCATAGTTATCATACTTGGTACATGTTTGTACTAACCCATACTCTTGCCTACATTGATTTATTGATGTAGGGCGTGGTGACTCCTCCCCATCCACTCGTAGCTAGAGCTTGTAGTAGAATATCCTTGAAGACTTGGTGAGTCCTCATATGTTCGAGGACATTGCCTTGTTATTCTTTTATGTTTCTTTTCTTTTGGACTTGTATTGGGTTACGTCCCAACGTTCTTTGTATTCTTTTGATAGATGGCTTTGAGACTATATGTAGGCTTCCGCTATGCTTGTGAAACTCTTGCGATAATGAATTGTCTTTTGAACTCTTAAATTACTATTATCTTGTATGATGCATGCTAAGTGGCTTATTTGAGGTCTTTCGGGGTCTTGTACGCCATGTCACGTCTAGGGGGTACTTTAGATCGTGACAAATACTTTGCTCGTGAATGTACCGAGTCGAAAAAGATAGCATTCTAAACGTACCTCTAAGTGCTTCATATGTTTCTAGCACTTACTTATTAACTGCATCTTATCCTATGTGGATTGTAGACTCAGGATTCACCAACTACGTGAGTCGAGATCGAGAAGGTGGATCTACGTGGGAAATAATGCGAAACTGGAAGTCAATGGAATAGGCACTTACAAAGTGGACTTGCATGGTGGCCGTTCTTTGATGTTCTATGACGTCCTATGTGCTCAAGAGATTCGACGAAACTTAGTATCTGTGTCTGGTTTTTAGACGTTGGTTTTGATTTGTTTTTTTGTCGTAATGGTGTTAGAATATCTCTAGATAATGTTTTATATGGTTTTTGACTCTATTATGACCGTTTTATCATTTTAGATTGTAATCCTTCAACTTATGACTATTATGTTGACCGTTATGTAGTGACATGTTATTCAATTAACAATGATATTGATGTTATTACATGGCATGCCAAATTAGGTCACATAGGGCAAGATCGAATGAATAGGTTGGCAAAAAAGGACATTTAGGTTCTTTTACCAAAATTGATATGCCAACTTGTGAAAATTATCTTGCTAGAAAGATTATGCGTAAACCATTTGGGAAAGCTAAGAGAGCTAAGTTCCCACTTCAATTAATTCATTATGATATTTGTGGTCCAATGAATGTGAGGGCAAGGTCTGGTGCTATATACGTCATTACATTTGTTGATGATTTCGCACGCTTTGGTTATGTCTATTTGATTTCTCAAAAATCTGAAGCACTTGAGTGCTTTAGAAAATATATGAATGAAGTTGAGAATAAATTAGATAAAAGTATAAAGCTTTAAGAACTGATAGAGGACGTGAATATTTGTCAAAACAATTTGAAGAATTATGTAATGAAAAAGGTATTATCAGGCAGTTAACTACTCCTTATACACCTCACCAAAATGGTGTAGTTGAAAGAAGGAATAGAACATTATTGAACATGACTAGGTCAATGATGGCACAAACAAATTTGTCTATCTCTTTTTGGGGAGATGCACTATTGACTGCAGCCTACATATTGAATAACGTGCCCTCTAAATCAGTATCTTTGACTCCTTATGAACTTTGGACTAGTCATAACATAAACCTGAACGATCTATGGCCTTGGGATTGTGTTGCGTATATTAAAGATCATTTTGGTGAGTTTTATAAACTAAGTCCAAAAGAAAAGAAATGTATCTTTATAAGATACTCAGAACACTCCAAAGGGTATGTGTTCATTGATGAATTGGAGGATAGAAGTATTACTAAAATTGTATCACGAGATGCCAGATTTTTGGAAAATGATTTTTTCAGAAAGGATGAAATAGATGAAGGTGAGCCTCTCTACGAAATGTTGAATTCAGAAGATCAGGTAATGTCATCAGGCATACTCGATAACTCAATGGATCAAGGAATGATTCCTGGTCCAAGTGGGAGTAATGAATCCCAAAATCCTATAGAGAAATTTGAACTTCATTTACGTAAGAGTACAAGAAAAAGAGTACCTTAACGATCTCATGAGATTGAGGATTAGGTTTTCTTGGTATCTCTTACAAAATTGGATGAACCTAATTCTGTAACTGAGGCCTTATCGAGCCCTAAAAGGGATGAATGGTTAAAAGCGATTAAAGAAAACTTAGAGTCCATGAGAACCAATAAAATCTGGGATCTAGTTGATCTTCCTAAGGAACGTAAAGCTATTGGGAATAAATGGATTCTCAAAGTTAAACGCAAAATGGATGGGTAAATAGAAGGACACAAAACACGATTGGTGGCAAAAGTTTTTACTCAAGAAGTCGGAATAGACTATGAGGAAATTTTTTCACTAGTTGTGAAGTTTACCTCCATACGATTACTTTTAGCTATTGTTGCATGTTTAGATCTAGAATTACACCAAATGGACGTGAAGACCGCTTTTCTCAGTGGAGAATTAAACGAGGAAATCTACATGGAACAACCAGTAGGTTTCATTGTTAAAGGCCAAGAAAAGAAAGTTTGCAAATTGAAAAGATCAATTTATGGCCTAGATCAATCTTCAAAGCAGTGGTACCTGAGATTTCATAAGAAGATGATGTCATTTGATTTCACCATGATCGATGAAGACCATTGCATCTATGCGAAAAGTCCAATGGAAAATTTGTAATTCTTTCACTTTACGTATATGCTATTTTATTATATATTAGGTGTTAAGATCCAAAGAGACCGTTCCAAGAAATTTTTGACTTTATCTCAAGAAACTTATATAAAGAAAATATTGGAACGCTTTCGAATGAATAGTTGCAAATTCATGGATACTCCTATAGTAAGGGGTGAAACCTTAAGCTTTGAAATGTGTCTAAAGACTCAAAAAGAAAAGGAAGACATGTCCCGAGTTTCATATTCTAGTATTGTCGGGAGTTTGATGTATGCTATGATGTGTACTTGCCCAGAAATTTGTTATGCCGTAAGTCTGGTTAGTATGTATCAATCCAATCCTGAAAGAGATCATTGGAAAGCAGTAAAGAGAATATTCCGATACCTGAAGGAAACTACAGATCATTCACTGTGTTATAGTGGATCTGATTTATTCATTAAAGGTTATACAGATATTGATTGGGCTGGTGACCGGTATGATAGAAAATCAACACCCGCTTATGCTTTCTTACTACATGGTGATGCTATTTCATGGAAAAGTAAGAAAAAAACTTGCACAACTCTTTCAATCATGGAATTTGAATTCGTGGCTTGTGCATTTGCAGTACAAGAAACTGTTTAGTTAAAGAGTTTCTTTGAACATTTGAGTATTGCAAAGAATTCTAAGGATCCCGTGATTCTATATTGTGATAGTCAAGTGGCTATCGCATACACGAAGGATCCTAAGTATCACAACAAGACCAAATACATTGACATCAAGTATAACTTTGTGAGAGAGGTAGTGGCAAGTGGAGAAATAACTTTGCGATACATTCCTACACGTGAAATGATAGTTGATCCTTTCACCAAGTCCATATCTAGAGACTTGTTTGAAAAACATGTTAAAGCTCTAGGTTTGCGTAGGATTTGATGATATTTCAGTATTGCAAAATAACTTGGTTGTTATAATATTCTCTTCTATACAATGCTATTGAATTTATGTTCATGTATAATATGCATGTGATATTTTGTAAGAAATAAAATGTGTCGTACAAGTTGCGAGATTGGCTCTCTCACACGAGCAATCGCCTTTTACATCGAGGGACGTGAAGAGATGAGTTACACTACCATATTATGACTTATTTTACGAATCAGACAAGTGTTTCTCTAAGAAAATAAATTTAAGGATCATTGAAGAGAGAAACTAAGGTTAAACATTTGGAGGTGTTAAGACCAAGGTCTGTACGATGTTGGATAATCGAAAGAATGAGACATACACACCAGTATAAGGTGAAAATATTGTAGCACATATATCATACCCGTGTGTCAAGCGATAAATGGGTCAATGAAAGAATGGTCCCCGCTTCTTTATTGTGTGAGACTCCGATAAGTTCAAGTGACTTTTCAACGAAATACCCTTTGACATTTTGCTGTTTCTTGAAGTTTCAATCAATGTTGCTACTTTAGCATATTACTAATAGCCATGAATGATTCGGCAATGCAGTGCATGTCTAGAAAAGCAGTTGAGTTGGAACAGATAGATTCGAGTAGAAAGGAAAGACGATTAGTTGAATAAAAAAATTGTATACACAAGCCGACTGTTGCACTAACCATATTGGTATTGAGTGTAATTGTGTGTATAAAGTTAAACATAAAATTGAGTTAACCTCCTTAAGAGAATGAGAGATCGAATAAGTAACTACTGAAGTAGTGAATGAAGTCTAAGGTATTGTGAGTAATAGTGTCCTTAAAATAGTAGTGAATTCTTTCCACGTGTGATTGGATTCCCATGTAGGGATTGTAAAACCTTAAAGGTAAGCTCTTGATGCTCATAGGTCGCACGAACTACTTGTGGTAAGAATTTTGTGTCTGATTATTATTTTGTTGGCTTGGGTCTAGTCCATTATGTGCAAAGTGGGAGATGTAAGTTTTTTGGTGGGTCGTGGGTCGCCCATGTTGACTAACCCGACCCGATCCATTTTATTTAACGGATAAGATCAAATTTTTAAAAAGAAGGGGGAACAGTTAGGAAGGTTTAACTGTTCCAACTTCTCCTTTTAAAAGGAGAACTTATCCTTTTCAAAATATAAGAAACAAAAACGTGAGAACGTGGAAAAGATAAGGAAAACCAGAGAAAACCAAAAAGTTATCTTTTTGCCAATATTCAATCGACACAATCTCAGACACTTAGTATGTGAACAAGAACGATCTTTGTTTCCTTGTGATTCAAAGAGAGATCTGCAGCAATTCGTTTCAACAACGAAATCAGCAACAACTATTCCCGCTGCAAATTATAAGGTACACATCTTGTTGTCGTTTTGCTATTAAAATTCCTTCACCATCAAATGGGAAGAAGGACAACCACAAACACCCGGGGGTGTTACACATAATTCTTCTCTGATTGATAACGTCCTGGTTCATCTTAATTTCCATCTGAATCTCCATATTTGGATTTTCTCTTAGTTGTTCTTGTCCAAGCATAATTGACGTAATTTTTGAGAAAAACATAAATATTTAAGACCATATTCATCAAAAATGGAACTCTCATCCAAATTCTAGTATCTCCTCAAATTCTGTCTATGTTTGTATGAAACTTGTGGTGATTGTTTGGTTCTATTTATCTCCCTAAGTATCTATCATGACCCAAAGTACCCCTAGGTGTGACATGGCGTATAGGACCCCAGAGGCTCCACAAGAGCTACTTAGAATACATATACATAAGGTAAAAACAAAAATGAGGAAAGAAATAGACAATCTCATAAAAGTAAGAGTTTACAAGCGGAATTCTTGACGATGTCTCAAAAGCCATCTAATACCATAGAATGATCGAGACGTTACCCGTACATCATATACAAGTCTGAAACTGAAAGTAAAGAAAAGCAATAAAGTCTCTTAGTCCCCGAAGCATGAGGACTCACCAAGGCTAATAGCTTGAACTCTGAAAACAACTAACCACGAGAGTGCGAATGATGACTGTCTGATCCTACATTATAAGAGGATGTAGGCACAAGTATGCATTAGTACGTGGAATGTACTAAGTATGAATCAAATGCATATAATAACATAAATCATGCCAATGATATGCTTTCATATAGGAAATCATGCTAATGAGATATCATCATGAACATGCAATGACCAAACTAAATCATATGACAATAGGGTTAGAAACTCAATGCATAAACATGGTCAATGCAGGCTAGTCATATCATAAGTCTTGTCTCGTGAGATACTTCTAGTACCCTAGTTCATTGTTATGGGATTTTTACGTTTAACCGACATAGACCATGTGAGCTATAACATGGAATCTTGTGTCTTCCCCATACCGAAAAGGGGAGTGATGTCTACCCCACACCACCAGAAGGGGTGTCCTACTTGCCAAGGTAAGGACCATAAATATGTAGCATACGTGGATCCACTAGCTATGTGTCTATTTGAGACAAAACCTTCAAGGCACATAGTTATGGGACTTAGGGATTGCTACTAAAGGTCCACGGATGCTAAACAAAAACCTTCATCCCAAAAGCCCGCTCGTTGCTAAGTAAAATCCCAAGGAATAGTCAATTAAGCTTATTCATATTTTAACCAAGAAATAGGTACATCTAGGGTTACCAAATCCAAGCTAAGATCATATCAAGGAGTTTCAACTATCATGGGCTTGCCCCAAGCTTACGTCATTAGAATAGCTCCTAATTGATTCATAAGTGAGGAAGCCTTTCAACCATATGAACCCTAATTTATGTGAGAAAACCTTTCACATTCATATTCTTAGCTTATTGGGAAGAAAACCTTTTCACGGCTCATGGATGCCATCATCTATATGCACCCTAGCAATTATAAGCATAATTCTTATGAAACATGCATCTCTTATGCAAGCTATCCATATACATGCATCTCTTATGCAAGCTATTCATATGTTCATAAATCATGATCTAGTATGGGTACATGTCAATTCATCTTAGAATCATGCAATAAACTAGAATCATGCATATTTTCATCAATTTCATAAGTTCATAAATGCATGGATCATACTTCATCATGAATTCATGACTAGGAATCATAGCTCATGCATGAGTTCATACAATTTCTACTCAAATCATATAAATCACGCTAGATCATGCACTAGATTACTTTATCACTCTAGATCGTGCACTAAGAATAATAAAAATCAACAATTGGAATCATAATTGAAGAGCCCATAAGAATTGATCAAAACCCTAACTCAATTTGGGGAATTAAACCTTGAAAATTGAAGAAACACTAGGGACCCAATGGAGGAAAGGACTCCAATGGTGAATGCTAACATACCTTAACAAAGCCCACAATAAATTGCTAAAAATCGATGACCTTCAATGGAGGATCCTAGCCCTTCTTCTTCCTTGGGAATTGAGAGAGCTTTCTAGAGAGAGAATTATTTGGGAAATCTGGAATGTAATTAATGAAGGAAAATTTGAGAAGAAAGACTTATATAGTTGGTCAATTTAGGGGCAAAGTCGTAATTAAAAAGACTTAAAAGAATTGGGAAAAGACACAAAAACCCCTGGAAAATAATTGCCGAATGAAGTCTACGGTTCGTAAGAATTCCTACGGACCGTCCTGTTGGACTGTAGAAAACTTCAAAGACCCAAAATTCAGGACACTTTCTATGACTTAGATCTACGGCCCTTAGGCCATTCTACGGTCCGTAGGTCCAACCCGTAGAACCCAACTTGACCCTCGAAAATTTTACTAAGTCTAGAACACTTTACCGGACCTTTCTACGGTCCGTGGAAAGACTTACGGTCCGTCTTGTTAGCCCGTAGACTCGACTTTAGAGACTTAATTTTCAAAACATTGTACCCTCTTTCTACGGATGCATTCTACGGTCCGTCAACTGGTCTACGACCCGTAGAAAGTGACTTTGGGCCAAAAATTGAAAAATTTTCTCTTTCAAAAACTGAGGTGTTACAATATCTTTTCTTGCAAATTAATTTCATTACGTGAGTTTGCCACCTAGGTTCTCGCATCCATTTTGCTTAAAACTTGAGATAACAAGTGTATGTTTGTTGTTATTTCCTTTCTCTTGATATGATTCTCTCTCTCTCTAGTCTCCACATAAACAAGTTTTATGATATGGTTGTTTAAATTTTTTTTGCGTTCTGTCTTTTTTAAAGCGTGTATATACATGGTTGTCTTGAGTCTTTATATCTTGGTATTCCCCTAATCATTTACTAATCCTTATCATTTTTATTTTTCTTGCACGATCCCCTCTCCCCAAGTTCGAGTCTATTTGGATTCAAATTATTTTCCTACATTTTTATTGGGTTAGACCCAACATATTATTCGAGTTAGACTCTATTCATATCTAAAAATGAAATGAAAGCTAATATATGGGATGAAACAAAAAGACAATAGCATCCTTATAGAAAAACAAAATGGGTCAAAGCCCACAAGTGAAATGGAAGATATCATACATGAAATGAGACAGATTTGGGCCTAAGGCCTGATTTAACTGCAATGAGCTGAGATTATGGTGGATCCAACAAAGAGAGAGGTGGTTCGTGATTGGGCTAGGCCCACTTCTTCTATTGAAGTTTGGAGTTTTGTCAAGTTAGCAAGCTATTGCAGATGACTTGTGGATGGGTTTTCATTGATTGCAGCGCCATTGACTAAGAAAAATGTCCCTTTCTAATGGTTTGAAGAGTGTGAGGTGAGCTTTGTGAAGGCCTTGTTGAATTCAACTCCGATTCTGATTTCTCCTATTGAAGGTCATGGGTTTATGATCTACTGTGATGCTTCTGGTGTTGTTTTGGGTTATACGTTGATCAACAAGGTAGGGTTATTGTGTATGCTTCTGGAAAACTAATGGTTCATGAGGGGAAATACACCACTCATGAATTGGAGTTGGCGGTGCTAGTATTTGTGTTGAAGATTTAGAGGCAGTATCTTTATGGGGTTTACCGTGAGATTTTCACTGATCTGCATAGTCTTAGTACATTTTTAGGTAGAAGGACCTTAATTTGAGATAGCGCAGGTGGTTGGAGTTACTGAAGTACTATGATGTTTCAATTCTCTATCACCTGAGTAAGGCAAATATGATAGCAGATGCCTTGAGTTGGAAGGCGGTGAGTATGAAAAATTTAACTTTTCTAGCGTCAGACAACCAACCATTTGCTTCAGACATTCAATTCTTAGCTAACTAGATGGTACGACTTGATATTTTAGAGCCTGAAAGGGTTCCTGCTTGTGTGGAGATCTTCGTTATTGGAACCGATTCGAGCACATCAATTCGAGGATGTGAGGTTGAGGGTGATTCAAGATAGGGTGCTTAGTGGGGAGGCTTTGAAGGAGACTTTAGATCTGGAGGGTATTTTGAGGATTGAGGGTCGCATTTGTGTTCCTTGAGTTAGAGACCTGCTTTAATTGATTTTCGAGGAGACCTATTGTTTTAGATATTCCATCCATCTGGGTTTATCAAAGATGTATCGTGATTTGCAGAAGCACTAATGGTGGTGGGGGATAAAGCATGATATTTTAGAGTTTGTGGCTAGGTGCTTGAACCGTTTATAGGTGAAGTACGAGCACTATAGACCAGGTGGTTTGACTCAGAGGCTACCCATTTCTGAGTGGAAGTTGGAGCGGATAGCTATGGACTTTGTGGTAGGTTTTCCATGTACTTTTTGGAGGTTTGATGCTATTTGGGTCATCATTGATTTTGCTCACTTTGTACCAGTTCAGACTTATACAAATTTGAGAGGTTAACTCAGATTTACATTTGAGAGATTTTTCGTTTGCACAAGGTGCCAGTGTCTTTTAATTCAGATCGTGGTACTCAATTCTCGTCATGTTTTTAGAGAAATATTTAGAGAGAGTTGGCTACTAGAGTTGAACTCAGCATGACTTTTTATCCGCAGATTGACAATCAGTCTAAGAAGACTATTCAGGTTTATGAGGATATGCTTTGGGCTTGTGTTATCAATTTCGGTGGTCAGTGGGACCAATGTTGGCTTTGGTGTAGTTTTCATAGAATAACAACTACCATTTGAATATTTAGATGGCTCCATTCCAGGCGTTGTATGGTAGGAGGTGTCGGTCTTTAGTGGACTAGTTTGATGCTTTCAAATCTAGGTCTTGGGGCACCAATCTATTGTATGATTCCATGAATAATGTTTGTGTGATCCAGGAGAGGCTTTGTACTGCTCAAAGTAGTCATAAAAGCTATGTTGATCGGAGAGTGTAAGCCTTAGAGTTCATGGTTGGTGATTCAGCTAGTGTTTTTATGGGTGTCGCCTATAAAGGGTGTGATAAGGATTAGGAGGAAGGGCAAGCTTAGCCATAGGTTTATAGGGCCTCTGGAGATTTTGAGGCGTATTGGAGAGATGTCTTATGAGTTAGCTTTACCTCCAGTTCTTTTGGGTATTCACCCTATTTTCCATGTCTCTATGTTGAGATAGTATGTTCTGGATGAGTCTTACGTACTTTAGTGGGGTTTAGTTCACTTTCAAGGAAGCGCCTATGGCTATTCTAGACAAGCAGGTTAGCAAGTTGAGGTCTAAGGAGATACCATCAGCTAAGGTTCAACGGATGCATCGTCCGATCGAGGAGGCTGCTTGGGAGGATGAGCTTGACATACATACCAAATATTCCTACTTTTTTAAGCCTTTGGGTACCTTCCTTTCCTTGACTGAGGACAAAAATCCTTTAAGTAGTGGATGTTGTAATGACACTCGTGGTCATTTTTTGTGTTTTATGCGCTTTGCCTTTCCCCCTTCCTATAGCTTCTATGGAGTGTTTTTAATGTGTTGGGATGGTGACATGCTTCTTGAGGTGGTCGGGGGAGCTTTGAGTGAGTTTTGTTTTTCCATTTTAGAGCTTTTATATTGAAAGAATTGACTTCGGTCAACATTCTTGGTAAACAAGCTCGGATGAAAATTCTATCGGCATCATTAGCTCCAGAGTGTTGAGTTTGATCTAGTAGGACCTTTAGTTCAGACCCAGTAGTGCTCGAGTTGAGTTTGGGTTGCTTGGTTGTTTTTAGTGTGTTTTGGTTGTAGTGTTGACTTCGGTCAACATTTTGACAAGATGACCTCCGTTGGTTGTTTCATTAATCCCATTAAGCCCGGAATGACATTTTTTTTATTTGTGTGGATTGTTCAGTTTGCATTTGTAGAACCCTAGATGAGTCCCGAGGGTGTATTCAGAACTTGGGATTTTTATCCTAAGTTTTCTGATGCAAATGTTGTTGGTGCAGCCTCTCTCGTGAGGCTTGGCTCACTTTAACAGAGCTGCTCTTGTAGGGAGCTAGCAATACCAATAAAAGTTGGTGGTCCCAGCAAGCAGTCGCGCCCGCAAAGCATTGGCCGCTCTTGTGAGGTCTCTCTTATAGGGCTTAGTCACTTCGCCGATCTCCCACCTGTGGCTTGGCCTTCGCTTCCACAAAGCAGGAGGAAAGGGGACATCTACACTTCAACGAGCCTTCCATCGCACCGACGACATTGCTCCTGCAACCACAAGTCCGTTGGGGCAATGATCGCTAATGGCTTTTTATAAGTCTTTATTCATTATTTCGTAGAACAAAACCCATTGTTGAGTGTGCTTGATTGGAAGTGTATTTGCTCATTTCATTTCCATTTTCATTGATTCAAAGGTAATTCTCCCCCCCCCCCTTCACTTTAAATTACGTATTCTAGCTTTATTTCCATATTTCATTCTCAATTTGGACGTCAATTCTTTGATTTTTCAATTCTTTAAGGTGAGCCTTTTGGACCATTTGAGGTAAAAATTGACTTCCGTATTCGCCCATCTTTGGGGCATGTGACCTTCACTTCGAGATAAATATAATGGCGAAGTTAATTTTCCATTTTGTTATCGATTTCTCAGGGTCAATTTTGACCTATTTTCTCATCCAAATTTTGCAAAATCTAAATGGGTATCGTTAGTCCAATATTGACATGTAGTTTCTATTTTTTTTAGTGTGGCAGTGATCCGATGTTCTTTGGGAAGGGAAAGCTCCTAAGTAGCGATTTGAGTGCAATTTCCGCTTAGAGGTAGTTTACGACTTCCTTATTTAGACTTGGTTTAGTTAGATTTTATATATAAAGAGTTGTATGATCGTTAGGAAGGTTGTAGGGTGAATCTTTAGTCTTGTATAATCCTTAGCTATATTTTGGCCATTTTTGGGAGTTTAGACTAGTAGTTTAAACTTAAGTCTTAGTCTAGGTTGGTTTTAGCATTAACTTGGTTTTGTAGGATGCTTAGAATTCTTTTAGGAAGATTAAACATAGTTTAGATGTGTTGGTTTCTGCCTAGCATGATTGCATGTTTATTCCGATGTTTGAACTTTCACTGTGAAATTGTGATTGTGGCCATGAGGCCTTGGACTTGGACTGACTGTAATTTTAGGTTAGTACGACTGTACTGTGGAGGGTGTTTACCCTACTGATTTGTATGATATGAATGGATTGTGGCTTGTTTAACTATGATTTGCACGCATCTATGTGCATGGCATTTCTATTTGACCATGATTTGCAATGGAGGTGAGAAAATGTGGATTTTTGGTTCTAAAACATTTATGCTTCGAATTTACTTGATTTGAGCTCCGAGGGTGCGTATTATTGGTTTATTGAGTAAAAGTTGGATTTTTATGAGAAATTCATCATTTTATTGGGATTTTAGCTTTAAAGAGCTTTCTAGTGTAAATTATACCGATTTTATTATTTTTACTGGGTTTTATGAAAGGATGCACTATTTTCATGGAAATTTATACTTTTGAAGAGACTTCCCCTTTTAGTTACTGGGTTTCTGGTTTAAAAAGATTATTGCTTTTATGTACGGTTCATGGGTTTCTCCAGAGACCTTTTCAAGTTTACTTTATTGCAGCAGTAGTTGAGCAGCAACAAGTCTATGAAATGCACTCAAGGAGAAAATAGGGCAGCTAACTAGGAGATTTTGGGGCTTTTATCTTTATTGCGTATGATGATATGCTTCGGCGGCCCACAAATTAATTTTTGGGTTTTATGATTATTGCATCTATAGTTGAGTGGAAGCAAGTCTACAGAATGTCCCGGGGAGCCTACAGACAGCCAACAAAGCAATTCTAGGCCTTTTTACTTTATGAATTGGCCAAATATGTATTTCATCATCCCATATTTCATTGCATTTTTGTCACGATCCAAAACTACTCCTTAGACGTGACATGGTGCCTAGAGCCATGAGTAATCCCAAGCTAACCGCATGTCATAGCATAACATTAAGATAGCATATATAAACATAATAAATTTAGAGGAATCAAGTCTCAATACCTATCATATCAATAGAAGAATCTGAAAGATAAGAACATAAGAGGAAATTTAACTGTCTGTCTGAAAGCCTCTAATCATATAGAGTTGCTAGGACAAGACCCTAGCTAACTCTTAACAAAATAGAAAACTGAAAGTAGTGTCTAAAATGGGAACATAAGTGGTGTCCTCGAGGAGATGAGGACTCACCATATACTACTACAAGCTAATCTAGATAGCAGTAACCGCGAGCTGGATTACTACTGCAAGCTGATCTAGATAGCAGTAACCGCGAGCTGGATAAGGAGCGTCGCAACCTATGTTATGAAACAATATAGACAGAAAAAGTATGCATTCAGTACTCGAAATATACTGAGAATGAGGAAATGCGTAAAACATGATATCTGAACATGATAAGTCTGTAAAACATGCTAGTGCAATGACTAAGCAAACATAACATAAGAGCTGACGATCTAATCCGAAAATATAGTACAAGGTCATGCAACATTTGAAAATCATATCATAATGTTAGAGATACCGCTAACCGACATAAACCATGCGAGCTACAACATGGAATTCTGTGTACTTCTCCTATACCGAAAAGAGAGTGTCCTACTTGCTAAAGTAAGGACCATAAAATCTGAGCTAAGGTGGATTCACTAGCTAATTTCTATCTTAGACAAAATCCTATGGTGGCATGTAGTTGTAGGACAAAGGGATTTCTACTAAAGATCTCATGCCTCTACTAACGGGTGAGCCTTCATCCCTTGGTCCACTTGGTTCTAAGTAAACTCCCAACAAAAACATGCATAAATCAGGAAATAGTAATAATCTGATAATACTGAATCATTCATGAAAAATATAATAATTTAAGTTGCTCCTTAAATCATGATAACATAACATAATCTGAAAGACGCTTTATCTGAAAATATCTAAATCATGATAATCATACATACTGGATGATACTTTATCTGAAGCATCCTTATTCATAAAGAATCTGATAACATAAAGCTTGCATGTGAAAATAACATAAGTTTGATCATGAAAAATACTTACATGCAATGGATTCATGAAAATATTATTGAAAATATTGAATTGTAATCAATTCATGCATAATAAGATCAATCATGAAGAAGAAATTAAAATTCAATAAAACCCCACAAGAAATCATGAAACCCTCAAATTTAGGAAGATCATAAATTGGGAAATTGAGGTTTCTTTGAGACTCAATGGGTGGAGAAGGACTCATTGATGAAGTTCCCAGATACCTTGAGTGATATCCTCACTTGAACTCTTTAATGGAGGCTTGAATCTTGAAACCCTAGCTTGCTTGAGGGAGAAAACTTGAGAGAGAAGAAATTGGATTTGGGAGAATGAGAGTGAATAAGGAGGTTAGGGCACTTAGGAATCACTTTAACCCACTTAGAATAGGTCAAAATAACATAGTATAGGTATTAAAAGAGTGGGAAAGGAATAAAATAGCTCTGACTTAAAACTTTCGGATGACTTCCACGGATAAACTTCTACGGTCTGTGAAGTAGTCTGTAAAACCAGAAGGGAAAAAGTCATGAGATATGAAGTTTCACTCTACGGATCCTTCCACGGTCCTTAGAACACATGAAGGTCTGTGCATTTGCCAATGAAGCTGAGTTACCTGATTTTTGAAGTCTTCCTTATACAAACCATTCCAAGGTCTGTGAATGCTTCTATGGCCTGTCCTGGCCATCCTTGAAAGGTAGGAATCCTTAAACACTTTTGAAGTTTCAGAGCTTTGGTCTACGGACCCATCCACCGTCCGTAGAACCTTTCACAAGCCGTAGAAACCTCTCGTCCTGGTTAAACAATTTTTATCAACTTTCTAAAGATGATCAACGGATGGGTCTACAGTCCGTGAAACTCTTTACGGACCATAAAACCTGTTGTAATCCCTATCCTCAAAATTTCTTTCTTGAATTTCGATTCACGGTTGGAATCTACGGTCTATGAGATTTTGTACGGGCCGTAAATGCCATCCATAAAAAGTCAAAATTGCAGACTTTAGTAGTTCTTCTGCACTTTCCAATTTTTATCTGAGTTAGCACTTCTGAGGTGTTGTAATATCTCCCCCTTGGGAACATGCATCCTCGAATGAGGTCCAACTAGGTAGGGAAAGATCTACAACCCGACATTAAACAAAAGCACATAAAACTGAAGGAGTGACTGACACCGAGCTATAACATGAAGTTTAAAACTGATTTCATGAACATGCATGTACGGGGAAACATGAGAATAGCTTAAACATATGAATCCAAAGGGTACATAGAAGGAAGTAATACCTCATACTGAAACTGAATCGAAAGGAAAGAGATGGGGGTACTTGGACATCATATCAACTTCAGCCTCCCAAGTAGTGCCCTCAACTAACTAATTCCTCTGAAGGACTTTCACTGAAGTAACTTCCTTATTTCTCAACTTACGAACCTGACGATCAAGAATCTCAATTGGGACCTCCTTGTAAGAGAGAATTTCCTTCAGACCGACACTCTCTAAAGGCATGACTAAAGTTGGATCACCAATGTATTTCTTTAAGAATGACACACGAAACACCAGGTGCACTGATGTTAAGTCTGAAGGAAAATCCAACTTATAAGCCACATTACCGAAACACCTCAAAATCTTATATGAGCCTACATAATGGAGACTGAGCTTTTCTTTCTGACCGAACCTCATCACCCCCTTCATGGGTGCATTAAACCTAGAATTTTGCATGTTACTTAAGTGGTTTGTCATTATATTTGATGTTATTTGTGTTAAAATTGCAGGGAATAGGCCTTTGGAGCAGTTAGGAAGAGAGATGCAACAACAGTGGATTTTTGGTGATGTACAAGACAATCTACGGACCGTCAACTTATTGATGAATCGTCAATTAGGATCATAGGCTCTGGAGCCTGAAGAAATTGGCTAAGTATGAATGACGGACCAAGATAACGGGCCGTAGAACCTGCTACGAATCGTAGAAAACTTCAGAGAGGGTCACCTGCAGAGCTTGAATAACGGCAGAACAACACAGGTCGTACATGGAATGACGAATCATAGATCAAAACAGTGGAAAGAAACCCTCAAGATTTTGTCTAACTGTTGATTGATGGTTGGAACCTATGAGCCGTAGGTCTGTCTACGAGCCGAAGGTTGGCAACCGTAGATGACACTGCCCAAGCTGAATTTCCCCAGATTTCCTTTTCTTAGTTTAATTAGGATTTATTTTCTATATATACCCTATGTAAACTTCGTTTTAGGGTGGTTGACCAGTGTTTGAATATTATTCTATTACTTTGGGAATTGCTTTTCATCTTTTGGGAAGACTAATTCTTGAAGCTTATTTATGCAATTTTACTTTTGGTTTTCAATTGAAGATTGTGGAATTCATCTCTATTCACTGTAAGTTCGTAATTTATTCAAACCCTACTATGAATTGTGAACAAACAAGCATGAGTAGCTAAATCCACAACTAGGGTTGTGGGAACCATGAGTAAATAACAAAAAGTAAAACTAATAATGTTGTAATTCTTGGATGTGGTTATGCATGCTTTTGTAAATCTCTTTGCTTAGAACGTTTTCTAATAGTGTACAACGTTAGAACCCTCCTAATTCATGCTAATCCGATATAGGTAGTAATGAACATCTAAGAGATTATACAATAGAGATTTAGTCGTCGATAATCCGTTATCTAATAACCCAACCTAGAAATAGCTGTGGGTTAATCTAGGTCAAAGGTAAGGGTTGGTAAATCAACACATGTAGACGGACCAAGTTACGGAGTGAAATTCCCTATTTAGACGACCAATCACTATGGATACATAATTTACCGATCATGCATGCTAGACATTGAAAAGAAATTAGCATTCTGAGGTTTACTGCGTTAAGATCTTATGGGGAACACATAAACCCTAGTTTCATTCTTTATTGATAAATCAAAACTGCAAGTGTTGCTTTTGGTTAATTGGTTACTAATCGAATCACAAATCACTATTTCTTTTAATTATTGCAAATCCCCCCTCTTTTACTTCTTTTAGAAATAATTTGACTAAACGTACACTTAATCTTAATTAGCCTAATTCTGGACCATATTCCTCGTGGGATTGACCCTAACCTCTGTTAGGTTCTATATTTGACAAGCGACCGCTTATACCTCCTTAGGGAGGTGTAGTTTGAGCGTTATCAATTTTCAAGTAAACCCAAGCATCAATGGATAATCCAAGCTCTCTCCTCCTCACTTCTGCATAAGATTTCTATGTACTCTGGGCCGTTCTCAACCTATCCTTGATAAGTCGATTCTTTTCCATGACCTAATCAACTAACTCAGACCCTATCAAAGGCACCTCACCAACTTCAAAACAACCAGTAGAAGATCTACACCTTCTACTATAGAGAGCCTCAAACGGAGCCATCTGAATACTCGAGTGATAACTATTATTATAAGCAAAGTCATTCAAAGTCAAATGATCATTCCAATTACCTTTAAAGTGAATCACACAAGCCCTTAACCTATCCTCCATGGTCTGAATATCCTGTTCAAACTGACTATCTATATGTGGGTGAAAAGTTGTGCTAAGCTTAACCTGAGTACCAAGACCTTTATGAAACAATCTCCAAGATTGAGGCGTGAACAGAGTACCCCTATCTAAGATAATGGAAAATTGAACACCATGCAATTTAACAAACTCCCAAATGTAAACTCTAGCATAATCCTCGGCTGAATATGAAGTTTTAACTTGAAGAAAATATGCTGACTTAGTAATCCGGTATACAGCCACCCAAATAGAGTCATGTTGATGACGCGTACGAGACAAACCTGTGATTAAATCCATATTGAATTCTTCCTACTTTCAAGTAGGAATACTGATATCCTGAGTCATACCTCCTAGTTTCTAATGTTCAACTTTCACTTGTTGGCAATTTTGATACTTAGCCACAAATTCTGCAATATCCCTCTTCATCTAGTTCCACCAATAGACTTTCCATAGATCACGGTATATCTTAGTAGCTCCCGGGTGAATAGAATATTTAGAACTGTGAGCTTATGATAAATTTAGAGAGCGATTATCAAAGTCTGAAAAAGAGAAATATATATATATATATATATATATTACTAAACTTGTTTCAAATAATATTATACCTTTAGAATTTATAGTAAATAGGGGTGTATATGACCGGGTTGGTTCGGGTTTTCAAATATCAGACCAAACCATTTGTGTTAAATTTTAAAATTTATAAACCAATCAAAACTAATAAAACTCAAGTTTTATTAGATTTTTCAGCCTCGGGTTGGTTCGGATTTTTCAAATACCAAACCAAACCATTTTTATCGAATTTTTAAATTTTCATAAAAGTCACAACTTTTCATGAAAGTCGCAACTCTTCATATTTCATTTACACCTTTTAAAATTCAACAATGTGTACTTCATATATCAATTCAAAGCTCTAATAAATGATATTGAGCTTCAATCAATATTGTACCACCCCTAGACAAAAAAATTGATTAACTCAAATCACAAAAGGTAAAGTAAGTTTATGGAGAAACGATAGACTAATGCATGCAACAATGCAAGTATATAATAGGATTAAAGGAGAAGCATTCACAATTCCAAAATTAAAAAGAAAATTATCAAGGTATAACTTTTATATATATACATCTAAGCCAACTAACTCACATAGTTTGGCCCAATATTTCATTTTGGTAGCAGTTGGTTAAACTTAAGTTTGACCTAGTATTCCTATCTGACGATCAGTTGCTTAAGTAAGTTCAAAGGGGGCTGATATTTATACATATGGAAGATTTGGTGGAGGCTTAATTTGTAAGATGGTGGTGATGGTTGTGAAGGTTTCTAAGAAGAGGGGAAGGCTAATTTTGTAAATAAATTAAAAGGAAATCTTGGTTTGTGGTGGCGCCACGTAGGTGGGCCTAGGGTTCTCTTATATATATATATATATGATATATGATGTGATGTGCATCAAGATGTTAAACACACTAATCTTACAAAGAGATGTTATAGAAACATACCTGAAGACAGTTGAAAATCAATTTCTATCTCTCTATCCTAGCCTTATTTACCCCAATTGTCAGTGGTAAAAAAATATAGATAATTATATGATAAACCTAGTGGGTGAAAGAACGACCAATTTATAGAGGCTAAGCACTCTTATCTTCAGATACTATTTTTTCATATATAGTTCTTGTGTTCTTCATCAGCATGGAATGTAACTCTGTTCTAGGTTGTATTCTTACTATTACGAGTTTAGTATAATACATATCTATCCATTTCAATACTGTTCTACAATTTATTCTTCAATCTGTTCTTGCTCCCCTACAAGTGCCGCTATCCGTATATTTTCAACAGTCTCTTTATTGAACCTAGATCTTTTGTTCTTTGGGTATCCCTTGTGTGAGATTGATGAAAAGATACAAATTTATATGGTCTATCTCTGGGTAAATGTCAATTTGTCGTCTTCAAATTTTGTTATATGTTGAATATTTATTATATTTACGTCGAGATTATTATTAGGTGTATTTAGTTTACAATATTGAATTCTTGGTTTTATTCATATGTCTAATATTTAGTGAATATTAATGTGTATGATTATTCACTGTCTTTACTATGTTCATTTACAATATAGAGTTTGAAATGTATTTTGAACTTCTTTTAACTTGTCTTTTGTTAGAGGCTTATAGCAATAGTGCAGGTAACTGATAGTAAGAAATCTAAGGAGGTGGGAGTACTAGAGTCTGAAAAAGCATTAGAGCAAAACTGTTGCAATCTCAGATTACTTATAAACTTTCTGCTGTATAGTGAATATGAGTAGATTCAATTGTCTCCCCTTAAATGTATCTACAAACTAGCCAAGGCTCCTTGTTTTTGAGTTTTGGACAGCCTAACATGTATAAATTACTTTTTTTAGAACATACAAATCATGTGATTACATAATGCTGTTTTGAATTTTTTATGTTTTGACTTGTGTAGAACTTACAGAACACAATTTGCAGTTACTGAGAATAATGAGGATAAGCTGTTGTCTGACACCAAAGGGTAACCGAATAGTGAGAGGATCCGCAAATGGAGATGTATAGCACTGGCCAAAGTTATAATCCCTAAATCATTGATGCCACAATTGGAATCATCGAGTTCATTAAGCAACCAGCAATAGTTTGATATTTTTATTAAGCTTACATCGGTAACATGTCTACAACCATCTATGATCAGAGACTTCAGAGATGTGCAGCTCAACTATGACTGAAACTGATTTGTCTGACACCAAAGGGGAACCGGACAGTGAGAGGATCCACAAATGGAGCTGTATAGCACATGCCAAAGTAATAATCTCATAATAGGTGATTCCACACTTGGAACGTCGAGTTCATTAAGCAAGCAGCAAGATTTTGAAATTTCTACTAAGGTTGCATCAGTAACATGTCTACAACCATCTACGATCAGTGAGTTCAGAGATTCCCCGTGCAGCTCAACTATGGATGAAACTGATTTGTCCGTAATATTGACACACCCTCTTAAATTCACCACCACAAAATTATTAGTTGTACAACTTTGAACAAGAGGGAAGAGCCCCTTGTCAGTTATATACGAAGATGCCCACTCAACTCTATATGAGTCAGTTTGTGACACAGTCTACCAACTACATCAATGGTAGCATTGCCTACTCCAGGAAAATTGCGAATAGTCAAAGATACCAGTGAGTTGCGACAAGGAGCCCCCAAAGGGAATGTATAGCTTAAGTGTTTCATACCAAAGCAGTACACCAAAGAAATTAAATAGTCTTCAGTTTCTTACCACGGTTCAAAAGTACACTGAAAAACCCAGCCTGGGTAATTCGGTGGCATTCCTCTAACTGAATGTTCTAAAGTGAGACTGTAGCTTTGACACAAGCAATCAATCCATTATCTGAAAAGACATTACTTTTTCGAATACACAACAACTTCAGATTTGGGCAACCCTTACAGATAACTTGAAGACCCAAATCATTGACTCCATTGCAAGCATTTATTGGAAGGAACTTAAGCTTCTGCAGATGCTGACCAGTTCCCTAGTCCCATAAACCCTTCTCTTTTTCTTCTCCAAGATCACTAAGAGCTATATTTGTCAGTGCAGTTCCATAATGTGAAATAATATCTAGAGAGATATCATTGATGTTTAATGTCTTGAGCTTTACCTTTGTTAAAACATGACAAGCTGAATGAAAGAGATTCCAAATTCCTTGATCCCCAATGAGTAGACACTTTTTTAATACAAAAAGCGTCAGGTTCGGGCAATATTGACCCACAGCTTTGAGAGACTCATTCCCAATGTATGAACAATCATTTATGGACAAAGAGGTCAGATTGGGACAATTCCTCACAATGTCTAACAAAGAATTCTCAGCATTGGAAAAGATCAAGCTTCTCTAACAAATGACACCCATGAGCAATCCTATCTAAGCCATCATCATCAGTAGAAGATACATTCCACAAGGATAGATCTCTGAGAGTAGGGCAACCTCGAGCGATAGCCTTGAGACCAGCATCAGTCAAACCATGATAAAGGTTGTTTCCCTGAATAGATAGCCTTGCTAAACCTCCACGATTTGCAGTTCCAATGGCAATAGCAGCAAGTCTAACATCTATGGCTTTCCTACCAACAAGGTACCTATCAAGATATCCATTAGATTTTGCAATCTCATCCTTGCGAATGCTGCTTAAAAGTGTGAGCCATCGCTTGGAAACACAAGCACAAGCACTTGTCTCTTGGCCACTGGGAAGATATTTGAATACCTCAAAGACGAATTTATCAGGAAGAATTTCAATGGAAGGATGATTTCTCTGCTCAAAATTTTCAAAAGCGGTAATGACACAAATCATCTTTCCATTTTGCCTATGTGATAAAAGCAAAGATGATTTGTCTTGGACTTGGACATGAAGCTTGGAAAAAACACTTTTCTGAAAAACTAAAAGATTAAAAAATCAGACAAAGACCATCCTATATAGCTATCATTTGAATAGATATTTTTTCTCAACAAATATAGTCACAAAATATGCTTTTAATGGATTAAATCAATCATAGAAAAAGAAAAAAAAAGGCAAAGCATCTTCATTGCACAATCAAGAACCAATTTAAGTGCAAAATGAAGAACCCCGCAAGTTTAAAAGAGAAATAAAAATTAAGATAAATACACAAGCTTTAAGTGAAAACATGAAAGAAGCAAAAACATACCTCTAATTATTGGCTATTGGTAAAGATCAAGCTTCTCTAACAGATGACACCCATGAACATTCTCAGATAAGCCTTCATAACAAACAGAAAACACATTCCATAAGGAAAGTTCTCTAAGAGTAGGGCAACCTCAAGCAATATCTTTGAGACAAACATAAGTCACACCACGACAAAGGTTGTTTCCCCGAATAGATAGCTTTGCTAAACCTCCACTGTTTGATGTTCCAACGGCAATAGTAGAAAGCCTAACATCTGTGTCTTTCCTGCCAACAAGGAATCTGGCAAGATATCCATTAGATTCTGCAATTCATCCTTGCAAATGCTGCTTATAAGCATGAGCCATTGCTTGGAAACACAAGCACATGCACTTGTCTCTTGGCCACTAGGAATAGGTCTGAATACCTCAAAGAGGAATTTATCAGAAATGATTTCAATGGAAGGATGATTCCTCTGCTCAAAATTTTCAAAAGCGGCAGTGACACAAATCCTCTTCCTATTTTGCCTACGTGATAAAAGCAAAAATGATTGTCTTGGACTTGGATATGAAGCTTTGAATAAAGGACCATTTTCTGAAAAACTAGAGGATTAAAATATCAGACAAAGAACATCCGATATAAACTATCATTTGATTAGATAATTTCCCTCAACAAATAAAGTCACAAATATGCTCTTAATGGACTAAATCAATCATAGAAAAAGAAAGAAAAGAAAATAAGGCAAAGCATCTTCACTATACAATCAAGAGCCAATTTTAATGCACAATGAAAAACCCCACAAGTTTAAAAGAGAAATAAAAATTAAGATAAAGACACAATCTTTAAGCGAAAACATGAAATAATTAAGAACATACCTCTATTTCTTAGGCATTGGAAAAGATCAAACTTCTCTAACAGATGACACCCATGAGCAATTTTAGATAAGCATTCATCACCAACAGAAGACATATTCCACTAGGATAGATCTCTGAGAGTAGGGAAGATATTTGAATACCTCAAAGAGGAATTTATCAGGAAGAATTTCAATGGAAAGATGACTCCTCTACTCAAAATTTTCAAAAGCGGTAGTGACACAAATTCTCTTTCCATTTTGCCAACGTGATAAAAGCAAAGATGATTTGTCTTGGACTTTGATATAAAGCTCGGAAAAAAGCACTTTTCTGAAAAACTAGAAGATTAAAAAATCAGACAAAGACCATCCTATATAACTATCATTTGAATAAATATTTTTCCTCAACAAATATAGTCACAAAATATGCTTTTGATGGACTAAATCAATCATAGAAGAAGAAAAAAATGCAAAGCATCTTCATTGCACAATCAAGAACCAATTTCAGAGCAAAATGAAGAACCCCGCAAGTTTAAAAGATAAATAAAAATTAAGATAAAGATACAATCTTTAAGGAAAAGCATGAAAGAAGCAAGAACATACCTCTAGTTATTGGCCATTGGAAAAGATCAACCTTCTCTAAAAGATGACACCCATGAACAATCTTAGATAGGCCTTCATCACCAACAGAAGACACATTCCATAAGGAAAGTTCTCTAAGAGTAGGGCAACCTTGAGCAATATCCTTGAGACAAACATAAGTCACACCACGACAAAGGTTGTTTCCCCGAATAGATAGCTTTGCTAAACCTCCAAACTTTGCAATTCCAACGGCAATAGCAGAAAGTCTAACATCTGTAGCTTTCCTACCAACAAGGGATCTGGCAAGATATCCATTAGATTCTACAATTCATACTTGCGAATGCTGCTTATAAGCATGAGCCATCGCTTGGAAACACAAGCACATGCACTTATCTCTTGGCCACTGAAGAGGAATTTATCAGAAAGGATTTCAATGGAAGGATGATTCCTCTGCTCAAAATTTTCAAAAGCAGTAGTGACACAAATCTTCTTCCTATTTTGCCTGCGTGATAAAAGCAAAGATGATTGTCTTGGATTTGTATATGAAGCTTTGAAAAAAGCATCATTTTATGAAAAACTAGAAGATTAAAAATATCAGACAAAGACATCCTATATAAACTATCATTTGATTAGATATTTTCCCTCAACAAATACAGTTACAAATATGCTTTTAATGGACTAAATCAATCATAGAAAAAGAAAGAAAAGAAAATAAGGCAAAGCATCTTCACTACACAATCAAGAACCAATTTTAATGCACAATGAAAAACCACACAAGTTTAAAAGAGCAATAAAAATTAAGATAAAGACACAATCTTTAAGCGAAAACATGAAATAATCAAGAACATACCTCTATTTCTTAGGCATTGGAAAAGATCAAGATTCTCAAACAGATGACACCCATGAGCAATATCAGATAAGCCTTCATCACCAACAGAAGACATTCATTCCACAAGGATAGATCTCTGAGAGTAGGGAAACCTCAAGCGATAGCCTTGGGACTAGCATCAGTCCCACCACGACAAACGTTGTTTCCCCGAATAGATAGATTTGCTAAACCTCCAAGATTTACAATTCGAACGACAATAGCAACAAGTTTGAAATTTGTGGCTTTCCTTCCAACAAGGGACCTGGCAAGATATCCATTAGATTCTGCAATCTCATCCTTGTGAATGTTGCTTAAAAGTGTGAGCCCATCGCTTGGAAACACAAGCACAAGAACTTTTCTATTGGCCACTAGGAAGACATTTGAATACCTCAAAGAGGAATTTATCAGGAAGGATTTCAATAGAAAGATTCCTCCGCTCAAAATTTTCAAAAGTGGTAGTGACACAAATCTTCTTCCCATTTTGCTCATGTGATAAAAGCAGAGATGATTGTCTTGGACTTGGATATGAATCTTGGAAGAAAGCACCATTTTCTAAAACCAGAAGATTAAAAACATAAGATAAAGACCATTCTATATAAGCTATCATTTGAATAGATATTTTCCCTCAACAAATATAGCCACAAAATATGCTCTTAATGGACTAAATCAATCAAAGAAGAAAAAAGAAAAAAAAAAGAAGCAAAGCATCTTCACTATACAATCAAGAACAAATTTTAGCTCAAAATGAAGAACCCCGCAAGTTTAAAAGAGAAAAAAAATTAAGATAAAGACACAAGCTTTTAACGAAAACATGAAAGAATCAGGAACATACCTCTATTTATTGGCCATTGGAAAAGATCAAGCTTCTCTAACAGATGACACCCATGAGCAATCTCAGATAAGCCTTCATCACCAACAGAAGACACATTCCACATGGAAAGTTCTTTTGAGAGTACGGCAACCTCGAGCGATAGCCTTGAAACAAACATCAGTCATACCACGACATAGGTTGTTTACCCGAATAGATTGCTTTGCTAAACCTCCAAGGTTTGCCGTTCCAACGGCAATATCAAAAAGTCTAACATCTGTGGCTTTCCTACCAACAAGGGATTTGACAAGATATTCATTAGTTTCATGCACTCTCATCCTTGCGAATCATCATCATTAATTCATATATTATTAAAAGTGGGTAGAATCTAAGTCAAAAGTTAGATTACCATTTTACCCTACACTGAATTAAAATTTATCAATTATTTAGTTAATTACATGTTTAAATATTAGTGATAATTTCAGTTACAACATCGAGTAAATGGAGAGTTCACGTGCTCACACTTATTGCATTATATTTTTTTCTTGAATGTGGAGGATTGTTTACTCTTCCAGATTTTAGTGGAGGTTCAATTGCATTTATTCTTAAAGTTGTTCTCTTCATCTATTTTGGCCCTTGAAATTCCACCGTTAGTGACATTTCACTTAAATATTATTTACACTTATCTTTTTCTTATCTACATTTATTTATTATTTTCCTTCTTTATTTGTTTTAAATATTCACCTTCATAACTTATATCTAATTACCTTATTCAATTACTACTCTGAATATTAATAACTTTCATATTTTTCATATTCATAACCTTCAAATATTTAATTTAAAACTTTAAGATATCTTTTGGTATTCCTCTATTTTATCTATATAAATTCATCTTTCTTGTTTCATGAAACTCACACCCAATATTTTCCTTTTCATTTTATAGTTAAAGTAGTGAAGCCATTGACATATAAAGTAGATGATATATCTACCTTAGTCTGATTAAATTCAATATGAATTGGTCATAAGTATTGCCTTTTAAATTCCAGACTGCACTATCTGAGTTTATATCTCAATTTTCTTCACATTCTAAGTATATAGTATGTAATAAATTATATATCACTTTACAATAATGAAGCGACTTTTCTATTTGATTCATGCTTTAATTTGACTCGATGAAGAAGACTTTTGAATTTTGGATTGTCTATGAGAGAAGGTGTCGATAAAAACTCGAAAAATCATGTACCCATTTTGTATTTGTTTTTCCATTTATATATTGTTATGACTAAAGTCTTAAGAAGGGTGGGTATGATATTTTTTTCTTCTATGTTTATATTTTGTATTTTCTCTCTATTAGTCTTCATAAATTTAATTTTCTATAAAATTTTTTTATTGTCGTAAGATTTATTTGAGATTGTTGCATATTAATACTTATTACACGCATGTTTTCATAGAATTTTAATCATTCTAACGAATTAATAATTAAAAATGCATGGGAAACACGTGTCCAAAAACTAGTGCTGCTTACAAGCGTGAGTCATCGCTTGGAAACACAAGCACACGCACTTGTCTCTTGGCCACCGAAAGAAGAAAGTAAAAGAAAAGGCAAAACACCTTCACTACACAATCAAGAACCAATTTTAGTGCAAAATGAAGAACCCAACAAGTTTAAAAGCGAAATAAAAATTAAGATAAAGACACAAGATTTAAGCAAAAACATGAAAGAATCAAGAACCAATTTGGACTAAATCAATCATAGAACAAGAAATAAAAAGAAAAGGCAAAACATCTTCACTACACAATCAAGAACCTGTTTTAGTGCAAAAGGAAGAACTCAACAAGTTTAAAAGAGAAATAAAAATTAAGATAAAGACACAAGATTTAAGCGAAAACATGAAACAATCAAGAACCAATTTGGACTAAATCAATCATAGAAGAAGAAAGAAAAAGAAAAGGCAAAGCATCTTCACAAGAGAATCAAGAACCAATTTTAGAACAAAATAAAGAACCCAAAAGTTTTTAAGAGAAATTAAAATTAAGATAAAGGCATAAGCTTTAATTTAAAACATGAAAGAATGAAGAACATACCTCTATTTATTGGCCATTGAAAAAGATCAAGCTTCTCTAACAAATGACACCCATGAGCAATCTCAGATAAGCCTTCATCACCAACAGAAGACACATTCCACAAGGAAAGTTCTCTGAGAGTAGGGTAACCTTGAGCAATAGCCTCGAGACAAACATCAGTCACACCAAGACAAAGGTTGTTTCCTCGAAAAAGTAGCTTCGCTAAACCTTCACGGTTTGCAGTTCAAATGATAATAGCAGAAAGTCTAATATCTGTGGCTTTCCTACGAACAAGGGATCTGGAAAGATATCCCTTAGATTCTTCTCATCCTTGCGAATGCTACTTATAAGCGTGAGCCATCGCTTGGAAACACAAACGCATGCACTTGTCTCTTGGCCACAAGGAAGACGTCTACATACCTCAAAGAGGGATTTATCAGAAATAATTTCTATAAAAGGATGATTCCTCGGCTAAAAAATTTCAAAAGCAGTAGTGACACAAATTCTCTTCCCATTTTTCCCACGTGATAAAAGCAGAGATGATTGTCTTGGACTTGGATATGAAGCTTGGAAGAAAGTATCATTTTCTAAAATACTAGACGTTTAAAAATATTAGACAAATACCATCCTATATAAACTACAATTTGAATAGATATTTCCCTCAACAAATATAGTCACAAAATATGCTCTTAATGGACTAAATCAATATTAGAAAAAGATAGAAAAGAAAAAAAGGCAAAGCATCTTCATTACAAAATCAAGAACCAATTTTAGTGCAAGATGAAGAACCCCACAAGTTTAAAAGAGCAATAAAAATTAAGATAAAGACACAAGTTTTATGCGAAAACATGAAAGAATCAAGAACATACCTCTATTTCTTGGGTATTGGAAAAGATCAAGCTTCTCTAACAGATGATACCCACGAGCAATCTCAGATAAGCCTTCATCACCAACAGAAGACATATTACATAAGAAAAGTTCTTTGAGAGTAGGGAAACCTCGAGCAATATCCTTGAGACCAACATAAGTCACACCATGGCAAAGGTTTTTTCCCGAATAAATAGCTTTGTTAAACCTCCACGGTTTGTAGTTCCAACGGCAATAGCAGTTAGTCTGACATCTGTTGCTTTCCTACCAACAAGGGACCTGACAAGATATCCATTAGATTCTGCAATCTCATCCTTGTGAATGTTTCTCAAAAGCGTGAGCCATCGTTCGGAAACACAAGCATAAGCACTTGTCTCTTGGCCAATGCAAAAAAGTTTGAATACATCAAAGAGAAATTTATCAGGAAGGATTTTAATGGAAGGATGATTCCTCTGCTCAAAATTTTCAAAAGCGGTAGTGGCACAACTCCTCATCCCATTTTTCCCGCGTGATAAAAGCAAAGATGATTGTCTTGGACTTGGATTTGAATCTTGGAAGAAAGCACCATTTTTTGAAAACCAGAAGATTAAAAACATCATAAAAAGACCATCCAATATAAACTATCATTTGAATAGATATTTTCCCTCAACAAATAGAGTCACAATATATGTTCTTCATGGACTAAATCAATCATAGAAGAAGAAAGAAAGAAAAAGGCAAAACATCTTCACTACACAATCAAGAACCAATTTTAGTGCAAAATGAAAAACCCCGCAAGTTTAAACGAGAAATAAAAATTAAACAAAAGACTCAAGCTTTAAGCAAAAACATAAAAGAATCAAGAACATACCTCTATTTATTAGCTATTGGAAAATATCAAGCTTCTCGAACATATGACACCCATGAGCAATATCAGATAAGCCTTCATCACCAACAGAAGACACATTCCAGGAAATTTCTCTGAGAGTACGGACACCTCGAGCGATATCCTTGAGACAAACATCAATCACACCATGACAAAGGTTGTTTCTCCGAATAGATAGCTTGTTAAACCTCCACGGTTTGTGGATCCAACGAAAATAGAAGAAAGTCTAACATATGTGGCTTTCCTACCAACAAGGGATCTGGCAAGATATCCATTAGTTTCTGTAATCTCATCATTGCGAATGCTTCTAATGTGATCCATTGCTCGGAAACACAAGCACATGCACTGGTCTCTTGTCCACTGGGAAGACATTTGAATATCTCAAAGAGGAATTTATCATAAAGGACTTCAATGGATCCTCTACTAAAAATTTTCAAAAGCGGTAGTGACACAAATCCTCTTCCCATTTTTCCCACGTGATAAAAGCAGAGATGATTGTCTTGGACTTGGATATGAAGCTTGGAAGAAAGTATCATTTTCTAAAATACTAGACGTTTAAAAATATCAGACAAATACCATCCTATATAAACTACAATTTGAATAGATATTTCCCTCAACAAATATAGTCACAAAATATGCTCTTAATGGACTAAATCAATATTAGAAAAAGATAGAAAAGAAAAAAAGGCAAAGCATCTTCATTACAAAATCAAGAACCAATTTTAGTGCAAGATGAAGAACCCCACAAGTTTAAAAGAGCAATAAAAATTAAGATAAAGACACAAGTTTTATGCGAAAACATGAAAGAATCAAGAACATACCTCTATTTCTTGGGTATTGGAAAAGATCAAGCTTCTCTAACAGATGATACCCACGAGCAATCTCAGATAAGCCTTCATCACCAACAGAAGACATATTACATAAGAAAAGTTCTTTGAGAGTAGGGAAACCTCGAGCAATATCCTTGAGACCAACATAAGTCACACCATGGCAAAGGTTTTTTCCCCGAATAAATAGCTTTGTTAAACCTCCACGGTTTGTAGTTCCAACGGCAATAGCAGTTAGTCTGACATCTGTTGCTTTCCTACCAACAAGGGACCTGACAAGATATCCATTAGATTCTGCAATCTCATCCTTGTGAATGTTTCTCAAAAGCGTGAGCCATCGTTCGGAAACACAAGCATAAGCACTTGTCTCTTGGCCAATGCAAAAAAGTTTGAATACATCAAAGAGAAATTTATCAGGAAGGATTTTAATGGAAGGATGATTCCTCTGCTCAAAATTTTCAAAAGCGGTAGTGGCACAACTCCTCATCCCATTTTTCCCGCGTGATAAAAGCAAAGATGATTGTCTTGGACTTGGATATGAATCTTGGAAGAAAGCACCATTTTTTGAAAACCAGAAGATTAAAAACATCATAAAAAGACCATCCAATATAAACTATCATTTGAATAGATATTTTCCCTCAACAAATAGAGTCACAATATATGTTCTTCATGGACTAAATCAATCATAGAAGAAGAAAGAAAGAAAAAGGCAAAACATCTTCACTACACAATCAAGAACCAATTTTAGTGCAAAATGAAAAACCCCGCAAGTTTAAACGAGAAATAAAAATTAAACAAAAGACTCAAGCTTTAAGCAAAAACATAAAAGAATCAAGAACATACCTCTATTTATTAGCTATTGGAAAATATCAAGCTTCTCGAACATATGACACCCATGAGCAATATCAGATAAGCCTTCATCACCAACAGAAGACACATTCCAGGAAATTTCTCTGAGAGTACGGACACCTCGAGCGATATCCTTGAGACAAACATCAATCACACCATGACAAAGGTTGTTTCTCCGAATAGATAGCTTGTTAAACCTCCACGGTTTGTGGATCCAACGAAAATAGAAGAAAGTCTAACATATGTGGCTTTCCTACCAACAAGGGATCTGGCAAGATATCCATTAGTTTCTGTAATCTCATCATTGCGAATGCTTCTAATGTGATCCATTGCTCGGAAACACAAGCACATGCACTGGTCTCTTGTCCACTGGGAAGACATTTGAATATCTCAAAGAGGAATTTATCATAAAGGACTTCAATGGATCCTCTACTAAAAATTTTCAAAAGCGGTAGTGACACAAATCCTCTTCCCATTTTTCCCACGTGATAAAAGCAGAGATGATTGTCTTGGACTTGGATATGAAGCTTGGAAGAAAGTATCATTTTCTAAAATACTAGGCGTTTAAAAATATCAGACAAATACCATCCTATATAAACTACAATTTGAATAGATATTTCCCTCAACAAATATAGTCACAAAATATGCTCTTAATGGACTAAATCAATATTAGAAAAAGATAGAAAAGAAAAAAAGGCAAAGCATCTTCATTACAAAATCAAGAACCAATTTTAGTGCAAGATGAAGAACCCCACAAGTTTAAAAGAGCAATAAAAATTAAGATAAAGACACAAGTTTTATGCGAAAACATGAAAGAATCAAGAACATACCTCTATTTCTTGGGTATTGGAAAAGATCAAGCTTCTCTAACAGATGATACCCACGAGCAATCTCAGATAAGCCTTCATCACCAACAGAAGACATAATACATAAGAAAAGTTCTTTGAGAGTAGGGAAACCTCGAGCAATATCCTTGAGACCAACATAAGTCACACCATGGCAAAGGTTTTTTCCCCGAATAAATAGCTTTGTTAAACCTCCACGGTTTGTAGTTCCAACGGCAATAGCAGTTAGTCTGACATCTGTTGCTTTCCTACCAACAAGGGACCTGACAAGATATCCATTAGATTCTGCAATCTCATCCTTGTGAATGTTTCTCAAAAGCGTGAGCCATCGTTCGGAAACACAAGCATAAGCACTTGTCTCTTGGCCAATGCAAAAAAGTTTGAATACATCAAAGAGAAATTTATCAGGAAGGATTTTAATGGAAGGATGATTCCTCTGCTCAAAATTTTCAAAAGCGGTAGTGGCACAACTCCTCATCCCATTTTTCCCGCGTGATAAAAGCAAAGATTATTGTCTTGGACTTGGATATGAATCTTGGAAGAAAGCACCATATTTTGAAAACCAGAAGATTAAAAACATCATAAAAAGACCATCCAATATAAACTATCATTTGAATAGATATTTTCCCTCAACAAATAGAGTCACAATATATGTTCTTCATGGACTAAATCAATCATAGAAGAAGAAAGAAAGAAAAAGGCAAAACATCTTCACTACACAATCAAGAACCAATTTTAGTGCAAAATGAAAAACCCCGCAAGTTTAAACGAGAAATAAAAATTAAACAAAAGACTCAAGCTTTAAGCAAAAACATAAAAGAATCAAGAACATACCTCTATTTATTAGCTATTGGAAAATATCAAGCTTCTCGAACATATGACACCCATGAGCAATATCAGATAAGCCTTCATCACCAACAGAAGACACATTCCAGGAAATTTCTCTGAGAGTACGGACACCTCGAGCGATATCCTTGAGACAAACGTCAATCACACCATCAAAGGTTGACAAAGGTTGTTTCTCCGAATAGATAGCTTGTTAAACCTCCACGGTTTGTGGATCCAACGAAAATAGAAGAAAGTCTAACATATGTGGCTTTCCTACCAACAAGGGATCTGGCAAGATATCCATTAGTTTCTGTAATCTCATCATTGCGAATGCTTCTAATGTGATCCATTGCTCGGAAACACAAGCACATGCACTGGTCTCTTGTCCACTGGGAAGACATTTGAATATCTCAAAGAGGAATTTATCATAAAGGACTTCAATGGATCCTCTACTAAAAATTTTCAAAAGCGGTAGTGACACAAATCCTCTTCCCATTTTTCCCACGTGATAAAAGCAGAGATGATTGTCTTGGACTTGGATATGAAGCTTGGAAGAAAGTATCATTTTCTAAAATACTAGACGTTTAAAAATATCAGACAAATACCATCCTATATAAACTACAATTTGAATAGATATTTCCCTCAACAAATATAGTCACAAAATATGCTCTTAATGGACTAAATCAATATTAGAAAAAGATAGAAAAGAAAAAAAGGCAAAGCATCTTCATTACAAAATCAAGAACCAATTTTAGTGCAAAATGAAGAACCCCACATGTTTAAAAGGGAAACAAAAATTACGATACGGACACAAGCTTTAAGTGAAAACATGAAAGAATCAAGAACATACCTCTATTTATTGGGCACTAGAAAAGATCAAGCTTCTCTAACAGATGATACCCACGAGAAATCTCAGATAAGCCTTCATCACCAACAGAAGACATATTACATAGGAAAAGTTCTTTGAGAGTAGGGCAACCTCAAGCAATAGCCTTGAGACGAACATCAGTCACACAACGCCAAAGGTTTTTTCCCCCAATAGATAGCTTTGCTAAACCTAGCATAAAGTCTAACATTTGTGGCTTTCCTATGAAAAAGGGATCTGACAAGATATTCATTAGATTCTACAATCTTATCCTTGAGAATGCTGCTTATATGCATGAGCCATCGCTTGGAAACACAAGCAGAAGCACTAGTCTCTTGGCCACTGGGAAGACGTTTGAATACCTCAAAGAGGAATTTAGCAGAAAGAATTTTAATGGAAGGAGGATTCCTCTGCTTAAAATTTTCAAAAGCGGTGGTGACACAAATCCTCTTCCCATTTTTCCCATGTGATAAACGCAGAGATGTTTGTCTTGGACTTAGATATGAACCCTGAAAGAAAGCACCATTTTTTGAAAACCTAGAAGATTAAAAACATCAAACAATGACCATCCTGTATAAACTATAATTAGAATAGATATTTTCCTCAACAAATATAGTCACAAAATAAGCTCTTAGTGGAATAAATCAATTATAGAAGAAGAAAGAAAAGAAAAAAAAGGCAAAGCATTTTTACTATACAATAAAGAACCAATTTTAGTTCAAAATGACAGAGAAATAAAAATTAAGACAAAGACACAAGCTTTAAGTGAAAAAAATGAAAGAATCAAGAACATACATCTATTTCTTGGGCATTGAAATGATCAAACTTCTCTAACTGATGACACCCATGAGCAATCTCAGATAAGCCTTCATCACCTATAGAAGACACATTCCATAAGGAAAGTTCTCTGAGAGTAGGAAAACCTTGAACAATACCCTTGAGACAAACATCAGTCACACCACGAAAAAAGTTGTTTCCCAAATAGATATCTTTGCAAAACCTTCACAATTTGCAGTTCCAACGGCAATAGCAGAAAGTCTAAAATATGTGGCTTTCCTACCAGCAAGGGATCTGTAAAGATATCCATTAGATTCTGCAATCTCATCCTTGCAACTGTTTCTTATAAGCGTGAGCCATCGCTTGGAACCACAAGCATGTACACTTGTCTCTTGGCCACTCGGAAGACGTTTGAATACCTCAAAGAGAAATTTATCAGAAAAAATTTCAATGGAAGAATGATTCCTCTGCTCAAAATTTTCAAAAGTGATAGTACATATATCCTCTTCCCATTTTGCCCACGTGATAAAAGCTGAGATGATTGTCTTGGACATGGATATGAAGCTTGGAAGAAAGCACTGTTTTCTGAAAAACTAGAAGATTAAAAACATCAGAGAAAGACCATTCTATATAAACTGTCATTTGAATGGATATTTTTCCTCATAATATATAGTTACAAAATATGCTCTTAATGGACTAAATCAATCATAGAAGATGAAAGAAAAGAAAAAAAAAAGGCAAAGCATATTCACTACACAATCAAGAACCAATTTTAAAACAAAATTAAGAACCACACAAGTTTAAAAGATAAATAAAAATTAAGATAAAGCCACAAGCTTTAAGCGAAAACATGAAAGAATCAAGAACATACCTCTATTTCTTGGGCATTGGAAAAGATCAAGCTTCTCTAACAGATGACACCCATGAGTAATCTTAGATAAGCATTCATCACCAACAGAAGACACATTCCACAAGGAAAATTCTCTGAGAGTAGGGCAACCTCGAGCAATAGCCTTGAGACCAACATCAGTCACACCACAACAAAGGTTGTTTCCCCGAATAGATAGGTTTGCTAAACCTCCACGGTTTGCAATTCCAATGGCAAGAGCAGCAAGTCTAACATATGTAGTTTTCCAACCAACAGGGGACCTCGCAACATATCCATTAGATTTTACATTGTCATCCTTGCGAATGATACTTAAAAGTGTGAGCCATCGCTTGAAAACACAAGCACATACACTTGTATCTTTGTCACTAGGAAGGCGTTTGAATACCTCAAAGAGGAATTTATCATGAAGGATTTCAATGAAAGGATGATTCCCCTGCTCAAAATTTACAAAAGCGGTAGTGAAACAAATCCTCTTCCCATTTTGCCCACGTGATAAAAGCAGAGATGAGTGTCTTGCACTTGGATAAGAAGCTTGGAAGAAAGCACCATTTTTTGAAAATCAAAATATTAAAAATATCAGACAAAGACCATCCTATATAAATTGTAATTTGAATAGATATTTTCCCTCAATAAATATAGTCACAAAATATGCTATTAATGGACTAAATCAATCATAGAAGAAGAAAGAAAAAAAAAGGACAAAGCATCTTCACTACACAATCAAGAACCAATTTTAGTAAAAAATGAAGAACCCCACAAGTTTAAAAGAGAAATAAAAATTAAGATAAAGACACAAGCTTTAAGTGAAAACATGAATGAATCAAGAACATACCTCTATTTCTTGGGCATTGGAAAAGATCAAGCTTCTTTAACAGATGACACCCATAAGCTATCTCAGATAAGACTTCATCACCAACAACAAACACATTCCACAAAAAAAGTTCTCTGGGAGTAGGGCAAACTCGACCAATAGCCGTGAGACCAACATCAGTCACACCACGAGAAAGGTTGTTTCCCAATTAAATAGATAGCTTTCTAAAACCTCCACGGTTTGCAGTTCCAATGGCAATAGAAGAAAGTTTGACATCTATGGCTTTCCTACCAACAAGAGACCTGGCAAGATATACATTATTAGATTCTGCAATTTCATCCTTACGAATGTTTCTTATAAGCGTGAGCCATCACTTGGAAACACAAGTACAAACACTGGTTTCTTTGCTAATGGGAGGACGTATGAATACCCCAAAGAGGAATTTATCAAGAAGGATTTCAATGGAAGGATGATTTTTCTGTTCAAAATTTACAAAAGCAGTAGTGACACAAATCCTCTTTCCATTTTGCCCACGTGATAAAAGCATAGATGATTGTCTTGGACTTGGATATGAAGCTTGGAATAAAGCACCATTTTCTGAAAACCAGAAGATTAAAAACATCAGACAAAAGTCATCCTATATAAACTATCATTTGAATAGATTTTGTTCCTCAACAAATATAGTCACAAAATATGTTATTCATGGACTAAATCAATCACAAAAGAAAGAAAAAAAAAGGCAAAGCAACTTCACTACACAATCAAGAACCAATTTTAGAGCAAAATCAAGAACCTCACAAGTTTAAAAGAGAGAGAAAAATAAAAATTAAGATAAAGAAACAAGCTTTAAGTGAAAATATGAAAGAATCAAGAACATACCTCTATTTTCAAAGACTTTACACATGGGTATGGTTGAAAACAATAGGGGATTTAATATTTGAACCTTTCAAGCTGAAAAAACCCTCGATTGGGCGCAAAAACAGACAAATCAAACAAAAGAAAGACTATCTATTACATAACCACCTTATCTTTTTTTAAAATTTTTTTGATGAGATGAACACCACGTGACATCCCACCTCAGTATCCTAACGCATTTTACCTCTACCTTTTACTTGTTCTTCTATCACTAATTACTTTCATCTAGATAAATAATATTCATCTCATTTAAGCACAACACTAAACCCTTTTTGACCACACAATATTAGTGATAGTAATTAGAATATAAATAAAAGAAACACTAATGGCGGAAGAAAAAGTGGAGGGGAGGCTAAAATGGGTTGGGACATTGAGATGACATGCCACATAATATTTATTTCTTCAAAATGTCCGCTATTATATGGGATCAAGTGTTCACCTTGAATAATCTTAACGGATGAGGAATATATTTCTTCAAAATGTTCGCTATTATATGGGATCAAGTGTTCACCTTGAATAATCTTAACGGAGGAGAAATATATTTGAATTATTTAAGTTATGGTAGAGTAATTTTTATTAATAGTATAACGAAGAATAAAATTGATCTTTTTTCTCATAGTAAAGAAATAAAATTTGACCATTTTTGCATTTATAAGTATAATTATAACTGTCGAAGCTTTTAAGTAAATTAAAAAGGTCAGATATCCTATTGAAATATTTGTCTGTAGTTGAATCATGATAGTTCACAGCTTCACCTACTTTATTAGTCGTTAAATTATATTATTTGATGCTCATTACAAAAAAATATATAATTTTCAAAAAACTAGGAGTTATATATATATATATACACTGGAAATTACGTAGCAAACACAGGATATTTGAGATATTACTAATATGGATTACACAGTTACCACCTAATTCCAATTAACATAATAAGGAACATTTGAATAATCATAATAATAAGATAGTACGTTAGACGTTTCCCCCGAAAGGCTCACAAGCTCAAAGTTGAATTTCATTTTTACCTCTCAGTACCCTTAAAAAATTATAATAAATAAAAAATTAATCATATGACGCATTCCAGAGAGAAGCATTGCAAGACAAAGTGTCGCCCATGTTTAGTTGAAGTCGTTGCAATGAAAGGACTATACACTCGTAATATAGCCTATAAAGAAGTATTAGGTAAGAAATATTTCATTACATTCTTATACAAGGAAAAGGTATACATGATTAACGACACTAACGAAACTAAAAATGTTCATCTATACAAGTATAGACAAAATGGAATTACTATGACAACGACTGACATGTCAACACACACCACAACCTTAAAAATTCAAAAAATTATAGGCTATATTTATTCATGTATACTTTTGATGAAGATTTATTATATACCGATATGTTAAAGAACCAAGTGCGACGCATGTGTCGCGAATCTAGTTTATATATATGTGAGGAATAAAATTATTTATTGAGAGTCAAGACAAAATTTCACATATCCAAAAGTATTGATATACTCTCAAGTATTATCTTTAGATTTGTACAACAGGGTTCAGGGACTACAACATTTCTAATTATTGTTTTCGACACACACACACATTATCAACGTGAATGAGTTGGCAAAAAGTTAAAAAGGGATCAAATTGATTTAACAGTCAAAAAGTTACTGCGAGACAGTTTTATTAGAATCATAAAAGGTCTCATTATCAGTGTATCCATCGAACTGCACAGAGCATAAAAATTATAATTTCTTAAAAAAATAGGGTAAAATTCAGGTAGAAAATGGAATAAAAATACAGTAGAGTTGGTGGGATTGAGATTCTATAGTGAATCCTACTGAGAGTTACAAATCAAAACCCTAAAACAGTAAGGAAAAAAGAAAACACAAAATGAAGGATCAACATTCAAAGAAAGAAATGGGTATTCATAAAACCTTAACACAGAAAGAAAACAAGACAACACAAAATGAAGAGTCGACATTCTAAGAAGAAAATGTATATTTATAGATATGAAAATTTAAGAGAGAAAAATAGATTGATTGATTAATTAATTAATTAATGGACAAATCGGATAATTAGAAGAAGATGGCGGCGGTGGCTGAAAAGTGATGGATCGTCGTTGGGGAAAAATAGTGACATCCCATGACAACTGATTGAGTTGGCAAACATGGCTATATATCAAAGGAATCTTCGCATGCTTTCTTATTGTCATGCCTCTCTAAACGACAAGTATTTTATTAGATCCAAAAGAACTTTCCTATCTGTATATGTAATCTATATCTATATGTCTATGTGCAATAAATTCATCGAATCCATTCTTGAAAAGATTATATATATTATTTTGTTGCACGTGAATGTCAAATCATGTAATACACTATTTTTAAAAATAATTTTAATATTATGAAACATAATTTTTTAAGTAAATGATAAATGGAATAAAAAGAATAAGTCCCTATTAATAATGAATGTAAACTTTCTTATGATTATTATATGTGCATATTGAAATATGTGAAATCAATATCCAAATATATCTATATCTATTTATAATATAAAGCTAGATATATCTCCTTCTTCTTCTTTTTAAAACTTTTTTTCTTATTTTAAACGTAATTGTGATACGTAAAAATAATAGAAATTACTCTTAAAATCTCTTAATTACACCTCTTAAATATATCTTATCATCCATCCCCTATAATTCATTGCTTAGTTATTGTTGTATTATTTGAGTTCTTATTTTTAATATACTAGTCTCTGGATACGTGTGTTGCACGTGTGTCCCATGCTAATTTTTATATATTCATTAGAACAATTAGAATTCTACGTGTACATGCATGTAACGAATAATTAAAGCAACATATCCCAAAATTGTAGTCCACCTTACTTTTTTATTAATATACCAACATATTATCTAAATTTAACAATCAAATCATTAAATATAGAAGGAAGAATTATATAAATAACAGAATTCAAATGGAAAGTAACAAGGAAACAAATGAAAGCTAAATTGTGACTTACTCTTTCAATAGGTTTATTGTACGTCCATCTAAATGTCAAAATAACACTTCAAATGTATTAGAACCTTTGTGTGCCATCATATAGTTTCATGCAATAGAGAAGACCAAGAAAATTTTCATTGCAAGAAAAAAAAGGTTGGAATATGAATTCTTGTACTTTTGAGTGCTCTTGATTTGTGTTGTTATTTTCTTTCTACATGTCGTAAACATCAATACATTTCAATAATATGTGGAAGATGAAAATAATTCAAGTTAATTGGAAAGGCTGCAGTGACATATGAAAGTTCAAAAGAGTAATCTTTTCATTTACCATATTCATTGTAATTGAATGTAAGTTAAGTAGTGTGTTCATAATTCAAAGCTGAAAAAACTTTTAAACTTCTGTAATTAAGTGATGCATGAATAAATTGTAATAGAAAGACTTTAAGAAATCTGATACTCATTTGCATAACGTAATTGCAAGACATTTACTACATAAATTAAAATTCTCTCCCTAGCTTTAAATACTTAGAAAATTAAATAGAAGGATATAGTATAATTTGAAATATTAATATATTATTATTTAGTATAATATATATATATACATAAGTAATTAGATTTTTTAAATAAATTTTTAATTTAGTGTAGGGTAAAATAGTAATCCAACTTTGAGGTTAAGATCTTTCCACTTTTAGTAATATATGATGATATGATATGATATGATGATATATTTGTGTTCATTTTCTTTTTACTTAAAGTGATGAAGAAAAAAATAACCATTAAATTTTAAAGATAAAATTGAAGTTTCATTTTATTGGTATCTATATGAATTTTATATTTAAGAGAATTAGAATTCTAATAAGATTTTTTCTAATTCTTTTTTTCTTTTTCTTCATTGTTTGGACAGTCTATACTGCCTCAATTTTCTCAGTAATTTCAGCCCATCATTTTTTCGAAAATTAGAAAAAGAAAAAGATATTATTCCCTCCGTCTCAATTATATAGCACATTTTATTTTTTAGTCTATCATACACACACAAAAAAATGTATTTGAGTTTTGGACAGCCTAACATGTATAAATTACTTTCTTGAGGACATACAAATCATAACTTGTATCTAAACTGTAATTTATGATGGTAGAATAAACTTGTTAATAGACTTTGGGGATCACAACTCTCAACCAACAGGAAAGACAATCCTATATTCTCGGACTCAAAATTTTATTTCATGGCCCTTCGCCCTTGCACAAGAAATTGAGTTAACTAGTTGATCATTTTTTACCTGTTCTCCCTTGGCCCTTGTATTTGTGAGAATGCTTTAGAGACACTTTGTGTTACCAAGCGTTTTTTGTATGGCTCCCAAAAATAGGACATTCAACACTGCATGTTTGAGTATCTAATTATATTATTTAGTTGCAACCAGACGACCTCCGTTGGTTGTTTCATCAATTTCGTTGAGTCTGGAATATCAATTTTGGTGGGGTAGCATAGTTCATTTGTGTTCACGGGATTTTGAACGAATCTCGAGCTCCCATCGGGGAATTTTCTTAGCATTAAAGTACAATTGATGCAGCCCTTCCTGGTGCTTCATTCACTGTACTCTGCGTACGCGGACCAGGTCCTGCATTCGCGAAGGGTCAGTCAGCTTGACCTTCGCATTTACGGAGCAGGTCCCGCTATCACGAAGGGTCAGTCAAGTTGACCTCCGCATTCGTGGACCAGGTCCCGCGTTCATGAAGGGTCAATCAAGTTGACCTCCGCATTCGCGGACCAGGTCCCGCGTTTGTGGAGACCAAAATGACTGGCAGTTATAAATATTTCAGCCCCATTTTCAGCTTCTACTTTCTCAATTACAACTTTTCTTGAGGCGATTTGGGAACTCTTTTCTTGGAGAAAATCCGAGTATTGTATTTTCGATTGATTATCCTCCGGTTACCTTGTAAGTTCCATCGAATTCCTCTCTTAATCTCCATTTCTTTTATCACTCTTGAGCATAATTTGGTGGGGGCTGTTTTGAGATCAATCGATGTTCAGATTGTGTCCTTTTTTGGGACACAAGTTCCTTGAGCTAGTTGGGACTTTGTGATGGAGTCAATTTCAAGATTCCGCGCTCAGATCCCACAATCATATTTTTACCGATTTTCAGTTCCGAAATCTTTTATTACATTATGCCTATTATTTTGCTTGTTTTGACATTCTCATTACTATTTTGATTGCGTGGAATCATTTGGAGGCCCTTCGAAATGGAAAAACTCCGGAATAGAGGTTCAGATGAGATTTCAGCCTTGAGATAGGTTATGATTTCTTCTCTTTAGACTTGGCTTAGTTAGATTATATATATATATATATAGAGAGAGAGAGAGAGAGAGAGAGTAGTATTGATCGTTAGGAAGGATTTAGGATAGAGCTTTCTGTTTGCTTGACCTTTAGATTATATTTTTGGCCAATTTTGGGTTATTAGCTTTGCATTAATCGATAAGCCTTAGTTTAGATTGATCCTTAGCCTTAGTTTTCATTATAGAATAATTAGAATGCTTCTAGGTGACGTGAAACTTAGATTTATGTGCATTGAATGGCTTGGTATGATTGTGTGCCCTTTTGTTTACTTTCTAGCTTTTACTTCATTATAATCGGTTTGTGGGTTGAGGCCTTGAACTTAGACCGACTAGAGTTCCAGGTTAGTATGTCTCTATTGTGACGGGTGTTATTCGGATTATTGTGTGATGTGATTGTTTGGTGATTAAGTTGATTGTGCTTAATATGTAATCGTGAGTGTGGCATCTTCTTTTGGCATGTTTGTATTTGGAAATGAAGGGAAAGTTGTATTTGAGGTACTTAAATGATTTTACTAAGTTTTTCCACTCGTTAAGCTCAGAGGGAGCGGGTTACTATATTTTTTCTTGGGTGAAATTGAAATCTAAGGAAATATATCGTTTTGGAGCTTTTTATGTCTTAAAAATGATGAATACTTTAAAACCTGTTGGTTTTGCGTTCAAGGCAAATACTTGATTTTATAAAGTTTTTGGATAAGAAGGAAACCTACTTTTACTGATAAGCTAGAGGAGGTACTCCGAGGCAGCCAATGGATTGAAATTCGGGTTATAGTTCTCTCGCATTATATCTATTGACAAGTTCGGGTATCATTCCTGCCAGCTCAAGGTTTTTGCCGGACTTCTACTTTTATGCATTTGCCACATTGCGTTGCATCTCATTTTATCTGTGTGGTTGTGATGGCCATGTATTTGGGTGCTATCAGCTTATTATTAGTATTTATTTTGTTTATTCTCGATGGTTGGTTATCTCTCTTTAATATCATTAAAACTGTAGTGTTAGCACTATATATATGCCTACTGAGTACCCTGTGTTTCAATACTCATGCTATACTTCTGCATCTTTTTCTGATGTAGTTCCTAGCACGAGTCACCCCTGCAGAACATTGGATCTCATGTGGCCATCGCAAACTTGGATTATGGTGTTCTATTGGCATCCAGAAACTTGTTGCTTTCCCTCTTTTGTACTGTCTATGTTTTTTTTTGTATTTTTTTTAGACAACTCTATTGTATATAGTCCTTTCTATACTTAGACGCTCTTGAACTGGTGACACCAGGTTCATGGTTGGTTCTTGTATATAATTTTATCTTTCTAGGTCACTTTTGGACCCGTTTTGTATATTTTGTATCGTATTTACATATCTATGCTATGAGCCCTATTCTATTTCTCAGTTGCTGCTTATTTTTTTCTAGTTATTTATTATCTTCCGCTTTCCTACTGGGGTTTTATAGTAGGTGCCATTATGGCTTAATTTTGGGTCATGACAACGTGGTATCATAACTCTAGGTTCACCAGACTTACCAGTACAAGATCAAATGTCAAGTATAGTCTTGCGGATCAGTACGATGATGTTCGTATTCCATCTTTGAGAGGGTACAGGGCATTCTTAAGAATACTTCACTTTTCTTGTTCCTTATCATGCGTTCTTGACTTTAGCAACTTGTGAGTGTTGTTTCTTTCTTTCTTTCTTGCATTGCTAGGATGAGATCATCTAGGGGTGGGTGAGAGCCTCCTACAGATGGAGCCCTAGCTAGGGTTAGAGGTCGAGGCAGAGCATAAGGTGCAATACCAGCTCGAGATCAGGAGCGAGCATCATCACTAAAGCTCTTTATAGAGGTTGAGCAGTTTCACCATCATTCGTGTGGATTTTTTCATGCCCCGAGGCTACCCCCTAGGCGCAACACGGTACTTAGTGTCACGAGTGACCCCAAGCTAACCCATGGCCTGGCATATCTATACAAGTTCAATTAAAACAATACTGTGCGGAAGCTAAAAATAGTTTAATGTCTGAAATGGAAAAAAACCCAACAAGTCTGAATGTATATAAAATATACGAGGAGTTTAGTGATGACTGAAAACAACACTAACGACTCAAGCTGAATCTAATCTATGTATGAAAGCCTTTAACTAACTTGAGTTACTGGGACATGCCCCCAGCTAACTCTAAGAAGACTGAAACTGAATGTAAAGACTAAATAGTAAAGCATGTCTACCGTCCTCGAACTATGAGGACTGAACACTGAAGCTGCTGAGTATGGAATAGAAGTCGAGCTAAGCGCGGTCTGGATGCTCAGCGCCTGAACCTACATCATGAAATGATGTAGCATAAAAGTATGCATGAATACTTTGAATGTACTGAGCATGCATGGTATAGATACTAAGCTGAACAATATAAACTGAACATGGAAAGCGGCTGTACTAAAGTATAACTGAAAACTGGGCTAGATGCAATGACCAAGTACTAATCATGAAGATAACATGCTTAACTGTATACTGAAGTAAATGTTGATAACATGGTCAATGCAATAAGAGTATGAGTGGGAGGTACTATTAACCGACATAAACCACGTGAGCTAAACATGGAGTCCGATGTATACACCCCATCGAGAGGACCTAATATACCTTACCAAGGTATAAAGGCATGACTGTGGCGTGATCACTAAAATTGATGCCCAATAGAGGGGACTTCTGAGCCTACGTTGGCACGTAGTTTTGGGACTTTGTGGGTACACTGTACCCATCCAACTCGGTGCTAAGTCTACTCCCGACTGAATATGCAAAGCTAAAATGCAACTGATATACTAAGTAGCTCAAAATACTGACATGCTATCTGGGAATGCACATAAATATACTGAAAGATATGGCATTCAAATACTGGAGAATGATTTTCTCACTGATCTGTCTAGAAAGTATAATTCATGAAATGCTGATAATTAATACAAGCTAGGGTTCTAAGTTCTATACATGGGGCTATGCAAATTTTCCAAGAAAACACGGTATTTAGATCATGGAAACTATAGCAGCTAAAATCACAATGAATATCCAAGATTTTGTAAACCCTAGTTCTGAACAATTTATGAGAAATTGAAGAACTGACTGAATTCTAGGGACCTCATGGGTGAAAGGAACCCCCTAGTGAAATCCCACACACCTGGTGATGAAAACTACGGAGAAATCCTTTGAATTTTGGGGCCGAACTTCGAAGAATACCTCTGCTTGTTCTTGGGAGAAACTGTCGCCTCATTCTCTTTTTTTCTTTCTAAGTTGGATGATTTTGGGAGAATGAGGGTTCTAGTTAGTTTCTGACTTGGTTATTAGGCTTAGATTGAGTAAAACGACGTAGTTTAGGCTTCAAACGACGTAGTTTAAGTTCCCAACGCATAGGAGAAAAGACCAATACGACCGTGACTTAAAAGCTGATGAAGTGACTTCAAGACCGTGAAGCACTTCAAGGGCCGTCAAGCTGGTCGTGAAGCTTCGCCTACTCGATAGAGCTCCACTAAAATGGGCATAACGTTTTACTCCAAACTTCAAATGGGAAAAAATTGGTGGCGTTGGAAAGAGGACTCAAAGACCTTTAATTTGATAGGTAATGGGCTACCTAATTCAATTTGTGCTAAAAGATATGATCATTTGAAGTTAGCCCAAAACTCAAAACCTGATAACTTTCCTTCACGGACGACTTCAGGGTCTGTGTGAAGCTTCACGGGCAGTTTAGACGTCCGTAGCCCTTTTCCAGTGACCATGGGTCACTCCCCAGCAACTAGGTGACTTGTACGACCCACTTGACGGGTCGTCAAGTCCACCATGACGGTGACCCCTACATGGGGCAGCTTCTGGAATGAGTTCACGAGGCCCTTAAAGGGTCGTGGTCCCCTTCACGGACCATCTAGGGTACGGTGAAGGGTCCATGGTCCAATTTGGGTTCATGAACCTTTCCCGCTATCCCTTTTCAGCCTTTTTCAAATTCGAGATGTTACATGTGGGGCTAGTCTAGCCTCTGCCATGATTTGTTGCCAAGCCGATTTTGCAGGACACTTTGGCTAGGATCCTCAGTTTCATGGAGGATATTTCCCAGGTGGGTACCTTGTCTAATACTTCGGCAAGCCCTTACATTAGAGATGAGGCACAGACTTCAGGGTGTACAGATACAATGGGCACAACATACTATTAGGGATTCTTGCTTAGTGGTTTAGACAATTTCGATTGTTGCTCCACCTATGGCAGTTAGGCCAGTTATGTCTTTTAAGGAGCAGAAAATGTTGGGACGATTCATCAAGTTGGTTCCTCCTAGGTTCTCCGGTGCTTCGGGAAATGATGCCCATGAGTTTCTTGTTAGTTATTAGGAGAGGTTGCATAACCTCAGGTTGGTTGAGTCAAATGGGGTCGATGACACTGTTTTCAAGATGGATAGACCAGTGCAGTAGTGGCAGAGGTTTTATCTTGAGTGTAGACTAGTCGGTCACCTTTGATGAATTGGACTCAGTTCTCCCAGGCTTTCTTGGAGAAGTATGTGCCCCATAACTTGAAGGAAAGGTTGCGGGATGAGTTCATAAACCTGCTGCAGGGATCGATGTCAGTTTCAAAGTATAAGACGTGGTTCCATAAGCTAGCTAGGCATGCAGCTGTGCTTATGTCGACAGAGCACGAGAGGGTGCATAGATTCGTTAGAGGGTTAGTATTACCCCTTTGGCTGGCATGGAGAAGATGGTAGCGTCAGGTTGTTCATTTCTACAGGTCATAGATCATGTGTGCACTATCAAGGAAATATGTCACGAGGCCTAAGGAGGCAGCGACAAAAGGCCCCACCATCAGGGTGGTTTTAGCGGGTCTTCATCCTGTGGTAGGGGTTTTGCAGGCAAAGGTTACCCACAACAACTTCAACCTAGTAGGCCAGTTCATACAACTTTACAGATTGCAGATGGTGGCTTTATGGGTACTAGTGTTTAGGGTAGTTAGCCTTTGGGTCAGACTTCTCGGGGTTCACATTTGGGGTATTCGGGATATGGTGGCTATTTGTTCTAGCCGAGTCTTCTTAGCAGATTGCTTCAAGTAGAGGTTGTTATGACTGTGGCGTGTTGGTACATTTTGCTAGAGATTGCCCTATGATTCGTCAAGACAGGAGACAGGGTTAGCAGGTTCAGGCCTCTAGGGCTCTAGTTTAGTTGACTAGAGGCGACGCATAAGGTGGCAACGGTTGCCCCTAGGGTGCTCGAGTGGTCCTCAGGAAGGTTGGGCGGTTAAGGTCGACACAGCCATATGTATACCTTTTGGGGGAGACCCAAGGCGAAGGCTTCGGATGCAGTCATCACAAGTATTATCTCCATCTCTCATCAACCTGCTTATGCTTTGTTTGATCCAGGTTCTATATATCCATATGTGTCTGCTTATTATGCTTCGCGTTTGGAGTTATCTTGTTTTCCTTTGCTTGTGGTTATACGTGTAACTACCCTCATATGTGATTCTTTAGTAGTGGATCAAATGTATAGATCATGTGTGGTGTCCATCTTGGGGTATGATACTTGGGCAGACCTGATTATATTGGATATTATAGATTTTGATGTGATATTAGGCATGGATTTGATATCTCCTTATCATGTGGTCTTGGATTTCTTTTCTAAGATTGTTACCTTATGTATGCTTGGTATCCCTTAAGTGTGGACGGGTACAGATAGCCATATACCGAGGGGTGTGATTTCACTTCTGAGGGCCCGATGGTTGGTTTTAAAAGGGTGTCTAGCTTATCTTGCTTTTTTTATACCACTATCGACACTCCTTCCATTGAGTCAATCCCGGTGGTTAGAGAGTTATCAGATGTCTTCCTGTCACGACCCAAAACTAGGCATGATGGCACTTGTCCTATCCCACCAGGACAAGTCAACCTAAAACCCAACAAGCGGAAATAACAAAAATAAAGAAGAGATATAATCAAGCGGAAGTCTATCAACTTAAACAAAACCAACCCAAGGCTGGTTGTCACATGTACAAGTTGCTAATACAGAAGTTCAATAGATAAGTACAAGTCTCAATATCTTTGTATCTCAAATAGAACAAAGTATGGAAAAAGGATCTAGAAGGATCGCTTACATCGAACAGCTACCTTTCAAGTATCCACAGAAGCCTCAGGAGAAAGAAGAGAGAGATCAAAATCACGGTACGGGCTCGCAACATACACAGGTGTAGAAACAAGGGTGAGTAACAAAACCACGGTACCCAGCAAGTCAACCAATAAAACAAGGTCAACCTAACTAAACTCACGAACCCCTTTCCTTCCAACCGAACCTCCACAACTACAACCTATAAAGAAAAAAATAGCCCAACCTATTCTACATAGTTATATCGCACATAGATCAACAACAGTCCACAAATATAACCAATATAACACATAAGCATCGAAAATATCAAATACAGTAGCACGGTACATAAACACAACTCCACAATGTCAAGAATAGGACAATAAAATGCAATGCAATGTCAAGTAACATGATGCATGTCGTCTGTCCTACGATACACATCCGCTGAATCTCAGACTGGAACCCATGGGGGCCACACATGGACCATGTATCCGCCGGAACCATTTTCCATCAGTATAATCATCGCTCGCAGGAACCATTTCCCATCGGCATAAATCATCACTTGCCGGAACCATTTCCCATCTGCATAAATCATCACTTGTTGAACCATTTCCAACCGGCATAATCATCGAAGTGTCTCATCATAGTGTTTCAGAACCAATGCACACAAGCATGTTCACACAAATAATGAGAAAATGATAGTGTTCACAATCACAACGTAATTCATATCAATGCAAATCATGTCACACTATCGACAATATATCAACATCATTTACAACAAGATCAATTACCTAGTCTCCGATTCACTACTCCTTTCATCACAAGTAGGATCAATAGCTAAGCAAGACATTCAAGTCTAATCCCATAGTTCAAAATAGGCAAGAGATATATTCATCAATTTCACGATTTCATAGCCCTCTTTCAATCACAACACCATACACAAGATCACTAAAATTCCACATGGTTCACAACATTAGCACATAAGCCTTTTTATCACCCTCATCGATCAAAATTAGATTGATTTCATACAAGATTTCATCTCATTCCTCAATCCCATTACTCCCCAACTCATACAAGGAAAAAATTCAGAATTTAACGAGGTTCACAAAGTTTTAAAGGTCCTCTTGCCTTAATCAAAACACGATCAATCCACAACCAAAGTTTTTCGTTTCCAAGGGCAATCCAAAGCACCACAATCTACTCAAAAATATGAACCACAATCACAATCCGGAGCTAACAATGCCAAAAACACGAAATTCAGAAAGAAAAAGTAAAATAACCCCAAACTCCGATTTTGAAAACAGAACTTGAATCCGAAATTTCTTACATGAAAGGGTCCCTCAAGGCATTAGCAACCCAATAGAGAAAACCATTTGAAAAATGAAGTTGAAATCAGTCCACCATTTCCATTTTATAAAAATTCGGAGTTCTATCAAAAATCCCAAAAATCTCAATTCAAAAACCCAATTTCCAAGTTAAAATCATGTTTAAATCATTGGGTAATCAAAGTCAAGGGTTAAAATCACTTACCCACACTGATTCACAAGAAAGTCTCTTCAAAAATCACCCAAGAGAGCTTCAAAATGATGAAAATGGTGAAAATGGGACATTTCCCGACTTTTACACTGCCCAGGTCAAAAATGAATTCCGCGAACGTGGCCCACTAGGCCTGTGAAAGCGGAGACAAAAAGCTTACCCTCCTCGAATGAGCCCTGTGTCCGCAAACACGGAGACCAAGAAATTGGCCCTCCGCGAACGCGGAGGCAAAAAATCTCATGCACCAGATACAACAAAAATCAGCAATTCAACAAGTCTCCAAATGGGCCCTTGGGATTCGTTTGGAACCCCGTGCACACAAACCATATGTGCAACCCTACTAAATTCAACGTTCTGGACTCAATGAAACCGTCGGAATTTGGATTCGAGGTCTCCTTGACCAGGAACCCGATAAAATGCTGCAAAACTAACTCAAACTTCAAAAACTCAAAACAAACTCGGGACCTCTAAAAATTCAACCAAACCCACCCCTAGGCCTAAAATCATCCCCTAAATCCAACGGAGTCGTCGGAATCTACATCCGAGTATCCGATCTCCGAATGTTGACCAAAGTAAACCCTATGATCAAAATTTCACAATTTTCCAACTTAAGACTTCAAATCCACGATACAGCCCCAAAACTAATTCCGTCAACTCTTCTAGACCAATTTCCACATTCCGGAACTGATGGAATCGACGAAATTCGCATCCGAGTCTTGAATCTCCAAATGACCTCAAAAATCACATTTGACAACTTAAGCCTTTCGAATTCAAATTTTTCAAAAAGCCACAAATTAATAAGAATTTCTACAAAACTAACATCGAATATCAGGCAAACATGACTCGGGGCAACTCTCGGGAGGGGTAAAATGGTCATCTAAAAGAAATTACCAAAATTGACCTTCAGGGTCATTACATCATCCACCACTAAAAACCATGTTCGTCCTCGAATATAAAGTAAGAGAAAGTACCTAAAGCCTCGAAAAGCTGAGGATATCTGGCACGCATGTCAGACTCGGACTCCGAGGTAGCCTCTCCAACTGAACGGTGACCCCACTGCACCTTCACTGAAGCAATCTCATTGGTCCGAAGCTTATGAACCTGTCTATCAAGAAGAGTGTTAGGCTCCTCCTCATAAGTCAAATCAGGACTCAACTCCACCGAATCGAGTGTAATCACCAGAGACTCATCCGAGATGTACTTCCGAAGCATAGAAACATGAAACACAGGATGCACAGCTGACAAGCTAGGTAGCAAGGCTAACCTATAGGCCACCTCTCCCACTCGGTCCAAAATTTCAAAAGGACCAATGAATCTAGGGCTAAGCTTGCCCTTCTTTCCGAACCGCATAACACCCTTCATGGGTGATACTCGTAACCAAAAATGATCACCCTCCATGAACGCCAAGTCTCAAACTCTCCGATCGGCATAACTCTTCTGCCGACTCTGAGCAGTCAACAGCCTACCCTGAATCAAATGAACCTAATCCATGACATCTCTAAGCAAGTCAGTGTCTAAGGAATCCATCTCTGCCGAATCAAACCATCCAATCGGTGATCTACACCGTCTGCCATAAAATGCCTCAAATGGGGCCATCTGAATACTGGAGTGATAGCTATTGTTGTAGGCAAACTCTGCTAGTGGCAAATGCTGATCCCACCTAGCACCAAAGTCAATCACACAAGCACGAAGCATGTCCTCAAGCACCTGAGTCGTCCGCTCAAACTGACCATCTATCTGAGAGTGAAATGATGTACTCATATTCAACTAAGTACCCAAACCATGCTGTAAGGCCCTCCAGAAGTGTGAAGTGAACAAGGAACCCCGATCCGAGACTATAGATATTGGCACCCCATGAAGCCTAACAATCTGACTGATGTAGAGCTAGGCTAACTTCTCCTCTGTATACTTCACCCAATCTGGAATCAAATGAGCGCACTTAGTCAGCCTATCAACAACCACCCAAATAGAATCATAACCACCCACGGTGGTAGGTAAACCCACAACAAAGTCCATAGTGATCCGCTCCCACTTCCAAGTAGGAATGGGCATTATCTGAGACACACCTCCAGGCCACTGGTGCTCACACTTGACCTGTTGATAGGTCAAACATCTAGATACAAAGTCTGCAATATCCCTCTTCATACCACACCACCAGTAATGTTGACTCAAATCGTGATACATCTTCGCTGTCCCAGAAACCTGCAACCTGACAAAGCTATTTGCTAACCTCTGAACATTCCTAGCCAAAGGCCTCATATCAACACTGATCGAGGCGAGACTCTCCATACTAGGAGCCTTCCTACTCAAAGAATCGGCCACCACATTGGCCTTCCTAGGATGATACAAGATAGTCATATCCTAGTCCTTCAGTAACGCAAGCCATCTACTGTCACGACCCAATTTCTCAAGTCATGATGGCGCCTACCAACCCATCAGTAGGCCACCCAAAACCCTATCCCGGAACTAAACAGTAACGGGACTAAGGGTGGAAACTAATCCATAGCCAAGCGGAAACATACAATAAGAGAACTCACGAAAGCTGGAACGGAACCAAAATAATATATACAACACCTCCCAAAACCTGGAATTCACAAGTACAGAACTACTAAAAAGAGTACAAGTCTCGAAAGTGGACCACTGGAACAATTGTCTCGAAAACAAAAGACAAGCCAAAATATATAAACAGAAGGAGACTGGTAATCCCAAACGCCAAGTGCTCACCCTCGTCTCCTGAACAGACCATTGCAGGCTCGATATCAACGATGATAGCTGGTGCTCGGACCTACATCACGAAAACAGATGCAGAGTGTAGCATGAGTACCAAAACAACAGGTACCAAGTAGGCATCATAGGCCGACTGAGCAAGAAGGGTAAAAACAAGCGGACAAGATAGAATCAGCACAAACAGAGGTCAACAGAACAGGAAACGGAAAATCTGAAAGGAAGCACAAAGAAATAACTAAAATAAACCCAGCTGAGCCCCCCATAAGACCCGATGGGCACACTCGTGCGCAAGTTTAAAAAATACCTGAACGGACCCCCATAAGCCCGACAGGTACACAGAAGAGCTATTCTACAAAAACGAAGGAATAACCAACTCAAGAACAACACCAGGGCCCCGCCCAATCATTACCATCAGAGCCTCACTCAGTCATAAATATCAGAGCCCAGCTCAGTCATCAGTCACGAGCTGGAATTACCGGACTCTAATCGGGCAACCTCAGTCTCGGACTAGCACAAACAGCCCACACTCGACAGTCTAATGCTGGAAATACTGGTTCCACCGGATACGTCGGTCGCATAGCTGGGACTAGAAGCCTAAGCTCCACGGACTCGCACTGGAAATAACGGGCTGCAATCGTGTAACGTCAACTGCGGACCGGAGCGGGTAGCCTACCCCCGTCAGCCTAGCACTGAAAATCTTGAGTGATAACCGAGTAACGTCAGCCGCGTACTGGAGCCAGCCGTCACGAACTGGATAAGCCATAAAAATAATACACTAAGAGACTAAAAATCACGAGCTGCCGCCCCAAAATATATACTAACCGAAGGCTCCCAGCCTAACACAATCCGGCCGACAATCGGTGCAACCACGGTATCTTCCGGCAACATCCCGAAAATCCCAACGATAAGGGGCAAAGAATCGGAAGGTTCGAAAGCCACGAAAATGCCTATACTAAGGCTCATAATCTGACCCAAGTCTGCTATATTAGTCTACAAGGATCTAGTCCATCCGAAACGACGTCGGATACATACTCAAGTCAACGAGGTACATCAGACTATGTCAATAAATCACAACCTATTCTAAGGCAGAATCACAATAGCCAGTCCATCATCAACCAGATTCACCCGGACCCACTCATACAACATCAAATAACCACCAACAGATACCCCACAGCATGCATATCAGCAAATCAAATCAACAGCCCAACCTATAGCATGATACTATCTCATAACAACCCAACAGTCAACTCTAAACTGAGGAAGTCGGGGAACAAGGGAAACAATACTAACTAACCACCCCAGATTCACAAATATCAACCAGCATTTACACAATCAGGCTCAGTCTAGAAAGAAGGGAAGCCGTAACCTACCAAAAAGTCGATCACGCGCGCTCCAAGTCACTCAATTAGAGATTTCCCCTTCCGAACGGCCTCAAACTATTGCCACGCTACCAAAAATAGAATCACAGCGTCAATACGGTCGGTTAGACACCAAAATTAACAAATTCGGAGACAGACCAATTTTTGGGTCAAAATCGGGCAAAGTGGGACCCGCTCCGGATTTCCCGGAATTGACTCCATCAAAAAGGTCCCAAATCCTTCTCCCAACACTAATCCTAAACTAGTTTATCAAATAGGGGTCGGATCCGCTCCCAATCAACCAAATAATAACAAATCTAAAACTAACAAAAATAGGCCAAATAAGGGGTTTACCTCTGATTTCACGTAGAACGAGGTGCACCCATCAAACCCCAACCTCAATTATACAAAGCCAAAGAAAACCCGAACACTAGGGACTTTGAATCACCAAACAAGGAGCTCTAGAACTCGAGATATCAAAATTTAAAATGAAGAAGAAATCATAAGTTGATGGCAGCAGCTTTGAGCTGAATTTCACCACAAACGATGGTTCACCAACACATTTTGATCACTCCACTGCCTAGCCAATATCTCCACGATCGTACAGGACTTTGAATCACTCAAATTGGAGCTCGGATGAGGGAGAAATCTGCATTTGAAAATGAGGGTGAGAGCTGAAATTTCTGGGTTATAAAACCCAAACCTCACCACTAAAGACAACTTCTTGTCACTAAAAGTCTGATTTCTGGTCGCTAAAGGTCTGCACCAGCAACCAGATTTTAGCTACTTTTTAAAGTCTCTGAACGGACCCTCGGAATTCGTTCGGGACCCTATAAAAATAAACCAGATATGCTACCCCACTAAATTCAACATTCCGGATGCAATGACACAGTCGAAATTTCCATACGAGGTCGTTTAGACAAAAAGTGCGTCCCACACCCATTATGCCATTTTAGCGAAATTCTACCAAGGGCCTCGGATTTTGATCGGAAGCTCCCGATATTTCTCGAAAGGTCGTTCTAGACCAAACTCGGCATTCTGGAACTAACCGCGTTGTCAGAATTTTCATCCAAATGCATTTTCCAAGAAAGTTGACCAAAGTCAACCTTAGGTCAATTTCCAAAGGCTAAAGAGCTAATCGGCCCCAAATTCACTCCGGAAACCCCGGGACTCATGCAAACCATGCTTCTAACCTAATTTGGCCTTTCCGAAGCTAATGGAACCGTCAGAATTCTCATCTGAGGTCGTTTACCTGAAGTTATGATCGAAGTCAACTTTTCAAGGTTCAAAAACTCCAAAATAGAAAAATGGGCATAAAACCCAAACGAACGACCAGGCGACCGAATCGTCAGTGCCAGCAAGTCATAAATGACTCGGGGTCGCTACAGGAACACTCTAAATGACAGAAAGAAGACATTAACACAGAAATGACCTGGAGGGTCATTACAATATCCACTACTAAAAGGACTTTCGTCCGCGAAAGTAAGGATTAAGAAGTACCTGAGGGCTCAAACAAGCTGGGGAACTGCTCCTGCATCTCCCACTAGATCTCCCAGGTAACCTCCTCAACTAGACGATGCCTCCAACAGACCTTAACAACAGGAATGGCTCTCGACTTCAGCTGTCTCACCTCTCTGGCCAAAATAACAGCTGGCTCCTCAGAATAGGTCAAGCGATCATCCAACTCAACGGCATCATACTGGAGAACATGAGATTCATCTGGAAAATATCGGTGCAGCATCGACACATGAAAAACTGGATGCACAGCTGAGAAAGCTGGAGTTAAGGCTAACTCATAAGCCACCTAGCCAACTGCCCTCAAAATCTCAAAGGCCCAATAAACCTGGGGCTAAGCTTGCCCCGCCTCCCAAATCTTATCACGCCCTTCATGGGTGATACTCGGAGGAATACTCTGTCACCCACAGCAAAACTCAACAGTCGACGCCTGCGGTCTGCATAACTCATCTGTTTACTCTGAGCCGTCCTGAGCCTATCCTGGATCAACCTCACATGCTCCAAGGACTCCTGAAACAAATCTGTACCATGCGGCCTAGGCTCCGTAGACTCAAACTAACCAACGGGAGTGCGACAACGACTACCATATAGGGCCTCAAACGGGGCCATCTGGATGCTGGAATGGTAGCTGTTGTTATACGCAAACTCCGCCAAGGGCAAGAAATGGTCCCACTGACCTCCAAAGTCTATAACACAGGCTCGCAACATATCCTCAAGCACCTGGATAGTGCGCTCTGACTGATCATCAGTCTGCGGGTGTAATGCTGTGCTAAGATCCACACGGGTGCCTAACTCTCCCTGAAATGCTCTCCAAAAGCTAAAAGTGAACTGTGGTCTCAGGTCTGAAATGATAGAAACAGGCACACCATGAAGGCGGATGACCTCCCGAATGTAGATATGGGCTAACCTCTCAGCATGGAAGGATGTATGAACGAGTATGAAGTGTGCTGACTTGGTCAACCGATCCACGATGACCCAGATACTGTCAACCCCTCTAGGAGTTCGTGGCAATCCAATAACGAAGTCCATGGTGATGCGCTCCCACTTCCACTCAGGAATGGGCATCCTCTGCAACTCTCCCCCAGGCCTCATATGCTCGGCCTTAACCTGCTGGCAACACAAACAACGGGACACATAATCTGAGATGTCTCTCCTCATACCGCTCCACCAGTAATGTTGTCTCAAATCACGATACATCTTTGCTGTGCCCGGATGAATAGAATATCAGGAATCATAAGCCTCGCTAAGGATCAGCTGGATCAAATCACCAACTCTGGGAACACACAAACGGCCAACAAATCGCATAACCCCATCTGAATCTAAGGTTGCCTGGCCGGCATCACCTACCAACACTCTATCTCTGAGTGCTATCAAAGACTCATCCTCAAACTGGCGACTACAGATCTGGTCAAACAGAGATGACTGAACCACCACATAAGCTAGCACCCGACTGGAATCCAAAACGTCGAGTCTGATCATCTGATTAGCTAAGGACTGAATGTCCAAAGCCAAGGGCCGCTCCGAGACAGAAAGGAAAGCTAGACTACCCATACTCACTGCCTTCCGACTCAAGGCGTCCGCTACTACATTCGCCTTGCCCGGATGGTAAAGAATAGAGAGGTCATAGTCCTTCAGGAGCTCAATCCACCTGTGCTGCCTCAAATTACAATCCCTCCGCGTCATAATATACTGAAGGCTCCTATGATCAGTGAACAACTCACAATGAACTCCATACAGGTAATGCCTCCAGATCTTAAGCGCGAAAACTACCGCCGCCAACTCCATGTCATGAGTGGGGTAGTTGCGCTCATGCAACTTAAGCTGCCTCGATGCATAAGCAATAACCCCGCCCTGCTACATCAGAACACAACCCAAACCAACGCCGGATGTGTCACAATAGACCGTGAAGCCCTCGCCCTCAACTGGAAGAGTCAAGATAGGAGCAGTAGTACTCCTTAAGTCTTAGAAAGCTCCTCTCGCACTCCTCCGACCACACAAATAGAACATCCTGGTGAGTCAACCTCGTCAAAGGCACTGCTAATGTGGAGAAACCCTCAACAAAGCGTCTGTAATACCCCGCTAGTCCGACGAAGCTCCAAATCTCAGTCACAGAAGTGGGCCTAGCCCAACCACGAATAGCCTCAATCTTCGTCGAATCAACCATAATGCCATCCTTGGACACCACGTGCCCCAAGAATGCTACAGACTCCAACCAAAATTCTCACTTTGAGAACTTGGCATAAAGCCGATGGTCTCTCAAAGTCTGGAGCACTGTCCTCAAGTGCTGCTCATGATCATTGTGGCTCCGTGAGTATACCAAGATGTCATCGATGAAGACAATGACGAAGGAGTCTAAGTACTGCCTGAACACTCGAGTCATCAGATCCGTAAATGCGGCAGGGGCATTAGTCAACCCAAAAGACATCACCAGGAACTCATAATGACCATAACTAGTCCTAAAGGCTGTCTTCGGGATGTCCGCTGCTCTAATCCTCAGCTGATGATAACCGGACCTCAAGTCAATCTTCGAAAACACTGCTGCACTCTGAAGCTGGTTAAATAAATCATCTATACCAAGCATAGGATAACGGTTCTTCACCGTCACCTTATTCAGCTGCCTGTAATCGATGCACATCCGCATGGTGCTGTCCTTCTTCCTCACAAACAGGACTGGGGCACCCCAAGGCGACACACTGGGTCGGATAAACCCTCCACTCAAGAGATCCTGAAGCTGATCACTGAGCTCCCTGAGCTCTATAGGTGCCATATGATACGGAGGGATAGAAATGGGACTAGTACTCGGCTCCAATTCTATGGGAAATTCAATGTCCCGATCTAGGGGTAGGTTAGGAAGGTCGACGGGAAACACATCTGCGAACTCTCGGATGATAGGTACTGAGTCGACGGTAGGGCCACCCCTACTCACATCTCTAACATATGCCAAATATGCCAAACATCCGCTGTCCACCAGCCTCTGAGCCCACATACAAGAAATCACCCCAGCTAGTGTGCGACTACAAGAACCCTGCCACACCACCGGCGGGATACCAGGAATAGCTAAAGTCACGGTCTTGGCATAACAGTCCAAGACAGCTCGACAAGGGGACAACCAATTCATACCTAGAATCACATCAAAGTCTACCATACAAAGAACAATAAGATCGACCAGAGTGTCCTTCCCCTGAATAGTCACCACACAGGATCTACAAACCTGATCCACTACTAAAGAATCCCCTACTGGGGTCGAAACACGCAAAGGCACAGACAAAGTCTCAGGACTCACTCCCAATTGAGGAACACAATAAGCTGACACATAAGAATAGGTAGAACCTGAGTCAAATAAAGCTGAAGCGGACTGATGGCATAAGAGAACCGTACATGTGATCACCTCATCAGACGCCTCGGCCTCTACTCTAGCTGGAGCTGCATAACAGTGGCCCTGGGAACCTCTACCTCTCGCGTCCACTCTACCGCCTGTCCTGCCTCCCCTGGGATCTCCTCGAGAACCCTGCTGCTGACCTCTTCTTCTAGTTGGAGGTGCTACCGCTGAAATCGGTCTCGCTGCCAGAGGAGTTGGTAAAGCTGATCTAGAAGAAGGGCACTCCCTGGCCCAATGACCAAGCTCCCCATAAGTGAACCAACCCTGTGAAGACCTGCTAATCGCTGGAGGTCGGCCATCCTGACCTGATGCACCTGACTGAAACCCACCTCGGCCCTGACTCGGACCGATACTATACCCACTCTGATGGTGCTGATCACCCTCTGAAGTCTGCAACGCTGCCTGATATGGCCGACTAGACTGCCCTGACTGAAACCTCTGATAACCCCGATCTCGGGTATCCCTCGACCTACGATGGGTCCCACCGAAGCTATCATCTAACCTAGCCCTCTTACCGCTGCCCTCGTGGGCCTCGCGATGAAGCTACTCAATGGTGCGGGCATGGTCTACCACATCAAGAAAAGAACAGCCTACTGACAACATAGACTGTGACTCAATCCTCAACTGCAGCCTCAATCCCCTAACAAAGCATCGGACCCTCTCCCTCCTCCGTAGGTACAATCATGGTGGCATGACGAGACAATCCAGAAATCTAGTCTCGTACTCAGATACTGTCATGGAGCCCTGCTCCAACCTCGAGAACTCATCACGGAGTCAGTCCCTGACGCTCCGTGGAATAAATCTGGCCAGAAAAGCCTCAGAAAACTTCTCCCACGACACTGGTGGAGATCTAACTGGTCTGGTCTCAATGAAAGAGCGCCACCATTGTCTAGCTGGTCCGTCTAACTGGTAGGCCGTGAAGTCGGCTCCTCTAGACTCCACTAATCCCAAGGTATGCAACCTCTCCCGACAAGTAGTCAAAAACTCATGGGCATCCTCATCCATAGCCCCTGAGAATCTCGGCGGTGACAATCTAAGGAACACACCGAGCATCTTCTGCTCTCGCAGAGGCATAACCCCGTCCAAAGGGTCTAACTGAACCACAATTAGGGCTAGCGGCTGATGAACCTCTGGAGCCGCTACTGCAGGCTAGTCCTGCTATGTTGGAACCGGCTCTGGAACTAGCGCTGGAGCTGGTTGCTGCTGCATACTACCAATAGCAGCTAAAAGTTGTGCAAGCATGCCCTAAAGATCTGGGGCGACAACTGGAGCTGGTGGTGGCCGGGCTAGTCCCGGCCCCACCGGATGAGGCGAAATCTGCTCTGCTAGAGGCTCCGGCTCCGGAGTCCTCTCTCTACCTCGGCCTGGTGCGGGGTCGACCTCTACTACGCGTACGAGCCATCCTGTGACAGAAGGACACAAGTGAGATTTCAAGAAACCAACTGGACACCAACGCACGACAAAGATACAAAGATAGGACAACATCCTAAGGACATCATGTAGCCTCCCGAAGATAGTCACGGACGTCTCCGCTGCGATCCGCAGGACTCCACTAGATGCTAGTTCTGTACAAGTGAGACCAACGAACCTAGGGCTCTGATACCAACTTGTCACGACCCAATTTCTCAAGTCATGATGGTGCCTACCAACCCACCAGTAGGCCAGCCAAAACCCTATCCCGGAACTAAACAGTAACGGGACTAAGGGTGGAAACTAATCCATAGCCAAGCGGAAGCATACAATAAGAGAACTCACGAAAGCTGGAACGGAACCAAAATAATATATACAACACCTCCCAAAACCTGAAAGTCACAAGTACAGAACTACTAAAAAGAGTACAAGTCCCGAAAGTGGACCACTGGAACAACTATCTCGAAAACAAAGGACAAGCCAAAACATATAAATAGAAGGAGACTGGTAATCCCAAAACGTCAAGTGCTCACCCTCGTCTCTTGAACAGACCGCTGCAGGCTGATATAAACAATGATAGCTGGTGCTCGGACCTGCATCACGAAAACAGATGCAGAGTGTAGCATGAGTACCAAAACAATAGGTACCCAGTAGGCATCATAGGCCGACTGAGCAAGAAGGGTAAAAACAAGCGGACAAGATAGAATCAGCACAAACAGAGGTCAACAGAATAGGAAACAAAAAATCTGAAAGGAAGCACAAAGAAATAACTAAAATAAACCCAGCTGAGCCCCCCATAAGACCTGCTGGGCACACTCGTGCGCAAGTTTAAATAAAACCTGAACGGGCCCCCATAAGCCCAACAAGTACACAGAAGAGCTATTCTACAGAAACGAAGGAATAACCAACTCAAGAACAACACCAGGGCCCCATCCAATCATTAATATCAGAGCCCAGCTCAGTCATAACTATCAGAGCCCAGCTCAGTCATCAGTCATGAGCTGGAAATGCCGGACTCTAACCGAGCAACCTCAGTCTCGGACTGGCACAAACTAGCCACACTCGACAGTCTAACGCTTGAAATACTGGTTCCACCGGATACGTCAGTCGCATAGCTAGGACTAGTAGCCTATGCTCCACGGACTCGCACTGGAAATAACGGGCTGCAATCGTGTAACGTCAGCTGCGGACCGGAGCAGGTAGCCCACCCGCGTCAGCCTAGCACTGGAAATCCTGAGTGATAACCGAGTAACGTCAGCCACGTACTGGAGCCAACTGTCACGAACTGGATAAGCCACAAAAATAATACACTAAGAGACTAAAAATCACGGGCCGCCGCCCCCACATATATACCAACCAAAGGCTCCCAGCCTAACACAATCCAGCCGACAATCGGCGCAACCACGATATCTTCCGGCAGCATCCCAAAAATCCCAGCGATAAGGGGCAAAGAATCGGAAGGTTCAAAAGCCACGAAAACGCCTATACTAAGGCTCATAATCTGACCCAAGTCTGCTATATCAGACTACAAGGATCTAGTCCATCCGAAACGAAGTCGGATACATACTCAAGTCAACGAGGTACATCAGACTATGTCAATAAATCACAACCTATTCTAAGGCAGAATCACAATAATTAGTCAATCATCAACCAGATTCACCCGAACCCACTCATGCAACATCAAATAACCACCAACAGATACCCCACAGCATGCATATCAACAAATCAAATCAACAGCCCAACCTATAGCATGATACTAGCTCATAACAACCCAACAGTCAACTCTAAACTGAGGAAGTCGGGGAACAAGGGAAACAATACTAACTAACCACCCCAGATTCACAAATATCAACCAGCATTTACACAACAGGCTCAGTCTAGAAAGAAAGGAAGCCGTAACTTACCTAAAAGCCGATCACGGGCGCTCCAAGTCACTCAATTGGAGATTTCCCCTTCCGAACGGCCTCAGACTACTGCCACGCTACCAAAAATAGAATCACAGCGTCAATACGGTTAGACAACAAAATTAACAAATTCGGAGACAGACCAATTTTTGGGTCAAAATCGGGCAAAGTGAGACCCGCTCCGGATTTCCCAGAATTGACTCCGTCAAAAGGTCCCAAATCCTTCTCCCAACACTAATCCTAAACTAGTTTATCAAATAGGGGTCGGATCCGCTCCCAATCAACCAAACAATAACAAATCTAAAACTAACAAAAATAGGCCAAATAAGGGGTTTACCTCCAATTTTACGTAGAACGAGGTGCACCCATCGAACCCCAACCTCAATTATATGAAGCCAAAGAAAACCCGAACACTTGGGACTTTGAATCACCAAAAAAGGAGCTCTAGAACTCGAGATATCAAAATTTAAAAGGAAGAAGAAATCATAAGTGGATGGCAGCAGCTTCGAGCTAAATTTCACCACAAACGATGGTTCACCAACACATTCCGATCACTCCACTGCCTAGCCACAATCTCCACGATCGTACAGGACTTCGAATCACTCAAATCGGAGCTCGGATGTGGGAGAAATCGGCATTTGAAAATGAGGGTGAGAGCTGAAATTTCTGGGTTATAAAACCCAAACCTCACCGCTAAAGACCACTTCTTGTCACTAAAAGTCTGATTTCTGGTCGCTAAAGGTCTGCACCAGCAACCAGATTTTAGCTACTTTTTTAAAGTCTCCGAACGGACCCTCGGAATTCGTTCGGGACCCGATAAAAATAAACCGGATATGCTACCCCACTAAATTCAACATTCCGGATGCAATGGCGCAGTCAAAATTTTCATACAAGGTCGTTTCGACAAAAAGTGGGTCACACACCCATTATGCCATTTTAGCCAAATTCTACCAAGGGCCTCGGATTTTGATCGGAAGCTCCCGGTAATTCTCGAAAGGTCATTCTAGACCAAACTTGGCATTCTGGAACTAACCGGGTTGTCGGAATTTTCATCCGAGTGCATTTTCCAAGAAAGGTGACCAAAGTCAACTTTAGGCCAATTTCCAAAGGTTAATGAGCTAATTGGCCCCAAATTCACACCGAAAACCCCGAGACTCATGCGAACCATGCTTCTAGCCTAATTTTGCATTTTCGGAGCTGATGGAACCGTCAGAATTCTCATCTGAGGTCGTTTACCTGAAGTTATGAGCAAAGTCAACTTTTCAAGGTTCAAAAGCTCCAAAATATAAAAATGGGCATAAAACCCAAACGAATGACCAGGCGACTGAATTGTCAGTGCCAGCAAGTCATAAATGACTCGGGGTCGCTACAGAAATGCTCTAAACGACAGAAAGAAGGCATTAACATAGAAATGACCTGGAGGGTCATTACATCTACGCTGTCTCAAATTCAGATCCCTTTGACTAAAGATGTACTGAAGACTCCGATGATCGGTGAAGACCTCACAACGAATTCCATACAAATAATGCCGCCATAGCTTAAGCACAAACCCCACCGCTGCAAGCTCTAGATCGTGAGTAGGATAATTCTTCTCATGTGCCTTCAACTGTCTAGAAGCATAGGCAACCTTCCCTTTTTGCATCAACACACCTCCCAAACCAACTCCGGAGGCATCACAATATACGGTAAAGCTCACACCCTCCTCGGGCAAGGTCAACACAGGAGCTGAAGACAACAAAGTCTTGAGCTTTTGAAAGCTCGCCTCAGACTCATTGGACCAATAAAAATCCACAGTCTTATGAGTCAATTTAGTCAATGGCGCTGCAATGGTAGAGAAACCCTGCACAAACCAGCGATAGTAGCCTGCTAACCTCACGAAACTCCAAATCTCCGAAGGAGAAGTAGGCCTCGTCCAACCCTTAACTGCCTTAATCTTGGCTGGATCAACCCTAGCACCCTTCTTAGACACCACGTGTCCCAAGAATGCCGCAAACTCAAGCCAAAACTCACACTTGGAGAACTTGGCATACAACTTGTGCTCCCTCAAAGTCTGAAGTGCCAACCTCAAGTGACGGACATGATCCTCCTCGGTCCGGGAATATATCAGAATATCATCAATGAACACGATCACGAAGGAATCCAAGTACAGATGAAACACTCTGTTCATCAACTCCATAAACGCCGCAGAAGCGTTTTCAGCCCAAAAAAACATCACTAAGAACTCATAGTGGCCGTAACGAGTTCGAAAAGTTGTCTTAGGAATATCCGATGGCCTAATCTTCAACTGGTGATAGCTAGACCTCAAGTCAATCTTAGAAAACAACGCCGCACCCTGAAGCTGATCAAACAAATCATCAATGCGATGAAGAGGATACTTGTTCTTAACAGTTACCTTGTTTAACTCTCTATAGTCAATGCACATCCTTATAGAGCCATCTTTCTTCTTAACAAAGAGAATCGGTGTTCCCCAAGGTAACACACTAGGGCGAATAAACCCCTGGCTCAACAAGTCCTGTAACTGATCCTTCAACTCAGCTGGAGCCATACGATATGGAGCAATAGAGATGGGCTTAGTGACCGGCTCCAAGTCAATAGAAAAATCAATATCCCAATCAGGAGGAACACCAGAAAGATCAGTAGGAAATACATCAGCAAACTCCTGAACCACAGGAATGGACTCCATGGGAGGTGACTCAACACTGGTATCCCGAATAAAAGCCAAGTAAGACAAACACCCTCTATCAATCAACCTCTGATCTTGGATGTAGGAGATAACCTTACTAGGGTAAGAACCACTAGTACCCTTCCACTCTACCCTCAGAACACCAGGCATCACTATAGTGACAGTCTTATATTGACAATCCAGAATCGCATGATAGAGAGAAAGCCAATCCATACCCAATATCACATCAAAATCTACCATCCTCAGAATAATCAAGTCTACCCAAGTGTCATACCCAGCCAAAGAAATAGGATAGGATCGATACACTCGATCCACCACTAAGGGCTCACCCATGGGTGTAGAAACATGCACAGGCACAGGCATACGATCACATACCAAATCAAACTCAGATGCAAAGTAGGTAGACACATATGAGAAAGTAGACCCTGGATCAAATAATATAGATGCATCTCGATGGTAGACTGGGACAATACCTGTGATGACAATATCAGAAGACTCAGCCTCGGGTCTCCCGGGAAAAGCATAACACTTGGCTCCTCTACCACCTCCGGTCTGAGCCGCACCTCTACCTCCACGCTGGGCCACATCTCCACTGCCCGACGCTCTGCCACCTCTGACTGCTGTCTGACCCCTACCCCGACCTCTAGTCGCAGGCACTGAACCTCTCTCTGGAGCTACATAATAAGTACGCTGAGGCCCTGAATGAGTCTGTAGAGGGCACTGCCGCATCAAATGACCCGGATCCTCACAAGTATAATACAACCTCAGAACGATGATTTGCTGTAACGAACCAGATGAAGTACCACGGCCACCCTGACCAGAACTGTGAGACCCACGGGACACCTTTCCACCCTCGGCCGCTGGTATGGAAGCATGTATTGGCCTCTGATGCTGGAAAGAAGTACCACCTATCATAGAACCCTTGCTTTCAGATGAGACACCAGAAAACTGGCCACTAGAACGGGTCCTCTTGGAGTCTCCAAACTTCTCTCGTACCAACAACTCCGCCTCCCTAGCGATACTCACAATGGACTGGAAGGAAGCACCCTCAAGGGATAATCTGAACACATAAGATCTGATGGAAAAATTCAAACCCCTCACAAATCTGCGGACCCTCTATACCTCATCTGGAACCAAAGACATGGCATGGCGAGACAACTGACAGAATCGTGCCTCATACTCCGCAACTGACATGCCACCCTGAGTAAAACCCACAAACCTCAACATGCTTTCCTCACGCACACTCCAGGGAATCAAGCGATCCTAAAAAGCACTAGAGAAGGCATCCCACTCAACCGGAGGAAATCCCACTGGCAAGGACTCCACACAAGACCTCCACCACTCCCTGGCTGGCCCACGGAGCTGGAGAGCAACAAAACGAACACCCCTCGCGTCCACCATCCTCACCGCCTGAAGCATCTCATGGCACAAGGTCAGAAACTCATGAGCATCCTCGTTCTTACAACCCTGAAACTAGGGTGGTTTCATCTTTTGAAACCTCTCATAGCACTGCTGGTCCTCTACTGTCAGAACCACATTTGAAGCAACCTGTGCACCGACAGCTGGCGCGGGAACCAATGGTGGCTAACCCACCTGATCCTGAACAATCGGATCCTGATGCTACTCTCGGGTCTGCACCCCAACCCTAGTTTGTGAACCCTGTGGCATGTCTGAAGCACCCTGAGTAAAGTTCTCCATAACTCCCAGCATCCTCAATAAGGTCTCCTGAAAGAATAGTGTTGAGAACCCTAGAGGAACTTGGTCCTCACCCACTTCAACCTGTGGCTCTAGAGAAACATCTCTACCACGGCCTCTAGCAGGTGCCGCTCCTCGGGCACGGTCTCTCCCAAGTGCCGCTCCACGAGCACGGCCTCCAGCTCGGCCTATACCCCAACCTCTGACTCGGGCCTCAACCACTACCTCGGGGACTGCTTCCCCTCCATCCCTCAAAACATAAGCTCTGGTCCTCGGCATCTGTCAAAACAACACGTGACACTCAGCACAAGCAACAAGAACCACGCACGATAAGAGAGAATGAAATGAAAGAATTTTCCTAACAGTCCTCATAGCCTCTCGAAGATAAGTACAGACGTCTCCGTACCGATCCACGAGACTCTACTTAGACTTGGCTTGTACACGTGAGACCTATGAAACCTGGGCTCTGATACCATTTTTTACGACCCAAAAATCAGGCGTGATGACACTTGTCCTATCCCACCAGGACAAGTCAACCTAAAACCCAACAAGCGGAAATAACAGAAATAAAGAAGAGAAATAATCAAGCGGAAGTCTATCAACTTAAACAAAACCAACCCAAGACTGGTTGTCACATGTACAAGCCGCTAATACAGAAGTTCAATAGATAAGTACAAGTCTCAATATCTTTGTATCTCAAATAGAACAAAGTATGGAAAAAGGATCTAAAGGGATCGCTGACATCGAACAGCTACCTCTCAAGTATCCACAAAAGCCTTGGGAGAAAGAAGAGAGAGATCAAAATCACGATCTAGGCTCGCAACCTACACAAGTGTAGAAGCAAGGGTGAGTACCAAAACCATGGTACCCAGCAAGTCAACCAATAAAACAAGGTCAACCTAACTAAACTCACGAACCCCTTTCCTTCCAACCGAACCTCCACAACTACAACCTACACAGAAAAAAAAAAGCCCAACCTATTCTACAAAGTTATATCGCACATAGATCAACAACAGTCCACAAATATCAACAATATAACACATAAGCATCGAAAACATCAAATACAGTAGCACGGTACATAAACACAACTCCACGATGTCAAGAAAAGGACAATGAAATGCAATGCAATGTCAAGTAACATGATGCATGTCTATCCTATGATACACATCCGCTGAATCTCAGTCCGGAACCCATGGGGGCCACACATGGACCATGTATCCACCGAAACTATTTCCCATCGGCATAATCATCACTCGCCGGAACCATTTCCCATCGGCATAAATCATCACTTGCCGGAACCATTTCCCATCGGCATAATCATCAAAGTGTCTCATCATAGTGTTTCAGAACCAATGCACACAAGCATGTTCACACAAATAATGAGAAAACAATAGTATTCACAATCACAACGCAATTCATATCAATGCAAATCACGTCACACTATTGACAATGTATCAACATCATCAATTACATCATTTACAACAAGATCAATTGCCTAGTCTCCGATTCGCTACTCCTTTCATCACAAGTAGGATCAATTGCTAAGCAAGATATTCAAGTCTAATCCCATAGTTCAAAATAGGCAAAAGAGATATTCATCAATTTCACGATTTCATCAAGGCTTTCATAGACCTCTTTCAATCACAACACCACACACAAGATCACTACAATTCCACATGGTGTACAACATTAGCACATAAGCCTTTTTATTACCCCATCGATCAAAATTAGATTGATTTCATACAAGATTTCATTTCATTCCTCAATTCCACTACTCCCCAACTCATACAAGGAAGAAATTCAGAATTTAATGAGGTTCACAAAGTTTTAAAAGTTCACTTGCCTTAATCAAAACACGCTTAATCCACAACCGGAGCTTTTCCTTTCTGGGAGCAATCCAATGCACCACAATCTACTCCAAAATATGAACCACAATCACAATCCGGAGCTAACAATGCCAAAAACACGAAATTCGAAAAGAAAATGTAAAACAACCCCAAACTCCGATTTTGAAAACGGAACTTGAATCCAAAATTTCTTACATGAAAGGGTCCCTCAAGGCATTAGCAACCCAATAGAGAAAACTATTTGAAAAACGGAGTTGAAATCAGTCCACCATTTCCATTTTATCAAAAATTCAGAGTTCTATAAAAATTCCCAAAAATCTCAATTTAAAAACCCAATTTCCAAGTTAAAATCATGTTTAAATCAATGGATAATCAAAGTTAAGGGTTAAAATCACTTACCCACACTGATTCACAAGAAAGTCTCTTCAAAAATCGCTCAAGAGAGCTCCAAAATGATGAAAATGGGACATTTCCTGACTTTTGCTTTGCCCAGGTCAAACATGACCTCCGTGAACGTGGAGACCAAAAAGCTTACCCTCCTCGAACGCGCCCTGTCTCCGCGAATGCGGAGACCAAGAAACTGACCCTTCTCCAACGCGCCCTAACTCCACGAATGCGGAGGCCAATACACTCCGCGAACGCGCCAGGTCTCTCTGCGAACGCGGAGGCCAAAAATCTCATGCACCAGATATAGCAAAAATCAGCAATCCAACAAGTTTCCGAATGGGCCCTCGGGATTCGTTTGGAACCCCGTGCACACAAACCATATATGCAACCCTATTAAATTCGACGTTCCGGACTCAATGGAACCGTCAGAATTTGGATTAGAGATCTCCTTGACCTGGAACCCAATAAAACACAACAAAACTAACTCAAACTTCAAAAACTCAAAACAAACTCGGGACCTCTAAAAATTCAACCAAGACCACCCCTAAGCCTAAAATCATACCCCGAATCCAACGAAGTCGTCGGAATCCACATCCGAGCATCCGATCTCCAAATGTTGACCAAAGTCAACCCTATGATCAAAATTTCACAATTTTCCAACTTAAGACCTCAAATCCACGATACAACCCCAAAAATGATTCCGTCAATTCTCCTAGACCAATTTTCACATTCTGAAATTGATGGAATCGACGGAATTTCCATCCGAGGCTCGAAACTCTGAATGACCTCAAAAATCACATTTGACAACTTAAACCTTTAGAATTCAAATTTTTCCAAAAACCAAAACTTAACAAGAATTTCTGCAAAACTAACATCAGATATCAGCCAAACATGACTCGGGGTAACTCTCGGGAGGGGTAAAATGGTCATTAACAGAAATTACTAAAATTGACCTTCAGGGTCATTACACTTCCCTACCGATTTACCTGGTTTTCCTCCTGATCGTGATATTGACTTTGGCATTGATATTGAGCCAGACACATGGCCATTATGAGTTTCTATTCATGTCTTTCAGGCTGACCAATGCCCCAACGACGTTCATGGAGTTATTCAACCGTCTGTTCATGACATATTTGGACTCCTTCGTGATAGTGTTCATCGATGACATTCTAGTCTACTCCGGGAGTAGGGAGCAATATGAGCAACATATGATGATTGCACTCCAGACCATGCGAGATCATCAATTGTATGTCAAATTCACTAAGTGTGAGTTTTGGCTTGAGTCCGTGGTATTCTTGGAGCACGAGGTGTCCAAGGATGGGATTATGGTGGATCCGGCGAAGATAGAGGCAGTCCGTGATTGGAACATGCCTATTTCTCCTACCGAGGTTCATAGTTTTGTTGGGTTAGCAGGCTATTACAGGCAGTTTGTGGAGGGATTTTCTTTGATTGCATCACATTTTACTAGATTGACTCAGAAGAATGTCCCTTTCTAGTGGTCTGACGAGTGTGAGTTGAGCTTTCTGAAGCTCAAGGCTTTATTGACTTCATCTCCGATTCTGACCTTTCCTGTCCAGTGCCATGGGTTTACGGTCGACGGTGATGCCTCCAATGTTGGTCTGGGTTATCCGTTGATGGAGCAGGGCAGAGTTATTACATATTCTTCTAGAAAACTGAAGATTCATGAGAAGAACTATCCCACTCATGACTTCGAGTTGACGGTGATAGCCTTCGCATTGAAGATTTGTAGACTCTACTTGAGGGAGGGTGTTGAATACAATACAAATGTCACTTAATTAGTTATAAATAACTATCAATGAGTTAGGTGACAACTATTCATCAGTTAATGCCTAGTTAGTGTTGTTGATAGTTTGTTAGTGTTGTATATATGTAGCTATACAGACTTGCAGCAGATGAATTTTGATGCTCAAATAATATCTTCTCCCTTTCTTCTTCCTTATTCTCTCAAGCTTCATTAAGCAGTAAGAAATCAATGGAACATTGTGTGTTTTCAATCACATGTATATTTGGTAGAATATGATAGAAGTCATTTAATTTAGCAAATAGTATCTCAAAAACTTGTTTAACGTGTTTGGCTGATGAGTGAAGTTAATAAAACATTGCCTATTGAAAAGACAAGTTTTGTTTACATATACACACACAAAATTGAAAGAGGAAATAGAAGGAAATCAAAATGAGAATTTTAAGAATATGGTTAAAGATAGTAAGTCAAAATAAGAATACTAAAAAATTGTGAGTCATTATCGGAGTCAGAAGTCAGAGGCGAACCCAGGATTTGAAGACTTTCGGATACACCAATCTACACTTAAAATAAAAAAAACAAAATATGGCTTTAGTTGGATTCGAACCTTGGTTTTGCAGGTGGTACCTTTAGCTTATATTCTAATTTCTACTAGTTTGCCAAGATAGATATACATATATACACGTGATTTTTTTTAAGTTAGCAGGTATCCGTGCACTCCAACTTTGCATGTGGGTCTGCCTCTGATTGGAGTGAATACCAACGCATAGTAAATACTCTAATATGATAATTCATACAAACCAGGCCACAGTGAAAAGCAAATTAATGTTAGAAAAATCAAAAACAGAGAACTGATGAAGCATTTTAGATTCTAATACATGTGCCCATTTATTTCTCTAATTCTTAGTTGAGGTATTATAGTAATTTAACATTTAAGTTAGAAAGATTATATATTTGAGATATTATGTTATAATATAATGATATAGAGAGAGAGATAAATAGATATATTACCTTACTACTTATTAATAAAGGAAGATTTTGAACTGCTTCTGGTTGTCCTGTCTGCTTCAGTTGCTAGAAGCAGACTGATGTACGTTGACGTGTTTGCTTCTATTCATTTATGTATTTTCTTTGTTGGATTTTTTTTTTAATATGTTATATATTAAAAAATTATATAAAAAATATTATAAATCACAATAATTAGTAATTTAAAATTTTACGTAAAAAGTACTGTAAATCACAATAATTATCAATAGTAACATTTGTTAATTAAAATGATGTAAAAGATACTATAAGTCACAATAATTACCAATTTAAAAATTTAAAAGACATAAAAAACTTAAATAGTTCTTGAAATTTTATCAAATGCCACCTAAATTGGGACAAAGAGAGTAACATATATTATTTAAAATTTACGTAAAAGAAATTATAAATTACAATAATTACCAGTTTAAATAATTAAAAGACATATAAAATTTTGATCGACTCTGAAAATTTTATATGTGTCGTATAAATTGGAACAGAGTAACATATATTATTTAAAAATGACATAAATTATCCTATAAGTCACAATAATTAATAACTTAAAAATTTAAAAGACATATAAAAAATCTATCAGTGGCACATAAATTGGGATAAAGAGACTATATATATTATTGAAAGTTTACATTACAAAAATACTATAAATTACAATAATTAACAATTTTAAATATCTAAAAATCATATTAAAAAATTGTTTGACTCTTCAAATTTTATCCATATTACCTAAATCAAAACCTAAAAAATAACATATACTGAGTCTACGATAGCACATACTATTAATTATACCTAAGATATAGGTAGGTAGAAATATTTTCTATTGTGTCATCACATATTTTGGGTCAACGATAAATTTATAACCATTTAGCAGATATAAAAGGATCATTTTCAGAAACTCCTTAATACTTTGATAATTTTCTCAGTTAGGAACATATTTTGCCGTTTTCCGAAAAAAATATAATAAGCCACAAACTATTTTTTATACTCTTTTCAATAAATCTAATAAGAGTATTATCTGTTATTACTTTACTTATATGTGAAGACGAAAATGAATAGTGTGTAGATTCTAGAATGCAAGCTTTTGCGTGTGCTACAATGAGCAGATCTTTTACTACTGCCGCTTTTGTGGTCCCGGTCAGCCACTCTCTTCTTCCTCGGCATCTCCGCCTCTCAAGTCTGCCTCCATTTCAGCTCACTGCAACAAGCCATTCTTTTACATTTCGCCGACGATTCTCCTCGCCGTACAATTTCCGGGCTGTTTCCGGCCCAGTGACGGCCGGTTTAGGTGGTTTTGATGTTATCGGAGACGGAGGTTCAATGCTTCAGGATGCTGGAGCGACGGCTTTGGTTATCGCCGGTGCTTATGCTCTTGTCTCCACTTTCGATTTCTTTTCGGAGCGGAAGCTAATTGAACAGGTCTTCTATATCTCTGTTACTCATAAACACACTTATTATGCTGTATTGGGTTGACAAATATCTCATCAATGAATAATCTGATTTGGTTTTGATTAGTAGCTATAGGACCTTAGATCTGATGAAAACCTTCTATTCCAATCGAAATCAGCACTAGTTTAGAAATTTCTCTAGACCTACTGATCATGAAAACTTTGTGCATTTGTTTCTTACCTGGAATTACGACAACTATTTCCACGGATTGCACCTAATTGGGTTTGGTGTTTGATTTTTGTTCGTGTAGCTCATTTAATGAAAATTTGTGACCAAAGAGTCATTATGTATGACCTTATTTGGCAAGATATAAGTTTAGAGTACTTTTGCATTGTCCCACATAAATCATGTAGGAATAAGTTCCCATATAAATTATGTAGGAATAAGTTATATGTGGTATGACATAACTATTGGGTTTGGAAAGGTGTGAATGAGAAATGAAGTATTCTTTTCCTAAAAGGCATCAAGAGAAATGATGCAATTTGAGTAACACTTTTGCACATTGAATGAGTTGTGACTTTTTCGATGACTTGTGACTTTTTAAATGGATTGTGACTGTTCCGATCAGTTATGACTTTTTGATTAAAACACAATGAAGTGTATTTATGGAGATGAAATTAGAATTTGGGAATAAACATTGTTTTCTACAACCAAACTCTCCAAAATTGGGCTTATTTTAATTGTATTAACTTGGTCTCTCAAGAAATGTAAAACCAGAACTGTGCATATTCCTTTAGGGGTTGTTTTGTAGGGTTGTTTTGTAGGGTGGATAAAAATAATGCTAAATTGAGTGTATGAGTTGTGCTTGCATTAATTATGGAAAGATTAATTCTTATGCATTATTTGGTTTGGTGTATTAAAAATAACATGTATTGCATAATTTTTTTTAAGAAATATTTATTTACAATGATACCCTACACAAATATGGTGGAAAAGATGAAAAAAGGTTTTGAGGGGCAATAGAGTGTATATACATAGGCTGAAAAAGTATGTCAAACAAGGTATTACTAATACACAAAGTTAATGCATGCACTATTTCTAAAATACACTCTACCAAACGACCCTTACAGTGAAAGAGCCTACTAAACTTCACTTTCTTATTTTTAGCAATTCTTATTCCTATTTATTTTATTTAAAATGGTACAACAACTTTGCCTCAATCCCGAATTAGTTGGGTTAGCTATATGAATCCTCTATATCTGTTCCACTCAATTTGGTCCTTTCATTCCACTATTTTTATTTGTTTATCTAATGATTTGACTAGGAAACTTTCAACAACTTGTGGGTTGAGGACCATGAGGTCTCAGGTTCAAATTCCATTAGAGGCAAAAATACTAGGTGATCTCTTCTCATTTGTGCTAACCTTGGTGGACAAAGGTACCTAGAGTTACCTAGTACCTGTTGCTGGAGGAAGGCGGCATGTATCCCTTGGAATTCTGGCTCGGACACCATGTTTAGAAAATAATAATAATAGAGAAAGGGATAAAATTACCAATAAAAAATAAAATAGAGAAAGGGGTGAGACATTTTAGGTATGAAGCAAAAGCTCACAGGAATTAGAACATTCTATGAATACTTGAGATACTTTCTTTTTGGAGGGGGGAGGGAGAAAGGAAAAGATAGAGGTGATTGTGGTCTTGAGTGATGTCAACACAGCACTAAAGGTTCTTATAACACATTATAATGGCAGTGTGATCTCTTGATTTTCATTGTTTCTCGTGATATTTATTTTCCCCTCCGTTCACTGAAACAGAACTTAAGCAGAAAGCTGGTCCACATATTGTCTGGTCTGCTTTTTATGGCTTCCTGGCCGATTTTCAGGTATTATTATGTCTCTCATTGATGAATACAGATCCATCTTTGAATGTTCTTACTGATGATTTAGATCTTAGATTAGCGTATCAAGATGGGCTCGCTACTTTGCTTCTGTAGTTCCACTTACAAACTGCTTGAGACTTGTGATTCATGGTCTATCTTTGGCTACTGATGAGGGGCTTATAAAATCTGTTACTAGGGAAGGAAAGCCAGAGTAAGTTCCCTTTCTTGCCTCGTTCAATAGATACATGGCATTGATTCCTATCTTATCTTTCAGCCTTTTCCTTGCAGAGAATTGCTCAGAGGGCCTCTATATTATGTTTTAGTGTTAATTTTGAGTGCGGTTCTCTTTTGGCGTGAGTCACCAGTTGGAGTAATTTCATTAGCAATGATGTGTGGTGGTGATGGTAAGAGCTGAAGCTTGTATCACTTAGTCTATGGTGAGAACCTTTTACACTTTTGTTTTTTAAACTTTGTTCTATGTAGGAATCGCTGATATTGTTGGAAGAAGGCTCGGATCCACAAAAATACCTTATAATAAACAGAAAAGTTGGGCTGGTAGCCTCTCCATGTTTGTTCTCGGTTTCCTGGTATCCATTGGGTAGGTTTCATTCCTTCTACTGTTTGTGTTTAGATATTTTGTTGTAAAATTTACACTGATACTAGAGTTTTTCATATGGTCAAAGGATGCTCTATTACTTCTCAGCCTTGGGATATTTTCACTTGGATTGGGTTTCAACTCCAGAAAGAGTAGCTTTGGTGTCATTTATAGCAACTATGGTGGAGTCTCTCCCTATTACTGGAATGGTAGACGATAACATTTCTGTTCCTTTGGTAAGCATGGTTGTAGCATCACTGCTTTTTGCTTATTAGAATGTTCTCATCTTCCCGGGACTATGCTGTCATGTCATCCTTTTATTGAATAAATTACCATTATAAGGTGATGATTCCTGCTTTATCTTCTTGTGGCGCTCTTATGTATAACCTCAAGTGGTTCTTTGATGCAGAGTTCATTTTAGATATTCATAAGTCACAACTCGTCGTGTCTTTGTGCGAACTCCCTTCCCCGCTCTTTTTCCCTCATGATACTAGGCAATGGTCATTTAATGGATCAATCAAGCACCACTTTATCATCTTTGAATGGCTGGCATATAAGTTCTTATTTTGTAGGCAATTATTCATATTTCATTCAAGCATTTCTTGTCATCACCACCATCTTTTATGTTGGAATAAGATCTTGAAAGACATTGGTAATGAAGATGTTTACAGTAGGCCTTACCTTTTGTAGGTTGATTAACACATTTATGGTGTATCTACCGAGCTATCAAAATTGTAATGTTGAGCTCTGTTTCGTTCTTGTCCTTTTCTTCTGAAAATTTGTGTCGTTAAAGTTAAGGCCGTTCCACTGTACAAAATATACACAGGTGTCACTCTTATATCATTCATTCACATGGCGAATGAGGCACATTTGGTCCTTTGAAAGAGTCTTGCAAGCAGAAAATTGGTCAGGAGGTATGAAAAAAAGAACTACCTAAGAGAAGTAGGCTAAGAATTCATTAGTTTAGAATCAAATTGTAAGGAATTTGAAATAAAATGGGACTGAAGTGCGCCAAATATGAATAGTTGGTCAGTCAAATGTACATACGTTGGTAGTTTTCAGCTATCAAGACACCTTTTTCACAAATAAATTATTCCTTAAAAAGTTAAAATGCTTATTATGTGCTTCTTTATGCAAAATATGTCGAAGCCCCATACCTTTCCTTTTCAATCTCTTGAGTATTTCCAACTAAGCTTGGTTTTTCTATGTAGTGTTGAGGGATGTACCTCCAACTTTTAATTTATCAATTGGTGATGAAAGTGCTTTACCAACTTCAAATCCAAATAGTGATGGAAGTGCTTCACCACTAAAGCAAATCTCACTCGTCTCCAGTTAAGTTTCAATGCCCAATACTCATGCATGTTTTCTTCCTTCTATCGTTCCAATGAATTTTTCAACCAACCTGATAATATGAGTACTGAATTTGGTGATACTTTTGTTTAGAATGCCTGTCTAAATTTAACTTAGTGAAGATGGTGATAAGAAATGAATTCTAGGTCTAAATTTAATTCAAAAATTAGCTAATGAGGTGATAATTGTTTAAGCTAAATAGTAGATGGGAAACTCATATATGAAGGGTCATCAGATACTCGACACCTACTATACATTGGATTTGTATAATCTAAATATGTATTTTTGTATATCTATTCTGAGGCATAAAGGTAATGACTATGGCTTAACGCTACTAGTTTCTATATGCCACAATCCAAAAGTTTTGGACCATGATGACACCCTATCTCAAATTTACTGATAGGCAAAAGTCAACTCTTTAATAACCAATTAATTAAATGCGGAATTTAATAAATCAAAAGCGGAAGTAAGTTTTAAATAGATTTTTGTGTAAAACAAGATGTGAAAACAGAACAATATCAACAATTCAAAACCTGGTGAAAAGAGTAAAGACTTCTAAGATTCAAAATGTGGGACAAAGTACTACACTGAATAATAAGGGCGAGAACAAAATATAAAGATAGGAAGTTTGGAAACGACAGAACAACAAAGCAGCTATTTCCAAGACTTTAAAAGCTCTAAATCAATGAGGAAATTACCTACCACTCATATTGGGATCATAACCTACACAATAAAGGTCCAAAAAAGTAAGGGTAAGTACGGCACCAAATGTTGGGTTCGAAAGTGATTATGGCGTCATGCGGAAGCTTATAATTGCAAATCATAGGACGATAAATTAGATGACACATTAAAAGACATAATATTATTATATGATATGACTAATTGGCCTACATAATTAAAAACTAATTAAAAACATATAAATTGTAGAGAGAAAATCTCCTCATAAATTAAACTCTTAAACGTCTACATTGCGGATGCTATTGTGTTATGATATGAGAATAGGGATCTTCAATTTATATATCTCCAAACTTTTCTTCTAAGGAAAGAATAACCAAATATGGAAGAAAATAATGTTTTCCTTTCAGGAAAAGTTAAAGCATTTATGGTAATACTTTGTCTTTCCTTTTAGGAAAAAATAACTTAAAATAAGGTAAGAAAATCAGGGCAAAACCCTAACACCAAAATGGACACTTTTTAAATCCTAAACACCAAAAGGGATTCTCTCTAAAAGTACACACCAAAATGGACTACTATCCTTTAACACCGTCATTTCCGTTAACTCCAAATCCATCCAAAATAATATTACACAAACTTTAAAGGTATGGGCGAACTACAATTCTTTTTATTAGCTTCTCACATGAAGCTATATCTCTTTCTTCAACAATAAATATGTGTTATTCACTACACATTTTCTCATTCATCTTCTACTCTTTTATACTTTATATTTTGATTTTTGAAATTTGATAGACATGTCTCAACAATTCAAAAAGTCTGTATATTCAATTGAACAAGATATTTGTAATTCAAAGAGTATTGTAAAGTGAAAACATTGAGAACTCCAAGAAATCATGTTCGTAAGTTTTGAAGTTGTGCACGTTCAAAGGTAAAAAATAATAATTAAGTTGTTCACTTCAAAATATTTGGATATTCACTTGTTTTCTTGTTTTCTTATTTCAGGAAAATGATGGATGCGATTATTTTCGGTGGACAGAAAACATGTTCATAAAAAAGAAACGTAGACGTTTTGCCTTGTCTTAGTTGGTTGAAGGCTTTTTAAAAAAAAATATTAGAGTAGGCCCGTAATTGAATGAACTGCAATAATTTTTTTTGTAAAAAAAAGATTGGAGTTCACCCATTACGGACGAACCCTAAAAAAATTTATAAGAAAAAATGTGCCTTAGTTCATGAACTGCAATAAAAAATTTTAAAATGAAGTTAATCTGTAATTAGACAAATCCCAATATATATATATTTTAAATGTGACATCTTTGTTATTTTTCATATATAATGATGCTCTTAGAACTAACAAAAAATTCATACAAATAAATTAATAAATTAAAAAAAAAACAATACTCAGTTGAAACTGCAATTAAGTATTGCTCTTAGAACTGTTATTTTCCATTAGGCGATGAGTCATATTGGCCACCTTTTCTACTTAACTTAATTGTAATACTCAATATTTGAGAATTTCTGGAGTCAACGGTATTAGGCATCGTAGAAATGAAATGGACATTGCTCCAGGTCGCATGGCACAATGATATAGTTTATGTAGGAAAACTAGTCATAAGAGATATCATTGTCCCGGTCGACCACAGTAGTTTTTTACTATTGTTGTAAGCAAATAATTAGTAAAATTTATTTTATGAAAAAAATTCTCAATTTTTTTTATATTTTTATTATTGGAAAAAGTCATGATGATTTTATATATTAAAAAGACTTCACAATACACTTAAAATTGAGAAAGAAATAAAAAGAATTGCAGTTCGCCCATTTGTAGGTGAACTACCTTTAGAGTTGATGTAATATTATTTTAAATGAATTAAGAGTTAACGTCAAAAAGTGTCCATTTTGGTGCCGGAATCTATAATGAACACGTTCATTCAGTAGCATCATCGACTGACCTTAAAGATGAAGTGACGACAACTCGACAAGAGTCGGTCACATACTGTCCCTTTACCCGTCATTACAATATCAATATCATATATCTCAAATAGAAAGTCATGATGATTTTATGTATTAAAAAGACTTCACAATACACTTAAAATTGAGAAAGAAATAAAAAGAATTGCAGTTCGCCCATTTGTGGGCGAACTACTTTTAAAGTTGATGTAATATTTATTTTAAATGAATTGAGAGTTAACGTCAAAAAGTGTCTGTTTTGGTGCCGGAATCTATAATGAACACGTTCATTCAGCAGCATCGTCGACTGACCTTAAAGATGAAGGGACGACAACTCGACAAGAGTCGGTCTTATACTGTCCCTGTACCCCTCATTATAATATCAATATAAGATATCTCAAATAGAAAGTGTACTAGAATCAAGATCAAGTTTAGAAATGCTAATAAGGCACATTTGTAATCACTCAGTGCGCATTTGAATATGTTTTATTGTGAAATTTGAAAAAAAAAAGGTCTTTGTTTTCAAAGTAAAAAAATTGTTATGTTTGGCTATGAATACAAATTGAAGTTGTTTTTAACTTTCTATGAGTAATTTGGAGTAAATCAAATTCTTGAAAATTCTAGAATTCAACTTCAAGGTAAATTCTGAAATTTTCTGGCCAAATGTGCTGCGTAAGAAATATGAAAAACATTCATGTCCAATCACCTTAACTTGCTTTCACAACCAACCAGCACACCACATAATGCATAATATTAGGTTAGAAACTTGTATATAGACCTTCCTATACCAAATAGTCGGGATCCATGGGGGACTTATGGGATTCATATACGCACTCACTCTGTATAGGACAATACTAAAGAAATAATCCAGATGCAACACTATGTATCACGAATATTCTAGGTGACCCTTTATCGAAAATTATCCTTTCACATTCTCAATGCCAAAATGTATGAGATGCAATGCCAACCCAACAAATCTTATATTGGATTCATGTCACGCCCCGAGAGGGTACCCTAGGCGTGGCCGGCTGTTGCTTCCAATTGCACACGCAAGTGTACGTGATCGAAAAAGTAATAAGTGGCTCTTTAAGAATCGGAATATCGAACCCACAGAGACTTGTCAATTAACTATTTACTAAATTATACTAGTCTAATTATTTATTTAAGAGTGTCAAAAGAAATAAAAGAATGCAAAAATTAAATACTAAGATTAACTTACAGGGATTGGGACAATTCCAGGGCTGCAACATGCATAGGGTTTCATGTATCGCATCTCATGTAATGAATTAACTAAGGTTATCAAATTACTGATTTACAGGGTTGATTTTATGATCATGATCTCTCGACTTCTAATCGCCTACTCCAACTAGCTGTCTAACTACATCGTTGAGCGGGGATAGGCAGTCCTAATTGGCGAGCATTTATATTTCATCCTGTTTCGTAACCAAGCGAGGTGTTTGTCCGGGCGTCACTCCTGAACACGAATCTAAACAAAGTTAGAACAAGCTCTTTTCATTCTTTGGTCTATCTACCTCTTTATCTCTCGAGTCCAAGAATAGACAATAGATTTATTTCTATGGTGATCAAGCATGAAATACTAAAACAAGAATACAAAAGTAATTTAAACGATAACCAACATTAATTCAAAATAATCGATGTTCAACAATTACCCATGGCCGCAGCCCCAGAACAAGGGTCTTTAGCTACTAATACCTAAGAAAAAGAAGAAGAAAATAACCCTAAAAAGTATTGACAATTTTTCCTTACAAAGTGTCTTCCTTAAAAAGTGTTCTCCAATAATTATTTCTATGAACTATTTATAGATGTAGAAAACCCTGAATAAAATAACTGAGTCCAAAACAAATTAGGAACCCAAAACCAAAACGGAATTGGATTCCTACCGCCGCCCAACCGCCTCACTTTGTATGTGTCTCCAAAACTTGACACGTGGATGTGCTGCCTTCAAATTCTCTTCAATTCTCCACTTTGCCACTTATACATATTATATATTATTATATTCCATTTAATCCATTAAGCTGTCTGCTTGATTTTCCTTCTAGAATCTTCTATTTTTAATTCGTTTTAGCTCCAAACTTCTTCATCTTCCCACCAATTTAATCCTACAAATAAAATACACTATTTAGGACAATCCATAAAATCCATGCTAAAAAGGACAAATATAAATAATAAATATGAGGCAATTAATGATAAGAAATATATTTTTGGCCTCACATCAACACCCACACTTAAACTTTTGTTCGTCCTCGAGCAAGCATTAAAACTCATCTTAAAAAATCATACTAGGAAACCATCACTTTGGTTGATACAAACAATTAGGCCATATTGAAATTTCAAAACATCAAGTACAATTCCAACTCATTATGCAAGATAAACAAATAATCAACGAACCTCTAACTTCCTAACCTCAAGGACAGACTTTGAACTCATCAAATTTAAGCTTGCTCACCTACTCTCATCAAAAAAGTTAATAACATCACCTATCTATCATGAAACAAGTGCCCTCACAAGAAGAAATAGTCCACACACTCAATTCAAAAGATCTAATATAAATTAAGGACTTCACATCAAAGATCAAATCTCACACTCACCAATAAAATTCACATGTATGCTCAAAGAACCATATGCTTGCCCATTATGTATATCTCCACTAATTAAGCATGCTCGAATAAAATCAAATAGGACTTTTAAGGGTTGTAATGTAGGCTAGGGGACGGGTAGGAAAACTATATAATAGTGACTTACACTTCCATAAGCACTTTGTATTTTTAGACTTCATCACCCATTATTTTCTTCTCTTTATTTTTAGCCCTCTCTTCAACAATTATTTCACAAATAATTCTCATCATCTCAAGAATGATTCAATCATTTTTTTTTCTTTCACAATAATATATTTTTTTCTCAAAGAATTTTTTTTTCCTTTTTTTTTTCTTTTTCTTTTTCATGTCACATTCTTTCGAATAGGGCCTTTTTCACCACTTTGTAGCCATCATTGATTTCTTTTTCATTCAACCATCCCTTTTCTTTTTCCAGATATAACAATTATAATCAGTCTATGTTACAGTGCTCAAGGAAGCAAGGTGCAAAAACTAGGGATTCAACAAAATAGTTAAGGGCAAAATATGGCTACCAACAAAAGGCTACAGGCTCAAAAGGGCGAACTAGTGATATAATATCTAAAAAGGCTAAAATTTACAAGACAAATCAAAGAAAGCCTATTATCATCTCCTAAACTGAGCAACACTTTTTATTTCGCTTCAATAACATGCAGGGCAAGTTCTAGACTAAGATGCGAAACATGGAATAAACAAATTCTCACCACACATGGCACAAGTATCAATCAAGATGGATCAATTCCACTTCTAAGAGAGACAGGATCATAACAAACTACAAAATAAAATAAGCTATAAAAAAAGTCACAACCATAAACCTTGGTGTCAAAGAGTCTGCAATTTCAATAGCAATCAAGCATTCACAAGAAAGTATTTTTTAAAATTAGGCCTAAATAGCAAGTATCACACAACTCAAAAGGGTCTTTTCTTTTCTCTAAAAAAAATAAAATAAAAAGTAAAAAAATTACTCCCTATCGGTTCAAAAGGACTATCCTCAGGAAAAGTACCGAAAACAAAAGCTGAGGAACCCACCTAAAAATACAAAAAGACTCGATAAAGCAGTAAAAACTAGGAATTCATTCCTCCACCCCACACTTAAACAAATGCTATGTCCCCAAAGCATCAAATAAAATTTAAAACAAGGGTTAGGAAAACTCTCTGAGGCCTCTAGGCCTAACTAGTAGCATGTTCTCATAATTTTCATCAAGGGTCGTACGTACCCCACACTTAAGCTCAAACGTGCTCCTTAGCTCCAAATTTCGAATACTCAGACTTCTCCAAAACCTGTAAAAACAAGACCAAAAGAAAAAATGACACTATAAAATTAAAAATAAAATAAAATAAGAAGCTACACTACTAATTGGGTTGCCTCCCAATAAGCGCCTAATTTAATGTCGCGGCACGACACAAGTAAATTCACTACTTTTCTTTCCACTTTGAACTTATGAATTGTACCCTTAACTTTGCATCAATTTTTTTGCTCCTCTCTAGGGGAGGTGGTATAAAGATAAAGGAACCAAGTAATAGATGTCGCATCTTGCACTTCTTGGCCCTTATGTGAGGAATGTCGTTTTGTCTACGTAGATTAGAAAACTTTAGGATGTCGGGGCCTTGTTCCTCATCTATAGTCAAGTGTTTTGAATGAGATCCAAAATGCCTCAACTCCAAAGCAACATTATTTACAACATTCTCACTTTTGTACTCTTTCTCAACATCGGCATTAAGGAATACGGTATAGTTGAATGATTGGAATTCCTCTTTTTGCTCCACTAGTTGGTCATCATCCACAACAATTGGTGATTGGGCATCAGACGCCTCAATCTTTTTGTTCAAGTGAGCCTCCAAGTCATGAATATCTGAGCCAAATTGATCTATTTCTTGTGTGAGCTCAATCCTTTCTTCTATCAGTTGGGTTGTCATGTATGTCAGACCATCACGGATAGACTCTTGACACTTTAGAAGTTGAATTTGTCCTTGTATCCAATATTGGCTCACTATCTCTGCTTCTTCACGACTTTCTTTTTGTTGGGATTCAATATCTTCATCTATTTTAGCTAGGACTGTAATTTGCAATCCAATATCGTCAAGCGTAGCTTGCATTTCTCTGATTTTTTATTGCTCTTCCACGCATTCCAACATTTATTCTGAGATTTTTAAATTAACTTTGTCCAGCATGTCCGCACATTCCATAAATGAATTCACATTGTGAACCTCTTGTTTTGCATTATCCATTGTATCACCCCTGCCAACATCACAAATAACAGAAGAATCATAATAGGGGTCTGGGGGAGGGGAGTAAGATTTAGGACAACCATTCCAATGACCAAATTGACCACCACATATATGACATATAGGACAATCGATATCCAAGTGGGGTCCATTATAATAATTACAAGGATACTTATAAGAATACTCCTCACCCAACCATGGTTTATCCCAATAAGCCATATCAATAAGAGTACCAAATTATTCAAAGGAAAAAAAATTTAGTTGTTCGGAAAAAAATAAAAAAATAGAACAAAATATAAATAAATAAATAAAAAGAAAAAGTATAACCTAGAAGAATAGTTAATTTATAAATCCCCGGCAGCAGCGCCAAAAACTTGTTGCTTCCAATTGCACACGCAAGTGTACGTGGTCGCAAAAGTAATAAGTGGCTCTTTAAGAACCTATCGAATCCACAGAGACTTGTCAATTAACTATTTACTAAATTATACTAGTCTAATTATTTATTTAAGAGTGTCAAAAGAAATAAAAGAATGCAAAAGTTAAATAATAAGATTAACTTACAGTGATTGGGACAATTCCAGGGCTGCAACATGCATAGGGTTTCATGTATTGCATCTCATGTAATGAATTAACTAAGGTTAACAAATTACTGATTTACAGGGTTGATTTTATGATCATGATCTCTCGACTTCTAATCGCCTACTCCAACTAACTGTCTAACTACATTGTTGAGCGGGGATAGGCAGTCCTAATTGGCGAGCATTTATATTTCATCCTGTTTCGTAACCAAGCGAGGTGTTCGTCCGGGCGTCACTCCTGAACACGAATCTAAACAAAGTTAGAACAAGCTCTTTGCATTCTTTGGTTATCTACCTCTTTATCTCTCGAGTCCAAGAATAGACAATAGATTTATTTCTATGGTGATCAAGCATGAAATACTAAAACAAGAATACAAAAGTAATTTAAACGATAACCAACATTAATTCAAAACAATCGATGTTCAACAATTACCCATGGCCGCAGCCCCAGAACAAGGGTCTTTAGCTACTAATACCTAAGAAAAAAAAGAAGAAAAGAACCCTAAAAAGTATTGACAATTTTTCCTTACAAAGTGTCTTCCTTAAAAAGTGTTCTCCAATAATTATTTCTATGGACTATTTATAGATGTAGAAAACCCTGAATAAATAACTGAGTCCAAAACAAATTAGGAACCCAAAACCAAAACGGAATTGGATTCCTACCGCCGCCCAACCGCCCCACTTTGTATGTGTCTCCAAAACTTGACACGTGGATGTGCTGCCTTCAAATTCTCTTCAATTCTCCACTTTGCCACTTATACATACTATATATTATTACATTCCATTTAATCCATTAAGTTGTCTGCTTGATTTTCCTTCTAGATTCTTCTATGTTTAATTCGTTTTAGTTCCAAACTTCTTTATCTTCCCACCAATTTAATCCTACAAATAAAATACACTATTTAGCACAATCCATAAAATCCATGCTAAAAAAGGGCAAATATAAATAATAAATATGTGGCAATTAATGATAAGAAAATATATTTTTGGCCTCACATCAGTCGGCACTCGAAGACCATTGTTGGTCCCAAGCGAACCGCTTGGTCTGATCACTCATTCAATCACTCAGAAGAAGATTTAGATAAATCAAAGAAGACACTCAAGTGGGTTAACAATCAACAACTCAATAAAAGGATAGTTTAAACTCTCAGTTCAAATCAACTCAACATCATAATTCAATAATGAAATTGTAGTTGAAAAAAAATAGACTCTAAAAGAATCATTCTAACTCAACTCTGACTCTGTCTATGAAGCCTCTAACTGACTCGTAAGAAGGTGCCGACACAAGCCCACGGCTACCTCGAAATACTGAAAGTAAAGACTCAAGGCACCTCCTAATGCAAAGAGGTCTCACCCAAACGCCGGGTGGAATCTGACCTTCAACGGTATGCTTGTTGAGGATCTCTATCACCTTCATGATGCAGGCCAAATGGCGTCAGTACATGAAAAGTACGAGTATGTAATAAAGCTAAAAAAGAACTTACTCAAAGATACTCAACTCAACTCAACTCTGAGAAATAGCTCAACTCACCAAGGCATACAATATATGTAAAACAATGCTTTAAAAGATATGGCTATGTAAATGCAACTCAGTATATAAAATATAATATTTTACTCTTGGGGATTTTCTCTAACTGGCAACCATCACTTATGAGCTAGTGATGATACAACGCTTTGCACTGTCGTTGCCGAAACCATCCAATACCTTGCAAGAGTAAGGGACGATCAACCTCGTTGGATCCACAATCAATCAAAGTCCTCCTTTTGGGACTAGAGAAGCATAGCCTCTATCCTACGCTGGCTACGTATTTTATGGGGTTTGAGTTGTTATTTACTCTTACCCAAATCGGTGCTCAATACTACTCCCAAAAGACTCAATGTGCTCATATGCTCAATCAGATCAATTTACTCGAATCATTTTATCTAGACTCATTGGACTCTCATCAAACTCAATCTCATCTCAATCACCAATTCTTTCATTTAAAACATGCTTTCAAACTCATTCATATCTCCTCAAGACTCTATCTCAATCAATCATTTATACTCAAAATACTCATGTTCAAAATAATAAAAGTTTAAGAACTTTTCAAACTCAACTCGAACTCAACTCATTCTCATTCAAAAACGCTTTTAAGACTTACTCACATCTCATCAAACTCTTTTCTCGAAAACATCATTTATGCTCAATTCTATACTCGCTAAGACTCTGAAAATCATGCATAGTGAATAATAATGCAAAAGCTTCCAAAAACTCATTCTTAAAATAATGCATCATAATGGATGACTCAAGACATTCAAAACTCAAATGAATGCACTCATGGACGCTCATGTTCCCTCAAAACCTTTCTCTTACTCATAGGCGTGTGGACGAACTCAGTCCAGCGCTATGAATAGCCTTACATACCTTTAAGAACAAAATTCTTGAAGAATCTTGAAGAAGAACTTGATTAGAAGCCTTGAAACCCATGCTTTAAGGAGATCAATCAAGAAAACCTTTCTTGAGATTCTTGAATTAGTTTCTTGAAAGGTCTTTGGCCAAGAATTAGGATTCTAATTAATGATTCATAATTGTATAAAGGAATTTGAGTTGGAAAGAATGAAATTATTGGAGAAAGATTTACCTTGAAGAAGAATCTTGAAAAAGACTGAAAGAATCTTGAATGGAAGTCTTTTGTTTTGATTTTTTCTTAGGGTTTTGCTTTAGGGTTTGAGAGAGAAGAGAATAGGTAATTAAAAGATGGAAATCTGATTGTTTTGGGCCTTTAATTAGTCAAGAATTCGTTTAGGGTTTTCTTAGAGGTAAAAAGACAAAAACGACCCTTTTTAATATTTTCCCGTCGGCTAATTCGTCACTGCACTGTATCAGGTTACTAAAATGGTCATAACTTTTCACTCATAACTCGGATTGACGCAAAATTGGTGGCGTTAGAAAGAAGGTTCAAATACCTTTAATTTGATAGGCATGGACCACGTAGATCTTTATATTCTAAGAGATATGGTCATTTGAAGTTGACCCAAGTAGAATCTTATATCAAAACCTAATTGGTAAGGAAGCTTTCAACTCAACTTTGTGTTAGGGGATTTTTGTGACCTTAATTCATATCCAAATCTATTTCCATATTAAAGAATTGACCTTAGAATCCAAGAACAATTAAGAATCACTCGGTACAACCTTATACGAATTTTAAGAATGGTTTGAGTCTTAACTTAGAAATTTTCAGGGTGTTACAATTCAATCCTTAGCACAAACAATCATAAATAGCTCTAAATTGTTCAACAATGAGAGTGGGACAGTGAAAACGTAATCAAATAAGCATTTCATATGCAAGTCTTCCGCTAAAATCATTTGATCGATATCAAGTGAGCAACACCACATTCTATCCAATGCCTTAGACTAGAAATCAAGTTCATAGAGTCACAAATTCATCAACACTAGAAGATATTTTCATTTTTTCATGTCATGACACTGGTATCTGTATAAATGCTCATCATCTTATTTATACACGACTTCATTACCTATTTCCCCTTCCAATCAATCAATTAATACACTAACACTTCATAAAGAGTCAAAAAAAGTCTCAATTAGCCTTAACTGGAGATCAAGAAGTCTAATAATGACTTTGTCTTTTCTTAAAGCCTCCAAAATTATGATGTTTTCGAGACTATGGTGAAAGAATGTAGAATTGCTATGTTGATCAAATAAATGGACATCTCTAGATTGATGATCCATGCTCAATAGATTGAGGTAGAAAAGGTCAAGGACAGTGAAAAGGAGAGTAAGAGGGCTAGAACGAGCAATTTTGACTTCTCCCAACAAAAACCGTATACTGGTAATTGCTCTCAGTTTCGTCAGAATCTCTCAGCTCCAGCTCCAGCCCTATCCTCTGCTAGTGCCCTAGTACCTAAGTTCAGACAGGAGCATAGGCATAGGGCACCAGCCTCTAAGTCCCATGACAGCGCCACAAGTAGTCGTACTTTTTCAATTTGCAAGAAGTGTGGTAAGAATCACTGATGGAGTGTATGACTGGTAGTGATGGTTGTTTTGAATGTGGAAAGCTAGGTTACAGATTAAGAGAGTGTCTAGTGGCCTTACATAGGGGTCGGAATGTTTGTCAGTAGACTCGGTCTAACCCTTCAGCGGCTTCACCAGGTTGTCTGACTCAGCAGGGTGCCTCATCTAGCGCGGGTGGTAGACAACGCCAAAATAGGTTCTTTGCCTTACAAACTTGGCATGATAAGAAATCCCTTGATATAGTCACTAGTATGTTATGTGTCTTTCAGCTTGATGCTTATACATTATTAGATCTAGGAGTCACACTTTACTTCGTGACTCCTTATATTGCAGTAAATTTTGATGCCAGTCCCGAAATCTTATCAGAACCCTTCTCAGTCTCTACCCTTGTTGATGAGTTAGTCATAGCCGAACGGGTATACAAAAATTGCACAGTCTAAGTCTTTTAGAAAATCACCACAGTAGATCTACTAGAGTTAGACATAGTCAATTTTGATATCATTCTTGGCATGAACCGGTTACACTCCTGCTATGACTTAGTCAACTGCAAAACCAGAGTCGTTAAGTTTTAGTTCTCTAATGAACCAGTCATAAAATGGAAGGATAGTACTTCGGTGACCATAGGTCAGTTTTTCTGCTACCTTAAGGCCAAAAAAGATATCTAAGGCCTAAGGGTTGCATTCATCATTTAGTCCAAGTTAAGGATTTCAAGTCCGAAGCCCCAACCCTTCCGTTAGTTTCAGTAGTGAATGAATCTTTAGACGTGTTTCCCAAAGATATTTTCGTAGTCCCTCCTTAATAGGAAATTGACTTCAGAATAGACCTTCTTCCAGATACCCAGTCGATCTCACTTCCTGCTAATAGAGTGGCTCTAGCTAAATTTAAGGAGTTGAAGGAACAATTAAAGGATCTTTTAGATAAAGGTTTCATCACACCCAGTATCTCTCCATGAGGTGCTCCAATTCTCTTCGTGCATAAAAAGATGTTTCTCTCAGATTGTGCATTGATTATCGCTAACTGAATAAAGGAAAAATAAAAAATAAGTACCCCATTTTCAAGATTAATGACTTGTTTGATTAGCTTCAAGGTGCCAGTTTCTTTTCAGAGATAGACCTCAGATCTGGCTATCATCAGCTCAGAGTCAGAGCGTGACGTTCTGAAGACAACCTTCAGAGTTCGGTATGATTACTATGAATTTATTTTAATGTCTTTGGACTAACAAATGCTCTGGCAACTTTTATGAACTTGATGAATAGAGTGTTCAAACAATATTTGGAGATGTTCGTTATTGTCTTCATAGATGACATCCTTATTTATTCTCATAGCAAAAATAAACATGCAGACCATTTGACGGTTGTTTTTTGCAGATTATCAAGGACCGCAAGTTATTTGCTAAGTTCAGCAAGTGTGAATTCTGGTTGAAGTCTGTAGCATTCCTTGTTCATATAGTCTCTGGTGAGGGCATTCAGATTGATCCTCAAAGAACCGAAGTAGTTAGAAACTGACCAAGTCCTCTCTCTCCTTTAGACATTAGGAATTTCTTGGGTTTAGTTGGCTACTATGGATGGTTTGTTGAAGGGTTTTTCTCTATTGCTTCTCCTATGTCTAGGATGACTTAGAAGAAGGGCAAGTTTCAGTAGTCCGAAGCTTGTGAAAAGAAATTTCAAGAGTTAAAGACTCGTCCCACTTTAGCTCCAGTCTTCACTCTCCCAGATGGGTTTAGAGGAGTTTGTGGTTTGTCATGATGATTCTAAAATTGATCTTGGCTATGTGCTGATGCAGCATGGTAATGTCATAGCTTATACTTCCAGACAACTTAAAGTTCATGAGAAGAATTACCGACTCATGATCTTGAGTTAACAGAAGTAGTGTTTGTTTTGAAAATTTAGAGACACTATCTTTATGGTGTTCATCTGGACATATTTACAGACCACAAGAGCCTTCAATATGTGTTCAATAATAAAGGCTTGAATCTCCGTCAGAGGAGATGCATTGAGTTATTGAAAGATTATGACATGAGTGTTATGTATCATCCGGATAAACCCAATGTAGAGGTTGGTGCCCTCAATATGTTACCTATGGACAATGTTGCTCACATTGAGAAGGAGAAGAAAGCATCAATTTGTAATGTTCACAGACTTGCTCATTTGAGAGTCTGTCTCATGGATTCAGTAGATGGTGGATTTATCATCCAAAATGATTTAGAATCATATCTTGTGATAAATGTTAAGGCGAAGCAAGACGACGATCTAATATTATTTGAATTGAAGAAAACAATCATTAAGAAGACAATAGAGGTTTTCTCCAAAGGGGGAGATGGTGTGCTTCGTTACCAACATCGTGTGTGTTCCAAATGTTCTATTCAGAGTTCTCAATACACTATTAATCCAAGAGCCACTAAGATGTATTGTGATCTATGGGAAGTCTATTAGTGAAATGGTATGAAGAAGAATATTGTGGAATTTATGGCTAAGTGTCCAAAATATCAACAAGTTTTGGTTGAACACCAAAAACTAGGAGGTATGATTCAGGATATCAACATTCCTTCTTGAAAAATGGGAGGATTTAAACATAGATTTTATCACATGTTTGCCTCGTACTCGTTGAGAGCATGATTCCATATGGGTTGTTGTAGACCGGATTACTAAGTCAACATATTTCCAACTAGTTAAGATTTTTATTTAGTCGAGGACTATGCTAGACTTACATCCCGGAGGTGGTGAAATTGTATGGGATTCCCTTATCTATCATTTTAAATAGGGGTACTCGGTTCATATCTCTGTTTTGGAAATAGTTTCAGAAAGATCATGATACTCAAGTTAAGTTTAGCATAGCTTTTCACCTACAGACAGATGGTCGGGCCGAATGGATGATTCAGACCTTAAAAGACATGTTGAAAGATTGCATGATCGATTTTAAAGGTAATTGTGATGATCACTTGCCTCTTATTGAATTTACTTATAAGAACAGTTATCACTTCAATATTCAAATGATTCCATTTAAGGCGCTTTATAGTAGGAGGTATAGATCTCTTATAGGGTTGTTTTAGGTTGGTGAAGTGACTTTGACAGGACCTGATTTAGTTCATGAGTCTATGGAGAAAGATCAACTTATTAGAGATAGGTTAAGAACAACTCAAAGTAGATAGAAGTCTTATATATATGTGAGAAAAAGAGAGATTGAATTTGCTATTGATGATTGGGTATATTTGAAATTTTTTCCCATGAATGGGGTGATAAGGTTTGGTAAGAAAGGAAAGTTCAGTCCCCACTATGTTGGTCCTTATAGGATTTTTGAGGTGTTTTGGTTTTGTGGCCTATGAGTTGGATTTACTTGTAGAGTTAGCATCAGTACAACTGGTGTTTCATGTATCCATATTGAAAAAGTGCATTGGTGATCCAAATAATTCAGTTATGCCCTTAGAGAGTGTTGGTGTGAAGGATAGTCTCTCTTACGAAGAGGTCCTAGTTAAAATCCATATATGATATGTTCGTAAGTTGAGGAACAAGGAAGTCACTTCAGTGAAAGTTCTTTGGAGAAATTAGCTAGTTGATGGAGCTACTTGGGAAGCAAAAGAAAATATGATGGCTAAGTACCCCCCACCTCTTTTATTCCAGTTCAGTTCCGTGTAAGGTAGTAGTTCCTCCAAAGCATTCTATTCAGATTCAAGTCCTTCAGTTATCCTTATGTCTTTGTATGCATGTGTGTTTATGAAAATTAGTATAGTCTATGTATCACAGTCCGGAGTCAGTCACTCTATCAGTTTTCAATGTTTAGCTTTTAGTTTTGGGATTGCAGTTCTTTCTAACTTATTTAGACTCCAATCGAGAATGAATGTTCCCAATGAGGAGATAATGTAACACCTTGCAATTCTATGCTAATGGTACGATTATATCTCTCAGATTATGAAGAGTTAGGTGGCCCATGACTCAAAGAATTAAAGGTCTGTAAGTCTTCTTTCCAATGTCTCCGTTCGTTTGTTAATCCGAGTTCGAAGTGAAAAGTTATGACCGATTTTACCGTAGACACTCCCAACAAAGATTTCAAAATCTGAGTTTCACAGACACAATCTATAGATCGTGAGTCAGATCGTGGACCGTAGATTGGGCTCGTAAATCAAACTTTATATACTTGAATTTTAACTTGAGTTTCACGAACTCAAGCCACGAGTCGTGAATCAAACCACAGATCATGGATTGAACTTGTGCAATGAACTTCAGAAAGCTTAGCTACTGTCTCCCTTTTATGAGCTCAATCGACGGGCCATAGATCAATTCATGGACCGTAGATTGGTCACGTGAATTGAATTTCAAAGATTAAAAATTTAGCTTGAATTTCATAGATGGGATCTACGTGCCTAGATCATTCCACGAGCGTAGATGGCCCTCGTAGAAAGTTTTGATAGTTTTTCAGTTAGGATTATTTTGGTCTTTTCTCATTCTTTTAACTCCTACACCACGGCGTTTTGGCCTATCCTAAGTGGGGTTGAAGGGAATTCAGTTGACTAAACTCCCTTACTTACGCCTAACATGCACTCAGAATTATCATATCACTTATGCTTTAAGTTCTCTCAAGCAGTAAACTAGGGTTTTTCATCTTCCAACTTCAAGTTTAGGGATTCATCTCTAAGTTCTCTCAAGTAGTAAAAAAGTAGAGTAATGTTTTATGCTATTTAACATTATAACGATGCTTTAACATAAAAAAAGTTATAGCTCATGAGACAACACCAACAACTATAATCGTCAATATGGGCTAGCCCGTTGGGTTGACCCGGTCGAATCTATATTTTCATTGAGTTGAGCTAAGATTTTTGGAGCTCATTTAAAAATAGGAATTTTTTATCCCGGTCTGAGTAAGTCCGCTGGCCTATGGAGCTTGAACAATGTGGGTTGAGCCGGTCCACGGGTCAAATAAAAATAAAGTAGAATACTAAAAATAAGTAAATAACAAGAGGAATCTAAACTCAAATTTAATTAGTTATATTGGTATTTGTTAATTGTTTAGTTTGCTTATTAATATTTCTATTGATTCTAGTGGTATCATGTCAAAACTTATTTATTTTTTTATGTTCAAGAAAATCGTTTCCTTGTACGATTGTACCCAACATATTTGCATAGTAACACCATATATTTATGTTAGTATTTAATAACTAGAATTTAAATTAAAAAATTATAAAAAGATTTTTTTTATAAAAAAAAAGTGGGCTGGTCCGGCATCGCTCGCAATCCACCTAGTGAAGGGTTGAGCTTAATGTTTCTTGGCCCACCAAAATAATGGACCAACCTAGTCTAGCCGGTCAAATTTCAAAAACTATATGAGCTAGCTCGAATGAACTAAACGACTTCATATTGACAGCTCTACCAATACCTTATAGTTTAGTTTAAGTATTAAACTAACAAATTGTGAAGTGAAAATTTCTTAGATAGTCACCTATGTTTGGAAATTTACCCTATAATATCACTTTTGTTTCTTTTAGGACCACAATATTACCCAATTGTTCCTATTTTTTTGAAAATATTCTCTTCTATCCTAATGGGATGCCATATCACATTATTTCTGTTTTTTTTAACAAAAAGTATTTTAACAATACGATAAAAACTTATTTAATGTCTCTATAAGCAACTTCTTTTAGGTATTCAATTGAAGCATTTACCCCATTCTTGAATTTTCTAAAAGGTGATAAAATTTTAAATTAAAATTAACTAATATATATATTATTTATTTGTCAATATTTTCAAAAATTAATTATAAAAAGTTATTACTGTAATGACCTGTGGTCATTTGCATGCTTTTATATGATTTTACAATTTTGCCTCTTCTCGTAGCTTCTTTGTAATGGTTGTGGTGTGTGGGGATGTGTGTCATGCTTCCCAAGGTGGTCGGGAGAGAATTGGATGAGTTTTCCCCCATTTGGAAGTTTTTAAGTGAAAGAGTTGACTTTGGTCAACATCTGAAGAAAGTGATGTCGTATGAGATTTTCATCAATTCCATTAGCTTCGGAGGGTTCATTTTAGGCTAGTAGCATGGTTGGTTTGGATCCCGAGGCCTTCGATGTGAGTTTGAGCCGTTAGGCGAGAAGTTTTTGAAAGTTTGGCTAATGTTTGACTTCGTTCAACATTCTTGGTAAACATCATCGAATGAGAATTATGTCAGTGCGGTTAGCTTTAGAATGTCGAGTTTGGTCTAAAATGACCTTTGATTCGGATCCCTAGGTGATGGGGTGGATTTTGTGATTTTTTGCATTAAGTTGTTTTGGCTACCTCTGTAAATGTTGACTTGGGTCAACACTCTATAGAGATGACATCCGTTGGTTGTTTCGTCAATCCCGTTGAGTCCGGAATATCAATTTTTGTAGGGTAGCATAGTTCGTTTGCGTTCACGGGGTTCCAAACGAATCTAGAGCTCCCATCGAAGCCTTTTCTCAACTTAAAGTTGAGTTGATGTTGGTGCCACCAGTCTTGTTCAACGCGTTCGATGTGTGGAGCCACGTCTGTGAAGGCCACTGAAAGTGGTCTTCACAATCGCAAGCTTGTCATTGCGATCACGAAAACCAATCTTCTTGGTCAACGCGATTGCGACCATTGACCATTGCGATCAGGATGTGTGGTTAGTAGACCCAGTCAACTTTAATGAATTGCGATTACGATCCAAGGGGTTCCGCGATCACGATGAACTCCTGAGTTCAGTTATATATCAGTGTTCACAATTTTAGCATGCATATTTCCTCAAAGAACACCTTCTAAAGGTGATTTGGAGCTCAATTCTTGAACGAAATCAATGAGGAATCGTTGGAAATTGTCGAGAGATTGTGGGATGGTTAATCTTCTGTTAAACTTCTAAGTTCCATCCAATTCTCCTCTTAAATTGCCTTTTTGATCATTTTTGAACTTGATTGTGGTGGGACTGATTTATGCTCAAACATTGCATATTTTCGAGGCACAAGTTTCTTGATCTAGTTCGGATCTTATGGCAGAGTCAATTTTATGATTCTGCGCATGGGTCACACAGTCATATTTTGACCCATTTTTTTAATTTCAAAATCTTTTATTGCAATATGGGTAGCATTTTTCTTGTTTTGACGTTCTCGTCACTAATTTGATAGCGTGACATTTTTGGAGGCCCTTTGGAAAGGAAAGCTCCAGAATAAAGGTTCAAGTATGATTTCGGCCTTGAGGTAAGTTACGATTCCTTCATTTTGGTTCGACTTAGTTAGATTATATATATGTTGAGTAGTATCGATCGTTAGAACGATTTTAGGATAAAGCTTTAGGTTTGCATGATCCTTAGACTATGCTTTTTGCCATTTTTGGATTATTTAGCTTAGCGTTTAGTAGTTAAGTCTTAATTTAGGTTGATCCTTGATCTTGGTTAGCGTTATACGGTCCTTAGAAAGATTTTAGGTGCCTTAAACTTATAATTATGCGCATTGGTTTGGTTTGGTATGTATGTGTGCCGTTTAGTTATTTTTTTGAGCTTTTACCGCTTTATTATTGTGTTTGTGGGTCTGAGGCCTTGGACTTGGATTGGGAAATGGCTGGAGTTCCAGGTTAGTATGACTATATTGTGACAGGTGTTTACTCGGTTAATTGTGTGGTCTGATTGCATTGAGAATGTTGTGACTGTGTTTTGTGTGAAAGCATGTGCATGACATTTGCATCTGGCATGTTGTATCTTGCAACGAGGGAAAGGCGTATTTGAGATGGTTTTCCACGTGTTTTCAGCTCCAAGGGAGAGGGTTACTATTTTATTGATGGAAATTTGGGTTTTTTGAAAGGAAAAGGCACTATTTTCTAGGTACAAAGGGTTATTACTTTAAACATGTCGATTTTATTGTTCAACCTTGATTGTTTTGAGGAAAAGTATCATTTTAAAGAAAATATGGGTAAGAGAGAAGAGGGCTTTCTTTAAATTATGCAGATTCCTCTGCTTTTTATTGAAAGAGGTATCATTTTACTTGACATTGTAAGCCCATGAAACATTTCCGAGTTGCACTACATGCATACTGCATATGTTGATAATCTCTGGCGACTCGCACACAGAATTCCAGGTTTTTATGATTATTGCATATGTGGTTGAGCTGAGACAGGTTCCATAGTTGTCCCAAGGAGTGCACAGGACGATTAGCAAGATAATTTTGAAATTTTTTACTTTATTCATCTATTGGCCGCATGTACATTGCATAGCCTTGTGCTGTTGTCTATCTTGATTGGTTGACTTACATATGGTCTTTTTGAGATTGGTTGGCCTATGATGCCTACTGAGTACCCCGTGTTTTGGTACTCATGTTGCACTTCTGCATCTTTTTCTGATGCAGCTCCCAGTATGAGCCACCTTCGCTGAGTGTTTGATCTCCCGTGGCCGTCGCAGTCTTGGATTGTGGTGAGTTCTTGATGTCCAGAGATTTGTTGCTTTCCTTCCTTGTATCTGTCTATACTTTTTGTACTTTGATTTAGACAAACTTGATGTATATAACCTTTCTGTACTTAGACGCTCTTGTACTGGTGACACCAGGTCCGGGGTTGGTTTTCTTTGTATAGTTTTATCGTTCTCGGTCACTTCTGGGTCTGTTTTGTATATTTTGTATCGTATTTACATATCTATGCTATGTGCCCTACTTTCTCTCTCTATTTATGCTTCCGCTTATTTCTTTCTAGTTATTTATTATCTTCCGTTTTTTGGTGTTGGCTTGCCTACTGAGAGTTTTATAGTAGACGCCATCATGACCTACTTTGGATCGTGATAATTATCTTATTTATTTGAGTATGTTAAATTAATATTATTAGTACGCAACTTTTTGTTATGATAAACTACACTTTTAGTTTTACAATGTATTCATTTGAACTATTATCAAGGCAAATCTTTATTTTTGATTATTTTATCTTGGACAAAAATTAAATACTACATTTGTTTCAATTTATTTGTCCAAATTTTTTTAGTTCGTTTAAAAAATACCTCTTTTTTCTTTTTAGCAACGTTTTAATTTCAAATCTCCGTATGGCATGTTTAAGACACAAAATTAAAAGACATTTTAGTATATTTGACATATGTTTGATTTGAAATCACAAGATTAAGTTTTTTCCCCTTAAATTTCAAGCCAAATTGAAATAGAACAAATAAATTAAAATGAAGATAGTAATAAATAAATTACTATAAAATACAAACATGAACATACAAATTTAATGCATGATTAATCTATGCATTTCGTAACACGCAATTCACAAATATTATAAAAGTCCATAAGGACAAATATATTGATTCGAAATTCAGATATATTTTTTTTAATTTTATTTTAAATTCAAATTTTATGTTAATTCAAAAAAGTTTATCTTTATATTCAAGTTAGAGGATATTGATACGATTGGAAGAATACATAAAAATAGAACTCTTTTAAATAAATACTACGTTTAGAACTCTTATAGGATGAAAGCTATAGTTCAATTTCGACACGAATTATCATTTTCTATAATTTTGTTAGTAAATTAGTCTGTGAATTTTATTTACTTATATTCCTTACTTATAATTTTTTTATAATTAATATTTAAAAATTTTTGACAAATAAATAATAAATATTAGTTAATTTTAATTTAAAATTTGGTTATCTTTTATAAAATTCAGGAATAGAATAAATGTTTCAATTGAATACCTAAAAGAAGTTGCATATAGAAGCATTAAACAAGCTTTTTATTATATTGTTAAAAAAAAGGGGAAAAAGGACTGATATACCCCTCATTTTTGCATTTAGAGCTGATATACCCTTTATTGTGAAAGTGACTCATATATACATTTGTCGTTATACAAATGACTCACATATACCCTACCGTTACAAAAAGGAGCTTACATATACCCGTCATCTAATAGAAAGTGAAAAAAATTAGTTTTAAATTTATATTTTTGACTTTTAATTTTTTAAAAATTCATATTGGAGTATATATGATCCTTCTAGCAAAGTTCAACGTATATTTTAATCTTTTCCATACATTAATTGTTTTTTAACTTCTTTGATTATCATTATTTGAGTTTCTTATTCTATTTTTTTTCTTTCATTCTTTAGTATAAAAAAAAAATTTAAAAATAATTTTTTTGTGGCTATATTATAATTTAAAACTATTTTTCGACTCTATTATAATTTAGTTTTTGTATTTGTAAAAAAATTGGGGCATCTGTTAAACTTGTTGTTGATGATGAAAGTATTCATTTTAGTTACACATAAAATAAAATCAAAATAGTAATTAGTTTAAAATAGTAGATAATATCATGAAAACCACTCATGCATACAGTCAGACATTCAAAAATCTTGTAAATATAAAGTTAATAGTAGAAACCTTGCTTGAGATGGAATATACTATGTAAAAATATATTTTGCTTGAAAGTGGTTATGAAAAAAATTGCATTGAGCTTTTATAGTAAAATGTGTTTGTGGATTTATTATTTGGCATACCAAATTCAGAATTACTGATTCTTTTAGGATAATAATGGTTTTTGAAAAATGTATAGATATGTCAACTTGAATTTATGTGATTAGTATTAACTAATTTTTGGATAAAGTTACAAGATGTGCATTGTTAGGAGATCGCATATAACTAGGCTTTTAGAGTAAAAATGTGATTATGAACTTATTAATTGGTATATATAATTACAAATTTTCATATCTTTTAGGATAAGAATAGTTCTTGAAAATATCTACAGATGTGTAAACTTGAATTTTGGTGATTAGGCTTAAATAATTTTAGGATGCAGTTTCTAGATGCACATTGTTAGGAGATCGCATACATATTTGACGGAAAGATCGGTTTCAAAAGGAATGCAAGAGGAACTCAATAATATTTCTGAAGGAATACATTTAACGGATAATGCTTCAATTCTTACACTATTTAACAACACATCATAAGTGGTAAGTCAAATTCCACTAAATGAAGGAACAATTATCGATAATTATTTCAATTACGAGTATTTATATGAATTTGTGTAGCATGTTATAATATAAAACTTTTTTTATTTAACCATTGAATCAAGATTGCAACTTCATGATTGAATTAGGTAGAATATATTTCCTTAAATGATCCTTACTGATAGATTGCAAATTTACTACTTTCTCTTCTTAGTTAAAATGACAATTTTAAATTTGGAGTTAAGGATTTTATACTTTCGAACTCTTTAAGGGTAGAATCTCTCCCAACATTTACGGTCATTTTTTTTCACTCATTTACGTTGACATTAAGAATGATCTCACGTAATTGTATAAGTACGTATTTATATTAATATATATCAAATATCAATGACTTGGACTTGGACTTGGGTCTTGGGCTTGGATCGGATCGGACCTTAAAATAAATATTTGTATAAAACTTAAACATGTAGGTATCATCTTTGCTCTATAAATATCAATGTTTTCCCCAGACATAGCATAAAAAAATCTGCAACTATCTATAATCCCCAAATCTATACACGTGCAATATCTTTTTTAAGGAAAGTCGTTCTCAAGCTTTCTTTATTTTTGTTTTAAAATTATTAAATTTTCTAACACTAAATTTAGAATAAATCGATATTTTTAAGGATAAGAATGATTCTTTAAAATCGTGATATGGATATATCAACTTGGATTTTGGTGATTAGCGTTAAATAATTTTAGGAAAAAATGGCTAGATGTACATTGTCAAGGAGATCGCATACTTGATTGAAGAGAAGATCGACTCCAAGAGACATGCAAAAGAAACTAATAATAATATGTGTGAAGTCATGATTCAAGTGATAATACTCAATTTTTTAGGCTATTAAACAACACGTCACAAATATTTAACGAAAATTCCTTTAAATTATTAATATTAACAGATTGCATATTAATTAATTTTTTCTTTTTCTTTATGCATCAATTTTAACTTTAGAGGTAGGATTTTCTTATTTTAAATTCTTTAAAGGTAGAATCTTTCTCATAAATTAGGTCACTTTGCACTCTTAACACCTTGAAAATATATGTAGATAATTAGTTTAATCATCTAATATATTTAAAGGCATGCAAAAAAAAATGATAAATAAAAGTGAGTTCTTTTGTGAATCAACTAAGTCTTATTATTATTCTCTTTGAAGTCTTGAAAAGGAGACAATATGTACATATCAATATGATTTCAACAATAAAGGTGCAAAGATTCAACCTCACTGTTCGGCATATCATGGAAATAAAATAAAAATATTACATTTAAAGAAAATAATTGAACAACACTAAAACTATTAAACAATTTCAAATAGCAATCGTTCAAATGAATCTATTGTCGTATTAGTTTTAGTTTATGTATACTCCATAATGATATTTTGATCATTATTTTTGAGAAAATTTTTCACAATATCCAAGCATGGTTTAAAAACGATATTCCTCCATGCTTCATCAACACCTTCTTTTCTATCTTTTTTGAAAACTTCAGTAGCAATAATATGGTGCAGCAACCAGCTTTGCTCATTTATCAATCGTTGAATCTTCTCAAGTTGGTTACAAATTAATGTACGGGTATTACGCTTGACATTTGCAACTGAAGATTGAAGAATCATCTCCTTTGATTCATCATCTTCGTCTAAATATTTTTCTTCTCTTAAATATCTATCAATTTCAGGGACACCAATGGACCGTCTGATTCCTTTGGTATAATCAGCATCAGGAATAATTATTTGTCGCACCTCATCCACTAGCTATGCATGCAACATAAATTTAAGAATAGTTTAATTTATTGGAACATAGATTTGAAAATCAAAAATATTATTAAGAAATTATATTAAAAAAATTTCAGCTAGAAGCATGATTATATTTCATCCAGGCAAGCCTTGATTGATATATAAAATAATTAGACAAATTACCTAAATTGACCATTTGAACAACCCTCCTGTCAACTCTAGGGTTCAAGACTGATTGCTCTACGTCAATCCAAATGAAATAACTTTCATACTTATATTTGAACATGAACGCAGGGTCTTCTACAAGATTTTCAATATATGAATTTGACCCTCCAATAATGATTGGAACACATTCAGACTTCAAAAAATTTTCTATGTAGAAAATGGCTTGTAAGCAGAAATCTTCTGCGGTGAAGTCGGAATCTATTACAATTTCACCTAAGAAAATGTGAAACAAAATAATGGACAATTAATATTCACATCAAAATAAACTAATCACTAAAATGTGTCTTTTTCTAAACATATTTATAAATATGATTATATGATTTATTTTAAAAGTACTTAATGGTTTAAGAATCATAAGGTCTCGAGTTCAAATCATTGATGGAGACAAAATCAATGAATAATATCTTCTCATATATTAGAACTCAATAGATATATTAATCAATTCTTATGTCGATGGAGAATAGCTAAGACACCCTCCCCCTCCCCCTTCATGCACACACATCGTCGAATTAGTTGAGATGCACGAAAGCTTACCATCAATAGAAAAGATTCATAATTTTTTTTTTTGAAAAAAGATCTTTTTTATCTCATATCCGAAACCAAATTAACTTTCTTAGACACCACTTTTATGCAAAAAAATAATTTTTTTAATAATAAAGTATATTTTACACTCGAATCTATAATTACTACTAATAAATTATCTAGGTAGTCATTTGATATAAATACTGTTAAAAATAAATATATATACCTAGCAAATAGTGCGGTACACCTTGTTTCTCGGTGTCTGTGATCTAGTTGGTAACAATTTCAAGTCCCTTATATACTCGCATTTTGTCAAAGTTGATTTTTTCTCCTCGAAAATGGGTGGAAAGGTCAATAGAGAGACGAGGTTTTCCCGTTCATGTGGTTCCCATTACGAACACCACTTTCTTCTTGTTGAACTTGTTGTTGATGATGAAAGTATTCATTTTAGCTGAACATAAAATTAAATCAAAATAGTAATTAGTTTAAAATAGTAGATAATATCATGAAAACCACTCATGCATAGAGTCAGACATTCAAAAATCTTGTAAATATAAAGTTAATAAGTAGAAACCTTGCTTGAGATGGAATATACTATGTTAAAATATATTTACCGTGAAAGTGGTTATAAAAAAAATTGCATTGAGCTTTTATAGTAAAATGTGTTTGTGGACTTATTAATTGGCATACCAAATTTAGAATTACTGATATCTTTTAGGATAATAATGGTTTTTGAAAAATGTATAGATATGTCAACTTGAATTTTGGTGATTAGTATTAACTAGTTTTAGGATAAAGTTACAAGATGTGCATTGTTAGGAGATCGCATATAACTGGGCTTTTATAGTAAAAATATGATTATGAACTTATTAATTCGTATACCAAATTAAAAAAATTTCATATCTTTTAGGATAAGAATACTTCTTGAAAAAATCTACAGATGTGTCAATTTGAATTTTGGTGATTAGGCTTAAATAGTTTTAGGATGAAGTTTCCAGATGCACATTGTTAGGAGATCGCATACATATTTGACGGAAAGATCGGTTTCGAAAGGAATGCAAGAAGAACTCAATAATATTTCTAAAGGAATATATTCTAGTGATAATGCTTCAATTCTTACACTATTTAACAACACATCATAAGTGGTAAGTCAAATTCCACTAAATGAAGGAACAATTATCGATAATTATTTCAATTACGAGTATTTATATGAATTTGTGTAGCATGTTATAATATAAAACTTTTTTTATTTAACCATTGAATCAAGTTTCCATCATCATGATTGAATTAAGTTGAATATATTTCCTTAAATGATCCTTACCAATAGGTTGCAAATTTATTACTTGATTTTCTTAGTTAAAGTGACAATTTTTAATTTGGAGTGAAGGATTTTATTCTTTCGAACTCTTTAAGTGTCACGACCCAAATTCACATGTCGCGATGGCACCTATGTTCCCAACCGATAGGTAAGCCAACCCACTAGTTTTTATCAATTTAACTAAGTAAATAAGGTGAAAAGTAAATAACGAGTATAATATCTCTAACACTAAGTCATTCATAAATACGAAATGCGGAAAGCTAAAACACTACCCAAGATTTTAGTGTCATAAGTACAAGAGCTTCTAAATACGATGCAAGTCTGAAACTAAAATGACAAGTCTAAACATAAGAATTATCCTGTCTGAATACTAAAATAACAGAATAAATAATAAGATAGAGGGAGGTGTGGGCTGCAGAACAGTCAAGCAACTCACCACAACTCCAAGATACTCCAAGCTCGAACTCAGAAAGCTCCACGAGGTGCGCTCGTATTCGGAATTGATCTGCACCACAAAAAGGTGCAACAAGTGTAGTATGAGTACGAAACCACGTGTACCCAGCATATCTCATAGACCGACAATGAAGAAGTAGTGACGGGAGTTCATATAAGAAAACATCTTTTTATTGTTTTACAAGGCTACATTATATTGATCAAACAAGTATCATCAAATAGGGATAATTAAATATCACGTGATGTCCAATCACCAATAAAACACATAATCAGCAAGAATGGGGATGTAATGAGATGCAATGCAATGTGACACCATGAATGCTATGCCTCAGATGCCAAGTACTCTCTCAACCGTATATACATGATACTCCTCGGAAATACATCGAGAGTTCATGACCCATGGGGGACTCGCGAGGTCCATATACCGACACGGACGATCTCCACGTGTCTGTGCGGACGATCTCAACGCACTATCATAAAATCAAACAATCCCCAGCACTGACGATCTCCACGTGCCCAACTTATACTCAATCTCATGTCAATGCATGTGTACAATATGATTTCAACAAAAAGAGATGATGATGCATCTCAATCAATCAAATATCGGTATCATATATAATCACCTCAACTATCACAAATATACGGGTTCAATAAAGAAACACAATACACCAAAGAAGTCAAGTCAACAATACATCAGCTAATACCCACATGCTTTGGCATTCTCAAATTACAATTCGCATTCTATAGTAATAAACTTTCCCTTTATAACCCCGGTACTCGTACCAATGCCCGTCACACCATTGGTACGAGACCCTCATATTTCGCCCTTACCCATTGTCTTTTCTGTTTTTAATCTTTAATTAGGAAAATGTCCTTCAACGAAGTCTGAAAGTCTTAACATACCTTGAATGCCGAACACGTGTCACAAATCCTCAAGATTTTTCCTTTCTCTTTTGTAAAGCTTCAGAATGTTCCCCATCTATCAAATATGTAATATCCATAAGTAAGCGAGTACGTAGACGCTCATATTACTGTAGGTCTAGCCTAGACCCAAAAACTCACCCTAATCTATAATCAATCTCCTAATTTTGATGTCAATTAATATGTCAAGTCTCATGTTTTCTAAATTTCAAGCTTAGGGTTAAGTCTCAATTCTTCCAAATGTCATAAACCTAATGATATTTATATAATTCAATACAACCAAAATTTGATTACCTATATCCATGTATTAAAGCTTCAATTATAAAGTAATAACTATAGGAAGATTCCAAATTTAAAATCAATAGTTACACAACCTGTAACCTATATTAACCACAAATAATAATAATAAATAAATACACAGTATCTAATCTATGTTGTTTTGCCAATGATTAGTTTCTCCTATTTACAATTAATTTATCCCCCAATAGAAACTATCTCGTTATGCAGTAACAATAAACTCCAAAAATTGATTTCTTTTACCCTTTTTTTTTTCAACCAAAAAAACTTATACCACTAATCAATAATCATTGATGGTTAATCATTAACCTATCGTGATTCCTTGGCAACAATTACTACCACAAATTCCTACCCCATAAACCCAATATAATCTCTAACCATCCAATACATACATAAACAACAATATTTGTCCTTAGCTAATTTTTCTTTACCTGGCAACTTTCGTTGTTGTCCTAGTGATGCGATGGTTCTCTCCATTGACCGTCGTGTGCAGATAGAAGTTATAGTTGATTGTGGTATGACAAAGAATTATTAACCCTCAATTAATCTTAATTCATCTCTTTAGATGGGCCAAGTTACTTAGGTATCAAATAAATTATGGACTTAGCCCATTAATCACCAACTAAATTAATTATTTAAGATTTCTCAATAATTAAATAACCATAGTTAAATCAATAGTTCAAAATTTCCATTTATAATTTTACGGGAAGAGTCAAAATAGTCCTAGTACTCAAAACGACCTAACGAGTCATTACATCATCTACCACTAAAACAAACGTTCGTCCTCGAACGGTAAAAGAATAAAAGTAACTTAACACTTAAAACAAATGTGGATATCTGATCTACATGTCCAACTCACTCTCCCAATTAGCCTCTCAACCCTTCCTTTGAACCTTTTCTGAAATAACTTCTTTTGACCTCAACTTTCGAATTTTCCCATCCATGTTAGTTACCGGCTTCTCCTCAAAAGTAAAACTCTAATCAAATAACACTGAATCTCATTGAATCACATGCACACCATTCTAAATGAAACTTCTTCAGCATTGAATTAAGAAATATAATGTAAATACCCGACAAACCAAGTGGCGAAGCAAACTTGTAGCCACCTCACCAATACGTTGATCAATCTCAACAGGGACAATATACCTCGGGCTCAACTTGTTCTTCTTTTCAAATTTCAACAACCTCTTCATAAGTGTAACCTTCAATAGAACCCGCTCTCAAATCATTAACTCTAAATCATGAATCTTTTGATATGCATAACTCTTTTGCCTACGATGTGCCATAAGAAGCCTATCCTCAATCGACTTAACCTTATCCAAGGATTCCCTAACCAGATATGTGCCCCACGACCTAACCTCAAATGCATCAAACCAACCGACTAGAGATCCTCATTCTCCTACCATACAATGCCTCGAAAGGTGCCAACTCAGTAGTCGAATGATAATTGTTGTTGTATGCAACTCCACTAAAAGCAAAAATTTATCCCCAATAACCACCAAAGTGATCCCACACACCCACAAATGTGCTTAAGTACCTCAATAGTCCTTTCAGACTGACTATCAGTCCGTGTATGCGAGGATGTACTAAGATCTACCCGAATTCCAACTCATTCTTCATAGACCACAAAAAATGAGATATAAATTGTGTGCCTCGACATGAAATAATAGATATGGGCACCCCATGTAATCAAAATATCTCCCAAACATAAAAATTGACTAACTTCTCTAAATTATAAATAGTCTTAATCGACACGAGATATGTAGACTTGCTCAATCGATCCACAATGACCCAAATAACATTAACTCTTACCCAAGGTCCGTGGAAACCCTACCCCAAAGTCCGTAGAAATCATTTACCACTTCCACTCCAGGATGGGCGTCCTTTAAGTAATTATCTGCAATTATCTATATTCCCCAAATCTATCCACGTGCAATATCTTCTTTAAGGAAAGTCGTTCTCAAGCCTTCTTTATTTTTGTTTTCAGATTATTAAATTTTCTAACACTAAATTTAGAATAAATAGATATCTTTAAGGATAAGAATGATTCTTTAAAATCGTGATATGGATATATCATCTTCGATTTTGGTGATTAGCGTTAAATAATTATAGGATAAAATTGCTAGACGCACATTGTTAGGAGATCACATACTTGATTGAAGAGAAGATCGACTCCAAGAGACATGCAAAAGGAACTAATAATAATATGTGTGAAGTCATGATTCAAGTGATAATACTCAAATTCTGAGGCTATTAAACAACACGTCACAAATATTTAACTAAATTCCTTTAAAGTATTTTTATTAACAATTTTTTCTTTTTATTTATGCATCAATTTTCACTTTAGAGGTAAGGATTTTTCATATTTCAAATAGTTTAAGGGAAGAATCTTTCTCATAATTTATGGTCACTTTGCGCTCTAACACTTTGAAAATATGTGTAGATAATTAGTTTAATCGTCTAATATATTTAAAAGCATGCCAAAAAAAAATCATAAACAAAAGTGAGTTCTTTTGTTAATCAATTAAGTCTTATTATTATGCTCTTAGAAGTCTTGAAAAGGAGACAATATGTACATATCAATATGATTTCAACAATAAAGGTGCAAAGTTTCACCCTCACTGTTCGTCATATCATGAAAATAAAATAAATATATTATATTTAAAGAAAATAATTGAACAACACTAAAACTATTAAACACTCTCAAATAGCAACCGTTCAAATGAAACTATTGTCGTAATAGTTTTAGTTTATGTATACTCAATAATGATATTTTGATCATCATTTTCGAGAAAAAATTTCACAATATCCAAGCATGGTTTCAAAACGATATTCCTCCAAGCTTCATCAACACCTTCTTTTCTATATTATTTGAAAACGCCAGTAGCAATAATATGGTGCATCAACCAGCTTTGCTCATTAATTAATCGTTGAATCTTCTAAAGTTGGTTACAAATTAATGTATGGGTATTACGCTTGACATTTGCAATTGAAGATTGAAGAATCATCTCCTTTGATTCATCATCTTCGTCTAAATTTTTTTCTTCTCTTAAATATCTATCCATTTCAAGGACGCCAATGGACCGTCTGATTGCTTTGGTGTAATCTGCATCAGGAATAAATATTTGCCGCACCTCATCTACTAGCCCTGCATGCAACATAAATTTAAGAATAGTTTAATTTATTGGAAAATAGATTTGAAAATAAAAAATATTATTAAGAAAATTATATTAACAAATATTCAGCTAGAAGCATGATTATATTTCATCCAGGCAAGCCTTGATTGATATATAAAATAATTTGAAAAATTACCTGAATTCACCATTTGATCAACCCTCATGTCAACTCTAGGGTTCAAGACTGATTGCTCTACATCAATCCAAATGAATCAACTTTCATACTTATATTTGAACATGAGCGCAGGGTCTTCTACAAGTTTTTCAATATATGAATTAGACCCTCCAACAATGATTGGAACACATAAAGACTTCAAAAAGATTTCTACATAGACAATGGTTTGTAAGCAGAAATCTTCTGCAGTGAAGTCGGAATATGGCTCAATTTCACCTAAGAGAATGTGAAACAAAATAACGGTCAATTAATATTCACATCAAAATAAACTAATCACTAAAACGTGACTTATTCTAAACAAATTTATATATATGATTATATGATTTATTTTAAAAGTTAATGGTTTAAGAATCATAAGGTCTCTAGTTCAAATCATTGAAGGAGACAAAATCAATTAATAATTTCTTCTCATATATTAGAACTCAATAGATATATTAATCAATTCTTATGTCGGTGGTGAATAGCAAAGACACCCTCCCCCTCCCCCTCCATACAAACACATCGTCGAATTAGTTGAGATGCACGAAAGCTTACCATTAATAGAAAAGATTCATAATTATTTTTTTTGAAAAAAGATCTTTTTTATCGCATATCCGAATCCAAATTAACTTTCTCAGACACCACTTTTATGGAAATAAATAATTTTCTTAATAATAAAGTATATTTTACATTCGAATCTATAATTACTACAAATAAATTATCTAGGTTGTCATTTGGTATAAATACTGTTGGAAATAAATATATATACCTAGCAAATAGTGGTACACCTTGTTTCTCGGTGTCTGTGATCTTGTTGGTAACAATTTCAAGTCCCTTATATACTTGCATTTTGTCAGAGTTGATTATATCTCCTCGAAAATGGGTGGCAAGGTCAATAGAGAGACGAGTTTTTTCCGTCCCTGTGGATCCCATTATGAACACCACTTTCTTCTTGTTGAACTTGTTGTTGATGATGAAAGTGTTCATTTTAGCTACACATAAAATAAAATCAAAATAATTATTAGTTTTAAATAGTAGATAATATCATGAAAACCACTCATGCATACAGTCAGATATTCAAAAATCTTGTAAATATAAAGTTAATAAGTAGAAACCTTGTTTCAGATGGAATATACTATGTAAAAATATATTTTGCTTGAAAGTGGTTATGAAAGAAATTGCATTGAGCTTTTATAGTAAAATGTGTTTGTGGACTTATTTATTGGCATACCAAATTCAAAATTACTAATATCTTTTAGGATAATAATGACTTTAGAAAAATGTATAGATATGTCAACGTTAATTTTGGTGATTAGTATTAAATAGTTTTAGGATAAAGTTACAAGATGTGCATTGTTAGGAGATCGCATATAACTGGGCTTTTATAGTAAAAATGTGATTATGAACTTATTAATTGGTATACCAAATTAAAAAAATTTCATATCTTTTAGGATAAGAATAGTTCTTGAAAAACTCTACAAATGTGTCAACAAAAATTTTGGTGATTAGGCTTAAATAATTTTAGGATGAAGTTTCTAGATGCACATTGTTAGGAGATCGCATACATATTTGACAGAAAGATCGGTTTCGAAAGGAATGCAAGAAGAACTCAATAATATTTTTGAAGGAATACATTGAAGTGATAATGCTTCAATTCTTACACTATTTATCAACACATCATAAGTGGTAAGTGAAATTCCACTAAATGAAGGAACAACTATCGATAATTATTTCAATTACGAGTATTTATATGAATTTGTGGAGTATGTAATAATATAAAACTTGTTTTATTTAACCATTGAATCAAGCTTCCAGCATCACGATTGAATTAGGTAGAATATATTTCCTTAAATGATCCTTACCGATCGATTGCAAATTTACTACTTGATCTTCTTAGTTAAAGTGACAATTTTAAATTTGAAGTTAAGGATTTTATTCTTTCGAACTCTTTAAGGGTAGAATCTCCCTAAACATTTACGGTCATTTTTTTTCACTCAGTTACGTTGACATTAAGAATGATCTCATGTAATTGTGTAAGTACGTATTTATATGAATATATATCAAATATCAATGACTTGCACTTGGACTTGGGGCTTGGGCTTGGGCTTTGACCGGATCGGACCTTAAAATAAATATTTGTATAAAACTTAAATTTGTAGGTATCATCTTTGCTCTATAAATGTCAATGCTTTCCCAAGACATATAATAGAAAAATATGCAATTATCTATATTCCCCAAATCTATACACGTGCAATATATTCTTTAAGGAAAGTCGTTCTCAAGCCTTCTTTATTTTTGTTTTCAGATTATTAAATTTTCTAACACTAAATTTAGAATAAATAGATATCTTTAAGGATAAGAATGATTCTTTAAAATCGTGATATGGATATATCATCTTGGATTTTAGTGATTAGCGTTAAATAATTATAGGATAAAATTGCTAGACGCACATTGTTAGGAGATCACATACTTGATTGAAGAGAAGATCGACTCCAAGAGACATGCAAAAGGAACTAATAATAATATGTGTGAAGTCATGATTCAAGTGATAATACTCAAATTCTGAGGCTATTAAACAACACGTCACAAATATTTTACTAAATTCCTTTAAAGTATTTTTATTAACAATTTTTTCTTTTTATTTATGCATCAATTTTCACTTTAGAGGTAAGGATTTTTCATATTTCAAATAGTTTAAGGGAAGAATCTTTCTCATAATTTATGGTCACTTTGCGCTCTAACACTTTGAAAATATGTGTAGATAATTAGTTTAATCGTCTAATATATTTAAAAGCATGCCAAAAAAAAATCATAAACAAAAGTGAGTTCTTTTGTTAATCAATTAAGTCTTATTATTATGCTCTTAGAAGTCTTGAAAAGGAGACAATATGTACATATCAATATGATTTCAACAATAAAGGTGCAAAGTTTCACCCTCACTGTTCGTCATATCATGAAAATAAAATAAATATATTATATTTAAAGAAAATAATTGAACAACACTAAAACTATTAAACACTCTCAAATAGCAACCGTTCAAATGAAACTATTGTCGTAATAGTTTCAGTTTATGTATACTCAATAATGATATTTTGATCATCATTTTCGAGAAAAAATTTCACAATATCCAAGCATGGTTTCAAAACGATATTCCTCCATGCTTCATCAACACCTTCTTTTCTATATTATTTGAAAACGCCAGTAGCAATAATATGGTGCATCAACCAGCTTTGCTCATTAATTAATCGTTGAATCTTCTAAAGTTGGTTACAAATTAATGTATGGGTATTACGCTTGACATTTGCAATTGAAGATTGAAGAATCATCTCCTTTGATTCATCATCTTCGTCTAAATTTTTTTCTTCTCTTAAATATCTATCCATTTCAAGGACGCCAATGGACCGTCTGATTGCTTTGGTGTAATCTGCATCAGGAATAAATATTTGCCGCACCTCATCCACTAGCCCTGCATGCAACATAAATTTAAGAATAGTTTAATTTATTGGAAAATAGATTTGAAAATAAAAAATATTATTAAGAAAATTATATTAACAAATATTCAGCTAGAAGCATGATTATATTTCATCCAGGCAAGCCTTGATTGATATATAAAATAATTTGAAAAATTACCTGAATTCACCATCATGTCAACTCTAGGGTTCAAGACTGATTGCTCTACGTCAATCCAAATGAAGCAACTTTCATACTCATATTTGTACATGAACGCAGGCAGGGTCTTCTAAAATTTTTTCAATATATGAATTTCACCCTCCAACAATGATTGGAACACTTTCAGACTTCAAAATTTTTTCTATTTAGACAATGGCTTGTAAGACAAAATCTTCTGCGGTGAAGTCGAAATCTGGCTCAATTTCACCTAAGAAAATGTGAAACAAAATAACGGCAAATTAATAATCACATCAAAATAAACTAATCACTAAAATGTTTCTTTTTCTAAACATATTTTTAAATATGAATATATGATTTATTTTAAAAGTAAATGGTTTAAGAATCATAAGGTCTCTAGTTCAAATCATTGATTGAGACAAAATCAATTAATAATTTCTTCTCATATATTAGAACTCAATAGATATATTAATCAATTCTTATGTCGGTGGAGAATATCAAAGACACCCTCCCCCTCTCCCTCCATACACACACATCGTCGAATTAGTTGAGATGCACGAAAGCTTACCTTCATTAGAAAAGATTCATAATTTGTTTTTTGAGAAAAGATCTTTTTTATCTCATATCGGAAACCTAATTAACTTTCTCAGACACCACTTTATGGAAATAAATAATATTTTCTATAATAAAGTATATTTTACACTCGACTCTATAATTACTACTAATAAATTATCTAGGTAGTCATTTGATATAAATACTGTTGGAAATAAATATATATACCTAGCAAATAGTGCGGTACACCTTGTTTCTCTGTGTCTGTGATCTTGTTGGTAACAATTTCAAGTCCCTTATATACTTGCATTTTGTCAGAGTTGATTATTTCTCCTCGTAAATGGGTGGCAAGGTCAATAGAGAGACGAGTTTTCCCGTTCCTGTGGCTCCCATTATGAACACCACTTTCTTCTTGTTGAACTTGTTGTGGATGATGAAAGTATTCATTTTAGCTACACATAAAATAAAATCAAAATAGTAATTAGTTTAAAATAGTAGATAATATCATGAAAACCACTCATGCATACAGTCAGATATTCAAAAATCTTGTAAATATAAAGTTAATAAGTAGAAACCTTGCTTGAGATGGAATATACTATGTAAAAATATATTTTGCTTGAAAGTGGTTATGAAAGAAATTGCATTGAGCTTTTATAGTAAAATGTGTTTGTGGACTTATTAATTGGCATACCAAATTCAAAATTACTGATATCTTTTAGGATAATAATGACTTTTGAAAAATGTATCGATATGTCAACTTGAATTTTGGTGATTAGTATTAAATAATTTTAGGATAAAGTTACAAGATGTGCATTGTTAGGAGATCGCATATAACTGGGCTTTTATAGTAAAAATGTGATTATGAACTTATTAATTGGTATACCAAATTAAAAAAATTCATATCTTTTAGGATAAGAATAGTTCTTGAAAAACTCTACAAATGTGTCAACATAAATTTTGGTGATTAGGCTTAAATAATTTTAGGATGAAGTTTCTAGATGCACATTGTTAGAAGATTGCATACATATTTGATGGAAAGATCGGTTTCGAAAGGAATGCAAGAAGAACTCAATAGTATTTCTGAAGGAATACATTGAAGTGATAATGCTTCAATTCTTACACTATTTAACAACACATCAAAAGTGGTAAGTCAAATTCCACTAAATGAAGGAACAACTATCTATAATTATTTCAATTACGAGTATTTATATGAATTTGTGTAGCATGTTATAATATAAAACTTTTTTTATTTAACCATTGAATCAAGCTTCCATCATCATGATTGAATTAGGTAGAATATATTTCCTTAAATGATCCTGTAATGACCCGGAAGGTCATTTTTGAAAATTTTGAATTATTCGATAACTACGGTTATTTAATTTGCCGGTGATTTTAAATAATTAATTTGATTGGTGATTAATGGACTAAATTGTTAAATTAGTTAATACCCTATATCACTTGGCCCATATATATTAGAATAAGTTAGTAGCGTTTAATATTTATTTTATTATAACTTGAAAAATAAAAGAGAGGAAAAAGAGGCGGTGTAACTCGAAGACGACAAACAACAGGTACTACGAACTCCATTTACCCTTTTCGCTATTTTCTTAACAATTATTAATGTCAATTACATGCTTAAGGAATTGAGGGCGAACGGAAGTTAGAGAATTCATCATTATGTACGAGTGAATTTGATTACAGTTGTCCTATTAGAATTAACATGAATTGATATCGTACCTTTTATAATAAAATAATAATGTAATGTTATTCAATCATTGTAATAATGATACAATAGGTATAATGTTAATGATTTATGATTACTGAATAGTTTGACAACCATCAATTTCGTGTCATGCTTATTTTCGGGTCTAGTCCTGGTGTGCAGATCTCGCCTATAATTATCACAACAATTTTGATAAATTTGAGTTTTAGGTCTAGACTTCTTAGAATAAAAATTTTGTTATTTGGAGGAATTAAGACTTAAATCTAGGCTTGAAATTTGGAAAATATGAGAGTTGACATGTTAATTGGCATCAAGATTAGGAGTTTGATTATAAATTCGGGTGAATTTTTGGGTCTAGGCTAAACATATAGTAATATGGGTGTTGTTAATTTCGAAATCTTATTGTGATTATTTATTTGAATAGATTGCATTGATTTGGAAGCCCAATGAAAGGGGAAGGCTCAAGTTCCGGAGTGATTGTTTGATTATTTGAGGCAAGTGGATTTCTCAACCCTTGTTAAGTGTATAAAATTCGTGTATTTCCTCGTGGTATGTGTTGGGGAGTAATGGGACTCGGTGATAGGTTGACTTGTCCATATTGAATAATTTTAATGATGAAAAAGGGGTAATAAAAGGCAATGTGATTAATTATTGGTTTGTGATGTGTTGAGAATGGTTTGAAAGGCTTATTGATTCACTATTGATATTATTGTATCACGATTGTGTTGTTGTTAAGTGTGTATTGTTATGAAAATGGTCATCTCCTCATTATTTGTGTCAACATGTTATTTGCATTGGTTCTGAGACATGGTTATCGCAAGTGTTATGTGAATTGAGAAAGAATAAGAAATTAAAGAGGATGTACCATTATTGAGGGATGTGTCGCGCGCCACGACGGATATTATGATTCGAGGGACGTGTCGCACGCCACGACGGATTCTATTATCAAGGGACGTGTCACACGCCGCGGTAGATTATATTATCGAGGGACGTGTCGCATGCGGTGACGGATTATATTATCGAGGGTCGTGTCGCATGCTGCGACGGATGCATTGACATATATGTCCCCCATGGGTCCCGGACAGAAAGATAGCGGGTGTGTATCGTTAGGGCAGACATGCATCACTATACTTGACATTGCATTGTGCACCTTTATCATTTGATAACTTATGAGCACTTTTCTGTTGAACTTGTGATTGGTGAACTTAATCGTATTATTTGGGTTTTAGACTGACTTATCTTGGTGGGATAAGACGAGTGTCATCACGTCCATTTTTAGGTCGTGACAAATCCTTACCGATAGATTGCAAATTTACTACTTTCTCTTCTTTGTTAAAGTGACAATTTTAAATTTGGAGTTAAGGATTTTATTCTTTCGACCTCTTTAAGGGTAGAATCTACCCAACATTTACAGTCATTTTTTTTCACTATGTTACGTCGACATTAAGAATGATCTCATGTAATTATGTAAGTAGATATTTATATTAATATATATCAAATATCAATGACTTGGACTTGGACTTGGACTTGGGGCTTGGGCTTGGATCGGATAGGACCTTAAAATAAATATTTGTATAAAACTTAAATATGTAGGTATCATCTTTGCTCTATAAATATCAATGTTTTCCCCAGACATAGCATATAAAAATATGCAATTATCTATATTCCCCAAATATATACACGTGCAATATCTTCTTTAAGGAAAGTCGTTCTCAAGCCTTCTTTATTTTTGTTTTCAGATTATTAAATTTTCCAACACTAAATTTAGAATAAATAGATATCTTTAAGGATAAGAATGATTCTTTAAAATCGTGATATGGACGTATCAACTTGGATTTTTGTGATTAGCGTTAAATAATTTTAGGATAAAATTGCTAGATGCACATTGTCAGGAGATCGCATACTTGATTAAAGAGAAGATCGACTCCAAGAGACATGCAAAAGGAACTAATAATAATATGTGTGAAGTCATGATTCAAGTGATAATATTCAAATTCTTAGGCTATTAAACGACACGTCACAAATATTTAACTCAAATTCCTTTAAATTATTATTATTAACAGATTGCGTATTAACTAATTTTTTCTTTTTGTTTATACATCAATTTTAACTTTAGAGGTAAGGATTTTCTTATTTGAAATTCTTTAAAGGTAGAATCTTTCTCATAATATATGGTCACTTTGCACTCTAACACCTTGAAAATATGTGTAGATAATTAGTTTAATCGTCTAATATATTTAAAGGCATGCAAAAAAAAATCATAAACAAAAGTGAGTTCTTTTGTTAATCAACTAAGTTTTATTGTTATGCTCTTAGAAGTCTTAAAAAGGAGACAATATCTACATATCAATATGATTTCAAAAATAAAGGTGCAAAGATTCACCCTCACTGTTCGTCATGTCATGAAAATAAAATAAAAATATTACATTTAAAGAAAATAGTTTAACAACACTAAAACTATTAAACAGTTTCAAATAGAAACCGTTCAAATGAAACTATTGTCGTAATAGTTCTAGTTTATCTAGACTCAATAATGATATTTTGATCATCATTTTAGAGAAAATTGTTCACAATATCCAAGCATGGTTTCAAAACGATATTCCTCCATGCTTCATCAACACCTTCTTTTCTATCTTCTTTGAAAAAATCAGTAGCAATAATATGGTGCATCAACCAGCTTTGCTCATTTATCAATCGTTGAATCTTCTCAAGTTGGTTACAAATAAATGTACGGGTATGACGCTTGACATTTGCAATTGAAGATTAAAGAATCATCTCATTTGATTCATCATCTTCCTCTACATTTTTTCTTCTCAAAAATATCTATCCATTTAAAGGACACCAAGGGACCGTCTGATTCCTTTGGTGTAATCTGCATCAGGAATAAATATTTGCCGCACCTCATCCACTAGCCCTGCATGTAACATAAATTTAGGAATAGTTTAATTTATTGGAACATAGATTTAAAAATCAAAAATATTATTAAGAAAATTATGTCAAAAAAGTTTAGATAGAAGCATGATTATATTTCATCCAGGCAAGCCTTGATTGATATATAAAATAAATAGAAAAATTACCTGAATTGACCATTTGATCAACCCTCTTGTCAACTCTAGGATTCAAGACTGATTGCTCTACGTCAATCCAAATGAAGCAACTTTCATACTTATATTTGAACATGAACGCAGGGTCTTTTACAAGTTTTTCAATATATGAATTTGACCATCCAATAATGATTGGAACACATTCAGATTTCAAAAAAATTTCTATGTAGACAATGGCTTCTAAGCAGAAATCTTCTGCGATGGAGTCGGAATCTGGCTCAATTTCACCTAAGAATATGTGAAACAAAATAACGGTCCATTAATATTCACATCAAAATAAACTAATCACTAAAATGTATCTTTTTCTAAACATATTTATAAATATGATTATATGATTTATTTTAAAAGTTAATGGTTTAAGAATCATAAGGTCTCTATTTCAAATCATTGATTGAGATAAAATCAATTAATAATTTCTTCTAATATATTAGAACTCAATAGATATATTAATAAATTCTTATGTCGGTGGAGAATAAAAAAGACACCTTCCCCCTCCCCCTACATACACACACATTGTCGAATTATTTGAGATGTACAAAAGCTTACCACCAATAGAAAAGATTCATATTTTTTTTTGTTTGAAAAAAGATCTTTTCTATCTCATATCCGAAACAAAATTAACTTTTTCAAACACCACTTTTATAGAAATAAATAATATTTTCAATAATAAAGTATATTTTACACTCGAATCAATAACTACTACTAATAAATTATCTAGGTAGTCATTTGATATAAATACTGTTGGAAATAAATATATATACCTAGCAAATAGTGCGGTACACCTTGTTTCTCGGTGTCTGTGATCTTGTTGGTAACAATTTCAAGTGCCTTATATATTTGCATTTTGTCAGAGTTGATTATTTCTCCTCGAAAATGGGTGGCAAGGTCAATAGAGAGATGAGTTTTTCCCGTTCCCGTGGCTCCCATTATGAACACCAGTTTCTTCTTGTTGAACTTGTTGTTGATGATGAAAGTATTCATTTTAGCAACATATAAAATAAAATCAAAATAGTAAATAGTTTAAAATAGTAGATAATATCATGAAAACCACTCATGCATGCAGTCAGACATTCAAAAATCTTGTAAATATAAAGTTAATAAGTAGAAACCTTGCTTGAGATGGAATATACTTTGTAGAAATATATTTTGCTTGAAAGTGGTTATGAAAGAAATTGCATTGAGCTTTTATAGTAAAATGTGTTTGTGGACTTATTAGTTGGCATACCAAATTTAGAATTACTGATATCTTTTAAGATAATAATGACTTTTGAAAAATGTATAGATATGTCAACATGAATTTTGTTGATTAGTATTAAATAATTTTAGGATAAAGTTACAAGATGTGCATTGTTAGGAGATCGCATATAATTGGGCTTTTATAGCAAAAATGTGATTATGAACTTATTAATTGGTATACAAATTAAAAAAATTTCATATCTTTTAGGATAAGAATAGTTCTTGAAAAAATCTACAGATGTGTCAACTTGAATTTTTGTGATTAGGCTTAAATAATTTTAGGATGAAGTTTCTAGATGCACATTGTTAGGATATCACATACATATTTGACAGAAAGATCGGTTTCAAAAGGAAGGCAAGAAGAACTCAATAATATTTCTGAAGGAATACATTCAAGTGATAATGCTTCAATTCTTAACCTATTTAACAACACATCATAAGTGGTAAGTCAAATTCCACAAAATGAAGGAAAAATTATTGATAATTTTTTCAATTAGGAGTATTTATATGAATTTGTGTTGCATGTTATAATTTAAAACTTTTTTTATTTAACCATTGAATAAGGCTTCCATCATCACGATTGAATTAGGTAGAATATATTTCCTTAAATGATCCTTACCGATAGATTTCAAATTTACTAATTTCTCTTCTTTGTTAAAGTGACAATTTTAAATTTGGAGTTAAGGATTTTATTCTTTTGAACTCTTTAAGGGTAGAATCTCCCCCAACATTTACGGTCATTTTTTTTCACTCTGTTACGTTGACATTAAGAATGATCTCACGTAACTATGTAACTACGTATTTATATTAATATATGTCAAATATCAATGGCTTGGACTAGGACTTGGGGCTTGGGCTTGGATCGGATCGGACCTTAAAATAAATATTTGTATAAAACTTAAATATGTGGGTATCATCTTTGTTCTATAAATGTCAATGCTTTACCCAGACATAGCATAGAAAAATCTGCAATTATCTATATTCCCCAAATCTATGCACGTGCAATATCTTCTTTAAGGAAAGTCGTTCTCAAGCCTACTTTATTTTTGTTTTCAGATTATTAAATTTTCTAACACTAAATTTAGAATAAATAGATATCTTTAAGGATAAGAATGATTCTTTAAAATCGTGATATGGATATATCATCTTGGATTTTGGTGATTAGCGTTAAATAATTTTAGGATAAAATTGCTAGATGCACATTGTTAGGAGATCGCATACTTGATTGAAGAGAAGATCGACTCAAAGAGACATGCAAAAGGAACTAATAATAATATGTGTGAAATCATGATTCAAGTGATAATACTCAAATTCTTAGGCTATTGAACAACACGTCACAAATATTTACCTCAAATTCGTTTAAATTATTATTATTAACAAATTGCATATTAACTAATTTTTTCTTTTTGTTTATGTATCAATTTTCACTTTAGAGGTAAGGATTTTCTTATTTGAAATTATTTAAAGGTAGAATCTTTCTCATAATTTATGGTCACTTTGCACTCTAACACCTTGAAAATATGTGTAGATAATTAGTTTAATCGTCTAATATATTTAAAGGCATGCAAAAAAAAATCATAAACAAAAGTGAGTTCTTTTGTTAATCAACTAAGTCTTATTTTTATGCGCTTAGAAGTCTTAAAATGGAGACAATATCTACATATCAATATGATTTCAAAAATAAAGGTGCAAAGATTCACCCTCACTGTTCGTCATATCATGAAAATAAAATAAAAATATTAAATTTAATAAAAATAATTGAACCACACTAAAAGTATTAAACAGTTTCAAATAGCAACCGTTCTAATTAAACTATTGTCGTATGGGATTTAGTTTATGTAGACTCAATAATAATATTTTGATCATCATTTTTGAGAAAATTGTTCACAATATCCAAGCATGGTTTCAAAACGATATTCCTTCATGCTTCATCAACACCTTCGTTTCTATCTTCTTTGAAAACGTTAGTAGCAATAATATGGTGCATCAACCAGCTTTGTTCATTTACAATCGTGGAATCTTCTCAAGTTGGTTACAAATTAATGTACGGGTATTACACTTATCATATGCAATTGAAGATTGAAGAATCATCTCCTTCGATTCATCATCTTCGTTTACATTTTTTTCTTCTCTTAAAAATCTATCCATTTCAGGGACACCAATGGACCGTCTGATTCCTTAGGTGTAATCTGCATCAGGAATAAATATTTGTCGCACCTCATCCATTAGCCTTGTATGCAACATAAATTTAAGAATAGTTTAATTTATTGGAACATAGATTTGAAAATAAAAAATATTATTAAGAAAATTATTTAAAAAGAATTTCAGCTAGATGCATAATTATATTTCATCCCGGCAAGCCTTGTTTGATATATAAAATAATTAGAAAAATTACCTAAATTGACCATTTGATCAACCCTCATGTCAACTCTAGAGATAAAGACTGATTGCTCTACGTCAATCCAAATGAAGCAACTTTCATACTTATATTTGAATATGAACGCAGGGTCTTCTAAAAGTTTTTCAATATATGAATTTGACACTCCAACAATGATTTGAACACATTCAGACTTCAAAAATTTTTCTATGTAGACAATGGCTTGTAAGGAGAAATGTTCTGCGATGAAGTTGGAATCTGGGAAAATGTGAAACAAAATAACGGTAAATTAATATTCACTTCAAAATAAACTAATCACTAAAATGTGTCTTTTTCTAGACATACTTATAAATATGATTATATGATTTATTTTAAAAGTTAGTGGTTTTAGAATCATAATGTCTCTAGTTCAAATGATTGATGGAGACAAAATCAAGCAATAATTTCATCTCATATATTAGAACTCAAAAGATATATTAATCAATTCTGATGTCGGTGGAGAATAGAAAACACACCCTCCCTCTCCATACACACACATCGTCGAATTAGTTGAGATGCACGAAAGCTTTCCATCAATAGAAAAGATTCATAATTTTTTTTTGAAAAAAGATCTTTTTTATCTCATATCCGAAACCAAATTATCTTTCTCGGACACCACTTTTATGGAAATAAATATTTTTTTTAATAATAAAGTATATTTTACACTCGAATTTATAATTACTACTAATAAATTATCTAGGTAGTCATTTGATATAAATACTATTGGAAATAAATATATATACCTAGCAAATAGTGCGGTACACCTTGTTTCTCGGTGTCTGTGATCTTGTGGGTAACAATTTCAAGTCCCTTATATACTTGCATTTTGTCAAAGTTGATTATTTCTCCTCGAAAATGGGTGGCAAGGTCAATAGAGAGACGAGTTTTTTCCGTTCCTGTTGCTCCCATTATGAACACCACTTTCTTCTTGTTGAACTTGTTGTTGATGATGAAAGTATTCATTTTAGCTACACATAAAATCAAATAAAAATAGTAATTAGTTTAAAATAGTAGATAATATCACGAAAACCACTCATGCATACAGCCAGACATTCAAAAATCTTGTAAATATAAAGTTAATAAGTAGAAACCTTGCTTGAGATGGAATATACTATGTAAAAATATATTTTGCTTGAAAGTGGTTATGAAAGAAATTGCATTGAGCTTTTATAGTAAAATGTGTTTGTGCACTTATTAATTGGCATACCAAATTCAGAATTACTGATATCTTTTAGGATAATAATGACTTTTGAAAAATGTATATATATGTCAACTTGAATTTTGGTGATTAGTATTAAATAATTTTAGGATAAAGTTACAAGATGTGCATTGTTAGGAGATTGCATATAACTGGGATTTTATATTAAAAATGTGATTATGAACTTATTAATTGGTATACCAAATTTAAAAAATTTCATATCTTTTAGGATAAGAATAGTTCTTGAAAAAAATCTACAGATGTGTCGACTTGAATTTTGGTGATTAGGCTTAAATAATTTTAGGATGAAGTTTCTAGATGTACATTGTTAGGAGATCGCATACATATTTGACGGAAAGATCGGTTTCAAAAGGAATGCAAGAAGAAATCAATAATATTTCTGAAGGAATACATTCAAGTGATAATGCTTCAATTCTTACACTATTTAACAACACATCCTAAGTGGTAAGTCATATTCCAATAAATGAAGGAACAATTATCGATAATTATTTCAATTACGAGTATTTATATGAATTTGTGTAACATTTAATAATATAAAACTTTTTTTATTTAAACATTGAATCAAGCTTCCATCATCATGATTGAATTAGGTAGAATATATTTCCTTAAATGATCCTTACCGATAGATTGCAAATTTACTACTTTCTCTTCTTTGTTAAAGTGACAATTTTAAAGTTGGAGTTAAGGATTTTATTCTTTCGAACTCTTTAAGGGTAGATTCTCCCCCTCCATTTAAGGTCGTATTTTTTCACTCTGTTACGTTGACATTAAGAATGATCTCATGTAATTGTGTAAGTACGTATTTATATTAATATATATAGAATATCAATGACTTGGACTTGGACTTGGGGCTTGGGCTTGGGCTTGGATCGGATCAGATAGGACCTTAAAATAAATATTTGTATAAAACTTAAATATGTAGGTATCATCTTTGCTCTATAAATATCAATGTTTTCCCCAGACATAGCATAGAAAAATCTGCAATTATCTGTATTCCCAAATCTATACACGTGCAATATCTTGTTTAAGGAAAGTCCTTCTCAAGCCTTCGTTATTATTTTTTTTCAGATTATTAAATTTTCTAACACTAAATTTAGAATAAATAGATATATTCAAGGATAAGAATGATTCTTTAAAATCGTGATATGGATATATCAACTTGGATTTTGGTGATTAGCATTAAATAATTTTAGGATAAAATTGCTAGATGAACATTTTCAGGAGATCGCATACTTGATTGAAGAGAAGATCGACTCCAAGAGACATGCAAAAGGAACTAATAATAATATGTGTGAAGTCATGATTCAAGTAATAATACTCAAATTCTTAGGCTATTAAACAACACGTCACAAATATTTAACTCAAATTCCTTTAAATTATTATTATTAACAGATTGCATATTAACTAATTTTTTGTTTTTGTTTATGCATCAATTTTCACTTTAGAGGTAAGGATTTTCTTATTTCAAATTCTTCAAAGGTAGAATCTTTCTCATAATTTATGATCACTTTGCACTCTAACACCTTGAAAATATTTGTAGATAATTAGTTTAATAGTCTAATATATTTAAAGGCATGCAAAAAAAATCATAAACAAAAGTGAGTTCTTTTGTTAATCAACTAAGTTTTATTATGATGCTCTTAGAAGTCTTGAAAAGGAGACAATATGTACATATCAATATGATTTCAACAATAAAGGTGCAAGGATTTACCCTCATTGTTCGTCATATCATGAAAATAAAATAAAATTTTACATTTAAAGAAAATAATTGAACAACACTAAAACTATTAAACAGTTTAAAATAGCAACCGTTCAAATGAAAATATTGTCGTAATAGTTTTAGTTTATGTAGTGTCACGACCCAATTTCTCAGCTCATGATGGCGCCTAGATCCTCCAGTAGGCCAGCCAAACTCTATCCTAGAACTTAACAGTAACGGGACTAAGCTCCCGGCCCGATCTCAATGCTGATTACTGGTGCTCGGACTAAGCTTGATATATTTATTCTTGGATCATGACTTCACACATATTATTATTAGTTCCTTTTGCATGTCTCTTGGAGTCGATCTTCTCTTCAATCAAGTATGCGATCTCCTGACAATGTGCATCTAGCAATTTTATCCTAAAAGTATTTGACCCTAATCACAAAAAATTAAAGTTGATATATCCATATCACGATTTGAAAGAATCATTCTTATCTTTAAAGATATCTATTTATTCTAAATTTAGTGTTAGAAAATTTATTAATCTGAAAAAAAAAATAAAGAAGGATTGAGAACGACTTTCCTTAAAGAAGATATTGCAGGTGTATAGCTTTGGGGAATATAGATAATTACAGATATTTTTATGCTATGTCTGGGGAAAACATTGATATTTATAGAGCAAAGATGATACCTACATAATTAAGTTTTACACAAATATTTATTTTAAGGTCCGATCCGATCCGATCCATGCCCAAGCCTCAAGTCCAAGACCAAGTCATTGATATTTGATATATATTATTATATATACGTACTTACACAATTACATGAGATCATTCTTAATGTCAACGTAATAGAGTAAAAAAAAATGAACGTAAGCGTTGGGGGAGATTCTACCCTTAAAGAGTTCGAAAAAATAAAATCCTTATCTCCAAATTTAAAATTGTCACTTTAACAAAGAAGAGAAAGTCGTAAACTTGCAATCTATCGGTAAGGATCATTTAACGAAATATATTCTTTCTAATTCAATCATGATGATCGAAGCTTGATTCAATGGTTAAATAAAACAATTTTTATATTATTACATGCTACACAAATTCATATAAATACTCGTAATTGAAATAATTATCGATAATTGTTCCTTCATTTTGTGGAATTTGACTTACCACTTATGAGGTGTTGTTAAATAGTGTAAGAATTGAAGGATTATCACTTGAATGTATTCCTTCAGAAATATTATTGAGTTCTTCTTGCATTCCTTTTGAAACCGATCTTTCCGTCAAATATGTATGCAATCTCCTAATAATGTGCATCTAGAAACTTCATCCTAAAATTATTTAAAGGACTTTTAATTGTTACCAACTCTGACAAAATGCAAGTATATAAGGGACTTTTAATTGTTACCAACAACATCACAGACACTGAGAATTAAAGTGTACCACACTATTTGCTAGGTATATATATTTATTTCAAACAGTATTTATATCAAATGACTATCTGGATAATTTATTAGTAGTAATAATAGATTCGAGTGTAAAATATACTTTATTATTAAAAAATTATTTATTTCCATAAAAGTGTTGTCTGAGAAAGTTAATTTGGTTTTGGATATGAGATAAAAGAGATCCTTTTTTTAAAAAAAATTATGAATCTTTTCTATTGATGGTAAACTTTCGTGCATCTCAACTAATTCGACGATGTGTGTGTATGAAGGGGAAGGGGGAGAGTGTCTTTGCTATTCTCCACCGACATAAGAATTTTTTACTATGTCTATTGAGTTCGAATATATGAGAAGAAATTATTAAATGACTTTGTCTCCATCAATGATTTGAACTAGAGACCTTATGATTCTTAAACCATTAACTTTTAAAATAAATCATATAATCATATTTATAAATATGTTTAGAAAAAGACACCTTTTAGTGAATAGTTTATTTTGATGTGAATATTAATTGACTGTTATTTTATTTCACATTTTCTTAGGTGAAATTTAGCCACATTCCGACTTCACCGCAAAACACTTCTGCTTACAAGCCATTGTCAACATAGAAAAAATTTTGAAGTCTGAATGTGTTCCAATCATTGTTGGAGGGTCAAATTCATGTATTGAAAAACTTGTAGAAGACCCTACGTTCATGTTCAAATATAAGTATGAAAGTTGCTTCATTTGGATTGACGTAGAGCAATCAGTCTTGAACCCTAGAATTGACATGAGGGTTGATCAAATGGTCAATTCAGGTAATTTTTCTAATTATTTTATATATCAAATAAGGCTTGCCTAGATGAAATATAATCATGCATCTTGCTGAAATATTTTTTATATAATTTTCTTAATAATATTTTTGATTTTCAAATCTATGTTCCGATAAATTAAACTATTCTTAAATTTATGTTGCATGCAGGGATGGTGGATAAGATGCGACAAATATTTATTCCTGATGGTCCATTGGTGTCGCTGAAATGGATATATATTTAAGAGAAGAAAAAAATTTAGACGAAGATGATAAATCAAAGGAGATGATTCTTCAATCTTCAATTGCAAATGTCAAGCGTAATACCCGTACGTTAATTTGTAACCAACTTGAAAAGATTCAACGATTGGTAAATGAGCAAAGCTGGTTGATGCACCATATTATTGCTACTGACGTTTTCAAAGAAGATAGAAAAGAAGGTGTTGATGAAGCACGGAGGAATATCGTGTTGAAACCGTGCTTGTATATTATGAAATTGTTTCACAAAAATGATGATCAAAATATCATTATTGTGTCTGCATAAACTAAAACTACTACGACAATAGTTTCATTTGAACATTTGCTATTTGAAACTGTTTAATAGTTTTAGGGTTGTTCAAATATTTTCTTTAAATGTAATATTTTTATTTTGTTTTCATGATATGACGAACAGTGAGGTGAATCTTTGCACCTTTATTGTTTAAATCATATTGATATGTACATATTGTCTACTTTTCAAGACTTCTAAGAGCATAATAATAAGTCTTAGTTGATTTACAACATAACTCACTTTTGTTTATGATTTTTTTTTGCATGCCTTTAAATATATTGGACGATTAAACTAATTATCTATACATATTTTCAAGGTGTTAGAGTGCAAAGTGACCATAAATTATGAGAAAGATTCTACCGTTAAAGAATTTGAAATAAGTAAATTCTTACCTCTAAAGTGAAAATTGATGCATAAACAAAAAGAAAAAATTAGTTAATATGCAATCTGTTAATAATAATAATTTAAAGGAATTTGAGGTAAATATTTTTGACGTGTTATTTAATAGCCTAAGAATTTGAGTATTATCACTTGAATCATGACTTCACACATATTATTATTAGTTCCTTTTTCATGTCTCTTGGAGTCGATCTTCTCTTCAATCAAGTATGTGATCTCCTGACAATGTGCATCTAGAAATTTTATCCTAAAATTATTTAACGCTAATCACTAAAATCCAAGTTGATATATCCATATCACGATTTTAAAGAATCATTCTTATCCTTAAAGATATCTATTTATTCTAAATTTAGTGTTAGAAAATTTAATGATCTGAAAACAAAAATAAAGAAGGCTTGAGAATGACTTTCTTTAAACAAGATATTTCACTTGAATTTATTCCTTCAGAAATATTATTGAGTTCTTCTTGCATTCCTTTTGAAACCGATCTTTCCGTCAAATATGTATGCGATATCCTAACAATGTGCATCTAGAAACTTCATCCTAAAATTATTTAAGCCTAATCACTAAAATGCAAGTTGACACATCTGTAGATTTTTTCAGGAACTATTCTTATCCTAAAAGATATGAATTTTTTTTTAATTTGGTACACCAATTAATAAGTTCATAATCACATTTTTACTATAAAAGCCCAGTTATATGCGATCGCCTAACAATGCACATTTTGTAACTTTATCCTAAAATTATTTAATACTAATCACGAAAATTCAAGTTGACATATCTATACATTTTTCAAAAGTCATTATTATACTAAAAGATATTAGTATTTCTTAATTTGGTATGCCAATTAATAAGTCCACAAACACATTTTACTATAAAAGCTCAATGCAATTTCTTTCCTGACCACTTTCAAGAAAAATATATTTTTACATAGTATATTCCATCTTAAGCAAGGTTTATACTTATTAACTTTATATTTACAAGAGTTTTGAATGTCTGAATGTATGCATGAGTGGTATTCATTATATTATCTACTATTTTAAACTAATTACTATTTTTATTTTATTTTATGTGTAGCTAAAATGAATACTTTCATCATCAACAACAACTTCAACCAGAAGAAAGTGGTGTTCAAAATGGGAGCCACAGGAACGGGAAAAACTCGTCTATCTATTGACCTTGCCACCCATTTTCGAGGAAAATTAATCAACTTTGACAAACTGCAAGTGAATAAGGGACTTGAAATTGTTACCAAAAAGATAACAGACACCGATAAATAAAGTGTACCGCACTATTTGCTTAGTATTTATATTTATTTCCAACTATATTTATATCAAATGACTTCCTGGATAATTTATTAGTAGTAATTATATATTCGAGTGTAAAATATACTTTATTATTAAGAAAATTATTTATTTCCATAAAAGTGGTGTCTGAGAAAGTTAATTTGGTTCGGATATGAGATAAAAAAGTTCATTTAAAAAAAATAAAATATTATGAATCTTTTCTATTGATGGTAAGCTTTCGTGCATCTCAACTAATTCGACGATGTGTGTGTATGGAGGGGGAGGGGGAGGGTGTCTTTGCTATTTTCCACCGACATAAGAATTGATTAATATATCTATTAAGTTATAATATATGAGAAGAAATTATTAATTTATTTTGTCTCCATCAATGATTTGAACAAGAGACCTTATGATTCTTAAACCATTAACTTTTAAAATAAATCATGTAATCATATTTATAAATATGTTTAGAAAAAGACACATTTTAGTGATTATTTTATTTTGATGTGAATATTAATTGACCGTTATTTTGTTTCACATTTTCTTAGGTGAAATTGACCCAGATTCCGACTTCACCGTAGAACGTTCTTGCTAACAAGCCATTGTCTACATTGAAAATTTTTTTAAGTCTGAATGTGTTCCAATCATTGTTGGAGGGTCAAATTCATATATTAAAAAACTTGTAGAAGACCCTGCGTTCATGTTCAAATATAAGTATGAAAGTTGCTTCATTTGGATTGACGTAGAGAAATCAGTCTTGAACCCTAGAGTTGACATGAGGGTTGATCAAATGGTCAATTCATGTAATTTTTCTAATTATTTTATATATCAATCAAGGCCTGCCTGGATGAAATATAATCATGCATCTAGCTGGAATTTTTTTTATGTAATTTTCTTAATAATATTTTTAATTTTCAAATGTATGTTCCAATAAATTAAACTATTCTTAAATTTATGTTGCATGCAGGGCTAGTGGATGAGGTGCGACAAATATTTATTCCTGATGCAGATTACACCAAAGGAATCAGACGGTCAATTGGTGTCCCTGAAATGGATAGATATTTAAAAGAAGAAAAAAATTTAGACGAATATGACGAATCAAAGGAGATGATTCTTCAATCTTCAATTGCAAATGTCAAGCGTAATACCCGTACATTAATTTGTTACCAACTTGAAAAGATTAAACGATTGATAAATGAGCAAAGCTGGTTGATGGACCATATTATTGCTACTGACGTTTTCAAAGAAGATAGAAAAGAAGGTGTTCATGAAGCATGGAGGAATATGTGTTGAAACCGAGCTTGGATATTGTGAAAAATTTTCTCAAAAATGATGATCAAAATATCATTATTGAGTTTACAAAAATTAAAACTATTACGACAATAGTTTCATTTGAACGGTTGCTATTTTAAACTGTTTAATAGTTTTAGTGTTGTTCAATTATTTTATTTAAATGTAATATTTTTAATTTCTTTTCATGATATGACGAACTGAGAGGTGAATCTTTGCACCTGTATTGTTGAAATCATTTGATATGTACATATTGTCTCCTTTTCAAGACTTTTAAGAGCATAATAATAAGTCTAAGTTGATTAACAACAAAACTCACTTTTATTTATGATTTTTTTTGCATGCCTTTAAATATATTAGACGATTAAACTAATTATCTACACATATTTTCAAAGTGTTAGACTGCAAAGTCACCATAAATTATGAGAAAGATTCTACCTTTAAAGAATTTTAAATAAGGAAAAATTAGTTAATATACAATTTGTTAATAATAATAATTTAATGGAATTTGTGTTATATATTTTTGACGTGTTATTTAATAGCCTAAGAATTTGAGTATTGTCACTTGAATCATGACTTCACACATATTATTATTAGTTCCTTTTGCATGTCTCTTGGAGTCGATCTTCTCTTCAATCAAGTATGCGATCTCCTGACAATGTGCATCTAGCAATTTTATCCTAAAGATATTTAACGCTAATCAACAAAATCCAAGTTGATATATCCATATCACGATTTTAAAGAATCATTCTTATCCTTAAAGATATATATTTATTCTAAATTTAGTGTTATAAAATTTAATGATCTTAAAACAAAAATAAAGAAGGCTTGAGTACGACTTTCTTTAAAGAAGATATTGCACGTGTATAGATTTGGGAAAAATATAGATAATTGCATATTTTTCTATGCTATGTCTGGGGAAAACATTGATATTTATAGGGCAAAGATGATATCTACGTATTTAAGTTTTATACAAATATTTATTTTAAGGTCCGATCCGATCCAAGCCCCAAGTCCAAGTCCGAGTCTTTGATATTTGATATATATTAATATAAATACGTACTTACACAATTACATCAGATCATTCTTAATGTCAATATAAAAGAGTGAAAAAAGATGAGGGTAAATGTTGGGGGAGATTTTACCTTTAAATAGTTCGTAAGAATAAAATCCTTAACTCCAAATTAAAAATTGTCACTTTAACAAAGAAGAGAAAGTAGTAAATTTTCAATCTATCAGTAAGGAACATTTAAGGAAATATATTCTACCTAATTCAATCATGATGATGGAAGCTTGATTCATTGGTTAAATAAAAAAAGTTTTATATTATTACATGCTACACAAATTCATATAAATACTCATAATTGAAATAATTATCGATAATTGTTCCTTCATTTAGTTTAATTTGACTTACCACTTATGATATGTTGTTAAATAGTGTAAGAATTGAAGCATTATCACTTGAATGTATTCCTTCAGAAATATTGTTGAGTTCTTCTTGCATTCCTTTTGAAACCGATCTTTCCGTCAAATATGTATGCGATCTCCTAATAATGTGCATCTAGATACTTCATCCTAAAATTATTTAAGCCTAATCACCAAAATTCAAGTTGACACATCTGTAGATTTTTCCAAGAACTATTCTTATCCTAAAAGATATGAAATTTTTTTAATTAGGTATACCAATTAATAAGTTCATAATCACATTTTTACTATAAAAGCCCAATTATATGCGATCTCCTAACAATGCACATATTGTAACTTTATCCGAAAATTATTTAATACTAATCACAAAAATTCAAGTTGACATATCTATACATTTTTCAAAAGTCATTATTATCCTAAAAGATATCAGTAATTCTGAATTTGGTATGCCAATTAATAAGTCCACAAACACATTTTACTATAAAAGCTCAATGAAATTTCTTTAATAACCACTTTCAAGAAAATTATATTTTTACATTTTATATTCCACCTCAAGCAAGGTTTCTACTTATTAACTTTATATTTACAAGATTTTTGAATGTCTGACTGTATGCATGAATGGTTTTCATGATATTATCTACTATTTTAAACTAATTACTATTTTGATTTTATTTTATGTGTAGCTAAAATAAATACTTTCATCATCAACAACAAGTTTAACAAGAAGAAACTGGTGTTCATAATGGGAGCAACATGAACGGGAAAAACTCGTCTCTCTATTGACCTTGCCACCCATTTTCGAGGAGAAATAATCAACTCTAACAAAATGCAAGTATATAAGGGACTTGAAATTGTTACCAACAAGATCACAGACACCGAGAAACAAGGTGTACCGCACTATTTGTTAGGTATATATATTTATTTCCAACAGTATTTATATCAAATGACTACCTAGATAATTTATTAGTAGTAATTATAGATTCGAGTGTAAAATATACTTTATTATTAAAGAAATTATTTATTTCCATAAAAGTGGTGTCTGAGAAAGTTAATTTGGTTTCGGATATGAGATAAAAAAGATCTTTTTTCAAAAAAAAAATAATTTGAATCTTTTCTATTGATGGTAAGCTTTTGTGCATCTCAACTAATTCGACGATGTGTGTGTATGGAGTGGGAGGGCAAGGTGTCTTTGCTATTCTCCACCGACATAAGAATTCATTAATATATCTATTGAGTTGTAATATATGAGAAGAAATTATTAATTGATTTTGTCTCCATCAATGATTTGAACAAGAGACCTTATGATTTTTAAACCATTAACTTTTAAAATAAATAATATAATCATATATATAAATATGTTTAGAAAAAGACACATTTTAGTGATTAGTTTATTTTGATGTGAATATTAATTGACCGTTATTTTGTTTCACATTTTTTTAGATGAAATTGAGCTAGATTCCGACTTCACCGCAGAAGATTTCTACTTACAAGCCATTTTCTACATAGAATAAATTTTTAAGTCAGAATGTGTCCCTATCATTGTTGTTGGGTCAAGATCATATATAGAAAAACTTGTAGAAGACCCTGCGTTCGTGTTCAAATATAAGTATGAAAGTTGCTTCATTTGGATTGACGTAGAGCAATCAATTTTTAACCCTAGAGTTGACATGAGGGTTGATCAAATGGTCAATTCCGGTAATTTTTCTAATTATTTTCTCTATCTATCAAGGCTTGCCTGGATGAAATATAATTATGCATCTAGCTAAAAAAATTTTTATATAATTTTCTTAATAATATTTTTGATTTTCAAATCTATGTTCCAATAAATTAAACTATTCTTAAATTTATGTTGCATGCAGGGCTAGTGGATGAGGCGCGACAAATATTTATTCCTGATGTAGATTACACCAAAAGAATCAGACGGTCCATTGGTGTCCCTGAAATGGATAGATTTTTAAGAGAAGAAAAAAATTTAGGCAAAGATGATGAATCAAAGGAGATGATTCTTCAATCTTCAATTGCAAATGTCAAGCGTAATACCCGTACATTAATTTGTAACCAACTTGAAAAGATTAAACGATTGATAAATGAGCAAAGCTGGTTGATGCACCATATTATTGCTACTGACATTTTCAAAGAAGATAGAAAAGAAGGTGTTCATGAAGCATGGAGGAATATGTGTTGAAACCGTGCTTGGATATTGTGAAAATTTTTCTCAAAAATGATGATCAAAATATCATTATTTAGTCTACATAAACTAAAACTATTACGACAATAGTTTCATTTGAATGGTTGCTATTTGAAACATTTTAATAGTGTTAGTGTTGTTCAATTATTTTCTTTACATGTAATATTTTTATTTTATTTTCATGATATGACAAACAGTGAGGGTGAATCTTTGCACCTTTATTGTTGAAATTATATTGATAAAAACATATTGTCTCCTTTTCAATACTTTTAAGGGCATAATAATTAGACTTAGTTGATTAACAAAAGAACTCACTTTTGTTTATTAATTTTTTTTGCATGCCTTAAATATATTAGACTATTAAACTCATTATCTACACATATTTTCAAGGTGTTAGAGTGCAAAGTGAACATAAATTATGAGAAAGATTCTACCTTTAAAGAATTTGAAATAAGAAAATCCTTACCTCTAGAGTGAAAATTGATGCATAAACAAAAAAAAAATTAGTTAATATGCATTCTGTTAATAATAATAATTTAAAGGAATTTGAGTTAAATATGTGTGATGTGTTGTTTAATAGCCTAGTAATTTGAGTATTATCACTTGAATCATGTCTTCACACATATTATTATTAGTTCCTTTCGCATGTCCCTTGGAGTCGATCTTCTCTTCAATCAAGTAAGCGATCTCCTGACAATGTGCATCTAGCAATTTCATCATAAAATTATTTAACGCTAATCACAAAAATGCAAGTTGATATATCCATATCACGATTTTAAAGAATCATTCTTATCCTTAAAGATATCTATTTATTCTAAATTTAGTGTCAGAAATTTAATAATCTGAAAACAAAAATAAAAAAGGCTTGAGAATGACTTTCCTTAATCAAGATATTGCAAGTGTATAGATTTGGGGAATATAGATAATTGCAGATTTTTCTATGCTATGTCTGGGGAAGACATTGATATTTATAGAGCAAAGATGATACCTACATATTTAAGTTTTATAAAAATATTTATTTTAAGGTCCGATCCGATCCAAGCCCAAGACCCATGTCCAAGTCCAAGTCATTGATATTTGATATATATTAATATAAATACGTACTTACACAATTACATGAGATCATTCTTAATGTCAACGTAACAGAGTTAAATAAAATGACCGTAAATGTTGGGGGAGATTCTATCCTTAAAGAGTTCGAAAGAATAAAATCCCTAACTCCAAATTTAAAATTGTCACATTAACAAAGAAGAGAAAGTAGTTAATTTGCAATCTATCGGTAAGGATCATTTAAGGAAATATATCATGATAATGGAAGCTTGATTCAATGGTTAAGTAAAAAAAGTTTTATATTGTTACATGCTACATAAATTCATATAAATACTCGTAATTGAAATAATTATCGATAATTGTTCCTTCATTTAGTGGAATTTGACTTACCACATATGATGTGTTGTTAAATAGTGTAAGAATTGAAGCATTATCACTTGAATGTATTCCTTCAGAAATATTACTGAGTTCTTCTTGCATTACTTTTGAAACCGATCTTTCCGTCAAATATGTATGCGATCTCCAAACAATGTTCATATAGAAACTTCATCCTAAAATCATATAAGCCTAATCACCAAAATTCATATTGACACATCTGTAGATTTTTTCAAGAACTATTCTTATCCTAATAGATATGAAATTTTTTTATATTGGTATACCCATTAATAAGTTCATAATCACATTTTTACTTTAAAAGCGCAGTTATATGCGATCTCCTAACAATGCACATCTTGTAACTTTATCTTAAAATTATTTAATACTAATCACCAAAATTCAAGTTGACATATCTATACATTTTTAAAAAGCCATTACTATCATAAAAGATATCAGTAATTCTGAATTTGTTATACCAATTAATAAGTCCACAAACACATTTTACTATAAAAGCTCAATGCAATTTCTTTCATAACCACTTTCAAACAAAATATATTTTTACATAGTATATTCCATCTCAAGCAAGGTTTCTACTTATTAACTTTATATTTACAAGATTTTTGAATGTCTGACTGTATGCATGAGTGGTTTTCATGATATTATCTGCTATTTTAAACTAATTACTATTTTGATTTTATTTTATGTGTATCTAAAATGAATACTTTCATCATCAACAACAAGTTTAACAAGAAGAAAGTGGTGTTCATAATGGGAGCCACAGAAACGGGAAAAACTAGTCTCTCTATTGACCTTGCCACCCATTTTCGAGGAGAAAGCATCAAATCTGAATAAATGCAAGTATATAAGGGACTTGAAATTGTTACCAACAAGATCACAGACACCGAGAAACAAGGTGTACCGCACTTTTGCTAGGTATATATATTTATTTCCAAAAGTATTTATATCAAAGGACTACCTAGATAATTTATTAGTAGTAATTATAGATTCGAGTGTAATATATACTTTATTATTAAAAAAATTATTTATTTCCATAAAAGTGGTGTGTTCTGAGAAAGTTAATATGGTTTCGGATATGATATAAAAAATATCTTTTTTTCAAAAAATAAATAATTATGAATCTTTTATATTGATGGTAAACTTTCGTGCATCTCAACTAATTCGATGATGTGCGTATATGGAGGGGGTGGGGGAGGGTGTTTTTGCTATTCTCCACCGACATAAGAATTGATTAATATCTCTATTGACTTCTACTATATGAGAAGAAATTATTAATTGATTTTGTATCCATCAATGATTGGAACTAGAGACCTTATGATTCTTAAACCATTAACTTTTAAAATAAATCATCTAATCATATTTATAAATATGTTTAGAAAAAGTCACGTTTTAGTGATTAGTTTATTTTTATGTGAATATTAATTGTTCGTTATTTTGTTTCACATTTTCTTAGGTGAAATTGAGCCAGATTCTGACTTCACCGCAGAAGATTTCTGCTTACAAACCATTGTCTACATGGAAAATTTTTTGAAGTCTGAATGTGTTCAAATCATTGTTTGAGGGTCAAATTCCTATATTGAAAAACTTATAGAAGACCTGTGTTCATGGTCAAATATAAGTATGAAAGTCGCTTCATTTGGATTGACGTAGAGCAATCAGTTTTGAACCCTAGAATTGACATGAGGGTTGATCAAATGGTCAATTCAGGTAATTTTTCTAATTATTTTATATATCAATCAAGGCTTGCCTGGATGAAGTATAATCATGCATCTAGCTGAAATTTTTTTTATATAATTTTTTTAATAATATTTTTGTTTTCAAATTTCTGTTCCAATAAATTAAACTATTTTAAAATTTTTGTTGCATGCATGGCTAGTGGATGAGGTGCGACAAATATTTATTCCTGATGCAGATTACACCAAAGGAATCAGACGGTCCATTGGTGTCTCTGAAATGGATAGATATTTAAGAGAAGAAAAATATTTAGACGAAGATGATGAATCAAAGGAGATGATTCTTCAATCTTCAATTGCAAATATCAAGCGTAATGCCCGTACATTAATTTGTAACCAACTTCAGAAGATTCAACGATTGATAAATGAGCAAAGCTGGTTGATGCACCATATTATTGCTACTGACGTTTTCAAAGAAGATAGAAAAGAAGGTGTTGATGAAGCATGGAGGAATATCGTTTTGAAACCATGCTTGGTTATTGTGAAAAAATTTCTCAAAAATAATGATCAAAATATCATTATTGAGTCTACATAAACTAAAACTATTACGATAATAGTTTCATTTGAACGGTTGCTATTTTAAACTGCTTAATAATTTTAGTGTTGTTCAATTATTTTCTTTAAATGTATTATTTTTATTTTATTTTCATGATATGACGAACAGTGAGGGTGAATACTTGCACCTTTATTGTTGAAATCACATGGATATGTACATATTGTCTTCTTTTCAAGACTTCTAAGAGCATAATAATAAGACTTAGTTGATTAACAAAAGAACTCACTTTTGTTTATGATTTTTTTTTGCATACCTTTAAATATATTAGACGATTAAACTGAATATCTACACATATTTTAAAGGTGTTAGAGTGCAAAGTGACCATAAATTATGAGAAAGATTCTATCGTTAAAGAATTTGAAATAAGTAAATCCTTACCTCTAAAGTGAAAATTGATGCATAAACAAAAAGAAAAAATTAGTTAATATGCAATCTGTTAATAATAATAATTTAAAGGAATTTGAGTTAAATATTTGTGACGTGTTGTTTAATAGCCTAAGAATGTAAGTATTATCACTTGAATCATGACTTCACACATATTATTATTAGTTCCTTTTGCATGTCTCTTGGAGTCGATCTTCTCTTCAATCAAGTATGCGATCTCCTGACAATGTGCATCTAGCAGTTTTATCCTAATATTATTTCACGCTAATCACTAAAATCCAAGTTTATATATCCATATCACCATTTTAAAAAATCATTCTTATCCTTAAAGATATCTATTTATTCTAAATTTAGTGTTAGAAAATTTAATAATCTGAAAACAAAAATAAAGAAGGCTTGAGAACGACTTTTCTTAAACAAGATATTGCACCTGTATAGATTTGGGGAATATAGATAATTGCAGATTTTTCTATGCTATGTCTGGGGAAAACATTGATATTTATAAAGCAAAGATGATACCTACATATTTAAGTTTTATACAAATATTTATTTTAAGATCCGATTCGATCCAAGCCCAAGCCCCAAGTCCAAGTCCACGTCATTGATATTTGATATATATTAATATAAATACGTACTTATACAATTACATGAGATCATTCTTAATGTCAACGTAACATAGTGAAAAAAATGATTGTGAATGTTGGGGTAGATTCTACCCTTAAAGAGTTCGAAAGAATAAAAACCTTTACTCCAAATTTAATATTGTCACTTTAACAAAGAAGAGAAAGTAGTAAATTTGCAATCTATCGGTAAGGATCATTTAAGAAATTGTATTCTACCCAATTCAATCATGATGATGGAAGCTTGATTCAATGGTTGAATAAAAAAAGTTTTATATTATTAAATGCTACACAAATTCATATAAATACTCGTAATTGAAATAATTATCAATAATTGTTCCTTCATTTAGTGGAATATGACTTACCACTTATGATGTGTTGTTGAATAGTGTAAGAATTGAAGCCTTATTACTTGAATGTATTCCTTCAGAAATATTATTGAGTTCTTCTTGCATTCCTTTGAAAACTGATCTTTCCGTCAAATATGTATGAGATCTCCGAACAATGTGCATCTTGAAACTTCATCCTAAAATTATTTAAGCCTAATCACCAAAATTCAAGTTGACACATCTGTAGATTTTTTCAAGAACTATTCTTATCCGAAAAGATATGGAATTTTTTTAATTTGGTATACCAGTTAATAAGTTCATAATCACATTTTCACTATAAAAGCTCAGTTATATGCGATCTCCTAACAATGCACATCTTGTTACTTTATCCTAAAATTATTTAATACTAATCACCAAAATTCAAGTTGACATATCTATACAATTTTCAAAAGTCATTATTATCTTAAAAGATATCAGTAATTCTGAATTTGGTATGCCAATTAATAAGTCCACAAACACATTTTACTATAAAAGCTCAATGCAATTTCTTTCATAACTACTTTCAAGCAAAATATATTTTTACATAGTATATTCCATCTCATGCAAGGTTTCTACTTATTAACTTTATATTTACAAGATTTTTGAATGCCAGAATGTATGCATGAGGGGTTTTCATAATATTATCTACTGTTTAAAACTAATTACTATTTTGATTTTATTTTATGTGTAGCTTAAATGAATACTTTCATCATCAACAACAAGTTCAACAAGAAGAAAGTGGTGTTCATAATGGGAGCCACAGGAATGGGAAAAACTCGTCTCTCTATTGACCTTACTACCCATTTTCGAGGAGAAATAATCAACTCTGACAAAATACAATATATAAGGGACTTGAAATTGTTACCAACAAGATCAAAGACACCGAGAAACAAGGTGTACCGCACTATTTGCTAGGTATATATATTTATTTCCAACAGTATTTTTATCAAATGACTACCTAGATAATTTATTAGTAGTAATTATAGATTCGAGTGTAACAAATACTTTATTATTAAAAAAATTATTTATTTCCATAAAAGTGGTATCTGAGAAAGTTAATTCTGTTTCGGATATGAGATAAAAAACGATCTTTTTTCAAAAAAAAATTTATAAATCTTTTCTATTGATGGTACGCTTTCGTGCATTTCAACTTATTCTATGATATGTGTGAATGGAGGGGAGGGGGAAGGTGTCTTTGCTATTCTCCACCGACATAAGAATTCATTAATATATCTATTGAGTTCTAATATATGAGAATAAATTATTAATTGATTTTGTCACCATCAATGATTTGAAATAGAGACCTTATGATTCTTAAACCATTAAATTTTAAAATAAATCATATAATCATATTTATAAATATGTTTAGAAAAAGACACATTTTAGTGATTAGTTTATTTTGATGTGAATATTAATTGACCGTTATTTTGTTTCACATTTTCTTTGGTGAAATTGAGCCAGATTCCGACTTCACCGCAGATGATTTCTACTTACAAGCCATTGTCTACATTGAAAATTTTTTGAAGTCTGAATGTGTTCCAATCATTGTTGGAGGGTCAAATTCATATATTGAAAAACTTGTAGAAGACCCTGCGGTCATGTTAAAATATAAGTATGAAAGTTGCTTCATTTGGATTGACGTAGAGCAATCAGTCTTGAACACTAAAGTTGACATGAGGGTTGATCAAATGGTCAATTCAGGTAATTTTTCTAATTTTTTTATATATCAATTAAGGCTTGCCAGGATGAAACATAATCATGCTTCTAGCTGAAATTTTTTTAATATAATTTTCTTAATAATATTTTTGATTTACAAATGTATGTTCCAATAAATTAAACTATTCTTAAATTTATGTTGCATGTAGGGCTAGTGGGTGAGGTGCGACAAATATTTAATCCTGATGCAGATTACACCAAAGGAATCAGACGGTCCATTGGTGTCCCTGAAATAGATAGATATTTAAGAGAAGAAAAAAATTTAGACGAAGATGATGAATCAAAGGAGATGATTCTTCAATCTTCAATTGCAAATGTCAAGCGTAATGCCCGTACATTAATTTGTAACCAACTTGAGAAGATTCAACGATTGAATAAATGAGAAAAGCTGGTTGATGCACCATATTATTGCTACTGACGTTTTCAAAGAAGATAGAAAAGAAGGTGTTGATGAAGCATGGAGGAATATCGTTTTGAAACCATGCTTGGTTATTGTGAAAAATTTTCTCAAAAATGATGATCAAAATATTATTATTGAGTCTACATAAACTAAAACTATTACGACAATAGTTTCATTTGAACGGTTGCTATTTTAAACTGCTTAATAATTTTAGTGTTGTTCAATTATTTTCTTTAAATGTAATATTTTTATTTTATTTTCATGATATGACGAATAGTGAGGGTGAATCCTAGCACCTTTATTGTTGAAATCTCATGGATATGTACATATTGTCTTCTTTTCAAGACTTCTAAGAGCATAATTATAAGACTTAGTTGATTAACAATAGAACTCACTTTTGTTTATGATTTTTTTTTTTCATTCCTTTAAATATATTAGACGATTAAACTAATTATCTACACCTTTTTTAAAGGTGTTAGTGTCACGACCCAAAAGTGGACGTGACGGCACTCGTCTTATCCCACCAAGACAAGTCAGCCTAAAACCCAACTAATACAATAAATGCGGAAGTAAAACCAGAAAAAAAAAGACTAACACCATCTAATAATGCAGAATACAAAGTCAACTTATTAAAACCCCCAAAATCTGGTTGTCACGTGCACAAGCCTCTAATGTATTACAATGGATTTGAAAGAAAACACAAGTCTCAAATGACATTGTTTCTAAAATAGAACAAGATCATAAATAAGGAGTAAGAAGGTCTGCTGAGATGACAATCAGCTATCTGACAAATCTCCATAGTAAGCCTCGGACAAGAAAATAAGAGAGGGTATCATGAGGATCCGGGCTCATAACCTACAAAAAAATTGTAGAAGCAAGGGGTGAGTACCAAACCACACGGTACCCAGCAAGCAAACTTCTAAACACAAACTAAGGGTATGGAATACGGGTACTCCTTACACCCCAACCAAACCTCCACAACTACAACCTGCATAAAAACCAGCCCAACCTAATAGTTCACAATTTACATAGCACATAGTTCAACCATATCACTTCAACAATTACAGATCAGCAACACGCAAGATAAAGTTCACCAATCACAAGTTCCACAGAAAAGTACTCATAAGTTCACAAATGATAAAGATGCACAATGCAATGAAATGCAATGTCAAGTAGAGTGATGCATGTCTGGCCTAACGATACACACCCGCTGACTCTCAGTCCGGGACCCATGGGGGACATATCTGTCCATGCATCCGTCGCAGCGTGTGACACGACCCTCGATAATGAAATCCGTCGCGGCGTGCGACACGTCCCTCGATAATGAAATCCGTCGCGGCGTGCGGCACGTCCCTAGATAATAAAATTCGTTGCGGCGTGCGACACGACCCTCGAATCATAGTATCCATCGCGGCGCGCGACACGTCCCTCGAATCATAATATCCGTCGCGGCGCGGAACACGTCCCTCGAAATGGTACATCCTCCTTAATTTCTTATTCTTTCTCAATTCACATAACACTTGTCACATCCATGTCTCAGAACCAATGCAAATAACATGTTCACATAAATAATGCGGAGACGACCATTTTCATAAAAATGCACACTTCATAGCAACACAATCGTGATACAACACCAACAATGAATCAATAAGCCTTTCAAACCATTCTCAACACATCACACACCAATAATTAATCACATTGCCTTTTATTACCCCTTTTTCATCATTAAAATTATTCAATATGGACAAGTCAACCCATCACCAAGTCCCATTACTCCCCAACACATACCACAAGGAAATACACTAATTCTATACACTTAACAAGGGTTGAGAAATCCACTTGCCTAAAACAATCGAACAATTACACCGGGACTTGAGCCTTCCCCTTTTGTTAGGCTTCCAAATCAATGCAATCTATCCAAATAAATAACCACAATAAGATTTTGAAACTGACAACACCCATATCACTATATGTCTAGCCTAGACCCAAAAACTCATCCAAATCTATAATCATGTTCCTAATCTTGATGCCAATTAACATGCCAACTCTCATATTTTTCAACTTTTTAAACTTAAGGCTAAGTCTTAATTTCTTTAAATAGCATAATTCTAATGGTATTCATATAATACAATACACCTAATATTCAATTACATATATTAATGTGCCAAACTTGAATCATGAAGTGGTGACCAATTTAGAGGCGTAATCAGTAACTATTGAAAACTGTATAAAAATTCATATCCCAACAACAATTTACTTAATTTGTCACATTATATTCCTAATGGCAATCATGATTGGCCAGCATCACATGAAGAATTGTCACTTACAAATCCTAATGTTTTCCAATTTCAAAACACTCCCACCCATGACCCATTAATCCAAAACCCCAAACAAAGATATGCTACAGTGGGGTCGGTTTGCCCTTCAATTTCCTCATCCAACATTATTAAGTATATAATTGATGCAAGCAGTAATCCAATATCAATGTATGCAGGGCAAAACTTGAAGCTAAATTGAGATTTGCTTACCAGAAGGTTGTCTCTTCGTTGTCGATGCAACACAAAGTCACGTTCTAGGGCAGCTTTTCTTTTCTTTTATTTTAAAGAATAATAATTATAAATTAAAAGTACTGAATTTCACTAACTTATTCTAATATATATGGGCCAAGTGATATAGGGTATTAACTAATTTAAGAATTTAGTCCATTAATCACCAGTCAAATTAATTATTTAAAATCACCCGCTAATTAAATAACCATAGTTATCGAATAATTCAAAATTTTCAAAAATTACCTTCCGGGTCATTACAGTTAGAGTGCAAAGTGACCATAAATTATGAGAAAGATTCTACCTTTAAAGAATTTGAAATAAGAAAATCCTTATCTCTAAAGTGAAAATTGATGCATAAACAAAAACAAAAAAATTAGTTAATATGCAGTCTGTTAATAATAATAATTTAAAGAAATTTGAGTTAAATATTTGTGACGTGTTGTTTAATAGCCTAAGAATTTGAGTATTATAACTTGAATCATGATTTCACACATATTATTATTAGTTCCTTTTGCATGTCTCTTGGAGTCGATCTACTCTTCAATCAAGTATGCGATCTCCTGACAATGTGCATCTAGCAGTTTTATCCTAATATTATTTCACGCTAATCACAAAAATCCAAGTTGATATATCCATATCACCATTTTAAAAAATTATTCTTATCCTTAAAGATATCTATTTATTCTAAATTTAGTGTTAGAAAATGTAATAATCTGAAAACAAAAATAAAGAAGGCTTGAGAACGACTTTCCTTAAAGAAGATATTGCACGTGTATAGATTTGGGGAATATAGATAATTACAGATATTTTTATGCCATGTCTGGGGAAAACATTGATATTTATAGAGCAAAGATGATACCTACATAATTAAGTTTTACACAAATATTTATTTTAAGGTCCGATCCGATCCGATCCATGCCCAAGCCTCAAGTCCAAGACCAAGTCATTGATATTTGATATATATTATTATATATACGTACTTACACAATTACATGAGATCATTCTTAATGTCAACGTAATAGAGTAAAAAAAAATGACCGTAAATGTTGGGGGAGATTCTACCCTTAAAGAGTTCGAAAGAATAAAATCCTTAACACCAAATTTTAAATTGTCACTTTAACAAAGAAGAGAAAGTAGTAAATTTGCAATCTATCGGTAAGGATCATATAAGTAAATATATATTCTACCTAATTCAATCATGATGATGGAAGCTTGATTCAATGGTTAAATAAAACAAGTTTTATATAAGTACATGCTACACAAATTCATATAAATACTCGTAATTGAAATACTTATCTATAATTGTTCCTTCATTTAGTGTAATTTGACTTACCACTTATGATGTGTTGTAAAATAGTGTAAGAATTGAAGCATTATCACTTGAATGTATTCCTTCAGAAGTATTATTGAGTTCTTCTTGCATTCCTTTTGAAACTGATCTTTGCGTCAAATATGTATGCGATCTCCTTTCAATGTGCATCTAGAAACTTCATCCTAAAATTATTTAAGCCTAATCACAAAAATTCAAGTTGACACATCTGTAGATTTTTTCAAGAACTATTCTTATCCTAAAAGATATGGAATTTTTTAATTTGGTATACCAATTAATAAGTTCATAATCACATTTTTACTATAAAAGCTCAGTTATATGCGATCTCATAACAATGCACATCTTGTAACTTTATCCTAAAATTATTTAATACTAATCACCAAAATTCAAGTTGACATATCTATACATTTTTCAAAAGTCATTATTATCCTAAAAGATATCTGTAATTCTGAATTTGGTATGCCAATTAATAAGTCCACAAACACATTTTACTATAAAAGCTCAATGCAATTTCTTTCATAACTACTTCAAAGCAAAATATATTTTTACATAGTATATTCCATCTCAAGCAAGGTTTCTAATTATTAACTTTATATTTACAAGTTTTTGAATGTCAGAGTGTATGCATGAGTGGTTTTCATAATATTACTTACTATTTAAAACTAATTACTATTTTGATTTTATTTTATGTGTAGCTAAAATGAATACTTCCATCATCAACAACGAGTTCAACAAGAAGAAAGTGGTGTTCATAATGGGAGCCACAGGAACGGGAAAAACTCGTCTCTCTATTGACCTTGCCACCCATTTTCGAGGAGAAATAATCAACTCTGACAAAATGCAAGTATATAAGGGACTTGAAATTGTTACCAACAAGATCACAGACACCGAGAAACAAGGTGTACCGCACTATTTGCTAGGTAAATATATTTATTTCCTACAGTATTTATATCAAATGACTACCTAGATAATTTATTAGTAGTAATTATAGATTCGAGTATAAAATATACTTTATTATTAAAAAATTTATTTATTTCCATAAAAGTGGTATCTGAGAAAGTTAATTCTGTATCGGATATGAGATAAAAAAAGACCTTTTTTCAAAAAAAAAATTATGAAGCGTTTCTATTGATGGTAAGCTTTCGTGCATCTCAACTTATTCTACGATGTGTGTGAATGGAGGGGGAGGGGAAGGTGTCTTTGCTATTCTCCATCGACATAAGAATTCATTTATATATCTATTGAGTTCTAATATATGAGAATAAATTATTAATTGATTTTGTCACGATCAATGATTTAAACGAGAGACCTTATGATTCTTAAACCATTAAATTTTAAAATAAATCATATAATCATATTTATAAATATGTTTAAAAAAAGACACATTTTAGTGATTAGTTTATTTTGATGTGAATATTAATTGACCGTTATTTTGTTTCACATTTTCTTAGGTGAAATTGAGCCAGATTCCGACTTCACTGCAGAAGATTTCTGCTTACAAGCCATTGTCTACATTGAAAAAATTTTGCTGTCTGAATGTGTTCCAATCATTGTTGGTGGGTCAAATTCATATATTGAAAAACTTGTAGAAGACCCTGCGGTCATGTTCAAATATAAGTATGAAAGTTGCTTCATTTGGATTGACGTAGAGCAATCAGTCTTGAACACTAGAGTTGACATGAGGGTTGATCAAATGGTCAATTCAGGTAATTTTTCTAATTATTTTATATATCAATTAAGTCTTGTCTGGATGAAATATAATCATGCTTCTAGCTGAAATTTTTTTAATATAATTTTCTTAATAATATTTTTGATTTTCAAATGTTTGTTCCAATAAATTAAACTATTCTTAAATTTATGTTGCATGCAGGGCTAGTGGATGAGGTGCGACAAATATTTATTCCTGATGCAGATTACACCAAAGGAATCAGACAGTCCATTGGTGTCCCTGAAATGGATAGATATTTAAGAGAAGAAAAAAATTTAGACGAAGATGATGAATCAAAGGAGATGATTCTTCAATCTTCAATTGCAAATGTCAAGCGTAATGCCCGTACATTAATTTGTAACCAACTTGAGAAGATTCAACGATTGATAAATGAGAAAAGCTGGTTGATGCACCATATTATTGCTACTGACGTTTTCAAAGAAGATAGAAAAGAAGGTGTTGATGAAGCATGGAGGAATATCGTTTTGAAACCATGCTTGGTTATTGTGAAAAATTTTCTCAAAAATGATGATCAAAATATCATTATTGAGTCTACATAAACTAAAACTATTACGACAATAGTTTCATTTGAACGGTTGCTATTTTAAACTGCTTAATAATTTTAGTGTTGTTCAATTATTTTCTTTAAATGTAATATTTTTATTTTATTTTCATGATATGACGAACAGTGAGGGTGAATCCTAGCACCTTTATTGTTGAAATCTCATGGATATGTACATATTGTCTTCTTTTCAAGACTTCTAAGAGCATAATAATAAGACATAGTTGATTAACAAAAGAACTCACTTTTGTTTATGATTATTTTTTGCATACGTTTAAATATATTAGGCGATTAAACTAATTATCTACACATATTTTAAAGGTGTTAGAGTGCAAAGTGACCATAAATTATGAGAAAGATTGTACCTTAAAAGAATTTGAAATAAGAAAATCCTTACCTCTAAAGTGAAAAGTGATGCATAAACAAAAAGAAAAAATTAGTTAATATGCAGTGTGTTAATAATAATAATTTAAAGGAATTTGAGTTAAATATTTGTGACGTGTTGTTTAATAGCCTAAGAATTTGAGTATTATCACTTGAATCATGACTTCACACATATTATTATTAGTTCCTTTTGCATGTCTCTTGGAGTCGATTTTCTCTTCAATCAAGTATGCGATCTCCTGACAATGTGCATCTAGCAATTTTATCCGAAAAGTATTTGACCCTAATCACAAAAAATGAAAGTTGATATATCCATATCACGATTTGAAAGAATCATTCTTATCCTTAAAGATATCTATTTATTCTAAATTTAGTGTTAGAAAATTTAATAATATGAAAACAAAAATAAAGAAGGCTTGAGAACGACTTTCCTTAAACAAGGTATTGCACGTGTATAGATTTGGAGAATATAGATAATTGCAGATTTTTCTATGCTATGTCTGGGGAAAACATTGATATTTATAGAGCAAAGATGATACCTACATATTTAAGTTTCATAAAAATATTTATTTTAAGGTCCGATCCGATCCAAGCCCAAGCCCAAGTCCCAAGTCCAAGTCCAAGTCATTTATATTTGATATATATTAATATAAATACGTACTTACACAATTACATGAGATCATTCTTAATGTCAACGTAACAGGGTGAAAAAAAATGATCATAAATGTTGGGGGAGATTCTACCCTTAAAGAGTTCGAAAGAATAAAAACCTTAACTCCAAATTTAAAATTGTCACTTTAACCAAGAAGAGAAAGTAGTAAATTCGCAATCTATCGGTAAGGATCATTTAAGGAAATATATTCTACCTAATTCAATCATGATGATGGAAGCATGATTCAATGGTTAAATAAAACAAGTTTTATATAATTACATGCTACACAATTTCATATAAATACACGTAATTGAAATAATTATCTATAATTTTTCCTTCATTTAGTGAAATTTGACTTACCACTTATGATGTGTTGTTATATAGTGTAAGAATTGAAGCATTATCACTTGAATGTATTCCTTCAGAAGTATTATTGAGTTCTTCTTGCATTCCTTTTGAAACTGATCTTTGCGTCAAATATGTATGCGATCTCCTAACAATGTGCATCTAGAAACTTCATCCTAAAATTATTGAAGCCTAATCACCAAAATTCAAGTTGACACATCGGTAGATTTTTCCAAGAACTATTCTTATCCTAAAAGATGTGAAATTTTTTTAATTTGGTATACCAATTAATAAGTTCATAATCACATTTTTAGTATAAAAGCCCAGTTATATGCGATCTTCTCACAATTCACATCTTGTAACTTTATCCTAAAATTATTTAATACAAATCACAAAAATTCAAGTTGACATATCTATACATTTTTCAAAAGTCATTATTATCCTCAAAGATATCAGTAATTCTTAATTTGGTATGCTAATTAATAAGTCCACAAACAAATTTTACTATAAAAGCTCAATGCAATTTCTTTCACAACTACTTTCAAGAAAAATATATTTTTACATAGTATATTCCATCTCAAGAAAGGTTTCTACTTATTAACATTATATTTACAAGATTTTTGAATGTCAGACTATATGCATGAGTGGTTTTCATGATATCATCTACTATTTTGAACTAATTACTATTTTGATTTTATTTTATGTGTAGCTAAATTGAATCCTTTCATCATCAACAAGTTCAACAAGAAGAAAGTAGTGTTCATAATGGGAGCCACAGGAACGGGAAAAACACGTCTCTCTATTGACCTTGCCACCCATTTTCGAGGAGAAATAATCAACTCTGACAAAATGCAAGTATATAAGGGACTTGAAATTGTTACCAACAAGATCACAGACACCGAGAAACAACGTGTATCGCACTATTTGCTAGGTATATATATTTATTTCCAACAGTATTTATATCAAATGACTACCTAATTAATTTATTAGTAGTAATTATAGATTCGAGTGTAAAATATATTTTATTATTAAAAAAATTATTTATTTCCATAAAAGTGGTATCTGAGAAAGTTAATTCTGTTTCGGATATGAGATAAAAAAAGAACTTTTTTCAAACAAAAAAAATATGAATATTTTCTATTGATGGTAAGCTTTCGTGCATCTCAACTAATTCGACGATGTGTGTGAATGGAGGGGGAGGGGGAATAAATCTATTGAGTTCTAATATATGAGAATAAATTATAAATTGATTTTGTATCCATCAATGATTTGAACTAGAGACCTTATGATTGTTAAACCATTAAATTTTAAAATAAATCATATAATCATATTTATAAATATGTTTAGAAAAAGTCACGTTTTAGTGATTAGTTTATTCTTATGTGAATATTAATTGTCCGTTATTTTGTTTCACATTTTCTTAGGTGAAATTGAGCCAGATTCCGACTTCACCGCAGAAGATTTCTGCTTACAAACCATTGTCTACGTGGAAAATTTTTTGAAGTCTGAATGTGTTCAAATCATTGTAGGAGGGTCAAATTCATATATTGAAAAACTTGTAGAAGACCTTGCGGTCATGTTCAAATATAAGTAAGAAAGTTGCTTCATTCGGATTGACGTAGAGCAATCATACTTGAACACTAGAGTTGACATGAGGGTTGATCAAATGGTCAATTCAGGTAATTTTTCTAATTATTTTATATATCATTTAAGGCTTCCCTGGATGAAGTATAATCATGCTTTTAGCTTAAATTTTTTTAATATAATTTTTTTAATAATATTTTTGATTTTCAAATGTATGTTCCAATAAATTAAACTATTCTTAAATTTATGTTGCATGCAGGGCTAGTGTATGAGGTGCGACAAATATTTATTCCTGATGCAGATTACACCAAAGGAATCAAACGGTCCATTGGTGTCCCTGAAATGGATAGATATTTAAGAGAAGAAAAAAATTTAGACGAAGATGATGAATTAAAGGAGATGATTCTTCAATTTTCAATTGCAAATGTCAAGCGTAATGCCCGTACATTAATTTGTAACCAACTTGAGAAGATTCAACGATTGATTAATGAGCAAAGCTGGTTGATGCACCATATTATTGCTACTGATGTTTTCAAAGAAGATAGAAAAGAAGGTGTTGATGAAGCATGGAGGAATATCGTTTCGAAACAAAGCTTGGTTATTGTGAAATTTTTTCTCAAATATGATGATCAAAATATCATTATTGAGTCTACATAAACTAAAACTATTACGACAATAGTTTCATTTGAACGGTTGCTATTTGAAACTCTTTAATAATTTTAGGGTTGTTCAATTATTTTCTTTAAATGTAATATTTTTATTTTATTTTCATGATATGACGAACAGTGAGGGTGAATCCTAGCACCTTTATTGTTGAAATCATATTGATATGTAAATATTGTCTCCTTTTCAAGACTTCTAAGAGCATAATAATAAGACTTAGTTGATTAACAAAAGAACTCACTTTTGTTTATGATTTTTTTTTTGCATGCCTTTTAATATATTAGGCGATTAAACTAATTATCTACACATATTTTCAAGGTGTTAGAGTGCAAAGTGACCATAAATTATGAGAAAGATTCTACCTTTAAAGAATTTGAAATAAGAAAATCCTTACCTCTAAAGTGAAAATTGATGCATAAACAAAAAGAAAAAATTAGTTAATATGCAGTCTGTTAATAACAATAATTTAAAGGAATTTGAGTTAAATATTTGTGACGTGTTGTTTAACAGCCTAAGAATTTGAGTATTATCACTTGAATCATGAGTTCACACATATTATTATTCGTTCCTTTTGCATGTCTCGTGAAGTCGATCTTCTCTTCAATCAAGTATGCGATCTCCTGACAATGTGCATCTAGCAAATTTATCCTAATATTATTTCACGCTAATAACAAAAATCCAAGTTGATATATCCATATCACCATTTTAAAAAATCATTTTTATCCTTAAAGATATCTATTTATTCTAAATTTAGTGTTAGAAAATTTAATAATCTGAAAAAAAAAATAAAGAAGACTTGAGAAAGACTTTCCTTCAAGAAGATATTGCACGTGTATAGATTTGGGGAATATAGATAATTACAGATTTTTCTATGCTATGTCTCGGGAAAACATTGATATTTATAGAGCAATGATGATACCTACATATTTAAGTTTTATACAAATATTTATTTTAAGGTCCGATCCGATCCAAGCCCTAGTTCAAGTCCAAGTCCAAGTCTTTTATATTTGATATGTATTAATATAAATACGTACTTACACAATTTTATGGATCATTCTTAATGTCAACGAAATAGAGTGAAAAAAAAATGACCGTAAATGTTGGCGGAGATTCTACCCTTAAAGAGTTCGAAAGAATAAAATTCTTAACTCAAAATTTAAAATTATCAATTTAACAAAGAAGAGAAAGTAGTAAATTTGCAATCTATCGGTAAGGATCATTTAAGGAAATATATTCTACCTTATTCAATCATGATTATAGAAGCTTGATTCAATGGTTAAGTAAAAAAGGTTTTATATTATTACATGCTACACAAATTCATATAAATACTCCTAATTGAAATAATTATCGCTAATTGTTCCTTCATTTAGTGGAATTTGACTTACCACTTATGATGTGTTGTTAAATAGTGTAAGAATTGAAGTATTATCACTTGAATGTATTCCTTCAGAAATATTATTGAGTTCTTCTTGCATTCCTTTTGAAACCGATTATTCATCAAATTTGTATGCGATCTCCTAACCATGTGCATCTTCAAACTTCATCCTAAAATTATTTAAGCCTAATCACCAAAATTCAAGTTGACACATCTGTAGATTTTTTCAAGAACTATTCTTATCTGAAAAGATATGGAATATTTTTAATTTGGTATACCAATTAATAAGTTCATAATCACAGTTTTACTATAAAAGCTCAGTTATATGCGATCTCCTAACAATGCACATCTTGTAACTTTATCCTTAAATTATTTAATACTAATCACCAAAATTCAAGTTGGCATATCAATACATTTTTCAAAAGTCATCATTATCCTAAAAGATATCAGTAATTCTGAATTTGGTATGCCAATTAATAAGTCCACAAACACATTTTACTATAAAAGTTCAATGCAATTTCTTTCATAACCACTTTCAAGCAAAAAAATATATTTTTACATAGTATATTCCATCTAAAGCAAGGTTTCTACTTATTAACTTTATCTTTACAAGATTTTTGAATGTCTTACTGTATGCATGAGTGGTTTTCATGATATTGTATACTATTTTAAACTAATTACTTTTTTGATTTTATTTTATGTGTAGCTAAAATGAATACTTTCATCAACAACAACAAGTTCAACAAGAAGAAAGTGGTGTTCATAATGGGAGCCACAGGAACAGGAAAAACTCGTCTCTCTATTAACCTTGCCACCCATTTTCGAGAAGAAATAATCAACTCTGAGAAAATGCAAGTATATAAGGGACTTGAAATTGTTACCAACAAGATCACAGACACCGAGAAACAAGGTGTACCGCACTATATCCTAGGTATATAAATTTATTTGCAACAATATTTATATCAAATGACTACCTAGATAAGTTATTAGTATTAATTATAGATTCGAGTGTAAAATATACTTTATTATTTAGAAAATTATTTATTTACATAAAAGTGGTGTCTGAGAAAGTTTATTTTGTTTCGGATATGAGAAAAAAAAGTTCTTTTTTTTTTTAATAAAATACTAATCTTTTCTATTGATGGTAAACTTTCGTGCATCTCGACTAATTCGACGATGTGTGTGTATGGAGGGGAAGGGGGAGGGTGTCTTTGGTATTCTCCACCGACATAAGAATTAATTAATATATCTATTGAGTTCTAATATATGAGAAGATATTATTAATTGATTTTGTCTCCTTCAATGATTCGAACTAGAAACCTTATGATTCTTAAACCATTAACTTTTAAAATAAATCACATAATCATATTTATAAATATGTTTAGAAACAGACACATTTTAGTGATTAGTTTATTTTGATGCGAATATTAATTGACCGTTATTTTGTTTCACATTTTCTTAGGTGAAATTGAGCCAGATTCCAACTTCACCGGAGAAGATTTCTGCTTACAATCCATTGTCTACATTGAAAATTTTTTGAAGTCTGAATGTATTCCAATTATTGTTGGAGGTTCAAATTCATATAATTAAAAACTTGTAGAAGACCCTGCGTTTATGTTCAAATATAAGTATGAAAGTTGCTTCATTTGGATTAACGTAGAGCAATCAGTCTTGAACCCTAGAGTTTACATGAGGGTTGATCAAATGGTCAATTCAGGTAATTTTTCTAATTATTTTATATATCAATCAAGGCTTGCCTGGATGAAATATAATCATGCTTCTAGCTGAAATTTTTTTTATATAATTTTCTTATTAATAATTTTGATTTTCAAATCTATGTTCCAATAAATTAAATTATTCTTAAATTTATGTTGCATGCAGGGCTAGTGAATGAGGTGCGACAAATATTTATTCCTGATGCAGATTACACCAAAGGAATCAGACGGTCCATTAGTGTCCCTGAAATGGATAGGTATTTAAAAGAAGAAAATAATTTAGATGAAGACTATGAATCAAAGGAGATGATTCTTCAATCTTCAATTGCAAATGTCAAGTGTAATACCCGTACATTAATTTGTAACCAACTCTAGATGATTCAACTATTGATAAATGTGCAAAGTTGGTTGATGCACCATATTATTGCTACTGATGTTTTCAAAGAAGATAGAAAAGAAGGTGCTGATGAAGCATGGAGGAATATCGTTTTGAAACCATGCTTGGATATTGTGAAATTTTTCTCAAAAATGATGATCAAAATATCATTATTGAGTCTACATAAACTAAAACTATTACGACAATAGTTTCATTTGAACGGTTGTTATTTGAAACTGTTTAATAGTTTTAATGTTGTTCAATTATTTTCTTTAAATGTAATATTTTTATTTTATTTTCACGATATGACGAACAATGAGGGTGAATCTTTGCACCTTTATTGTTGAAATCATATTGATATGTACATATTGTCTCCTTTTCAAGACTTCTAAGAGCATAATAATAAGACGTAGTTGATTAACAAAAGAACTCACTTTTTTATGATTTATTTTTGCATGCCTTTATATATACTAGACGATTAAACTAATTATCTACACATATTTTCAAGGTGTTAGAGTGCAAAGTGACCAAAAATTATGAGAAAGATTCTACCTTTAAAGAATTTGAAATTAGAAAATCCTTACCTCTAAAGTGAAAATTGATGCGTAAACAAAAAGAAAAAATTAGTTAATATGCAATCTGTTAATAAATATAATTTAAAGGAATTTGAGTTAAATATTTGTGACTTGTTGTTTTATAGCCTAAGAATTTGAGTATTATCACTTGAATCACGACTTCACACATATTATTATTAGTTCCTTTTGCATGTCTCTTGGCGTCGTTCTTCTCTTCAATCAAGTATGCGATCTCCTGACAATGTGCATACAACAATTTTATCCTAAAATTATTTAACTCTAATCACGAAAATCCAAGTTGATATATCCATATCACGATTTGAAAGAATCATTCTTATCCTTAAATATATCTATTTATTCTAAATTTAGTGTTAGAAAATTTAATAATCTGAAAACAAAAATAAAGAAGGCTTGAGAACGACTTTCCTTAAAGAAGATATTGCACATGTATAGATTTGGGGAATATAGATAAATACATATTTTTCTATGCTATGTCTCGGGAAAACATTGATATTTATAGAGCAATGATGATACCTACATATTTAAGTTTTATACAAATATTTATTTCAAGGTCTGATCCAATCCAAGCCCTAGTTCAAGTCCAAGTCCAAGTCATTGATATTTGATATGTATTAATATAAATACGTACTTACACAGTTTTATGGGACCATTCTTAATGTCAACGTAACAGAGTGAAAAAAAATGACTGTAAATGTTGGGGGAGATTCTACCCTTAAAGAGTTTGAAAGAATAAAATCCTTAACTCCAAATTTAAAATTTTCACTTTAACAAAGAAGAGACAGTAGTAAATTTGCAATCTATCGGTAAGGATCTGTCACGACCCAAAAATGGACGTGATGGCACTCGCCTTATCCCACCAAGACAAGTCAGCTTAAAACCCAAATAATACGATGAAGTTCACCAATCACAAGTTCAACAGAAAAGTGCTCATAAGTTTACAAAAGATAAAGGTGCACAATGCAATGAAATGCAATGTCAAGTATAGTGATGCATGTCTGCCCTAACGATACACACCTGCTATTTGTCTGTCCAGGACCAATGGGGTACATATCTGTCCATGCATCCGTCGCGGTGTGCGACACGACCCTCGATAATATAATCCATCGCGGAATGTGACACATCCCTCGATAATAGAATCTGTCGCGGCGTGCGACACATCCCTCGATAATAGAATCCGTCACGGCATGCGACACGTCCCTCGAATCATAATATCCATCACGGCCCGCGACACGTCCCTCGATAATGGTACATCCTCTTTAATTTCTTATTCTTTCTCAATTCACATAACACTTGCCACAACCATGTCTCAGAACCAATGCAAATAACATGTTCACACAAATAATGAGGAGATGACCATTTTCATAACAATGCACACTTCACAACAACACAATCGCGATACAATAATATCAACACTGAATCAATAAGCCTTTCAAACCATTCTCAACACATCACACACCAATAATTAATCACATTGCCTTTTATTACCCCTTTTTCATCATTAAAATTATTCAATATGGACAAGTCAACCTATCACCAAGTCCCATTACTCCCCAACACATACCACGAGGAAATACACGAATTCTATACACTTAACAAGAGTTGAGAAATTCACTTGCCTCAAATAATCAAACAATCACTCCGGAACTTGAGCCTTCCCCTCTCATTGGGCTTCCAAATCAATGCAATCTATTCAAATAAATAATCACAATAAGATTTCGATATTAACAACACCCATATTACTATATGTCTAGCCTAGACCCAAAAATTCACCCAAATTTATAATCAAACTCCTAATCTTGATGCCAATTAACATGTCAACTCTCATATTTTCCAAATTTTAAGCCTAGGATTAAGTCTTAATTTCTCCAAATAACAAAATTTTTATTCTAAGAAGTCTAGACCTAAAACTCAAATTTATCAAAATTGTTGTGATAATTATAGGCGAGATCTGCACATCAGGACTAGACCCGAAAATAAGCATGACACGAAATTGATGGTTGTCAAACTATTCAGTAATCATAAATCATTAACATTATACCTATTGTATCTTTATTACAATGATTGAATAACATTACATTATTATTTTATTATAAAAGGTATGATATCAATTCATGTTAATTCTAATAGGAAACCTATAATCAAATGCACTCGTACATAATGATGAATTCTCTAACTTCCGTTCACCCTCAATTCCTTAAGCATGTAGTTGACATTAATAATTGTTAAGAAAATAGCGAAAAGGGTAAATGGAGTTCGTAGTACCTGTTGTTTGTCGTCTTCGACTTACACCGCCTCTTTTTCCTCTCTTTTATTTTTCAAGTTATAATAAAATAAATATTAAACCCTACTAACTTATTCTAATATATATGGGCCAAGTGATATAGGGTATTAACTAATTTAACAATTTAGTCCATTAATCACCAATCAAATTAATTATTTCAAATAACCTGCTAATTAAATAACCGTAAATATCGAATAATTCAAAATTTTCAAAAATGACCTTCAGGGTCATTACAGGATCATTTAAGGAAATATATTCTACCTAATTCAATCATGATTATGGAAGCTTGATTCAATGGTTAAATAAAACAAGTTTTATATAATTACATGCTACACAAATTCATATAAATACACGTAATTGAAATAATTATCTATAATTGTTCCTTCATTTAGTGGAATTTGACTTACCACTTATGATGTGTTGTTAAATAGTGTAAGAATTGAAGCATTATCACTTGAATGTATTCCTTCAGAAGTATTATTGAGTTCTTCTTGCATTCCTTTTGAAACTGATCTTTGCGTCAAATATGTATGCGATCTCCTAACAATGTGCATCTAGAAACTTCATCCTAAACTTATTTAAGCCTAATCACAAAAATTCAAGTTGACACATCGGTAGATTTTTCCAAGAACTATTCTTATCTTAAAAGATGTGAAATTTTTTAAATTTGGTATACCAATTAATAAGTTCATAATCACATTTTTACTATAAAAGCCCAGTTATCTGCTATTTCCTCACAATGCACATCATGTAACTTTATCCTAAAATTATTTAATACAAATCACCAAAATTCAAGTTGACATATCTATACATTTTTCAAAAGTCATTATTATCCTAAAAGATATCAGTAATTCTGAATTTGGTATGCTAATTAATAAGTCCACAAACAAATTTTACTATAAAAGCTCAATGCAATTTCTTTCATAACTACTTTCAAGCAAAATATATTTTTACATAGTATATTCCATCTCAAGCAAGGTTTCTACTTATTAACATTATTATTACAAGATTTTTGAATGTCAGACTATATGCATGAGTGGTTTTCATGATATCATCTACTATTTTAAACTAATTACTATTTTGATTTTATTTTATGTGTAGCTAAACTGAATACTTTCATCATCAACAACAAGTTCAACAAGAAGAAAGTTGTGTTCATAATGGGAGCCACAGGAACGAGAAAAACTCGTCTCTCTAATGTCCATGCCACCCATTTCCGAGGAGAAATAATCAACTATGACAAAATGCAAGTATATAAGGGACTTGAAATTGTTACAAACAAGATCACATACACCGAGAAACAAGGTGTACCGTACTATTTGCTAGGTATATATATTTATTTCCAACATTATTTATATCAAACGACTACCTAGATAATTTATTAGTAGTAATTATAGAGTCGATTGTAAAATATACTTTATTATTAACAAAATTATTTATTTCCATAGAGGTGGTGTCTGAGAAAGTTAATTTGGTTTTGGATATGAGATAAAAAAGATCTTTTTTCAGAAAAAAAAAATTATGAATCTTTTCTATTGATGGTAAGCCTTCGTACATCTCAACTAATTCGACGATGTGTGTGTGTGGAGGGAGAGGGGGAGGGTGTCTTTGCTATTCTCCACCGACATAAGAATTGATTAATATAATTTTTGAGTTCTAATATATGAGAAGAAATTATAAATTGATTTTGTCTCCATCAATGATTTGAACTAGAGACCTTATGATTCTTAAACCATTAACTTTTGAAATAAATCATATAATCCTATTAATAAATATGTTTAGAAAAAGACACATTTTAGTGATTAGTTTATTTTGATGTGAATATTAATTGACCGTTATTTTGTTTTGATTCACCGCAGAAGATTTCTGCTTACAAGCCATTGTCTACATAGAAATAATTATGAAGTCTGAATGTGTTCCAATCATTGTTGGAGTCAATTGATATATTGGAAAACTTGTAGAAGACCCTGCGTTCATGTTCAAATATAAGTATGAAAGTTGCATCATATGGATTGACGTAGAGCAATCAGTTTTGAACCCTAGAGTTTACATGAGGGTTGATCAAATGGTCAATTCAGGTAATTTTTCTAATTATGTTATATATCAATCAAGGCTTGCCTGGATGAAATATAATCATGCTTCTAGCTGAAATTTTTTTTATATAATTTTCTTATTAATAATTTTGATTTTCAAATCTATGTTCCAATAAATTAAATTATTCTTAAATTTATGTTGTATGCAGGGCTAGTGAATGAGGTGCGACAAATATTTATTCCTAATGCAGATTACACCAAAGGAATCAGACGGTCCATTAGTGTCCCTGAAATGGATAGGTATTTAAAAGAAGAAAACAATTTAGATGAAGACTATGAATCAAAGGAGATGATTCTTCAATCTTCAATTGCAAATGTCATACGTAATACCCGTACATTAATTTGTAACCAACTTGAGATGATTCAAGGATTGATAAATGTGCAAAGATGGTTGATGCACCATATTATTGCTACTGATGTTTTCAAAGAAGATAGAAAAGAAGGTGTTGATGAAGCATGGAGGAATATTGTTTTGAAACCATGCTTGGATATTGTGAAAATTTTTCTCAAAAATGATGATCAAAATATCATTATTGAGTCTACATAAACTAAAACTATTACGACAATAGTTTCATTTGAACGGTTGCTATTTGAAATTGTTTAATAGTTTTAGTGTTGTTCAATTATTTTCTTTAAATGTAATATTTTTATTTTATTTTCATGATATGACGAACAATGAGGGTGAATCTTTGCACCTTTATTGTTGAAATCATATTGATTTGTACATATTGCCTCCTTTTCAAGACTTCTAAGAGCATAATAATAAGACTTAGTTGATTAACAAAAGAGCTAACTTTTGTTTATGATTTTCTTTTGCATGCCTTTAAATATATTAGACGATTAAACTAATTATATACACATATTTTCAAGGTGTTAGAGTGCAAAGTGACCATAAATTCTTAGAAAGATTCTACCTTTAAAGAATTTGAAATAAGAAAATCCTTACCTCTAAAGTGTAAATTGATGCATAAACAAAAAGAAAAAATTATTTAATATGCAATCTGTTAATAATAATAATTTAAAGAAATTTGAGTTAAATATTTGTGACGTGTTATTTAATAGCCTAAGAATTTGAGTATTATCACTTGAATCATGATTTCATACGTATTGTTATTAGTTTCGTTTGCATGTCTCTTGGATTTGATCTTCTATTCAATCAAGTATGCGATCTCCTGACAATGAGCATCTAGCAATTTTATCCTAAAATTATTTAATGCTAATCACCAAAATCCAAGTTGATATATCCATATCACGATTTGAAAGAATCATTCTTATCCTTAAAGATATCTATTTATTCTAAATTTAGTTTTAGAAAATTTAATAATCTGAAAACAAAAATAAAGAAGGCTTGAGAACGACTTTCCTTAAACAAGATATTGCACGTGTATAGATTTGGGGAATATAGATAATTGCAGATTTTTCTATACTATGTCTGGGGAAAACATTGATATTTATATAGCAAAGATGGTACCTACATATTTAAGTTTTATACAAATATTTATTTTAAGGTCCGATCCGATCCTAGCCCATGCCCAAACTCCAAGTCTAAGTCGTTGATATTTGATATATATTAATATAAATACGTACTTACACAATTACATGAGAACATTCTTAATGTCAACGTAACAGAGTGAAAAAAAATGACCGTAAATGTTGGGGGAGATTCTACCCTTAAAGAGTTCGAAAGAATAAAATCCTTAACACCAAACTTTAAATTGTCACTTTAACAAAGAAGAGAAAGTAGTAAATTTGCAATCTATCGGTAAGGATCATATAAGGAAATATATTCTACCTAATTCAATCATGATGATGGAAGCTTGATTCAATGGAGCGGGAGATGCAAGAGTAGTTCCCTAGCTTATTTGAGCCCTCAGGTACTTCTTTATCCTTACTTTCGCGGACGAAAGTCCTTTTAGTAGTGGATATTGTAATGACCCTCTAGGTCATTTCTGTGTTAATTCCTTCTTTCTATTGTTTAGAGCTTTCCTGTAGCGACCCCAAGTCATTTATGACTTGTTGGCACTGACTGTTCGATCGCCTGATCGTTCGTTTGGGTTTTATACCCGTTTTTCTGTTTTGGAGCTTTTGAACCTTGAAAAGTTGACTTCGGTCATAACTTTAGGTAAATGACCTCATATGAGAATTCTGACGGTTCTATCAGCTCCGGAAAGGCCAAATTAGGCCAGAAGCATGATTCGCACGAGTCTCGAGGTTTCAGTGTGAATTTGGGGCTGATTAGCTCTTTAGCTTTTGGAAATTGTTTAAGGTTGACTTTGGTCAAATTTCTTGGAAAACGCACTCGGATAAAAATTCCGACAGCGCGGTTAGTTTCGAAATGCCGAGTTTGGTCTAGAACGACCTTTCGAGAATTACCGGGAGCTTCCGATCAAAATTCGAGGCTCTTGGTAGAATTTGGCAAAAATGGCATATTGGGTGTGGGACCCACTTTTTATCAAAATGACCTCATATGGAAATTTCAACTGCACCATTGAGTCCGGAATGTCGAATTTTGTGGGGTAGCATATCTGGTTTATTTTCATCGTGTCCCGAACGAATTCCGAGGGTCTATTCAGAGACTTTGAAAAAAAGAAAAAAATCTGGTTGCTGGTGCAGATCTTTAGCGATCAGAATTTAGACTTTTAGCAACCAGAAATGGTCTTTAGCGACCAGTTTCGGGTTTTATAACCCAGAAATTTCAGCTTTTAGCCCTCATTTTCAAATAACAATTTCTCCCTCATCCGAGCTCCGATTTGAGTGATTCGAAGTCCTGTATGATTGTGGAGATTGTGGCTACGCAGTGGAGTGATCGGAATGTGTTGATGAACCCTCGTTTGTGGTGAATTTCAGCTCGAAGCTGCTGCCCATCAGGTGATTAGTTCATGATTTCTTCTTCATTTTACAACTTCAATATCTCGAGTACTAGAGCTCCATTTTTGGTGATTCAAAGTCCCAAGTGTTAGGGTTTTCATTTGCTTCGTGGATTTGAAGTTGGGGTTCGTTGGGGGCACCTCGTTCTACGTGAAATCAGAGGTAAACCCCTTATTTGGCCTATTGTTTTTAGTTTTGGATTTGTTATTGTTTAGTTGATTGGTAGTGGATCCGACCCCTATTTGATAAACTAGTTTAAGATTAGCGCTGGGGGAAGGATTTGGGACCTTTTGATGGAGTTAATTTCGGGAAATCCGGAGCGGGTCCCACTTTACCCGATTTTGACCCAAAAATTGGTCTATCTCCAAATTTGATGATTTTTGTGTCTAAACGACCATTGTGGCGCTGTGATTCTATTTTTTATAGAGTGACAGTAGTCTGAGGCCATTCGGGAAGGGAAAGCTTGGGTTGAGTGAATTAGAGCGCGTGTGATCGGCTATTTGGTAGGTTACGACTTCCTTTCCTTTTAGACTGAGCTTGAATGTGTAAATACTGTTAGATAACTGTGAATCTGGGGTGGTTAGCTAGGACTGTGATCCTATTCCTGATTTGCCCCAGTTTGGGATTGGTTGTTGATTGATTTGGATTAGTATCATGTTATAGGTTGGGTTGTTGACTTGTTTTGTTGTATATACTGTTGTGGTGTATTTGTTGGTGATTATTTGATGTTGCATGAGCAGGTTTGAGAATTGTGTTTGTGATTTGCTGCTTATTGAGATTTTGCCTTAGAATAGGTTGTTGTGATGATGACTTAGTGGGGTCCCACTTATTGAGTATGTATCCGACGGCGATTCGGATAACCTAGATCCTTGTAGAATGATATAGTAGATTTGGGTTTGATAGTGTGAGCCTTTGTATAGGCATTCCCGTGGCTCCCGTACCTTCTGATTCTTTTCCCTCTATTTTCTAAGATCGTGGGATGCTTCCGGAAGATGTTGCGTTGAGCCGATTGACAGATGAATGGTGTTAGGCTGGGAGCCTTCGTTTGACGTGCTTGTGGGCGGCGGCCCGTGATGGTTAGCCTTATGATGCGATGTTCGTAGTGGCTTTATCTGGTTTGAGGTTGTTAGCTCCAGTAAGAGACTGAGTTTATGCAGTTCGCGTCCGGTATTTCCAGCCCTAAGCTGACGGGGGTAGGCTATCCGCTCCTGTCCTTGACTGACGTTATACGATTGTAGCCAGTTATTTCTAGCGCGCGTCCGTGGAGCGTGAGCTACTAGTTCCAGCCCGTGTTTTGATGTTACTAGGACAGAATTGGTATTTCTAGTGATTGGACTGTTGAGCGTGGATTGATTAGCTCCCGTCCGAGACTGACGTTCCCAGTTCGAGTTCGATATTTCCAGCTCGAGACCGTAGAGCGAGAGGTATTATTACAGTCCGAGACTGTTGTTTCCGGTTAGAGTCCGGCATTTTCAGCTCGTGACTGATGATTTGGATTGGGCCCATGTGTTGATTGTTGAGCGGGGCTCGGATATATTTTATGATCGAGCTGGGCTCGAAGGTTGATATTGATTGAATTGGGCTCAGGTATTGGTTGTGATTGCGCTAGGCCCAAACGATGGTTTCAGAGTCTGGGACCCTTGGTTCGAGGTTTATGGAATTGGTATTACTTCGCTTCTATAGTTAGCTCTTATGTGTAACTGTCGGGCTTATGGGAGTCCGTTCGGGTTTTTATTTAAACTTGCGCACGAGTGTGCCCATCGGGTCTTATGGGGGCTCAGCTGGGTTTAGTTAGCTAGTTATCTTCGGTTGGTTATCATTGTTCGGTTTTCGTTCTTTTGACCTCTGTTGTTGTTGTTGCTGATTCTATCTTGTCTGCCTTTGTTTACCTTTCTTGCTCAGTTGGCCTATGATGCCTACTGGGTACCTGTAGTTTTGTTACTCATACTACACTCTACATCTATTTTCGTGATGCAGGTCCGAGCACCAGCTATCAGCGTTGAGATCGGGCCGGGAGCTGTCAATTCGGGAGACTAGGGTGAGCACTTTGGCATTTTGGGATCACTAGCTTCCTTCTGTTTATATATTTTGGCTTGTCTTTTGTTTTTGAGACAGTTGTTTCAGTGGTCCACTTTCGGGACATGTACTCTTTTTAGTAGTTCTGTACTCGTGACTTCCAAATTTTGGGAGGTGTTGTATATATATTTTGGTCGTGTTCCAACTTTCCTTATATGTTCTATTGTATGCTTCCGCTTGGTCATGGATTAGTTCCCACTCGTAGTCCCGTTACTGTTAAGTTTTGGGATAGAGTTTGGCTGGCCTACCAGAGGGTCGTAGGCGCCATCATGACCTGAGAATTTGGGTCGTGACACTACATAAACTAAAACTATTATGACAATAGTTTCATTTGAACGGTTGCTATTTTAAACTGTTTAATAGTTTTAGTGTTGTTCAATTATTTTCTTTATATAATATTTTTATTTTATTTTCATGATATGATGAATAGTGAGGGTGAATCTTTGCACCTTTATTGTTGAAATCTTATTGATATGTTTATATTGTCTCCTTTTCAGGACTTCTAAGAGAAAAATAATAAAACTTAGTTGATTAACAATAGAACTCACTTTTGTTTATGATTTTTTTTTGCATGCCTTTAAATATATTAGACGATTAAACAAATTATCTACACATATTTTCAAGGTGTTAGAGTGCAATGTGACCGTAAATTATGAGAAAGATTCTACCTTTAAATAATTTGAAATAAGAAAATCCTTACCTCTAAAGTGAAAATTGATGCATAAACAAAAAGAAAAAATTAGTTAATATGCAATCTGTTAATAATAATAATTTAAAGGAATTTGAGTTAAATATTTGTGACGTGTTGTTTAATAGCCTAAGAATTTGAGTATTATCACTTGAATCATGACTTCACACATATTATTATTAGTTCCTTTTGCATGTCTCTTGGAGTCGATCTTCTCTTCAACCAAGTATGCGATCTCTTGACAATGTGCATCTAGCAATTTTATCCTAAAATTATTTAACGCTTTTCACCAAAATCCAAGTTGATATATCCATATCACGATTTTAAAGAATCATTCTTATCCTTAAAGATATCTATTTATTCTAAATTTAGTGTTAGAAAATTTAATAATCTGAAAACAAAAATAAAGAAGGCTTGAGAACGACTTTCCTTAAAGAAGATATTGCACGTGTATAGATTTGGGGAATATAGATAATTGCAGATTTTTCTATGCTATGTCTGGGGAAAACATTGATATTTATAGAGAAAAGATGATACCTACATATTTAAGTTTTATACAAAAATTTACTTTAAGGTCGGATCCGATCCAAGCCCAAGCCCAAAGTCCAAGTCCAATCATTGATATTTGATATATATTAATATAAATACGTACTAACACAATTAGATGAGATTATTCTTAATGTCAACGTAATAGAGTGAAAAAAAACGACCGTAAATGTTGGGGGAGATTCTACCCTTAAAGAGTTCGAAAAAATAAAATCCTTAACTCCAAATTTAAAATTGTCACTTTAACAAAGAAGAGAAAGTAGTAAATTTACAATCTAACGGTACTAATCATTTAAGGAAATATATTCTACCTAATTCAATCATGATGATGGAAGCTTGATTCAATGGAAATATATTCTACCAATTAATAAGTTCATAATCACATTTTTACTATAAAAACTCAGTTATATCAAATCTCCTAACAATGCACATCTTGTAACTTTATCCTAAAATTATTTAATACTAATCACAAAAAGTCAAGTTGACATATCTATACATTTTTCAAAATTCATTATTATCCCAAAAGATATCAGTAATTCTGAATTTGGTATGCCAATTAATAAGTCCAGAAACACATTTTACTATAAAAGCTCAATGCAATTTGTTTCATAACCACTTTCAAGAAAAATATATTTGTACATAGTATATTCCATCTCAAGCAAGGTTTCTACTTATTAACTTTATATTTACAAGATTTTTGAATGTCTGACTGTATGCATTAGTGGTTTTCATGATATTATCTACTATTTTAAACTAATTACTATTTTGATTTATTTTATGTGTAGCTAAAGTGAATACTTTCATCATCAACAACAAGTTCGACAAGAATAAAGTGGTGTTCATAATGGGAGCCACAGGAACGGGAAAAACTCGTCTCTCTATTGATCTTGCCACCCATTTTCAAGGAGAAATAATCAACTCTGACAAAATGCAAGTATATACGGGACTTGAAATTGTTACCAACAAGATCACAAACACCGAGAAATAAGGAGTACCGCTCTATTTGCTAGGTATATATATTTATTTCAAACAGTATTTATATCAAATGACTACCTAGGTAATTTATTAGTAGTAATTATAGATTCGAGAGTAAAATATATATTATTATTAAAAAAATTATTTATTTCCATAAAAGTGGTGTCTGAGAAAGTTAATTTGGTTTCTGATATGACATAAAAAAGATCTTTTTTCAAAAAAAAAAATTATGAATCCTTTCTATTGATGGTAAGCTTTCGTGCAAAACAACTAATTCGACGGTGTGTGTGTATGGAGGGGTAGGCAGAGGGTGTCTTTGCTATTCTCCACTGACGTAACAATTGATTAATATATCTATTGAGTTCTAATATATGAGAAGAAATTATTAATTGATTTTTTCTCCATCAATGATTTGAACTAGAGACCTTATGATTCTTAAACCATTAACTTTTAAAATAAATCATATTTATAAATATGTATAGAAAAAGACACATTTTAGTGATTAGTTTATTTTGAGGTGAATATAAATTAACCGTCATTTTGTTTCACATTTTCTTAGGTGAAATTGAGCCAGATTCCGATTTCAACGCAGAAGATTTCTGCTTACAAGATATTGTCTACATAGAAAAAATTTTAAAGTCTGAATGTATTCCAATCATTGTTGGTGGGTTAAATTCATATATTGAAAAACTTGTAGAAGACCCTGTTGTCATGCTCAAATATAAGTATGAAAGTTACTTCATTTGGATTAAGGTAGAGCAATTAGTCTCGAACCCTAGAGTTGACATGAGGGTTGATCAAATGGTCAATTCAGGTAATTTTTCTAATTATTTTATATTTCAATCAAGGCTTGCCTGGATGAAATATAATCATGCTTCTAGCTGAAATTTTTTTTATATAATTTTCTTATTAATAATTTTGATTTTCAAATCTATGTTCCAATAAATTAAATTATTCTTAAATTTATGTTGCATGCAGGGCTAGTGAATGAGGTGCGACAAATATTTATTCCTAATGCAGATTACACCAAAGGAATCAGACGGTCCATTAGTGTCCCTGAAATGGATAGGTATTTAAAAGAAGAAAACAATTTAGATGAAGACTATGAATCAAAGGAGATGATTCTTCAATCTTCAATTGCAAATGTCATACGTAATACCCGTACATTAATTTGTAACCAACTTGAGATGATTCAAGGATTGATAAATGTGCAAAGATGGTTGATGCACCATATTATTGCTACTGATGTTTTCAAAGAAGATAGAAAAGAAGGTGTTGATGAAGCATGGAGGAATATTGTTTTGAAACCATGCTTGGATATTGTGAAAATTTTTCTCAAAAATGATGATCAAAATATCATTATTGAGTCTACATAAACTAAAACTATTACGACAATAGTTTCATTTGAACGGTTGCTATTTGAAATTGTTTAATAGTTTTAGTGTTGTTCAATTATTTTCTTTAAATGTAATATTTTTATTTTATTTTCATGATATGACGAACAATGAGGGTGAATCTTTGCACCTTTATTGTTGAAATCATATTGATTTGTACATATTGCCTCCTTTTCAAGACTTCTAAGAGCATAATAATAAGACTTAGTTGATTAACAAAAGAACTCACTTTTGTTTATGATTTTTTTTTGCATGCCTTTAAATATATTAGACGATTAAATTAATTATCTACACATATTTTCAAGGTGTTAGAGTGCAAAGTGACCATATATTATGAGAAAGATTCTACCTTTAAAGAATTTGAAATAAGAAAATCCTTACCTCTAAAGTGAAAATTGATGCATATACAAAAAGAAAATATTAGTTAATATGCAATCTTTTAATAATAATAATTTAAAGGAATTTGAGTTAAATATTTGTGACGTGTTTTTTAATAGCCTAAGAATTTGAGTATTATCACTTGAATCATGACTTCCCAAAAATTATTATTAGTTCCTTTTGCATGTCTCTTGGAGTCGATCTTCCCTTCAATCAAGTATGCGATCTCGTGACAATGTGCATCAAGCTAATTTATCCTAAAATTATTTAACGCTAATCACAAAAATCCATGTTGATATATCCATATCACGATTTTAAAGAATCTTTCTTATCCTTAAAGATATCTATATATTCTAAATTTAGTGTTAGAAAATTTAATAATCTGAAAACAAAAATAAAGAAGGCTTGAGAACGACTTTCTTTAAAAAAGATATTGCACGTGTATAGATTTGGGGAATATAGATAATTGCAGATTTTTCTATGCTATGTCTGGGGAAAACATTGATATTTATAGAGCAAAGATGTTAAATAGTGTAAGAATTGAAGAATTATCACTTGAATGTATTCCTTCAGAAATATTGTTGAGTTCTTCTTGCATTCCTTTTGAAACTAATCTTTCAGTTAATTATGTATGCGATCTCCTAACAATGTGCATCTAGAAACTTCATCCTAAAATTATTTAAGCCTAATCACCAAAATTCAAGTTGACACATCTGTAGATTTTTTCAAGAACTATTCTTATCCTAAAAGATATGAAATTTTTTTAAATTTAGTATACCAATTAATAAGTTCATAATCACATTTTTACTATAAAAGCCCAGTTATATGCGATCTCCTAACAATGCACATCTTTTAACTTTATCATAAAATTATTTAATACTAATCACAAAAATTCAAGTTGACATATCTATACATTTTTCAGAAGTCATTATTATCCTAAAATATTTCAGTAATTCTGAATTTTGTATGCCAATTAATAAGTCCACATACACATTTTACTATAAAAGCTCAATCCAATTTCTTTCATAACTACTTTCAAGAAAAATATATTTTTACATAGTATATTCCATCTCAAGCAAGGTTTCTACTTATTAACTTTATATTTACAAGATTTTTGTAAGACTGGCTGTATGCATGAGTGGTTTTCATGATATTATCTACTATTTAAAACTAATTACTATTTTGATTTTATTTTATGTGTAGCTAAAATGAATATTTTTATCATCAACAACAAGTTCAACAAGAAGAAAGTGGTGTTCATATTGGGAGCCACAAAAACGGGGAAAACTCGTCTCTCTATTGACCTTGCCATCCATTTTCGAGTAGAAATAATCAACTCTGACAAAATGCAAGTATATAAGGGACTTGAAATTGTTACCAACAAGATCACATACACCGACAAACAAGGTGTACCACACCCTTTGCTAGGTATATATATTTATTTCCAACAGTATTTATATCAAATGACTACCTAGATAATTTATTAGTAGTAATTATAGATTCGAGTGTAAAATATACTTTATTATTAAAAAAATTATTTATTTCCATAAAAGTTGTGTCTGAGAAAGTTAATTTGGTTTCGAATATGAGATAATAAAGATCCTTTTTCAAAAAAAAAATTATGAATCTGTTCTATTGATGGTAAACTTTCGTGCATCTCAACTAATTCGACGACGTGTCTGAATGGAGGGGGAGGGGGAGAGTGTCTTTGCTATTCTCCACTGACATAAGAATTGATTAATATATCTATTGAGTTCTAATATATGAGAAGAAATTATTAATTGATTTTGTCTCCATCAATGATTTGAACTAGAGACCTTATGATTCTTAAACCATTAACTTTTAAAATAAATCATATAATCATATTTATAAATATGTTTAGAAAAAGACACATTTTCGTGATTAGTTTATTTTGATGTGAATATTAATTGATTGTTATTTTGTTTCAAATTTTCTTAGGGAAATTGAGCCGGATTCTGACTTCACCGCAGAAGATTTCTGCTTACAAGAGATTGTCTTCATCGAAAATTTTTTGAAGTCTGAATGTGTTCCAATCATTGTTGGAGGGTCAAATTCATATATTGAAAAACTTGTAGAAGACCCTACGTTCATGTTCAAATATAAGTATGAAAGTTGCTTCATTTGGATTGACGTAGAGCAATCAATCTTGAACCCTAGAGTTGACATTAGGGTTGATCAAATGGTCAATTCAGGTAATTTTTCTAATTATTTTATATATCAATCAAGGCTTGCCTGGATGAAATATAATAATGCTTCTAGTTGAAATTTTTTTTATATAATTTTTTTAATAATATTTTTAATATCGAAATCTATGTTCCAATAAATAAAACTATTCTCAAATTTATGTTGCATGCAGGGCTAGTGGATGAGGTGCGATAAATATCTATTCCTGATTTAGATTACACCAAAGGAATCAAACGGTCCATTGGTGTCCCTAAAATGGATAGATATTTAAGAGAAGAAAAAAATTTAGACGAAGATGATGAATCAAAAGAGATGATTCTTCAATCTTCAATTGCAAATGTCAAGCGCAATACCCGTACATTAATTTGTAACCAACTAGAGAAGATTCAACGATTGATAAATGAGCAAAGCTAGTGGATGCACCATATTATTACTAGTGATGTTTTCAAAGAAGATAGAAATGAAGGTGTTGATGAAGCATAAAGGAATATCGTTTTGAAACCATGCTTGGATATTGTGAATTTCTTTTTTCAAAAATGATGATTAAAATATCATTATTGAGTCTACATAAACTAAAACTATTACGACAATAGTTTCATTTGAACGGTTGCTATTTGAAACTGTTTAATAGTTTTAGTGTTGTTCAATTATTTTCTTTAAAAGTAATATTTTTATTTTATTTTAAGGATATGACGAACAGTGAGTGTTAATCTTTGCACCTTTATTCTTAAAATCATATTGATATGTACATATTGTCTACTTTTCAAGACTTCTAAGAGCATAATAATAAGACTTAGTTTATTAACAAAAGAACTCACTTTTGGAGTCGATCTTCTCTTCAAACAAGTATGCGATCTCCTGACAATGTGCATCTAGCAATTTTATCCTAAAATTATTTAACGCTAATCACCAAAATCCAAGTAGATGTATCTTTATTACGATTTTAAAGAATCATTCTTATCCTTAAAGATATCTATTTATTCTAAATTTAGTGTTAGAAAATTTAATAATCTGAAAACAAAAATAAAGAAGGCTTGAGAACGACTTTCCTTAAAGAAAATATTGCACGTGTATAGATTTGGGGAATATAGATAATTGCAGATTTTTCTATGCTATGTCTTGGGAAAACATTGATATTTTCAGGGCAAAGATGATACCTACATATTTAAGTTTTATACAAATATTTATTTTTAGGTCCGATCAGATCCAAGCCCAAGCCCCAAGTCCAAGTCCAAGTCCAAGTCCAAGTCATTGATATTTGATATATATTAATATAAATACGTACTTACACAATTACATGAGATCATTATTAATGTCAACGTATTACAGTGAAAAAAAAATGACCGTAAATGTTGGGGGAGATTATACCCTTAAAGAGTTCGAAAGAATAAAATCCTTAACTCCAAATTTAAAATTGTCACTTTAACAAAGAAGAGAAAGTAGTAAATTTGCAATCTATCGGTAAGGATCATGTAAGGAAATATATTCTACCTAATTCAATCATGATGATGGAAGCATGATTCAATGGTTAAATAGAATTTTTTTATTATTATTAAATGCTACACAAATTCATATAAATATTGTTAATTGAAATAATTATCGATAATTGTTCCTTCATTTAGTGGAATTTGACTTACCACTTATGATATGTTGTTAAATAGTGTAAGAATTGAAGCATTATCACTTGAATGTATTCCTTCAGAAATATTATTGAGTTCTTCTTGTATTCCTTTTGAAATCGATCTTTCCGTCAAATATGTATGCGATCTCCTAACAATGTGCATCTAGAAACTTCATCCTAAAATTATTTAAGGCTAATCACCAAAATTCAAGTTGAACCATTTTTTCAAGAACTATTGTTATCCTAATATGAATTTTTTTAAATTTGGTATACCAATTAATAAGTTCAAAATCACATTTTTACTATAAAAGCCCAGTTATATGCGATCTCCTAACAATGCACATCTTATAACTTTATCCTAAAATAATTTAATACTAATCACAAAAATTTAAGTTGACATATCTATACATTTTTCAGAAGTCATTATTATCCTAAAAGATATCAGTAATTCTGAATTTGGTATGCCAATTAATAAGTCCACAAAAACATTTTACTATAAAAGCTCCATGCAAATTCTTTCATAACCACTTTCAAGTGAAATATATTTTTACATAGTATATTCCATCTTTAGCAAGGGTTCTACTTATTAACTTTATATTTACAAGATTTTTGAACGTCTGACCGTATGCATGAGTGGTTTTCATGATAATATCTACTATTTTAAACTAATTACTATTTTGATTTTATTTTTTGTGTAGCTAAAATGAAAAATTTCATCATCAACAACAAGTTCAACAAGAAGAAAGTGGTGTTCATAATGGGAGCCACAGGAACGTGTAAAACTCATCTCTCTATTGACCTTGCCACCCATTTTCGAGGAGAAATTATCAACTCTGACAAAATACAAGTATAAAAGGGACTTCAAATTGTTACCAACAAGATCACAAACACCGAGAAACAAGGTGTACCGCACTATTTGCTAGAATTATATATTTATTTCCTACATCATTTATATCAAATGACTACCTTGATAATTTAATAGTAGTAATTATATATTCGAGTGTAAAATATACTTTATTATTAAAAAAATTATTTATTTCCATAAAAGTTGTGTCTTAGAAAGTTAATTTGGTTTCAGATATGAGATAAAAAAGATCTTTTTTCAAAAAAAAAATTATGAATCTTTTCTATTGATGGTAAGCTCCCGTGAATCTCAACTAATTAGACGATGTGTGTGTACGGAGGGGGAGGGGGAGGGTGTCTTTGCTATTCTCCACAGACATAAGAATTAATTAATATATCTATTGTGTTCTAATATATGAGAAGAAAGTATTAATTGATTTTGTCTCCATCAATGATTTGGACTAGAGACCTTATGATTCTTAAACCATTAACTTTTAAAATAAATCATATAATCATATTTATAAATATGTTTAGGAAAAGAAACATTTTAGTGATTAGTTTATTTTGATGTGAATATTACTTTACCGTTATTTTGTTTCACATTTTCTTAGGTGAAATTGAGCCAGATTTCGACTTCACCGCAGAAGATTTCTGCTTACAAGCCATTGTCTACATAAAATTTTTTTTGAAGTCTGAATGTGTTCCAATCATTGTCGGATGGTCAAATTCATATATTGAAAAACTTTTAGAAGACCCTGCGTTCATGTTCAAATATAAGTATGAAAGTTTCTTCATTTGGATTGACGTAAAGCAATCAGTCTTGAACCCTAGAGTAGACATGAGGGTTGATCAAATGGTCAATTCAGGTAATTCTTCTAATTATTTTATATATCAATCAGGCTTGCCTGGATGATATATAATCATGCATCTAGCTGAAATTTTTTTTATATAATTTTCTTAATAATATTTTTTATTTTTAAATCTATGGTCCAATAAATTAAACTATTCTTAAATTTATGTTGCATGCAGGGCTAGTGGATGAGGTGCGACAAATACTTATTCCTGATGCATATTACACCAAAGGAATCAGAAGGTCCATTTGTGTCCCTGGAATCGATAGATATTTAAGAGAAGAAATAAATTTAGACGAAGATGATGAATCAAAGGAGTTGATTCTTCAATCTTCAAATGCAAATGTCAAGCGTAATACCTGTACATTAATTTGTAACCAACTTGAGAAGATTCAACGATTGATAAATGAGCAAACCTGGTTGATGCACCATGTTATTGCTACTGACATTTTAAAAGAAGATAGAAAAGAAGGTGTTGATGAAGCATAAAGGAATATCGTTTTGAAACCATGCTTGGATATTGTGAAAAATTTTCTCAAAAATGATGATCAAAATATCATTATTGAGTCTACATAAACTAAAACTATTACGACAATTGTTTCATTTGAACGGTTGCTATTTGAAATTGTTTAATAGTTTTAGTGTTGTTCAATTATTTACTTTAAATGTAATATTTTTATTTTATTTTCATGAAATGACGAACAATGAGATTGAATCTTTGCACCTTTATTGTTGAAATTATATTGATATGTACATATTGTCTCCTTTTCAAGACTTCAATGAGCATAATAATAAGACTTAGTTGATTAACAAAAGAACTCACTTTTGTTTATGATTTTTTTTTTGCATGTCTTTAAATATATTAGACGATTAAACTAATTATCTACACATATTTTCAAGGTGTTAGAGTGCAAAGTGACCATAAATTATGAGAAAGATTCTACCTTTAAACAATTTGAAATAATAAAATTCTTACCTCTAAAGTGAAAAATTGATGCATAAACAAAAAGAAAAAATTAGTTAATATGCAATCTGTTAACAATAATAATTTAAAGGAATTTGAGTTAAATATTTGAGACGTGTAGTTTATTAGCCTAAGAATTTGAGTATTATCACTTGAATCATGACTTCAAACATATTATTATTAGTTCCTTTTGCATGTCTCTTGGAGTCGATCTTCGCTTCAATCAAGTATGCGATCTCCTGACAATGTGCATCTAGCAATTTTATCCTAAAATTATTTAATGCTAATCACCAAAATCTAAGTTGATATATCCATATCACGATTTTAAAGAATCATTCTTATCCTTAAAGATATCTATTTATTCTAAATTTAGTGTTAGAAAATTTAATAATCTGAAAACAAAAATAAAGAAGGCTTGAGAACGACTTTCCTTAAAGAAGATATTGCACGTGTATAGATTTGGGGAATATAGATAATTGTAGATTTTTCTATGCTATGTCTTGGGAAAACATTGATATTTTCAGGGCAAAGATGATACCTACATATTTAAGTTTTATACAAATATTTATTTTAAGGTCCGATCCGATCCAAGCCCAAGCCCCAAGTCCAAGTCCAAGTCCAAGTCATAGATATTTGATATATATTAATATAAATACGTACTTACACAATTACATGAGATCATTATTAATGTCAACGTATTACAGTGAGAAAAAAAAGACCGTAAATGTTGGGGGAGATTATACCCTTAAAGAGTTCGAAAGAATAAAATCCGTAACTCTAAATTTAAAATTGTCACTTTAACAAAGAAGAGAAAGTAGTAAATTTGCAATCTATCGGTAAGGATCATTTAAGGAAATATATTCTACCTATATCATTAATCATGATGATGGAAGCTTGATTTAATGGTTAAATAAAATAAAGTTTTATATTATTACATGATACACAAATTCATATAAATACTCGTAATTGAAATAATTATCGATAATTGTTCCTTCATTTAGTGGAATTAGACTTACCACTTATGATGCGTTGATAAATAGTGTAAGAATTGAAGCATTATCACTTGAATGTATTCCTTCATAAATATTATTGAGTTCTTCTTGCATTCCTTTTGAAACCGATATTTCCGTCAATTATGTATGCGATCTCCTAACAATTTGAATCTAGAAACTTCATCCTAAAATTATTTAAGCCTAATCACTAAAATTCAAGTTGACACATTTGTAGATTTTTTCAAGAAATATTCTTATCCTAAAACATATGAATTTTTTTTAATATGGTATACCAATTAATAAGTTCATAATCACATTTTTACTATAAAAGCCCAGTTATATGCGATCTCCTAACAATGCACATCTTGTAACTTTATCCTAAAATTATTTCATCCTAATCACAAAAATTCAAGTTGACATATTTATTTATTTTCAAAACATGATATTATCCTTCAAGATATCAGTAATTCTGAATTTGGTATGCCAATTAATAAGTCCACAAACACATTTTACTATAAAAGCTCAATGCAATTTCTTTCTTAACCACTTTCAAGCAAAATATATTTTTACGTAGTATATTACATCTCAAGCAAGATTTCTACTTATTAACGTTATATTTACAAAAAAATTGAATGTCTGACGGTGTGCATGAGTGGTTTTCATTATATTATTTACTACTTTAAACTAATTACTATTTTGATTTTATTTTATGTGTAGCTAAAATGAATACTTTCATCATCAACAACAAATTCAACAAGAAGAAAGTGGTGTTCCTAATGGGAACTAGAAGAACGGGAAAAACTCGTCTCTCTATTGACCTTGCCACCCATTTTCGAGGAGAAATAATCAACTCTAACAAAATGCAAGTATATAAGAGACTTGAAATTGTTATCAACAAGATCACAGACACCGAGAAACAAGGTGTACCGCACTATTTGCTAGGTATATATATTTATTTCAAACAGTACTTATATCAAATGACTACCTAGATAATTTATTAGTAGTAATTATAGATTCGAGTGTAAAATATACTTTATTATTAAGAAAATTATTTATTTCCATAAAAGTGGTGTCTGAGAAAGTTAATTTGGTTTCAGATATGAGATAAAAAAGATCTTTTTTAAAAAAAAATAAAAAAATTATGAATCTATTCTATTGATGGTAAGCTTTCGTGCATCTCAACTAATTCGACGATGTGTGTGTATGGAGGAGTAGGGGGAGGGTGTCTTTGCTATTCTCCACCGACATAACAATTGATTAATACATCTATAGAGTTCTAATATATGAGAAGAAATTATTAATTGATTTTGTCTCCATCAATGATTTGAACTAGAGACTTTATGATTCGTATACCATTAACTTTTAAAATAAATCATATAATCATATTTATAAATATGTCTAAAAAAAGACACATTTTAGTGATTAGTTTATTTTGATGTGAATATTAATTGAACGTTGTTTTGTTTCCCATTTTCTTAGGTGAAATTGAGCTAGATTCTAATTTCACCGCAGAAGATTTCTTCTTACAAGCCATTGTCTACATAGAAATTTTTTTTACGTCTGAATATGTTCCAATCATTGTTGGAGGGTAAAATTCATATATTGAAAAACTTGTAGAAGACCCTGCGTTCATGTTCAAATATAAGTATGAAAGTTGCTTCATTTGGATTGACGTAGAGTAATCAGTCTTGAACCGTAGAGTTGACATGAGGGTTGATCAAATGGTCAATTCAGGAATATTTTCTAATTATTTTACATATCATCAAGGCTTGTCAAGATGAAATATAATCATGCTTTTAGCTGAATTTTTTTTAATTTAATTTTCTTAATAATATTTTTGATTTTCAAATCTATGTTCCAATAAATTAAACTATTCTTAAATTAATGTTGCATGCAGGGCTAGTGGATGAGGTGCGACAAATACTTATTCCTGATGCATATTACACCAAAGGAATCAGACGGTCCATTGGTGTCACTGAAATGCATAGATATTTAAGAGAAGAAAAAAATTTAGACGAAGATGATGAATCAAAGGAGATGATTTCGTCAATCTTCAATTGCAAATGTCAAGCGTAATACCCGTACATTAATTTGTAATCAACTTGAGAAGATTTAACGATTGATAAATGAGCAAAGCTGGTTGATGCACCATATTATTGCTACTGATGTTTTCCAAGAAGATAGAAAAGAAGCTGTTGATGAAGCATGGAGGAATATCGTTTTGAAACCATGCTTGGATATTGTGAAAATATTTCTCACAAATGATGATCAAAATATCATTATTGAGTCTACATAAACTAAAACTATTACGACAATAGTTTCATTTGAACGGTTGCTATTTGAAACTGTTTAATAGTTTTAGTGTTATTCAATTATTTTCTTTAATTGTAATATTTTTATTTTATTTTCATGATATGACGAACTGTGAGGGTTAATCTTTGCACCTTTATTGTTGAAATCATATTGATATGTACATATTGTCTCCTTTTCTAGACTACTAAGAGCATAATAATAAGACTTAGTTGATTAACAAACGTACTCACTTTTGTTTATGATTTTTTTTTGCATGCCTTTAAATATATTAGATGATTAAACTAATTATCTACACATATTTTTGATGTTAGAGTGCAATGTGACCATAAATTATGAGAAAGATTCTACCTTTAAAGAATTTGAAATAAGAAAATCCTTACCTCTAAAGTGAAAATTGATGCATAAACAAAAAGAAAAAATTAGTTAATAATAATAATAATTTAAAGGAATTTGAGTATAATATTTGTGACGTGTTGTTTAATAACCTAAGAATTTGAGTATTATCACTTGAATCATGACTTCACACATATTATTATTAGTTTCTTTTGCATGTCTCTTGGAGTCGATCCTCTCTTTAATCAAGTAGGCGATCTCCTGACAATGTGCATCTAGAAGTTTTATCCTAAAATTATTTAGCGCTAATCACAAAAATCGAAGTTGATATATCCATATCACGATTATAAAGAATCATTCTTATCCTTATAGATATCTATTTATTCTAAATTTAGTGTTAGATAATTTAATAATCTTAAAACAAAAATAAAGAAAGCTTGAGAACGACTTTCCTTAAAGAAGATATTGCACGTGTATAGATTTGGGGAATATAGATAATTACAGATTTTTCTATGCTATGTCTGGGGAAAACATTGATATTTATAGAGCAAAGATGATACCTACATATTTAAGTTTAATACAAATATTTTTTTAAGGTCCGATCCGATCAAAGCCCTAGCCCCAAGTCCAAGTTCAAGTCATTGATATTTGATATATATTAATATAAATATGTACTTACACAATTACATGAGATCATTCTTAATGTCAACGTAACAGAGTGAAAAAAAATGACCATAAATGTTGGGGGAGATTCTACCCTTAAAGAGTTCGAAAGAATAAAATCCTTACTCCAAATTTAATATTGTCACTTTAACAAAGAAGAGAAAGTAGCAAATTTGCAATCTATCGGTAAGGATTATTTAAGGAAATATATTCTACCTAATTCAATCATGATGATGGAAGCTTGATTCAATGGTTAAATAAAAAAAATGTATGTTATTACATGCTACACAAATTCATATAAATACTCGTAATTGAAATAATTATCGATAATTGTTCCTTTATTTAGTGGAATTTGACTTACCACTTATGATGTGTTGTTAAATAGTGTAAGAATTGAAGCATTATCACTTGAATGTATTCCTTCAGAAATATTATTGAGTTCTTCTAGCATTTCTTTTGAAACCGATCTTTCCGTCAGATATGTATGCGATCTCCTTACAATGTGCATCTAAGAACTTCATCCTAAAATTATTTAAGCCTAATCACCAAAATCAAGTTGACACATCTGTAGATTTTTGCAAGAAAGATATAAAAAAAATTTAATTTGGTATACCAATTAATAAGTTCATAATCACATTTTTACTATAAAAGCCTAGTTATATGCGATCTCCTAACAATGCACATCTTATAACTTTATCCTAAAATTATTTTATCCTAATCACCAAAATTCAAGTTGACATATCTATACATTTTTGAATAGTCATTATTATCCTATAAGATATCAGTAATTCTAAATTTGGTATGCCAATTAATAAGTCCACAAACACATTTTACTATAAAAGCTCAATGCAATTTCTTTCATAACCACTTTCAAGCAAAATATATTTTTACATAGTATATTCCATATCAAGCAAGGTTTCTACTTATTAACTTTATATTTACAAGATTTTTGAATGTCTGGCTATATGCATGAATGGTTTTCTTGATATTATCTACTATTTTAAACTAATTACTATTTTGATTTTATTTTATGTGTAGCTAAAATGAATACTTTTATCATCAACAACAAGTTCAACAATAAGAAAGTGGTGTTCATAATGGGAGCGACAGGAACGGGAAAAACTCATCTCTCTATTAGTCACGACCCAATTTCTCAAGTAATGATGGCGCCTACCAACCCACCAGTAGGCCAGCCAAAACCCTATCCCAGAACTAAACAGTAACGGGACTAAGGGTGGGAACTAATCCATAGCCAAGCGGAAGCATACAATAAGAGCACTCACGAAAGCTGGAACGGAACCAAAATAATATATACAACACCTCCCTAAACCTGGAAGTCACAAGTACAGAACTACTAAAAAGAGTACAAGTCCCGAAAGTGGACCACTGGAACAACTGTCTCGAAAACAAAAGACAAGCCGAAACATATAAACAGAAGGAGACTGGTAATCCCAAAACGCCAAGTGCTCACCCTCGTCTCCTGAACAGACCGTTGCAGGCTCGATATCAACGTTGATAGCTGGTGCTCGGACTTGCATCACGAAAAAAGATGCAGAGTGTAGAATGAGTACCAACACAATAGGTACCCAATATGCATCATAGGCCGACTGAGCAAGAAAGGTAAAAACAAGCGGACAAGATAAAATCAGCACAAATAGAGGTCAACAGAACAAGAAACGAAAAATCTGAAAGGAAGCACAAAGAAATAACTAAAATAAACCCAGCTGAGCCCCCCATAAAACCCGCTGGGCACACTCGTGCGCAAGTTTAAATAAAACCTGAATGGACCCCCATAAGCCCGACAGGTATACAGAAGAGCTATTCTACAGAAACGAAGGAATAACCAACTCAAGAACAACACCAGGGCCCCGCCCAATCATTACCATCAGAGCCCCGCTCAGTCATAAATATCAGAGCCCAGCTCAGTCATAAATATAAGAGCCCAACTCAGTCATAAATATCAGAGCCCAACTCAGTGATCAGTCACGAGATGGAAATGCCGGACTCTAACCCGGCAACCTCAGCCTCGGACTGGCACAAACAGCCCACACTCAACAGTCTAACGCTGGAAATACTGGTTCCACCGGATACGTCGGTCGCATAGCTGGGACTAGTAGCCTATGCTCCACGGACTCACACTGGAAATAACGGGCTGCAATCATGTAACGTCAGCTGCGGACCGGAGCGGGTAGCCTACCCTCGTCAGCCTAGCACTGGAAATCTTGAGTGATAATTGAGTAACGTCAGCCGCGTACTGGAGCCAGCCTTCACAAACTGGATAAGCCACAAAAATAATGCACTAAGAGACTAAAATCACGGGCTGCCGCCCCAACATATATACCAACCGTAGGCTCCCAGCCTAACACAATCCAGCCGACAATCGGCGCAACCACGGTATCTTCCGGCAGCATCCCAAAAATCCCACCGATAAGGGGCAAAGAATCAGAAGGTCCGAAAGCCACGAAAATGCCTATACTAAGGCTCATAATCTGACCCAAGTCTGCTATATCAGTCTACAAGGATCTAGTCCATCTGAAAAGACGTCGGATACATACTCAAGTCAACGAGGTACATCAGACTATGTCAATAAATCACAACCTATTCTAAGGCAGAATCACAATAATCAGTCAATCATCAACCAGATTCACCCGGACCCACTCATGCAACATCAGATAACCATCAATAGATACCCCACAGCATGCATATCAGCAAATCAAATCAACAGCCCAACCTATAGCATGATACTAGCTCATAACAACCAACAGTCAACTCTAAACTGAGGAAGTAAACAATACTAACTAACCACCCCAGATTCACAAATATCAACTAGTATTTACACAATCAGGATCAGTCTAGAAAGAAGGGAAGTCGTAAGCAACCAAAAAGCCGATCACGCGCGCTCCAAGTCACTCAATTGGAGATTTCCCCTTCCGAACGGCCTCAGACTACTGCCACGCTACCAAAAATAGAATCACAGCGTCAATACGGTCATTTAGACACCTAAATTAACAAATTCGGAGACAGACCAATTTTTGGGTCAAAATCGAGCAAAGTGGGACCCACTCCGGATTTCCCGAAATTGACTCCGTCAAAAGGTCCCAAATTCTTCTCCGAACACTAATCCTAAACTATTTTATCAAATAGGGGTCAGATTCGCTCCCAATCAACCAAACAATAACAAATCTAAAACTAACAAAAATAGGCCAAATAAGAAACCAACGTCTAAAAGAACAGACACGATTTTAAGTTTCGTCGAATCTCTGGAGCATATAGGACGTCATGCAACATCAAAGAACTACCACCTTGCAAGTCCACTTTGCAAGTGCCTATTCCTTTGACTTCCAGTTTCGCATTATTTCCCACGTAGATCCACCTTGATTTAGATGAAACTTGACAAAACTCTACAAACGCTTCTCGATTTCGACTCACGTGGTCGGTGGATCCTGAGTCTACAATCCACATAGGATAAGATTCAGTTAATAAGAAAGTGCTAGAAACATATGTAGCACTTAGAGATGCATTTGGAAATGCTACTTTTTTCAGCTCGGTACATTCACGAGCAAAGTATCCCAACACTTGGCAATTATAGCACTTCATTTTTCACTTGTCTCTTTTCTTGAAGAACCGTTTTCTTTTCTTGGAATTAGGCTTCTTTTTTTTCTTAGTGGGTCCGTCTTCGGTCTCTTTGTCTTACCCATTCCTTTTCCAATTCTTCTTGTGGTTGAAGCCTGAAGACTTTGTGCCACTTGACTCTGCCACAAAGGCATTAGAGGCAGCTTTAGCAGCACCAAGCCGCTCATCCTCAAGTTCAACATGGCGAGCAATATCAGAAAAAGTTTTGATACTATCATTATGGGTCAAGTTAACCTTCAAATGTTCCCAATTACTGGGAAGAGACCGGATCACTTCCTGAACTTGTTGTTTATCCAAAAGAACATGGCCAACACTCTTGAGTTGGGCTATCATGTTTGTCATCACCTGGAGGTATTGTTTGACATTTTGATCATGACACTTCTTGTAAGTGTCAAATTTGATAGTCAACTTTCGGAGGCGGGTTACAGATGTACCCCCATATGTTCCTCGCAGATGTGCCCACATAGCATGAGCAGTAGGAAATTCTTCACATTCATGTATGAGGTCATCAACCATAGAACTAACTATTAATCCACGTGTCATGCAGAACGAGGTGCACCCATCGAACCGCAACCTCAAATATACGAAGCCAAAGAAAACCCGAACACTAGGGACTTTGAATCACCAAAAAAGGAGCTCTAGAACTCGAGATATCAAAATTTAAAATGAAGAAGAAATCATAAGTTGATGGCAGCAGCATCGAGCTGAATTTCACCAAAAACGAGGATTCACCAACACATTCAAATCACTCCACTGCCTAGCCACAATCTCAATAATCATACAGGACTTCGAATCACTCAAATTGGAGCTCGGATGAGGGAGAAATCGGCATTTGAAAATGAGGGTGAGAGCTGAAATTTCTGGGTTATAAAACCCAAACCTCGCCGCTAAAAACCATTTATTGTCACTAAAAGTCCAATTTCTGGTCGCTAAAGGTCTGCACCAGCAACCAGATTTTAGCTATTTTTTTAAAGTCTCCGAACAGACCCTCGGAATTCGTTCGGGACCCGATAAAAATAAAACAGATATGCTACCCTACTAAATTCGATATTCCGGATTCAATGGTGCAGTCAAAATTTCCATACGAGGTTGTTTCGACAAAAAGTGGGCCCCACACCCATTATGCAATTTTAGCCAAATTCTACAAAGGGCCTCAAATTTTGATTGGAAGCTCCCGGTAATTCTCGAAAGGCCTTTCTACACCAAACTCAGCATTCTGGAACTAACCGCGCTGTCGGAATTTTCATCCGAGTGCATTTTCCAAGTAAGTTGACCAAAGTCAACCTTAGGCCAATTTCCAAAGGCTAAAGAGGTAAGCTTTCGTGAATCTCAACTAATTCGACGATGTGTGTGTATGGAAGGGGAGGGGGAGAGTGTCTTTGCTATCTCCACCGACATAAGAATAGATTAATATATCTATTGAGTTCTAATATATGAGAAGAAATTATTAATTGATTTTGTCTCCATCAATGATTTGAACTAAAGACCTTATGATTATTAAACCATTAACTTTTTAAATAAATCATATAATTATATTTATAAATATGTTTAGAAAAAGACACATTTTAGTGATTAGTCTATTTTGATGTGAATATTAATTGACCGTTATTTTGCTTCACATTTTCTTAGGTTAAATTGAGCCAGATTCCGACTTCACCGCAGATGATTTCTTCTTACAAGACATTGTCTACATAGAAAAATTTATAAGTCTGAATGTGTTCCAATCATTGTTGGAGGGTCAAATTCATATATTGAAAAACTTGTAGAAGACCCTGCGTTCATGCTCAAATATAAGTATGAAAGTTGCTTCATTTGAATTGACGTAGTGCAATCAGTCTTGAACCCTAGAGTTGACATGAGGGTTGATCAAATGGTTAATTCAGGTAATTTTTCTAATTATTTTATATATCAATCAAGGCTTGCCTGGATGAAATATAATCATGCATCTTGTGAAAAATTTTTTATAGAATTTTCTTAATAATATTTTTTATTTTCAAATCTATGTTCCAATAAATTAAACTATTCTTAAATTAATGTTGCATGGAGGGCTAGTGGATGAGGTGCGACAAATATTTATTCCTGATGCAGATTACACCAAAGGAATCAAACGGTCCATTGGTGTACCTGAAATGCATAGATATTTAAGAGAAGAAAAAAATTTAGACGAAGATGATGAATCAAGGGAGATCATTCTTCAATCTTTAATTACAAATTTCAAGCGTAATACCAGTACATTAATTTGTAACCAACTTGAGAAGATTCAACGATTGATAAATGAGCAAAGCTGGTTGATGCACCATATTATTGCTACTGACGTTTTCAAAGAATATAGAAAACAAGGTGTTGATGAAGCATGGAGGAATATCATTTTGAAACCATGCTTGGATATTGTGAAATATATTCTCAAAAATGATGATCAAAATATCATTATTGAGTCTAAATAAACTAAAATTATTATGATAATAGTTTCATTTGGACGATTGCTATTTGAAACTGTTTCATAGTTTTAGTGTTGTTCAATTATTTTCTTTAAATGTAATATTTTTATTTTATTTTCATGGTATGACGAACAGTGAGATGAATCTTTGAACCTTTATTGTTGAAATCATATTGATATGTACATATAGTCTCCTTTTCAAGACTTCTAAGAGCATAATAATAAGACTTAGTTGATTAACAAAAGAACTCACTTTTGTTTATGATTTTTTTTTGCATGCCTTTAAATATATTAGACGATAAACTAATTATCTACACATATTTTCAAGGTGTTAGAGTGCAAAGTGATCATAAATTACTAGAAAGATTCTACCTTTAAAGAATTTGAAATAAGAAAATCCTTAACTCTAAAGTAAAAATTGATGCATAAACAAAAACAAAAAATTAGTTAATATGCAATCTGTTAATATTAATAATTTAAAGGAATTTAAGTTAAATATTTGGGACGTGTTTTTTAATAGCCTAAGAATTTGAGTATTATCACTTGAATCATGACTTCACACATATTATTATTAGATCCTTTTGCATGTCTCTTAGAGTCGATCTTCTCTTCAATCAAGTATGCGAGCTCCTGACAATGTGCATCTAGCAATTTTATACTAAAATTATTTAACGCTAATCACCAAAATCCAAGTTGATATATCCATATATCACGATTTTAAAGAATCATTCTTATCCTTAAAGATATCTATTTATTCTAAATTTAGAGTTAGAAAATTTAATAATCTGAAAACAAAAATAATTATAGATTTGGGGAATATAGATAATTGCAGATTTTTCTATGCTATGTCTGGGGAAAACATTGATATTTATAGAGCAAAGATGATACCTAATTATTTAAGTTTTATACAAATATTTATTTTAAGGTCCGATCCGATCCAAGCCCAAGCCCCAAGTCCAAGTCCAAGTCTTTGATATTTGATATATATTAATATAAATACGTTCTAACACAATTACATGAGATCATTCTTATTGTCACCATAACAGAGTGAAAAAAAAGAGGGTAAATGTTGGGGGAGATTCTACCCTTAAAGAGTTCGAAAGAATAAAATCCTTAACTCCAAATTTAAAATTGTCACTTTTACAAAGAAGAGAAAGTAGCAAATTTGCAATCTATCGGTAAGGATTATTTAAAGAAATATATTCTACCTAATTCAATCATGATGATGGAAGTATGATTCAATGGTTAAATAAAAAAAGTTTTATATTATTACATGCTACAAAAATTCATCTAACTACTCGTAATTTAAATAATTATCGATAATTGTTCCTTCATTTAGTGGAATTTGACTTACCACTTATGATGTGTTGTTAAATAGTGTAAGAATTGAAGCATTATTACTTGAATGTATTCCTTCAGAAATATTATTGAGTTCTTCTTGCATTCCTTTTGAATCGGATCTTTCCGTCAAATATGTATGCGATCTCCTAACAATTTGCATCTAGACTTCAACCTAAAATTATTTAAGCCTAATCACCAAAATTCAAGTTGACACATCTATAGATATTAGACGATTAAACTAATTATCTACACATATTTTCAAGGTGTTAGAGTGCAAAGTGACCATAAATTATGAGAAATATTCTACCTTTAAAGAATTTGAAATAAGAAAATCCTTACCTCTAAAGTGAAAATTGATGCATAAACAAAAACAAAAAATTAGTTAATATGCAATCTGTTAATAATATTAATTAAAGGAATTTGAGTTAAATATTTGTGACCTGTTGTTTAATAGCCTAAGAATTTGAGTATTATCACTTGAATCATGACTTCACACATATTATTATTAGTTCCTTTTGCATGTCTCTTGGAGTCGATCGTCTCTTCAATCAAGTATGTGATCTCCTGACTATGTGCATCTAGCAATTTTATCCTAAAATTATTTAACGCTAATCACCAAAATCCAAGTTGATATATCCATATCACGATTTTAAAGAATCATTCTTATCCTTAAAGATATCTATTCATTCTAAATTTAGTGTTAGAAAATTTAATAATCTGAAAACAAAAATAAAAAAGGCTTGAGAACGACTTTCCTTAAAGAAGATATTGCACGTGTATAGATTTGGGGAATATATATAATTGCAGATTTTTCTATGCTATGTCTGGGGAAAACATTGATATTTATAGAGCAAAGATGATACCTACTTATTTAAGTTTCATACAAATATTTATTTTAAGGTACGATCCGATCCAAGCCCAATCCCCAAGTTCAAGTCCAAGTCATTGATATTTGATATATATTAATATAAATACGTACTTACACAATTACATGAGATCATTCTTAATGTAAACGTCACAGAGTGAAAAAAAATTACCCTAAATGTTGGAGGAGATTCTACCCTTAAAGAGTTCGAAAGAATAAAATCCTTAACTCCAAATTTAAAATTGTCCCTTTAACAAAGAAGAGAAAGTAGTAAATTTGCAATCTATCGGTAAGAATTATTTAAGGAAATATATTCTACCTAATTCAATCATGATGATGGAAGCTTGATTCAATGGTTAAATAAAAAAAGTTTTATATCATTACATGCTACACAAATTCATATAAATACTCGTTATTGAAATAATTATCGATAATTGTTCCTTCATTTAGTGGAATTTGACTTACCACTTATGATGTGTTGTTAAATAGTGTAAGAATGTATTCCTTCAGAAATATTATTGAGTTCTTCTTGCATTCCTTTTGAAACCAATCCTTCTGTCAAATATGTATGCGATCTCCTAACAATGTGCATCTAGAAACTTCATCCTAAAATTATTTAAGCCTAATCACCAAAATTCAAGTTGACACATCTGTAGGTTTCTTCAAGAAATATTCTTATTCTAAAACATATGAATTTTTTTTAATTTGGTATACCAATTAATAAGTTTATAATCACATTTTTACTATAAAAGCCCAGTTATATGCTGTCTCGACCCAAAAATGGACGTAATGGCACTCTTCTTATTCTACCAAGACAAGTCAGCCTAAAACCCAATCAATATAATAAATGCGGAAGAAAAACGAGAATAAAAGTCCAACACTATAAAATAATGCGGAAATTTACAATTAACTTAAATGTACAACCAAAACCTGGTTGTCACATGTACAAACCTCTAATTTATTACAATCAGCTACCTCAAAAATCTCCATAGGAAGCCTCGGACAAGAAAATAAGAGAGGGTATCATGATGATCCGGGCTCATAACCAACAAAAAAATTTGTAGAAGCAAGGGGTGAGTACCAAACCACACGGTACTCAGCAAGCAAACCTCTAAACACAAGCTAAGGGTATGGAATACGGGTACTCCTTACACCCCAACCGAACCTCCAGAACTACAACCTGCATTAAAATCCGCCCAACCTAAAAATTCACAATTTACATAGCACATAGTTCAATCATATCACCCCAACAATTACAGATCAGCAACACTCAAGATTAAGTTCACTAGTCACAAGTTCCACAAACAAGTACTCATAAGTTCACAAATGATAAAGATGCACAATGCAATGAAATGCAATGTCAAGTATAGTGATGCATGTTTGACCTAGAGATACACACCCGCTGTCTCTCAGTCCGGGACCCATGGGGGACATATTTGTTCATGCATCCGTCGCGGCGTGTGACACGACCCTCGATAATGAAATCCGTCGCGGCGTGCGACACGTCCCTCGATAATAAAATTTGTCATGGTGTGCGACACGTCCCTCGAATCATAGTATCCGTTGCGGTGCGCGACACGTCTCTCGAATCATAATATCTATCGCGGCGCTCGACACGTCCCTCGAAATGGTACATCCTCTTTAATTTCTTATTCTTCCTCAATTCACATAACACTTGTCACAATCATGTCTCAGAACCAATGCAAATAACATGTTCACATAAATAATGAGGAGATGACCATTTTCATAACAATGCACACTTCACAACAACACAATCGTGATACAACATCAACAATGAATCAATAAGCCTTTCAAACCATTCTCAACACATCACACACCAATAATTAATCACATTGCCTTATATTACCCCTTTTTCATCATTAACATTATTCAATATGGACAAGCCAACCCATCACCAAGTCCCATTACTCCCCAACACATACCACAAGGAAATACACGAATTCTATACACTTAACAAGGGTTGAGAAATCCACTTGCCTCAAACAATTGAACAATTACTCCAGGACTTGAGCCTTCCCCTTTCGTTGGGCTTCCAAATCAATGCAATCTATCCAGATAAATAACCAAAATAAGATTTTGAAACTAACAACACCCATATTATCATGTGTCTAGCCTAGACCCAAAAACTCACCCAAATCTATAATCAAGTTCATAAATCTCAAGCCTACGGTTAAGTCTTAATTTGTCCTAACAATACAATCCTACTAATTTTCAATAATATAATACACCTAATATTTAATTTACCAATTACAACATGTCAAAATCTTGAATTTTAATGCGATAACCGTAGGAAATTGCTATAACCGAACCAATAACATGCCGAGTAACATGAAAGACCTTAACCTCTCAATTTCATATATACATATTATAAAATAAATGATTAATTCCTCAATTTGTCAAACATTGTCATCATTAGCCAATGATTGACATTAAATGCTTGTCCCCTCCACTAAATTGAACCATACCAAAGACGGTAGTCATGAGTTTTAGCTTGAAATTTCAATTCTAATTTTGTCTTTCCCCACACATCAATAATACAGTATAATAGTAATACTACTTTATTCATACACTTCATGAATATAGAGATTTGATCAAGATTATACCTGATGCAATCGCTCTATCTTTGGATTGTCGCCGACTCTTCTCGTTACTTATTATTTCTTTTGTATGAAAGGGAAATTATGACCCCAAAAATATAAAACCTACTAACCCTCATTTATTATTATACATAGGTCTAGTGATATAGGGTATTAAATAAATTATAAGCCCATTAAACACCAACTAAATAAATAAATTATTTAATAAATACCCATCAATTAAATAATTATAGTTATCGAATAGTTCAAAATTCTCAAATCAACTTTCCCGACTGATGGGTCAACTATCGGGAGGGGTATAACGAAAATTTTATGAAAATTTCCAAAAATGACCTTCCGGGTCATTACATTATCCACCACTAAAAACCATGTTCGTCCTCGAACATAAGAAAGAAGAAGGAAGAATAACCGACGTTTCCAAAAGTTTGAGGTATGATATTTCATAGTCAATATTCACCTCTTTAAGTGAGCTCCTATTTAAGACCAATCCATCTAGATCAACTACTAAGAACTGAACTTTCGAATTGAAATTTGGCAGATCTACAAATCAGGAGTGATTACCAAGCCACACACTAACCCATGAACTCAATCTGAATTGAAACCCTCTGGACAATAATAAAACCAATAGGACGAATCCTTTCTCACATAACCACGATAAAATTCTGAATCAATATTGGCTACACTCAGAAGTGAACTTGAACTTACCACCACATACTCATAATGCATAAACCATCCCAGATATTATCAAGTTTTCCTTCTCACAACATAATCTTTCCACGAGCTTAAACTATAAAAATATGATCTTTAGACATCGGATACTCATCAAGGGAGGATCAAATTTATCTAACCCAAAGAAGGAAATGATCGAGTAACCACCAAGCGAACGGTACACCCAAGCATACAAAACCTCTAACAATACTATCAGAAATGCTAGATCAGTACTCGTGATTGTAGACAACCCTTAAGAACGGTACAACTAGACCCAGTGATCCCCACATTCAATCACACATAGCCAAGATGTGACCTCGACGATGAGACAAATATTAAGACTATTGAATAACTAAAAATATCCATGGGAACTCTCATAAATTCTCATAAACAAAGTAGTACGCGTAGAATTACTGGAAATTTCAACTGCCCCAAGACAACACCAAATCCGTCATATCTAAAATGACCAAGTCTGCACAAACATCCTACCTTACCAAGAGGACATCGTAGGATCGGTACACCCGATTCACCACTAGGAATTCACCCACAGATGTAGAAACACACGTGGACATATGCAGTGAATCATACTCCAAACCATGTCCAATATGAAGTAGGTGGTGCCATAAGAATGTACCGAACCAAGGTCGAATAACCCAAAATACCCCTTTTTTACTGTCCATACCAAACATTTTCATTCATTTGACACCCATCTCTTTGAATTGTTAGCTACTCATAATCAACCATCCTGGTCCCCATTACAATCGTACACATACTTGATTTATCAAACCACACTTACTCCTCAAAGTACCCTACTAAAGACAACACTCTTAATACTAACCTCACACCATAACCATACCGGTCATTCACATTGCTCTCAAACCGTCATTAGTATCAAAGTCTTATTAGTAAACACATTGTCGCCTCTAGAAATTCCAAACTATGGCTCTCTCTCTCTTTCCATGCAAGCATTCCATGATAGATACAGGGTCTCACCCAAGGCTGATATCACGAAAATTTTATGAAAATTTCCAAAAATGACCTTCCGGGTCATTACATATGCGATCTCCTAACAATGCACATCTTGTAACTTTTTCCTAAAATTATTTAATACTAATCACCAAAATTCAAGTTGACATATCTATACATTTTTCAAAGGGCATTATTATCCTAAAAGATATCAGTAATTCTGAATTTGGTATGCCAATTAATAAGTACACAAACACATTTTACTATAAAAGCTCAATGCAATTTCTTTCATAACCACTTTCAAGAAAAATATATTTTTATATAGTATATTCCATATCAAGCAAGGTTTCTACTTATTAACTTTATATTTACAAGATTTTTGAATGTCTGACGTATACATGAGTGGTTTTCATGATATTATCTATTGTTTTAATCTAATTACTATTTTGATTTTATTTTATGTGTAGCTAAAACGAATACTTTTCATAATGGGAGCCACAGGATCGGGAAAAATTCGTCTCTCTATTGACTTTGCCACCCATTTTCGAGGAGAAATAATCAACTCTGACAAAATGCAAGTATATAAGGGACTTGAAATTGTTACCAACAAGATCACAGACACCGAGAAACAAGGTGTACCGCACTATTTGCTAGGTATATACATTTATTTCTAACAGTATTTATATCAAATGACTACCTATATAATTTATTAGTAGTAATTATTGATTCGAGTGTAAAATATACTTTAATATTAAAAAAATTATTTATTTCCATAAAAGCGGTGTCTGAGAAAGTTAACTTGGTTTCGAATATGAGATAAAAAAGATCTTTTTTCAAAAAAAAAATAATTATGAATCTTTTCTATTGATGGTAAGCTTTCGTGCATTTCAACTAATTCGATGATGTGTGTGTATGGAGGGGGAGGGGGAGGGTGTCTTTGCTATTCTCCACCGAGATAAGAATTGATTAATATATCTATTGAGTTCTAATATATGAGAAGAAATTATTAATTGATTTTGTCTCCATCAATCATTTGAACTAGAGACCTTATGATTCTTAAGCCATTAACTTTTAAAATAAATCATATAATCATATTTATAAATATGTTTAGAAAAAGACACATTTTAGTGATTAGTTTATTTTGATGTGAATATTAATTGACCGTTATTTTGTTTCACATTTTCTTATGTGAAATTGAGCCAGATTCCGACTTCACTGCACAAGATTTCTGCTTACAAGCCATTGTCTACATAGAAAAAGTTTTGAAGTCTGAATGTGTTCCAATCATTGTTGGAGGGTCAAATTCATATATTGAAAAACTTGTAGAAGACTCTGCGTTCATGTTCAAATATAAGTATGAAAGTTGCTTCATTTGGATTGACATAGAGCAATCAGTCTTGAACCCTAGAGTTGACATGAAGGTTGATCAAACGGTCAATTCAGGTAACTTTTCTAATTATTTTATATATCAATCAAGGCTTGCCTGGATGAAATATAATCATGCATCTAGCTGAAATTGTTTTTATATAATATTCTTAATAATATTTTTGATTTTCAAGTCTATGTTCCAATATATTAAATTATTCTTAAATTTATGTTGCATGCAGGGCTAGTGTATGAGGTGCGACAAATATGTATTCCTGATACAGATTACACCAAAGGAATCAGACGGTCCATTGGTGTCCCTGAAATGGATAGATATTTAAGAGAAGAAAAAAATTTAGACGAAGATGATGAATCAAAGGAGATGATTCGTCAATCTTCAATTGCAAATGTCAAGCGTAATACCCGTACATTAATTTGTAACCAACTTGAGAAGATTCAACGATTGATAAATGAGCAAAGCTGGTTGATGCACCATATTATTGTTGTTGTCCTTTTCAAAGAAGATAGAAAAGAAGGTGTTGATGAAGCATGGAGGAATATCTTTTTGAAACCATGCTTGGATATTGTGAAAATTTTTCTCAAAAATGATGATCAAAATATCATTATTGAGTCTACATGTAATGACCCTCCAGGTCGTTTCTGTGTTAATGCCTTCTTTCTGTCGTTTAGAGCTTTCTTGTAGCGATCCCAAGTCATTTATGACTTGCTGGCACTGACTATTCGATCGCATGGTCGTTCGTTTGGGTTTTATGCCTATTTTTCTGTTTTGGAGTTTTTGAACCTTGAAAAGTTAACTTCGGTAATAACTTCAGGTAAACGACCTCAGATGAGAATTCTGACGGTTCCATCAGCTCCGAAAAGGCCACATTAGGCTAGAAGCATGGTTCGCCTGAGTCCTGGGGTTTTCAGTGTGAATTTGGGGCCGATTAGCTCTTTAGCATTTGGAAATTGGCCTAAGGTTGACTTTGGTCAACTTTCTTGGAAAACGCATTCGGATGAAATTTCCACAGCGCGGTTTGTTTTGGAATGCCAAGTTTGGTCTAGAACGACCTTTCAAAAATTACCGGGAGCTTCCAATCAAAATCCGAGGACCTTGGTAGAATTTGGCAAAATTGACATATTGGGTGTGGGACCCACTTTTTGTCGAAATGACCTCGTATGGAAATTTCATCGGGTCCCGAAAGAATTTCGAGGGTCCATTCGGAGACTTTAAAAAGTAGAAAAAAATCTGGTTGCTAGTGCAGACCTTTAGCGACAAGAATTTAGACCTTTAGCGACCAGAAATGGTCTTTAGCGATCAGTTTCAGGTTTTATAACCCAGAAATTTCAGCTTTCAGCCCTCATTTTCAAATGACGATTTCTCCTTCATCCGAGCTCTGATTTGAGTGATTCGAAGTCCTGTATGATCGTGGAGATTGTGGCTACACAGTGAAGTGATCAGAATGTGTTGGTGAACCCTCGCTTGTGGTGAATTTCAGCTCGAAGCTGCTGCCCATCACGTGATTAGTTTATGATTTCTTCTTCATTTTAGAACTTCGAAACCTCGAGTTCTACAACTCCATTTTTGGTGATTCAAAGATCCAAGTGTTCGGGTTTTCATTGTCTTCATGGATTTGAGGTTGGGGTTTGTTGGGTGCACCTCGTTCTACATGAATCGGAGGTAAACCCCTTATTTGGCCTATTTTTGTTAGTTTTAGATTTGTTATTGTTTGGTTGATTGGTAGCGGATCCGACCCCTATTTGATATACTAGTTTAGGATTAGTGTTGGGGGATGGATTTTTGATCTTTTGACGGAGTCAATTCTGAGAAATCCGGAACGGGTCCCACTTTGCCCGATTTTGACCCAAAAATTGGTCAATCTCCAAATTTGATGATTTTGGTGTCTAAATGACAGTTGTGATTCTATTTTTGATAGCGTGGCAGCAGTCTGAGGCCGTTCGAAAAGGTAAAGCTTTGGTTGAGTTACTTGGAGCGCGCGTGATTAGCTATTTGGTAGGTTACGACGTTCTTTCCTTTTAGACTGAGCTTGAATGTGTAAATACTGTTAGATGATTGTGAATTCGGGGTGGTTAGCTATGACTATGATCTGATTCACGATTTGCCCCAGTTTGGGATTGGTTATTGGTTGATTTGGATTAGTATCATGTTACAGGTTGGGTTGTTGACTTGATTTGTTGTATATACTCTTGTGGGGTATTTGGTGGTGATTATATGATGTTGCATGAGTGGGTATGAGAACTATGTTTGTGATTTGCTGTGTAATGACCCTCCAGGTTATTTCTAGGTTAATGCCTTCTTTCTTTCGTTTAGAGCTTTCCTGTAGTGACCCCAAGTCATTTATGACTTGCTGGCACTGACTGTTCGATCGCCTGGTCGTTCGTTTGGGTTTTATGCCCGTTTTTCTGTTTTGGAGCTTTTGAACCTTGAAAAGTTGACTTCGGTCATAACTTCAGGTAAACGACCTCAGATGAGAATTCTGACAGTTCCATCAGCTTCAAAAAGGCAAAATTTGGCTAAAAGAATGGTTCGCATGAGTCCTGGGGTTTTCGGTATGAATTTGGGGCCAATTAGCTCTTTAGCCTTTGGAAATTGGCCTAAGGTTGACTTTGGTCAACTTTCTTGGAAAATGAACTTGGATGAAAATTCCGACAGCGCGGTTAGTTATGGAATACTGAGTTTGGTCTAGAACGACCTTTCGGGAATTACCGGGAGCTTCCGATGAAAATCCGAGGCCCTTGGTAGATTTTGGCATAAATGACATATTGGGTGTGGGACCCATTTTTTGTTGAAATGACCTCGTATGAAAATTTTGACTACGCCATTGAGTCCGTAATGCCGAATTTAGTAGGGTAGCATATTTTGTTTATTTTCATAGGGTCCCGAACAAATTTCGAGGGTCCGTTCGGAGTCTTTGTGAAATAGCAAAAATCTGGTTGCTGGTGCAGACCTTTAGTGACCAGAATTTAAACTTTTAGCGACTAGTTTTGGGTTTTATAACCCAGAAATTTCAACTTTCAGCCCTCATTTTCAAATGGAAATTTCTCCCTCATCCGAGCTCCATTTTTGGTGATTCAAAGTCCCAAGTGTTCGGGTTTTCATTTGCTTCGTTGATTTGAGGTTAGGGTTCATTGGGTGCACCTTGTTCTGCGTTAAATCAGAGGTAAACCCCTTATTTGGCCTTTTTTTATTAGTTTTAGATTTGTTATTGTTTGGTTGATTGGGACCGAATCCGACTCCTATTTGATAAACTAGTTTAGGATTAGTGTTGGGGGAAGGACTTGGGACCTTTTGACGGAGTCAATTCTGGGAAATCAAGAGTGGGTCCCACTTTACCCGATTTTGATCCAGAAATTGGTCTATCTCCAAATTTGATGATTTTGGTGTCTAAACGACCGTTTTGACGCTTTGATTTTATTTTTGATAGTGTGGTAGCAGTCTGAGGCTGTTCGGAAAGGGAAAGCTTGGGTTGAGTGACTTGGAGCGCGTGTGATCGGCTATTTGGTAGGTTACAGCTTCCTTTCCTTTTTGACTGAGCTTGAATGTATAAATATTGTTAGATGACTGTGAATCTGGGTGGTAGCTATGACTGTGATCCTATTCCCGATTAGCCCCAGTTTTGGATTGGTTGTTGGTTGATTTTGATTAGTATCATGTTATAGGTTGGGTTGTTGACTTGATTTGTAGTATATACTGTTGTGGGGTATTTGTTGGTGATTATTTGATGTTGCATGAGCGGGTATGAGAACTGTGTTTGTGATTTGCTGCTTATTGAGATTGTGCCTTAGAATAGGCTTTTGTGATGATGACTTAGTCCCACGTACCCTGTTGACTTGAGTATGTATCCGGTGGCGATTCGGATGACCTAGATCCTTGTACAATGATATAGCAGATTTGGGTCTGATAGTGTGAGCCTTTGTATAGGCGTTCCCTTGGCTTCCGTACCTTTCGATTCTTTCCCCTCTATTTTATGAGATCGTGGGATGCATCTGAAAGACGTTGCATTAAGCCGATTGACGGATGAATGGTGTTAGGCTGGGAGCCTTCGTTTGACGTGCTTCTGGGCGGCGGCCCGTGATGGTTAGCCTTATGATGCGATGTTCGTAGTGGCTTTATTTTGTTTGAGGTTGTTAGCTCCTGTACGAGACTGAGGTTACACGGTTCGCGTCCGATATTTTTAGTGCTAGGCTGACGAGGGTAGGCTATCCGCTCCGATCCGTGACTGATATTATACTATTGCAACAAGTTATTTCCAGCGGGGGTCCGTGGAGCGTGAGCTACTAGTCCCAGCCTATGTTTTGACGATACTAGGACGGAATCGGTATTTCCAGTGATTGGACTGTTGAGCGTGGATTGATTAGCTCTCGTCCGAGACTGACGTTCCCGGTTCGAGTTCGACATTTCCAGCTCGAGACCGTAGGGCGAGAGGTATTATTCCAGTCCGAGACTGACGTTTCCGATTAAAGTCCGGCATTTCCAACTCGTGACTGATGATTTAGGCTGGGCCCATGTGTTGATGGTCAAGCGGGGCTCGGATATGGTTTATGATCAAGCTAGGCTTGAAGGTTGATTTTGATTGAGCTGGGCTCAGGTATTAGTTGTGATTGGGCTGGGCCCAAACGATGGTTTCAGGGTTCGGGACCCTTGGTTCGAGGTTTATGGAATCGGTATTACTTCGCTTCTGTAGTTAGCTCTTCTGTGTAACTGTCGGGCTTATGGGTGTCCGTTCAGGTTTTTATTTAAATTTGCGCACGAGTGTGCTCAGCGGGTCTTATGGGGGCCCCAGCTGGGTTTAGTTAGCTCATTATCTTCGATTCGTTATCGTTGTTCGGTTTTTGTTCTGTTGACCTCTGTTGTTTTTGCTGATTCTAACTTGTCTGCCTTTGTTTACCTTTCTTGCTCAGTCGGCCTATGATGCCTACTGAGTACATGTGGTTTTGGTACTCATACTATACTGTGCATTTGTTTTCGTGATGCAGGGTCTGAGTACCAGTCATCAGCGTTGAGATCGGGTCGGGAGCTGTCAATTCGGGAGACTAGGGTGAGCACTTGGCGTTTTGGGATCACCAGTTTCCTTCTGTTTGTATATTTTGTCTTGTCTTTTGTTTTCGAGACAGTTGTTTCAGTGGTCCATTTTCGGCACTTGTAATCTTTTTAGTAGTTCTGTACTCGTGACTTCCAGATTTTGGGAGGTGTTGTATATATATTTTGGTTGTGTTCCAGTTTTCCTTATATGTTCTATTGTATGCTTCCGCTTGATTATGGATTAGTTTCCACTCTTAGTCCCGTTACTATTAAGTTCCGGGATACAGTTTGGCTGGCCTACCGGAGGGTCGTAGGTGCCATCATGACCTGAGAAATTGGGTCGTGACAAATTGATATCAGTGCCTAGGTTCGTTGGTCTCACGTGTACAGAACTAGCGTCTAGTAGAGTCCTGCGGATCGGTGTGGAGACATCCGTAACTTATCTTCGGGAAGTTCTTAGGATGTTTTCTTGCCTTGTATCTTTTCGTGCGTTGTTGGTCAGTTGGTTTCTTGAAATCTTACTTGTTCCACTCTATTCAGGGATGGCTCGTACGCGTAGAGGACGTGGTGCTGTGGCGCAAGGTCGAGGTCGAGGGAGGATTCCAGAGCCCTAGCCGAAGCCTCCAGCAGAGCAGATTCCGCCTCTGTCGGTGGGGCAGGGACCAGCCCAATCACCACCAGTTTCAGTTGTTGCGCCAGAAGTCCAGGGCTTGCTTATCCAGTTGTTGGCGGCCATTACGGGTATGCAACAGCAACAGCCAGCTCCAGCACCAGTTCTAGAGCCGGTTCAGGCTCAGTAGGACCAGCCTGCGATAGTGGCACCTGAGGTTATTCAGCCGCCAGCACCAGCTGTGGTTCATCCAGACCCGTTATACAGGGTCATGCCTCTACGAGAGCAGAAGATGCTCAGGGTGTTTCTCAGATTGGCACCACCGAGATTCTCAAGGGCTGCAGGAGAGGATGCTCATGAGTTCTTGACTACCTGCCGTGAGCGATTGCAGACTTTGGGTTTAGTGGAGTACAGAGGAGCAGACTTCAAAGCTTACCTGTTGGACGGACTAGCTAGATAGTGGTGGCGTTCGTTTATTGGGACTAGGCCAGTTGGTTCTCTGCCGGTGTCATGGGAGAAATTTGCTGAGGCTTTTCTGGCAAAGTTCATTCCACGGAGTTTGAAGGACCGCCACCGTGATGAGTTCTCGAGATTGGAGCAGGGCTCCATGACTGTATCTGAGTACGAGGCCCAATTTCTAGAGTTGTCTCATCATGCTACTATGATCCTGCCCACAGAGGAGAAGAGAGTCTGATGCTTCGTGAGAGGGTTGAGACTGCAGCTGAGGATTGAGTCTCAGTCACTGTTGGCAACGGGTTTTTCATTTTTAGATGTGGTGGACCATGCTCGTACTATTGAGCACCTTCATCGCGAGGCCCAAGGGGGCAGCAGTAAGAGGTTCAGGCTGGATGCAGCCGTCGCAGACCGAGGGTTGCTCGGGAACATGCTACTCAGGGGTTCCAGCCAGGGCTGTCCAGCCGCCCATTTCAGGCAGCATTGCAGACTTCTGCTGGTGACCAATTAAGTCATAGCGGTTCTAATGCCGGTCTGAGTCAGGGCCGAGGTGGGTTTTATCCAGGTTCATCGAGTCGGGGTGGCCAACTTCCAGCAGCTAGCAGGTCTTCTCAGGGTTGTTTCACTTGTGGGGAGCTGGGACATTGGGCCAGGGAGCAGCGGTGTATTGAAGATAGACATGAGGTCCGGTTATCATCAGTTGAGGATCTGAGCAGAGGATATCCCTAAGACGGCTTTTAGGACTCGATATGGCCATTATGAGTTCGTTGTTATGTCTTTTGGGTTGACTAATGCCCCTGCCGTATTGAGGGATCTGATGACTTGAGTGTTCAAGCAGTACTTAGACTCCTTCGTCATTGTCTTCATCGATGACATCTTGGTATACTTGCAGAGCCACAGTGATCATGAGCAGCACTTGAAGACAGTGCTCCGGACTTTGAGAGACCATCGGCTTGATGCCAAGTTCTCAAAGTGCGAGTTTTAGTTGGAGTCTGTAGCATTCTTGGGGCACGTGGTGTCCAAGGATGGCATTATGGTTGATCCGACGAAGATTGAGGCTATCTGTGGTTGGGCTAGGCCCACTTCTGTGACTTAGATTCGGAGCTTCGTCGGACTCAGACTAGCGGGGTATTACAGACGCTTTGTTGAGGGTTTCTCCACATTAGCAGTGCCTTTGATACGGTTGACTCGCCAGGATGTTCCATTTTTGTGGTCGGAGGAGTGCTAGAGGAGCTTTCTGACACTTAAGAAGTTACTTACTACCGCTCCTATCTTGACTCTTCCAGTTGAGGGCGAAGGCTTAATGGTCTACTGTTGACGCATCCGGCGTTGGTTTGGGTTGTGTTTTTATGCAGCAGGGCTGAGCTAATGCATATGCGTTGAGGCAGCTTAAGTTGCATGAGCGCAACTACCCAACTCATGACTTGGAGTTGGCGGCGGTAGTTTTCGTGCATAAGATTTGGAGGCACTACCTGTATGGAGTCCATTGCAAGATTTACACTTATCACAGGAGTCTCCAGTACATCATGACTCAGAGGGTCCTTAATTCTAGGCAGGGTCGATGGATTGAGCTCCTGAAGGACTATGACTTGTCTATTCTCTACCATCCGGGCAAGGCTAACGTAGTAGCGGACGCGTTGAGTAGGAAGGCGGTGAGTATGGGTAGTCTAGCCTTCCTTTCTGTTGCGCAGTGACCCCTGGCTTTTGACATTCAGTCTTTAGCCAATCAGATGATTAGATTGGATGCTTTAAATTCTAGCAGAGTATTAGCTTATGTTAGGGTTCAGTCGTCTCTGCATGATCAGATCTGCAGTCGTCAGTTTGAGGATGAGTCTTTGGTAGTGCTCAGAGATAGGGTGTTGGCAGGTGATGCAGTGCAGGCTACCTTAGATTCAGATGGGGTTTTGAGGTTTGCTGGCCGATTGTGTGTTCCTAGAGTTGTTGATTTGATCCAGCTGATTCTTAGCAAGGCCCATGATTCCATATATTTTATTCATCCGGGCACATCTATGATGTATCGTGATTTGAGGCAGCATTACTGGTGGAGCGGCATGAGGAGGGATATCTCAGACTATGTGTCCCGCTGTTTGTGTTGCCAGCAAGTTAAGGCCGAGCATATGAGGCCTGGTGGAGAGTTACAGAGATTGCCCATTCTCGAGTGGAAGTGGGAGCGCATCACCATGGACTTTGTTGTTGGGTTGCCACGGACTCCTAGGGGTGTTGACAGTATCTAGGTCATCGTGGATCGATTGACCAAGTCAGCACACTTCATCCCTATTCATACTTCCTATCATGCGGAGAGGTTAGCCCATATCTACATCCGCGAGGTATTCCATCTTCATGGTGTGCCTGTTTCTATCATCTCAGACCGGGGTCCACAGTTCACTTCCAGTTTTTGGAGAGAATTTCAGGGGGAGTTGGGCACCCATGTGGATCTTAGCACAACATTTCACCCGCAGACTGATGGCCAGTCAGAGCATACTATTCATGTTCTTGAGGATATGTTGTGGGCCTGTGTTATAGACTTAGGAGGTCAGTGGGATCTTTTCTTACCCTTGGTGGAGTTTGCGTATAATAATAGCTACCATTCAGGCATCCAGATGGCCCCATTTGAGGCCTTGTATGGTAGGCGTTGTCGCACTCCAGTCGGTTAGTTTGAGTCTACGGAGCCTAGGCCACATGGTAAAGACTTATTCCAGGAGTCCTTGGAGCATGTAAGGTTGATCTAGGATAGACTCAGGATGGCTCAGAGTAGATAGAGAAGTTATGCAGATCGCAGGCGTCGACCGTTGAGTTTTGCCGTGGTTGAGAGAGTATTCCTCCGAGTATTGCCTATAAAGGCCGTGATGAGATTTGGGAGGTGGGGCAAGCTTAGCCCCAGGTATATAGGGCCTTTTGAGATATTGAGGGCAGTTGGCGAGGTGGCTTATGAGTTAGCCTTACCTTAAGTATTTTTAGCCGTGCATCCAGTTTTCCATGTCTCCATGCTGTGCCGGTATGTTCTAGATGAGTCACATGTTCTCCAGTACGATGTTGTTGAGTTGGATGACCGCTTGACTTATACAGTGGAGCCAGTTGCTATTTTGGCCAGAGATGTGAGGCAGCTTAGATCGAGAGTCATTCCTGTGGTTAAGGTCCATTAGAGGCATCGTACAGACGAGGAGGCTACCTAGGAGATAGAGCGGGAGATGCAGGAGCAGTTCCCTAGCTTGTTTGAGCCCTCAGGTACTTTTTTATCCTTACGTTCGCGGACGAAAGTCCTTTTTGTAGTGGATATTGTAATGACCCTCCAAGTCATTTCTGTGTTAATGCTTTCTTTCTGTCATTTAGAGCTTTCCTGTAGCGACCCCAAGTCATTTATGGCTTGCTGGCACTGACTGTTAGATCGCCTGGTTGTTCGTTTGGGTTTTATGCCCATTTTTCTATTTTTGAGCTTTTGAACCTTGAAAAGTTGACTTCGGTCATAACTTCAGGTAAAAGACCTCAGATGAACATTCTGACGAATACATCAGCTTCGGAAAGGCCAAATTAGGCTAAGAGCATGGTTGGCATGAGTCCCGGAGTTTTCGGTGTGAATTTGGGGCCGATTAGCTCTTTAACCTTTGGAAATTGGCCTAAGGTTGACTTTAGTCAACTTTCTTGTAAAACGCACTCGGATGAAAATTTTGATAGCGCGATTAGTTCCGAAATGCCGAGTTTGATCTAGAACGACTTTTCGAGAATTATCGAGAGCTTTCGATCAAAATCTGAGGCCCTTGGTAGAATTTTGAAAAATGGCATATTGGGTGTGGGACCCACTTTTTGTCGAAATGACCTCGTATGGAAATTTTGACTGCGCCATTGAGTCCGGAATGTCGAATTTAGTGAGGTAGCATATCTGGTTTATTTTCATCGAGTCCCGAACGAATTCTGAGGGTCCATTCGGAGAGTTTGAAAAAGAGCAAAATCTGGTTGCTGGTGCAGACCTTTAGCTACCAGAATTTAGACTTTTAGCGACCAGAAATTGTCTTTTACGACTAGTTTCCGGTTTTATAACCCAGAAATTTCAGCTTTCAGCCCTCATTTTCAAATGACGATTTCTCCCTCATCCGAGCTCCATTTTTGGTGATTCAATGTCCCAAGTGTTTGGGTTTTCATTGGCTTCGTGGATTTGAGGTTGGGGTTCGTTGGGTGCACCTCGTTCTGCGTGAAATCAGAGGTAAACTCCTTATTTGGCCTTTTTTTGTTAGTTTTAGATTTGTTATTGTTTGGTTGATTGGAAGCGGATCCGACCCCTATTTGATAAACTAGTTTAGGATTAGTATTGGGGAAAGGATTTGGGACCTATTGACAGAGTCAATTCTGGAAAATCCGGAGCGGGTCCCACTTTGCTCGATTTTGACCCAAAAATTAGTCTATCTCAAAATTTGATGATTTTGGTGTCTAAACGACTGTTTTGACGCTGTGATTCTATTTTTGATAGCGTGGCAACAGTCTGAGGCCGTTCGGAAAGGGAAAGCTTGGATTGAGTGACTTGGAGCGCGCGTGATCGGCTATTTGGTAGGTTACGGCTTCCTTTCCTTTTAGACTGAGCTTACATGTGTAAATATTGTTAGATGACTGTGAATCTGGGGTGGTTAGCTAGAACTGTTATCCTATTCCCGATTTGCCCCAATTTAGGATTGGTTGTTGGTTGATTTGGATTAGTATCATGTTATAGGTTAGGTTGTTGACTTGATTTTTTGTATATACTGTTGTGGAATATTTGTTGATGATTATTTGATGTTGCATGAGCGGGTATAAGAACAGTGTTTGTCATTTGCTGCTTATTGAGATTGTGCCTTAGAATAGGATGTTGTGATGATGACTTAGTCCCACGTATCCTTTTGACTTGAGTATGTATCCGATGGCGATTCGGATGACCTAGATCCATGTAGAATGATATAGCAGATTTGGGTCTGATAGTGTGAGCCTTTGTAAAGGCGTTGTCGTGGCTCCCGTACCTTTTGATTCTTTCCCCTCTATTTTCTGAGATCGTGGGATGCTTCCGGAAGACGTTGCGTTGAGCCGATTGACGAATGAATGGTGTTAGGCTGGGAGCCTTCATTTGACGTGCTTGTGGGCGGCGGCCCGTGATGGTTAGCCTTACGATGTGATGTTCGTAGTGTCTCTATCTGGTTTGAGGTTGTTAGCTCCACTACGAGACTGAGGTTACGCAGTTTGCGTCCTGTATTTCCAGTGCTAGGATGACGGGGGTAGGCTATCAGCTTCGGTCTGTGACTGACGTTATACGATTGTAGTCAGTTATTTCCACCGCGCGTCCGTGGAGCGTGAGTTACTAGAACAAGCCTGTGCTTTGACGTTACTAGGACGGAATCAGTATTTCCAGTGATTGGACTGTTGAGAGTGGATTGATTAGCTCCCGTCTGAGACTGACGTTCCCGGTTCGAGTCCGGTATTTCCAGCTCGAGATCGTAGAGCGAGAGGTATTATTCTAGTCCGAGACTGACGTTTCTGATTAGAGCTCGACATTTCCAGCTCGTGACTGATGATTTGGGCAGGGCCCATGTGTTAATGGTTGAGCGGGGCTCGGATATGGTTTATGATCGTGCTGGGCTCGAAGGTTGATTTTGATTGAGTCGGGCTCAGGTATTGGTTGTGATTGGGTTGGGCCCAAACGATGGTTTCAAGGTCCGGGACCCTTGGTTCGAGGTTTATGGAATCGATATTAATTCGCTTCAGTAGTTAGCTCTTCTGTGTACTTGTCGGGCTTATGGGGGTCCGTTCAGGTTTTTATTTAAACTTAATCACGAGTGTGCCCAGCGGGTCTTATGGGGGGCCCAATTGGGTTTAGTTAGCTAGTTATCTTTGGTTGGTTATCGTTGTTCGATTTTTGTTTTGTTGACCTTTGTTGCTGTTGTTGCTGATTCTAACTTGTCGTCCTTTGTTTAACTTTTTCACTCAGCCGGCCTGTGATGCCTACTGGGTACTTGTGGTTTTGGTACTCATACTATACTCTGCATCTGTTTTCGTGATGTAGGTCCGAGTACCAGTCATCATCGTTGAGATCTGGCCAGGAGTTGTCAATTTGAGAGACTAGAGTGAGCACTTGGCTTTTTGGGATCACTAGTTTCCTTCTGTTTATATATTTTGGCTTGTCTTTTGTTTTCGAGACAGTTGTTTCAGTGGCCCACTTTCAGGACTTGTACTCTTTTTAGTAGTTCTGTACTCGTGACTTCCAGATTTTGGGAGGTGTTGTATATATATTTTGGTCGTGTTCTAGTTTTCCTTATATGTTCTATTGTATGCTTCCTCTTGGTCATGGATTAGTTTCCACTCTTAGTCCCGTTACTGATAAGTTCTGGGATGGAGTTTGGCTGGCCTACCGAAGGGTTGTAGGCGCCATCATGACCTGAGAAATTGGGTCGTGACATATTGCTTATTGAGATTGTGCCTTAGAATAGGCTGTTGTGATGATGACTTAGTCCCATGTACCCTGTTGACTTGAGTATGTATCCAATGATGATTCTGATGACCTAGATCCTTGTAGAATGATATAGTAGATTTGGGTCTGATAGTGTGAGCCTTTGTATAAGCGTTCTCGTGGCTCCCGTACCTCTGATTCTTTCCCCTCTATTTTCTGAGATCATGGGATGCTTCCGGAAGATGTTGCGTTGAGCCGATTGACGGATGAATGGTGTTAGGATGGGAGCCTTCTTTTGACGTGCTTGTGGGTGGCGGCCCATGATGGTTTATCTGGTTTGAGGTTGTTAGCTCCACTACGAGACTGAGGTTACGCGGTTTGCGTCCGGTATTTCCAGCGCTAGGCTGACAGGGGTAGGCTATTGCTCCGATCCGTGACTGACTTTATACGATTGCAGTCAGTTATTTCCACCGTGCGTCTGTGGAGCGTGAGTTACTAGAACAAGCCCGTGCTTTGACGTTACTAGGACGGAATCGGTATTTCCAGTGATTGGACTGTTGAGAGTGGATTGATTAGCTCCTGTCTGAGACTGACGTTCCCGATTCGAGTCCAACATTTCCAGCTCGAGACCTTAAAGCGAGAGGTATTATTCCAGTCCAAGACTGATGTTTCCGGTTAGAGACCTGCATTTCCAGCTCGTTACTGAAGATTTTGGCTGGGCCCATGTGTTGATGGTCGAGCGGGGCACGAATATGGTTTATGATCGAGCTGGGCTCAAATGTTGATTTTGATTGAGCTGGGCTCAGGTATTGGTTGTGATTGGGCTGGGCCCAAATGATGGTTTCAGAGTCCGGGACCCTTGGTTCAAGGTTTATGGAATCGATATTACTTCGCTTCTATAGTTAGCTCTTCTGTGTACCTGTCCGGCTTATGGGGGTCCGTTCAAGTTTTTATTTAAACTTGGGCACGAGTGTGCCTAATGGGTCATATGGGCGGCCCAGCTGGGTTTAGTTAGCTAGTTATCTTTAGTTGGTTATCGTTGTTCAGTTTTTGTTCTGTAGACATCTGTTGTTGTAGTTGCTGATTATATCTTATCTACCTTTGTTTACCTTTCTTACTCAGTCGGCCTATGATGCCTACTAGGTACTTGTGGTTTTGGTACTCATACTATACTCTGCATCTGTTTTCGTGATGCAGGTTCGAGTACCAGTCATCATCGTTGAGATCTGGCTGGGAGTTGTCAGTTCGAGAGACTAGGGTGAGCACTTGGCGTTTTGGGATCACTAGTTTCCTTCTGTTTATATATTTTGGCTTGTCTTTTGTTTTCGAGACAGTTGTTTCAGTGGTCCACTTTCGGGACTTGTACTCTTTTTAGTAGTTCTGTACTAGTGACTTCCAGATTTTGGGAGGTGTTGTATATATATTTTGGTCGTGTTCCAGTTTTCCTTATATGTTCTATTGTATGCTTCCTCTTGGTCATGGATTAGTTTCCACTCTTAGTCCCATTACTGTTAAGTTCTGGGATAGAGTTTGGCTGGCCTACCGGAGGGTCGTAGGCGCTATCATGACCTGAGAAATTTGGTCATGACAAATTTGTATCAGACCCTAGGTTTGTTGGTCTCACGTGTACAGAACTAGCGTCTAGTAGAGTCCTGCGGAGACGTCCGTAACTTATCTTCGGGAGGCTACAGGATGTTTTCTTGCCTTGTATCTTTTCGTGCGTTGTTGGTCAGTTGGTTTCTTTAAATTTTACTTGTTCCACTCTGTTATAGGTATGGCTTGTACGTGTAGAGGACGTGGTGCTACGGCGCCAGGCAGAGGTCGAGGTCGAGGGAAGATTCCAGAGCCAGAGCCCGAGCCCGAGCCTCCAACAGAGCAGATTCTGCCTCAGCCAGTGGAGCAGGGACCAGCCCAGCCACCACTAGTTCCAGCTGTTGCGCCAGAAGTCCAGGGCTTGCTTGTCCAGTTATTGGCGGCTATTACAGGTATGCAGCAGCAGCCAGCTCTAGCACCAGTTCTAGAGCCGGTTCAGGCTCAGCATGACCAGCCTGCGGTAGCGGTACCTAAGGTTATTTAGCCGCCAGCACCAGTTGTGGTTCATCCATACTCGTTGGACAGGGTCATGCCTCTGCGAGAGTAAAAGATGCTCGGGGTGTTTCTTAGATTGTCACCACCGAGATTCTCAGAGGCTGAGGGAGAGGATGCTCACGAGTTCTTGACTACCTACCGTGAGTGGTTGCTGACTTTGGGTTTGGTGGAGTCCAGAGGAGCAGACTTCATAACTTACCAGTTGGACGAACCAGCTAGACAGTGGTAACGTTCGTTTATTGGGACTAGGCCAGTTGGTTCTCCACCGGTGTCGTGGGAGAAATTTGCTGAAGCTTTTCTTACCAGGTTCATTCCACGGAGTGTGAGGGACCGCCTCCGTGATGAGTTCTCGAGATTGGAATAGGGCTCCATGACTATATCTGAGTACAAGGCCCAATTTCTGTAGTTGTCTCGTCATGCTACTATGATCCTGCCCACAGAGGAGGAGAGAGTCCGATCTTTGTGAGAAGGTTGAGATTGAAGCTGAGGATTGATTCTCAGTCACTGTTGGCAACGGGTTGTTCATTTTTGGAGGTGGTCTACCATGCCCGTACTATTGAGCACCTTCATTGCGAGGCCCAAGGGGGCAGCAGCAAGAGGTTCAGGCTGGATAGCAGGGCCAGTGGATCCCGTCGCAGACCGAGGGTTGCTCGGGAATAGGTTACTCAGGTGTTCTAACCAGGGCAGTCCAGCCGCCCATTTCAAGCAGCATTGCAGACTTCTGATGGTGACCAGTTCAGCCATAGCGGTTCTAATACCGGTCCGAGTCAGGGCCGATGTGGGTTTTATCCAGGTTCATCGAGTCAGGGTGGATGACCTCCAGCAGCTAGCAGGTCTTCTAAAGGTTATTTCACTTGTGGGGAGCTGGGACATTGGGCCAGGGAGTGCCCTTCTTCTTTCAGAACAGCTTTACCAGCACCACAAGCAGCTAGGCCGGTATTAGTAGTGGCACCTCTAGCCAGAGGAGGGGGTCAGCATCAGGGGGCTCGGGGAGGTCCCAGGGGAGGCAGGAGTGGTGGTAGAGTTGATGCGAGAGGTAGAGGTGCCCAGGGCCACCTTTATGTAGCTCCAGCTAGAGCAGAGGCCGAGGCGTCATATTACGTGATCACAGGTACGGTTCTTTTAAGCCATCAGTCCGCTTCAACATTATTTGACCCAGGTTCTACCTATTCATATGTGTCTAATTATTGTGTACCTCGATTGGGAGTCAGTCCTGAGCCCTTATCTGTGCCTTTGCATGTTTTGACCCCAGTAGGGGATTCTTTAGTAGTAGATCAAGTGTGTAGATCCGGTGTGGTGCCTATTAGAGGGTAGGACACTCTAGTCGATGTTATTGTGCTATGTATCGTAGACTTTGATATGATCCTTGGTATGGATTGGTTGTCCTCTCATCGGGCTGTCTTAGACTGTTATGCCAAGACCGTGACTTTAGCCCTTTCGGTATCCCACCGGTGGTGTGGCAGGGCTATTGTAGTCGCACACCGGTTAGGTTGATTTCTTATATGCGAGCTCAGGGGTTGGTGGACAGCGGGTGTTTGGCATACTTGGCATATGTTTGTGACGGGAGTAGGGAGGACCCTACAGTTGATTCAGTACCTGTTGTTCGAGAGTTCGCAGCTGTATTTCCTGCCGATCTTCCTGGCCTACCCCCAGATCAGGACATTGATTTTGGCATAAACTTGGAGTCGGGTACTCGTCCCATTTCTATCCCCCCATACCGGATAGCACCTGCAGAGCTCAAGGAGCTCAGTGATCAGCTCCAGGACTTATTGAGTAGAGGGTTCATCAGACCCAATGTGTCACCTTGGGGAGCCCCAGTCCTATTTGTGAAGAAAAAGGATGGCTCCATGCAGATGTGCATCGACTACAGGCAGCTGAATAAAGTAACGGTGAAGAACCGTTATCCTATGCCTCGTATAAATGACTTATTTGATCAGTTTCAGGGAGTAACAGTGTTTTCGAAGATAGACCTGAGGTCCGATTAACATCAGTTGAGGATCCGAGCAGAGGATATCCCTAAGACAGCTTTTAGGACTCGATATGGCCATTATGAGTTCCTTATTATGTCTTCTGGGTTGACTAATGCCCCTACCGCATTTATGGATCTCATGACTCGAGTGTTTAGGCAGTACTTAGACTCCTTCGTCATTATCTTCATCGATGACATCTTGGTATACTTGCGGAGCCACAGTGATCATGAGCAGCACTTGAGGACAGTGCTCTAGACTTTGAGAGACCATCGGCTTTATGCCAAGTTCTCAAAGTGCGAGTTTTGGTTGGAGTCTGTAGCATTCTTGGGGCACGTGGTGTCGAAGGATGGCATTATGGTTGATCCGACGAAGCTTGAGGCAATCTGTGGTTGGGCTAGGCCCACTTCTGTGACTGAGATTCGGAGCTTCATCGGACTAGCGAGGTATTACAGACGCTTTGTTGAGGGTTTCTCCACATTAGCAGCGCCTTTGACGTGGTTGACTCGCCAGGATGTTCCATTTGTGTGGTCAGAGGAGTGCGAGAGGAGCTTTCTGAGACTTAAGAAGTTGCTTACTACCGCTCCTATCTTGACTCTTCCAGTTGAGGGCGAGGGCTTCACGGTCTACTGTTACTCATCTGGTGTTGGTTTGGGTTGTGTTCTTGTGCAGCAGGGTCGAGTTGTTGCATATGCGTCGAGGCAGCTTAAGCTGAATGAGCGCAACTACCCCACTCATGACTTAGAGTTGGCAGCGATAGTTTTCGCGCTTAAGATTTGGAGGCATTACCTGTATGGAGTCCATTGCGAGATTTAGACTGATCATAGGAATTTCCAGTACATCATGTCTCAGAGGTACCTTAATTCCAGGCAGCGTCAATGGATTGAGCTCTTGAAGGACTATGACTTGTCTATTCTCTACCATCCGGGCAAGGCTAACGTAGTAGCGGACGCCTTGAGTCGGAAGGCAGTGAGTATGGGTAGTCTAACCTTACTTTCTATTGCGCAGCGACCCCTGGCTTTGGACATTCAGTCCTTAGCCAATCAAATTATTAGACTGGATGTTTCAGATTCTAGCAGAGTATTAGCTCATGTTGGGGTTCACTCGTCTCTGCTTGATCAGATCTGCAGTCGTCAGTTTGAGGATGAGTCTTTGGTAGCGCTCAGAGATAGGGTGTTGGAAGGTGATGCAGCGCAAGCTACCTTAGATTCAGATGGGGTTTTGAGGTTTGTTGGCCGATTGTGTGTTCCTAGAGTTATTGATTAGATCCAGCTGATTCTTAGCGAGGCCAATAATTCCAGATATTCTATTCATCCGGGCACAGCTAAGATGTATCGTGATTTGAGGCAGCATTACTGGTGGAGCGGCATGAGGAGGGACATCTCAGACTATGTGTCTCACAATTTGTGTTGCCAGCAGGTTAAGGCCGAGCATATGAGGCCTGGTGGAGAGTTACAGAGATTACCCATTCCCGAGTGGAAGTGGGAGCGCATCACCATGGACTTTGTTGTTGGGTCGCCACGGACTCCTAGGGGTGCTGACAGTATCTGGGTCATCGTGGATCGATTGACCAAGTCAGCACACTTTATCCCTGCTCATACTTCCTATCATGCGGAGAGGTTAGCCCGTATCTAGATCCGGGAGGTAGTCCGTCTTCATGGTGTGCCTGTTTCTATCATCTCAGACCAGGGCCCATAGTTCACTTCCGCTTTTTGAAGATCATTTTATGGGGAGTTGGTCACCCTTGTGGATCTTAGCACAACATTTCACCCGCAGACTGATGGCCACTCAGAGAGTACTATTCAGGTTCTTGAGGATATGTTGCGGGCCTGTGTTATAGACTTCGGAGGTCAGTGGGATCATTTCTTCCCCTAGGTGGAGTTTGAGTATAATAATAGCTACCATTCCAGCATCCAGATCACCTCGTTTGAGGCTTTGTATGGTAGGCATTGTCGCACTCTATTCGGTTGGTTTGAGTCTACGGAGCCTAGGCCGCATGGTACAGACTTATTCCAGGAGTCCTTGGAGCATGTGAGGTTGATCAAGGATAGGCTCAGAACGGCTCAGAGTAGACAGAGGAGTTATGCTGATCACAGGCGTCGACCATTGAGTTTTGCCGTGTTGTGACAGAGTATTCCTCCGAGTATCGCCTATGAAGGCTGTGATGAGATTTGGGAGGCGGGGCAAGCTTAGCCCCAGGTATATAGGGCCTTTTGAGATATTGAGGGCAGTTGGCGAGGTGGCTTATGAGTTAGCCTTACCTCCAGCATTTTCAGCCGTGCATCCAATTTTCCATGTCTCCATGTTGTGCCGGTATGTTCCAGATGAGTCACATGTTCTCCAGTACGATGCTGTTGAGTTGGATGACCGCTTGACTTATACAGAGGAGCCAGTTGTTATTTTGGCCAGAGATGTGAGGCAACTGAGATCAAGAGTCATTCATGAGGTTAAGGTCCATTGGAGGCATCGTCCAGACGAGGAGGCTACCTGGGACATAGAGCGGGAGATGCAGGAGTAGTTCCTCAGCTTGTTTGAGCCCTCAGATACTTCTTTATCCTTATTTTCACGGACGAAAGTCCTTTTAGTAGTGGATATTGCAATGACCCTCCAGGTCATTTCTATGTTAATGCCTTCTTTATGTCGTTTAGAGCTTTCCTGTAGTGAACCCAAGTCATTTATGACTTGCTGGCACTGACTATTCGATCGCATGGTCGTTCATTTGGGTTTTATGCCCGTTTTTCTTTTTTGGAGCTTTTGAACCTTGAAAAGTTGACTTCGGTCATAACTTCAGGTAAACAACCTCAAATGAGAATTCTGACGGTTTCATCAGTTCTGGAAAGGCCAAATTAGGCTAGAAGCATGGTTCTCATGAGTCCCGGGATTTTCGGTGTGAATTTGGGGCCGATTAGCTCTTTAGCCTTCGGAAATTGGCTTAAGGTTGACTTTGGTCAACTTTCTAGGAAAACGCACTCAGATGAAAATTTTGACAACTCGGTTAGTTCTGGAATGCCGAGTTTGGTCTAGTACAACCTTTCGAGAATTACCGGGAGCTTCCGATCAAAATCCGAGGCCCTTGGTAGAAATTGGCAAAAATGACATATTTGGTGTGGGACCCACTTTTTGTCGAAATGACCTCGTATTGAAATTTTGACTGCGCCATTGGTTGCTGGTGCAGACCTTTATTGACCAGAATTTAGACTTTTAGCGATCAGTTTCTGGTTTTATAACCCAGAAATTTCTGCTTTCAGCCCTTATTTTCAAATGACGATTACTCCCTCATCCGAGCTCTGATTTGAGTGATTCGAAGTCATGTATGATTGCGGAGATTGTGGCTACGCAGTGGAGTGATCGGAATGTGTTGGTGAACCCTCGTTTGTGGTGAATTTCAGCTCGAAGCTGCTACCCATCAGGTGATTAGTTTATGATTTCTTCTTCATTTTAGAACTTCGATATCTCGAATTCTAGAGCTCCAATTTTTGTGATTCAAAGTCCCAAGTATTCGGATTTTCATTGGCTTCATGGATTTGAGGTTGGGGTTCGTAGGGTGCACCTCGTACTGCGTGAAATTGGAGGTAAACCCCTTATTTGGCCTATTTTTGTTAGTTTTAGATTTGTTATTATTTAGTTGATTAAGAGCGGATCCGACCCCTATTTGATAAAATAGTTTAGGATTAGTGTTAGGGGAAGGATTTGGGACTTTTTGACGGATTCAATTTCAGGAAATCTGGTGCGGGTCCTACTTTGCCCGATTTTGACCCAAAAATTGGTCTATCTCCAAATTTGATGATTTTTGTGTTTAAACGACCGTTGTGGCGCTGTGATTCTATTTTTGATAGAGTGGCAGAAGTCTGAGGTCATTCGGAAAGGGAAAGCTTGGGTTGAGTGACTTGGAGCGCCCGTGATCAGCTATTTGGTAGGTTACGACTTCCTTTCCTTTTAGACTAAGCTTGAATGTGTAAATACTGTTAGATGATTGTGAATCTGGGGTGGTTAGCTAGGACTGTGATCCTATTCCCAATTTGCCCCAGTTTGGAATTGGTTGTTGGTTGATTTGGATTAGTATCATGTTATAGGTTGGGTTGTTGACTTGTTTTGTTGTATATACTGTTGTGGGGGTATTTGTTGGTGATTATTTGATGTTGCATGCGCGGGTATGAGAACTGTGTTTCTGATTTGCTGCTTATTGAGATTGTGCCTTAGAATAGGCTGTTGTGATGATGACTTAGTCCCACGTACCCTGTTGACTTGAGTATGTATACGACGGTGATTTGGATAACCTTGATCCTTGTAGAATGATATAGCAGATTTGGGTTTGATAGTGTGAGCCTTTGTCTAGGCGTTCTTGTGGCTCTCGTACCTTCCGATTATTTCCCCTCTATTTTCTGAGATTGTGGGATGCTTCTGGAAGATGTTACGTTGAGCCGATTGGCGGATGAATGGTGTTAAGCTGGGAGCCTTCGTTTGACGTGCTTGTGGGTAGCGACCTGTGATGGTTAGCCTTACGATGCGATGTTCGTAGTCTCTTTATCTAGTTTGAGGTTGTTAGCTCCAGTACGAGACTGAAGTTACGTGGTTCGCGTCCGATATTTTAATAGCTAGGCTGACGGGAGTAGGCTATCTGCTCCGGTCCGTGACTGACGTTATACGATTGCAGCAAGTTATTTCTAGTGCGCGTCCGCGGAGCGTGAGCTACTAGTCCCAGCCCGTGTTTTGACGTTACTAGGACAGAATCGGTATTTCTAGTGATTGGACTGTTGAGCGTGGATTGATTAGCTCCCGTCCGAGACTGACGTTCCTGGTTCGAGTCCGATATTTCCAGCTCGTGACTGATGATTTGGGTTGGGTCCATGTGTTGATGGTCGAGCAGGGCTCAGATATAGTTTATGATCGAGCTGGGCTCAGGGATTGGTTGTGATTGGGCTGGGCCCAAACGATGGTTTAAGGGTCTGGGACCCTTGGTTTGAGGTTTATGGAATCGGTATTACTTCGCTTCTGTAGTTAGCTCTTCTGTGTACCTGTCGAGCTTATGGGGGTCCGTTCAGGTTTTTATTTAAACTTGTCACGAGTGTGCCTAGCGAGTCTTATGGGGGACCCAGCTGGGTTTAATTAGCTAGTTATCTTTGGTTGGTTATCGTTGTTCGGTTTTCCTTCTGTTGACCTATGTTGTTGTTGTTGCTTATTCTATATTGTCTACCTCTGTTTACCTTTCTTGCTCAATCGGCCTATGATGCCTACTGGATACCTGTGGTTTTGGTACTTATACTACACTCTGCATTTATTTTTGTGATGCAGGTCCGAGCACCAGTTATCAGCGTTGAGATCGGGCCGGGAGCTGTCAATTCGGGAGACTAGGGTGAGCACTTGGCGTTTTGGGATCACTAGTTTCCTTCTGTTTATATATTTTGGCATGTCTTTTGTTTTCGAGACTGTTGTTTCAGTGGTTCACTTTCAGGACTTGTACTCTTTTTAGTAGTTATGTACTCGTGACTTCCAGATTTCTAGAGGTGTTGTATATATATTTTGGTCATGTTCCAGATTTCCTTATATGTTCTATTGTGTGCTTCCGCTTGGACATGGATTCGTATCCACTCTTAGTCCTGTTACTGTTAAGTTTCGGGATAGAGTTTGGCTGGCCTACCGGGGAGTCGTAGGCGCCATCATGACATGAGAAATTGGGTCGTGACACTACATAAACTAAAACTATTACGACAATAGTTTCATTTGAACGGTTGCTATTTTAAACTATTTAATAGTTTTAGTGTTGTTCAATTATCGTATTTAAATATAATATTTTTATTTTATTTTCATGATATGACGAACTGTGAGGGTGAATCTTTGCACCTTTATTGTTGAAATCATATTAATATGTACATATTGTCTCCTTTTCAAGACTTCTAAGAGCATAATAATAAAACGTAGTTGATTATCAAAAGAACTCACTTTTGTTTATAATTGTTTTTTGCATGCCTTTAAATATATTAGACGATTAAACTAATTATCTACACATATTTTCAAGGTGTTAGAGTGCAAAGTGACTGTAAATTATGAGAAAGATTCTACCTTTAAAGAATTTGAATTAAGAAAATCCTTACCTCTAAAGTGAAAATTGATGCATAAACAAAAAGAAAAAATTAGCTAATATGCAATCTGTTAATAATAATAATTTAAAGGAATTTGAGTAAAATATTTGAGACGTGTTATTTAATAGCCTAAGAATTTGAGTAATATCATTTGAATCATGACTTCACACATATTATTATTAGTTCCTTTTGCATGTCTCTTGGAGTCGATCTTTTCTTCAATCAAGTATGCGATCTCTTGACAATGTGCATATAGCAATTTTATCCTAAAATTATTTAACGCTAATCACAAAAATCCAAGTTGATATATCCATATCACGATTTTAAAGAATCATTCTTATCCTTAAAGATATCTATTTACTCTAAATTTAGTGTTAGAAAATTTAATAATCTGAAAACAAAAATAAAGAAGGCTTGAGAACGACTTTCTTTAAATAAGATATTGCACATGTATAGATTTAGGGAATATAGATAATTGCATATTTTTCTATGCTATGTTTGGGGAAAACATTGATCTTTATAGAGCAAAGATGACACCTACATATTTAAGTTTTATACAAATATTTATTTTAAGGTCTGATCTGATCCAAGCCCAAGCCCAAGCCCCAAGTCCAAGTCCAAGTCCAAGTCATTGATATTTGATATATATTAATATAAATACGTACTTACACAATTACATGAGATCATTCTTAATGTCAATGTGACAGAGTGAAAAAAAATGACCGTAAAAGTTGGGGGAGATTCTACCCTTAAAGAGTTCGAAAGAATAAAATCCTTAACTCCAAATTTAAAATTGTCACTTTAACAAAGAAGGGAAAGTAGTAAATTTGCAATCTATCGGTAAGGATCATTTAAGGAAATATATTCTACCTAATTCAATCATGATGATGGAAGCTTGATTCAATGGTTAAATAAAAAAAGTTTTATATTATTACATGCTACACAAATTCATATAAATACTCGTAATTGAAATAATTATCGATAATTGTTCCTTCATTTAGTGGAATTTCACTTACCACTTATGATGTGTTGTTAAATAGTGTAAGAATATAAGCATTATCACTTGAATGTATTCCTTTAGAAATATTATTGAGTTCTTCTTGCATTCCTTTTGAAACCAATCTTTCCGTCAAATATGTATGCGATCTCCTGACAATGTGCATCTAGAAACTTCATCCTAAAATTATTTAAGTCTAATCACCAAAATTCAAGTTGACACAACTGTAGATTTTTTCAAAAACTATTCTCATCCTAAAAGATATGGATTTTTTTAAATTTTGTATACCAATTAATAAGTTCATAATCATATTTTTACTATAAAAGCCCAGTTATATGCGATCTCCTAACAATGCACATCTTGTAACTTTATCCTAAAATTATTTAATACTAATCATCACAATTCAAGTTGACATATCTATACATTTTTCAAAAGTCATTATTATCCGAAAAGATATCAGTCATTTTGAATTTGGTATGCCAATTAATAAGTTCACAAACACATTTTACTATAAAAGCTCAATGCAATTTCTTTCATAACCACTTTCAAGCAAAATATATTTTTACATAGTATATTCCATCTCAAGCAAGGTTTCAAGTTATTAACTTTATATTTACAAGATTTTGGAATGTCTGACTCTATGCATGAGTGGTTTTCATGATATTATCTACTAGATCGCATATAACTGGGCTTTTATAGTAAAAATGTGATTATGAACTTATTATTTGGTATACCAAATTTAAAAAATCTCATATCTTTTAGGATAAGAATAGTTCTAAAAAAAATCTACAGATGTGTCAACTTGAATTTTGGTGATTAGGCTTAAATAATTTTAGGATGAAGTTTGTAGATGCACATTGTTAGGAGATCGAATACATATTTGACGGAAAGATCGGTTTCAAAAGGAATGCAAGTAGAACTCAATAATATTTCTGAAGTAATGCATTCAAGTGATAATGCTTCAATTCTTACACTATTTAACAACACATCATAAGTGGTAAGTTAAATTCCACTAAATGAAGGAACAATTATCGATAATTATTTCAATTACGAGTATTTATATGAATTTATGTAGCATGTAATAATATAAAACTTTTCTTATTTAACCATTTAATCAAGCTTCCATCATCATGATTGAATTAGGTAGAATATATTTCCTTAAATGATCCTTACCGATAGATTGCGAATTTACTACTTTCTCTGCTTTGTTAAAGTGACAATTTTAAATTTGGAGTTAAAGATTTTATTCTTTCGAACTCTTTAAGGGTAGAATCTCCCCCAACATTTACGGTCATTTTTTATCACTCTGTTACGTTGACATTAAGAATGATCTCATGTAATTGTTCAAGTTTGTATTTATATTAATATATATCAAATATCAATGACTTGGACTTGGACATGGGGCTTTGGCTTGGATCGGATCGGACCTTAAAATAAATATTTGTGTCTCTATAAATATCAATGTTTTCCCCAGACATAGCATAGAAAAATCTACAATTATCTATATTCCCCAAATCTATACACGTGCAATATCTTGTTTAAGGAAAGTCATTCTCAAGCCTTCTTTATTTTTGTTTTCAGATTATTAAATTTTCTAACACTAAATTTAGAATAAATAGATATCTTTAAGGATAAGAATGATTCTATAAAATCGTGATATGGATATATCAACTTGGACTTTGGTGATTGGCGTTAAATAATTTTAGGATAATATTGCTAGATGCGCATTGTCAGGAGATCGCATACTTGATTGAAGAGAAGATCGACTCCAAGAGACATGCAAAAGGAACTAATAATAATATGTGTGAAGTCATGATTCAAGTGATAATACTCAAATTCTTAGGCTATTAAACAACACGTCACAAATATTTAACTCAAATTCCTTTAAATTATTATTATTAATAGATTGCATATTAACTATTTTTTTCTTTTTGTTTATGCATCAACTTTTACTTTAGAGGTAAGGATTTTCTTATTTCAAATTCTTTAAAGGTAGAATCTTTTTTATAATTTATGGTCACTTTGCACTCTAACACCTTGAAGATATGTGTGGATAATTAGTTTAATCGTCTAATATATTTAAAGGCATGCAAAAAAAAATCATAAACAAAAGTGAGTTCTTTTGTTAATCAACAAAGTCTTATTATTATGCTCTTAGAAATCTTGAAAAGGAGATAATATGTACATATCAATATAATTTCAACAATAAAGGTGCAAAGATTCACCCTCAGTGTTCGTCATATCATGAAAATAAAATAAAAATATTACATTTAAAGAAAATAATTGAACAACACTAAAACTATTAAAAAGAATCAAATAGCAACCGTTCAAAATAAACTATTGTCGTAATAGTTTTAGTTTATGTACACTCAATAATAATATTTTGATAATCATTTTTGAGAAAAATTTTCACAATATCCAAGCATGGTTTCAAAACGATATTCCTCCATGCTTCATCAACACCTTCTTTTCTATCTTCTTTGAAAACGTCAGTAGCAATAATATGGTGCATCAACCAGCTTTGCTCATTTATCAATCGTTGAATCTTCTCAAGTTGGTTACAAATTAATGTACGGGTATTACGCTTGACATTTGCAATTGAAGATTGAAGAATCATCTATTTGATTGATCATCTTCGTCTAAAAAATTTTCTTCTCTTAAATATCTATCCATTTCAGGGACACCAATGGAGCGTCTGATTCCATTGGTGTAATCTGCATCAGGAATAAATATTTGCCGCATCTCATCCACTAGCCTTGCATGCAACATAAATTTAAGAATAGTTTAATTTATTGAAACATAGATTTGAAAATAAAAAATATTATTAAGTTAATTATATAAAAAAAGTTTCATCTAGAAGAAAGATTATATTTCATCTAGGCAAGCCTTGATTGATATATAAAATAATTAGAAAAATTATCTGAATTGACCATTTGATCAACCCTTATGTCAACGCTAGGGTTCAAGACTGATTGCTCTACGTCAATCCAAATGAAGGAACTTTCATACTTATATTTGAACATGAACGCAGGGTCTTCTACAAGTTTTTCAATATATGAATTTGACCCTCCAACAATGATTGGAACACATTCAGACTTCAAAAAATTTTCTATGTAGACAATGGCTTGAAAGCAGAAATGTTTTGCGGTGAAGTCGGAATCTGGCTCAATTTCACCTAAGAAAATGTGAACAAAATAACGTTCAATTAATATTCACATCAAAATAAACTAATCACTAAAATGTGTCTTTATCTTAACATATTTATAAATATGATTATATGATTTATTTTAAAAGTTAATGGTTTAATAATCATAATGTTTGTAGTTCAAATCATTGATGGAGACAAAATCAATTAATAATTTCTTCTCATATATTAGAACTCAATAGATATATTAATCAATTCTTATGTCAGTGGAGAATAGCAAAGACACCCTCCCCCTCCCCCTCCATACACACACATCGTCGAATTAGTTGAGATGCACGAAAGCTTATCATCAATAGAAAAAATTCATAATTTTATTTTTTGAAAAAAGATCTTTTTTATCTCATATCCGAAACCAAATTAACTTTCTTAGACACCAATTTTATGGAAATAAATAATTTTTTTAATAATAAAGTATATTTTACACTCGAATCTATAATTACTATTAATAAATTATCTACGTAGTCATTTGATATAAATACTGTTGGAAATAAATGAATATACCTAGCAAATAGTGCGGTACACCTTGTTTCTCGGTGTCTGTTATCTTGTTGGTAACAATTTCAAGTCCTATATACTTACATATTGTCAGAGTTGATTATTTCTCTTCGAAAATGGGTGGCAAGGTCAATAGAGAAACGAGTTTTTCCCGTTCCTGTGGCTCCCATTATGAACATCACTTTCTTCTTGTTGAACTTTTTGTTGATGATGAAAGTATTCATTTTAGCTACACATAAAATAAAATCAAAATAGTAATTAGTTTTAAATAGTAGATAATATCATGAAAAGCACTCATGCGTACAGTCAGACATTCATAAATCTTGTAAATATAAAGTTAATAAGTAGAAACCTTTCTTGAGATGGAATATACTATGTAAAAATATATTTTGCTTGAAAGTGGTTATGAAAGAAATTGCATTGAGTTTTTATAGTAAAATGTGTTTGTGCACTTATTAATTGGGATACAAAATTCAGAATTACTAATATCTTTCAGGATAATAATGATTTTCGAAAAATGTATAGATATGTCAACTTGAATTTTGGTGATTAGTATTAAATAGTTTTAGGATAAAGCTAAGAGATGTGCATTGTTAGGAGATTGCATATATCTAGGCTTTTATAGTAAAAATGTGATTATAAACTTATTAATTGGTGTACCAAATTAAAAAAAATTCATATCTTTTCGGATAAGAATAATTCTTGAAAAAATATACAGATGTGTCAACTTGAATTTTTGTGATTAGGTTTAAATAATTTTAGGATGAAGTTTCTAGATGCACATTGTTAGGAGATCGCATACATATTTGATGGAAAGATCGCTTTCGAAAGGAATGCAAGATGAACTCAATAATATTTCTGAAGGAATACATTCAAGTGATAATGCTTCAATTCTTACACTATTTAACAACACATCATAAGTGGTAAGTCAAATTCCACTTAATGAAGGAACAATTATCGATAATTATTTCAATTACGAGTATTTATATGAATTTGTGTAGCATGTAATAATATAAAACTTTTTTTATTTTACCACTGAATCAAGCTTCCATCATCATGATTGAATTAGGTAGAATATATTTCCTTAAATGATCCTTACCGATAGATTGCAAATTTACTACTTTCTATTCTTTGTTAAAGTGACAATTTTAAATTTGGAGTTAAGGATTTTATTTTTTCGAACTCTTTATGGGTAGAATCTTCCCCAACATTTACGGTTATTTTTTTTCACTCTGTTACGTTGACATTAAGAATGATCTCGTGTAATTGTGTAAGTATGTATTTATATTAATATATATCAATTATCAATGACTTGGACTTGGACTTGGGGCTTGGGCTTGGATCGGACCTTAAAATAAATATTTGTATAAAACTTAAATATGTAGGTATCATCTTTGCTCAATAAATATCAATGTTTTCCCCAGACATAGCATAGAAAAATCTGCAATTATCTATATTCCCCAAATCTATACACGTGCAATATCTTCTTTAAGGAAAGTCGTTCTCAAGCATTCTTTATTTTGTTTTCAGATTATTAAATTTTCTAACACTAAATTTAGAATAAATAGATATCTTTAAGGATAAGGATGATTCTTTAAAATCGTGATATGGATATCAACTTGGATTTTGGTGATTTGCTTTAAATAATTTTAGGATAAAATTGCTAGATGCACATTGTCAGGAGATCGCATACTTGATTGAAGAGAAGATCGACTCCAAGAGACATGCAAAAGGAACTAATAATAATATGTGTGAAGTCATGATTAAAGTGATAATACTCAAATTTTTAGGCTATTAAACAACACGTAACAAATATTTAACTCAAATTCCTTTAAATTATTATTATTAACAGATTGCATATGTCCGGACCCAAAAATGGATGTGATGGCACTCGTCTTATCCCACCTAGACAAGCCAGCCTAAAACCCAAATAATACGATAAATATGGAAGTAAAGTGAGAATAAAAGTCTAATTCTATAAAATAATGCGAAAACTTATAATCAACTTAAATATGCCCCAAAACCTGGTTGTCACGTGCACAAGCCTCTAATGTATTACAATAGATTTGAAAAATGTATAGATATGTCAACTTGAATTTTGGTGATTAGTATTAAATAATTTTAGGATAAAGTTACAAGATGTGCATTGTTAGGAGATCGCATTTAACTGGGCTTTTATAGTAAAAATGTGATTACGAACTTATTAATTGGTATACAAAATTAAAAAAAAATTCATATCTTTTAGGATAAGAATAGTTCTTGAAAAAATTTACAGATGTGTCAACTTGAAATTTTGGTGATTAGGCTTAAATAATTTTGGGAATAAGTTTACAGATGCACATTGTTAGGAGATCGCATACATATTTGACTGAATGATCGGTTTCAAAAGGAATGCAAGAAGAACTCAATAATATTTCGGAAGAAATACATTCAAGTTATAATGCTTCAATTCTTACACTATTTAACAACACATCATAAGTGGTAAGGCAAATTCCACTAAATGAAAGAACAATTATCGATAATTATTTCAATTACGAGTATTTATAAGAATTTGTGTAGCATGTAATAATATAAAACCTTATTCATTTAACCATTGTATCAAGCTTCTATCATCATGATTAAATTAGGTAGAATATATTTCCTTAAATGATCCTTACCGATAGATTGCAAATTTACTACTTTCTCTTCTTTGTTAAAGTGACAATTTTAAATTTGGAGTTAAGGATGTTATTCTTTCAAACTCTTTAAGGGTAGATTCTCCCCCAACACTTAAGGTCATTTTTTTTCACTTTGTTATGTTGACATTAAGAATGATCTCATGTAATTGTGTAAGTACGTATTTATATTAACATATATCAACTATCAATGACTTGGACTTGGGGCTTGGGCTTGGATCGGATCGGACCTTAAAATAAATATTTGCATAAAACTTAAATATGTATGTATCATCTTTGCTCCATAAATATCAATGTTTTCCCTAGACATAGCATAGAAAAATCTGTAATTATCTATATTCCCCAAATATATACATGTGCAATTTCTTGTTTAATGAAAGCCATTCTCAAGCCTTCTTTATTTTTGTTTTCAGATTATTAAATTTTCTAACACTAAATTTAGAATAAATAGATATATTTAAGGATAAGAATGATTCTTTAAAATCGTGATATGGATATATCAACTTAGATTTTGGTGATTAGCATTAAATAATTTTAGGATAAAATTGCTAGATGCACATTGTCAGGAGATCGCATACTTGATTGAAGCGAAGATCGACTCCAAGAGACATGCAAAAGGAACTAATAATAATATGTTTGAAGTCATGATTCAAGTGATAATACTCAAATTCTTAGGCTAATAAACTACACGTCAAAAATATTTAACTCAAATTCCTTTAAATTATTATTATTAACAGATTGCATATTAACTAATTTTTTCTTTTTGTTTATGCATCAATTTTCACTTTAGAGGTAAGGATTTTCTTATTTCAAATTCATTAAATGTAGAATCTTTCTCATAATTTATGGTCACTTTGCCCTCTAACACCTTGAAAATTTGTGTAGATAATTAGTTTAATCTTCTAATATATTTAAAGGCATGCAAAAAAAATCATAAACAAAAGTGAGTTCTTTTGTTAATCAACTAAGTCTTATTTTTATACTCTTAGAAGTCTTGAAAAGTAGACAATATGTACATATCAATATGATTTCAACAATAAAGGTGCAAGGATTCACCCTCACTGTTCGTCATATCATGAAAATAAAATAAAAATAATACATTTAAAGAAAATAATTGAACAACATTAAAATTATTAAGCAATTTCAAATAGAAACCGTTCAAATGAAACTATTGTCGTAATAGTTTTAGTTTATGTAGACTCAATAATGATATGTTGATCATCATTTTTTAGAAAAAATTTCACAATATCCAAGTATGGTTTCAAAACGATATTCATCCATGCTTCACCAACATCTTTTCTATCTTCTTTGAAAACGTCAGTAGCAATAATATGGTGCATCAAGCAGCTTTGCTCATTTATCAATCGTTGAATCTTGTCAAGTTGGTTACAAATTAATGTACAGGTATTACCCTTGACATTTGCAATTGAAGATTGAAGAATTATCTCCTTTGATTCATCATCATCGTCTAAATTATTTGTTTCTCTTAAATATCAATCCATTTCAGGGACAGCAATGGACCATCTGATTCCTTTGGTGTAATCGGCATCAGGAATAAATATTTGTTGCACCTCATCCACTAGCTCTGCATGCAACATATATTTAAGAATAGTTTAATTTATTGGAATATAGATTTGGAAATCAAAAATATTATTAAGAATATTATATAAAAAAAATTCAGCTAGAAGCATGATTATATTTCATCCTGGCAAGCCTTGATTGATACATAAGATAATTAGAAAAATTACCTGAATTGACCATTTGATCAACCCACAAGTCAACTCTAGGGTTCAAGACTTATTGCTCTACGTCAATCCAAATGAAGCAACTTTCATACTTATATTTGAACATGAACGCAGGGTCTTCTACAAGTTTTTCAATATATGAATTTGACCCTCCAACAATGATTGGAACACATTCAGACTTCAAAAAAATTTCTATGTAGACAATGGCTTGTAAGCAGAAATCTTATACGGTAAAATAGGAATCTGGATCAATTTCACGTAAGAAAATTTGAAACCAAATAGCGGTCAATTAATATTCCCATAAAAATAAACTAATCACTAAAATGTGTCTTTTTCTAAACATATTTATAAATATGATAATATGATTTATTTTAAAATTTAAAGATTTAAGAATCATAAGGTCTCCACTTCAAATCATAGATGGAGACAAAATCAATTAATAATTTATTCTCATATATTAGAACTCAATAGATATATTAATCAATTCTTATGTCGGTGGAGAATAACAAAGACACCCTCCCCCTCCCCCTCCATTCACACACATCGTCGAATTAGTTGAGATGCACGAAAGCTTACCATCAATAGAAAAGATTCTTAATTTTTTTTTATAAAAGGCCTTTTTTATCTCATATCCGAAACAGAATTAACTTTCTCAGACACCACTTTTATGGAAATAAATAATTTTTTTAATAATAAAGTATATTTTACACTCGAATCTATAATTACTACTAATAAATTATCTAGGTAGTCATTTGATATAAATACTGTTGGAAATAAATATATATATACCTAGCAAATGGTATGGTACACCTTGTTTGTCGGTGTATGTGATCTTGTTGGTAACAATTTCAAGTCCCTTATATACTTGCATTTTGTCAGAGTTGATTATTTCTACTCGAAAATGGATGGCAAGGTCAATAGAGAGACGAGTTTTCCCCGTTTCTGTGGCTCCCAATATGAACACCACTTTCTTCTTGTTGAACTTGTTGTTGATGATAAAAATATTCATTTTAGCTACACATAAAATAAAATCAAAATAGTAATTAGTTTTAAATAGTAGATAATATCATGAAAACCACTCATGCATATAGCCAGTCTTACAAAAATCTTGTAAATATAAAGTTAATAAGTAGAAACCTTGCTTGAGATGGAATACACTATGTAAAAATATATTTTTCTTGAAAGTAGTTATGAAAGAAATTGGATTGAGCTTTTATAGTAAAATGTGTATGTGGACTTATTAATTGGCATACAAAATTCAGAATTACTGATATATTTTAGGATAATAATGACTTCTGAAAAATGTATAGATATGTCAACTTGAATTTTTGTGATTAGTATTAAATAATTTTAGGATAAAGTTGCAAGATGTGCATTGTTAGGAGATCGCATATAACTAGGCTTTTATAGTAAATATGTGATTATGAACTTATTAATTGGTATACCAAATTAAAAAAAATTCATATTGTTTAGGATAAGAATAATTCTTGAAAAAATCTACAGATGTGTCAACTTGAATTTGGGTGATTAGGCTTAAATAATTTTAGGATGAAGTTTCAAGATGCACATTGTTAGGAGATCGCATACATATTTGACGAAAGGAATGCAAGAAGAACTCAATAATATTTCTGAAGGAAAACATTCAAGTAATAAGGCTTCAATTCTTACACTATTTAACAACACATCATAAGTGGTAAGTCAAATTCCACTAAATGAAGAATTAATTATCGATAATTATTTTAATTAGGGGTATTTATATGAATTTGTGTAGCATGTAATAATATAAAACTTTTTTTATTTAACCAATGAATCAAGCTTCCATCATCACGATTGAATTATGTAGAATATATTTCCTTAAATGATCCTTACCGATAGATTGCAAATTTACTACTTTTTCTTCTTTGTTAAAAAGATAATTTTTAATTTGGAGTTAAGGATTTTATTCTTTCGAACTCTTTAAGGGTAGAATCTCCCCCAACATTTATGGTCATTTTTTTCACTCTGTTACGTTGACATTAAGAATGATCTCATGTAATTTTGTAAGTACATATTTATATTAATATATATCAATTATCATTGACTTGGACTTGGACTTTGGGCTTGGGCTTGGATCGGATCGTACCTTAAAATAAGTATTTGTATAAAACTTAAATATGTAGGTATCATCTTTGCTCTATAAATATCAATGTTTTCCCCAGACATAGCATAGAAAAATCTGCAATTATCTTTATTCCCCAAATCTATACACATACAATATCTTGTTTAAGGAAAATCGTTCTCAAGCCTTCTATATTTTTGTTTTCAGATTATTAAATTTTCTAACACTAAATTTAGAATAAATAGATATATTTAAAGATAAGAATGATTCCTTAAAATCATGATATGGATATATCAACTTGGATTTTGGTGATTAGCGTTAAATGATTTTAGAATAAAATTGCTAGATGCACATTGTCAAAATATCACATACTTGATTCAAGAGAAGATCGACTCCAAGAGACATGCAAAAGGAACTAATAATAATATGTGTGAAGTCATGATTCAAGTGATAACACTCAAATTCTTAAGCTATTAAACAACACGTCACAAATATTTAACTCAAATTCCTTTTAATTATTATTATTAACAGATTGCATATTAACTAATTTTTTCTTTTTGTTTATGCATCAATTTTCACTTTAGAGGTAAGGATTTTCTTATTTCAATTTCTTTAAATGTAGAATCTTTCTCATAATTTATGGTCACTTTGCCCTCTAACATCTTGAAAATATGTGTAGAGAATTAGTTTAATCATCTAATATATTTAAAGGCATGCAAAAAAAAATCATAAACAAAATTGAGTTGTTTTGTTAATCAACTAAGTTTTATTATTATGCTCTTAGAAGTCTTGAAAAGGACACAATATGTATATATCAATATGATTTCAACAAAAAAGGTGCAAAGATTCACCCTCACTGTTCGTCATATCATGAAAATAAAATAAAAATATGACATTTAAAGAAAATAATTGAACAACACTAAAACTATTAAACAGTTTATAATAGCAACCGTTCAAATGAAACTATTGTCGTAATAGTTTTTGTTTTTGTAGACTCAATAATGATATTTTGATCATCATTTTTGAAAACAAATTTCACAATATCCAAGCATGGTTTCAAAACGATATTCCTCCATGCTTGATCAACACCTTCTTTTCTATATTCTTTGACAAAGTCAGTAGCAATAACATGGTGCAACAACCAGCTTTGCTCATTTATCAATCGTTGAATTTTCTCAATTTGGTTACAAATTAATGTACGGGTATTACGCTTGGCATTTGCAATTGAATATTGAAAAATCATCTCCTTCTATTCATCATCATCGTCTAAATTTTTTTCTTCTCTTAAATATCTATGAATTTCATGGACACCAATGGACCGTCTGATTCCTTTCGTGTAATCTGCATCAGGATTAAATATTTGTCGCATCTCATCCACTAGTCCTGCATGCAACATAAACTTAAGAATGGTTTAATTTATTGGAACACAGATTTGAAAATCAAAAATATTATTAAGAAAACTATATAAAAAAAATTCAGCTAGAAGCATGATTATATTTCATCCAGGCAAGCCTTGATTGATGTATAAAATAATTAGAAAAATTACTAGAATTGACCATTTGATCAACCCTCATGTCAACTCTAGGGTTCAAGACTGATTGCTCTACGTCAATCCAAATAAACAACTTTCATACTTATATTTGAACATGAACGCAGGGTCTTCTGCAAGTTTTTCAATATATGAATTTGACTCTCTAACAATGATTGGAACACATTCAGACTTCAAAAAATTTTCTATGTAGACAATGGCTTGTACGCAGAAATCTTCTGTGGTGAAGTCGGAATCTGGCTTAATTTAACCTTAGAAAAAATGTGAAACAAAATAACGGTAAATTAATATTTACATGAAAATAAACTAATCACTAAAATGTGTCTTTTTCTAATCATATTTATAAATATGATTATATGATTTATTTTAAAAGTTAATAGTTTAAGAATCATAAGGTCTCTAGTTCAAATCATTGATGGAGACAAAATCAATTAATAATTTCTTCTCATATATTAGAACTCAATAGATATATTAATCAATTCTTATGTCGGTGGAGAATAGCAAAGACACCCTCCCCATCCCCTTCCATACACACACATCATCGAATTAGGTGAGATTCACGAAAGCTTACCATCAATAGATAAGATTCACAATTTTTTTTTTTGAAAAAATATCTTTTTTATCTCATATCCGAAACCAAATTAACTTTCTCAGACACCACTTTTATGGAAATAAATAATTTTTTTAATAATAAAGTATATTTTCCTATCGAATCTATAATTACTACTAATAAATTATCTACGCAGTCATTTGATATAAATACTGTTGGAAATAAGTATATATACCTAGCAAATAGTGCGGTACACCTTGTTTCTCGGTGTCTATGATCTTGTTGGTAAATATTTCAAGTCCCTTATATACTTGCATTTTGTCAGAGTTGATTATTTCTCCTCGAAAATGGGTGGCAAGGTCAATAGAGAGACGAGTTTTTCCCGTTCCTGTGGCTCCCATTATGAACACCACTTTCTTCTTGTTGAACTTGTTGTTGATAATGAAAGTATTCATTTTAGCTACACAAAAAATCAAATCAAAATAGTAATTAGTTTAAAATAGTAGATAATATCATGAATACCACTCATGCATACAGTCAGACATTCAAAAATCTTGTTAATATAAAGTTAATAAATAGAAACCTTGCTTGAGATGGAATATACTATGTAAAAATATATTTTGCTTAAAAGTGGTTATGAAAGAAATTGCATTGAGATTTTATAATAAAATGTGTTTGTGGACTTATTAATTGGCATACCAAATTCACAATTACTGATATATTTAAGGATAATAATGACTTTTGAAAAATGTATAGATATGTCAACTTAAATTTCGGTGATTAGTATTAAATAATTTTAGGATAAAGTTACAAGATGTGCATTGTTAGGAGATCGCCTATAACTGGGCTTTTATAGTAAAAATGTGATTATGAACTTATTAATTGGTATACCAAATTTAAATAAATTCATATCTTTCAGGATAAGAACAGTTCTTGAAAAAATCTACAGATGTGTCAACTTGAATTTTGGTGATTAGGCTTAAATAATTTTAGGTTGAAGTTTCTAGATGCAAATTGTTAGGAGATCGCATACATATTTGACGGAAAGATCCGATTCAAAAGGAATGCAAGAAGAACTCAATAATATTTCTGAAGGAATACATTCAAGTGATAATGCTTCAATTCTTACACTATTTAACAACACATCATAAGTGGTATGACAAATTCCATTAAATGAAGGAACAATTATCGATAATTATTTCAATTATGAGTTCTTATATGAATTTGCGTAGCATGTAATAATATAAAACTTTTTTTATTTAACCATTGAATCAAGCTGTAACACCCCAAAAAAATTTCTAAGTTAAGACCGAACCATTCTTGAATTGCGTATAAGGTCGTACCGAGTGATTCTTTATTATTCATAGATTCTAAGGTCAATTCCTTAGTGTGGGAATGAATTTGAATATGAATTAAGGTCGCTAGAATCCCCTAGCACAAAGTTGAGTTAAAAGTTTCCATACCGATTAAGTTTTGAGGTAAGATTCTATTTGGGTGAACTTCAAACGACCATACATCCCAGCACATAATGAATTAGGTGGCCCATAACCTATCAAATTAAAGGTCTTTGAGTCCTCTTTCTAACGCCACCAAGTTTACTTTTTTTCAATCTCAGAGTAAAAAGTTATGGCCATTTTACTAGAGACTGTCATATCCGAATATTTTGAGTCTGTGAATGACGGCTCCTATCTTCGGGCCGTCAATGAATCGACGACCCGTACTGTCAAACCATCAAAAAGAGTTCAGAGACTCAATTTTGGGTTCCCTTTTCTACGGATCCATTCTACGAGTTGTATCTACGGGCTGTAGGAACTTCTACGGGTCTTAGATTGGACCCGTAAAGGGACTTTTGAGCCTGAAATTTAGTATTCAATCTACGGATTGAATCTACGGTCCGTACAAACTTCGATGGGTCATAGATTGGACCAGTAGGATGAAATTTTGAGCTGAAAAATTCAATATCAATTCCACGGATGGGATCTACGGTCCATAGATCAAACCACGACCCATAGATGGTCCCGTAGACTGTTTTTATCAGTTTTTAAAGAGGGGTAGTTCAGTCTTTTTCCACCCCTTCTAAGCCTAACTCACGATGTTTTTACACCTAATTAAGGGTCTAAACAGTGTTAAATTATTCTTTCACGTTCTTTAACACATAGAAGATTCTGAGCAGAGTTCCTAGAGGAGAATAGCTAGGGTTTTCAAACATTCTTCAAGATCCTTCAAGTTTCGCCAAGAACTTCGTTCTTCCCAGGTATGTAAGGCTTTCCCCAGTGTTGGGCTAGTGCCTCCACACGCCAAATTTCACCAGAAATTCAGAATTATGAAATTTAGGATTTCATTCCAAGTTATTGAGGAATGCGAATGTCTGTCTATTCTATTGAATTCTAGTTAAATTCTTGAGAATTGTATCCATATCTTTGAGTAATTATCTTGCTATGGTTCATGCTTAGATTCTAGTATGAACCCAAATTGTTGAGTTGGCTGTCCATATTTAATTTTCTGCAAAGAACCCTATGAATTGACCATTTACTGAATTATTTTTGAGAGTCTTTTAAACTGAACCATTAATTTAAATTGGTTTCTTTTGAGCAAAATAGAGGGGAGTTGTGAGTAGAGTTAAAGAGGCAGTTTGAGTAACTTGTAAATGAAACTTTTATTTCCCAACTATCATTTTTGAGTGAGAAAGAGGACTTTGATTTTGAGAAAATAACCAAGAGAGTTTTGAGAAGAGGAGTTGAGGCACTGTTTTTTAAAGAGTATCTTTTGAGTAATTACCTCAAAAACAGAGAAAGAATTATATTTTTACTTACTTGAGCATGAGTATATTTATTGGGAGTAGTATTGAGCACCGATATGGGGATGAGTTCAGACAACTCAAACTCCCCACAAACCATGTATGCCAACATGGGTAAATGATTCATACTTTTTAGATGATTTCCTTATGCCTTCAGGTAGAGCTTAGTGGATCCACTTATTTGAGGTTGTTCTATACCCCAGCAGGGTATAAGACAGTTCTGGCAGTGTGGGCAAGACGATGTATCATCAGTTAGCTCATAGTGAAGGTTGTCAGTTAGAGAATCTCCTAAATAGAGTAAAGAGTACTTTCATTATATTTTCGCATATAATTTTCTTTGAGTTATTATATTATACTTTGTGAAGCTTAAAATGATATTAGCTTTATTTATGTTTTACGTTGAGTTGAGCCGAGTTGAGTTGAGTTGAGTTGAGTTTAGTTGAGTTTAGTTTAGTTGAGTATTTCTTTCAGCCTTGTCAGTTCAGTATATGCTTTTATTGCATTCTTTCGATAAGAGTTTAAATGAGTTTTCCCATCATGATTTATATTATATTTCAGTTGAGTTACTGCCAGAGTTTCAATTCAGTATTTTTTTATTCAGCTATATTACATACTCGTACATTCAATGTACTGACGTCATTCGACCTGCATCTTTTAATGATGCAGATACAGGTACTTAGGATCATCAACAGGAGTTCTGTTGAGATTGCTTCATCCGCTTGTCAACTTTTGAGTAAGGCCTCCTTGGTTCCGGAGGACTCCAGTTATATAGGTTGTCAGTAGTAGCTCTTTGAGGTGTCGTGGGTCTTGTCCCGATATCCTTCCTTAATAGTAGAGGCTTCATAGATAGACAGAGTCGAGGTGTTCCTCAGCATTTACTTTTTGTTGTGTTGTTTTATAAACTATAAGTATTACTATTGAATATTGTCCAAACTTTATGAGTTAAGTAGTTGAGTTTATCATACTTAATGAAATTTTAAGCCTATTATTGCTTGAGATAGTTTTCCGCTTGTAGTCAGCCAGGATGACGGTTCGCTTGGGGACTAGCAATGGTTCTCGAGTGCCGGCCACGTCCAGGGTGTAGGCTTGGGGCGTGACAAACTTGGTATCAGAGCACAGAGTTCAAGTGTCCTAGGGTGTCTATGAAGCCGTGTCGATAGGATCTTATTTATGATTGTGAGAGCCCCACTTCTATAAAGAGGGACTACAGACATTTAAGAAAAGTTTCACTTCTTTCTTACTCTAAATAGTGCAATAGAATTGTGTCATAAGGAACTTATTCAAAATCGTGTATTTCTCAGATCCATTCGACTACCCCTCATACTCAAGGTAGTTGAAGAGCAAAGCCAAATTCTTATCAATGAGTTACTCTCAGTAAAATTCTTCAGAAAGTCATGAGAAAGCAGAGGGGCTTGTGAGAAACCTGTGAGTGAGCTTAAGTGTTTGGGATTCGAAAGAATGCACTCTTATTCATATAAATCTGGCATTTGAGCTAAAAGCGAGATGTACTCTAGACTCTCTTCTCTAAATCTTGCTTTAGTTGAGACCTTTATGAGGAAGTGTATTTTAGAGCTTGGGTAGTATTTTCACCCGAAGGATAGTACGAGTCATGATACTATGAGCAGTAGTAGTAGAATTGCCCAGAGTTAGAAGTATATATTTAGAAGTGTGGTAACCTAAGGGATAAGGATTGTTATTGAGCAGAGTATGTAAGTTGTAGCCATGCACCTAGTAAGTTATTAATGAGAAGTTTTTCCTTATGGGTAGACTAAGAAGTGATGAGTTTGTGTAGATTTCATGATAGAAGGTATAGTAAGAGCTAATAGTATGGATGAGTTAGAGTATACTTTAACCAGAAGGGAGTTTATGTGAATGTAACATTGTGTTAGTAAAGACTAAGTATATGTGTTGAATAGAAGAGCAGAGTATTCATGAGGTGATAGATCTAAGCTAGACTTAGGATTTTTTTTAAAAAAAGAGCCCCATGATATTCAGAGGGTTATAGAACTAATTAGGCAATGATATATAGTGATTGTGTAAGTATTATTTAAGCTGTGAATGGAAGTGTGATAGTATTCTGTAAATAGTAGACTGAGAGATAAAGAGAGACAACTTGTCATGAGATCTTAGTTTGTGAGTGTTTCTTAATTTTATTTAGTAGTTGTAAGTTAGTATAGTATGTGAGCAAGTATATTGATATTCGTCTTTAGTAATAGACACTAAGCTTGAATTTGAGATGAGTGTTTTGATAAAAAGGATGACAATATAAGGGTGATGATATTAGTTCGAGATATGATCTAGTAGGTTTGACATAAATTAGGTGAGAAATTACGGTGTTACTTTTGATAAGTGTGAGTGGTACAAGTATGGTATTATGACTCTTAGATGAGAGCAATAAAGTACGGCTAAGTCATTAGATTAGCAAGAGCAATAAGAGGTGTACCACGAGATCGTATATAGTCAGACGAGGTTCCAATGAAGTTTATGATTTTCTATACGTGCCTAGATAGTATATTTGAATTATCAATGTGTAGTAAGCTGATGTAAGCATTATTTATTAACCTTAAGAGTTGGTCGGAGAGATCATATATAGCCAATGATGAGCCTCTTAAATATAGTTCAAGTTTTCTGTAGTTGGGTAGATATGAACTCAGAAAGGCGGTATTAACAGTCTAAGAAGGAGAAGTCAGACTATTAAGAGTTAGACTAAGCAGCTTTATAAACCATTAAGAAGAGGTTAAGAGAAGCATCTCAAAAGAGTTCTTAGAAGGAATCTTAGTACCTGCACATGGAGGGTTCAAAAGCCATGAGATAGGCCTTTCTCGAGTATTAGAGTAAAGCGAATTTAGACTAGTTTAGAGATGATGGAATAGACCTATAGCCTTAGAGTATCAGTTTCAGACCTAAGGGGGAGATGATAAGATGAGAGACCAAGTCAAGTGTTGAGAGTCAGATAGTAACGTGTTCAGAAAGAGTTAAAGTGATATATCCATCCATTCATACTCTAGCATATTCCTCAAAGTTTAGTTGTTACAACCTCTTGTTGATGTTTCTAATATCAGAATTGTGTTCTTGACTTATGCTCATATACTTCAGACAGATTCACCTCTATGCTCAGCTTCCAAAATGAGGGACAAAGACTTTAGCCCATTGATCCCAATCTTACTCCATAAATTTATGGATATCAGCCTCATAATATGAACCTATTCAGATAAGCACTCATGTCTCATTATATTCTCAGTTTTGCAAATTCATAATTTGATCTCAATGGCTAGCAACATAATGTTATGTCATGCATATTCTTATATCAGAATTCTCAAATGAATCGTGCTTATGATCTTTCGCCCTAAAGCTCTTTCAGTGATCCTTTTAATTAGAAAGGGATGTTGATGATAGTAGTTGAGTGATGATAAAAGGAGATGGTTGATGTTTCTTATTGAAGTAGTGGTGATGTTCTTATTCCATCTAATGTTTATAATGTGGAGGAGGAATAGGATGGAGTTTTACTAAGAGTAACAGTTAAATGAGAGAAAGTAGCGCTTCCTGATAGCAATGCATGAAATTTCAGTTGGTAGAAATGATGAGAGAATGAGAAATTCTTAGAAGGTTGGTTAGTAGGAGTCCATGGAGTGGTTGTAGCTCTAGGATTGAATGAGGTATTGGTGACATGGGGCTGAATGCATAATTCATTAGGTGGTTCTTGATTAGGACTCGAGTTTGGTTGAATATTATGGTAAGCAGTAGAATCATGGGATGAGATTTCCTATGGAGGCATAAAACCTGAAATTTTTTATTTGGATTAGTATAATCACCTTATGTTTAGCACCTTGTGACTTAGAGATTAGGCTTGAACACAGTAAGAGCAAGCGATTTGACATAGATGTTTGTAAGAGTTGTCATATACTTATTGGGAGCTATGAGTTGCAGCTTAGGAGAGCATAGCTGAGAAGTGTTGTTAAGCCTAAAAACTACTAGTCATATCACTCAAGGCATAGTATTCCTATTCTTACTTCGTGCCCATATATCCTTGCTTTATGTCAAATAATTTCAAATAGAGTGTGACTATGTTCAAACTCATATCATTCATGACTTATGAGCTCTAGTCCAGTTTCAAAACTACGAGTATCAATCAGTTTCACCTTTGTTGGGAGACAAGCAAAGAAATCAAGAGAGGTAGTAATAGTAACTATTTTCCCCTCCATTCTCAGTTTAACCATCATTCGAGGACGAATGATCCCAAGGGGGAGATATTGTAACACCCCAAAAAAATTTCTAAGTTAAGACCGAACCATTCTTGAATTGCGTATAAAGTCGTACCGAGTGATTCTTAATTATTCTTAGATTATAAGGTCAATTACTTAGTGTGGGAACGAATATGAATATGAATTAAGGTCACTAAAATCCCCTAGCACAAAGTTGAGTTGAAAGTTTCCATACCGATTAAGTTTTGAGGTAAGATTCTACTTAGGTCAACTTAAAATGACCATATATCCCAGCACATAATGAATTAGGTAGCCCATAACCTATCAAATTAAAGATCTTTGAGTCCTCTTTCTAACGCCACCAAGTTTACATTTTTCCAAGGTCGGAGTAAAATGTTGTGGCTATTTTACCAGAGACTGTCATATCATAATTTTCTGAGTCTGTGAACGACGGCTCCTATCTACAGGCCCGTCAATGAATCGACGACCCCGTACTGTAAAACCGTCAAAAAGAGTTCAAAGACTCAATTTTGGGTTCCCTTTTCTACGGATCCATTCTACGGGCCGTAGATTGGACTTGTAAATGGACTTTTGAGCCTGAAATTTAGTATTCAATCTACGGATTGGATCTACGGTCCGTAGAAACTTCGATGGGTCATAGATTGGACCCGTAGGAAGAAATTTTGAGCTGAAAAATTCAATATCAATTCCACGGATGGGATCTACGGTCCATAGATCAAACCACAACCTGTAGATGGTCCCGTAGACTATTTTTATCAACTTTTAAAGAGGGGTAGTTTAGTCTTTTTCCACCCCTTCTAAGCCTAACCCACGATGTTCTTACACCTAATTAAGGGTCTAAACAGTGTTAAATTATTCTTTCACGTTCTTTAACACATAGAAGATTCTGAGCAGAGCTCCTAGAGGAGAATAGCTAGGGTTTTCAAACATTCTTCAAGATCCTTCAAGTTTCGCCAAGAACTTCGTTCTTCCCAGGTATGTAAGGCTTTCCTCAGTGTTGGGCTAGTGCGTCCACAAGCCAAATTTCACCAGAAATTCAGAATTATAAAATTTAGGGTTTCATTCCAAGTTATTGAGGAATGCGAATGTCTGTCTATTCTATTGAATTCTAGTTAAATTCTTGAGAATTGTATCCATATCTTTGAGTAATTATCTTGCTATGGCTCATGCTTAGATTCTAGTATGAACCCAAATTGTTGAGTTGGCTGTCCATATTTAATTTTCTGCAAAGAACCCTATGAATTGACCATTTACTGAATTATTTTTGAGAGTCTTTTAAACTGAACCATTAATTTAAATTGGATTCTTTTGAGCAAAATAGAGGGGAGTTGTGAGTAGAGTAAAAGAGGCAGTTTGAGTAACTTGTAAATGAAACTTTTATTTAGCAACTATCATTTTTGAGTGAGAAAGAGAACTTTGATTTTGAGAAAATAACCAAGAGAGTTTTGAGAAGAGGAGTTGAGGCACTATTTTTTAAAGAGTATCTTTTGAGTAATTACCTCAAAAACAGAGAAAGAATTATATTTTTACTTACTTGAGCATGAGTATATTTATTGGGAGTAGTATTGAGCACCGATATGGGGATGAGTTCAGACAACTCAAACTCCCCACAAACCATGTATGCCAACATGGGTAAAGGATTCATACTTTTTAGATGATTTCCTTACGCCTTCGGGTAGAGCTTAGTGGATCCACTTAGTTGAGGTTGTTCTATACCCCGGCAAGGTATAGGATAGTTATGGAAGTGTGGGTGAGACGTTGTATCATCACTTAGCTCATAGTGATGGTTGTCGATTAGAAATTCTCTGAAATAGAGTAAAGAGTACTTTCATTATATTTTCGCATATAATTTTCTTTCAGTTATTATAGTATACTTTGTGAAGCTTAAAATCATATTATCTTTATTTATGTTTTACGTTGAGTTGAGCTGAGTTGAGTTGAGTTTAGTTGAGTATTTCTTTCAGCTTGGTCAGTTCAGTATATGTTTTTATTGCATTCTTTCGATAAGAGTTTAAATGAGTTTTCCCTTCATGATTTATATTATATTTCAGTTGAGTTACTGCCAGAGTTTCAATTCATTATTTTGTTATTCAGCTATATTACATACTCGTACATTCAATGTACTGACGTCATTCGACCTGCATCTTTTAATGATGCAGATACACGTTAGGATCATCAACAGGAGTTCCATTGAGATTACTTCATCCGCTTGTCAGTTTTTGAGTAAGGCCTCCATGGTTTCGGAGGACTCCAGTTATATAGGTTATCAGTAGTAACTCTTTGAGGTGTCGTGGGTCTTGTCCCGATATCCTTCCTTAATAGTAGAGGCTTCATAGATAGATAGAGTCGAGGTGTTCCTCAGCATTTACTTTTTGTTGTGTTGTTTTATAAACTATAAGTATTACTATTGAATATTGACCAAACTTTATGAGTTAAGTATTTGAGTTTATCAAATTTAATGAAATTTTAAGCCTATTATTGCTCGAGATAGTTTTCCTCTTGTAGTCAGCCAGGATGACGGTTCGCTTGGGGACCAGCAATGGTTCTCGAGTGCCGGCCACGTCCAGGGTGTAGGCTCGGGGAGTGACACAAGCTTCCATCATCATGATTGAATAAGGTAGAATACATTTCATTAAATGATCCCTACCGATAGATTGCAAATTTACTACTTTCTCTTCTTTGATAAAGTTACAATTTTAAATTTGGAGTTAAGAATTTTATTCTTTCGAACTCTTTAAGGGTAGAATCTTCCCCAACATTTACGGTCATTTTTTTTCAATTTGTTACGTTGACATTAAGAATGATCTCATGTAATTGTGTAAGTACGTATTTATATTAATATATATCAAATATCAATGATTTGGACTTGGACTTGGGGATTGGGCTTGGATCGGATCGGACCTTAAAATAAATATTTTTATAAAACTTAAATATGTAGGTATCATCTTTGCTCTATAAATATCATTGTTTTCCCCAGACATAGCATCGAAAAATCTGCAATTATCTATATTCCCCAAATCTATACACGTGCAATATCTTGTTTAAGGAAAGTCGTTCTCAAGCCTTTTTATTTTTGTTTTCAGATTATTAAATTTTCTAACACTAAATTTAGAATAAATAGATATCTTTAAGGATAAGAATGATTCTTTAAAATCGTGATATGGATATATCAACTTGGATTTTGGTGGTTAGCGTTAAATAATTTTAGGATAAAATATCTAGATGCACAATGTCAGGAGATTGCATACTTGATTGAAGAGAAGATCAACTCCAAGAGACATGCAAAAGGATCAAATAATAATATGTGTGAAGTCATGATTCAAGTGATAATACTCAAATTCTTAGGCTATTAAACAACACGTCACAAATATTTAACTCAAATTCCTTTAAATTATTATTATTAACAGATTGCATATTAACTGATTTTTTTTTTTTATGCATCAATTTTCACTTTAGAAATAAAGATTTTTTATAGTTTGCTTGAAAGTGGTTATGAAAGAAATTGGATTGAGCTTTTATAGTAAAATGTGTTTGTGGACATATTAATTGGCATAGCAAATTTAGAATTATTGATATCTTTTAGGATAATAATGATTTTTTAAAAATGTATAGATATGTCAACTTGAATTTTGCTGACTAGAATTAAATAATTTTAGGATAAAGTTACAAGATGTGCATTGTTAGGAGATCCCATATAACTGGGCTTTTATAGTAAAAATTTGATTATGAACTTATTAATTGGTATACCAAATTAAAAAAAATTCATATCTTTTAGGATAAGAATAGTTCTTGAAAAAATCTACAGATGTGTCAACTTGAATTTTGGTGATTAGGTTTAAATAATTTTAGGATGAGGTTTCTAGATGCACATTGTTAGGTGATCGCATATATTTTTGACGGAAAGATCGGTTTCAAAAGGAATGCAAGAAGAACTCAATAATATTTCTGAAGAAATACATTCAAGTGATAATGCTTCAATTCTTACACTATTTAACAACACATTATAAGTGGTAAGTCAAATTCCACTAAATGAAGGAACAATTATCGATAATTATTTCAATTACGAGTATTTATATGAATATGTGTAGCATGTAATAATATAAAACTTTTTTTATTTAACCATTGAATCAAGCTTCCATCATCATGATTGAATTAGGTAGAAAATATTTTCTTAAATGATCCTTACCGATAGATTGCAAATTTACTACTTTCTCTTCTTTGTTAAAGTGACAATTTTAAATTTGGAGTTAAGGATTTTATTCTTTCGAACTCTTTAAGGGTAGAATCTCCCCCAACATTTACGGTCATTTTTTTCACTCTGTTACGTTGACATTAAGAATGATCTCATGTAATTGTGTAAGTACGTATTTATATTAATATATATCAAATATCAATGCCTTGGACTTGGACTTGGGGCTTGGGCTTGGATCGGATCGGACCTTAAAATAAATATTTATATAAAACCTAAATATGTAGGTATCATCTTTGCTCTATAAATATCAATGTTTTCCCCAGACATAGCATAGAAAAATCTGCAATTATCTATATTACCCAAATCTATACACGTGCAATATCTTCTTTAAGAAAAGTCGTTCTCAAGCCTTCTTTATTTTTGTTTTCAGATTATTAAATTTTGTAACACTAAATTTAATTTCACCACATATCCCAAACCCAATAACTATGAGAAGATGGAGAACGAGTGGAAGTCCATGGAAGAAAAGACTAAACATTAAGAAAGAGATTGAGAAAGCAATGAAGGAATTCCACTACATCACAGATGTCGTGGGGTTGAACTATGAAGATTTAAGCATTCATCCATATTTGAACCTTCTAGAATGATTCAAAGTACCAACATTGGACACTTTTGATGGAGCCGACAATCTTCTAGATCATTTGAGAGCTTATTGTGATCAACTTGTGGGACTTGGGAAGAATGAGGCTTTTTGGTCAAAGTCTGAATGGAGAAGCCTTAGAATAATTTATATCACAAGAATAAAACAATGGAAGAATTGGAGGCACTCGCAAAGGAATTTACCAAAAGATTTTCATATAACGTAGAAGTTTTACCTAATCGCTATTATCTAGAGAAGATCAAGCATATGTCTACAGAAAACTATCGAGAAACATGCTTTCCATTGTAGAAAGGAGGTGCAAGAGTTCAACCTCCCATGACCGAATGTGAGATCACTAAAAAGTTTATTCGAACTCAAAACCTTGAGCACTATGAAAGGAAGTTGTGTATGATACGACAAAAATTCACCAAGGGTATCAAGGTGGGAGAAGCTTTGGAGAATGACTTCAGGACCAGAAAGGTCACAAACACTACTACATTGCGAGCTAATGACAAAACCATTCAAATTAGTGATATGAAAGTGTTAGGGGAGAAAGAAGAAGAAGTGTCTATTGTTAGAGCTACCCACATGTACTCGACCCATCAAGAAAATATCAAAATCACCATGCCAATCAGAAACATTTTCTAGTCTGAACTTTAGGAAGCCTGCTAAAGTATTTACACCATTGATGGAATCCCAAACTCAACTTTATGAAAGGTTAAAAGCAGTGGGTATGCTCTATCCTATAGAGGGAAGACAAGTCAATCCTTAGGTTAAATGTTTACAGAGTTAACCATAGAGGTGCTTATCATTTAGGAGCAGTTGGACAAGATACATAAAATTGTTTAACCCTCAAGCACAAAATCAAAAACATGCTTGATAACAAGTTAATAAACAAAATAACGGTCAATTAATATTCACATAAAAAAAAACTAATCACTAAAATGTGTCTCTTTCTAAACATATTTATAAATATGATTATATGATTTATTTTAAAAGTTGATGGTTTAAGAATCATAAGGTCTCTAGTTCAAATCATTGATGGAGACAAAATCAATTAATAATTTCTTCTCATATAGTAGAACTCAATAGATATATTAATCAATTCTTATGTCGGTGGAGAATAGCAAAGACACCCTCCCCCTCTCCTTCCATACACACACAACGTCGAATTAGTTGAGATGCACGAAAGCTTACCATCAATAGAAAAGATTCATAATTTTTTTTTTTGAAAAAATATCTTTTTTATCTCATATCCGAAACCAAATTAACTTTCTCAGACACCACTTTTATGGAAATAAATATTTTTTTAATAATAAAGTATATTTTACACTCGAATCTATAATTACTACTAATAAATTATCTAGGTAGTCATTTGATATAAATACTGTTGGAAATAAATATATATACCTAGCTAATAGTGTGGTACACCTTGTTTCTCGGTGTCTGTGATCTTGTTGGTAACAATTTCAAATCCCTTATATACTTGCGTTTTATCAGAGTTGATTATTTCTCCTCGAAAATGGGTGGCAAAGTCAATAGAGAGACGAGTTTTTCCCATTACTTTCTTCTTATTAAACTTGTTGTTGATGATGAAAGTATTCATTTTAGCTACACATAAAATAAAATCAAAATACTAATTAGTTTAAAATAGTAGATAATATCATGAAAACCACTCATGCATACAGTCAGACATTCAAAAATCTTGTAAATATAAAGTTAATAAGTAGATACCTTGCTTGAGATGGAATATACTACGTGAAAATATATTTTGCTTGAAAGTGGTTATGAAAGAAATTGCATTGAGCTTTTATAGTAAAATGTGTTTGTGGACTTATTAATTGGCAAAACAAATTCAGAATTACTGATATCTTTTAGGATAATAATGACTTTTGAAAAAAGTATAGATATGTCAACTTGAATTTCGGTGATTAGTATTAGATAATTTTAGGATAAAGTTCAAGATATGCATTGTTAGGAGATCGCATATAACTGGGCTTTTATTGTAAAAATGTGATTACGAACTTATTAATACCAAATTAAAAAAAATTCATATCTTATAGGATAAGAATAGTTCTTAAAAAAATCTATTGATGTGTCAACTTAAATTTTGGTGATTAAGCTTAAATAATTTTAGGATGAAGTTTCTAGATGCACATTGTTAGGAGATTGCATACATATTTGACGGAAAGATCGGTTTCAAAAGGAATGCAAGAAGAACTCTATAATATTTCTGAAGGAATACATTCAAGTGATAATGCTTCAATTCTTACACTATTTAACAACACATCATAAGTAGTAAGTCAAATTCCACTAAATGAAGGAACAATTATCGATAATTATTTCAATTACGAGTATTTATATGAATTTGTGTAGAATGTAATAATATAAAACTTTTTTTATTTAACCATTGAATCAAGCTTCCATCATCATGATTGAATTAGGTAGAATATATTTCCTTAAATGATCCTTACCGATAGATTGCAAATTTACTACTTTCTCTTCTTTGTTAAAGTGACAATTTTAAATATGGAGTTAGGGATTTTATTCTTTCGAACTCTTTAACGGTAAAATATCCCCCAACATTTACGGTCATTTTTTTTCACTATGTTACGTTGACATTAAGAATGATCTCATGTAATTGTGTAAGTACGTATTTATATTAATATACATCAAATATCAATGACTTGGACTTGGACTTGGACTTGGGGCTTGGGCTTGGATCAGATCGGACCTTAAAATAAATATTTGTATAAAACATAAATATGTAGGTATCATCTTTGTTCAATAAATATCAATGTTTTCCCCAGACATAGCATAGAAAAATCTGCAATTATCTATATTTCCTAAATCTATACACGTGCAATATCTTGTTTAAGGAAAATCGTTCTAAAGCCTTTTTTATTTTTGTTTTCAGATTATTAAATTTTCTTACACTAAATTTAGAATAAATAGATATCTTTAAGGATAAGAATGATTCTTTAAAATCGTGATATGGATGTATCAACTTGGATTTTGGTGATTAGCGTTAAATAAATTTAGGATAAAATTGCTAGATGCACAATGTCAGGAGATCGTATACTTGATTGAAGAGAAGATCGACTCCAAGAGACATGCAAAAGGAACTAATAATAATATGTGTGAAGTCATGATTCAAGTGATAATACAAAAATTCTTAGGCTATCAAACAACAAGTCACAAATATTTAACTCAAATTCCATTAAATTATTATTATTAACATATTGCATATTAACTAATTTTTTCTTTTTGTTTATGCATCAATTTTCACTTTAGAGGTAAGCATTTTCTTATTTCAAATTCTTTAATGGTAGAATCTTTCTCATAATTTATGGTCACTTTGCACTCTAACACCTTGACAATATGTGTAGATAATTAGTTTAATCGTCTAATATATTAAAAGGCATGCAAACAAAAATCATAAACAAAATGTGACTTTTGTTAATCAACTAAGTCTTATTATTATGCTCTTAAAAGTCTTGAAAAGGAGACAATATGTACATATCAATATGACTTCAACAATAAAGGTGCAAAGATTCACCTCACTGTTCGTCATATCATGAAAACAAAATAAAAATATTACATTTAAAGAAAATAATTGAACAACATAAAAACTATTAAACAGTTTCAAATAGCAACCGTTCAAATTAAACTATTGTCGTAATAGTTTTAGTTTATGTAGACTCAATAATGATATTTTGATTATCATTTTTGCGAAATTTTTTCACAATATCCAAGCACGGTTTCAACACGATATTCCTCCATGCTTCATCAACACTTTCTTTTCTATCTTCTTTGAAAACGTCTGTAGTAATAATATGGTGCATCAACCAGCTTTGCTCATTTATCAATCGTTGAATCTTCTCAAGTTGGTGACAAATTAAAGTACAGGTATTACGCTTGACATTTGCAATTGAAGTTTGAAGAATCATCTCCTTTGATTCATCATCTTCGTCTAAATTTTTTTGTTCTCTTAAATATCTATCCTTTTCAGGGACACCAATGGACCATCTGATTTCTTTGGTGTAATCTGCATCAGGAATATATATTTGTCGCACCTCATCCACAAGCCCTGCATGCAACATAAATTTAAGAATAGTTTAATTTATTGGAACATAGATTTGAAAATCAAAAATACTATTAAAAAAAATTCAGCTAAAAGCATGATTATATTTCATTCAGGCAAGCCTTGATTGATATATAAAATAATTAGAAAAATTACCTGAATTGACCATTTGATCAACCCTCATGTCAACTCTAGGGTTCAAGACTGATTGCTCTACCTTAATCCAAATGAAGTAACTTTCATACTTATATTTGAACATGAAAGCAGGGTCTTCTACAAGTTTTTCAATATATGAACATTACCCACCAACAATGATTGGAATACATTCACACTTTTAAATATTTTCTATGTAGACAATATCTTGTAAGCGGAAATCTTCTGCGGTGAAGTCGGAATCTGGCTCAATTTCAACTAAGAAAATGTGAAACAAAATAACGATCAATTAATATTCACATCAAAATAAACTAATCACTAAAATGTGTCTTTTTCTATACAAAATCAATTAATAATTTCTTCTCATATATTAGAACTCAATAGATATATTAACCAATTCTTATGTCGGTGGAGAATAGCAAAGAAACCCTCCCCCTCTCCCTCCATACACACACAACGTCGAATTAGTTGAGAAGCACGAAAGCTTACCATCAATAGAAAAGATTCATAGTTTTTTTTCGAAAAAAGATCTTTTTTATCTCATATCCGAAGCAAAATTAACTTTCTCAAACACCACTTTTGTGGAAATAAATAATTTTTTTAATAATAAAGGATATTTTACACTCGAATCTATAATTACTACTAATAAATTATCTAGGTAGTCATCTAATATAAATACTGTTGGAAATAAATATTTATACCTAGCAAATAGTGCGGTACACCTTGTTTCTCTGTGTCAGTGATCTTGTTGGTAACAATTTCAAGTCCCTTATATACTTGCATTTTGTTAGAGTTGATTATTACTCATCGAAAAGGGGTGGCAAGGTCAATAGAGAGACAAGTTTTTCCCGTTCCTGTGGCTCCCATTATGAACACCACTTTCTTCTTGTTGAACTTGTTGTTGATGATGAAAGTATTCATTTTAACTACACATAAAATAAAATCAAAATACTAATTAGTTTAAAATAGTAGATAATATCATGAAAACCACTCATGCATACAGTCAGAAATTCAAAAATCTTGTAAATATAAAGTTAATAAGTAGAAACCTTGCTTGAGATGGAATATACTATGTAAAAATATATTTTGCTTGAAAGTGGTTATGAAAGAAATTGCATTGAGCTTTTATAGTAAAATGTGTTTGTGGACTTATTAATTGGCATACCAAATTCAGAATAACTAATATCTTTTAGGATAATAATGACTTTTGAAAATTGTATAGATATGTCAACTTGAATTTTGGTGATTAGTATTAAATAATTTAAGGATAAAGAGACAAGATGTGCATGGTTATGAGATCGCATATAACTGGGCTTTTATAGTAAAAATGTGATTATGAACTTATTAATTGGTATACCAAATTAAAAAAAATTCATATCTTTTAGGATAAATATAGTTCTTGAAAAAATCTACAGATGTGTCAACTTGAATTTTGGTGATTAGGCTTAAATAATTTTAGGATGAAGTTTCTAGATGCACATTGTTAGGAGATCGCATACATATTTGACGGAAAGATCGGTTTCAAAAGGAATGCAAGAAGAATTCAATAATATTTCTGAAGGAATACATTCAAGTGATAATGCTTCAATTCTTACACTATTTAACAACACATCATAAGTGGTAAGTCAAATTCCACTAAATGAAGGAACAATTATCGATAATTATTTCAATTACGAGTATTTATATTAATTTGTGTAGCATGTAATAATATAAAACTTTTTTTATTTAACCATTGAATCAGGCTTCCATCATCATGATTGAATTAGGTAGAATATATTTCCTTAAATGATCCTTACCGATAGATTGCAAATTTACTACTTTCTATTCTTTTTTAAAGTGACAATTTGAAATTTTGAGTTAAGGATTTTATTCTTTCGAACTCTTTAAGGGTAGAATTTCCCCCAACATTTACGGTCATTTTTTTTCACTCTGCTACGTTGACATTAAGAATGATCTCATGTAATTGTGTAAGTACGTATTTATATTAATATATATCAAATATCAATGACTTGGACTTGGATCGGATCGGACCTTAAAATAAATATTTGTATAAAACTTAAATATATAGGTATCATCGTTGCCCTATAAATATCAATGTTTTCCCCAGACATAGCATAGAAAAATCTGCAATTATCAATATTCCCCAAATCTATACACGTGCAATATCTTCTTTAAGGAAAGTCGTTCTCAAGCCTTCTTTATTTTCTTTTTAGTTTATTAAATTTTCTAACACTAAATTTAGAATAAATAGATATCTTTAAGGATAAGAATGATTCTTTAAAATCGTGATATGGATATATCAACTTGGATTTTGGTGATTAGCGTTAAAAAATTTAAGGATAAAATTGCTAGATGCACATTGTCAGGAGATCGCGTACTTGACTGAAGAGAAGATCGACTCTAAGAGACATGCAGAAGGAACTGATAATAATATGTGTGAAGTCATGATTCAAGTGATAATACTCAAATTCTTAGGCTATTAAACATCACGTCACAAATATTTAAATCAAATTCCTTTAAATTATTATTATTAACAGATTGCATATTAGCTAATTTTTCCTTTTTGTTTATGCATCAATTTCCACTTTAGAGGTAAGGATTTTTTTATTTCAAATTCTTTAAAGGTAGAATCTTTCTCATAATTTATGGTCACTTTGCACTCTAACACCTTGAAAATATGTGTAGATAATTAGTTTAATCATCTAATATCTTTAAAGGCATGAAAAAAAATCATAAACAAAAGCGAGTTCTTGATTTAGTCAACTAATTCTTATTATTATGCTCTTAGAAGTCTTGAAAAGGAGACAATATGTACATATCAATATGATTTCAACAATAAAGGTGCAAAGATTCACTCTCACTGTTCGTCATATCATGAAAATAAAATAAAAATATTACATTTAAAGAAAATAATTGAACAACACTAAAACTATTAAACAGTTTCAAATAGCAACCGTTCAAATTAAACTATTGTTGAAATAGTTTTAGTTTATGTTGACTCAATAATGTTATTTTGATCATCATTTTTTGAGAAAAAATTTCACGATATCCAAGCATGGTTTCAAAATGATATTCCTCCATGCTTCATCAACACTTTCTTTTCTATCTTCTTTGAAAACGTCAGTAGAAATAATATGGTGCATCAACCAGCTTTGCTCATTTATCAATAGTTGAATCTTCTCAAGTTGGTTACAAATTAATGTACTGGTATTACGCTTGACATTTGCAATTGAAGATTGAAGAATCATCTCCTCTCATTCATCATCTTCGTCTAAATTTTTTTCTTCTCTTAAATATCTATCCATTTCAGGGACACCATAGGACTGTTTGATTCCTTTGGTGTAATCTCCCTCAGGATTAAATATTTGTCGCACCTCATCCACTAGCCCTGCATGCAACATTAATTTAAGAATAGTTTAATTTATTAGAACATACATTAAAAAATAAAAAATATTATTAAGAAAATTATATAAAAAAAAATTCAGCATGCATGATTATATTTCATCCAGGCAAGCCTTGATTGATATATAAAATAATTAGAAAAATTACCTGAATTGACCATTTGATCAACCCTCATGTCAACTCTATGGTTCAAGACTGATTGTTGTACGTCAATCCAAATGAAGCAACTTTCATACTTATATTTGAACATGAATGCAGGGACTTCTACAAGTTTTTCAATATATGAATTTGACCCTCCAACAATGATTGGAACACATTCAGACTTCAAAAAATTTTCTATGTAGGCAATGGCTTGTAAGCAGAAATCTTCTGCGGTGAAGTCGGAATCTGGCTCAATTTCACCTAAGAAAATGTGAAACAAAATAACGGTCAATTAATATTCACAACAAAATAAACTAATCACTAAAATGTGTATTTTTCTTAAACTATTTATAAATATGATTATATGAATTATTTTAAAAGTTAATGGTTTAAGAATCATAAGGTCTCTAGTTCAAATCATTGATGGAGGCAAAATCAAGTAATAATTTCTTCTCATAAATTAGAACTCAATAGATATATTAATCAATTCTTATATCGGTGGAGAATAGCAAAGACACCCTCCCCCCCCCTACACACACATCGTCGAATTAGTTGACATGAATGAAAGCTTACCATCAATAGAAAAGATTCATAATTTTTTTTTAGAAAAAAGATCTTTTTTTATTTCATATCCGAAACCAAATTAACTTTCTCAGACACCACTTTGATGGAAATATATAATTTTTTTAATACTAAGTATATTTTACACTCGAATCTATCATTACTACTAATAAATTATCTAGGTAGTCATTTGATATAAATACTATTGGAAATAAATATATATATACCTAGAAAATAGTGTGGTACACCTTGTTTCTCGGTGTCTGTGATCTAGTTGGTAACAATTTCAAGTCCCTTATATACTTGCAATTTGTCAGAGTTGATTATTTCTCCTTGAAAATGGGTGGCAAGGTCAATAGAGAGACGAGTTTTCCCCGTTCCTGTGGCTCCCATTATGAACACCACTTTCTTCTTATTGAACTTGTTGTTGATGATGAAAGTATTCATTTTAACTACACATAAAATAAAATCAAAATACTAATTAGTTTAAAATAGTAGATAATATCATGAAAACCACTCATGCATACAAGTCAGACATTCAAAAATCTTGTAAATATAAAGTTAGTAAGTAGAAACCTTGCTTGAGATGGAATATACTATGTAAAAATATATTTTGCTTGAAAGTGGTTATGAAAGAAATTACATTGAGCTTTTATAGTAAAATGTGTTTGTGGCCTTATTAATTGCCATACCAAATTCAGAATTACTGATATCTTTTAGGATAATAATGACTTTTGAAAAATGTATAGATATGTCAACTAGAATTTTGGTGATTAGTATTAAATAATTTTAGGATAAAGTTACAAGATGTGCATTGTTAGAAGATCGCATATAACTGGGTTTTTATAGTAAAAATGTGATTATGAACTTATTAACTGGTATACCAAATTTAAAAAAAATCATATCTTTTAGGATATGAATAGTTCTTGAAAAAATCTACAGATGTGTCAACTTGAATTTTGGTGATTAGGCTTAAATAATTTTAAGATGAAGTTTCTAGATGCACATTGTTAGGAGATCGCATACATGTTTGACGGAAAGATCGGTTTCAAAAGGAATGCAAGAAGAACTCAATAATATTTCTGAAGGAATACATTCAAGTGATAATGCTTCAATTCTTACACTATTTAACAATGACTTGGACTTGGACTTGGACTTGGGCTTGGATCGGATCGGACCTTAAAATAAATATTTGTGTAAAACTTAAATATGGAGGTGTCATCTTTGCTCTATAAATATCAATGTTTTCCGCAGACATAGCATAGAAAAATTTGCAATTGTCTATATTTCCTAAATCTTTTCACGTGCAATATCTTGTTTAAGGAAAGTCGTTCTAAAGCCTTCTTTATTTTTGTTTTCAGATTATTAAATTTTCTTCTAACACTAAATTTAGAATAAATAGATATCTATAAGGATAAGAATGATTCTTTAAAATCGTGATATGGATATATCAACTTTGATTTTTGTGATTAGCGTTAAATAATTTTAGGATAAAATTGCTAGATGCACAATGTCAGGAGATCGCATACTTGATTGAAGAGAAGATTGACTCAAAGAGACATGCAAAAGGAACTAATAATAATATGTGTGAAGTCATGATTCAAGTGATAATACTCAAATTCTTAGGCTATTAAACAACACGTCACAAATATTTAACTCAAATTCCTTTAAATTATTATTATTAACAGATTGCATATTAACTAATTTTTTCTTTTTGCTTATGCATCAATTTTCACTTTAGAGGTAAGGATTTTCTTATTTCAAATTCTTTAAAGGTAGAATCTTTCTCATAATTTACGTTCACTTTGCACTCTAACACCTTGAAAATATGTGTAGATAATTAGTTTAATCGTCTAATATATTTAAAGGTATGCAAAAAAAAATCATAAACAAAAACGAGTTCTTTTGTTAAATCAACTAAGTTTTATTATTATGTTCTTTGAAGTCTTGAAAAGGAGACAATATGTACATATTAATATGATTTCAATAACAAAGGTGCAAAGATTTACCCTCATTGTTCGTCATATCATGAAAATAAAATAAGAATATTACACTTAAAGAAAATAATTGAACAACACTTAAACTATTAAACAATTTAAAATAGCAACCGTTCAAATGAAACTATTGTCGTAATAGTTTTAGTTTATGTAGTGTCACGACCCAATTTCTCAGGTCATGATGGCGCCTACGACCCTCCGGTAGGCCAGCCAAACTCTATCCCAGAACTTAACAGTAACGGAACTAAGAGTGGAAACTAATCCATAACCAAGCGGAAGCATACAATAGAACATATAAGGAAAGCTGGAACACGACCAAAATATTTATACAACACCTCCCAAAATCTGGAAGTCACGAGTACAGAACTACTAAAAAGAGTACAAGTCCCGAAAGTGGACTACTGAAACAACTGTCTTGAAAACAAAAGACAAGCAAAAATATATAAACAAAAGGAAACTGGTATCCCAAAACGCCAAGTGCTCACCCTAATCTCCCGAACTGACAGCTCCCGGCCCGATCTCAACGCTGATAACTGGTGCTCGGACCTGCATCACGAAAATAAATGCAGAGTGTAGTATGAGTACCAAAACCACAGGTACCCAGTATGCATCATAGGCCAACTGAGCAACAAAGGTAAACAAAGGCAGACAAGATAGAATCAACAACAACAACAGAGGTCAACAGAACGAAAATCGAACAAAGATAACCAACCGAAGATAACAAGCTAACTAAACCTAGCTGGGGCCCCATTAAGACCCGCTGGGCACACTCGTGCGCAAGTTTAAATAAAAACCTGAACGGACCCCCATAAGCCCGACAGGTACACATAAGAGCTAACTACAAAAGCGAAGTAATATCGATTCCATAAACCTCGAACCAAGGGTCCCGGACCTTGAAACCATCGTTCGGGCCCAGCCCAATCACAACCAATACCTGAGCCCAGCTCAATCAAAATCAACCTTCGAGCCCAGCTCGATCATAAACCATATCCGAGCCCCACTCGACCATCAACATATGGGCCCAGCCCAAATCATCAATCACGAGCTGGAAATGCCGGACTCTAATCAAAAACGTCAGTCTTGGACTGGAATAATACCTCTCACTCTACGGTCTCGAGCTGGAAATGCCGGACTTGAACCGGGAACGTCAGACTCGGACGGGAGCTAATCAATCCACGCTTAACAGTCCAATCACTGGAAATACCGATTCCATCCTAGTAATGTATAAACACGGGCTGGGACTAGTAGCTCAAGCTCCACGGATGCGCGCTGGAAATAACTCGCTGCAATCATATAACGTCAGTCACGGACCGGAGCGGATAGCCTACCCCCGTCAACCTAGCGCTGGAAATACCGGACGCGAACCGCGTAACCTTAGTCTCGTACTGGAGCTAACAGCCTCAACCATATAAAGCCACTACGAACATCGCATCGTAAGGCTAACCATCACGGGCCACCGCCCACAAGCACGTCAAACGAAAGCTCCCAGCCTAACACCATTCATCCGTCAATCGGCTCAACGCAACGTCTTCTAGAAGCATCCCACGATCTCAGAAAATAGAGGGGAAATAATCGAAAGGTACGGGAGCCACGGGAACGCCTATACAAAGGCTCACACTATCAGACCCAAATCTACTATATCATTCAACAAGGATCTAGGTCATCCGAATCGCCATCGGATACATACTCAAGTCAACAGGGTACGTGGGACTAAGTCATCATCACAACAGCCTGTTATAAGGCACAATCTCAATAAGCAGCATATCACAAACACAGTTCTCATACCCGCTCATCCAACATCAAATAATCACCAACAAATACCCCACAACAGTATATACAACAAATCAAGTCAATAACCCAACCTATAACATGATACTAATCCAAATCAACCAACAACCAATCCCAAACTGGGGCAAATCGGGAATAGGATCACAGTCCTAGATAACCACCACAGATTCACAGTCATCTAACATTATTTACACATTCAAGCTCAGTCTAAAAGGAAAGGAAGCCGTAACCTACCAAATAGCCGATCACGCGCGCTCCAAGTCACTCAACCCAAGCTTTCCCTTTTCTAACGGCCTCAAGCTGCTGGCACGCTATCAAAAATAGAATCACAGTGTCAAAACGGTCGTTTAGACACCAAAATCATCAAATTTGGAGATAGACCAATTTTTGGGTCAAAATCAGGCAAAGTGGGACCCGCTCCGGATTTCCCAGAATTGACTCCGTCAAAAGGTCCCAAATCCTAATCCTAAACTAGTTTATCAAATAGGGGTCGGATCCGCTCCCAATCAACCAAACAATAACAAATCTAAAACTAACAAAAAAAAGGCCAAATAAAGGGCTTACCTCCGATTTCACGCAGAACGAAGTGCACCCAACGAACTCCAACCTCAAATCCATGAAGCCAATAAAAACCCGAACACTTAGGACTGTGAATCACCAAAAATGGAGCTCGGATGAGGGAGAAATCGTCATTTGAAAATGAGGACTGAAAGCTGAAATTTCTGGGATATAAAACACGAAACTGGTCGCTAAAGACCATTTCTGGTCTCTAAAAGTCTAAATTCTGATCGCTAAAGGTCTGCACCAGCAACCAGATTTTTGCTATTTTCAAAGTCTTCGAACGGACCCTCGAAATTCGTTCGTGACCCGATGAAAATAAACCAGATATGCTACCCTACTAAATTCGACATTCCGGACTCAATGGCACAGTCAGAATTTCCATACAAGGTTATTTCGATAAAAAGTGGGTCCCACACCATTATGCCATTGTTGTCAAATTCTACCAAGGGCCTCGGATTTTGATCGGAAGCTCCCGGTAATTCTCGAAAGGTCGTTCTAGACGAAACTCAGCATTCCGGAACTAGCCGCACTGTCGGAATTTTCATTCGAGTGTGTTTTCCAAGAAAGTTGACCAAAGTCAACCTTAGGCCAATTTCCAAAGGCTAAAGAGCTAATCGTCCCCAAATTCACACCGGAAACCCCGGGACTCATGCAAACCATGCTTCTAGCCTAATTTGGCCTTTCCGGAGCTGATGGAACCGTCAAAATTCATATCTGAGGTAGTTTACCTGAAGTTATGACCGAAGTCAACTTTTCAAGAATCAAAAGCTCCAAAACAGAAAAACGGGAATAAAACCCAAACGAACGACCAGGCGATCGAACAATCAGTGCCAGCAAGTCATAAATGACTTGGGGTCTCTACAGGAAAGCTCTAAATGACAGAAAAAAAAGCATTAACATAGAAATGACCGAAAGGGTCATTACATGTAGACTCAATAATGATATTTTGATCATCATTTTTGAGAAATTTTTTAATAATATCCAAGCATGGTTTCAAAACGATATTCCTCCATGCTTCATCAACACCTTCTTTTCTATCATCTTTGAAAACGCCAGTAGCAATAATATGGTGCATCAACCAGCTTTGCTCATTTATCAATCGTTGAATCTTCTCAAGTTGGTTACAAATTAATGTACGGGTATTACGCTTGACATTTGCAATTGAAGATTGAAGAATCATCCCCTTTGATTCATCATCTTCGTCTAAATATTTTTCTTCTCTTAAATATGTATCCATTTCAGGACACCAATGGACCGTTTGATTCCTTCGGTGTAATCTGCATCAGGAATTGACCATTTGATCAACCCTCATGTCAACTCTAGGGTTCAAGACTGATTGCTCTACGTCAATCCAAATGAAGCAACTTTCATGCTTATATTTGAACATGAATGCAGGTCATCTACAAGTTTTTCAATATATGAATTTGATCCTCCAACAATGATTGGAACACAGTCAGACTTCAAAAAATTTTCTATGTAGACAATGCCTTGTAAGCAGAAATCTTCTGCGGTGAAGTCGGAATCTTGCTCAATTTCACCTAAGAAAATAGGAAACAAAATAATGGTCAATTAATATTCACATCAAAATAAACTAATCACTAAAATGTGTCTTTTTCTAAACATATTTTAAAATATGATTATATGATTTATTTTAAAAGTTAATGGTTTAAGAATCATAAGGTCTCTAGTTCAAACCATTGATGGAGACAAAATCAATTAATAATTTCTCCTCATATATTAGAACTCAATAGATATATTAATCAATTCTTATGTTGGTGGAGAATAGCAAAGACACCCTCCCCCTCCCCCTCCATACACACATATCGTCGAATTAGTTGAGATGCACGAAAGCTTACCATCAAGAGAAAAGATTCATAATTATTTTTTTTTTGAAAAAATATCTTTTATATCTCATATCCGAAACCAAATTAACTTTCTCAGACACCACTTTTATGGAAATAAATATTTTTCTTAATAATAAAGTATATTTTTTACACTCGAATCTATAATTACTACTAATGAATTATCTAGGTAGTCATTTGATATAAATACTGTGTAAATAAATATATATACCTAGCAAATAGTGCGGTACACCTTGTTTCTTGGTGTTTGTGATCTTGTTGGTAACAATTTCAAGTCCCTTATATACTTGCATTTTGTCAGAGATGATTATTTCTCCTCAAAAATGGGTGGCAAGGTCAATAGAGAGACAAGTTTTTCCCGTTCATGTGTCTTCCATTATGAACACCACTTCCTTCTTGTTGAACTTGTTGTTGATGATAAAAGTATTCATTTTAGCTACACATAAGATAAAATAAAAATAGTAATTAGTTTAAAATAGTAGATAACATCATTAAAACCACTCATTCATACAGTCAGACATTCAATAAATCTGGTAAGTATAAAGTTAATTAATAGAAACCTTGCTTGAGATGGAATATGCTATGTAAAAATATATTTTTCTTGAAAGTGGTTATGAAAGAACTTGGATTGAGCTTTTATAGTAAAATGTGTTTGTGGACTTATTAATTGGCGTACCAAATTTAGAATTATTGATATATTTTAGAATAATAATGACTTTTGAAAAATGTATAGATATGTCAACTTGAATTTAGGTGATTAGTTTTAAATAATTTTAGGATAAAGTTACGAGATGTGCATTGATAGGAGATCGCATATAACTGGGCTTTTATAGTAAAAATGTGATTATGAACTCATTAATTGGTATACCAAATTAAAAAAAATGCATATCTTTTAGGATAAGAATAGTTCTTGAAAAAATCTACAGATGTGTCAACTTGAATTTTGGTGATTATGCTTAAATAATTTTAGGATGAAGTTTCTAGATGCACATTGTTAGGAGATCGCATACATATTTGACGGAAAGATCGGTTTCAAAAGGAATGCAAGAAGGACTCAATAATATTTCTGAAGGAATACCTTCAAGTGATAATGCTTCAATTCTTACACTATTTAACAACACATCATAAGTGGTAAGTCAAATTCCACTAAATGAAGGAACAATTATCGATAATTATTTCAATTACGAGTATTTATATGAATTTGTGTAGCATGTAATAATATAAAATTTTATTATTTAACCATTGAATCAAGCTTCCATCATCATGATTGAATTAGGTAGAATATATTTCCTTAAATGATCCTTACTGATAGATTGCAAATTTACTACTTTCTCTTCTTTGTTATAGTGACAATTTTAAATTTGGAGTTAAGAATTTTATTCTTTCGAACTCTTTAAGGGTAGAATCTCCCCCAACATTTACGGTCAATTTTTTTCACTCTGTTACGTTGACATTAAGAATGATCTCATGTAATTGTGTAAGTACAAATTTATATTAATATATATCAAATATCAATGACTTGGACTAGGACTTTGGGCCTGGGCTTGGATTGGATCGGACCTTAAAATAAATATTTGTATAAAACATAAATATGTAGGTATCATCTTCGCTCTATGAATATCATTGTTTTCCCAGACATAGCGTAGAAAAATCTGCAATTATCTATATTCCCCAAATCTATACTCGTGCAATATCTTGTTTAAGGAAAGTCGTTTTCAAGCCTTCTTTATTTTTGTTTTCAGATTATTAAATTTTTTAACACAAAATTTAGAATAAATCGATATCTTTTAGGATAAGAATGATTCTTTAAAATCGTAATATGGATATATCAACTTGGATTTTTGTGATTAGCGTTAAATAATTTTAGGAAAAAATTGCTAGATGCACATTATCAGGAGATCGCATACTTGATTGAAGAGAAGATCGACTCCAAGAGACATGCAAAAGGAACTAATAATAATATGTGTGAAGTAATGATTCAAGTGATAATAGTCAAATTCTTAGGCTATTAAAAAATACATCACAAATATTTAACTCAAATTCCTTTAAATTATTATTATTAACAGATTACATATTAACTAATTTTTTCTTTTTGTTTATGCGTCAATTTTCACTTTAGAGGTAAGGATTTTCTTATTTCAAATTATTTAAAGGTTGAATCTTTCTAATAATTTATATTCACTTTGCACTCTAACACCTTGAAAATATGTGCGGATAATTAGTTTAATCGTCTAATATATTTAAAGGCATGCAAAAAAAAAAACATAAACAAAAGTGAGTTCTTTTGTTAATCAACTAAGTCTTATTATTATGCACTTAGAAGTCTTGAAAAGAAGAAAATATGTACATATCAATATGATTTCAACAATAAAGGTGCAAAGATTCACTCTCACTGTTCGTCATATCATGAAAATAAAATAAAAATATTACATTTAAAGAAAATAATTGAACAACACTAAAACTATTAAACTGTTTCAAATAGCAACCGTTCAAATGAAACTATTGTCGTAATAGTTTTAGATTATGTAGACTCAATAATGATATTTTGATCATCATTTTTGAGAAAAAATTTCACAATATCAAAGCATGGTTTCAAAATGATATTCCTCCATGCTTCATCAACACCTTCTTTTCTATCTTCTTTGAAAACGTCAGTAGCAATTATATGGTCCATCAACCAGCTTTGCTCATTTATCAATCGTTGAATCTTCTCAAGTTGGTTACAAATTAATGTACGGGTATTACGCTTGACATTTGCAATTGAAGATTGAAGAACCATCTCCTTTGATTCATCATCTTCGTCTAAATTTTTTTCTTCTCTTAAATATCAATCCATTTAAGGGACACCAGTGGACCGTCTGATTCCTTTTGTGTAACCTGCATCAGGAATAAATATTTGTCTCATCTTATCCACTAGCCCGGCATGCAACATAAATTTAAGAATAGTTTAATTTATTGGAACATAGATTTGAAAATCAAAAATATTATTAAGAAACTTATATAAAAAAAATTTAAGCTAGATGCATGATTATATTTCATCCAGGCAAGCCTTGATTGATATATAAAATGATTAGAAAAATTACTTGAATAGACCATTTGATCAACCCTCATGTCAACTCTAGGGTTCAAGACTGATTGCTCTACATCAATCCAAATGAAGCAACTTTCACACTTATATTTGAACATGAATACAGGGTCTTGTACAAGTTTTTTAATATATGAATTTGACCCTCTAAAAATGATTGGAACACATTCAGACTTCAAAAAATTTTCTCTGTAGACAATGGCTTGTAAGCAGAAATGTTCTGCGGTGAAGTCGGAATCTGGCTCAATTTCACCTAGGAAAATGTGAAACATAATAACGGTCAATTAATATTCACATCAAAATAAACTAACAACTAAAATGTGTCTTTTCCTAAACATATTTATAAGTATGATTATATGATTTATTATAAAAGTTAATGGTTTAAGAATCATAAGGTCTGTAGTTCAAATCATTGATCGGGACAAAATCAATTAATAATTTATTTTCGTATATTAGAATTCAATAGATATATTAATCAATTCTTATGTCGGTGGAGAATAGCAATGACACCCTCCCCCTCCCCCTCCATACACACACATCGTAGAATTAGTTGAGAAGCACAAAAGCTTACCATCAATAGAAAAGATTCATAATTTTCTTTTTTGGAAGAAGATATTTTTTTACTAATATCCGAAACCAAATTAACTTTCTTAGACACCACTTTTATGGAAATAAATAATTTTTTAAATTATAAATTATATTTTACACTCGAATCTATAATTACTACTAATAAATTATCTAGGTAGTCATTTGATATAAATACTGTTGGAAATAAATATATACACCTAGCAAATAGTTCGGTACACCTTGTTTCTCGGTGTTTGTGATCTTGTTGGTAACAATTTCATGTCCCTTATATACTTGCATTTTGTTAGAGTTGATTATTTCTCCTCGAAAATGGGTGGCAAGGTCAACAGAGAGACGATTTTTTCCCGTTCTTGTGGCTCCCATTATGAACACCACTTTCTTCTTGTTAAACTTGTTGTTGATGATGAAAGTACTAATTTTAGCTACACATAAATTAAAATCAAAATGGTAATTTGTTTAAAATAGTAGATAATATCATGAAAACCACTCATGCATACATCAGACATTCAAAAATCTTGTAAATATAAAGTCAATAAGTAGAAACCTTGCTTGAGATGGAAAATACTATGTAAAAATATATTTTGCTTGAATGTGGTTATGAAAGAAATTGCATTGAGCTTTTATAGTAAAATGTGTTTGTGGACTTATTAATTGGCATACCAAATTCAGAATTACTGATATCTTTTAGGATAATAATGACTTTTGAATAATATATAGATATGTCAACTTGAATTTTGGTAATTAGTATTAAATAATTTTAGGAAAAAACTACAAGATGTGCATTGTTAGGAGATCGCATATAACTGGGCTTTTATAATAAAAATGTGATTATGAACTTATTAATTGGTATACCAAATCAAAAAAAATTCATATCTTTTAGGATAAGAATAGTTCTTGAAAAAAATCTACAAATGTGTCAACTTGAATTTTGATGATTAGGTTTAAATATTTTTAGGATGAAGTTTCAAGATGCACATTGTTAGGAGATCACATACATATTTGACAGAAAGATCGGTTTCAAAAGGAAAGCAAGAAGAACTAAATAATATTTCTGAAGGAATACATTCAAGTGATAATGCTTCAATTCTTACACTATTTAACAACACATCATAAGTGGTAAGTCAAATTCCACTAAATGAAGGAACAATTATCGATAATTATTTCAATTAGGAGTATTTATATGAATTTGTGTAGCAAGTAATAATATAAAACTTTTTTTATTTAACCATTGAATCAAGCTTCCATCATCATGATTGAATTAGGTAGAATATATTTCCTTAAATGATCCTTACCAATAGATTGCAAATTTACTACTTTTTCTTTTTTGTTAAAGTGACAATTTTAAATTTGGAGTTAAGGATTTTATTCTTTCGAACTCTTTAAGGCTAGAATCTCCCTCAACATTTACGGTCATTTTTTTTTCACTCTGTTACGTTGACATTAAGAATAATCTCATGTTATTGTGTAATTACGTATTTATATTAATATATATATCAAATATCAAAGACTCGAACTTGGACTTGGGGTTATGGCTTGGATCGGATCAGACCTTAAAATAAATATTTGTATAAAACATAAATATGTAGGTATGATCTTTGCTCTATAAATATCAATGTTTTCCCCAGACATAGCATAGAAAAATATGCAATTATCTATATTCGCCAAATCTATACATGTGCAATATCTTCTTTAAGGAAAGTCGTTCTCAAGCCTTCTTTATCTTTGTTTTAAGATTATTAAATTTTCTAACACTAAATGTAGAATAAATAGATATCTTTAAGGATAAGAATGATTCTTTAAAATCGCGATATGGATATATCAACTTGGATTTTTGTTATTAGCGTTAAATAATTATAGGATAAAATTACTAGATGCACATTGTCAGGAGATAGCACACTTGATTGAAGAGAAGATCGACCCCAAGAGACATGCAAAAGGAACAAATAATAATATGTGTGAAGTCATGATTCAAGTGATAATACTCAAATTCTTAGGCTATTAAACAACACGTCACAAATATTTAACTCAAATTCCTTAAATTATTATTATTAACAGATTGCATATTAACTATTTTTTTATTTTTGCTTATGCATCAATTTTCACTTTAGAGGTAAAGATTTTCTTATTTCAAATTCTTTAAAGGTAGAATATTTCTCATACTTTATGGTCACTTTGCACTCTAACACCTTGAAAATATGTGTAGATAATTAGTTTAATCGTCTAATATATTTAAAGGCATGCAAAAAAAAATCATAAACAAAAGTGAGTTCTTTTGTTAATCAACTAAGTCTTATTATTATGCTCTTAGAAGTCATGAAAAGGAGACAATATGTACATATCAATATGATTTCAACAATAAAGGTGCAAAGATTCACCCTCACTGTTCGTCATATCATGAAAATAAAATAAAAATATTACATTTAAAGAAAATAATTGAACAACACTAAAACTATTAAACAATTTCAAATAGCAACCGTTCAAATAAAACTATTGTCGTAATAGTTTTAGTTTATATAGACTCAATAATGATATTTTGATCATCATTTTTGAGAAAAATTTTCACAATATCCAAGCATGGTTTCAAAGCGATATTCCTCCATGCTTCATCAACACCTTATTTTCTATCTTCTTTGAAAACGTCAGTAACAATAATATGGTGCATCAACCAACTTTGCTCATTTATCAATCATTGAATCTTCTCAAGTTGGTTACAAATTAAAGTGCGGGTATTACGCTTGACATTTGCAATTGAAGATTGAAGAATCATCTCCTTTGATTCATCATCTTCGTCTAAATTTTTTTCTTCTATTAAATATCTATCCATTTCATGGACACCAATGGACCGTCTGATTCCTTTGGTGTAATCTACATTAGGAATAAATATTTGTCGCACCTCATCCACTAGCCCTGTATGCTACATAAATTTAAGAATGTCACGACCCAATTTCTCAAGTCATGATGGCGCCTACCAACCCACTAGTAGGCCAGCCAAAACCCTATCCCGAAACTAAACAGTAACGGGAGTAAGGGTGGAAATTAATCCATAGCCAAGCGAAAGCATACAATAAGAGCACTCACAAAAGCTGGAACGGAACCAAAATAATATATACAACACCTCCTAAAACCTGGAAGTCACAAGTACAGAAATACTAAAAAGAGTACAAGTCCCGAAAGTGGACCACTTGAACAACTTTCTCGAAAACAAAAGACAAGCCAAAACATATAAACAGAAGGAGACTGGTAATCCCAAAATGCCAAGTGCTCACACTCGTCTCCTGAACAGACCGCTGCAGGCTCGGTATCAACGATGATAGCTGGTGTTCGGACCTGCATCACGAAAATAGATGCAGAGTGTAGCATGAGTACCCAAACAACAGGTACCTTGTAGGCATCATAGGTCGACTGAGCAAGAAGGGTAAAAACAGGTGGACAAGATAGAATCAGCACAAACAGAAGTCAACAGAACAGGAAACGAAAAATCTGAAAGGAAGCACAAAGAAATAACTAAAATAAACCCAGCTGAGCCCCCCAAAAGACCCGCTGGGCACACTCGTACGCAAGTTTAAATAAAACCTGAACGGACCCCCATAAGCCCGACAGGTACACAGAAGAGCTATTCTACAGAAACGAAGGAATAACCAACTCGAGAACAACAACAGGGCCCCGCCCAATCATTATGATCAGAGCCCCGCTTAGTCATAAATATCATAGCCCAGCTCAGTCATAAATATCAGAGCCCAGCTAGTCATTAGTCACGAGCTGGAAATGCCAGACTCTAACCGAGCAACCTCAGTCTCGGACTGGCACAAACAGCCCACACTCGACAGTCTAACGCTGGAAATACTGGTTCCACCGGATACGTCGTTCGCATAGCTGGGACTAGTAGCCTATGCTCCCCAGACTCGCACAGAAAATAACCGGCTGCAATCGTGTAACGTCAGTTGAGGACCGAAGCGGGTAGCCTACCCCCGTCAGCCTAGCACTGGAAATCCTGAGTGATAATAGAGTAACGTCAGCCGCGTACTGGAGCCAGCTGTCACGAACTGGATAAGCCACAAAAATAATACACTAAGAGACTAAAAATCACGGGCCGCCGCCCCCACATATATACCAACCGAAGACTCCCAGCCGACAATCGGCGCAACCACGGTATCTTCCAGTAGCATCCCAAAAATCCCAGCGATAAGGGGCAAAGAATCGGAAGGTCCGAAAGCCACGAAAACGCCTATACTAAGGCTCATAATCAGACCCAAGTCTACTATATCAGTCTACAAGGATCTAGTCCATCCGAAACGACGTCGGATACATACTTAAGTCAACGAGGTACATGAGACTATGTCAATAAATCACAACCTATTCAAAGGCAGAATCACAATAATCAGTCAATCATCAACTAGATTCACCCGGACCCACTCATGCAACATCAGATAACCAGCAACAGATACCCCACAACATGCATATTTGCAAATCAAATCAACAGCCCAACCTATAGCATGATACTAGCTCATAACAACCCAACAGTCAACTCTAAACTGAGGAAGTCGGGGAACAAGGGAAACAATACTAACTAACCACCCCAGATTCACAAATATCAACCAGCATTTACACAATCAAGCTCAGTCTAGAAAGAAGTGAAGCCGTAACCTACCAAAAAGCCGAACACGCGCGCTCCAAGTCACTCAATTGGAGATTTCCCCTTCTGAACGGCCTCAGACTACTGCCACACTACCAAAAATAGAATCACAGCGTCAAAACGGTCGTTTAGACACCAAAATTAACAAATTCGGAGACAGACCAATTTTTGGGTCAAAATCGGGCAAAGTGGGACCCGCTCCGGATTTCCCGGAATTGACTCCGTCAAAAGGTCCCAAATCCTTCTCCCAACACTAATCGTAAACTATTTTATCAAATAGAAGTCGGATCCGCTCCCAATCAACCAAACAATAACATATCTAAAACTAACAAAAATAGGCCAAATAAGGGGTTTACCTCCGATTACACGCAGAACAAGGTGCACCCATCAAACTCCAACCTCAAATATACGAAGCCAAAGAAAACCCGAACACTAGGGACTTTGAATCACCAAAAAAGGAGCTCTAGAACTCGAGATATCAAAATTTAAAATGAAGAAGAAATCATAAGTTGATGGCAGCAGCTTCGAGCTGAATTTCACCACAAACGAGGGTTCACCAACACATTCCTATCACTCCACTGCATAGCCACAATCTCCACGATCGTACAAGACTTCGAATCACTCAAATCGGAGCTCGGATGAAGGAGAAATAAGCATTTGAAAATGAGGGTGAGAGCTGAAATTTCTGGGTTATAAAACCCAAACCTCGCCGCTAAAGACCATTTCTTGTCACTAAAAGTCCAATTTCTGGTCGCTAAAGGTCTGCACCAGCAACCAGATTTTAGCTATTTTTTTAAAGTCTCTGAACGGACACTAGAAATTCGTTCGGGACCCGATAAAAATAAACCAGCTATGCTACCCGACTAAATTCGACATTCTGGACTCAATGGCGCAGTCGAAATTTCCATACGAGGTTGTTTCGACAAAAAGTGGTTCCAACACTCATTATGCCATTTTAGCCAAATTCTACCAAGGGCCTCGGATTTTGATCGGAAGCTCCCGGTAATTCGTGAAAGGTCGTTCTACACCAAACTCGGCATACTCGAACTAACTGCGCTGTCGGAATTTTCATCCGAGTGCGTTTTCCAAGAAAGTTGACCAAAGTCAACCTTAGGTCAATTTCCAAAGGCTAAAGAGCTAATCGGCCCCAAATTCACACCGGAAACCCCGGGACTCATGCGAGCCATGCTTCTAGCCTAATTTGGCCTTTCCGGAGCTGATGGAACCGTCAGAATTCTCATCTGAGGTCGTTTACCTGAATTTATGACCGAAGTCAACTTTTCAAGGTTCAAAAGCTCCAAAATAGAAAAATGGGCATAAAACCCAATCGAACGACCAGGCGACTGAACCATCAGTGCCAGCAAGTCATAAATGACTTGGGGTCACTACAGAAATGCTCTAAACAACAGAAAGAAGGCATTAACACAGAAATGACCTGGAGGGTCATTACAAAGAATAGTTTAATTTATTGGAACATAGATTTGAAAATCAAAAATATTATTAAGAAAATTATATAAAATTTTTTTAGATAGATGCATGATTATATTTCATCTAGGCAAGCCTTGATTGATATATAAAATAATTAGAAAAATTACTTGAATTGACCATTTGATCGACCCTCATGTCAACTCTAGGGTTCAAGACTGATTGCTCTACGTCAATCCAAATGAAGCAACTTTCATACTTATATTTGAACATGAACGCAAGGCCTTCTATAAGTTTTTCAATATACGAATTTGACCCTCCAACAATGATGGAAACACATTCAGACTTCAAAAAAATTTCTATGTAGAAAATGGCTTGTAAGCAGAAATCGTCTGCGGTGAAATCGGAATCTGGCTCAATTTCACCTAAGAAAATGTGAAAAAAAATAACGGTCAATTAATATTCACATAAAAATAAACTAATCACTAAAATGTGTCTTTTTCTAAACATATTTATAAATATGATTTTATGATTTATATTAAAAGTTAATGATTTAAGAGTCTTAAGGTCTCCAATTCAAATCATTGATGGAGACAAAATAGATTAATAATTTCTTCGCATATATTAGAACTCAATATTTATACTAATCAATTCCTATGTCGGTGGAGAATAGCAAAGACACCCTCCCCCTCCCCCTCCATACACACACATCGTCGAATTAGTTGAGATGCACGAAAGCTTACCATCAATAGAAAGGATTCATAAAAAAAAATTTTAAAAAAAGATCTTTTTTATCTCATATCCAAAATCAAATTAACTTTCTCAGAAACCACTTTTATGGAAATAAATAATTTTTTTAATAATAAAGTATATTTTACACTCGAATCTATAATTACTACTAATAAATTATCTAGGCAGTCATTTGATATAAACACTAATGGAAAAATATATATATACCTAGCAAATAGTGCGGTACACCTTGTTTCTCGGTGTCTGTGAACTTGTTGGTAACAATTTCAAGTCCCTTATATACTTGCATTTTGTCTGAGTTGATTATTTCTCCTCGAAAATGAGTGGCAAGATCAATAGAGAGACGAGCTTTTCCCCTTCTTGTGGCTCCCATTATGAACACCACTTTCTTCTTGTTGAACTTGTTGTTGATGATGAAAGTATTCATTTTAGCCACACATAAAATGAAATCAAAATAGTAATTAGTTTAAAACAGTAGATAATATCATGAAAACCACTCATGCATACGTCAGACATTCAAAAATCTTGTAAATATAAAGTTAATAGGTAGAAACCTTGCTTGAGATGGAATATACTATGTAAAAATATATTTTGCTTGAAAGTGGTTATGAAAGAAATTGCATTGAGCTTTTATAGTAAAATGTGTTTGTGGACTTATTAATTGGCATACCAAATTCAGAATTACTGATATCTTTTAGGATAATAATGACTTTTGAAAAATGTATAGATATGTCAACTTGAATTTTAATGATTAGTATTAAATAATTTTAGGATAAAGTTACAAGATGTGCATTGTTAGGAGATCGCATATAACTGGGCTTTTATAGTAAAAATGTGATTATGAACTTATTAATTGGTATACCAAATTAAAAAAATTTCATATCTTTTAGGATAAATATAGTTCTTGAAAAAATCTACAGATGTGTCAACTTGAATTTTAGTGATTGGACTTAAATAATTTTAGGATGAAGTTTCTAGATGCACATTGTTAGGAGATCGCAAACATATTTGACGGAAAGATCGGTTTCAAAAGGAATGCAAGAAGAACCCAATAATATTTCCGAAGGAATACATTCAAGTGATAATGCTTCAATTCTTACACTATTTAACAACACATCATAAGTGGTAAGTCAAATTACACTAAATGAAGGAACAATTATCGATAATTATTTCAATTACGAGTATTTATATGAATTTTTGTAGCATGTAATAATATAAAACCTTTTTTATTTAACCATTGAATCAAGCTTCCATCATCATGATTGAATTAGGTAGAATATATTTCCTTAAATGATCCTTACCGATAGATTGCAAATTTACTACTTTCTCTTCTTTGTTAAAGTGACAATTTTAAATTTGGAGTTAAGGATTTTATTCTTTCGAACTCTTTAAGGGTAGAATCTCCCCCAACATTTACGGTCATTTTTTTTCACTCTGTTACGTTGACATTAAGAATGATCTCATGTAATTGTGTAAGTACATATTTATATTAATATATATCAAATATCAATGACTTGGACTTGGACTTGGGGCTTGGGCTTGGATCGGACCTTAAAATAAATATTTGTATAAAACTTAAATATGTAGGTATCATCTTTGCTCAATAAATATCAATGTTTTCCCCAGACTTAGCATAGAAAAATCTGCAATTATCTATATTCCCCAAATCTATACGCGAGCAATATCTTCTTTAAGGAAAGTCGTTCTCAAGCCTTCTTTATTTTTGTTTTCAGATTATTAAATTTTCTAACACTAAATTTAGAATAAATAGATATCTTTAAGGAGAAGAATGATACTTTAAAATCGTGATATGGATATATCAACTTGGATTTTTATGATTAGCCTTAAATAATTTTAGGATAAAATTGCTAGATGCACATTGTCAGGAGATCGCATACTTGATTGAAGAGACTATAGACTTCAAAAGAAATGCAAAAGGAACTAATAATAATATGTGTGAATTCATGATTCAAGTGATAATACTCAAATTCTTAGGCTATTAAACAACACGTCACAAGTATTAACTCTAATTCCTTTAAATTATTATTATTAACAGATTGCATATTAAATAATTTTTTATTTTCGTTTATGCATCAATTTTCACTTTAGAAGTCAGGATTTTCTTATTTCAAATTCTTTAAAGGTAGAATCTTTTGTCATAATTTATGGTCAATATGCACTCTAACACCTTGAAAATATGTGTAGATAATTAGTTTAATCGTCTAATATTTTTAAAGGCATACAAAAAAAAATCATAAACAAAAGTGAGTTCTTTTGTTAATCAACTAAGTCTTATTATTATGCTCTTAGAAGTCTTGAAAAGGAGACAATATGTACATATTAATATGATTTCAACAATAAAGGTGCAAACATTCACCCTCACTGTTCTTCATATCATGAAAATAAAATAAAAATATTACATTTAAAGAAAATAATTGAACAACACTAAAACTATTAAACAGTTTCAAATAGTAACCGTTCAAATGAAACTATTGTCGTAATAGTTTTAGTTTATGTAGACTCAATAATGATATTTTGATCATCATTTTTGAGAAATTTTTTCACAATATCCAAGCAAGGTTTCAAAACGATTTTCCTCCATGCTTCATCAACACCTTCTTTTCTATCTTCTTTGAAAACGTCAGTAGCAATAATATGGTGCATCAACCAGCTCTGTTGATTTATCAATCGTTGAATCTTCTCAAGTTGGTTACAAATTAAGGTACGGGTATTACGCTTGATATTTGCAATTGAAGATTGAAGAATCATCTCATTTGATTCATCATCTTCGTCTAAACTTTTTCTTCTCTTAAATATCTATCCATTTTAGTGACACCAATGGACCGTCTGATTCCTTTGGTGTAATCTGCATCAGGAATAAATATTTGTCACACCTCATCCACTAGCCCTGCATGTCATATAAATTTAAGAATAGTTTAATTTATGAGAACATAGATTTTAAAATTAAAAATACTATTAAGAAAATTATATTAAAAAAATTTCAGCTAGATTCATAATTATATTTCATCCATGCAAGCCTTGATTGATATATAAAATAATTAGCAAAATTACCTGAATTGACCATTTGATTAACCCTCATGTCAACTCTAGGGTTCAAGACTAATTGCTCTACGTCAATCCAAATGAAGCCACTTTCATACTTATATTTGAACATGAACGCAGGGTCTTCTACAAGTTTTTCAATATATGAATTTGACCGTCCAAAAATGATCGGAACATATTCAGACTTCAAAATTTTTCTATGTAGCCAATGGCTTGTAAGTAGAAATCTTATACGGTTAAATAGGAATCTGGATCAATTTCACGTAAGAAAATGTGAAACCAAATAGCGGTCAATTAATATTCCCATCAAAATAAACTAATCACTAAAATGTGTCTTTTTCTAAACATATTTATAAATATGATTATATGATTTATTTTAAAATTTAAAGATTTAAGAATCATAAGGTCTCTAGTTCAAATCATAGATGGAGACAAAATCAATTAATAATTTATTCTCATATATTAGAACTCAATAGATATATTAATCAATTCTTATGTCGGTGGAGAATAACAAAGTCACCCTCCCCCTCCCCCTCCATTCACACACATCGCCGAAATAGTTGAGATGCACGAAAGCTTACCATCAATAGAAAAGATTCATAATTTTTTTTTTGATAAAAGGCATTTTTTTCTCATATCCGAAACATATTTAACTTTATCAGATACCACTTTTATGGAAATAAATAATTTTTTTAATAATTAAGTATATTTTACACTCGAATCTATAATTACTACTAATAAATTATCTAGGTACTCATTCGATATAAATATTGTTGGAAATAAATATATATACCTAGCAAATGGTACGGTACACCTTGTTAGTCGGTGTCTGTGATCTTGTTGGTAACAATTTCAAGTCCCTTATATACTTGCATTTAGTCAGAGTTGATTATTTCTCCTCTAAAATGGGTGGCAAGGTCAATAGAGAGATGAGTTTTTCCCGTTCCTGTGGCTCCCATCATGAACACCACTTTCTTCTTGTTGAACTTGTAGATGATGAAAGTATTCATTTTAGCTACACATAAAATAAAATCAAAATAGTAATTTGTTTAAAATAGTAGATAATATCATAAAAACCACTCATTCATACAGTCAGACATTCAAAAATCTTATAAATATAAAGTTAATAAGTAGAAACCTTGCTTGAGATGGAATATACTATGTAAAAATATATTTTGCTTGAAAGTGGTTATGAAAGAAATTGCATTGAGCTTTTATAGTAAAATGTGTTTGTGGACTTATTAATTGACATACCAAATTCAGAATTACTGATATCTTTTAGGATAAATGACTTATGAAAAATGTATAGATAGGTCAACTTGAATTTTGGTGATTAGTATTAAATAATTTTAGGATAAAGTTACAAGATGTGCATTGTTAGGAGATCTCATATAACTGAGCTTTTATAGTAAAAATGTGATTATGACCTTATTAATTGGTATACCAAATTAAAAAAATTTCACATCTTTTAGGATAAGAATAGTTCTTGAAAATATCTATAGATGTGTCAACTTGAATTTTTGTGATTAGGCTAAAAAAAAAATTAGGATGAAGTTTCTAGATGCACATTGTTAGGAGATCGAATACATATTTGACGGAAAGATCGGTTTCAAAAGGAATGCAAGAAGAACTCAATAATATTTCTGAAGGAATACCTTCAAGTGATAATGCTTCAATTCTTACACTATTTAACAACACATCATAAGTGGTAAGTCAAATTCCACTAAATGAAGGAACAATTATCGATAATAATTTCAATTACGAGTATTTATATGAATTTGTGTAGCATGTAATAATATAAAACCTTTTTTATTTAACCATTGAATCAAGCTTCCATCATCATGATTGAATTAGGTAGAATATATTTCCTTAAATGATCCTTACCGATAGATTGCAAATTTACTACTTTCTCTCCTTTGTTAAAGTGACAATTTTAAATTTGGAGTTAAGAATTTTATTCTTTCGAACTCTTTAAGGGTAGAATCTCCCCCAACATTTACGGTCATTTTTTTTCACTCTGTTAAATTGACATTGAGAATGATCTCATGTAATTGTGTAAGTACATATTTATATTAATATATATCAAATATCAATGACTTGGACTTGGACTTGGGGCTTGGGCTTGGATCGGATCGGACCTTAAAATAAATATTTGTATAAAACTTAAATATGTAGGTATCATCTTTGCTCTATAAGTATCAATGTTTTCCCCAGACATAACATAGAAAAATATGCAATTATCTATATTCCCCAAATCTATACACGTGCAATATCTTCTTTAAGAAAAGTCGTTCTCAAGCCTTCTTTATTTTTGTTTTCAGATTATTAAATTTTCTAACACTAAATTTAGAATAAATAGATATCTTTAAGGATACGAATGATTCCTTAAAATCGTGATATGGATATATCAACTTGGATTTTTGTGATTAGTGTTAAATAATTTTAGGATAAAATTGCTAGATGCACATTGTCAGGAGATCGCACACTTGATTGAAGAGAAGATCGACACCAAGAAACATGCAAAAGGAACTAATAATAATATGTGTGAAGTCATGATTCAAGTGCTAATACTCAAATTCTTAGGCTATTAAACAATACGTCACAAATATTTAACTCAAATTCCTTTATATTATTAATATTAACGGATTGCATATTAACTAATTTTTTCTTTTTGTTTATGCATCAATTTTCACTTTAGAGGTAAGGATTTTCTTATTTTAAATTCTTTAAAGGTAGAATCTTTCTCAAAATTTAGGTCACTTTGCACTCTTAACACCTTGAAAATATTTGTAGATAATTAGTTTAATCATCTAATATATTTAAAGGCATGCAAAAAAAAATCATAAACAAAAGTGAGTTATTTTGTGAATCAACTAAGTCTTATTATTATGCTCTTAGAAGTCTTGAAAAGGAGACAATATGTACATATCAATATAATTTCAACAATAAAGGTGCAAAGATTCACCCTCACTGTTCGTCATATCATGAAAATAAAATAAAAATATTACATTTAAAGAAAATAATTGAACAACACTAAAACTACTAAACAGTTTCAAATAGCAACCGTTCAAATGAAACTATTGTCGTAGTAGTTTTAGTTTATGTAGACTCAATAATGATATTTTGATCATTATTTTTGAGAAAAATTTTCACAATATCCAAGCTAGGTTTCAAAACGATATTCCTCCATGCTTCATCAACACCTTCTTTTCGATCTTTTTTGAAAACGTCCGTAGCAATAATATGGTGCATCAACCGGCTTTGCTCATTTATCAATCGTTGAATCTGCTCAAGTTGGTTACCAATTAATGTACGGGTATTACGCTTGACATTTGCAATTGAAGATGAAGAATCATCTCCTTTGATTCAGCATCTTCGTCTAAATTTTTTTCTTCTCTTAAATATCTGTCCATTTCAGGGACACCTATGGACCGTCTGATTTCTTTGGTGTAATCTGCATCAGGAATAAATATTTGTCGCACCTCATCCACTAGCCCTGCATGCCATATAAATTTAAGAATAGTTTAATTTATTAGAACATAGATTTGAAAATCAAAAATATTATTAAGAAAATTATATTAAAAAAATTCAGCTAGATGCATTATTATATTTCATCTAGGCAAGACTTGATTGATATATAAAATAATTAGAAAAATTACCTGAACTGACCATTTGATCAACCCTAATGTCAACTCTAGGGTTCAAGACTCATTACTCTACGTCTATCCAAATGAAGCAACTTTCATACTTATATTTGAACATGAACGCAGAGTCTTCTACAAGTTTTTCAATATATGAATTTGACCCTCCAACAATGATTGGAACACATTCAGACTTCAAAAAATTTTCTATGTAGACAATGGCTTGTAATCAGAAATCTTCTGCGGTGAAGTCGGAATCTGGCACAATTTCACCTAAGAAAATGTGAAACAAAATAACGGTCAATTAATATTCCCATCAAAATAAACTAATCACTAAAATGTGTCTTTTTCTAAACATATTTATATATATGATTATATGATTTATTTTAAAAGTTAATAGTTTAAGAATCATAAGGTCTCCAGTTCAAATCATTGATGGAGACAAAATCAATTAATAATATCTTCTCATATATTAGAACTCAATAGATATATTAATCAATAAATTTTATAAAAAATTAGTGAAACATAAATAAATTTGACAATCAAAATAATAAATTTAAATTAGTCGTTGCAGTAAAAAAGTCAAAAAAAGTAATAAGGATGATCAAATATACCCCATATGGATTATATTTTTTTAAAAAAAATAATTAAAATATTAAATTTAAAATAATTTTTTCACATCTGTTAGAGGAAAATGGTATATGTGAGTCATTATTATAACAATAGGTATATATAAACACTCTATATAAGCTATTTTCATACAACTCTAAGGGTCGTTTGGTTTGAAAACAAGTTATAATGAGATTAGTTATGATGGGATAAGTAATGCTAGGATTAGTTATGATGGAATAAGTTATGCTGAGATTATTTCTTATTGAGTGTTTGGTTTGTTGTATTCAAAATAATATGCATTGCATAAATTTTAAGAACAAGTTGTTTGTTTACAAAATTACCCTTCACTTTATTTTGTTTTTATATTTTCTTTGCAAGCTTTAATTATTCATTTTTAAAATAAAACTTTCATCTTATTTAGCTTAAATATTTTTGTGTGTGCATTCCCACGATGGTACTGTATGTATTTAAAAATTAAAAAAAAAAATCCTATTTAGCTTAAAAATAGAATTTTCATCTTAAGTTTGTTAAAGTAAAAGAGGATTTATGAGAAATCAAAATATAAATCAACATAAGAATTAGTCAAATAAATTCATAAATAAAAATTATATTTATATAGTGTAATTTTTTAATAGAAAAATATGAAGAATTATCATAAAAATAAGGAGTAGTGAATATTATTATACATGATATTAAAAATAATGTAGGGAGGGGTGGTGGGTGGGGGGAGGACGGGAGGACATGTGCTAATATTTTTGTTTAGTGAAAAACAAATTTATAATAATATATGTACTATGGTTTTGTATTACATAATTTTTTTAGTAATAAGTTTTTTTTAAAGAATTATTTAAGATTAAGAAGGTTGAAGACTTTCAAAAACAGTTATATATAAATGTGAAAAGTGAGGTATAAATAGAGTTTAAAGGGATATATTTGTCATTTATGTATTTTATCGCGGGATAAGTTATAGCGGATTACTATACCGCCCAAATGAAGGGATAACTTATCCAGTACTAATTATTAATCCTGGGATAATTAGTTATCCCAAGCTTTGCAACCAAACAAGAAATTAGAGGCTACTTAAAATTTACCCCGAGATTGACTCCCTTTATCCATCACACCAAACGACCCTTAGGAGAGAGGAGTATATTTTGAAAAACCTAGAAATAATTGAATGATATTATGATCCTGGAACAAAATTAATATTATAAAACAAATTCTCAAATAACTATCTACGGAATTTACTCACAATGTGAATAGTTTAGGGGAACTTCTTAGATATTCACTCGAATTTAAAGGCAAAATAGTTTTATGCAATCACAATTTTTTTACATTAACAATAAAGAAAGAGAAAAGAAAGTAGCAAATTTGACAAATGAAGTCAAGTGTTGAACCAAAAATGATGGAGCCTAATTTGGAAAATCCAATGATTGTGAGTCATCACAACTCACAAAGCAAAGCCATGGCAGCATGCAATGTAACTAATGCCATTTTTGAAGGGCTCCCCAATCATAGACAGCAGCTCCTTCTCACCTTTTCCTACTTTTCAGGCCCTTTGTATTTATGCCATTTTTTTCTTCACACAATTTTTAAGGTTAATTCATCAATTTGAAAGAAACAAGAAAATGAATCATCCCAGAAATTGATTGGTAATGAAATGAGAAGGTACACATCATTCATTTTCATGTGTTCTTCAATCCCCATACTCTTCATCCAATCAAATTCATACCTTTTCTTTCTGAATTTGTCTAAGCTTCCCTTTCTAGGGTTTTGAAAAGAAAAAGAAAGGACATTCAAAATTCAAAACTTTTTTGCATATACATACATGTTGGTGATTTTTTTCCTTTTATTTTTTGTTTTTGGAATATATATATATATATATATATATATATGCATGTATAAGGAATCATTTGTTTTTTGTTTCTGAGCTAATGTGTGATGGGTTCTCTTTGGTTCTGCTGGTAAAAATTGATTATTTTTTTTTTGCCTAAAATTGCAGGGACTGAATTTTTTTGCAGGGATTGAAGCCCCTGATTTTCTTGGGGGAGAAAGAAGGAAAGTACTGATAGCATTTCATATATAAAACAAATTAAAAATAAATGCATAAAATTTTATAGAAGTAGTGATGAGAGAAGGAATTTTAGTGTGAAATGTTGGCATTGTTGGAGGGAAAGAGGAGGAGCAGCTGATGATGGAGCAAGAATTAGATTCAAAGCTTAGGATAGAGAGCACATTACCAAATCCTCAAAAATCTAAGAGCTTTGCATTCAGAGCACCTCAGGAAAATTTCACAATCCAAGATTTTGAATTGGGAAAGATCTATGGAGTTGGTTCTTATTCCAAGGTCAGATTATAATCATTTTTGTTATATTTATGTCTATATTTTGTATTTATGAAGTCTAGTTTGAGATTCTGCTTCAACTTTTTCCTTTTTCCATTTTGTGCTCATGTGTGGTGATGTTCTCTGGTTTTTATTATCTTGCTTTATTTTTCTGCTCATTATGGTTTAGCCCCCTTGGTGAGGGGTATGAGGCGTGGTTTGATATTAGTTGGAAAAGTCGACCATGAATTTTCTATTCATTTGTTACGTCATTACCATGCTTTTCGATGTAATGAGTAATCTTGTTGATTTCAGGTGTCATTTTTATTCTTCTTCCGTATGTGTTTATTCATTTTCTAGCTTTTCTTCGTCATTCACTTGATAGTCAATAGTTGAAACCAGCTAGTATAGGTTTTTGTAATAAAATATCTGCCAAATGCCCCACACAGAAGGAAAAAGGAAAACAAATGAAGATTATCTATTTGTTACAGAAGCAGTCTCTTTCAGAACAAAGAAAATCTTTTTAGTGAGTTCATCTTTGAGATGTGTTTTAGTTTTCAAGCAATTCTTGGTGGTATTAATTGGCGATCACACTCCTAAAGCAGAGGTCCAGTTCAGGGATTGTATTTCCTATTGCACAGTTGAGGGTCGTCTTATTAGCCTATATTAGTAACTAGCAAAACTCTTCTTATATGTAGTCTTTATCCTTTCACCCCTCTTGCTTTTCCTCTGGATAAATAAATCATGAATAGTAATTGAAGTTTTGGATGCTAATTGTGTACACTATCAGGTTGTCAGAGCAAAAAAGAAAGACACAGGGAATGTTTATGCCTTGAAGATCATGGATAAAAAGTTCATCACTAAAGAAAATAAGACTGCCTATGTGAAATTAGAGAGAATTGTACTTGATCAGCTGGATCATCCTGGTATTGTGCGACTATTTTTCACCTTCCAAGACACTTTTTCACTATGTGAGTTTTTTTCACACATTTTCTGATATGTTAGTATTTTACACATCCTCTGTTAAGGATCTTTTTCCACTCTTTATGCCTGGCATTTCTTGTCGAACATTGATCTTTCTCCTTCTAATTTCATGTTACCCTATTGTGAAGACATGGCACTGGAGTCCTGTGAAGGTGGCGAGCTCTTTGATCAAATTACCAGGGTGAGTAAATGAAGAAACTTGATATCCGTGTTCTTTTACTTTCTGCCATAAGCATCGAAAATCACAACATAAAACAGAAAAAAACAAACCTTATCACTAGAGAACCGCTTGTGGTATATTCGGATTTGTCTCGGTAACATATATTTTCTTCTTGAACTTTGTAATGTGGTTGACTTCCTGAATCTGATATAGCCTTTTGTTCCTTCTGGAAAGAACATATTCTGATATCATTGGGAGTGAAGGATTTCCCATTTTTGAAGTGTGTGAACAATTCCACAATCCACTACTCTTCTCTTTTGCTTGGAAAGCCAGTAAATCGTTTCCTATTAAACTTTTATTTTGGTTGGTGCAGAAAGGTCGTTTGTCTGAGGATGAAGCACGTTTTTATGCAGCTGAAGTGGCAGATTCCCTTGAATATATACACAGTATGGGATTGATTCATCGAGATATTAAGGTACTTTTACTGTGTGATTGCTGTGTCAGCAGAATATGCTAGGACAATTTTGAAAGTTTTTATTTATGGCAGCCAGAGAACCTGCTACTCACTTCAGATGGACGTATTAAAATCGCCGACTTTGGCAGTGTAAAGCCCATGCAGGATAGCAGAATAACAGTACTTCCAAATGCAGCATCAGGTATATCTTGCTTGTTGTGAGAAATCAGAATCATATTGGCACAAAATAGTGTATTTTGATGTCATTGTCGTTGCTGAATCAGTGGTCTTTCTTACCTCCAGATGACAAGGCATGTACTTTTGTGGGAACAGCTGCATATGTCCCTCCTGAAGTTTTAAATTCTTCTCCTGCAACTTTTGGGTATGGACCCTGCCCTTGAAAAAGCCAAGTTTTTTACTTCTTTCTGAATCTTAGCTGATTGGTATTAGTTTCTATACACTTTGGTGGTGTTTTCTGAATTATGCGTTTTTGAATGAAAACATAATCTATCCTTTTGGATATGTTTTACCAGAAATGATCTCTGGGCACTTGGCTGCACCTTGTATCAAATGCTTTCAGGATTTTCTCCTTTTAAAGATACCAGTGAATGGCTGATTTTTCAAAGAATCATTGCCAGAGATATCAGGTTCCCAAATTACTTTTCAAATGAAGCCAGAGATCTCATTGATCAGTTGCTCGTAAGTTATAATTCCTCTTTAATATTTACTTAAATCTTGTGGCTCCTTCTTTTTTCTTCCCCTATTCTTCGTTTTGTCCTTTTCTGAAATGCATCTCGATTTATTCTCTCAGTTGATTAATACATCGATGAGCTTAGGCAAATGTTTTTGACTAGTGCACTTTGGTGATGCGCTAAACCCTTTCTATTCTACGAGCATAACACCAGCAATATACACCACGTGGGCCTTATTTAATGAAGGATGACTTTTGCATCTTGATTGACATAGGCTTCTCTTTGTGTAATTGGATTATATGAGCTTGCAACCCCTAGGCCAGCCAAAACTTTGGCTTGGTTTACATGTTTAGGTCTTTTTTTGGGGTGCCCCTCAGACTTAAAGCAGGATAAGATCTTAGATAGAAACATATTTGTTTGTCTATCCAGCTTTATGAAACATCCAATGCATGCATCTTCAGATCTTCTGCTATTTTGGGTCATGGACAACAGTATTCTTGTCTGTAGGACTACATACCTTTTCTTTTTATGGCAGGTAGAGAGAATATTGTGTCCAACATGGCATGTATGTACCATTTCTAAAATAATGCAGAACACAATTGATAAACATCTTCAGCATTCCCTTAGAATGTAGTCTTAAAAATGTATCTCATTCAAAGTAAAAGAAGCACATAAATGTTCCTGTGTTTATATATACAAAAATACACATGTTATACATTTGTACAAATCAAAAAATCTCTTTTGCCAACTAACTTGCATCCAAACGACTCAGGATATTGATCCTAGCCGAAGACCAGGTGCTGGACCTGATGGTTACGCTTCACTGAAAAACCACCCTTTCTTTAGCGGGGTTGATTGGGATAATTTAAGGTTACAAACTCCTCCACGGCTTGCTGCAGAGCCAAAAGTATGGCAATTTTATTTTTATCCTTGAAGCTTTATCTCAATTTTCTTTAAGAGTTGATTATTTATAGAAGTATTAAAAGGGTATCTCAAATCTTCAGGGGCACTCTACTCGTAGCAGTGGTGAAGATCAAGATTCTTCATGGAATCCCTCGCAAATTGGGGATGGAAATGGTGGTACCACATCCTCTTCTGAAACTGGTAGCATTACCAGGCTTGCTTCAATCGACTCATTTGATTCAAAATGGTAGGTTTAACACCAGTGGGATATTTTAGCTGTTAACTCTTGGTTTGACTTTTAACTATGGTTAGCCTTGTTATTTGTATACAATTATGCTTTGATATTTGTGTTTCAACATGTAAAAAAGTGTTGTATTCTACTTTGGTGCCAGTTTCTTGCATTGTCTCTTCAGCTTCAGATGCTCTTTATGTTTCCTAATTGGGAAAAAGGGAAGCAGTCTTTGCTTCATTAATTCGTTAGGATCAACTTGTAGTGCAAATAGCATTGAGTGTCTTACATTAAGTTTCCTGTAGAAGCTTGTTCCAACTCTGCTAACTCTGGGTTGTAATGCTTCAACTACTCTTCTGGACTTGTTAAGCCAGACATGGCAACCCTCAACTGCACACTTTATTATGGGTAGGCTCATGCACATGGATTGCTTTAGGCCAACTCCTCTGTTTTGTTATTTTCCTCGACTCTTTCCCTCTCTCATTCCTTGTCTGTCGGTAATGCATGTCAACATGTTTCTCGTGATGCATCAACAGGAAGCAGTTTTTGGAGCCTGGTGAATCTGTTCTTATGATCTCCAATGTGAAAAAGATACAGAAGCTTACTAGCAAGAAAGTTCAACTTATCCTGACAAATAAGCCAAAGTTGATCTACGTAGACCCCTCAAAGTTGGTGGTCAAAGGGAATATTATATGGTCCGACAATTCTAACGATCTTAATATTCAAGTCATAAGCCCTTCACAGTTCAAGGTTTGCACAGTTAAGTCCTGTTGCTTTCTCTGCAAACCTAATTGCTTGTTTTTTTTATTATATGGTCCGACAATTCTAACGATCTTACTATTTTTAATGATTACTTCTGATTAATGAATATTTTGTTATGATTCTCCAAGTTATCAGAGTTTTAACTCAATCTTTGTATGTTCATGCATCTTGTGATCATACAGCCAAAGAAAGTTATGTCTTTCGAGGATGCTAAGCAACGAGCTGTGCAGTGGAAAAAGGCAATTGAAACTCTCCAGAACCGGTGATATTTATTTATCAGCATTTCGACCGTACTTTTTGAAAAAGAAATGAAATTGTAGAGGGTACAGGGGTCCAAAACTGTTGGATTCTCCTACAGAATACTTATCAATTTAACTCAATTTACAGGTCTAGAGTATAGTAGATAATTTTCACCACTGCTTTTTTCTTTCTTTTGGATGAAGTGCACATCCACATTTGTATGGTACAATCTTGTAAAGGCAAGAACTTAAAGAAGTTGGTGAATTCTCAGCTGTTTCAAAACCACTCCTCACAATAGAGCTGTTTTTGACAACATCATTCTCATTTGAATGATAAGAGAAAAAACATAAAGTGACATTTGAAGTTGTCCCGAACTTTCAAAAAGTTATGTAAAGTTTGCGAGCGTCCTATTACCCCATGAAATTATTTCAAATCATTATAAATAAACACCTTTGACCCATTTTCCATTTTCACAATAGCTATGTTCTCACGTTTGATAGGCGCGTGGAGGAGTAAAAATACACCCTCAAACCAATGAAAAAATGTCATGTGGCACTATCAATTTGAATTTTCTTCTTTATTAAAAGATCCACTTCCCATCTTCTCCAAAATCTCCATTGATAGATGTTGAAGAATTTTCCATCTACAATTTAAAACTGCCCTTAACGTATTGTAAATGGTTCAAAAATGTCCTCCATCCACCTATTGGGTCATGCCCTCAACCTTTTTCTTTAGGTCTAAAAATGCCCCCTTTTAACAGCCAAATGACATGGCAATTGATGAATCATTTAATTAAACAAGTGGTTTCATCTTATTGATCCACATGGATTTTTAAATTCAATTCAAACTATCCGACCCATCCGCAATACAAAACACAAACCCACCCAATAAACCGTTTTAAAATTAATCTATCATTTTACAGTTGATGTCACCGCTACGCAATTGAACAACCGTCTTCAAGCTTCATCTGTTTTTACCAATTCTATATCATGTTATTCACAATTCCCTCATTACGCTAAATATTTCCATGGAAGATGTTAGTGAAAATTACAAGATTACAAATTACAATTGAAAAATAAAATGAAGAAAATAATTCTCTTCAGGTTGAGGCGCGGATATCTCGCTCTCTTTAAGGAGATTCAAGTCCACTGCAGCAAATCTTTTCACGGTCCAGCAATAATCCTCTTGACTTGTCCCCTACAAGATACAACAGCCTATCACAAAGTATAACTCAACAAACTCTGGACAAGAGTTGAGTCCAAAGCTCCACAAAAAGAACACCTCCCTTCAACTAATAAGAACTCTCTTTTTTGACTAACTTTTATGCACTCTATATATTCTTTTGTGTATATAAACCAAATGAAGACCATCACTATTTATAGTTGAGAAAGTCTTCCTAGCAATGAATAGGAAGATAATGGGGTAGTAAATAGTGAAAATAAATGGCTTGAAGGTTACATAGGTTATAAGGTATAATGGAGGAATAAAGAATGAATTGATAAGAATAAAGGTCAAATGCACCAACGGCTAAGACTGTTGCAAGAAAAGAATTGAATATAGCACTAACTCCAACAAATGGAGTAATGCAGCAGTTAACTCCAAAATGGAGTAATGCACCAAAATAATCTCAACGGCAGAACCAGAAAAGTGCCCACTAGCGGCTGGAAAAATTTCAGCATTCTTTAACTCCAAATATAGCAAATTAATATATACTATATATTAATATTAAAATGCTAAACCAACAATCTCCCACTCATTTTAATATTGAATAAGAGAGTATATCAGCTGAAGGAAGACTATCATGCATAATGAAGGTGTGCTCCACATTGAACCTCCACTTAGTGAAACAGTAACTTTTACTCCAGAGTCATAGTGGTCTCAGACTTGAACTAGGACTGCTTAAGGGAAATAAAATATTAATGCTCACACACAATAATCAAGGTGTTGACATGAGCTTTAAAAGTCAGCACGTTATGGCCTTGTGCTATCCCGGTCTCATGAGTGCTTTTGAGAATAAGCCCAATTCTCATAGGAAGCGACCTACTTCCACATTCACATAGGTGAAATTTGTCGAGAGTGCTCCTGTAAGTTTAACACTCCACCCATACGGGCTACAGATTTTCATTAAGAGTTTTGTAAATTCAACCTTCACAAATCACTACAGGAAACAATGCACTCACATCATAGGGAGAGAACAAAAAGATAGTGCATTTTTTCACAAGAAGTCATCATATGATTTGTTTTTCCCATTGAACCTAGTTATAGGATCTCTAGTCCCCAGGTTGGGTTTCCTCATATATGACTTAAAGATTTATAGGCTTCAATCCCATCCCCCTCGATGTGCTCCAGACCTTTTCTCTTGTTAAGGCCTTAGTAAGAGGATCTGCAAGATTATCACAAGATTTGACATAATCAACATTAATGGTACCACTTGTCAAATACGATCTTACATTACTGTGTTTCCTCCTTATTGGTCTGGATTTACCGCTGTAATAACGGTTTTGAACTCTACCAATTGTAGCAGTGCTATCACAATGAATTAAAATAGGAGAAATTGATTTTTCAAAATAAGGTATTTGAAATAATAAATCTCTCAACCAATTCGCTTCCTCACTAGCTGAAGCTAAAGCAATTAGTTCAGTCTCCATGGTAGAGTTAACAATTATAGTTTGCTTTTTTGATCTCCAACAGATAGCACCATCACCTAAAGTAAAGACATAACCAGTGGTAGAACATGAATCACCTGATAAGGTGTTCCAATCTGCATCAGAAAAACCTTCAAGTACAACAGGATATTTTTTGTAGAACAAACCACAATTTTTTGCTCCATTTAAATATCTCATAACTCTTGTTATAGCATGCCAATGTTCATTACCTGGCTTTCTTGTAAACCTGTCAAGTACTCCTACTACATATGCAATATCAGGCCTAGTGCAATCAGTCACATATCTCAAACTTCCGATTATGCTAGCATATTCCTTTTGATTTATTACATCATTTTCACTTCAATAGGAAATAAGTGAACACTTGAATCAAAAGGAGTTACAACATGCTTGTAATCAAGAAAGTTATATTTTTTCAAAATTTTCTCAACATAATGTGACTGGTCAAGGAAAATTCCATCACATGTTCTTTGTTATTTTTATTCCAAGAATAAAATTTGCCTCACCAAGATCTTTCATATCAAAATGGCTTCTAAGAATATTTTTAGCTTCATCAATAACATTCATGTTAGAGCCAAAGATCAATAAATCATCAACATATAGGAAAATAATCACATGTGAATTATTCCAAGACTTATGATATATGCACTTATCACACTCAGTTGTTTTAAAACCATTTTCAATCAGGCAGAAATCAAACTTTTCATGCCATTGCTTTGGTGCATGTTTCAAGCCATACAGGGACTTCGTAAGTTTACACACTTTGCTTTCTTGGCCTGCTTCAACAAAATACTTGGGTTGTACCATATAAATTTCCTCATTTAGGTCTCCATTTTAAAAAGTTGTTTTTACATCCATTTCATGAATTTTTAAATCAAAAATCGTAATCATAGCAATTAAAAGTCTAATGGATGTAATTCTAGTTACCAGAGAAAAAGTATCAAAAAATTCTAGGCCTTCTAGTTGCTTAAAACCTTTTGCAACTAGTATAGCCTTATATTTATCAATAGAACCATCTAGTTTCAACTTTTTTCTTAAGACCCATTTGCAACCAATTGTTTTACAACCCGGTGGTAAATCAACTAACTTCTAAGTTTTATTAGAAACTAGTGACTCCATTTCATCATTTACATCCTCTTTCCAAAAAATAGAATCATGTGAAGATAAAGCTTCTTTCAAAGTGAGAGGGTCATCTCCAACATTAAACATATAAAAATCAGGACCAAAATCTTTTTCTACTCTAGCTCTTTTACTTCTTCTTAACTCAAAATCATCAATTTCTTTATTTTTCAAAGTAGAAGTAGAAGAACTAGGTAGTGAAAAAATATTTTGTTCAATCATTTGACCTCCACTACTTTTAGAATCAAAAGGAAACTTATTTTCATGAAAAATAGCATCACCCGATTCTATTACAATATTATCTTCAAGATTAAAAAATGTATAGGCTATACTATTTGAAGCATAACCAAGAAAAGCACAAGTAGTAACTTTCTTACCCAACTTTATAATCTTGGGATCCATTAGCCTCACAAAGGCTAGACAACCCCAAACTAAGGGTGGCAGCGGAACCGGGAGGTGCCGGTCCCGGTACCGTTCCGTCCCGGTCCGTTACCGGTCCGGGTGCCTCCGGTTTGGGTCGGTAAGGGAGGGGTCCGGGATAGGGTATGGGACGGAAATAGGGAAAATAACAGACCGTCCCGGTCCGGATTTTTTTAAAAAAAATAAATTTCTGGACCGAATTTTCAAATTGTAGCCGTTGGGTAATGGCTATTGGGGCCTACCCAACGGCTATTCATGCATCTAACCCCCCCCCCAAAACACCCCCCTACCCTCCAAATTTTTTTTAATACCCCAAAGTTTTTAAAAATATAATTTAGTCCAATTTTTTAACTATAAATATCCCCAACCCTTCATTATTCTTACTCACAAATTTTCTTCATCTTCTACTCTCTCAACTCTCAACTCTCAAATCTCAAATCTTATACTCTCTAATCTCTATTACATTACAAATTTTATTACTTTGGTGGATTAATTTGATTTTTGGAGCAACCTTCAAGCTTCAAGTTTCAACTTTCATCATTCAATTTCGGCTTTCACCTTTCGGTCATACACGTCTACTTTTAAGTAGACGTTTGGTACATTCGTTCCAACTTTCATCTATTTAGTTTTTACTTATTTAGTTATTTATTTGTTTGCATTTAATTTTCGTTATTTATAGTTTTATTAATTTTAATATTTTAATATGGATTCCGATAAACAAAATGTTGGCAAAGGCAAAGGCAAAGTTAAAGAAAGATTGTACGGTATGGTCAGAAATGTATTAAACGGAAAAGAAAAAATATTTGGTACTTCTTCTAAATCTAAAACTAGACAAGTAGTTCAATTAAGAATAAATACGAAAGATTTTACGCATGTTGATGAAACTTTTTTACATATTGATAGTAATAATGAATTAGATCATGAAGCTTTAGAAGCAAGGCTTGGCAATTTTAATGAAGAATTAGATGAAGAAGTAGAATATGATGATGTTAACGATGATATTGATACTTATGATGATGATGAAACAGAGCCAGTTACAGCTACTACTCCCACTTCCGCTCCCGCTCCCGCTCCCATGCCTCATGTACATCCTAATGGGGATAGGCCTAAGGTAGAACGTGCTAAAAAATCTGTTGTGTGGCAATTTATGACTCAAACTGAAGATAAAACTCAAGCTATTTGTAATAAATGTAAACATAGAATGAATCATAAAACTGCGAGAAAGAGGGGTGGGACAGGACATTTAAGTAATCATTTAATGGGATGTTATAAAATTGAATTTTTGCAAGCTAAGGCTATAGTCGATGCTAAAAAACATGGTACTCCCCTTCCTGATGCATCTTTAGGGGTAGGGGGCTCTAATATGGTCCAATCACAATTGAACCCTTCTAATGTTTCTGGCCGTAGTACTAATCGCACATATAGTAGAGAAAGAGATCTTGAAGAATTAGCTAAAATGATTATTGTTATTGGCTTGCCTTTTAGTTTTGCTGAAAATCCCGATTTTGTTCATTATATTCAAGTTGTGTATAATCCTTCTTTTAGAGGTTTTTCAAGAAACACAATTAAAAAAGCTATTTTTTATTATCAAGGCCAACATTTTCAATATCTTCGTTGTTTATTTTATTATAATACTTGTAAATTGTCTATTACTTCTGATATGGGTCGTAGTGTTAATGGTAATGATTATTTCACTATTACTAGTCATTGGATCGATGAAAATTGCATTATGCAAAAAAGAATTTTAGGTTATAAATGTTGTGAAATGCATAAAACCGGTAGTTACATATCTCAAACTATTGTAGATGTTTTACAAAATTATGGAATTTTTGATAAAATACTTAGTGTCACCTTGGATAATGCTTCTAATAATACATCTGCTGTTGAAATGCTAAAATCGACACTTTGCCCTATTTATATTGATAGTTTTCATATTAGGTGTGCTGCGCACATATATAATTTGATTGTTAGAGATGGTATATCAATGTTTAATAAGGGTTGCATAAAATGTGAAACTGCGTGTCATTTTATTTTTAAATGTCAGGTAAAGGCTAAACGTAGAGAATTTGAAAATCGTTGTCATGAATGTAATCTTCCCCCTAGAAAAAATTACAAAATCGGTGTGTACTAGATGGAATTCTTTATTTGAAATGCTTCAAGTCGCTTATGAATATAGAAAACCTTTACAAATGGTTTGGAATGCTCATAATTCAAATATGGACTATAGACTTGATGATAATTATTGGAATGACGTAAAAGATCTTATAGACTTTTTAAACCTTTTTTATTTAGCTACAAAACAAATTTTTGGACTTTATTATCCAACTATTTGCTCAGTTTTACCAAATATTTGTGCTATTTCTAGTAAATTTTTTAAATTCAAAAATAAACCAAGGTTTGCAAATACTGTTAATGCTATGATTGAAAAATTTTAAAAATATTTTTTTCCTATTCCTCAAATTTATTTAACCGCTTGATTATTAAATCCATTTTACAAAGAAATAGGTGCATCACGAATGGTTGATAAAATATATTTCAATTTAGATATTCAAGATTATGAAACACCTAGCTTGGCAACAGTTAAAGATAGTATAAAAATTGAAGCTAGAAAATTGTATGACTTGTATAATTCTAGTATAATAAATGAAGTAGTACGTAATGAACAACCTGAAGCTTCTAGATAGATATGAAAAACTTGAAGATAATATAGATGATATGCTAGAAAGTTATCTTGGTCTTTCTTCTAATGAAAGAATGATTTTGTTGAATATCTTAATCAGGCAACGGAAACTATTAAGAATGATCAAGGTGTACCTGACCTTTTAGATTGGTGGAGGAAACGCGGCAAGTTTTTTCACTTCAACCGGTGGTTAGAGATGTGCTACCTATTCAAGCATCTTCAGTAGCTTCAGAGGGCTCTTTTAGTGCGGCAAGATTTCAAATTGGAGAGCAAAGACATTCATTAGCAGCAGACAGCTTGTAGATATCAGTATTATTTAGAGATTGGATTAATGCCGAAAGAAGGAATTATGGGCGTCCACCTTTACCTACTCAATTTGAAAGTGATGTAGATGAAATGTTGCAAGATTGTAGTGACGACGGCATTGATGCATTGGAGGAACTAGCCGATCAACCAATTCCAGACCATGTTACTAGAGAAATGTTAAATGATTTAAGACAAGACTTTGATAGAGCCTTCAAATATTAGTATGATAATTCGAGGTGTATTTCAAACAGAACCCTTCCTAGAAGGTGGCTGTGTAGATCAGGCCGTCTACTAATATTTGTAAAGCAAATTGTAGTATTTAGATTTCATTGATATAATTATAGGCTATTCGCCTTTTTTTAATTATTGTCTTCAATTTAATACAAATCTTTTTATTATATTTCAATTTTTAAATGTTTCAAAGTTGAAACTTAAGTAATAATTTCAAATTTTAAAAATTTGAAAATTAAAAGTTTGATGTAAAATTTAAAATTTTAAAGTTAAAAGTTTTAAAGTTTGAAATTAAAATTTTTAAAAGTTTAAAGTTTGAAATTTAAACTTTTTAACTTTAAAAGTTTGAACTTTGAAATTTTAAACTTTAAACTTTTAAAGTTTGAAATTTAAACTTTAAGAATTAAGAGTTTAAATTTTGTTTTATAAAAAACTTAATAAGTTTTATATATATTTTGAAATATTTTATTTTTAACTTTAAGTTAAGATTTTAATTAGTATTGAATTATTTTTTTAAAAAAATTTAGGCGTGTACCGGTCTATCGGTCCAGTCCCGGTATATATCGGTACGGGACGGTAAACGGCAAAAATACCGGAAATCCTGGTACCTATTCGGTTCAGGTTCCGGATTAATTGTTTGGCAGAATCCCGGTTACGGTGAATCCCGGTCCGGTCGTTCCGGTACCGATTTCGCTGCCAAACTTACCCCAAACTCTTAGATATCCCAAACTTGGCTTGTGACCTTTCCACAATTCAAAAGGTGTCAATTTAGACTTTTTATGAGGCACACGATTCAACACATAACAAGCAGTCAAAATAGCGTCACCCCAAATATTTAAAGGTGCACGTGACTCAATAAGCATGGCATTAGTTAATTCAACCAAAGTTCTATTTTTCCTTTCTGCTACTCCATTAGATGAAGGAGAGTAAAGAGGAGTAGTTTCATGAATTATTCTCAATGATCTAACAAAAGAATTAAACTCATTTGACTCATATTCACGGCCTCTATCACTTCTAATTCTTTTTATTTTTCTTCCAAACTGATTTTCAACCTCATGGAGATAAGTTTTAAAATTTTCAAAAGCATCACTTTTATTTTTCATCAGATAAACATATGTAAACTTAGAAAAATCATCAATGAAAGTGATAAAATACCTATTACCTCCACGAGTTAAAATTCATGTAAGTTCACAAATATCAGTATGAACTAATTCTAATAAATCAGTTTTTCTTTCAACTTGAAAATGAGGCCTTTTAGTGATTTTGGCTTTACTACAAGCCTCACACTTTTCAAAATTCTTTTTAACCATTGAGATTAATCCTAAACTACTCATGATTCCAACATAGCAATCATTAATATTACACAAGCGAGCATGCCAAAAATTAGTAGAAGAAAGTATATAAACCGAAGTAGAAACTTTATTCATTTCAACATTCAGTTTAAACATCCCATCACAAGCATACCCATTTCCCACAAAAATACCCTTTTTCACAATTACATATTGATCAGATTCAATAATTCGTTTAAAGCCTGCTTTATTAAGAAGAAAACTAGACATCAAATTTTTTCTCATGGAAGGAGTATAAAGCACATCTTTCAAAGTTAATACCCTTCCAGAAGTAAAACACAATTCGACATCTCCCGTTCCAAGCACTTGAGTAGTATGAGAATCACCAAGCATGATGGTTTTGGGCTCCTCAAAATGAGTATATTTTTTAAACCAATCTTTGTCATAACAGACATGACGGTTTGCACCAGAATCTGCCCACCATCCATCAACACTCTCAACCATATTTATGTCGGTAATCACCGCCAGAAAAGGTTCTTCGGTAACGTTTGCCTGAGGGTTAGGATCACGTTTTCGAAATCTGCAAAAAATTGAGCAATATGCCCACTCTTGCCACAAACAAAGCACGGTCCCTTATCTTGAACTTGTTGATTTTGTGCTTGGTTATTTTCACCATTATTTTTCTTGGGAGGTCTATCATTATTTTTCTTGATTTTTTTCTTCTTAGGCTTTAAAGAAGTATTTTTGTGAGATTCAGGATTAGCATTATTTGAAGTAATTAAATTTACCTTTGTTGTGATGTTGCTCTCTTCTGATTGTAAAAGTGCATCTTGGCCTCATGCCTCCTCTTCCATACGGATTTTCATTATCAATGTTTCAAGAGAGGTTTCCTTTTGTCTGTGGCGCATAGTTTTTTGAAATTCCTTCCAAGAAGGTGGAAGTTTATCTATTATGCTACAAACAATAAGGTTATCTCCAATTTTGACCTCCTCGGACCTGAGCTCTCCAATAATCATTATGAAGTCTTGAGCTTGGTCTACCACTGATTTGTTGTCCACCATTTGAAAACGAAAAAATCTACTAGCCACATATTTTTTCGCTCCAGCCTCTTCGGTATCATACTTACTCTGCAATGCTATCCAAATTTTCTTTGCACTAGAGTAAGTTCTATCATAATAATCATAAAAATTATCAGATAGACAATTAAAAATATAATACCGACACTTATAGGAATCACCATCATACTTTTCCACTTTTTCTAGATGAGAAATAGTTTCATCATCATTCATAGAGGTGATGTCTACTTTATTAGGATTTTTCTCAGTTAACACATAAGAGACATTGAGAAGACTTAAGTAGAAAGGTACTTTACCCTTCCATCTCTTGAAATGGTTATCATTGAACCTAAATGGCTTGTTAAGGTCTCCCATTTTGACATCCGCGGTTTTTTCAATTTTAGCCATTATGAATCTCCTTTAAAATTGTTAGTGAAAATTACAAGATTACAAATTACAATTGAAAAATAAAATGAATAAAATAATTCTCTTCAAGCTGAGGCGCGGATATCTTGCTCTCTTTAAGGAGATTCAAGCCCACTGCAACAAATCTTTTCACCGGTCCAACAGTAGTCCTCTTGACTTGTCCCCTCCAGGATACAACAGCCTATCACAAAGTATAACTCAACAAACTCTGGACAAGAGTTGAGTCCAAAGCTCCACAAAAAGAATACCTCCCTTCAACTAATAAGAACTCTCTTTTTTTACTAACTTTTATGCACTCTATATATTCTTTTGTGTATATAAATCATATGAAGACCATCACTATTTATAGTTGAGAAAGTCTTCCTAGCAATGAATAGGAAGATAATGGGGTAGTAAATAGTGAAGATAAATGGCTTGGAGGTTACAAGGTATAATAAAGGAATAAAGAATGAATCGATAAGAATAAAGGTCAAATGCACCAACGGCTAAAACTGTTGCAAGAAAATAATTGAATATAGCACTAACTCCAACAAATGGAGTAATGCAGCAGTTAACTCCAAAATGGAGTAATGCACCAAAACAATCTCAACGGCAGCAACCAAAACAGTCCCAACGGCAGCAACAGAAAAGTGCCCACTAGCGGCTGGTAAAATTTCAGCATTCTTTAACTCCAAATATAGCAAATTAATATATACTAAATATTAATATTAAAATGCTAAACCAACAGAACATCTTTATCATAAGATGCTAAATGCAAGATTGTCTCTGTTCCCTAAAAATCATAGAAAATAGTTTGGGCAAATTAAATACAAAATGAGAATACTAGAAATCTCGTCTCCTTACAGCTAAATTCCTTATCAAAAATGAGCAAAACGTATCATAACTTTGCAGAAGAAGAGGGGATAATAATCACCTCTTCCAGTAATATAATATTTATCTTTTTGCTTTTCGAGCTTCATTTTTTTTTCATAGACATGGCTTCCTCATGGAAGAAAGAAAAGGAACAACTGAAGAAAGAAGAAAGGAAGAAAATGTAATTTTTAATATTGACGGGTTATTATGAATTGGGTTTTCAGAATATTTGGGTGACGAAGAGTCAGATTCTTTGAAATGGGTCATAAGTCCATGTCATTATTGGCATGTTATTTGGCTGTTTAAAATTGCCATTTTTAGACCTTAAAAAAAATGGTTGAGGACATTTTTTATTCAATAAGTGGATGGAGAACATTTTTGAACCATTTACAAGGGCATTTTTTTTTAACTCTTTTTCTTCATCCTCAATGAAATTTTCATCTGGCTTTACTAGCTTCAATTTCTTCCTTATTTAGAAGTTATGAAATCAACTAATTTGCAAATTTTGAAAGTGCAATTGGAAATGAAAAAACATTTAAACTCAAATCAATCTAAACTAACACTATATACACATGAATAATACATAACACAAGAAGAAAATAACAACAAATCACTACAAATGGATCTGTTTTGCCGATTTAGAGATTAAGTGTTTTTTTTTTTTTTTTCATTTGAGTCAAATTGCTGAAATAACAGAATGAGCAAGGTAATATGTAAGGGAATGGATCCCCTCCGATTAAATTAGCTCCAGTATTAACTTGTACTAGCTTTAGAAAATGCCACATAGACAAAATGAAATTTGAAGGCTGAAAATCTTTGCTTCTAAAATTAAAACTCAAGTTAATTTTCTCTTCTCCACGGTTTGCTACAACAAAAATTACAGAAGTTAAGTAGTTTTGCTAAATCACTAAAGTTGTAGGATAGCTCCAAATTATTTTATTCTTCCACATATTATTTGTGAAGTCAGAAATTTCATGAAGGATGTTCAAGATTTAATACATAAGTTTGAAAAATAACTGTTGACCTATATAATTCATACAATTTTTAATATATATAGATTGAGTTTTCGATAAAGAGTATTCGAATGGCAACCCTGAGCTATATGTGGCTACGGTACTACATATAATATCGTATTTCCAAATCGTCAAAGGACCCATGTCCCGATAAAAGAATCTATATATATATATAATAGGAGAGATGATAATGTCTACGTGTCAACGCCACAAAAAAAGTAGTATTTAAAAAAAAAAATATTACAAAAATGTATTTGTAAAAAAAATAAATAAATACGTGTAATGCCATTAGTTATTTTAAAATTAGTGGGAGGGAAGTAGTGATTCCAAAAATTTTGAATTAATAAAATTCTTTTATTAATAATAATTTATTATTTGTTTTTAAAAGGATTTTACGGTAGTTTATACAATCAAACAATAAAAAAAATTAAAACAGTTCTAAAAAATAGGGTGTGTGATTCCTTCTTTTAAGGGAAGTTATCTTATTTTTATTTCAAATAATAATAATATCAATAAACATTATAATAATATTAATAATAATAATGATGATAATAATAATAATAATAATAATAATAATAATAATAATAATAATCATCTTTTTTATTCTTTTTAAAGTCTTTTATAGAATTATTTAAATTTTAAATTGAGAATTTAATTAGTTTTAAAAGATAAAAATTTAAAATTTTAATATAACGCCTACGTGTCAGCACTAAAAAAAATAAATTTTTAAATAATTAAAATTAATTACATGTAATAGGGATAAATAATAAATTACTATTTTATTTTAAATTTAATATTTTAAAAAATAAAATATCTATTTTAAAAACCAACCGTGTTAAAAATTTCTTTTGAAATAACTATAAATAATATTTATAATAATAGTAATAATAATAATCTATATCAATGTATATATAATCTTCTATATATCTATATAGTATGAGAGTTGAAAGTGTCATATATCAACACCACCAAAAACAGATTTTTTTAAATAATTAAAATTAATTACATGTAATAGGATTAAAAATTAATTAAAAATTTTTATTTAAAATTAACATCTAATTAGATAATCTCAAATTATCAACCCACGTTTGGAATTTTTTTAACAAATTAAAAATATTACATATTGAAAAAAGACTAATATTAAATATTTAAAGTTTCACATATATTCAATAAAAGACAAAAAAAGAAGAGAAAAGAAGAAAAAGGCATTAAAATGAACTAATTATCAACCCACGGTTTAGTTGACCAAAATTTTATCTACTCTCATTACAGTTTTACAATTTCTCATTACGGTTCACAGTTTGAATCTGAAACTACTTTATTATTAGCATTATCCTTATTTGTAGCACAACAATTCATACCAAACCTTTTATTGTTTCTTCCCTGGAAAATTTACTTTTCTTTCATTTTATATATCCAGATCATTGAAATTGTGCATTTCTCTTACTACAATGCAATCAATTTGTTTCTATTACGGACACAGGTAAAATGATATGAAGATTATAACTACTGTGTTATTATTTTCTTAAAAAGTTAGCAGATTCTTACACCATTTAGTATGTTCAAACAACTTTTGTTCATTAGATGTTGGGTTTGTTTCAAATTTGTTTGATTTAATTTTATGTGTAATATTAGGTAATGTTTTTTAAATTCTGAATACTAAAATTCATAGAGTGCAAAATATGAACAAGATACCTAGAAGGTGATAATTGTGTCATTGGGAGGACTAGCGGATGAAGGCGACATTTATAAAATTTTAAAATATGTTATTTTTTTATACATGTATCACTATTCATATTGCAAGCATAATATCAATATGAATAGTGACAAGGATGGTGAAAGAATTGAGATGGTTCGAAAATGGAGATATCGTCATACCTTAGGTAATTATATTTCTATTATTTTTTGATTATTTTTTTTAAAAAAACTTACGCTTCGTAATTTTCTCATTCTTCACCCTTGGTTATTTGGACAATCTTATTTATCACTATGATAGTGGTCAGAAGACTTAAAAGTGTGGAGCAACCAAAATCAACATAAAATTTGTTGGTGAAATATAGTACTAAAATATCATATAATTGATATATGATTTTTAGAAAAATTTTAAAATAAAATTTAACATTTTGAATAGCATGTCAATATAAAAGCAATATTCATAGAGTGCAAAAGGTAAACAAGATACATAGAAAGTGATGATTGCGGCATTGGGAAGACTAGTTGATGAAGGCGACATTTATTAATTTTCTAAAATATACTATTATTTGTTCTCCGTTTTTGGACATGTATCACTATTCATATTGCAAGAATAAAATCAATATGAATTGCGACAAGGATGATGAAAGACTTGAGATGGATAAAAAATGGAGATATCGACATACCTTAGGTAATTATTTCTATTATTTTTTAATTATTTTTTTTAAAAAAAACTTATGTTTCATATCTTTCTCATTCTTTACCCTTGGTTATTTGGACAGTCTAAAGTGTGGAGCAACAAAGGCGACATAAAATTTGTTGGTGAAATATAATACTAAAATATCATATAATTGATGTATGATTTTTAGAAAAAATAAAAGATAAAATTTAAAATTTTGAATAGCATGTCTACAATTTGACATTCAAGTGATTGAAACTTCTTAGTTTAAGGCTTGGCATTATCATAATAGTGGGACTTTTTTTAATTACACTTTATTTTAATATAACGATAAAATTTTCTTATATCTTTATTATGCTAACAAGAATATAATAAGAATTGTGTGAATTATTTATGATTTTGAATAATTTAAAAAATAAATTAAATAATACTAAAAATTATGATCATCAAATTCGGACAATGAACTAAATTTATATATTGATTTATTTTCATAAGTATTCTATTTTAACATGTTAAGGTGCTAAATGCTAACAATCTCTAATGTACTTTACGCTAACAAATACGTCAGATATATTCCTACGAGATCATTTCATTTAGAGAGGAATAATAGTTGACACGAGTAATGGTATTTCCACATGTACCAAAAGTTTTACATATTCTCCTTTATTAATACCACCAAAAGTTTTACATATTTTCCTTTATTAAAATACCACGGGAATAAAAAAGGCACACCCGGTGGGACTCGAACCCACAATCGCCTGATTAGAAGTCAGACGCCTTATTCATTAGGGCCACGAGTGCTCCTAGTTATTATTTCACTATTCATACGTTACTAATATTATGATTTACTGGTAAAGGTATTCCTTTGTAATTGTCCATACATATATTTTCAAAAAATTGTAAAAATATTTGGAAATTATTTTAAACTAGAGAATAGGTTATGAATAAAATAATACTCATTTTTCATAATAATCACTTTTTTAGTATAAAATAAATACTCATTTTTTCCTCAAAATTATCAAATTTTACCATATTATAGAAAACTCGAAGAAATAAGTTCAATCCTTTTGAATGTTTTTTCTATAAATTCTAAACGACTTTTCCAGAAAGGAATGATCTAAGAGAGATAATAAATAAGACTTTGGAACAAAATTTCAAGCTCCATATTCGTTAGGAAATAAAAGGCTACAAAAACATAAAAGAAAAGCAATAGATTTGCGAGCTACATTTACAAATAATTTGTTATTTTAAGTTTATATATAAAATTGATAATTTTTTTTATAAAAAAGTGCATTTTTATTATTTGAAATTGGATTGCAGCAGTGCTATCATAATTAATTAAAATAGGAGGAATTGGTTTTTCAAAATAAGGTATTTGAAATAATAAATCTCTCAACCAATTCGCTTCCTCACTAGCTGAAGCTAGAGCAATTAGGTTAGCCTCCATGGTAGAGTTAGCAATTATAGTTTGCTTTTTTGATCTCCAACAAATAGCACCACCACCCAAAGTAAAAATGTATCCAGTGGTAGAACATGAATCACCTGATAAGGTGTTCCAATCTGTATCAAAAAAGCCTTCAAGTACAACAGGATATTTTTTATAGAACAAACCACAATTTTTTGTTCCAATTAAATATCTCATCACTCTTGTTATAGCATGCCAATGTTCATTACCTGGCTTGCTTATAAACCTGCTAAGTACTCCTATTGCATATGCAATATTAGGCCTAGTGCAATCAGTCACATATCTCAAACTTCCAATTAAGCTATTATATTCCTTTTGATTTATTACATCATTTTCACTTTCAACAGGAAATAAGTGAACACCTGAATCAAAAGGAGTTACAACATGCTTGCAATCAAAAAAGTTATATTTTTTCAAAATTTTCTCAACATAATGTGACTGGTCTAGGAAAATTCCATCGCATGTCCTTGTAATTTTTATTCCAAGAATAAAATTTGCCTCACCAAAATCCTTCATATCAAAATGACTTCTAAGAATATTTTTAGCTTCATCAGTAACATTCATGTTAGAGCCAAAGATCAATAAATCATCAACTTATAGGCAAATAATTACATGTGAATTATTCCAAGACTTATGATAAATGCACTTATCACACTCATTTATTTTAAACCCACTTTCAATCATGCAGGAATCAAATTTTTCATGCCATTGCTTTGGTGCCTGTTTCAAGCCATATAGGAATTTAGTAAGTTTACACACTTTGCTTTCTTGGCCTGCTTCAACAAATTACTCGGGTTGATCCATATAAATTTCCTCATTTAGGTCTCCATTTTAAAAAGCAATTTTTACATGCATTTGATGAATTTGCAAATAAAAAATCACAACCATAGCAATTAAAAGTCTTATAGATGTAATTCTTGTTACCGGAGAAAAAGTATCAAAAAATTCTAGACCTTCTAGTTGCGTAAAACCTTTTGCAACTAGCCTAGCCTTATATTTATCAATAGATCCATCTGGTTTCAACTTTTTTTGTAAGACCCATTTGCAGCCAATTGTTTTACAACCCGGTGGTAAATCAACTAACTTTCAAGTTTTATTAGAAACTAGTGACTCCATTTCATCATTTACAACCTCTTTCCAAAAAATAGAATCATGTGAAGATAAAGCTTCTTTCAAAATGAGAGGGTCATCTCCAACATTAAACACATAAAAATCAGAACCAAAATCTTTTTCTACTCTAGCTCTTTTACTTCTTCTCAACTCAAAATTATCAATATCTTTATTTTTAAAAGTAGAAGTAGAAGAACTAGGTAGTGACAAAATATTTTGTTCAATCCTTTGACCCCCACTATTTTTAGAATAAAAAGGAAATTTATTCTCATGAAAAATAGCATCTCCCAATTCTATTATAATATTATCTTCAAGATTAAAAAATCTACAGGTTGTACTATTTGAAGCATAACCAAGAAAAACATAAGTAGTAACTTTCTTACCCAACTTTGTAATCTTGGGATCCATTAGCCTCACAAAGGCTAGACAACCCCAAACTCTTAGATATCCCAAGCTTGGCTTGTGACCTTTCCACAATTCAAAATGTGTCAATTTAGACGTTTTATGAGGCACACGATTTAACACATAATAAGCCGTCAAAATAGCTTCACCCCATAAATTTAAAGGTGCATGTGACTCAATAAGCATGGCATTAGTCAATTCAACCAAAGTTCTATTTTTCCTTTCCGCTACTCCATTAGATGAAGGAGAACAAGGAGGAGTAGTTTCATGAATTATTACCAATGATCTAACAAAAGAATTAAACTCATTTGATTAATATTCATGGCCTCTATCACTTCTAATTCTTTTTATTTTTCTTCCAAATAGATTTTCAACTTCGATAAGTTCTAAAATTTTAAAAAGCATCACTTTTATTTTTCATCAAGTAAACATAAGTAAACTTAGAAAAATCATCAATGAAAGTGATAAAATATCTATTACCTCCACGAGTTAAAATTTCTCCAAGTTCACAAATATCAGTATGAACTAATTCTAACAAATAAATTTTTCTTTCAACTTGAAAATGAGGTCTTTTAGTGATTTTGGCTTTACTACAAGCTCACACTTTTCAAAATTCTTTTTAACCATTGGGATTAATCTTAAACTACTCATGATTCCAACATAACTATCATTAATATGACTCAAGCGAGCATGCCAAAAATTAGTAGAAGAAAGCATATAAATAGAAGTAGAAACTTTATTCATTTCAACATTCAGTTTGAACATACCATCACAAGCATACCCCTTTCCCACAAAAATACCCTTTTTCACAATTACATATTGATCAGATTCAATAACCTGCTTTATTAAGAAGAAAACTAGACATCAAATTTTTTCTCACGGAAGGAGTATAAAATACATCTTTCAAAGTTAATACTCTTCCAGAAGTAAAACACAATTCGACTTCTCCTGTTCCAAGCACTTGAGTAGTGTGAGAATCACCAAGCATGATGATTTTAGGCTCCTCAAAATGAGTATATTTTTTAAACCAATCTTTGTCAAAACAGACATGACGGTTTGCACCAAAATCAGCCCACCATCCATCAACATTCTCAACCATGTTTATGTCTGTAATCACCGCCACAAAAGGTTCTTCGGTAACGTTTGCCTGAGGGTTAGGACCACGTTTCCGGAATCTGCAAAATCGAGCAATATGCCCACTCTTGTCATAAACAAAGCATGGTCCCTTATCTTGAGCTTGTTGATTTTGTGCTTGGTTATTTTCACCATTATTTTTCTTGGGAGGTCTACTATTATTTTTTTTGAATTTTTTCTTCTTAGGCTTCAAAGAAGTATTTTTGTGAGATTCAAGAGTAGCATTATTTGAAGTAATTAAATTTACCTTCGTTGTGATGTTGCTCGATTGTAAAAGTGCATTTTGGCCTCTTGCCTCCTCTTCCATACGGATTTTCATTATCAACATTTCAAGAGAGGTTTCCTTTTGTTTGTGGTGCATAGTTTTTTTAAATTCTTCCAAGAAGGTGGAAGTTTATCTACTATGCCACAAAAAATAAGGTTATCTCCAACTTTGACCTCCTCGGACCTGAGCTCTCCAACAATCATTATAAAGTCTTGAGCTTGGTCTACCAGTGATTTGTTGTCCACCATTTGGAAACGAAAAATCTACTAGCCGCATATTTTTCGCTCCAGCCTCTTCGGTATCATACTGTAACACCTAGAAAATTTCTAAAGTTAAGACCCGAACCATTCTTGAATTGCGTATAAGGTCGTACCGAGTGACTCTTAATTGTTCTTAGATTATAAGGTCAATTCATTAGTGTGGAAATGATTTTGGATATCAATTCGGGTCACTAGAACCCCCTAGCACAAAGTTGAGTTGAAAGCTTCCTTACCGAGTGAGTTTTGACCTATGATTCTACTTAGGTAAACTTCAAATGATCATATCTTTCAGCACATAATGAGTTAGGTGGCCCATGAGGTATCAAATCGATCTTTGAGTCCTCTTTCCATCGCCACCAAGTTTGCTCCATTTGAAGCTAGGAGTAAGAAGTTATGCCCGTTTTAGTGAAGCCTCTCTAGTTAAGGCTTTTCATTTGTTTAAGGAAATGGTAGTTTGGTCTTTTTCTTACCCCAATAGGCCTACCCACATTTTTTCACACCAATTAAGGGTCTAATCAGATGCTAAACCACTCTTGTGCGTTCCCAAACCCTTAGAAAAATAAGAGAAGAGTTCAAGAGGAGAAAGAGCTAGGTGTTTGAGCGTTCGTCAAGATCCCATCGATTCTCGCCAAGAACATCATTCTTTCCAGGTATGTAAGGCTTACCATAGTGATGGATTTGTTCATCCTCACGCCAAGCATGTAAATCTTTCGTTATGTCGCTCATGTAATCGTTTATGTAAGCATTCTTGAAGAGTTCTTGAGTTTTAAGCTTCATTCTTTATCAATGGAGGTTTTGAGTTCTTGAGGTGAGAGTATTACGAATGAGTGGTATTTATTGATAGAATTTGAGTGGGATTTTAATAATTTCATGTTGGGTTGTGAATCAAAGAGAGTTCGGAAGAAATCAATCGATTCTAGATAAGTAGGACCCGAAATTGAGCAAGGAAATTCGTCAAAAATTCTTGGTAAGGGGCTGGCGTGGCACGCCACTATAGCGCCAGAGAGTTTCATCCGAAGTTTGGGGCCTGGCGCCCCGCGCCAGCAGTGAGCCCCAAACTTTCTTCTGAAGTTTGGGGCCTAGCGCCCCACGCCAGCAGTGCGCCAGGGGTCGTCAGGGCCCATTTCTTCTCCGTTCTTTTGTGTGTGCCCCTTTAAGTTGTGGCTATGCTTTCCCACTCTATATTAACTCTTATAAGCTCCATTTATCATTGAAAATTCATGCATTATCCTACTCACATGTCTTAATTTACATTCCAAACTAAAGTAAGTTTTGGAGGGAAGTTCAAGAGGTCTTTTTGAGTCATTTTGAGAATTCGTTTGTAATTATCAATGGTTTTGAACTAAGTCTTGAGAAAGTAAATATGAGAATGAGAAGAGTTGTACTCATGATTGAAAAAGAGTATAAGGGAACTAAGTAGTCCCAAATGTATCATTTTGTTATATTGAGAAGAGAACTATGATTCATGATTAGTATGACAGTCGAGTATGCCATCAATGTGTAAGCAGTATGACATCTAGATATGTCATCAATGTTTATGCAGTACGACTTCCCGAGTCATCAATGATCAGATCACAATAAACATTTGTTTTAAATTATTTTATGAGAAAGTAAAGCAGAGTTTGAGTAGAGTCTAAAGAGAATTTTTGAGTAAAGTATAAGGGAACTAATTGATTCTCAAATGTATTATTTTTACATTGAGATAGAGAAACTTTTTTTTCTAAATGAGTTATGAGTACAAAGATACTTCAGAGCAGTTACCTTTTTTAAGAGGATCTTTTGAGTAATTACCTCAAATTGAGAAAAGAAAATATTTTATATATTTGAGCATGAGTATATTATTGGGAGTAGTATTGAGCACCGATATGAGGATTAGTTCAGACAACTCAAAATACTCATAAACCATGTCTGCCAACATGGGTAAAGGATCATACTTTTTAGATGAATCCTTAGTGCCTTCGGGCAGAGCTTAGTGGATCCACTTAGTTGAGAGGTTCTATACCCCGGCAAGGTATAGGACAGTTCTGGCAGCGTGGGCGAGACGCTGTATCTCACGTAGCTCATAGTGATGGTTGTCGGTTAGAGAAACTCCCAAATAGAGTAAAGAGTACTTTCATTATATTTTCGCATATAATTTTCTTTGAGTTATTATATTATACTTTGTGGAGCTTAAAATGATATTATCTTTTTTTATGTTTTACATCGAGTTGAGTTGAGTTGAGTCGAGTCAAGTTGAGTTGAGTATTTCTTTCAGTCTGGTTAGTTCAGTATATGCTTTTATTGCATCCTTTCGGTAAGAGTTTAAATGAGGTTTTTCATCATGATCGATATTATATTCCAGTTGAGTTGCTGCCAGAGTTTCAGTTCAGTTATTTTGTTATTCAGCTATATTATATACTTGTACATTCAAGGTACTGACTTCATTTGACCTGCATCTTTTAATGATGAAGGTACAGGTACTTAGGATCATCAACAGGAGTTCCGTTGAGATCACTTCATCCACTTGTTAGCTTTTGAGTAAGGCCTCCTTGGTTCCAGAGGACTCCAGTTATATAGGTTGTCAGTAATAGCTCTTTGAGGTGTCGTGGGTCTTGTCCCGATATCCTTCCTTAATAGTAGAGGCTTCATAGATAGACAGAGTCGAGGTGTTCCTTAGCATTTACTTTCTTTTGTGTTGTTTTATAAACTATAAGTATTGCTATTAAATATTTTCCAGACTTTATGTGTTGAGTATTTGAGTTCAATGGATTTCATTTGGTTTTAAGCTTATTATTGCTTGAGTTAGTTTTCCGCTTGTAGTCAGCTAGGATGAGGGTTCGCTTGGGGACTAGCAATGGTTCTCGAGTGCCGGTCACATCTAGGGTGTAGACTCGGGTCGTGACACATACTTACTCTGCAATGCTTTCCAAATTTTCTTTGCACTAGAGTAAGTTCTATCATAATAATCATAAAAATTATCAGATAGACAATTAAGAATATAATACCGACATTTATAGGAATCACCATTATACTTTTCCACTTTCTCTAGATGAGAAATAGTTTCATCATCATTCATAGAGGTGATGCCAACTTTATTAGGTTTCTTCTGAGTTAACACATAAGAGACATTGAGAAGACGTAAGTAGAAAAGTACTTTACCCTTCCATCTCTTGAAATGGTAACCATTGAATCGAAATAGCTTGTTAAGATCTCCCATCTTGACATGGTTTTTTCAATTGTAGGCATTATGAATCTCCTTAAAAATTGTTAGTGAAAAATTACAAAAATTACAAGATTATAACTGAAAATAAAATGAAGAAATAAAAATCTCTTCTGGCTGAGGCGCGGATATCTCGCTCTCTTTAAGGAGATTCAAGTCCACTGCAGCAAATATTTTCACCGATCCAGCAATAGTCCTTCTTGAGTGTTCCCCTCCAGGATACAACAGCCTAAACATAAAGTATAACTCAACAAACTTTGGACAAGAGTTGAGTCCAAAGCTCCACAAAAAGAACACCTCCCTTCAACTAATAAGAACTCTCTTTTTGACAAATTTTATGCACTCTATATTTTCTTGTGTGTAAACCAAATGAAGACCGCCACTATTTATAGTTGAGAAAGTCTTCCTAGCAATGAATAGGAAGATAATGGGATAGTAAATAGTGAAGATAAATGGCCTAGGAGTTACATATGTTACAAGGTATAATGGAAAAATAAAGATTGAGATAATGAAGATTGAATGGAGGAAAAGTAATGATCACCAACGGCTAAGAGATGCTGCCCAATGCTGCCAATAATGGATCAGTAACATATATGCACTAATGCACCATCTTAAATGTTCCAACAACGGCAAGAAAACTCTCACCAATAGCAACGTGGGAAGACAACCCTTTGACCGCAAAACTAAGCAAATTAACATTACAAAAACATTAATATTAAAATGCTAATAAACCAACACTCTAAAACTATTTTTTTCCCTTTTCAATAAGAAGCATAAGATGAATTAACAATTCCTTAGATGTACTAATATTGATGTGAAGCTGGAGGGTGTAAGTAGACGTTTGGATATGAATTGGTTTACATTTAAAAGAATTAATTGAAAGTCAAGTTGTAAAGAGGTATTTAAAAGTTGAAGTTATGTTTAGACATGAAAATCAATTAAAAAAAAATTAAGAGAAAGCCTAAAATCTATTTTCAAACTTCAAATTATATATATTTTATGTTTGGAGTTGACATAATGTGTTAAACCATATATATATATATATATATATTAATTCTTTAGCTAATCTATTGTGTCCTATTTTTAATTTTTAAATACTTTACAAATTTGGCTTCTAATCTTGAAATACGATCTATTAATCTATCTATTTTTTTCTTGTCTTGCTTATTCTGATTTAATCTAATATATTCCGGGTATAATTTTTCTAGCTTATCTTTTGTTCTTTGATATTTTTTCATAAATAACTCTATCCTAGAGGTATCCAAATCTTTCTTTCTTTAAAGACTTCTATTCTTCGTCTAACTTTTTCAATGTCTATAAATAGGCTTAGATGGAAAATTACTTCGAAAAAATAAGGTAGATAAAATTAAAAATCAATTAAAAAAATGTTTTTAAGTTCTAATTTAGTTGGAAATTTCTTTCGTTTTTTCTCAGTAATTTTGTAAATCCTACTCAGTACTCCCTCCTCCGGTGCCCATGTCATGTGTTGTAGCTAGTAAGCTTATGTGAACTTCTCCAAAAAAAATTTTTTTTATTTTTTTTATCCTTTGTTCATCTCTTCTTCTTAGCCTAACTCTTAATAATTTCTTCTTTAACCCCACCCCGAGATAAACACAAGTCCTTCGGCATCTTTAGCCATGGCGGATATTCAACTCCCTAGGAATTTATAGGTTAATCCATCGTTACTATCAAGAAACTGAGAATCTAACCATAAACTTAAAGGTTAGTTTTTATAACAATATTAACATTACAAACGTACAAACATTAATTTACATAGGGAGAAATACACAAAAACCTTAGGATAGCTACTTACATGGCTTAGGTAGGAGAGAGGTTTCCCTTTCGGGAGTCCCCGAAAACCTTTCCAAGCTTTCCGAAAGAAAACAAACTAATTTATCTCACTCACACACACTTGAAATTTTTTATTTTTTTTATGATGAAATTTTTTTCTAATACTCTTGTGTTTTTCTCTTTCTTGTTGCTCCTTGCTCTCTCTCTCTCATAAGGTCTCAGTATTCATAGTTGTCTTGTGCCTTATCTCCGGATTTCAAAATCGGATTCCAAATTGATTTAAGAATCTTTTCAACTTGCCGGGTGCGTTATGGGCCCCATCGTCACATGATTGTGTTAGAAATTCTTGTCAATTATTGTCCTCTCTTTCATCCGTGTCTTTGAATAGTGCCCTATGTCGTCATTGCTTACGTCTTATAATGTTATACGCCACTGCTTACTTCATCTTGTCTTCTTCTTCAATCTTTCGTCTCATGTTATGTCTAGGTTATGCAATGCCACTGAGTCGAAGCTCATGCCTGAATCATCGTCTTCGTTCGGGTCTTGTGCAAACTGTTCCATGGTGGGATCATATCCCGTGCTCCCTGAATTCTCTGATTCTGAGGTCTTTGGTCTTTGGTCTTTGTTCCAGTCTTGGGTGTTCTATAATTACTTCTTTTGTTTTTTTACTAAGAAACTTCTTAATTGCTTTATCTACTATGTTTTCTATTTTCTTTTTTTCTTTGTTTTTTCTTAAACATATTCCCTTTTTCTGTATTTTTGTATTTTGTCCGGAGGTTCCTTCCATTTCTGTATTGAAACTTGTGGGAAGTATCCTTACAATTTTTGGCAAAGTGCCAGCCATAAACGGATTTGTCTTGTCTTTACCATTTACCGTTTGAACTGGACTAGGTGTACCCTTATCCGATACAGTGGATCTTCTTGCATTCATTGGGGAATGCACACCCTTCTTATCCATTTTTAATGAAGATGGAGAACTTCTTTATGGGTTTTAAGGGTTTTTTATTTGGTATAATTCGAAATAATGGGTCTTTTCTTTGTCTTGTAGTAGTTTAATGTGTTCTAAAAGCTTTTCTTTTTCTGTTTTGAATTTTTCATTCTCATGGTTCAGTCTTTTGAAAGCTTCAGTCATTGCTGAGCAATGATCACAAAAAACTATCTTATCTATGTCTTTTTGAATGTTGTATTGAGGAATATTTCTGCTGGGTTGTCTGAGGGCTGGTGTAATATAGTAATTTGGCCCAAGGTTTCTTCTGGCGTAATCCAGAGCCTCATTCAGGTCATTGTATCCTTTGAAGAGGGGTGCCGAACAATTTTTTATGGCATCTACTACCTCTATCCATGTCTGGAAGACCCCTGGCACCTGCCCCTTTATTACTACATAAAATTTAAACTTTTTGTCCTAGTTTTTATCTGTAAAATATTGACTTAAAGCATTTATTACTGAAATGAAATAACTGTTGTCTCTAGGATTCTTATTATATGCTATCCATAAATTGTCTATTAAGCATTTTTGTTGCTTATCTACCTGTGTCTCTGCCTTCAGTCTGAAGTTCATATTTGATTGCTGTAGCATATCAAATTCTGCTTTCCGAACCATAGTCTTTCAAACCTTTGACTTTCCATCATTGTCTGTGGCCTAAACTGTGTATTATTTAGAAGAGTCTGTAGATACATGTCTTTAGTATAACTTTGCTGAGGAGATGATGAGGCTTCCACCTTCCCTTTCCCCTTTCCTGCACTCATTCTATAAACGCAAAATTGAGTCAGTTTATTTTGTAATAAGTCTACATAGCTAGTCTGCCACATTATTAACCTTTCCCTTAATATGTTCGATTTTAATATGATAAACCTATGTTGCGTCTAAAAAATTTAACCATCTTCTTTTACTACTCTTTTTCTCATTTATTTTTTGATAAAGTTTTACTGTTGCCTCACAGTCTGTTCTTACCAGCATTTCAGGTTTATTTAGAATATGTAGTCTAAAACTATCTAATCCATAAATTAATGCCAGAATCTCTGTGTCTATACTACTCATATTACCTTTTTCTCTGTATTTACCGCTTTGATAGGCGCAAATTCTTTCTTCCTTTTTGTCACTATAGTTGTTTTTTGTGGTCTTCAGGACAGCTCCCCATCCTTCTAAACTTCCGTCTGTTTCTACTATTAAATAATCTGTTTCTAGTGGCATTGCTAAGTCTGGAATGTTTTTTACCATATCTTTAAGTTTTTTAACCAGCTTTATATCTTCTCCATTAAATGTCTTTTGTCCCGTTGATCCTGTTTTAGAATAAAGTGGTTCTGCCACCTTTCCTAAGTCCTTTATGAAGTGTCTTGCATAATTTAATATTCCAAAAAACTTTTGTAATTCTTTTGTTTTATCTAATCTGTCTGGCATTTCTAGAGTCTTTTTTGCTATATGTGGTTGTAGCTTTATTCTTCATTCCCCTATTATCACACCAAGGAAGCTAATATGGGTCTTACATAACTCCATTTTCTTTTTACTAACTATGATTTTGTGGTCTACAAATAACTTAAAGATCTTTTGTAAATGTCCTAAATGCTCTTTCATGTTATTGCTAAATACTAGGATATCATCTACATAAACTATAACAAAACTTTTATAATCTCTGAATATATTGTCCATTTTCCTTTGGAAAATTGACGGTACTGTCTTTAGCCCAAATGGCATTACTAACCATTCGAAATGTCCCTCTGGACATGTAAAGGGTGTCCACTCTATACTCTCTTCCGCCATCTTTATTTGCCAATACCCTGATTTACAATCGAATTTGCTAAATATTTTTCTTCCGTGAATTATGTTTATTAGTTCTGTTTTATCTGGTAACTTGTATCTGTCCATTCTTGTATTATCATTAAGCCTTTTGTAATTGATTACCATTCTCGCCTTTCCCCTTATTATTTCATTGTGATTTCTTACCGTAAAGGCGGCTGATTTATGTCTTGATCTTGATATTCTTATTACCCCTAATTCTAATAATTCTTTTATCTGTACTTCAAAATCAACTAGATCCTGATTTGTTGCTTCTATCGAGGCTGTTTTTATCGTATATTCTGGATTAATTATATCTAACCTACATGTTATATGGTTTGAGTCCCAATGTTTCAGGGGATTTTCACAAATTATTTCTAATTCATCTAGAATTTGTACTATTCTTTCTAAGTCTTTCTGATCTTTTATTATTCCTAAATGCTGTATTCCTCTTTTGAAATTGTATAATTCTGTGTCTAGTTCTATTAAGGTATATTCCTTGTTTGTTTCTCTTTCTTCAAATATTTCTTTAACTTCCTTTTCTATAGTTTCTCTGTTGCGCGGGTCACATCCACAATTTTACCCTTTTTTACATTCCTTTTTATCTTCATCACTTTTAAGATAACGGAATTTTGTGGGCAGAGGTGTTGTTGTCACTGCAGTCTGAGAAATATTTTTAGATAAAATTATGCCGTCTCTTGTTAACAGACAACCTCCATTATTGTGTAATAGAAAATCTAATCCTAGTACAAAATCTACTCTAATGTTTAAGTCTCTTATCCATATTTTATCAAGTTTGTATGTGGATTTATAAAAATTAGTGCAAGTATTTACGAAACTTATCTTTGCTTTATTTACATAATGCTTATAAGTGTTGAATTTTCCATCCATTTGCATGGATGTTTGGGGATTTGGTAAGTTTTTTATTAAGTTTGGTGGTAGAATTTTCTTATTAATTATGCTCCGTGTACATCCTGAGTCTACTAGAGCTAAAGTCTCTATTTCATAGTCTTCAATTTTTATTCTTGCTAAAAATTTTATAGTGCTAATCTTTTTGTCTACATTACATATTAGCCCTCCGAACGAGGTGCTCATTAGCTCTTCTTCTTTTTCTTTTTCCATAACTTTTTCTTTTCTTTTTTCTACCTTTTCCAGTCTTTTTTTCTAGGCTATCTATTCTTACTTCTAGGGTTTTTATCTTTTCAGTTACTAGGTCATTATTGCCCGTTGTAGGTATATCTGGTTGTATCTCAATTTGACTAATTATTTCTGTTTCTATTTCTAAAGTCTTCTTTATACATGGTATGCATCCCTCTATTAAACAATTTTTACATTTGGCTCTTATACTACAACTTGGGTACCAATGGCAAATATAATATTGGTTACTGTCTAGACCCTTACCTTTCTCAAACTCATGATTACATTCTCGTAATATATTTACCAAATTATAGTGGTCTAATTCCTCCAAGTCTAATTTCTTTAATCCTAATTCATTTATCAGTTCATTGTCTTCTGAATTTGAGGAGTCCTTTTTCGGTTCTTCTGTTGTGTCGATACTTATAATAGAATATATACTTTCATTGTCTGACATATATTCATCTACATTTATTAAAGTTTCTTGAAACTCCTCTATTAATTGAGCATTTCTTGTTTTCGTATTATTCCTTTTTGGGCAAGTATTTGCAAGATGTTCCATACTTCCACATGTGAAGCATTCGAGTCTATTTTTATAATTTCTATTATTATTATATTTTCTCACATGTCTATACTTGTCTAAATATGGCTTTCTTGCTGCCGATTTCCTTAAATAATATTTTTTTCCTTGTATAATTATTTGGTTCTGACTGGTATAAGTCAAAGGTTTGAAAGACTATGGTTCGGAAATCAGAATTTGATATGCTACCCGCAATAAAATATGAGCTTCAGACTGAAGGCGGAGACACAGGTAGATAAGCAACAAAAATGCTTAATAGACAATTTATGGATATCATATAATAAGAATCTTAGAGACAACATTTATTTCATTTCAGTAATAAATGTTTTAAGTCAATATTTTATAGATAAAAACCAGGAAAAAAAGTTTAAATTTTATGTAGTAATAAAGGGGCAGGTGCCAGGGGTCTTACAGACATGGATAGAGGTAGTAGATGCTGTAAAAAATTGTTCGGCACCTCTCTTCAAAGGATTCAATGACTTGAATGAGGCTCTGGATTACGTCAAAGGAAACCTTGGGCCAAATTACTATATTACACCAGCCCTCAGACAACCCAGCAGAAATATTCCTCAATACAACATTCAAAAAGACACAGAAAAGATAATCTTTTGTGATCATTGCTCATAAATGACCGAAGCTTTCAAAAGATTGAACCATGAGAATGAAAAATTCAGAACAGAAAAAGAAAAACTTTTAGAACATATTAGACTACTACAAGACAAAGAAAAGACCAAAACCCAGAAAAAAGTTCTCTATCTTTGTTAAAAATGGATAAGAAAGGTGTGCATTCCCCAATGAATGCAGAAAGATTCACCGTATTGGATAAGGGTACAACTAGTCCAGTTCAAACGGGAACTGGTAAAGACAAAACAAATCCGTTTATGGCTGACATTTTGTCAAAAAGTGTAAGGATGCTTCCCGCAAGTTTCAATACAGAAATGGAAGGAATCTCCAGACAAAATACAAAAATACAGAAAAAGGGAATATGTTTAAGAAAAAACAAAGAAAAAAAGAAAATATAAAACATAGTAGATAAAGCAATTAAGAAGTTTCTTAGTGAAAAAACAAAAGAAGTTATTATAGAAAACCCAAGACCGGAACAAAGACCAAAGACCTCAGAATCAGAGAACTCAGGGAGCACGAGATATGATCTCACCATGGAACAGTTTGCATAAGACCCAAACAAAGACGTTGATTCAGGCATGAGCTTCGACTCAGTGGCGTTACATAACCTAGACACAACATGATACGAAAAATTGAAGAAGAAGACCAGATGAAGTAAGTAGTGACGTATAACATTATAAGACGTAAGCAATGACGACATAGGGCACTACTCGAAGAAACGGATGAAAGAGAGGACAATAATTGACAAGAATTTCTAACACAACCATGTGACGATGGGGCCCATAGCACACACGGCAAGTTGAAAAGATTCTTAAATCAATTTGGAATCCGATTTTGAAATCCGGAGATAAGGCACAAGACAACTATAAATACTGAGACCTTATGAGAGAGAAAGAGAGAGAGAGAGCACGGAGCAATAAGAAATAGAAAAACAAGAGAGTATTAGAAAAAAATTTCATCATAAAAAAAAATTAAAAAAATTCAATTGTGTGTGAGTGAGATAAATTAGTTTGTTTTCTTTCGGAAAGCTTGGAAAGGTTTTCGGGGACTCCCGAAAGGGAAACATCTCTCCTACCTAAGCCATTAAGTAGCTATCCTAAGGTTTTTGTGTAATTCTCCCTATGTAAATTAATGTTTGTATGTTTGTAATGTTAATATTGTTATAAAAGCCAACCTTTAAGTATATGGTTAGATTCTCAGTTTCTTGATAGTAACGATGGATTAACCTGTAAATTCCTAGGGAGTTGAATGTCCGTCATGGCTAAAGATGCCGAAGGACTTGTGTTTATTCCGGGGTGGGGTTAAAGGAGAAATTATTAAGAGTTAGGCTGAGAAGAAGAGATGAACAAAGGTTAAAAAAAAAAATATTTTGGAGAAGTTCACATAAGCTTACTAGCTACAACACATGACATGGGCACCGGAGGAGGGAGTACTGAGTAGGATTTACAAAATTACTGAGAAAAAATGAAAGAAATTTCCAACAAAATTAGAACTTAAAAACATTTTTTTAATTGATTTTCATTTTTATCTACCTTATTTTTTCGAAGTAATTTTCCATCTAAGCCTATTTATATCATAATTATAGACAAACTAATAAATCTAAGAGAAGCTCTTCAGAAGGATAATACGGGGATTCTTAAAGCTTTAAGCACTCTTGAAGACCTGCAAAACCAACAAAAGAAACTTTTAGATAAACTAGATCAATATTTTGATTTTCTAAAGACACAACAGTCTGAAATAGAAAGAAAATTACAAGTTTTAAATAATAAAGAAAGATTGGGTTTTGAGGGTTTTTTATTTGGTATATTTCGAAATAAAGGGTCTTTTGTTTGTCTTGTAGTAGTCCAATGTGTTCTAAAAGTTTTTCTTTTTCTGTTTTGAGTTTTTCATTCTCATGGTTCAGTCTTTTGAAAGCTTCGATTGGTTGCAGGACCACTTTATTCTAAAACAGGATCAATGGGGCAAAAGACATTTAATGAAGAAGATATAAAGCTGGTTAAAAAACTAAATCCTTTTCTAAATTAATTAAAGACTTAATGAACTGTTTCTTTATCTCTTTAAGTTGTCTTATTTCTATCTCGATCGTATGAGCAATTATATAATGGTAATATATATATCTAGAAAACCTATTATGTCTCATAAATAGTCTAATCTAGATGTCTAAATTTAGGCCAAACTGAATCGTTCGGCTCTGATACCAGATATAAATAGGCTTAGATGGAAAATTACTTCAAAAAAATAAGGTAGATAAAAATGAAAATCAATTAAAAAAATGCTTTTAAGTTAGACATCGATCCAAAATATTTAAAATCTGGTAGTTTACAAAAAGAAAGTCTTTCTTATACATGGTATGCATCCCTCTATATAACAATTTTTACATTTGGCTCTTATACTACTACTTGGGTACCAATGGCAAATATAATATTGGTTACCGTCTAGACCTTTACCTTTATCAAACTCATGATTACATTCTCGTAATATATTTACCAAATTATAGTGGTCTAATTCCTCCAAGTCTAATTTCTCTAATCCTAATTCATTTATCAGTTCATTGTCTTCTGAATCTGAGGAGTCCTTTTTCGGTTCTTCTGTTGTGTCGATACTTATAATAGAATATATACTTTCATTGTCTGACATATATTCATCTACATTTATTAAAGTTTCTTGAAAATCCTCTATTAATTGAGCATTTCTTGTTTTCGTATTATTCCTTTTTGGGCAAGTATTTGCAAGATGTTCCATACTTCCACATGTGTTCTTCTATAGGCAATCTTCTTCCTTTAGGTCTAATATTTTCTTTCTGTACATCTAGGTTTACCCTATACACTCTATGTCTTGATAAATTTCCAGTACTCAATTGTACCCTTTGCATTGAAGTCGTTTTTTGGAAAGGGCTTGCGCTACTAGAGGCAATTTCCATGATTTCTTTTATACTTATCATAGTCTCATCTATGCTGATAACTGACTCTTTTTCACTATCTTCTTGCATGCTTTCTTTATCCTTTTGTCTATGTCCAAAATTATCATCTCTTAATTCACATTTTCTAAAATGTTCTTTTACATTATCAAAGTCTAAACCTCCCTGCTTGCAACTTTTACATTTGAATCTTTTATTATTATTTTCTTCATGCATTCTTTCTGCTTTTAATATGGCTTCTTCTACCATAAACTCTTCTTCTATGACTATTTCTATATTCATTATTTCAGTTTGTTCTTCAGCTTCATCTACCTCTTTCTGGTCTGCGTATATGTAATCGGTAAATCTTTGAGAGGTTTGTCCTTTATCCACTGTATCGGATAAGAGTACATCTAGTCAAAAGTATATATATATATATATATATATATATATATATATAAAGTTGATATGAAAATGATGATGTGGCACCTCTTAGAAGTCAGGATTATTATTTATCTAATTTTTCAATTTTTTTGGATTTTTTCCTTATACTAAATACAATACTCCCTCCGTTTCAAAATAATTGAATTGTTGGGGTGTTTCACACCCTTTAAGAAAAGAAGATTAGGACACAAATTAGACATTATTTTCCATTTTTGCCCTTATTAATTATGGTCAAATTAGTCTTTAGAATAATTCAAAGCAATTAAAGTTTCTTGAACTCATCACATAGAATGAAGGGTAAAAATGGAAAAATATTTTAAAACTAGCCTTGAAAACTTAACAATTCAATTAATTTGAAAAATGAAAAATCTTCCAACAACTCAATTATTTTGAAACGGAGGGAGTATATTTTATTATAATTGCATTCAATATAATAATTAATAAACATTAAATGCATTGCAGGAATGGAAAGAAAGTCACCATTTTTTTTAAAAAATATTTAATTACAATTCCATTATACTCCCTCTGTCCAACAATATTTGTCCACTATACTAAAAATAGTTGTCCAACAATGCTTGTCCAGTTTAGAAAATCAAGAGGTAATTCACCTTTTGTGTCTATTTCACCCTCACTATTAAATACTATTTATCATCTAACACATTTCTCAAAATATTAAATTTAATAAAGACAGGGATAAAATAGTAATATTATACATATTATTTATTGTTTTTTAAAGGGTGTGCCAAGTCAATAGTAGACAACTATTGTTGGACTAAAGGAGTAACTAAGGAAAGAAAAATATATTACTATAATCATATTAAATACGTTAAGCATTAATTATATTATTGGTAATGGTTATATTGCTAAGAAAGGCAACGGAATCATCGTTTCAGGAAATAAAGGTTTAATCCAAAACTTTTGGGGCTTTGGGCTTTTGGCCTTCTATATAACATGAAAAAGTATAGTTTCCTTTAAGAAGAATTGCAATTATTACGTATTTATTGCATGAAATAATTTATTTATTTAAATATTTGAAACGGTTATATTGTATAAGTATAAAATATGGGTCCCAAATTGCTCGTCTATGGATACCAAATTGTTCTTCCTTTAAGCTTTTTAAAGATGCAATTTCTTCGATGAAAAAAAGAAGATAAAAAAGACAGATGTATTGATAGTAAAAGGTCTGGAGCACATCGAGGGGGATGGGATTGAAGCCTGTAAATTCTTGAGTCATATATTAGGAAATTCAATCTGGAGACTAGAGATCCTATAACCAGGCTCAAAGGAAAAAACGAATCATATGATGACTTGTTGTGAAAAAATGCACTATTTTTTATTCCCTCCCTATGATGTGAGTGCATTGTTTCCTGTAGTGATTTGTGAAGGTTGAGTTTATAAAAACTCTTAATGAAAATCTGTAGTTCGTACGGGTGGAGTGTTAAACTTACAGGAGCACTTTCGACAAATTTCACCTATGTGAGTGTGGAAGTAGGTCGCTTCCTATGGGAATTGGGTTTATTCTCAAAAGCACTCATGAAACCGGGATATCACAAGGCCGTAACGTGCTGGCTTGTAAAGCTCATGTCAACGCCTTGATTATTATGTGCAGACAGTAATATTTTATTTTCCCTTAAGCAGTCATAGTTTAAGTCTGAGACCACTACGAATCTGGAGTAAACGTTATTGTTCTACTAAGTGAAGGTTCAATGCAGAGCACACTTTCATTATGCATAGTAGTCTTTCTTCAGCTGATAGACTCTCTTAGTTAATGTTAAAATGAGTGGGGTATTGTTGGTTTATTAACATTTTAATATTAATGTTTTTGTAATGTTAATTTGCTTAGTTTTGCGGTCAAAGGGTTGTCTTCCCATGTCGCTATTGGTGAGAGTTTTCTTGCCGTTGTTGGAACATTTAAGATGGTGCATTAGTGCATATATGTTACTAATCCATTGTTGGCAGCATTGGGCAGTATCTCTTAGCCGTTGGTGACCATTACTTTTCCTCCATTCAATCTTCATTATCTCAATCTTTATTCCTCCATTATACCTTGTAACATATGTAACTCCTAGGTCATTTGTCTTCACTATTTACTACTCCATTATCTTCCTATTCATTGCTAGGAAGACTTTCTCAACTATAAATAGTGGTGGTCTTTATTTGGTTTACACACAAGAAAATATAGAGTGCATAAAGTTTGTCAAAAAGAGAGTTCTTATTAGTTGAAGGGAGATGTTCTCTTTGTGGAGCTTTGGACTCAACTCTTGTCCAGAGTTTGTTGAGTTATACTTTGTGTTTAGGTTGTTGTATCCTGGAGGGGACAAGTCAAGAAGGACTACTGCTGGACCGGTGAAAACATTTGCTGCAGTGGACTTGAATCTCCTTAAAGAGAGCGAGATATCCGCGCCTCAGCCAGAAGATATTTTTATTTATTCATTTTATTTTCAGTTGTAATCTTGTAATTTTTGTAATTTTTCACGAACATAGAGATATTACCTCTTTACTTTAATTTATAATTATATATACCTTCTTTACTTTAATTTATAATTATATTTACCTTCTTTACTTTAAACCATTGATTTAAAAGAAATAATTTATATAATATTCCAAAAATTGCCTTTATGAGTTATGATTGTAGACATGTATAAATTATTGAATTGTGTCTATAAAATTTGGATTAATTCTAAATTATCTAGATCAGATAATTAACATGGATTTTACAAATTAAATTAGTCATAAATCACGTAAATAAAACTTTTCTAAAATGGTAATTAAAAAAATTAAAATTACTTTATGAAAATTGCACATATACATTCTATTTAAATTTTTAACTTTTAATTACATTGTGTAATGTTTTTATATTCCTAAATGTCTCTTCTAATAATGAGGAAATATTCTCTCAGCTACTATATATTACTACCTTATAATTATCCCAATAAATCCCCAATAATCTCTCTTCTCCATCGTTAATTCTCAAGAACTTCTTTTCTTCAATTTAATAGTGATAATGATATAAACTATTGATATATACTGAACATAATATATTATATATGTAAGTTTTGGGTCGTGGGTCGCTCATGTGGATCGATCGATCTGATCCAAAGTTATTTTTTTCTAAAAAAAGATAAATTTCAATTTAAAAAGGGGTGGGAATAGTTACACAGTAACTGTTCTACCGTATACATATTTCTGTTTTAAAATGGGTGTTGAATGCTTCTAAAAGACAGAAAACGGAGCTAGGAACACAAAAACAGAAAAATAGATGGAGAAATAAAATAACAAAATTAACAGAAAAATAGATGGAGAAATAGAATAACAAAATTCTATCTTCTTTACTGATATTGAAAAAACAAAAGTGACACTTAGTTTGTGAATCATAATCTTTGTTTTCTCATAATTCGAAAATCAACTGTGGAGCAATTCATTTTAGTAGCAAAATTAAGGACTTTCACTGCAAATATAAGGTACACAAACCATCGATTTTACTCCAATTTCTTACGATATATTATATAAGTATATTTAACACTACCTACCTATAAACACAAATAGTTCTAAGATTCCCCCCAAACCATGTCCAGCAATCGCACGTTGCATGGAGAATAAAATATCACGTGAAAATCATTGAAGATTTGTAACCTTATCATTCAGGAGAATATACTGTATGGGTTATTAGGAAAATTTTTGTATGGAAATCCAAATATTGGAGAATTATGAAAGTCAATCTCGAAACAGGAGTCCGGAGTCGAAAGGGCAAAAATATTGAGCCGAAATTCTAAAAGGGCCACAAAAAATTAATTTGAAACCAAAAGGGTAACATTAGAATGAAAAGGAAAACGGTGTTAAAATTGAAGTTGAAAGGCGCAAGGAGGACAAAACCATGTAAGGCGCAAGGGGGACAAAGACTTACAAGTCTCAGCCGCCATGTGCCTTACAAGGCACATCGGGCCCCGCGCCTTTCTGTTAATAATTAAAAAATAATAATTTATCCCTTCAAAAAATAATAATGAACCAATCCGTTGAGAAGCCTAAAAATATAAATGCTTCGGAAAAAAACATTTAAATGCAAGGTAGTAGTCTATTATGCTGGCATAAATGCGAAAAGTGCTTTAAAAATAGTCGTTGTTTTTTTTAAAAAAATTCCCTTAATTGAAGGAAAGGAAGTAGAAAATAAAATTAACAAGCGGAAGAGTAAAAATTAAATTCACACCTATTATTTTAGAGAATTCATTTCACTAAATACTTATTCATATCAGTCAATTTAATTTTAATAGTTAAAATATATATTACATTTGAAAGACACATATTTTATATTCATTAATTTGATATAACAATTAACATGTGCGAGTAAGTTTTTACCGTCCGAGTAACGTCATTGACTATTTTTTTCAATTTTCTCGACCAAAGTGCATAAATTCTGTAGCTAGTTTCCAAACAGGTAGAATTAGTAGTAATTTATGCACTTTGGTCGAGAAAATTGAAAAAAATAGTCAATGACGTTACTCGGATGGTAAAAGCTTACTCGCACATGCTAATTGTTATATCAAATTAATGAATATAAAATACGTGTCTTTCAGATGTAATATATATTTTAACTATTAAAATTAAATTGACTGATATGAATAAGTATTTAGTCAGGTGAATTCTCTAAAATAATAGGTGTGAATTTAATTTATACTCTTCCGCTTGTTAATTTTATTTTCTACTTCCTTTCCTTCAATTAAGGGAATTTTTAAAATATTTTTTAATTAAAAAAAACAATAACTATTCTTAAAGCACTTTTCGCATTTATGCCAGCATAATAGATTACGACCTTGCATTTAAATGTTTTTTTTCCGAAGCATTTACATTTTTAGGCTTCTCAGCGGATTGGTTCATTATTATTTTTTGAAGATATAATTTTCTTTTAATTATTAAAGAAAGGCGCGGGGCTCGATGCGCTTTGTACGGCGCATGGCGGCTGAGACTTGTAAGTCTTTGTCCCCCTTGCGCCTTTCAACTCCAATTTTAACATCGTTTCTCCTTCCGTTTAAATATTGCCCTTTTGATTTCAAACTAATTTTTTGTTGCCATTTTGGAATTTTGGCTCAATTTTTTTGCCCTTTCGGCTCCGGACTCCTCGAAACAGTGTGGAATTAACGGTGAATGTACCATTGGAGTTTTGAATTCATGATATATTCTAAGTACGCTATGCGACTATACGTAATGCTTCCCCAACTCATTATGGAGGTCCTCATAAAGTTTTTTCAGTAAAATGTTTTTGGGTGCTTCAAAGCGCCAGATCCAATTAACACACGAAAAACCAAGAAAGTTGAGAAATTACATTAAGCTGGCTCGAAAATGCGAAAATATGCCTTAAATAAATGACGCGAATGTACATAATGCTTCCCCAACTCATTACGGAGGTCCTCATAAAGTTTTTTTAGAAAAAAAACTCGGGTGCTCCAACGCGTCAGATCCATGGGCTAATACATACGAAAAACCAAGAAAGTCGTGTAATTCTGTTAAGTTATCTCGTAAATGCGAAAATACACCTTTAAAAAATGGCGCGACTGTACATAATGCTTCCCCAGCTCACTACGGAAGTCCTCATAAAGTTTTTTCAGAAAAAATTTCCAGATGCTCCAACGCGCCAGATCCATGGGCTAATTAATACACACAAAAAACCAAGAAAGTCACGTAATTCCATTAAGTTGGCTCGTAAATGCGAAAATATGACTTAAAAAATGGCGCGACTATATGTAATGATTCCCCAACTCATTACGAAGGTCCTCATAAAGTTTTTTCAGAAAACAATTTCGAGTGCTCCAACGCGCCAGATCCATGGGCTAATACACACAAAAAACCAAGAAAGTCGCATAATTCTGTTAAGTTGGCTTGTAAATGCAAAAATATTCTTCAAAAAAATGGCACGACTGTCTGTAATGCTTCCCCAACTCATTACGCAGGTCCTCATAAATATTTTTCGTAAGAAATTTTTGGGTGCTCCAACGCTTCTGATCCATGGGCTAATACACACAAAAAACCAAGAAAGTCGCGTAATTCCGTTAAGTTGGTTCGTAAATGCAAAAATATGTCTTAAAAACGGCGCCACTATACGTAATGCTTTTCCAACTCATTACGGAGGTCTTGATGATGTTTTTTTCAGAAAATTTTTCTGGGTGCTCCAACGCGCCAAATCCATGGGCTAATACAAACGAAAAAGAAAGAAAGTCGTGTAATTTTGAAAAGTTGGCTCGTAAATGCGAAAATTTGCCTTTAAAAGGTGCGACTGTATGTAATGCTTCCCAAACTCATTACGGAGATCCTTATAAACTTTTTTTAGAAAATATTTATGGGTGCTCCAATGCGCCAGATCCATGAGCTTATACATACGAAAAACCAAGCAAGTCTCGTAATTCCGTTAAGTTGGCTCATAAATGTGAAAATATGTCATATAAAAATGTCGCGACTATACGTAATCCTTCTCCAACTCATTACGAAGATCCTTAAAGAGTTTTTTTAGAAAAGAATTTCGGGTGCTCCAACGCGTTAGATCCATGGGCTAATACACATGAAAAACCAAGAAAGTCGCGTAGTTCCGTTAAGTTTGCTCGTAAATGCGAAATTATGCATTTAAAAATGGCGCGACTGTACGTAATGCTTCCCCAACTCATTACGAAGGCCCTCATAAAGTTTTTTCAGAAAATATTTCCTGGTGCTCCAACGCGCCAGATCCATGAGTTAATACACACGAAAAAACAAGAAAGTCGCGTAATTCCGTTAAGTTGATTCGTAAATGCTAAAATACGCCTTAAAAATATGGTGTGACCATAGGTAATGCTTCCTAACTCACTACGAAGGTCCTCTTAAAGTTTTTTCAAAAATAATTTTCGGTTGCTCCAACGCACATGATCATCAAAGTGTTAATATACATGAAAAATCAAGAAAGTCACGTAATTCTATTAAGTTGGCTGGTAAATGCGAAAATATGCCCATGAAAAACCAAGCAAGTCTCGTAATTTTGTTAAGTTGGCTCGTAAATGCAAAAATATGTCTTATAAAAATGTCACGACTGTACATAATGCTTCCCCAACTTATTACGGAGATCCTTAAAAACTCTTTTTAGAAAATTTTTTTGGGTGCTCCAACGTGCCAAATCCACGGGATAATACACATGAAACCCATGAAAGTCTCGTAATTATGTTAAGTTGGCTCGTAAATGGGAAAATATGCCTTAAAATGGCGCGACTGTACTTAATGCTTCCCCAACTCATTACGGAGGTCCTCATAATGTTAATTCAGAAAAGAATTTCGAGTGCTATAACGCGTCAGATTCATGGGCTAATACACATGAAAAACCAAGAAAGTCCCGTAATTCCGTTAAGTTTACTCGTAAATGCAAAAATATACCTTTAAAAATGGCGCAACCGTACGTAATATTTTCCCAACTCATTACAGAGGCCCTTATAAAGTTTTCTTAGAAAAAATTGTTACACCTCAAAAATTTCTAAGTTAAGGTCACCCGAACTATTCTTCATTTACGTATAAAGTCGTGTCGAGTGATTCTTAAATTGCTCATATGTGTAAAGGTAAATTCTTTAGTGTGAGAATGGATTTGGATATGAATTAAGGTCACAAAAATCTCCTAGCACAAAGTTGAGTTGAAATTTTCCATACCAATTAAGTTTTTGATGTAGGATTCAACTTGGGTCAACTTCAAATGACCATATCTCAACTTCAAATGACCATATCTCTTAGAATATAAAGAGTTACATACCCATAACCTATAAATTAAAGGTATTTGAATCTTCTTTCCAATGCCACCAATTTTGCATCAATCCGAGTTTCGAGTAAATAGTTATGATTATTTTAATAACTTGATACAATGCTGCGACGAATTAGCTGACGGGAAAATATTAAAAAGGGTCGCTTTTGTCTTTTTATCCATAAGAAAACCCTAAAAGAATTTCTTGATTAATAAAAGTCCCAAAACAATCAGATTTTCATCTCTTAATTCTCTATTCTCTTCTCTCTCAAACCCTAAGGCAAAACCCTAAGGAAAAATCAAAGTATAGGACTTCCATTCAAGATTCATTGAATCTTTTTCAAGATTCTTCTTCAAGGTAAGTCCTTCTCCGAGAATTTCATTATTTCCAATTCAAATTCTTTCATCAATTATGAATCATTAATGAAAATCATAATTCTTGGTCATAGAGTTTTCAAGAAACTAATTCAAGAATCTCAAGAAAAGTTTTCTTGATCGTTCTTCTTCAAGCTAAGGTTTCAAGTCTTCCAATCAAGTTCTTCTTCAAGATTCTTCAAGAACTTTATTCTTCCAGGTATGTAAGGATATCATAGTGTTGGACTAGTTCGTTCTCACGCCCTACATCTACTTTCAAATCAGTAAAAGAGAAATCTAGGGTTCTATCCTTAGATTTGAGAATTCTTGAGATGAGTTTGTTGTTGAGTTTTGAGTCCTATTCCTAGTGGTTGAGTTGCTATATGTTATGTATTGAAATCTTGAGTTGATTCATTCGTGTCTATATTTCAGCATGAACCCAATTAATTGAGTATTCTTGAGATGAATAGTATTGTTGAGTTCAGAGTTCTTGAGTTCTAAGTATTGAGTTTTTCTATATATATATTGTTATTAAGATCCTTAAGTTGAGTTGTTCAAGTCTATATTTTAGCATGGACCCTATTTTGAGAATCTTTTTAAACAAAACATAGTTATTTTAAACTGAGTTTTGAGAAAGTAAAGATGAGTTTGAGAAAGAGTTTTAACCAAGAGTTGAGCAAGAGTACAAGGGAACTAAGTTGTAACGGCCTAGCCCACTAGTGATACTGTGTGCTTTGGACCTAGGCCTGCACGGCTCTAAAATGCGTCACTAGTTGGTAAGACTTGCTTACTTAAATACCCAACATCTCTCCTGTGTTTTTGGCGATGTGGGACTTTTAATCTTAAGCTGGAGCATCACATACACCCCTTCTATGGACTCAGCATCCTCGTTGAGGTTTGCCCCACCGAATGGGATTTGCCTAGACTCAGTACTGAGGTTTGCCCCGCCTTACCGGGATTTGCCTAAGCTCAGTTGAACTCTGGCCCACACCGACAAGGATGACACAGGAGTGGCTCTGATACCATTTGTAACGGCCCAGTCCGCTAGTGATAATGTCCTCTTTGGGCTTAGGCTCGCACGACTTTAAAACACATCACTAGTCGGTAAGACCTACTTACTTAAATATCCCAAACATCTCTCATGTGTTTTTGCCGATATGGGACTTTTAATCTAAAGCTGGGGTGTCACAAAAATTTTCTGGTGCTCCAACGCGCCAGATCCATGAGCTAATACACACGAAAAACCAAGAAAGTCACGTAATTCCGTTAAGTTGGTTCATAAATGCTAAAATATGCCTTAAATATGGCGTGACCGTACGTAATGCTTCTCCAACTCACTATGGAGGTCCTCTTAAAGTATTTTCAAAAATAATTTATGGGTGCTCCAACGCGCCTGATCAATGTGCTAATACACAAAAAAAAAATCAAGAAAGCCGCGTAATTCTATTAAGTTGGCTAGTAAATGCGAAAATATGCCTTATAAAAGGCATGACTATACGTAATGCTTCCCCAACTTACTATGGAGGAACTCAAGAAGGTTTTTCAGAAAAACTTTCTAGGTGCTCCAATGCGTCAGATCCATGAGCTAATATACATGAAAAACTAAGAAAGTCGCGTAATTCCGTTAAGTTGGGCTCGTAAATGTGAAAATATGCCTTAAAGAAATGATACGACTATACGAATTACTTTCCCAACTCATTACAGAGGTCCTCATAATGTTTTTTCAAAAAATATTTTCGGGTGCTCAATGCACCAGATCCATGGGCTAATACAAACAGAAAATTAAGAAAGTCGCGTAATTCCTAAAAGTTTGCTCGTAAATGTGAAAATATGCTTTAAAAAATGGCGCAACTATACGTAATGTTTCCCAACTCATTACGAGGGTCCTCATAAAGTTTTTTCAAAAATAATTTCCGGGTGCTCCAACGTGCCAAATCCATGGGCTAAACACTTGAAAAACCAAGAAACTCACGTAATTCCGTTAAGTTGGCTCGTAAATGAGAAAATGTGTATTAAAAAAATGGCGCGACTGTATGTAATGCTTCCCCAACTCATTACGGAGGTCATCATAAAGGTTTTTCAGAAAATTGTTTTGAGTGTTCTAACGCACCAGATGCATGGACATTAGGTAAATATAAAAGTCACGTAATTTTTAAAAGTTGGCTCATAAATATAAAAATATGCCTTAAAAATGGCGCGACTGTACGTAATGCTTCCACAACTAATTATGGAAGTCCTCATAAAATTTTTTCAGAAATAATTTATGGGTGCTCCAATGCGCCAGATCCACGGACATTAACATATGAAAAATAAAAAAAGTTGCGTAATTTCGTTAAGTTGGCTCGTAAATATGAAATTATGCCTTAAAAATGGCGCTACTTTATGTAATGTTTCCCTAACTCATTATAGAGGTCCATATAAAAATTTTACAGAAAATTTTTTCGGGTGCTCTAAGGTGCCAGATGTATGGGCTAATTCACACGAAAACCCAAGAAAGTCGTGTAATTTCTAAAAGTTGGCTCGTAAATGCAAAAATATGCCTTAAAAATGGCGCGACTATTCGTAATGCATTCCAACTCATTACGGAGGTCCTCATAAAGTTTTTTCATAAAATATTTCGAGTGCTTCAACGCATTAGATCCATGGGTTAATATACATGAAAAAAACTAAGAAAGTTATGTAATTTTGTTAAGTTGGCTTGTAAATACGAAAATATGTCTTAAAAATAGTGCGATTGTACTTTATTCTTCCTCAACTCATTACAGAGGTACTCATAAAGTTTTTTCAGAAAAAATATCCGGGTGCTTCAATACGCCTGATCTATGGGCTAATACACATGAAAAACTAAGAAAGTCACGTAATTTTGTTAAGTTGGCTCGTAAATGCAAAAATATGCCGTAAAAAATGACATGAATTTACGTAATGCTTCCCTAACTCATTACGGGGGTCCTCATAAACTTTTTAAAGAAAAATATTTGGGTGCTCCAATGCGCCAAATGCATGGGCTAATACACATGAAAAACCAAGAAAATCGTGTATTTCCATTAAGTTGGTTCGTAAATGCGAAAATATGCCATAAAAATGTCGCGATTGTACGCAATGCTTTCTAGACTCATTATGTAGGTCTTCATAAAGTTTTTCAGAAATAATTTCTGAGTGCTCCAACATGCCAGATCCATTGGCTAATACACATGAAAAACCAAGAAAGTCGTGTAATTTTTAAAAGTTGGCTCATAAATTAAAATATGCCTTAAAATGGCGGGACTGTACATAATGATTTCCCAACTCATGACAGAGCTCCTGATAAAGTTTTTTTAGAAAATATTTCTGGGTGTTCTAACGCCAAATTCATGGACTAATACACACGAAAATTCAAGAAAGTCTCGTAATTCTATTAAGTTGGTTCGAAAATGGTTAAATGTACCTTGAAAATGACGCGATTATACGTAATGTTTCTCCAACTCATTATGGAGGCCCTCATAAAGTTTTTCAGAAAAAATTTTCGGGTGTTCTAATGTGCCAGATCCATGGGCTAATACACACGATAAACCAAGAAAGTCTAGTAATTCTGTTAAGTTGGCTCGCAAATGCAAAAATATGCATTAAACAAATGGCGCGACTGTATGTAATATTTATCCAGCTCATTATGGAAGTCCATATGAAGTTTTTTTTTAAAAATTCTGGTTGCTCCAACGTGTTGGATCTATGGACTAAAATACACGAAAAACCAAAAAGTCGCTTAATTCCGTTAAGTTGGCTTGTAATGCTAAAATATGCCTTAAAATGACACGATTGTACGTAATGCTTACCCAAATCATTACGAAGGTCCTCATAAAACATTTTTCAAAAACAATTTCCATGTTTTCCAACGCGCTAGGTCCATGGGCTTATACATAGGAAAAGCTAAGAAAGTCGAGTAATTTCTAAAAGTTAACTCATAAATGCAAAAATAAGCCTTAAAAAAATAGCGCGATTGTACGTAATGCTCCCCAACTCATTACGAAGGTCCTTATAATATTTTTACCAAAACAATTTCTAGATGCTCCAACGCGCCAGATCCATGGACTTATTGGCACGAAAAACCAAGAAAGTCGCCTAATTATGTTAAGTTTGCTCGTAAATGCAAAAAATTGCTTTAAAAAAGGCGCGACGGTAAGTAATGTTCCCTCAACTCATTACGGAGGTCCTCATAAAGTTTTATCAGAATAAATTTCTGGGTGCTGCAACGCGCCATATCTATGGGCTAATAGACACGAAAAATAATAACAAACCACGTAATTTCGTTAAGTTGGCTCGAAATTGTGAAAATATTCCTTAAAAATTGTGTGACTGTACGTAATGCATCCTAACTCATTATTGAGGTCCTCATAAAGTTTTGTCATTAGAAATTTCTTGGTGCTCCAACGCGCCAGGTCAATGGGCTAGTACACACAAAAAAACAAGAAAGTTGCGTAATTCCTAAAAGTTGGCTCGTAAATGTTAAAATATGTCTTAAAAATGGCGCGACTGTACGTCATGCTTCTCTAACTCATTACGGAGGTCTTCATAAAGTTTTTCAGAATTTTTTTTTGGGTGCTCCAACGTGTCATATCTATGGGCAAATACATACGAAAAATATTGAAAGTGGTGTAATTCCATTAAGTTGGCTCGTAAATGCAAAAATATGTTAAAAATGATTCGACAGTACATAATGCCTCCCCAACTCATTACGGATGTCCTCATAAAGTTTTTTCAGAAAATATTTTCGGGTGCTGCAACGCACCAGATCCATGGGCTACTAGACACGAAAAACTAAGATCATCACGTAATTCCATTAAATTGGCTCGAAAATGCAAAAATATGTCTTAAAATGGTGCAACTAAACATAATGCTTCCCTAACTTATTACGGAGGTCCTCATAAAGTTTGTTCAGAAAAATTTCTGAGTGCTCCAATGCGCGAGATCCATGGGCTAATACACACAAAAACCAAGAAAGTAGCGTAATTTCTAAAAATTGGTTCGTAAATGTGAAAATATGCCTTAAAAATGGCGCGACTATACGTAATGCTTCCCCTGCTCATTACAGAGGTCCTCATAAAGTTTTTTAGAAAGTATTTTCTGGTGCTCCAATGCGCCAAATCCATTGGCTAATACACACAAAAAAACCAAGAAAGTTGCGCAATACCATTAAGTTGGCTTGTAAATGAAAAAAATTACCTTAAAAAATGGCGCGACTGTACGTATTGCTTCCCAAACTCATTAAGGAGGTCCTCATAAAGTTTTTTCACAAAAAAGTTTTAGGTTCTCCAATGCGCCAGATCCATGGAAAAATACACATGAAAAATTAAGAAAGTCGCGTAATTCCTAAATGTTGGCTCGTAAATGTAAAATTATGTCTTAAAATGACACGATTGTACGTTATGCTTCCCCAACTCATTACGGAGCTCATCATAAAGTTTTTTTAGAAAACATTTACGGGTGTTTCAAAGCGCCAAATCCATGGGCTAATACACACGAAAACCAAGAAAGTCGCGTAATTCCGTTAAGTTGGCTTGTAAATGTGAAAATGTACCTTCAAAAATTGCGCGACGGTACATAATGCTTCCCCAATTCATTACGAATGTCCTCATAAAGTTTTTTTTAGAAAAGATTTTCGAGTGCTTCTACGTGTCAGATCCATCGCCTAATACGCATGAAAAACTAAGAAAGTCACGTAATTTTGTTAAGTTGGCTCGTAAATATGATAATATGCTTTAATAAATGACGTGACTGTATATAATGCTTCCGTAACTCATTACGGAGGTCCTTATAAAGTTTTTTCAGAAATTTTTTTTGGGTGTTCTAACGCGCCAGATCTATGGGCTAATACACATGAAAAATTAAGAAAGTTGCGTAATTCTGTTAAGCTGCCTTGTAAATGCAAAAATATTCTTTAAAAAATGACGCGACTTTACGTAATGCTTTCCCAACTTATTACGGAGGTCCTCATAAAGTTTTTTCAGAAAAAATTTCTGGGTGCTTTAGCGCGCCATGTCCATGGGCTAATACACATGAAAAATCAAGAAAGTCCCGTAATTCCATTAATTTGGCTCGTAAATGTGAAAATATGCCTTAAAAATATGGCGTGACTGTATGTAATGCTTCCCCAAATCATTACGGAGGTCCTTATAAAAAAATTTCAAAAAACTTTTCAAATTTTCATGGGCTAATATACACGAAAAACCAAAAAAGTCACGTAATTCCGTTAAGTTAGCTCGTAAATGCGAAAATATGCTTTAAAAAATGGCGCGACGATACGTAATGCTTCTCCAACTCATTACTGAGGTCCTTATAATTTTTTTAAAAAAAACATTTCTGGGTGCTTCAACGTGCCAAATCTATGAGCTAAGACACACAAAAAATAAAGTAAGTCCTCTAATTACGAAAAGTTGTCTCGTGAATGTGAAAATATGCCTTAAAATGACGTGATTGTACGTAATGGTTCTCTAACTTATCACTGTGGTTCTCATAAAGTTTTTTCTGAAAAAAATTTTAGATGCTCCAACGCGCCAGATCCATGAGTTAATACACACAAAACCAAGAAAGTCGCGTAATTCCATTAAGTTGGCTCGTAAATGTGAAAATATGTCTTTCAGAAATGACGCGATTGTACGTAATGCTTCCTAGAGTCATTACGGAGGTGCTCATAAAGTTTTTTCAAAAATAATTTTTGGGTGCTCCAACAGGCCAAATCCATGGGCTAATACAAACGAAAACCAAGAAAGGCGCATAATTTCTAAAAGTTGGTACGTAAATGTTAAAATATGCCTTAAAAATGACGCAACTATACGTAATGCTTCTCCAACTCAGTGCGTAGGTCCTCATAAATTTTTTAGAAAAAATTTTAGAGTGCTCCAATGCGCTAGATCCATGGGCTACTAGACACAAAAACCAAGAAAGTCTCGTTATTCTGTTAAGTTAGCTTGAAAATGTGAAAATATGCCTTAAAAAATAGTGCAACCGTACATAATGCTTCCCCAACTCATTATGAAGTTTCTCATAAAGTTTTTTCAAAAAACAATTTCGGAGGCTGCAACGAACCAGTTCCATGGGCTTATACACACGAAAAATTAAGAAAGTCACGTAATTTCAAAAATTTGGCTCGTAATGCAAAAATATGCCTTAATAAAATTATGCTGCAAGTTGAAGAGGACAAGCTAAAAGACAGGGAAGAGTTCTGCAGTAAGAGGGCTAAGACAACAAATCATGAATCCAGCCAGCAGAAGACCGGGAATGTGAATCGATCATCTTTTCAGCAAAGGTCACCTGGACCTGCTCCATCGTCAGCTAGTGCACCTGCACCAAAGAACAGAAATGAATTCAGGAACCAGAACTCCCATAATTTCAGAGCTCGACCTACTCAGTCTCAGGGTAGTGTAGCACAAGGTGCTAACTGGACCCCCACATGTACTAAGTGTGGTAGGAACCATCCAGGAGCGTGTTGTGATGGCTCAAGTGGCTGCTTCAAGTGTAGTCAGATGGGTCACTTTATGAGAGAGTTCCCTAAGAACAAGCAGGGTAATGGGGGCAATAAAGCCCAATCTTCTTCAGCAGCTCCAGCAGATAGAAATACCTAGAGAGGAGCTACTTCAGGGACAGGCGGAGGAGGAAACCGTCTGTATGCTATAGCTGGTCGCCAGGATCAGGAGAACTCACCAGATGTTGTCACTGGTATGCTTAAAGTCTTTACTTTTGATGTGTATGCCTTAATTGATCCTGGTGCGAGTCTGTCTTTTGTGACTCCTTATGTGGCCATGAGGTTCGGCATTTGCCCCGAACAACTTCTTGAGCCTTTCAGTGTTTCCACACATGTTGGTGAGTGTATCCTAGCAGAAAGAGTCTATCGTGATTGTACCATCTCTGTCTATCACAAGGACACCATAGCTCACTTGGTTGAGCTAGACATGGTGGACTTTGATGTTATTCTAGGTATGGACTGGCTTCATGCTTGTTATGCCTCAGTCGATTGTAGAACTCGAGTAGTAAAGTTTCGATTTCCTAATGAGCCACTTTTAGAGTGGAGGAGTAGTTCAGCAGTGCCTAAGGGTCGTTTCATTTCATACCTTAAGGCCAGAAAGTTAGTTTCTAAGGGGTGCATCTATCACTTAGTCCGCGTTAACGACTCTAGTGTTGAGACACCACCTATTCAGTCAGTTCCAGTTGTGAGTGAGTTTCCAGAGGTCTTTCCAGATGATCTTCCTAGAGTCCCTCCTGAGAGAGAGATAGACTTTGGAATAGATATTCTTCATGATATTCAACCCATCTCTATTCCGCCATATAGAATGGCTCCATCTGAGTTAAAAGAGCAGTTGAGAGATCTTCTTGATAAGGGTTTCATCCGATCAAGTGTCTCACCTTGGGGCGCTCCGGTCTTATTCGTGAGAAAGAAAGATGGTTTCCGTAGGATGTGTATTAATTATCGCCAGTTGAAAAAGGTCACCATCAAGAATAAATGTCCTCTTCCGAGAATTGTCGATCTTTTCGATCAATTTCAGGGTGCCACTTGTTTCTCTATGGTAGACCTCAGATGTGGCTATCATCAGTTGAGAGTGAGAGAAAGTGACATATCGAAGACAACACTCAAGACTCGTTATGGTCATTTGAGTTCCTTGTTATGTCTTTTGGTTTGACTAATGCTCCTGCATCATTCATGGATCTTATGAACAGAGTATTTAAACAGTATCTCGACATGTTTGTTATCGTGTTCATTGATGACATATTAATTTATTCAAGGAATAAGGAGGACCATGCTAGTCATCTTAGAATAGTCTTCCAAACTCTCAAGGATAGAGAGTTGTATGCTAAATTTTCTAAGTGTGAGTTTTGGATTGAGTCTGTGGCGTTCGTAAGCGACATTGTATCTGGTGAAGGGATTCGAGTTGACACTCAGAAGATTGAAGCAGTGCAGAACTGGCCCAGACCTACATCTCCAATTGACATAAGGAGTTTCTTGGGATTGGCAGGTTACTATAGAAGGTTCATCGAGGGGTTCTCATCTATTTCATCCCCGTTGACTCAGAAAACAGTTAAGTTTCAATGGTCAGAAGCTTGTGAGAAAAACTTTCAGGAATTAAAAACCCGATTAACTACTACCCCAGTTTTGACCCTATTAGAGGGTACAAAAGGCTTTGTTGTTTATAGCGATGCATCCAGAGTTGGACTTGGTTGTGTATTGATGCAGAATGGTAAGGTTATAGCCTATGCCTCTAGACAACTCAAGATTCACGAGAAGAATTACCCAACTCATGATCTCGAGTTGGCTGCTGTAGTATTTGCTTTTAAAATATGGCGCCACTATCTCTATGGTGTTCATGTTGATGTGTTCACCGATCACAAGAGTTTTCAATATGTTTTCACTCAGAAAGAGCTTAATCTCAGACAAAGGAGGTTGTTAGAGTTGCTTAAGGATTATGACATGAGTATCCTCTATTACCCTGGTAAGGCTAATGTTGTTGCTGATGCTTTGAGCAGGTTATCTATGAGAAGTACTGCCCATGTTGAGAAAGGCAAGAAGAAACTGGCTAAGGAAGTTCATAGACTTGCCTGTTTGGGAGTCCGTCTATTGGATTCCAGCGAAGGTGGAGTTGTGGTGATGAATGAATCATCACTTGTGTCTGAAGTGAAGGAGAAACAAGACCAAGACCTTATTTTACTTGAACTGAAAGCAAATGTTCATAAGCAAAAGGTGATGGGTTTTGAACAACGGTGAGATGATGTGTTGAGATATCAAGGTAGATTGTGTGTACCAAAGGTGGATGAACTCCAAGAGAGGATCATGGCCGAGGCACATAGCTCTTCCAGAATGGAAGTGGGAGATGATTAATATGGATTTCATTATAGGTTTATCGCGATCTCGTAGGCAACATGATACCATTTGGGTGATTGTGGATCGGATGACCAAATCAGCCCACTTCATACCAGTAAAGACTACCAATATAGCAGAAGAGTGTGCAAACCTATACATTCGTGAGATAGTTCGACTGCATGGAGTTCCCTTGTCCATCATCTTAGATAGGGGTGCTCAGTTTACCGCGCAGCTTTGAAAGTCATTTCAGAAAGGTTTGGGTTTGAAGGTGAACCTTAGTACCGCTTTTCATCCTCAGACTGATGGTCAAGCAGAGCACACCATTCAGACTTTAGAGGACATGTTGAGAGCTTGTGTTCTGAATTTCAAAGGTAATTGGGATGATCACTTGCCTCTTTTCGAGTTCTCATACAATAATAGTTGCCATTCCAGCATTCAGATGGCTCCGTATGAGGCTCTATATGGGTGAAGATGTAGATCTTCCATTGGCTGGTTTGAGGTTGGTGAAGCTAAGTTGATAGGAACAGATTTTGTTCATCAAGCCATGGAGAAGGTGAAGAAAATTCAAGAGAGGTTGAAAATAGTGCAGAGTTGCAAAAATCCTATACCGATGTTAGGAGAAGAGATTTGGAGTTTGAGGTTGATGGTTGGGTCTATTTGAAAGTTTCATTTATGAAGGGTGTTATGAGGTTTGGTAAGAAGGGAAAGCTCAGTCCCCGATACATTGGTCCTTATCTGATATCCAAGAGAGTTGACAATGTAGGTTATGAGTTGAAGCTACCGTCAGAGTTAGCAGCAGTTCATCCGGTGTTTCACATCTCAATTCTTAAGAAGTGTTTGGGGGATCCTTCACTTATTGTGCCTACTGAGAATATTGGTATCAAGGACAACCTATCTTATGAGGAAATGCCCGTTCAGATTCTGGATCGTTAGGTTCGCAAGCTAAGAACCAAAGAGGTTGCATCAGTCAAGGTCTTATGGAGGAATCAATTCGTTGAGGAAGGTACTTGGGAGGCTGAGGAGGATATGAAGAGGAGATACCCACATCTCTTTCCTTCCGAAGAAATTTCTAACCAAGGTACTAACTCTTTGTAAAGTACTCTTTGAGTTGAAATGTTAAGTTTGTGCTATTTGCATGCTTTGTTCTTGAGTTGGATGATTATATACTACCCCCTATTCTACTTAGTGTGATCTCATTCGAGGACGAGTGTTCCCAAGGGGGAGATATTGTAACACCTCAGATTTCGATCCGTTTTCAGTTTTGGGTCAACTTCTAACTACCACATCTTTTAGCACATAAAGAGTTAGGTGGCTCATGAGGTATCAAATCGAAGGTTTTTGAGTCCTCTTTTCAACGCCGCAAAGTTTACTAAATTCTGAGCTCGCAGTGAAAAGTTATGGTCATTTTAGTAAAGCCTCTCTAGTTAAGGCCTTTCATCCGTTTAAGGAAAGTGTATTTTGGTCTTTTCCTCACTCCAATAAGTCTACCCACGTTTTTCCTGAACTAATTTCGGGGTCTAATCAGATGCTAAGTTAATTTTCATATTCCTAAACACTTAGAATTTTAGGGCGAAGTTTCAAGAAGAGGAAAAGAGGGTTTCAAGGGTTGAGGAATTTCGCCAAGAACAATCGTTCTTTCCAGGGATGTGTGATTTCCCATAGTGGTGGATTTGTTCATCCTCACGCCAATCATGTAATCCTTTCGTTAATTCACCCATATAATCGTTTGTAAATATTTTTGAAGTGTTCTTGAGTTTTAAGCTTCATTCTTTATCAATGGAGGTTTTGAGTTCTTGAGGTGAGGCTTTTGCGAATGAATGGTGATTCTTGATAGAATTTGAGTGAGATTTTAATAATTTTGTGTTGGATTTATGAATCAAAGAGAGTTTGGAAGAAATTAATCGATTTTAGATGAGTTAGGACCCGAAATTGAGCAAGAAAATTCATCAAAATTCTGGGCAGGGGTGTGGCGTGGCACGCCATGAAGGCGCTAGAGTTTTCCCTCTGAAGTTTGGGGCCTGGCGCCCTAAGCCAGCAGTGCACCACAAAACTTTCCTCTGAAGTTTAGGGCCTGGCGCCCCATGCCAGCAGTACGCCAGGGGTGGCCAGGGCCCATTTCTTCTCTGTTCATTTGGGCGTATTCCTTTAAGTTGTGGCTATGCTTCCCCACTCTATATTAGCTCCTATAGGCCTCATTTACCATTGAAAATTCATGCATTATCCTACTCATATGTCTTAATTTATATTCCAAACTAAAGTAAGTTTAAGAGGGAAGTTCAAGAGGTCTTTTTGAGTCATTTTGAGAATTCTTTTGTAATTATCAATGGTTTTGAACTAAGTTTTGAGAAAGTAATTATGAGAACGAGAAGAGTTGTATTCACGATTGAAAAAGAGTATAAAGGAACTAAGTATTCCCAAATGTAACACTTTTACATTTAAAAGAGAGAAGCATTGATCTTTAAATGAGTTTATGAGTTCAGAGATGTTTCAGAGTATTACCTCTATTAAGAGGATCATTTGAGTAATTACCTCAAACTGAGAAAGAGTTATGTTTTATACATTTGAGCATGAGTATATATTATTGGGAGTAGTATTGAGCACCGATATGGGGATGAGTTCAGACAACTCAAAGTCCTCATAAACCATGTATGCCAACATGGTTAAATGATTCATACTTTTTAGATGATTTCCTTATGCCTTCGGGTAGAGCTTAGTAGATCTACTTAGTTTAGGTGTTCTATACCCCGGAAAAGTATAGGACAGTTCTGGCAGTGTGGGTGAGACGTTGTATCATCACTAGCTCATAGTGATGGTTGTCGGTTAGAGAATCTCCCAAATAGTGTAAAGAGTACTTTCATTGTATTTTCACATATAATTTTCTTTGAGTTATTACATTATACTTTGTGAAGCTTTAAATGATATTATCTCTATTTATGATTATATTGAGTTGAGTTGAGTTGAGTTGATGTAAGTTTTTCTTCCAGTCCTATCATTTCAGTTGTCTATGTTTTTAGTTTTCCTTTTACATGCTCGTACATTCAATGTACTGACGTCATTCGACCTGCATCATTTTATGATGCAGATACAGGTGTTCAGGGTCATCAGCAGGCACTTCGTTGATACCATTTCCACTCCAGCTAGCATTGGTGAGCCTCTTTGTTTTTCGGAGGGCTTCACACTTATATTTCGATTTTGTTAAGTTGTCATGGGTTCTGTCCCGACATCTATCTTAGTATAAGAGGCTTCATAGATAGTTAGAGTTGAAGAGTCTCTCCCTATTTTCCTTGTTGAGATGTTTTTAGATGTTGAGACAATTACTTATGTTTTATTAAGTATTTCCTGATGTTCATTTGAGTTAAGTTTTAATTGAGACTGTTAAGTTTAATTATGCACTTGGAGTCCCTATTTTTACTTGAGTAAGTCTTCCGCTAAAGAGTTAGCCAGGCCAAGGGTTCGCTTGGGGACCAGCCATGGTTCTCGAGTGTCGGCCACGTCCAAGGTGTAGGCTTGGAGCGTGACAAACGCGCCAGATCCATGGTCTAATACGCATGAAAAATAAAGAAAATCTTGTTATTTCATTAAGTTAGCTCATAAATGCGAAAATATGCCTCAAATAAATAGGGTGACTCTACGTAATGCTTCCCCAACTCATTATGGAGATCCTCATAATTTTTTTTTAGAAAAGATTTCTGGGTGCTCCAACGCGCCAGATCCATGAGTTAATACAATCGAAAACCAAGAAATTCACATAATTCTGTTAAGTTTGCTCGTAAATATGAAAATTTGCCTTAAAAAATGGCGTGACTGTACGTAATGCTTTCCCAACTCATTACGGAATCCTCATAAAGTTTTCTTAGAAAAAGTTTCTGGAAGCTCAACGCGCCAGATATATGGGCTAATAGACATGAAAAATAAAGAAAGTCACGTAATTCAGTTAAGTTCGCTCGAAAATGCAAAATTATGCCTTAAAAAATGGTGCTACTGTACATAATGCTTTCCCAACATATTACGGAGGTCCTCATAAAGTTTTTACAGAAAACATTTCTGAGTGCTCTAACGTGCCAGATCCATTGGCTAATACGCACGAAAAACTATGAAGATCTCATAATTCCTAAAAGTTGGCTCGCAAATGTGAAACTTTACGTTAAAAAATGGCGCGACTATACGTAATGCGTCCCAACTTATTATGGAGGTCCTCATACAGTTTTTTCAGAATTTTGTTTGGATTTCTCCAATGTCCTAGATCTATGGTCTTATATACACGTAAATCAAGAAAGTCACGTAATTCTGTTAAGTTGGCTTGTAAATTTGAAAATATGCCTTAAAAATGGCGCGACTGTATGCTCAAATTCCCAACTCATTACGGATGTCCTCATAAAGTTTTTTCAGAAAAACATTATGGGTGCCCTAATGCGCCAAATCTATGGGCTAATACAAACGAAAAACCAAGAAAGTCGTGTAATTTCTAAAAATTAGCTCGTAAATGTGAAAATATGCCTTAAAAATGGCGCGACTGTACGTAATGCTTCCCCAACTCATTACGGAGATCCTCATAAAGTTTTTTCAGAAATTTTTTTTGGATGCTCTAACGTGTCTTATCCATGGCTAATACACATGAAAAATCAAGAAAGTTGCGTAATTTTGTTAAGTTGGCTCGTAAATGTGAAAATATGCCTTAAAAATAGCTTGACTGTACGTAATGCTTCCCCAACTCATTATTGATGTCCTCATAAAGTTTTTTCAAAAAACCTTTCCAGGTGGTTCAACGCGCCAGATCCATGGGCTAATTCACACGACAAACTAAGAAAGTCACGTGATTCTGTTACGTTGGCTCGTAAATGTAAAAATATGCTTTAAAAATTGGCATACATAATGATTCCCCAACTCACCACGGAGGTCCTTATAAAGTTCTTTTAGAAAATATTTTTGGATGCTCCAACACGCAGATCAATAGGCTAATACACACGAAAACTAAGAAAGTCACGTAATTTTGTTAAGTTGGCTAATAAATGTAAAAGTATCCCTTAAAAATAACGGACTATACGTAATGCTTTCCCAACTCATTACGGAGGACCTCATAAAGGTTTTTCAGAAAAAATATTCAGATGCTCCAATGTGCTAGATCCATAGGCTAATACACATAAAAAAACCTAGAAAGTCGCGTAATTCCGTTCAATTGGCTCATAAATGTAAAATATGCCTTAAAAATGGCGCGGCTGTATGTAATGCTTCCTTAACCCCTTACAGAGATCCTCAAAAAGTTTGTTCAGAAAAATTTCTGGGTGCTCTAACGCGCTAGATCCATGGGCTAACACATGAAAAACCAAGAAAATCGCGTAATTCTGTTAAGTTGGCTCGTAAATGCGAAAATATGCCTTAGAAAAATGGCGCAACTTTACGTAATGCTTCTCTAACTCATTATGGAGGTCCTCATAAAGTTTTTTTTAGAAAATTTTTTTGGGTGCTTGTCAGAACCCAAAGTATACCCTAGGCGTAACACGGCGTATAAGACCCCAAGAGGCCCCCACACAAGCCACTTAGCATATATCATACACGATAATATAATTTAATGAGTTTCAAAGAAAGCATTTCAAACAAAGAATTTGACAAAAGCGGAAGTCTAACAGAAGTCTTAAAGCCATCTAATACATCATAAGGAAACTGATTGGGACGTAACCCATACGTCACATATAAAGTCCAAAATGAAATGACATAAAAGTATAAAAGGTCTCGGTCCTCAGAATATGAGGACTCACCAATAGCTTAAGGAAACCCAAAAGATGTCTAGCCATGGGTGTGCGAGGTAGGAACATCGGACCCTACATTTATGAGATAATGTACGCACAAGTATGCATCAGTACATGAAATATACTAAGTATGAGGCAATATGCATAAACATGAACACGTTAGTAAAATGACTTTAGTCGAACAGGCATAGTCATAATCAGACATTTAGAAGCTTTATAGAGAAGAAATGACATGAAATTCATAAGACATAGTCAAATACATTAATATAAAGGATATAAGAAAACTTTGAAGAAAACATAATCATTTTGTGAGATATTAGCTTTAACCGACAATAAAACCATGAGAGCTATATCATAGAATTTGGTATATCCCTCATATCGAAAGAAAGGGAAACTACTTGCCAAGGTAGAATCCGTACATATCATCATTTACTAAAGTGGATCCACAAGCTAGGTCATTTAAGACAATCCTATAGGGGTTGGGACTAGAGGTTGCTACTAGAGACTACTCTATTTTAGCCACCACCTCAAAGACCTCTCGGTACTAAGTCTAAATCCCAACGGAGTAGATAGAAGTAAATTATTTATTTGACATAGGGAGAGGCAATGATCAATACCAATCCACTCTTTTCAAGATGAAAACATAGTATAGCTCCTTAAGCATAATTCAACATAGATGAGAAGACCTTTCACCAATGTGAATTGATTTGTGAGAAACACCTTTCACAATCATGATCATCATAATAAATGAGAAATCCTTTCATCATAGCATCAATACTATCCTTTCAAAGCATCATTTATTCATTTACAATAGCTTCATGAAAACATGCACATCTTCATAAGTTCATAATTCATAACTCATCGATTGATAGGATCATCGTTAGAAAACATAATTTAGGCATGGGTCAATGCAATTTCAACTAAATATCATGGATTAACATCACTTTATGCATTAGAATACTCAACTAATCATAATCAATCATAATTGGAAGAAACCCACATTCATTGGATTGAAACCCTAATTTGATCAATTGGAAATTTATTTGGGAAGTTGAAATATTTAGGGACCCCATGGAGGAAAGGATTCCACGGGTGAATACACACATACCTTGATCCTTTAAGCCCAAGAAAAAATGGAGAATTTGGAGACTTGAATGGAACCCTAACTCTTCTCCTTTTTCCTTAGACTTGAGAGAATTTGTGAGGATGAATTTGGTCAAGTTTAGTGAATTTAGGAGAATGAGTTTAAGTGGGTAAAATTGGGATTTTAAAACCTTTATAAAGGGCTTAGGGTAGAAGGTAAAACAAATAAGTATTGGGTTTAAAAAATTAGGAAAAGACCCAAAATTTTGGTTTCCTCCATTTCTTAGTCAGAGGTGTTATAATATCTCTCCCGTGGGAACATTCTTCCTCGAATGGGACTCAAGGCAACATAAGGAGGGTAGGGGAGGAGATCTAACAACCTAACAAGAGTACAACTTTATCAACAACACATAATCAAGGAGAAACATCAACTCCTAGCTTAAACATATTCAAAACATTATTTCATAAGGTATCCATGCAAGTCATACTCAAATGCACATAATCATGAAGAAATCAATCATAGCTAAATTAAAATCTCAAAAGCAAGTTTTCATGAGCATGCATGCATGAGGAAACATGAAATGGCTAAGACATGAGGATGAACCATGAGGGACCAATTACCTCTAGCTAGAGTAGGATCAGAGGGAAAGAGGTGGGGGTAACGGGACATCATATGGGCCTCGGCTTCCTAAGTAGCACCCTCAACTCTTTGATTCCTCCATAAGACCTTTATTGATGCAACTTCCTTATTCCTTAACTTCTTAACTTGCCGATCTAAAATCTCAATCGGAACTTCTTAATAAGAAAGACTCTCCTTTATACCAAGGCTCTCCAATGGTACAATAGATGTCGGATCACCAACACATTTCTTCAACAAAGAGACATGGAAAACCAGATGCATCGATGCTAAGTCATTAGGCAAATCAAGTTCATAAGCAACGTTACCATTATGCCTCAAAATATGATATGGGCCCACATAACGGGGACTAAGCTTCCTTTTCTTCTCAAACCTCATCGCACCTTTTATGGGTGAAATTTTCAAGTAGACCCAATCATCAACATCGAACTAAAGGTTTCTCCTTCTAACATCGGCATAGGACTTTTGTCAACTTTGACCCGTTTTCAACCTCTCTCTAATAAGTTGATCTTTCTCCATGGCCTCATGTACCAACTCGGGACCTATCAAAGCAATCTCACCAACTTCAAATCAACCTATAGGAGATCTACACCTCCTACCATAAAGAGCCTCGAATGGAGCCATACCAATACTCGAATAATAGCTATTATTATAAGCAAACTCAATCAAAGGCAAATGATCATCCCAATTACCCTTGAAGTCAATCACATAAGCTCTCAACATATATTCCAAAGTTTGAATAGTACACTCCGCTTGCCCATCGGTTTGAGGATGAAAGGCCGTACTGAGCTTAACACGAGTACCAAGACCCTTTTGGAAATATTTTCAAAACTGAGAGGTAAATAAGGTACCACGATCGGAGATAATAGATAGGGGCACTCCATGCAACCTAACCATATCCCTTAGATACAACTTAACATAGTCTTCCGCCGAATAAGAAACCTTGATGAGAATGAAATGAGCTGACTTTGTCATACGATTCACAATAACCCAAATCGAGTCATGTTGCCGCCGGGTGCGGGCTAAACCAACAATAAAGTCCATATTCAAGTCTTCCCACTTCCAAGTAGGAATACAGATATCTTGGGACAAACCTCCCCGCTTTTGATGTTCAACTTTCACTTGTTGACCGTTAGGACACTTAGCTAAAAATTTCGCAATGTTCCCATTCCACGAATAGACCTCCCGCAAGTCACGGTACATCTTGGTGGCTCTCGGGTGAATGGAATATCGAGAACTATGGGCTTTTGACAAAATTTTCTCCCTCAAATCATCAACATTAGAGACACTCAAATGACCTTGATATCGAAGCACTTCATCTCCCCCTTGGGAGAAAGCCTCAACGGACTTTTTAAGCACCACTTCCTTCAACGCAACCAAAATTGGATCAAGACCTTGCTTGACTTTCACATCCGACACAAGTGGCGATTCAGAACCATTATGAACCATAACATCACCTTTAGTACAATCAACCAACCGAACACCAAATTGGGCCAATCTATGAACATCTCGAACCAACTCCTTTTTATCATCCTCAACATGTGAAGCACTACCATTGATAGCAGACTAAGAGTATCCGCCACCACATTTTCCTTGTTAGGGTGATAGAGGACACTCATGTCGTAATTCTTTAGTAACTCAAGCCACCTCCTTTGGTAAAGATTCAGATCCTTTTGGTTGAACACATATTGCAATTTTTTATGGTCGGTAAAGACATCAACATGGACACCATATAAGTAAGGCCTCCAAATCTTTAAGGCAAAAACAACCGCCGCTAGCTTCAAATCGTGGGTAGGATAGTTCTTTTCATGAATTTTAAGTTGCCTTGAAGCATAAGCAATAACCTTCCTTTTTTGCATAAGAACACGCCCTAGACCAACCCTGGAAGGATCACAATAAACCACAAACCCATTGGATCCTTTCGATAAAGTCAACACCAGATCTGAGGTAAGTCTATCTTTCAATTCTTGGAAACTCTTTTCACACGTTTCAGACCATACAAACTTAACTTTCTTTTGGGTCAAAGCCATCAATAGAGAGGCAACCGAAGAAAACCCTTCCAAAAACCTTCTATAGTAACTGGCCAAACCCAAGAAACTTTGAATAACCAAAGGGGATAGAGGTCTTGGCCAACTCTTAACCACATTCGTCTTCTTTGAATCTACCTCAATACCCTTACCGAAAATAATGTGATTGAGAAAAGCCACAGATCTCAACCAAAACTTGCATTTACTAAACTTTGCAAAGAGTTGTTGGTCCTTAAGGACTTGTAACACAATCCTTAAATGATTGGTGTGCTCATCCTCACTTCTTGAGTAAATCAAAATGTCATCGATGAACACAATCACAAACATGTCAAGATAATGCCTAAGCACTCTATTCATCAAGTCCATAAATGCGGTCGGAGCATTAGTCAAACCAAAAACTCATAATGACCATACCAAGTTCGAAAAGCCAACTTCAGAATGTCATCTTCCTTTACCCTGAATTGGTGATAACCTGACCGGAGGTCAATCTTAGAAAAGTAACTCACTTCTTAGAGTTGATCAAACAAATCATCTATCCTTGGAGAGGATACTTATTCTTAATGGTGACCTTGTTTTATTAGTGGTAGTCAATACACATACGAAGTGAACCATCCTTCTTTCGAAGAAACAAAACTGGAGCACCCCATTGAGAGATACTCGGTTGGATGAAACCCTTATCAAACAAATCTTTCAATTGCTTTTTCAATTTCTTAAGTTCTACGGGAGCCATTTGGTAAGGAGGAATAGAGATAGGTTACGTGTCTGGGAGAAGGTCAATGTCAAAGTTTATTTCCCCTTCAGGAGGAACATTGGGTAAATCATCAAGAAACACTTTCGAAAACATATTAACAATAGGGACCGACTCAAAAATAGGGGTTTGGGAATCCATATCCCTAACCCAAATAAGATGGTATATGCAATCCTTAGAAGTCATCTTTCTAGCCTTCTGACAAGAAACAAACTGACCCTTAAGCACAGAATTCCCCCATTTCCACTCTAGGACGAGTTCATTAGAAAATAGGAACTTCACCACTCGGGTTCTACAATCAATAGAAGCATAACAAGAATGGAGCCAATCCATACCAAGAATAACATCGAAATCTAACATATCAAGCTCTACAAGATCAACATGAGTGACTCTATTGTATAAGTAGACGAGATAATTTCTATAGACTCTTTTAGCCACAATAGATTCACCAATATGTGTAGAGAAGAAAAAAAGGGTCTATCTACACATCTAGAAGAACATCAAACCTCATAGCCACATATGGTGTTACAAAAGACAAGGTAGCACCGGGATCAAACAAAGCATAAACATCAAGATGAAAAACTTTCAATATATCGGTAACCACATCAGGAGAACCCTCTTAATCAAGACGAGTTTGGAGTGCATAGAATCGGTTTTTCTTAGGAACACTTGAACCCGAACCACTAGGCGGAGCTTGCCTACCATCTTTTCCCTTGTCAAGTCTAGATGGACAATCCCTCAAGCAGTGACCACTCTTTCCACAACCAAAGCTATTATTCGTACCCATCAAGCATTTTCCCATATGACTCTTGCCACAGTTTTGGTATGTGAGAACTGAAGATCCATTTCCACCACCATTTCCTCCTTGAGGCTTGGGGTTAGACACCCTTTCCTTGTGGAACTTAGGAGCTAGAGCATTGGAGGAACCTTGACTGGAAAACCTTTGTCGGAACTTAGAACGACCATGTCCATTGGACCTTGAGTGTGAAAAGTCACCATCACCGATCTTTGCCCTTTTATCCTCCCTAGACTTCTCCTTAAGTTTCTCCTTTTCAATTTGTTGAGCATGTATCATTACGTGAGAAATATCCATTTCCTTAATGAGCATGGTGGTACGGCATTCCTTAACCACCATTTCAGACACACTCGAAACAAACTTGCTCATCTTTGCCCTAGGATCGGCAACCATGGTAGGAACATATCTAGACAATTGTGTGAATTTCAAAGCATACTCCACACTCATGTTTCCTTGATGAAGGTTAATGAATTCAAGTACCTTGGCCTCTCTCATCTAGAGGGGAAATAACCGATCAAGAAAAGCAACTTTAAACTTTTCCCAATCAATAGGACCCGCATCAACCGCCCTCTGTTCCTTCCATTGGTTGAACCAAACATGAGCAACACCCTTAAGTTGATAAGCGACCAATTTTGCCTTTTCCATCGGTGTCACACCCATGATCATCAAAACCTTGTATACCTCATCAATGAACTCTTGAGGATCTTCCTCAACCTTGGAACCATGGAACTCCAGAGAATTCATCCTAGTGAAGTCCCTTACTCTAGTTGTCGCCATACCCATATTTGGGTTCACAGGGACCACATCCTCCCTATTGGCTTGAGCCGTCATGGCTTGGGCCAACACTTGAAAAACAGCTCTAAACTCCGCATTAGTCACTTATTTGACCAAAGGGTCGGCTGGGACTTGGGGAGCTTCTTGAGGAGCTTGAGGAGCTTCTCGTTCCACATTCTCACCCCCATTCCTTCTAACGTATGCTCTTCGAGGGGCCATATCCTAAAAGGCATAGGATAAGGATTAGGAGAGAGAGACATATAGAGTTATACTTTATCGCACGACTTTAGAAAAATGAAAGAAGTGGAATTTCCTAAATATCTTATAGCCTCTTATTCATAAATGTGGTGCCCTTCACACTCATGAACAAGACTCTACTCGGCGTGGCTTATGAGACATCCTAGGACCTTTCTAAACCTTGTGCTCTGAATACCAAGTTTCTCAAAACCCAAAGTATACCCTAGGCGTAACACGACATATAGGATCCCGAGAAGCCCCACATAAGCCACTTAGCATACATCATACAAGATAATATAATTTAATGAGTTTCAAAGAAAGCATTTTAAACAAAGAGTTTGACAAAAGGGGAAGACTAACATAAGTCTCAAAGCCATCTAATACATCATAAGGAAAGTGATTGGGACGTAACCCATACGTCACATATAAAGTCCAAAATGAAATGACATAAAAGTATAAAAGGTCTCGGTCCTCAGAATATGAGGACTCACCAATAGCTTAAGGAAACCCAAAAGATGTCTAGCCATGGGTGTGCGAGGTAGGAACATCGGACCCTACATTTATGAGATAATGTACGCACAAGTATGCATTAGTACATGAAATATACTAAGTATGAGGCAATATGCATAAACATGAACACGTTAATAAAATGACTTTAGTCGAACAGGCATAGTCATAATCAGACATTTAGAAGCTTTATAGAGAAGAAATGACATGAAATTCATAAGACATAGTCAAATACATTAATATAAAGGATATAAGAAAACTTTGAAGAAAACATAATCATTTTGTGAGATATTAGCTTTAACCGACAATAAAACCATGAGAGCTATATCATAGAATCTGGTATATCCCTCATATCGAAAGAAGGGGAAACTACTTGCCAAGGTAGAATCCGTACATATCATCATTTGCTAAAGTGGATCCACTAGCTAGGTCATTTAAGACAATCTTATAGGGGCACGTAGTTTGGAAATAGAGGTTGAGCCTACTAGAGACTACCCTATTTGAGCCTCCACCTCAAAGCCCTCTCGGTGCTAAGTCTAAATCCCAACGGAGTAGATAAAAGTCAATTATCAATTTAACATAGGAAAAGGCAATGATCAATACCAATCCACACTTTTCAAGATTAAAATATAGAATAGCTCCTTAAACATAATTCAACATAGATGAGAAAACCTTTCACTAATGTGAATTCATTTGTGAGAAACACCTTTCACAATCATGATCAACATAGTAAGTGAGAAATCCTTTCACCATAGCATCAATACTTTCCTTTCAAAGCATCATTTATTCATTTACAATAGTTTCATGAAAACATGCACATCTTCATAAGTTCATAATTCATAACTTATGGGTTCATCATAGGATCATAGTTAGAAAAAATAATTTAGGCATGCGTCATTTCCATTTCAACTAAATATCATGGATTAACATCAATTTATGCATTAGAATACTCAATTAATTATAATTAATCATAATCAATCATAATTGGAAGAAACTCACATTCATTGGATTGAAACCCTAATATGATCAATTGGAAATTGATTTGGGAAGTTGAAATCTTTTGGGACCCCATGGAGGAAAGGACTTCGTGGGTGAATGCACACATACCTTGATCCTTTAAGCCCAAGAAAAAAAAAGAGAATTTAGAGACTTGAATGGAACCCTAGCTCTTCTTCTTCCTTAGACTTGAGAGAATTTGGGAGGATGAATTTGGTCAAGTTTAGATAATTTAGGAAAATGAGTTGAAGTAGGTAAATTGGGGGTTTAAAAACTTTATAAAGGGCTTAGGGTAGAAGGTAAAACGACATAGTATTGGGTTAAAACAATTAGGAAAAGACCAAAAAATTTGGTTTCCTCCTTTTCTTAGTCCGAGGTGTTAGAGTGCTCCAACGTGCCAAATCCATGGGCTAATATACACGAAAAATCAAGAAAGTCACGTAATTCCTAAAAATTGGCTCGTAAATGCGAAAATATGCCTTAAAATGGCGCGACTATATGTAATGCTTCCCCAATTCATTACGAAGGTCCATATAAAGTTTTTTCAGAAAACATTTCCAGGTGCTCCAACGCGATAGATCCATGGGCTAATACACATGAAAAACCAAACAAGTCGCGTAATTCTGTTATGTTGGCTTGTAAATGTGAAAATATACTTTAAAAATGACATGACTATACGTAATGCTTCCCAAACTCATTACGGAAGTCCTCTTAAAGTTTTTTTCTGAAAATTTTTCCAGGTGCTTCAATGTGCCAGATCCATGGACTAACTTACACGAATAACCAAGAAAGTCGCATAATTTCATTAAGTTGGCTCGTAAATACGACAATATGCCTTAAAAATTGGCGTGACCGTATGTAATGCTTCCTTAATGCATTACGGAGGTGCACATAAAGTTTCTTTAGAAAACTTTCTGGGTGCTCCAACGCGCCAGATCAATGAGCTAATACATATGAAAAATTAGGAAAGTCGTGTAATTCCGTTAAGTTGGTTCGTAAATATGAAAATATGCTTTAAAAAATAGCGCGACTGTACGTAATTCTTCCCTAACTCATTACGGAGGTTCTCATAAAGTTTTTTCAGAATAAAGTTTTGGGTGCTCCAATGCACCAGATCTATGGCTAATACACACGAAAAACCAAAAAAGTCACATAATTCTGTTAAGTTGGCTCATAAATGAGAAAATATGCGTTAAAAAAATGGTGCGACTGTACTAATGCTTTTCCAACTCATTACAGAGTTTCTCATAAAGTTTTTTCAGAAAAAAGTTTTGGTTGCTCCAACGTGCCAGATCGATGGGCTAACACACACGAAAAATCAAGAAAGTCACGTAATTATGTTAATTTGATTTGTAAATGCAAAAATATGCCTTAAAAATAGTGCGACTATACGTAATGATTTCCCAAATCATTACGGAGGTCCCCGTAATTTTTTTTTCAGAAAAAATTTCCTGTGCTCCAATGCGCCAGATCCATGGGATAATACACATGAAAAACCAAAAAAATTGTGTAATTTTGTTAAGTTGGCTAGTAAATGCGAAAATATGTCTTAAAAATGGGGCGACTTCCCCAACTCATTACAGAGGTCCTTATAAAGTTTTTTTAGAAAAAATTTCTAGGTGCTCCAATGCGGCAGATCCATGGGCTATTACACAAAAAACCAAGAAAGTCATGTAAATCCGTTAAGTTAGCTCATAAATGTGAAAATATGCCTTAAAATATGGCACAACTGTACGTAATGGTTTTCCAACTCATTACGGAGGTCCTCATAAAGTTTTTTCCCAAAGAATTTCTGAGTGTTCCAATGCGCCAGATCCATTGGCTAATACATATGAAATATCAAGAAAAATGTATAATTTTGTTAAGTTAGCTCATAAATATGAAAATATGTCTTAAAATGACGTGATTGTACGTAATGCTTCCCCAACTCATTACGGAAGTTTTCATAAAGATTTTTCATAAAAAAATCAGCTTGCTCCAAAGCGCCAGATCCATAGTCTAATATACACGATAAACAAAGAAAGTCACGTAATTCTATTATGTTGGCTCGTTTATATGAAAATATGCCTTAAAAGAATAGCGCGACTGTACGTAATATTTCCCTAACTCATTATAGAGGTCCTCATAAAGTTTTTTCAATTTTTTTTGGGTGCTCCAACGCACCAGATCCATGGGTTAATACACACGAAAAACCAAGAAGGTCGCATAATTCATTTAAGTTGGTTCATAAATACAAAAATATGCCTTAAATGGTGCGACATTACGTAATACTTCCCTAACTCACTACGGAGGTCCTTATAAAAACTTTTCAAAAAAATGTTTTAGGTGCTCTAACGCGCAAGAACCATGGACTAATACACACGAAAAACCAAAAAAGTTGCGTGATTATGAAGGTCCTCGTAAATGCAAAAATATGCCTTTTAAAATAGCGCGACTGTACGTAATGCTTCCCCAACTCATTATGAAGGTCCTCATAATGTTTTTTCAAAAAATATTTCAGGATGCTCCAACACGCCAGATTCATGAGATAATGCACACGAAAAATGAAGAAAGTCACGTAATTTCCTTAAGTTGGCTCGCGACTGTACGTAATGCTTCTCCAACTCATCACGGAGGTCCATATAAATATTTTCAGAAAAAAATTTCTGGTGCTCCAATGCGCCAGATCCATGGTCTAATACATAGGAAAAAAATAAGAAAGTTGCGTAATTTTTAAAAGTTAGTTCGTAAATGTGAAAATATTCCTTAAAAATGCGCGACTGTACGTAATACTTCTCCAACTAATTACGGTGGTCCTCGTAAAGTTTTTTCAGAAATTTTTTTCCGATGCTCCAATGCCTGTGCGCATTGGCCAAGAGACGTTGGACGAGGCCAGGTGACATCGGCCAAGGAATGCACACATCGGACAAGTTACGTCGGCCGATGATAGGCGACATCATCAGTGTCTGCACGTATCGAACATGCAACGTCGGACGAGGCTAGGCGACATAGGCGCATCAGACAGGCAACGTCGTATGATGCCAGGCTGCATCACCCAAGGCCTGCATGCATCAGTCAGCCAACGTCAGCCGAGGACAGGCGACATCATCACTGCCTGCGCGCATCGGACAAGCAACGTCGGACGAGGCCAAGCGACATCGACGCATTAGAAAGGCAACGTTAGACGAGTCCAGGCGGCATCAACCAAGGCCTACGCGCATTAGACCGACAAAGTCTGTTGAGGCAAGGTGACATTGGCCAAGGCCTGCACTTATTGGCCAGGCACCATCGTTCGAGGCCAGGCGACATCAGCCAAGGCTTGCATGCATCAGACATGTGATGTCGGGCACTGACAGGTGACATTGTCCATGGCCTACTCGCATCGATCAGTTGACATCGGCCGGGACCAGGCATCATTGGGCATGGCCTGCACGCAACGTACATGTGACGTTGGCTTAGGCTAGGAGACATCATTTGTGGTTTGTGAGCATCGAACAGGTGACATCAGTTGATGCAACGTGATATTGACCAAGGCCTACACGTATAGATCAGCCAACGTCGATCTAGGACAGGCGGCCATAGATGATGGCCTACACGCATCAGAAAGGCGATGATAGACGAGGTAAGGAAACATTGGCCAAAGCCTGTCCGTCGAGGCTAGGCGATGTCAGCCGAGGCCAGGTGACATTGGCCATGGCCTACATGCATCGAACAAGCGACGTCGGCTAAGGTCTGTATGCATTGACCATGAGACGTTGGATGAGGCCATGTGACATTGGCCAAGGACTGTGCACATCGGACAAGCCGCATCAGTCAAGGACAGGCGATATCATCAGTGACCTGCGCGCATTGGACAGGCGACATCGGACGAGGCCATGCGATATCAACGCATTGGACAAACAACATCAAACGAGGCCAGGCGGCATCAGCCAAGGCCTACAGGCATCGATCTGCCAATGTCGGTTGATGCCAGGCGACATCGGCCATGGCCTACACGCATCGAACAGGCAACGATGGACTATGCCAAGCGACATCGGCCAAGGCCTGTGCACATTAGACAGGCAACGTCGGATGAGGCCAGGCAGCATTAGCTAAAGCTTGCGCACATTGGTCAGTCGACGTTGACTGAGGACAGGCGACATCATCCATAGCCTGCACGCATCAAACATGCAATGTCAGACAAGGCTAGGCGACGTCGGCCAAGGCCTGTGCGCATCGGACAGCCGATGTCAGTCGAGGCTAGGCGACATTGGCCATGGCCTGCACGCATCGAACATGTGACGTTGGCTGAGGCCAGACAACATCGTCTGTGGCCTGCGCGTATCGGACGGGCGACATCTTCCGCGGCGACATCGACTGAGGTCAAGTTGAAGTTCCATTTAAGTGAAACATAAAAAAGTATGTCTGTTAAATAATTTACGTGATAAAGCGATAAAATCTCAAGCATTTTCCTCATAAGCCACCAGGTGTGCTCATTGTATACTTTTCATGAGCTTTTGAACTTCATCCTACTTCAGTCTTTCGAAACATTAATGGATTCATGTCAAACTAAAAAAAGAAACAAAATAAGGCCATGAATATTGTAACAAGTTTAAGAAAGTCGCACATGAATTATATTTATAATTATCTATCATAAAATATCTAAATAAATTAGGAAAAACTAGCAGATCATGATCGCTATTAATACATTTACGCGATATTCAATTACTTTAATAAATGAGGTTTACGAGCCTCACTTTTAAAGTAAAAAATAATTATTTTAAAAAATAATTAGAACAAAAAATTAGGAACTATTCTTCCATATAAATAAAAATTCAATAAGACAAAAAGGCAAACTAAATTAAGTAGTAAAACTAGAAAAACTAGTTGTAGAATGGTGAAATTTTAAATGGTCATAACTTTGGCCTCAAATGTCTGTTTCAGGCAATTTTTTTTTGAATTCGGGTATTTTTTGAGATTTGTGCGAGACCGAGCCGATTTTCTGACAAATGGCTTTTAATTCATCCAATTTTAAATTTTCCCCAATTTGGAAAAAAATTGTAATTCTTTTTTTGCTAAAAATCGAATGAAGCGAAAGAGAACTGGAGTTTGAAATACATTGGCAATTCATATGGGAATGTCACTTTTAATATTGGATAATCAATTTTATAGTTTTAAAATATTTTTTTAACACCCAGGCCCACCCCAGGCCCTAAGGAGTTTTCAAATTTTAAAATCAAGTTTTTTTTTAATGAATCTTGGGGTGTCAGGGGCTGAGCAACACCCCCAGGTCTTAACAAAAATAATAAAAACAAAAGTACACGGGGGAGTATATAAAACCTAACCCTAAACCTTGACCATAAATCCTAAACCCTAAACCCTAAACCTTGAACATTGAGCCCTAAACCTTAAACTCTAAGCATTGAATCATGAACCTAAACCCTGAATCATAACCCTAAATCTTAGAGATGAAACCCTAAACCCTAAAAACATGAACTCTATACCTTGAACCCTAAACCCTAAAATGTTAAAACCCTCATCATATAATTAGTGACGCATATGAATAGATTAACGAGATTCCTACTGTCCCTATCTACAATCCATCAAAACCACAACCAAGGGAGCAGGCTTGGCAGAATCAATGGGGGAAGAAGACCCTGTTGAGCTTGACTCTAGTCTGACTTTGTGAAATGACTTGAGAGGTGTAGTATAAGTGGAAGCCGAAAGGCAAAAGTAAAATACCACTAATTTTAACATTAGTTTACTTATTCCGTGAATCAAAAGTGGGGCACTACCCCTCTTTCTGGACCCAAGGCTCACTTCACGGTCTGATCCAGGTGGAAGACATTGTCAGGTGGGGAGTTTGGCTGGGGCGGCACATCTGTTAAAAGATAACGCAGATTTCCTAAGATGAGCTCAATGAGTACAGAAATCTCGCGTGAAACGGAAGGGTAAAAACTCATTTGATTCTGATTTCCAATATGAATATGAACCGTGAAAGCACGGCCTAATGATTCTCTAGACCTTCAGAATTCGAAGCTAGAGGTGTCAGAAAAGTTACCACAGGGATAGCTAGCTTGTGGCAGCCAAGCATTCATAGCGACGTTACTTTTTGATCCTTCGATGTCGGCTCTTCCTATCATTGTGAAGTGGAATTCACTAAGTGTTGGATTGTTCACCCACCAATAGGGACTTGAGCTGGGTTTAAACCATCGTGAGACAAGTTAGTTTTACCCTACTAATGATAGTGTCGCAATAGTAATTCAACCTAGTACAAGAGGAATCATTGATTCACACAATTGGTCATCACGCTTGGTTAAAAAGTCAGTGGCGCAAAGCTACCATGTGCTAGATTATGACTGAAGGCCTCTAATTCAAAATTCGAGCTAGAAGCAATGCATGTGACCTCTATACGCTTACCGACCCACAGTAGGGTCCTATGTCCCCAAGGGCATGTGTCGTTGGCTAAGTTGTCGTGACCGAAGTGTCGCGGTGACAAACTTAAAGTATAATTTCCATCGAGCGGTGGGTAGAATCCTTTGGAGATGACTTAAATACGTGATGGGATATTGTAAGTGGCATAGTGGCCTTTGCTGCCACTATTAACTGAGATTCATCCCTTTGTCGCTCTGATTCGTCCCCTCCACCTCAAATCCAATCATTTCTAACTTTTCAAAAGAAAGTTTTATGTATTGCTTACTTCCTTGGAAGGAAAAAACCATTAAGTGTTGAAAAATAAGTATCGAGAATAATATCGTACGTGAAATGTATTACTTTGCCGTTAAGTGTTGAACTATATGTTCTATGACGACCAATAATGTAATGACCTCCAGGTCATTTCTATGTTTATACCTCCTGTTCATCATTTAGATCCTTTTTATAGTGACCCTAAGTCATTTATGGCTTATTGGGATAGGCAGTTCGGTCACTTGGTTATTTGTTTAGTTTTTATACGAGTTTTAGTGTTGTGGAGCTTTTGAACCTTGAAAGGTCATTTTCGATCAGAAGTTTAGGAAGATGACCTCAGAATCTAATTCTAGAAACTCCATTAGCTCCGGAAGGGTTATTTCAGGCTAGTAACATAGTCGGCATGACTCCCGAGGCTTTCGATGCGAGTCAGTGTGATTAGGCATTTTAACTTTCAAGTTGAAGCCTAAGTTTGACTTTAGTCAACATTCTGAGTAAACGCGCTCGGATGAGAATTTCATTAGCGCAGTTATCTCTGGAATGTTTAGTTTGCTCTAGAATAACCCTTCGTTTAGGTTCCAAGGCTTCCGGGCTAATTCTGAGGCCCATTGAGGATTTTGGCATAAAATGGAAATTGGGTGTGGGATCCACTTTTTATCGAAACAGCATCAAATGAGAATTTCGATTGTTTCGTTGAGTTTGGAATGCCTATTCCGATGGGGCTAGTATAGTTCATTTGCACGCACGGGGTTTCGAACGAATCTCGGACACCCCATCGAGTTTTGGAGGTCGTAGCACTTTACTGTTAGTTGAGGCCCTCACGTTTGCGCGCCTAGCCTGGCGTTCGTGAACGGCTGGCACCTGGACGTACGCATTCATGTGAGGGCTGTGGCGGTCACGAGCGGCCGGCTGGCCTCGCATTCGCACGTGGCCACCTCGCGGTCGCGAGGGCCGACCGACCTGTCCCTTTATTTAAGCCATGTCGCGACTCAGCTTTGACACCATTTGTAAAATTGCAATATCTCCTCTGTACGAACTTCGATTTTGGTGATTTGAAGTCCCAAGTGTTCATAATTGTTAGGGCTACATGATGGAGTGATTGGATTGTATCGGTAACACTCCGTTCTAGGTACATTTTGTACGAAAGCTACTATTCTTCTCTATTAAATTTGTGTTTTCGTTGTGTGTGGTTGTTTCCACTGTTTTAGGCCGCGAATGGTGTCCTATTTTGGGGTATAATACACGTAGGACACAAAATTGTTATGTAGGACGCCATGTATGACGAATGCGTCTATTTGTTCAATTTTATACAAACTTAAGTCCCTACTTGTGCACACCAAAAGTTGGAGGGCATAGATGGCAGTTAAAGCCAAGTTGAAGGGCACATTTATGTATTATGCCAAAAGAAAATAAATGGATGAGTAAAGTAGATGAAGGGAAAAAATAGGGTTGAAGAGAAAATAAATAGGGGAGAAAGTTGTTAACAATAAAAATATCGAATATTAACATTAAAAAGGATCCCTCACGCATTTTTAAAAGGTGAATAATTTCATTAATCTTTTTAGTCAGTATTTTGTGTTTAAATGGTAAATTAGAAATGGAGCTGGAAGGTTAAAATAAAAAAGAGGTTGAGTTGGAGTGCCAAAACAAAATTTAGAGACAAGTTAAAGGGGCTATGTATGCGTTTGACCTTCGACTTTTGAAGTCTAGCATATTCTTGCAAGAAGATATGCTTGATCAAGATAAGGCACCGAATGTCACGCTTGATTAAGATAAGACATCAAATGTAAATCACAACTTCGTTAGAAATTGGATCGTGATAGAGAGAGAATGCAATTAATATTTTTTTTCAAAAAAAATGGTAAAATATTTGAATTAGTGTTGAGAATGGTGCATGGATTAAAATATATAACTAGGCAAGAAATTACTATTTTTAATGGTTTACTTAATTGTATCAAGCTTTCTGTTTTATTTTCTTAAAATTAAGAAAGTGAAATATGTGAATTTGTTAAGTTGATTAGTATCGCCTGAAAGACGAAGAAAAAAAGATGAAAATATTGTCATGTAGAACTAAACATAAACAAATCAAATATATCATAAGAAAAATCTAATCACATCCATGATTAGTTCGAAATCAAATCTTAAATAAATTGGAGCATTTTTATAAATTAAAAACCAAAAAAATGATGTAAGGACATATGAAGCTCACATATATCTCAAACCCTAGGATGCACAATCAGAGATATTATAGACACCATTAACTGAGGAAATCAAAATTACCAAAAAGAGAGAAATCAATTTCTTCGATCAACAAACTAGCTAGTACTTTAGTATCTAAAGTAGTTAAATAAAGACAATAAATGCCAATAAATTAGCTCTTTTTCTTTCACTTGACCAGAATTAGATCCAAGACTTCTATTATTATATGAATTCATGACTCAAAGAAAAATAAAATTAGAGAAAAAGAAACAAGTAATGAACAAAGTCAATTTAATGGGAAATCCCATAAAATTTGTCTTATTTTTGGATTTCAATGAACTAAGATGTACGTAATCTAAAGAATTTCTTGTCCATAAAAAACTGCTATTTGAGCCATAAAAGGAAAATAAATAAAGAATTAAAAGGTAGTAAACAGAGCGGGGGAGGAAGGGGGGGGGGGGTAGAGAAAATCATCAAAACTTTGGCTTAAAGGCAAAAAAAATCTTTAAATATTTTTAGTTCATACATTAAAGTACTTATTTTAGTAAAATAAAGAAGAAGTGCTTAATAGTCTGATCCATGCAGTTTTTGATACTGTGATTTATGAGATTTGATGAGACTATTTTAGTCATTATAATTTTTTTTAAAGTTCCACAATCTAATAGCTAGAATTTGTTAAATATTTGAAGGAGAACAAAAGTGCTCACTTTTATCAAAATTAAAAGCCTAAAACTGCTTATGAATATATTTAAAGGACAAATTTTAAATCTACCAAAGATTGAAGTCTTCTATGGATAAATTTTCAACTATATTTCACAGGACATTAAAAATTATTATTATAATAATTGAAATGAGGACAAAAAATTATTCTATTCAATAAGTGGAAACATCGAATTGGTTAAGTACATACATTTCAATGATGGACTTACGGTTTTCTTTCCTTTTATGTGTTGTATTGATAATTATATGAAGGTGGATTCAAAATATCAACTTGATGTGTGTAAACTTTAGCACTGAATGAATTGTTTTTTATTTTTTTTTTGCAAATTAAGAGTTCAAAAATAATAGTTGTTGAAATTTTTTGTCAAAATACATCAATCCCTTTCAATGATTCTTTTAAAAAATATAATAAATCTATAGCGAAATAACTTTATCAAACATCACTCCTTTTCAATGTCTCTTTCCATTTGTATTTTTCTATTACTATTTTTTTTAAAAAAATTATTTGACTTTATATATCTTAATACAAATTGAATCATTAGAAAACTATAATATATTATATTTCATCAAGAGCATTGCAGTACAACCAGAATTTCCAAAGGAAAAGCTATAATATATTTTTAATAATACCCAACATTTTTCCTTTGGCTACTGAAGCAATAAGTATGTAAAATGTAATCTCATTAAAAATTTCCACAGTCAACACTAGTTTTCACAAGCTATTGTCTTCAAAAGTTTGAAAAACTTAACCAGTTATCAAGCTGCAAAAGAAACGACCATATAAAGTTAGAAATCAATTAACTAAAATATTTCATGAATGAATATTTGATGAAATGAAAATTAACCTCATTATTCAATTGGTCACCCTCCTCACAATACTTAATGAGAAGTTTCTCTTGTTCTTCTTCAACAGTGGCAGAGCAAGTTGATCTCTCGATCAAAGGACTCTCCAATTCATATTTCAAGTCAAGTATTTCCCTTTTGAGGTCAAGTGCGTTCGTTACTTTCTTGGTCATCTCACTAAGAATCGAAAGCACCATACAAATATCATGAAACCTTAAGAAAAAGAAGACAAACGATAAAAACTAAAAAGGACATCTAATAAAAGCTTACTTGATAAAATTTCGTTTTGCAGAAGCCATTTGTCAATGGAAGTTTAGAGCAATTTAAGAATAAAGAAGCTTGATTTATTTTGGTTTGCTATATCACTTGCTTCTCACAAGAGAGAAAACCCTTTAAATAGATTGTTTTCATATTATTTTTACCAAATATAATATTTGAAGTTCACATTGTAATAGAAAGTTAATAAATTTTGAGAGATTTTGTTGCTCAATTTAATGAGATGAATTGAATTTTAGTTTATCCTAAAAAGACACTTGATCTTGGATAATAGATAATTAAATTATTTCAATATTAAATTACAAATTACAAATTTAAATTTAATAATTGTTTTCCTAAATAAAGGTAACCATGTAGATATTATGAGTGTGAGTTCTTTACGAATCCAAGTAATAAGGCTAACAAAGATGGGTTGACTAAATCATCAACATAAAGAATTTTAATTAGGCAATTAGTTAGAAAATTTTGTACCAAATATACAAGGGAAAATTACGTAATTACATGACTAATGACATTTGGATCCAATGACAATTAACTAATGTTGATAAAGGCTTTAGCACACTTTGTTAATGTGTATACTTATTGCCGCTAAAAGTTGTTTTTGTTATAGTGCCATTTCATATCCCAGCATCGAAGAACATGTACTAGGGTGTATGTGCAACTCGTTTATATCATAAGCTGGCATAAAAGTAAGAAAACTAATTTTATAGTATCAATGATCAATACCGGTGAATGAGATAGAATGAAAAAAGGAACTCCATCCATTACTCAAAAAAAAAAAAAAAAACTCTACCATATCCCTTAATTTCTTAGTCACAATTCAGATTTTGTGAGGCTATCTATAGTACTAATTGTAAGTAGTATCTATTTCAAAGTTGTAATTCTATGTATACTAGCCTTCATCAATAAAATTGTGAAGATGATAATTTGATTAGCTTATTACCATCTGATCTATCTATACTATTATTTATTCTCTTAGACTCTAGAAATAAGTTCTTGATTGTGTGGATTTCTTTCAAAGCTATGCTTATTGGCATCCGATCTCTTGGTGATGAACTACAACATAAAAGTCCTATTTTCAAGATTGATATCAAGGATCCTTCTATCATAGTGCTGGCGTTTAGCTTCGATATATACTCATCATCTTGAAGAATTACCTTTTCTTCCAAATCACTTCCATTGTCCTCATATATGTTGTGTTCTTCATATGCTAAAAGCAATGATGGATCAGCAATCTCCGTGACACGTCTAGGCAGATTGGATTTGACATATTGGTGAATATTCAGGTCATCTTTGAAGATCTCATCGGTTGGCCTTCTACCGGTGAACAACTCTAGCAACATGATACCAAAGCTATAAACATCTCTTAGTGTGGACACATTTACACCTGATCCATATTCTGCAAGATAATGATGAATTATGTTCACTCACATGAAAATGAAAACCTCATATGAATGCTTACGTTTTGATTTGTTCATTAGATACCTTAGGCATTAGAAAGACAAGCTCCCTTCCTTTCAAAAAAGAATGTCTATTTGCCTTTTGACTACTCTTTAATTTCAACATATTAAAGGGCATGTTCGTACATTCTATGTATCTTTAGTTTACGACCATAAGATGCAAAAGTCCTCTTTATTTTTCTTGAACTCTGTGCTAAGTTAAAACCACACAAACAAATTGAAATGGAGGGAGCATATGAGATTGAGGTACACAAGCATCTTACATGTTAGGACCCCTGATAAGGGAAATAGACATTATGCAAGAGAAATCAACATGGATTAATGACATACCTGGTGGGATATAACCGATAGAACTCTTTAGGGCAATACAAGTATGTTTGTTCCATGATGATTTGAAGAGAAATTTTGCCAATCCAAAGTCACCAACATGGGCAGTCATCTCTTCATCGAGGAGTATGTTACTCGGTTTTAAATCACAATGAACAATTGGTACTTGGCAATTGTTGTGGAGATAATCAAGTGCTAAAGCAACATCTATTGCAATGTTTAGTCTTTGGATAATATTGAGGTATTGCTCATCACCTTTCGAGTGTAGCCAGTTATCTAAGCTAGCATTTTCCATGAACTCAAAGACTATGCATTTGAAATCATTACCTTGGTAATCGATGCTTGAACAAAAAGCTATTATCTTAAGGAGATTACAATGCCTTATACTTTTCAAAGCTCTGCATTCATCCGAAAAGCTTTTCAAAGCACTTCTTTGTTGTAGATTCAATACTTTCACTGCCATAACTTTATCAAAAATCTGAAACTGTCCTTTGTATACAGAACAAAAACTTCCTGTACCGACTAGATTATCCTCAGAAAATCCATCGGTTGACTTGAATATGTCCTGGTAAGTTATCTTTGCTGCAAAAATTGGATCATTAAACAAAGTTGGTTCGTTAGCATCAAAATGTTCAGACTGCCTTTCTCTTGAGGACTGTCCAGTAAGATCTCTCTTTCTTGAGTTCCTAATTACTATATAGCAAGCTGCAAAAGAACACAAAAGTAAGAATAGAAATGTAACTACAATAATAATTGCTACTTTTGTCCTTGAACTAATGTGTTTCTTTGATGATGCATCTTTTTGTTTAGGGCATGTAGGAAAATGGTAGTGTGGAGGACCTCCACATAATTCATGATTCTCTGAGATTGAGAAGGCGCTTTCATTCACAAAGATCCCTTCAGTTGGTACTTCGCCTTCAAGTTCGTTGAATGAAAGATCAAGCTTCCTAAGATACGGAAGTATCCCAAGAAACTCATGTATTCCTCCTGAGATGTTATTGTGTGACAAATCAATTTCTTCTAAACCTCTTAAACCTTGCAAGGATTCAGGAATTTCTCCTCGAAACAGGTTGTTATTCGCTATGAAGCGCTCTAAGCTGACATAACTGTTTAGGGTGCTTGGAATTTCACCTGATAATTTATTATATGAAATATCCATTTCCTTGAGATTTATCAACTTTCCAAATTCAGCTGACAAGGAACCGGTCAACGAATTGTTTGCTAAGGCTAAAGCAATTGAAAGAGAAGAAAGACCTGCAACCTCCTTTGCTACAGAACCAACAAGATTATTTCCTGTAAGGTTTAGCACTGATAAACGGGTGATAAGCCCGAGTTCCGGAGGTATGTTTCCTTCTAATTCATTGTCCTCAATGTGTAAAGTAGACTGAGATGTTAAGTTACCAATAGAAGATGGAATCCTTCCTGAAAACTTGTTTCCATTCAATGGCAGTCCTTGCAGGTATCGAAGCTTACCTAAAGACTAAGGAATTTTGCCTCTCAAGTAGTTATTATCCAGTGATAGAAGGGTCAAATTAACAAGATTTTCTAGTCCTGTAGGAAGCGAACCAACAATCATATTATAACCAAGACCAAATATTTCTAGCCTCGTGGAAAGGATGTTACCGATTGTTTTAGGCAATTCGCCTCCCAAAAGGTTGTCCTCAAAGCTAAGAATTTGCAGATTTGTGCAGTTAACTAGTAAATCAAGAAACCTCAAGTGCCCACTTGTATTTCTTCCAAGACTATTGATCTCAAAGTTGATCCTGTACAACTCTTGCAATTGTCCTAAACTTGTAGGGACATTCCCGGTGAGCTTATTTTGAGACAATTCAAGTACACCAAGCTTTGAAGCATTTGATAACGAAACAAGAATTGGTCCCGTGAAATTTTTCACAGCACCAGCAATCACCTCAAGATTTGGAAGAGTAAGGCCTATATCTGATGGAAGCTCTCCATACAACAAGTTTTGAGTAACGGAGAAATAGTAAACAGAGGATATATTAAAAAGAGATTGAGGAATTGTACCATTCAACTGATTTCCATAAACTTGGAAGATTTGCAAGTTTGACAAACGTCCAATATCTCGAGGTATTGGTCCTTGTAGATTGTTCATTGCAAGGGAAAGACCTCGAAGAGCCAAAAAGTTACCTATCCAAGGTGGTATACCTCTTGTGAGATTGTTGCTTGCAAGGCCTAAATAATTCAACTTTGAAAGTGAACTAAGCTGATCAGGTAATACTTTCCCAACTAGACTATTATATTCTAGAGCAAGTGATCTAAGTTCTTTACAGTAACTCAGATTAGCAGGAATGGTTCCAGTAAAAGAATTCCAAGTAAGATTGAGATGTTGCAGCTGCAAGAGGTTGCCAATTTCCATAGGGACTTCACCATGGAACCTATTATTCCTAAGATTTATCGCTGTTAGGAACGTGAGGTTCCCAATAGAAGTCGGTATGGATCCAACGATCTTTAGTGATCTCAAGTCAAGAATCATGACTCGTTCAAAGGAGGGGTTGCATGTTATGCCTGTCCAATTGCAGTAATAGAGAGAATTGTTCCAAGAAGACATGACTCGAAATGGATCATCAGTGATTCTACTTTTGAAGTCTAGTAAAACTTGTTCATCTAAGGTTGAGAGTGTCATAGACATAATAAGAATTGAGCAATGGATATATGATACTAACCATTTGGAATTCATAAAAGATTGTTCCATAAAGTAAATTGCAAGTACCTCATGAAATTAGTCGTGTACATTATTGAGAATTATCTTTTCCAATTCTTACATGGTATCAGAGCAGAGGTGCTGAGATCGAATCTCATCGCTACCCATATCAAAAGAAAAATCACGTGCTTGACCCATGAAAAAAAGAATTAGGCTCACATGTGATGAGAGCGTGTTGAGAATACAATTATATAATAGAAGTATGATCTCTCTAACAGCTTAAGCTTTTAGATGATATGGTCACACACTTCAACAGATTGACATCATAATTATAAAACAAAAAAAATCATGCTTTTATTTTTCTAGTTTTTTCAGAAGAATTTTTCCAACCAAATTATGCTAGAGTACAAATTTTCTCAACCTTTTCAAATACTGATTTTTTTCCTCTAATAGGGATGTGGGTGAATTTATTTTTTCAGCACCCTTTAATAAGAAATATGAAGTTTGAGATGATATTTTGCAGTAAGGATTTATTAACTAGATACTTGGTATATTTTTCCAATTTGGTGGGCTTGCATTTATTGGCCAGAGTAATAAAGTCATGGGTGGTTTACATATCCTTTTCAAAGGATAAGATATATAGTTTTCACCATTTAATGCATATCTAAGGATGTATTTAAGCCATGTTTGTTTAAAAAAATATTGTTTACCCTTAAAATGATACAATTGAATTTGTAGACGTGGCTCAAGAATACGTTGCTCTGGAGAGAGGCAGGCCCACAAGGGTGAGGCTCAAGTGTCCCATACTCGGGATGTTTGGGAGCACGGTTGCATCCTCTGGTCATGGATGAGAAGATGCCCGGTGCCAATTGATATTGAGTCCGACTTGATGTATCCTTCCAAGTGTCATCTTCTATTATAAATGGTTATCTATATGGGATTCAGGTTGAAAAATAGCACATTCTTTAGCCAAATTATTCTCAGTTTGATTAGCTTGTTTAAAGCAATGTCATAAAAATGTGCCCATTTGATAGATATATGCTTTGCTTACTCAACAACTGTTTTATAGTTGTCAAAATGTTCATGTCTTTCCTTTAAGAATGTTGCAAGCATGGGCAGAGCTACATTTTCCTTGAGGGGTGTCAAGTGACATTTGTAGTCTCATGAAAATTATGTTTTATATATCAGGTGGAATTTGAGTCTACAATGGTGAAGTAAAATATTTTTGATGTGCTATTTTGATGTACCCATGCTGGGCTGCTGGCAGTTGTTGTGCATTGTAGGTTAGCGCTATGTTCTTTCTTGGTTAATTATCATTTTTGGTTAGCATTATGTTGAATCATTTGTTATTTCTTAACTTTGACAAAAATATATGGAGAAAAAACTTTATAATATATAAGATTAGATGTTTGAATTAAAGGGATTAGGAAGAAATAACAATTTTTATACTTTTTGATTATCCATGAGAGAAATAACTAGTATAACACTTTGATGAATTTAGTGTGGGTGCTCTTGTGAATCAGCTTGCGACTTATATTATTGATGTCTGTGATATTGATGAAATGTTCTCCAATCTAAATAGATTATGATCTCTCTCAAGAAAATTAGTTTAGAAGCACTTAAACATTCCTCTCGAATTTTGGTTTGAGAAATTTGCTTTGCTTCTACCAGTTTCCACTGCATTAGTTGAAAGAGTTTTTTCAGTAATGCAATTTATTAAGAATGACACATGAAATAGGATGAATGATAAACTTTTGAGTAGTTGTTTGGTATCTAACGTAGAAAAGGATGTACTTATTAATATTTCTAATGAGGCTATTATAAAAATACATCAAGAGATGAAAGCTCGTTGAGTGTGGTTGTGATAATATAGTTAGTATTTTTTTTAAAAATTTCATGTGTTTACTTTTCTATATTTTGACACCTTTGATGAAAATCCTGGCTCCACCACTAATTGCAAAAAGGTCCGCTTGATCAATTTAATGCATCAAATGTCAATTACGACTTTGTTAAAAATTGAATCGTGACAAAGACAGAATGCAACTAATATCTTTTGTCAAAAAGGTAAAAAATATTTATTTTTGTTGAGAATGGTGCATGCATTAAAATCTATAACTAGTAAAAAAACCTTTCTTCTTCATTATGGTTTACTTAATTGTATCAAACTTTCTATTTTATTTTCTTAAAATTAATGAAGTGAAATATGTAAATTTGTTAAGTTGATTAATATCGGTAGAAAGATGGAGAAAATAAGATGAAAATTTAGTCATGTAGAAATAAACATAAACAAATACATCATAAAAGAAAAATCGCATCCATGATTACTTCAAAATTAAATCTTAAATAATTTAGAGCATTTTTATAAATTAAAAACCCAAAAAAATGATGTAAGAATATGAAGATAACATATATCTCAAATCCTTGAATGGACAACGAGAAATATTATAGACACCATTATTCGAGGAAATAATTACTGAAAAGAGAGAAATAAATTTCTTCTATTAACAAACTAGTACTCTCTAAGAATCTAAAGTAGTTAAATGAAGACAATAAATGTCAATTAATTAATTTTTTTTCAACTGCTTGACCAGAATTAAATCCAAGGCTTCTATTATTATATATATAAATTCATGACTCCGAGAAAAATCATACAAGAGAAAAAGAAACAAGTAATGAATAAAGTCAATTTTCAATGTGAAAACCCGTAAAAAAAATCACCTTTATTGAATTCACATGAACTAAGATTTACATAATTTAAAGAATTTCTTGCCCATCAAAACTACTAATTAAGAGGGTTTTGAGCAAAAACAAACACAAAGAAAGGAAAAGAAAAAGAAAAAGAGTCAAAGGATAGTAAACGAGGTTGTGGTAGAGAAAATCATCAAAGGTTAGGCATAAAGGCAGAAAATTTCTTTAAATTTTTGGTTCATACATTAAAGTATTACTTTAGTAAAATAAAGATGAATTGCTTAATATGTGTGATCCATACAATTTTTGGTTAATTATATAAATTTTTCAGTGATGGACTTTTTATTTATTTATTTATTTTATTTTTTATGTGTTGTGTTTATAATTATAGGTGAAATTAAATTATCAACTTGATGAGTTTAAAATGTAAGCCTTTTAGCACTCAATGAATTGTTTTTTTTTACAAATTATGAGTTCGAACATAATAATTGTTGAAATTATTTAAATTTCACATAAAAATCAATTATTAGAATAAAAAATATTGGGTTCAGATAAATTTGCAGTGAAACAAGTTAATCTATCAGACATCAACCCCTTCAAATGATTTTTTTCATTTGTATTTCTATTACTATGTGTTTTTTTTGTTGTTTATTTGACTTCTTATACCGTAGAATATACAAACTGAATTAATAGAAAAGCTATAATCTATTCCATTAAATGAAAATTGTAGTACAACTAGAATTTCCAAAGAAAAAGCTACAATTTATTTTTAATAATGCCCAACATTCCCCCTTGCTACTGAAGTAATAAGCATGTAAAAATGCAATATGATTAGAAATTTTCATGGCCAACACTACTTTTCACCAACTGTTGTCCTCAAATGTTTGATAGAACTCAAATACTTATCATGCTGCAAAATAAAAGACCACATAAAGTTAGTAATCAATTTACTAGAGCATTTCATGAATGAATATTTGATAAAATGAATATCAACCTCGACTTCCAATTTGTCACAATCATCACAAAACTTGATAAAAAGCTTTATTTGTTCTTCTTCAGTAGTGGTAGTGAAGGTTGCGAAAGTACTCTCCATTTCATATCGGAAGGCGAGAAATTGCCATTCGAGGTCAAGTAATTTTTCGAATTTCTCGATCTTCTCACTAAGAAATAAAAGAACCATTAAAACATCATGGAGATTGTTAGATAAAGAAAACAAAAGATGAAGAAATAAAAAAAACACCAAATAAAATCTCACTTGATATGATCTTGTTTTTTTGAAGCCATTGGTAAAGAAAATCTAGAGCAATATAAGAATAAAGAAGCTTGATTTATTTTAGATTGCTATATCACTTGCTTCTCACAAGAGGAAAAACTCCTTTAAATAGATGTCTTCATAATGTTCTTACCAAATATAATATTTGATGTTCACATTGTAATAGAAAGTTAATAAATTTTGTGAGATTTTACATATGTTAAAAAATGGTAAGAAATTTATTTTGTTGCTCAATTTAATGAGATGAATTGAATTTGAATCTATCATAAAGTCTAAAGAGACACTTGATATTAAATAATAGATAATTAAATTATTTCAATGCTAAATTACAAATTTAAGATGTAATGGTTATTTCCTAAATAAGGGTAACCATGCAGATATTATGAGGGGCATGTTGCATTTTGTACCCTTAACATGTTTCCTCTTTTGTCATTTGAACCCTATTCTATTTTATTTAATGATTTGCACCCTAAGCTCTTTTAATTTATTTTTTGCAAAATAATGAAACCACTCTCTATAATTTTATCTAGAAGTACAACATGGTATACAAATAATAAGAAGGAAAATGATCATACTGAAATTGCATTAATCTATTTAGATCCTAGGCCCACACGACTTTAAAATGTGTCATTAATGTTTAAGACCTGCTTACTTATATACCTAACATATCTCTTGTGTTTTTCCGATGTGAGACTTCTTATTTTAAGGTGGGGTATAACAATATATGTGATAAAGTTTCAGTATAGAAGTTGTAATGTTTGCATGAACAATCTTAAATTTGAAAGAGTATATTTGAATGAGTAAATTTTAGATCATGATTAATATGTCTGTGCAAATCGTATTTGTAAGTAACCTTGGCTGAGTAGCACTAATGAGATATTGAGTCTATATTGGATAGGATGAATTGTTCGAGGTCGAACAGAAGTTTTAAGTATGGGGTAATGATTTGGGGTGTATTTACGCATCCAATCACCATATTTTATCCATAATTTAGCTAAGTTCTAAGTATAATCTTATGAATATCCATATGTTTATTGTATATTTGTTGTGAGGAGCTAATAGATATGATTAGATTGATTTCAGACAACAAAACAACAAGAAAAGACCCAAAAATTGAATTGGAATGTAAAACAAAGTGTGCCAGACTAAAATACAAACAAAGAAACTGCAATAATGGAGTTTGCAATGCGAGTGTACCTTCCACATGATGGACCTTGCGCCTTTCCTATTGAGATTATAGATTCTAAAATAAAAAATTCATGTGATGAACTTGCGACGAACGGAGAAGGAAGAAAGATTATGAGATGGACGCCATTGCGCACCCTCTGGACCACGCGATGGTCTTCGCGCCGCAACCCCTTGTTTGTTAATATGATGTTAACCAAGTCAAAGCAGAGTCAATCAGGATTAAGACTCCGATCCTACTGTTATAAATATTTCATTATGGCGACATTTTTAAGGGTGACAAATTATTATTAGGGATTAGCATTAGTCATAGAAGTTAGGGATTACTATTAGCATAGAGTTTCCAGCATTCTTACCTTATTAGGGTTAATTATTGCTTTTTAGAATATTATTGTGAAACAAATAACATTCTATTGCAAGAGCTGTATTAATCAAAGGTTTGCTTACTTTCTTTCTATTTATGTTTATTAATTACTTATATTACTTTAGTTATTATTTGCATCTAGTTATGAGTAGCTAAACTTATAACTAAGGTTATTACATTAAAATCTTCTCATGAAGGGGTGCTCATTGTGTATTAAGGTTCTTTCATATAAAGATTGATTTTTAATGGTTGTAAACATTAAGAAATCGCTTGTATTCTGGCTCGCTTGACAAAAACGGTAAGATTAGGATAAAGGATCATTACCAAGGATTTGAAGCTACCAACCTCTATCTAATAGAGCTAGAGATAGGATAAATAACCCGAGACATTTGATGAATGAACTAATTACTTTGACACCCAAGTGCCGACATGGACTTAGGGTGGTAGTCTCTTAATTGGGCCGAGAGGCTTTAAGAGACATATAGATTTGTCATTTTTGCACAATGAACAAACCTAAATGTGTTGAAAGTAAATTATTTATTTGAGTTATGATATCTAAGAATTGTAACCTTAGTTCGTCTTTAATTCTTCATTATAACTTTAATTTTATAAATTAGTTAATAATTCCCCTTTTAAAACCCTCAACTATAATACTAGTTACTAATATGAATTTTCAATAACAAATTATAAATATCTCCCACCACACTCTCTGTGGGATTCGACTCCAACCTTGTTGGAGTACTATATTTTGACATCGACCACTTTAGTCCCAATTAAGGGTGTAGTTTGGGTGTCATCATTCTCAGGCTATTTGGTGACACACAAACTTCTCAAGCAATGCGGCCTTTCGACTTTTGCTTCTTTCTTCCAATTTTTGACTAAATTTCCCTCTTTTTACTGCTTGAGTGCACTTTTGACTCCAAACCTGAAATTTAAAAAAATTAACATGGCATTGAGTACATTGATTCTGTATCGAAATTAGGCCAATTGAGTCGTAAAATCTTGACTCATCACTAGGTAATTCTTCCCCCTAGATTTTAAAGAAAAACTTGTCAAAAAGATGGGTTTCCTCCGAACGAGAATCTTAGTTTTGGTCATGGCACGAGTCTTTTTTATATATATATATTTTTATGTTCTACACTATTACAATCATTGATTACTTTTTGAGTAGCGCCTGTTTTAACGTCACGACATGACTAAAGTCAATGTTCAAGACCATCTCTTTCATTTTCTATCTTTACGAGCAAATCCTTCGCTTCTTTTTCATTTTAAGAGGACTGCCCTCTTCATCTTCCTCTTGCTTCCTCTTTTCTTTGCTGCTTTTCAGCGTAGGTTCAGGCCACTTGGCAACTTGCCCATGATTTTGTAGCACCTCAAGAAATTCACCATGGTCGCTTTCTAAAAGCCCGCACTTATTCTCGGACAATTTAATGATCATGCATAGATCTCTATTGTGTGAGGGTGTGAAGTATCCTTTATTGATCGTGAAGGTTATTTATTCATTATTGACCTACATTTTCATCTTCCCGACCCTAACATCAATCAATGCTCTTCTAGTGGCTAAGAATGGGTGTCCTAGAATTACAGACATTCTAGCATCTCTATCAAAGTCAAGAATTATAAAATCAAAAGGAATCACAAACTTACCCACTCTGATGAGCAAATCCTCAACTATTCCATTCAGAGAGATCACAAGACTTGTCTGCCAGTAATAGAGTGATGTTAGTCATAAGCGACTGTCTTAAGACGAGTGTCGCTTGGTTACTAAGTCGCTACTATTGGAAAACTATATGCACAGCGGAAGCATACCAAAATCATACTGCTTACATGAATAATAGATAATCAATATACATTTATGTTAGAACACGTATAAACATGCTAGAACACATAAACTTGCTGAATTTTAATTCAAGAATTACCTCTTGAAGAGTGAACAAATATCTTCAAGTGAATCCACAAGTTAGACAGACCTTCAAATGAATCCACAGTCATCTATAGTGATCCCAAGTTCACATCCGAACTCTCTCAATACTTGGGTGGGCAAGTATCGCATAGAAACCTTTTTTTTCTAGGTTAGGAGAATCCCTATTTATAGAGATTTTCTCCCAATCCAAAAAGGAGAAGAAAACCCAGTTTTCTTATAATTCCTTTTCCCATAAGATTCTGAGTTCTAGTTAAATATGGACAATGGAGGGACCACATAATTAATTACTAAGGCTTCCTATTATGGAAATAATTCCAAAAATTAATTTGAATTATTCTTACCATAATAAATTACAAAATCATTCCACTAAAAATTCGTAATTGCACTCCTCTATTTATATTTCGAAATTCCTCATTAAACACTTATGTAATTCCCCATGTTAAGATTCCATATACTAATCAATAAATTAAATTACTGACGAATTCACTGCTTAACTTATTTCATGTGTTGGATTCAAAAATCCACTTGCAAGGTTTGACACGATGAAAACTTATAAGCTTCTCAAAAAGGCATATCATCAATCTCTATATCGAGATAAGGATTCCATCAACTAACTTATTATTTCACCAATACATATTATTACCATCCAATCTACCAGACATATTGACCCATCTCAGAACCTCACTTTTTAATAAATCAAAACGATAATTAATATATACATATCATAATAGTTATATTATGATTAAGAATATAAGTATAATTAATAGTTTAGAGAATATGCTTTTGTCAGTCAGTCTAAAGCAACTATCTCTACTCGGTCTCGTTCAATACATACAAAATGCACTAGCACAAAAGTTGGAACTATACCGTTCCCATAATCAAGATAAATTACATATAATCTTGTGCTACAATCGTACCGATGACATGTCCAATTTCCATCTCAGATTGTGAACAAAAAACTTTATACTTATAAGAACCGATGATTTAATCCTCTGTGTATAAGCTAAAACTCTATACACTAAATCATCTACAATATAAGTAAACAGACACCATACACGAATATATGATCCATTAAAACTGAATAAATAATTATTCTATAATAAATACTATATCTAAACATATGGTTAATAGTATATATCCCAACAATATCCCACTTAGTCTTTTAACCATCACAATTGTTATAATGCACTATATCTAAATGCATGGTTAATAGTATATACCCTAACAATCTCCCACTTAGATATTTAATCTTAAAAATTATTAGAATACTATGTCTAAACACATGATTAATAGTATATACCCTAGCAATCTCCCACTTAGATATTTAATCTTAAAAATTATTAGAATACTATGTCTAAACACATGATTAATAGTATATACCCTAACAATCTCCCACTTAGACTCTTAGCTATCCATTTACAACTTTCACAGACATTCCTTTAATTCTTATTGAAAGAATTTTTACCAAGTTATTTTCTAAATGCAATTTCGTCTAGTAGTGATTCGTCGTAACAAATCGATTTTGCACTAGATCTTGAGGAACCTTACTATGAAACCCTCCAAGAGTGTACTTCTTTTCTGGAGTTCTATCATAAGAGTTCTCTCAAGCATACAAAATAAATCAATCTTTGTTATGATTCTCCCACTACGACTAAGTAATACTACAATAGTCACACTGACATGTTCTTGAGTCTTAATATTTTCTTCAAAACCTTTTGGTATTGAAATATTAACAACTTCTTTATGTAGTGTTCTTTAATTTGCTCAACATCACTCCCAACTACTTGAAGTAGTAGATTTTCTTATGTCTAGTAACGTTTCTCCCACTACTTCAATGCAATGGAACGTCAATTCTGACATATCAATCAAATGTTCTTGAGCGTCTGAATTTACAATTGACTCTATTTTAATAATAAAATGCATATGCACCAACAGGAGTGGAAACAACAAATGGTTCATTAAGTTGTTCGGGACTCATTTCAAACTTTTTAGCAACATAAGGGGCCACATAAGATAAAGTGGCTTCGGGATTAAGTTAAGCATAAATATCATGAATAATGACTTTTAACATACCCATGACAATATCTGGAGATATTTTCGATTCCTTATGAATGGATAAAGCATACAATGGATGTGGGGATCTGATGTATCCTAAGCAAGTTTTTCACAATCCTTTTTATATAACTTGACAACTTTTGAGAATAACGAAAATGTTAGTCATTGATTATTTCGTCAGGAGTCAATTGTTCTCGAAAGGAGTCATTCATAGATGTAAAATATCACACAAGAGGATTCCAATTCTAATTTCGATGATGAAATGGATATTTTAAAATCTTTGCGTTGATAATATAAAGATTTCAAATCTAATTAGAGTTAAAGTTTCGTGTATCTAGATCTATGTTATAAAATAGGAGAGGCAAGAGTAACTTCCATGATTTTTGATATACTATCTTGTCAGCCAACAAATCCAAATTTTCAGATATACTATCTTCTCACAATTCAGAAAAGTCCAATTTGTGTGTTTCCTAGTTAATGTTGTACTATTCATCTCTTTTATCTCTTTACCCTTCCTTTGTACCAGACCTGACATACAAATTAATGAATATTGTTTTATTTACTATCTTTCTACCCTTCCTTCTCTCAATTATACACTATCTATGTTATGTAAGGCCAATTGGAATATTTAGTCACAAGATTTTACTTTCTCCATTTTAATTTATGTGTTACTTTTTCATTTTTTTTAGGGAAGTAATGAAAATACCTCTAAACTAAACGTGAATTAATAGTTTTATCTCCGAACTATTGACAATCTTAAAATTACCCCTTTACTTGACTAACTGAAATTAAATACACTCCTGATTGTGCAACACGAGTGAAATACATCCTTAAATTCTCTCGGTTTTTTATTAAGAGCCTCATGCTCTCAAAAGAGTTTGAGACCACGTGCTATGTCATATGGCAGATCGGGGGTGTATCTAAGTTTAGGTGTTCAAGTAGAGGAGTGTTTTTAAGGCTGTCAATAATTCAGAGATAAAACTAATAATTTGTGTCAACTACATGAGTGTTTTCAATATATATATATTTTTATAGTTTATTTTAAATTAGAAGTGCCAAAAGTTTTTTCATCCAATTAAATTTCGTGTTCAATCAAAAACCTTGTATAATTGGGACAATACATATTGATACTCCATTCGAGAAAGAATCAAAGGGCAAAAGGAAGAAAAAGAATTAGATTCTTCATTAGACGGGTCTCAATTCTCTATTATATGTCATGGATCGTTGATGCAACCATATATTCAACTAATTACAATGTAACTAAATCTTTGATTACCATCTAATCTTCCCTTAAAATCACTACACATTCCTGAAATAGAATATGGAATGGTCAGAATTTGTTGCACTCAAAATTAGAAAAGTGGAGCATGTAAATTTCCAATGCTTCAATGACTGCAGAAACGATCACCTTTCTCTGTTCCTAGTTCAAGAATGAAATAGTCAAGGTATTTTTAATTAAAGTCACTTTATTTCATTTTATTGAGTTTCATATTTGAATTAGTGAGAGTGTGAGTTTACTAGCTGAACTATCACCCAATGGTTAACGAAACACACCTAGACATTGACAAGACCAACTATATGTCTAGAAATGCTTCCAGGCGTGTTTGTCCAAACAATCTTCGTCTACCTTGCATATATAATAGCTCTATTTGCTTCATTGGCTGCAAAAAGGATCACATTTCTCTGTTCTTAGTCCAAGAATGAATAAATGGTGTACAAAGGATAAAAAGAAGAAAAGAAAGGATTTTCCACACCAAAAGCACAGAATAAACCAGCTAGCTACCTCATTCTTGAATACATTGTCTGTAAGAACTATGGTTTTTTCTCTACACTTCAAGATTCCAATGCCCTTCTGTCTTTTGTTTTGTATCTAACCCTCCATTCATTCATCTCACATTCTTTGAAGTTACATAATGGTAATGAAACTAGTATGCAAGCCTTACTTTCCATCAAAGAAAGGATAACTCAAGATCCTTATGGTATTTTTACTTCATGGAAAAGTCTGATGGACATGGTCGTTCTAAGTCCCGACAAAGATTTTCCAATCAAGGTTCCTCCAATGCTCCGGCTCCTAAGTTCAACAAGGAAAGGGTGTCTAACCCCAAGCCTCAAGAAGGAAATAGTGGTGGAAATGGATCTTCGGTTCCCACATGCCAAAAGTGTGGCAAGAGTCATCCGGGAAAATGCTTGATGGGTACGGATAATTGCTTTGGTTGTGACTAGATTAGTCACCGCTTGAGGGATTGTCCACTTAGACTTGACAAGGGAAAAGATGGTAGGCAAGCTCCACCTAGTAGTTTGGGTTCAAGTGCTTCTAAGCAAAACCGGTTCTATGCACTCTAAACTCGACATGTTCAAGAGGGTTCTCCCGATGTTGTTATCGGTATGTCGAAAGTTTTTCATCTTGATGTTTATGCTTTACTTGATCCCAGTGCCTTGTCTTTTATGATGCTGTATGTGGCTATGAGGTTTAATGTTCTTCCAGATGCGTTGATAGACTCTTTTTCTGTCTCTACAGCTATTGGTGAATTTATTGTGGCTAAGAGAGTCTATAGAAGTTGTCTTGTCTCCTTATCCCATAGAGTCACTCATGTTGATCTTGTAGAGCTTGATATGGTAGATTTGATGTTATTCTTGGTATAGATTGGCTCCATTCTTGTTATGCTTCTATTGATTGTAGAACCCGAGTGGTCAAGTTCCAATTTCCAAATGAGCCCGTCCTAAAGTGGAAAGGGGAGAATTCTATGCCTAAGTGTCTATTTGTTTCTTGTCTTAAAGCTAGAAAGATGATTTCTAAGGGTTGCATATACCATTTTGTTCAGGTTAGGGATATGGATTCCTAAATCCCTATCTTTGAGTCGGTCCTCGTTGTTAATAAGTTTCCGGAAGTGTTTCCTGATGATTTACCCGGTGTTCCTCCCAAAAGGGAAATAGACTTCGGTATTGACCTTCTCCCCGATACATAACCTATCTCTATTCCTCCTTACCGTATGGCTCCAGAAGAACTTAAGGAATTGAAAAAGCAATTGAAAGATTTGTTGGATAAGGATTTCATCCAACCGTGTATCTCTCCATGGGATGCTCCAGTTTTATTTATTCGGAAGAAAGATGATTCACTTCTTATGTGTATTGACTATTGGCAATTGAACAAGGTTACCATTAAGAATAAGTATCCTCTTCCAAGGATAGATAATTTGTTTGATCAACTCCAAGGAGCGAGTTACTTTTCTAAGATTGACCTCTAGTCGAGTTATCACCAATTGATGGTGAAAAAAGATGACATTTCGAAGATGGCTTTTCGAACTCGGTATGGTCACTATGAGTTCTTGGTAGTGTTGTTTGGCTTGACTAATGCTCCGGCCATATTTATGGATTTGATGAATAGGGTGTTTAGACAATAACTAGATATGTTCATTATTGTGTTCATCGATGATATTTTGATTTACTCAAGGAGTGAGGTAAGCACACGAATCATTTGAGAATTGTGTTGCAAGTCCTCAAGGACCAACAACTCTTTGCAAAGTTTAGCAAATGTGAGTTTTGATTGAGATCCGTGGTTTTTCTTAGTCACATTATTTCCGATAAAGGTATTGAGGTGGATAAGAAGACGGATGTGGTTAAGAGTTGGCCTAGACCTCTATCCACTTCGGATATTCGAAGTTTCTTGGGTTTAGCTGGTTTTTATAGAAGGTTTGTGGAAGGGTTTTCTTGGATTGCCGCTTCATTGACGGCTTTGACACAGAAGAAAGTTAAGTCCGTATGGTCTGAAGCGTGTGAAAAGAGTTTCCAAGGATTGAAAAATAGACTTACCTCCGCTCCGGTATTGACTTTACCGGAAGGGTCTGATAGGTTTTTAGTATATTCTAATGCTTCAAAGGTTGGACTAGGGTGTGTTCTTATGCAAAATGGAAAGGTTATTTCTTATGCTTCACTGCAAGTTAAAATCCACGAAAAGAACTATCCTACCCATGATTTGGAACTAGCGGCGGTTGTGTTTGCTTTAAAGATGTACAAGCATTACTTATATGATTTTCATGTTGATGTCTTTACTGACCACAAAAGTTTGCAATATGTGTTCAAGCAAAAGGATCTAAATCTTCTCCAAAGGAGGTGGCTTGAGTTTCCTTTATCACCCCGGTAAGGCGAATATGGTGGCGGATGCTCTTAGTCAGCTATTTATGGGTAGGATTACTCATGTTGAGGATGATAAGAAGGAATTAATTCAAGATGTTCATAGATTGGCCTAATTGGGTGTTCAGTTGGTTGATTCTAATAAACGTGGTGTTATTGTTCATAATGGTTCAAAATCATCCTTCATGTCAGGTGTGAAAGCAAAGCAAGGTATTGACTCGATCTTGATGGAATTGAAGGAAGAGGTGCTTAAAAAGTCCGTGGAGGCTTTCTCCCAAGGGGAAGATGGTGTGCTTTGATATCAGGGTCATTTGTGTGTTCCCAATGTTGATAATTTCAAGGAGAAAATTTTATCGAAAGCCCATAGTTCTCAATATTCCATTCACCCGGGAGCCACCAAGATGTACTGTGACCTGTGGGAGGTCTATTGGTGGAATGGGATGAAGAAAGATATTGCGAAATTTGTGGCTAAGTGTCCTAATTGTCAACAAGTGAAAGTTGAGCATCAAAAGCTGAGAGGTTTGTCTCAAGACAATAGCATTCCTACTTGGAAATGGAAATATTTGAATATGGACTTTATTAATGGGTTACCCCGCACTCGATGGCAACATGACTCGATTTGGGTTATTGTGGATCATACAAAGAAATCGGCTCATTTCATTCCCGTCAAGGTTTCTTATTCGACGGAGGACTATGCTAAGTTGTACCTAAAGGAGATGGTTAGGTTGCATGGAGTGCCCCTATCAATTATCTCTGATCGTGGTACCCAATTCACTTCGCAGTTTTGGAAGCTTTTCCAAAAGGTCCTCGGTACTCGTGTCAAGCTTAGTATGACCTTTAATTCTCAAATCAATGGACAAGCAGAGCATACTATCAAAACTTTGGAAGATATGTTAAGAGCTTGTGTGATTGACTTCAAGGGTAATTGGGATGATCATTTGCCTTTGATTGAGTTTGCTTATAATAATAGCGATCATTCAAGTATTGATATGACTCCATTTGAGGATCTTTATGGTAGGAGGTGTAGATCTCCTATAGGTTGGTTTGAAGTTGGTGTGTCACGCCCCGAGCCTACACCCTGGATGTGGCCGGCACTTGAGAACCATTGTTGATCCCCAAGTGAACCCTCATCCTGGCTGACTACAAGCGGAAAACTAAATCAAGCAATAATAGCTTAAAACTGCATTAAATCTGATAAACTCAAATACTCAACTCATAAAGTTTGGACAATATTCAATAGAAATACTTATAGTTTGCAAAACAACTCAAAAGAAGTAAATACTGAAAGACTCCTCAACTCAATCTATCTATGAAACCTCTATAGTTCAACATGGATGTTGGGACAAGACCCACAACACCCTAAAAAGACTAAAATGAAAAGGGAAAAAGGGGAATCCTCTAGAGTGAAAGGAGGCTCACCAAAGCTAACTGGAATGTCAAATGATCTCAACGAAACGTCTGTTGATGATCCTGAATACCTATATCTGCATCATTATAAGATGCAGGTTGAATGACATCAGTACATTGAATGTACGAGTATGTAATATAGTTGAATAACAAAATAACTGAATTGAAACTCTGGCAGCAACTCAACTGAAATATAATATAGATCATGATGGAAAAACTCATGTAAACTCTTACCGAAAGGATACAATAAAAGCATATACTGAACTGACCAGGCTAAACGAAATACTCAACTCAACTCAACTCAACTCGACTCGACTCAGCTTAACTCAACTCGACTCAACTCGACTCGACTCAAAACATAAATAGAGATAATATTATTTGAAGTTCCACAAAGTATAATAAAATAACTCAAAGAAAATTATATGTGAAAATATAATGAAACTACTCTTTACTCTATTTGGGAGTTTCTCTAATCGACAACCAACACTATGAGCTACATGATGATACAGCGTCTCGCCCACACTGCCAGAACTGTCATATACCTTGCCGGGGTATGGAACCTCTCAACTAAGTGGATCCACTAAGCTCTGCCCGAAGGCACTAAGGAAATCACCTAAAAGTATGAATCCTTTACCCATGTTGGCATACATGGTTTATGGGGGCTGTGAGTTGTCTGAACTCTCCCCCATATCGGTGCTCAATACTACTCCCAATAAATATATATACTCATGCTCAATGTTTAAAAACATTCTCTTTTCTCAATTTAAGGTAATTACTTAAAAGATCCTCTTAAAAGAGGTAGCTGCTCTAAAGTATCTCTGTACTCATAACTCTTTTTAGAAATCAAAGTTTCTCTTTTCTCAATGTAAAAATGATACTTTAGGGATTACTTAGTTCCCTTAAACTTTACTCAAAATGTCTCTTTAAGCTTTCCTCAAAACTCAGTTCAAAACACAAATATTGGCTTTAAAAGATTCTCAAGACTTATAACTCAAGATAGGGTTCATGCTGAAATATAGACATGAACGAATCAACTCAATGATCTCGATAAAAAAAATTAGAAAACTCAATACTCAGGACTCAGAACTTAACGATACTACTCATCTCATTCTCATATTTACTTTCTCAAGACTTAGTTCAAAACCATTGTTAATTACAAAAAAATTCTCAAAATGACTCAGAAGACCTCTTGAACTTTCCTCTTAAACTTACTTTAGTTTGGAGTGTAAATTAAGACATGTGATTATGACATGTACTCTCTCAAGGATTAATGAAGACTTTAAGAGTTCATATTAAGAAGAGAGCAAACCCACGATTTGAAAGAAATCATACGGGATGAAGAATGGACAAGAAAAGGGACTAGCGGCCCTGGGGCATTGCGGGCGCGCCGCCCCAGGCCTCAAACTTCAGAGGCTAGTTTCGGGCGCATTGTAGGCGCACCACCCCAGGCTTCCTAGCACAATGGTGGGGCATTGCCCCAGCCCCGAACCCAGAAATTCGACGGATTTTCTTGCTCAATTCCGGGTCCTAACTTATCTAGAATCGATTGGTTTCTTCCAAATTTATTTGATTCACAAACCCAACATGAAATTAACAAAATCCCACTCAAATTTTATCAAGAAACACTACTCATTCGCAAAACTTTCACCTCAAGAACTCAAAACCTCCATTGTTAAGGAATGAAGCTTAAAACTCAAGAACAATTACATAAACAAATATATGGGCGAATTAATGAAAGAATTACATGATTGGCGTGAGGAAGACCAAGTCCATAACTATGGGAAGCCTCACATACCTAGAAAGAAAGATTTTTCTTCGCAAAATTCCTCAACCCTTGAATGAACGCTTGAAAACCCTCTTTTCCTCTTCTTGAAACTTCGCTCTAAAACCCTAAATGCTTAGGAATATGAAATATAACTTAGCATCTGATTAGACCCCTAAATTGGGTGAATAAAACGTGGGTAGGAATATTGGGGTAAGGAAAAGTCCAAAATACCCTTTCCTTAAACGGATGAAAAGCCATAACTAGAGAGGCTTCACTCAAATGGGCATAACTCTTTAATCCGAGCTTCAAATGGAGCAAACTTGGTGGTGTTAGAAAGAGGACTCAAATACCTTCGATTTGATACCTCATGGGGCACCTAATTTCTTATGTTCTAGAAGATATGGTTGTTTGAAGTTGACCCAAGTGAAATCTCCTATTGAAACTCAATAGGTAGGAAAGATTTCTACTCAACTTTGTGCTAGGGGATTCTAGTGACCTTAATTCATATTCAAATTCATTCCCACACTAATGAATTGACCTTAGAATCTAAGAAAATTAAGAATCACTCGGTACGACCTTATACGCAATTCAAGAATGGTTCGGTCTTAACTTATAAATTTTCTGGGGTGTTACATGGTGAGGTTGCTTTGATAGGTCCCGAGTTGGTACATGAGGCTATGGAGAAAGTTCAGCTTATTAGAGAAAGGTTGAAATGACTCAAAGTCAACAAAATTCCTATGCCGATATTAGAAGGAGAGATTTAAAATTTGATGTTAATGATTGGGTTTACCTGAAAATTTCACCCATGAAGGGTGTAATGAGGTTTGGAAAGAAAGTAAAGCTTAGTCCCCGCTATATGGGCCCATATAAGATTTTGAGGTGAATTGGTAAAGTTGCTTATGAGCTTGATTTTCCTAATGACTTGGCATCGGTACATCCGAATTTCCACGTCTCCTTGTTGAAGAAATGTGTTAGTGAGTCGACATCTATTGTACTATTGGAGAGTGTTGGTACAAAGGAGAGTCTTTCTTATGAAGAAGGTTCGATTGAGATTTTGGATCGGCAAGTTAAGAAGTTAAGGAATAAAGAAGTTGAATCCGTAAAGGTCTTATGGAGGAATCAAAGAGTTGAGGGTTCTACTTCGGAAGCCGAGGCCGATATGAAGTTCTGTTACCCCCATCTCTTTCTCTCCAATCCTACTGTAGCTAGAGGTATTTAGTTCCTCGTGGTTCATCCTCATGTCTTAGTCATTCCCATGTTTCCTCGTGCTGCATGCTCATGAAAACTTGCTTTTGAGATTTTGATTTTGCTATGATTGATTTTTTCATGATTATGTGCATTTGAGTATGACTTGTATGGATACATTATGAAATGATGTTTTGTATATGTTTAAGCTAGGAGTTGTTGTTTCTCCTTGGTTATGTGTTGTTGATGAAGTTGTATTCTTGTTGGGCTATTAGATCACCTCCCCTACCCTTCTTATGTTGCCTTGAGTCCCATTCGAGGATGATTGTTCCCAAGGGGGAGATATTGTAACACCTCGAACTTGGAAAAGGAAGGAAAAATGAAATTTTGGGTTCCAGGTAGTTCCTACGGTTGGTAGAAGCTCCTACGGGCCTCAGATGGCAACCGTAGGAAGGTGAAAATAAATTCGTTTTCCTCCCACTTGAATAGAAGAATGAAGGGAGCAAGTCAATTGCCCCTTCTCTAGCTAACCGATAGGGAAATCCTTACACAAACCCAAAAAAAAGCATGGACTCGATCTTCCGCCCTTACCGCGATTCTCTCAAAAAAGGAAGGAGATAAATCTGCCTAAGTAAGGAAGTGGGGCTTAGTGTGAGTCACTTCACTCGAGAAAGGACAAAGAAAGGGAAATCAATTGGACGAGGGAAGACCAGAAGTACTAAATTAATGAAATTACACCTATATCACAAAAAAGAGTTGCGCTAGCCTTAGCGCGCACCGTTTCTCCTATGAGGAAAGTTACTCTCTCTTATTCATGTCTGGCCCTTCCTAGGTGTAGATCACAATATACCGATGACTTTGTCATTGAAATCATTCTATTTCATATCCACCGATCCGTGGACGAGACCAAGGAAGAGTAAGATAGATTTAGGAATATGGAAGTTGCACTAAGGAAGAGAGCTAGGGATTTGATAAAGGTGATAGGACAGGGTTTCAAACCTGCCTTAATCTCAAATAGGGCACAAGCTAGGGACATTACCATATGAAAGTGACTTCATCCTTATTACATTACAAGCGATACCTCAAATTCCTAAAATGCTCCTCTAGTCCCGAGCTTGGTAATAGCGAAGGCATGGCTCATCTTATAAGAGAGAGTAGATGCGAAGGTTCGGTTCAAAACAAGTCCCATGATCCTTTGTATGGTTTACCAGGACGGCCCATCACCCTATGTACGAGTCGTAAGTAGGTTTCGTAGGTCACTCCCAGATTAAGTGAAATTTTAAGGCCTAAAGTTGGTTTCTATGGTTGGCATGTACACACCATAGGAAGACCTACAAGCCGTATAAGGGTTCCATCAAAAGTTAGTCCAAATAATAGTCTGAATCTTTCTACGGTTGACCAGGATGGTAGGTCCAAACCGTTGGTGGGGGTCCGACAGTTAATTTTAAGGGGCTTTTGGGTCTTTTCCTAATTGTTTTAACCCAATATTATATCGTTTTACCTTCTACCCTAAGCCCTATATAAAGGTTTTAAACCCCCAAATTATCCATTCACAACTCATTCTCCTAATTTCTCAAAACTTGACCAAATTCATCCTCCCAAATTCTCTCAAGTCTAAGGAAGAAGAAGAAGAGCTAGGATTCCATTCAAGTCTCCAAACTCTCCATTTTCTTGGGCATAAAGGATTCAAGTTATGTGTGTATTCACCCATGAAGTCCTTTCCTCCATGGGGTCCCCAAAGATTTCAATTTCCCAACTCAATTTCCAATTGATCAAATTAGGGTTTCAATCCAATGAATGTGGGTTTCTTCCAATTATGATTATTTAATTATTCTAATTCATGAATTTGTGTTAATCTAATATATTTAGTTGAAATTGCATTGACTCATGCCTAAATTATGATTTTCAACTATGATCCTATGATGAACCCACGAATTATGAATTATGAATTTATGAAGATATGCATGTTTTCAAGAAGCTATTATAAATGAATAAATGATGCTTTGAAAGGAAAGTATTGATGCTATGGTGAGAGGATTTCTCACTTACTAAGATGATCATGATTGTGAAACGTGTTTCTCACAAACTAATTCACATGGGTGATAGGTTTTCTCATCTATGTTGAATTATGTTTAAGGAGCTATTCTATGTTTTGATTTTTATAGTGTGGATTGGTATTGATCATTGATTTTCCCTGTGTTAAATTGATAATTTCCTTTTTATCTATTCTGTTGGATTTAAACTTATCACGAGAGGGCTTTGAGGTGGAGGCTCAAATAGGGTAGTCTCTAGTGGCAACCTCTAGTCCCAAACTATGTGCCCTTGTAGGATATGTCTTAAATGACCTAGCTATTGGATCCACTTTAGCAAATGATGATATGTACGAATTCTACCTTGGCAAGTAGTTTCCCCTTCTTTCTGTATGAGGGATATACCGAATTCCATGATATAGCTCTCATGGTCTTATTGTCGGTTAAAGCTAATATCCCACAAAATGATTATGTTTTCTTCAAAGTTTTTTTTATGTCCTTTATGTTAAAGTACTTGACCATGTTTTATGATCTTCATGTCAACTCCTCTCAAAAATAAAACTTTTAAATGTTTCATTATGATCATGCCTATTTGAATTAAGTCATTTTTCACTATCATGTTCATGTTTATACATATTGCCTTATACTTAGTACAATTCATGTACTAATGCATACTTGTGCCTACATTATCTCATGAATGTAGGGTCTGACGCCCCTACCTCACACACTCATGGATAGACATCTATTTTGGTGCTTCAAGTGATTGGTGAGTCCTCATGTTCTGAGAACCGAGAAACTTTACAGCTTTATGTCTTTTCGTTTTGGACTTTGTATGTGATGTATGGGTTACGTCCCAATCATTTTTCCTATGATGTATTAGATGGCTTTGAGACTTATGATTAGACTTCTGCTTTTCTCAAAATCTTTTATATGAAATGCTTTTTTTGAACTCTTTAAATTCTATTATCTTGTATGATGTATGCTAAGTGGCTTGTATTGGGCCTCTCGAGTTCCTATACGCCATGTTACACCAAGGGTATACTTTAGAAGGTGACACTAATGCACACGAAAAATCGAGAAAGTCGCATAATTCCTAAAAGTTGGCTTGTAAATGTGAAAATAGGCCTTTAAAATGGTGGGACTATATGTAATGCTTCCCCAACTCATTACGGAGGTCCTCATAAAGTTTTCTCAGAAACAATGTTTGGGTACTCCAAGACGCCAGATCCATGGGCTAATACACATGAAAAACCGGGAAAGTCGCATAATTCCTAAAAGTTGGCTCGTAAATACAAAAATAGGCCTTAAAAATGGATGGGAATATACGTAATGCTTCCCCAACTCATTATGGAGATCCTCATAATGTTTTTTCAGAAAATATTTTGGGTGCTCCAAGGCACCAGATCCATGGGCTAATATACACGAAAAATCAGGAAAGTCACATAATTCTTAAAGTTGGCTCATAAATGCGAAAATAGGCCTTAAAAATGGTGGGACTATACCTAATGCTTCCCCAACTCATTACGGAGGTCCTCATAAATATTTTTAAGAAAAATATTTTAGGTACTCCAAGGCCCCAGATCCATGGGCTATACATGAAAAATTGGAAAATTCTCATAATTTCTAAAAGTTGGCTCGTAAATGCAAAAATAGGTCTTAAATAAATGGTGGGACTATACGTAATGCTTCCCTAACTCATTACGGAGGTCCTCATAAAGTTTTTTTAGAAAACATTTTGGATGCCCCTAGGCGCCAAATCCATAGCTAATACACATGAATAATCGAGAAACTCACATAATTTCTAGAAGTTGGATCGTAAATGCGAAAATAGGCATTAAAATGGTGGGAAAAACTGTAATACTTCCCGAACTCATTATAGAGGTCCTCATAAAGTATTTTCAGAAAAAAACTTTTGGGTTCTCCAAGGCGCCAGATCCATGGGCTAATTACACACGAAAAACTCAAAAAATCACATAATTTCTAAATGTTGGCTCGTAAATACAAAAATAGTCCTTAAAAAATGGTGGGACTATACGTAATGCTTTCCCAACTCATTACGAACATCCTCATAAAGTTTTTTTTAAAATATTTTGGGTGCTCCAAGGCGCCAGATCCATGGACAAATACGCATGAATAATCGGGAATATCGCATAATTTCTAAAAGTTGGTTCGTAATTGCAAAAATAGGCCTTAAGATGGTGGGACTATACGTAATGCTTCCTTAACTCATTATGGAAGTCCTCATAAAAATATTTCAGAAAATATTTTGGGTGCTCCAAGCCGCTAGATCCATGGGATAATACACATGAAAAATCGGACAAGTCGCATAAACCCTAAAAGTTGGCTCGTAAATGCAAAAATAGGCCTGTAAAATGGTGAGACTATACGTAATGTTTCCCCAACTCATCATGGAGGTCCTCATAAATTTTTTTCAAAAAATAAATTTGGGTGCTTCAGTGCCCTAGATCCATGAACTAATACACACAAAAAACTGATAAACTCGCATAATTTCTAAAAGTTGGCTCGTAAATGCGAAAATATGCCTTACATAAATGGTGGGACTATATGTAATGCTACCCCAACTTATTAAGGAGGTCCTCATAAATTTTTTCAGAAAAATTTTTTGTCTGCTCCAAGGTGCTAGATCCATGGGATTTTACATGAAAAATTGAGAAAGTTGCATAATTTTTAAAAGTTGGATCGTAAATGCAAAAATATACCTTAAAATGGTGGGACTATACGTAATGTTTCCCTAACTCATTACGGAGGTCCTCAAATAGTTATTTCAGGAAACATTTGGGTGCTCTAAAGCACCAGATCCATGGGCAAATACACGTGAAAACCAGGAAAGTCGCATAATTCCTAAAAGTTGGCTCGTAAATGCGAAAATATGCCTTAAAATGATGAAACTATACATAATGCTTCCCCAACTCATTTCGGAGATCCTCATAAATTTTTTCAGAAAAATGTTTTGGGTTCTCTAAGGCGCCTGATCCATGGGCTAATACACATGAAAACTTGAAAAGTCACATACTTTCTAAAAGTTATCTTGTAAAAGCGAAAATAGGCCTTAAAGAAATGGTGAAATTATACGTAATACTTCCCCAACTCATGATAGAGGTCCTCATAAAGGCTTTTTAGAAAAAGAAATTGGGTGCTCCAAGGAGCCAGAACCATGGGCTAGTACACATGAAAAATCGAGAAAGTTGCACAATTTCTAAAAGTTGGCTCGAATATGTGAAAATAGGCTTCAACAAATGGTGGGACAATACGTAATTCTTCCCCAACTCATTATGGAGGTCCTCATAAAGTTTTTTAAGAAAATTTTTTTGAGTGCTCTAAGGCGTCATATCTATGGGCTAATACATAGGAAAAACTAGGAAAGTCACATAATTCCTAAAAGTTATCTCGTAAATGAGAAAATAGTCTTTAAAAAATGGTAGGACTTCACGTAATGCTTCTCCAACTCATTACGGAAGTCCTCATAAATTTTTTTTAAAAGATTTTTGGTGCTCTAAGGCGCCAGATCCAAGGGCTAATACACACAAAAAACAAGAAAAGTCGTATAGTTCCTAAAAATTGTCTCATAAATGCAAAAATAGTCATTAAAAATGGTCGGAGTCTAGTAATGCTTCCCCAACTCATTACGGAGGTCCTCATAAAGTTTTATTCAGAAAATATTTTTGGGTGCTCCAAGGCGTCAGATCTATGGGTTAATACACATGAAAAACTAGGAAAGCCTCATAATTTCTAAATGTTGGCTTGTAAATGCGAAAATAGGCCTTAAGAAATGGTGGACTATATGTAATGCTTCCCCAACTTATTATAGAGGTCCTCATAAAGTTTTTTCAGAAAATAAATTTGGGTGCTCCAAGGCACCAGATCCACGGGATAATACACATGAAAAACTGAGAAAGTCGAATAATTCTTAAAAGTTGGCACGTAAATGTGAAAAGAGGCCTTAAAATGGTGAGACTATACGTAATACTTCCCCAACTCATTATGGAGGTCCTCGTAAAGTTTATTTAGAATAAAATTTTGGCTGTTCCAAGGCACCAGATCCATAGACTAATTACACACGAAAAATCACATAATTCCAAAAAGGTTGGCTTGTAAATGCCAAAATAATCCTTAAAATTGGTAGGACTATACCTAATGCTTCCCCAACTCATTACGGAAGTCCTCATAAAGTTTTTTGAAAAAAGAGTTTGGGTGCTCCAAGGCGCCAAATCCATGGGCTAATACACACGTAAAACTGGGAAAGTTGCATAATTTCTAAATGTTGGTTCGTAAATGTGAAAATAGGCCTTAAAATTTGGTGGGACTATACGTAATGCTTTCCTAACTCATTAAGGAGGTCCTCATACAATTTTTTCAGAAAATTTTTTTGGATGCTCCAAAACGCTAGATCCATGAGCTAATACACATGAAAAATTGGAAAAGTCACATAATTCCTAAAAGTTGGCTCGTTAATGTGAAAATAGGCATTAAAATGGTGAGATTATATATAATGTTTCCCCAACTCATTACGGAGGTTTTTATAAAGTTTTTCAGAAAAATTTTTGGGTGATCCAAGGCTCCAGATCGATGGGTTAATACACACGAAAAACAGAAAAATCGCACATTTCCTAAAAGTTGACTCGTAAATGCGAAAATAGCCCTTAAAATGGTGAGACTATATGTAATGCTTCCCAACTCATTATGAAGGTCCTCATAAAGTTTTTTCAGAAATTTATTTTGGGTGCTCCAAGGCAACAGATCCATGGGCTAATACACATAAAAAATCTGGAAAAGTGCATAATTCCTAAAAGGTGGTCGTAAATGCAAAAATAGGCCTTCAAAAATTATGGGACTACACATAATGTTTCCCCAACTCATTACGGAGGTTCTCATAAAGTTTTTTTAGAATAAAATTTTAGTTTCTTCAAGGCGCCAGATTCATGGGCTAATACACATGAAAAATTGAGAAAGTTGCATAATTTCTAAAAGTTTGCTCGTAAATGCGAAAATAGGCCTTAACAAATGGTGCGACAATACATTATGCTTCCCCAACTCATTACGGGGATTCTCATAAAGTTTTTTCAGAAAAAAAAATTTTGGGTGCTCTAAAGCGTCAGATCCATGGGCTAATACACACGAAAAACTAGAAAAGTCGCATAATTCCTAAAAGTTGGTTCATAAATGTGAAAATATGCCTTAAAAATAGTGGGACTATATTTAATTCTTCCCCAACTCATTACGGAGGTCCTCAAAAAGTTTTTCCAGAAAAGAATTTGGGTGGTCCAAGGCGCCAGATCCATTGGCTAATACAGACGAAAAACTGTGAAAGTCACATAATTCCTAAAAGTTTGCTCTAAAATGTGAAAATAGGCTTTAAAAATGGTGGGACTATATTTAATGGTTTCCCAACTAATTACGGAGGTCCTCATAAAGTTTTTTCAGAAAAAAAATTTGGGTGCTCCAAGGCGCTAGATCCATTGCTAATACACACGAAAAATCAGAAAAGTCAAATAATTTATAAAAGTTGGCTCGTAAATACGAAAATAAACCTTAAAATGGTGGGACTATACGTAATGCTTCCCCAATTGATTACGGATGTCCTCATAAAATTTTCTCAGAAAACTTTTTAGGTGCTCCAAGGTGCTAGATCCATCGGCTAATACACCAGAAAAATCAGGAAAGTAGCATAATTCTTAAAGGTTGGCTCGTAAATGTGAAAATAGGCCTTAAAATGGTGGGACTATACGTAATGCTTCCCCATTTCATTATGGAGGTCCTCATAAAGTTTTATCAAAAAAATATTTTGGGTGCTCCAAGGCGCTAGATCCATGGGCTAATACACACGAAAACTAGAAAACTCACATAATTCTGAAAAGTTGGCACGTAAATGTGAAAATATGTAATGACCCAGAAGGTCATTTTTGTGAATTTTGAATATTCTTTTAACTATAGTTAATTAACTAACGGTTATTTATTAAATAACTAATTTTTAGTTGATAATTAATGGGCCAAGTCCATAATATATTTAATACCCTATACCACTCGGCTCATATGTTTGAAATAAGTTAAAGGGGTTAAAAAGTTTTAGATTATAATTGAGAGGCGGTACTAGTCCGCAGTTGTTACAAACTCACGAAGAAGAAAGAAACCCTCAGGTAATTGTTAAATTTTATTATTCCATTCAATTATTGTTAGGGTCATTAGTAATGATTATAATATGCCATATATATATATGAGAGAATAGTCGCCATTATTTGGCAGTGAATATTAAGCAGGTCATCTGTAGCAATGTTGATGGAATTAACATATTAAAGTTATAATATTAAAAATAGTTGCGATTTTGGGGTAAAGCCATTAGTTTGGGCTATTCAAAGTTGTATTGTTTGACATGAATTCTCTCACTGTAATTATGATTTAAATTTTGGTTTATTAGAATAGGTAATTGAATATTAGATGTATTGTATAATATGAATACCATTAGATTTATGATATTGGAGAAATTGAAAGAGTTGATATGTTAATTGGCATTAAGATTTAGGAACTGATTTTAGTTTGTTACACAAAAGTTTTAAGAAAATTGAATAAAGTCACTCTTGTGGAAGAGAGAAAAATAAACAAGAGCTAAAAAAAGATAAATTAATATGTATTCACATTTTATGTGTTATTATTTAAATAAAAATACAAATATTAATGCAAATAAAACATATAACAAGAAAACACTTGTTAAAACATTTTTTGTAACGTAATCAATGAACCTCCATATAGTGATTACATGAGTTCTAGACAACGAGTAATAGAACATTTGTTAAGAGATGGAATTATATTCATAAATTGTGTGAAGTTAGAAGTAAATTTTGCCAATTCTCGGACTAAAATTTTGGGGAAAATATTAATAAATGAAGCTTCAAAATAAGACTATTGTCAAGTTGTATATATCAAACATGATAGTAATCTAACCTATGTGATTGGAGATCACATGAATTAGGTTCATATGGATAATAATAAGTCATTGTTTGATCTTGTGCACTATAAATTTTTGTCCCCTCTGTGATCTATTATGGTGCATACAGTGCAAATTTTGCAAGGAAAGTGAGGTTGAGTTGTGAATTCTTAATCCATAACCATATCCTTTATAGGTGGTGTATTGCTCTGCAGAATACACTTGATGGGTAGACCTATATGAGTGTGGAGTGGTACTGCTTCTATGAAATGGTGACAGATTTCTAAAGCATTTATGAATATCAGGACATGCGCATGGCCTCTTAACGCAAAACCACGATAACGACAAAAATTGTGCAAGTATAATGTGATAGAATAGACTCTGAGCTTACAAAATAACTTTTGGTTCATAGAAGTCTTAAACTTCGCCATTTTTTATGTAAATTTAATCTTATTTTACCTAGATCTTGTTCATAGTCTATGAGACACCAAATTCGACGCATTGTTCTTTCTTTAGAAAACCCCAACAATAACTACCTCTTCTATTTTTTTATTATTGTATTCCTTAATATTCTTTTTAAGATGTATGGGGGATTGTTGATAAAATATCTTTATTATCTAAAAAAGTATAAGAATAATATTTGAAATTCTTTATATTTATTATTGAAGATGTTCAAAAGAATTTATTACATATTATTGCCCTATATTACTTTAGCCTTATTAATATTCTATTAAGTAATTTTTAAATGTGGCCTATGGTTTATTTTAGTCCATATGGCAGTGGTTAATTTCCTTTATGGCATTAATCAAATATTATTGTTTGGGCATTATTTGCACAGATTTTAAAGGAATATATGGTAATTGAGTGTATTGTCTTTATGACATTTATTTTGTATATTGAATGTGTATTGTAGGCACGGATTGATTCTATTGCCTATATATCTAGTAGATGGACAATTGTCCGTGCTCCCAACATTCGATGGACATGAACTTCAAAAAATATGAAAAGGCAAGAAGAAAAGTAGCAAAAATTAAAATTCAACAATAGCGTGTTTTCAAAATAACTGTCATGACTATTTCGATAGGAGAAATTCTTCTTTCTTGAAGCATGATCTGAATAAAATAAAAAAATAAAACTATTGTATCTGCAATACTAATAGTACCTGCAATATGTTAAAAATTATTGAAATAAACTTTTTAGACCCTTCTTGTCAATTTGAAGGTTAAAAAATATTGAAATAAAACTTTTAGACCCTTCTTGTTAAGGATCAATAAGACACCATTGGACAATATTAATTCTTCTTTAATGCTTGTAGTTTCAACTCTTCTTAAGATTTATTCATCAGAAATATATTATCAAAATGACACTAATTCTTAGACATTTGCCTGTAAGCAAAAAGCTCAGCAACTGAAAACACATAAAATCAAGATCAAGAAAAAATTAATAACTAATGACAATACCTTTTCCTCCTCAAGCTTCTTGATCTCATCGATATCTCCAAAAAAAAGTCGACATTCAAATGCTTTGTATACAACTCATAGAATATCAACACATATAACTTTAAACAAAAATAAAAATACTCGTGTTTATTTTATTTATGGATATCTCAAACTCAATTTTCTATAATTGCTTTCATAATAGTTAAAGATAGTTGGATCATGATGCCATAATAGCTCTCACAGGTGAGATAATGAAAACTTTGACACATAGATATATATATAAGAAACAAATTTACCTATCCATATCATTTGCATAACTACGTTCAACAACTGATCAAATTACCTATCTATACCAGAAGTTTAGAGTTCTTACACCACATCTACACATCGACCTACAAATAACTTACACGATAGAGACACTACATACTCAAATAGTAATGGAAACTGATCAAATAAATTTCTTTTGAACCTCAGACAGATTTTCCTTGTCAACCAATCCGCCCTGGTAATTGATCACATCTGAATTATTTTCAACGTTATTACCACTAAAACTCATATGAAAAGTTTGGAGGAGAAAACATCATCAGTTTTAGCTAAAAATATTTTTAAAATCAACTCTTAGTTATATTGATAAATATGTTAGCTGCATCAAAGTTCTTCCCTCTTTTTTCTTAGATGACAACTCAGTGTGATCGGTGGCCAAACTTGGTGTTATTGCAGTCTCTGCATCTAATATGAATTTTCATAGAAGCTTTTGAATAAATTACCACGTCCTTACACATAACCTACCACAAAAAAAAATGAAGAAAGAGAAAAAAGCAGATACATATAATACTATATGCAAATATTTAAATCTTACACACTGAATTGAAACAGAAAAATAAAGCACAATTACAAAATAATTTCACCGGCTGGCATAGATTCTACATCATTGATCTCCAATAGTAGAAATAGAATCAAAGGTTTAGATGGTCACTAAGAAAATAATATAAGAAATTAAGTAAAACTTACCCGCGAAGAGACCCTTTAATGCCAGCCGGTCATCTGATATTCTTGATGCTAGTATAACAAGTTGGTCCAGGGTTTCAGTCACATGTGAATGTAAATCAAGTGCTAAATATCATAGTATGGAAGAAGCCTCTCAAGTAAAGACAATTTTAAAATAAAATTAGAGGGAACCACATTCTCCAATAACTTTTGAGGAATAAAAAGAAACTTATTATTCTTTTAGCTTTAAAAATCAGACCAAGAGAAGCGAAATAAAAAAAAAATCACCAACTTTTAAGACATAATATAATTAAGTGCGTGGAACCCAAAAATTATCACGAAGACATCAATTTGCAGGATAATGTCATAAACGTCCCATTCATTCTCATTAAAAATATGTGAGGAGTAATACACCCTGAAAGTTTACTTCAAGTCCCATAAATTAAAATCTTTATGGAGTCAACTAATCGTTGAGAAACCATGTATCATAAGTGTATAGCTCGAAAATATCTATTAGTCAATTATGATATGTTAGCAGAAGTTATTTTATTGCTTGCATTGGTCCAAGGTAATGCTCTCCACATTAATTTCATAGCTTAAATTTCTTATTACTCCTAGTAAACTAATTTGCCCTCCATTCTTATACATGCACACAATTAACGTGAGACACACAGAACAAACAAAATTCAAAAAAGTGTAAAAATCTGCATAACGACTAAACAACACAAACTAGATAAGATACTGACCAAGTGGCCACTATTAAATTCAAAGAATTAACGCTCATATAAAAAAAGAAACGAAGCCAACTCGGAAGTGGAATTGATTAGCCTTTTAACCTTTAAAAGTACACAGAGTATTCAAAGCGATAGAAAACACATTCGGATAGTTAATCAAATATAAACTTTTCCTCATAAAAATAGCTAAATTATTATATGTGAACCTTAGAGGAAATTAAAAATTGTAGAAAACTGAGATTCTAGTACTTAACACTTCAAATAAAGTCCAACTTTCTAAACCGTCACTTCTTTAAACACCTAGTGTGCGTCAGATGTGTAAATATTAATATTACAAAAATAAATGTGTAAAATTACTCTATATTAGAAGTGAGACGCCATAATAATAATAATGCAAAATTCATAAAGGAAATATTTCAGGTATATGCTATTATTATTATGGTGACACTTAATTATCTAACATGATGAAATTTTGAAAACTAAATTTAGAAAAAAAAAATCAGCCATAAGAGCACCATATGCAGAAATATTGTACAGATCATGTCATAGGTCAAAAATTAAAGTTTGCTCACAGGAAGGACTCGTAAAGCAAAGGAGAATTGACCTAAGCACTCATCGATCCTTTGTCTGAAGAAGTCAAGAACTTTGTTCCACTATTTATGATCATTGATTATGAGTATGCTGCAAGAACAGAGAGAAAAGTAGAAAAAAAAAGTGAGAAACAAAGATGACACTTGAAATAGTGAAGAACAAAAAAGCAATAGAAAAGGTCATGCTATGAAACTGAGCAGTAAAACTTAAAATTAGAGGAAGGGGTTGTGATATCTCTGTATCTAGAAGTGAAATACATGTGTTTCACTAATATCTGTTAGAGTGGAAAACCTAACCCCCAATGTGGAGGTAGAGAATATTATATATTGACAAAATATTATCTAAGTATTACATAAGTGGTACAGAAGAATAAGTAAATTACAATATGTGTACAAATAGGTTAAGTAACTCTAATACCCCCCTTCAAGCGAAACGGTGGTGGACGAAGGCCAAGCATTGCGCGGAAAGATTCAAACTGAGGCCGAGGAAGACTCTTGGTAAAGATGTCAGCCACCTGAAGCGTGGTCGGGACAAACTTAGTGTAGAGTTTACCAGACGACACAAGCTCCCGAATGAAGTGATAGTCCAGATCAATGTGTTTCGCCCTCTTATGAGACACAGGATTTTGTGTGAGAAAGAGTGCACTCCGATTGTCACATAGCAGCGTGGGGCGATCAGGAGGCAAGGCATGGAGTTCGCGAAGCAAGTGAGTGATCCATACAATTTCAGCCGCAGTATTCGCCATGGCTCGATACTCCGATTCACAACTGGAGCGGGAGACAGTCGGTTGTTTCTTAGCACTCCAGGATACTAAGTTTCCACCAAGGAAAATAGAGTAGCCATAAGTAGAACGGCGAGTTTCGAGACATCTGGCCCAATCAGCATCCGAGTAACCAAGAATAGAGACATTATGCGGCTTGGTGAACAACATGCCATAGGCAAGTGTGCCTTTGACATACCGAAGAATGCGCTTGACACACTGGAAATGAAAAACAGTCGGTATCTGTAAGAACTGACTAACCTGGTTCACTGCATAGGACAGATCCGGACGAGTAATGGTAAGGTACTGCAATGCTCCGACTAGAGACCGATAATGAGTTGGATCTTGAAAAGGATCACCAGCGGTGATGAAGGACTCATGAGGAGCTAAGGGGGTGTGCACAGGCTTAGAATCAAGCAAAGCAGCACGTTCAAGGATATCACGAGCATACTTGGATTGGCTGAGAAATAACCCATTATCAGTATAGGTCACTTCAAGACCAAGAAAATAATTGAGAGCTCCAAGATCTTTAATAGCAAACTCCTGGTGTAACGAGAGATAAACGCAACCATGAGGTCAGTTCGGTTTCCAGTGAGGATTAAATCATCAACATAGACGAGCAGGTACATAATGCAGGAGGAGCGTTTGAAAACAAACAGAGATGTATCTGAGCGACTGCACGTAAAACCATTGTTGAGAAGGAAGGAACTTAATCGCTGAAACCAAGCACGCGGAGCCTGCTTGAGGCCGTATAACGCTTTGTTCAAGCGACACACATGATCAGGAAACCGAGAGTCTGCAAAGCCAGGGGGTTGTTCCATATGAACAACTTCATTCAGATGACCATGCAAGAAGGCATTTTTGACATCAAGCTGATGAAGCTTCCAATTGTTGATAACGGCAAGAGATAAGACAATGCGTACCGTAGAAGCCTTAACCACCGGACTAAAGGTGTGGGAATAATCTAAGCCAGAGGATTTGAGTGAAGCCTTGAGCCACCAGTCGCGCTTTGAAACGTTCAACAGACCCGTCTGAGTTGTACTTAGTGCGAAAAACCCATTTGGAACCAACAACATTACTGGAGTTGCGGACGAGGCACCAAAGTCCACGTAGCATTTTGAGTTAGAGCGGACATTTCCTCATGCATTGCAGCCATCCACTGTGGGTGCTTAGCAGCCGACTTGAACCCTCTTGGTTCAGAAGAAGCAAATAAAGCGCTAAAGAGGCGATGAGTTCAAGATGAGCTAAGTTGGCTTGATGTCGAGTGGAAGGTTTAAAAATGCCTGCCTTGGACCGAGTTACCATGGGATGAACTGCTGGAGTGGACACTGATGCAGGGAGCTGAGGTGGAGCCAAAGAATCACCTAAATCGGCAGCCATAGTCGGCAGAGATGGGGCAGCAGGTTGTTGCGAGGGAAGGCCGACCCGAGACGATGTGGAAGGAACAAGGACTGGCGGCACTGCAACGGGTGAAACATCAGACGGAGCAGCATGTAATGGCTGGGATACTGCCGGGTTATCACTGTGAAAACCATCCAAACAAGGAGGACATAGAGAAGGCAAATGCGTTGAGGCTGGCGAAGACGAAGAACTAGTGATCACGGAGGATTCTGCCGGCATGGAAGACGGCTCCAAAAAGGTTGAGAGATGCAAGGATTTTAAGTCCGTTGATGAAGTAACGCCCGAAAAAGGTAAAGAGTGCTCATCAAAACGAGCATGGCGAGTAGCATAGATGCGAGACGTTGCCGGATCAAGACACCGATAACCTTTGTATTGAGAGCTATAACCGATGAAGATGCACGGAAGACTTCTTGGAGATAACTTGTGATTTGTATAGTCTCGAAGATATGGAAGTACTCGGCAGCCATAGACCTTGAAGGTACGATAATTGGGCTTCTCAGAAAACAAGAGCTCAAAAGGAGACTTGTTGTTCAAAACCTTCGAAGGTAGACGATTGATGATATAAACAGCGGAGCTGAACGCATCTACCCAATATGAGGTAGGAGCATTTGCATTAAAAAGCATGGCCAAACCAGTCTCCACGATGTGACGGTGTTTTCTCTCAACTCTGCCGTTTTGCTGGGGCGTATACGGACAAGATAACCTGTGAAAAGTGCTATTTTCTTCAAATAGTCGACGAGCAGTGTGATTAACAAACTCTGTGCCTCCATCACTTTGAAAAACCTTAATTTTTCGAGAAAATTGAGTTTGCACAAACTTCATGAAAACAGACAAAACAGCAGCAAATCCAGACTTGGTTTTGAGAGGATAAAACCAAGTGAATCGAGAGTAGTCATCAACAAAGGCCACATAATACCTATAGTTATCAGTAGATGTAATAGGCGCAGGGCCCCACAAATCACAATGTATTAAGTCCAAAGGATGCAAAGATTGTTTATTATTTAAATCAAATGACAAACGGTGTCCTTTAGAGAGTTGACAAGAAGAGCAAATGACCGGTTTGGGTAAAATAGAAGTAACAGACAAACAACCTAACGTATGCAAAAGTAAAACAGTATCAAAGGCAACATGCCCTAACCGACTATGCCAAAGTTCATAAGATGCCTTCAAACTTGAATTTGTAGTAGCTGCCAAAGCTTGATGCTCATTATGCAAAACATATAGCCCATTCTCACATTTGCCTCGAGTTAGAACCTGTTTCGTTTTTCTGTCCTGAATCTGAAAAAACAATTTGGAGAACAAAACATCTACCGGATTATCATGTGTTAGTTTACTAATGGACAAAAGATTCTTGGCAAGATGTGGAACAACCAGAACATCACGCAAGTGCAGATTATTAGAAACAGTAGAGGAACCCGTATGAGTGATAGGAAGAGCAGTACCATTTCCAAATGTCACGTTAGCATTGCCGGAGTATGGAGAAGCATGAGGAACACTTGGTGAAGACGAAGTCATGTGATCAGTGGCCCCGGAATCAACATACCAATCAGGGGCAGCAGTAGTGACATGACATTGGGCATTGAACGCTTGAGCCAAGTTTGCGTCACGAGAGGCAGCTTGAGCGGCAAAGGTAGCAAGAGTGGGACAAGCACTTGCATAGTGGCCATCAGTACGACATAATTGGCAGTGAGGGGGCCTGCGGCCACGACCACGACCACCCGAACCACCACCGCCTCTGTTAGAGCGACCACGGCCGCTGACGAGAGAGGACTGCCGAGGCGACTGGGCAGTGAAGGCAGCAGGCAGCGAGGATGCGGCACCATGAAGGGATTTGAGAAAACGTTCATGACTCTCCGCCTGTGAGAGTAAGTCGCGAAAGGTAGGCGCCGGTTTGGTGGCACGAATGGCAGTGGAGAAAGTCTCAAAAGAGGCTCCTAAGCCGCATAAAAACCAATGAAGTTTATCGATATCATCAACAGGCTGACCAATGGCAGCCAACTGATCACAAACGGATTTAAATTGACGACCAAATTCAGCAACAGATAATGAACCTTTGACCAATTGACGAAGTTGATCGCGCAGATTATGGACGCGTTCAACAGAAGAATTGCTATAGGCAGATTCAAGCGCAACCCAGATTTGGCGGGCTGTTGTGAGACCCAAAATTTCAGAGACCGCCTCTTCCGTAAGGGAAGAATTAAGGATAATGACAGCCCGTTGATCAATGGCAAGCCAGGCATCATAAAGAGGATTCAGAACCTCTTTGCCATCCGTAAGAAGAGACGATGGAGGAGCTACGGAGGACCCATCAACATGATCCAATAAGCGTTGATAAGAAAGTAGGGGCAGCATCTGATTTTTCCAATAGAGATAATTGGTGGAGGAGAGCTTAATTGTAATCATGTGTAAAACAGTGGCAATGGGAAGAGTGGCATCGCTGGTGGAGGAGGCAGCCATGATCGAATGGAGAAGAGGGGAGGCAGCAGCGAGAGAGGAGCGGCGGCGGGAGGGTAGAAGTAGGAAAGATTAGGCTGATACCATGTTAGAGTGGAAAACCTAATCCCCAATGTGGAGGTAGAGAATATTATATATTGACAAAATATTATCTAAGTATTACATAAGTGGTACAGAAGAATAAGTAAATTACAATATGTGTACAAATAGGTTAAGTAACTCTAATAATATCAAGTGTTATACACATGTGTCCTTGTGTAAAGGTATGAAAACACAAAGAGAATTGTATAAAAAAATAAAGGCCTAAAAGTAATACAAAATTGAAAAGTATTATCAATAAAGCATGCAGTACAACAATTGGAGCATGTGTTCGTCCTTTAAAAGTCTCACTTCTAATATAGAGTAATATATATAGTATGTTTGTGTGTTAGAAAAGGAAGTGTGGAAAAAGATCAAAAGAAAAACTTTTCTTAGTTTATTTGTTGGGTTTTCTTTAAATAAAATATCTTTTTTATTAATTTTTGACTCCTAATTTTAATACTAGAAAAACTTATTGAATCGTGGGGATACATCTAATTTTAATGTTGAAATAATTGAAAATCAGAGTTTTGGAATGAGTCAAGAGAAGTCACCAATGAAAAAGAAGGAAACAGAAATTACTCAGCAAACTGTTTTAAGGGTTCAATTTGATTGTGCTAGCTTGAATCTAGTGTCACTGATCGTTTATACCCTTAGCGGCTCAACATTTTTTTTTTCTTTTGGTTTTTGAGAAAAAGGCCAAAAATATTCATAAACTATTTAAATTAGGTTAAATTTATTTCTCACTACGTTACTTTTGAGGAAAACAAGAAACTTAGTCATTATATTTTTGGCTCAAAAATATTCTTTTACTGTCCAAATGGATTTAAAATATCTTTCCTTCTAACTGTAGTTCCATAACAATGGAAGATAGGACAATTTAATTTTTTCAAACTATTTGAAATGAGATAATTTTTTCATCTACATAAAATTCAAGACAAGTCCTCTTACTTTTAGCTATTTGCATAAAAAAATATTTTGGAGATTATGTGATTAATTTAACTATTTTAAATGACTGTTTTTATATAATGTCAATTTTATGAATTATAAAGTTTAACAACCAATATTAATTTTTCAACCAATCATTTATTCTATTGTTTCTTTTTAAAACTATGATACTGACTTTTGATTGAAATTTAGGATGACTTAAAGTTTTAAAAAAAGTAATAAAACATATCAAGGTATAATTGAAATTGATTTTCTTCATCATATTATTCTTAGAGTTATTAAAATAAAAAAGATACATATATAATATCATGTTCAGAAATAAGAACTCATACCTAATGTGCACGGGATCAAAAGAAAAAAATGTATGTGCCGTCTTTTTTATTTTATTTTAAAATGAACTCCCATGCCCACTCCATCCCAAAACAAATCTAGAAAAATTTAATAGATCAAGGGACATTTGACCCCTTTCGAATAGAATTGTCACGACCCAAAAATGGACGTGATGGCACTCGTCTTATCCCACCAAGACAAGTCAGCCTAAAACCCAACTAATACAATAAATGCGGAAGTAAAACCAGAAAAAAGAGACTAACACTATCTAATAATGCGGAATACAAAGTCAACTTATTAAAAACCCCAAAATCTGGTTGTCACGTGCACACGCCTCTAATGTATTACAATGGATTTGAAAGAAAACACAAGTCTCAAATGACATTGTTTCTAGAATAGAACAAGATCATAAATAAGGAGTAAGAAGGTCTGCTGAGATGACAATCAGCTACCTCACAAATCTCCAAAGGAAGCCTCGGACAAGAAAATAAGAGAGGGTATCATGAAGATCCGGGCTCATAACCTACAAAAAGTTGTAGAAGCAAGGGGTGAGTATCAAACCACACGATACTCAGCAAACAAACTTCTAAACACAAGCTAAGGGTATGGAATACGGGTACTCCTTACACCCCAATCAAACCTCCACAACTACAACCTGCATAAAAACTAGCCCAACCTAATAGTTCACAATTTACATAGCACATAGTTCAACCATATTACTTCAACAATTACATATCAGCAACACACAAGATAAAGTTCACCAATCACAAGTTTCACAGAAAAGTACTCATAAGTTCACAAATGATAAAGATGCACAATGCAGTAAAATGCAATGTCAAGTATAGTGATGCATGTCTGACCTAACGATACACACCCGCTGTCTCTCAGTCCAGGACCCATGGGGGACATATCTGTCCATGTATCCGTCGCAGTGTGCGACACGACCCTCGATAATGAAATTCGTCGCGGAGTGCGACACGTCCTTCGATAATAAAATTCATCGCGGCGTGCGACACGTCCTTCGATAATAAAACTCATCGCGGCGTGCGACACGACCCTCAAATCATAATATCCGTCGCGGCGCGCGACACGTCCCTTGAAATGGTACATTCTCTTTAATTTCTTATTCTTTCTCAATTCACATAACACTTGTCACAACCATGTCTCAGAACCAATGCAAATAACATGTTTACATAAATAATGAGGAGATGACCATTTTCATAAAAATGCACACTTCATAACAACACAATCGTGATACAACACCAACAATGAATCAATAAGCCTTTCAAACCATTCTCAACACATCACACACCAATAATTAATCACATTGCCTTTTATTACCCCTTTTTCATCATTAAAATTATTCAATATGGACAAGTCAACCCATCACCAAGTCCCATTACTCCCCAACACATACCACAAGGAAATACACGAATTCTATACACTTAACAAGGGTTGAGAAATCCACTTGCCTCAAATAATCGAACAAATCACCTCAGGACTTGAGCCTTCTCCTTTCGTTGAGCTTTCAAATCAATGCAATCTATTTAAACAAATACTCACAATAAGATTTTGAAACTAACAACACCCATATTACTATATGTTTAGCTTAGACCCAAAAACTCACCCAAATCTATAATCAAGTTCTTGAGTTTCAAGTCTAGGGTTAAGTCTTAATTCCTCCCAATAACCTAACTCTAATAATATTCACATAATACAACACACCTATTTCAACATGTCAAAACTCGAATCATTAGGTGATAATCATAAAAAAGTTTTGTATCCAAAACTGAGGGAAGAACCTGTAATCCTAACTGTGAAATAATATACAAATCTTAACCTAGTTAACACTTTCTTTCCTCTATAATGATTTGCTCCTAATTGGGCAATCATTACCCAATGATTGGCCATCCAAACCTAGCTGTCAAGTCAACAACTACAATATGTACTAAATTTGCAATTTAAAGAAACCCAATTTTATTCTTCTTTCTGTTCCACCATACATAACTATTATAATAATAATAATAATAATTTAACTTCTATCTCACTATCTATATACATAAATGTTGGGAGGAAGACATGGTTGATTTCCTTTACCTGATGCAAACTGGTGTCTGGTAGTCGCTGAATTGTGACGTCCTCTTCGTGAAGTTAATTCTTTTTTTTTTTGTTTAAAAAGAATGATATAAAATTATATAGGGTATTAACTTAAATTATATTATATATGGACTTGCTCATTAACCACCAACTAAATTAATTATTTTAAATTACTCATCAATTAAATAACTGTAGTTATCGAATAGTTTAAAATTTCCAAACCAACTTCATCGACTGATAAAAAAAATGACTCGGGGCAACTATCGGGAAGGGTAAAACGGCAATTTTATGAAAATTTCCAAAAATGACCTTTCGGGTCATTACAAGAATAAAGGTAAAATTGACTTCTTTTCTCTTGTTTTGGGAGAATTGTTGAATGGAAAGGTATTTCTTGTCCATTTGGTAATTTGAGGGTATTTTTATGCCAAAAACATAACGAAAAGGATATTTTTAATCTAAAAATGCAATGAGAGATTAATGGACCTATTTTAAATAGTTACGGTGATGTTTACTTCCTTATGTGTGCTTCCAATTTTATTATAACTCCCAAGTTCTAATCGCTTACTAATTGTCTTGGCTATATGTAAAGAAATTAATTTGACATTAAAATTTAAAATAAAAAATTATGTCGATATGATTTCCAAGAGAATTGTAGATCCTTTCAGACAACTTCATAATATGTGCAACCTCTAAAAAATTCATCCTATGTAAATCTAGATTGTTCATCATATAAAATAAGGATATATATAGAAATACTAAATGGACATCGAATGTATTCATAGTCAATAACAATACATTTTTGCTTTTCAACTTTTATGGAGGTGCTTGACATTTTGGCTACAACAATAAATCTCATGACTAAGTAGGGTGTGAAGAGGGTAAAATATACGTTATAACATGATGATAATTCCCATCACATATTCGCAAACAGACGATATGTCTTGGCGTCAAGGATTATTTGCCGCACTGATGCTACAGCCCCAACTAAAGACAAAACCGTTGAGATAACAGCAATTATGGCATTTCCCCAAAAAATTATGGTCTTTCTTGAAGGTTTAAAAGTGACATTGTAGAAGACCATAGGCAAAATAAAATCAAGAGGAATGCAGCCAAATGCACCAAACAATGCCATAATGTCTCCAAAAAAAGGTAGCATTGCAGCCAAAGTTGTCGCAATGATCACCGATAGTGATCGTGAGATTAATCGGGGAACCACGTTGCGGATTGAGAATTCGCCTTTTTTTGGATCTGAAAATCTCTTTTCTAATACAACATTTGTTGGTTGTAAGTAAGTCTGCCAAGATTTTGTGTGTATGTAATATTAGCAACATATATAAGTTAATTAATATCGATGCTAATTGTGGAAAAAAAAGAAGTGAAATGTTGTTACCAAGCTAACAGCTGATACTTGAACAAAGGTGAAGATATAAGTGATCAAGAGAAACCACTTGGGCAGCAAAGGCATCCTATCAAACATGAAATTTTGGAGCACTGATGGTTGAGCTTGATTTCCAAAAGCCCAATATCCAGAAATCGCAACGCTGAAAAATGTCGATATCACTACACTGTAACACAATAATAGCCCTTTCAACATTTTCCCTGTTGTTGGAGGTGCTATTGTGGCCTGTCCAGAAAAGAAAAGTAGTTTGTTTTAGGAATTTTAAGTTTTATTCATTGACACTGATTCAGGATCTAACAAATTATGCTAAATACAATCCATCATACTTGATCTTTTCAATTGTATAATCATATACATATTTTTACGAAAAGAGAGACGATTTGCTAACATAAAAGAGAATAAACCTGTATTTCGGGAATGATTCCATTTCCGTAGGTAGTTGCCATGATAGAAATAGCATTAAAGATACCGAATATGCGATTAATACCAACTCCAGTAATTGAATAATCTCTTACAAGTGCTTTATTAGAATGTCCTATATACAAGAAATTAATTAATTAAGAATCATTTAACTAATTAATTAATTTTGTAGGTTTTAATTAAGAGATGGAAATAATTACCAATGTGAATGGATCCTGCAGTTGTGAAAGCACAATAAACAAGACAGAGAATCAAGGAGACAAGATTGATATGCCTTAGGGAATGGAAGGATGGCAATTGTGCCATCACTAGTGTTAGTCCTCCAAACATAATGATAAATTGATACAGCTGCATGCTTCCGTTTGGTCTACTCAACAAATAAGTGAACTGAAAGAAGAAGAAAAAAATACTCATGAAATACAATAACAATAATAACTTTGTGATCAGAATTTTGATGTGCATACATAAGACGGCTGCGTAGACCTCTCAACAAAAACAACTTTAAACAGCAATAAATATGCATATTAACAAAGAGTGCTAAAGTCTTTATCGACAATAATTAATTGTCTTTAGATTCAATATCGCTATAAATTTTAAGGACATTACAACAATTAATAATTGTCACTAAAAAATATATTTAGTGATAATTAAACTATTATAATTAATTAATTATCAATAAAGATGATTTTTGACGTGGCGAGACTAACCTTGAGGCTCTGGCCACCAAGAAGAGTTGATGCAACGACTGCGCCATAACATAAGCCTAGTTGGAGTGGACCCACAAAATACCGGCCCCATCCTGGCCCTGTTACATTTGCTCAATTACTCTACTAGTAGTAGTAGAGCACTAAATTAATGAAAAAAATAAATATATCTCTTCCTTGACTTGTGTTTTTAATTTCCTCCCACAACATATATATATATATATATATATTACTCCCTCTATTTCAATTTAATTATCTAATTTTAATTTAAAACGAAGTTTAAAAAATAAAATAGATTTTTGAATCTTGTGATGTTAGATTAAAGATATCTAAAATGCACAAAAGTGTCAATTATTCTTGTAATTTTAAACATATCACGTGTCAAGTTAGTATTTCTTTTCCAAAGTAATTGTCACGAGTTAATTTGATTAACTTTCTATACTAAATTTAATATTTCAAAATTAAAACTTAGATATAATATAGTCAAACATTGCCTCAATTTCAGGTTGACAACAGAGTACAGTGTCCCCTCCATCATTGGTGCAATTTAGATCCATTTGATTCAATCATTTAATAGTAGGCATATTAGGTAATTAAAAAGTTTAAACAAGTTAGAATATGAAATCCTAAATTCTATCCTGGCATGAAATAAAAGATGAAGAAAAAACGAGTCTTGGTGTGAATCATTTTAAAGATGAGTATGAATGGAATAACCTAAAATATCACGAGCCATATCTCTGAAACGAAGCTGGCGTTTGCCAAGCAAGGCATGATGCTCCAATACTAATGACAAAAGATTATAGGAATAAAATGTGACCAGCGCTGCCATGCTCAGGCATATCATTCCCCCTATCCATCCCAACAACGTGAAAGCAAACGGCAAACTCAGCAACGCCGGCGCTACTATCGCCGTTGTCAAATGGTATCCACAGTGCAACCATGACCCTACAAATACCATTCAAATATGATATATACTTAGTTTTAGTTTTATATTATGATGTTTGATTAACGAATAACAAAAAGTACTTTTAGAACTTGTAATCTGAAACATGCATGAAATGGTCACATGGCATTTATTCTATAGTTATTATAAGAGCATACCTTTAAGTTGACACCTACAATCAGATAGACAAAGTTAATTAAGGCGTCTATCTTTAAGGGACTATAACTATGTATTTCGCAAATCACTGATAGGATCATTCCTGAAATTAACAAATAATTAATGGGCACTTTGAAGCAAGTTGATCCTAGAAGACTAACCTCGTAGCTCTGTATAACAATCTTTTATAAGTAGTGTAAATAAAAAGAAAAGATTGTCATATAAAATGAATCGGAATACATGAAGTTATCATTCACCTCGGGATTTTAGGACGAAAAGGGTGCCGGCATCAAGCTCTTTGGGACCAATATTTTCAGCATATTCTGGGATAGGACGTACAACAGCCATATTTGAGTATTAATTCGATTGTGCTAGTTAGTGAGAGTGAATATTCGAGAAAGACTGTATCAGCTTGGACATGAAATTAATGGGTGTTTAAGGACCTTAAAAGTGGGAAGTCAATTGTCTAGTGATGACGTAATGGAAGTAGCTTTCAAGCATCCATTATTAATGAGAGAATATTCAACATTATATAAGAATTATAATTGAGTCGGCTACACAATTTGGACCAACTGTGTGACTGATTAGTGTAGATAAACAAAAATATCTCAAGTGTGTTAGTTGAAAATGTTGAAAAATAGCTAGGCGTGTTTGGTACAGAGGAAAACATTTTTCATCCAATTTTCTGAAAATGTTTTTCAATTTTTTTTATGTTTGGTTGATCAAATTGTTTTGAAAACATTTTTTCTAGGAAAACAAACACCTTAAAAATGAGGAAAATGACTTCACTAATGAAAATAGGAAAAACAAGTTGCATAAGTAATGTTTCAAGTTTATTGTCTCCTCCCCGCCCACCCAACCCATTATTCCCTCACCTTGACCATCTCAACCCCCACCACCCCGAGTTACCCCTACTCCCAATCCCTATTTGCATCCATAACTTTTTGCTAGATAACATATATATAAATACTTTTGGGATGATATTTTCTTATTTACTTATCAAACACTAGAAAATAAGTAAAAGTCCACTCATTTTCCAAGAAAACATTTTCGTTAGTATCTAACCGTCTAACACACACTTAGAGGAATTGACTGGTTCTTCTTTTTCTGATCTTTCGTTTCGCAAAAAACAAAAAATAGAAGGAAATATTACACGCCACTGTCTCATATAGTATTATATTTTAATTTTTGTTAACATACTGGGTTTAACTAAATAGAGTCTGAGTAATTAACTTAGGGGCCATTTGGTTACTGTATAAGAGTGCATTTTATTCATGTATAAAAGATTGTATTAATTTTACTATGTTGGTAGAAGTTTTTTGTTAGGTTGAAAAGTCAACATAACTAATACCATGTTTGGTTGGTAGAGTTCTAAATGTTGTATAAAAGTTATTCATGTATTAATTTTATATGGTGTTTGGTTGTGTTTTTTGTAATCCTAAATAATTAATACCAACATAACTTATGAGGAAATCTATGTATAAGTTATGCGGTGTAGAAAGTGGAATAAGTTATGTGTGTATTAGTTATATATGTATTAAAATAGTAAATTACACATTTACCCCTATTGATTTATTTTTAAATCATTATTTATTGAAAACTTTACCTAACTATACTGTTTTTCTAACTTTTTCTTTTCTTTTTTTAATACACAAACAGCCTTTTTCTTTTTTTGTGTTTTCATTTGGATTCCAAATGTAAATATTTTATTAATATTATAAATCCTTTTTTTTGTGTGTGTGTTTTCATTTGGATTCCAAATGTAAATATTTTATTAATATTATAAATTGGATTGTATATATTTTGACGGCGCATATGCTAATCATATATAAGCATTATATATTATTAAATATATTTCACATATTTAATTAACATGTATTATTATTTTGTTTAGGACGTGAATTTATACCTAATTCATATATTTGGTATATTAAAAATATATAAACAATATATACAATATATTTATAGAATATTTACACTATATAAAATAGGATGTTATAATGTACTTGAAATATATTAATGGTATTTTATTTTTCTAAGCTATAAACATATAAAAAAAAATAGCAAAAAGAAAAAACAGAAGTCCAGTTAAGTATAGAGGGAGAACTTTTTTTTCTTTACTTTTTATTCAAAAAGAGGGAGAATTTATACTATTTGTTTACTTATTTATTTGTAAATAATATATATTAATTTAAAACAAATTCAATATTCAATAGTTAATAATTCATGTATTATAATATCTATATAACTAAATAATACCTACATAACTAACACCCGCATAACTAAACCTAACATAACTAAACCCTGCATAACTAATACCTGCATAACTAAACCCTGCATAACTAAAACCCTGCATAACTCTAACCAGTAACCAAACGGCCCCTTAGAGCCTGTTTGGCATTGTTGTTGGCATCCTAGAAACACTTATTTTGAGAAAAAAACATTTTTTAAAAAAAATATGTGTTTGGCAAACCTGTAAAATTGCTTTTAAATCGAAGCAGAAGCATGTTGGGAAGAAGCTAAAAAAACACAAAATTATTTTTTTCAACACTAAAATATCCCTTATATATATATATATATCTCTTATTATTTAATTAATATATCTCATATGTTTGGGTAAGTTTCATTTAATAATTTTATTTTTTATTTTTATATGATAATTTTTATTTTTATTTTTTATTTTATCTTTATGGATTATTATTATTATTATTATTTTACGTATTACTTTGCAGAATTAGAAAAAAGGTAACAACAATATTTTTGCAAGATTAGGAAAAAAACGAAAAACAACAATTAAAGATTTAAATCCTCCAAAAAAATGTATAATATTTATTGAAAGTTTGAATATGAATATTTTAATTTAATAAAAATAAAATTTTAATTTAATTTTTTGTAATAGATGTTTAAACTAGTTTCTCTCTATAAAATCTATATATATATATATATATATATAATAGGACAGGTGATAGCGCCTTTGTGTCAGCACCACAAAATTTATATATATATATTAAATAATAAATAACAATTTAAAAAATAAAATATTTTAAAAAAATAAAAACAGTTTTTGCATTTTAGAAAAAATATCTGAATTTAAAGCACTTTTTAAAATCTGTTTACGTTAAAAACTTTTATATCTATCTCTTTTTTTTTTTTGTTTAAATAAATTAAATGTGTTTGTTCCTAATAAAATGCTAACTGCCTAAATTTTTTTAATGAATTTTACAAATGTAGAAATAAAAATTAAAACTATACATGATATATAGATAATGTTGCAAAATTAAAAACGGTGTAATCTTTTTGAATTGAGATTATTAATAAAATTCCAAAATTGCTATTTAAAAAAAAAGATAATGGTGCAAAATTTTAGGAGCATATAACAACAAAATACTTTATTTGTTTAATAATAATAATAATCTATATATATATATATATATATATATAATAGGAGAGGTGATAGTGCCTACGTGTCAGCACCACAAAATTTGTATATATATATTAAATAATAAATAACAATTTTAAAAACAAAATATTTAAAAAAAATATAAACAGTTTTTGCATTTTTTAAAAAATTTCTAAATTAAAAACAGTTTTTAAAAAGTATACATGATATATAGATAATGGTGCAAAATTAAAAACGGTGTAATCTTTTTGAATTGAGATAATTAATAAAATTCCAAAATTGCTATTTAAAAAAAAAGATAATGGTGTAATCTTTTAGGAGCATGTAACAACAAAATACTTTATTTTTTTAATAATATATATATATATATATATATATATATATATGCCCTTGACATAATTTTTTAAAATTTTTCTGTACAATTAAAGTTAATTAATTATCTTTAATTATATTAAATAACAAATTATAATTTAATAAATAAAATTGTTTATAGCAGTTTTAAAATTTTTAAAATTAATGTGGAAGCAGTTTCAGAAATTTCAACGGTTTTTAAAATTTAAAATTAATCGTGGAATCAGTTTTTAAAATTATTCATTTATAATTTAAAATAGATAAAATATATTTTAAAACTAACATCCCAAAACCATCTCTCCACTAAATAAAAAATAAAAAACTCTCCTCTTACTCGCAAACACACGTTTCTAATCTAAACAAACAAAAAAATACTCCTTATTTGTAGCAACTGAATACAATTTTTTAAATCTTTTTTTAACTCAGTTTTCTTCTCCTCCTCTTTTTGTGCATATGTAAATGTAAATCTTTGTTTCTTCCAAGTAAATTCGTGTTTCTTTATTTAAAGTTTAATTTGTTCTCTTTCGTATTTGGATTTTGTTTTATATATCAAGTTTGTTTTTTATTTTATGTATCATGTTTCTTTTTTTATTTTGTTTTTTATTTATTTTTCTTTTTTTAAAAACAGATTGTAGTCATAGGATCGGAGGCAACGGTTGTTGGCTCTATAATATGCAAGGATGTAGTGTCAAAGGGCATAGAGATCATAAGTTTGAGAAGGTATATGTAATATCTGACTGAGTAATTTAATATGGATTTCAATTATTAAAATGAGTCTGCTAATTTATGTGATACATTTTCTATTGATTCATAAGGATCCATATAATTGTTCCATCCTATTATGGAGTCCTATTGTTGCAGTCCTGTGTTTTGATGATGACTGGGACCTGGTCCAAGTTAGAACTGCTTCAATTCAAGTCTATAGTGGTGAACAACTGTAAAGGCTGTCTTGTCAGCTGGTTGGTGAAGGATGGCGTACTCCTCCAATGAGAATGAACGAGGTTGTTTGTTCAGTGGACAATACATAACCTTGTGGGTCTTGATATATTGAACAAACAACAACAATAATGGTATTCACTCAAAAGGGCTAACATTGCTTTCTGAAGAACTCAAGCTTTCAACTTCAACTGTCTAGGGACCTGATAGAGTTATCAAGCGTGTTTTAGAGCTGTGTTGAGTATTTGCTTGTAATGTGCTTATCCTGTAAGATTCGTTTCTAAGTTATAAGGAAACGTGTCAAAATTTGTGTGAACCAATAACAGAAACACATTTAGAGTTAAGTGTGTGTCTTGCAAGTGAAGTCTATATTAATTAGAGTTAGTTAATATAGTGGGCGATGGAGGCATTGCTTTGGCTCGTCTGAAGTAATAGAGTTATTACTTTGTAAGAGATTGAGAGGTTGATCTCTTGTGGTGATTGTTGAAGTCTGTATTCACTTGTTACTTGATATTAGTGAAAACAGCTGAAAATCCTGTGTGACAGGTCGTGGTTTTACTCCTTTGAGCAAGGAGGTTTCCACGTAAAATCTCTTGTTCGTATTGTTAAGTTCTTTACTTTTTTCTTGTCAATTGTCAACCTGGTACCTCACTTCATTACAAAGTACTGTGTTTCGTCAATTGGTATCAGAGCAGGAACTTTCTATCTGACTAACATCAAGAAAGGATCCTGTGAATATGGCAGCCGCACCAAGTCTGGAAGAAGGCCAGTCAACCACACGTCCTTCTCGTTTTAACGGTCAGTACTATGGATGGTGGAAGACCAGGATGCATGACTACATCATTGCTAAAGACAATGAACTATGGGACATTATTCTTGATGGACCTCTAAGGAAGTTAAAGAAGGAGATCTGACTCGAGTTGTTCCTAAAACCATAAGGGAATACAATGAAGCTGATAGGGTGAAGATAGAAAAGAACTACAAGGCCAAGAAGTTGCTTGTTTGTGGGATTGGAGCAGATGAATATAACAGGATCTCTGCGTGTGAATCAGCAAAGGAGATATGGGAGTGTCTGCAAACCGCTCATGAAGGAACTGTCCAAGTGAAGGAATCAAAAGTGGACATGCTTACCACTTAGTATGAAAACTTCAACATGAAGGAAGGAGAGACTATTCATGAGATGCATACTAGATTCACGTCCATCACCAACGAACTTCGATGCCTTGGTGAGCCTATTCACCCAAGCAAGCAAGTTCGGAAGATTCTTTGAGTCCTCCCAAAGTAGTGGGAGAGCAAGGTAAATGCCATCACTGAAGCCAAGGATGTGAAGACACTTACCATGAACGAGTTGATTGGAAATCTGCAAACTTATGAGCTGAACAAGCAACAAGATGGTTCAAGGAAAGAAGCAAAGAAAGACAAGTCCTTGGCCCTAAAAGCCTCTCCAAGTGACATGTTTGAAGATGATGATGGGATGACCTATCTCACTAAAAGGTTTCAGAAAATAATCAAAAAAAACGAAGGGTTCACAAGAAGAGGAAACACCAGTCGGTCGGCTACTGCAAATGATCTGTACCACAAGTGTGGAAAACCAGGACACTTCATGAGAGATTTTCCATCACACAAGATGGAATACAAAGACTATGCCAGAATGGGAGGTGATAGAGATAAGCGTAGGGACCAGGTCCCTGACAATGCAAAGAGAAATGCAAATGCTGATAAGATGGTAAAGAAAGCACTGTCTGTGTGGGGAAATTCCTCTAGTGACTCCAAGGAATCAGATCATCCTGAAGATATCTCAATAATGGTTGTTGAAGACGATGAAGACATCTTCAACTCCCTTTTCTCTCTTATGGAAAAGTCAGATGACGAGGACAACAAGGATGAGGTAATCCTTCTTGACCTTAAAAGTGATTTAGATGTGTATTCTATCAAAAGGTTAAGAAAACTTGCTGCTGTGTTGATTGATTCTGTGGATGAACTAACTGCTGAAATGCCTTGAGTGAGAGTTTAGATTGTTGTCAAGATGAAAAAACTGGTTCTTCAATCTCAACTATCTGAATTAAATGATAGAGTAATGAATCTGGAAACAAATCTTCTGCAACTAAAAGAAATATATGAAACTCCTCAAAGTGAGAAAAGGAAACTAACTGGATTTGAACTAGAATTGGAAGAAAAGTTAAAGAACTTTGAGTTAAAATTGGTTGTTGCTCTAGAAAGAAACTCACAGTTAGAGAAGGATCTCAGTCAAGTTAGGGATGAATTGAATAAATCTCTAAAATGGAAAAATTCCTCAAGGATTCTTGCAAACCTGACTAGTCAAAAATACAACAATGGAAAGGGGCTAGGGTGTCAGAAGATAGAGCCTCCTTACAATCCTCACAGTAAGTATGTCTCTGTCACTGATAATCTGTTGTGTACTCACTACGGTAGAAATGGTCATCTGAAAAATGGTTGTGAATCTCTAAGAAAAGTTAATGAGAAGCTTGAGAAGTTCTCTAAATCAAAGGGAAGAAGGGAACATGGTCCTAGTCATCACTATAATAAGAAAAAACTGCCTTCATGGACAAAGAAAATGCTTGTCAAACCATTGTCTAGTTATTGGGAACTCCATCTCAAGTGGGCTCCTAAATCTAACAAATGATTATTTGCATGTAGAAGGGAGGAAGCAGTCAATGCTAGTTTATGGACAATGGTTGCTCTAAGCATATGATTGGTGAAACAAATAACTTCCTCTCTCTTGAAGCACACCAAGGTGATGGTGTGTCGTTTGGAAATGGTATGAAGGGGTACATTCTTGGAATTGAAAAAATTGGAAGGTCTGTGAAGAACTCCATAGATGATATTTACTATGTAAATGGGTTGAAGTACAACTTGCTCAATTTTTCCCAAATATGCGACAAGGGAAATGAAGTCAGATTCATGTCCAACAAGTGTGTGGTAACCAACCTTGTCTCTCAAGAGGTTATATTGACTACCAAGAGGCTCAAGAACATGTACGTGGTAGACTTGGATTCAATTAAAGGAGACAATCTTACTTGTCTCAGTGCTCAAAGTCAAAAGGGTGATCTTTGGGATAGAAGGCTAGGCCATGTGAGTTCTTATCTTCTGAATAAACTTGTTTCAGGGGACTTGGTCATCGGCTTGCCAAAACTGAAATTTGCTGATGACAAGATCTGCGACGCTTGTGTGAAAGGAAAACAAATTAGATCTTCCTTCAAACAGAAGAAAGGTGTCAGCACAACCAGGCCATTAGAACTTCTTCACATGGATCTGTGTGGTCTTGTAAAGATTCAGAGTAGAGGCAAAAAGAAGTATATCCTGGTGATAGTTGATGATTTTTGTAGGTTCACCTGGACCATGTTCCTATGAACCAAAACTGAGACAGCTGAGGTACTGATTATATTTGCCAAGAAAATTCAAACAAAGCTAGGATGCAAGATTGTTGGAATCAGGTCAGACCATGGCACGGAGTTTGAAAATGCCCAAGTGGGGAGTTTCTACACAGAACATGGAATCAGTCACAACTTCTCTGCTCCTAGGACTCCATAGCAAAATGGAGTAGTTGAAAGGAAGAACTGAACATTGATGGATGATGCCAGAACCATGCTAATCGATTCAAATCTGGCAAAGAACTTCTAGGCAAAAGCAGTTAACACTACATGCTATGTAGCAAATTGGTGTCTCATAAGATCTGTGCTTAAAAAGACACCTTATGAACTGTTGAATGGAAGGAAGCCTAAGTTAAGTTATCTTAAGGCTTTTGGGTACAAATGTTTTGTCCTCAACAACGGCCAAGATGATCTTGGAAAGTTTGATCCTAAAAGTGACGAAGGGATATTTGTAGGATATTCCTCAACAAGCAAAGCATATAGGGTGTACAACAAGAGAGCTCTATGTGTGGAAGAGAGTGTCCATGTTATTTTTGATAAAGCTGGTGGATTGAGCAGTATGGAAGGCAGGGATGAGACTGAACTTGAAGAGCTAATGAAGATTCAGAGAGATAGTCTTGTGAAAGAAACTACTCAACTTGACCCGTTAAAGGATAAGAATGACTCAAATACATAAGAAGGATCTGGTCCATCCAATCCCTCAGAGTCGATCAACGCAGATGAGCAAGCCGAAGAGCACTCTGAAAATGAAGAGGAGGAAATTGCATAACCTGGCAATGAAGACGCAAGAAAGTCCAGATGGAAGCATCAATCATCTCATCCCATGGACAATCTTGTCTCACCTCTTGATTCAGGAATACAAACCAGATCAAAAACTAGAAATCTGGTTGCATTCTCAGCATTCATATCTATCATTGAACCCAAAAATGTGAAGGAAGCTCTGAAGGACCCTAATTGGGTAAACTCAATGCAAGAAGAGCTTCATCAGTTTGAGAGAAATCAAGTCTGGTATCTGGTTCCACGGCCAGAAAATAGAACCATAATAGAGACCAGGTGGGTTCTCATAAACAAGCTTGATGAACATGGAATCATCACAAGAAACAAGTCGAGACTGGTAGTACAAGGCTACAACCAGTAAGAAGGGATTGATTATGATGAAACCTTCACTCCTGTCGCCACAATGGAAGCCATCAGGATACTAATTGCATTTGCCTCGTTCATGGAGTTCAAACTATTTCAAATGGACGTTAAAAATGCCTTTCTAAATGGTTACCTGAAGGAAGAAGTATATGTCAAACAACCTCCTGGGTTTGAGGATGTTGATCTGCCAAATCATGTACTGAAACTGGATAAAGCATTGTATGGCCTGAAGCAAGCACCAAGAGCATGGTACGAGAGACTGTCAAAGTTTCTTCTAGAGAATGGGTTCAAAAGAGGAAAAATTGATAACACTAAGTTCTTGAAGTCCAGAGGGAAGGATCTTCTCATCGTGCAGGTGTATGTTGATGATATAATCTTTGGGGCCACGTCTGAGTCACTCTGTAAGGATTTTGCTACTTTTATGGGAAGTGAGTTTGAAATGAGTATGATGGGAGAACTTACCTTCTTCTTGGGTTTGCAAACTAAGCAATCACCACAAGGGACTTCTATCTGTCAGGAGAAATACATCAAAGAGCTTCTCAAGAAGTTCAACATGCTTGATGCCAAAACCATCGACACCCTATGGGTACAAGCTCTAAACTTGACAATAATGAAGCTGGCATAAGTGTAAACGATACCATGTATAGGGGGATCATTGGATCGATTCTGTATTTAACTGCAAGCAGGCCTGACATCATTTTCAGTGTTGGAATGTGTGCTAGATTTCAAGCTTCTCCTAAGGAGTCTCATCAGAAGGCATCGAAGCGTATCTTGAGATACCTGAAAGGAACGCAGGACCTGGTCCTATTCTATCCTTCAGGAGACTGTTTTGATTTGATTGGCTATGCTGATGCTGACTATGCAAGATATTTGGTTGACAGGAAGAGCACCTCCGGAATGGCTAATTTTCTAGGGTCATGTATGATTTCATGGGGCACCAAAAATTAGAATTCAGTCGCCCTATCAACGGCTGAAGCTGTCACGACCCAATTTCTCAAGTCATGATGGCGCCTACCAACCCACCAATAGGTCAGTCAAAACCCAATCCTAAAACTAAACAGTAACGGGACTAAGGGTGGAAACTAATCCATAACCAAGCAGAAGCATACAAAAAGAGCAATCACGAAAGCTGGAACGAACCAGACTAAATATATACAACACCTCCGAAAACTTGGAAGTCACAAGTACAGAACTACTAAAAAGAGTACAAGTCCCGAAAGTTGACCACTGAAACAACCATCTCGAAAACAAAAGACAAGCAAAAATATATAAACAGAAGGAAACTGGTGATCCCAAAACGCCAAGTGCTCACCCTAGTCTCCCGAACTGATAGCTCCCAGCCAGATCTCAATGCTGATAACTGGTGCTCGGACTTGCATCACGAAAATAGATGCAGAGTGTAGCATGAGTACCAAAACAACAGGTACCCAGTAAGCATCATAGGCCGACTGAGCAAGAAGGGTAAAAACAGGCGGACAAGATAGAATCAAACACAACAGAGGTCAACAGAACAGGAGACGAAAAAGCGAAAAGAAAGCACAAAGAAATAACTAAAATAAACCCAACTGAGCCCCCCATAAGACCCGCTGGGCACACTCGTGCGCAAGTTTAAATAAAACCTGAACGGACCCCCATAAGTCCGACAGGTACACAGAAGAGCTATTCTATAGAAACGAAGGAATAACCAACTCCAGAACAACATCAGGGCCCCGCCCAATCATTACCATCAGAGCCCCGCTCAGTCATAGACATCAGAGCCCAGCTCAGTCATAGATATCAGAGCCCAGCTCAGTCATCAGTCACAAGCTGGAAATGCCGGACTCTAACCGGCAACCTCAGTCTCGGATTGGCACAAACAGCCTACACTCGACAGTTTAATTCTGGAAATACTGGTTCCATCGGATACGTCGGTCACGTAGCTCGGACTAGTAGCCTATGCTCCACGGACTCGTACTGGAAATAACGGGCTGCAATTGTGTAACGTTAACTGCGGACCGAAACAGGTAGCCTACCCCCGTCAGCCTAGCGCTGGAAATCCTGAGTGATAACCGAGTAACGTCAGCCACGTACTGGAGCCAGCTGTCACGAACCGGATAAGCCACAACAACAATGCACCAAGAGACTAAACATTATGCCCCCCCCCCCACATATATATACCAACTGAAGGCTCCCAGCCTAACACAATCTAGCCGACATTCGGCGCAACAATGGCATCTTCCGGCAGCATCCCAAGAATCGCAGCGATAAAGGGCAAAGAATTTGAAGGTCCGAAACCCACGAAAATGCCTATACTAAGGCTTATAATCTAACCCAAGTCTGCTATATCAGTCTACAAGGATCTAGTCCATCCGAAATGACGTCGGATACATACACAAGTCAACCAGGTACATAGGACTATGTCAATAATATCACAGCCTATTCTAAGGCAGAATCACACTAATCAGTCAATCATCAAACAGAGTCACCCGGATCCACTCATGCAACATCAGATAACCACCAACATATACTCCACAGCATGCATATCATCAAATCAAATCAACAACCCAACCTATAGCATGATACTAGCTCATAACAACCCAACAGTCAACTCTAAACTGAGGAAATCGGGGAACAAGGGAAACAATACTAACTAACCACCCCAGATTCACAAATATCAACCAGCATTTACACAATTAGGCTGGTCTAGAAAGAAGGGAAGCCGTAACCTACCAAAAAGTCGATCACGCGCGCTCCAAGTTACTCAATTGTATATTTCCCCTTACGAACGGCCTCAGACTGCTTCCACACTACCAAAAATAGAATCACAGCGTCAATGCGGTCGTTTAGACACAAAAATCAACAAATTCGGAGACAGACCAATTTTTGGGTCAAAATTGAGCAAAGTGAGACCAGCTCCGGATTTTCTAGAATTGACTCTGTCAAAAGGTCCCAAATCTTTCCCCCAACACTAATTCTACATTAGATCGCTCAATAGGGGTCGGATCCGCTTCTAATAACCAACAACAACAATTTACAAAACTTAACCAAAAAGAGGCCAAATAGAGACTTACCCTCGATTTCATGTAAAATGAGGAGCACCCAATGACCCCCAACCTAAAACCCATGAAGCCAACGAAAATCCGAACACGTGGAAATTCAAATCACCCAAAACGGAGCTCTAGAACTCGAGATATCGAAGTTTAAAATGAAGAAGAAATCATAACTTGATGGCAGCAGCTTCGAGCTGAATTTCACCTCAAACGAGGCTTCACCAACACAATCCGATCATTCCACCACGTAGCCACAATTTCCATGATCATACAGGACTTCGAATCACTCAAATCGGATCTCGAATGAGGGAGAAGTCGCCATTTGAAAATGAGGGCTGAAAGCTGAAATTCTCTGGGTTATAAAACCCGAAACTCGTCGCTAAAGACCATTTCTGGTTGCTAAAGGTCTGCATCAGCAACCAGATTTTTTTATATTTATCAAAGTCTCCTAACGGACCCTCGAAATTCGTTCGGTACCCGATGAAAATAAACCAGATATGCTAACCCACTAAATTTGACATTTTGGACTCAATGGCGCAGTCAGAATTTCCATATGATGTCATTTCGACAAAAAGTGGGTCCCACACCCAAAGCGCCATTTTAGCCAATTTCTATCGAGGGTCTCAAAATTAGATCGGAAGCTCCCAATAATTTTTGAAAGGTCATTCTAGACCTAACTCGGCATTGCGAAACTAACCACGCTGTCAGAATTTTCATCCGAGCACATTTTCCAAGAATGTTGATCGAAGTCAACCATAAACCAAATTTCGAAGGCTAAAAAGCTAAGTGGCCCCCAAATCACACCAGAAACCCCGGGACTCTGGCGAATCATGCTCCTAGCCTAATTTGGCCGTTTCGGAGCTAATGGAACTGTCAAAATTCTCATCTGAGGTCATTTACCTGAAGTTATGACCGAAAATAACTTTTCGAGGTTCAAAAGCTCCAAAATAGGAAAACAGGCATAAAGCCCAAACGAACAACCAGGCGACCGTATAGTCAGTGCCAGCAAGTCATAAATGACTTGGGGTCGCTACAGGAACGCTCTAAACGACATAAAGAAGGCATTAACATCGAAATGACCTGGAGGGTCATTACAGAAGCAGAGTACGTGGCAACTACATCATGTTATGCTCAAATTTTGTGGATCAAACAACAGCTTGAAGACTTTGGTAATCTCTCAGATATGATTCCACTCATGTGCGATAATACCAGTCCAATGAACATGGCCAAAAATCCAGTTCAACATAAAAGGACCAAGCACATTGACGTGAGACATCATTTTCTTAGGGATAATGTGGAGAAAGGAAATGTTGTAGTAGTATTTTGCAAAACCGAGGACCAAATTGCTGATATATTTACCAAAGGCCTAGGCAAGGAACACTTTATCAAGAATCGACTGATGCTGGGAATGCTCAAATTAAGTTGATCTCTTAACTACTACAAGTATCCTCCTTATTGACTATGATCAAGGAGCAGGTATCTATGAGTGTATGTTTTGCAAACTATATAGGAATTCACTAAAGTACCATGATGTAGGTACACACTCAATGGCAGGCAGGATGAAGGGAAGATCAAGCCATGCTAATCAGGAAAAGTTCAAGAAAGGGACCGGGTTCCTGCTTAAGGTTAGTATCACCTACTATGTGAAGTTATTACCACAACGGTCTAAAGCCACGTGTCATCTCCCTCTTTCTCCCAAAAAGGGAACGTCTTCTCATATCAAATCCAAAGGTCACTTTTGTCCAGAGACCCGATTCAAATTTTTTTTAAATGGAGACTTTTCAATTTCACTCATTAAAACCTTCTCTTTCTCTCTTCTGAACCCTACTTTCTCTTTTCTCGTCTCCATCTATGTCTCATTGCTCTGTCTCTCTCTCTCTTTCTCAAAAAAAAAGTCTCTACCTTCATCTCTATCTAAAGTTCCTGGCTCTTTCGACGCCGAAACACCTTCATCTTTTCAGTTCTCATCCTTCATTCATGAAGATCCTCCCCCCTCTACTCCTGAGTGTGGAGTAGGTGAAACAGGGGAGTTTGAAACTCCATTAACTTAGGTTTTGCCCTCGTCCTCAGCGGTTGCTCCTCCTTTTTCTGCCGCCCCTCCATGTTCTCATACTTTTGTCCTCTCATCTCCCAAGGATGGTTCCACTCACTCTGAGGCACAATTAGTCGTCAAGCCTCTTGGTAATGTGGATCCCTCTAACATAAATATTACTTCTCAACATGGTCTTGTGTTGTCTGTTATGTCAGAACGTTTGTTTGAAGGGGATTTGCCTAAAGGAAAAAGGATGGAATCAAACATCTTAGCAGCAGGGGAGGAATGGGTAATTCAAAGTTTGAAAAATTTAAAGGAAGATGTTCATTCCCCATTCTCTGAAGACTTATGTAAATCACCAGATCCGGTCCCCACTTAGTCTGAACCAGTTTTCGACAAAACTCCAGATCCTGTAGCTCCCATGGACAATCTTCAAGAAAATCTGGAAGACTATGATGAGGTTTCTCTCTCTTGGAAATGCAAAGGATGTAGAGGTGAAAATGCTCCTGATGAAGGTAACACAAACCTTGTTGTTCTAGACATCGACATAAATCTTCCGGCTACTGAAACACACAGTGAAGAACCAAAGGAGAAAAAAGAAAAAGGAAAAGGGAAACTGGTGGAGGAAGCATCTCCTAAAACAGGTCGAAACTATCCAACCAGGGGATCATAATGAAAATTGTTGGGAGATGCAATGGCAGCAAATAAGTCACAAACCCTTCGCAACCGGCAAAAGAGGAAACTGGGTGGTCCAGGAGAAATGAGTGTTCAGTTTGAAAACCCCATAGTACTCTCGCAGGGGGTAGATTCAAGTGCAACTGAGTCAGAAGACATTGTGAAAGTAGTTGCCAAGCAACGAAAGGAAGCTGATGGCAGAGGAGGTAAAACAACTAAGCCAAGGAATATCAAGAAAAACACCCCAAAAAGGGACCCAAAGGCAAAATCTGTAAAGTCCAATGCTGTGTCTAAGTCCCACAAAGTTCAGGAACCCGGTTCCACAAACAAAGGAGAAGGAAAGAGCAAGGAACTAACACGAGCAGAAAGAATTGATGCGCTCAAAACTCAAAAAGTGCTGAACGGAAGGGTTTTTGATCCGGACATCTTCACAAAGCCAGGTATGTGTTCCCTTATAGACAGTGTCACTCTGCAAGATTGGGAACACCTGTTTGAGCTACCTGTTCCGTTGTTGGATGAGCCTGAAGTTAGGGAATTTTACTACAATATGGACCTACTGGAAGATGGGGGCATCAGGACGAAGGTCCATGATATTGAAATTGAGTTGAATGAGGAGATTTTGGAAATAATTCTGGATGTGCCTCGCAAGGGGATCAAGTCGGTGGAGGGAGAAAAGCTAACCAAAACATTTGTTCAATCAACAACCAAGCATAGAAATGCTAAGTACGCAGGTGTTCCCAAGAAGTATCTCAAAGGAGAATATCAGTTGTACTTCGAATTTGTCAAAAAGGACAGTAGCCTCATCAGCAGGCCTGTTTCTCATGGAGATGCTTGACACTCTTGAAGCAATGAACCTTCCAGCCATCATGTTGGAACATTTACATCGTATAATGACTGTGAAGAATGGTAAGCATGGACTTGCATATGGGTATTTGCTGAACACGGTATTCCAACACTTTGAAATTCCTTTGGGTCGGGGTGTGGCTGGGACTATTAAACAGACTATCTCCATGAACACACTCATTGAATGTGAATGTGTGGAAGGAAAGGTCTGACCTTTTGGAAAGACAAGCGAGGTTGAAGCTGGAAATGGAAGACCTAACAGGCTTACTCTCTGAAAAGGAGGTGGAAATGGTGAGGTTGAAGGTTCTGCTTCAAAAGGAAAAATCCCAAGGACCTGATTCCAGCACAAGCCAACAAGAAGAGTTGGATGCCTTGCGGAGTCAGAATGCAACTCTAGTAGCATCTAATGCATCTCTGAGTGAAGAAGTGAAGTCACTCACCAAGAAGTTGTTACAGGCCCATACTGATGCTGCTCACAACATCTCCATTATTCTGCAATCCCTTCCTCATCCTCCCCCGTCCTAAAAAGTCCTATCCCTGTCCATCCTGTCCTTTTTGTATTGTCCCGTGTGACTTTTGTTTTTGTTGTTGTGATAATCTGAACAGAACAGTTTGGCTGATACTATCTTTCAATCTTTATGGAATATCCTATTTTTAGTTGTGGCTTTTTCTTCTCTAATATGCCTGACTGTTTATTGTTGTGTTGCTCTTAGCTCTGGATTCCCTATATGTTTGCTTAGCATCTCTCGTATGTTTACTGCTCTCTATTTTAATGATGTCAAAATGGGGAATTGCTCTGTATGTATGTTTGTGAGATGTAGCTCTGTGCATGGTGACAAGGGAAATACTCTGTATGTATTGTGTGCATGGTGACAGGGGGAATTATCTTTAGCTCTGTGCATGGTGACAGGGGGAATGGGGTGCATTTGGTTGTTGTGGCCTTTTGAGTATACTAGTATGCAGAGGTGTTTGTTTGACATCATCAAAAAGGGGGAAAATGTTGCAGTCCTGTGTTTTGATGATGACTGGGACATGGTCCATGTTAGAACTGCTTCAGTCGGAGTCTATAGTGGTGAACAGCTGTAAAGGCCGTCTTGTCAGCTGGTTGGTGAAGGACATCGTACTCCTCCAATGAGAATGAACGAGGTTGTTTCTTCAGTGGACAATACACAGCCTTGTGGGTCTTGATATATTGAACAAACAACAACAACAATGGCATTCACTCAAAAGGGCTAACATTGCTTTCTGAAGAACTCAAGCTTTCAACTTCAACTGCCTAGGGACCTGATAGAGTTATCAAGCGTGTCTTAGAGCTGTGTTGAGTATTTGCTTGTAATGTGCTTATCCTGTAAGATTCATTTCTAAGTTATAAGGAAACGTGTCAAAATTTGTGTGAACTAATAGCAGGAACACATTTAGAGTTAAGTGTGTGTCTTGCAAGTGAAGTTTATATTAATTAGAGTTAGTTAATATAGTGGGCAATGGAAGCATTGCTTTGGCTCGTCTGAAGTAATAGAGTTATTACTTTGTTAGAGATTGAGAGGTTGATCTCTTGTGGTGATTGTTGAAGTCTGTATTCACTTGTTGCTTGATATCAGTGAAAATAGTTGAAAATCCTGTGTGACAGGTCGTGATTTTACTCCCTTGAGCAAGGAAGTTTCCACATAAAATCTCTTGTTCTTATTGTTAAATTCTTTACTGTTTTCTTGTCAACTGTCAACCTGGTACCGCACTTCATTACAAAATACTGTGTTTCATCACCTATTATGCTATTTTTACGTATTACGGATTCACAAATTTTAGTATTTTTTACACATGTTCAAACATCCCTTTTATTTAGACTCATGGATAGATTAAGTCACTTGGATAACAGTCATGTTCATTTTTTCATCATACACTTGAATTGATATCAAATGTTTAATACTTATTTGAAGTGATATCAAGTGTTTAATACTTATTTGAAGTGTTTTTTATTTCATCCCAAAAAAAGTGTGTTTTTATTGTTGACATTTCTTATTTAAATATAAAGCTCTCTATAGGAGATTTAAGCATTGTAGGTTTTTGTTTCTGTAATGAGTGTTTGCTATATTTAGTGTAACTATTTTTTATATTCATCCAATGTAATGAAGGCATCGGATTATGAGTAAAATATGCTAACATTTTACATTAATTAGTATATTTGTCTACAACTAATTTAGACTTTTGAATATTTCATAGTTACTGTTTAACTATTTATGTTACATTTGATTTTTTTGCAGCAATATTGGTTTAGAAGTGCTCTTTAGTTTTATAAAGTAGTTTCGTGCTTATTGTATAATGTAATTTTTTTCCTTTTGTTGTCATCCGCGCATTGCTCGGGCACGTATACTAGTAATCTTAATATTAAAAGTACATTAATACTTGCCCTTTATCGTAATTTGACTCTCAAAAGCACTTTTAAAAAAGATTAGCCAAACACAATTTGCTTATAAAAAGCACTTATCAAATAAATTAGTTAAACACAAATTATTTTTTTTCAAAAGCACTTTTCTGAAAAGTCATTTTAAAAAAGTGCTTATGAAAATAAGTAGTTTTTAGCAGTAATGCCAAACAAGCTCTTAATAGTATACCATCAATTTAGTTATTTCTGAAGAGGACAGAGGGATGTGGACATTTTTGGTCAAATAACACTGATTAAAGCTTTGAGGCGTGACAAATCACTACGTTTCAATAGTTATTGCCTTATTAGGCCTGAAATATATATGCAATTGAATTATAGCTACTTCTGAGAATGCTTCGTATTTATAGAATCTAATAAGGAAACTTACTCAATTAAATAGAATAAATGAACTGGACCTTAAAAGAATCTAAAAGATGGTTTGTCCCACCAATGTGGAAACTTTCCCTTTATATTACAACTATCCTAAGATATGTTACATTGAGAAAGCATTTCCTGAACAGCCACGAGTTGAAAAAAGAAAATGATAACAACTAGAGACTCTTCAATGAGTTCTTCTGAGGTAGGTGTGCTATGCTTTAGTGGCTTAGCCTTTTATCATCACGAAAGGTAAATATTTCTCTGTTTTTAAAACCTTCATACAAGTGACTTGTATGTCGTAGTTTCATCGAGAATATTAATATCGCTGAACAACTCGCAAAAGAAGAAAATGTCATGGATTAATACAATTTGTGTACAGACTATATAGTTGTGGTAATTAGATCAATTAATGATATATGCTTCCAACAAAGTAATACATAGAGTTATTGCTATTGGGTCTAGTCAACTGATATATAGTATTGCAGATCTTGTGCCACTCCACCTGGGCTGGGCGAGAGACTAGACCAACTCACTGCTTACTGTCATGGTTTAAGCTTTAGGCTTCATAGACGGAACTCTGTTTAGGTATTAGGGAGGGGAGGACACCACTCAGCACCGCTCCGTGGGGTGGGGTTCAATGCCTAACAAAAAGGGGCAAAAGCAAAAAAGTGATGTATGGCTAAGGGGAGGAGAGAAAGAATGCATGCATGGAGATTCTGTCTGTCGGAGGTTCGAGAATCTATGAAAGGATATCTAAGGCTAAGGTTACGAAGTAAAGAAAGTCCCTTACTGAGAGAAGTGGTGATCTCGTCTTGCTTGCTGGGAGAGAGGAAGCTTTCGGGCCATCTTTTCCAGCCAGATAGCGAGCTGGACGTTTTCATTGAAGTAGGAAAATTACTTCCACATATATAAGATAAATTGCCCCTATGGGTGGATCGCATTGACTGAGGCTTTGATATTTAAGTTCCATACTTCTACTATATACCTTTTTCGCTATTTTGCTGATTATCGATTTCTTATCTATTTGTATCATTGGTTGAGTCACAACTAGATGGATGATACGCTCAAATTACACTTTGCAATGAGGTATAAAGAGCGGTTACACTTTGCAATGAGGTATAAAGAGCGGTCGTTGTTCAAATTAAATATAGAATACAACAAGATTGAGGTCAAATCCTATCGAGAATATTATTCATAGGTGTAACCGGAATGAATGGTCTTTATTTCTAAAATCCTTACAGATAGTAAATGTTTAAAAGATGTGATTTGTATTATGCTTAGAACTAAAAACTTGACTATTATCAATAGAAATGTGAAACTAAGGCTGTGGACTCCCGTTTTGGGTCGTAACACTAATCTAGTTGCTTTCGTGAAACTCTAGTTAAGTAATTTTGAGATAAAACAACTAACTTCTTTTAGGTACAACTAGAGTCCTTCTAGTTGCTGTTATATTCTTTCTTGACCATTTCACACCCTTCACCATGACACCCTCAAACTTAGGATTTTAGCCTATATTTACATTTTCAACCTATCCACCTCCAAATTTATTCTTTTAGCCTATATTTGCACTTAGGAGTACCTAGACAACTCTAATAATTACAAGGAATAAAGTATTTGGGTGATGTGTAGCTAAACAAGAACATGTAAAGGCTCAATGGGCTAACTAGGTATATATAGAAGGGTAGGTTCTGTTTTCAAGAACGGGGGAGTCTAAAGAGAGCCTAGCATGCATCCTATTCTACGTACACTCAGTGTTTGCCTACCATTTCTCTTCAAAACACATTTCGAGTAATGGTCATTGAAGATATGTGGTTCCATTCCTTGCATGAGAGGACTCAATCAGGTAGAAACCAGTACTTGAGAGCATAATATAAATTTAGCATCATGGTGCTCCATCAGCTTCCTCAGAATTTTGCAGAACACTGCCATCGACATGGCATCAGAAAATATCAGAGAGGCAAGAAATAGAATAAAACGGTATAAAACATCAACTAAGTACTGATTAATTACACAAAAATTTAATTGACAATCATATCCACACAAATCCTTCAAAATCGTACAACTTTATCTAGCAGAATTAAGTGAATGATCAACAAATTTGAAGAATCTCGGAAGAATATGATTCAGAAATAGGTCAAACTACAGTAATGCTTTAGAAACTTACACTGATAGACAGTTATAAATATGATTAACATAGTATCTACCACTTCAAGAACTTAATAAAAGAAACTCATGAATGGTAGCCCAAAAAATCTAAAATCAATCATAACCTCGGAGTTGATTCATCTAAATGCCTCAGACCTGCATAACGGTGAAAATCCAATCAAGAAAATAAAAATCTGATGCAATTTGAGATTAGTCTATAGAGAGGGAGAGAATGAAACATAGAAACATTATAAAAAAAAAAATTAAAAAAGCAAGAGAGACTAAAATGGGTGAAACAATCCTTGACAATTTTTAAAATTATCATACATGAATAACTTATTTTGAAGGGGTAGTTTTGCGTTTAAATAACAGAGAAAGACCTAAAATGTCCCTCAACTATTTGAATTGGTACAAAATAACTCTCATCCATCTTTCTGCCCCCATATACCCCTGACGTCAATCTTTTGGCTCAAAAATACCCTTATGTCTAATGGATCTTACTCATAAGGTGGATGGAGAGCAATATTGTACCAAATCCCATAGTTTAAGGCCATTTTAGACCCTCTTCCGTTAAAATAATTTGAAATTACTTAATATATGAGCTCATATGATTGACTTGATTTTGAATTTCACACTAAATTAAAAATAAAAGGTTAGTCCTCTACTCTCTATACTCCTCTCCCCCCCCCCCCCCTCCACCCACTCCTTTACTTCTCTCTCTTCCAAATTTTTTTTCTATTTGGATCTTGTCCACCATTTTAAATTTAATTTTTTTCAATTTATGACAAAACAAGGGGGAAAAAGGAAGAAAATAACGATGACATTCATATAGAAATAATTAGTTCAATAAAAGATGATTTAATTAAGCAAATATGTATGTATACTGTATTTTTTTTGTCTACCCAAAATTCAAAATAAAAGAATAAAAATAATCATTTCTCCTAGCCTCACCCCCGTCCCACCATGACAATAAACATATTAAAAGAATATGAACATGTGAGTTCATTTAAAGTTTGAGTCTCGAATATCCCAATTAAGAATAAGAGATTAAAAAAAAGAATAAAAAGAGGAAATGAACAAGACATTTGGATAATTGATAGAAAAATTTATATTAATAAAAATAATAAGTTCTTTTAGATGGACAATCAATAGGGGTGAGCATAAATTTTAGTTGGGTTATAATAAATTGGGAATTGATTTAAACTAGGCCAATAGGGAGATATCATGAAACTAATTATTTTCAAGTATATCGGGCCAAAATATGTGATTTTATAAAAAAAAATAATTAAAAATATGATTTTTATTATATATTTGAGAAGGGTTTAAATATGAACTAGTGGTGGCAAATGGGCGGGTTGGGTCAAATTGGGGCGGGTTGAAAATGGGTCAACATAAAATGGATAATAATTCAACCCGCCCACATTTGATATGGGTAAAAATTGATTGGATAAAAAATTGGTTGGGTAAAATACTAGTTTACCCATATTTATCCATATGTTCATGAGTGAATAGTACTCTACTTAAGAATTCAACATGGACAAAGTACTTTAATCTTTTTTTAGATGAAAAATGTTGAAAATACTTTATTTAATTTTATTGTATCATAAAAGTAAAAAAAAATCCTATAACTTGTCAATATAAAATAAATTTATGTAGTAACAAGAGGAAAATATTTTTAATTTCAAAATAAATGAATATTTGCATTTTTAGGACTAAAACATGCTTAATGCACTTTAAGCAATGTCAATACTAATACATGATTTGCTTATTTTACACTATTACTTGTTATCCAATATAAAATTAAACAAATAAGAAAATATAATTATAATTAACAAAAGAAATATACATTTAAAAAATATATTTTTTTGGAAGGCCAAAGACTTCACTTTTTCAATTACATAGAAGAATAATTAGTTTTATAGAAAAACATAAAAAGGAAGAGAAGTAACAATATTTTTTTGTGATATCATGAATTTTGAGTGAATAAAAATTGAAAGCTTAACCCAATTTGGCTAATTCATATTTTACCCATAGTTTACCATATTTTACCCATATTTTATGGGTTGAATATGGGTATCAACCCATATTTTACCATATAAAAAATCACTCACCCAACCCATTAAAATATGGACGGGTTACCAAAATATGTGCTCATTTTACCGGCACTAATATGGACCAATCACATTAGGCAACATAATAAATAAATATTTCATCATTTTACTTTAAGGGAGCTATTAAAAATAAGTGCAAATATAAGCCAAAGGATTAACATCGAGGGTATTTTTGAGCCAAAAGGTGGATGTCAAAGGTATTTTAGGGCCTAAAGGTGGATGAAGGGTAGTTTTGTACCCATTCAAATACTTGAGGGGCATCTTAGGCCCTTCTCCATTTAAATAATTAATACCTGCATTGCTAATTTAGTAATCGAGATTACACAAAATTGGAGCTAGAAAAGGAATAGGTTGAATTTTAAAAAGTACTCTCCAAGGCTAATGTAATTGAGTAAAATTTAATTTGTATCGTACACGAAAGGAACCTCATTTGTGTATGTGTTCGTGATAAAAAGAAATAAGGTACTCTTTTTCAATACATATATGTATCAGGTTGAATAAGACCCAATTTCTTTTGAAATCTTAAATATGCCAATAAAGTCAATGGACATTAGATACACTCATATTACAGAGATTCCACCATCTCACAGAGAGCAAGCCTAGATGTAAAATATAAATGTACTAATCTTTTTGAAGATGAAAACATAAAAGAAAATTAATAAGTGTATAAGGGTTTTCTTTGATTTATCACTTTCACAATGTTCACTAGTTCAATAAAAAAATTCAATTGATTTACCAATCTAGGCAACATAAAGCATCATTAGAGATTAAGAATGACAAACAACTGACATAATAACATAAGAACTCCATAACCTTTTATTTTGTAATCTAAAACCTCATATAAATGGATAACTAAAGACTAACAACAAGTGACTTCATAAAAAAGACAAGAATTGAGCATAATAGAAGACTCGGTCATTGGTAAAGTTTTCTCCAAGCATAGTTTCAATTTCAAGAACTCTAATTATCAAATCCATGATAATTATGAGTTTAAGATTCCTCCTCCTCTTCTGGCTCAGGGGCAACATTTAAATCAAACTTCAGATGCTCGGCCAGAATAGCACTTTGTGTTTCTTTTTTAATTTTCTCTACCCGCAACTTCAATGCCAGCTTCTGCTCCTCCGTGTGTTTATCTGGAGGTATTTCGGAGCCAGGGTGCATAATCTTATGCATTAGTATTCGTTTTTTATCTTTCTCGTTCCATGCTTGTAATTCTTTATGGAGATCTTTCAATGTCTCAAAGTCATTTGATTTGTGATCACGTTGGCGATCCTCTAGTTTCACTTTGAAAGATTTGTCAACTATTTCTTCTATGCTTGTGGAACCATACAAACATGGTTTTTCACTTGGTGAAAAAAGCATAACACCAACATCTGCTCCAGTCCGAGTTGCAAACTTATCTGCATCCTGAAACAAAGTTTTTTTTTCTTTTTGAGAAACTCACAGTGCGTGCTTTCTCAGATTCAATCAACTTCATTTCAATCTTTTGCTTGCCTTTTTTGGTCTCATTTTTCATTGCAAAAGAAAATAATATAAAGAAGAAAGTAAGATGTTTTTGTTGAATAAGGCTTAGGAATTTTAAGAGGAACACTTGTGTAATTTATAGTAGGTGCGTGAATGTATTTCTCACGAGTATTGTAATGCTTTCTTGTTATGAGTGTAGGTATCACGTGTATTGTCATGTTTATTTAATGCTATCATATTATGAGTCTAGCTATCACGTGTATCGTCACGTTTGTTTATTGCATTCATATTATGAGTCTATTATCACTTTTATTTAGTGTTTTCATATTATGTGTTTCTATTACAAGATTACCTTGTAACTCAACAAAAATTATGAAGTCTCAAGGTAATAATGCCGAATTGAACTTAAAGACAAATAAAAAATAAACAATGCTTACATATATAATGGTAATTCGAAAGGTGGGCCAATTGGAGCAATGATAGAGTTATCTCTTTGTGACCTATAGGTCACAAGTTCGAGCCGTGAAAGCAACCACTAATGATACTGTCAATTGTGCATCACAAACCAAATCATTACCAAGACTCTACTAATGCATGATGTTTTATGCAATGGACTGTATTTCTTTTAATACAATGTTAGTGTTAATTCTTTTGGAATTCCACATCGAATGGGTAAAGGTTACTTGGTCTCCTTATATGGTCTTGAGAAATTCTTCCTTCATGAGCTAGCTTTTGAGGTTGAGTTATGCCTAAGATTCACTTGTTTAACATGGTATAAGAGTCAGGTCCATCCCAATTTCATTGTTTATCGATGCCCCCGGCCCCCCTCTAATCTTACATTGGCCACAGTACTCATAATATTCAGTTCTAGATATGCGAGGAGGGAGGAGGGAGTTGGAGTTCCACATCGGATGGGTATGGGTTACTTCGTCTCTTTATATGTTTTGGGTAATCCTCTTCTCATGAACGAACTTTTGTGATTGAGTAAGACCCAAAATTCATTTCTTTACATGTTCTCAGAGTCAAACGTACTCCCATTCATTATATTGTCTATTCTTAAGATGTTTGGTTCTAAATATGCTTTGGGTGTTGGAGTCCCACATCAAACTAGTACGAATTACTTGATCTCCTTATATGATTTTGGGCCCTCTCCTCATAAACTAGCTTTTAAATTAGAGATAAAGCATAAGTACCCCCTTAGACTATGACCGAAATTCGAGAGATACACCTTAACTAAACTAAGGTCCTATTACCCCCCTCGAACCCATTTGTTTTGTAATTTTGTACACCTTTTTGGCTTACGTGGCATTCAAACAACTCCCATGCGCCTCAACTACATGGAGTCACGGAGTGTGCCACATAAGCCAAAAGGTGTACAAAATTACAAAAAAATAAAAAAAAAATGAGTTGAAGGGGTAATATGACCTTAGTTTAATTAAGGTGTGTCTCTGGGATTTCGGTCATAGTCTAGGGGGTACTTGTGTCTTATCCCTTTAAATTATTACAAATGAAATTTGTCATACAGACAACCAAAAATAGGTACAAACTAAAATCAAGTTAGCTATAACGATTATGAAACTAAATTGCCTTATCTACGTATTAGGTAATCTAATCTGCGGACTGCGGTAATTTGAAGTTTGACATTTGGAGAATGCAATATTTTTTGTCCACAAATGTTGGATTGAAGAAAGAATGTTTTTTTTTCAAATCGAGTATCTTTACTCGATCTGGATGCTCAGATTACAGATATTTTAGGAATCACCAACAAAAATCTAACATCATCTCAGATTATGAATGGGAAGCCATTTATATATACATCATTGAGACATCACGGAAGTGAAAGACATTCAAGGCTGAAACATTCATCTAATCTAGGCCAAGATGTCTAAACTTTTCAGTACGATAATAATTCATGAATAACTTCAACAGATGTAACAATACCCCAGATTACTAATAGGGAGACATTCCTACCAACATCACTGGGCCACTGCACAAGTAAGTATTGAACCTTAGCGGGAGCGAGGAGCACATATTTTTTATTACTGACTTTTGTGAGGGGCACATGCTTCTCAGTACTGACTTGTATGAAATTGGCATGATCCGATGAAACAATTTTTAAGTATAAGGCATGGTAGGAGAAGACATTTATAGAAGGCCTTTTGAATGATATCACTGCACACCATATTATAAATTAACTGATATGTGCATATAGCCGTGTGATAGCCTAGTGTAATCGTTTAGAAAAAAACCAAAAACCCCAAATTTAGAAAACATGTACATTCATATATCATGCATCACCAAATTGAAACTCACATAGGAACATATACACATCCCAACACGCTAAATCGCACAGAACAGAGACCATCATAATTAAATATCCGACCAAGAGCCAAGATAAAATATAGAAAGAAATCCAAAAATCAAATCATCACACCCAAAAACAAAGAAAGAGAACACACACCTAGAAATGAAAAAGATACATATCGGCAACGAGATGCAGCACAGCCGAGAAGACTCAGGCAAAACTAGCAGTGGCAAAATTAAACCCAATCTGCCCAACCGATTTGAGTTTGGGCGGGTTATTGGCCTGTTCATTAATTAGATCAACCCATTTCAACCTAACCTATTTCAATCCATTAAAAATTATGTTGATATGTAATCTGAATCGACTCATGAGAAATTTTGTCAAAATATTTTTTAAAAATTTTTCTTTCAATTTGATATGTCATAATTAAGAAAAAATAAACTTATTAGGTAATAAAACAATTTAAAAGAACAAATAAAATAATTAAACTTAATAAAAATTGGGTTGGGTTGGTCTTGATCCGTTATATAAACCTAATTCATTCTGACCCAACCCTTTTCAACCCAAACAAATTTGAGTTGGATAGGGTCTTGACCCAATTGTTGTCTTAACCCATTATGACCGCCCAAATTTAATTCAACCCGTCCAATTGCCACCATAAGCAAAAAATGAAAAGTGTTTATGGCAATCTTATCTGTTAAGCAGAAAGTACGTATGTGTAGTTGTTGCACAGAAGTGGACAGACCATAAGCAAGCGAAAGGATTAAAATACCCCTATGGTGAAATACACATATCAATGAAGAGGCCTTTGCTTGTAGCCTCTTCTACTAAGTAGTAAAATAGTAAAAACATTCTTCATATACATATATTTAAAAGGTAGAAGTCATCGGTGGCCCTTAAAGTTGGCACCATGTTTCACTTAGACACCTTAACTGGACTATGTTCATTTTAAACACCTAACGTAGGGCCTCGCTGTGCCATTTTAGCACTTTTTTCACAAACTTCTGTTGACCATAGGCGCGTGTGACACAACCTATCTACGTGGATTAACTGACCAATTACATTATGCCAACTCCTAAAGCCTTTTACACATCATTTTTTGTTCAGATTAAATGTCAGCTTTGATCTTTCAACTCCCTTTCATGTCGCTTTTCTCTCTTCTCCGATGAAACCCTAGGTAGCTTTATCTCCGATTGCTTTGTTTTTCCTTCAATTCGTAGTTAGTACTAACTATTGCTGTATTTTATGTCGCCATTTTCAGGTTGAAGGTTGAAAATCAACTATTGATATTTTGTTGGGCTTTACGACATTGGAGAAATTGAAGGTTCTACCAACTTGTTCTTGTGTTTGTCTGTTTTAATATTGAAGAAGGTGTATTTTGTTTGTTGATTCCGCTTTCTATATTATCATTTTGAATTTAAGTTTTGGCATAACTAGTGTTGATAAAGTAAGGGGCTTTTTGGGTATTTCCTTTTGTTGGGACTTTTCGGAATATGGACAACTATATTTTAACCTGTTTTCATCATGGGGGGGGGGGGTGTTGTCGGAAACACTAACCCTACTTACCAAGGGGAAGTAGATGTAGTTGGTGCTGCCATATATAAAGATCATTTTAGTCTTGTCGAGTTCCTTTCATACACTAAAGACCTTGGGTATACAAATGTGAAGGAATTTTACTGTCAAAATGAAGATAACAATGATTTAGTTCAAGTTACTTCTGATATTCAATTGTTAGACTTTGTGAAAGACTTGATAGATGGTGATGAGCTTCATGTGTATGTGATCCATGAAATTGATGAGTTGAAGGAATTGCCTACTCCAGGTGGTCTTTTAGCATGGTCTGGTGGAACTGTGGAGAATGAGGTTGTTTCAAATTTGAATGAAGATGATTCAGATCTGAATGGAGTTGATATAGATCTGCCTGGAGCTGATACAGATCTTCCTAGTAGTGACACAGATGTAAATACTATTCCAGATAAAGATGATTCAGATGTTGATGAAGAATTGAGATCCTTTAGGGCTGAAAGGAGAAACAAAAGAAATCCTAATCTTAATGAAAAGAAATCCCAATCCAAGGAAGAAGAAAACAATACCTGAAAAGTACCAATAGGTGAAGCTGGTGTTGACAGAGGCTTTGAAGATATTGGAATAAATAAGAAGGATAGATATGTTGGCAGATTAGGAGGAGATGAGCAGTATATTGATAGCTCAGAATGTGAAAGTGATGATAGCAATGATGTGCTAGATGTAGAAGTTGTTAGGGGTGTTGATCTACCAGGCAGAAGAAAGAGTAAAAAGGTCAGATATGATGATGAATGTACTGTTGCTATTTTTGAACTTAGAATATTTTTGAGAGTGCTAAGGAATTTAGAAAGGCTTTGGCAAAATATGCTGTTGCAAAAAATTATCAAATTAAGTTAAGGCCTAACGAAGCTCATAGAGTGAGAGCTGAATGTAAATTCAAAGAGAAATGCAAATGGTTGTGCTATGGTGCAATTGATAGGGATTCTGGTAACTTCATGATTAAGAACTACCATCCTATACATAAGTGTTCTCCATCAAATAAGAACAAAATGTGCACATCTAAGTTCCTAGCAGATAGATTCAAGGATGAAATAACTAAACAACCATCATTGAGAATTTGGGAAATACAAGAATTGTGCAGGGAGGAGCTAGGACTGTATGTGGGTAGAACAATTTGTTACAAGGCAAAGATGATGATTCTTAGAGAGACCATGGGTGACTGGAATATGGAATTTGCAAGGTTGTGTGATTATGCTGAAATTATAAAACAGACCAATCCTGGTAGTTCTCTTTGGGTAAGGATGGATAGAGAAACTGTACCTGGAAAGAATTTGTTTGTGTACTTCTTCAACAACAGTTTGTGGTGATACAAGTAGAGTTAAGAGGGCGAAGGAAACTGCAAAATCAAGCCAGCAACCACCATTTGTGGATACAAGTATTCCTATTACAAGAGGAATAACCAGTCAACTACCTCCAAGGAGAAGAGACACTGCTGGACCAAAAAGAGGAAGAGTTGCAACTGGAGAAGATTTTGCAAGAGGGGGACCAAAGAGGCCAACTAATGGTGGATCAAGTAATGTTGGATTTGGAATCTACTCCAGTGCAAGTGGAACCCAAATGCTGAATGTAAGTTTGTCTCAAACTTTGTCTCTTAATAAATGCAAGTTTATATATTAATTTTGATTTTTTCTTCAAAAAACAGCCTGAGACTTCAAGTCAAAGAAATCTACCAACAGGTTCAAGTTATAAGGATGAAAGTTCAACAGGTATAGACCTTGGCTTTAAGCCTAGAGGCTTGAAATGAAAAAACAAAGATGTTGTCACCACCTCCCAATTGCAGCAAATGGCAAACAAAAAGAAGAAGTAACACCAACTTAGAATAGGTTGATTTTTGGCCTTGATTTTGCTGTGTAATGTGAATTACCAAACAATTATTGTTTTTGGATTATGCTAGCTTTATTTTGATACTAGTAAACACTTTTTTTGAAGGTTGTAACCTTGAATGGTATGTAGCATAATGCTAACTTTGAGCTTATTATGGAGCATGCAATATAACTGTCTACGTTTTGAGTACATTTGGGTGTCAAATTGTGACGAATTTTCTAATTGCTTTTGGTGTTACATTGTTAGAACGAAGTTGAGACTTTTATGTAGCCAAAACAAAAAAATTACTATAACAATAACATTTTATTTCATCCAAATGATGAACGAAGTTGAGAATTTCATTTCATCCAAAATGCACATTTACATCAAAAATTTACAGCAACAACAACATCAAAATACTACTAAACTTTAAGAACACTAACAATAAATACTATTATACCTCAAGAACACTAACAATAAATACTACTAGACCTCAAGAACACTAACAATTAGGCTTCAAAATTAATATTCCAAACATCACCAATTCAGTAGCAATGGCACCAACAATAAATATATTTCTTGCTCGATTTAGTTTTTCATCTAAAGCCTTGACTTTCTTCAACAAACCCCACATCACCCTGTTTGCTTGAGGAGGGTGTCGATCTTCATACCAATAAAAATAATCACAGTCACCCATTTTCTGTAAAACCAATAAGAAGAATTAGAGAAGCCAAAAATTAATCATCTAATTAACTTAAAAGAAAAGAAAAACAGAAAATTTCACCTTTGAAATTCTACAAGTAAAAAACCTATGCCCTGGATTTAATTGGGTCCAAGAAGTCTTTAATAGGGCTTCATTACCACATCTACAATATCGGACTTCATCCACAGATGCTGACATGGAAGAGTTGCAGAAGCTCGACATGGAAGGAAATAGAAATAAAGAAGAAGGGCAGAGAAAAATTAGGTTAAAATTGAAGAAGAAGAGAGAAAAATGAGGGTATAAATAATTAGTGGAGTAATATTACCGTTAAAGTCAAGTTGGCTGCCACATCAGACGAAAAAAATGATTTTACACACCTTAGATAAGTGAAAATCACGCGGCCTGCCAACTGTGAAAAAAGTGCTAAAATGGCATAGCGGGGCCCTGCGTTAGGTGTTTAAAATGAACATAGTCCAATTGAGGTGTCTAAGTGAAATATGGTGCCAACTTTAGGGGGCCACCGATGACTTCTGCCTATTTAAAAAGCTGACTCGCACGAAAAAAATGAATAGTCATCTTAAAATTCAATTTATTCCTCAAGTACACAACCTATGCAGTATATCACGAGATATAAAGCACAACCATTTAGCATTACAACTAAGCGTATAAAATTATTTAAAAAAAGGTGCATAATTAAGATGGAATATAGCTATTAAGGTGGATTTCCTACCCAAGAATCAAGGATAACCTCAACAAACAACAACTATCAAGTGTAATTTCACAAGTAGGGTTCGAAAAAGGATGGTGCAAGGATTATCTCAAGCAAAATGATTTTTTTCCTAGGAAAAACTTAGGCTTGAGGAATCACTAAATACTAGAAGTTGACACATACCAACGATTAGTAGAAGAGTTTTGACTTCAAATTTTCTCCAAAAGACATTATACATAATTAGTTTGTACCAAAAGATAAACTATTTAAAAAGCCATTAGGGGATTTTCGTCAGCGATTTTCTAAAGCAAAATACATTAGAAAGTTAATCAGAAGAGATACCAAATAATAATCATCCAAATCGGTAGCTGGATTATTATTTTGTAGATATGTATGTCAAGGTCACAAAAATATACTCATGTAAGAATCTATGAAAAATTTACCCACGAACAAGTGCAATAAGAGAAATTTATTAGAGAAAAAAATTACCACAAAAGAAGTAGAAGGAAAAATGGATACCTGATTTCAAGTCAAGATGAAGATGGAGTATGAGAAGGAAAACCAAGCGTTGGAAGAAGGTAGAAAGTCCACAAAGTAATACAAAAAAATGGGACACGCCCTTAACACCAAAGAAGAGAAGTCGTCCGCAGCTGTTAGCATCGCAGATGGACGACACGTACGTATGTTGAGAGTCATGCTTTTGAACGAAAAACACTGTGAAATACGTAAAATAACCCTGCACGACCAAAGTCACATTGACTGAAATGCCCTTCATCGTCCGAAGGAACTCACTCTTTTATTGAATGATGACTAGATGTGAGATGCCTGTGCAAGGAACAGGCCCGAGCAATTTAGATCGACTGTTTATCAATTCCAACTCATGTTTGTAAATAAAAAACTAAATTTCATTTCATGAGTCCAGATTGAAATTATAACTTGAAATTGACCGAACAAAAAGTAAAGTCAAGAGACGAATAAAAGTATCATTCAAATATCTTTCTTTTTTCTAAATATTGATACACCAAATACTGAAACAACACATTGCAAGCATACCGCAGGATACTTGAGTAGTAAAATATTCTTGGTTGCATGCAAAAGCAAAAGTTGTGTTTCTGGACAATACATCAAGTAGGAAGACAACATTAGAACCTACAACAATACAAACACAAGCTAATAAACCACATACTTCAATAGGAAAATGAAAATACAATTTCAAAACCAAGCTTAAATAAGAACCTAACATTAGTATAGGTAATACTTGTCAGTTAGGAAAATAAAATTAGCACCTTGAAGCAGTTTACCATGTACAACTTCTCCTAACTTTCTCATTGAGATACAATATGACATGGTAACAAGTAGCGCATTCAATTATTGAAAATGAAAATACAATTTCAAAACCAAGCTTAAATAAGAACCTAACATTAGTATAGGTAATATTTGTCAGTTAGGAAAATAAAATTAGCACCTTGAAGTAGTTTACCATGTACAACTTCACCTAACTTTCTCATTGAGATACAATATGACATGGTAACAAGTAGCGCATTCAATTATTCCTAAGTTTTTCATTGAGCCTAAAACAGGAGATAGTAAACCATCAATCGTCACAGATGCTAGGATCATAAAAAAGAAGTGCAGTGAAATAGCACTTCATCGATTTGTATAAATATGTTTTTTGGGTGCAGTGTAAGTCATATATATTATATCGCTCATAATGCTGGAAGGAAAACAATCAAAATTGTGAGAAAGTACTCAACACACTAGGGATGATGGTAAAGATCTATGAAAGCAAGTTATGTCAAGTTTAATGTATACATGAGCTTTGAATCGTCAAAATTGAAAGAAAAATAGATCATTGAGAAGATATTGATGATCCTATCTTTAAGGAGGAGGATCTCGCTTTAGGTGATATAAAAAAAACTTTTAACATTTTTCTACCTTTGGTTAAAATATGTCCTTGCTAACACACCTAAATGACTTCTCTCCTTAAAATTATTTCTCAAATCTAGTCAGCTTTGGCATTTCTAATAATTGGCATGGATAGAGTAAAGGGAATTTAATCAAAATTTCGGTCTCCTAGCAAATACAACATATATTGATGTTAATGTGTCTCACAAAGTGCAACTTAATAGGGCTTTGATCGACCTCATTTATTCTATGTTGTTTATGGTGCTCATGTTCAAGCTCAAGCTTTGTAGAAACACTATTCATAGTCTTATTATAACTGATCTCACATTGTTTAACCAATAAGAAAACTAATATATGACTTATGAGATGCTTTTTACCAATTGACTAACCTCTTGTTCTTATCAAATCTAAACACAACAGTAGTCTAATGAATAAAGTAATTCATTCCAAGTGACAATTTTTATAGTCTAAACACCATGTTTCTATGATAAAACTCCATCTTTTACTACTTCAGAATCTTCCTGAGAAATTAGAAGGTAGTGATAGCCATTTTAGATAACAAACGTGAAAAGATGCATCCATAAGTAGGCAAGTACAAAGATTACCTCATGCCTATGCTTCTTCATTGAAGCTTCTTGTGTTTATAACTGCTCAGAAGAATGGGAAAGAAAATATGGTTGAGATGAAGGACGTGAAGATTGATTGTGTTGGAGGGGCACAGTGTGCGACATGCGATTTATAGGATAAAGTACGTCAAAAAGCTTATAATTGCAGTAGAAAGGTCCATGTCACTATACAACTAATGAAACACATAATTTATAAATGCGGATAAACTATTAAGGATATGGAACAAAATTATGGATTGTTGTATAATTTAGAATCTTCACATGAAAATCAAAATAGGAACATAGTTTTGGAATCGTTGGATTTAAGAAGTTGAGTGTTCCTAAGTCTCAACTGTTGTTGTAGTATAAATTGATATCACATATCAAGAATTTTATTATTTAAATATTCACTAACAACATTAGTTGCATCAGATATTTTACATTATTGCATGCATAGGAAACATTGTGCAGACTGTCAAAGGTGTAATTGCTAAAGCTAAACTCATTCGGAATTGCGAGGCCTAATTCATCATTAATCAACCTATTCAACCAAATGTATACATAGGTTGTGGCAACATTATTACTATCAACTATCAAAAGTGGATTCCCAATCCGAAAAAGTAATAAAATAGTTTAACAAGCTTATACAAATACAAATTTGTGTAGATAAATACAGCATGTCATTGTAATTCCACAAATAATTAGGTCTAGTCCAGATAAATACGAAGATAAGAAAATTATATTGGTACGATGAGAGAGACAGAAGATAAAGGCGTAAGAGAAAGAGCAAAACACTATCACATTTCTTACCTCACAACAGGCAAAGTAGATTCTATATATAGAAAGAATAATATCAAAAAGAAAGAACATGAACAAAATTCTTGACACAATTTTAAACAATAATTCCACAAGCATATGATCTTAATTATTATCATATTGAATACATACTTATCATTGTTCTCTTTAAATTGTAAATATCGTTTGCAAACAAACAACTCTTACCTTAAAATAAAATGCTAAAAGAATTTTGAAGGCAAGCAAACAAAGGTATTACTATAAATGATCTGACACCGAAGTCAGCTTAAGTCTTTACACAACACAGACCATCCACAGTACATACCATTTGAAGTAATTCAGGTACTTGTGATACTCAATAACACTAGAAATAACTCGTATATCTAGATTCTTTTGGGAAGGTCTATTCAAAGAAATGGCAAATACTACATAAATGTCATCTGATGGAGTTGGAGACTGATCAGCTGTGAGAAACTTGTAATGAACTCTGGAATGATCACTTCTCAGGCCTATTTCCTGAACATTGAAAAAGTAACTAGACAAGGACAAACAAAACAAGTTATATGAAATGTCGAAATTAGCTGGTTCATGTGAAAGTACAATTCCATGAAACAGGCTGCAACGGATATTGATTTTTGTGCTGACTTATTTTGGAAGTTTCAAACCATGATTCTTCAATATCAGGGGATTATGCCTCTAGCCAGATAGGATTTCTTCGTATTGTGATAAATTGCTTTTATAAGTTAGTTTACCTCATTTTTTTCCAATTTTGTGGCTCTCCTTTTGTAGGATTTTTTAGCATCATACTATTTTTCTTATTCAACCAAGTTCCATAATCATTTTAGGATCACCTGGTCCAAGGAAAAGGAGGAAAGAATAAAATGTGTGAACAAGCAATATATATATTACTAAAAGCATAATATTTTTTGCTTAACTGAACACTTACCTTCCATTTTCATTGGAGCTTCGAAGATTCCTTTAATAAGTTCAAGTTTGACCCTAAACAATTGGTAATATGCAATTCATGTTTGTTTACACCCAAATGAAGATTGGAGGTGACAAGCAATACCTGCTAGGCTAAATTGTTGGGTTTTAGGCCTTTTTCCCTTCCTATGTGGATAAATAAAAGTCCAAGGTTTTGGGTCTCCCTTCCTTTCTTTTGTGGATAAATTTGAGCCCAATTGGAATAACCCACTTTACCCATAAGCCCAATATTATGGTGCATTTATAAGACTTTATTTTAGGTCTTATTTTGATGAATCATAAGAGTTTTGAGAGCAGCCATATAGAGAGAAAAGAGAGAAAGTGCAGATTTTCGCACAAGCCCTAGTTGCCAATTTCAAATCGCGATTCCCGCTTCGTTTCTTGTCCGATTGAGCTGATTTTTGGACATCTTGTTCCTTTCAACTTAATCTTTCAAGTTTTGACTTGGGTTTGTTCTGCAATTACCTTGTCGTGCACATTTATTTTGTGTTTGTCTTTCCCAACAAAGTAGTATCAGAGCATTAGGTTGTTGTGATTGTCTATTTGAATGATGGAGTCAATTATGAGCAAGATGGTTTGTTTGAATGGTAGTAATTATCATACTTGGAAAGGCAAGATGAAAGATCTTCTATTTGTTAAGAAAATGCATCTACATGTGTTTGCCTCTAACAAACCCGAATCCATGAATGATGAGGATTGGGAATTTGAGCACCTGCAAGTTTGTGGCTATATTAGACAATGGGTTGAAGATAATGTTAGAAATCACATTGTTAATGAGACACATGCTAGAAGTTTGTGGGACAAGCTAGAGACACTATATGCTTCGAAGACTGGCAATAATAAGTTGTTTCTGTTGAAACAATTGATGAACATCAGGTATAACGAGGGCACTCTTATTTCTGATCATATTAATGATTTTCAGGTTGTTCTTGATCAGCTATCCGAAATGGGTGTAAAATTCGATGAAGAAATTCAGGGACTATGGCTTCTTAATACTCTGTCAGACTCTTTTGAAACTCTTCGAGTTTTTTGAGTAATTCTGCTCCCAGTGGTGTTGTAACCAGGGAATATGCTAAGAGTGGTGTCTTGAATGAAGAGATGAGAAGAAGATCTCAAGGTTCATCTTCTTCAGTTTCACACTCCGTTGTTTTGGTAACTGAAGATAGGGGGAGAAGCAAGTTCAGAGGTCAGAATGACAGAGATAAAATTAGAGGAAAGTCAAAGTCTAGATTCAAGAATGTTACATATGACTATTGCCACAAGAATGGGCATATCAAGAAATATTGTTTCAGGTACAAGCGAGATATGAAACAACAAAAGAAAGATGACGACAATGAAAATCGTGTTGTTGTTGTTGCTAATGATGAACTTCTTGTTTCTTGTGATGAAAATGCCGTTAATCTTGTTTGCGATGAGTCTAGCTGGTTTGTGGATTCTGGTGCTACTTCTCATGTCACGCCTAGGAAGGAATTATTTTCTTCTTGTACTCCAGGAAATTTTGGGATGTTGAAAATGTGCAATAATCATGAGGTTGCAGTTCTTGGCATTGGGACTGTTTGTTTGGAAAGTAACAATGGTTCCAAACTAGTTCTCAATAATGGCAAACATGCTTCAGATGTTCGCTTGAATTTGATTTCTGTTGGATACCTTGATGATGAGGGTTATGTTAATACCCTTGGTGCTGGCCAGTGGAAGCTTACTAGAGGTTCGATAGTTGTAGCCCGTGGTAACAAGTTGTCTAACTTGTATATTTTTCAGGGCTCCATTTGTAGAGGCTCAGTAAATTTAGTGGAGAATGATACTTCATCAGAGTTATGGCATAGAAGACTAAGTCATATGAGCGAGAAGGGGATGGACAATTTGGCTGAGAAGAATTTGCTTTCTGGAGTGAAACAAGCAAAGTTGAACAAATGTGTTCATTGCTTAGCCGGTAAACAGAAAAGAGTTTCTTTTCAGAGTCATCCACCTTCGAGGAAGCTTGATTTGCTGGAGTTCGCACATTCTGATTTGTGTGGTCCTTTTAAGGTAAAGTCTCATGGCGGTGCACTTTACTTTGTGACTTTTATTGATGATCATTCTCGCAAACTCTGGGTATTCTCTTTGAAGTCCAAGGATCAAGTGCTTGATGTGTTCAAGAATTTTCAGGCCTTGGTTGAGAGATAGACAGGGAAGAAATTGAAATGTATCCGTTCTGATAATGGTGGTGAGTATATTGGTCCTTTTGATAGTACTTCAGAGAGTAGGGTATTCGGCATCAGAAAACTCCTCCAAAGATTCCTCAGCTAAATGGTTTAGCAGAGAGGATGAACAGAACTCTAGTTGAGAGGGTTAGATGTATGCTTCAGATGCTAAGCTGTCAGATTCCTTTTGGGCAGAAGCACTTAACACTGCTGCATATGTTATCAATTTATCTCCTACTGTTGCTTTTGAATGGTGATGTCCCTGACAGAGTTTGGTTTGGTAAGAATGTTTCTTATGATCACCTTAAAGTTTTTGGGTGTAAAGCCTTTGTGCATGTTCCTAAAGATGAGAGGTCAAAGTTGGATGTTAAAACTAGGCAGTGTATCTTTGTTGGTTATGGTCAAGATGAATTTGGCTGTCGTTTCTTTGATCCAGTTGAGAAGAAACTTGTTAGAAGCCGTGATGTTATGTTCTTTGAAGACCAAAAAATTGAAGATCTTGACAAAGTTGAGAAGGTTGATTCTCAGAGCAGTGAGAGCCTAGTTGATGTTGATCCAGTTCCTTTGACTATTGCACCTGATGAAAATCTTCAAAATGATCAAAGTCAAGATGATATTGAAGATGGTGATCATATTCAGAATGACCAGTATGTCGTTGATGCTCCAGTGCAAGACGATGTGGTTGGTGAGGAACCAACTATTATTGATGCTCCAGAGAGTTCTCTAAGAAGATCTACTAGAGAGAAAATACCTTCTTCTCGTTATTCTCCCAATGAGTATGTACTCTTAACTGACGGGGGAGAACCCCAGAGTCTTGATGAGGACATGGAAAGTGAAGAAAAAGAAAGGTGGTTTGATGCTATGGAGGATGAAATGAAGTCTCTACATGATAATCATACCTTTGATTTGGTTATGTTACCTAAAGATCGAAAACCTTTGAAAAATAGGTGGGTTTTTAGGGTGAAACATGAAGATGGTAACCCAGTTCCACGGTACAAATTTAGATTAGTTATGAAGGGTTTTAGCCAGAAAAAGGGAATTGATTTTGATGAGATATTCTCTCCAGTTGTGAAGATGTCATCTATTCGTGTGGTTCTAGGCTTGGCTGCAAGTCTGGACTTAAATATTGAGCAAATGGATGTTAAGACTGCTTTTCTCCATGGTGACTTGGATGAAGAAATTTATATGGAGCAGCCGGAAGGCTTTGAAGTCAAGGGAAAAGAGAATTATGTTTGCAAATTAAAGAAGAGCTTGTATGGCCTAAAACAAGCTCCTAGGCAATGGCACAGGAAGTTTGGTTCTTTTATGAGTCAGCAGGTCTTCAAAAAGACTTCTTCAGACCATTGTGTTTTTGTGTAAAAATTCTCTGGTAATGACTTCATTATCGTTTTGCTTTATGTTGATGACATGCTTGTTGTTGGTCATAATACTTGCAAGATTCAGAAGTTGAAGCAAGAGTTGAATACGTCTTTTGCTATGAAAGACTTGGGACCAACAAGGCAGATTCTTGGCATGCAGATTGTCCGTGATAGAGATGCCAAGAAGTTGTGGTTGTCACAGGAGAAGTACATTCAGAAAGTACTTCGTAGATTTAACATGGACAAAGCTAAGGTTGTCAGTACACCTTTAGCTATGCACTTCAAATTGAGTACTAAGCATTGTCCTTCCAGTGATGGTGAGAAGGAAGATATGAAAAAAGTTCCTTATGCTTCAGCTGTTGGTAGTTTGATGTACGCAATGGTGTGTACAAGACCAGATATTGCTCATGTTGTTGGTATTGTTAGCCGTTTTCTTTCTAATCTAGGAAGAGAGCATTGGAATGCTGTGAAGTGGATTATGAGATATCTTTGTGGCACTTCTAGTCTGAGTTTGTGTTTTGGGACAGGGAAGCCTATCCTTTGTGGTTACACTGATTCAGATATGGCCGGTGATGTTGATACTCGTAAGTTTACTTCTGGCTACTTGATTACTTTTGCAGGGGGAGCTGTGTCTTGGCAATCTAGATTGCAAAAATGTGTTGTTTTATCTGCTACAGAGGCTGAGCTTATTGCAACTGTTGAAGCTTGCAAAGAGTTGCTCTGGATGAAGAGATTTTTGGGAGAACTTGGTTGTGCTCAAGAGAGGTATGTGCTTTATTGCGACAGTCAAAGTGCTATTCACCTTGGCAAGAATTCTACATTTCATGGTCGGTCTAAACACATTGATGTGAGGTATCATTGGATTCGAGATGTGTTGGATTCTAAGTTTCTTGAACTTGAAAAGATTCATACCAATGATAATGGTTCCGACATGATGACTAAAGCTTTGCCAAGAGGGAAGTTTGAAGAATGTTGCATGATTGCCGGGATGGCGGTCTCCTCCACATAGTCGTTAGGGGGAGGATTGTTGGGTTTTAGGCCTTTTTCCCTTCCTATGTGGATAAATAAAAGTCCAAGGTTTTGGGTCTCTCTTGCTTTCCTTTGTGGATAAATTGGAGCCCAATTGGAATAACCCACTTTGCCCATAAGCCCAATATTATGGTGCATTTATAAGAATTTATTTTAGGTCTTATTTTGATGAATCATAAGAGTTTTGAGAGCAGACATATAGAGAGAAAAGAGAGAAAGTGCAGATTTTTGCACAAGCCCTAGCAGCCAATTTCAAATCGCGATTCCTGCTTTGTTTCTTGTCTGATTGAACTAATTTTTGGACAGCTTGTTCCTTTCAACTTAATCTTTGATTGGAAATTGATAGAGGGTGATTTGGAGTCTCGTAGCTCCAGATTTTTGCTCGTGAACAGTAGCTGCGTTTTGGTGATTTGCTCCTTTTTATTTCTCTAGTTTTTGGTGCTATCTTGTAGTTGTGTTGCTCATTGTTTGGCACTTTATTGGTGGCCATTTTGGAGAACAGTTTTGTAACTCTTGTTGATTATAGTGGAGCTTTGGCCTTGTGGTTTTTACTCTTCACACCGAAGAGGTTTTCCACGTTAAACTTGGTGTCTCGTGTTGATTTATTTTTCTTGCTTGGTTGATTTGCTTGCTGCCCCAAATTGTTTGTTCTTGCATTATTTTGTCTTCTCTTGGTTCAAATAGAAAGGGAAAGTTTTGACTTGGGTTTCTTCCGCAATTGCCTTGTCGTGCACATTTATTTTGTGCTTGCCTTTCCCAACATAAATGACAAAGGAGAACGGGTAGCTGTCAAATATGGCATTTTCATGGAAATCATTCCCTACTTTTTTTTGGTTAACAGGGGAAAATTATATTAGATAATATGCATCAATACATAGGAGTGACATTGCTGAAACGCCAACTAATGGGGTTTGGGGGAGAGGGTAGTCTAACCATAATACTATTACAACTATCCAAATCAAAAGGAGGCTTTTTAAGCCTAACAAAAGGAGTTCCCTCCTTGTCTGCTTCTATTTTGTCTAAGACAAACAATGGTGGAACTTCCAGGTACAAAAAGAAGTTAACTTGTTGCTGCATTGATCCCTCCCTTGCTAGAGCATCTGCCACTTTGTTGGTTTACCTATAGTCATGGTGTATGGGGGGTTCCCCAGTCGCCTGAGTAGATCCCTGCAATCATGTAAAATATTAACATAAGAGGGATGATAATCTGTGATAAGTGTGAGAATTTCCTTACAATCTATGTTGATTTCCAGTGGTACTAGACCTCTTGTTAGAGCTAGCTCCAGTCCCTGCAATAGAGCTGTTAGTTCTGCCTTGATATTATTTGTTATGTGGAGGATACTTATGTATCCTAGTACCCAATCACCCTTCTCATTCCTAAAGACACCCCTCGTTCCCCCTATTCCAGGGTTCCCTCTGGCGGACCCATCATAGTTTAGTTTGAAACCTGTCTGTGGTGGAGTCCAGTGGACGTAGGATGTCGCACTCTTGCTTGATATTGCCATGTTCCCTGTAAGAGCAGGAATTCTATGACATAGTTTAGAGTTTTCTTAGAATTAATATTTGATTTTGTGTTCTTATGGTAGTTTTCGTTTCTTTTTAGCCATATACTCCATATAAAGAAAGGAAAGACATCTTTCCAGTTTAGGGATGTGTGTTTTGTAGTAGCACTTAAATTTTTTATTAAGGTTAACCAGTCAGTATCTTGGCTGGAGATGAAATGATTGACCAAATGTATTATACCTAACTCCTTCCACAAGTTTATTGCATTATTGCATTCTATGAAGATGTGTTTGATAGTTTCTGGTTTATCGCATAGATAGCAGAGGTTGCTTACATTTATGCCTATAGAGTGTAGGTGGCTTCGAGTTGGGAGTCTCTCGTGTTGACATAGCCAGAGGAAGAATTTTATCTTGTTAGGGCATTTAAGGGACCATACCCAGTTGAACTCCCCCAGATCCGTGGTGTCTCCAATTATATCCTTTGTCAGAAACTTATAAACTGAGGATGTTTAGTACACCTTTTGGGTTTGGTTCCCAGATGGTTGTCTTTTTTGTTCCTAGTGAACACTAAAGAAACAAATAAGGTCAAATTGAAAACATAAGTTTCATGTATCATAAAGAAGAAATTTCAGTTATCAATTTGTCAATCTAACAAACCTATGTAACACCCTTTTAATTTTTTTTATGTATGCTTGATTTTTAACACATGTTGCAGTTAACTAAAATTTCAGTCATGTTAGCCTGAATTTTTCAGGTACGCAAGCACTTTTAATGCAAATAGTTGTCTATACTTGTTTTTCTCAATGACATGCAGTATTTGTCAATATTGTTGCAATAAAATAGTTGAGTAAGTTAACATGAATTGAACTTGAAATAGTAAGAAATTGTATCATATGAAAAGTATATCATTCTATATAAGAGAGTTTCCTCAGATGATCAAAAGGGTAATTATGTAATTTTACCCTTGCCCCTCTCTATCCATCGAATATAATTCTATCCCTTTTGCTTTAGCTAGAAAACACGTATTACATACATGTCGCTTTGCTTCTCACCCCTGGCTTTCCTCTATCCTCTTTCCTTTCCCATTGTCACCCAATCTTAATTAGTCTCTATTGCTTCTTCTCATGTTTTTCTGTTTTATTCTCTCCCTCTCTATTAGACCGTGTATATATTTAGTAATCTCAAATTGCATCAGATTTTTATTTCTCTTGGTTTGATTTTCACCATTATGCAGGATTGAGGCATTCAGATGAATCAACTCTGAGTTGGAGTTCCACATCGGATGGGTATAGATTACTTGGTGTCTTTATATGTTTTATGAACGAACTTTTGTGGTTGGGTTAAGCCCAAAATTCTTTTCTTTACATGGTATGAGAGTCAGACGTACTCCAATTCATTATATTGTCTATGCTTAAGATGTTTGGTCCTGAGTGTGCAGAGGGTGTTGGAGTCCCACATCAAATTGGTACGAATTACTTGATCTCCTTGTATGATTTTGGGCCCTCTCCTCATAAACTAGCTTTTGATATTAAGTTGGGTGAAGATTTATTCCTTTAACAAATTCTATCTATGAATAAAAAATAACTGAGGCTTCGATCGCAGGTCAACAAGTGATGACAGGGTTGATTCAATCAAACAGAACCTCAGAGTTGATTCATCTGAATGCCTCAGCCATGCATAACTGTGAAAATCAAACCAAGAAAACAAAAACTTAATGCAATTTGAAATTACTAAATACATGGTTAGACGTCTAGTAGAGAGGAAGAGAATGAAACAAAGAAACATAAGAAGAAGCAATAGAGATTAAAATCGGGTGACAATGAGAAAGGAAAAAGAACAGAGGAAAGCCAGGAGTGAGAAGCAAAGGCATGTATCTGATACGTGTTTGCTATAGCTAAAGCAACAGGGATAGAATTATAATCGACGAACAGAAAGGGGCAAGTGTAAAATTATAGAATTATTTTTTTGGTCGTCCGAAGAAACTCTCCTACATAAAATGATGATGAGATGATATAAGAAGAAAATCTATTCATACTTTTGAATTTTCTATTTGACTAAGCATTTAAGTTGGATTTCTATTAATTAAGCTTATCAAAATATGATCGAAGCTCAACTTTTACAAATTATATATGGTTGTGTCTCATCGATTTTCTTTATTTGTTTGGTATAATTATTTTTTTTAACATCTTATACAAGTAGCTTGAAATCAACACTTAAATGTATAATTTGTATTTGCACATAGATTTATAATTATATCCTACAGATAGATCTAACTTAGACGACTTTCTTGGACCTAACTTCATTAATCTATTTTTCTTTTTAAATTTTTTTACTTTTCCGCCTTCTCATTTTGCTGTAAAAGAAAAGAATCAAAAGGACATATTAAAAATAAAATTAAAATAGTTGATTGCTTCTATTTTATTTACTTTTCCTTTTACTTAAATCAGAGATAGATAATAAAATTTTATTATTAAATGAAACAAAAAACCTCAAACACTATTGAAATGAATTCCTTATAATTTTTCCCATTTCTTTTTTTCCTAAATCAAATTTGATAATTAAAAATTCATCTCATTTTAAGCTTTACTTCGATCTTTTATGATATATATATATATATATGAAACGTGGAAAAGAAGTTTAAGGACCGTAAGTTCAACTTCCACTGTGGTCGATTGGCGGGGCTGTTTAAAACCGAACCGAAATCGATAACCCGAATCGAAAAAAAGTTATTGGTTTATCAGTAATGGCTTATTGGTTTAGTGGTTTTGATAACGGTTTTGATTCTTTTTGTTATCGGGTTATCGGTTCTTAACGGTTTGACCTTTTTTCTTAACGGATTAACCGATAACCCAATAGTAAATTAAATAATTATATTTTTATCATTTTGTATATAAAGTCCTTGACTTAGAGTTTAGTTTCCTACTTTTATTTTTGGCTGTTTCAAACTCTTGGGTATTCTACAATGTAAAAGTGTTTGCTTTTTAGCAAGATGTTATTTGTGAACTCATGTGCATGGTTCATTTGGTTTGTCACCTTGTTTCTAAATGATTTTTAATGACTTTTTTTTTGTGTCAAATCTTAACGGTTAAACCGATAACGATCAATAACCGATAAACCAATAACCGATAAGTCAATATCTTATTGGTTCTTTAACGATTTAGCATCTCTACAAATCAATAACTAATAAGTCAAACCGATAAACTTTAAAACCGAACCGACCAATACGCAGCCCTTTGGCCTCCTCCTCCTTTTTCTCTGTTATTTCATTTCGTATAGGTCCTATATAGGACCTAATTTTTTGTTTAAAAGTCTCACACATTTTTTTTATTCACCTATAAAAAAAAGAATAATTTTTTTTTAAACCTAAAACTATAAAATTTATGCAGACGTTTGTCGGAAAATTAAATATTATTTATTTTATTTGATATTATTAAAATTTAAGTAATGTTTGATCATATTTTTTTCAAAATATACTTAGAATTGAATGCACTTTTTCTAACATAGATTTTTTTTAAAAATTTCTAGTATAATATGTAGTAGCTTGTATATAATATTATATATATATATATATATATAAAATAAAAATTATTAATTTTTATCCTAGTATAATTTATCCTAATTTTTTAAAAATGATCCCAATTAAATTATTATTTAATATTTTTTAGGAAAAATATATTTAAAGATAATTATTTACAAATATTATAACTAAACACAAGTTCATCTTCAACTCCAATTTTAAAAATTCTAAATAAAGTGAAATCAAAATTTTGAATATTATATTCAACTAAATTTTAAATTATATTTAAAAAATTTACTATCAAACATTAACTTTTAAAAAAAATTAAAAAATTGAATAACTGTATGTATATGTACAGGTGACAATTTTTTTAATGAGCTTCTTACATAATTGTATATGAGATCATTTATCTAATTGAATAATGTAATGTATTGATATTGTACAAATATTATATAATTATATAGAATTATATATCTGAGATATATATATATTCATATATGTTATTTATATAAAATTTATACATGGCACGAGTTCAACTTTCTCAACAAGCTGATTTTTTTTTCAACTCCTACTAACTCAAATTTTCTCTAAATAGTCTCAAATTATCAAGAATATATATATATATATATACTCTTCACAAATTATTATTAAATAAAAGTTTAAAACTTTCATGCGTAAATGTACTTAAATACAAGTGAAAATTAAGTTGAAAAACAGGTTATAAGTTATTTTTCAAATTTAAAATATAATTTCCTATAAAACTTTTAAATTTGAAATTTTCATAACCAAATCATAATTTTCAAATAAAGTAAAAAAGAAAGATCTTATATAAAATAAAAACTTTTTATAGTCAAACAGGTCCTAATCACCTTATTTGAAATGTAAGGATATGATTATTTTAATGGACCAATACGCCTTCATAATAGACTAGATGGCCAATATATAGACACTATGGAATATTTGCGTTCTATGATTAGTCGGATACGTCTCAATTTACTTGTCAAATAATTTTGAATTTGATTTCTCTTTTTACTTATTATTTTTAACAAATCAAGAAAAGACAATTTTTTTCCTATTATATCCTCAATTTATTAATATTGAATTAATGTTATTAAAAAATGTAGTAACTAAATATATTTGGGACCCCATTAATTAACAGGGTTAAAATGATGAACTTATTATACCAACCATTATTTTCTTTATAGATGTCAAATTTTAAAAAGAATCAGGAATTATTAGACAATATAAAAATAAATAAAAAGTGGTAATGGGAACAATATTTTAAACTTTGAAAGAGTCATAGATGCCCGCCTGCATATCGCCGGCAACAGGCAAATGGTCCTTTTGCATAATAAATGATAATTAAATTATTCTAAGGAAGAAATTTTGATCCAATAAATATTTTGTTCAAGTTTTTCTGTTTTTATTATGTGCCTTTTTGGGTGAGGCATCTTATTATGTCCTAAGGAACCATTTGATGATAGGAATTATTTATTTATTTTGAATTTATTTTATTTAATATTATTAGAAATCTAATGATATATATCAAAAACTGAATTTATTTATTAAGACTAGCGACTCTTAAATGCATTATTTATTAAATTTTCTCATATTAAAATGTCATTTTAGGATATAATTTTTCATTTTAAAAAATAAATGGAACAGAGGGATCATTATGCAAATATTAATCAAATATTTTTAAAATGATGAATATAGGTTAAGACGGTGGACATAAAAAAAAGCAATATTTGTGCACTTCGTACATAAAACATTCCAAGGAATAAGTGGAGGAATTTGCTGTCCATGTTACCCCTTTATTGTTTAACAACTCAAATGAGGCATTCTAGAACGTCAGTAAAGACAAATATTAACGATATTTAAAGAATAAGTTATAACTAAAGGATATGAATTTAAAATCAAAAAGACAATTAAAGTGGGTCTCATAAAAAAAATTTGAGTTTATAATTTCAAAAAAATTATACATAAACTAATTAAAATTTTCTAAAAATATCATTATTGAAGCAGACCTGTCGATAAGAAGCTATTTGCTTCAGCGTCAACCATCTCCTATATAATAAGAAAGTTATACATATCAAAATAGAAATATTTATACTCACATTTTTTTCGGTGTATATAACTTAAATTCATATGAAAAACATAATTGAATGCTTCGAAATGGTATATCTTTGGTTATCCGTTAATCATTCCTGACTATTGTTAAATTTGTTTAGACTTTCTTTTTTGTTTCCTTGAGAGACTCTGCTCTCCTAATTTTTAAAGCATTCGAAGAGATTCAAGGATAGTTTGATACGAAGATGAGATAAATAAAGTTATTATATAGAATAAAATAATTATTTATTTTATCGTTATGATATAAATAATGAAATAAATAATTATGAAATTAATTAATATTTCTAATTAAATATAAAATAAAATAATCTATATATTTTATTTCAAATTTATTATTTTTCATTCCTAGTAACAAATGATCCCTACTCCCTAGTTCGTGTGTACTATAACTAATGAGTTTGTTCCCTTTATACTGTTTTCGGACTCATATTAGTTGATCACTTTCTTTTTTATACGTATATTAAAAAATCATAAATAAAAAGATATTTTTATTAATTAACTCTTTAAAAAAACTTCTTGAGAATTTTACAAACAAATGTGAACACTTTCAAAAAGACTTAATTGCAAGGGTAATATAGGAAAAAATTAATTAATATTTCCTTGATTTAGAGTCCTTTTGGATTGACTTAAAAAATAGCTTTTAAGTTAAAAAATAAAAAAGTCAAATTGAAATTTCTTTTAAGTCAAAAAATAAAAAATAGGTAGAGACCTACTTTTGATTTTTGATTTTTAAAAAAATTATTTTAAACTTATTTTAAGTTATTTTTAACTTTGTCACACACTCTCCAACTTATTTTAAGTCAAAAATTGACTTAAAAGTAAGTTTGACCAACTTTTAAGTCAATTCAAACACCCTCTTAGTAAGGTAATCAACTAATATGAGATAACTATTTTTAGTAAATTGATCAACTAATATGGACAGAGGAAGTACTTTCTAGGTAACTTGCCTTGTCAATCATCTTCTAGAAATAGCTGAAGGTTTATTCATTTCCTAGTCAAACATAATCACAATTAGACGAAGAAATATATATGTGAACATATATGTTTTCATCATGCATGACGAAGAAATCAATGATATTACAAACCCTTTGTCTATTATCCTAGATCTGAAAATCACTTTCACTAACCAATTTTTTATTAATATTTTTCCCATACTGCATCAATATAACCGCCTCATGACATATGCTAAAAAAACAAGATTCAAATTGACTTCCTTTTTAATATAAAAACTTAGCTTTCATTTTCTTTTCGTTTATAACAATCATATCATATTATATATTAAAACCAACTCATCAATACTATACCAACCCCACAAATTACACAACCCTTCTCTGTTTCTATGGGTAGTACAACTAGTTTGAGAGTATTAATGTTTCCATGGTTGGCTCATGGACACATTTCTCCTTACTTAACTGTGTCAAAGAAACTTGCTGATCGGGGATTTTATATCTTACTTTGTTCTACGCGGGTTAATCTCAATCTTATTAAGAAAAGGATCCCGAAAAAGTATTCTGTTTCGATTCAACTCGTTGAACTCTGTCTACCAGAATTGCCTGATCTTCCTCCTGAATATCATACAACAAATGGACTTCCACCTCATCTCAACTTGACTCTCAAAAAGGCCGTCAAAATGTCCAAACCTGGATTTTCAAAAATCTTGCAAGATTTGAAACCTGATTTGGTGATTCATGATGTATTGCAAGTATGGGCTAAGGAAATTGCAAGTTCATATAATATTCCAGCTATCACACTTTTAACTTTTGGTGCAGCTGTTCTTTCCTACTTTATGCATCCAATGAAAAAGCCAGGGATTGAGTTTCCTTTCCCTGCTATTTATCTGACAAAAATCGAGCGAAAACGAATGCAAGAAATGATGGAACAAGTTGGTAAAGATAAGGATCCTGATGATGAGGATCCTTTCGCTGAAGATCCTACACAAGTTATATTAATGATGAGTACTTCATTATCAATTGAGTCCAAATACATCGATTACCTGAGTGAATTGACTCAAGCAAAATACGTCCCAGTCGGTCCCCCAATCCAAGAACCTATGAATGAGGATGATGGGGATATCGAACTCATCGATTGGCTAGGAAAGAAAGAACAACATTCAACTGTGTTTGTCTCCTTTGGAAGTGAGTATTACTTGACTAAGGAAGACATGGAAGAGATAGCTTATGGATTGGAACTTAGCAATGTTAATTTCATATGGGTTGTAAGGTTTCCAAAAGGGGAAGAAGTCAATCTTGAAGAAGCATTACCAACAGGTTTTCTTGAAAGAATTGAAAACAGGGGAAGAGTTGTTAATGGATGGGCACCACAACCAAGAATATTAAGCCATCCAAGCACGGGAGGATTCGTAAGTCATTGTGGTTGGAATTCAGTAATGGAAAGCATAGATTTTGGTGTGCCAGTAATAGCTATGCCTATGCACATTGATCAGCCAATAAATGCAAGATGGATGGTGGAAATTGGAGTAGCTATAGAGATTGTTAGAGATGATGAAGGGAAGGTTCACAGAGAAGAGGTGGCACAAGTAATCACAAGTGTGATTTGTGAGAAAACAGGGGGGAATTTAAGGGAGAAAGTTAAGGACATAAGTGAAAAATTGAAGGCCAGAAGAGAAGAAGAAATGGATGTAGCTGTTGAAGTGCTAATACAACAATGCAAAAATAGCAAGTGCATTAATTCTTCTAGCTAGTATCAAAAGTTGGATTAGTAAATTACTCTGTTTATTCCTTTTTACTTGTCATAATTTTCTTTGTTGAGAGTCAAACGATATGAACTTTGATCAATATTTTAAGATGTAATTTTTTCATCATATTTATAAAGAAAAATTGCAGTTCATAGTACTTTTCATATAGTTTCTGAATATATAAATTTTAATTTTAAAATATTAAATTATTACAGTCTAATTTAGCTTTAAAAATTAGTCAACTGACTCTTGGGAAAATTACGCGGTTAAGCAAACTTATACTACTTAATTAGTCATCATAGCTATAGTTTGCTATAATTACCACTCGAGACTAACATTAGCCTTTAATTACGTGGGCTGACTTCAGGTTTGTATAATTAGCCACATTTGTATAATTCGCAACTAACAATTTGTCGTTTGATTTGTATTTGTATACGATGGTTTGTATTTGTATATGACGATGATTTCCTTTGGTTTTTCATTTTTATCACCATATACATTCAATATTTTTTTGTATAACTTTTTAAAGTTTGTATAAACGTGTAGTTTTCGGATTTTGTATAATATAATTTATATAATGTAATTTGTATAATATAATTTGTATAACTATTTAAAATTCATATGTTTATGCTTGTATCAATTCGTTATTTCGAGTTTTATCATATTTGTATAATTCCAGACTTTGTATTGCTCAATTATACAAAAAACATGCGAATTATACAAACGAGATGCGAAATATACAAATTATTGCCCTCTCTCGCTCGCCTCTCTCCTCCCTCTCCCAATCTCGCTCGCCTCTCTCATCCCTCTCCAATCTCGCTCGCCAGATATACAAATACATATGTATAACAGTTACATATATACAATTATTTTGACAAATATATATATACAATTTGCCTCTCTCCACTCTCTGCCCTCTCTCGCTCGCTTCTCTCCTCTTTCTCCCAGTCTCGCTCGCCACTCTCCTCCTTATAACATGTAGCTACGAATCATAATTAACAAACTATAGCTATGGAGCCAGAAACATCAATTTTATTGCAAATTTACGTTATGACATGGTACTTTATTACTAAATAATTCAATTTCAGAATTAGGTAAGGTTAAGTTATGACTCATTCAAATTTACTTCGGGATAAAATAAGCTAAAAGTCGAGTTTGGAGCATGAAGCATCCCATTTGACCCTACTTAATCTAAACATTGACATATTGATCTAGTTCATAAAAGGAAAAAAGAACGATTTCTCCGAGAGAAAATCCAAGAAGTAAAAAATGTTGAATTAACTAAATGATGAGAAATCAAATTTGGGTTCCAACACATGGAACCGTTCGTCAATGGAGTATGATACAATATGTTGTGAGTAATTTACGAAATTAGTGTGAGACAGTTAAAAATCCGTGTAAGTATAAAAATAGGGGTGACCTCACGAGCGAAAATGAGAGATAGGCAGATCCTCGCCTTAGACTTCGTGGCATGAGAGCATGCCTCTAGCTCTAGGCTTCGCCCGACCGGGTTCAGCAATCCTAATGGAACTTGATCTATGCTCTATTAATATGTTCTTAATTTAAATTTTTTGTTCCACTATGAATTTTTGGAGATAAAGCACCCTAAAACTTCTCTCAAACACCTAAAGTGATTTCTTGTTTGATTTCATTGATTATAACATTAGTTTTGTTGGGATATATACGGTCATTGAACTATCAAAAATTATCTAGAAAAGTCATTGAACTTTATTTTCTATAAATAAAATCACTCAACTTAAAGCTTTTATCTTTAAAAATCACTCAACTACATTTATCATTAAAATAAATTTAACATAACAAAATAAATTATTTTATATGTCATGTAAATATGGACCTCACAAATAAACAAAATTTTAAAAGATCTCTTTAATTTATCATTGAGATAATTTTGACATGACAAATAAATTATTTTATTTGCCATATAAATATGAATCCCACAAATTAAAATTTCATATTTTAAAACCGTCTTGCCCAGTATAAATTCGACTTATACCCACGTTGCTTCAATTTTCAATTTCTACACTTTGAGCCACTGTTCGTAAAAGATTTTTAAAAAAAAATTGAAATGATCATTATCTATTGGTAACTTTTTTTAATTAGATTCGCCAGTCTCCATAGGCATATATGTTGATATAAGTAAATGAATAATAATGTATACACCAAAACAAAATACAAGTAATAATGTGCAGTTTCTCTTTTCAATTCCCTAATGTGATTTACAGAATTTCATTACATATATGTTGCTAGTTAGTAGTAATGTAATACAGGATCTCTTATGAATTTGAATTTCATACTCAAAATTTGATTTTAAAAAATTTCATTTGTAATTGGAAACAAGGAACTGAATTTATTGATAAGCGGGCTAAAATACGATTTTTTTTTAAGAAATATTTATTTATAGCGCCAATATAATTTATATGGCATAAATAAATATTTATTTTGCTATGTCAAATTTATTTTAATGATAAATGTAGTTGGGTGATTTTTGTAGATAAATATCTTAAGTTGAGTGATTTTATTGATATAAAACAAAGTTGAATGACTTTGTTAGATAATTTCTCATAGTTCAATGACCTTTTAAGATATTAACTTATACTATTAACCATATGTTTAGATATAATATTTATTATACAATAATTATTTATTCAGTTTTAATAAAAGTTTTAATAGATCATATATTCGTTTATGATGTCTGTTTACTTATATAGTAGATAATTTAGTGTATAGAGTTTTAGCACGCTTCAAGAGGTAATTCTTGAATTAAATTTCAGAAAGTCTATGTGCTCTAGCATGATTTTATGAGTTCTAGCATAAACGTGTGTTGTCTATTATTCATGTAAGCAGTATGATTCTGGTATGCTTCCGCTGTGCATATAGTTTTCCAACAATTGACATCAAGAGCCACGCTTGCATCTAAATAGATACACTAAAATATATATTTGTATATATGTTGTACGATTATGAACATAAATATGCTATATATTTTGTGTCGGCTACGGAAAAGAAAAAAAAATACACCGTGAATAACCTGAACCATCTTTTGTAATTTTTTGTTATTAAGTTTTTAATCATGAATTTTTTTTTTGAAAGTTGGTAGTTGGATTCTCACGGTAGTGGACCATTTTTTTTGGTATTTTGGCTAAAAAAATAAATAAATAAATTGAAAGTGGATGTTCACTTGAATTTGCTTGGCCAATGATATTTTTCTTTTGACAGAATTCCTTGTTCAAGAAGGATAGTTATTCCTTTTGTTATTGGGATTGGATAGATACTTTTAAAATTGAGTACTTGTTGAATATTGCCTCTACGTGTATTATTTATCTCTGAATAATATTTTGTAAATTAAGAGTAGTTTTTTTATTAATAAATAGTCATCACAAATGTGATTTATTTATTTAGAGTTATAAAAAAAATTCTTAAAGTTTTATACATGTGAAATTATGTCAACATATGAATTGAGAATTTTGATTAATAAATAGGATTTATGAAAGTGATCTATTTATTTGAGTCATTAGAATATTCTTAATGTATCATGTATAAATTGTCCTAAGTGAATACTATTGGTGAATATTTATTTACTTGAATGGAGATTTACCTTTAGATACTAGTAACACTTAATTAATTCATGAGAAGAGATATTAAAGGTTTTCACCGGTCTGAAAGGTAGAAACATAATATCTTGATTTCTCAGATGTATTAATAGAAAGGACAATTAGATGTAAGGAGGTTTATTAATTAGTTGTGTGTCTTAGTCAAAGGAAAGACACACAATATACCTTATGCTCATGAAATAATTATTAAAAAGAGAATGAAATCTGAATCAAGTTATTTTAATCTTTAACTATGCCTAAAACAATTATTTTTCAAATTTTGTCATAGTTTAAAATCTTGAAATTTGACGATTTGATTTAAAATCGTTTAGATGAATTTTAGGTAGTTTGTCAGTTTAAATTTTGATTTGAATGTGATAAGATTATTCTTTATGTCAGTTATGTTTATGTTAAATTTGGAACATGATTACACCTGGTGATTTAATATGAATTGAGATGTGATAAGAATGTAGGTCATATTGTTTTAATTCTAAAGATGCTTAAATCACTTGAATTTGAATTTGGTCATAAGCTTTGGAAATACAATTTTTTTTTACTCCAATTGACCAGAAATTTGGTAAGTTCATTGGAAACGGTCTAGCAAGAAATACTCATTGCTATGCGGTTATGGTTTTTGTGGTCATTAAAATGGTTTTTTAACTTGTTCTTTCAAATTAAAATGTGACTTAGTATGAAAATAATCCTTTATATCGATTTAATTTATGTTAAATGTGGTACATGATTACACGTGATGAGATAACATGAATTGATATATGATAAGGATATAGATTTGATTAGTTTTCCTTAAATCGCTTGAATCTGAATTTGATCATAGCTTTGGAGATAAATATTATTTTTGAACTCTGATTGATCTGAAATTTGGTAGGCTCATCAGAAACGATCAAATTAAAAATACTCATAGCTACGAGTGATTTGGCAATTTGAGGTCGTTTAGATGATTTTTTTTTTGAATATTTTTTTTGTATCTTGAATATTAATTTTAATGAAAAATTACTAGACTATGATATATTGGTGATAGAGTTTGTTCTCTATGGTCTTCATGACTAAATTTTAGTGAAGTATTAAGTTCATGTGCTGGCTTTAGACCTTCCTCTATATCGAATGAAATTAATACAAGTCACTAGATTTAATCTGATCTCTAGTTTTGATAATCTGTATTGACTCTCCCTATCTGAGTAATAATATAAGATTGGATCAATGGATCTAGGGATATTGATATTCACTTGGCTTAAATTAACATAAACTCTCCATCTGAGTTAGCTTTTGTTCTAAATTTATTAGAGTGAATATCTGACACCATATATTTATATTGTATGAGTAGCTACTTTTCATCAAAATTTATCGTTCAAGATGCACGGATATCGATGAGGTGTGTTTTGAATTTTAATAGTCAATGTATATATAAACATGCTGATTTTTGGAAAATAATACTCAGATAATGTAAATAGTTTTTAGAATTTTGTTCTTTGTTCTTGATTCGTGTATCTATTTCACAAATGATGATATGTGATAAGAGTTATTGAACGGGAAAATCTTAAATTCTATTTTGGCCTAACAATATTTTCAACCAAATTTATCATAGTTTTGGAATTCGAAAAAAAAGGACTCTGATTGATCTGGAATTTGGTAGATTCATAAGAACGACCTAGTAAGAAAAATTTTTCGGGATCGTTATATGAGTTTTTGGTTATATTTAGTTACAGGGGTCCCTCCCTTGATTGCAAAGATTAAATAATAGTGAAGTATTAGTTTCATGTGTTGGCTTAGACCTTCCTCCATATCGGATGAAATTAATACAAGTCACTATGTATTTAATCGCTAGTTTTGATAATCTGTATTAACTCTCCTAAACTGAGTAATATATGATTGGATCAAGGTAACTAAAGGATTTTCACTTGACTTAAACTAATAGTAGACTCTCCATCTGAGTTAGGTCTGTATAAGTTCATGGAGTGAATAATCGGTCATTGTACATGTGTATTGCATGAGTAATTCTCCAATCCCATCGATTGACTATTCGAGATGCATGGATATATATGTATAAATGAGCCCTGAATTTTGTTATTTAGGATTATTCGATATATTATGATCTATTTAATATATTATATCTCAAATTCTCAATACACTTTGCAGACCCTCTTAGTACTACTCAAGAATTTCTTTCGATAGAGATAAGGTATTAATTCAAAGAATGCATTGTACATGTACCTTATGTTAGAAGGAATTGTTTTCAGTTTCTAACTAGATAAGAGATGGATACTTAATATATTTTTCTTGTAACTCTCCTATTATTGAGTTTGATGAATATTTTATCTCTTGTGGTATATTGATGCATGAATTTTTTTGATTAGTATTATCTCTCATTAATTGAATTATATTAATCTGTGTCATCAGAGAAAATATTTTTAAATTGAATGAACTTATCTGTGCACTAACGTCTACGTCATTTATTCTAGATAGAACTTCGAGGTTGGTTAAAGGATAGACATAACGGTTCATTAAAAGTAAAGTCACTACCAACATGTGAGTCCTGTTTAGAAGGAAAAATGACTAAGAGACATTTCCTCTAAAAAGAAAATAGAGGTAGTGATACGTTAGAATCAATCTATTCTGATTAGTGTGGTAAATGAACATCCAGACAAGAGGTGAATTTGAGTATTCTAAGATTTTCATAGAAGGTTACTCATGATATGAATATTTTTTTTTGATGTTTTGTAAGTCAGAATGTCTTGATAAACTCAAAATATTTAAAACAAAATGAAAATAGCATCATGAAAAATATATAAAGTCACTACAATCTGATTGTAGTGATTCATACCTCTCTACAAAGCTGATGAGTCACTTATCTGATAGAATAATTTCATTTCAATTGTCTACACCAGACACTCTATAATAGATTGGTGTAAAAGAGAAAAGAAAATAGACTCTTATGAAGATAATAAGATTAATGATTGGCTTATTCGTTGTTGTTTTGTTTCTTTTGGGATATGTTCTTAAAACTACATATCACATTTGAATTCAATTCCTTTCACATCAGTACCTTGGACAACTATAGAACTAGTGTGAATTTGACGTAAGTCTAATCTGTGATATGTTCAGATATCTAGAATTGTCCAGCACATGTGCTGAGAGAGAGAATTAAATGTGTGTGTGTTAAGTATATCAGGATTGACGTTCCATTGCATTTAAGTAGTGGGAGAAACGTTACTAGACATAAGAAAACTACTACCTCAAGTGGTGAGAGTAATGTTGAGCAAATTATTGTTTTATATGTTTAAGAGGACTTTCATGATATAACTCCTGAAAAGAAGTACACTTTTGAAGGTTTCATGATAGGGCCTCTGAAGATCTAATACAAAATCGATAAGTTACGACGAAGCACTACTAGGTGAAGTTGCATTATAAAACAACTTGGAAAGATTCTTTTGATAAGAAATATAAAAGGAATATCTGCGAACGTTGTAAATGTATTGTTAATCGTCTAAATGGGAGATTGTTAGGGTATATACTATTAATCATGTGTTTAGAAATAGTATTCTAACAATGTTCAAGATTAAATATCTTAGTGGGAGATTATTAGGGTATGTACTATTAACCATGCATTTAGATATAGTACATTATAACAATCGTGATGGTTAAAAGTCTAAGTGGGAGATTGTTGGGATATATACTATTAACCACATGTTTAGCTATAGTATTTATTATACAATAATTATTTATTCAATTTTAATAAAAGTTTTAATAGATCATATATTCGTTTATGATATCTGTTTACTTATATAGTAGATGATTTAGTGTATAGAGTTTTAGCTTATACACAGAGGATTAAATCATCGGTTCTTATAAGTATAAAGTTTTTTATTCACAATCTAAGATGGAAATTGGACATGCCATCAGTACGATTGTAGCACAAGATTATATGTAGTTTATCTTGATTATGGGAATGGTATAGTTCCGACTTCTTGTGCTAGTGCATTCTGTATGTATTGAACGGGACCGAGTAGAGATAGTTGCTTTAGATTGACTGACAAAAGCATTTTCTCTAAACTATTAAATGTACTTATATTCTTAATCCTGATATAATTATTATGATCTGTATATGTTAATTATCGTTTTGATTTATTAAAAGGTGAGATTATGAGATGGTCAATATGCCTAATAGATTGGATGATAATAATATATATTGATGAAATAATAAGTCAATTGACGGAATCCTTGTCTCGATATAGAGATTGATGATATGCCTTTTTGAGAAGCTTATAAGTTTTCATCGCGTCAAACCTTGCAAGTGGATTTATGAATCCGGCACATGAAATAAGTTAAGCAGTGCTCTAAAGGAAATTAATCTTTGAATTAAATTCGTCAGTAATTTAATTTATTGATTAGTATCTGTAATCTTAACATGGGGAATTCCATAAGTGTTTGATGAGAAATTTTGAAATATAAATAGAGGAGTGCAATTACGAATTTCTAGTGGAATGATTTGTAATTTATTATGGTAAGAATAATTCAAATTAATTATTTCAAATTATTTCCATAATAGGAAGCCTCAGTAATTAATTATGTGGTCCCTACCGTGCCCTTATTTAACTATAACTCAGAATTCTATTTTAAGGAAAAAAGGGAGAAGTATGTGTCTTTCTCTATTCTAAGGAAAGGGAGAAGTACAAGTCTTTTTCTATTCTAAGGAAAGACAATGTATTTTCTCTTCTCCTTGGACTAGGAAGAAATCTCTATAAATAGGATTCTTCTAGCCCTTGAAAAGGAAGAAGTTTTCCATACAATACTTACCCACCCAAGTATTGAGAGAGTTCGGAAGTGAACTTGAGATCACTGTAGAAGACCGCATAACTGCCATCCAGTTTGTGGACTAGCTTGTGGATTCACTTGAAGGTATCTGCTCACGCTTCAAGAGGTAATTCTTGAATTAAATTTCAGAAAGTTTATGTTCTCTAGCATGATTTTATGTGTTGTAGCATAAACGTATGTGTTGTCTATTATTCATGTAAGCAGTATGATTCTGCTATGCTTCCGCTGTGCATATAGTTTTCCAACAAGTTTTACCGTGAATCAATACACAGATCATCATTCTAATCCGTAAATCTTATGAGTTCAATTCTACATCATTGAAGAAGATTCTAGGGAGTTGAATTCAAGGAATTGAATTCTATTTGGACCTGTAAAGCCATAACTTGCTTATCACTTACTGTTACGATCTGACCCACAGTGAGAGGCACTTGTACTAACCTTTTAGTGGGAAAATCAAATATCAACCTCGATTCAACCACTTAAAAAGCAAATCATCGTAGTACATATTAAGAAAAAATTGTTTTAGCAATTTAAAAATCGAGTTTCCATAAACCCGGCAATTCATCAAAATAAATGCGGAGTAAATTTCCTAGAACCTGAAAGTCGCTGCAACAAAGCATCTAACAAGTCCAAAATAAAGGGATGCAGCCCAACAAGGAAACTTAAGCCTAAAGTTTAAAATGTATGTATATGAAAAAATGGACAGCAAGATAGAGAAGAATCCATGGCAGCAGGCAAGAAGTAGACCACCCTTGGATTCAAATGTCGCGCGTCTCACAACTAAGGTCTCGAAACAACTGTCGGAATATGCTCTGTACTCAACAAAGAAAGAGCAAGTGCAGTATCAGTACAACCACAATGTACTGGTAGGATCATCGACTTGTTCCAGTAAATGAAATATGAGTAGGCAACCACTACCTAGTAAGCAGACAATACACCATTATAAACATAAGTACATCATAGTCTGGACTTTCAGCCCTTACCCTGAATAGATATGCATAAATATCATGAATCATCATAACACCACATGCCAATCTGGTTCTTTCATGGAACACACACACACAAACTATTAGTGTACCAGCGTGGTATCTGTTTCCATAGTTAATATACCAGCGTGGTACCCATTCCAGATGTTAGTGTACTGGTGTGGTACACGTTCCAACTACAATATGTACCGGCGTAGCACCCAATCTTAATTGTCATACACATCACAATCACAATCACAATAAATCACGAAAGCATATGTACAATCATGTAACACATTCATTGCATGTGATTGACAACATCTTTCATTTCACATCATGTCTTTCCAATTTTTCTAATCATATACATACATGCATTACTAACGACACAGTTAACAAACATATATAGCATAAATGGAAAAATAACAACGATCACTTACCTTGAAACAAGCCTAAATGCTCTAAAGAACTTGAATTTTCCCCTTGTTATGAATTCCGGCTTGTTCGTGGTCTAAACAATATAGCAAATACAATATTCAATAAAAAATGGTCTAATAATACCTGGATTATAACCAAATCCTAACCCCTAGACCATTCCTATGATCATTCTACCCAACAAGGATTTTTTCCACCATTAATTCTAGTTAAAATCCTTTTTCAAAATTAACAACCTAGATTCTAAGGATTAAGAATCAAAATACAAGTTGGGGAAGCAATTAACTTACCTTTAACAAGGAGATTGGTGGAAAAATTAAAGAAAATTGCCCTATTTAGACCTTCCTAGTTCCAAGAACGAAGTTGTAGAAAATAAGAGGTTTTTGAGATTTTTCTGCACAAAACCCTGACTAACCTAGCTATAGCGGCCCCACCCGCCATAGTAGCCCACATGCTATAGCAGGAATTAATTCATCCCTCTATAGCAGCGTGATACCCGCTATAGTGGCGTGACAGAGACTCGTAAATTCTTTTCCAAACCCCCTTTTCACAACACACCTTCAAATCTTGGCGCTCTAAACTAACCTCTGTACGTCAAATTGCTTTCGGAAGTTTTACTCACCCGAATTCGACTCTGAAAGGACTTATGGATTCATTAATGTCTTAACTACTAGGAATGTGATCCACACTTAGACATACCACTCCATCCATTTTCAGATTTTTCTAAACCCCGCCTCACTGAGATTTAACCTGAGATTGACCTAGTCTAAAATTATTGAATCACTACCCAAAATATTTTCTAGGACAATTCTTTCACCGTTGGTCCCCATAACGATCAAAAGGGATCATTACACTTACCAACAAAGTGATAATACCCACTTACTGCCTTCCCTATTGCCCAGTGCCCACAACCTCTAACAAACTCATGGCATATGGCATTAGAAAAAGAAGAAGCATAATGAATTTTATAAAATATTGTTGTATTTATGGGGTCTATATTTACCTGACATATAAAATAATTTATTTTGTCATATCAAATTTATTTTATTAATAAATGTAGTTGAGTAATTTTCTATGCTAAAAATTTTAAATTGAGTGATTTTATTAATACAAAATAAAATTTAATGACTTTGTTAGATAAATTCTCATAATTTAATGATCTTTTAAGATATTAACTCCCGATATGAATGACTTGTCCATCTATTTTTTGGCTTCTTATTCAAAATCTAGTGCAACATAAGCAATTGTCTCCTTCATATGACAAATATCATCGCAATAGTAAGATGAATAACTACTCTCCAACAGAAGCTCGAAGCTCTAGTACCAGCAGGGCCAGACCCACATGGAGCTTCACCCGAACCCCTTCATTTGAAAAATTATACTGTATATATAGGATTAAATTTACGATTTGCGTATATATATTAAATGTTGAACTCCCTCAGCACAACATTAGTACACAGTGCAGCGGTTAAGTGGGTTAAGATCTACCCATAATAACTGAGATTGAATTTCAGTGGAAGTGTTCTATTGTGATTTTTGTTTCTCTGATAACTTTTTTTTTGTTCCAACCCGTTTATATCTAAACCGACCCGTGAATTTGTCAACACTATTAGTATGCTTACTCTTTTTCCGAACCTCCTGAACAAAAATTCTGGGTCCGCCACTGAGTGCCAGGCTTCAGTTCTCCGACTTTTCTGCCAAGGAAAGCAGTTGAACTTTTGGTACTCTTGGCTTTCACTCATATATAGCACAAAATCATAACTCCCAGGGATGGCGAAGTAGTGGCAGTTACAGATTATTTGACAGTACCAGACTCTATGGATAAGGATCTCACGACACTTGAAACGATAAAGTAAATGAATTTCGAGAACTTCTCTCATCTCTGTTGGATATTTTGTAATATTTAGAGGTCTTAAATTAAGCAGACACATTTGTTCGTGAAAGAACATGATTGTTATGAAAAGTCATTTGTTTATGAAAGAACATGACCTTTATGAAAAGTCATATGTTCATGAAAGAACATGACTCTTATGAAAAGACACATCTATTCATGAAAGAACATGGCCTTTATGAAAAGTCATATGTTCATGAAAGAACATGACTCTTATGAAAAGACATATCTATTCATGAAAGAATGACTCTTATGAAGAGTCATCTCTTAAGTTCTATAAATATAAAGACTCTCTAGAAGTAGTCTAAGAAAAATCTGCATGTATAAACAAAGGGCTTTGTTGTATCCTTGAAGAGAATGGTTTGTATTTACCCCAGTATGTATATGGGCAATATCTCATTAAAGAAAGTGGTTTCACGCCTCAAACCCATCTTCTTCTTCACACATATTTCCTACTATCATTTTTCTAACAATTTTAAAGAGACAATGGAATTGAAGAAGATAAACGAGACATGATCCTTGAATTCTTGAGGAAGTGGGGCAGTAAGGAAAAATATTTGAGTGATTTAATGTATGATTCTAAGGCAGCAAGTAATATGGCAAAAGTGAGCAAACAATGAATCACAAAGAAAATGACATATATCGGGTTCTGCTTTCTTAACTTCTCTTATTATTTATTTATGATTAGCCTTTTGTTGGATTCTTTGTAATATGCCTCGGCATATATATCATATAATTGGATGTCCACATGAGTTACAAAAAGGACATTTGAAACATTCAAAGTGTGGAGGTGATTGGATTATGATTAATAGTCAATAATATTTGAAGAAGTTTAAGATATAAATTATTTCTTCAACAACCACAAAATATATCTTTGATGTACTTGACATGGTAGTTTGTGTTTATAACTTGACAATTTTAGCAATGATTAGTTGTTTAAACTACTAATGTGATGATTACTATAAGCCTTCATAAAAAATATTATGTAATTTCGTGAAGTAGTTTCACTTGAAATATTGTGACTTTTCATGAAAAGAAGTGTCTGTTATATGATAACTTTTGTATAAGCATGACCATTTATACATAGATAAATTGGTGTGTTAGTTTATAAATAATGAATCTTCTAATGATAATGATAAAATTCATTTAAGTTGGATTTGTAACATGTATGAAGGTGCCAAAAGTTTTGCATCAAAATAGGCTTGAATTCCATAGTGGAATAATAATATATTTAGCATATGAATGCTTGAAAAGAAATGAAATGGTTGGAAAAAAAATAAGATTTTAAAATGTTGTGGCCACAACTGATGCAGCCATTCTAAACTATTGAGATAATGATGATATCTGTGATATGCCTATGTGAAAGATTTGTTTATGATTTATATTAATCTTATAAAATTTAGTTGCAAAAGATGCAGTATAATAAGAGTGTGAATGAATAAGGCTACAATCCTTAAACTAAACACAAGTGATGGGAACCCAACTTTGAGTTAGTATACACTCTAACAATACAAGTTCAATGGGTAATAACAGGTTGCTTTGTGTTGATAAAGCACGAGTCTTCTTTTTAGAACCTTGATTCAAGTGTACATCATACTGTTATGTGAGAAGTGGGGAAGTTGTTAAATGCTTGAAATAATAGGGGCATAGTGACAAACTCCATAGTGCAGACTGTTACACGGAGGTTGAATTAATTCTTAATGAAATTAGTAAATGTCTACAGTAACAGAGACATAGTAGCTAATTTCACCTATATGTATATTGAAGTGGTGCCGCTTCAAGCAAGATCTAAAGGATTGGTCTTGTAAATATTCATGAAATCAGGATGAACATATGGCCAAAACCGTGCTAAAGCAAATACTGGGTTTCTAAGCTACAAATAATATTATGTGTGTGATATTTTTGATTTTGACACATGGAGTTGTGGTTCAAATCTTTTAAGATACCAATTACTTCGTCAGAACTTTAAAGTATTTGCACTAACGGAAAGTTCAAATCTATTATAAGATACTCTCTGGTATGCATGATATTATGAGAAATATTACATACTAGTGGGGGATTGTTGGATATTTTGTAATATATAGGGGTCTTAAATTAAGCAGACACATTTGTTCGTGAAAGAACATGATTGTTATGAAAAGTTATTTGTTCACGAAAGAACATGACCTTTATGAAAAGTCATATGTTCATGAAAGAACACGACTCTTATGAAAAGACACATCTATTCATGAAAGAACATGACTCTTATGAAGAGCCATCTCTTAAGTTCTATAAATATAAAGACTCTCTAGAAGTAGTCTAAGAAAAATCTGCATGTATAAACAAAGGGCTTTATTGTATCCTTGAAGAGAATTGTTTGTATTTACCCTAATATGCATATGGGCAATATCTCTTTAAAGAAAGTGTTTTCACGCCTCAAAGTCATCTTCTTCTTCAAACATATTTCCTACTATTATTTTTCTAACAATCTCTGCTGAACTTGTTTCCATGAAGCTTTTGATGGCTCGTTGCCCTTCACTTATAGAGGTGACAGTTTAGCCTATGAGGTCACTCGAGGATGATGGAGTACGGAGATTTTACCTTGAACTGCTGCAATTTCCTCCAGTATCACCAAATATCGACATACTGCTTGAAGAATATAATTCCCTCATGATGAGTATTAATTCCAGCTAGCTAAGTTATACTATTAGTATAGCCACATTAATGATTTGTCAACATTAAGTTTCATTTGTGTGCATGAGAAGCTCAATGTTTCTTATACTTTGTTGTTCAAGATATATCACACACTGACAAAAATAATTCAAAAGTGTTTTTTATATTAAATCCATTCACTCAGGCTTTCACCTCCTGCGGCAATGGAGAATTTGATATTGACCCCTATCTTGTTTATTACTAATAACCAAACTAGAACTCAATCTAGTACTTCACTGGTTGAACTCCAATACTAAGTTCGTAATTGTTTCTTAAGAATTTTAAGTTATATTATTATCAGTTTCCCGCATATAACCAGCTAATTTACAGAGAAAAGAAGCCAAGCCAAGCAAGGAGAACCGAAAACAGACGGCTCAATCTTCATGCTGCTGGTCCCTGAACTAACTGAAGAGGATTTTAAGTTCTCACAAAAGCTTAGGAACACTTCTTGTGGACAATTAAGGGACCACATTCATCATACTCACCCTTCGTTATCAACATCTGCATAAGATGAGATATTAGTGTTGGATCCCTTGAGCTTAATAGAAGTTAACAAGAAGACGTTCATAGTTAGAACCAATCATTCGAGAATAAGACTTGATAGATTGATTTATTGATTAGTCAAATAAAGTAAGGAGAAACTAACTCTTTTGAAAGTATTGAGGGAAGCTAGAATTGATCCTCCTATCCAGGTGTTATCTTCTGTATTCAGATTAGCAAATCAGAAATAATAAAAGATGAAAAGAAAAAAAAAGAACTATCCGTGTCCACAGAACCCTCTGTGTGTCCTTAAGAAATTTAATCCCCTCAAGTACCCGAGGTTGTATACTAATTCCTCCCTAGATAAAACGGATTAACCATTAAAGAAGTAGCGGTACCTCAAACTTCGATAATTTCAACGAACTCAAAAAGACAGCAACGAATCACACATAGACTCTATTTTGTTTTGTGAGAAAATATATGCAAAAGAAGGGAAACTTTCATTCTGAAAAATAAGAGAAAATCTCTTTATTTATAGCCAACAAAGGATAGAATGAAAAGGTGTTAATTGTGCCTTATTGGAAAGTTCACAACTCTTTGGAAAAGGGACATGAAAGGTCACAACCCTTTGGAAAAGGCACAACCTTTCAAACGGTCACAACCCTTTAGAAAAGACACAACCTTTCGTAAAGGTCACAACCCTTCGGTAAAGTCACAACCCTTTAGGAGAGTCACAACTCTTCATTTCCTATTCACACCTTTAAAACTCAACAATCTCCCACATGAATAGGGAATGGCTATTGTTAAAACATATGCATGAAAAAACTGTGTGATTCGTAAGTAAGGATTGACTGCATCTGGATAAGTGGGTTTCCCTTTGAACTTTCCATAGCGAACATATATCGGATATACTCGGTCAATTGGTAGATTTGATATCTTTGAACCGTCGAGCTTTGGTGTATACCTAGACAACATAAGTCACACAATCAAACCTTGAACTGATTTTGGTTCTCATTATTTTGTTCGTTTCAGCCATGAACACATCTTGGTTTATAAGTGCGTAGAGAACTGGCCTTACAGGATTCTCCTTGGCTTGGCTTACACTTCACACTTACATAGGTGATTTCTAAATGTGTTATCCCGTAGATACACCATTTGATATACCCCATATCAAACTTAGAAACTATTAAAAAGTCCTAATGCCTTTATCCTCCTGGTTACTGAACATTGTCTTATCATGAGAATGGACCATAAAATAATTTTTGACAATGTTGAACTGTCATTAATGACTTTGTTTGTCTTCTAGGTAGAGTTATCGCCACAATGACTTGTCCTCGGCCATAGTCCCATTCCCTTTGATAATCTATCAACTCCCTCTCTAGTTAGGCCTTTTGTAAGTGGATCCGACACATTATCCTTTGACTTTACATAGTCAATTGTGATAATTCCACTAGAGAGTAGTTCTCTATTATGTCTACGTCATATATGACGAGACTTTCGTTATACATCATGCTCCATGTCCAACCTATTGCAAATTAACTCTCCCAGTGTATGCATACTGGAGCTAAAGGTTTGGGCCAAAAATCTTTCAAGAAATTTTGGAGTCATTCAATTTCTTCACCAGCCTTATCTAGAGCGATAAAATCAGATTTCATAGTAGAGCGAGCGATACATGCCTGTTTTTGCATAGTTTTTAAGTATGTTTTAAATACTTTAAAACTCTTTTCATTGTCATCCAATAAGTTTGATTGAGATTACTTGTGAACCGACTCAGTTTACTAATAGCACGTGCTATATCTGATCGCGTACACTTCATGATATATATCATATTTCTCAATACTACAAAGCTCACATTTATTATAGTCTTGAAAATATTGAAATTCAAATACTTGAAGTTGTCAAGTACCTTTACAATCACATCAGTAACTTCAATGTCTTTCATATCGAAGTTACTTTCTAGCATATGCTTAGTAACATTTATGCCAGAAATGTCTCTTTTGATGATCAACATGTCATCAACATAAAAACAAACAATGACCTTGTGATTTGGAGTGTCTTTAATGTAAAAACATTTATCACATTCATTATTCTTGAATCCATTTGCCAATATGGTTTGGTCAAATTTTTCATGTCATTGTTTGGGTGCTTGTTTTTAGTCCATAAAGTGACTTAACAAGTTTACACACTTTTTTTTCTTTACCAGGAACCACAAAGCCCTTGGATTGTTCCATGTAAATTTCTTCCTCTGATTCTCCATTTCAGAAAGTTGTTTTAACATTCATTTGACGAATTTGAAGGCCATATATCACAACTAGCGCTATTAGCATATGAATTGATGTAATCCTAGTTAGTGGCTATTATGTGTCAAAATAATCAATGCCTTCTTATTGTCTAAAGCCTATGACAACAAGTCTTGCTTTATATTTGTCAATAGTTCCATCAACTTTCATTTTCAAGAAGAAATATTACAAAATCAAACTGAAAGGAAGTAGATGTCCTTTGACATTTACTACGCCTCTGAATCTCTCTATTAAGTACATTCTCTTTAGGTTCTTTTAAAGGTCGTTTAGACCCTTCACTTGACTATCCGACAGTTCAGACTTATAAACCATAAATCGACATGCTTTAATATTTGTAGCATATCCAATAAACATACAATCCACAGTCTTAGGTCCTATTTTGACCCTTTTGGAAATAGGAACTTGAATTTTTCCTGGACACCCCCACACTATGAAATATTTAAAGTTGGATTTCCCTCATTTCCATTTCTCATATGGAATAGACTATATTGGAAATTATATGATCACTATCTTTCAAGAGTTATTGTTTGTATATACTTTAAGGGGCGACAAGCAATTCTCTATCATAATACAACAAAGCCTGAACAAACAAAACTTTTTGTTGCTCCCTTTCTTAACAAACAAAAGTTTTTTTTTGTTGCTCCCTTTCTTAACAAACAAAACTTTTTGTTTCTCTCTTTCTGAACAGATAAACTTTTTGTTGTTCTCTTTTGCTATAATGATAGCTTTCCCCGACAAATTTTGTGATAAACCTGAACTTATAAGTAGGATATTCAACATTTCCTTCAAAGTTTGGTTTTTTCCTGTCAGCAATTTCATTAGATTAAGGTGAGTGTGTGCAGTAATTTAATGAATGATTCCATTTTCCAAATATATTTTTGCAAAAGAAGATTCATATTCTCCACATCTACCACTTCTAATCATGACAACCTTTTTATCCAACTGATTTTCAACTTCAGTTTAATATTGCCTAGATATTTCTATTGCTTCATCCTTACCATTCAGCAAATAAACATAACAGTACCTAGTGCAATTGTCAATAAAAGTTATAAAATACTTTTTTTCCACCATGAGAAATGTCATACTTGACACAAACTTATAAGAATGTCACCGTGAATCAATACTAAGGAATTAAAATTCCTTTTAACAAATTTATAAGAATGCTTAGCATACCTAGATTCAACACAAACTTGACATTTTTATTTATTGTACTCAAAGTTAGGCAAAACTTATAAGTTGATCAGTTTTCGCAAGGTTTTGTACTTGACATGTCTCAAGCGTTCATGTCATAAATAGTTTGACTCAAGCAAGTAAGAACAAACAGAAATATTGAATTTGAAAAGACCTTCCGTGAGGTAACTTTTTCCCACAAATATTTTGTTCTTTACTTTTTATAACTTTTTCACATACAGATATTCTTTAGAGTCATCACCTTGCCAGATGTTCTTTCAAGAAGAACCTTTTCATAACCTTCGATTAGGTTATTGCATAGTTACCCATGAGCATAGTCTCATTGGGTCCAAAAAGAGCATACGACTCAAATGCTTCTTTTACAACATAAACATGACAGTTCACCTTTCACAAATTTTCATACTTTTCCATCAAAGAACACAATTCTTTTGAGCAAGTATATATATATATAATTTGGTGGTTTTATACTAATCATATCATATACTAGTAAAGAGAGACTCAACAACCACAATATCAAATATACTCCAAGAATTTTGTGGGTCTAACATAATACAATATTGTCATTGAATTTCATATCTTGTACTTTCAAATTTAAATTAGACACTAAGTCCAAATTTCTTTTTCTTTATCACAAGTAAAGAATCCCCCACATTTTAAATATGGTCTCAAAAATATATTTCAAGTATTTGAAATTATTTTTCACATATTTTTTCTCATGCTTTCAAATTGTATGCCATCAAAATACACATTGGCAACATGAAGCCTTCTTTTGGGATTTAATCCATAGAAACACCCATTTCAGGCACAAAAATCACTAGTTTTATGTCACTAGTATTTTTTTTTCCTTTCTGTCACAATTAGACATATCACTTAGTATTTAGAATACTATTCAATCAGAGTGTTTGATAAATTGGTGAACATTCTTCAAACCAAATGTACAGTTTGATTTATTCAGTGAAGTTCTTATATTCTTCAAACCAAAGGAGAAAAAAAAATAGAAGATTTTAGTCTCCAAAAATCAGACACAATCAAATTTCACATAGAGTAAAAAACTACAAAAGTTTTTTTTTCTCCCCAAACAGAATACATATTAATAATAATAAAGATATATTCTGAGATCATCACATAATGAACATCTATCCTAACATTTATGAAATAAATCTCATAACTTATAAAGGATAGAAAAAGAAATAATCAAGGAAAAATAAAGATAAAACCTGTTTTTTACTCCCATTGAATCATATTCTATCTGTCAGCAAGGATTCCATGCAAGTCACCTTTCTTGCTAATTTTTTCCTTTCCCAGTTTCCATCATATTCCAATTTCCTCAGAAAGCATTGAATTCAACGAGAAACTAAACTCATGTTCAAATATTGTTAGGAGACAACATCTGTTCATTTACTTTTTCTCGTAGTTATATAAACCCAATAATACAGATAAAATAATTAAAGTGCACATCTTAGCCTTTATGCACAAAATAACTTTTCTCATTGAAAAGACAACTGAAGGGGTGCAATGCTTGAATGCACTTGGGAAGAAAATAAAAATAATCTTACCAATCCGAGGAAAACTTACTACAGAAAATATACTCAAACATATTAAAGTAGTAGGTGTTCATCCCAAATCTCTTTTATCATATGATAAAATAATTCTCTTTCTCTTCGTTTTTTTTCCAACAATAAGAACACAAAAAATAAAAGTAATTTCCTTACCACAGAAAACACCAACAATATTTAATTTCTTAAGCTTGTTATCTCCTATATTCAGATTAGCAAACCAGAAATAATAAAAAATGAAAAGAAAAAAAAAAGAACTATCCGAGTCCACAGAACCTCTGTGTGTCCTTAAGAAATTTAATCCCCTCAAGTACCCGAGGTTGTAGATTAATTTCTCCCAAGGTAAAACGGATTAACCATTAAAGAAGTAGCGGTACCTCAAACTTCGATAATTTCAACGAACTAAAAAAGACAGCAACGAATCACACATAGACTCTATTTTGTTTTGTAAGAAAATATATGCAAAAGAAGGGAAATTTTCATTCTGAAAAATGAGTGAAAACCTCTTTATTTATAGCCAACAAAAGGGTAGAATGAAAAGGTGTTAATTGTGCCTTATCGGAAATGTCACAGCTCTTTGGAAAAGGGACATGAAAGGTCACAACCCTTTAGAAAAGACACAACCTTTCGTAAAGGTCACAATCTTTCGGTAAAGTCACAATTCTTCATTTTCTATTCACACCTTTAAAACTCAACACCAGGTGCTGTACTCTCACCACCTCGATCTTCGTGCTCCTTGGAGCAAGAGCAGTGATTTCCTTGTTCATGTGTTCTGCTATGCCAGGAAACAAAGTTGAGCCACCACTAAGCACAATGTTTGCAAATAAATCCTTCCTAATATCAACATCACTTTTCATGATTGAATTATAGGCTTTTTCATGGATTCCTGTTGGTCCCTTACGACCAATGATGGCTGGAATAGGACTTCAGGACAACGGAACCTCTCAGCACCAATATTAATGACTTGTCCGCCAGGAAGCGTAAAGCTCTTCTCAACTGAAGATTTGTTTTTTGCCTTCTCAATCTCCTGTTCAAAATCCAGTGCAACATAAGTAATGGTCTCCTTCATACGCTGAGTAAAAGGTTCTCTTATCGTAATGTTGTTAGGTATATAACCACTCTTGATGATCATCTCGGTGAGATAATCTGTAATATCACAACCAGCAATACCTAACTGATGGAACTGGTGCAGTGACTTAGCTAAGTGTAGTGGTAGTTAGATAAAGTTAGTTATATAACAGATTCTGTTAAATTGTTTGTTATATTAATTAGTTAGTTAGAGAATGTACAGCTGTCAATAGGAGGTAGAAATAGGGTTGTATATAAGTAAGAACATGTAGTTAATTTTAGGTGTAATTCATTCCACTCTCTTGTATAATTTGGCTTCTCTCAGATATGAAGATATTTTCTCTTCTATGATAGTTTCTTCTTCTTTGTTTGAGGTGTTCATTGCTTCCAATATGGTATCAGAGCTATATGGCCATTGATAGTGGTTTTTTGAAAGCTTGTGAGGAGAAATTATGGCGATTGTGGTAGATAATGAATTACCGGAGAAGTTAGGTCATAATCATCCTCTGTATCTCAGTTCATCTGATACTTCTGGAGTGGTTCTGATCTCTATTCAGCTAATTGGATCGGAAAATTATTCAGTTTGGAGTCGTTCGATGCGGATCGCCATACTTGGGAGAAACAAGTTGGGACTGATCGATGGTAAATGCAGAAAGGAAGGTTTTGGCCCAAATCTAACAGATCTATGGGAACGTTGCAATGCGATTGTTCTCTCGTGGATCATGAACTCTGTTTCGAAAGAGTTATTGAGTGGTATTGTGTATTCTTCTGATGCCTGTGCTGTTTGGAGAGATCTCAAAGAGCGGTTTGATAAGGCTGATGGCTCAAGGATCTTTCAATTACATAAGGAAATTGTTACCTTGACTCAAGGAACGAGTAGTATCTCTGAGTACTTTACTCGTCTGCGTTTGCTCTGGGCAGAGTTTGATTGCCTCGCTCCTTTTCCTGGATGTGCTTGTGATAAATCCAGAGATTTTGTGGTGTTTATGACTAGGCAAAAGCTTTACAGTTTTTGTTGGGCCTTAATGAATCATATGAGCAGGCTAGAGGTCAGATTTTGATGTTACTACCACTTCCCTCTGTTAATCAGGTCTATTCAATGATGATCGAGAGAGAACAGCAAAGGAATATGGCTCATGTTGCTAGCCCTCTGTTGAACATCGATGTTGTTGCACTCATTCCTGGACGTAATCCTCATCCCCAGAAGTTCAAGAGGAACTGGAATGTTCAGTGTGATTATTGTAAGATGATGGGACATTCTCGCGTTGATTGTTACAAGTTGATTGGTTATCCACCAGATTTTAAGTTTCGCAAGAAAATTGGAAATCCTAATTCTGCAAGTCCTAATGCTGCTACTCAGAGAGGAGGAGATCCTAGAGGAGGAGGAGACCCTCGGGGTCAGGCTTATAATGTGAAAGTTGAAGATAGTAGACACTACTCTGATTCTGGACAATTTCGAACTGCTTGTGTTCATAATTCTAGAGATGTATCCTCCAATGGGAAAGGTGTAATGCTGCCTGAATCTCAATGTGAGGGTGGCATGACTGGAAGATATTCTGATGATTGGTGCAAAGGTGTAGACTCTTCCAGTTACTCACACAATCAATACCATCACCTGATGCAGCACATGGACAATCCACATCATTACAGTCAATTCCAGAGGATTATAGACAAGGACACTGTTGGTGAAGGCTCAGGAAGCAAAATGTCTGATTCAGCCAACATGGGAGGTACGTTTTTCCCTTCTTCTGTTGTAGAGGCTTCTAGTGCAGGTAATGTTTTTACCCCTAGTTTCAATGCCTCTAAGGAAGAATGGATAATTGATACTGGTGCTAGTAATCACATGATTTCACATAGAGGAATGCTACAAACTGAGGAACCTGCTAGTGTTACAGATAGAAAGGTGTTTTTACCTAATGGTGGTACGGTGGATGTTTCTCACATTGGTAGTTGTGGGATCATGGATGGAAAAACATTGAGTAGTGTCCTGCATATTCCAGATTTTAGATACAATCTATTGTCTGTCTCTCGATTAACTAAAGAGTTACAATGTTCAGTCACATTTTTCCCTAACTTCTGTGTATTCCAGGACCTCTCAAGTGGGAAGGTGTTGGAGATTGGTGAAGAAAATGGGGTACTTTACTTGTTAAAACATAAAGGATCAGCACACACTAATGAGGATTCAGTTAGAGGACTGTTAGCTAGAAGGAACAACATAGATATTTTGCTTTGGCATAAGAGACTTGGTCATGCTTCTGTTGGGGCTATGCAACAGCTTTTCAATCTTAATCATGATGAATGTAAACAAGTTCTTAGTAATTGTGATATTTGTCCACTTGCTAAGCAGACTAGGATCCCTTTTCCTGATAGTCATAATAGATCTCTTTCAGTTTTTGATTTGTTGCACTTGGATGTATGGGGACCATTTCATGTACCTACTTTTGATGGAAATAAAATGTTTCTAACAGTTGTGGATGACTATTCTCGTATGACTTGGATTTTCTTGTTGAAACTCAAGAGTGATGTTGTATTAATTCTGAGAGATTTCATCAAACTTATTCTAACTCAATTTGGGAAGACAGTTAAAATGGTGAGAACTGATAATGGTACAGAATTTGTCAATTCAGAATGTGCCAACCTATTCAAAACTCATGGTATTATTCATCAGAAGTCCTGTGTTTACACCCCACAACAAAATGGGGTGGTGGAACGAAAACATAGATACATTTTAGAATTGGCCAGAGCTATAAGATTTCAAGGTTCAATACCATTGAAGTTTTGGGGTCACTGTGTCTTAGGGGCTGTTTATATGATAAATAGATTGCCTTCGGTTGCCTTGAAAGGGAGTACACCTTTTGAGATGTTTCATGGGTGCAAAAGTGCATGTGATCATTTCAGGACCATTGGTTGCTTATGCTATGCAAAGGTCTTGCCAACTGGAGATAAGTTCACAGCTAGAGCAGTGGCTGCAGTTCATATGGGTTATTCAGATGTGTCTAAGGGTTATGTTCTCTATAACTTGGATACTCATTCTTTCTTCATCTCCAGAGATGTGGTTTTTAAAGAGGATATCTTTCCCTTTAAGACACATCCTGTATCTCATCCTGTGTTTTTAGATACTCTTACAGGTGTTGATGATAATATTGTTCCAGTGATTCCTCATGCTCTACCTGATCCACCACCTCCAGTCCTTCAAATGCCTACATCCACTGCAGTCCCTGCTGAGGTGTCTGAGCCTCCAGACATTTCTCCTTCTCCTAGAGATACTAGACACTCTACCAGACCAAGGAAGCTTCCTACTTGGATGAATGACTTCATCACTAATGATGTTGCTACTTCCACATCTACTGTTTACCCATTGTCTCACACTCTGAGTTATGACAACCTGTCCACTCAATACCAGTCTTATCTCAAGGCTTTTTCTTGTATCTCTGAGCCTCAGAATTATCACGAGGCATGTAAAGATCCCCACTGGATCCAGGCAATGACAGAAGAGATAAAGGCACTTGAGGATAATCATACATGGAAATTGGTAAAACTACCCCATGGTAAGGTTCCCATTGGATGCAGATGGGTGTATAAAGTGAAGTTCAAAGCAAATGGAGACATAGAGAGGTATAAGGCAAGATTAGTGGCAAAAGGGTATAATCAGAAAGCTGGTCTGGACTACCAAGATACTTTTTCACCTGTTGTTAAAATTGTTACTGTGAGAAGTGTGTTGTCTATTGCTGCAGCCTCTGGATGGCATATCCATCAACTAGATGTCTACAATGCTTTCTTACAGGGTGACCTTTTTGATGAGGTGTATATGACACTACCTGAGGGTTTTGCTAGCCAGGAGGAGAAGTCAGGTTTGGTTTGTAGGCTAGTCAAATCCCTATATGGTCTCAAACAAGCCAGTAGACAATGAATGTTAAACTCACTGATGCATTGGTGGATTCTGGTTTCATACAAAGTACTTTGGATCATTCCTTATTTACCAAAAGACACAATGAGCATATTGTAGTTGTGTTGGTATATGTAGATGACATGCTTGTAGCTGGGAGTGACCTAAAATGATTGAACAAACTAAGGAGGAATTACATGTTAAGTTCAAGATTAAGGATCTTGGAACCTTGAGATACTTCTTAGGGATTGAGTTTAGCAGATCACCTAAAGGAATTTTGATGAATCAGAGAAAATATGCTCTAGAAATGATAGAAGAGTTGGGACTAACTGGTGCTAAACCATCATGGACACCATTAGATCCTAATATGAAACTGACTACAACAGAAGTAGATGAAGTAGGAGGAGTCACAAGTGATCACATCTTGACAGATATAGGTTCATACCAAAGGCTGATTGGAAGGTTGTTGTACTTGACAATGACAAGGCCAGATATTAGCTTCGCGGTCCAAACACTGAGTCAATTTTTGCAGAATCCAAAGAAGTCACACATGGAAGCAACTATTAAGGTTGTTAGATATGTTAAAAGACAGCCTGCTATAGGCATATTGATGAGTAGCAAGAAAGAAAACAAGTTGATAGCATACTGTGATGCAGATTGGGCAGCATGCCCAAATACAAGAAGGTCTGTGACAGGTTTCTTAATCAAACATGGAGAGTCCTTGATATCATGGAGATCTAAGAAGCAAGCAACCATATCCAGAAGTTCAGCATAATCAGAATACAGGAGTATGGCTTCTACAGTCTCAGAATTGGTTTGGCTTGCAGCATTGTTCAAGGAGCTGGGAAAAGAACTAGAAATGCTAGTGGAAGTTTTTTGTGACAGTAAAGCAGCCTTGCAGATAGCAGCAAATCCAGTATACCATGAAAGAACCAAGCACATTGAAATAGATTGTCATTTTATAAGAGAAAAGATTCAAAAGGGATTGATCAGACCATTATATCTAGCAACACAAGAGCAACAAGCAGACATTATGACAAAAGGATTGTTTAGGTCACAACATGAGTACTTAGTGTCCAAGCTGGGTATCCTGAATGTATTCACACCTGCCAGCTTGAGGGGGAGTGATGGAACAGGTGCAGTGACTTAGCTAAGTGTAGTGGTAGTTAGATAAAGTTAGTTATATAACAGATTCTGTTAAATTGTTTGTTATATTAATTAGTTAGTTAGAGAATGTACAGCTGTCAATAGGAGGTAGAAATAGGGTTGTATATAAGTAAGAACATGTAGTTAATTTTGGGTGTAATTCATTCCACTCTCTTGTATAATTTGGTTTCTCTCAGATATGAAGATATTTTCTCTTCTATGATAGTTTCTTCTTCTTTGTTTAAGGTGTTCATTGCTTCCAATACTAACCATGAGATAGCATGGGGAAGTGCATGTCCCTCGTAAATGGGGACCGTGTGGGTTGCACCATCACCAGAATTAAGCACAATGCCTAGTTGAAAAATAACAAACGAAATTAGTGACTGACTAAAATTAAACAGTAGAAAACCTGTATTTCTCGTTCTGCTTACCAGTTGTTCGACCATTAGCAAACAGAGAGAGAACAGCCTGCATTGCAACATACATGGATGGAACACTAAATTTCTCAAACATGGTTTCGGTCATTTTCTCCCGAAATGCTTTGGGGCTAAGTGGCACTTCAGTCAGAAGAATGGGATGCTCCTCGGGAGCAACATGGAGTTTATTGTAAAATGTGTGATGCCATTTCATCCCAGTTTTTTACCATGCCATGTTCAATGGGATAATTTAGACACAAAATACCTGCTTTACCCTGAGCTTCATCACCAACATAAACATCTTTTCGTTCCCTTCCACACATGACAAGAAAACGAGGACGACCAACTATACTTTCGAAAACAGTCCTTGGAGCATCATCCCCAGCAAATCCAGCCTAAAGAAACAAGTATTTGAATATCCAATAAAAAGCAACACAATATGAATAAAGCTGAAATTTTAAGTGGTTTGTTCTTTTTAACCATGGATTGTGCAGTTCCGTTGTCGATAACAAGTGTTTGAATATCCATCCCATCAACCATTTTGTAAGGACTTCAAATACTTATTTTGCAAGTATAATTTACAGAGAAATATCTTCCTTTATGTATAGTATGTTTGCCTTTTCTAGCTCAAGGAGAGATATGATTATCATATTTACGGTCGAAATCACCAGTTATTAACACAAGTAGAGAAAGTTAGGTGTAAGACCTAATTTAACATGGTATCAAAATAGGGCCCATCTCACCTAATGTTGGTGCCCCCAAAATCAAAATTGCCCACGCAGCAGATGCTATGCACGGGGCGTGAGGTGGGGTGTTAAAGAATGACAAAAGCCCCACGTTTATGGTTAATGAGATGGGTGGACTGCTTGGGCAATCATCTTGCCTTTTAGCTAGCTTTTAGGGTGTGAGTTAGGCCTAAAACCTAATTTGACAGAGGAAACAATACTCAAGAATCGAATTGAATCTAAAATCAAACTCAAAAGCACAAATCATTGAGCAACCAATAATGAAATCGAATTCGATAACGAATTAAACACTGAATCAGATGTATCAACAAATAAAATAGAAGCATATGCACCTTTATGGGAAAAAAGAGAGGACTCTTTCTGGCATACACAAAAATTAATCCATGAGATGTACTAACAGAGAGAGAGAAGCTAGGATCCTAAATTCAATGCCAAACCAAATATTTCGTTATGTTTCCTTTTCAAAAAAATATACTCTTGCATTTTCTACATATTTTTATGCAACAAAGTTGGGAAACATAAATCATAATTCAAAAAATAAGTGATCTTACCCTCTAAATATTTTTTTATAGGTATGGCAGATGGGGCGGGTTAAGGCAAGCCTTAACCGACTAAGATTTTGACCCGACCCATCGTGTCTTGCCCTAGTTGGTATTTGTTAAGAATTTGTCCTGCATGACCCACCCCGTCCTAGCCGGTTAAGAGTCTGTTTGGTATTGCTGCTAAAAACTGCTTATTTTCATAAACACTTTTTAAAGATAGTTTTTCAGAAAAGTTCTTTTAAAAAAAACCAATTTGTATTTGGCTAATTCATTTGATAAGTGCTTTTTATAAGCAAATTGTGTTTGGCTAATCTTTTTTAAAAAGTGCTTTTGAGAGTCAAATTACGATAAAGGGCAAGTATTAATGTACTTTTAATATTAAGATTATTTTATAGAGAGAAACTAGTTTAAACATCTATTACAAAAAATTAAATTAAAATTTTATTTTTATTAAATTAAAATATTCATATTCAAATTTTCAATCAATATTACACGTTTTTTTTATACTTAACTAGGTGAAAATGTCGTAGTTTAGACTTAGAATAGGGATTAAAATGACGTAGTTTATGTACCAAACACTTTGGGGAAAGACTAAAATGACCCTAACTTAAAAACTAATGAAGTTCCTTAGGAGGGAGGCTTCACGGACCGTTTAGGGCTCCACGGTTCGTGAAACACTTCACCGGCCGTTTAGCCATACTTCGACTGCCTGACAGTGCCTTACCAAAATGAGCATAACTTTTTATGCCGAACTCGAAACGAGGCAAACTTGGTGGCATTGAAAAGAGGACTCAAAGACCTTTAATTTGATAGGTCAAGGGCCACCTAATTCATTATGTGTTGAGATATATAGTTGTTTGAAGTTGACCCAAGTAAAATCTCAAATTGAAACTCAATCGGTAAGGAAGCTTTCAACTCAACTTTGTGTTAAGGGGTTCTTGTGACCTTAATTCATATCCAAATCCATTCCACACTAAAGAATTGACCTTCACGCATATGAGCAAGTTAAGAATCACCCGATATGACCTTACATGTAAATAATGAATGGTTCAAGCCTTAGCTTAGAAATTTTTGGGGTGTTACACCGGGAGTCCGGACTATGTTTATGATTGTGGTTATAATTGTATGTTATCTGTTTTACTAAGTTGTGGTTGTCTATTCATATTTCATATACTAAAACTAGTCGGTGATCCTATCAGTATACTGTGGATTTTGTGTACTGATACTACACTTGCTTTTTCTTTGTTGAGTACAAGGCATATTTCGGCAACTGCTTCATAACCTTAATAGTGATTCTAGCGTTTCTTGAACCCAAGGGCGAGCTGCTTGTCTCAGGCTGCTATGAGTTCTTCTTTTCTTTCTATAGACATTTTTTTGGACCTAGACTATGGTTGTGTTGGGGTTGATCACCATTTTCTAGACTACTTAAGTGTTTTGGTATACAACTTTCAAATTTTAAGAGGGTTTTCCACAATTGTTTTATGACTTTGGTTTTGGAGTTATGAAAGTTGTTTCGGTATTGAAAACTGTTTATTTTCTATTACTTAATGGATAGTGTGTTAGTAGTTAGTTGGTTCTCCCATCGAGATTTAGTGTGGGTGCCGCTCACTACGGGTCAGGGTCGTGACAAAGTTGTGTCGGTCTTTTATGTTATTCATTTTATCTCCTACCCATACTCAATTAGAATACCTTGTGCTTGTCAAAACTAGGTCATTGGGAGATGTTGATGATTTTGCAAAGTTTTTGAAAGGAATTTTCTTATTTTGTGTTATCTTGTCAATGGAGATGCTTGAGATTTAAATATTATTTTCTTAGACAGGAAAGGATGGTAAGGATTCACCTATCTAATTGAATGAGAGTAAGTACCCGCATAGTCCCGTAATATGGGTTGTGTCAAATTTACTTGGTATAATCTATCACGCTTATTCAAATAAATCATATATATGATTGTGGAAACATCATATGGAAATAAGCCGTCCAACTCTAGAAAAAGATTGAGTAATAGTTCAGGAACTGAGTGCATATTTAGAACCTGATTATCTATAATTTCATGAGAATCGATGAACAAAGCAATCCATTATGGAGATACAACCTTAATATTTTAATATCATAAGTTTACAATCTTATTTACTTACTGCAACCTTAGTTTAGTTATACAATATATTCAATCTTTATAGAATAGAAATCGACTCTATATTTGATATTCGTGTCAATAGTAAATTTATTTTTTTCTATTTCCTGTGGAATTCGATCCCAACATGGAATTCGACTCTATATATATATATTGTTAACAGAAAAGGATATATACGTTAAAGTTAATCTCTGGGTTCGCCTCTGATTGTAAGTTATAATTTTTGTCATGTTAATATGATAAGAAAAAGTACATAACATAGATAAAGATTAATATAATTTGACTTGATCTCGAGAAGTGACACATGAAAATAGGACTGAGGGAGTAATAATAAATAGAGACAACAAAGATTTGCATTCATCTTTCTGAACTTTATTTAATTATGTATACCAGATTGAAAACAATAAAAATATTTAGGTTAATGAATTTTGTTAGATGGCGCTTGTTGTTCTTTGGCTTTACGTTCCTTTTCTGCAAGTCTTCCAAGAGCAGAAATCGGCAATTCATGTTCATGTATCACATACGTATAGTTCCGATCGTAGTACCAATCAGCCAATGCCTTTGACAAAGTCTGCGTATATTAAACCATAAAATACATATATGTATATGTAGAACAATGTACGTAACTCTTTTTTTAATAAGGTAATTATAACAAGACATGAATTAAATACGTACCAAGTTGTTAATTGTTGTGATATTAAAAGGAGACCACCAAAATTGGACTTGGCTATGATGATTGAATGAATCAATGAAAACTCCTTTTAATTTTGGATTATTTGGTTTGGGTAAAGCATTCAAGAATTGCGATCTAAACTCTGAAATATATTGAATTCACAAGTATGAATAAAATTTTACACAATTAATTAAAAATATATTTTTATCTCATCCATATATTTGTAGTACTAACCTTTGAAGGTTTGGTTCGTAGTTGCAGTGCAATTTCTATTATCAATGCAATTATTTATCCCAACAGCTATACTATTGTTTATCTGCAAAACAACTCATGCACATTAGTTGAAATTAATACATATTTAAATTAATGAATATTCCTCTGTTTCAATTTATATGACTTACTTTCCTTTTTAGTTATTCTCAAGAAGAATGACAAATTTCTATGTTAAGCAACAATTAAACTTTTAAATGTTCATTTTACGAAATGACTTATAGCCACACAAATATTTATCACTTATTTTAAACCACAAGTTTCAAAAGTCTTCATTTCTTTCTTAAACTTTGTGTCAAGTCAAACTAACTCATATAAAATGAGACGGATGAAGTATCTAATTACCTGATATTTATCATATGCTGAAGTGGTAATGAAAAGGGGTGTCTTGATATATTGTTGCATGTTCTCTGGGAAGAAGCACTGCATAATCATATATATATGTTGTGATTAGTTTACTAGCCAAAAATTAAAAAAAAAATCAACACAATAATATAATTACATTAATTAAATTATACCAATTCTGGACTCATCTTTGAAGTGCATTTTTTAGGTAACGCTTTGGCAGATCCCTACAATAGTTCAAATGAAAAATAACTAATTTATAATGAGAAAAACATTTTTAAAAAAAGGGAATAATTAACTAGTTAGGAGGATTTTAATTACATGTAAAGTAACAAGTGCTGTATAAAGTTCTGTAAAATTTCTTGCACGAAAAGGATCCTTGCTGTAATTAAAAAGAGAGACAAAGTTAGATTGAACGTACGAATATACAATAACAATATTCCCAGTGTAATTTCACTAAATTTGCGTTTAAAAATGCAACTTACGTGTGAATAAAATAACCAGCATCATTCATACATTTCACTCTAGGCGTATTTGGCAATAATGTATGGAAGTAATCACAATATAACATTGCTGGAAATCCTCCTGCAGAACTTCCACCAAGAAGGGCCTGTAATTATTAATATAAGATCATTAATACTAAATATATCTTCTCATTGCAACTTATATATTTTAATTAAAATTTACTTACATTTTTGGCCTTTTTTAATCCTTTTTCTAAAAGTTCATCCATTACTGCCTTAAATATTCTTGCACCTCTGAAATGAAGATTGGTAGCCTAACAAACAAAAAAGTTGTATGTCATTACACCTTCACGTTACAATAATAACTATGCCTCAGTCTTCGAAATTAAACTTTCACGTACGGGATCGACGTATTCGACATCTCCGGTGAATCCTCCACCATCACAGTATCTAACAAATACTTTGTTCCAATTATAGAATTCTGCATAAATTTTACATTAATTAAATATTATTATGTTCAACTATATATAATAAAGTTTAATTATAAGTATGAAACTGTTTAACAAATAATTAATCCAAGAGAACCTGGATTTCCACTTTGATTCTTGCTAAACATTCCTGTAAACCACCATGAATTCATAACATTTGAAGAACCAAAATCAGATTTGGAACGTTCTAGACAAGCTTCAACGGTTCTGCACCATTCTCCCCCCTAATAAGAACAATGTGAAAATTTCAAAAAATAAAATAAAATTGAAACAATACAATTCTTAAAAATATATGTATACTATATTCATAACCAATTAGGAACGGCAAAATCAGCTCATGAAAATATTATCCGTCTAATTCACTAAGTTCAGGTAGGTCAATTCAATAACCATCTATTTATTAGTTCAATTCATTTCAGCTCAATTTATTTCAGCCTATCTAAATATTATGTTGATATATATCCGAAATTGACCTTTAAAAACCTTGCCAAAATATTTTTAAAATGACATTTATTTTATATTGTATATAAAGTCATAATAGAAAAAAAAAAAAAAAAGGTTCTATTAGACACTTAAAAAAATTATAAAAAAACAAACGAAGAAATTAGAAATTAGTAAGAATTGAGCAGGTTGAATTATGACATGTTTTTAGTTCATTTTAACCTAGTTAATTTCAACCCAAGTAATTAACCTGCTCATTTATCAACTCGTCTCATTTTGACTAGCTAAACCCGTCATTTGACACTCCTAGACATACTTGTAGTGTTCTAGTGGACGTTTCGACATTAGAAAATGTGAATTCGAAGAAAAAAAATAGTATTCGAAAATAAAAATGAAAATGATATTTAAAAATTAGAGTTGTGTTTGACTTACTGAAAGTTGAACGAGCCAGCTTTGGGCTCCTTCTCCAAATCCTGGTTCAAAATGATATGCTGGAGGTGATCCATCCAAGCACACTGCCACAATAAATAAGTTTATTAACATAAATATATATCTTCCATTAATGTTTTTTGAATTAATAATAAGTGAACGAAATTAACCTGCTCCTTTTGCCACAGCATTTTTAACAATTGTTTTTGAGACATGATATGCCTCATCTAAGTACGGTGTCACATTTTCTTTTGCACATGACACAGCATTGATAATAGCCAATGAAAAAATAAGCAAGCATACAAGTTGAAGGTATGTGTTGGCCATCATCATCCTATAAGACACAAAACAACAAAGAAACATGAGAAACTTATATATGATATCATAATTATATGCATGTTGAGAGTAAAAAAGAATTTCATGCTTACTTTTTAATATATCTGTTACAAAATATTTAATTTTTTCTCCAAATTTTGATCTATATATAACATTTTAGGGAGATAGCCCATGGTTAAGAATGTAGTACGAAAAAGAAGGCAGACCATAAATGAGAAAAATACTAGTACCATAATTTTCTTGTAACCACAAGATTTGTAATGCCAACAATTTCTATTTGCATGATGTTATATGAGACGACGTCTATGGAACACATTGTTATTGGTAATTATTACATACACGTGTGATTCCAAATTTAACTACTTAAATTTTTTTATTATTCTGAAAAAAAACACTTAATAAACCAATTAATTCATCAACTTCCTGCAGGAAGATTGTGAACTAACAAATGCATACAATACATTATACGGCGAAGGGCCAAATATGCCCCTCTACTATTAGAAATAGTTTAAATATACCCTTCGTTATACTTTCGATCCAAATATACCCCTTTCGTTATACTTCAGGGCCAAATATATCCCTCCTATTATATTTTGGCATAAATTTATCCTTAATTTTAACTCTCAAACAAATGATAGGCTCGTTTCTTCATTCTTTTGAATATGTTGTTTTTCCTCTTTAATGACATAATTATTCCTTGACCTCGAACTATATAAAGTGATATCTATTATGTATCAATTTTCGATATGCGGTCGTCTCTCTCGTTGTTTAACTTAAATATTGTTGGGTTAAAATTATAGATTTTGATATGTGGATTAGAGTATTCCATACGAGGAAAATGGATTAGTAAACACTTGCGTATTGATGAGTTTGGTTAAAAAAAAAATACTATAAGTTATTTTTTAAATTTCATGACTTTAATATTATTAATAAACATTTACATTCCATGATTTTTTAAATTTCATGACTATAATATTATATATTGATTATACTTATACAATTGTAATCTATAATTTTTACCATTATATATGATTTTATTTAACCATCCGTTAAAATTAAGGGTATATTTGAGCCAAAATATAATGAGAGGGGTATATTTGTCTCAAAAGTATAACTGGAGGGGTATATATGAACAGAAAATATAACGAATGGTGTATTTAAACTGTTTCAAAATAGTACAGGGATATATTTGACCATTTTCCGTACATTATAATAGTGTAATGGTACGAAGAAAAAGGAGGTTCATAATTAGCAAAATATATTAATATATATGGTTTCTTGCCAATGAATAGTGTCCACATAGACAATTAATTAATAAGGTGTTTTACTAGCTAGTGCAATCTAGTATCAAATATCATACAAAGAATAGAGTTTTTCTATACTCTTATCAACGTTATTGACTAACTGTAACAAATCTCTCTTCTTAATTGCGCCTTATGGGTATGTGTCACGATATAAAAACTTGGGTTCATAATCGGAGGCGGAACTAAAATTTGAAGGTTATGGATATCATATTATTATGTTGATCAAACCGTTCAAATATTTAACTTATTTTAACCTTGTAAATAGTGTTGGATATTTTGTAATATATAAATGTCTTAAATTGAACAGACATATTTGTTCGTGAAAGAACATGACTGTTATGAAAAGTCATATGTTCATGAAAGAAGTGATCATATGTTCATGAAAGAACATTATTCTTATGAAAAGTCATCTGTTCATGAAAGAACATGACTCTTGTGAAAAATTATCTCTTAAGTTCTATAAATATAAAGACTCTCTAGAAGTAGCCCAAGAAAAATTCTGCAAGAATATCCAAGGATTTTGTTGTATGCCCTCGATCATCCAACATTTGTTTTGGCAATGGATAAAGCCTGCACAAAGACTGAAATTTCCGCCTCAATTTTGTTTAGTTACTTTTACTATCCCAATTTATATAAGTTAATTTGATTTGACATAAAATTTAAAAAAGAAAAAATATTTTAAAAATTATGATCTAAAATAAATTATAGATATCTGTTTAGCTATAAATCATTTCATTAAAAGTAAATTAAACTTTTAAAATTAATTTTTACTAAATATAAAAATGTGTTAATTCTTTTTGAAACTAACTGAAAAGGAAAATAAGTAATATAAATTAGAATAGAAAACATATATAAAAGGAAATAATTAATAAAATTTATTCTTTATATTTTAATTTATTTATTTAATTTTAATTTAACATAAAAATAAAAAAAATTGAAAAAAATTAAAATTTTATGATATTAAAATAAAGGTATGTAAGTATTCAAAATATCTCGTAAATATGTAAAAAGAAAAATAATAGAAATTGAAATAGAGAAATTATCATTTTGTTAGAACGTATCACAAGTTGAATCATTTAAAAGTCTCTTTGCTCTCATCCGTGTTCCCTTCTCTTGTGACACGTTTACTTGTTTTTCCCTTTTGCTGCCACGTTACATGTTTTATTATTCATTCCATCAACAAGATCAAGCTTAAAACACAAAAGCATATATATCGCCTCATTGTCCTCCCTACGCACGGGCTAAAATTTCCTATGCAATAACTTATACTAGGTAAAATTTTTGCTCCTATGCAATAATAGACAAAGTTTCCGTTCCTATGCAATAACTTACACTAGACTAGCCCAATACAACAAGCTCGATTCAGAAGGTAGTAAAAAATTCTGAATGGGTCCTAAAATCGCATATAAATATATATATATATATATATATATATATATATATATATATATATATATATATATATATATATCTTGTATGCATATAAAATGAATATATGTCCTAAAATTATCCAAATGATTCCTATCGTTCATGGTATAATAATTTCATTTCCCCATTTTTGTGATTACTAAAAAAGTTTCAAACTTTTGCATGGATACTAGACATAGAAGCATTAGAATAGTAATGTTACCATGGCTAGCTCATGGTCACATAGCACCTTTCATAGAGCTAGCCAAAGCACTTACAAAGAGAAATTTCTATATCTACATATGTTCCACACAAGTCAATATCAATTTATTCAAACAAACAATATCTGAAAAATACTCAATTTCAATAAAGATAGTAGAAATTCACCTCCCAAATTTACCAAACCTTCCTCCTCATTACCACACAACCAATGGCCTTCCACCTCATCTCATGTCAACTCTTAAACATGCAATGGACATGGCCCAACCTAGTTTTTACCATATACTTACTACTTTGAAACCAGATTTGGTTATGTATGATTTTCTTCAACCATGGGTTCCAACTATGGCTGCTTCACTTAATATACCTTCTGTTATGCTTTTAACCCCTGCTGCAGCTGCGGGTTCTTATCTTTTTCATATTGGTAAAAAGAAATCTGTTTCTGAATATTCTTTTCTAGGAGATAATATCTCAAATGGTCACTCAATTATGGATTCTTTTCTCAGAAAGTCGCTCAACTTTGGTTTTTAACTCAAAAGTCACCCAACTATGGTTTTTAACTCAAAAGTCACCCAACTATGGTATCTTTTCTCAGAAAGTCACTCAATTATGTATTTTCTAAGAAAGTCACTCAACTTTGATTTTTAACTCAAAAGTCACTAAATTATGAGTATTTTACTTACAAAGTCACTCAACCTATTCAATTAATTGTTTTAATTAAAATTTATTTACATGAAATTTTTATTTCTAACTAAAATTGTAAAAAGATGACCCATCTACTTGACTTAATCAGCTAAAAATATAATAGTGATCCTTTTATTTTACCTTTTCCCCCAAATATAACAATTAAGATTTATTATTTTAAGAACCTTTAAATTTTGTGTGTTTTATGAGTTTTTTCTACACTATGTGTAGCTGCAGTTGGAAAAAAAAATTAAGCATAGTATACTGACGATGAAATTGGATATTCTTTAAACATAGTATAATTGGCAGTGCAAATTGATACTTTAAAATAAAAATTGCTTAGGAATAAAAATTTCATGCAAGTAAATCTCTCTTAATTGCGCCTTATGGGCATGTGTCACGATCTAAAAACTTGGGGTTATCGGAGGCAAAACTAGGATTTGACAGTTATGGATATTATTGTTAGCCCATATGTTTGGGCTGTTTTGTATTTAGGCCATTCTCTTAGTTAGGTTTTTCTATATAATCTCCTACTTCCTTTGTATTTAGATAAGTCTTCAGATTATAATGAAACTCTATTCTCTTGTTCTCAAAAGCATCTTCTATTCATAACATGGTATCAAGAGCTAAAGCGATCCATGCTCTTTGATTTGTTTGTTGAAGATTTTGTAGCAGTCACCTACTGTGCGGATCGAACTCCGCGGTGCGTTCGCTGGGGGGTACGGGGGGCAGCGCGCCCCCGTTTGGGGTTCGGGGCAGAGCCCCGAATTTTTTTTTTTCTAGAGTTCTCGATTTGCTGCTTCCGCTACTGTCTTCGTTTGATGCTATTGCTGTTCGTTTGGATTGAGTCATTGTTTTCTTCCGTTGCTGCTGCTGCTGTTTGTTGGATTGGTTCGACCTAGGTATTTTACTTTTTGCTTTGGAATTGTTTGTGTCTTGCTGTCTTTGCCATCCCTTTTGACAATATGACTGGAAAGGATGATTCTCTCCAGTCCATTAGTACTCAATTAGATGGTAAAAACTATGCATATTGGAGTTATGTCATGAAAAATTTTCTTCGTGGGAAGAATATGTGGGGCTATGTCACTGGAGTTAAAGCCAAACCTACGGATGATAAGGTTGAGAATTTTGCACTGTTGGTCGACTCATGGGAAACTGATAACTCCAAGGTTATCACTTGGATCAACAACTCTGTAACTCAGTCAATTGGTATACAATTGGCTAAGTATGACACCGCAAAGGAAGTTTGGGATCATTTGGAGAGACTGTATACTCAGTCTAATTTCGCTAAGCAGTACCAGTTGGAATATGATATTCGTGCTCTTCAACAGAATGATATGTGTATTCAAGACTTCTATGCTGCCATGTAGGATTTGTGGGATCAATTGGCTCTTACTGAATCTGCAGATTTAAAAGGTTTTGCGCCATACATTGCTAGGAGGGAAGGACAGCGGCTGGTTCAGTTTTTAATGGCATTACGTTCTGATTTTGAAGGACTGCGTGGAACGATCCTTCATCGATCTCCCCTCCCAACAGTTGATTCAGTTGTTCATGAACTGATTGCAGAAGAGACTCGTATTAAGTCTCAAGTCGATAAAGGGTCTAAAGCAACTACTACCCCTGCCGTGTTTGCTGTTTCAACGGATCAGTCTAGACTACCACGTTCTCAGACTTCAAATCAATCTAGACAATCTCCTAAAGTTGCATTTGATGAGTGTGCATTCTGCAAACAGAAAAATCATTGGAAGGCTCAGTGCCCGCTATTGCTGAACAAGGCTAAACAGGCTCAATCTGGGCAGCAGCAGAAGTATGGGCAGCAGAAGTCTTGGAAGTCTCAGTCCCAATCCTCTGGTGCTCTTCCATGGTCACCTCATCCTCCACAGTGGAGTGCTGCTGCTGCTGCACCATCTGAGTCTGTTAGCACTATGCCACCCTCTGCGTTGGATCCCCAGGTTTTCGAACAGTTCAGACAGTTTCTGGCTTCTAATCCTAGTGCCATGTCAGCATCTATGTCTCATTCAGGTCCTGCTACTTCTAGTACCTCAGGTATTCCTTCATCCCTGTGGATTTTGGATTCTGGTGCGTCTCATCATATGTCACCCTATTTGTCGTCGTTTGGTTCTTTGTCACCCATTTCACCAATCTCTGTTATGTCTGCTAGTGCTGCATCTATGACAGTCGAGGGTGTGGGTTCTGTCACTACTCCTCACATTGTTCTCTCTGATGTTTATTACATTCCCAAACTTGCTTTGAATCTTGCTTCGGTCAGTCAGTTGTGTAAGGCTGGTAATTGGGTGCTCTTTTCTGATTCTGTTTGTGTTGTACAGGACCAACACACTCAGAAGGTGATTGGGATTGGCTGTAGGTTGGGGGAACTCTATGTCTTGGAGATTCTCAAAGTGTCTGCTGTTGCTGCCTCTAGTATTGATTTGTCTTCGTTTCGTTTGAGTCCTTTGTCTTCTCAGTTTTATCTTTGGCATTCCCGTTTGGGACATGTGTCAGTGTCACGTTTGCGTTTTTTAGCCTCTACTGGTGCTTTGGGTCATTTGAACACTTGTGATATTTCAGATTGTAGTGGTTGTAAACTGGCCAAATTCTCTGCTTTACCGTTTAATAAAAGTGTGTCTTATTCTGTTGCTCCTTTTGATATTATTCATTCTGATGTGTGGGGCCCATCGCCAGTATCCACTAAGGGTGGCTCGACCTATTATGTTTCGTTTATAGATGACTATACTCGTTATACCTGGGTTTATCTTATGAAACGCAGATCAGATTTCTTTGGCATTTACAGCAACTTTAGAGCCCTTGTTAAAACGCAACATTCAGCTGTGATAAAGTGTTTCAGGTGTGACTTAGGGGGTGAATATACCTCTAATGATTTCACTCAGTTACTGGCCTCTGATGGTACCATACACCAGTCATCTTGTACCGACACTCCTGAGCAGAATGGTGTTGCCGAAAGGAAACACCGCCATATTGTTGAGACAGCACGCTCTTTGCTCTTATCTGCAGAGGTTCCTAGTATTTTTTGGGGAGAAGCAGTCCTAACTGCTGTATATGTGATTAATCATATCCCTACTGCATTGACTTCAGGGATGTCTCCATTCGAGAAATTATATGGTCACCTACCAGATTATTCTGCATTACGAGTTTTTGGATGTACTTGCTTTGTGCTTCGTCCTCATGTTGAACGAAATAAGCTGGGGCCAAAATCAGCTATATGTGTGTTTTTGGGGTATGGTGTTGGACAAAAAGGATATCGTTGCTATGACCCTGTTAGTCAGAAATTATATGTCTCACGGCATGTCACTTTTTTGGAACATATTCCTTTCTATTCGGTTCCAGCTAAATCCCATGATGTAATGAAATCAGATCTTCGGCATATTGATCCCTTTGGCGTTGACATGGAGGTTCCAGTTCCAGATTCATCCATGCCACCTGATAGTGCTTCAGATCCGTCTGTACCTGAGTCTGCTCCTTTGATTGTTGAGACTGGAGACCCACCACCTCTGAGGAGGTCTACTCGTCCCTCTAAGTCCACCAAACTACCTGATTTCGCTTACTCTGCATACTCAGACTCATTTGCTACCTTTATTGCAAACATACATCATTTGTCTGAGCCTGAGTCGTATCGAGAGGCTGTAACTGATCCTCTTTGGCAGAATGCTATGGCTGAGGAACTTGCTGCTCTTTATCAGACACATACATGGGATTTGGTTACCCTACCACCAGGTAAACATACGATTGGCTGTCGATGGGTGTATAAGATAAAAACAAAGTCTGATGGGTCTGTTGAGCGATACAAGGCCAGACTTGTGGCAAAAGGGTACTCACAAAAATATGGTATGGACTATGAGGAGACTTTTGCCCCGGTGGCAAAGATGACGACTGTTCGCACTATTATTGCTATTGCATCCGTTCGACAGTGGAAGATATTTCAAATGGATGTAAAGAATGCATTTTTGAATGGTGATCTCCATGATGAAGTTTATATGACTCCTCCCCCAGGTATTGACCACCAGCCGGGTGAAGTTTGTCGGCTTCGAAAAGCTTTATATGGTCTCAAGCAAGCCCCTCGTGCTTGGTTTGAGAAATTCTCCACTGTGATTACTTCTCTTGGATTTGTCCCGAGTAATCATGATTCGGCATTGTTTGTTAGATGTACGAGTGCAGGGAGAATTCTTTTGTCCTTATATGTAGATGATATGGTTATTACTGGTGATGATCATGGTGGTATTGAGTCATTGAAGCGTGATTTGGCTCATCGGTTTGCTATGAAGGACTTGGGCTTGCTACGTTATTTTTTGGGTATTGAGGTGGCTCAGTCAAAGAAAGGGTATCTTCTTTCTCAGACTAAATATATATCTGACTTGTTCAAACGGGCGCGTCTTTCTGATAACAGGACTGTAGATACTCCCCTTGAAACCAATGCACGGTACTCTCCTAGTGATGGTGTTCCATTATCAGATCCGAGTCTTTATCGGACGGTTGTAGGTAGTTTGGTTTATCTTACCGTTACTCGCCCGGATATAGCTCATGCAGTTCATGTTGTAAGCCAGTTTGTTACTGCTCCTACTTCTGTTCACTGGGGAGCTGTACTTCGTATTCTGAGATATCTTCGTGGCACTCAGTTTCAGAATCTCTTGTTTCCCTCGACGTCATCTCTCGTGTTGCGAGCCTATAGTGATGCTAATTGGGATGGCGATCGCAATGATCATAAATCCACCACTGGTTTTTGTGTGTTTCTTGGAGACTCTTTAATCTCATGGAAGAGCAAGAAACAGGATGTTGTCTCTAGATCTTCCACGGAGGCTGAGTATCGTGCTATGGCTGTGACTACATGTGAGATTGTTTGGTTACGTTGGCTTCTTGCAGATATGGGGGTTCACATTTCTATGCCTACTCCCTTGCATTGTGATAACAAAAGTGCAGTACAAATTGCAAAGAATTCTGTTTTCCATGAGCGGACGAAGCACATTGAAATTGATTGTCACTTCACCCGTCATCATTTACAGCTCGGGACCATATCGCTTCCTTTTGTTCCATCATCCTTACAGATTGCTGATCTCTTTACGAAGGCACAGTCGGCGTCTCGGTTTCGTTTTTTGTGTGACAAACTCTCAATGCTCATTGCTATTGCATTGTGAGTTTGAGGGGGGATGTTAGCCCATATGTTTGGGCTGTTTTGTATTTAGGCCATTCTCTTAGTTAGGTTTTTCTATATAATCTCCTACTTCCTTTGTATTTAGATAAGTCTTCAGATTATAATGAAACTCTATTCTCTTGTTCTCAAAAGCATCTTCTATTCATAACAATTATATTATTATGTTGATCAAATCGATCAAATATTTAACTTATTTTAATTTTGTAAATAGTGTTGAATATTTTATAATATATAAATGTCTTAAATTAAACAGACATATATGTTCGTGAAAGAGCATGACTGTTATGAAAATTCATATGTTCATGGAAAAACATGATTGTTACGAAAAGTGATCATCTTTTCATGAAAGAGCATGACTCTTATGAAAAGTCATCTATTCATGAAAGAACATGAATCTTATGAAAAGTCATTTCTTAAGTTTTATAATTATAAAGACTCTCTAGAAGTAGCCCAAAAAAAATCTGCAAGTATATCCAAGGGCTTTGTTGTATGTCCTCGATCATGCAACATTCGTTTTGGCAATGGATAAAGCCTGCACAAAGACTGAAATTTCCGCCTCAATTTTATTTAGTTACTGTCCCAATTTATATGAATTAATTTAATTTGATATAAAAAATTTTTAAAAAAAGTTATAAAAAATTATGATCTAAAATAAATTATAAATATTTATTTGATTATTAGTCATTTCATTAAGTGTAAATTACACTTTTAAAATTAATTTTTATTAAATATAAAAATGTGTTAATTCTTTTGAAACTAACTAAAAAGAAAAATAAGTAATATAAATTAGAATAAAAAAATATATAAAAGGAAATAATTAATAAAATTTATTCTTTATATTTTAATTTATTTATCTGATTTTAATTTAACAAAAAATTTAAAAATAAATTTAAAAAATTATGATATTAAAATTAAGGTATGTAAATATTCAAAATATAAAAAGAAAAATAATAGAAATTGAAATAGAGAAATTATCATTTTGTTAGAACGTATCACAAGTTGAATCATTTAAAAGTCTCTTCGCTCTCATCTGTGTACCCTTCTCTTGTGACACGTTTTCTTGTTTTCCCCTTTTGATGCCACGTTACATGTTTTATTATTCATTTATCAACGAGATAAAGCTTAAAACACAAAAGCATATATATCTTGTTTTTTTTAGTGACGAGAAAAATTCACAGGCATTATCATTTGGATGCGCATAGAGTAAAATTTTTATTTCTATGTAATAACTCACATTAAGTAAATTCGATGGGATAAGCTTGACCCAGAAGATAAACACTTTACTTTCACTAACAAAAATTTTTAAACATGAAACCTTCCATATAAAAATTTTAAGCCTAAGCCCAAATCATTGAGCCACCCAAAAGGTTTTAAAAGCATATCTTGTATGTATATATAAAATGAATATATGTCCTAAAATTATCCAAATGATTCCTATTGTTCATGGTATAATAATTTCCCCTTGTGATTAATAAGAATTTCAAACTTTACATGGATACTAGACATAGAAGCGTTAGAATAGCAATGTTACCATGGCTAGCTCATGGTCACATAGCACCTTTCATAGAACTAGCCAAAGCACTTTCAAGTAGAAATTTCTACATCTACATATGTTCCACACAAGTCAATATCAATTCATTCAAACAAACAATATCTGAAAAATACTCAATTTCAATAAAGATAGTAGAAATTCACCTCCCAAATTTACCAAACCTTCCTCCTCATTACCACACAACCAATGGCCTTCCACCTCATCTCATGTCAACTCTAAAAAATGCAATGGACATGGCCCAACCTAGTTTTTATCATATCCTTACTACTTTGAAACCAGATTTGGTTATGTATGATTTTCTTCAACCATGGGTTCCAACTATGGCTGCTTCACTTAATATACCTTCTGTTCTGTTTTTAACCCCTGGTGCAGCTGCAGGTTCTTATCTTTTTCATATTGGTAAAAAGAAATCTGTTTCTGAATATCCTTTTCCAGCTATATATCTAAGAGATTATGAGTATAAGAGGAATAGACATATGTTTGAACTAACTGAAGAGGATGAGGTTAATGATGGATTTACTGATACACAGAGAAGAGTTAATGGATGCATAGATGGATCATCTCAAATCATATTGATTAAGTCAATTAGACAATTAGAAGGAAAATACATTGATTATCTCTCTAATGGACACAATAAGAGGTATGTTTCTCTTATACACTATTTAGTCAAACTTAGTCCCTATTTTCTTACCCCGTTTAAAAAAGAATAACTTAGTTTCATGTTTACTTTTTCATTGTTTGAATATCTTTCTTAAAAGTTTTGGTTCCGCCACCAATAAAAATCGAACCTATTTAAACTAGGTGAAATGGACAGTTACTAAAAAGGTTTGTTGATTTTGGTCCGTGTAGGCAGGGGCGGAGCTAAGTGGGTTTTTTTGGCCCAATAATTTTTCTGCATCGTGTTTTATATAAAACGATTATATATATTTATATTAACATGTGAATCCCTAAAAAAAAATTATTGATGGCTCAGTGCTAAGGAATGGCCGAGAAATCGAACCTTAAAAGGAACCATAATATTTAGAATTCCCAAACTCCTAATCCTGGCGTCTCTGGTTGCAGGTATGTTCCAGTTGGACCTCTTGTTAGAGCACCAGAAACAGAGAATGAACATTCAGAGATCATGGACTGGCTTAATACTAAAGAAAGATGTTCCACAGTTTTTGCTTCATTTGGGACTGAATATTTCCTATCCAATGAAGAAACAGAAGAACTAGTTCTTGGTCTAGAGCTTAGCAAGGTCAATTTCTTATGGGTCATTAGATTCCCAGTTGGACAAAATACCAACCTTGAAGAAGCCCTTCCTAAGGGTTTTCTTGAAAGAGTTGGAAACAGAGGAAAAGTAGTACAAGGATGGGCACCACAGTTAACAATATTACGCCATTCGAGTATAGGAGGATTCGTGAGTCACTGTGGATGGAGTTCGGTGATGGAAGGACTTAAACTTGGTGTTCCAATTGTAGCTATGCCAATGCATCTTGATCAACCATTAAATGCAAAGTTAATAGTTGATGCAGGGGTAGGGGAAGAGGTTGTTAGGGACAAAGATGGAAATGTTGATAAGCATGAAGTAGCAAAGATTGTAAGGAAAGTGGTGGCAGAGAAAAGTGGACAAAGATTGAGAAAAAAAGCAAGAGAGTTCAGTGAGATAATGAAGAGTAATGGAGAGAAGGAAATAGACGAAGTTGTTCAAGAGTTGCTAAACCTTTGTAAGCCAATAATAAGGCAGGATTCTGTTGAAATGCTTTACTAAATTTTTCCTTGTTTTTTTTTTTCCTTCTCTTTACATTTTGTTTTTGTAATTTACTTTTTTCCAACAAATAATGGAGAAGACAACACAGATAGATTAAAATGAATTAGGAATGTAATACTTTTACAGGTATAGATATGCTTTTGTATGAGATGGGGTGCCCACGCCTCTAGTGTCCCAAATCTTAAGTTACTGTTAATTTTGCATCCAAGATATTGAAATCGGTAAAATCCATTGATTTAATGCTATATCATCGGGTAGTACTAGTTTTAATAATACATATTGGATTTAATTATATAAAAAAATTATAATGCTAAATAAATTAGAAATTTTCATTATGAAGACTTTAAAATTTTGAAAGATAGCGTGAGTTAACACATCTATATTTAAGTATTTTTTTAAAAAAAATATAACATTAGTAGTATATATGATCTCGGGAGAGGAGTATGAGTTCACGTAAACTCACAAAACCTCCCTATAGATACACCCCTGCGAATAAGTTTCACTGAAAAATGCATGGCAAAAAATAAATTCTTCCTAAAATAATAACTGCGAATAAGTTTCACTGAAAAATGCATGGCGAAAAATAAATTCTTCCTAAAATAATAACAAGCTTCTTGATTTTTTTATATGAAACAATTACTATTTTCTTCTTCACCCTTTCAATCAAAATAGTGACATTACTGAATATTTTTCAATGGAAAAATAGTGACTCGTTTAGTAGTGAGAAGTCTCTTGCTGATATATTTTGCTTAAATTTTAGCTCTTTGATACATTAATTTGCAAATTGTTTTATTTTGCTTTTCATTTTCTCGTTTTGCAACAGTTGTTAAGTATGTCGTCACTGTATTCTAAACTGGCGTTTCTCAGTGGATAAATTTTGACAATCTTGCAAAAAGAAACATCCATATTAGTATTCCGTTCAATATCAAGTCCTATTTGTCCATGACGCTATGAGGCATAACAATTCTTGGACTCCAGAGTCAAAAAGGGCAAAAAAATTGAGCAAAATTTCTAAAAGGACAATAAAATTAAGTATGAAACCAAAAAGGCAATATTTGGATAGTCTTTCACGGTGTTAAATCCTATGTACAAGGCTTCATTCATAGGATTTCACACCGTGAAAGGCTCAATCCAAATGTTGTCATTTTGATTTCATACTCAATTTTGTTGCGCTTTTGAAAATTTTGCTCAATTTTTTTTGCCATTTTTGGCTCTGGACTCACAATTCTTGCTGTCTTTTGTCAGCTATAGATGCATAGAAAAGAGTTTTGGCAACTCACCAAGTATGTTTGCCAAGTTATTTTACTAGTACCATTATATGAACTTGATATATCTTCAAAATTAAATGAAGCACTAAAAAAGAACATATGAACAGTAAAAAGAAGAAACGAAAAACATCAGATTATAGTTCATCATAGATGAAAATCACAAAGACAGAAACGAGTTCCCTGAAGCAGAATTTCTACACATGATTACCCCTTGTTGGCCGGCAGACATGATTTCTCTTCCGAGCATGTTCTTGGTTATGGTGCTGTGTACGACAAGCATATCCATACCAACAGTCTTGCCTTTGAGCATCCTCTGGAGGTAAATGCTGAGAGGAAAAAAGAAATTAAGTTACAATAGCTTTATAACTCTAGAGCTTGACAAACCTGTTATAAGAATCGAATCCTACAACTACAGAGGCCAGCGGATTCAATGTTCAAGATTGAAATAAGACAGATTTACAAGATACTCCCTCCGTTTCATTTTACATGGTGGTTTTTAATTGGACATGAACTTTGACAAAGAAAAAGGGACTTCTGAATTTACCCTTGGAACCAAAGGCGGAACCAGGATTTTAAGCTTATAGGTTCCGAATTCTAATCCTCTTAAGTTACTGGGTTTCTAAATTAATAAATTGTATATATTCAATGGACAATACAGGGCTTAGATCAGAGCTACTAGGTTCGGCCTAACCTATAACCGAAAGCCTAACTATGTCATGGCATTTCTATGACCATAAGAGCTTGTCATTAATGATAAAATGAGAAGTTTAAAGTTAATAAGTACCTAAGTGTGGGACAAATGTAATCTATTTTTTTAACAGACTAAAAGAAGAAAGAGCCATATAAAATAGAACCGAGGGAATAGTTTTTATTGGCGGGAGTTTGATCTGCAGTGCTATGCTAGATAAAAGCTTATTATATATTATAGGGGAACTCAACTTCTAATAAAAGATCCCTTTTACATTTTAAGTCAATCCACAAGAAATAGTGGAAATAACTGAAGAATCGACAAGGATCAGTGGCAACTTACATGGCTTATCACTGTAACTCTGAACCAATACAAAAGGAATGAGACTAACTTGTCATAGCACTCGCTGCATATAGAGAGAAAGATAATCAGCGAGAAGAAATTGGTTCACTGAATGAAAGCTCAAAATTGTATTGAATAACAGGCATTTTCCTAACTTCAGGGAAAAGTAGCAACAAAAGTCAAATCAGAAGCCATCAGGTGCAAAATGACACAATTTCCAGAAATACAAAAATCGTATTCAATATCTCCAAGAAGAAACCAACTCACCTACAAGTTGATGTACGAGAAGTTATCATCTCTGCATGATTCAATGGCATTCTTGTGCGATCTGAAGGAAACAGAAGCACGTTTTTAATAGCAGGACAATCAATTTAAGGACGATATTCAAAGAAACTAATCAAGTGCTTTTTTTCCTGATTCCCTAACTTTGGTCTAAGCTCATGTTGGTTTCTAACGAGGACTATCAAAGACATGACAAGTAGCAACTAATATTCCTTTTTTATAGGTCGAATTGTAACCAATAGTCATTTGGATTGATATATTGTTTTCACCTCAACTATTTCTTATATCACACTAATCGAGAACATGGTGTGCCGTCTACCCAGTATGATTGTTCAAAACTCAATTTCCCATTTATTTAGGTGGACGAGGAAAAGACATTATTTCTCCTTTAGCTAATAAGATTTAGAAATTTAGAAACAAAGTGGACAATGCTACAAGTTGACTTCCGGTTTCAAGATACTTTCCTTCGATAAAGTAATCAATTTCATTTAAGAAAATGGCAAAAACATGCCTGTATGACAAGGAGTACACTAGAAAATAGAAAACTTCATAACAAAACAGTTTTCTGCAAATGACACCCAACCTTCTGTACATAAAGGAACTTCATGGGTGCACCAAAAGGAAATAAGGGAAAATTTTCCCCACAGTACCCAATAGCCCACTAAGCTGCTGAAGAAAAAGTGTCAAACAAAGTCTTAGTCACAAGTTTAATACAATTGATCTTCCCCCTCAAAAAAGGGAAGTGACACTGTTTCTTGGAATGGACAAAGCAAGTGCAATTCCTATATAGAATGTCATTTGGAGTAATAAACTGGACAAAAAGGAAGCAAGGACTAAGACGCATAGAAGCTCTAGTTACTACACCAATCAGGAGCAATCCTACTTCTAGTAGGTACACACTCTGAAAAAAGTGTCTTCACTTGTTTCCATGAAGAGAAAAATTCTCCAGACTGCCAACTTTTCAAAATGTTTCTACCTCCTATTGGATCTTCCGGACTAGAGGTGGTACCTTTTTGTCTGAGAGGTGGAGATGAGGGTCAAACAATAATAGTCGACTATAGGCTTGACAGATATATGCATTTAGAGAGAGAGGAATAAACCATAACTAATATCAAAGACAGGACAAAAAAGGAACTGATTCTCAAGTTTCCAACAATCAATTTACCTATCTCACGCTTATCAAACTTCAAAATCCATTCAGCTACTACATCTTGCAACGACCTTCCCATCTGTCTAATGCATCTTTCAGTGATCTATTAGAGGATCACACAGAGTCAGCAGATCTAGTATTCCAACAAAATTATAGAGAATAATAACAACGCATCAAAAACACCATAAAAAAACAAAGAAGCCATACATTTTGTTCATAATGATTCTTCTCATGTGCCAAGGAGGGGATTCTAGAAATTGTACGTTCTGCAATCTGCAGAAACATGTGCATCAATTTGACATATTCTTTAAAAAGCAAAACTTCACAAGTAAATGCTGGAAGTAACTCAACAAAAGTATTACCATCATCTAGGAGAAAAAGAACAGAAAAAGGGAGAGAGCAATCAAATGAAGAAACAAGGAGAAGAAATGTCAAATTATAGATCACGTCTTCTAGTTGACTTGTATAATGAGGACCACTGACCAACTTGGAACCTTTTTTTTGCGATGGTGGTACCCAGACTAGCTTAGGCCGCACCTCAACTATTCAACCAACTTGGAACTCTTTTAGTCACAGAAATGCCAGTCATAGAGATAATATTAACCTTAACACAAGGAGGAGGGGGGAAGAGAGGATAAGAGGGATGTGGTTATGCAAGCTTAGATAAATTAAAGTAAAAAAGCTGAAGCAGGAGAGAACAAGAGTGATAAAACCATCAGAAAAATGTTTCAAGATTATTTCCACCCAAAAGTGAGTGGAGACAGGGTCATCATTCTAAAGAAATTACAAGGATAAGCAATGACAAGATATAATCACTGGCCTTTGCACCTATTCAGGTTGGCAATTATTTGTAACTGGCAAAAATCAGTGCAATTTCATCCCTAGACCATTAGGTGTTTTGAATGTACACAATTTTCTGAAGTTTTAAAGCCAAGCTCCTACAAAACATACAGATGTCTGAGTAGAACAAAATAAGGTCCTCTTACAGTTCCATGAAATAAATTTCCAAAAATTTCATTCCAACTTTATGTAACATACCAAGTTCAGTTGGAAGTGATGCTCTAAACATCAAAGGTTTCTAACCAGTATAGCCAAACAAAGTTTGCACAAATCATAAAATTAAACCAGATTTAAAGTAATTACAGGCTTGAGTGTTTCAGGACTGCAGAGTGGATGTGAATTGCTTCCATTAACTCCCTGAGAATGCCAATAAGCAGCACAAAATGCTCGATCACATCCCAAACCTACAAAGCCATACCGCCTTAGGTCTCACACACTAAACACTTTAAGAGGAACAGAGACACTGATAGTTCAAGTTGAGGAAAGGAAACACATACAATCACAAAAACACAGGTGAGGACTAGATACTTCGTAACCAGAACATAATAACAAAGAGTGTGGAAGCATAGTACTTACAGTGTTGTTGCACTCCAACGTTTGATCGAGAGGGCATCATTCCTCCACACGCTTGACATTGAAGATGAACTGTGCTTTCATTGCACTGATAACCTCCATATTCAGTGTCTGAGTGTAAGCTTCTCAATGTTAGAAAATCGAAGTTCATAATTTTAAATGGTTTTAGTTCAATGGTTGAAATACATAATAGAAACCATAATAAATTTAAAGTCACAAGAGAATAGTATTAGATTCTATCAAGGTTTACATGAGATTTACATTGTGCAGTAACTCAACAAAGCATTTTTTTCTGAATAAGTCAACATGTTTCACTATATATAAGTTTCCAAATTGCATATAACGTCTAGATTGACGGAAAATGCAATTACCACACTGAGGGCATGAATGCTCCCACCTATCTGCTGCATCTGATGGAGAACGTTCCCTCTTCCTGCGACTTTTTCTACTGCTGAGGACCTGCTCCTAGGGGTTAGTATGTTTACCAAGTTTAAAAGAAAACATGTTGTTAAGCGTTTATGATACTACAACAACAACAACAACAATATACCCAGTGAAATCCCACAGGTGGGGTCTGTGGAGGGTACAGTATACGCAAACCTTTACCCCTACCTCATGGAGGTAGAGGCTGTATCTGAAGGACCCTTGGCTCAAGTGCAGCTAAACAAAGCAGTTATGAGAAGGAAAATTGGCAGCAAAGAAACTATGGCAACTAACAAGGAAAGCAATACAGGGCATTCAGAAAAGGAACAGTAACAGCAGTAAAATAATGTGTTTATGATCCTAAATATTTAATAACATGTTAATTGGTGTAATTATGGCATCTGATAAACAGTAATCAAAACAGACCACTTAAAATTGAAGAGGAACTCCTGAAAATCTACTGCACGGAAAGATAGTTACAATATACGGAACACCAATACAGCAATACCTGACAAGCCAGTGTAAAGATCTTTGGAAGCACAGGAGCAAGCATATAACTTATGAAAGAAACGCCTATTTAAAAGCCATACATAGTAGAATTGTAAAATAATTTTATGACATTTTGAAGACGTCATAGTGATAGATTACTTGGCATAAGAGTTGGGAAAGAACACCTAACAAAGCCTTACATAACAGCTGCAATTTACGAAGGCATCTCATATGGTAAGTTAGACTACTTACAAGTGGAGACTTTATTGATGCATTGGAATCAAGCAGCACAATATCTTCACTCGAGCGTTTCAAAGAAGGATCAGCAAGCAGTATATCCTGCATAATTAGGGCATAAACTTTTAACTACAACTCACAATGAATTATAACATGCACCTAATGCTTCCACAAAGATAGACATGCTTAGATTAGTCAAAAAGATTTTTTTTTAGAAAAGGCAGAACATAACAGAATTACAACTTGAACAGGATATCACCTATTAAAAAGGATTTTAATCCTAAAACTTAACAAAAATTAAATGAAAATTAACTTAAAAAGTACAGATTGTCCAACTGGAAATAAGGGCAAAAGTAAATCAATTTCACGTCTTACTTCCTCAATGTTATGCAAAAAATGGTTCCTTCCAACAAAATGTACAACTGCTCTGCAATGGGGACATAAAACACTTGAACGCCTCTCTTGGGACCTCCTTAACCACTCTGAAAAGCATCCATTACTGGAGATTGAAGAACATAAATGATAGCACATCTAGTCAAGGATCAAAATCCAAATGGTTCTTCAAACCACTAAAAGATCTAAACCACTAACCAGAAATTGTGAAGGCAAGGTGCAGCTGTGACAACATCATGCCAGATGTTCAAGCAGATACAGCATTTTGCATACTCGACATCCAGAGAAATCTAGCAGAACAACAGGCCATGTAACACAACATAAACTGATAACAGTGAATAGATACCATTGCTAAAAGGTTACATAACTTACCTGTATATATCTGCGAGATTCCTCAGTAGGCATTATTTCGAATCGGTAATTCACATAACCTAACAACATTGAAGCATAATGCTATAAGCCACACATCATTGCCCATAAAATATGTCATACTAACTTCTAATGCATTCTGAGTTGAAACTTGGGATGAGATTACATGTCATAAAATGACGAGAGTGGATATATTCTTCATCAAACCCTCCTTGACCTAGATATCTATTCATATGGCCAACTGAATTCAACCTATAGCTTGTAAGTTCTTTTTTTCTTTTACAAGGTAAAGTTTTATTAATAAAGGTACCAAGAAGGTACAGAAACAAACATCCCCTACAATAAATTCAAGTTACACAATTCCCAAGTGAATCCAAGAAATCCATATATTGATCCATATTGTCTAGCAGACTCCTCTCACACCAAAAAATAGATAGTGCAGACAAAGGTTCTTGACTCTAGAAATATGGTACTTTTTGTTCTCAAAGCAAGCATTATTTTTATCAGTCCAAATGGTCCAGAAAATACAGAGAGGGATAGTCCTCCAAAACTGTTTTTGGATGTTTGCAATCTCCTGCCCATTCCAGCTTTCAAGTATAGTCCTAACATCTGAAGGCATTAGCCAAACTACACCCCATCTATAGCTTCTAAGTTAATAGAAACATAAAATGACCAGGAAAACATCTTTTAAATGGCAGTACAATTGAAAAGGAAAATAAAGGGTGCAACCCATGCATGAAATGCTCCAAGGCTATTTTGGGAGGAGGAGGATGGACATATATTGCACGTAGCCTTCCCCCTTATTTCTGCAAATAGGCTACCTCCACGCCTCAAACCCATGACCTATAGGTCACAAAAGTAGACACTCTACCATTGCACTAAGGCTCGGGTTGAAGAGGAACGTATATCAACAAATTCAGTATTAGCTGACAATATTTGTATCTAGGGCACACCAAGAAAAATATTGGAAGTTTCTTAAAAGTGCAAGGTAGATTAATGACTCCAAAAAGGAATATGAAAACAAATAACACTCACCTTCATCACTGGGACCCAGTGAAATTTCACTGCCACACTTAATTACAGCAGCATGCTCTTCCTGAACAACTGTCTCATCAACAAGAATTTCTTTCGAACTATATTAGACAAAGATATAGATAGTCAACACAGATACAACTTTGGGTGAAACAAAAAGCAAATGCAATTACCCAAGACAAAGCTGCATAGGAAAAGCACCACAGAAACAACAGATGTCATTGACAATTGTTGAAGAGAACTATTCATTTTTAAACTGCTAGAGTCCACAAAGTAACAATTGACGGAAGATAAAACAGAATATCATTCATTGTACCGAGCGAGGGACTTAACCACTTTCAGTTATCATGCTATCTCAATCATGATTCTCTTTACATACAAAAAAGTATATGGCACAAAAATATCTCCTTATACCACATTATCACTTATATTCCTCTCACTAGTGACACTACTATGACATAATTTTCTATTTCTTTTGACCCTTCGGGGTGGCCCAATGGTTTGGGCTTGGGACTTCCATGTTGGAGGTCTCAAGTTCAAAACCCCTTGCCAGCGAAAGCAAGGGTTTTGCCTTCTGGGTCGAGCTCGTCGCACCAGGCGGGTTACCTCTCCTATGTAGTTTGCGAGCTATTGCATAGGAACGGGGGTTTTACCCTATGCGCACCCAAAGGGTAGCGACTGCGGGTTTCCCTTGTCATAAAAAAAAAAAGTTTTCTATTTCTTTTGTTCCAACTTAGCCTAAATATCTATGGGTTAGAGTGATTCAGGCCAAGCATGAGAAGATAAACTACTGGAAAACTAAGGAAGTGACTTCTGCCTATGGTATTAGCCTATGGAGATCAAACAGAAATTTGTGGCATAGTTTCTTTCAAAGAACTAGATTCAATGTAAACAATGGAAGGAAGATTTTGTTTTGGGATGATAACTGGATAGGAAATGGCAGCCTCAAGCAGCTCTTTCCAGACATCTATCTGTTGAATCAGCAACAACAGGCCACTGTGCAAGAAGTATGGTCCATCCATGGATGGAACTTAACATACAGAAGGATGATACAAGACTGGGAGGTGGATAGACTAGCTGAATTTTATGGCACCCTAGACCTTTTTGGAGGATTGGAAGAGGGAGAAGACACTCTCAGGTGGATTCATCACAGCAAAGGTATTGCTATCTTCCCAGTTAGCTCTACCTACAAGAATCTGAATCAAATAGGGACTCAACTCAGATTTTTGCCTTGGAAGCTTATCTAGAGAGTCAAAATTCCATATAAGGTGGCAGTCTTTACTTGGTTGATAGTAAAAGAGGCAGCGCTAACTCAAGAGAATCTCATGAAGAGGGGAACACATATGTGTCCTAGATGTTGTTTTTGTGAGCAACAGACACACAATCAACCATCTGTTTCTTTATTGCAGGGTGGTTAGAAAACTTTGGAACTTGTTTACCAGCTTCAGGGGCATAAGTTGAACCATGCCACTAAGGGCAAGTCAGGCTATAGAAAGCTGGAATAGTGAAGGTGGCAGTACAGACCAAAACAGATGGAGAATTGTCCCAGCAGTGATTTGGTGGACCGTATGGAAGGAGAGAAATTTGAGATGTTATGAGAGCATTAGTAGTCCTTTACATAGGATTAAAATGAATTGCATTATCACTTTTGCTATTGGTGCAGTTCTGAGTATGTAGATGATCCTATAGCTATTATAGATATTCTAGGTTCTTTGAAAGATGAAGTAGGATCTAGTTTAGATTTGTTGAGTATATTCAACTGTATGTAGCTCCATGATGTAAATTTGGGATCCCAGCCTTTAGTGCTGAAGATTTATACACAAAACTATTACCTTTGTCAAAAAACCTAGCCAAAATAATGCAAAAGGCATAGTTCTCCATAATGTCGTTTATCTACTTGCCAACTCCAGCTTTGATCATTTTTTCTACGGTCTTTAGTGCTACCCAATCAATAGTAATCAGTGAACACGCAAAATTCCACAACTATGTAATCATTTACAACATAACATGATGTGTAAGTATCTACTCTATTTTATTTACACAAACATTATCAATTCCTTACAATTCAACTTCTCTTCTTAAGTTGTGCTCCATTAATATTACATCCTTCATATACAAAGCGAAAGAATAACCTTATTTCAAGTTTTAATGTGCCACGGTATCTTCCACACATCTCTTCCAATCCCCCTCCGATTATTTCCCATCAAGTCCGTATACTGTCATATTCTACCCAGTGCATTCCACAGCAGGCTGGATCAATCGAATGAAAGATTGATGATCTTTGCCCCTTGTCATTAAAGATAGTTGAACCAACAGCAACATGACCTTTTGACCATGTATTTCTATTCAAACTCCATGTAGATTATAATGCAGGTGAGTAACAGCATCAGAAGAGAGATTGAAGATCTGGTTAAGTGAATATTACAACAGGTTCAATCTCTTCATAGGAAAAAATGCAACACCAAGCATTCTTGGGTCTAGGAACATTAGCCCGAGCAACTTCAACTAATAAGCTTAGAAAGCATGCATCAAGAAGTTACTTGAGCAAATTATTAATCTATGGAGAGAGAACTCAAGGATATTCCAGGGTAAATCCTATGAACATGTCTGTGCATGCAAGGGCTCACTGAAGGAAACCCAAAAACCAGGATTCCCTTTAGCTGATACCAAATATACCACTAAAGATCAATTACAGGACAATGGCATGCATCTCAAGTACAAGAACAAAAGTTCTATCATTCCATTCATTTTTTATTGAGGGAAGGAAAGAGTATGCATTTAGCAGCATATTTTCTAGTATTTTTACTTCAAAAATCAATTTGGGCTGGAGAATGCAAAACAATCTAAAACCCAATAACTGGGCGGAAGATCATAGTTTATCTTCTCTTTTGTTAAATAGATCCATAAAGAAGTTATCCTAAACCATATACAGGACAGCATGAACCAAATACGCTAGCGCAAAATGAAATATTTACACAACCAGAAATGTTTACCTTCTATTTTGCATCATGGCAGAATCTAGATCCACATTCCTTGCTATCTTACACCATTCTTGCTTTTCAGAAGAAGAATTCTTCACTTCACTGCATATTACAGTCTCCTTCAACCTTAACTCAATTTCTGAATAGCGAGAGTCCGTTGGTACTATATTTATAAGGACAAAAAGCTTGTCAATAAGCAACAGTTATCTCAGCCCTCATCTTCCTTGTACTTCTAAAAAGCTAAAATCATCAAACAAGTGAAGAACGAATAGTGATTCAAATAGAAGTCTATATCACTGCACTACACAACTAACAAAGCAAATCAAGTATCACCAATATCAACTAGAAGAAAAGCATGGTGTATCCAGACTCCAGAGATTGAGGTACATAATACTACAATACTGTATGGTACTCTAGGATGCATAATAGGTTCCTTATCTAATACTTATTTGGATCTTCCTTTGGCCGCTAAAAAAAAAGTTATAGTGGGTGTCTTAGAGAGGTGTGAGAAAAGACTATCCCTTGAGGGTAAACTAGCTTGATTAATAGTGCTTTGGATTCACTTACTATACATGCAGTGCCATTATTTCCCTATACCTGTGAAGTAGAGAAAACGCTGGACAAATTGAGAAGAGACTTACTATGGGAAGGCAACAAAGACAAGAAGGTTTTTCATTTAGTGGAATGAGATGGCTACATTGCCTACCAAAAAAACGAGTGCAGGAATAAAAAATATGAGGTTACATAATTCTAGACTGCTAATGGAATGGCTTTGGAAGTTTGACACAGACGAGGAAGCTAATCATAGAAAATATGATTTGGAAGGGAATGGTGCACAAATATGGTATCATCCTCAAAATGGACTAACTGAAAGAGTATCAGGTTGTTATGGCCCGAATCTGTGATCAGGACTTCTATCGTTGTAGGGGATGAAAGAAAGGTCTCCTTTTGAAATGACAATTGGATAAGACACTGCACTTTGGAGGAGAACTTTTCAAATTTGATTGGTATGGCACCAGAAAACTAGAGCAACTTTTTATCAGTGGAGAACTAAGAATAGATGGGATATAACTTTCAGAGGAAATCTAAATGACCAGGTGTTGGAAAGCATAGCCTATTTTCTTGGTTTACTGAAAAGCTCTAAATGAGTATCAGATGCAGAAAATTAATTACAAGGATAGTGCTCTCCTGCTATGCATCAATGGTTACAAATGAACCACAAAACACTCCCTTGCCATGAAATCATATCTGCAGATCAGAGTCTCCATACAAAGTGGCTTGTTTCTCTTGGTTGGTAGAAAAAGAGGTTGGTAGCAAAAGAGGCCTGCTTTTAAGCCATGAAGTTTTAAAAAGAAGAAGCTTCCAAATTTGCAGCAGATGCTGGTTGAGTGGGGTGAAAAGTCAAAGCATTGACCATTTGTTCTTGCACGGTCATGTTTCTAACCAATTGTGGCAGTTATTTTTTGGCATGATGAGACTACAGTAAGTGATGCATAATCAACACAAGAACAATTGAGCTGTTGGAATGGATTGGATAAGCAATCTCAAACTTGCGCAACTTGCATTTGCTGAACTTTATGGGAAAAGGGAAATATGAGATATTTTGAGGATATTCATATCCAGTTTGGCAGATCAAATTTTAATTGGTTGCTTTTATTTTCATTTTTGGTGTAATATGAAGTACGTAAATGAGGCTGAGACAGTGTTAGACACCAAGGAATCATTACGAGGATTGCTTGGATTCTGTCTTTTGGTCCTAGTGTATGTAGCTCAGTGCTCACTTAATGCTGTTCTGATATTAATAAATCTAGTCATTAAGAAAATCAAGTATCACCACAAAATGAGTGATAAGAAGACGAGCACAATTCCTAGTCATCTGCATCTTTAGCAAAGTTGGTTCCATTTAGGAAGTGCTACACAAACCTCAAAAATCACACGAAGTATAAAACACAATGTTACGCTGATATGAATCAAATCACTGAACATCACCAACATGCTTGTGAAACAGGAAGGGGGTCGACAATAGGCTGCTTCCTTGCATCCCTCCACCCAAACAGGAAGGGGTCAAAGGATTTATCTCTACAAAACTCTCTTTGAACGAGGAAACCAAAACGTGTCCTAACACATTTGAACTTTTAAAGAACAATTGCCGTTTAAGTCAAAATAAGAACAAATAAGAACGATCCTTTTAATTCCATTTCCTGCTGTAAGTTTCATAGACTAATTGGAATTTTCTGGTCACACAAGACTGACATGTTTTAATATGAAATATAAGCAAATATCTTATGCCAAATGCCATTGATCAATGATACTCTAGCAAAGCTCTGCTGTTGTAGAACACAAACTTTTAACACATTACTGGAGATTCTATTTTAACCAACTTCTGTTTATTTAATAACATAAGCAACAAAAAGATCATGCTACAGTTTCAAGATATAGGAAATTCAGAGCATAGATTTAAATGTACTAATTGATGATCTTATATGTGAAAATCAGCCCCGAACCTTTTCCCTTCAAGTAATTCACATTGAATTAATATTTAAAATGAGAATTCACATTGAATTAATATTTAAAATGAGCTTATTCTGATGTAGCCCTAATATTTAACTATGTAAATTGCAGGATTTGGTGTCTCCTCTACATAGACCCTGCTGGGTGTCCATGATTTTTTATGTTCACGGCATTTCACCATTCTATCATATCTTGGACTCACAGATAGTTAACCAATCCTCCTTCGTCCTTCCACAAAGCCAAACTACATGGATTATGCACTTCCAAAATTAAATCACACAAATGCACTAAGTTCAAAAATCAAAAGCAATTTAATCAAAATTAAAATGTAATAAGCAAAGAGCAGGCTACTTCAACCACTACCATACTTGAAGAAACCTTAAAAATATTTTCTTGGACTTTCTTTAACACCACACAAAGTAATCAAAAGATGGCTGACATTGCAGCGTTGACATTTAAAGAAAATACTTGTCTTTCCCATTTTTTGATGAGTGTAACGGAAATTCAAGTTAACCCCTTTCTTGAAATAAAGAACATATATCGGTGTCACAATTCACAATTTTGATACCCACAAAATTCTAATTTGGGTCAACCAAAGAAAATCGCAAAAAAGAAGAGGAAAAACTTACAAAACGTGACAACCCTTTATAAAATAAAATGTAAGGAATGCTTACTGAGTTTCGCCCAGACTTCGTCTTCTTCGGGAAGTTTAGGAGTTGAGCTTTCCCCCTTTTCCATTGCTGTGTAAAGTGAGATAAAATAGGAGAGAGTTAATATATACTACTTGAGGAGAGAAGATTGCAGTGGAAGGAAGGAACAACATTGAAATAAGTCTGGAAGTCATCGACGTGGGAGTCTGGCCGTGCCATCTCTTTAGTTTTGCAGTTTTGCCCCGTTTAAATTTACACCAAGGCCCCACACTCCTAATCATAAAAAATGACAAAAATAGTCATATATGTTTAGGTGGTCCAAGAGATATATGACATGAAATTACCGTGTAACGACCAGACCCGATTGTTATGAATAAGTCAATGGTAAATGAATTTGGGCCAAAAAACTTTTCGGGTAGTGACTTAGAAATTTTTTGCTAGGCCAGCCTCAGACGAAATCTGGGCTAGGTGAGGTCTAGGGCCATCCAGGAGTGGTTGGGGTGTGATTTCGAGGTTTGGTTGATATATTCCTGTAGCCAAGACATTAAGGAGTACATAAGGCCTTTCGGAATCGAATTCAGGTAAGTAGAACTCCCGGAATTGAACTTGGAGCGAAAGGTATGTGTCGGGACGTCAAGGAAAGAGTTTGTGTTGTAAAAATGACCTTTTTTCGAAGTTTGGGTTGCAGAAATTTCGTCGATCCCGCTATAGCGGAGTGTGCAGACCGCTATAGCGGGGCTAGTTGTCGTTATAACGGCGCCGCTATAGTGGGCCAAATCGAATTTTAGCTCAAAAACAACCCCAAAATTTTCTATTTTTTGCACTGAGTTCTTGGACTTGGCTAGGGGCGATTTTTGGGCAGTTAGAACCTGTTTTCCCACAGAATTTATTGGTAAAGGTAAGAATTCGATTCTCCAATCTTATGCATTGATTCTTAAGCCTTATAATCTAAGTTACTGCTATTGGGGGAAGGTTTTGACATGATTTTCATGGTGGGAAGGAGCCCTAAGTTGGGGAAGATGATTGTATTTTGGCCAGGGTTAGGATTTGTTAATAATTGAGGTAAATTAATAGGTCATTAGTGATTGATTGTTGTTATATTGTATTTTTAGACTAAGAACAAGTTGAGGCCCTTTGCAAGGGGAAAGCTCGAGTTATTTAGAGTTTCCAAGAGGCTTTATTTGATACCAAATGATGTAATTCCTACCACGAATTATGAACAAAAATGCAGAAATTAAAGACAAGAAAGTAAAGATAGATAGATAGACACAAAAAAGAGGAAATAGAAAGCAACCAAAAGGTATGTTAAACCTTGAGACCTCAATCCATTAATCATACAAGAATCACCTAACTCTTACGATGACCTCGAGAGAAGTTTATTCACCCCTAACCAACCTTTCTAAGCAAGTTTTCAACCAAAAGCTTGTACCAAGCTCACTCTCTCAAGAGGTTCACAATAACAATATTCAATATCAAAGTAATCTGCCCAAAATAAGAACCTAAGCTAGCTATTTATAGTTTTTGACTATTTATTACAAAAAGGCCCAAAAGTGGCCCGACAAAATGCATATTTGGCAAGCTTAGGACTCATCGCCGAATTAGTTCGGTGATTCGCCGAGTGGACTAGTTTCCTTGCCTAGCTCTTGTTCCTCACTGTTAAATTTGGTGGACTAGACCTATCAAGGCTCCTTTGAGTAGTTTTGCCCCAAAACCATCAGCTATGACTTCTACTAGACCAACCACTTACCGGTTGAGTCCAGAAGTCTATGAATATAGGAAGAACAACTAGATTTATTTCAGATGTGGAGATAAGTATACTCAAGGGCATAAATGTAAGAATAGGCAGCTGAATTGCATCAAGGGAAGCACTGAAGATGGGCAAGTGGCATGGGCAATACCTACTGAAATTAGTGAAATAGTAGAGGAGCAAACCCTAACTGATGTGATAATTAATGGGGAAATCCAACAAGAGATGCAAGAGGTTATTTGTCTGAGTGCCTTGTCTGGCAATCATAATGGGGTGAACACCATTTTAGTAAAAGGAATAGCTAAGAATAGGAATTTAACTGTGATGGTTGATTCAGGAAGCACTCATAGCTTTATTGAGTCACAAACTGTGATGGAAATAGGTTATGTGGCAACTTATAGCTCTCCTATGAGAGTCACTGTTGCTGATGGTAACTATGTGTTATGTAATTCTACTTGTACTAGTTTCAGCTGGAAGATGGAAGGGAAATCATTCAGAGAAGATCTAAGGATTATCAAGTTGGGAGGGTGTGATATCGTCCTAGGGAATGACTGGATGAAAAAATACAACCCCACCAAGTTTGACCATGAGAAGAGGAGCGTCACTATTGGCAAAAAGGCCAATATAGTGGTGTTGCATGCTATTCCTAAAGAGGGAAGTATTCACATGATCAGCAGTGGTACAATGGGAAAACTGCTCAGGAAGGGTCAGACTTTGATGGCTCACTTGTTCATGATCAGCATGGACACAACTACTGAGCAGGAAACCATTGAAGAACCAATAAAAGTGGTGTTGCAACAATTTGAAGATGTCTTTACTTAACCTAAAGGTTTACCACCAGTGAGGACTTTAGACCACTCAATTCCATTGAAGCCTGGATCATTGTCTGTTAGCTTAAGGCCTTACAGGTACAATTACTTTCAAAAAGAGGAGCTAGAGAAACAAGTGAAGGATATGTTGTCACATGGTACTATCCAACCCAGTCAGTCGCCTTTTTCTTCACCTACATTGTTAGTGAAAAAGAAGGATGGGACTTAGAGGTTCTGTGTAGACTATTGAGGGTTGAATGAGGTTACAGTGAAAGACAAATATCCCATACCCATTGTAAATGACCTATTGGATGAGTTACATGATTCGATGATATTTTCGAATGTGGATTAAGAGCTGGTTACCATCAGATTAGAATGAAATCTGATGATGTGTTTAAGACAACATTCAGGACACATATGGGGCACTATGAGTTTAGAGTGATGTCATTTGGGCTTACCAATGCCTCAATCACATTCCAGGCTCTGATGAATCAGGTATTTCAACCTTTTCTCAGGAAATTTGTGTTAGTTTTCTTTGATGATATCTTAATATACAGTCAGACTCTTAAGGAACATGTGAAGCATGTTACTACTGTTTTCATGACATTGAGGGAACATTCACTTTTTGCTAAGAGATCCAAATATTCATTTGGTCAATCCAAGGTTGAATATCTTGGTCATGTCATTAGTGCTCATGGGGTAGCTACTGATCCTGAAAATGTAGTGGCTATGGTGCAGTGGCCTAGACTCTCTTCCTTGAGAGCTTTGAGGGGATTCTTAGGACTGACTGGATACTACAGGAAGTATGTAGCCAACTATGGTACAATATGTAGACCACTTACTGATCTCCTCAAAAAGGACAGTTTTAAGTGGAGTGGTGAGGCTGAAACTGCTTTCTTGGCTCTGAAGGAAGCTATGTCTAACACCCCAGTCCTTTCCCTACCTGATTATTCTCAAGAATTTGTAGTTGAAACAGATGCAAGCCACTCGAGAATTGGTGCAGTTCTAATGCAAAAAGGGAGGCCAGTGGCCTATTTCAGCAAAGTATTGGCTATGAAGCATAGGGGCAGGTCTATTTATGAGAAGGAGTGCATGGCATTGCTTAGTGCTATAGAAAAGTGGAGGCACTACTTACAGTATAAACATTTTGTCGTAAGAACTGATCACCATAGCCTGAAATACTTTCTTGATCAAAGATTTACTTCAGCAATCCAGCAAAAAGGTCTTACCAAGTTGTTAGGCTTAGACTATGAAGTTAAGTTCAAGAGAGGGGCTGAGAACTGAGTTGATGATGCTCTTTCCAGACAATTCGAAGGGGTGCAAGAAGAAGAAACAGTTTCGTTGCATACTAAATTACAAGTTATTAGCTCACCAGTTCCAACTTGGGTACAAGACATCACAACCAGTTATGAAGGTGACACATTTGCTTCTGATCTTATTACTCAGTTGGTGGTAGACTTACAAGGTCCTAATCTATGGCACTATCAATCTGGGATCTTGAGGAAGAAAGGAAAAATCTATGTGGGATCTACTGGCACACTACGACAACAACTACTACAAGTTTTTCACAGCTCACCATTAAGGGGTCATTCAGGTCAGTTAGGAACACTTAAGAGGTTATCTCAGGTGTTTTATTGGCCTCTTATGAAGCAGATGGTAATCAATTATGCCGCAGAATGTGATATCTGTCAGAGGAGTAAGGATGAGACTATAGCATATCTTGGTCTTCTTCAACCACTTCCTATTCCCAACCAAGCATGGACTCATATTAGTATGGATTTTATAGAGAGGTTGCCTAAGTCTCAAGGAAAGGATGTCATTTTGGTGGTAGTTGACAGGTTCACAAAATCAACATATTTCATAGCCCTTTATCATCCTTATACTGCAACTATTGTGGCTGATAAGTTTTGGAAGAGGGTTCAGACCTTACATGGTACCCCTACTTCTATAGTCACTGATAGGGACAAGGTGTTTCTTAGCAATTTTTGGCAAGCTTTGTTTAAACTAAAGGGGGTCCAATAGTCCTATAGCTCTGCTTACCATCCCCAAACAGACGGCCAAACATAGAGGGTGAATAGATGTATTTAAACTTATTTGAGGTGTATGACTAGCAGCAGACCTACTAATTGGAAGAGGTGGTTATACTTTGCGGAATGGTGGTACAACACCAACTTCCATAGTAGTCTCCAAAGCACCCCCTTTGAAGCCTTGTATGGTTATTCTCCACCTCAACTGTCTCTTGGGCCTTTCTTAGACACTGTGGTGCCTGCTGCTGAAGATGTGATTATGCACCGACAACAAATGCAACAATTATTAAAGGACAATCTCCACAAGGCTCAGGAGAGGATGAAGTATTTTGCTGATCAACGGAGGATTGAAAAGGAGTTCCAAGTTGGTGATATGGTGTATTTGAAGTTGCAGCCCTATCGACAAACTTCCTTAGCCCTGAGGAAGAACCTTAAGTTGAGTTCAAAATATTATGGACCTTATCAGGTGATCAGCAGGATTGGACTAGTTGCTTACAAGCTAGCTCTTCCACCTTCTTCTAAGGTGCATCCTATCTTTCATGTTTCACTTTTGAAGAAAAATGTTGGTTCTAGAGTGGTGGTTCAATCAACACTGCCCATGACTAATGCTGAAGGCCAATTCCTTGTCAAGCCTGTTTCCATTTTGCAGAGGCAGCTGGTACATCGAGAAAATTCAGCTGCAGTTAAACTCCTGATCCACTAGTATAACTTACCTCCTGAAGATGCCATCTGGGAGGATTTTGACTTCATCAAGGACAAGTGTCCAGAGTTCATAGCTAATCCTTAAGGACAAGGATTATTTGACGCAGTCAGGTATGTTATGACTTGAAATAAAGAGCAAATAAAGTTCTGTAGTTATGAGGATTCGATATGGGGGCCGAATGAGTAATAACAACACATTCAATAAACGGCTGTGATTAGAAGTTTTTTAATGAGCTTGAAGGGCTATGATGCTGCCAGCTCGAATGAGGTGGTTATAAGGCTAACAACCAGGAGAGAAGAAAGCTAACGACTCAATTGGTATTTTTCTCGTTTCTTCTCTCCTTCCAGATTCTTCCTCCTCTTTCTCTCTCAGTCTAAATTCTTCTTCTTCTTATCTTCTTCTGCAGATCTCAAGCTCGTCTATGGCATCCCAGTAGAGTAGTTCAATTCAGCACTCACATTTTCATTCTTAGTTGTAATAGTTCAAAGTTTTATTAGTACAAATCAGAAAATTGTCCCAAAAAAGGTTATTGTTTGATTTTATTCTTAGTTCAGATCTTGACAGATTATCTATATTGAGTTTAGAAGTTATTGTCCTTCTATTAATGTTGTTGTTGTACGTGAGTTATTTAAAATTTTGGAGACAATTTTCAATGGATAGTTATTAAGTAATGATTGCAGTGTTATAGGGTAATAATGGAATAATGATTGGGAATTGATGTAATGGTGGTGAATGGGAAATCAACGCACTGTTGGTGGTTGGGTTCATTCGTTCCTTTCGTGGTTAGAGTTGCGGATGGTGTATTTAGCTTCAATTTTAGATTTTATTATCACATTATGATTTAAGTTTTGATATATTGATATATGTAATTAAATATTAGGTGTATTGTATTATATGAATACCATTAGATATATAATATTGGAGAAATTGATTGTTCGATCATTTGAATCATGTATTTTTTTGTTGTATGTGTTAGAGAGTAATAGTTTTGGTGATAGGTTGACTTGTTCATATTGAATGATCCTAATGATAAAAAAAGGGTAAGAAAAGGCAACTTTATTTATATATTAATGTGTGATGTGTTGAGAATGATTTGAAAGGTTTATTGATTCATTCTTGATGTTGTGTCGTGATTGTGTTGTTGTGAATTATGCATTGTTATGAAAATGGTCATCTCATCATTATTTATGTGAACATGCCTAATTGCATTGGTTCTGGGACAAGGTTGTAACAAGTGTTATGTGAATTGAGGAAGAATAAGAATTAACGAGGATGTACCTTTTCGAGGGACGTGTCACGGCGGTTATATTGATTCGAGGGTCGTGTCGTAAGCTGCGATGGATGCATGGACTGATAAGTCCCCCATGGGTTCCATACTGAGAGACAACATGTGTGTTTCGCTAGGTCAGACATGCATCACTATACTTGACATTGCATTTCATTGCATTGCATATCTTTATCATTTGTGAACTTGTGAGTACCTTTCTATGGAACTTGTAATTAATGAACTTAATCACATGTGTTACTGATTTGTAATTGATGGAGTGTTGTTATTGAGCTATGTGTTATGTAAATTGTGAATTGTTAGGTTGGGTTGATTTCATGCATAGTTCTAGAGGTTCGGTTGGAGTGTTAAAAGTACTCATATTCTATATTACTTGACTTGATGTTTAGGAGTTTGCTTGCTGAGTACCGTGTAGTTTGGTTCTCACCCCTTGCGTCTACATTTGTGTAGGTTACGAGCCCGGATCTTCGTGATACTCTCTCTTCTCTCCTTGTCCAAGGTTTCCTATGGAGATTTGTGAGGTAATTGTTTGTCATCCTAGCGGACCTTCTCGCTTCTATTTATGATCTTGTTCTACTTTAGAGACAACGTCATTTGAGACTTGTGTTTTTCTTTCAAATCCTTTGAAATACATTAGAGGCTTGTGCCCATGACAACCAGGTTTTGTGAGTTTTTAATTAAGTTGATTTTGTTATCCGCGTTATTATTTGTTGTTAAACATGTCATTCTTATTTTACTTCCTCACTTTATCATTATATATGGGTCTTAGGTTGTCTTATCTTGGTGGGATAAGATGAGTGTCATCACTTTCATTTTTGGGTCGTGACAAATGGTATTAGAGCCCCAGGTTCATAGGTCTCACATGTATGGAAGCCAAGTCTAAGCAAAGTCTCAAGAATCAGTACGGAAACGTCTGTATTTATCTTCGATAGGCTATAAAGATTGTTAGAAAACTTTCTTTTGTTCATCCCTTCTTATCATGCGTGGTTACCTTCGTTAGTACTGAGTTGTCGCGTGTTCTTTTGACAGATGGCGAGGACTAGAGCTACTGTTGGTGGTAGAAGGGAGGTAGTCTCCTGAGGCAGTTGTTGAGGCCCCAACTAGTGATAGGGGTAGAGTCCGAGCTAGAGGTCGTGCCTGTGGAGTGGCACTAGCCAGAAGTCGTGCCCATGGAGCGACACCAGCGAGGGGTCATGCTAGAGAGGTCTCTCCAGAGCCTCAGATTAATGTTAGAGGACTAGGTTATCTAAAGATAGAGATCAATTTGAATAAAATAGTAGGATATGAGGCATGTTGAGAAAAAATTCAAATTGAAAATCCTTACATTGTTGAAATTGTTCATGTTTAGGCGTTTTCTAAATTTATCAAATATATCGATCGCAATCCATTGGTGTAAAAACACCTATGAATATATTTCTTTTTTTTCCTACAATGAACAAGAAATAATATACCTCTTTGTATACAAATTTCAGATACAGTGTATGCTTATGAATGCATATTTTATTCTGTTTCTATATATCGGAAACAAATTAACATTACGGATTACAAAAATATAGTGTATATTTTTTTGAATGAAAAAAAGTATTTCAAGAAAAAAATATTTAACATCTATTTTAATACCTAATTCATACATTAAAAAAAAGTTTGACACATTTTTGCAAGCTAAGTTAGCCGATTTTTGGCACTGAGCCAACACGGAGTTGTGCCAAAATTAGCCGATTTTTGTTTTTCTATAGGGTATTTTTGTCCTAAAATCTTTGGAGAGTTATCTAAAAGGGCCTAAACGTGTAGGAAATTAATTATTTCAGTATTAAACCATCTCATCTCATTCACTCTTAAGTTTCTATGCTAAAGAACTTCAAGAAACACCAAAGCTAGGGTGGGTTCATCTTCCAAAAAATTTCTTTATGATTCGTCACTAAGGTATGTAAGGCTATCTTCACGTGTGGGAACACCTTGTTCTTCCTCACAAATTATGTTTCCGTGGTTTTAAAGAATCCTCCATGAATGAATTAGGGTTAGGATGAAACCTCACATTCTTGAATTTTTCTTGAATCTTCATGAAACCCCAAGAACTCTCCATGAAAGTATTTCAATTTCTTGATAATTCTTTTACACACGAGTTTCCTAAGATTTTCTACATGAAATTATGAATGATTATTGATGAAAGAAATTCTAATCTTGAGAACTACTTTAATGATTTCCTTTATGACATTTTGATAACTCTTTGGCGATCTCTTGATATTTTCTTAGAAATTCTTATGTTATGAACCCTAGAACTATGGGTTATGAAAATTTCTAAATGTAAGACCTTATAATACTATATTATGATTCTCTAACTTTATTATTATCATATGATATATGTCTCTCATGAATGCAAAGCTATGATACATAAATTGTAACCTCACGACGTGATGATATGAATGAAGTTTTTGAACTATGATTCTTGAAATGCTATGAATATGAGCCTTCGGGCTAACCCATGATCATATGAGATTAAGGAAGCTAAATAGTTAACCGAGAAGGCATAAATCTAAATGACGAACGCCCGAAACTATGTTTGACAACGTAGCTTAAAGATCGTACTGTTAGTTCGGTCGACTCCTTTTTTGCCCATGGTAAGGGCTAGTTATAGATCCATATGATCTGTACACGTATGTCGCATACCTGGCAAGACATGAGTTGACTTAGTTGATCGGGATGAGATCAGACTCATACACTCACATGATGGTTTATATATGTCGGTTACACCATTAGACTCCCATAATGAACTAAAATATGATGAAAGAGGAATACTTAAGGTAGTCTGAACGACCTCAACTCTTAACCTTCATATGTTACAATTATGACTATGTTAGTTGCTTCTATTGATCTGATATGTACATTATATTGCATTTCGCCATTTTACATACAATACTATTCCATATGAACGTACCTTTCTTTCGTCGGAGGCGCTACATCTTTTTATCGATACAAACTCAGGTATGCATACACATGATCAAGCCGCTCACTAGGTTCCATATCTTTCACTATTGGTGAGCCCTTCTCTGTTTCTGGGGCTTAGTCTACCTATTTTAGGAAATTATGTTTTCTTTTAAGGTATACTGGGGGGCCTTGTCCCAATTGACCCTATTCAGTTATGTTTAGAGGCTTTATAGATAGACAAATAGTTATGTCACATTTGGACCTTCGTGTCCTTTTGACAATGGTTTTAAATTATTATGACTTATGTTATATATAAAATCTGTTTTCTTAAGAAACTTGTCTCTTCAAATAGTTTCAAATGTATTCTTTTGCTCATGCTTAGATGTGTGCTCTTGTCCAATGTCATGTTATGGGTACGCTTGGCCCAGCAGTGACATCGAGTCCCGACTCGTCCAAGGTGTAGGCTCGAAGCGTGACAAAAGACCCGTCAATTTAAAGTTTCTCAAAAATTATATTGCGGGGGTTAAACCACTGATAGTTGTATCAAATTTGCGGAGGATACCCTAACCATTGCAATTTAATTAGTTAGGGGTTGTTATTAATCTTCATAATAAAACCCCACAATTTGAGCCTTTTTTTATAGCGACAACTTACATACTTTATGAAAATTATTATATGTTGTAATTTTTTCATATCAGTATAATAAAGATATACATCTTAAAATGTTAGTCAAAGTTCATATTATTTGACTCTCAAAAAAGAAACTATGACAACTAAAAAGGAATGGAAGGAGTAGTAATTTGCCTTCTTTCTATCCTACTTTGATAATATGATTTAGTTACTTGTATACTAGTAAGTTTATACTTGAATTATGTCATTATACACTACATTTTTGAAAGCTTATCCCGGGTGTAAGGCATGGGCGGGTCGAGAGGATCTTATTGGATCATTTTGACTCACTATTACTACTCTGTAGAGGATAAAATAGTTGTTGACCATTGAGTTGCTTGTCTTGTTTGCCATCAGTTGAGGTAAGTTTGTGGAGGTGTTGTGAGGACTTATTTATATCTTGCAATAATTTTTTTTGAGCAACGTCTAGTGTTTTTGTATTACTAATTTTTAGATTACGCCATGACTTAGCAGAGGCGTTCATAATTGTATTTTATACTTGCTTTTCACTTTTATCGTCATATAAAAATGTTTTAAGGGATTAACCTTCATTCAACATCAATTTTGCATTTTAATAGCTTTAGCGTAGCCTGTACACCTACCGCAAAGTGAGTGCCTGTTGGGTGATGGTTATAGCCTAAGTCTGAGATTTGAATCGAGACTTGTAATATGCGTTGTATAAATTTAAAAATTGTGTGTAAGCGGATATGCATATGACGTGTGAGTGAAACGTAATGATTCCTACTTTAGGTGTCTCCCTTTGAAAATGTGTTATTGCATGTGACGCTTGTGATCAATGGTCATGAGTGAAACGTGAGGTCCATCTGAGCTTTGTGATGAATGGATTTGTGGAATTTTATTTGTAATGTAATAGGACAAATTACATTTATTTTATATATAAATTTTTGTTTTGTTTTTCCTAAAAAGAATACTAAAATGTTTCTTGCATAACAAGTTCAAGCCAAATAAAATAAATCTCAGACTTCTTTGTCATGAAATCCTAGAAAGAAATATGCAACTATTTTTTTTGTGATTTAATTTCCTCAAAACTAAAGTTTATTAAGTTAAAGCAAATGAGTTATATAGTAAAGTAAAACTTAAAAGAATAAAGGAAAAACTAGGGAGGATAATAAATTCGGTTACATATTTGATATAAATATCGAATGTACACAAATATTTTTTGGATTTAAATGTAGATGCTCAATTTTAGGACAGCTGATACTGTAGAATTAATTTTTGCTTTTGTCAAATAAAAATATCTTTAATTTACCTGCATCGTATTGGTCGCTTTTATGATTATGTTTTAATTTGACATGACATAATTAAAGGACTTCTTTCATTTTTGGCCCATTCTGCCAAACTTAATTGGAAAAATTACTTCGAGAAATACTTTTTAATAAATAATTACTAATTTTTAACGATATTTTTTATTTGTTACTATTTATAGCAATACTATGAAAAACCTGCACTATGTGTTAAAAGTGAATTATGTATGCAATATAGATGTATTATAAGATGTTTTAAAACATATCATGCTTGTTTGGTAAGAACATTGATACAATGTATTATAAGTGTATTAAGATGTGTGATAAATGTATTATCCATCAATAAAACTTGTATTATATGTGTTTTATAAATTATTCTTTGTAATATGTATTAAAATTGTATTATAAATGTATTATACGTGTCAAAGTGAAAAAAATAATATTATTGCTATAAATGGTAAATATTTTCTAAATATAACATATTTACGTAAGTTTCCCAACTTAATTATAGGCATTGATCCAAATATATAAAAACATATACATTAATTGTGTATATTGCAGATATATTATATGTATATTTATAATTAAATATATAAAACTTATGCGTTTATTGACTATTTTGTAAATAAGATCATCTAAAGGGATTGGACTGTAATTATCTCTAATTTAAATTATCAAATTTCTGGATACAAGATAGACAAGAAAGGGAAACAAGAAAATGTAACGGTTAAACTGAAAAAGGGAGTTGATTCTACTCTTGGAAAGCTTGCCTTTGTTCACAATAAGAATGTGTGTGCTTTCTAATACTTGTTTCATGCTTAGCGAAGATGCTTTTTATTGATCTTGAATGTTGAAAACTGGTACAAAATCTTCACTTAATTAAACTCTTATTTTTTGTCTTCTCATATCGGTGCTAGCCATGATTTTAGTCCTCAAAAATTTGCTTTTTCTCTTTATAGTTCTTGTTTCATGCAAGGCCGAAAATAAAAAAATATATTTGGTTCTCTTGGAGGGTGATCCTGTTGCATTTCATCAAGTTAAAACATTTTTAGAAGAAGGAAACAAGCTACATCCAAATAGGTATCACAAAATTTATACATTTTTCAATTTTATAATGGAGGTGTACAATTTTATAAAAAAAAATTGCTTGCTAGCTATATAAGTTTTAAAAAATCATGCTTACTCATAACTTTCAGTGAAAGTACTCATTCTTTTTTAATTGATTTTTTTTCCTTTTTAAATATGTAATGAGTAATGACTTACCAAAGTGTATAAAATGGGTTATTTTCCCAATAATCACAAGTGAGGAAGTGATAATAATCTAAAGTTTAGTCAGAAATTCAACCGTCGACTTCTATGTATTAAAAATTATGTGACACAAGTGTCCCTCCAACTAACAATATTGTGTCCAGAAATCCGTTAATATTAGTATATTTTTTGTATAATGTAAGATACTTTTTTTTTTTGCATAACAATAAAACACATCTCATGAGTCAAAATTTTATTTCATATATTTAGCGAAACATCCAAGGCTTATGCAAATGAGTTGACAAAATCTCATGATAAATTTCTACAAAGTTATTTGGAGAGAGGGAACTATGACAAGATTTACAGTTTCAAACACATCGCAAATGGTGTTGCAGTCTACACTACTCCATCTCAGGTATTTACCATCTTAAAACTATAGTACTTATCTAACCCCCATAATTTTCACTCATTTCCTAAGTATATCTTACTATATATATATATATATATATTACTTTACGAGTATAATATTGTTTGTTTGTTGAAACTTAATTTTGATGTTGGAAACTTTTGACCTTACTATCACGTCCTTAGCCTTAGCCTTTTAATAAGCACATGTGTGACACTTGACAAATTGTTCATGTTCTTGCACCATTTGTTCACCAGCCTAGAATTATAGGAATCGCTAAAAGAATAGAAAAAAAAAACTTTGACTAATTTTTGTTTGATGAATTTACAAATGGATGTCCCACTATTTATACTACTCATTTAGGGGCTAAAGTATAAATAATAATTTCTACATAAATCTCTACATATTTACATTTAGGTTCCTCCTCTAGAACTCCCTACATGCCTAGAATATTCTATGAATCTCCTATACAATTCTATAATCTTCCATAGAAAATCTCCATATTTTTCAACTCTCTACATGTCTAGAATATTCTATGACCTCCTATACAATTCTATAAATTTTCCATAAAAAATCTCCATATTTTTTTAGAATCATCCACAAAGACTAGTCTTTTTTCTATGTTAACCCTCCACATGGGAAACTTTGTGCCATGTATCACTTACGTGGCGCTTATGTGGTGTGATGATGTGGCGGGTCGTCACATTACATTGTCAAAGATATTTTATTTGTTGGTAAAGTAATTAATTTGTTTGGCTCACGAAAACAAAAATTAGTACGCCCCTATTCTAACAAAGTTGAGGTTGGTTGAATGAATCATCACTCACCAAGTCAAATTAGTCTCATGCCAACATTATTATAAAAAAAAAACGTAAAAAGTTATAAAAGCTCTCTAAGAAATGTGAAATGAAAACAATAGTCTTGTTGAAAAATTTCTCCAGTTGCAGCACCACCATAAACAACTCCGATACACCACATTGTCACAGATTGATCAGCCCAAAGATCCCACATAGCAAAATCCCTAAAAGAAGACATTCACTGACGCCCTTAGTAGCCTTGGTAATTTTCAAAGCTACCGACTACTATGTCACACGACTATAATTGGATCATGCCTAGAGGGATATGAACAAAAAATGGAGTACAAGGGAATTCTTGCTCACGATAGCTCCAAATGCAACGTTGATCAAAGAAAGCCATCAATATGAAAGCACAAAAAGATAATGGAGGACACATCACAAGTACAAATTATGAGGATAGGAAGAGATATAGTTGAGAGGCATGGACAAGATATAGATCAGGGGAACACAGAGGAGAAGTTTGAAGAAAACATATATGGACATTATGTGGATTTCAACTATGATGAAGAGGTTATCGATAGCCTCTTTGGCCCTCAAAGACTCCATGACACAGAAAATATATATAGAAGATCATTGATAAACAACATCTCTGATCTCCTAGAGGACCCGCAACAAAGAAAGGAAAAAAAAAAAGGAACGTCCTAAAAATAAGTGATATTAAAACATATCCACTTTAATGATTATAAACATTATTAAATAGACAGAAAAGGAATTAAATCCATCAATGCTCCAAAAAGACTAGTTAAGCTAGTCACACTACTCAATATTGAGATGGTGGCACTACAACTACAAGCAGTGGCGTAGCACGACTTTTGTAAGCCGTGTCAATATTAAATAATAAATAAATAATGAATAATTAATATAACAATACTATATTAATAAAAATTGTTTAAAGCGCACTAACAACTCTCCTTGATGACTTAGTTTTAACTTTATAACTTATTATTGTGTCGAGTTTTGTTTCGAACAAGATATTAAATTACTACAAATTTAAGCAAACTCTATTCTAGTTCAACTGGTCATTTTTTTCCCTAAAGGTTCAAATCTCAACAATATTAACTTTTATGCAAAAATTTATTTGAAAAACCATCAAACAAAAATATGCTCATAAAATTTACTCGAAAAACCAAGATCAAACAAAAATATGGACTTAGCGAGGTTCAAACTTGGCCAATTGGGAGAATTATTGCACTCCAGCCGTATGCCACACCAACAAGCCAAGGCTGCACATCCGTTAAAAGGGGTGTCATTTATATTATTTGTAGTAATATTTTGTTTTTTTCCAGATTTTTATGAATATAATATTAAAAAAATTTGATGAAGGGTGTCGGATGACACCCCTTAACATAGGGTGGGTCCGCCCCGACTACAAGAACCTTTCCAGAGCTTTAGCCAGATACAAAGGTACACAACTGCCTTTGGATATGATCATGCATTTGCCAATCTTAATAGAAAGATTTGGTTCTTCTATAAATATAGGTCAACTAATATGTTCAGGTGTACAAAAAGAAAATACTCTATCTGGAGGTTACTAGATATGCTGACAACAAGAGTGGATCATAATTGTTTATGCTTGCATTAAGGATCGATGTAAGAAGAGTTATACTATGGAAAAGACTAATATCTATTAGCACTATAGTTATTGGACCATGGGTTGTGTTTGGATATTTTAACACCATTTTATTTACATAAAATGAAGAAAAATTGTGATAATTCATGAGAGATGTCTCGAATACAGCATAAATGTGAAAGATATTATCGGGATACCCCAAATACCCGGTGATATGAGTCAAGAGAAATAATACAAGAGTTTTGCCACCACACTGTCCAGAAATAAAGAAACAATTAACTTAAGAAATATAACTAGAGTTCGATGCCACGATGACCAACAACTCACCCCAAAACTCTAATCATCATATGCAATTGACTAGTACTCAAGTAGAGACATGCACGTAAAAGTGCAGTAAGTGTAGTATGAGTATGGAAAACACGTGTACCCAACATCATCATTGACAGACCCTAAACTGAATTAGTGGTGAGGGTTGGTCTGAAATAACTTGCTTAAACATATACTCCTTCCATTTTAAAAAAAATGACATAGTTTGACTTGACATGGAGTTTAAAAAAATAAAGAAGACTTTTCAATCTTGTGGTCCTAAATTAAAGTTATGTCACATGCATCAAAATGCCCTTTAATCTTGTAGCCTTAAACATGTCACGTGGAAAGCTAAAATCAAAGTGTTGCCAAAAAAGGAAAGGGACAGACTAAAAAAGAAAGTAGGTCATTCTTTTTTAAACGGAGTGAGGAGCGAGGAGCGAGTATAATTTAACAGTTAAGTAATCAACATATAAGAGATGAACTACTACCATAACCCATATAAAAGCTCATATCTAATCAAATGAAACAGATAATGCCCAATTCCTTTCAAGCATTCAATATAATCAACTAATATAGCATTTCAGCATGATTTCTCCCAAGAATCCAGTAATAAGTTCAAACTTCTCAACTCATGAATAAGGTGTTGATACCACACATTAGTACAGATGTAGAGGCAAATTTGTGTATTTAAATTGTAGTGTCAGTTTTAAAACAACAGCTAACCAATTTTCAGTCTATGTTCTGCTTCAGTCTGTGTCTGTGGCTTCTCTTTTAGATGGTTCTTGTTCTAATGTATAGTATATGGGGATTTTTTTTGCGTTTAAGATCTTCCTACCGGATATGGATAATGTTTTTGACAAGGTAATACAACTAGAAGAGTTTAAAAGAGGAGTGGAAGACAGTTTTCGACTAACAAATCTAGTGTAGTCTAAACTGTTGTGTCTGGAAATCAATGTTGCTATCAACATCAATTCACCATTCTAACTCTAGAAATGGACCTCGCTCTCAGTGGTAAATAAGATCCAAAGAAAGATCATGACCCCATGAAAGCTATATAAGGTCATCTAGTAAATACAATAAAAGAATAAAAGATCATGACCCCATGAAAGCTATATAAGGTCATCTAGTAAATACAATAAAAGAATAGTTCTTACAATATTAATTAAGGTGGTTCATTTCTACAGAAAAAGCAATCAGGTAGCAGATGCTTTGTTGAAACATGCTACTAATAATTGCTGAAACAACTCCATTTTCTAGACTAAATAGGCACTTCCCAAAGAGATAAGGGCCCCTGTGAGACTAGATAGCATACAAAAGTCATTCTTCAGGCTAAATGCTCATAAACACCAAACTGACATTATGAACCACCATAACAGGAAACAATAGGATGCATAGGAGTGTAGAGCTTGTAATCATGGTAAGGATTTCATTTCCAATTTTTTCATTGTGTCTTATTTTTTCCCAAGTCTACAGTGCTTCTAAGAGAATGTAAGTCTTTCTAGATAACTTTCTTTCAGGTGATCTTAGGTCCCCTTTTAGGATATTCACTAACCATGACATCACAGTTATATATGGGTCAGATCATATGTAGTTTAATGATAAAATAACCAAACTATCTCAAGCAATTTTCTCTCATTTTATCCTTGATGTGTGATACGTGTACTTTCTAGAGGAAGTGGTCATTTTTACTCTCATCTAATTATATGACTGTATATCCATTTTAGCACCCACCACTCATTTTATGGATGTGGTGGACTTTAGCAGCGCAATATTCATTTCCATATTATAATCTTGTCTTATAACTATTTCATTGAACAAATTTAGATTCAGAAGTTGAAGAATGCCCCAGGAGTGAAGTTGTTGGAGGAAGACAGGAGGGTTAAACAGATGACTACTTACACTCCACAATTTTTGGGTATGCCTGCAGTATGGACACAAGAAGGAGGAGATAGAAATGCCGGTGAAGGAATTGTGATCGGTTTTATTGATTCTGGGATTAACCCAGAGCACCCCAGCTTCGCGTATGATCCCACCATAAATAATTCTTTTACAGATAGATTTTCTGGAGGTTGTGAAGAAGGTCCTTTATTTCCCCAGACTTCCTGCAATGGTAAGATAGTATCTGCAAGGTTTTTCTCAGCTGGAGCACAAACTAGTACAACACTTAATGAATCAATAGATATTCTCTCACCCTTTGATGCTGTTGGACATGGCAGGTAAAATGCATATTAACTTGTACTTAATTTGTTCTTTAACTATGATTACGAGGCTTGTTAAATTAATTTAAATGGAGATGAGCCAAACCCGGTAATTGGCATAGAGTATCAATAAGTGTCATACTCCAAAACTAAAAAGGATGCATGATCGAAATTTGACAAGAGCTCCCCTATTGACATCAATCATGAATAAATGTACCAAAAATACTTAGTCATGTGCATCATAACATAAAATTATCCAAGACCTCAATTATACAAATCTGGATTGTAGTTCTGCAAACAAGTGAAGATATTCTTCTGTCAAAGTCTGGATTGCCAAAGGAATAGACTGTTGTTACTCTTCCTATTCCTCTTCTATATGAGTTATTCTTATCATGATCAATTGACCCCCAACTTGACATTTTTTCCAATTTTTTAGCCTCCATAGTTCTCATAATGTGCACAGATTCTTTGAGAATACACTCTTCCCCTTGATAAATGTATTACCAAAGTTAACTGCTGAAACTTTAACTTCAAATCTCCTAATGGTAGTAACCATTGAACTCCATACATGTACCTTTATTTTCCTTTACAGTCATGTAGCTTCAACTGCAGCTGGAAATTTTGGAGTTCCAGTAGTGGTAAATGGCTTGTATTATGGACGAGCAAGTGGAATGGCACCACAGGCAAGGTAATTTCATACACATACTTATAGACACAATGAAAAAGGACTTTATATAGATGATTTCTAAAGGATTGTTGTGGAATTGCTTATGACAAATAGGATTGCAGTTTATAAAGCTATTTATCCAAGCATAGGAACTCTTTCAGATGTATTAGCAGCAATTGATCAAGTAAGTATTACTTGTAACCTTTCTGAAAATGCTTCCTCAATATGCAGAAATAAACTAAATTGCAGAATAATCATCCTGGTGATATATCCAAATCCCATAAAATTACATGTAGCATCTATGTAATCTTGTTGGGACATAGCCCTGTAAATTAATGAAAATAGTGAAAGAAATAAGCATAGCCACCATGGTAGAGTGGACGAGTCACAACTAGAAGCTTGATGAACCTATCAATAACGATTCACACTAATCTAGGCGTCGAATCTATACAAACATATCATAACTAGGGGGAAGGGTGAGACCACTTCCATACGTACTTATTATGTGGTTTTATTGGCACACGATGTCATGAGTTTACTATCGAGTGAATTAACCAATATTGGCATGCTTAACATAATATGTTATGAGTATAAAACATAAATGGCATAATACATAAACATGACCCTTAACTTGGCGTCAGCTGGCAACTATGACCTTTAACTTTGGGTGTGCACAAGTAGGCACTTTAACTTGTATAAAATTGAACAAATAGACACATTCGTCTTACATGGCACCTACATGGCAATTTTGCGTCCTACGTGGCGTCCTACGTGTATTATGCCATGTAGGACATGTGTGTCTACTTGTTCAATTTTATACAAGTTTAAGTGCCTACTTGTGCACAACCAAAGTTAAAGGTCATAGTTGCCAGCTGACGCCAAGTTAAGGGTCATGTTTATGTATTATGCCAACATAAATATTTGTAATAATGTAAAACATCATATTATAAAAAGATAGTCATTTTTATATATACATGTCATATGAGCCTGACAAGTAATAGCATCGTACGGAGTATCAACATATGCAATAAGAACATTAATGCAACACTACCTGAGTACAATTTAAATTTCACTCAATATGCATTATATATAGATCCTTCATACATAAAACGGGGCCAGACTTTAAAAAATCAACATGTGATATATAGGCAACATTTCTTATAAAGTTTTTCCATGTCAAGGTGTTATATATCAGAGATGAAGTATGTTGCATAGTCTCTGCTACTGGACTAGAACAACATCTGCAGTTAAGAAGACAAGTAGTAGTTCAGAATCATTCATGATATTGATAATGTGTAATCTTAAACATCTGTCACTAAACCTTTCATAGCATATTATAACATTTTGTCCAAACAATATATGTTTTTACATTCCTAGTTATTTGCATAGGTGTGTTGAGTTTGTGTTGAGTTGTAAAGGGACTTACTAGGCTGGAAAGAGTCTTTGAAGAATGAAGAGTTATCAATAATTAGGGAGAATTGTTAAGGTTAAAGGTAGGGGTTGTAGGAGTCAGTTTCTTAGGTGTACAAAGGAGTTGTAATCTTAAAAGTTGTTTGTGTGATAGTGACGAGTTAGGTAAAATCCTATTGAAGATATATCATGGTTTTTGCTTCCCTTGAACAAGGAGTTTTTCACGTAAAACCTTTGTGTTGATTTACTTTTCCGCACTTTATCTTCTTGCATAGATGCCAAAAGAAATAGTAGGTCGCATTCAAATTAACAAAATCCCCGGACCAATAAGTTAATAATTTGTCCATAAGCCAGTGAATTCAGTTATGATTAGTTTTCGAATCAGAGTTCATTTTTCATTGAATTCCTTTATTTTATTAGTTGAGGTTTTAGACCTCAAGTCCATAAGTTTCCAGTTCAAATTCTTACATTTTGAAGGTAAAGCTCAAGTATAAACATGCTCAAAACATCATTCAAAACAGAAATACTCAATTTAAAGTTGTAGTTTCGTTACAATATCTTAGAAGTGTTGGTCATCTATTCTATCAGTAATAATTATTGTAGTATAACTGAGATACGCGCAAGTTGATTGGAAACAACTATTGTTCATAAAAAAGTAAATAAATTGATTGGACACTACTATGATATTGTTTTAGCATTAGCACATACATACCCCAAATTCCAAAGTTTGAGGGATGGAAATGATTTGCAGGCAGTATTAGATGGAGTAGATATCTTGACTCTGTCAGTAGGACCAGAAGCACCACCCGAAGCCACTCTAACTTTTTTGAGCCTATTTGAGATTTTCATGTTAGCTGCACACAAGGCTGGAACTCTTGTTGTTCAAGCAGCTGGGAACGAGGGTCCTTCTCCTTACACTGTCATCTCTTACAGTCCGTGGGCAGTGGGTGTTGCTTCTTGTGACACTGATAGAACCTATCCTGCCACTCTTATCCTTGGTAATGGTCTCAAAATCGCGGGTGTAGGATTATCAGGTTAGTAAAATATGCTACATAATCATTATTTTTCACTTTTATAGCAAAGTTTTTCTTTCCAACTGAATACTTATAAAAAGAAGTATTAGGTAGTTGGTAAGCTTATTTGACAACGACCCCACTTAGTGTGACTACACTGGGTATGTTGTTGTTGTAAGCTTATTTGACAACGGAACATAGAATTTGAAGATGATAATATTTGAAGCTAGCTAGTGTGTTTTTTTGTTTTGAGGGCTTCTACTATTGAATTATATATTGTTTTGTAGGAGCGACAGTAGGAGATGGATTGATGATTCAGTATAATAAGTTGGTTTTGGCTAAGGATGCGATTAAGATAAATACCACATTGCCAAGAATAGCCATTAATAATGCCGAGGAATGTCAATACCCAGAGGCATTTGACCCTCTTGTTGTGCTAGGCAGTGTTGTGATTTGCACATTTTCAGCTGGTTTCTATAATGGGACTTCTACTCTTACAGCCATCATACAGACAGCCAGCGTTCTCCGATTAAAAGCATTTGTTTTTGTTGCAAATCCAACATATGGAGATTTCATAGCCGAGCCTATTCCTTTTGCTACTCCTGCCATAATGATACCAGCAACTACTGATACACAGGTCTGTACCAAAACAAGTACATTTAGCCAAAAACATAATCCGACTCTCCCAAAATACTTTTTTTGATAAGAAGCATACTTGTCAAAATAAGTTGATTTCAACACCATACCTTAACCAAACAAACTCTGATATCAAACTTCATTTCTATTTGCAGAATATATTGCAGTACTATGAAAATGAAACTGTTAGGGACACGAACGGATTAGTGGTAAGATATGGAGGTAGAGCAGCAATAAGTGAAGGAAGAAATGCTTCTTACAAGGGTAGAGCTCCTATTGTTAGTAGATTTTCTTCAAGGGGGCCTGATTACAGTGATCAAAGTAAAAATCCTACTGATGTTCTTAAGCCTGATATTTTGGCTCCAGGACACCAAATTTGGGCAGCTTGGAGTCCCATGAGTGTTTTAGATCCCATTTTATCTGGTATGTCTCTATTTCACACTGATTTAATGTAAAATTTTAGTCAATTTTAGTATAAAGTTAATAACTAGTTTAGACATTCCAGTATAAAGTTAGTAAAACTAAAAAACCAACAACTTATAATAAGACTTCCAACTCCTGCTACTTTGATCTTTTCCTCTGTTTTATTTTGTTTTCATCCGATATCCGATATCCATTTTGAGGCCCGACTGACATAAAAATGTCGACTCAATCACAGGCTGAAACCGAGACTTTTAGGTATGATTAGGGGTACTTACCACTCTACCACAACCAAAATCTTTCCTGGATTACCTCTTCTACTATACAACCTAACAGACTTCCAACTCTAAAAATATACAAATACCAAATACACATTTGTTTAGATGTGTGTAGTTGTTCTAACTGATAATATATTTATCGAGAGAGAGAGAGAGTTGAGAGATTGCACGCAATGCATGCAGGACATAATTTTGCTCTAATGTCTGGTACAAGCATGGCAACACCGCATATTGCTGGCGTAGCTGCAATAATAAAGCAATACAATCCATTGTGGACACCATCAATGATAGCTTCAGCAATTTCAACCACAGCAAGCACCTATGACAATCGTGGAGAGCCCATAATGGCTCATGGATTTGATCTCTACACCTTGCACACTTCTGCTCCTTTTGGTTTTGGTGCTGGCCTTGTCAATCCCTCCCGTGCTCTCCATCCTGGTCTAGTCTTTTCAGCAGGTACATTTCTTTTCATTTCCATGTCAATATATCTGAAGTTCATGTCTACTAATTTCCTTGGATTCCCTTATTATTGAGACAGGGTACGAAGATTACATCAGTTTCCTCTGTTCTCTACCAAACATTGATTCTACAATAGTCAAAACTGCAACAGGAGGAATTTGTGGTCAGTTATTCGAAAATCCATCAGACTTAAATTTGCCTTCGATTACAATAACATCCCTCAATGGATCGCGAATAGTTCATCGGACAGTCACGAATGTTGCAACCAAAGCAGAGACATATCTAAGTGCAGTGTTGCCACCAAAAGGAGTGACGGTTAATATTGAGCCATCTTGGTTTATAATAGCTCCACAGGGAACCCAAGATTTGCACATTACGTTCAATGTCACTCAGGCACTTGATGACTTCACTTTTGGTGAAATTGTTCTAACTGGATCCTTAAATCACGTTGTGAAGATGCCACTATCAATTTTTCCTATTTCTACAACCTGATATAATTGTACGTACCTTCGTAGTTTGCTCTGACTGTCACATAATTGTACAAAAAATGGACATAACATTACCTATATACTTCGAAAAATGACACAGTAACTTATATTAAGTTTTTCTACTACTAGTATTGTGGTTAAGTAAAATCCATTAGAAGATGAAATTAATTAATTGTGATACCTTTCTACATTCAACTCATTCTATCCATATGTGATTGTTAAATTTTGTGGTAATTTTGAGATAAGTGATGTGAAAAGATTTGGGTAGCAGCACCAAAGAAGTTGTAGGTGGTGGTTTCCCTTCCCCTAATTTTATTTTTAATTGATGAAGAAGATGATGACATGGCATGATGTTAGCTTTACGATTCCACCACGAGTCCAGAGACTAGGTCCCTTGATTATATAAATAACAGAAAGAACAATAAATGCTTAAAGTAAACAAACACTGGAGTTTACGTGGAAACCTCCTTGCTCAAGAAAGGGAAAACCACGACCTGTCACACAGGATTTCTCAATCAACTCCACTAACTTCAAGCAACGTGTGAATACAAACTCCAGTAATCACAAAGGATTAATCTCTTAACCCTACACCTTGTAACACCTCTATTACAAGACTTAGAATAATACCCCTATTGCCTACTGTTATTTCGGAGCTGATTTAAAGTTTTGATGATTTAACAAACTTCCGGATCTAACAAGGGACCTGGTCCAGGAAAGACCGCGTAAGTGGAAAAGTCAAAAGACAGTTGTCTAAAAGTTGTCACAACTGCCAACTCTGTTGTGGTTGGTGCACGCCTTTTCAGAACAGCAGGCTCCCAACCCATGGTTTCTCCCCAAGGGTTTGTATCCATTTTATATTAGCCTCTTCTCCAAAGACACAACTAAGTTTTGGCAAACAAAAGTTGTGACATCAGAAAATTCACAAGCTTACAAAGAAAAAGCCATCTTCAAGGAAGAACATTGCTCGTAATCAACAAAGGACCTGATGGAGTGCTGAAACGTCTTTTGTTGTATTTTTTAGTTTTGTGTCTTGTGTTCTTACATTGTAAATCTACTCCTAAGTTATAAAGGATAGTAGATCCGTTGCTTGTCTAAGTCTTTAGTTTGAGTCGGATTAACTAGAGTTAGTTAGTCGAATCATCTATGTTCTAGTCAAGCTTCTTTACATTATTGTTTTGATGTTCTCTTGGGTAGAGTTGCCTAGGAGTGTCAACTAGAGTTAGTTGATGTGTGCTTATCTCTTCTCGTATCTTCGAGATCCAAGTTGGTGGCTAGAGTTAGTGGTCTTGGGATCTTGAAGTCTAGATCAGCTAGAGTTAGTTGGTTTAGTGGGCAATAGAGTTATTGCTTAGTTTCCTATGTAGTAGAGTTCCAAAAGTAAGGGGGGAGGGATTCAAGAGTCTGTAATCAGAAGCATTGCTCCATTTTGAGTGAAATGGAGTTTGGGTTGAAATCTTGTGAGTACAGGTCGTTATTTTCACCTCCCTTGAGCAAGGGTGTTTCCACGTAAAATCCTTGTGCTTGATCTACTTTGAGTTATTTATTTTCCACACTTCTATTCTATTGAGGGACCTGGTCTAGTGATCACTAGTGGACGCATCCATTCTAACAATTGGTATCAGAGCACGGACTCTCTATCTGGTTAGCACCAAGAAAGTGATTCCTGTGAAGAATGGAGGCTCTACTAAACCCGCAAGGAGGTCGATCTCCAACGAGGTTACCTTTATTTGATGGTCAGTATTATAGATAGTGGGAAACATGTATGTATGACTATCTCATGGCTGAGGACTGTGAGCTGTGGGATGTTATTTGTGAGGATCCCTATGTGCCAACTATAGACGTAAAAGATGGGGATGTCACAAGGATCGTTCCCAAAACCCGACAACAATATAATGACTTTGACAAAAGGAAAGTTGAGAAAAATCACAAAGCCAAGAAGCTGTTAATGTGTGGCATTGGAGCTAATGAATATGATCTGATTTCGTCTTGTGAATCAGCCAAGGAAATCTGGGATCGTTTGAGAACAGTGTATGAAGGTACTAAGCAAATAAAGAAATCTAAGTTAGATCTCTTCACTGCTCAGTTAAAGGTTCATCATAAAAGAAGGTGAATCTATTCATAAAATGCGTACTAGATTTCCTCGAAGAACCTGTTACTGCGTGCAAGCAGGTCACTAAGATATTGGAGACTCTTCCCAGATCTTGGACTGATGAAGTTGATATTGCCTATGAGACAACGGATCCTAAAGTACTAACGTTGGATGCTCTATTTGAGCATCTTCAAGTTCATGAGATGCACAGAGACAAATACTATCTCACTCTCAAAGGCAAAAACAAAAGAAGGGACCAGGTCGATGACAAGTCAAGCAGAACAGAAACTATTGATTGTCTGATGAAGAAAGAAATACCTCAAGTGATTCAGATGATTCTGAACACCCTAATGATGCTTCCATGCTCACAGTAAAAGAAGACAAAAAGGTCTTTGACTCGATGTTTGTTTTCATGGCACAATCCGATAATGAGGATGTTGTTGAAGAGGTAACTCTTACTGATCTTAAGCAAAATCTGCATATTCTTTCCATTAAAAAATTGAGAAAACTAGTGACTGTGTTGATTGATTCAATCAGTGAGTTAACCACTGAGACCGATCTCTTGAACACTAAGTGGGATATTTCTCAGGATGGAAAAATTGCCTTAGTTACCCAGATATCTGAAATGGACGAACAAATGGTTGTTCTAGAAGCTGAAAATCTAGAACATAAAGAAAAAATAAAAGAGGTGACTACACAGGTTTCTAAAGGAAAGAAAGAGGCCAGTAGTTTGCAGCTTGAGCTTGAAAATAAGTTGCATACTGCTAAAATGAAGATGCATTTGGCTCTAGAAAGAAATGATGTGTTGGAGAGGGATCTGGTTCATGTAAAAGAGGAATTGAACAAATCCCTCAAATGGACCACTTCTTCTAAAATGCTTACAAATTTAACTAGTCAGGGTAACAATAGTAGAAGAGGGCTGGGTTATGAGAAGATAGATCCCCTATACAATCCCCACAACAAATATGTTTCTGTTACTGACAATTTGTTCTGCTTGTATTGTGGTCTAAATGGCCATCTTAAAGGGGACGGCCCTATTTGGAAAAGACATGAAGAAAGTTTTTTCCAACTATTCTAAAAAGAAAAATAGGCAGAAGAAAGGACCTGGTCGTGCTTCTGGTCCTAAGTTGAAGAAACTCAGTCTGCCTTACTGGACAAATTTTTTTCTTATCACTCATTTATCTGCTTACTCGGAACTCTAACTTAAATGGGTTCCCAAGGGTAACAAGTGATATGGTATGCAGGTGAGAGAAAGTAGCAGCAGTTAGTGTTGGTTCATGGGTAGTGGATGCTCAAAGCACGTGACTGGGAAAACTGAAAACTTCCACTCTCTCAAGGCACTTCAAGGTGGAGGTGTCTCTTTTGACAATGGCAAGAAAGGGTATATTCTTTGTGTAGGCAAGATTGAAAAGTCCGTGGAACACTCCATTGAGGATGTGTACTATGTTAATGGTTGAAATGCAATCTCTCAAGTGTTTCACATATTTTTTATAAAGGGAATGAAGTTAAGTTCTTATCTGATAAGTGTGAGGTCACAAACCTGATTTATAGGGAAGTGGTCTTGACAGCAAAGAAATGTGAGAACATGTATATTGCTAATCTAGACACTGCCCTTAGTGAAAAATCTCACTTGTCTTAGTGCTCAAAGTGAGAATGCTGATTTATGGCATCGAAAATTTAGCCATGTGAGTACTTCTCTACTGAACAAACTTGTGTCAAGGGACCTGGTTCGTAGTCTGCCAAAGATAAAATTTGCAGATGACAAAGTTTGTAAAACTCGTATTAAAAGGAAGCATACCAGCTCATCATTCAAGTAGAAGAAGTAAGTGAGCACCATCAAACCTCTTGAGCTGCTCCATATGGATCTGTATGGTCTAGTAAAGATTTAGAGCAAAGAAGGAAAGAAGCATATTTTTGTGATCGTGGATGACTTCTAAAGCTCCACTTGGACTATGCTGCTATGTGACCAATATGTGTTTGATCAGGTCAGTACTCAACAAAACTCCTTATGAACTGCTCAACAATAGAAAGCCTAAATTGCGTTATCTAAAGGCTTTTGATTGTATATAAAAAAAATGGTTGTGCATTGAAGAAAGTATTCATGTGATTTTTGATAAGTTTGGAAGAATCGAGAAGTTGCAAAACAAAGAGGATTCTGAGATTGAAGATCTGCTTCAGATTCAGAGAGACGGTCTAAACGGTGAACTTGCTAAAGAACATCCTCCTCATGAATCCAGCAATCCCAAAGAAGTTGATGCAGATGATGAACCTGATGAGGGACCTGATCCGATAGACAATGCTAGACAGAGATGATGCAGTTCAAACTGCTAATGCAGATTCTGAAGGTGAGAATGAAGAAGCTGATCAAGCTTAGCAGCTAGCAAGGAATACAAAGTTGCATCAGTTTGAAAGAAGCAAAGTATGACACTTTGTTCCCCAACTAGCTGACAGGTTGTCCAAGTTCCTCTTTGACAATGGTTTCAAAAGAGGTAAAATTGACAAAACCCTTTTTTTGAAATCACAATAAAAGGAATTGTTGATCATTCAAGTATATATCAATGATGTCACCTTTAGAGCAACCTTTTAGGTGTTATGTGAAGAGTTTGCCACACTTATGGGTGATGAGTTGTAAATGAGCATGATGGGAGAATTAAATTTCTTCTTAGAGCTGCAGATCAAGCAAACCTCTAAAGGTACCTTCGTTTGTCAAGAAAAGTACATCAATGAGCTACTCATAAGGTTCAACATGCTTGAAGTCAAGACAATGTTAAAAAGGGAAATGCCATCATGAAGTTTTGCAAAATGGAAGATCAAGTGGCTGACATCTTCACCAAAGCCCTAAGCAAGGACAAGTTTGTCAAGAACAGTTATACACTCATGGTGACTTAGCTAAAGAGAAGAAGACAGCACAGTGTGATCAAGGTCAATTGATGTCTGAACAAAGACATGAACCTGGTATTGGCTCAGAGAAGTTACTGAAGAAGTTTATATTATGGATACCAAGACAATTGATACTCCCATGGGTACCAACTCGAAACTGGATGCTGATGGACCTAGTCTAGAGATTCCAAGCTTGTCTAAAGGAATCACTTTTGAAGGCTGCTAAGAGAATCCAGAGACCTTTGAAGAAAACAGGGGACCTGATTCTATTCTATCTATTAAGAGATTTTTTTTATTTGGAGGAATATGCTGATGCTAATTATGCAGGATATCAAGTTGATAGAAAATAGTACATTAGGAATGGCTCATTTTCTGGGCTCATCTCTCATTTTATGGGGAACTAAAAGGCAAGATTAGACAGCTCTTTCAACAGTTGATGCAGAGTATATAGCAGATGTAGCTTGCTCTGACTAGGGACCTGGTCGAGATAAACAAATTGAAGTTGGGGATGCGGAAACTTGACTGAATGGATCCTGCCTGAAGCAATTAACCCTCTCATGACTATGCAAAGGGAATAGGTATCCTTGTTTTTCAGTTATGTATATTTTAGCAAATTCAGTCTTATACCTTTTGTAGGTATACACACATGGCGGAAGTACTGAAGGAAATGAGAGGTCAGGACATATCTAGGCAATTACATTCAAACTACAGAGAGGAACCCGGTCCGTTCTCGAAGGTTAGCACTCTTAACATTGCATTTTGAATTATGCATGATAACCATTGCAATTGTCTTGTGTCTGTCATCCGGGTATCTGATCGTTGTCCCATCATTTGAATACCAAATGACACTTCCTTTAAGGGGACCTAATACACCCATTCACTTCTTTTTATACTCCCTATTTCTTTCAATCTCCCCAGAAAATTCAAATACCCTTTCAAAATTAGAAATTTTCAAAATCCTCTTTTCTTCTCTCTCTAAAAAACACTTCAAAATGTCTAAACTCTTTGTTCCTACCTGAGAATTTTCTGTTAAAGAAATTCTTGAGTGTGAAGAGGGACCAGGTTCAACAAGAAAAAAGAAAAAGGTGAAAAAGATAATGTCCAGAAAGGAAAGGGTTGATATTCTGAGAACTCAAAATATTCTGAATATAAGGGTGTCTGACCTTGAAATGAAAACAAAATCAGGCATGAGGAGTCTAGTTGATACTGTAGAGATTGAGAGTGGGACCCATTTGTTTGAAAGTCACTTACATATGTTGCATGAGTCAGAAGTGAGGGACTTCTATCACAACATGGTTGTTACAAATGGGAGTCTAAATACTCAGGTAGGCAACTATCTCTTCCGAAATTTCGGGAGACATTCTGAATATACCCAAGGAAAGGACCAGGTTGGTTGTTGGAGGATCCGCTTCAAATAGTTTGCTTAGGAAATTAGTAAACTCCAAAATCTTAGTGATGCAGGTATTCCAAAGAAGTATCTTAAAAGGGAATATCCACGGTTCCTGGAGTTATTTATTAAGGTGTTGTTGCCTAGATAAAAAAAGAAAAGGGTTCCTTGGCTACTAATCTGTTCATCTTAGAGGCCTTGAGTAAGTTTGAGTTTATCAATCTTCCTGCCATAATGCTAGAACACATGCACAAGATCATATATATTAGGGATGGTACATATGACATGAGATATGGGTACCTTCTGACTTGGAATGTGAATATATGGAAGGAAAGATTGGGGAACAAGAGTAATATGTCTAAGACGTTGGTGGAACATGATCAACTCAAGCATGAGTTGGAAGCTATGACAGTTGCATCGCTTGCCTAAAGGCTCAGCTTCTGTAAAAGCACCATCAGAGGGACCAGGTTGAGAAGAGCTGGCAGCCCTGAAGATTAAACATGAAGCCTTGGCAGCAAAGAATGCTGAACTTCAAGAGAGGTTTCTGAAAAACCATGCTAAGGCAGATACTCTACTAACCTTACTCTTTCAATCCCTTGCTCCTAAGCCCCCCCTTCTCTTCTTAAATTCATGTGTCAATCCCTATTCCTCCTCTTCCGTTGAAACTTAGTGGGTATTGTCCTGGTTCTCATCCATAATAATATTTGCAATGTTTCGATTGCTGGTTTTTTGTTTATGAATGACAAAGTCCTTGTTTCTACTGACTTGTCTCATTACTTTATGCATTTTTTCTCATGCTCAGTGTTGCCTAAGTGGCCATGAATTTGCTTGAACTACATTTCTATCAACTTGATTTACTGCTTTAACTCTTTTTTATGATGTCAAAAGGGGGGAAATTGTTAAGGTATGAGATCAATGTTATTGATAGTTACTTGAAGAATGAGATTAATGTGCTACTTGAAGAGGACCTGATCATGCTAAAAGGGGGAACTGGTGGAAGGGGGAGAAGTTGAATAAGTTTGTCATCATAAAAAGGGCGAAAATGTTATTTTGCTGATGTGAGTTTTGATGTTTAACAAACTTCATAAATGAAGAAACAAGAGGACCAATGCCAATTATTTGAATAGTTATGCTAATAGGGGGAACTGGTGAAAGGGGGAAAGTTAAATAAGTTTGTCATTCATCAAAAAGGGGGGAAATGTTATTTTGGAGCTGATTTGAAGTTTTGATGATTTAACAAACTTTCGGATCTAACAAGGGACCTGGTCCAGGAAAGACCGCGTACGTGGAAAAGTCAAAAAGACAGTTGTCTAAAAGCTGTCACAACTGCCAACTCTATTGTGGTTGGTGCACACCTTTTCAGAACAGCAGGCTCCTAACCCATGGTTGCTCCCCAAGGGTTTGTGTCCATTTAATATTAGCCTCTTCTCCAAAGACAAAACTAAGTTTTGGCAAACAAAAGTGTGAAATTAGAAAATTCACAAGCTTACAAAGAAAAAGCTATCTTCAAGGAAGAAAATTGCTCATACTCAACAAAGGACCTGATGGAGTGCTGAAGCGTCTTTCGTTGTATTTTTGAGTTTTGTGTCTTGTGTTCTGACATTGTTAATCTACTCCTAAGTTATAAAGGATAGTAGATCGGTTGCTTGTCAAAGTCTTTAGTTTGAGTTAGATTAACTAGAGTTAATTAGTCGAATCATCTATGTTTTAGTCAAGCTTCTTTACATCATTGTTTTGATGTTCTCTTGGGTAGAGTTGCCTAGGAGTGTCAACTAGAGTTAGCTGATGTGTGGGTGCAACAGAGTTGCGGCTTGTCTCTTCTCGTATCTTCGAGATCCAAGTCGGTGGCTAGAGTTAGCGGTCTTGGGATCTTGAAGTCTAGATCAGCTAGAGTTAGTTGGTTTAGTGGGCAATAGAGTTATTGCTTAGTTTCCTTTGTAGTAGAGTTGCTACAGTAAGGGAGAAGAGATTCAAGAGTCTGTAATATGAAGCATTGCTCTGTTTTGAGTGAAATGGAGTTTGGGTTGAAATCCTATGAGTACAGGTCATGGTTTTCACCTCCCTTGAGCAAGGGGGTTTCCACGTAAAATCCTTGTGCCTGATCTACTTTGAGTTATTTATTTTCCGCACTTCTATTCTGTTGAGGGACATGGTCCAGTGATCACTAGTGGACGCATCCATTCTAACACCTACTATATCAACTACCTCTAGTTAACATAGACTTCAACCAAATACACCACGGCTAACTCTAGTCATGTACTCGACTTCACAATGATTACAACTGAAATGATATGTGTTCCTTTATAACATAGGAATAGATCTTACAATGTATGAGCAAAAGATACTAATACTCACATAACAACTTTAGACTTCTACCGATCATTCGATCAGGTCCCTTGCTGCTTGTGAGAATAGTTCTTTCTACAGAGAATGGCTTTTGATTTTAGATTTTCTTGATTGCAAAAACTAGGTTGTTTCTTATCAAAGTGTCCAATATAAGATGGACAAAAATAACCTAGTAGTATGCCATTGGTTGGGATATGTGCAAGTTCAGACCTAATGAAATTGACCAAACCTCGTCAAAATTTTCAAATTCTAAACTTTCAAAACTAAAAATTTTCTTTAACACGCATCTGATCCCCTGAGACCTCAAAAATCATGTCACTCATCCTTGCAAGTCATAAACAACTAAATAAAGCTAGGGGAAAGAGCAAACAGGACAAAAAAAAGTCTAAAGCACAAAACGACCATGAAAGTTGATGTTACAGATACACAAATTATAGCAACCAAATAATGAGTTCTTGTGCTAAAATGCTTGATTAATAGATTCAAGTAATAAAAGCAATAAACAATGAAATAATTCATGAGAGAAAAGTAACGAATGTTATTAGCATATCTTCGGCATAGTTGTCTAGTAGTGTTAACAGAAGTATGAACTTTGAGAGCTAGAAGTATAATATTACAGTACGTGAGAATATTAATGAATGAAAAGTATAATTGAATAAGATATAAGTGGGAAAAGGATACACTCATAATCTTAACCCTAAGTAACACTTTCCACGATACGCCTTCTCATAATGATTCATATATGTACGTTATGTTTGTTACGTGCGTACCTATGTAGCTCGTGAACAGGACTCTAATTTCTTTGAAAATGGTTGTAACTTGGATCTATCTTTACCGGTCGTCGTTATGTTCCCGATCTTGTAACTCCGAAATCAGGGCGAGCCATTTAGAGCCAACATCATGGTTTTGGGCCTCCTAGAGACGAGAATGACCCTACCGAAAGAGCTCAAGTGTTGAGGCAATGTCATTTTTGTGAGTCGTGTCTAATCTGCCTGCCCCCCACCCCCGCCAAATTTCCATGTGTCGCCTTCTGATTTGTCCAACTACTAAACCCACGTTTTATCCATACAATAGGTTATTGAATAACATTACCCTCAATTTTTGAGCGCCTAATGGGGCACCACACTGACTTTTTTATTTGGAGTAAATAGCTAAAAAATTCTAAACTATCACATTTTTGCAAATTTCTTACCTAAACATAACTTTCAAAGTAAAGTCAAAGCTCCCCAACCCACTATTCATTAGTGCATGTATTTTATACTCCTAAAAACACTTTAAAATTGTGTCAGGTGGCACAACACATGTCATTTGATTTTGAGTTAATATTTTTACCGGTCATCATTATGTTCCTGATCTTGTAACTCCAGGCGAGCCAACATCATGGTTCCGGGCCTCCGGGAGACGAGAATGACCCTATCGAGTGAGCTCAAGTGTTGAGGCAATGTCATTTTTGTGAGTCATGTCTAATCTGTTTAACCCCCTCCCCTGCCCCCACCCCCCCCACCCCAAATCTCCACGTGTCATCCTCTGATTCATCCAACTACTAAACCCAAGTTTTGTCCATACAATAGGTACTGAATAACGACCCTCAATTTGCGCGTTTAATGGGGCACCACACTGACTTTTTTATTTGGAGTAAATGGTAAAACAAAATTAAACTATCACATTTTTTGCAAATTTATTACTTAGACATAACTTTCAAGTTGAGTCAAAGCTCCCTCAATTCAATATGAAACTTTCCAGCGCGAATCCAAATTTAATCGGGCTCCAATATGGGTAATGACACCGGGTGGGAAACCAGAAAAAAAAAAACTCCCCCAACTCAATATTCATTAATTCATGTATTTTATGCTCCTAAAAACACTTTAAAATTGTGTCAAGTGAGACAACACATATCATTTAATCTTAGAGTTAATATAAAAGACCCATAAATTATCACTATTTTGAAAATTTCATACTTTGGGTTAAATCGTTGGTTTTGTCGTGAGGATTGAAGAACACTGGCTCTTTTAATAGGTCAATTTACATAGATAATAAATTATATGTCCTTATTTACTAGTTATAGCATATCTTTTTCTTTTACATAGATTAACATTATTTTTCTTATAAAAAATAACTAAATACATATATAATAGTCTCCTACTCTCTCTCTCTCTTCTTCTCTCTCTCTCTTTGGTTTCTGTCCATTTGCTTTTTGTCTCCTTTTCTTTCTCTTTTTCTTTCTCTTTCTCTTTTACCCTTTTTTTTTAAAAAAATAAAATAATTTCAATTTTTTTAATTTAAGACTTGATTTTGAATTGGTATTATTACAAATAATTTTTAAAAATAATTGGGACTTAAATTTATTTATTTTGAAGATGCTAAAATATGAAGAAAAAAAATTGACGTCATTAATAAAAGAAATAAATATAAATTACAATTATTATACATTTTGAATTCAATATATAATACATATTATAAGCATGTTTCAATGCACGTGGTGAATATATAATTAAAACATTTTTAATACAAATATTTTATAAGTATTAAGTATGAATTTCAAATATTTTGGTACAATTTAAATTAATTTTACGTTGTTAAAAATGTATTATATCTGTTAGAATAACAACAATCAAATTTATAATAATTTATAATATTGAATTCAAATTGTATTATAACTATCGTTTGTATTTCTAGAATTTTAATACAACTTTAATACAGATTTTTTAGAGCTTCACCTCTTCTTTTTCGGTAAATCACCACCACCAGACCACCGATTGTTTATATCTAATACAGTTTTGATACAATTTTTCAGAACTTCACCTAATATATAACTAAAACACTTTTAATACAAATATATTAGAAGTATTATATGTGAATTTCAAACATTTCGGTACTATTTAAATTAGTTTACATAGTTAGAAATGTATTATATTTGTTCTGAAATAATAACTATCGAATTTATAGTAATGTATAATATCGAATTCAAATTTAATACAACTTTAATAATAACTATCAAATTTAATACAACTTTAATATAGATTTTCAGAGTTTCATCTCTTCTTTTTCATAATCACCACCACCAAACCACCGATTGTTTATATTTAATACAGTTTTGATACAACTTTGATACAATTTTTCAGAATTTCACCTGATATACAATTTTAATACAGATTTATATCAAATGATTATTAAAGCTAAAATTATGTCATATATGATAATAAAAATAAAGTTAGACTTAAAAGCGTAATTAATCAAATAAAATATATTATTTATGTACAAATTCCCTTTTAATATCTATAGCAATCTATCTATTGAAATTAGTGATTATTATAAAAAGGAAAAAGGGTCAAAAATGCCCTAATACTATGTGAAATGATCAAAAATGTTCTTCGTTTATACTTTAGTCCATTTATGCCTTTATATTCAGTGAAATGGGCCAAAAATGCCCTTAAATGAAATGGAAGCAAACGTAAAATACTTAAAACACTAATTCGGATGGCATTTATGCACCCATTCGCATATAATGCTTAGACCAAAGACATTTTAGCAGATTCAAGGCCATTTTTAAAGAACTTGAAGTGCAATTTGTGTTCTTAAAAGCTAACAGAAATATAATTAAAGAATTCACTGCTCTCCAATTTGAATTACCAGAATTCGACTACCACCACTTTGTAGCAACTAATCAACAATAATAACACTTGTTTCCAGCATCCAAACAAAGAGTAGTATTGTTATTCATTAATGAAAATTCATGAGAAGATGATGATGTAAATATTAGATAATTCTCCATTTTAGAGTGTAAAAGAGAGTTGTTTGTGAGAAATTAAGAAAGTTACGGTGTAAAAAGGAGTTGTTTAAAGAAAAATAACAACAAAAAATATGAATTTGAAGGTGATTTTACCATTTAAGAGTTGGAATCTAGTGGCTATGTGGCTAACTATTCATCTTATCTCATCTTTAATAGTGTCTAATGTATAAGAAAATTCTACATCCACTTGAGCATATTTGAGAAATTTATAAGAGGAGGCTAGGGTTTTGAAGGAGGAAATAAATCGGGGAGAAAATGGGGTTGGGTTCAGATGAAGAGACAGGGCAGACAAATCACTAATTAGTGTTTACGTTTTTCCGTTTGCTTCCGTTTTATTTAAGAGCATTTGGCCCATTTCACAGACTATAAGGGCATAAATGAACCAAAGTATAAACGAAGAGCATTTTTAATCATTTAACATAGTACAAGGGCATTTTTGACCCTTTTCCCTTATAGAAATGAACTTTTTATGGTTTGGGACTTTTTTCTTTCAAAAAATAGTATTTCCTGGGTTCGATATCAGCTATCCACTGCTACATAGAATATTCATTTTCATTCTCAAGAAAGTGTTCTTTCAATAATATGGAGAAAATGAAAGAAGAAAAGGATAACTAATTTTCAAATGAAAGACAAATATACATACCCCAGATCATACTCGTTTAGCAAAAAAAGAAAGTGAAGAAGAAAAAGTAAAGAAGCAGACCTCCCACGTGGAAGTCCCAAGCCCTGAAGGGTCAATATGATACTAGTTTCCTTAATCGTAAAACAAAACGACAGGAAACAAAATGTATGTTAATGACTTCAAATTATGCATAAAGTTATACTCATTAGTCATTAGCTTATCAAACTTCAAACCACTGCAAGATGTTGAGTTGGCACAACAATAATCTCAACTTCATTTTCAGACATACATCACTTTTTCAATTTACAAAAACTAAAATCAACCCAGGTCTTATATATGGTTAGAACAAAATCATACACTTGTAATAACTATATATACATCTACTAACTAAATAATATACTATTCATACATCACCTGGAGGATTCAGGTTACCATTACCTTGAAGTCTTCCATATCAACAACATTGCCAAGACATTTAGTATGCTGAAGCATTTACAGGGAAACTCTATGATGTGAATATCAGACATAGCAATCACACAATAGAAAAAAGGGACTCTTGGATATGCTCCTTGAGGAAGAACCAGTAATTCATCCACGTGTCCTAATCCTTCATGAAGCTTTCGTTCTCTCCAATTTAGGATACAGCTCTGGCCTTGCTCTTTCCCGGACGTTCTTTAATCAACTTCCTTGATAGGTTCTGCAACAGAACGAATAAGAAATTTCAGGTCATCACAGAATTCTTTCTATAAGTCAAGATTGAGAAATTTAACGTCATGACAAGGGAAATCCGCAGCCGCTACCCCAAAGGGTAGAAATTTAACGTCATTCCAGTACACTTTTCATCAGTTGATATTGTTAACGTTCATATCACATTTTAAACGAAAAAGGACAAGAAAGGAAAGAACCTCAATTCATAATCAAAAGAGAAAGGAAAATGAAAATACCACAGCCCTGATGAACAGGGCATGTTATTCTTCATACTTCACATACATCAAGCAAAATTCAACTGAGGAAGGCAAATAAACATAGAGATACTAGACAAGCAATCAATACATACAGTGCATCTATATTCAATTGCATTTTGGGGGATTTAGACCTATAAATAGAATACGAAAAGGCAAGCTTTTAGATGGCAATGAATGAATGCTAAACCCTCGAATGGCTCATGAATGCTCAAAGCAAAAGCAACATCACAATTCGTTATAAAAGACTTAGCCAAGAGCACCCCGAGTGTAACAACTAACAAGTCTCAGAATGAACTAATATCAATTAAATCATAAAATTAGTGGATCAATCTTCAAAGGACGCATTTGTTTGAAATTTTGAGCTTCAAATTCCATTGCCAACCGAACCTATAAACAGCTCTCATGAATTCTTCTGTCAATATTAACGGCACATCAATGTTAAAGTTTTTTTCAATCGAGTAGAATTATTAACAAGTTATACTAGCAAAAAATTAAACATACAGCAAGCACAGATACGAAATAAATTATTAGAAAAGGTATCAAACCTCGACAATTCTCCCACGATTATCGAACAAAATGAGATCTTCCGGCAACCCATCATTTGTAATAGTGCAATCACGTGGAATCTCGAAAAAGGAAAGCGAAAACTGCTTAGAAACAACTCCCACATCAAAATAAATCAACCCAGAACTAGGAATATCAACACGGATCCCTTTAACAGAGAACCAAAGAAAGAGTTCCTGAGCCGCTACACCAGAAATTTCTGAAATCTGACCATAATTAAGGGTACCCGACACGGTACTATCATAACGTAAATGGGTTTCGAATTGGGCAGCACAAGACTGCGGCAGATGTACCTCAAATATTCCTGATAAAGGATCTATTGAAAAATTGTTAATTCCCTTAGGTAAAAGACCAACAGGTAGTCCATGGGAGTTAAGAACATCATAAATTGAAGATGATGAAAAAGAAGCAAATTTGTTGGTTACAGAAATGGAGAAAGGTGAAACTGATGATGAAAGAAAGAAGATTGTGAGGAGAGTGAATATTGTGAAATGCATTGAGGCCATGTTTGAAGAGGAATTTCTTTGAGGTTAGGGTTTAGGGAGAGAGGATCCAAGGTAAACTGGTAAAGGAAGGGAACAGTTCCTTTCTCTTTCTCTTTTTGTATCCTTTTTATTACTATATATTAATTTTCTTTTCCTTTTTTGAGTTTGAAATTTAAATATGCTTCATTGATTCTGCTTTGAACAACAAATTTAGAAATTTCCGTAGAAAAGATAGATTCTATGCGTACTTATTTAGAAAACTAAGGGGCGGTCATGAAAAATCTAATATTTTGGGTACACATTTTTTTTATAAATAATATTTAGAATTCGATTGTATTTTAAAAAACTATGTACTATACCTCCGAATTCCAATCTATATATCTATATTTAAAGAAAAAACATAGAGAAAATGATGTGACACCCTCTCTATGATCTGTATTTGTATTTATTTTTTTCTTCTTTTTTTATTTTTTTTCTTATTTAAATTAATTTATTGTAAATCTAAATTACTTAATTTATTAAAAATCTATCTTTTATAAATGGAGAAATATTTACACCAAAAACTCTACATATGTCAATTTATAAGCATAACTTACAAGTAATTTTATTTTATTTTTGCTTCTTCTTTTTTTTAACCTTGTTCTAATTATCAAATTTATATTTATGTCTTTATATAAAACTTATATATAATACAAAGCTAGATATCTAGACAAGGTGATGTGATACCTTTTTTTAAAAATTATATTTCTCTTAATTCATTCTATTTATTAAATAAAATAATAAACAATAAATATTTCATATGTCCCTCCATTGTAAAGGCACGATATTAATCATTTGTCATCACTCTTCACAGGTTAATTATTTCACATTCCATAGCTAACAGTTTTTTTCTAATTAAACACTGTATTGATCATGGCAGTTTTTTTATTTGTGTAACTTCTAATTCCAATAATATTTATTGTGCATCAATATCTCACACTACTAATTAATTTCTATGCCTTCTAATATTCTCTTTATGTAGTACATATATATCGGAAGAGATCAATCTTCTGCATACTCACTTACATGTTGTTGGTTTGTTGATTTTGCTAGATGCCTATTCAAATGTCTCGATTATTGCTATTGTTCGAATTCCTTACAGTAATTTCATTAGCGAAGAGAATGATCTGTACCAAAAAAGACAATTTTCATGCTTTCTTTCCAAAGTATTATTACAATTTGTTATATTATATATGTGTATCAACGGAAAAGGATCTAAAATAACCTTGAACTATCGAATTTGGTACAAAAATACCCTCCATTAACCTTTTGCCTCCAAATTGCCCTTGAAGTCAATGTATTGGCTCTAAATTGCCCTTATTTTAAACGGTCCATTTTAAAAATAAAATTAATCTGGCTTGTCCTTATTGGCTGTTGTTAAAATTAATCTTAATTCACAATTCGGATCCAATAATAACCCATACCCGCCCGTCTAAAGATGATTCCTTTTCTTCAACCTTGACTTTCCTCTCTATATACTTCTTGAGCTAAATAGCAGCAATGGCTTCTTCCTGAAATCCAAAAATAAGATTTGTACAAAAAAAGGCGCACCATTGAAATCAAATTCGGCCGCCTAAATTTTGGCAAATAAAGGGATAAAATTTCCATCAAAAGTCTCATTCTTTGGCTTCAATGAGTTGAAATTTTGAACTTTTTCTCTCAAAGGCTCAAACATTTTCACCTTTGTAATATGTCTTATGCTCTCTTTATCATCAATTTCTTCTCTGATCTCCATTTCTTGATCTTGAGAATTTGATTTTGATCTTAATCGATCTCCATTTCTTGATTTTGATGGGTGGATTATGAATATGCCAATCAAATGCATTTGAACACAGAACTCATTCTTGGCTTCAAATACCCAACTGTTTTTTATTATCTTCAATTTCTTATAAAGTGATTCCTTTAATGGCTTTCAATCATCAAATAATAGGAAGTAATTAAATTATAAAGCTAATTTCTTAGTTTAATGGGGCATTTAGGCGGGACGGGTATGGGTTATTAGGCGGATCTGGATTGTGAATTAAGATTAATTAATTAGGATAATTTTAACAACAACCAATAAGATCGTGACACGTAATGAATAAATTTATTAATTTTATTTTCAAAGTGGGCTGTTAAAAATAGGGGCAATTTAGAGCCAATACATTGATGTCAGGGGTAATTTGGAGCCAAAAGATTAACGGAGGATATTTTTGTACCAAATTCGATAGTTTAAGGATATTTTAAATTTTCCGATGTATCAATTAAATAGAAAAGAAAGACAAGATCATGTTACATATACAAAAAAAAAATTCTCTATAGAATAAATGCTTAACTTCTCCTTCTAAATCGAAAGAACTACCCCTCAAAAGTCATATATGTCATTATAGAATATAAAACTACAAAAGAGCCAAATAATACTTTGCTTGTTTTAATTTATTTTTTCATTTGTATGTTGTCCTTATAAGTATGAAATTTTGTTTTCGTCTTAGATTATGTAGTTGGTTTTTCATTTTTGGTAGTTCAAAATTTTATCTTTTCTTCATCAACTAAATTATATTTATCTTATTTTCTCAATCTTTTAACCCTTTACCTTCTTTTTTTAAACTTTATAATTGTTTATACTTATTGTTGTAACGGAGGAAGAAGAGTTGTAAGAGCAATAAAGAGTTGTAACATATGAGCATAATAATAATTTACAGCATATAAATTAATAACTTTTTTTTCATTATGGTCCAACTATTCTAGGTGGTAATTAAAAGAAGTAGTGAGTTGCAACTTGCATTTTAAGACCACTTTGAACCCGTTTGGAATGACTTAAAATAAATAACTTTTAAAAAAATACTTTAAAGTTATTTTAAAAATAAGTAGTTATGTGTTTTTGATGTGTTTGGCAAAAAAATGTTGAAAGTCATTTTTTTATCATAATGTCTGAAATACCCTTAAAGTTGTTAACATTATAAAAGAATTAAATGTAAAAAAGTAATATACTTGGTCAAAGTAGAATGATTTATAAGTTAAAAAAAATAAGTAGGGGGCACCCTACATTTAACTTTTAACTTATTTTAAGTTATTCTTTAATTGTCAAACACTCTAATAAGTCAAAAACTGATTTAAAAGTTAGTTTGACCAATTAAAATCTCATCCAAACGGGCTCTTAGTGAATTTATGGTCCATAAACTTCATATCGTTATGTGATTTTTTAAAATTTAATTTGATTGGGAATATTAGATATTTAGTGAATTTTTTTATTTTAAAATGAGAATAGTTAAGGTCTCTTTATGTTTAGCTTTTCTTGCTTTAACTAGTGAACTTGTCTGCGCAAAGTACTTATTTTATAGATTTTTTATTATTTAAAGTGTCAAATATATTTTACTATTATAGTTAAAATAGATGATCGTGTTTCACAATATATCAATTCAAAAATAGATATATTGTACATAAGTTTTAAAAAATAAAATTCTTGAAATATATAATTTTATAATGATGTCAGCTTTGAGGATTCATCAAAGAAAACTACCGCATTGAGAAATTATACAAACTTACAACGGCAAAGGGCTAAATATACCCCTGTACTATAGGGAAAAAAAGTTTAAACATAGTTATATTTTCGGGTTAAATATACCTCTCATGTTATACTTTCGGGCTAAATATACCCTTATGACTAACAGCGGACACGTGGACGGCTAAGATTAAATGACCTATTCAATTTAAAATAAATCAAATTCTGATATAATCCGCCCGACTCCAATAATTTACTCATCGCTATACAAAAATCAAATCATCATCACATATCACTATAGGGGTGTGCACTATTCGGATTAAACCTAAAAATCAAACCAAATCGAATTCTAGTTTGGATTGGTTTCTTGGTTTTTTTAGTTTTTTAGTTTGGTTTTGGATTAGTAATTTACTTTGTATGGTTTTTTGGTTTGGTTGCGAATTTAGAAAAATAAAAATCGAAAAACCAAAAAAATCGAATTATATGAAGTTTATATTTTATATTTGGACATCTATAATTGGTATACTTATAATATATGAGAAAGTATATTTTATAAATTTTTTATTATTTAAAGTGTCAAATATATTTTACTACTATAGTTAAAATAGATTATCGGATTACACAATATATCAATTCAAAAATAGATATATTGTACATAAGTTTTAAAAAATAAAAATTCTTGAAATATATAATTTTATAATGATGTCAGCTTTGAGGATTCATCAAAGAAAACTACTGCCTTGAGAAATTATACAAACTAACAACGGCAAAGGGCTAAATATACCCCTGTACTATAAGAAATAGTTTAAATATATTCCTAGTTATATTTTCGGGCTAAATATACCCTTATGACTAACAGCGAACATGTGAACGGCTAAGATTAAATGAACTATTCAATTTAAAATAAAACAAATTCGGATATAATCCACCCCACCCCAATACTTTACTCATCACTATACAAAAATCAAATCATCATCACATATCACTATAAGGGTGTGCACTATTCGGATTAAATCGAAAAGTCAAACCAAATCGAATTCTAGTTTGGATTGGTTTCTTAGCTTTTTAATTTTTTAGTTTTGGATTAGTAATTTACTATGTTTGATTTTTTGGTTTGGTTTCAGTTTTAGAAAAATAAAATCGAAAAATCAAAAAAATCGAATTATATTAAGTTTATATTTTATATTTGTACATCTATAATTGGTATTCTTATAAGTATTGTGTTTTAAATTTTACTTATAATTTATATTAGAAAGTATATTTTATAAATTTTTTATTATTTAAAGTGTCAAATATATTTTACTATTATAGTTAAAATAGATTATCGGGTTACACAATATATCAATTCAAAAATAGATATATTGTACATAAGTTTTAAAAAATAAAATTCTTGAAATATATAATTTTATAATGATGTCAACTTTGAGGATTCATCAAAGAAAACTACTGCGTTGAGAAATTATACCAACTTACAACGGCAAAGGGCTAAATATACCCTCGTACTATAGGAAATAGTTTAAATATACCTCTAGTTATATTTTCGGGCTAAATATATCCCTCCCGTTATACTTTCGAGCTAAATACACGTGAACGGCTAAGATTAAATGAACTATTCAATTTAAAATAAATCAAATTCAGATATAACCCGCCCCACCCCAATAATTCATTCATCACTATACAAAAATCAAATCATCATCACATATCACTATAGGGGTGTGCACTATTCGGATAAACTGAAAAATCAAACCAAACCGAATTCTAGTTTGGATTGGTTTCTTGGTTTTTTAGTTTTTTAGTTTGGTTTTGGATTAGTAATTTACTTTGTTTGGCTTTTTGGTTTGGTTTCGGATTTAGAAAAATAAAAATCGAAAAACCAAAAAAATCGAATTGTATTAAGTTTATATTTTATATTTGGACATTTATAATTGGTATACTTATACGTATTGTGTTTTAAATTTTACTTATAATTTATATTAGAAAGTACATTTAAGAGATTCAATATTATTACTTCTCCTATTATATATATATATATATATATATATTTCATTTTTCAAATTGTAAATATAACTTTGATTATGTTACTAATTATTAACATAATCGAATAACCAAATCGAAAAAATCTAAGCCGAATAGAGAAAAACCAAACCAAACCAAATTTATTTTGGTTCGGATTGGGTTAAACTTTTTCAAAATCAAAAACTGAAAAATTCAAACCGAATAGTACAAAACCAAACCAAAAAACTGAATGCACACCCCTACATATCACTATACCATTTCATTGGCATTACACAATATTTTTCCTCCTTCCGTGTTTCATTATATTTTACTTTTTTTCTCTGTTGAATTTTAATTGTTTGGAGACGGACACAATCGATTTCTCACAACTTTAATTTTATTATTTCAAAGTAAGGACTCGCTTCGGTCTTACAATCTTGATCATACTTGTTGCTTGCTTCAGCAACTTTCTTTACTTAGTCACTCACTCTTGTTTGCTATCTTGCTTACTTGATTTCTTACTTAGTTACAAATCTTGGACCACCTCTCGATCTACTCTATTCTAGATGCTGGCTACGAACACCATCTCATTCTAGAGATCAATAAAAACTGGAGTTAGCGATTCTTGAAACTCTGCATTCTGACGTCCATGAAGGATCAGATTTCCGATCCGTCAAGCCTTCACTATGTTAACTCGATCTGCGGACTTTGTCATCCTTTTTAGTTCGCTTCTTGGACTGTGTTCTGATTTCAATTTTAGTTTTCCATGGACATTTTCATATCATATGTGAATTATATTTTTCACATACCTCTTGTTTTGATTGTGCCTCACTTCCTTGTCCTTCTTTTTCAAGTTTAAATTGTATCTTTTGCTCCTATTCTCTTGAATCCGACAGTCTGACTTCTTCATACCACTATGTTGATATTTCTTCAAGTACCACATAAGTTGTCTCGACTAGCATGACATATTTTGAATCTAATCTTCTTCCCTCCATGATTCGCGAGCTTGTAGCTTTTAAGCTTTGATATACCTTTACGTCATCCGTCCCGAACTCAACATAGTTTCCTAAAGTTATTAGTTGTGACTCCGATAATAAGTTTTTCTTCATACCTGAAATGTGACCTACATTCTGAACTTCCACTTCTCTCGATCTATGATGTGGCACGAACACCATCTTGTCAATATGAGTTATTGGCATTCTTGAATCATTTGTCGTCACCACTACTCGATTGCCTTTAAATTCGCTCATGTTGATAAATTTTTTCTCATCATCAATCATATGATTGGAACATCTCGAATCAACGATTCAATCTTGTTCATAATCTACTAGTTTGTCACTTAGAGTTGTAAGTGCAATCTCCTCTTCTTTGTTAGAGTGACAAGAGAAAAGCTCCTCCCGTTGATTGCTCTCTTCAACTATATAAAAGGTCTCAAAGTCTCATTCTTCTTGTTCATCTTGTTGGTTTTGAGAAGAAGTAGCTACATTACCTTCAGCTTTCTTGTACTAGCAATCTCTGGCGTAGTGTCCTTTCTTTCCACAATTGTAGCACTTCTCCATTTGCCAGTTGTTGAAGCCTTTTGTCTGCTTGTTTTGAAGTTGACTTCTTTGATGTTGATTCTTTTGGTCTTCCCCTGGCCGTGAGCTTCTCTCCTCATCTCTTTTCCAATAGTCTTTTCTTTTGCTGAAGAGGGCCTTGTCTTCATCTTTAAGAATACTTGATAATGGCTTCTCCAAATCTTCTTCATTTGTCAACAAATTTTCCAACTCAATTAGAGTTGGTTCTGTGGCCCACCCTTGTGTGGCTGTAATTATGCCTTTATACTCTACCTTAAATCATGAATAATGATTCTTCTCATTCTTGTTTCCGTGATAGCATTCTCTGGATCTAATTTTGATATCTCATCAGATAGAGATTTTACCTATGAGAAGTATTCACTAATTGTCATATTTTGTTGTGAGATCGACAAAAGCTCGTTTTCAAGCCTTTGTAATCTTGCATCATTCTTCTTTGTGAAAATCGTCGCCAGTGTGTCCCAAGCTTCTTTGGGTGTCTTGGCATTCTTAATTCGTTGCAAGAACTCATCCTCAATTGTTATAGTGAAAACAAACATGGCTTTTCCAGCTTTGACCTTCTACCTTTTTGTTGCTTCAGCATCTGTCGGAGGTGTGGTATCTGATCCACCGATGATATCCCATAATTCCTGGCCAAGAAAGTAATATTGCATTCTCGTGCTCCATGATCCGTAGTTGCTTTCGTTGAGCTTCTCAATGCTATTGAGAGTGCTTGCGAAATCCGCCACTGATAAGTGCCTCGCGACTTGTAGCCTCTGACAATAGCTTGTAGGATCTTCTTTGAGTTCTTGCCTTGCTCTTATCCACTAGGCTCTGATACCACTTGATGAATATTAATTGTTTGGAGACGGACACAATCGATTTCTCACAACTTTAATTTTTTTATATCAAAGTAAGGACCCGTTTCGGTCTTACAATCTTGATCACACTTGTTGCTTGCTTCAGCAACTTTCTTTACTTAGTCACTCACTCTTGTTTGCTATCTTGCTTACTTGATTTTTTACTTAGTTACAAATCTAATGGACCACCTCTATTTATAGGAATTGATGGAAGAATCTAGAGAGAGACACATACTACTCTATTCTAAAATATTCCTAGCTATCTTTTTGTAGAACTACCATTTCTAGAACTATCATTTCTAGAACATTTCTAGACTTTTCTTTCTAGAATACTCATTCTAGAGATCTTCTTTTAATTCTCTAAGACTCCGGAATATTCTAATTTTTTCTTGACTTATCTTAAATAAATAATTAAGTTGGTGATGAATTCTTAACATTCTCTCTTTTGATTTCATTTTTATTAAAAGTGCCATATCTCATTTTTCTTCTTACACTTAGAAAAATAAATCAATACATCACCAAGGCTACACCATCAATTTTTACTGAGAATTTCTTTTCATGCGCTAAATAGAAAAAAGAAAAGTTAAAGTTTTAGAGGTGTTCACGACTTCGATCCTATAGAAAACTGATTAATCTCAGATCATTAGATCGAGTTAAAGTTCTTTCTTTACTCTTTCAAGAGAAATCTTAAACTAAACTGAGTAACCAAAAAAATATATGATAAAATTAACATTAAAAAGAAAGAAAAAAAGTACTAAGAAATGATAAGCAAACCATTAATGATATTAAATATTCCACACGTTCTATTCTTCTTGATAACAATTGTCACGTTGGCAACATTCTGCATATGCATTTTCTCTGTGACAACCATCATTTTTACTTAAAAAGTGAAAATCAAAACTGAATAAGCACCCCAAGGTTCATTTTCAATGTCTATGGATGTCACCATTAATAAAAATATAATTTAGGAGTTATGATCATCAAAAGTCATGAGAGTAATGAAAATAAAGACAATTAATTTTTATATTAAAGAATATGAATAAATGAAGAAATAGTAATTGACACATTCATTTTTATATTCAATAATAAGATATAAATAAATAGGAAAAATTATTTTTAAAAAAAGGAGAAAAAAAAAAGATAAATAGGATTATTGACCAAAGAGAGATGCCACATCACTTTTTTTTAATTTAGCTTTATATTATATATAGATATAGATTCTTTTGTAGTTTTTATCATAGATTCTTTAGAAATTATTTGTGGCATTGTCTAAACAGTAGCTTTAGTGTCATTTTTTTTAAAAAAAAAATAAATAAAATAATATAATATCATTTAAAAACAATTTACATGCACCACTATACCTTTTTAAAAAATAAAATAAAAGCTAACTTTTTCTTGATGAGTATTCTTTTATTGAAATATATTTAACATAACCTAATTAAAAATAATAATATTAAATATTTTTTTATATAGAGTACCAAATGATCACTAAATAGAAAGAAGGTCCAAGAAAACAAATTGCATCGAAATGTGGATACAAACTTGCATCCTTGCCTATGGAAGTCAAACGCCAAGCCAATTGAGCTGCATGCTTTCATGTTAAGGTGTGTCATTTTAAAAAATATATTCACTATGTTTGTTTTTGTCTTTTAATTATATATACATATTTAGTAAATTTTTAAATAAAGTGATGTCACATGATTCGCCACGAACCTTGGTAAATTCGCCCATGTGTCTAAAGCAATATAATTGATTTTTTCATGACATAATTTTTGCTTAGTTTTTTGAATAATAAAGTTTTTGTCAGCGAAATATTAACTTATTATCAAATAAATTGTCTCAATAACTCTAATTTTGAATGTCTTTTTATTTTCTATGATTAATGTTCATTATTTTGTGTAATGATGTATAAATATTAATCCTCTTACGTTACAAACAAGTCTAAAGTCACATTCTTAATCCTCTTAATTACTATGTCTCTTCATTCATAGAAATTTATAGTATATTAAATGTATTTATTATATATTGAATGTGGTATTCATTTGAATTTTGAAATGTGATATAAGGCAAACAAAGCTAGAAGAATCGGGTATCCACATATGTCATTTTTCCTCATAGCTAATTCTCACATATAATGTTCATTTTTAATGTATTTTCTTTCATACCTTCTTTTATCTTCTAAGTTTAATAGTTCATTTATTTATTTTTTAGTGATATTGATATGAAAATTATTTAGGTCAATAAACAAACGAAAACAAGAAAGTAAATGGTGATGAAGTTAACAAACAGAAGAAAGAAGTAGGAGCTAAAAAAAGAATTGATATGAAAAACTAAGTAATTTGAATTAGAGAATATGTGCTTTATATCTGACTTGGAATAACAATTGTTCACAAAAGATAAGATATATTTAATTGATTTTATCCTCTCTTTTTTCCTTTTTTAAAATTTCTTTTTACTTTCCTCTTTTAGTCTTTTATTTTTTTATTGGGAAAATTGTGCATTATAGCAAACTATTAATTCAAAATAAATGATATAACCACAGTTTCATTTAATTCCAATTCGCGGCAAACTCTCTCCCCTCTCCCTGAATCTCGCTTGCCACTCTCCCTGAATCTCGCCGCCTCTCTCATGCTCGCCTCTCTCACTTTTATACAAACATAAATGTATAAATTGTGTTTGTGTTTGTGTTTGTATAAAGCGAGAGAGAATTGTATATACAAATACAAATACATATCTCTTCGTCCTATACACTTATAATTATACAAATACAAATCTTTCATTGCCTAGTTCTCTTTTGCCTTTCTCTCTTTCTTGCTTTATACAAACACAAATTATATTAAATACAATGTATAATTTGTGTTTGTATAAAGCACGAGAGAGATTTGATATACAAATACAAATGTTTTAACTCGATTCAACTGTATACGGATTCAAATTTTATGCAGATATACAAACACAATCATTGACACATATACATAGTAGTTACATATATACAATTATCTATGTAATTGCTGTAATTTATACAATTACTGTGATTTATACAATTATTGCGATTTATACAAATCTGATGATCCATTATGTTTGCCATGGAGCGCAAATAGCAAAACTATAACTATAGAACGCTAATATGATTTTTATGTTTGTTATTCCTAAAATTTTCTCTTTTTTATTTTATTTAGAAAGATAAAAAAATGTGAATCTTCTTAAGCATAACTCATAAGTGTCTAGGAATTATACTAAAAGTAATAATTAAAAAAAGGCCCTCCCAAAAAGACGAAAACATCAATCACATCTCAAGTTTACTTCATATAAAAAATTCATACGAAAAATATAATTACGAAAAAGGTTTCAAAAGAAGAAGAAAAAAGCTACCACATCTCAAGTTTATATAATGTCGAAAAACCATACAAAAACTTATGGTTAAAAAAAGGATCTTAGAAGAAAAAGAAAAAAATAATCACATGTCAAATTTACATTCCAATAATCTTAACATTACCATTTCTTTTAATCTTTTTCGCTAAATTTATTTGTAATACTTAACTTGTGCAAGTTCATATATACTGATTTCTTAGATAAGTTGCTTCATATTTAATTTAAATATTTTTCATAGATTCTCTTTTATGAAATATGCTGATTAATAAAAACAGCGTCCTTTATTAAAGTAATTAATGGTTAGTATATAACTTTGTTTTCATCTTTTCATAACTGCGCAACTATAGCATAATCATTCAACTTAATTAATTTTCCTGAAATATAATATTAAATTTGCTTAAAAGGAGTAACATATCAAAATAGATAAACACATAATGTCATAGATATATCTCATAGACGGGCTATTACATATTATTATAAATATTTTTTCACTTTATTTGAAATTTTAGTGTGTTTGGTTATAATTTTTGCAAGTAATATTTGATTTTTAGATGTACTTTTCCTATTAAAAAAATATGAGATGTTATTGAAACATAAAATATAATTTAAATATAAAATATAAATGTTATTTAAACATGAAATATAATTTAAATAGAGTCATTTTTATATATAAAAAAATAAGGTAAAAGCAACAAAAAAAAATTATTGCAAAATCAATCAAAATTACCTTAATGTGTTTTATATATAATTGATGATATAATGACAATTAAAGAGATTTATAGTCTTGGAGTTTGAATAAATTTGATTTACATGTGTTATTTTCTTTTTCCTCATTTGGAAATTTTAAACTTAATTAAAAAAATTATTGACTTTTGATACTACTTTTTTTTTATAATTTCTTTGATTTTCATTCAATAAAAAGAAGAAGAAATATCATCTCTTTTTTGTAATTAAGTCCGAGATCCACCAAACATCCACAATCTATTCAAAAGATATATCTCAGCACAAGTAGAGATATATCCATTATATACCATGTACATATTTTATAACGTCTCATAAGATTATTTTGATCAACTCAACATCCTAGTTTATATTGTTTAATTGTTTACTCTATAATGCAACATATACTTTCTACTTAAAGATTAGTTGTGCACTCGTTTGTTGGGAAAACGCGGACTGACACAAAAATATATATGGTCAAAATAGTGGAAATAAAATGGGAAAATAATGACACCAAGAATTTTACGTGGAAACTCTTCTAAATAAGGGAAAAATCATGGGCCAAGAGGAGCAACTGATATTACTATTGCAAGGAATTTTTACACTATGTAGTCACGAGTACAACACTCAAAGTGACTATTACGCACTCAAAAGGAATAACACTCTTTTGATTTACCACCTTACTAAAAATATCGCTTACACTCTATTTTTCTTCACATACTATTTTCTTGTATAGTCTATGGAAAACCTCACAGCTCTCTATATTTTTCTTTCTCTGTGAATTGGTGTGTTTTAAACAAAAGAGCCGATGAGCCCTTTTATAGAAGAAATTTGCAACTGCAAATTTTAACACCATCCATAATATGTCAAAGTTGTGCCACCGAAAGTTTTCAATTGCTGTATTTCTCAATATTTGCTTCCAAGTGCATATTTGCCAACTTTGCCAACCTTTAACAATTGCATGCAACAATTGTTGAAATCAACAATGGGGCTGGACCCCACAAATCTCCCCCTCCAGACCCATTCAACGGAAGGAGATATCTTTATCTTCTTTAGAGAGAGCTCATACCCACAAGTTCTTTGCATAACTTGAACTTGTCTTTCAGTATCATCTTGGTCAGCATATCTGCAGGATTTTCACTTGAGTGGATCTTTTTGACGTGAAATGATTCACTCTCCACTTGCTCACGAATCCAATGATATCTGACGTCAATGTGTTTTGTTCTTGCATGGTACATGGAGTTCTTGCTCAAGTCTATTGCACTCTGACTGTCACAATAGACAACAAACTCCATCTGTATCAATCCAAGTTCTTGAAGAAATCACTTGAGCCATATCATCTCTTTGCCGGCTTCAGTAGCCACAATATACTCAGCTTCAGTTGTAGACAGTGCAACACACTTCTGCAACTTCGACTGCCATGATATAGCTCCCCCTGAAAAAGTAAACAAATATCCAGTAGTGGATTTTCTGTTATCAAGGTCACCTGCCATATCAGCATCTGTATAGCCTTCAAGATTGGATTTGATGCTCCAAAACACAAGCATTCATCTGAGCTTCCTCTAAGATACCTGAGTATACATTTCACAGCTTTCCAATGCTCTTTTCCTGGATTGTCTAGAAATCTGTTGACAACACCAACTGCGTGAGCAATATCAGGTCTAGTGCGTACCATTGCATATATTAGACTTCTGACTACGGAGGAATATGGAACTTTGGCCATACTCTCTTTTTCCTCCCTAGCTGTAGGACACATCTTCTTGATAAACTTCATATGACCAGCAAGAGGTGTGCTAACAGGCTTAGCACTCTTCATATTGAAGCACTCCAGTACACATTCAATGTACTTCTTTTGTAACAAGTGAATCTTCCTTTCATCTCTAAGACGAGTGATTCTCATGCCCAAAATTTGCTTGACATGACCCAAGTCTTTCATAGCAAAAAACTGACACAATTCTTTCTTCAACTAGTCAATCTTGGAAGTATTCTTGCCCACAATCAACATATCATCCACATATAGCAAGAGGATGATAAAATCATTGTCAGAAAATTTTTGTACAAATACACAATGATCTGAGGAAGTCTTCTTATAGCCTTGGTCCCCCATGACAGATTCAACTTCTTGTACCACTGTCTAGGAGCTTGCTTTAGGCCATAGAGACTCTTCCTGAGTTTGCACACAAAATTTTCCTTACCATTTACTTTGAAACCCTCAGGTTGTTCCATATTAATCTCTTCTTCTAGATCACCGTGAAGGAAAGCCGTCTTCACGTCCATTTGCTCAATCTCTAAATTAAGACTAGCAGCCAAACCTAGAACTGCACGTATGGAGAACATTTTCACGATAGGAGAAAATATTTCGTCAAAGTCAATACCCTTCCTTTGACCAAATCCCTTAACAACCAATCTAGGCTTCAAGTTGTGTTCTTCAACTTTAACTTTGAACACCCACTTGTTCTTCAAAACTCTCATGCCTTTAGGCAATTTCACCAACTCATAAGTGTGGTTCTCATGCAGAGACTTCATCTCATCTTGCATGACTTCAATCCATTGATCTTTGTGCTCATCTTCCATAGCCTCCTCATAACATTCAAGTTCTCCCCCGTCAGTGAGTAACACATACTCATTGGGTGAATAACGAGAGGAAGGAACCCGTTGTCTTGTGGACCTCCTAAGTGGAATATTTGATTTGTCCACAACTTCATGAGTAGAAGGATCATCAATAACAACATCATTGTTATTATCAACATCAGCGTGTTGATCCGAGTCATGATTCTGGGCATCACCCTGGTCATCAAGCCCAACAACAGCATGCACACTTGTGTGAGGAACTTCATCAAGATGAATTATGCCATCAAAACTTGAAGATTCTAGCTTCTCCGCTTTGTCAATATCTTCAATGGTTTGATTCTCCATAAAAACAATATCACGGCTTCTCACAAGTTTCTTCTCAATTGGATCACATAGCATGTAACCAAATTCATCAAGGCCATATCCAATGAAAATGCACTGCCTTGTCTTGGCATCTAACTTTGACTTCTCATCTTTCGGCACATGTACAAAGGCTTTGCAACCAAATACTTTCAAATGGTCATAGGTGTTGACACCCAATTTTGTCCCTCCTTTCTTATAAATCATTTTATTGAGCTTCTAAATATTAACAAGTCAAATATTTTGTATTTCACGACTATTATGATTTATTACTATTGTTACCGTAATTATCTATTGGATACTATTATTTTAACTTTCATTATGATTATCATCTTTTTGTTATCATTTTCACTATTTGAAAATTATATATTTTATTATCAAAACTTTACTATTATTACTTTATTGTCGTCTACTTTAAAATAGATTGTCGTTACTTTATTTCAAGATTCTTACGTACTAAAGCTTTTACATCATATATATATATTGAGCATTAGAAGCTCAAAAAGAACTTTTAAGAAAGAAAAAGACTACAAAATTGGGCCTAATTGAATTCCAAATGGACCAAATATTCAGCCCTTATCTGTAAAAAATAAATCAGCCCAAAGTCCAAACCCTTTGATACAAAGATCAAAACCTTTCCATTTTTTTTATCATTTTTCGTTTCTCTCTCTCATCCGACCTTCTTCCTCCTTCACCTTCTTTCTACTTTCATCTTTCAACTGATTAAATCTTTGCAAGAATTAATGAATTTTGTTGCCTTCCATTGCAAAAGCTTCTCCCAACGTTCAAATTTTCAAATCTTGGACCAAAATTTGAAATTCAAAACTTTTCAATCTCCCACCAATTTGAAGAGGTGTAATCCCTAATTCTCAATTCATCTCCTATAAATATGCCTTTCAGTTCTTAGCAAAAGGGGGACAAGTTTGAACATTCTAGAGAACACAACTCTTTTACATTTATTTTGTGAAAATATTTTCCTACTCTATTCTCTGTTTTGCTTGATTTTGTCGGAGGAACGAGTGTAGATCTTTGACCGACGACCCAGTTTACTGCCCCACAAAAGGTGAAAATCTAAACTTCTTCTTATACAATTATTTTGTTGTTAGAAATCATGCTTAATGTATATATCACACAATAAATTTTGATTCATTTTTCAATTTGAGTTGTCTACGGTATGATCTCTTATGTTTACGCATCAGCCTAGAAATATTGACCTATCACTAACTAAGTTAAGTATTAGAAAAGACATATGTGAAGTAAATATTTGTACTTTGTTTAGTATTAAAAATTTGGAAAACTTTCTCTAATAACAGAATATTATTTTTCATGATTTATATTTGACACAAAAGGCATGTCATAAATTTCACTTAATATTCATTAATGTAGTCATATGTGTTAAACTATGTCTGTCGAAAACGTCTTATTTAAAGCCATGTTTTGAATTTATTATTATTTTTTCTTTTTTCTCTATTCATGTAATGTTCACTATATCTAATACTTTGATACATAAGAGTAGTGCTCTGCTTATATATGTATTATTCTTATTATGAATCAAGTGTTTACATAACTTGCTTTGCTTTAGACCCTTGTTAACTACTCAAGAATCAGATTTCTCCTCTAACTCTTTTTCTCATTTTCTTTGTGTACATGTACACACCGGAGTCGAAGAGTCTTACTTTGAGACTCGACATCACCACAAGACTTGAAACCTGCATTACATCTTCATTTATGTCTCATTCCCTAGAAACTCCACCCGAGCAGAAAAGAAGTTGGAGGGAAAGAGGAAATATTGTGTCGTACATCGGCTTCTTCATTCATTTCTCCTAATACTACTGTCTGCTATATATTTTTTTTTATCTTGTGATTAACTTACTTGTTCTCTCCTTTCACCTTTTTGTGATTGCTTATTTGATTATTTAAATTAGTTAGCTATAGAATATTTGAATCTAGAGGGGTAAATGGGATGTAATTAGTTTAGTGATTTCGTTTGAGAATAGATCTTTTCCGAACTCATAATTTAGTTTACTTTGTGTGTTGCTTGAATCTTTATGAATCAAAAGATATGTAGTCTTTGCAAACTCTTGTGTTTACAAATCAGATTTTCAAAAGCATTTTTAAATTTGGTCTTTTATTGCAAGTTTAATTGATTTGTCGTAAAAAAAAAAAACTTTTCTTCAATGATGATCTGTTTAAATTATTTGGTTCATTGTTTTTGTCAATTCTAATCAATTACCTAGCCTTAGTTCTAAGTCTAGCTCTTCTCTTTGGAAAATGACGTTTTGAAACCTTTACCCACTTTGTTCAAATGTAATTTTGAAAGACAAGTCTTTTAAATTCAAATAGTGAGTCTTTTTTTTTACAAATATCATGAACTGCATTTTGACATACCAAACCTTTTTTTAACTCTTTTACCTTATCCTAATTAATTATTTAAGTTTGGTCGGTTAACCATTGTTAATGGATCTTAAAGGGTGCCTAACCCCTTCCCTTTAGATTAGTTGAACCCTTACTTAGAATCTCATGTTTAGTAGACCTTAAAATGAAGTTTAACATTAGACAATACTTTAATCAATTTTGGTGTCCTAATTCACCCGTAATAATTAGGTGGCGACTTCTTGACTTAGATAATTACTTTAGAAATCACCAAAGGTTGTACACTATTTTGACCCGGTTAAAATGGGGTATAACAGATTGGCGACTTCACTGGGAATTTAGGTTCTAACCATAGCGAACTTAGCTTAATTAGGCCTTATGTGCTTACTTTAATTACTTTATTTGTCATGAATTATTTATTTTTCATGTTGTAAATTATTTGTTTATTATAAACTATTTTTTTACATGCTATTAATTGTTTATTTGCTATAAACTGTTTATATGTTACTGTTTTTCTTAACTATCATTCCGTTCATATTTCTCCACTTCTTGGAAATTCACACTATCACACGTACACGCGTAGTGTGTTTCGCGCACCCGCAAATTTCTTTCAAAATCACAAAATTTAGGAGAGTTGGCGTATGCGCACCTTGTCTGGATCTTTTTTCGTGTGACCGCGTAGCCTTCTCACTCGAGTTGTCCACTCGGGAACCTTGTGTCTAGTTAACTCACTCTTAGTCTACCTAGAATAGAGCTACACCAACACACTTTATAGGAAACATGCATCATTTCATGACCTAGGAGACTTTATACCCATGGTGTATTAAGTCCATTAGCTGACTTTACCTCAAATATCCAAGTGGGTTTCCGACCCCAAGTGATGACTTAACATTATTTATATGCATATTTGAGGAATATTTATGCCTAAATATGGACCATTTGCTCTAATTAATTAAACTTTAGGGGGATGGTATGACTAACCTTTCTGTGACAGGTTCGAAGACTTGACGTTGGAGTACGAGAGGTGACGATATCACCAAAAGAAAACAAGAAGACTGGACATGACAAAATCTCTTTTACTTTATTTAGATTAGAAAGTACTTTATGTTGTATTCATTCAAATGTAATAAATTTCACACTACTTTTGTACTTTATTTTTGGAGAAATAAATTTATTTAATTAATCAAGAGCAATGGGATGACATATTATTGCAAACATACTCCTCGAATCTACGTTAGGCCTGCCTCTGGCACAAAGTGGTCACAAGCATATTAGGACACGTTTACATGTTACTTTTACAACTTATTTGACTTTATTTGATGACTTGTTTGTATGTTATTTTTATAACTTGTTTGACTTGAATCTACGTGGCTGCCTACTGGCCTGCCTCTGGCACAAAGTGGTCACAAGCATATTAGGACACGTTTACATGTTACTTTTACAACTTATTTGACTTTATTTGATGACTTGTTTGTATGTTATTTTTATAACTTGTTTGACTTGCTTGCTATGTGACTTATTTGAGTTTATGTGAACATGACTTTGCTTTTTCATTTAAAACTAACATTATTTGTGTTTTAGTTTTCTCTCTTTTCTTTTTATTTTTTATTCCCAATCCAAAGTTGATTCATGTTGACAATCGAGCTGGCCGATCATCCTTACTTCACAAGGTCCAAGTCATCGGCATTACCTCGACGTAGTTGGACTATTCAAGGAAAGAAAACCACAATGACTAATCCAACCGTGTCTGATCCAATTGGTCCAGGACATATCATGGTTCCTAACAACTCTCCTGAGGCTTCTGAAGATAGAACTACTATTCAACATGATGAACACATTGCCCGCTTGACTCAAGAGATTGAGGATCTACGTAGTGAACTGACTCGGGTTAGGGACTTGACCAATTTGTCCATCATACTTCAAAGTCCACAACCTGAACCCAGAAGCGCCGCACCAAACCCACCTCGTTTTCCATCACTTGATTCACCAGTTCCTGAACACTTTCCTCCACAACAGCCTCCACCTACCAATAATAACCTTCCTCCAACTACCCCCACAAATCCACCAAACTTGCCACCCATCTACACTCCTCCACAAAGTCAACCACCTACCTACACTACCTATGCTACTACTCCTAACCCACCTCCTGTTAACCTACAAAATCAACCTCCAATTCATGCTCTTTATGCTTCTCTACCCACTGACATTTATCCATTGCCTACAACTACTCCCGTAAACCCATCGTCCAAACTTATCCAGCTCAGCATATACAAGGGGCACATATTGCCACTCCTTATGCGCAACATGTTCCTCCAGTATATGCGATAGAAACTCAAGCCTTTACCAACCCAATATCGGTCAAGTTTCAACCCGAGGTAGATCAATATGAAGAAATGGAGAAGGATGTCAAGGCAAGGGCTGATGATGTGTTAGCTAGAGAGATTCGCGATCTTAAGGAAGCAATGAGAAATCTCCAAACTACTAGAGGAAACAAAAGCTTAGAATATGAGGATTTGCGTGTGCAACCCGACATTGACTTGCCTGTAAGGTACAAACCGCCCAAGTTTGATATATTCAATGGAGTTGGTGACCCTCATACACACCTAAAGGCATATTTTGACAAACTGGTAGGAGTGGGGAGAGACGAGAAGGTCAGAATGAAGTTGTTCATAAGAAGCTTATCTGGTGAAGCTCTCGCTTGGTACACACAACAGGATCTCCATAAATGGCGTGTGGTTGGAGTGATATGGCACAAGACTTTATGGATCAATTCAAGTTCAACACAGACATCACACCAGATAGGTTCTACCTGACTAAGTTTAAGAAGAAGTCAACTGAGACATTTTGGGAATATGCTCTACGTTGGAGGTCAGAAGCAGCTAGAGTCCAACCACCGATGAGTGAAAGTGAAATGACTGCTACCTTCATTGAATGCCAAGATGATAGCCTGTACTATGAGAAAATGATAACCATGATGGGGCAAAAGTTCACAGAAATCATTCGAATGGGGGAAATTTTGGAAGAAGGGATCAAATCAGGAAGAATCCAAGACTTTACTGCCTTGTAAGCTGCAAGCGAAGCGATTCAATATGTTTCTATCAATGGGAACAAAAAGAAGAAAGAAGATGTATCTGCTGTCATGATTGACCAAGGACGCATGCCAAGTCAAGTTCATCCCTACCTAAATCAAGCACATCAATCCATTTACCCTTACCAATATGGTGAAGCCTCACAAACTCTCTACCATTCTCCATCAACTCCTTACCATGTCTACAACACCCAGGACTACTATTATCAACCTCGAGCCCCTACTTACCATAGACCACATCCGTACTAACCCGTCCAAGCTCCAACTTACCAAAATCGACCACATGCTACACCTAGAGCTCATTCAAGTCATGAAATCAAAACCACTCACAACTACACCAAATTAGCAGAACCATTGGCTCAGTTGTTTGAAAGGTTGAAAACAGCAGGTATGATACAACCAATTGAAGGAAAAATTCATGTTCCTATTCCAAAATGGTTTGACGGTTCCAAACGTTGTGCCTATCATTCTGGAGTTGTTGGACATGACACTGAGGATTGCTATGGTCTCAAAAATAAGATAGAAGCTTTGATCAAAGAAGGAGCAATCCAACTTAATGGACCTCAGCCAAACGTGAACAACAACCCTCTGCCTAAACATGGGAATGCTTATAATGTGAACCTGATAACTATAGAAGAAGATTTGGATGTGAAAGGAAGTATTGTGCCCATTGGAAAGGTGGAAAAGGATACCTTATTGGCCTTTGATGCTCCTGTCATGACAGTCAAAGGACAAGCATCGATAGAGGTTACTGCTACAACTGCTTACATGCCTCTCTACAACACCGGACACCGACCATTTGGGATGCTGAACCAGAAGAGACTTTGAAGAATTGGACTTGTACTTCGTTCCTGGTTCACTGGGAGTCTTGGTAGATTGAACAAGTAGTAACACTTTTGAAGTAGCACGGTTTTTAAAAAATCAAGGCTTAGATCGTGCCTTAAAATTTTATGTTATTTTGCCTCATTTTTGAAAGCTTAATTGCAAAATCTATGAATGCATTTCATATTTTCTTAATTGTCTCTTACTTATTACTTTTAATTTATTTTTTTTATTTTTATTTTTAAAATTTTCAAATCTGCCAATTTTATGATTGTGACATAATGAAACAAATGAACAAAGTTGGAAAGCCAAGCAAGATTTTGAAGGATGTGAAGATAACCTACAGTTGTACAATCAACCAAGGAACATGACAACATCACAATATTCGAGCATGAAGTTTTACATTTAAGAGAAGTCAAGACACTACACCAAAGGGCAACTTTAAATAGATTTTTTGAATGTAACTTCTACTTTACATGTAACTTACGAACTACGTTCTGACATGATTCCTTTGGTAGGATACGTAGGCAGCCCACATTGAATATTTCTAAATTTCCCTATTTGTAACGGGAGAACTACGCATGAATTGATTCCATCGGTGGGATACGTAGGCCACCCACATATGGTTCAGTCACTTTAGGATAGAAATTCAAAATCCTTTTACTATTTATGTAATTTGAATTACACAGGGCCTGATTTCCTAGGTGGAATATGTAGGCAACTCATATCGAGTTCGGTCCCTTTATTAGAAATTTCTAAATCATTTCTATGTACTTTGAACTACGTTCTGATCTAATTCTCTTGGCGAGATACGTAGGCAACCTATATAAGGATCGGTCTCATCATAACATAAGTTTAGTGCGCTTCTCTGAACTCAATACTGGGGCAAAATTTTGAGAAAATATGGACAAGGAATGATTAGATATTGCCAAGCTTTATTGGATTCAAGCTATTCGACAAGAAGCAAGCAGACAAGGACGTTTCATTTTGTTTCAGAAGTGTCACAATCTAAGAGTTGGTAGAAAATATATTTTTTACAACTTATAAATGTATACTTACATATTTTTCTATATATATATATATCTCTTTTAAACGATAAATTTTTAAAAATTTTTTTTATATTTTTTTATAAAAAATGCTTTTTTTATTGTTCATCTACCAAGTCTCAAACGAAGATCACAAGGTATGAACAAATAGGATGGACGGAGGGCCAACAAAGTCAAGCTTCGAGTCAACGCGAATCAACACCCACTCCCAACTAAGATTTTTTCTTTGAGTGCAGGAATGATAAGGATACAAGATGTCGATACTGGATTATGTCAATTACATCATTTGCCTCCAGGGCCTTGCCTTAATAAGCCAAACAACCCCACATTTTAATTTATCTCGGACTTTATTTGTTTTATTTCATCACGACTTTATATCCTTATTAACGTCTTTACTCAAAATTTGCAGGTGACATTACTTTAAAATTTATTGAATAAAAATCAAGTCCACTACATCCGCCACTTGATCCATCGAATTGCATACCACGGCTTAAATATCAAAGATCAGCGATGACATTCAACCAATTACAACCATAATCATTTACAAGAACCAAATGGATTCACTTATTTTATTCTCTATTTTACTAATTATTTGTATGATTTATTTTATCCACTTTAATGACTATGTCTTGAATTTTACAGGAATCAACAAAAGCCTTCAAAGACAATTGAAGACATCATTTGGCCTCATGGCTCCACCGTCATAAGTCACACGACTTTATTTCTCACTTATATTTATTTTATTTTACTTTATCGTGACTTTATTTATAATTTACTCTTCAATTTTACAAAAGCTTACAACAATCGACATCTAGCCCCGAAAACAACCGGAGGCATCACTTCATAAAGCCCCGATGACAACCGGAGGTGTCATTACAACTAGTCCCCGAAAACAATCGGAGAATATTGGATTTGTCCACCCTAAAATAGGACTCGGGTTCGTCCACCCTAAAATAGGACATAGGTTCGTCTACCCTAAAATAAGACATGGGTTCATCCACCCTAGAATAGGATATACACACATTTGGGTTCATCCACCCTAAAATAGGATACACACACATATTAAACTCATACTTTATGATGTCATTAACAATTTTACCTTTTTTACAGACATCATTTATCATTCAAGTCCCCGAAGGCAACCGGTGGACTCATTTATTATTCAACTCTCCGAAGACAACCGAAGACATTAGCTACATCATTTGCATAAGCCAAATGGCTACACTCTTAATTTACTCTCTACTTTACCAATTACTTTAATCTATTTTACCTACTTTAATGACTTTACCTTAAACTTTACAGACCTCATTCATCATCAAATCTCTGAAAACAACCAGAGACGTCATTTGCCATTATGTCTCCGATAACAACCAGAAACACCAATTGGTCATACGACCTCATCATCATAAACCAGATGGCTCAACCTCTCAACATCAAGTCTCTGTAGACAATCGGAGGCATTTTTATTCATCAAGTTTCTAAAGACAATTAGAGACAACATTTGGCCACACGCCTTTGTCATCTCATAAGACACACGAATTTATCCTCATTCTCACACATATATATTACAATTTTATTCATTTATACATTCTTATACTTTAGATACTATATCTTACTCTAATGACAATTTTAACATGAGTTTCAGGAAAAACAATCTAAAGCAACCAAAGACGCATCACAACGTGGAACACTCTCTTAGCAGTGAACTAGGGCAAATTTACTAAAGAGGAATATCAAACTCGCTAGTAGAGGTCAAGAATCTACTCTCGAACTCATTTCTGCTTACGTCCCACGAACACGTGATATGTAGGTTATCCAAAGCTTTTCTTTCAATCCCACTGATAAATCCCGACTCAAGTAACTCATTCCATGACCCCTCTAGACTAAAAATCCTTTAGTGTCACTGTTCTCAAACTCTTCCCGTACCAATATTTGTTGGTCGAGACAAAATTGGCTGCGAATTCAACTTATTTGCCCAAAAACTCTTTCGTCGTCTTCAGTCAAAGAGGAGCAAGCTGTTGACACCCAATTTTGTCCCTCCTTTCTTATAAATCATTTTATTGACTAAATATTAACAAGTCAAATATTTTGTATCTCACGACTATTTCAATTTATTACTATTGTTACCGTAATTATCTATTGGATACTATTATTTTAACTTTCATTATGATTAACATCTTTTTATTATCATTTTCACTATTTTAAAATTATATATTTTATTATCAAAACTTTACTATTATTACTTTATTTTCGTCTTCTTTAAAATAGATTGTCGTTATTTTATTTCAAGATTCTTACTTACTAAAGCTTTTGCATCATATATATATATTGCGCATTAGAAGCTCAAAAAGAATTAATTTAAGAAAGAAAAAGACTACAAAATTGGGCCTAATTGAATTCCAAATGGACCAAATATTCAGCCCTTATCTGTAAAAAATAAATCATCCCAAAGTCCAAACCCTTTGATACACAGATCAAAACCTTTCCATTTTTTATCATTTTTCGTTTCTCTCTCTCATCCGACCTTCTTCCTCCTTCACCTTCTTTCTACTTTCATCTTTCAACTGATTCAATCTCTGCAAGAATTAATGAATTTTGTTGCCTTCCACTGCAAAAGCTTCTCCCAACGTTCAAATTTTCAAATCTTGGACCAAAATTTGAAATTCAAAACTTTTCAATCTCCCACCAATTTGAAGAGGTGTAATCCCTAATTCTCAATTCATCTCCTATAAATACGCCTTTCAGTTCTTAGCAAAAGGGGGACAAGTTTGAACATTCTCAAGAACACAACTCTTTTACATTTATTTTGTGAAAATATTTTCCTACTCTATTCTCTGTTTTGCTTGATTTTGTCGGAGGAACGAGTGTAGATCTTTGATCGACGACCCAGTTCACTGCTCCACAAAAGGTGAAAATCTGAACTTCTTCTTATACAATTATTTTGTTGTAATAAATCATGCTTAATGTATATATCACACAATAAATTTTGATTCATTTTTCAATTTGAGTTGTCTACGGTATGTTCACTTATGTTTACGCATCAGCCCAGAAATATTGACATATCACTGACTAAGTTAAGTATTAGAAAATGCATATGTGAAGTAAAGATTTGTACTTTGTTTAGTATTAAAAATTTGGAAAACTTTCTCTAATAACAAAATATTATTTTTCATGATTTATATTTGACACAAAAGGCATGTCGTAAATTTCACTTAATATTCATTAATGTAGTCATATGTGTTAAACTATGTCTGTTGAAAACGTCTTATTTAAAGCCATGTTTTGAATTTATTATTATTTTTTCATTTTTCTCTATTCATGTAATGTTCACTATATCTAATACTTTGATACATAAGAGTAGTGCTCTGCTTATATATGTATTATTCTTATTATAAATCAAGTGTTTACATAATTTGCTTTGTTTTAGACCCTTGTTAACTACTCAAGAATCAGATTTCTCCTCTAACTCTTTTTCTCATTTTCTTTGTGTACATGTACACACCGGAGTCGAAGAGTCTTACTTTGAGACTCGACGTCACCACAAGACTTGAAACCTGCATTACATCTTCATTTATGTCTCATTCCCTAGAAACTCCACCCGAGCAGAAAAGAAGTTGGAGGAAAAGAGGTAATCTTGCGCCGTACATCGGCTTCTTCATTCATTTCTCTTAATACTACTGTCTGCTATATTTTTTTTTTTATCTTGTGATTAACTAACTTGTGCTCTCCTTTCTCCTTCTTGTGATTGCTTATTTGATTATTTAAATTAGTTAGCTATAGAATATTTGAATCTAGAGGGGTAAATGGGATGTAATTAGTTTCGTGATTTAGTTTGAGAATAGATCTTTTCCGAACTCATAATTTAGTTTACTTTGTGTGTTGCTTGAATCTTTATGAATCAAAAGATATGTAGTCTTTGCAAACTCTTGTGTTTACATATTAGATTTTCAAAAGCATTTTTAAATTTGGTCTTTTATTGCAAGTTTAATTGATATGTCGTAAAAAAAAAACTTTTCTTCAATGATGATCTGTTTAAATTATTTGGCTCATTGTTTTTGTCAATTCTAATCGGTCACCTAGACTTAGTTCTAAGCCTAGCTCTTCTCTTTGTAAAATGACGTTTTGAAACCTTTACCCACTTTGTTCAAATGTATTTTTGAAAGACAAGTCTTTTAAATTCAAATAGTGAGTCTTTTTTTTTACAAAAATCATGAACTGCATTTTGACATACCAAACCTTTTTTTTAACTCTTTTACCTTAGCCTAATTAATTATTTAAGTTCGGCTGGTTAACCATTGTTAATGGATCTTAAAGGGTGCCTAACCCCTTCCCTTTAGATTAGTTGAACCCTTACTTAGAATCTCATGTTTAGTAGACCTTAAAATGAAGTTTAACATTAGACAATACTTTAATCAATTTAGGTGTCCTAATTCACCCGTAATAATTAGGTGGCGACTTCTTGACTTAGATAATTACTTTAGAAATCACCAAAGGTTGTACACTATTTTGACCCGGTTAAAATGGGGTATAACAATTGGAAACATCCTTTCCGTACCAAACTCTATTTGGAACATCACTTTGCAAAGCAACAGTAGGAGACAGATTAATAACATGTGCAGCGGTCAATAAAGCCTCACCCCAAAATGAGTTCTGCAATTTTGCTTCAGAAAGCAAACATCTAACTCTTTCCATCAAGGTCCTGTTCATTCTCTCAGCCATACCATTAAGTTGAGGATTCTTAGGAGGAGTCTTCTGGTGTCTAATACCTTGATGCTTGCAGTATTCGTCAAACGGTCCACAATATTCACCACCGTTATATGTACGAATACATTTCAGTCTCTTTCCAGTTTCTCTTTCAACTGAAGCCTGAAACTGCTTGAAGACACCTAACACTTGGTCTTTACTCTTCAAGACATAGACCCAAAGTTTTCTTGAGCAATCATCAATAAAGGTGACAAAGTAGAGTGCACCATCCAATGTCCTTGTCTTCATTGGACCACATAAATCAGAGTGCACTAACTCAAGCAACTCTGTCTTCCTTGAAGGAGGGTTAGACTTAAAGGAAACTCTATTTTGTTTTCCAGCCAAACAGTGCTCACACTTTTCTAATTTAGCACTTTGGAAATCTGATAATAATTTCTTCTTGGCTAGAACATTTAGTCCTTTTCACTGATGTGGCTAAGCCTCTTGTGCCATAACGTTGAAGAGCTATCGCTCTCAACTGCGTTCACCATATCAACACAAGTAGAAGTCATAGTCCAGTATAGACCAAGACGTTTGTTACCACGAGCCACAACCAAGGAACCCTTAATGAGTTTCCACTTTCCATCACCGTTGGTACTAACATATCCTTCATCATCCAAAACACCAACAGAAATTAGGTGCAGGCGAACATCAGGTACATGTTTCACATTGTTCAAAACTAGTTTAGTTCCAACACTAGTTTCCAAACAAATTGTACCAATACCAACCACCCTTGATACAACCTCATTACCCATACTCAAGGTTCCAAAATCACCAGGAGTATAGGAAGAGAAAAAATCCTTCCTTGATGTCACGTGAGATGCGGCACTAGTGTCCACAACCCAGCTTAACTCATCACAAGCAATATTTAGCAAATTTGCATCAAGGACTGTAACAAGATCTTTGGTGGTGACGGTGGCTAGGCAATTTTCATTGCCATCTTCTTTAGTTTCTTCTTTATCTTTGTTCTCCTGTGCCCTTTCATGCCACAATGATAGCATTCAATATCCTTAAGTCTGCCTCTGGACTTGCTCCTGTTATGTTCTCTATTTTGAGAACCACGAGTTTTGTTTCTTCCCCTGGAGCCAGTTATTAGGACATCCGACGAAGAACCTTGAGATTTTCTTCTCATCTCTTCGTTCAAGACACTACTCTTGGCGGAATCCATAGAGATCACACCATTCGGAGCATAATTTGACAATGAAGTTCTAAATGTTTTCCATGAGTTTGGTAGGGAACCAAGTAGAAGCAAGCCTTGAATTTCTTCATCAAACTTGATGCCCATAGCAAATAATTGGTTCATAATCCCCTGAAAATTGTTCAGGTGATTTGTCATCGGAGAACCATTATGATACTTTAAACTCAACATCTGCTTTATTAAGAACATTTTATTGTTCCCAGTCTTCCGAGCATACAAACTTTCAAGATGCTCCCATAGGGTTCGAGCATGTGTCTCCCTAGAAATATGATTCAACATATTATCGTTAACCCATTGCCTAATGAGTCCACAAACCTGTTTGTGCAACAGATTCCACTCTTTATCTGTTTTATTTTCAGGCTTTATAGTGGTAAAAACTGGTTGATAAAAATTCATAACATAAAGTAGATCTTTCATTTTCCCCCTCCAAATGGCATAATTAACGTCATTCAAAGTAACCATTCTATTTGTGTTAGTTTCCATCGTTTTCTCCCCAAAAAATATAACTATTGCAAATCAAAGTAAATCTTTTCTGATGTGAAAGTTCAGACTGTGCTGCAACCACAGAGTACACTCAGATAAAACATTTGCTCTGATACCAATTTGTTGGAAAAACGCGGACTGACACAAAAAAATATATATGGTCAAAATAGTGGAAATAAAATAGGAAAATAATGACACCAAGAATTTTACGTGGAAACCCTTCTAAATAAGGAAAAAACCACGGGCCAAGAGGAGCAATTGATATTACTATAACAAGGAATTTTTACACTATGTAGTCACGAGTACAACAGTCAAAGTGACTACTACGCACTCAAAAGGAATAACACTCTTTTGAATTACCACCTTACTAAAAATATCGCTCACACTCTATTTTTCTTAATAGACTATCTTCTTGTATAGTCTATGAAAAACCTCACTGCTCTCTATATTTTTCTTTCTCTGTGAATTGGTGTTTTAAACAAAAGAGTTGATGAGCCCTTTTATAGAAGAAATTTGCAACTGCAAATTTCAACACCATCCATAATATGTCAAAGTAGTGCCACCGAAAGTTTTCAATTGCTGTGTTTCTCAATATTTGCTGCCAAGTGCATATTTGCTAACTTTGCCAACCTTTGACAATTGCATGCAACAATTGTTGAAATCAACAATGGGGCTGGACCCCGCATCGTTAACATAGGCAATATTACTTCCACTTATTAACGAACAAAGGGAACTATCCCCCTCTAGGCTCTAGTCATTCTCATACCACTAAATCAGGTAGGAACAGTTAATAACATAGGCAATCAAAGTCAGAAAGAGCGATGCAGGGTTCGTCAAGCATTAGCAGCTAATACACACTGAGAAAGATATATACCCCACAATTATAAAGCAATAGGGGTCGTAAAGTTGCTAAAATGTGAAACTGAAAAGAATACAGGTAATATTTGGGATAGTGATCAAAAATACATGACAGTAAATAAGAATGTTTTATGGCAAGCATGTCCACCCCCACCCTAAACAAAAGGGGGTGCGGGGTGATGTGTGGTTAGGCTTTATTTCAATACTTGTTCGCGATTCCTGACAGTGAGGAGTAAGTTCCAAGAGCAGCACTTGCAATGCCAACTGCAATAACGGTGATGCTAGACACCCTCTACAAACATGTCAAACATAGGTGATGTTATTGAGACTATCAAAAGCTCCACGAACAAAAATTAATAATCAAGAAAATGGGAAACTGGAAATGATATGTTCTCGTATTTTAGTCATATTCTGCAACTAGTAATCAAACCCATGAAACAGTTTATGGCCAGAAAATGGTTTGTAAAACAAGCTAAAAGTTGATGTCAACAGAGATACGTGAAATACCTGTGTCCTTGTTGCTTTCTTTCCGATGATCTTTAGAAAACATAAAGCTGGCATTATTACAGACTGAAAAACAGAAATTAGGTGCTGACGCATACTCCTTAGAATAAAAAATGATAATGAGATGAGCAGAAATTAAATAATCAGTGAAGATCTCCACCCAAACGTCTAAATATTAAGGACTGCTTTTACTTTTCTAATCCAGGACTCTGGTTGCATCTTCTATTTGTACTAAATGATTTATAGTCTGAACTCTGAAAGCTATCAGTTTTGGAAAGTGATGGACATTACAATATTCGTCAGAGTGCTTCAACAAGTTTGATCACTAAGTCTAATTTCTGATCATGTTAATCTTCTTAGACTAGGCTAAACAGCTGAAGGAACATGAATGGAACAGCTCAAGCTCTTGATTTGGTACTTTTACCAGGAAGGTTTCTGCTTCTTCAAGCTCCATCGTTTTAAATATTAGACCCATATTCTCCATTGTATATTGTGCATAACCTTCATTCATTTGTACCTTTTAGTTTTGGAAGGGAAATCGTTCAGATGTGGAGAGATTTATCATGACATTCTTGATCAAAAAGAAAAAATGATGTATCAAGATCTTTTTTGAGAAGTGTAATGTCCAAATGGATATGAATGATCCTTTTAACCATTTAAAAAGGAACCAGAATTGTACCAGTCGCTTCTGTCACTTGTCTGCATACAGTTGCAATCATTACTTAAAACCTTACCAACATTAGGTTTTTAATACTAATCTGATTATGTGAAATATCAGGGAGGTAAATAGTGTAGTACAGCAAAGGTAAATTAGGTTGCACTACATAGGTAAAATAAGCTTTGGACAATTGAGACTGAAAGCAAGCTTTGAAAGTTTGCATATATATAAAAAGAGTATCATCAGTGATATAAAGAAAATAAGTTCAGGATCCAATAGAACTGGGAAAGAGCTTACCACCAGTATACTGAGAAGAGAACCAATCAGAGCCATCACAAGACCTGGATCAAAGATGATTTATCACTGTATAATTAGTAGTTGTCGCATAAAATTATTTAATCAACCAAAATCCCCTAAGGCGAAGCTTTTTGTTTGATGCACAAATTTGGTGCTTTAGGAATGCAATTCAGAGAGGAAGAGCTCCTATCACAGCTTAAACTCTCCATATTACTTTATTATTCCAAATGCAATCCATATCTTAATGGATTTAAAATGGTACAAGCACAACCAAAAACATCCAAGCAAATTATTCCGGAAGTTGTGGGCAATATATGTGCTTAATATACATGAAAACCATTTTTTCTGGGGCCTATTTAAAACATATCTTTCTTAACCTCCATCCTTACGTCATCGTTATCCTATCTATCATAGCTTCTTATTTAACCAGCAATTTTGAATCTTCGTGTCAGCTTGTTTTCAACAAAATTGTAAAGAACCCAGATCAGAACGCTTCATACAGCTAATCTTAGTCATACAAGCTCTAATATGATTTATATATGTATCTATGAACTCTATTGAATATTATCCCAGAATTGCCACACAAACCAAAGCAAGTGACAGCAGTAATATTTGCAACTAGAAGAGCAATTGGCCCAAAGGAGATTTGGTTAATTTATTCAATTTTGATGTTAGAAACACAATACATCACTAAAAAGTTGACTTGGATTTAGTCTATCGACTGTGATTTTCATATTTTCCCCTCTTTCTCTATTTTGGAGGTAAAATGAGATTAGACGGGATAGTACCGGCCTTAATACATTCTCAGTCTTCTAGGAGCATTGATAATAGATGAAAATGCAGCATACAATTAAATTAGGATAGATGAAATGGAGCAATGCTACGAGATGTTGTGTATACATGATACTTAACAAAGTGAAAAGCAAGTGAGTAGAATACTGCAACTGTGAGCCCAACAATGTTTCATATGGTGAATACTGAGCTCCTGAGGTCTTAACATATCCAAACGATGTATGCTGTAGAAATGCATATGTTGAGATAGATACAAGGGATAAAGGATTGATGTTGACCAATTTAAACTTAACTAACAACAAAGCCACAAAAAATTCATATCAACGAGACCACCTAGTTGGATAAACCGGACTTGATGCAGATTATTCAGGATTTCCAGATTATATGTATAAAGAACAAGTATCATAAGCTGATAGGAGAGTCTTAGGTTTTTTCTTTTAATTACGCAGAAGGAAGTGACGTGCATTTATAAAGCCCCAAGTAATGTAGATAATCTTTTTAAACTATGATAAAAGATGACAATTTTATCTCAAAACTAGAGGCATTGTCCTTGCCAATAGCTACTTGAGAATAGCCTTAGGTGAACTAACTGACGTTAAAAATATGAAGTTAAAGATCATAACTGAAAGATAATGTTACGTACCAAAAAAGGGAAGAAGAAATGCTACACATACTGTAGAAAAGACAAGCGCTGTCCTTAAGAGAATAAAACACCAGAAACTACTAGAGATTCTCTCGGGCAGCAATTCCTCTATGCCTCTTGCCAAGGGATTCATCAGCAACGCATATCTGTGCAAGTGTGAACTTTAAGGAAAACCATAGGATATGAATAATTATCTATTTTGTTGACTAAAGCAATCTAAAGTGTTAACTAATATTCCAGGAAAAAAGAAATGTCAACAATTGACAGTGAAAGAGGATACTTTGTGAATGGGCTGATAACCTGCATGGTAGAGAAAAATATACATAAAAATGAATGATAGGAAAATAAGATTCCGGGTATTTATTTATTTTGGGGGAAGGGAGGGGGGGGGGGGGGAATAGAGAGCACATACAGTGGTCCATACTGCAACTTTTGAAGCAATTGAATTGTCCGGCATATTTAAAGTTATCTGAGATAATGTGCTTTGACCAAACATGAGATACCCCATTATTGCAACACCTCCATATATGAGAGTACACAGAATAAAGCTGCATAATAAGAAAGTGCAGGCCCTTAAAAGACCATAGATGAGAATGCGTAAGGTACTTCAATAAGTAGAAAACCATACCATATTATAAGTGCAACATTGAATTTTGACTTGTCAGCCATAGATTGATAGATGTTTGGAAACACTGAGTGCCCAGAGTAACAAAAGCCATACACTCCGATAGAAAAAGGAATACCACTCCAGTTCACAACATGACTGGTATTGTGAAATCCAACTCCATCCACCGTACCAAGGAAAATCACACACAGAACAATTATTATGGTTGTGAGGACCCCACAGGCTGCAAAAATGTCAATAAGATTCTCAGATGATGGTTGAAAACCATCTATGCCAAGAGTACTGGTGTTTGAAGCAATGTGAGAGCTTTATGGTGTTCAAAGAAGCACCTGAGAGGTATGATATTACATGAAAGTCCCTCAACCAAACAGTTGGCAGAATAATAAGGGCAGCCAGAATCCCAAAGACGTGACTTGAATCAAGTTTAAGCCCTCCCCAGTTCAGTGAAGATCCGGGAAAAAGGCTAGCAAGGTTATCTCCTTCCAAAATTATAAATTCTAGACAATATGACTGCATCAGTTGAACAAATATTAGAGGTCTGATTTTAAAGATTCTAAGCGAACAATAAAACTAGAGTCTAAGTTCAATCTTCACTTACATATAGCTCCACGTACAAGATAATCTGCAAAGAAATAGCAGAACAGCATCAGAAAATTGTCAGGAAAGACGAATGATCCGCAATGAGCAACCAATTTTCTCTTTATCCATGTAAGCATAAATCAGCTTTCTTATAATTTCAGCAAAGTAACTTTATATTTATACAAAAAAGAGGGTCAGTATTATTCCATGTAGGCACCATGAATAGTAACTCCCCCAGAAAATCACAAAATGTCCAGCCAATCTGAACAACTATATGCTAGTAGTTTAGAAAGCTACATTTTCTGGTCAAAATTAACATTTTGTTCCCACTCCATGAACTGAATTGATCAAACATGTAGTAACATTTTCAACTAACAGATGGAAGCATTCCATTTTCTCCCAAGCAATGTTACGATAAATGGGTTTTACAGTAACAGAAGCAAATGAAATTCACTTAGTTGGAAATCTAGGGATAATAAGTGGACATTGCTGTTATTGACAGGCTTTTTTGGTATCAAACAACTGGCTTGATACGCCATAAATTATTTTTTTATCGCTTATCTATCCAAGTAGATGAAAGGCTAACAGAATGTGGTTGATTATATTGATTTTCTTAATATGTGGATTAGTGGAACAGTGGAATGAAGCAAAGAGGCAATACAGTTGATTTCCCAACCGGAAAAGGCGCCCTTAGTAGTTTAGAAGGAGGATTGGTTGGAAAATAGGTGAGAGAAATCATGGATCATAACACATCATAAACACACATAATAGTTAATTGCCGTTCAACTGATTTGCGGTTAATTATTAAACAAAAGTTGTCAATTAACCTAAATAAGCAATAAAGAAAATCCAGTCCCAGTAGCAAAAGATAACAGGGGTACGACATTAGGATAAATAGGGAGGATCTATTACAGTTAGATCTTAAAATTACTGATCCACAAGATTCCCACAGCTGAAACTTGGAACTGATTACACATAGGATCACTCACTGCAGATTAAACTAACTTACAGATATAATAATGCGTCCAAATTTTCCAAATGCAGCTTCTCCAATGTCAGGATAGGTTAAGATTCCCTCCCTGCTCTCGAAGCAATGTTTCATAAGAGAACCTGTGTACCAACATATGACTGCAAAAATCACCAACACTAACAAACTAGCCCAGCCAGCTTCTTTCACTGTATAAGGAGTAGAAAGCAGTCCAACTCCAGCCATGACATTTACACCTAAGCCAGACAAAAAGAGAAGCAGGATGAAATAAATTTGCACAAAGAGATCTTAAATACTACTATCAAGTACTAAGTTCAACCAATTCTTTTCCTCTCCAAATAAAAGATAAAACTAAACAGATCTAGCAGCATCTTCATGCAGAGAGATTCCAGTAGTTTTATTTAAATGATTTAAGTTGTTGACTTGGAAATACACAATCCACAATTGTCATTTCCATAACAGCGTTTTTTGGTCTACATTAGGGCAGCGATCTAAGGGAAACAACACACATGAAGGACAAGTTAATCTTTACATATCACTTATTAGCAACTTCAGCACTTCTGATTTCCAAATACTAAGATCTGACTTCTAAGTATATTTATTCTCAGGTATAGCCCATAGTATAGCTATTCACTGGAAGTTGATTCATCCTGCACATTTTATATAGTCAAAGTCTCAAAGATACTGAACTACTGATATAACATAAGAAAGGACTCTCAACAGCATTGAGGTTTTCCTTACCATTGAATACAGTCTGAGTTAAGCTGCATCCATAGGGAATTGGAAGCTCCCCAGTCAACTGCTCATGCAAAGAAGAAGCCTTCTCTAACCAAGATGCTCTTGTTACTGAGATTCCATCCGCAACATTTTGCTCCTGAATTTTTTCCTTTTCAGTGAGCAAATGTGTCCTCAAATCTGAGTCTCGACTATCAAATTCAGGTATAATACTGGATCCACGTCGTATGAGTCCGAAATTAGGTGATGCAGCAATCGTATATGAGTCAATTGTCTCTCTGTCATCATAAATATGAGTAGCATAAGAAACATTTTCTCTTCCATCCTTCTAATATGAGAAGATCTCTTATATAAAGATAAATATTTTTTCATAGTTGAGTTCTAAACTCAATCATTTAACACCAAAGCTACAGAAGAAAAGTGACTGTCTTTTTCTTCAGGATAGTCTATCAGCTCCTAACTTCAAAGACACCTGTCAATAAGCCCTCACCTCCCATAGAATCCAAACAACACCCATTATTTTCCCTCTTCTTTGGTGAAATGGTAAAGTCCACCCAATGGCCCCTCCAACCTAGGAGGCCTTGTAGTGGCTTCTCCCACTTTGTTCTCTTCATGACTCATTGACTCGACTTTCAACTTCAGAATGGCCCTCTCTATTAGGCTATCCCTCCCATGTCCCAACCACACCTTTAATTGCACATTCGCAAAGTTGGCCTCCCATACCAAACCCTTTTCAAACATTGATTTGTCGAGATACCTTTAAAGTGACATCGATACAATAACATCTAAGCTTTACTCTATAATTCTAATCATCTTTGTCCCATCCCACATCATTCAAATCCTACGCCGTCATTCCAATACAAGGTACCTCCTCAAAAAAACAGAATAATCTTTTTGTTTGGAAAAATGAGGGTGTGCTCACATTGAAGATGAGTATGAGGACTAGGCCTAATCCTCAGTCCTCCAATTTCCTGATTTCTCTCTTACGTAAATCCACCACTCCACTCATGCAAAGTAACTCGCTTAACCTTAAGCTGATATGCTATTTTTAAGTATTTTTCATAGAACTAATTTCAAACAAGATGCCAGTACGTAATTTCATTTGTGGAGTAAAGCCCACAGCCGAAGGCAGAATATCAGCGAGAGAGCAATTGAAAAAGAATAAAGAATGAAGTTCCAATGTTACTTCCTACTTGTATAAGATTGGATTTACATCAGATCCTTTTTCACAGTTATTATCGCCAAATCAATTTTCAGGTAAAACAAATCCACAGATTCAAACTCTGAGAGACCAAAAGAAACAATATTCCCTGATCATTGATGGACAATTTGAAAGTAAATTTAAACCTGAAACTTTGGGGCCAGTGCTGAGAAGCAAATGGAGAAGAATCCTCTTCTTCTTCATCATCATCATCACTCATATTGACGTTATTAGCTTCGGCATCATCTGAGTCATTCTCCGATAAGTAATCTAAAAATTCTTCATCCTTCTTTGACATGGCTATCTCAAATCAAATCAAAAGCTACACCAAACTGATACTCACGACTATTTAATACAATGCATGTGGAGAAGGAGAGATAAGAGCTGTAGAAAGGCCTTTTGAATACGTTTTCGAGATTTCCAGAACCATTGGAATGGCCACGTTAGTCTGCATATGGCATGATGAATCATTGGCGTAATGGACGAATGAGAAGCAACGGAGAAAATTATTTTATGACTCAACAAAATAAACAAATAACAAACACACACACAAGGATCAGCAACAGTATCCTACTCCTTTTTTTATTCTTTTCTCTAATTTTCATAATAATGGGATTAAAAAAAACTCCCGTCTATTCACGTGTCAAGTGGTTTTTTTAGTCAAATTCAAAAAGTTTTTAAGATTTTAAATAATTTTTCATTTTACTATTAATAAAAAATTATATAACAATACAAATGTTATGAAATAATTAAGACCACAAATTTCATATTTTTAGATAATAAGAATAATAATATATTTAGTGTAATTTTAACGGTGAAGTTCGGAGAAAATGATGTGTACACAGTTTTAATCTTATCATGGGAAGATAGAGATGTTGTTTCAAAAAGCCTTCGGCTCAAGTAAAACATATTAAAAATTAAGCATGTAAAATAATAGAGTAGCGAAAAAATCATTCTAAATAGGGAAAAGGCTCATAAATGCCCTTAACCTTAACGGATTAGAAATAGTTCAGAAATGCCCTTCTTCCACCTATTGGATCAAATTTGCCCATCCTTCCACCTATTGGGTCAAAAATGCCCTTAACGTATTAGAAATGGTTCAAAAATGCCCTCCTTCTACCTATTGGATCAAAAATACCCTTAACCTATTATAATTCTATCTATTTGATAAAATGATCTCCTTAACATATTAGAAATGACTCAAAAATATTTCTTGATTCTAATTATATATGTCAATAAAAAAAAATTGATGTACTTTGACAATTATTTAGTTTTCTTTTGATTTGTATTTTTCTTTTTTACAAAATTCTTGCTTGTTTGTCTAAATGTTTGTCTTACCTAATAGAAGTATTTACTTTAAATAAAATATATGAAATATCATGTGAATTAATCTGAATATATGTTGTATAAAATTATTATTTTGGTCACGGAGAAAGAAAATTTTCATTATGTATACCCATAAAAAGATATTTTTTGTTGAATTCTTTTCCGAGGGTAAATACAATATCACTTGACATAATTTATACAAAGGAGGGCAAATTTGAACCATTTATAATGGGTTAAGGGCATTTTAGGTGGAAGGAGGACATTTTTAACCATTTCTATACATTAAGGGCATTTTTGACGCAATAGGTGGAAGAAGGGCATTTCTGAACCATTTCTAATACGTTAATGGCATTTTTGAACCTTTTCTCTTCTAAATAATTAGAAGAGAACAAGCAACAACAACAAATAATATGATAGCTGAAGTAAAAACAACACCAGGTAATACTGAAATCAAAAAATAAGACAATAGTGGTATGGTTATATTGATAACACTATTGATAAGGAAATTAGACATCGCTCGACTATCAATTAACCTTCTACCCTAATTTTCAACCTTAATATCTTCTTATCTAGGATCGTATGGTCGAAATTTCATATTCTAATAGGCTTATAATACTACAATACATTTATATGTAATAACAACTTTTAAAGTTTTTAATTTCTTAAAAACATCATATCTATTCGCACTTTGGTATTACATAAATTATAGAGAAGAAATTATATGAAAAGTCAGACATAAAAAAAGAGCATGCCTTCGTGGAGTACTAGTAGAGACTTCACGAAGCTGCTATTGCTTTTTTGATTTCTAGAGGAAGCCAATCATATAAAACGAGAGTAGTTGAATAATAAATACTTCATTTCTATAAAATTAAATGTCACTTGTCCAAAATGTAGCATGGACTTAATTATTCATAATAATTAGTTCTTTTTTTGGTAATAACGGTAAACTTATTATTATTAGTAACCAACAACGTGTTGCAACTTAAGGAGCACATAACCTCATGACCACCTCCCAGGAAGGGTGCTACGAAAATCAGGCCTCAGCTAAAGAAAAAAAACATGATCCTGTTAATTCTGCAACCTATACAAGAATTTTCTACTCTTATGTGCTCTCTTTGAGGCAGTAAACATATCTAATCTAATTATGGTTTCTCTTCTTATCTATGTCAATGCTTCAGCTGGCTGTACATAGATTCCTTTAAAGTACTTCCAGTTCCTAGCCCTCGAGGTGTGGTATACATTGCCCCCCATATTGCTCCCAACGTCTCCTTCTTAAATTTGTTACATCTCTTCCCCTTGATAGTCAGTAGCACTCTTTTCAATTCACTGGAGTGCACTGTGATGCCTGTCTATGCTTCAATACCTTCTTTGACTTCTTTGTCCAGTCACAATGACAGAATAAATTGATAGTTGTTTTCTGTAATTGTTTATCACATAAGCAGTAAGTGTCATCATCAATTGGTATATTTATCATGTGCATTTTGTCCTTAATAAGGAGCATGTTTTGTGCAGCAAGCCATGTAATGACTATGTGCTTTGGTTGGGCCACTGCATTCCATACGAGCTCAGAAATAGGAAGCCTTCTCTGTTTACCTAGCAACTCTAAGTAACTTCTTGTAATAGAATAGTTCCCTTTGGAGGTGAGTTTGTACTTGTCATTTGCATACCAATTCTTCCTGATATCTTTCAAAGAATGAATTTTCCTCCAATACCAATTGTTGTCTGGAGATGCTTTATGTGTCCAAATGTCTTCATGATCCTTCATATACAACTCATGAACCCACAATGAGTCCTTCTTTATTATCAATTGCCACAATAGTTTACCAACTAATGCTTTATTCCATACCTTGCAATTCTTAATACCCAAACCCCCTTCTTGTTTTTGGATGATAGACTGTTTGCCAAGCTACCAATGAGGATTTTTTCTTGTCAGTTGTGGCACACCATAAATACTCTCTACATTTCTATCTACTTCCTTCAAGATACTTTGAGGCAGAATAAAAATAGCCCCCCAAAAATTGTAGACTGCAAAGAATACTGCATTTATCACTTGAATTCTCCCATCATACGAGAGTTGCTTGGAATATGTCTTGGTGATTCTAGATGTGATATTGTCCACTAGTTGTTTATAATAACGGATGATTAGAGAAGACTCCTTACTTTTGTAGAATTCTATTTTCGTAGTTCTTAATCCTCAGGAATATGTTGTACTCTTTCCTTATATTTAGGCTTTGTTTAATAGTCTTTATCTTTTCTAGGTCTTGTATAGATTCTTTATATAGCAGACATATGGTCAATAAGAACGATAACTATTTTTCCCATCTTCTCCTCTCGTCTCTTTATGGTATCAGGGCACTTTTAAACTCCCACGAGTTGATCCTTTCTTTTTTCTCTCTGCTAACTCGTCCAAATGGCCCCTAATACTTCTGTGACCAATGCTGATGGAGTCAATAACGCCATCACTATTGTCCAATTCAATCCTATGACCCAACTGCCCATAAAATTAACTGGCAGTCACAATTTCTCGCTATGAAAAGCTCAAGTTTCAATGCTTATGTGTGGTCACAATCTCTATGGGGATCTGGATGGCTCCATCCCTTCCCCCACTCGCACCATCTCGCAAAACAATCGAGATGTTGCTAACCCTGAGTTCGTTCCTTGGTATCGCCAAGATCAGTTAATTCAAAATGCTACCTTGGCCTCCGTTGATCCTACACTTGCCCCCACTGTTGCTGTTGCAATCTCCGCCAAAGCTGCCTGGGATGCTCTTCATACTGCGTATGCGAACAAATCTCAAACAAGAATTTTCAGCTTGCGAGACCGACTAGCTCGTCTCACTAAAGACTCTCGTCCAGTTGCAGATTATCTTTATCAAGTTCGATCACTTTGTGATGAACTTGCCACTGCTGGTGCGCCTGTATCGAATTCGGAACTCATTGTTAAAATTCTCAGTGGACTTGGATCTGAATTTCGAGAACTTTTTTCTGCCATTCGTGCCCGAGATTCAACAATTTCGTATGAAGAGCTTTACGAAAAGCTTCTAGATCACGAGCTTTTCCTAAAGTATGAGGACTACAAGAAGCCGCTATCAACTAATATCACCGCTGCTGTCGCACAAAAGACCAGTTCAACTCCTCCTCGCCGGGGTAACAATAATTACTCCCGCAATCGCCGTCCAGGTGCGAACACTCCTCCCAAAAATCATCAATGGCACGCAGAACCATGGCGTCCACAAAGAAACAATCAGCAGCAGCCCTTTGACAAGAACCTTCATTGCCAACTATGTGATCGCGCAGGTCATTCTGCTAGGGTCTGCAGATCTCAATCCCATAACCATCTGCAAGCTCGGGCAAACTTTGCTGGTAGTTTTCCTCCTCAACAGACCCCTTGGATCGTGGACAGTGGAACCATTCATCATATTGCGTCTGATGCTCAAAGCCTAGACATTGTACATGACTACCATGGCACCGAAGAGATCACTATGGGCAATGGTCACACCATTCCAATATCCCATACCGGTAACACTAACATAAGTCCATCAAATCATCATTTCAAACTTCTCAATACCTTATGCTCCCCTCATAAAAACTAATCTTATTTCTGTTTCTCAACTTTGTCGTGATAATCATTCCCCTATTCAATTTTTTCCTTTCCATTATCTTGTGAAGGATCTGAATACGGGGGCGTCTCTAGTTCGCGGACAGAATAAAGATGGGTTGTATGAGTGGCCACTGGTCTGTACACATCATTCTCCTCAATGCAATGTGGCTGTTCCAATCACCTGTGGCATCGGCGTTTAGGTCATCCTAATCGTCGCGTTTTAGATACTATCTTGAATAATTTTTCCCTTCCTGTTTTAGATCCTAAAGCTAGTTCCACTTGTAATTCTTGTTATTCTAATAAGATGCACAGGTTGACTTTCTCAGAAAATTCACTGCAAAGTACTAAGCCCCTGCAAATCCTTTTTAGCGATTTATGGGGTCCATCTCCGATTTTGTCAATTGATAAAAAAAGATATTATGTGTTATTTGTTGATCAATTTTCAAAATACATGTGGCTTTTTACTTTAAAATCAAAAAATGAAACTCTGGAAGTTTTTCAAAATTTTCAGCCATTGCTTGAACGGAGGTTTAACACCAAAATTCAATCTTTTTACACTGATGGTGGTGGCGAATTTCAAAGTTTACAGTCCTATCTCAAAACACATGGCATAGAACACTTAGTGTCACCCCCATATACTCCACAACGAGTTGCTCTAGTCAAAAGACGACACCGTCATGTTATTGAAACTGCTAGAACCTTGTTGCATCAAGCGTCTTTACCATCACACTTCTGCAGTTTTGCCTGTCAACAAGTTGTTTATCTTATAAATAGGCTAACTACACCCAATCTTCAGCATCAGAGTCCCTTTGAAATTTTATTTCAAACTATGCCAAAGTATGACTCCATTAAAGTATTTGGTTGCCTCTGTTATCCATGGCTCAAACCATATGCCAAAAACAAATTAGAGCCCCGTTCAACACCATGTGTTTATTTAGGCTTTTCGAATAAACATTATTGTCATCAATGTTTTGATCCTTCAACTTCCAAAATATATCTATCACGTGACGTCTTATTTTTGGAAAATCAGTTTCCATTTGACAATATTTTTTCCCATTTAAAAACAACACAAAATAAAAATGTCTCTTGGGAAATCTGTTCATCTAGGCAACAGCCACAGGATAATCCTCAAAATTCAAATGCTTCTTGTGAGCTTACTTCACAGATTGTGCAGCAGCCTGTGGACACACATTCATCCATCTCCTCTGCCCCAACAGGTGCCACCGTCTCAGGTAATTCCATTTCTCCCTTATCTGATACTTCTTCTCCTTCTCTAATGCTTCCGCTGCTCCCTACCCTCACCATCCAAAATCATGTTTCCAGCCACAGTTCACCACAACCAACTGTTTCAACCTCACCAATTCATCCTTCTCCCCAGTTAAATGCTCAGCCGCAATCCACAATTATCACTTACCAACGCCGAAATAAGTCCACTGGTCCTTTGACCCAGAACCCTCTGGTACAACCCTCTTCCTCGTCACTTGTCCCACCTTCCATGGCCACACAACCTTCCCTTGTAGCATCTACCTCTACAGTGCCGCCCACTCATCACACGATTACTCGGTCTAAGACCAATAGCCTTAAGCCTAAACAATTACACACAGTTGTTAAAGCCACTTCCTCCCTACCTAGAACCTTTAAGCAAGCTCAACAAGTCCCACACTGGCGAGAAGCTATGAAAAATGAATTTGATGCCTTAGTTCAGAACCGGACATGGGAGTTGGTACCATGTGATCCTTAAAAATTTGGTGGATTGTAAGTGACTTTTCCAGATTAAATATAATCCTAATGGTTCTGTTGACAGGTACAAAGCTTGCCTGGTTGCTAAAGGGTTCACACAACAGCCTCGACTTTATTTTCAATGTACTTTTAGTCCTGTGGTAAAGCCTGCAACTATTCGACTCGTTCTTGCAATTGCAACACAACAAAGCTGGCCCATTCGGCAACTTGATATCAATAATGCCTTCTTGCAGTCGTCTCGATGAGAAAGTCTATATGCGCCAACCACCTGGTTTTGAAGCTTCTACGCATCCGATGCATGTTTGCAAGCTGCACAAGGCTATATATGGCCTCAAACAGGCTCCCAAGGCCTGGTACACTAAACTCAAAAATTACTTGATTACTTTGGGATTTGTTAAATCCCAATCTGATTCTTCATTGTTCATCCTGCATAATTTTGAGTTTACTGTTTATGTTCTGGTATACGTTGATGACATAATTGTCACGGGTAATCAAATTCGTGGTGTTCACAACATCATTGATAATCTTGCAACCCGGTTCTCATTGAAAGATTTTGGTCCACTTCATTATTTTCGTGGTGTTGAAGTCTTACCTTATCCTGGTGGTCTTTTATTGTGTCAACAGAGATACATTACAGATCTGTTGCAGGAAGTTAATATGCACAATTGCAAGGGTGTTCCAACACCAATGGCTTCTACTGTTGTTTTCCCGGAGTCTGCTGAAGATTCTCTAGTTGATGGCTCTCTTTATAGGAGGATAATCGGCAAACTTCATTACCTTTCTTTTACACATCCGGATATAACATTTGCAATTAGCAAACTCTCACAGACCATGCACCATCCCTTAATATCACATTGGACAGCCATGAAGCGTCTCCTTCAGTATCTTCATCAGACATCTTCATTTGGCCTTCGAATTGCCAAAGAACATGATCATCGTCTTCTAGCCTACTCAGATTCTGACTGGGCTGGAGATCCTCTCGATCGAACCTCTACCACAGGTTATGTAGTTTACCTTGGCAGTTCTCCGGTATCCTGGTCTTCTAAAAAGCAAAGATATGTCTCACACTCCTCCACAGAAGCAGAATATCGGGATGTTGCAGCTACTGTTTCTGAGACAAATTGGCTAACAAGTTTACTCCATGAGCTTCGGTTTCATATTTCCACCACTCCTCGGATATTTTGTGACAATGTCAGCACCATATACATTTGCGCCAACCCGGTGTTCCATAGTCGGATGAAACATATCGCTATTGATTTTCACTTTGTTCGTGAACAAGTGCAAAACAAGCATATCGCAGTTCAACACCTTCACTCAGCTGATCAAGTGGCAGATATACTTACCAAGCCACTTCCAAGAGCTTCTTTTGTCAAGCATTTCTCCAAGTTGGGTGTTGTTGACACCACCAACTTGCGGGGGCGTAATAACGGATGATTAGAGAAGACTCCTTACTTTTGTAGAATTCTATTTTGTAGTTCCTAATCCTCAGGAATCTGTTGTACTCTTTCCTTATATTTAGGCTTTGTTTAATAGTCTTTATCTTTTCTAGTTCTTGTATAGATTCTTTATATAGCAGTCATATGGTCAATAAGAACAATAACTATTTTTCCCATCTTCTGCTCTCGTCTCTTTAGTTGACACTCTGGTTTGCTCAAATTCTTAGAAGACAATGGCAATCCTAAGTACATTATAGGAAAGCTGTCAACTGTAAGCCCTTCTCTTTCTAGTAGTTGTTGTTGGAAATCTTACGGAAAATACCTTCTTCATGAACACTTATATGAATTCACCAAAGCTTATACTTCACCACGAACTTTTGTAGAAATTCTCCAAGCTTGAAGCGTGTCAAAAGACATTGTCCTTAAGATATTTCACTGGTATAGGTATTTCACTGGTATAAGTGTATTCCCAGGATTCAATAAGCTCTTCTAGTATAAAACTAGGAGCCAAAAACTAACAAAGATTCTTTTTGATATAAAACCCAGCATAATAGAATATTGAAGAAAAGATTTCTCTTAGAGATATGTATTGTTCTCTACTTCTTGTGATAGAAGAAGACTATACTTGTACATCAACAAGCCTCCAACGGTCAATAATTGGTGGTTAATGGAGGAGTAATACTAGTCAACCAAAACTATTCAATCAGTGATTAAAGGTGATTTAAAGCCAATATTTTTTCAACAGTTGCTCCCTAACTTCATCATTAACGCCTGCTAGGAATATACAATATTTGTCCATATTCGCTTCCGACCCTGTAATCATCACTGAAGTGAGTCAAAGCTTCTATCACTCTGTTCACTGAGCTTGATGCACCTTTACAGAACACCATCAGATCATCAACAAATATCAAATTAATTTATCCTGAGGCATTGCACATAGGATGATACTTGAAATCTAATAAACAACTCATGACCTTAAGAGTCCTAGACAAGTACTTCATGATTGGTACAAACAATGGGGGTAAGACAGGATCCCTTTGCCTTAGTCCTCTTCTTCCTTCAAAAAATCCATGGTTGTCACAACAATTTTATGTATTAATTTAATATCTCACAACAATCAACTAGTTTACAAGAGTCAACTTCAAATACAAAAAGAGAGATACAACTAGTGTCTAGTGATACAGGATCTACAAACAGGGAAAGGCAAGGTAAAGGTTCTTACAAGAGGCCAAGGGTTGTGGGACAGGGTGTATTTGTATCTCAAACTGGTTATACTTGTGTTAATGTAAGTGCTTTAAGCTACACTTCATATGAAGTATCTTTGAATTCCAAGAATACAAGTATAAGGGATTCTCTTTTAATTGCAGCAAGGTATACCTAGCAATACAAATTTACATATGAGTACTATAATGAAAAGCTCAACGTATGTTACATGTGATATTGGATATAAGCCTAGAAAGGATTTGAAGTGGAAAGGCAATGACTCAAAAGATAACTTCAAATTGAAATTGCTACAAAAAGAATTCAAATGAGATCAAAACTTGGAAAATCACCCTCCAAGAACACTTAGTTTGTTTCATTTAATGATCTATATTTCGTTGTGTTTTATTGTGTCAAGTCGTGGACTAATATCACTATGGTTTTTTATTTTTGATTTTGGTATGAGAGATTAGTACCATTTGGTATTCGATATATACCATATACCAAATTTTTGACTGTTTATGAGAACAATTTTTGGGCTTATTCTGATTGTCTATAATGCTTCTTGCTTTGTTATAAAGGAAGAAGATAATTGTTGGAGGTGAAGAAAAATAATGGAGTAGGGTAATTTTTAGCTTTTCTTAAAATAACACCTAAAAAAGCTATAATATTTTTTAATAGCAAATTTACACTATTATACTCAATCCACTGTATATTTCACGCATGATTAGAAATTATATCTGACTAACAGTTTCCTCTTTGAATAACACTATAGGGGTAGCTAAAGTTTAAGATGATCTGAAGTCATAGGTTGAAAAACATGATTGGCATCGGATTCTAATGCTTCAATCATGTCAGGCCACAATATAGCTGAGACGGTCCACGATCCATCGCCCTTAGCACCTTGCCTTTGATTGATGTAACCAACTCCAAGCTTTTTTATGGTGGAGTAGACCGTTCCTAGAACTGGACTTCCGAAGCCAAAATCAACTTCAGCCACCGGGAATCTCCGTCCTGATGAAACTACAATAGCTGGACCACCTTGTCCGAGGACAATCTTCGAGAGCATCAATCCAGGCTTGTTCCATTCAATCCAATCAATTAAATCCAAGAAATGTTCTGCACTAGTCACTTTAGAGATAGCATTGTGTACCTTCTTTGCGACATCTGACATCGAGGCTTGCTCAATTTCACTAACACTTGCTTCTCCAACAGCTATAGATAAAGCATTCCCGATATAATTCTCCGTTACTTTTTCATTGTAATTGCATATCCTTGTTCTTCCATCCACTAACCATCCCATTTTACACTTCTTATGGCCTTTATCAATTGCCTTCACCATAATCTTCCAGATATAAGCTGAAAACACCTCGATTTTAGTCCTTTTTGTACCATCAATTGATATGATTTTTTGCAGCCTATCGATGCTCGATGCATCAATGTAGTATAGGCGCTTAACCAGAGTTCTCGGGGTTGATATGTTGTGTATATCATGGAGGGAGCATGAAATGAATGATTCGTCAAAAGAAGGGTTGTAAATTGGTGGATTTCGTGCACGAAGAAGATATCGCCTGTGATCCGGCGAGATAGAGAGGGATTTTTTCCTAGCTATCTGGGACCACATCAGTAGAAACTTACTGAAAGAACTAGCATCACCTAAAGCATGATCAAATGTGAAAGTTATAAATATGCCTCCACATTTGTAATTTGTGAGTTGGACTTGTACCGGAAACTCCTGATTAATTGGAACTAATTTTCCCTCCAGACACTTGTTGAGATTATACAAATCAAGTTCTTTTAGAGAATTGCTCGCTTGGGCTTCCAGAAACAGAGCACCAGTATTATCACATACAATTTCAGGCTCATGTGTATCTGTATTTGAAATTATTCGACCAGCAAACGGGTAGAAATGTGAGAGACAATTAGCAAGGGATTTTCTTAACTCATCGGCGATGGAAGCTGATGAATCGTTATGTTTTGCTTTGTTGTAGATGTAAAAGTAAGTCACTGGAAAGCGTCCAGAGAGGAGATCGAGATTAGAAAGGGTTAGCACATAGGGTTCTGGAATTGTACCCGTAGCTTTGACAACAGATTTTCTGATGAAAGTTACTGTGTAATCACCATCTCTTGCATCTACCAGTGCCATGAGATTGATTACAAAATCTTAAATTTAATTTGTGATTGATTGATTTGAGATATTCTGGTTATAGAACACCTTTTTATAGAAAAAAAAAAGCAACACATAATGATGTGTTTTATAGCATTATGAATTAATTGAGTCCACTTTAGAAAAAAGGGACGATCAGAACTCATTGCTAATGAAGTGAAATGCTTAGCGAAGATTGCATTATGAATAGTGCTATGGTCGAACAGCATGACTTCAGCAGTTATAGTGCGTCCTTTTTGACAAATGGGAACTAGCAATAATGAAGTTCAACAAAGCTATTTTATGGGCACCATTAACGAGATAATATCTCAAGTCACTTAATTATGTATTATTCTCTCAAAAAGTCATTTAATTTTAAATTTTAACTCAAAAATAAATTAACTATGCTTTATTCTCTCATAAAGTCACTCAACTTTAAGTTTTTAATTCAAATTATTAGTATTTTACTTACAAACTCACTCAAACTATTTAATTTAATTAAAATTTTACTAACGTAAATTTCTTATTTAAAAGCCAAAATTTTAAAAAATAAAAAGATATTCATTTAAATTATTCCCAGCCCAATATTGACCCATTTTATTTTTTAAATTATTCCCTCTCTTCTCTGACTCTTTCTCCTCTTCTCCTTTGGGTTTTTTTCTCTTGTTCTCCATGGCTGCCTCTTCTTCCTCTTTTAGTTAGGTTTTAATTAGGGCATCTCAATTTCAAGCTTTATATTATGTAGGAAATTAAAGAAATCTGATGCGTGATTTTTTTCCAGTATTATTTCTCAATTTCAATTTAAATTTGAAACTCTATTTATAACATCTAATCTTAAACAATAGGTATGAGTCTACGGTAAACCATAAAACGCAAAGGAGAAGAGGAGAAAGAGTCGGAGAAGAGAGGGAATAATTTAGGAGAATTAAAATAAAATGGGTCAATATATTTTGTGGGTCGGGTCATTAAAAGATTTAAATGGATATCTTTTTATTTTTTTAAATTTTGGTTTTTAAATAAAAATTTATGTCAACAAATTTTAATTAAAAAATTAATTAAATAGGTTAAGTGACTTCGTAAGTAAAATATTCATAGTTGAATAATATTTGAGTTAAAATTCAAAGTTAAGTGACTTTATGAGAAAAGAGTGCATTGTTGAATGACCATGTGAAATATTATCTCCATGATCGAGCTTGTTCTTTTCACTTTGTAGACTAAAACAACTTGAAAACACATCTTCAGACAAAACAGACAAGTTATTTTGATCAGAAGGATCTGCTATATTTTTTTGTTGGGGGTACTTAACCATTTCGGTATAAGAAGCTCATTAGCCAGATTAATTAGAATTCACTCTAAGAGAGTCAAGTAAATCACCCTCCATAAAAAAAAATTCACTTCGAGAACTATCTGATTAAAAATGAAGGAATTTCAAAACTGAAACTAATACTCTATAGAAAACATCACTTATCTAATTTCCATCTCTCTTGAACCCCATTCTTGTCACGTCATTTAATTTCTTTCACATAGTTAACAAGAAAAGTCCAATTGCGTAATATAACTTAATTAGGGGACCACTAACTCGTGATGTTGCAATTTGAATAGCTAATTCATGTCTAGTTAGAGATCCTGACCCTTCTCATAGTGTTCATTTATACTGCATGTCTAGCCAAGGCAGGCCAAAGGGCCAAGCAATTGAGGCAATTCTTTTATCCATATAATATTAGATTAATTTAGTGTTTTATTTAAATTTTATGTTTATTATTTTTTAAACAATTACAAATTTTATATATTTAATTAAATTTTAAGAAAATAAACAGTGTTAACTATTTAGTAGGCATTTGGCCATGCGATTTTACGTTGATTTCATGAGATGAAATCTCAAATTCTCCAAAAATCATGATTTAGGAATTTCAAATCATAGATACAAAATTGACCTACAAGTTTATATTTTGTAAAAAAAAAAATCACATTTAGTTCTTATATATCTACTAGCTATTTGTTTTATATGTTTTATTTTTATTTCAAATCAATTTTTAATTTACCATTTATATTCGCCAAATTTATTATTTTTTATCAAATTTGTTACTACTTCATTCAAATCGATGTTTAATAATAATTTAAAAAATTCATCATTATATTGAGAGGACAAGACTAACAACTGTGGCATTAATTGAAAAAATATTTTTTCTTAGCTACTAACAACTTGAACACTACAACTTATGTTCAAGTTTATTTTTTTATTGAATTAAGGTTTGATGAATAAATATTGTATTTTTTAGAATAGCTTTAATGTATTATGCGATTTTATAATTTTTTGTTTATTTGGTAAGATTGTATAAAGAATTGGAACAATTATAATAATTTTATAACTTATGAAATTTTTATGTTTATGAGAAAACATACAATATAAAAAGTCATAATTATATGTCCAAACAAAACTTCAACTTCATATTATGATTTCATATCATGATTTTATATCATATGGCCAAACGGGCCCTTAGTATTCATATCTTAATGCAACATCTTAATATTCAGATTCAGACATCTAAATCTATGCACATCTTATTATTTAGATGTGCATTCAAATTCAAACGTCTTAATCTTAATGAAAACAAATGAAAAAACTTGTATAAAATTGAATAAGTAGATACTTGTGTCCTATGTGACTATTTACGTGAGATACACTCAAACTGATTTGTATATGCCACGTAGGACGTGTGCCTATATGTTCAACGTTATAATTAAATGCCTACGTGTGTAAACCCAAAATTGAAGATCACAAATGTCTGCTAATGCTAAGTTAAATAACACATTTATATATACCTTTGAAAAATCTCCACTATCTTGTGGCCTAAAAACTTGGTTCTATTCAAAATCTTCAAAATTTAGGCAGAGTATCCCTGCTACTGGGTCTATCCAAAAAATTTCAACCTGCACAAAAAGCACCCACATGTCACATGTGCACAACCAATATATCACCCATAATACAATATCTAGATGCCAAATGACCGCACAGATATTTGTAAGCACATGAAATGTAATCCTTTAAAATCGTAAGATAAGTACATAACTGTGTTCTTCTATGGAGCCAATAGGTAAGAGGGTATTTCTATACCAATTCCAATAGTTAAAAGAGTCCTTTAGGTCCTATTTCGATTTTAAAAATATAATTTTATTTTCAAAGTGAAAATGATATAATATTTGAAAATTAGAGTTAAGTTTGACCATAAATACAAATTGAGTTGGTTTTAAATTTTTGTGAGCGATTTAGGGTGAAAATATAAAAATAACTTTTTGGTGTTTTTAAAATCTGAAATATAATGGCTAAACATGATTTTCAAAATTCTACTTAAATGGGTATTTGTGAGAGAAAATTAATAAAGGAAGACTAAACACCAAAAGAAATTGTTGGGGGCGTGGGGGGAGATCGTTGATTGATAACGGCAACAAAAAATATGACTATCTGATTGGGAGAAAATCATGAAATTGATATATCATGCTAGTTTCAAAACACTATATGTAAGGAACAGATATTGGTTGATTTTATATCATGCCAATTTCAAAAAACTATATTTATGGAAAAGATGTTGGTTGATTAATTTAGGAAATTATCAAATACGTTTTCCTTTTTTTATTATTTGTCTATTTAATTGTTAGGTATTGATAAAAATCTAATATTATGTATTGAAAATCAGAAAGTTCAGTTAGAACTTGTAATATTCATTATTAAATACGTTATTTATGTATTTTTCTCTTCTTCTTTTTTACCGCAACCATTAACTTTTACTTGTTCACTATATTAAAAATATTTTTCTATTTTTTCTCATCAATTTTAGCATATCAAAGGAAAACATATAATTTTTCTTCATGTTTTACCTTCACCATCAATTACTTATTCTCCAAATAATTTCTCAAGATCTAAAACTAAGGCCTGTTTGGCCATGCGATATGAAATCATAATATGAATTCATGAGATGAACTTGAAGTTTTGTTTGCACATGCGATTTGGACTTTTTATATTGTATACTGTCACATAAACATAAAAATTCAATAAGTTGTAAAACTATTAAAATTGTCCCAATTCTTTATACAATCTTACCAAATAAGTAAAAAAAAATTAAAATTGCATAATACACTATAGCAAAATTATTCTAAAAAATACAACATTTATTAATCAAACCTTAATTCAATAAAAAAATTTAATTTAACATAAGTTGTAGTGTTCAAGTTGTTAATAGCTAAGAAAATTGTTTTTCAATTAATGTCACACTGGTTAGTCTTGTCCACTCAATATAATGATTTTAAAAAAAATCATTAAACAATGATTTGAATGAAATAGTAATAAATTTGATTAAAAAATCATGAATTTGGTGAATATAAATGGTAAATTAAGAATTAATTTGAAGTAATTTTTTTATATGGGTGAGAATAGTTGTTATACGATATAGAAACGGTTTAAAAGTAATTATATGAATTATAAATTTTATTTATATAGGAAACAAATGGCTAGTAGATATAAATGTGATTTTATTTTTTTACAAAATATAAACTTATGGGTCAATTTTTGTATTTGAAAAATCTCAAAATATGGAATTTCCAAATCATGATTTTAGGAGAATTTGGGATTTCATCTCATGATATGAAATTATGAGAAGAAATCAGCGTGAAATCGCATGTCCAAACGCTGATTCCATCTCATTATTTCATATCATGATATAATATTGCATGGCCAAACACCTACTAAGCATTGATTAATATGGTATTGTGATAAAATACTTATATTAATAATTATTTCATAAGGGAGTGCAAAGTCTACAGTGGACAAGTAAAATGAAAATGGAAAGAGTATTCTTTTTCATAATTGAATTCCATAAATCATGTTTGGCCACAAATATCTTTTACTTATGTTATAGTAAATATATTAGTGTATGTAATTTGTATATAATATGGTTTAAATGATTTGACTAAGCTTAAGCCAAAAAAAGAGCAAATTTTATACACTTTCTATATATTGGTAAAAATTTAACATTGAGGACCCAAACATGTTGTGTTTAGAATGGTATATAGACAAATTTCAATAAATCAAAATTTCATAAATATACTTATTTAATGTTATAGTTCATATATCAAGGACCCAAACATGTATAGTTTTTAGTGTATGTAATGTTTATATAAGCTAGTTTCAAAAAACTATACTAAACTAAAGCTAATGAAACCATAAGTTAATCATGTAACACCTCGAAAATCTGAACTAGGGATTGAACAAGAAAGAAGGGCAAACCACAGAGGGGTTCACGGGCCGTAAAGAGGACCACGACCCGTCACCCTGCTCGTAGTGTTACACCTAGCCACCATGGATGACCACGGGCGCCTAGAAAGTCCGTGAAGCGTCACACGGACCGTGAGGTCGTCTTTGAAAAGAGGCACAAAACCCCCCCTCCCTCAAGGCCACTGTGAAGGATCACGGGCGCCTAGACGGTCCGTGAGGTTTCACACGGGCCGTGAAGTCATCCGTGAAAGAGACTTAGCAGACTTTGAGTTTTGGGTCAATTTCAAGCAATCATATCTCTTAGCACAAAATGAATTAGGTAGCCCATGACCTATCAAATTAAATATCTTTGAATCTTCTTTCCAACGCCACCAAGTTTGCTTAATTTGAAGTTCGGAGTAAAAAGTTATGCCCGTTTTAGTGAAGCACTGTCAGGTTGATGAAGCATTACGACCCCCTAGACGGGCCATCGTGTCTTAGACGACCCGTGAAGCCTCTCTTAACAAGTGAGGGTCATATTGGCCTTTTCCCCTATGCATTGGGTACTTAAACTGCATCGTTTGGTACTTAAACTACGTCGTTTTACTTCGTCTAATCCTAATTAGCTAGTCAGAAACTACCTAAAACCTTCATTCTCCTAAAATCATCAGACTTAGAAAGAAAAGAAGAGAAAGAGGCGACGGTTTTCTCTCAAGAACAAGCAGAGCTCTCTTTCAAGTTCAGCCCTGAAATCCAAAGGATTTCTCCGTAGTTTTCTTCACCAGGTATGTGTGTATTCAGTAAGAGTTTTGTTAACCCTTATGCCCAAAATTTCAGACTCTTTTTTCGATTAATATGATTTATGAAACTAGGGTTTTTGCCCAACTATGCAGATTCATTATCCCATTTAATTCCTGTAATTTCTACTCAAATTTTATACTTGTTTAAATGAGTTTGCATGAATTCTTATGGAGATTTGAAAGGAAAGAACTTAGCATGAAATTGTAGTATTTTCACATGAATTGGCTTTTCTCGAGGATTTAGCTTAGCGTGTTAGCATTTAGCTTTAAACAAAATTTAGTCAGTTTTCTGTCCACAGTTTATCTCAGAAAATTGTCTTTAGATCAGTTTAGTTTTGTTTCATGAATTCAGGACCACAGCTAAAATGAGCTCTAGTATTCAATTTGGTAGTAGTGTTTAGCCCCGAGTTGGACTAGAGTTCAACGAACCCTCAAGTCCCATAACTACATGTCAGCGTAGGTCTATAAGTCTCCTCTGTTGGGTATCTGTTTTAGTGATCACGCCATAACCATGTCTTTATACCCTAGCAATGTATATTGGGTCCTCTCGATGGGGCGTATACATCGGACTCCACGTTTAGCTCACGTGGTTTATGTCGGTTAATAGACTCTTCCACAGTATTAGCTTCAATAAGGTACTTCAGGCCCGTAGTTGTATTTACTCAGTTTTCGGCATGTTTCCAGTTTACTTTTGCATTCTAGTTTTATGCATTATTGTATCTTGGGCCTATGTACTTCAGTTTACATACTTCACCAGTATTTTTAACATGTTTATATATATTGAGTCAGCTTTGCATATGCCTCATGCCCAGTACATTCAAAGTACTGACACATACTTTATGTTGCATCCTATTATGATGTAGGCTCAGGTTCTCAGGTTCAGCCTCGTGATTAGCTCATACCGGCGCCATATCAGCAATGGTTAAGGGTGAGTCCTCATCATCCGAGGACGTTTCTTTATGCTTTTGACTCAGTTAGTTCATTATTTAGTTTTCAGCATTTTAGAGTTAGCTGGGAACTTGTCCCAGCAGCTCATCAGTATTAGAGGCTTTCAAACATTGAGTCAAACTCAGTTATTTTGGGTTGTTCCTCATTTGAACTCAGTTATATTCTCAGTTGAACTCTTTTAGATTTACTCATCTTTCAGTTATGTTTCCACTTACATAGAGTTATTTCAGTATGCTTGTGATATGCCAGATTCAGGATTAGCTTGGGTTTACTTGTGACCCTAGGTCCCGTGTTACGTCTAGGGGCTAGTCTCGGGCATGACAAATCACATAGTAAAAATTTAAATACTGATGACCTGTTGGAAAGAAAAAGGAAATCAGAGGAAAATTGAACAGAACATAGAACAAAAAAGATAAAGAACTACTGCAGATTTCTATTTAATCTGATGCTTTATGAAAGGAACAATACTTACTTATAAATAGGCTTACAATAAAATTGAAATACTAAGATCTAGGTCAATTAACCCACTAATTACTGATTAGCTACTAATTTACCACAATATTTAAACTTGCTAAAATAAAAAAAACTAACTAACAAACTCATGAAGACTAGGTCAAGTAGCTTTTGAATCACTTTTCAACACTTCTCCTTGATTCAAAACTGCAAACTTCAAGTTGAACTTTTAAGAACTCGTGGTTTGCTTGCGGAAGTGACTTCGTGAAGATGTTTGCTACTTTCTCATTTGTATCACAAGACTTCAAAGTAATATCTCCCGTAGAAACAAAACTTCAAATATAGTGATAATGAATATCTATGTGCTTTGTTCTACTGTAGCATGCTGGTTTCTTTGTCATCGTAATAGTAGATCTATTATCACAAAAAATTCCTATTGGACCAGCTGGTTTCTGATTAAAATTTGCAACAAGTCTCCTTAACCAAACTGCTTGACAAGCAGCAAAAATTGTTGCAATATATTCAGCCTCTGAAGTTTATAAGACCACCATTTCCTACTTCTTTGAACTCCATGAAACTGCTCCAAACCCAAGATTAAACAAGAAATCATATTTGCTCTTTATTTCATCAATGTTGCCTGCATAGTCACTATCGGTAAAGCCAGTTAATGTACAGTTTGTTATCTTCGAATATAAAATTACATGCTCTGTTGTCCCAACGATATATCTCAATATTATCTTTGCAGCTCTAAGATGAAACTTACTTGGATTATGCAAAAATCTAGATACGACGCCAATAGAGAAAACAATATCTGGCCTTCTATGAGACAAGTAGTTCAAACCACTAACCAAACTTCTAAAATAAGTTGCATTTGCCATTTCAGAAATATCATCACGACACAACTTTTCATTAATATTCATTGGAGTAGCAACAACATTACAATTTACAATATTGTGAAAAAATCTATCGCATATTTTCGTTGTGAAAAAAATATGCCATAAACTCCTTGTTTCACCTCAAGACCAAGAAAATAATGCAGCAGACCCAAATCAAACATCTCAAAATTCTTTATCATACAATCTTTAAATTTAGTGACAATAGACTCACTTGAACCCATATATATCATATCATCAACATAAAGACATACACTAGAAAATCATTCTTGCCTCCTCTTTTTATATAAAGAGTAGTCTCATTGTTGCTCCTTTGAAAGCCACTCTCTTAAAAATAAGAATCAATTTTGAAGTTGCATGCCCGCAACACTTATTTTAATCTATAGATTGTCATTTTTAACCTATAAACCTTATCTTCTTTGCCATTAACTACAAAATCTTCAGGTTGTGAGGCATAAACTTTTTCTTCCAAATCATTGTTTAAAAAGGCAAATTTAATATCAAACTGGTACACTGATCAATTTAATTTAGCAGTCAAGGCCAAGAAAGTTCTCACAGTTTCAAAGCGGGCAATAAAAGAAAAAGTTTTATCAAAGTCAATATCTTATTGTTCAGAATAATCCTTTGCGACGAGCCTTGCCTTGTGTTTTTAAATGTTGTCATTTGCATTATATTTGGTTTTAAACACCTATTTGAGCTCAATAGCTTTTTTTTCCTTTCGACAAATTTATCAAGTTCCCGATCTGATTCTTTTGAATAGTGAACAACAACTCCTTTTCCATAGCCTTGCACCATTTATCCTCTCTTTTGGCATCTTTAAAGAAAGTAGGATCTGAAACAAGTAAAGCAAAAGTACAAAATGTACTGTTAGCATATCTAGGATTTTGTTTCCTATCTCTTGTTAGTCTTCTTAATAGAGTTGGCTCAGCGGATAATTTTTTTAATATTGAAGAAGTTGCTGGTACAATTGATGAGATAGTCGATGGACCTGCCAAAAAAGGATCTGCTACATATTCTTGATCAACAATATCAACAGAAGGCAACAATTGAATGTTTGAACTTTCATTTGCGAAATTAAAGTTCCAACTTGCATCTTCATTAAACACAATATTTTTACTAACCGTAATTTTTCACTCACTGAATTATATAGCTTATTAGCCTTGAATCGTGTGGTATATCTAACAAAGACACATTTTCATTTTTTTTTATCAAGCTTATATCGAGCTTGTGAATTTATCAAAGCATATATATAACCAAAGACGCGTAAGTGGCTTATCTTGGGCTTGTTACCTCTCCAAACTTCATATTATGTTTGAACATTGCCTTTGTGGGAGAAATATTCAGCAAATAGACAGCAACAACAATAGCTTCAGACCAAAAACACTTCAGTACACCTCTATCTTCGATCATGCTTCTACCCATCTCGACAACTATGCAGTTCTTTCATTCAGCTACACGATTCTGCTCTGGTGAATAAGATGTTTTAAGATCCCTGTGTATTTCATTTTTCTCATAAACGAAACTTAACTATGTTGACATATACTCACCACTTCTATCTGTTCGAAGAGTTTTGATTCTACATCCACTTTGCCTCTTAACAAAAGATTTAAATTTCTTAAAATTGTCAAAAGTTTCAGGTTTAAATTTCAAAAAATATATCCAACTCATAAAACTATAATTATTAGTAAAAAGTAGAAAGTATGACTTCCCCTGAAGGACTCAACACTTATAGGACCTACAAATCAACATGTACTAACTCAAGACAAACAGAAGATCTCCAAGACTTGCCTAAAAGAATTGTTTTAACTTTATTTTCCATAAATATAACTTTTACAAAAATCAAGATTCTCAACTTTTGACTACCCAAAAATCATTTCTTTTTAGCTTAATAACTTCAATCCATTAACATTTAAATGCCCATAACTCAAATATCATAGTCTAGTTTTATTCTCTCCACTAGCTACTATAGTAAATCTCTCGACCAATTGAAACTTTTAAAGATAACTTTTTATTGTTAGCCATTGAAACTTTAGCAATGTTTTTTCTAGATTTCTTATTTTTAATAGTGCAAATATCATCCTCAAAAGAAATTGAGTATCGACTAATCATTAGTTGTCCAAAGCTAAGCAAATTATGATATAGACTAGGAACAAACATCACATCTTCTAAAATATTTGCATTACCTTGGCTAGTCATAATGCTATTAATACCTCTGCCTTCAATTTGAATCTCCGTGTTGTCTCCTTTGGACTCATCAATCTCCTTGAACAATTATCTTGTTCCAGACATATGATTGAAACAACTACTGTCCAAAAATCAAAAGTCGTTATGAGTTTCTTTTTCACAATAAAGAGCCATGAACAACTTACTGTCATCATCATTTTCCTCTACAAAGCTTGTTTGGTTATTCTCATCCTTTTGTTTTTGCTAACAATAAGCTTCTTTATGACCTGATTTTTTGCAGTAGTTACACAGAATTGTCATAGTCTGCTTCTCTTCATTTGATCCTCCTCTATTTTGATTTCTTCCTTGGCCTCTTCCATGACCTCTTCCTCAAAAATCAACTCGGTCTCTTTCATGATTTGCAAAGTTTTCTAACTTATCTTTCTGATGAGTGGACTCCCCCTTCACATGAAATAACCTTTTCTTCATTTTTTTCATGTGATCTTAGGAGCCTCTTTTCATGAGTTTGCAAATAGCTCATTAGTTCATTAAAAGTATAATCAGATGAAATTCTTCAAATGCAGCAACAACATGTTCAAACTTTAAAGTAAGACTCCTTAAGCCTTTTGTTACAACAGTTTCTTCAGATATACTTTCACCATAAGACTTCATTTGATTAACAAGAGAAGAAACTCTAGACAAATAAGTTTGAACATATTCATTACTTTTCATAAAAAGAGTTTCAAAGTCACAACGGTAAGTTTGCAATTTTACCGTAATCACCTTAGTTGAATATTGAAATTTCTTCTTCAAAATCTTTCAGACATGCGAAGATGTAGTTGTTATTGCAATTCTTGAAAAAACTGTGTCATGAAATGCTTGTTGAATCAGGAGTAACGCTTTGGCGTCCTTCTTTTTGATCTCTTTCAATTTCTCTGTCTCTTCATCAGAGTCTGCTTGATCCACGAAGCCTACTTCAACCAACCCTCAATCTCCCTATGATTTGAAAAGAGTTTTCATTTTTATATTCCAAAACTCATATTTTTCACCAATAAAATTTGACATGAATTGCTGCGAAGATGATGAAATATTATTTACTGTCATTTTTCTTTTGCTCTAACACTTTCTCTGTTGTATCACTTAAATATTCAGTTGATATAAGTCTCACGATTAAGTCAATTTAAAGAAAGGAACCTGACTCTGATACTAGATTTGTTAGAAAGAAAAATGAAATCAGAGGAAAAGTGAATAGAATAGAGAGCAGAAAAGATAAAGAACTATTGCAAATTTCTATTTAATTAGATGCTTTATGAAAGGAACAAGTCTACCCATAAATAGGTTTACAGTAAAATTGAAATACTAAGATCTAGGTCCACTAACCCACTGATTACTAATTAACTATTAATTTGCCACAATATCTAAACTTACTTACATAAAGGAAACTAACAAACAAACTCATGAAGACTTGGTCAAGTAGCTTTTGAATCACTTTTCAACACAAAATATGTAGTGTATAGATTGAGTATATAACAATTCTAATTTTTAAAATTTTTCTTATATATGATTTTCAAATTGAAACCATAGAACAAAAAATATCTAGAATTTTTGTTTGAAGAAAATCCCCCTAAAACACAAAATCAGTAATTGAAAATCGTGAATGAAAAAACTTTCGCACGAAATATAGTGAAAATACACACAATTAAAGTAATAATAACTATAGGAAGAGAGAAATCGAATAAATTGGAGAGAGATGGAGATGAGTATCATATTTTTGAGACAAGAATGTGTAGAGAGAATTATGAATTTCTTTTCCTTGAAAAATTAAAAGATGTGCTCTCAACAATTCCCTAAAATATAGTAAGACGTTAATTAGTTGTATTACTTATAAGTTTTCACAAATGAAAAATTAATACACACCCCTTTTTTACATTCTAAATACAATAAATACAGGATAAAATAAATAAATATTAATTTAATACATAATAGTTCTAATATGTTAAAATTTGTAACTAAAATCTTATTTTAAAAATTATTATAAAGTACATTTATGACTAGTAATATAAGTTTTTAAATATTGTTGTGATATTCTCAGAAAAAATTATTCATGTATTATTTTTCGTATAACTTATACAACGTTTGGTAGATAGATAGGAAATAAAATTTTCACGTATAAAATTAATACGAAGTTTGATTGATATAAGCTATTCACGTATAAAATTAATATGACGTTTGATTGACAATTTAGAAACCCGCACAACTAATACATGTACAGGTTATGAGAGAGTTTATGCATTATGTTATGCTATATAGAAGGTGAAATAACAAATTAATGAATAACTAATCCCTACATAAAATAATGCATAATTCATTCATAGCTAATTCATATATTATTAATATTCGCATAACTTTAACCAGCTACCAAATGATCCCTTAGGGGTGCACATCTGTCAGTTCAATTCGATTTTATGTATTAGTGTTTCAATTTATTGATTTTCGATTTGTGAACATGCTGAATCGATAATCAAACCAAATAAGATGTTTATTATCAATTTTGATTAATTGATTTTGTGTTCTTAATAGTTTGATTTTTTGTTTAACCGATAAGAGAATGCTTATATGATTCTATATACACGATGTTCATAAAAATAGAAATAGTAGCAATAATAGAAGTCTAACACAAGTTTCTATATTGATCACTTTATTTAAGACATAATTATTAGAATTCCTTCTAAAAACTCATGCTATAAATTGAGGAAACAACATTAATTGTCTGTATGTGACGACTCTGTGTTACAATCAAATCTAAATTGAGAAGAGAGAAGGTAATAGTAGTTTGTGTCGAGAAGAGAGAAGGTATCACAATAGAGAGAGAAAGAGGTTCTTTGTGTTGCATACTTCCGAAAGTAATACCAATATTTTAAAAATAAGATTTATAAAATGTTAAAGTCACTATTATATAATGAGTAAAATATAATTTTAATACTTCTATTGGGTTATTTGTTTAACCATAATTTTAATATAATCTTATTGGGTTATTTGTTTAACCATTAATCAAAATTATAAAATAAAAAATCGAGAACAACCCAATAAAAACATTTTTAAAAATCCTTTAAAACTGTTAACCCTGATAAATGAATATTTTTTTTATTTTTTCTATTATAAATGGTTTTTTCACACGGGCCTTCGTTTTTTTTTTTTTTTTAACTGAAGAAGCTTCACTACACTGAGGAGTCGGAGAACCGCGTGCTCGAACTAAACGCGTTCAATATAAACCCTATTGCCTCATCATTTTGGTCCTCCTTCATCCCTCAAATCGTCGTCTTCGCGTCCGCCTTCTCCTTCGTTTGCCATCTCCGGTTCGTTCTTTGTTTTCCTTCTGAATTCTTCTTGATTTTGATTTGGTTCTCCTTGTTGATTAATTAGTTATTTTTCTCTAATTTTGTTTGTGAAAAAAAAGTATTTATTGTTCTCGCTAGGGTTCCGTCACCATGATTTGTTACTCTTTTAGCTCTTTCAAATTCTAGTGTTTTGTTATTGCCCTCTGTGTCCTTTGCGCAATTCTTTTTGAACCGGTATTTCTGAGGCTTTTGATATGGAACAGGTTTTGTATTGCACACCAGATGTCTGTTAGCATCAGCCACAAACATCACTATTTTGTTTGGGCTGCGTTGAATCGAAGAAGACATTGGTGCTCTGGGAAGATATTGTTTAGGCATTGGACTTGACAGTTGTTGAGGCTCTTGGTGTATTAGTCTGTATACTCTGTTACTTTCTTTAGTTAAAATTTGCTTCACTGAGACCTACTAGTGCTGTATTTTTTTCATTTTATTTGGCTGTGCGGTTTTTTACCATTTCCAATGGCAAAGCTTCCTCCAGGGTTTCGCTTTCACCCTACTGATGTTGAGCTGATAATGTACTATCTAAAGCGGAAGATCATGGGGAAAAAGATCATTTTTGAAGCCATATCGGAACTCAACATTTACAAGTTCTCCCCATGGGATCTTCCAGGTATATATGTCATACTCTTTGGTAGTCTTGATATGTGCATATAAATGATATGTTCTTTAACCTGAAGTATGTCTTTATACAGAAAACTAGGGCTGCGTATTGTTCAGTTCTATTTTGTAGTTTATCGGTTTGACTTATTGGTTATCGGTTTGTAGACATGCTAAACCGTTGTAGAACCATCAAGATATTGACTTATCGGTTATTGATCGTTATCGATTCAGTTATCGGTTTAACCGTTAAGATTTGACATAAAAAATCATTGATAATTACTCAGAAACAAGGTGACAAAGCAAATGAACCATGCATATGAGTTCACATATTGCATCTTGCTCAAAAATAAACATTTTTACATTGTAGAATAACCAAGAATTTGAGACAACCAAAAATAAAAGTAGGAAACTAAACTTTAAGTCAAGGACTTTATGTACAAAATGTTATAAATATAATTGTTTAATTTACTATCGGGTTAACGGTTAATCCGTTAAGAAAAAATCTCGAATCATTAAGAATCGATAACAAATAAATCAAAATTGTTATCAAAATCGCTAAATCAATAACCAATGAATAATAAATCAATAACTTTTTTTTGGTTCGGGTTATGAGTTTGGTTTTGAACAACCCTACAGAAAACACGCTTTTATGTACATCTATTACCTAAGTTGCTCGGACTCGGGTACGGGTGTCCGATACGGGTGTGGATCTAGAGGTCGGATCCTTTATGAGCTAATTTTTAAGATTTGGGAATATGAATCCATGCATGGATACGGGTGCAGGGATTGGCCTAAAAATAATTAAAATATCTAAAAATAGAGTTATAAAACCTAAATTATGAGATATTATGTGGAGAACTTGAGGAGAATCCCGGAAGGAGATTAAAGGTAAAGGAGTGACATAGAAATTTCTATATAAAAGGTATTCCATTTTTTTCAATTTCACTTTAGCTTTTGTATTGATTACACACTTTCCCCATCGATTTTGGTCAAAGTATCCAAAACTAGTTGACCAAATTGGACAAGGATCCCACACCATCACCCATGTCGTGTCGACACGGGTGCGGCACCAAAAGATGGTATGCGTAATCTTCATCTCCAATTATGTGAATAGAATCTATAATCATAAGAACATTTATTCTTATTTGCCGATAGGACATGATAAGGCCTATGACATACTAGAAAATGTCTCATAAAATAACTCGCTGTTTATATCACAATGCTCGAAGGTATTCACATGATAGTTTTTTAAGCAACTTTTTTGGTGTGTTTTATGTTAAAGTTTTGGGGTAAGTTCCTTTAAAACTAAACTCGCAGGGATTTTAAGAACCCAAACTTCTTATAATTAATCTGTTTGTTGATATGCATTTTTCTTTAGGTTACAACATAACTATCCTTTCTAATGTATCTTGATTCAAAACACTTGTCTTTCATTAATGTTATTACATCAATTACATTTACACAAATTCTTATGCATCTGTTCAATGTAATTGACATGGTATTATAGTGCAATGGACGTTCGTAGAAACTAGTTTTAGAGAAAAAATGGAATACCCTTACGACAAACTTATTATATGATTCTTTAGAGTGTAGGGGTATATGAAACTTCCATCTATCGTGGTACTACTTTTAGTTTTATCTATAATCTATGTTGAATTCCTAAAGTGGCGTAAGGATTTCACTGATTAAATTCATTTTTTCTCCTTATTACTGTTCAAATACTCAAACAGTTATCTTCTTTCTGGTGAAAGAATGCTCTAAGCCTGTTTGGCTTTCTATACAATATCTTCTTTGTAGCATGAAGGCTTCTTGTGTTTTATTCTGCTATGGATTTAGTTCTGCTTATCTGTGCCTGTTCATTTGTTCATAATGTTTGTATTTCTTTCTTCCAGATGAATGTTCCTACAAAAGTAAAGATCTTGAATGGTATTTCTTTTGCCCAAGTGAGAGAAAGTATGCAAGTGGATTCAGGAAGAAACGCACTACTGAAACTGGATTCTGGAAAGTTACTGGCATGGATAGACGTGTTCTTTATGATGAAAAGTTTGTTGGATCGGTTAAGACTTTGGTTTTTCACCAAGGTAAAGCACCACGAGTGCAGAGAAGTGATTGGGTTATTCACGAGTATAGATTTGAAGATAAAGATATGGCAGATGCTGGGTTTTCTTTGGTACCTTTTAACTCTCATCTTGGTTAAATTTGTGCGTGATACTTTTATTAAGCTCTGTCTATTTATATTCTTACTGGCATATCTGATATCCCTATGACATACCCTGCTACTTTCCTCTTTGATTTTTGTGCTTGCATGTGAGTTGGGGTAGTCGTATGCAGTTTCAAATTTTTGAGAAACTTAATTAGAACATCATGCCCAATAATCGGAATTGTGCATTCTTGGGTTGGTGCGAGGGATATGGTCTGGATGATATATTCTGTATCTTGTTCAGTGTTTTTCCTGTACTTCTTGACATAATGAGTTTTTCCCTGCTTGATATTACAAGTTTTTCCCTCTACTTCTTGATATTACACATTTTTCTTTCTTTGTGGGAAGTGTCCAAAATTTGAATCCTTTTGTAGTTTACATCCTAGTTTTCTGTCCTCTCCTTTTTGTGTTACTTTTTAGCCTTATTTGGTTATTAAGACTAGTTTCTTTGCACATGCGTTTCACATGTATTTCATCTCATTTTTATGTAATTTATATACCAAAATAGTTACACCCTCTGTCCCAATTTATATACCAAAATAGTTACACCCTCTGTCCCAATTTATATCACTTACTTTCATTTTTAGTCCGTCCAAAAAAGAATGACACATTTCTATATTAAGTAACAATTTAACTTTAAAGTGTCCATTTTACCCTTAATGAAATGATTTATAGCCACACAAATTTTTATCATTCATTTTAGACCACAAGTTTTAAGTCTTCCTTTCTTTCTTAAACTTCGTGCTGTGTCAAACTACTTCACATAAAATGGGACAGAGGGAGTAGTAATTTTTAATTCGCATACATAGTCCAGAAACATTTGATTTAGTTATAAATTAAAATTTCAATATACCAAAAGCCAACATTGCCGCCATTAAGACCATTGATGAATAAAGTCAAAAAGGCTTACTCTCTGGCCAACTTTGTTCTTGTTCTTCTAGTTATCACACTATCGATTGGACTGTGGTATGTCTTCCTTTTGAAGTTTGATTGCTCTAATAGGCGATGCTGAAAACAACATTTGTTGATCCTCTTTATTTTCTCAATATCCTTCAGCCATAACAATATCAATTGCGCCTTTGACATAGTATTCTTCTCAAGGTTGATTGCAACAACCCCAATAACATGCCCAGTGTAATAAGTGGGGGTTTGGGGAGGTAAGATGTACGCAAATCTTACCCCTATCTTTTCAAGTTGGAGATGTTGTTTTCGATAGGCCCTCATATCAAAAAGAAGTTATTTAAAGCAGAGTTGCAATAAAAATATGATAGCAAAATATCAAACATACAAAACAAATGAAAGAACAACATATAACAGAACACATTGAAGAAAAAGAAACTACGCAATTACTAAATACTACTACTAATAAGACTGCAAGGAGATGGGACTATCCCCTTGTCTCTCCCTCCTAAAGGGCGACAATACTCGGCTACCTACTAATCTTTTACCATAATCTTTGACCTCCACACCTTCTTATGGTCATGTCCTAAATAAGCTGAAGTTGTGTTGTATTCTATCTAATTACCTCCCCTGTTCTTCTTCAACCCTACCTTTACCTTTTCTAACTCCTACAACTAACCTCTCACACCTCCTTACTAGCGCATCTTCTCTTCACATGTCCGAACCATCTCAAACTTGCTTCTCTCATCTTGTCCACCATAGAGGTCACTCCCACATCCTCATATAAATTCATTCCTAATCATATCTCTTCTAGTATGTTCACAAATTCATTTGAGCATCTTTATCTCTACTACACATCTTTTGAACCTGTCAACACTCAACCTTATACACCAGTGTTGGTCTAACCACCACTTGTAGAACTTACCATTAAGCCTTGGCGACATTCTTTTCGCACAATACTTCGGATGCAAACCTCAATTTTACCCACCTCTCTCCAATACAATTTGTGATATCATCATCGATCTCCAAGTCTCCTTAGATTATGGACCCAAGATACTTGAAGCTTCCTCTCTTGGATATGACTTATGCATCGATCTTCATTTCCACCTCCGCCTCATGTTGTCACGTCACTGAACTTACACTTCATGTACTTTTTTTAGTCCAAATTATCATGAAACCTCAAGACTCTAGGATCTATCTTCAAATTTTGAGTCTACCGTTAACTCCTCTATGCATATAGTCAATCAATACTATGTCATCTGCGAATAACATACATCACAACCTACCCTTGATTACACTGTGTCAATTCGTCCATCAGTAAGGCAAATAGGAATGGGTTAAGGACTTAAGGGTTGATTCTTGGTGCAACCCCATCATGATCGAAAAATGTTGAGTCACCTCCCCCTGTTCTAAATCTAGTCTTGCTCCATTGTACATGTCCTTAATTGCCCTAATATTTGTCACAGGTACACCTTTAGCCTGCAAACATCTCTAAAGGACCTTCATAGGGACTTTATCATATGTTTTTTCTAGCTCTCGTCTTGTCCTTATATTGCTCCAACAATCTCCTTACTGGATGGACGATCTTTGTAGTTGATCGCCTCGGTATGAAATCTGAATTGGTTTTCCGAGATACACCCCTCCTTCTCATCATCATTTTAACCACCCTGTCCCTAACTTCCATAGTATGACCTATTAGCTTGATGCCCCTATAGTTGTTGCAATTCTGAATACCGCCCTTGTTTTTGTATAACAACATTGTACTCCAAGTCCATTCTTCTGGCATTTTGGCCATCCTAAAAATGACATTAAATAACTCAGTCAACCACTCCATACCTTCTTTGCTTGCATTCTTTGAAAACTTCACCGAGATCTCATAAGGCCCAGTCGCTCTTCTCCTCATCTTGTAGATAGCCCTCTTAACCTCTGCAACCTTTATGCACATATAGTACCCAAAATCTCTACTATCGGAATGCTCTTACATGATATCCTTGTCTCCTTCATTCAAGAGCTTATGGAAATATGTTTGCCTTCTTCGTCTAATGTCTGCTTCTTCTACCAACACTTCACCATTCTCGTCCGTGAGGCACTTCACATGATTGTACTTCCCTGAAATATTCAAGCTTTGCCTTTTTTGGTTGATTTAATCTACATGCCATGCGCAAAATCATCGGCTTCATCATATACACCTTTGAGTGATATTTATATATCAATTAGTGTTGAGAGATCAAATCTCATTAGTGATTGTGAAGGTGGAATTGCATAACGAGTCCTTTATCTACTGAATGTCGTCAAGTAAGAATAAATTAGGGAAAATGTCCTAACATGCCCATGCACTATTCAAAATTACTCAAATCTCTTTTTTTTTTCAATATGATCTTAGAGCTTGATATCTTCCCCAGACACCATGGTCCTTTCTTTACATTAGCGTTATCACAACGAGGAGATTTCTTTCTCTCTTGATTTAACTAAATGGAACTTAGATAAAGGTAACTTAGATTCAACCAAAAAATATTTGCAAGATGTCGAAACAAGTTTAAATAGGACTTAAATAAAGAGGAAAGTGCAGAAGGAATTAATTCATTTATCCAAATGATGAGACTCATATTGTTCCTTTGTCCTATATTTCCCAAAATTTTATTTTTTTTGAGACAAGTAACAGTTCTATTCAATAAAAACTTAGCCCCCCCCCAAAAAAAAAAAGGTGCTAAGTTGGAAACTTTACAAGCATAGAAAAGGTACTTATACCCCTGCCCAAAACCCTATACAATTAGATATTACCAATTTAATATACTTACTCTCCTACTTCCCCCCACATATTCTGTTTATACCAAAAAAAAGAACAAGCCAAGATAATTCATCCTAATTTTCTCGATAGAACTGCCTGCGCCTTCAAAATGTCTACCATTCCTTTCCTTCCACACTGTCCACCAAATGCAAGCAGGAATGATCTTCCACCAGTCCTCCTCCCCACCTCTATTCCCAATACTCCACCAATTGTTCAACAATGCCAAAGTAGAACTAGGTATTACCCAAGTTATTCCCAAAATACAAAAGAACATGTGCCACAGATTTATAGTTGTCTTGCAGTGTAGGAATAAGTGTTCATTGTTTTCACCCTCTTGTTCACACAAAAGAGAACAAATCTGAAGACCTCTTCTTTGTAGCTTATCTTGAGTTAGGCAAGCTTTCCTAATCACCAACCAGACAAAGAATGACACCTTCATAGGGATATTTACTTTCCAGACTTGTTTCCAAGGCCAATTCTCCTTTACTGGACCTCTTTGATTAATCTGGCAGTACACTGATTTTACTAAGTAGGCCCCTTTACTGTTTAGTTTCCACTTGAGCCTGTCAGTAGAATCTGTGCATCCACCAAAAGTTCCCAATATCTGAAGCAGTGTGACAAAGCTCTCTACTTCCTAGTCATTGAGAGCTCTTCTAAAGATTAGATTCCACCCTTGTTGGCTCCACATTTGGTTGATCATGTCATGTTGTTGGAGACTTATAGAATAAAGAATTGGAAACATAGACTTCAGATTACTCTGCCCAATCCAGTGATCAGCCCAAAAATTCGTTTTTCTTCCATCTCTCACAATGATCTCCACATTTTTCCAGAAGTCTTGCCATTGGTTTTTGATAGTTCTCCACACACTGCTACCGTAGGGACTATTAACTTCATTTGTGGTCCACTGGTTCAGCTGTGCACTATCCTTATTATTGAACCTCCAATGCCATTTTTGTAGCAAACTTCTATTATGCAGGCTCAAGTTCTTTATGCCCAAACCGCCATGTTTCTTGCTCAAGGTTATAACTTCCCATTTAACTAGATTACTATTTTTCTTCTCTTTGTTGCCTTGCCAAAGAAAATCTCTTCTCAGTCTTTCAATTCTTTTTTTGACCCCTTTGGATAATGAAAAGATAGACATTATTATGTACGTAGGAAGAGCATCTAAAACTGAATTTATGAGAGTCAGTCTCCCACTTAGGGAAAGATATTGAGATTTCCACCGTGACAATTGTCACACCTTTCTATAACATCATTCCAAATTTCTACAGAACAACTTTTAGCTCCCAAAGGCATCCCCAAATAAGTTGTAGGAAGAGCATCATTGACTGGATAAAGAAAGCTTTTTTGCCCGTTAACATGTAAACCTGACAAAGCTTCAAAAATAGTCAAGATGGCTCTGAGATGTCTCATTTGTACCACATCAGCTTCACAAAATACTAGAGAGTCATCGGCATACAAAAGATGAGATATTTCCATTCCTTCAATGGCATTTGATTGAGATCCAAAGTCTTTAATCCAACCATTCAACTGTGCGACCTTAATCATATGATTAAGTGCTTCCACGACTATCAAGAATAGAAAAGGTGACAAAGGATCACGTTGTCTAAGCCCCCTTTGAGATTGAAAAAAACCTTCAGGCCCACCATTAATCAATACTGAGAATTTGACATTAGAAATGCAAAATCTTATCCAGTTTATCCATTTGTTACCCAAACCCATGTCTTTAAGGATTTTCAACTAGAACTCCCAATTGACATGATCATAAGCCTTCTCAATGTCCAACTTGCATAGAATCCCCGGCCTTTTGGGTTTGACTCTAGAATCAACCAACTCATTAGCCAATACTACAGCATCCATAATCTGTCTCCCCTGGAGAAAAGCCATTTGATGCACATCGACTAGCTTTCCCATCACTGATTTCATCCTTTCTGATAAGAGCTTGGACTTAATCTTATAGACCCCTCCAATGAGACTAATGGGTCTAAAATCTTTTAACTCTTCAGCACCGTCCACTGCACACAAGTTGACAACTTTAAAGACCTCTGCCTCTGTAAAGGGTCTTTGTAACCATTCACTTTCTTCATCATTGATTTTAGAGCAATCTGAGAATTCAAATGAAGGCCTCCAAGTTTCTGTTTCTGCATATAACTTCTTGTAAAAATCCACCATGGTTCTTTTAATCGTAGGAATTTGCACTACTTCTTCATCCCCAACTTTCAACCTGTCTATGGTATTATATCTTTTATGACATTCTCTGAAAGAATTTAGTGTTCTTATCCCCTTGTTTAAGCCACAACACTCTTGATTTTTGTCTCCAATTCGCCGCCTCATTTTTGGCAAGTTCTTCCAGTTCCACCATTATTGTTGTTCTGATCATCATCTCATCTTCATTAAGTTGTCTAGTGTCTTGTATTTGATCCAGCTCAATTAACTCATTCAGCAGACTATTCTTCTTTTTAACCAACTCCCCGAAGTTTGTTCTACTCCATTCCTTGAGCTTGTTCTTTAGCAATTTGAGCTTATTGGCTAACTGAAAATCAGGAAAACCTTGAACCACAAATTCAGACCACCATTTCTGGATCAGACCTTTGAAACCATCCACCCCTAACCACCAATTTTCAAATTTGAAGTAAGACTTCTTGTTCCAATTTCCACAATCTAAGGAAATTGGAGAATGATCAGAATTGGCTCCAGGTAGAATTCTTTTGCAATCTTTGAAAGCTTCGTCCCAATCATTGGAGAAAAGAAATCTGTCAAGTCTAGCCGCGCAATAGTGATTACTTCCCCTGAACCATGTGAATTTTCCTCCTGAGGATCATGCAGCCCCATTTCAGAGAAATATCTCATTATATTAGTAATTCTTGAGCAATTTCTCCTCATGTGTCTGATAGTGTTAAAGTTCCCACATGCTACACAACAAACTAAATGTATGCAGTAGAATAATGACTCAATAGAACTGTTGGTAAATATATGTTCTTCCATTATGTGGATTTCCTATTCTTTATCTATTTTTTTTGGTTTTAATGGTATCTCGATAAGCTAAAGCATTTGAACCTCAACTACTCCAAATGGTTAATTATCACTCCAAAACTTTAGCCAAATGCCATATCTTAAGAAGTTGAGCAACTGTAAGAACTGGGTAACAGTTCATGAGTGACTAGGAACTCTTACAAGGCTTCGGTACTTGAATTTGCTCACTACTTAAAGCTAGGGAGCCTTTCAGATACCATCCACCTTGCGTTTTTGGAAATTTTTCTTCTCTGGGATTGCACAAAACTTGGAAGTTTTCCTCAAATCATAGGCTTAATGCCAAAGCTTTCAAAACTTCACTTGGGAAGGGACTGTAATTATAGATCTACCTGAGTCCATCATAAGTTTTAGTGGCCTTGTGTCCATAAACTTCTATTGACTTACAACATTTGTGGTTTTAGATGTCTCAGGACTTGGCTACCGTTTGTCCATAGATTTAGTTGAAACTTGGAAAAAAAAGAGCTTTTGAAGTTGTGTTGAAAAATAGTTTTTGGAACTTGAAATTGTGTTTGGACGTGCATTGTTACTTCAAAAATATTTGAAGTATTGTGACTGGACGTGAAATTTTTTTGAAGATAAATTTTCCAAACCTGACCAAATTTCATGAACAAATAATGTGTTCAATTTTTTTTGAAAATCTACTCCCAAAACCTATGACCAAACAAGAACTTAATCTCTTTGGCTATTCAAAACTCGAGCTTGCCAAAACCTCAGCCAATTGGAAACTTTAGAAGAACTTGTTGATGGAACTGCAACTATCAAGTATTGCGGATTTTATACTTAAAGTATTTTCATTTGAAATCCATAGAATTGAAATTTTTTTGAGTAACACGTGAGAGGATTCATTTTCATAAAACAAAATTGGAAAGAAAATTTTGTTTCATTATACAAATATGAACAAAAGTCTTTGCCAATTTATCTATTATGACGCAGAAGTGGCAGAATCCTAAATTTTGAGAAATTATTTTTACTCCTATCTATGGTGTCAACCACTGATCTAAAGCATTCCATAAAACAATTAAATTTGTCCAGTTCTCTTTTTGTTGTTCAAAATCAGTTAACATTTCAGCACAAAAGAACATGAAAACTAGCACAGAGAGTGAGAAACAAAGAAACAAGAAAAAAAAAACCTAACAAAAAATTCAATACCGCAGATTCCATTGACGAAGTGAACCATAACTAGAGACATTTTAAAACAAAACCAAAGTACATGCTAGAATAGTAGCACATGAGGCAAAATACAAAACTGGAATGTACTATGGTTATGGAAGAAAGCATAAGAGAATTTATATCAACCATAAAAACAGAGACAACCCTTCGCGTGAACCTATTAGGTGTTAGTTTTCCTTAAATGCGATATTTAAGTCTCCTAAAAAGAGTATTTATGTAATTCAGCTTTTTTGAGGTTCGTGTTTTTAATGTACTATATAGATTTAGATTAGATGACTGAATTTGAATATACATCTTAATATTAAGATGTGTATTAAGATTAAGATGTATTAATCTGAATGCATATTTGGATATATGATGTTATATTAAGATATAAATACTAAATGATTAAAGATTGTTTGTTTTCTCAACATTTGAATACGTAAAACTTGTTTTTATCGAATAGTTTATAACATAAAATTCGTATAAAATACAAAATGATCTAAAAATTATATCAACAAAATATTTTTAAAATGTTATATGATGGCTGGTGTTGGCAAATGGCAATGGCTAATGGTGGTTGTTGTTGGTGTTCACTAGGGTTCGTGGTGGCTTAGGGTTTCTACTAGGGTCTAGGGGTCGTGGTGGTGGTAGTGAGTATGTAGTAGCTAGTGGTGATGGTGACAGATAGTAGTGGTTAATGGTGGTATTTGATGGTGGTGGAGATGACTGATGTGTGGTTGATAATGATAACTAATGGTGGTGGAGATGAATGATAGTGGTGATTGACGATATATAGTGGTGGTTGATGGATGTGATTGTCGGTAGGATTGGTGGTTATTGTGGTAATGGTGGTTGGTGGTGATGATGGTAAAAGGTGGCTAGTAGTGGTAACAACTGATTGTGGTGATTAGTGGTGTTGGTGGTGGCGGCGGCTAAGGGTAGTTGTTGTGATTGTGGATAAAGATGGTGGTTGTGGGTAGTGTTAGTTGATAATGGTGGGTTGTGGCGATGATTACCAGTGAAAGTGGATTAAGTACTGGTGAAATGTCATCTTTACATAAATCCTTGAGTGCGTAGCTTTTTAGAGATAAGATTTTGTTGTAGATCTTAATTATTCTATCTGTTCAGACTCATTAAGAAGTTGTAAAAGAAAAAATCCAAAAATACCTAGTGATTGAGATTTGAATGATTAAGATTCCGATTTAAAAAACAAATGCATGTAATTACTAAGATTGAAATAATTGAAATTTAAACCTTCATTAAGTGCAAATAATAAGGCCTTGCCGTCTTAAAATTAATGCTTGCAATTGTCTTCAATTGATTTGTAAGTTCTTATTGTGGCACATTGCGGTTATGCTTGGATACTAGATTTGGAACTGCAAAAAACAATGCAATTGAGGCAACATCTAGAAAATGGCTATCTTATGATGCCTAGAGGTTTTTGGATGTAATTAAGGTATGAAGAATCTTTTGCAACGAGTGGGGTAGGACATATGGGTGCTCTGTCACACACCATGTACCGACCCCACTATAAAAGAATAATCTCACCCTTGGCAAAACCAGCTGGAATAACGTAATCCACATTAATATTGCTTAATCTTCGTCATTTGATTCACAGGCTAGGTTGTTCCTTTTTTTTTTAATAATGTGAATAATACTGAAGTGTTGTAATGTAAATAATAATAGAGGAATTATTATGCCGGCAAAAACAATACAAGAAATGTTATGTAGGGATTACCTACTTGAAGGGTACTTTTGTCTTTAAGTACTTTTTTCCCTGCATTATTTTAGTGCATGTTCATATTCCACTTTTGCATAAGATGATGCACCTTATTAAAAAAAAAGATGATGCATAACTTATCACATCACCAAATATTGATATTATTTAATACTGCAATCAAACAGAGTCTCCTCTTTTCCAGGAGCAATTCATAATTCAAACCTACCAACATTCAGTCAATTTGATCCGGACACGCCACATTCACAGTATTATGCACATGTTAAGGCTAAATAATATCAAAAGTACCAAGTCAACGACTCCACAACTACTATATGGGTTCCAAGTTACATTAGTACTAACATTAACCGCAAACATACAGATAATCTCTAGGAACATAAAATTAGAGTTGAATTACAAAAATAGGCCAAAATAGTCTATAGTTAAGGCAAATAAGGATCCAGGTGAAGCAAGTATAGGGATTATGGGATCCGTCTTCAGCTTTACCTGTCAATCTTGCTGAACCGAAGTGTCAGCCTCAACTAGTATCTATACAAAAGGAAGGGAGAGGGGTCAGTCACGCCCGACTGAATGAGATAATAATGTCAAATTATAGCATTTTATTTAGGATAAGCATAATTAAGAAAATCATGTATTAAGTAGAATCAGGATATGGTACACAAAAACAGTCCAATGTTTCTTTCTAAGGATTATTTCGTTGTAGTTCATATTCATGTTCAAGTTGGAAAAAATATTCTTTTTCTTGTTATTGTGGAAACAGAGGGATGGCAAAGGTCCGTAGGAGCTCAGAATCATCGATAATCTCATTTACAAGCGATAATCTCATTTACAAGCAATAAGCATGAAAACTATAATATCAATTGGTCAAACTATCATGATTTAACATTTTCCAAAATCATATTTCATAACTCATATCTATTTCATAAAAGAAATTTAGTTCTAACTCTCCCTACAAGTTAGGGTAATGCTCCTATCTCAGTAGAGCTTATTAAACTGTATATTGAGGAGAAAGAGTTGAATTTTATATCATATCTCTATATAGTGGGATGTTCTTAAGCCAGCGTTTTGAAAGGCGAGCGCCTCCTCGCCTATTGCTGGCGAGGCCAGATCAAAAAGGCGAGTGGCGACGCGATGAGGCGACAAGGGCGTCACCTTTTTTTTTTAAGGCCTGCTTTAATAATTAAAAGGCAATATTAGGGGGGTTTATTTGGTGTTTTGGCTAACCTGCGAGGCTGCAACTCTCTTCTCTCCTTCGTGACTCTCTTCTACTTCGAGACTCTTCTTCTCTCTTGTTCTTTCTTCTTCAGTTTGAGATATCAGCTGCTCAGAAACTTAATTAGTCAATAAAAAAAAGGGCACCACAAGTGAACATAAGCAAACCCATGATTTGACATGACACTAAGATTTTAAAAATAATGGCTGAAGGTACGTTTTCAGCTCCTTTTTTTTTTCTTCTGCTCTTCGCTTCTTCTTCTTCTTCTGCTCCTCTTCTTCTTCTTTCATTTTTTTCTTCTGCTCTTCTCTTCTTCTTCTTCTTCTGCTCCTCTTCTTCTTCTTTCATATGCATTCAGAGTGTGCAGTGTGCAGTCTCTGTTTCTTTATGCTCTATTTTTTATTTATGGAGCTACTGACTGCAATCTGCCTATATTTTTTTTAATTTTTTTTTTAATCCTTCTATATTTATTTCTGCCCTACTCAATTTAGTTTTATACTAATTGATATAATATTTATTTGTCCGTAAATAGTGATTTCAATGGCGTCTTTTACTATTGAGATTTTGCATATTTATATATGCAATTAAATATTTTAAGTTTTTGGTATTAATTGGCGCCTCAATTCAAAAAGGCTCGCGGCGAGGCAGACCTTTGTCGCCTTTTGCCGTCCAAAATACTGTCTTAAGCTAACCCGATATACTTTCTGACACTATGGATTCACCATAGCCATTAGACCCCTTTAGCTAGGTTCCCATTTAGAGTACAAGTGTGATAAAAGCAGGGAGTGCTAGTTCTTTCCTACTAGTGGGGTACAAAATATCACACTAGCTGTACCAGGCCTAACGCTCCTAATGTTAAGTAATGAAGATTTGGCAAAGTTGATTCCTAAACATTTCTTTTATAGCACAATATATTTGTCTTCGGACTTCCTTTCATTGTCAAGAATCAAATCCAATATTACAGGGAAGCTCATAATTAAGCACATTCAAATCATATCATATATATGTATGTTGATACACACACTATTCTTTATCTACATGCTAATAAATCAACTTTAGTTCAGCTGTTTTAATGCAAGAAAACAAGCTTCAAACGTGCTATAGTTGAAAATCAACTATGGAAGAGTTATCACACATGGAACTCTTTGCCAACAACTCTCATCTTTCTTCCAACAATTGTGTTGTTGAAGTATCAATAATCTAAATTTACAATATAACATTTGGGTATGAATTCTCCCTTAACTTATGAACTTTAAATTGTTCTAGTGATAGAAGTGATAGTTCCTGTCTTCCCAATACCCATTCACTCGATTCTTTAAGCTACACATTATCGCAAAATTTTTGGTTATTGATATGGGTTCCCATTATCTTTTTCTTGGCAGCTTTGGAAAATCCATCTCACTGTAAGCTTCTGTCACTGGAACCGGCATTGCTGGCCTTTTATTTTGACGTCAGTTTGTTTTTTTCCTTTCAAATTTTTAGATGCTGATGTGTCCAAGCTCTTCCTTTTAGTAAAGCATCTAATGGGATAGAAGGGCCCTTTACATGGGGCACTAGTGTTATCACACAGCTATGCAAGTGATTCTGGTGTCAAATGCTTCTCTAATTTGTATTCAACTCCTCAACCTATATTTTGAAAGAAAAGCCGTGTTTCCCGAACTGTATGTTTATTGTGATGCACCATTTAAATTTTGCTGTGTTACACAGTTTTTAAACTTGATTGTTTGAAACAGAGACAATTTTAATTCAAGCTTTTCACTGTTTTCTGGATACTTGTATATGTTTAATATATCAGTCTTAGCTTTTATTATTTTCAAGCCACCGTCTTTTTAATTATTACTCATCATTATACTTCTTTTAATAGGATGCGTATGTGCTTTGCAAAGTATTTAAGAAAAGCGGACGAGGTCCCAAAAATGGAGCGCATTATGGAGCACCATTTAAGGAGGAAGATTGGGAAGATGATGAGACTCCAGCTGAACATGATCAATCCAGTATTCCTACTTTACCTCTGGTTGACGATCAAACCTGCTCAATTGTGACCTGCATGGTTGGCCCAGCAAGTGCATCTGGGTGTACTTATCCTGAACTGCACCCACCTTTTACCCAGCCTTACATACATGAAATACCTGCTGAACCTAATTCATGCAGTGTAACTCCTGTACCTGCAATGCCTGACAACCTAGGCGGCTCTGTCATTACCACCATGGTTGACGCAGGAAACAATTCTCTTTGGCCTTTAACTGAACCAGGTCCATCTTCTGCTGAGCTTTACAGTAAGAAGATTCCTCAAGATGAGGAAGATGACATCATTCAGCTCTTTGACATCATTGAAGATCCTGCTATATTGTTTGCTGGAAATGAGGATAATCTAGTGAGTATTCTCCGTTAATTTATTGAGCTTATTGAGATAAATATTAACATTTAGTTACACCATGCATGTTTATTAGTGGTATTTGTCAATCTCTTCGGTTAATAATTTCCTTTTTCTTTATTCTATATTTTTTAGTGCTGGAGTAAGAAATAGTAAATATGTATTCTGAGCATGGCTTTAACATTCTTCATATTTGAAAAGTCCAAGCACGACTGTTTTGATATATAAGTGACAAGAAATAAAGCTTTTAAAAGACTAGTTTTATGCTTATAAAAGAAATATATTAGAGCCTGGCTTTGAGAAATTGGGGCGTAAATGTGGAACAACATACCTAGTGTAATATCACAAGTGGGGCCTAGAAAGTGTAGAGTGTATGCAGACTTTACCCCTACCTTGAGGGGTAGAGTAGTTGTTTCTGATAGACCTTCAGCTCAAGGAAAAGCAAAACAAGCAGTTCTGGAAAAAAATAACAGAAGTGAATAAGCCATGACTAAATACTATATAAAGTAATTTGAAGAAATGGAGCAATAACTACCACAAAATAATACAATTTGAAGGATAAGAAGTCAAGAAACACAAGTAATAACAAAAATCAAAGGAAAAGAAACGATAAGAGTAATACTACGATTATTAGTATAGAAGGATATACGTGACAACGCTCAACTACTTACTGACCTACTACCCCAATCTATGTCCTCCATAACCTCCTATCTAATGTCATGCCCTTGGTACGTAGAAACAACGTCATGTTCTGTCTAATCACCTCTTTCTAATACTTCTTCGGCCTTTACCTCTATCTCTGTTGAAACCATCCATTGCCAACCTCTCGTACTGGGGCATCCATGCATCTTCTTTTCACATGTCCGAACTATCTTAACTTCGCTTCTCTCATCTTGTCCTCTATCGCGGCCACTCCTACATAGTCTCGAATATTTTCATTTCTAATCTTATCTCTCCTAGTGTGCCACACATCCATTAAACACCCTCATTCCTGCAATCTTCATCTTCTGGATGTGAGAGTAACACTCTCGTATAACATAGTTGGTCTAACCACCACTCTGTAGAACTTTCCTTTAAGTTGGTGGCACCTTCTTATCGCACGACTCTGGATGTGAGCCTTCACTTCTCCACCTTGCACCAATAGGCTGTGTGACATCGTCGTCAATCTCCCTATTTACTTGAATAATAGATTCAAGATACTTGAAACTTCCTCTCTTTCTGATGACTTGGTAGCAAGCCTCACTTCCTCGCCAACCTCATTTGTGACGTTGTTGAACTTTCACTTCAAGTATTCTGTCTTGGTTTTACTCAACGGAACCTTTAAGATTCTAGGGTATGTCTCCAAACCTCCAGCTTAGTGTTAATTTTATTGTGAGTCTTGTCAATCAGAACTATGCCATCCACAAATAACATACACTATGGCAACCTCACCTTGGATTTGTTGCATCAAGTCATCCATCACTAGAGAAAATAAAAACAAGCTATGAGTTGACCCTTGGTGTAATCCCTGAGAAGTGCTTCGAGTTTCCTCCTAGTGTCCTTTCCCTAGGCTTGGTTCTATCATACGTCCTTGATCGTCCTAGTGTACACCACAAGTACACCTCTAGCCTCTAAGCATCTCCATAAATGTGGAACTAATGATCTATGTATTATGTAAAAGAAAGTTTGGTATGTTATTTAGGCAAGTGACAAGCTATTACATTGCCACTTGGCAATTCTAGGACAATAACATAGTTATTTGTGACATTAAGTTGTGTGGCAAGTTACTACAAATCCATTTGGCAAATTTTAGGATAACATTTGTAATAATAATTACATCTCATTTAAATTGAAACATAAAAAATATTTAATCATGCAAATGATTTCAATAATTAAAATTTAAAATGGAAGAGGGTCAAAAATTTCCTTAACGTATTGGAAATGGTTCAAAAATGCCCTTCTTCCACCTATTGGATCAAAAATGTCTTTTCATCCACGTATTTGGATAAAAAATGCTCCCTAAAGTTACCCCTCCTTTTAACAGAAGTTGATGTGGCATAAATGAATTTTTTAATTAAATATGTGACATTATTTTTATTGGTTCACATCTAATTAATTAGATCTAATTTCATTCACAATCATACCCATTAACCCAAGTTCATTTCTAAAAGACCCAACCTTCTTCATATTTAGGAATTACCAATGGATAGAGAGATCAGTGGAAAATCACTCCACAACTTCATACGTAATACCCACAAGTTCCTCTTCATCATCGTCATAATCGTCATCTCTATCTACATCTTCAGCATTTTCACGATCATTTAACTCATCACCAAACTATAAAAAATTGGAAGCCTACTTGGAAATCTCTAGAACAGTTTTGTTCGAAGTAAACAAAGATAAACCCGATTTAAAGTTATCTCTAATCTCCACTAAATTGCTCTGAATTTCAGAAAAAATTTCAGATGGCGATTCTTGCTCCGACTGAGTTGGTGATATCAGAGCAAGAAGGGCGGTAACACCGCAGAAATGGCTGAGAATATTCCTTATGCCAGATGAATTGGAAGGGAAGATGAAGAAGTGTTGGGTATTTTAGAAAAGAGTTTGGGATAGTGGATAATGAAATTGGGTCTAATTAATTAAATGCGGACCAATAAAAATAATGCCACATATTTAATTAAAAAATTATTTATGCCACATCAATTTTAGGCTTAAATTTAACCTTAAGGACATTTTTGATCCAAATATAAGTGAATGGAAGGGCATTTTTGATCCAATAGATGGAAGAAGGGCATTTTTGAACCATTTCTAATACATTAAGGGCAATTTTGACCCTTTTCCGAATTAAAATAATTTTTTCACTACAATGAATAGTATATATATAAATTTATTTTAAAAATAAAGTAAAGTAAATAAATAATATACAAAAGTATTATTCATGAGTTTAGACAATTGAAGAATATGGATAATTTAAAAATATTTCATTGGTAAGAACAATAAATATAATTATTCATGAGATTAAAAGCCCGTTTGTATTGGCTTAAAAAAGTGAACTTTTAAATAAAAAGGGCCAAACCCATCGATGACCCCCTAAAGTTGGCACCAAGTTTCACCTAGACACCTTAAGTGGGCGATATTCATTTTAGACACCTCATGTAGGGTTTCGTTCTGTCATTTTGACACTTTTTGCTGACATGTCAAAGTGAGTGTGATACACTAAACAATAGCGCGTGAAAGGCTTAATTTAGCCATTTTTTATTTTATTTTCTCTTCTTCTTCTCCAATTTTCAAGCCACCACCTCCCACCATTTTTTCAAGCTTAAACTCCTTTAATGGAGGTCAAATTTTTTACTCAAATTCGTTTTCAAGTCATTTTTTTTCTTCTTCATTGTATTACTTTTTTAAATTTACCATCACCTTCCTCTACCTTTTTTGCCGAAAAAATGGATACCAACACCCACATTTCATATTTATTCTCTCTTTCTTTCTTCCTCTCCCTCTTCTCTTCCCACAAAACAACACTAAAAAGAAAGAAAAAGAATAAAAAAATAGTAAAAGAAAAGAATAATTTTTTAAAAAAGCACAGAAGAGATTTTGAGTGCAATGAAAAAAACGATTTCCGATTCCACCTTTTTCGCCGGAAAAAATGGATATCAACACTCATATTTTTTATTTTTTCTTTCTTTCTCCCCTTCTCTCCCTCCTCCTCCTCTCTTTTTCTCTCAAAACAACACTAAAATAGAAAGAAAAAAAAAGATCTTAAACAATTTTAAAAAACAAATTAAGGAAAAAATTAAGAAAATTATTGGGTGTAGTAGAGAAGACAACTACCATGGGGGGGGGGGAGGGGGTTAAATTGTTTTTTTTTAGAATAATATTTTTATTTTATTTACTAAATAGATTTTAAAATAATTTTTAACTTAAAATAACACATGTAATCATTTAATTGGTTGTTTGCCACGTCATCAACGAGTGAATTACACTCTCCTTCAGCTTTTTGCTTATTGTCAAAAAAAGTGTCAAAATAATATAGCGGGACCCTACATGAGGTGTCTAAGTGAAACTTGGTGCCATCTTTAGGAGGCCACCGATGGGTTTGACCAATAAAAAATAAATAGTCAAACTGAAATGACTTTTAAGTTGAAAAATAAAAAGTAGGGGCAGATCTACTTTTGGTTTTTGACTTATTTTAAGTCATTTTTTACCTTGCCAAACACTTCCCAACTTATTTTAAGTCATTTTTGACTTATTTTAAGTTATTTTTAATATTTGCCAAACACTTCTAGAAGTCTAAAACTGACTTAAAATAGGTTTGACCAACTTTTAAGCCAATCCAAACACCCTCTAAGTCAAGTGACAAGTAATTACAAAGCCATTTTGACAAATTTTAGGATTACATTTATAATAATAATAATAACAACAGTAACTCATTTAAATTGAAAAACAAAATATTAAATCATGTAGATAATTTCAATAATTAAAATTAAAAATTATTTTTCCCTACAATGACAAAATCTTACAGAAGTATTCATAAATTTACCATTCAATATATATATATATTCATAATTTAGACAATTGAAGAATGTGGATACCTAAAAATAAAAATTCATTGGGAAAAAAAGTATATATTAAAAAGAGTAATTGATAAGGATATTAAACCAAGTGACAAGGCTTATAAAAAATTATATTATTTATGTAATAATACTAAATAGTGGGTGAATTAAGATAAATAAGGAACAGAATGGTTATAATAACTATCGAATATCTGTATATATGAAAACAAGAAAGATTGATTTGTCATTTAGCCAAGCAGTGGCAATCTACTAAATTGCCGCCTAACAACCTTAGGACAATATTATTCATGAGATTAAGCCATGTGGCAAGCTATTACAAAGCCACTTAGCAAATTTTCATAGTCCTAAAGTTGCCAAGTGGCAATGTAGTATGTTCCCACTTCGCTAAATGAAAAGGCAAACTTGCATTTTTATTTATAAAAATTGTCAAGTGGCATTATAGTAGCTTGCCACTTGGCTTAATCTCATGAATAACTATACTCATTGTCGTAAAGTTGCTAAGTGGCAGTGCAATACCTTCCCACTTGGCTAAATGACGAAACAAATTTTCTTACTTTTATATTGATATATTATCCTGCACTGAAGTGTGTGGACTAGTGGTCAATAAAATGGTTGAGAACCCTAAGGTCTCAGGTTTAAAACTCAGCAAAGACATAAAACACTAAGTGATTTTTCCCATTTGTCCTAACCTAGGTGAACAGATTTACTTGGTAGGCGTTGTTGGTGGGAGGTGGTAGGTATTCCGTGGAATTAGTCGAGGTGCGCTAAAGCTGCCCGAATTCTATGGTCATAAAAAAAAGCTATATTATCCTAAAATTTGCAAGTAAATTTTTAGTAGCTTGCACTTGGCTAAATGACAAAACAAACATTCTTGCTTTTATGTTATAGATTATTTAATAATACTAAAAAGTGGATAATGTAATAAAGATAGTTAAGTTACAAAAAGGTTACACTCAAGGGTATGACCTAGCGGTCAATGACGTGGATGAGGTCTCAAGTTCAATTCTCAGAGACAAAGCACTAGGTGATTTCTTCCCGTCTGTTCTAGTCTTGGTGAACTGAGTTACCTGATTCTTGTGCTGGTGGGAGGGGGCAGGTATCCGTGGAATTAGTCGAGGTGCGTGAAAGCTGGTCTGTACGACGGTTATGAATAAAAGAACAAAAAGGTTACAATAACTATATGGCTCGTTGCCTTATATTTCATAGAAATATTTTGTTGTTTGACTTTTGTTACTGAGGAATAAAATGACAGTATTATATTTGAAATTGAAAATAGAAGTCCAAACGCTGCGACAATCATAGCAAAAATTTCAAATTTGTTGGAATGAGTAACTTCGAAAGCAGACCAGCACACTTAACTCAGTGCTGATGGATGATCGCAAGTTTATGTTGCTTGAAGCTGGTAATACAAAAATTAAACACATACAATAAAGAGAATAAGGTTGCTGACAACTTGACAAGAATGACTGTTGCAATCTGGATTTGTTCAATAATTTCATATTATATTTTAATTAACCATCTTATGCTTTATAATCTTTTTCCAGTGATTGTAAAAGGAATATGTTCCTACAAAGACCAAGCTATCTAATAGCTTTTAGAAGTAAATTAGTATAATTTCTTTTTTACTAAGATAGAAAAAGAGAAGTAAGACATCAGTTGAATTCTGTTTAAGTGATATGATCTAAATATGCTCCAACAGTTGGATCACAATACTGTCCGCGCATCGCACGGGTTCCAATACTAGTATCAATTATACTCTAGATACTATATATATGTTCTTTACTTCTTTTTATTTACCTGTGAAACTATTAAGTTGCAAGTTTCAGAAATATGAAACTTGGGCTTGTTTCATATGTCTGTCTACAATGTTCCACTCATGTTTGTAACAACTCTTTAGCCTCTAGAATCCATGAAAATCCACGTCAATTGCTATATGTTTTGATCAACCATATTATGATTAGATTTATTTTCATTTGTCTGCAGGGTACTAATGATATGAATGTTGAAGTTGCATCTCTCATTAATGGGAATGCTATGTACAACAGTCTTGGAAACCTTGACAACTGTGTAGAACTAGATCAAAGAACATTTGATCTTTCCGTATTCCAGGGAACTGACTATATTCATGACTCCATATTTCTCCAAGATGATCCCTATTTGGAGCTCAACGATCTTGAAATCCCTCTGAGTCACTCTGCTGAAACCATTGAAACGGCGCCAGTAATGATGGGCGATTTCTGTGTACCACATGGTTCTGATGTTGACATACGACAGTTCTGTTTTGGAAGCAATTCTTCAGCCAGAAGTCAGCAAATTGCAGGCCAAAATCAGCTCCATGTGCTCCCTGAACATCACATCCAGCAAGTTATTGGGTCTGATTTGGTAGGGCAAGTTTCTTCAATGTTAATTTTCTCCTTTGTTTCATGTGTACTTAATGGGTTTGTGAATATGCAGGTAAATTCTGATGCAGCTAATGTGAAACAGGGATACAATGCTGCATACACGACTGATTTAAGTTCTCACAAGCAACCAGAGAGCAGTAGATACACTGCTCAAAACCAGGAAAGAGGTAGATCTTACCATTTCTGATGACAGTTCGTGTTCCGGCAGTCATGTACTATTCATTTGTCTCACTAGTGTGAATGCAGACAACAAGTATGAGATATTGGAAATTCTTTCTCTACAATGTTCATTTATGCAAATTGGAGAATCCTGTGTGGGACATAAATAAGTTGTATTTAATCTGGTATACTTTGGACATATACAGTCAAAGTAGCTAGCTATCACTCATGACTGAAATGACCGTGCTTAGAAGATACAGTTAAGTTACTCTGTATTGTTGTCTTTAGGCGGGTTTGATCGAGTTACCATGAGTAGTGCTGTATTATGATGAGTTTGCATTAACCTCTAATATATGTTTGGTGAAGGCTGCAGGTACTTGGTGCAGTCTTTGATGTGTGCTAGATTGCTCTGTGTGATCTCATTTTATCTTAATTTTTTTGTCCTCTTGTCCTCAGGTGAGCAGCAAAGAAAGTTTTTCTATTGCATGTATGCTCATTCTGCTTCAGATTCTCTTTGTGCTGGCTTCTCCATACATGCCAAGGCTGAGGTGATTCTTTGGGTTGATGGATGCACTGACGACGCCTTGTTAGCTGTTTTGGTAGATTCTAGTACTGGTCTTACCTGCCAGTCGGCTGTTAATAAGTCCGATAAGGAAGTGTGTAAATATTGCTATGAATTTATAACTTCCTTCTGTGTTGGTATTAGTTTGGCTTTCATTTTTGTTCCTCGCTTGAAATTTGTTGGACAATTCCTTTTTGGAGTTGACTTTAGCAGTACAACCTTTTAGTAAAGAGAGCTTCAAATAAATTTTAGTGTTCAATTATCTTGGTTTTAACCTCTCTAGTCAGTTGGGTTTTGAAGCGTGCTTCTGCTTTAAAGATGTACTATTAGTTCAGTGTGGGCAAGTCAACTTTCTGATGCTTTTGGAATCTGTGCATGCTTAGTTTAGTTAACTTTGAGTTTGGCTTTATTTTCTTTTTCCCTCTGTGCTAATGGGATTTCTGATGCGTATACTCCAGCTAAGAAGAAGAAAAAGGGAAAAACTAGTTAGTAATCCAAAGTTGGATGATCTCAATATTGATGATGAGTACATAATAAGCTTGAGCTGTTATAATCCTCCCTACCCTGACAATAGTACTGTTGTTATAATCCTCCCTACCTTGACAATAGTACTGCTGCTATAACCCCACCTACCCTCACAATAGTACTATTTGCTTTCACCCGGCCAACATTCCAAACAGAATTGGACAAGGACTAATTATAATAAACAGTAAAGATTGAATTAGACATTATCTAGACTTAAAAGAGTATTATAACTTAATAGGACTAAACATAATGAAAACTCATAACCACTTTTAACGGCTACTTGACACCTATTGAGCTTGTAGTACTTCCACTTTAAGCATAGCTGTCCCTTCTTCATTTCCATTCACATCATTGCCCATCCCTTGAAGAACGTCCTTGTCCATAAGGCCGAGGCCTAAAACGTGATCTTGAGTCCTTGCAAGTCCTACCAAGTTCTTGGCTGTGGTAAAACTAATTTATAGGCTAGAGAGCTAATCTATTGTAACACTTGGTATGGGCCATAATATTTGGTTGTTAGTTTGTTAAAGTGGATAGATGAGAGTGAGACTTGTGTGTAGGGCTGTATTTTCAAGTATACCTAATCACCTGCAGAAAATATCCTATCAGATTTGTGGTTGTTAGCTAAGGAGACCATTCTTTGTTGGACCTTAGTTAGATGGAACTTCAATAACTGAGTTTTCAATTCTTTAGTTAGTAATGTTTTATCTACATGTTCATCATCACCACTACGAGGTAAATATAATAGATGAAATAGGAGGAGGCTGCCCATATAATGCCTCATATGGAGAAGTCAGTATTGCTGAGTGATGAGTGTTGTTGTACCAGGATATCAGTCATGAGAGAAATCAGAACAACATCTTAAATAGGCCTCCAAGCTCCTATTAAGCACCTTAGTTTGTCTATCTGATTAAGGATGGTACGTTGTTGAAGTTCTCAAGGTAACTCCATGAGCAGATAACAATTCCTGTCAAATCTTACTCACAAACATAGGGTCCGTATCACTCATAACGGTTTTAGGCATTATGTGTAACTTGTAGATGTTGTCCAAGAATAATTGAGCTATATTAGCAGCTGATATGGGTGTGATACCCTAATAAAATGAGCATACTTTGTCAATCTGTCTACCACCACCCATATTACTGATTTCCTTTTTGACTTGGGCAATCCCTCTATGAAGTTCACACTGATGCTAGACCAAGATCTATAAGGATTGGCAAGGGCTGTAGCAACCCAGGATAAGGAGAAGAATCATACTTGCTCGTTTGACACTCATCACACTGTTTAACATAAGTAGTTATGTCATGCTTCAAACATTTCCAATAGAACAGTGAAGATACCTTCATGCATGTGTTGTGGATTTCAGAATGCCCACCACTAAGTTGATTATGTCAAATTTTGTAATATTCCTTCTCAAGTTCAACATCCTCACCAATCACCAACCTATAATTTCTTTGGAACTATCTATTGAAGAAGGTATATTGGTGGTGCTCACCCCTTGAGACTACGCTGTCTTGATCCATTTATGTAAGAGTGCATCTTTTTCAAAGACTTCTCTATAGATTTAAACAATGCTATCAGTAGTGTTCACATGAATTGCAGATACTTCACCCATAGGTAGTCTAGACAATGAGTCTGCAACCTTATTTTCCTTTCCCCTTTTGTATTCAATATCAAAGTCAAATTGCATTCTTGAAAAGCTACAATAGCCCTATCAGTCTTTATAATTCCTTCTTTTTTCAGCAAATTAGTTAAGGATTTGTTGATTATCCTATAGCTCTGGATGGATCTCTTGTAATACCCACCAAGTCCCAAAATACCCCATTAGTTGTTTGAGGTTCATGGGAATAGGCCAATCTTGTACTGTTGAGATTTTCTTAGGATCAATGACCGCACTTTCAGTGGGAATAAAGTGTCATAAATACTCAATTCTATCACAAGCAAATGTTTCCTAAATACTCAATTCTTAGACTTCCTGATGAAGAGTTGATGTTTCCTTAACATATCAATGGTAACCCTCAAATGAAGCAAGCATTCTTCAATATTCTTGCTAAAAAATCAATATATCATCAGAAGACTCAAGAATAAACTTCCTGAAGTGCTATTGAAATACGTGGTTCATCAACCTCTGGAAGCTAGATTTAGCATTAGTAAGGCCCAAAGACATGAGTTTTAAAAGTAGTCTTGTCAACATTAGTAGGGTGCATTCTAATCAGGTGATATCCAAATCTTAGGTCCAATTTAGAGTACACCCCAGACCCACCCAATTCCTTCAATAGCTCCTTTATGATTGGGATTGGGAACTTGTCCTTGATGGTAGCCTTGTTCAAAGCTCTACAGTCAAACAAAGTCTTCAGGAGCCATCTTTCTTTCCCACTAAAACCATTGGAGATGTATATGGACTAGAACAAGGCTGCACCATCCCCTGATCTCACATCTCCTACATCAATTCATCAATGATATCTTTCTGTGAAGAGGGTTACCTATAATATCTCATGTTTACAGGATTACTACCATTTGTCAAGGGAATTTTATGGTCAAATTGGTCCCTTTGAGGTGGTAATCCTTGTAGATCAGCAAATAACTCATCAAACTCCTGAATTAGATTCACAAATGCAGGTTGAGACTCCACATTGTGCAACATAACCTCACTATTCATATCTTCTGGATTCACAATTTTGATCATGAATAACTATGCATTCCCCTTAGCTATTTTATCCGAAGACTTGGCATGTGCAGTCTTTATTCTAGGTATTCTCCCATACAATAAGTGTTTCTTGTTATTGTAGGTGAACTCAATGGCCAAGTTCTTGAAATTCATCAAATGTCCCCCAAAATTAGCAATCATTGCACCTTAAGGACCATATTACAAGTCCCTAAGTTGAGCAACAAAAAGTAGGCCTAGAAGGTAGTCCCTTGTAGCAACCATGTGAGATTCTTGCATACCTCAATAGCTTGCACAGTGCTTTCATCAGCCACACTAAGAGGTGTCACTTCCTAAGTTATATAGCCAAACCTCTTCGCTAAGGTAGTGTCTATGAAATTGTGAGTACTCCTAGTATTAATAAGCACACTCACTGGTCCCTTCTTTGTATAACTAATGACCCATAAAGTTTGAAACCCAGTTACACCATTGAGTGCATTCAAAGAAATTGCCACTCCTTTAGGTTCCTCCAAATCAAAAATGCCTTCCACTTGTTCCCCTTAACATATCTCGCCAATGTCTTAAATTTCCAACACACAGAGTTGTTGTTTCCTTTTTTCCTTCCTACTCTTGGTCCCCTTCAAGTTGCAACAAGTACAATTGCCAATTGGTCTTGCATTTGTGACCAGGAAAAAAGTTGTCCTCACAAAAACAACATAGACCCTTAAGCCTTTTCTCATTCATCTCCTTTGTGGTCAACTTCCTCCCTCCAGTTTTGTTTCCTATTCCACTGGTTGTTGAATTATGTTGTTTTGGGGGTAGTTGTTTTTTAAATTGGTAAGTCATGTTGTTTGGTCTTGGTATTGAAAAGAAGGTTGGAAGGAATTTGGTGTGAGGTGTTTGTGCTGGGCTAGGTAGGATGATTCTTAGTGTCTAACTTGGTAATAAGCTTGGCGTAAAGAGATGGGTATGTGAGACTTAAGTTTATTTTTATACTTAATTCTCTATCCTACAATAAATAGACTAATTTCATATTCATAAGAAAGAGACAAGTGAGTCATAAACTATCAAACTTGTCTTCATATTCTTGTACACTGTCTCCTTCTACCAAAAACTTAATTTCAGCCATGGGGTCATCAAATTCAGCCCCAAATCTATCAATCAGGGCAGATAAGTATTCATCCCAACTTGGGCAAGGCAAGTGATATCTACTATGCATAAATGCTTGATGACATTCAATGGCAACACCATCAAAATGGATTGTTGTTGGTGAATAATTCTCATTTCTCCCTTTTAGGTGAGGCTGATTCTTTCCCTTATCCAGGTGACTTTGACTGGATTCAAGTGATTCCTTCAACTTACCAATGACCTTATCTGGATCTTCCTCCATTTTGTTTGTCTCTCATGGATGTGTGAAACTTCTGTTGAGAGTTTTTCTATAGCCTCAATCAGTTTTCTCATATTTGGATCTATTTTTACAGTGCAAGGACCACATGGCACATATACTTAAGCTAACAAGAAGAAAAGGGGAAAGCTAGCTAGAGATCAAAGTTGGATGAATTCAATATTGATAATGAGTACATAATAAACTTCAGCTATTATAATCCTGACAATAGTACTATTTGCTTCCACCTAGCCAACATTCCCAACAGAATTGGCAGCGACTAAATATGCTAATTATAATAAACAATAAGGACTGAATTAGACATTACATAGACTTAGAGTATTAACTTGACAGAACTAAACATGATAAAAACCATAACCACTTTAAAAGCTACTTGAAACCTATTGAGCTTAAGGTACCTCCAATTCAAGCACAACAATCCCTTCTTCATTTCCATTCACATCAATTTCATCCAATCTCTTTTGTCTTTCCAGATAAACTATGTTGCTCAAAATTTTAACAGCTTTATATAGGGTGTGATACTCGACTAGTGGTGGACATATAATTGGGAAAAAAACACTAATTTTTTATTTTTATATTTCAATTTCTTAGTTTATTTTTGTTGGTTCATGGTTTAATCTTGGACAACGTCAATTTTTTAGTTTAAAAGAGTTTGAAAAAATTGAAATTCTTGAATAAAAATCGTTTATAGCCAAGCCCAAAGTGTTTATAACCTTTGGTAGCCCTAAAAATAAGTCTACAAAAATAGCCATAAAATAGTGTTGTCAAATCAAATTTATCAACTTTTGAAAATATTTTTTATACATGATTCAAATATTACAAGTTAATGTCAATCCTTTATATTTGGTGTATAATTAGTATGTAACCTTAGTGTTAGGGCTGGCTAAATATAAAAATGTTGATTTTTTTATTTTCTTTGATTTCCAATGATTTTAGTAGTAGTTTCAATTCGTTTCGGACGATTTTAGTTGCAGACGAAATGAACAGATAAAAGGTCGAAAAAGCAAGAGTGACCTATTTCCAGATCAGATGATTCACCTTGATTGCTTGCTTGAATGTAGATCCATCTACTCGTGAAATCACCCCGATCTAAACCCTCTCAGCTCTTCCTAAAGAAGTAAATTGTTGATCGATCAAATATAATTAAAAAAATATAATTATACTATTGTTATACATCAAATGTTTAATAATTATACATTAAGTACTGATCTAAATATTATGTAATAAGAAAAAATAATTATACATTGATTATAATGATTTTACATCAAGTATTTAATAATTATAGAGAAAAGAAATAAAGTGGCACAGAAGTTGTTCCAAATTTTCAAAAAGACACCTTAACTATGCGGACGTCGTATTACCCCCCTAAACAATCTTAAAATGATATTATTACATCATTTTTTGTCCAATATCAGATTTTAAAAAGCAAGTGTAATCACACACCAATCGTTATATGACACGTGTTAATTTCATTTAAAATATATTTTTTTTATTTTAAGTTTTTTTATCCTTTTTTTCTCTCTCTTACTTTTTGACTTATTTTATTTTTATTACTTTTATTTAATTTCATCTTACATTTTACTTTACCTTCCATCTCACCCCACCCACCCCCACATTCAAGCTGACCTCCTTCCTCCATTTTCTATCTTTCTTTCTTCTTCTTCACCTCTCACTCTCATCCTTCCCCACCCACGTCAAGCTGCGTTCCTCCCCATTTTTTTTTTCTTCTTTTTCAGTCAAATTTCATTCGTCCAGCGATTTTTTTCTTTAAAAAAATCATCATATTTTCTAAACATTGTTGAGTTAGTGATAACAAAACTAATTATTTTTCTAAGAAAATTCAAAATTTTGAAAGTATCATCAATTAATTTATCTTCTTTTCATTTAACTTCAAAATTAGAAATAATAATTTTGAAAGAATCAATGAATTCCCCCAAAATTGAAAGAGCTTGATTGAAATCCAGATAAAAGGCTAAATGATACATGTTAATTATCTTGAATCTAATAGGTTTATCAAATTGTTCAAAATGTAAAAAATAAAATAGATAAAGGTTTAAAATTGAAGAGACTTAAACTAATAATAGTAAAAAATAAAAAAAGGGCAGAATTTTAGTAAAAATGGTGACATTGAAAATAAAGAATTTTAATGGAGGTGACAATGAATTTTTAAAGAAGAAAGAAAGAGGAAAAATAACAAAGAAAATAAGTTAAAATAATAAGAAAAACAAGAAATTATATTTTATAACAAAATACCTATTAAAATAAAGTTATATTCATTATTTTAGGTTGCTCACGTTCTTTAAAGAGAGTGCATACACTCTCTATGTCAAGTAGACAAAAAATGATGTAATAATATCATTTCAAGATTGTTTAGGAGGCTAATAGGACGTCTGCATAGTTAATGTATCTTTTTGAAAATTCGGAACAACTTCAGGTGTCACTTTATGTCTTTTCTCATAATTATACTATATATAACATATACCATGGCAGTGAGATGCATCTATGTAATATATTTATCTTTTTATCATTAACATGTACGAAAAATGAATTAATATCTTTGTACCAAGAATAAAAAAAATATTAATTTTCAAAAAGAAAACTTATTGTGATTAACCGACTAAAATTGAAAAATCATTGCCGAACGACTAAAAATGGGTGATTTAAAAATGGGGCTACTTTTAGTTTATTGCTCTATGGGATGCTAATTGAGTTAATTTTTTTGTTTTTGTTGAAAAGAGCCTCTAGGCCCTTTTAGATCTGTCTTTAGTTTCAAAATTGAGAAAATTATAAGGAAATTGCACGAGTATCCTATTTTGATACCGTTATTTAATAAATGAAAATGGACCCTTAAACTATTCGAAATAGTTCATATTTATTCTCCATTTATTTAGCCTTTCCGTCTATTTTTGGACTACAAATACCCTTATGACGTTAGCTTTGCCACATAATAAGTCATTTAGATGCTGACATGGCGGAGGCAAAATTGCCCTCGAACTATTAGAAATAGCTCATTTTTACCCCATGTTTGCTTTTGGTGTAAAATCTCCTTGTTTTTCTAGTTTTTGGTGCATTTAATGAAATTATTTTCTTTTGTTGGGATTTTTGGTGGGTTTATAGAATTATTTTTTTCTATGTCAATGTTAGAATCTTTTTTTAAAAATTATAGGTTCAACTAAAAATTTTCAAGTTCAAATGAATTTTAAGTATTAGGAAAAGAAATAATTATTTAAAATTAAGATATATTTTTAAACCATCATAAATTAAGTTCGAAAAAATTATCCCAAATTTTGTGAAATGAACTTTCACATGCAAATAAAGTAAGATTGTTTGCAAGTTGCTAAATAACGGGATCTTAAGTTAAGTTGCATACTGTAGAATATGATACTCACTTAATGACCAAATAAAATAAAAAAGAACACCTAGCCTCTTTTTTTTCTATGAACTATTAATATAATAGTTGATAAGTATGACTCATTAGTTCGTATCTTGATATTTTTTTATAGAACAAGATAACAGTACATATGATATGTAAAATAAAGATTATTTTCTAAAAATAGTCTAGTTCTGTGAGGCATTCACTGATGACCGCAATCTTCAAGATATGTTCACTTAGAGGTATTTGAATTTAAGACATCAGGGATGGATGAAGTTGCTTAAAGATTATGACGTGGCTATTCTATATCATCTGGGCAACGCTAAATGTGGTAGATGATGCATTGAACGGGAAGTCTGAGAGCACGAGTAGCTTGGCTTGTTTGGAGGTTACGAGACGTCAGTTGGCTAGGGAGGTCCAAACTCTGGATAGTAGTCTTATGACACTTGAGTTGTCCCATTCTGATTGAGTATTGGCTCATGTGGAAGCAAGATCTTCATTTCTAGATTAAGTTAAGACCAGATAGTTTGATGTTGCTAAGTTAAGCAAGATTAGTGATAAAGTGTTGCAAGGGAAAGCTAAAGAAGCAACGATAGATTATGAGGGTGTTCTGAGGATCAAAGGGAATATGTTTGTGCCCCATGTTGATGATTTGATCAAGACTATTCTAACTAAGGCTCACAGTTTAAAATATTCTATATATCCTGGAGCCACCAAGATGTATCGTGACTTGAGGCAACATTACTGGTGGATCGGATAAAGTGAGATATTGTTTACTTTATTGCTCAGTGTCCAAATTGTCAGCAAATTAAGCATGAACACCAAAGGCCTTGGGGTATGCTTAAGAGGATACCTATTCCTGAATGAAAGTAGGAGGGGATTGCTATGGATTTCGTGGTTGGTCTTCCTACGACCTTAGGTTAGTTCGATTTTATATGGGTGATTGTTGACAAGTTGACTAAGTCTGCAAATTTCATGTCAGATCAGGTGATCTATAATGTGGAGAAGTTGGCCAAGATCTATCTTCAGAAAATGTTGAGTTACACATGAAGTTCTAATTTCTATTATTTCTGATAGAGGTATGTAGTTTACTTCTAACTTTTGGGGGACCTTACAGGCTTAGTTGGGCATGGAGCTAGACTTGAGTATGACTTTTCACCCTCAGATCGATTGATTGTTTAAGTGAACTATTCAGGTGTTGGAGGACATGCTCCGCGTGTATGTGATCGACTTTAGTGGTCATTGAAACCATGCAATCGAATGAGTTCGTATACAATAACAATTATCACTCTAATATTAATATGGCTCCATTTTAGGTATTGTTTGGGAGGAGGTGTAGATCTCTCATTGATTGATTTAATATGTTTGGGGTGAAACTGCGGGATACAGATTGTCTTAGGAAATCCTTGGAGAAGGTTAAGTTGATTCAGAACAAGCTTTTGGCATCTCAGAGTAGATAGAAAGAATATGCAAATCAGAAGGTTAGAGATACAAAGTTTATGGTGGGAGAGCAAGTCTTGCTCAAGGTTTCGCTCATAATGGGAGTGATGAAATTTGGGGAGCAAGGTAAGTTGAGTCCGCAATGTATTAGACCTTTTGATATTCTTTGACGTGTGGGGGAGGTAACTTATGAGATGGCTTTGCCTCTAGATTGTCGGGTGTTCATCTAGTATATTTCATGTGTTTATACTAAAAAAGCTCTATGGAGGTGACAATTATATCATTCAGTGGGACTTTGTTGTTTGATGAGAATTTGTCTTATCTAGATTGAGAGGTCTGTAAGTTAAGATCAAGAGTGATTCCATCTGTAGTGGAAGACCTGTCATATAGAGGAGGCCACCTGGGAGACTAAACTAGGCATGCGTAACAGATATTCCTAGCTTTTCATGGAATCAGGTAATCTTTCCTTCCTCTCATTCCTTCCTTTGATGTTTGAGGACGAACATGTATTTAATTGGTATTTGATGTAATGACATGTCCAATTGCTAAGGTTGTTTAGGACCGTAATATCCTCGTATAGGTCCCCATGGATTAAGAGTTGGTAAAAATCTGAAAAATGAAAATTGAGTTTTGAAAATTTGTCAATGCTTCACTATAGCCAAGGATTACTTCGTCATAGGATCTTTCCCATAAAGAAGGTCTTTAATATAGAAAATGTCGAGAAACGGGGACTCACATTTTAAATTCAGTTTTCACCCAATCTTAGTTATAGCTTAGAATATTCGACCAAAATACATCAAATGTGACTTTCCAAATGTTTAGGGATTCTCTCTCTTGAGGTAAGTGTTCCTTTCATCTTTTTCTTTCGTAATTTGATTTCTTCCCAAATTTGAAAGGTATGTTCTTCGTGGGACTTTATGAGTTGAATCCTAGGATTATTATTTTGGTGGGATATCATGCGGGGGAGTATAATTATGTATGTTTTCAATTCTAGACGTTAAATTTTGTATTCTAGCATGAAATTATGAATCTAGCCTCTTTCTATGATATTGAGAAACTTAGAAACCTCTTAAAATGTGTGTTTTGAACATATGAACTTCTTAAGAGAGGTTAATGGGGATGAAACTCCATGAATGGAATTGATATAATCATGGAAATCTCCAATTTGATGAAATAACCTTAAAATAAATAGTTTGACCCTCTAAAAAGTAAAATGAGGGGGGTTTGAATACCTAAGACCTTTGTTTGAGGAAGTAGATGATTAAAGTGTCATTATATTTTGTTGTTTTAGACTTTGAGTGTTTTGAGGCGGTGGGGAAAGGAAAGGCTCTGACAATTTAGGTATTTTGCTTCCAATTCTTTGGTTGAGGTAGGTCACAATTTACCTGGAGTTAGAATTTACTTAGTTTCGAATATGTAAAATGAGTTGTAATGCATGTTAATTAGTCTTCATAAATGGTCGGTGTTTGTTTATGACTGAATTAATGATTGCTTGTATGAATAAGCATGCAAACTAGTGAACTGTGTATTTCACTAATGTTATGAAGTATGAACTTATAATTATTTTAGTATTATCCTAAGAGGTAAATGGAGAGGTTAGCATATTGATATATGCAGATACGATAATCATACACTTATTGTTCTGGTAATGAGTGGTCAAGTCCGATGTAAGCTTACAGATGAGCGGTTATGTGTGTGGTCCGATTGGGTATCACACTGATATTGTACATGGACACCTAGAGTCCCCTGCAAGTCATGACTAGATAGGAAAAATTAAGACCCTTTAGTATGTGCGTACAAATGAGAGTTAGACTTATGATTTCTGAGAGTGTTAGAGATTTCTAGCAAGATGCAAAGATTATACTTTTGTAAGGCTAGGATGTATATGATTTCTATAATTCCATTCACTTGTTTATATTTTGACAAATATATTGATGACTTGTATTGATTGTTGATTGCTTGTTCACTTGCGACTTATATATATTAGTTAAGGTCTAGAGTTGGAAATAGAAGTTTGATAGAAAAGGGGTAAATTAGTCAAAATTCAAAAGAAGCTTCATCTTTTTTTCAAGTTCGCTCTAATTAATATGAGTTAAAAATATTCTTTTAAACCTATATATATTGACAATTTAATTTTTCTTATAGTGTCTCGTGTAATATCATATCACTTTATAAAAATATTATTTAATAGAAACAATTATTGAAGCTATTTGACTAAGTAATTCTTTGAATCTTTTTCCCGTCAATCATATTTTATTTTACTCATCAAAAATTGTTAATTCAAAAAAAAAATTATACAATTTATTTTGATAAGAGAAATCAATTTTATTAAGAGTTTAATTTATTAAATAATTTTTATTAATTATATTTTGAAATTTTAAATTTGGCTACTATTATTTTTTAAAGTTATTTAATGATAAAAGTAGTGTTTAATGAAAATAATAAATTTGTTTTGATTTGTTAAAATAATTAAATAAAACAATAAATCTAAAATCATTAGTGACCAAAATACCCCTAAACTCAAAATTAAATTTCGGAAAGCACACACGTTGACAGAGACGTGTATGCTATTTCATTTTCTTAGATAGTATATATATATATATATGCACACTTATATTCATATATAGAGCGTTGGTGGCTACTGTGTACTTGTCTGATTTGTGAGTGATTGTTATAATATGTTAGAAGGATGATATGTGGTTATATCCATTTACATACATATATGTTAGTGATTATGATGACTTCAATGACTTCTGATTTTTTTTTATTTGACTACATGGAATGAACGTGTTTACTTGCTTTATAACTATAATTATATATTTGTTAATAATTTTAGCTGGCCTATGATGACTACTAGTATATAGTGTTCATATTGATGCTACTCTCCTACTTTGTTTGAGTGTAGATTGTGATCCATAGACGTTCACGTGTCCCCGTATTTAGCTGAATTTACTTATACATCTAAGGGTGAGCTTCTTCTATTCAAGTTGTCACAGATCTTTCTCGATTTTGATGTCTTTCTTCTCGACATTGAAATACCTTATTTACTATTCATTAGTTTCTATTCTTAGACAATTTTATTTAGAGGTTTAGTACGATGACTTTGAAATTATGAGAATGTTTGTTTAGACTTCCACACTTCTCATTTATTTAGTTGGAGACTTTATTTAATTATGTGGTGCTTCTTAAACTATGGTAGTTGACTTAGTTATTGTGTGAGTTAGGTGTTATGTTTTGGTTTGCCCATAGAGAATTTGGTTTGGATGTTAGTCACGAATATTAGATTCATGATAGAAATACAATTGTATCATGTGTTGTATACTCTTTCAGACATACTGAAAGTTTGAATATGAAATCAAAGATGAAAAAAGAAAGAAGAGAGGTCTCCACCATCTCTTGCCTGATATAAATCTCTCGATAGATAAAGAGGCAGGGGACAAGAAAGAGAGAGAGAGGAGCAACGGAGGAGAGAGGTGAGCGAGACAAGGGGAGAGAGCTAGTGTGGCAGGGGACAAGAAAGGGTGCGCTTCATACTATTTATAATTTATTTAAAAAAGAACGCCATTTTTTAAGGGAAAATTAGCAAACTAGTCACAATCCCTAACATAATTATTAAAAACATCTACACTTTAAAATAATTATTTAAAATGTCATTATGTCAATATTTTAGAAAATAAATTGTATCCTAATATAATTAATTTTCTTTCCTTTTATTTCTTAAATTAGGCCCACATTGGACCCTTTTTTTACTTCACTATCACGTACAAAATTTTAAAAAATACCACAATTACCCACTTACCCCTCTTTCTAGGTTTTACCCAAATCACTCCTTTCTCTCTCTTCCTTTTTTCACCATTGATATCTCCTTTTCTTGTTCAAGAAAATCAACTCTTCATATTTCTGACACTTTGTTCAAGAAATCTCATAATTAATTCAAAAGATTTTTCACCCATTGATAAAGGTAAATTCGAAGTCAACAAGTATTTTGTGAGATTTCTTGTGATTTTGATTTCATATTCATCAAGTATTTTATATTTTGAATTTTCCGTCTTTTAAACAGCATTGTTCAATTTTTTTGTGAGTTTGTTTTCATATTCACCAAGTATTTTGTGAGATTTCCCTCTATTATGTATTTCAGATTTTTCGTCTTTTAAACACTATTGTTCAATTTTTTTGTGATTTTGTTTTCATATTTGAGATTTAGTAGATTGTAGTAATCTACATTAGCATTCATCCATCATATATTGTTTGATTTTTTATACAATCATATTTAATAATTTCGAATTTTGCTTATAGGATTACTAATGCACAAGTGAATACGGATTCGAATTTGGGTTTAGTGAACAAAAAATCATAAAAAAGGAACATAGCAGACAAAGAAGAAGAATAAAGAGAGAGTCAGAGAAGAATGTTGATTTTTTATAAATTCATATTTAATAATTTCGAATTTTGCTTATAGGGTTACTAATGCACAAGTTAATACGGATTCGGATTTGGGTTTGGTGAACAAAAAATAAGAAAAAAGGAACATGGCAGACGAAGAAGAAGAAGAAGAAAGAGAGAGTCAGAGAAGAATGTTGCAAAAATTGTATTCATACTAAAATTGTATTCATATTAATTTTTGTTTGTCAATTGTTTTTCTTTTACTCAGCATTTGTATTTTTATTATGAACATTGTATTTCTTTTTTAGTTTGTAGTCATTCCAATAGGTATGCCAAATGGATTTGTATTTCTTATACATATATGTATCATATTTTTTTCATAGTCAATTTGTATTTTTTTTTAGAATATTGGATCCTTCTTCAACAGATTATATTATTTCCACTATGTATGCTATTTTTTTTTCCAAAATCTTGTATCCATATTTCTTTCACAGTCAATTTGTATTATTTTTTTTTAGAATATTGTATCCTTCCTCAACAAATTGTATTATTTCCACCACGTCACACAAATTCTACTTACATCCGCTATTGTCTTTTTTGAATTTATATAAACTGGATACAATATGTTCCTCTTCTTGATATTCTTAATTTCACCATCCATGATTAAGATCTTGATAAAGGAGAAAAATGGAGATTGAAATTGTTGATCCAATCGAACGAGAAAGGGGATTTCTTTAAAATTATAACGGATGAGAATTTTAAGTGATATATCCCTTTTTAAAAAAATATTCTCTTACCTGATTTTCTCTTTTCTATTATTAAATAATTGTATTCTTGCAAATCAAACAAATAAAAAAATACATAAATCGATTACATAACAAACTAAAATATTGACATTTTAAATAAATATTGAAAGTGTGGCTAAGGGGTCCTATTAAATGTCAAAATATTGACATTTTGAAAGTTTTCCCTTTTTTTTATTTTAAAATAATTTAAATATTTTATCTCACCTAATGAATTATTTACAATTACTCAAATATTAATAGTTTATTTTAAACCACAAAAAATTTAAAATTTATTTCTGAAAACTTAGTAACGAATAAACGTAATCATTAATATCGGTTGTGTTAGGAAAAAAAAATACTCTCTTTGTCCTAATTTACGCAGCATAATTAAAATTTCTAAATTCAAACTTCTAAACTTCAATAGTAATTCAAAAACTTTAAGTTTTATGAAATAAAATTTATATATATTTAAAACTTTCGTAAAAAAATATATTATAAATTACAATAACTAACCACTTAAAATATTTTTAAAACATATAAAAAAATTTAATCAAAATTGTAACTGTCACATAAATTGTGAGACCATCTCCAACCCTTCTCTATTTTACTCTCTATTCTCTATAATTGGAGAGTAAAATAGAGAATCCCCTCTCCAATCACTCTCTATTTTACTCTCTATTCTCTATAATTGGAGAGTAAAATAGAGAATCCCCTCTCCAACCACTCTCTATTTCACCCTTTAGTCTTCAATTATAGAGAAGTGAATAGTAGTTCTCCAAATTTGGAGAACTACTATTCACACTCTCTATTTTACTTTTTGATTATAATATTATTATTTCTATTATACAACATTTGTAATTAACATATTATAAATCATATAAGGCCATTAATTAAATCTCTAATATTCGTAATTCTTTTTAAATGTTATATAATATTTTAAAAAATATATTATTTAATATATACTACTTTCATTCCGAATTAATAATATTTTAAATATATATTTTTTATTTTTGTCACTTTAAGTGATACAATTTGATATTATTATTATTTTTCACTATGAAGAATACACAAAATTTAAATGATAAGATGAAAATTCAAATTTAAAAATACAATACATAACATAATAATTTAAATACAAGATAACAATACCATACATAACATAATAATTTTAAAAATCACAACAATTATTTAGTAATCCGGTAGGTTGTTTTCAGATTTAACAATATCCGAAAAAAGATTAATGTATGATCCAGAGAATTATTGCGATTGTGCTTGATGGTTTCTTTTTTCAATTATTCGTAGTTGTTCTTTAGAAATTTAGAATAAAATATAATTTATATTAAATAAAGAATTTGGAAAAAATAAACTTTATATTACATGAAATTATATAGGGTGATTATTTAGAAAAAAGAAAGAAAGTATTTATATTATGATATAAGAAAATAAAAATGAAATAAAAATAATAATATAATATTGAGGAAAGAGAGAAGATTTCTAGAGTAAAATAGAGAATTGAGTTGGAGTTGATTGTCTGAAAAGATAGAGAACTCTATATTTGAAGAGTAAAATAGAGGATAGGATTGGAGATGCCCCGGACAGTAATAAAAAATTTAAACCGGCAAACGGTCACTAATAATTCCAAAAATCTCATCTCCTCTAGTATCAAACCCGTGAAGCCTTTCCACACTCACTAAACTCCATTGTCATATTTGTAATTATACGTCCTTAATAATTGTTGTTTTCATTGAAAATATAATTAAATAATAAAAATATATTCTTTTTAACTGTTTAAACTTTTAAATGAAAAGATCACGCACTGTATATATTTGTTTGAGTCGAGCTATATTACCGAAATTCACTTGCAAAACAATACCCAATATATACCCCCAACAATTTGTTGCTCACACATTTTGTAATCTCTTCATTTTCATGGCAATGCTATCACTCCTCTCCTTCCTTAATTTCCTCTTCTTATTCTCTGCCGCTGCCGGTAACCACCAAAGCCATTCACCTATTTCGAATACGAAAACTTTTAATTCCTTCTCATTGTCATCCTCATCCTCATCCATTCCGGTTGAGATTCAAGAAGCTTGCAAGGTCTCACGTGACCCATCAACATGCCAGGCTGTATTGGTATTGGTCCAGCCAAAACAACTGACGATACCCAAAATCATCCAATCAGCCTTGGAGGTCTCTTCCCAGAACCTTAACCAGGCTCAATCCATGGTGAAAAATATCTTCAATGCTTCCACAGGGAATCTAAACCGTACCAACGCAGCAAAAGTCTGTATTGAGGTGCTCCGCTATTCGGAATACAGATTGAATCTCACGGCTGACGCTTTGCCACGTGGCTCTATCAAAGATGCTCGTGCCTGGATGAGCGCTGCCATGGTGTATCAGTACGACTGCTGGTCTGCTTTGAAGTACTTAAATGGAACATCTCAGGTGAATGAAACCATGGCGTTTCTCAACTCTTTGATCGGGTATAGCAGTAATGCATTGGGGATGATGGTGAATTACGACAATTTGGGGGATGAAACCGGGTCTTGGTGCCCGCCCAAGACGGAACGAGACGGGTTTTGGGAATTAGGTATTGGTGGGTCTACTGGGCAGGAATTCAACGGTGGGGTACCTAAAGGACTGAAACCAGATGTGATAGTGTGCAAGGCTGCCGCTGGTGGTTGTGATTATGAGACGGTGCAGCAGGCAGTGAATGCGGCACCGGAAAATGAGGTAGCCCGGCGGTTTGTGATATGGATCAAATCTGGATTGTATGAGGAGATAGTTCGGGTGCCATTGGAGAAGAGGAATTTGGTGTTTTTGGGTGATGGCATGGGGAAAACCGTCATTACTTGATCCAGGAATGTTGGCCAGTTGGGCGTTTCCACTTATGATTCTGCAACTATTGGTGAGGGAATTACTGCATACTTATTCTTTCAGTTTTGTCTATTGCTCTGTTCTTATGGCTGCTACATTAGTCTTGCTAGTTGTTAGGGTTCAGATGTTCATTTTTCTAATACAGGAGTTGTTGGTGATGGATTCATGGCCAGTGGTATCACAATCCAAAATACAGCAGGTCCAGATGCTCACCAAGCTGTAGCATTCCGTTCCGATAGTGACCTTTCGATTATTGAAAATTGTGAATTTCTTGGCAATCAGGACACCCTATACGCCCATTCTATGCGTCAATACTACAAGTCATGCCGCATCCAAGGCAATGTAGACTTCATTTTCGGGAACTCAGCTACCTTCTTCCAAAACTGTGACATCCTTGTTGCTCCTCGGCAACTAAATCCAGAGAAGGGAGAGAACAATGCTGTTACAGCTCATGGAAGGATAGACCCAGCGCAATCAACTGGATTCGTCTTCCAAAATTGTTTAATAAATGGAACTGCAGATTACATGACCTTGTACTACAGCAAGCCAAAGGTACATAAAAATTTCCTCGGAAGGCCATGGAAAGAGTATTCCAGGACAGTCTTTGTACATTGTACATTGGAAGCTCTTGTTAGTGGTGATGGATGGATGCCTTGGAGTGGCGATTTTGCTCTGAGTACTCTTTACTATGGAGAACTTGAAAGTACTGGTCCTGGAGCTAATACAACAGGACGGGTGCCATGGAGTAGCCAAATCCCAGCTGAACATGTTGGCTCATACTCTGTACAAAATTTCATTCAGGGTGATCAGTGGATTCCTCCGTCTTGTTGAATAATAGTACTGTAATCTGAAGTAGTTAGCTAAAAGTTTTATTCATGATCACGAGTCTTATTAATTATAAATACATTAACCTCTTGTATCATTGTGGGAAGACTTAGGAATTTTTTAAATATGAGATCTTTCCTAAAGCTTCAATTTCTTTCACAGTGTCAACCCTGTTTAGTAGTTATACAAGCTCTTGTAATTGAAGCAACTATACGTAAGAAGTTAAAAAAAGAATTGTAGTTTGCCCATTTGTGGGTCAACCACCTTTAAAATTTGTGTGATGTTTTTTTGGGTTTGTGGGTAACTGGCGGAGTTAAATTTATTTGTCACAGTTCATCCACAAATGAGCGAAATGTCTGTTTTGGTCTATGTTTTTAGCCGGACTCCTTAGTTGTTGTTTCTTGAAGGTTCATTTGATGAGGTAGAATGATTTATGGGTCAAGCCTTGTCCACTCTCATTTTTCACTTATAGAGTTTTTTTGCCTCATTTTCTTCCTAACAAATACGTGATGGTAATAATGTGCCATTTCTGGAAAGGTGAAGTCTTGGAGGAAATATGTTTGTCATTTTTCTGGTCTTTTTGTATTAATTTGCACGACTAGTGCATCTGAAATGCGTATTTTCGCGTTTGTCGGCCATTATTTACTATATATATGTACGCTTCAATTTTTAATTTTATATGACGATGTGATATGAAATTTGAAAAAGAATGAACGATTTTTGGCACATATAGAAAATAATCTTACATCTTTTTAGAAATATCAAAAAAACTTTTAGCTCTTAAAAATAAGTGCACTAAAATTTTGATCTTAAACTCAAAATGAAATTTCTCTCGACATTTTCAAGATGTCTTTAAAGAAAGGGAAAAGGGCCTGATATACCCCTCAATACTATTTATAGCTAATATATCCTTGTTATAAAAGTGGCTCATACATATCCTTATCCTTGCACAAATAGCTCACATATACCATTTTCCTCTAACGAAAGTGAAAAAAATTAATTTTAAAATTAATTTTATAACTTTTTTTAATTAAAAATAAAATTCATATAGGGGTATATTTGATCCTTCTCACACGTTTTTTTCTTTTGATTATTTTTATACGTCGACTAATTTTAATGTATTACTTTTTTATGGTCATATTTATTTTTTTCACTTATTTTCCTATAAAATTTATTATAGATGCCCCAAATATTTTTTTTACAAATATAAAAACTAAATTACAATATAGCCGTAAAAAAATTAATTTTAATTTTTTTTAACTTTTTAATCTTTTTCCACTTACACTTCTTTCTTTTTATTTCTCTTATTTTTACACTAAAGAATGAAAGAAAAAATAAAATACTCAAATAAAAATAATCAAAGAAGTCAAAAAATAATTTATGTTTGAAAAAGATTAAATAAATGATTTTAAAAAAAAATTACAATTTAAAATTATTTTTTCACTTTTGTAACCGTAGGGTATATATGAGCCATTTTGTAACAGTAAGGGTATATGTGAGCCATTTTTGTAACGAGGGGTATATTAGCTCTAAATGACAAAGTTGAGGGGTATATCAGACACTTTTCCCTTAAAGAAATTAAAAAGTTCTATATAAGTACGTACTTTTTTGACATATTAAATAGAGTATCACATATTTATTTTCCGTATCCCAATTTATATGACATTTTTTCGAAATTCATACTAAAAAAAATTATCTGACATTTTATATCATATTTTTAATCAAATTGACATAAGAATAATTATAACTTATAGTATTTTAAATATTTAATATTAAGTTAATGTAATCAAATTAATTTCGATACTTAGTCCCACTAAAAGCGAAAGATACCGTATTACAAAATGCTGTATGAGCTGTGGGCATTTAGGAAGTATCATAGGAGAAAGCTTTGTGAATGTTCGACAATAATGCGTTTGTAGTTGATGCTTATCCATCCATACTTCTTTGGCCTTTTATGCCTGTCATCACCCAACATCTCAAACTTGGACAAATACTTTTCTACGAATTTAGTTAAAGTGACAGTTAATAAAACAAGTATTTCAATTAAAATTTGAAGTAAAAAAAAAAAACTAATTAAAATATAAAAACATACGTATATTTTGAACTTTTTATAAAAATTATTATTTTATTTAAAATACTCCTCTAACTAATTTTTCAATAATTCACTATTATATAAAATTAATTAGTGAATTTATCCAGGCCGTAAGTAAATTTAGAAATGATAGTTTATAAATTTAATTGAGATAAAAAAAATTCATAGATATACTCGTAATATTAATTTTATAAGTTGTTCAAATCACAAATATAAGCATAGTTTAAAGATGACTTTCAATTCTCAAGGTGCAATTTTGTGCTTCAAGCACCATACATGTTAGAACTGTAATGCTCCAAACTTTATAAATGAGCTAATTAACATATGGAAATTTGATGTGTATGTGTTAATCAATTAGGTTTTTGATTTCTTAAAAAAAGCTTGACTAATGGTAATAAAATTGATAATTATAATGTGATTTTGTTGAGAAAAAGAACATAAGAATTTATCACATGACGACGAGAATCTGAAGAGAAAAACAAGTTGAGTCAGAGCATTGGTAAGATTTAAGAGTTGAATCTCATCTTTATTAGGTCATTCTCCACTTTCAACTTTGTGTTATTCATACACCTGAAATCTTGTTATAGGATAGAATTAGTGTCTTTTGAATTAACTTATTTTTAGGTATTTTTGACTTTTAAATAGTTTTTTAGTTTTGGAGATGTTTGAAAAGGTTATAAAGTACTTTTAAGCATTTATTTTTAGGCCAAAAAGGTTTCAAAAGTAGAGTATCATTTACTTATGACTTTTAACTTATAAGTTACTTTTTATAAGCTCATCCAAACAGCCCTTAATAACATACTTTTCTTGCTACATAATTGATAACTTATTTGTGCAAATGTAATAAAGTTGACAAAGTAGTGTGAGTAATTGTAATTGCTAGAAATATTAATAGCTAAAACCACATATTTCAGAGAAGCATTAGTGTAAATATGACACAAGACATCAATTGAACATAACATTATGAACACACAAAAGTTTGATGAAGAAAAAACTATAAATAAGATCAATTACCTCCAGCTCCAGATTTGTTAGAAACCATCTTTGACCATATATCAGTGCTTTCCTAGTATAACGATTAAGATGAAGATCAACACATTGTAAGTAATCAAAGTCATCCTTTCTATTGCAAAAAAAAAAATGTATGTTTTACAAAATAAGCAGCATTAATGGCTACATTATGCTGCTTCATCACGAATTTCATGAAAAAGAAGTTGAGAGTTTTGATCACAATTTAAGACAAAATGTTCAAACTCCCTTGGATGATCTATATAGATTTCGTTGAACTTGGAGATAAATGGAGGATTTCTCTGCAATTCAGCAGATAAAATTGTATTGTCAAATAAATAATGGGTTAATTATGTTCTCTATAAATCATGAAGATGAAGGAATCCATTGATCGCCTTGAATGAAATTCTGAACAGAGTATGAATACACATGTTGAGCTGGAACTTGGCTACTCCACAACACTCGGTTTTTCGTATTGGCTGCAGCCCCTGTATTTCCGAATTCTCCATAGTAAAGTGTATTCAAAGCAAATTCGCCACTCCAAGGCATCCATCCACCAGAATTAATAAGATCCCCAAATTGACATTGTATAAAAACTGTCCTGGAATATTCCTTCCACGGCCTTCCAAGGAAAGTTTTGTGTACACTTTGATTACTGTTATACAACTTCATATATTCTGGAGTTCCGTTGATGGAACAATTATGGAAGACGAAGCCAGTTGATTGACCTGGCTCTATTCTACCGTGAGCAGTGACAGCATTGGTTTCGCCATTCTCTGGATTTACTATTCGGGGGGAAACTAGGATTTCACAGTCCTGGAAGAAGGCAGCCGCGTTTCCAAAAATGAAGTCTACATTACCTTGGATTCGGCATGACTTGTAATATTGGCGCAAAGAATTGACATAAAGTGTGTCTTGGTTGCCCAGAAATTCGCAATTTTCTATGACAGAACGATCACTGCTGGATCGAAAAGCTACTGCTTGTTGAGCACCAGCACCTGCTGTGTTTTGGATGGTTAGATCCCTCGCCATGAATCCATCTCCAAGTACTCCTGTTTTTAAAACAAAACATGATCAGAACAACCAAAGCATCGAAAAAATTTCGATTTTAGAATGATTTTTGTACTTTGATTGACTTTTTACATCCACTCAAATAAAGAGAATAAATCACTTACCGACAGTAGCGGATTCAAAAGTGGTAACGCCACTGTTGCCCATGTTACCAACATTCAATGATCCTGTAATAACAGTTTTTCCCATGCCATCTCCTAAAAACACCAAATTCCTCTTTGTCATAGGAACTCTAACAATCTCATCATACAACCCCGCCTTAATCCATATCACAAATCTTTGAGAGACCAAGTTGTTAGGCGCTGCATTCACCGCATCCTGCACTGTCTTATACTCACAATTTCCTGCCTTGCAAACCATCACATTCGGCTTCAAATTCGATGGCACTCCTCCCTTCACATCCATTCTGATAATGACCAAACACAAGTCAAAACCATACAAATAAATTGAAGCAGTTGAGTAAAAATTTTCAATACCTTGTCCTAGTAACACCTTCCCAAAATCCTTGACGTTCGGTTTTAGGCGGACTCCATGATGCAATTTGATTCCCATAAATATCGTAATTAATTATCATCCCCAAAGTGTTGCTGGTGAACCCAATCAATGACTCCATCAACACTATAGTTTGTATCACTCGTGAGGTGTCATTCACCTTCTGTAAACCCGCGGAGCAGCCGTGTTGATACCCCAATGCTGCGCTCATCCATGCGCGAGCATCCTTAATTTCGCCTCTTGGCAATGCATCATTAGCCGTTTGTTTGAATCTGTATTCTGAAAAAGCGAGTCCCTCCACACAATTTACCGCGGCGACGGTAACATTCACGTTTCCAGCGGAAGCTTTTTGTATATCCTTCACCAAGGCCTGAGCCTTGTTGAGTTTATGCGAGGAGCGAGCTAACGCTGAATAGATTATTTGAAGAGTTGAGAGATTAGAAGGAAAGTGATAATGGAAGGAAGCCTCGCATTTTGATGGATCATGTGAGACTTTACAGGCTTCTCGAATTTCAGGCGGCAAATGGTGGTGATCATGATGAATGGCGTGAGAGAGGGAGAAGAATAAGAAGAGGATTGCCAGAGAGAAATTACAAGATGCCATTGAATTGCATTAGTTGTGATGAGGTAATTTGGTTTGTTGAAGTTGTTATTGTGCATGGTATATTTATGGATGAATGGTTGAAAACATGTGTTTGACCAGTGTGAAAGTGAGGGGCTAAGGATGAGTTTGGGTGAATGGTGAGAAATGTGAGGATAGGGTTCTGTTGAGGTTTTGGGGTGCAATGGTAGAGAGATCATTCAATTTCACGCGGTATAAATATTTTTTTTTTTGGTCATACTAAAATATCTTAATTATATTTCTTATAGTAAAAGTAATGTCAATTAATAAACATTTTACTAGTATAACTTTACTAGTTTTACAAGTAAACTTAAATTTGGGAATCAGGTCACTTGGTTGACTATTCAACCACAAAAAGAAGTAAACTTAAATTAATTTAATGTAATGAAAAATAATTTTGTGATTTTCCTAAATCCTAATATTCTTTTGTTCACTTTTACTTATTCATTATTTGAAAAATAGATTTTCATTTTGCTTGTCATTTTTAACATATCAAAAAAAGATAATTATTTTTTTTCATATTTTACCCTTAGCATTAATTACTTATTCTCTAAATTATTTTTCAAAATCTAATACTAAACATCAACTAATTGGGATAGTGATGTAAAATAACTATGCCAATTATTACTTTATTAATGAATGTGTCAAATTCAAATATGACAAGTAAAAGTGAATGGAAGTAATTTATTTATAAGTAATGAATAAGACTACTACTATATACGTGAAAATTGAAATCAATTCGAGAGAGCGGCGCCGCAACTCACTAGACTTTCCACGTCTTTTTTTTTTTAGGTGTCGGTAGTAATAAATGAGATCTGACCAAGTGAAGGATTTTCTTAAGTTTTTTCCTTTTTTTCTAACAATGCTTCAAGGATTTTTTTATATATATATATATAAAAATAAATTAGGCATATTAAGTAATGACATGTGAAGATGGAAGACAGATCAGACGTGACAAGGCGGCAAAGGTGATACTGGCTTGGCATATTAATTTGTCTAATGTCGTTGGCTCGTTGCTCATATTCCCTGAAGATCTGAACTTTTTATCCCTATTGGTCCGATTTCAGAGTTACAAGGCCAGGAACATTCTGATGACTAGTTAAGATAGGCTGAAGAAGAGTGGAATCATTCATAAGTAATCCGTGATCCTTTCTGGAACTATGCAGTCCAGCACGTAACAAGAGATAACTTGCAGATGAGTTATTATGGGGGCAAGATTCACGTAACTCGTAAGGCGTTTGTACCTCGTTGTAAATATAGTTTTATCCCTCATTTGTACCTCGTTGAAATTTTCATTATTCACAAAACAAACGCTATAGAAGTAGTTCTCAATTTTATATATGCAGTAAATTTTCTTATACTTCAAACCAAATATAAGTGTAATGCATAATTCTTATAGATAGACTGACTATATCCAAACCAAACAACCCCTAAGTGAATAAATATGTTTGGGGAAAAAATAAAAATGTAGATATAAAGTAGCACTACACGTCAAAGAATGCAACTCTTCGCTACCTAGTTTTGCACTTCAAGAAAAGCTCTGAAAAATTCCAAGGGAGTAGTATCCAGTATCAGCATTTATGTTAAATTCCGGGAAATTATATGCTTATCTTCAGTACTTTCGAATCCATAGTTTTCGAAGGGGCAAACGGCACATAATTCACTCAATACTTTGAGTGTCAACTTCTTGGAGCCAAAATGAGCTCTTTGAGTGTGTTGAAATGCTACAAACAGAAATCCAACTTCCATCTGCTGAAACAAACTTTTTGTCCTCTTAAGATACTACTGCTTCTGTATTCCATGTGTCACCAATTAATGTGCCAACCCTCTCTCCTTTAATGGCTTTAGCAATGTTACCTGTTTTATTGAGATTAAAAACGACAACTGCAAAATGAAAAATAAGATTAGAAAAGTCAATTCGTAAGTCAATATAAAAGGGAAAAGCTCGCCAATGACACCTCTAGAATCATCCAGAAAATGATAAAAGGAATCCAAGGGCTGAAAACCTCGTACCTGGAATGTTATTCTCTTGGCACAAAGTAATTGCAGTCAGGTCCATCACCGAGAGCTCTTTCGAAATTACATCATGATAAGTCAGGTGATCCTGAAGACGAGCATCAGGATTGTGCTTAGGGTTATCATCATAGACTCCATCAACGTTTGTGGCCTTCAACACCACCTCAGCATTTACTGCAGTGCATTCAAAATTTGATTGGTGAGAAACAAAAAAAAAAAAAAGAGAGGAGATGTACACTCTCATATATGTTCCAGTAGCAGAGCGCCATTTGTCTCGAAGACCACATCATCACTTGGATGAGAATCATTTGGGGACAAACTATTCAATTATGTTCCAATGTTTGTGCGAGACATGTTCCATTTAGTGGGGATAAATATTAGCAAGCATCTAGGTGTGTTGAAGTGCACACTCAATAAACTTGGTATATTCTTAACCAAATAGCTTCAGACAAGCAATGAAGAACTACAACATAAACAACTACCCTTCAGTCCCAAACAAGTTGGGATCAACTATATGAACCTCACCGATCATATCTCTCTATTTACACTCAACTCATGTCATCATGACACCAAATAAAAATAAAAGTGAAAACTAAGTTAAATATAATTAAATAATGGTAATAAAAATAATAGTATTAAAAGTTCTCTATATTTTTACTGACTTCTAAATCTATAATAAGGTCAAAATACCCTAGGACGGCAATAAATTCAAAATCAAAATACTAACAAAACTAAAAACCTATTCTCAACGGTAGATACTTACCTATATGGATCTTTGTCTTCCATTGTGCTTTATCTTCCCCGAAGTTTGCATTGATTCCAAGAAATTGTAGGTTTGAGACAACTTTCTTCCAAGTAATTTTAAGTTTACTTCATATCCTTTTAACACCATCACTCACCATACTTTCACACCTACAAAGAGGTGCATCAGTCTATGCAGGACATGACTGAACCATCTCAAGCAACTAGCTCAGTTTATCCTAATGCGTGCTACTTGCACCTTCTATTTGATGTGGTCATTTTTAATCGTATCTAATCTAGTATGGATGCACATCCATCTTAGCATCTGCAACTCTGCAATACTTGTCTTGTGAATATGTTGGACTTTAGAGGCTCAACATTCACTGCCATAACTGTTCCATAGAACTTATCTTTCACTTTGGTAGGCATCCTTCTATTACATAAAACCCCGGGTAGTACTTCTTCCTTTCAACATGAGCCATGAAGAATTCATTTTAAGAAAATTACCAAACCACCTCTGAAGGAACTTTAGTCATTATCCACTCCATTATGAATACTTTTTTTAAAAAAAGGTCAGTTTAAAGCCTATAGTGACCTTGTAACATCTTCTTCTTAGTTTTGCTTTCTCTTTTATCCAATTTAGGAAGGAAGAAATATATTTTGCAGAATCCACTTTAATTTGCAAGTATGTCAAAGTTCCATGCATGTAGAACATCTGAATCAGGAAGACGTAGAACTCACTCTCTGCACAACGAAGAGCTGCAGCAGTGTCTGTCGTGAAGAAGGGATTTCCAGTTCCTGCTGCAAAAATTACTACTCTCCCTTTCTCAAGATGCCTAACAGCCCTTCTACGGATATATGGTTCAGCAACTTCCGACATTCTAAATGCTGTCTGGACTCTTGTGGGGATTCCAATGCTCTCCATTGTAGCTTGTAAGAATATTGCATTCATAACAGTTGCCAACATCCTGAAAGGTAAGTTATAAAGCTTTAATTAATAGTAGTCCCAAAGTGATCTCTCTCCCATGCATCTTCAGCACGCTGATAAATCATAGGACTTTGTAGTATATATAGATCATATTGAAGTAAAATGAGAAAAGAATATGAGTTACGTGATACAGTTAATTCAAGGGTTATCTTCTACTGTCTTAACATAACTTCGGCTTTCAAAAACTATCAAAATCCTCTTTGGAGTTTGGCCAACAACTTTGAAGCCTCTACATGTAGTAAGTATATGATACACAGTCACTGTTAAAAGCTGCCAAACATTTTTTTCTTACATCTTTGATCTCCAAATCATCATCTATCCAGGCACATGCTTAATACCTTTCAAAGCACCTTTCCATAACTTTAGTTACCAACACCAAAGCCTAAAAAAGGAAAAAGGGGCCTAGAAACCCCATTCTGATTTGTTTAACTGCTAGTTGATGTAAAAGAAAAACAACCAAGTCTGTCCTACATCAACATCTTTTAAGGAAACACCGAAATAGGAAATAGGAACCTATCAAAATAACTCTTCTACCACCCTTTGCTTCCTCAAGTACATTTCCTGAAAGCTATCAAAGAATGTGTACCTAATCACATCTTTAAGTTCGAGGCATGTTTGTCTAAAGCATGCTAAATTGCACAAACAACACTACAAAGTCCATTACACCCTCTTTTTCTTTCTAAGGTAAAAAGTCCATTACACCCTTGAATTGGCAGTGGTAAACACGGTCGCATGAAAGATGTTAAGTATAGAAAGTTCTCTTTGAGCAAGAAAAAGTGTCAAATTAACCCAAAAATTAAAGGATAAAAATTGAGATTTAACTTTTGAAAGCATCTGAAACCAATATTTTTAAAGTAATTCAAACTAACAGAACAATAGCAAAAATACCCAATATAATCCGCAGATGAACGATCCAGTCCACTACTTCCTGCCCAGGAGGATCCACGAAAAATATTGCCTCCACCAACTACTATGGCAACCTGCCACATTGCTAGAACAACTGAGAATCTATGAAAAAATTGGATAAGATCGTCATCAAGGAGGAGCTCATAGTAGTATTATACTGATGTAATCATGACATACAATTGAAAAGAAGAAGTTTGAACAACAAATATGAAAACAAACAATGAAACATCAGATGAACAGGGAATAATCTAGTTCGCTACCTCCTGCCCAAGAGGATCCACCGAAAATATCCCTCCACTAACAAATATGAAAAACCTACACACTTGCTAGAAGAACTGAGAAATCTATGAGAAAACAGACCCAGATTGCCATCAATGAGCTCATAGCAGTATTTACTGATCTAATCATGACATAAGATTGGAAACAAGAAGTTAGAATAGCAAATATGAAGATCAACAAATGGTTCATATGTTGAATCACATATTGAAAATTCTTTGGACGCGACAAAGATTATTGCTACAGATTTTTAACGAAATGACTATAATATTTTTAGTTCAATTTCCCCAAAACGATCTTGAGCACTGCCAAGTAGGAAACTTGGGTAAATATTAACTTCAGATAGCACAAGAAAGGAAAATTTACAAGTTATTGTGATAAGAATCCCAAGGTTGATGCTCCAACCAGACCATGAATTATAGAGAAAATAATAATAAATCAAAGGTCTAAGGATCCTTCAAAATAAGGAGCAGAAAGGTAGATAAAAAACGAAAAGTTAATGAAACAAAGCCAAACCCTTCAGATGATGCACCACCTTCATATAATATAAGAATAAGGATCTTTAGGAAAGAACTATTTGATTTATTCAAAAAATTTACCTCGATGCCAAGTCGAGTGACAGCTGCCACCTCCCTCGCAATGGCCATTGTGATCTGTATGACAACATGAAAGCTTTAGAAAAGATCAGAAATCGAGGAAGAAAAAGAACAGAACAACACAGCCACATGGAGATACGTGAGCAGTTCTACTATTCTGACCTTGGGATCAATGTTTTGTGCTTGATCTCCTGCTAGTGCCTCACCACTAACTTTAAGCAGTACCCTACGCCATCTATATGATGGTTTAGATGTTCCATTATTTGTCATCGTGACACCAAAAGGAGCTATAGGAGATAAATCAGGTTGCCTATCACAGAACACAGACAACACAAGGAAGTTGATATTAGGAACACACTACTTCATGCAAAGCAAGCACAAATAACTAAATGCCGACAGAGATAAGTGGTTTAATAATACATTATAACAGGTTATTGTTAGGGACTATTAAGTTATATCTATAGTGACACTGCATACACACATTAGATAGAATGAAATTTAATATTTTTGAAAAAAGCAAGTCTCACTTAAAGTATCAATAGCATAACAAAATAACTAAAGTGGAAGGATGTAAAACATTTTTGGTATTGCTACTAAAGCAATCAATCCAAGGTAAATAGGGTAAACTCCATTTGTTGCAATCAGTGAAACATTAACTCTGCTAATGAAAAAACAATGTTCGAATAACTAGCCTATTTGGCAAAAAAGTATAAACCATTTGAGCTTATTAGCTGACTGAATAGAATGAATGACTCCCATCTCTAGCACTTAGGCTGCTAAATTATGAAATTTTACTCTTACTTTCATAAGCCCTTATAAATCAGATGCAAAAACTGTTGTGTTAGTGTTCAACAACTCACACCCCTCCCCAGGACAATCTGTTTATCTCACCTCAGGTTGACGAACCCACTAAAGTATTAACGAATAACCTTTTCACTATAAGTGAGTAGAGTTAAGAGTACAAATTTATTAATGCACTTTGAATATTCAAGGACAGTGTTCCACCTCAACACCTCTCAACTTGTACAAGTTGAAGTGCTCTTAAAATAAAATACAATTCCATACAACTAATACATTTATAACACATCATATGACCATTATCAGCTAAACTGAAGACAAAACCTTTCCCACACTACTGACTTGCTATCATTCATAATTTCCTCAAGTAAATGTAACTTAACATTCATCATCAATATGCAACAGTATTCTCACACTAATTGAGTTGTACAAACAGCCAAGAGATTTTGTAGAATCTTAAGCTATTTTCACCACAATCAACTACATATTAACTTCAATTAGGGGAATCTCCACGATTCTATGAGAATAGTAAACCTAGGTCTCGACTGTAAGAGAAAAATACCTGCCATTCATGTGTTCTGGAGATTGTCCGATGTGAGAGGAGCAACACTTGACTAGGGCCAAAGAAGGATCAAGTTTCAAGTGATGGTCAAGGGGTTTGAAGTAAGAGAGAGAAGGCGAAGTGATAGCGTTGAAAGAGGAAATGGGGCGGCAAAAGGAGGTAGAGATAGCCATGGAAAAGGGTAACTAAAATTCCAATTCTTCTTCTTTCCCTTTGTTCTACAAGAGGGGACTGTTCTATGTGGATAATGTTAAATGTTTGGGGTTTTGAAACTTGACTCATATCACGACTCCGGAGGAAAATATCCCTTGCCGCATTGCCAACGATGGGAAAGCAAAAATATGGTTGAGTTGCATAAAATTTTTGGGGGGCATTTGTGAAATTTGAAAAGGTATATTTTAATTTTAAAGTGAAAAATGATATTTAAAAATTAAAATTATATTTATAGGTGTTTGGTCTTGTTTTATCGTGAAATTTGAAAATTAGAATTTTGTTTGATAATAAATACGATTGGAGTTATTTTTTATGAGTGATTTGAAGTAAAAAGTTTCACAATCAAACTACTACCTCAAGTAACTAATTTGAAAATAGAAATAAATAAATAAAATATCAATTGGGTAAAAATTTATCATCTAAAACAACCTAATTATTATGGAAAAACTACATAAATGGGCCATAAAATTCAAAATAATTGCATGTTCATATCCAAACTTAAAGTAATTCAAGAAATACTCATAAATAATTACAGTTCATACCCCCCTTCATTGAGGTTGATAATTTTCGCTTAGCTGATACTAAATCAGTATTATATACTATATTGATATCACTAAGGCTGATAATTTTGCTTAACTGATATTAAATCAGTATGTGTGTGTATATATATATATATACTGTATTGGTATCATTAAAATTTCTTGTTCAGAAATTACTCATTAGTCAATGATACTATAAGAGTATATGTATATTGTTATGGTATCATTTAAGTTTCTTGTTCAGAAATTACTCATTAGTCAATGATACTATAAGAGTATATATCTATTGTTGTGGTATCATTTAGGTTTCTTTTTCAAAAATTACTCATTAATCAATGATACTATAAGAGTATATGTATATTGTTGTGGTATCATTAAGGTTTCTTGTTCAGAAATTACTCATTTGTTTGACAAATGAGTAATTTCTGAACAAGAAACATTAATGATACAAATACAGTATACATATACTGATTTAGTGTCAATTAAACGAAATTATCAGCCTTAATGATACCAATACAGTATATAATACTTATTTAGTATCAGTTAAGCGAAATTAGTTGGGGGTATATAGTGTAATTATTTAGTGGGGTATGATGTAAAGGGGTATATGTTTATAATTATTTTGCTTTTATGGGGTATTTGGTTAATTTCTCCAATTATTATTTATTACTCAAAATGGCCACTCGGACTATTTTATTGCAAGAATTGCAAATGCAAACATATACAAGAATTCTCTTCTTTTTTCCGTTGAAGAATCTTCACTTTCAATCTTAAGATTGTGAATCAAGTCACCAAAAAGCAAAAAGATGGGAGCTCCTAAGGAGGGGTAAAAAGATAAAAAAAAATTTAAAAAGATTCTAGACTATACAAATTGGTGCATCTCGCCAACAAAACTCTTCTTCGAACCAAAGTAATATTATTTTTGGTCCTTTCTTCTTATATACTCTGTGTATTGATAATATTTTCCTATATGATTTGTATTTTTAGCTTGTGATAAGTACTTTGGATTAATCACCAATTTATACGGGTCATTTTGTGTGATGGATAAAAAGAATTAGTCCCGAGATAGTTTTTAAGTGGTCTTTAATTTATTGTTTTGTTGCAAGGGTTGGGATAACTTATCCCAGGATTAGCAATTAGTCACTTATCCCTCCTTGGGGGTGGAATAGCAATCCCAGGATAAGTTATCCTGGGATAAAGTATGTGTAATAACAAAAATACCCCCTTAAACTCTCTTTTATACACCCACCACTTTTACATTCATGTATATTAACATAATTTTTAAAAACTACAATAATATTCACAACCTTAATTAATCATTGTTTTTATGATAATATACTTTTCTATTAAAAAAATTACATTTTATAAATACAATTTTTATTTGTGAATATATTATAAGTTGAATTTATGTGCCTAATTCTTATGTTTATCCATATTTTTTATTTCTCTTAAAATATTCACTCCACTACTAAATTACATATTTTTGATTAAGTAGTTTATTACTCACTTAAAAATTATATTTCATGTATCAATTAAAATGTAGATAACTTTAATAATAAAATTTCTTTTACTTTGTTAAACTTAAAATAGAAGTTTTATTTTTAAGCTAAATAAGATGGAAGTTTTATTTTTAAGCTAAATAAGATGGAAGTTTTATTTTTAAGCTAAATAAGATGGAAATTTTATTTTAAAGTTGAATAAGATGGAAGTTTTTTTAAAAAAGTTATATAAGATGAAAGTTTACTTTTTAAGTTAAATAAAATGAAAGTTTAATTTTAAAAACACACGACACAATTATGGAAATGCACACACAAAAGCTAAATAACATGAAAATTTTATTTTTAAGAATGAATAAGTAAAGCTTGCAAAGAAAATGTAAAAAAAAAAAAAACTAAATAAGGTGGAGGGTATTTTTGTAAACAAACAACTTATTCTTAAAAATTAGGTAATGAATATAAGTTTGAATATGTCAAACCAAACAAACAATAAAAACTACTCCAGCATAACTAATCTCAGCATAACTTATCCAGCATAAATAATTTCAGCATAATTAATCACAGCATAACTTATCCAACATAACTAATTCCAGCATAATTAATCCCATCATAACTTGTTTTCAAACCAAACGACCCCTTAATACTAAGACATATTTGAAAAAACAAAATTAGTAATTTCCACCAATAGAAAGTGGTTGTTGTGGATTTGTTGAAATCCAATTAACTATGATCATTCTTGAATTTGGGAGATGGGTATATAGGATCTTGGGAAGCCTCCAAAGGAGTGCTATTTTCAACTCTCAAATTTTAAAAATCGCAAACATGAATCATTTGAGTGAATAATATATTAAAAGAATCAAAATATCGAGAGGAGCTCAAATTTAAAATTTGAAACTATTCTGATGATATTTTAGTTGGATGTCCATTGAAATCCTTCATTGAAGAGTTTCCAACGCTCAAATTTTAAAATTTGATTTGCCACAAACTTGAATCGTTTCGAGTGAATAATATATCAAAAGATTCGAAACATCGACATGAGCTCATTTAAAAAAATTGAGACTGTTTAAAGGAGATTTGAGTAGGTCATAATTGAAAAGGCAAGCAACTCATTGTGGAAGATGAATTGTTACAATGTATAAACAATGTATATATATAATACATAGTTATACATCATATATATCGAATATACATTATTTATACAAGCAGTCATTTTTGTTGAAAATTTTCTTTTGCGAGCGATACATTTAAATGTATTCCTTTGGAAAACACTCAGGAGCCGTTTGGTTACTGGTTAGAGTTATGCAGGGTTTAGTTATGCAGGTATTAGTTATGCAGGGTTTAGTTATGCAGGTATTAGTTATGCAGGTATTAGTTATGCAGGGTTTAGTTATGCAGGTATTAATTATGCATGGTTTAGTTATGCAGGTATTAATTATGCATGGTTTAGTTATGCAGGGTTTAATTATATATGTATTAGTTATACATGATTTAGTTATGTACAAATTACAATACAGTAAACTAATTTTTATTTCTTAATTCCAAAAATGTTTAGCGAGCTAATATTTATTATATCCATTAAAATAAACAACTATCTTAATAACACATTAAAATTTAAATAAATGTCAATAGCTAAAAACACTAAAGTAAATAACAAATAACTAAAAGAAGTTAAGTAATTTGTATTGAATAGGATAAGTAATTAAGTAAATAAGAAATAACTAAAAATATTATAATACATGTATTGGCCGTGCGTTGCAAAGAAACTAAGTAAAGAACTAATTACAATTAACCGGCACTATCTTATCGCCAAAGAAAATAATTAATAAAAAATAAAGCAAAGAAACTAAGTAAAGAACTAATTACAATTAACCGGCACTATCTTATCTCCAAAGAAAATAATTAATAAAAAATAAAGCAAAGAAACTAAAAATAATTAAGCAACTATCAAGACAAAAATAAATAGTAACTTTTTTAAAAGCACACATAATTAAAAAAAATTAAAAGTTAATTAATAAGGGTAAATATGTAAATATATTATTTAATCCATGTATAACTAATACCCACATAACTTATTCCACCTTCTACCCTGCATAAAATTATACATAGATTTCCTCATAAGTTATGTAAGTATTAATTATGTGGATTCACTAAAACACAACCAAACATTGTATAAAACTAATGCAGGAATAATTTTTATACAACATTTTAAACCTACAAACCAAACACCGTATAAAATTAATACATAAATAACGTTTATACAATATTTAAAAACCTATCAACTAGGGGTGGGCATTCGGTTCTTCGGTTCGATTTTCTTAAATTTCGGTTCGGTGTTCGGTTTTGAAAAAATGTGCACCAAATACCAAATCAAAATATTTCGGTTCGGTTCGGTTCGGTTTTTTAAACTTCGGTTCGGTTTAATTCGGTGTTTTTAAAACGATTTTTCGGTGCAAGCAAATAAAAAATAAAGTGAAAATTAAATTATCAAAGCGTTTAACTAAAGATAAAAGTTGAAAACTCGAAATAATCAATTAACATATTTAATAGTTAAAGTTTCCAACAAAGAACTAAAGAAGTTTTTTTTTTCTCTTTCCGATTTTTTGTTTCAACAAACACTCTTTGTAATAGCAGCCAACAATTTAAACCAAGAATTCAACACTTGAAATTTAAAAGTTAAAACAATACAAAGTTAAAAATGCCTTAACTTCATTCAAATAAAAAACAATAGGAGTCACAACTCACAAACACAAGTTACCAAGTATATAATTAATAAAATTAAAATATTATTTTAAATTTAGTTAATAAAATTTCAGTTTTTCGGTGCACCGAATTTTTCTTACCCTGACACCGAATACCGAACCAAAAAACCGAAATTTTGAAAAAAAAACACCGAAACCGAACCGAAAAACCGACACCGAAAAACCGAACCGAAAAACCGACACCGAAAAACCGAACCGAAAAACCGACACCCGAACCGAAAAACCGACACCGAAAAACCGAATTAATTTGGTTCGGTTCGGTTTTTCTTTTTTCGATATTTATGTGAGTATTAGTTATGTAGAATTACAAAAATATAACCAAACATTGTATAAAACTAACACACGGATAACTTTTATTCTATTTACAAACCAAACATGGTATAAAAATTAATACATGAATAACCAAGTTATTCATGTATTAACTTTGCCCTTATCCAGTAACCAAACGGCCCCTCAAAAATCTCTTTTAAAAAAAGCTTTCTTTTTAAAGTTTATTCTGAATTTTTTATTTTTATAAGATAACCTCATTTTAATTATTTATATCATATTTTATGTTTTTTCAAGTACATTCAAATTCTAAATACTTTTGCAAAAAGTATGGTCAAATACAATTTCAACTTTGAAAATTTTGAACCAATTTTTTTAAATCTGGATTTTGTTTTGGCTACAATTCGATCTCGAAAGTCTAGACTTCATACAAGATGACTAATTTCAAAAGGCCACAAGTAACCGTATAATGGGTCATGACCTCATTTGAGAACAAGTCGTGACAATTATATATTATACCTAATAATGGATAATACAAATAAAAGTGAAATCATTAATGAAATACAATTAAATAAACGGGTTACATAATTATAGTGCATTATGAAGTTCAAAATGAGCATATTTGTGATTAATATTTTTATGTCGAGCTAAAAATATTACATAAAAAATAATTAAGTATTCTAGGGACTTAATTAAAAACATACTATTTATAAAATGTTAAATTAAAAATTTTGTATAATGAAAATAATAATAAAATATTTAAAAAATGATTTAGAGCCCGTTTGGATTAGCTTAAAAAAATAGCTTTTAAGTCAACAATAAAAGGTCAAACTGAAATGACTTTTAAGTCAAAAAATAAAAAGTAGGGGAAACCTATTTTTGGTTTTTGACTTATTTTAAGTCATTTTAAACTTATTTGAAGTCATTTTTAACATTACCAAACACTTTCTAACTTATTTTAAGTCATTTTTGACTTATTTTTAGTTATTTTTTATATTTACCAAACACTAACAGAAGTCAAAAACTGACTTAAAATTAGATTTGACTAATTTTTAAGCCAATTCAAACACCCTCTTATTAGTGTTGATGAATAGTGTCATACCATATTTGATGTGATACTATTCACATATTAAAATAGTGTAAAAAATAGTATTGAATTGGAGCCCCAAAACACCATATTTTACACCAAAATAAGATTTGATGTAAATTGTGTTGTTGAATTGGAGATGGTGTAATAGTTTATGTAATTTTTTTTAATCTAGGACTTTTATGATTAATTCTAGTTGAAATCAACTTCGTCTTCTTATTACTTTTTTTTTTCCATTTTCCTAATAGCTTTTATCTTATATTTTAAGAGTTCTTAATTTTTTTTACGATTTTTATCATATATTTTAGGAGTCAATATTATAAAAATAATTAAATAATAATTTTAGAAAATATTAAATGATTGTTTTATTTAGTGTGGTGTTTTTTTAAGGGGAATTTTCACATATAGCCACTCAAAAATAACTTAATTATGCTACATAGCTATAGTTTGCTAATTACGATTCGTAGCTACATGTTATATGAAGGAGAGTGGTGAGTGAGATTGGGAGAGAGAGGAGAGAGGCGAGCGAGAGTGGACAGAGAGTGGAGAGAGACGAATTGTATATGTATATCTGTTGAATTATATATGTATATCTGTGAAAATAATTGTATATATGTAACTGGTATACATATGTATTTGTATATATGGCGAGCGAGATTGGGAGAGGGAGGAGAGAGGCGAGCGATAGAGGGAGAGGGAGGAGAGAGGCGAGCGAGAAAGGGCAGATAGGCGAACTGTATATGTATATCGGTTAGATAATTGTATATATGTAACTATTATGTATATGTATCAATTATTGTATTTGTATATCTACATATAATTTGAATTCGTATACAATTGAATCGAGTTAAAACATTGGTATTGTATATCCAATTTCTCTCGCTTTATACAAACACAAATTATACATTTGTGTTTGTATAAAGCGAGAGAGAGAAAGGCAAAAGAGAACTGGGCAGGGGAGGATTTGTATATGTATAATTATAAGTGTATAGGACGGAGATATATGTATTTGTATCTGTATATCCCGTTTCTCTCGCTTTACACAAACACAAATTATACATTTGTATTTGTATAAAGTGAGAGAGAGATTGACAGAAGAGAAGCGAGAGAGAGAGAGACTGCGCAGGGAGAGGAGAGAGGCGAGGGAGAGATGACTGAAAAAGAGGAGAGTGGCGAGCGAGATTCCAGAGAGAGGGGGGAGAGGCGAGAGAGAGATAGAGAGAGAGAGAGAGTGAGAAAGAGAGAAGAGAGGCGAGAGAGAGAATGAAATTATAGCTAGAAGTAAGTTTCGAATTGTAATTAATGCAAACTATAACTACGTTAGCTAATTAACTAGTATATGTTTGTCTAAATGCGTAATTTTTCATTTTAAGAAGGCAAAAAATTGAAGATGATTTTAGTTAAATACTGCTAGGTAATTGTAATTACGATATTACCCCTAATCGTTTTATTATAAAATGGAAAACTCTAATCTCCGCCTGTAGGGTTTTGGAGGTCGCATCTCTTGAAGAAGAAGAAGAAGAAGCCGCCGCCGCAGAGAAGAAGATTTAGAAGAAGCTAGCCATGGTTTGCCCAAGCAACTACTCTTTTTTATGATTAATTTTTTTTGAAATTAATTTGGTGTTTTTGTATGTTGGGGATTTCAGTCGCTTGTTGCGAATGAAGAATTTCAGCACATTCTTCGTGTGCAAAACACCAACGTCGATGGAAAACAGAAGATTATGTTCGCCATGACCTCCATCAAAGGTATTGGCCGTCGTTTCGCCAACATTGCCTGCAAGAAAGCCGATATCGACATGAACAAGAGGTCAGCCCTTTCAACTAGTATATTTTCAAATGCTCGTACTGTTTCTATTTATCCTTATAGTTTACTGTCTCGATCATATAATCATATTAAACATTTTACTATTCCATTTATTGGTTTGTCAGATAAATAGAACTTTACTGTTGTTTTTAGGTGCGTGCATCGTATCTTTTGCAGAGATTAATTGGTGAATCATTTGTTATTGTTTTTATCGTGCCGTATGCTCTCTGGTTGAGTGCATCTCTTGGGTTTTAATTCTCTAATAACCAATAGGCTTAGGGAAATAGATGCAAAACTGTTCCTTGTACTACTTTAAGGACTGTTAATCTGCAATTCAAATTCATTAGCCAGGCGAAATTGTGGTCATGATGCATGAATGAAGATGATTGGGCCTAGAGTTTTGTCAATGGTGGATTGTCGGGAAAAACCAAGGAATTGGGAATTGTGTTCTATTAGAGAAGGATTAATTTGGCTTGTAACCTGGTTGATGGTGTTTTTCTTTGGGACCAGGGTTAGCTGTTTCTCAAAAGGATGGCTCTTTCTGTTTTCTTGCAAAACATATGACTTTCTCCACCTTTTTTTGGCAGTGATTATGAACAAGCCTATCCTAATTAAATGCTAGGACAACTTCTTTTTCAACATTAAGAGTTTTAAGCTGTGATTACATGTTCAACTGAACCCATATTTCCTTTTGTTACATTTTCTGAAAAAGAACAGTGTCGAGCTGATTGAAAAATTCTCCTCCTTTTTCTTGTTAGTCTTTTTTATTACTTCCTCCTTATCAATTCAAGTGTCATGCTTTTCTTTTTTTTTTTGTCTCTTTTAAAAAGACTCCTCTTACTTTTGCTAACTCTTTAAATCCAACATTCTATAGCATGTTTAAACCACAAGATTCAAAGGCTATTTTGGTGCATTATGCATATCTTTAGTTCTTGACCACAAGATTCACAAGTATCCCTTATTTTCATAAATTTTGTGCCTGGTCAAACTAAAGCACTTGAATTTAAATGGTGGGCCGATAAAAATGAAGCGGAGGCTTGAAAATTTTCTTTCAGCCTTACAAAAGTGTTCCTATTTGTAGTCTTTCAGATTTCTGTTTAAGTTGATTTATATGTGGAGTTTGTAAATGTACGCCATGCATTTATCTGCCATATAAGGGTATTACGAGTTAACAGCTCTGTGGATCGTTCCCACTTTGTATTTTATCTTTTGAAATTTTATCTGAGTTCTTTTTGCTTCTCTTTTCTGTAGGGCTGGTGAACTAACTGCTGCAGAGCTCGACAGTGTCATGGTGGTTGTTGCTAATCCTCGTCAATTCAAAATCCCTGATTGGTTTTTGAACAGGCAGAAGGATTACAAGGATGGGAAGTTTTCACAAGTCACCTCTAATGCTCTTGACATGAAGCTTAGGGATGATCTTGAACGCCTGAAAAAGATCAGGTAGTTTGCCACTCAATGCTTTTGCTGTTGAAATAATTCGTTTATCTTTTGATTAACAAAATAAAGAGAATACACACGGCATTTTGCAACTTAGGGAAACATATGGTCAAGAAGTAGTTGTAGAGTCGAAGTACATTATCAAAAAAAGTAGTAGTAGAGTAGAAGTAATTTAAACCCTTTCTTGTTTGTGTGCACCTTTATTAATTTTATCCTCTGGTGGTTGCAGGAATCATCGTGGTTTACGTCACTACTGGGGCCTCCGAGTTCGTGGTCAGCACACAAAGACCACTGGCCGCAGGGGAAAAACTGTTGGTGTCTCGAAAAAGCGATAAATTATCTACTTGTCAGTTTCAGTTTGTTACATGCTTTCTTTTATGCGCTGCAGGCAATATGTCTTGAGATGTTGTTAGGGAATCTGTACTGGTTATGTTTAAATTTTCCTGTTGGTGGGTTATAGTTTAATTTCTTGCTCTAGTGGCAAAAGGATTGCTTTGTTATATGATCAAGTTTTGCAGATTGCTCTTGAATTAAATTGAATGAGTTGTTTTTTTGGATGCACTATCTTATTTTCAACTGTTTGAGTGAAAGGGTTGGGGTTTGAATTTGAGGGCGGATGTGTTTTCTGGGCTAGACATGTCAATGCTTATGGCTCTGGAACTTTAACCCAAAGCGTGGAAGCATGTTTGCTGTTGGATCGAGACTGCTGAGTGCTGATGGATGCTCTGCTGTTCTTGACCTATATGATTAATGAGGAAATAAAATTTGTGAAGAATTTTGGTTCAACTAGTATAGGGGGTGGCTATTGGGCGGGTTGGGTTAAATTTGTACGGGTCATAATTGGTTAAGACAACGGTGGTCAAGCTCCAACCCTATTCAAATTTGCTTGGCTCAAAATGAGTTGGTAATGGCTTATATAACGGGTTAAGATCTAACCTAATCCAATTTTAACTAAGCTTAGTTGTATTATTTGCTCTTTAAAACTATTTTAGTACCTAATAATTTTTTTTCTTTATTACGGCTATATATAATATACCAAATTGAAAAAAAAGTTATTTAAAAATATTTTGACATTTTTAATGGGTTGAAATGAGTTGAATTGAAATGGGTTGAGCTAATACGGGTCAATAATCCATTCAAACTTAAATGGGTTGGGTTTGATTTTGCCACCCTAGACTAGTAGCATCACAAGATCGAGAACTGCAGTGATTTATAGTATTAACAAATTGCACCGTGATTAGGTTTTCATCTTGGTAAATGTAATGGTCTATATAGTTAAGGACACAACGTCCCTTGATGTTATTAACTTACTACTCCCTATTTGCAAAAAAGATAAATCCATTTATCTTTATTGAAACTATTTAATTCTATTTTTTCTGTTGTTAACCTGGAAACTAGTTGATTTAGTAGCCTCATTTTACCCTCAAATGACCATCTCGTATATATTTGACTTAAATGTTTAAAGTAGTCATTAGTTTCTTAGATTTTGTGTGAATGGGACGGAGTAAATTTGTACCCTACATGGATTGTGAGGGATGTTTGAGGCTGTAGTTATAGTAATACAAACTAATTGAGGATTCAAATCCAGAGCTGTCAAATGGGTAGTAAAAACAGGGTTATTTGCAGAAATAGAATATGATGTGCTTCGACGCTGCTGTTTAAATTTTGTTTTTTCTTTAAGAATTTTTGTGCACAAGTAGTCTCCAACATCATTTTGGTACACAAGTCTTGTTGCAAAACTTGTCTATGTTGGATCGAGCATAACTCTCTACAAATTGCACATAAAGTTATGCCGAAAACTTGTCTTGTTCACAGGTTAAACAAGCGTTCCCACTTTGATACAAATTGTTCAAAAGTCTTGTATGTGGTGTTCAATTATTCACATGTGTTTTACAACACATTGTACTATCTTCATTCTATCTATTAATTGTTCACAAGCTTTATTGGATATACAGAAATTTGTATGTGTTCAATTATTCACAACATTTGCCCTAATTGTACAGTATATCCTGTTCCGAGACCAATAATGTGTAGTATCGATTATCGAAGAAGTAAGCCATAGATGAAAAGAAAAAAAAGTAGTAAGCCATAATTATTCAAAATATTCGATACTTCCTAGCTTTAATCTCTTATCAAAGTCCTAAAAATTGACTACATATGTAATATGGCTATACTGTTTTCTCCTCCATTATTGAAATTAAACGATGACATCTTTTGATTTTCTTAACCAAGACATAAGACACAATAACCCATTGACAAAAAAGAAAATTAAATTTTATTACAAGGCAAATGTATATAGTTAAATAGAAATACATTAACTTTGAACAAGCTTGTTTATGGAATTGTGAGTGGATAGGTACTGATGGTATCAGCCCATGGTCCAACAAGAGCCTCACCCAAAATAGGCCTTATACATTCCATGACCACACTATTACACTTAGGCCCAGTTCCCATTCCCAATTGCCAAACTTTGTCACCTTCTTTCACTCTTTCCTTGCCCTCTAAGTAAGCTAATTCATACCACAAGGAAGCTGAAGACTGATTCCCAAACCTATGTAATGTCATCAATACTGCCTCCATCTCTCTATCTCCAAGCTTCAACCTCTTTGCAGTCTCTCTCACAACCGATTTCCCCGTCGCGGGGAAACAGAAATGTTGAAATGCCCTTCTGAAATTAGGAATGTAAATCTCTTTAGTTATTTTATACATAAATACAGATCTAACTAACCTTAGTTTCTCTCTTAGGGGGAGGAATCTCCTCCCTAGAACGGGCATGTGGGACCGGAGAGTATCTCCGGCCACTTGCAACACATCCCCGTTCAGCCTGACTCCAGTGATTCCACTCGAGTCCTCATCACGATAAGCAGAGTAATAACCCTTATCATCAAATGCTCCTTGTGTCCTGAGTGTCCAAAGCAACTTATACTTAGCATGCGTTTTCGCCTCTTTCTTGTTACTCAACAAGATCGCAGCACCCCCAACGCGGAAAATGCAGTTCAAGATCATGAAAGGACGTTCTCTCCCGGGGTACCACCCCGTGGATAAGATCTCCGTGCTGAGAATGACCGCGTTGGAGTTGTCATGCGTGCACATTATGTTTCTAGCCATGTCCACAGCTAGTGAGTTAGCGCTACAACCCATTCCACTTATGGTATAGCTTTTCACTCCTTCTTTCAACGCGTATTTGTTAACAATAATGGACGAAAGAGAAGGATTGGGGCAAAAGCCACTACAGTTAACAATTAGTATATCAATATCTTGAGGAGAAATGTTTGTTTTGGACAAGAGATTTTCAAAAGCAGAGAAAAGGACCATGTGAACTTCATTGATAGCTTCTTTATGACCAGATTTTGGAGGCATATAAAAAAGACCTGGTGGGAAATAAGTTTGGTCCCCCAAACCTGAAAGTTGAAGAATCTTTGATATGAAAGAGACACTTTTATCATCAAAGAAATCAAGCATTCTTGCATGTTCAATGTAGGATGTAAAAGGAACTCTCAAGCAGTTTGGTGGCTTAAAACATGTGAAATCCACAACATAGACAGGAGATGTTTTTGAAATATAGACCAAGGAAATGAAGTATATAACCAGAACAGAAAAAGGTACAATATGAAACATAGGTTGAAGATTTTGCAAAATTATACAACTCTCCATGGTAAAGAAAAGCAAAAGAACCAACAATTTGAGAATCTCCATCAAAGTTGAAGAAACTTGTTTCCATAAAAGGTTGTAGGAATCTAAAATTGTTGGCTTTTCATCCATGAGAAATATTAAGGAATTGATGAAGACAAGGGACAATGATGTTACTTTTTGCAAAGTAGAGTTGTTGATGTTTTTGGCTTTTTGAATGAAGTTATAAATGCTCATCTTATCACATTATTATTGCTCATACAAGTCAATACAGCAGAATTGCTCTGTGGAGTATTTGTACGGTTGGCAGTTATAAAACATACAAGACTTGAACAGTAGATTGTTTTGAAAATACACAAACTCTTGCCAATTGTTAGTTTGGACATACCATGTGCTAGATATCAAAATAATTCATACATATATTTGCCCAAAAGATTGCCTATGGCATGACGATTTTGATGAGGCAATTGCCAAGAGTTAATTCCCTTGATGATGAATGATCATCTAAATTATAAAATCAAGTAAAATATTTTATATTTTTGTGATAATAAAATAATTCAAGTATGTCTATATCTTGTATAACATATCTATTGAATTCTGATTTTGATGATTAACAAATGCAGCGGATGGTTATTTCCAATGGAGGGACCAGAACTTGCTGTTCTTTAGAAATTATAATAGCTGACACCTAATTTAAACAAATATAATAGTTTTTTTTGGTTTTCCACCCGGTGTCCGGAGTCCACATTGGAGCCTGGACTAAACAGGATTTTCTCCATATCCAGTGCTCGAACGCGAAACTTTTGGTTAAGGGTGAAACACTCCCACCAGTGCACCACAACTCATGTTGGTAAATATAGTAGTTATTGAAGCGCTCATTGATCATTGTTCATGGAGCACTCCATGCCTGAAAGGCTGAAAATCATAATTGGAGTTCAATGTATAGAAAGCGTGTGACTTTTTTCCTATTTCATTTATTCTTTAGGTCTAGGTGAAAATTTATTTTCCTTCTATATTCAATTCTAATCTAATTTATTCCTATTCATTTTTTAATTGATCAAGAAGCATTATTATGAGGTATATTCATAAATGAACTGTTACTTTTGAGCTAGAGTTAGCTTGCAGTTTTAGCTACTATCAATTAGAGTTGATTGTATAGATTGTTAAGTGTCTTAGATTTAGTCTCTTATGTTATTGCTTCTTTAACCTATAATTATTCATTGTTTTAGTGTAGTTTTGAGAGAGAAAGCCTCAAGAAGGATCGTGAGTTTACTCCTTGAGCAAGAAGGTTTATCACGTAACAAGTTCATGTGTTACTTATTTCACACATTATTTGCTACTAGAGTTAGTTGAACTAGTACAAAGAACATGTTTTTTATACTTAAAAATTCATCCAAACGGGTGTTTTTTTAAAGGTAAAATATAATTGGTCAAAAATTTATAAAGACACTTTATATTTACCCATCTAGTGTGTAACCACTAACCAGTGTATTAAAATAACAAACACCCAAGCCAAAACACCACCTATTGGTACTCATTTAAACCATCTTAAAAATAATCATTTTGAATAACTTGCCATGATTATATTGGATTGTTTGCTACCTATGATAAAGAGAAATATTTGAGGGTTAAATTTGGAATAAAATTTATATTATGTTATTTAGATAGTGTAAATTTATTTCAGGATAAATTTGTTCAAACACAATATAAATTTTATTCCAAATTTAATTTTGGATATCTATTTTATCCCAACAAACTTGGATGTGAGATAAATTAACTTAAAAATTATAATCAAATAACTATGATTCTAGGATAATTTAGTTGCGAACCACATGACCCATAAATGATTTATTACTATTCACCAGATTTCACCATATTAAGGTGTGTTTGGCACTTCCCCCATTTCAAAATAAGTGAACCGTTGAGCTTTTTTTCATAGTTTAAAATAAGTGAATTGTTCAAAGTTCAAGAGAGTTATTGTAATTTTTTAATTTATTTTTGCCCCTCATTTACATCTTTTAGGTGATAATTTCAAGAGAGTTAATTGCTCATATTTATGATTTTACTTTGAATTATTTATATTTTCAAGAATAGTCTAAGAATATCTAAAAGGGCAAAGTGGAAAGTGGTGTTTATTTTATGTCCTTAACTTTTTCCTTAATGGATGCGCATTGTCTCAACAATTCACTTATTTTGAAACGGAGGGAGTATGAAGGAAAAATTCTTCTCATGGAAAATGTCCACTTGAAGAATAAATGAGTTTCTTATTTATTTTATAATGTTTGGTAAGTTGATAAAAAACTTCTAAGAATTAGCATTTATATGTAATTTAACAAAACACTATGAGGGTGCGGAATGGTCAAGGGGTACATGGCATTGAGTAGGTGAAGATGAGATAATGAATTCATAATGTCGTTCAAGGAACTTGTTTTTCTTACTTTCATTGGAAAAGTTATTTTTCTCATTTTTAAGGAACTTATTTTATTAAAAAAAAAAATTCCAAAATATTATAACCAACAAACATGAGAAAATTGGAAAACATTTTCCTTCCTACCAAGCTAATTTTGCCAATGAAAAGCATAACAACGGACTCCTTTCAAATTTTTTTGGAAATGAGAGGAATATGAAAGAAAAGAAATTAAGAAATGGACGAAGAAGTGAATAAGTTTTTGTATCGCATAACATATGTTTTCTCAAGTTCTTTTATGTGTACTTTAAGAAAAAAAGAGTTAATGAAGTAAATAAAATCACCCCAAGTTATTATATATATATATATGCAAGTGAAAAATCCAACAATGGTTATATAAAATAAATTTATTAGTCTACAAAAAAGAGATGAGAGACTTTTATTCAATAACCTTAAAATTCTTGTATTTCACTACATTTGGTGTATCTCTCTACATTGAGTGTATCTCTTTCTGCGTTGAAAATATGTAATAAGACACCCCTATTTATAATACTAATCCTATAATTAAATTAACATAAATAACAAATTCTAAACTACTAAGGAATTCTATTCTTAGTTTATTTCCTACATAGTCTCTCTTAAACCAAGATCTTTAAATGCGACAATGCCTAGCATCTTCTTCAACTTTATGAACAATTTCATAAGTAATATCAGGCCTTCTAGAAGTCAAGTATCTTAGACTTCCTATCAATTTTTAAAAGTATGTAGCATCAACAAAATCGCATATGTCATCTTTAGTCAACTTCATTCTCTCTTCAACTTCATTCAAAGTCAATTTGGCTTTCTTCACATTAAACATTTTCAAAATATTATCATCATGTTTTTTTCTCTTCTTGTACTCTTGAATAGCTATTCCTGCCTTAAAATCGTCTGCTTCTCCAATTGATTTGTATTTGGTCTTGCATGTCCATTTTCGACTTCAGTTGATTGTGTATGTGGTATAATAGGATCTTCAACAAATAATTTTCCATACTCTTCAAAACCTATAATTTTGAATAATGATTCACATTTGATTGTATCTTCACTATTCATTGTCATGCACTTCATTTCGGATCCAGAATTTCAATTGTTTTTGCTTGAATTATGTGTGGATCATCAAAAACTTGCTTTTGGTGAACATTTTTGCTTCTTTTATTACTAGGTTTATCTTCAAAAGCTTCAACTAATTTTTCTTGTGAGACAATAGTGAATATTTCTATTTCTTTTTAATAGCTTCACCTTGTATAGACCAATCATGTCTATTACATGCCTCATGACTTAAATTACTAGCCTTCATCAAAAGAACATCAGTTTCAACCAATTTTTTCAGTTTAGCCGTTTCAGAAATTATTGACTTGTTAGATTGACCACTATTGAAGTTCTCTTTGCAATTACATCTATACCACAATGAAAATTATCTCTACCTTCCCTTCTTTTCTTCACAATTTCTATATTATGATCTTCTTCATATATTTCTATCAAACTCAATGTATCTTCTTTATCATCTTTTCTTTGGTCTTCTTCATTTATTTTTAACATATTCGATGACTCTTTTTTTTTTTTGAATGATCATCCTTTCTTTGCAATACCTCCCCCTCTATCACATCTTTTGTAGATTAAGACACATCTCATACATTGCAAATTCATCTTCTAGATCACCAAGTCTCAAGGTATTCGGATTGCGAGTAGACTCAATATCGTTCTTCTTGGTCTGAAACTCTAAACTTAGAGAATTTAATATTTTTTCAATAACTTTAACTTCTTCTAATATTTCTCCATTGATCTTAAGCCATTAACAATTTCTTTAATTCTCGTAAAGAAATCTTTGATTGATTATGTTGGTTTCATCTGAGCCAACTCAAGTTGTCTCCAAAGCTCTTGAAATTTTGCTCTCTTCACGCATGAAGCATGTCAACGTGATTTTAATAAAATTGTCCAAGCCTCCTTTGCTGACTTAGCATATAAAATTTTATTATATACATGCAATTCGACCTTGTTGTAAAGATAGAAGCGCGCCCAATTATCCAATTTTCTATTTTTCTCCAATTGTATAGTTGATTCACCAGTCAACATTCTGCCCTTTAGGGCTTCCACGAATTCATTATCACTAATGGATCATAGCTCAACAACTTTGAAAAAATTCTTCATCTGTTGATACCAACTCTCAAAATTACTTTTGTCATCAAACACAAAAATGAGACATTCGGGTAAATATGAAATATCCATATTCTTTTGTATATATTGAATCTCACATGGGACTTTTATCTCACACAAGCTCTGATACAAATTTGAAGTAATAAAATTAACCAAGGTAATAATATATGCGCAAGTGAAAGATTCAACGATGGTTATATAGAAAATTTTTATTAATCTACAAAGAGGAGGTAGGAGGCTTTTATTCAATAACCTTAAAACTCTTGTATTTCACTACATTGAGTGTATATCTCTACGTTGAAAATATGCAATAAGACACCCCTATTTATAATAGTAACAAATCAAATTAAATTAGGACTATGAACCTCCTTAACTAACAAATTCTAATTAAACACAATTATCTAAATATCATAAATAACAAATCCTAAATTACTAAGAAATCATATAATTAAATTAACATAAATAACAAATTCTAAACTACTAAGGAATCCTATTCTTGATTTATTTCCTACAGTTAATTTTAATAAATTCTTTGGTTTGGGTTTATGTCTCGACTCTTGAGAGTAATATTTGGATAATTTTACTATCACAAAAAATATAAAAGTTACTATTGTGTAACTTGAATGACCATTCAAGCATATGAAAGAGGAGAAGAGAAAAGGCTTGGAAATTAATCTTCAGATCACATATTAGTAGTTATTATATTTTGCTTTTCGAAGATAAATAATATGAATTTTAATTAGTATTTTAAAATTATTTTTTTAATTAAATTAATATGATTTTTAAAAATAAATTATAATGTTTATTATATAATTTTTAAATATCAAAATTTTAATAAAAATATTAAATTAATATAATATATTTAATTTTGAAAATAAACGAAAATATTCCTTTTTTCAATCATGATATTCAAATTAGTTTTCGTGCACCTAAGGTGAAATTTTATCAGGAACAACAGATATCAATGTTGAGCCAATGCATACCCATTAAGAAAAAAAGCTTTAGACATAAAATAAACACCACTTTTCACTTTTGCCCTATTAATTATTCTCAAACTATTCTTGAAAATATAAATAATTCAAAATCATAAATATGAACAATTAACTCTCTTGAAATTATCATCTAGAAAATGTAAATGAGGGGCAAATATGGAAAAAAAATTCAACAACTTTCTTGAACTTTGAACAATTCACTTATTTTGAACTATGAAAAAAGGCGCAACAATTCACTTATTTTGAAATGGAGGGAGTATCAATGATATACTACTAGAATTCTTTGGACTGTCAATTATATACTCCCTTTATTTCATATTAAGTGACTTTCTAAGATTTTTTTCATTATTCAAAATAATTGAATTGTTTAAACTTTAAGATAAATATTTTTTCTATCTTTGTCTTTTCCTTTAATGGAGCTTTATATTTTCTAGGAGATAAATTGCACTACTTACAAAGTTATATTTATGAATTTATAAAAGGCAATAGTAAAAATATGATCCTTGAATGTTTTTCAATTAGGGGGTCGTTTGGTAGAGTATATTAGGAGAAATAATACATGTATTAACTTTCTGTATTGATAATATCTTATTTGGTACACTTTTTCAACCTATGTATAACTAATGCAAACGTTAGTTATATACTCTATTGTGTATTGATATGTGTATTACTAATACCATGGATTTTTAGGTATTAGTAATGCAAGAGATTTAATGCATGCATTAACATGGTTAAAGATCCATTACCGCTCAAAACTCTTTTTACATCTTTTCCACCATAATTATGGAGGATATTTTTGTAAATTACTCCCTCCGTCCCTATTTACTTATCAAATATTTCCTAATTTGATTTCCCTTTTTACTTAGAAAGGACAATTTTATTTTTTCTATTATACCCACAATTTATTAATATTGAGTTAATGACTTTGAAAAATATAGTGAGTAAATATATTTGGGACCCCATCAATTAATATGGTTAAAATGGTAAACTCATTGCACCAATCATTATTTTCTTAATAGATATGCTAAGTCAAAATTTAACAAGTAAAAAGGGACGGAAGGAGTAATATTTTTATGCAATGCATGTAACTTTTAATACATCAAACCAAACAATGCATAAAAATTATCTATGTATAATTAATGCAAGCATAACTAATACTCTCTCTGTCCCTATTTACTTGTCCATTTTTTACTTGAAACACCTATTAAGAAAATAATAATTGACATAGTGAGTTTACCATTTTACCCCTATTAATTGATAAAATTTCAAAATCAATTTATTCATTAAAGCGGTTTTACCTTTTTCAAAAACATTAACTCTCTAAAAAAATTGAGGGTATAATAGGTAAAAAATATTGTCTTTTCTTGATTTGTCAAAAATGACAAGTAAAAAGGAACAAGTAAAAGGTCAAAATTGGACAAGTAAAACGGGACAGAGGGAATACAAGCATTACTAATACACTCTATTTAACATTATTTTTATATACTCTATCAACCGACCATATACACTACCTTATAAATTCACTTAATATGGAATTGTGAGAGTAATAAGCAGTGTTTTAAAAAACTCTGTTGGGACTCGCCTCAGGGCGGGGTTCTAGCAAAATGCTCTGAGACTCAAGTGTGGGGCTTAGTTATGTAAGACTTACGTCCTAAGCGCTCGATTGTACGCCCTAAGCTCGCCCAACGTCCAACGTTCGGGGCTCGCCTAACAAATCTTACACAAATTATGTGTTAGATTCTTTAGTTAACATTGTTGACCCTCATAATTCTTGAATAAAGAAATGAAACTTCATAGTTTTTTAATCTATAGAAATAAGAAAATTGAGAGTAACTCAAATAACAAGTTATAGTATCGCATATCTACTATTTGGTAATACTGTGAGAGTGATCATATATTACGTAACATTTCTTTTAAAAATACATAGTGAAATTTTACTTTTTCACTTATCATTGGTCTTCAGGTTTTTGTAATATGCCTCAAAATTATCATATTTTATTTAGCTATTTGAAAGTAATTTTATTTTTATTCATGATGGAGTGATGTTTTTATTATAATACTAGTAAGTTTTATTGATTATTTTCTTTTAGGGGGGTAAATTGTATAGTATGATAATAATATATTTTTAGAAATAATGATTCTTTTATTATTAGAAAGTTAAGATATTAGATTATTTATACTTGTATAATCATGTTAGAAGTTTTATTTTCTATGAGTTTCCTTGATTATGATTGTAATTATTTCAAACTATTGATGTATTTTTATAATTTTGTGTTATTATATTATTATATTATTATATAATATATTGTAAATTAAAAATTTAAAGATCCATAGGACTTACGCCTTGCCCTATGCTAAGTAAAACGTCTCGCCTCACATCCCCACCTTTTAAAACACTGGTAATAAGTAATTTCGCAGTTCACTTTTTTTTTTTTAATCAAAAGAGCAGGCCAGTGGCCCTTTTATTAATTAAAATCAGAATGTACAAGAAAATAAGAGCAGGCCCAAAAGTGACCTAGTCCAACAAAACAAATATCAAGATGAGGAGACATCATCAACACATTTAGGAAAGTAGGTGGAAGGAACACCACTTCATCTTCTCAATCAAGAACCAATGGATTAGCTCCTCTGTAACTTTGATCTTGCAAGATTCATACTCCTTTTCAATCCTATTCACCAAGAACATCTTTATCGGCTCAATGATCCAGCTCATAAGCTAAGTATCAGATTACCTTCACCTTTTATTCATTGTTCTTTGTCTTTTCTTTAAATCGATGGGTTGAACTTCATAGAAGCTAATGCCACCATCTGATCGAAAAAATCAATTAAGAACAATAGTCTAAACAATTTTGTGCTTGCAGTACATTTCTCTGGTTCGAAGTTGGAGCTACTTTTCGGATATAGCAGATCCTTTGTGTGGATACTCGTACCTTCAACACCCCAATCCCACTGGATATAGGTGTTTGTATCCAATGAATTCACTTCTAACAATAGGTACTACCTTTTCCTTAATTATAACTCTTCACTCTACTGTTATACATCTGCAATGGTTCACACAACTTACCAAGTTCAATTTCTTGTTTATTGTTGTCCCTTATGTAGCTTACAAAACTTTTAATCCACTGGATGCAGAATTCCCGATTGAGTAAGATTGTTTTATCTCTTTTTTCATGTTTTCTCAATTTTTAATCAGTGGAATGACACAATCGAACTCCCAACTTAATCAAAGATGAGAATGCTTGTTGATTCTTTGCTTTTGTACCATGTTTTACTCAGTAACTAGTTTAGTAAACCCTGCTTCACTGTGTTATCTTCCTTGTATCCTGATGTCATGATTGTTGGTTGGATCTTAGGATGTGTGGTGTTCGTGCTTTATCTAGATTTAGAATCCTTCTTCCTTTTGGTGGAATTTCCTCCATGTTATTAAATTGAAAGTCATCTGCAAAATCAAAAATTAGGTTAGTAAAAAAATCAGCAAGGGTATTACCTTCCCAGAGGGAATGTACTACCCTTACTGACATATTACACATCAGTGCTCTTATGGAGTTGACTTCCATGGTCACACTCCATGGGATCTCCCAATTACCTTGAAGAAATTGAACCATATTCCATGAGTCTGACTCTATGATGATGTGTTGGATACCATTGTCTTTACAATATAGCAAACACTCTCTTATTGCTGTAGCTTCTGCTTTAAGACTGGTGGTATCCTTAATTCTTGAACCTTTAGCAACAACCAGATTTCCTTCTCCATTTCTTATACAAAAGGCAATAGAGCTAGGTCCAGGGTTCTCTCTTTAAGCACCATTTGTGTTTCCTTTCAACCAAGGATTGGAAGGAGGAACCCATTTCACTATTCTAATTACTGATGTGCTTCTGTACTCGTGTAAAGCATCACTGATATCTATCCATCTTTTCTCCTGTAAACTCATATTGAACCTGGTCTTGATGAATTTCAAGATAGTGTTATTAACTTCCCATATAACTTCCTTTCACTGTAAGAGCCACCATGAAAAATGGTATTTCTTCTTTTCCACAGAAACCAGAGTAGTATAATGGGGAGAACCATGAAAATAGCATGTATCCTACTATTACCTTCAATATTTCTCCACAGTCTCACACATTGTTTCAAGTTCAGCCTTTGATCAATAATGCGTATTGCCCCACAATAGTGATTCCAAGCTCTATCTGCCACCTCTCCTGTGAGAAACAAGTGTTCTATTGTCTCTCTACCTGGACTATCACAACAGCCACATTCTTCATAAATAGTAGAATTCCACTGATGTAAAAGAGCTGCTACAGGGACCTTTCCCAACCAGATTCTCCAAGTGAGGAAAGAGAATTTAAATGGTAATCCTTTATTCCATATTTCCTTTAAATCTTCATTTTCAACTACTCTGTGCCTCAGAAGTTCCCAAGCGCTCTTGGTGGTAAATTTACATGTGCTATTCTTAGTCCACCAAGGTCTATCCACCACATTCTCAGGCTGAACAAACCCCATATTATCTCTAACATGTTCAATGAAATAATCTGGAATAGTATCTTGCATAGCACCATAGTCCCAACCATCCTCTTTTAAGAAATCAGCAACATCCTTTAGAGGATGACAAGATTGTACCTCAGTATGGTGAATGAATAAAGGACCAGTATTGGTCTAATTATCAAACCATATGATAGAAGTTTCACTTCTTGGTTCCCACCGCAAAAATTGCTCAACTTTATCTCGAGTCTCCAGCATTGCTTTCCACACTTGAGACCCTCCTCTCCACTGTACCAATAAAGGAATTTGTTTCTTACAATATTTATTCCACATAAAATTTGACCACAAATTAGATTGTGTCCTAAATCTCCACCATAGCTTGGCATACATTGCTTGAGAAACATCCCTTAAGGATCTGAATCCTAACCCACCTTCACTCTTTGGTAAACAAATCTTGTTCCATGTTGCCCAGTGTTTACTCCTACCAGTATCTTTGGAATGCGAAAAAGTTTTTGTAAACATTCTTTGTAATTCTTTAAAACCACTCTTAGGAGGAACAGTTGCCGAAAGAACATAAATGGGTATGTTCTATAATACACTTTTTAGTAATATCTCCTTACCTCCATAGGACAATAGCATACCCTTCCATGCTTGCAACTTACTCCTTACTTTGTCTAATAAATCTTCAAAATGCTCCCTCTTTTTCTTTGAATGTGAAATGGGACACCCCAAGTACATTAATGGAAAAGATCCCTTAGCCATTCCTGTACTTAATTCCATATGCTGCACCTTATTAGTAGCTGTATTTTGGTGCATATAAAAGAAGCTTTTGTCCTTATTCACCTTTTGCCCTGATTCCTGCTCATACTCCTACAAAATCACCATTATCTTTTCAATAGAATACTAATTAGAAGAGGCAAAAATAATAGTGTCATTAGCATATGCTAAGTGATTGAGGTTTGACCTCCACTTAGGCATATCATAACCCACAAAGGCATCGTTATCAAACAGATGGTTTAGAGCTCTGGTCAGTACTTTAGCGGATAGGATGAACAAAGCAGGGGAAAGTAGATCCCCCTTTTTTACCCTTCTGGTAGAATGAAAGAAACCAACAGATTGTCCCTTTAGCAAAATAGAGTAGTAATTATTAGAGATTAATCTCCAAATCACATCTACAACCCCATTGGAGAATCCCATCGTTCTAAGCACTTTCGTTAAGAAGAACTGGAAGACTCTGTCATATGCTTTGGCCATGTCTAGTTTCAATATCACATTAGAAAATTTTCCTCTTTTTCCCATGTCAGCAACCAATTCTTGTGCTAGGAGCACATTCTCAATAATGCTTCTCCCTTTAACAATTCCAGACTGATTAGGTGAAATCAATCTAGGAAGAATAGTTTCCAACCTTTCATGCACAATTCTTGATAAAATCTTATTTACAAAGTTACTTAGATTAATAGGCCTCAGATCTGAAAAAATTGCACATTGTCTTTTTTAGGAATGAGTACTAGATTAGTGTGAGTAATAGATTTTGGAAGTGTGTTGCCTTCAAAGAATTCCTTCACCATTCTAACCACATCACCCCCAACAATATCCCAATAAGATTGGAAAAACCTTCCTGATAAACCATCTGGTCCACAGGAACTGTCCGCATTTAAACTGAACACAACCTTCCTTATTTCTGTATCTTCTGGAATTTCCCCTAACATTACATTGTCCTCCTCTGTCAGCAATTCTGGAATGTGTTGCAACAGAGAAAAATTAGTAGCATCTCTTTCTTGAGTGAACTGTAAAAATTAGTAGCATCTCTCTCTTGAGTGAACTGTTTCTGGTAATAGCTTATTGCCTCATTAATAATTTGGTCTTCTTCCTCTATCCAGCCATCCTGCTCATTTAGAATTCTTGTGACTTTAAGCCTGTTTCTCCTCTCTTTCACAATGTTGTGGAAAAATCTGGTGTTTCTATCTCCACTTTCAAACCAATCGTAACCCACTTTCTGTTTCCAATAGCTCTCCTCCAAGTGTAAATATCTGGTGTATTCAGCTTTAGCTCTTTGCATTACAACTCTATTCTCTTGAGAAGGTACATCTTTAAACAGTTTTTCTTTCAGTTTAGCAATCTCTTCCCTGATGATTAATTGTTGGAAAATATCCCCGTAGGCTTGTCTACTCCATACAGTGAGAGCCTTTTTCACCTGCTTGATTTTTCTTTTATAATCGAGAAAAGGATTATCTGAATAATTTGTGACCCAACTCCTTCTATCCACTTCCTTGAAATCTCCATGCTCTATCAAGAACTTCAAGAATTTGAAAGGTCTTATGAGCCTGATATTACTGTTTGTACAACTAAGTAACAAGGGTGCATGATAAGAACCATCCCTAGATAAATGCTCCACCTCCAAATGAGAGAATAAACCCTAAAAATCAGAATTACAGAAGATTCTGTCTAGCCTTTCAAAGATGCAGTCATCACCTGCTCTACCATTCCACCAAGTAAAGGGGCTACCCTTACTTTGAATTTGCAAGACATCACAGGTTTCCACACAGTTATTAAAGTCTTCAACATCAGCATCAACCACTGGGACCCCACCTATTTTTCTTCACCATTCAGTAAAGCATTGAAATCTCCTCCTAAGATCCAGGGACTCATGTTTCCATTAGCCAGAGTAAGAATGTTGTCCCATAATTCCATCCTTGGGTTTCTATCACACTTAGCATAAACAATGGTCACCAGGAAAGAAACACTAAGGGATTGATTATACAAACTCAATGATAATTGTTGCTCTGTGTCACTAACCATAGTAACACTGAAATCATGATTTACAAAACACCAAATTTTACCATTGCAGTTGTGAAACATCAAAGGCATTTGAAGTCTACTTCCGTAGCTATTTAATAACCTGATGTGTTGAAAAGGTTCTAGTAATGCTATGAAAGAGAATTTATGGTATTTATGTAACATTTGTACCCTCTGAAAAGCCTTTTGTGACTTAACAGACCTAATATTCCATATAAAATCTTTCATCATATCTTCACTGATAGCACCCATCCCCCTCTCTTGGGTTGAACTCTAATAGGTTGTGATGCAACACCATTTTCTTACATTTTACCTTTCCTAGCATATTTAAGATCTTTGATGGTTCTTGGGGATATATCTGCATCGTTATATATCTCCTGGACATTATGTGTAAAGATATTATGGAGAACTTCATTAGGTGACACACTCAAAGGAAGTGCTTCTTCAACAGCTAATGGGGTAACCACTAATGAAAGTTCATTTTCTCGAGATGCGTTATCATCATTAATACTATCATTTTTCCTCCATTTCTTTCTCTCTTCAACTTGATCATTGGAGGTACCGATTTCTGCTAAATGATCCTGATGAAGCTGCTCATCACTTTGTTGATTATTTGCAGGACTTTTTGCTTGTGAACCACCCAAGTCTACATGGAGTAGGTGATCATTACAGATCTCCGTTGGTGCATGCGGAGTATTGTCTACTGATTTCTCTTACCTCTGGCCTGCAGATTTGTCTATACTGGTTGCTGGTGATACGGAACGTTTCCCCCTCTCTTGACTTTGTTGATCATTTTCAGGATTTTTAGCTTGTTTACCATCTAATTCTGAGGAAGACCTAGTTGAATTATCATTACTGTGGTTTACTGCTATGTTATCCACTGCTTTCTCTTGCCTCTGATCTACAGAGTTGCATGTACCGTTTGCTGGTGCTATTGCTTGCTTCTCCCTCCCTTGGTTATCAAAAGATCTGGATATCCACTCCTTGGTGGACATTTGGTCTTCAAACACTACCACTTGTTTTTCAAATTCTTGCTTAGCCATCATTGATGTAATAATTGTTTTATTTGCTTATGGGTGATCTTCTCCTTCATCGGTGAGTGCTCTAAATGGATTATCATTAGTAATCCCTTTTTCTGGTGATGTTGCTATTTCACTAAGATACCCTTGTTAATGAATCTCCTCTTGGTTGGGTTCCACTTATTCGTTTGGTTAGTGTATCTTTTTGCTTGCATCCCTGATGTATTAACCTCATTTTCACCAGAGTTAATGTTAACTTTATTTTTCTCAATGTCGTGATGCACCTGTCTAATTCTGGATGAAGGATTCTGCATTCAATCTCATTGTGACCTTGCATCATGCACTCCTTGCAATACTTAGGTAGAAAATCATATTTAATTTTCACCTGTTCAACCCTTGATTCTTTTGTGCTAGCATTAACTATCTCCATCTCCACACGCCTAGGTAAATCCGCCAATAAATCTACTTGTACCTTGACCTTTGCACAACTAGGTCGTGTTTTATTCACAGTCGCTAAGTCCAGATGAATTGGTTTCCCTACTGCAGATGCTAGTGAGAATAATGACTCCTTCACAAAAAAGGTTGGTTTGAGATCTGGGAAAGATATCCATGCCATAGCTTGGGATGTTTCTTCTTCAATCTTGAATTTAGCATCATAAATTAAGGGTCTCATTTGATAAGAATAGCCGTCCTTATCATTAATATAGTAAACATTCTTTGACATAACATTAACAAAATCCTAAACACATTAAAGCGCATTAAAATGTGGCGATTTCTCAAGAATCCAATCCTGCAATCTCCTTTTACTTTGAGCTGTTTAGGGATTTGGATACGAAGATCCTCCAGTTCAGGCCATCCATATGAAAAATTTCCTATTATTGCATATTGTAACTCTTCAATTACGTTCATTCGATCCACTTCTTCCTCAGTCCACATGACTCGAGGAATACCATTTATGTAGTTCACCTTTTTAATTGGAATAGGTTCAACAGACTGCTTTTGAAGATTCTTTGGGGCATTAATCGTCAAGGGCTTCAACAGATTGGCATATTGTCCCAAACGTGTTGGGGTTTCTTTGGCTGGCGAGCGTACGCTAGGCAATGAAGGCTCGCTAGGAGATCTGGTTGGTAAAGGCGGGAAAGTATCAATCATAGAGGTGAGATGTGACTGGTCAGCCATAGGACCAGGCTGACCAGCAACCTGGTTGGCCATTTTCGAAAGAATTAGGGTTCAGATGATATCGGCGGCGACGGTGACTAATATTTTGAACAAAGTTTGTTGATGCATGTGAATAGTGTTGAGCATACCCCTCTGTTTTTTCCGCAGTTCACTTTTACTTGCCACTTATTTCTAAAATAAATTTTCATTTTTACTTGTTACTTTTGAAATATCAAGAAAAGACAATTATTTTTTTTCATATTTTATCCCTAATATTAAATATTATTTTTCACATCATTTTTCAAGACCTAATATTAAATATCAATTAATAAGAATAATATGATAAAATACTTCTATCAATAATTATTTTTGCTGTCAAGTTAAATAGTGACAAATAAAAATGAACGAACAAGAACGAAGAGAGTAAATGATTAATCAATGTTTAACTTTTTGTGAAGACAAAAGGATCACAAACATACTGATATATCCGCTCAAGATTTCCATCCCTCGAGATTTGCATGGAAATGCATTTAAAGCACTTGTCATTTCGATATTACGATGGGGGCATGACGCTGACAATGTCATAACTATTGCTGTAAATTGTGTTGTTTCATCCATTATTACCCCCAACTGTCCCATTTTCTTCTTCTTTTTCAGTAAATGCGCGCACAAATTCTCACACACGGCTATGTATCTGTTTTGATCATTTGATTTTTAAAAATTTTTATTTGAAATTTATAAAATTAGAGTTAATGAAATTATGTTCTATTCCATTCGTCCAATAATAATTATTCACTATATTAAAGATAGTTGTTCAACAATAAATTATGATTTTACTCTTGCTATTAAATATTATTTATCATCTAACACATTTATCAAAACATTAAATTTAATAAAGAAAAGATAATATAGTAATATTACCTCTACTATTTATTGTTTCTTAAAGGGTGTGCTAAGAAATAAAGTTGATAGTATTGTATTTTTTGTAAAAAAAAAAAAGGGGAGGATATTTTATTTAAAAAATTATGAGGATGAAATTGAAAAATAAATTATGAATTAATTTTCAAATTTGAAATTTAACATATAATTTGAAATGAGTCCTATATTTGTTCCATCTTTTACTCGTATAAGTCCTCACTTTCACTTTGTTCAGTTTCTATCTATGATGTTGAGAATAACTGTTGTTCAACCTAAACCCAACAATAACAGAAAAAAAAAATTGGGACAATTTTCTATTAATTCAAATTCGTTGATTAAAGTCAGAAGATTCAATTAAAGAAAATGTTGTCGACAGGAAAAAGAAGATTTTTTATATGAAAACTTGGTTACGGAAGAAAAGACTTTCTTGAATTTGCTTAATTATAAATGTACAAGACAACTCTTATTTATACTTACATATATAAATGGTTCTAAATATTTTTTTTTAGATATATCTACGAGAAAAATCTAATAGCAAACTTTATCTTTCAATACTCTAGACTATCTAGATATTTTTCTTCAAGATTTTACATTTAGGCTTTTTTAAAATTTTTACTAAAAAATCTATGATACTCAAAAAATTAACTTCATTTTTTTTACCCACACTCCCCTTAAAATGATTTTATGTAAGCTATTCAAGCTTGTCGCACAGTCGAAACACAATCAAAACTTTAGAACATGTGTTGGTGAAGATCTCAACAATATTTTTTCTACTTTTCTTCCTTCTTTAAATGATAAAGGTCTTACACTATTAATTGGGTCTTAAAAAAACATGAATATATATTGGAAAAGAACATCTCTTCAAATGACCATCGAGTAGTAAATTCGTACGAATTTGAGCAAAGTATTTCAAAAAGGAAAACTTAGGGCCCTTTTGTCAAGGTTACGTTCCAACGCCTATAATATGTTATCAAATCAATATCAATTGAGATCAATTATATAAATCAGTGTTTTAAAAGGCGGGGGCATGAGACGGGGTGTTTTACTTAGCATAAGGTGAAGCGTAAGCCCCGAGACGTGGGGCGTAAGCCTTATGAATCTTTAAATTTTTAATTTACAATATATAGTATAATAATATAATAGTAACACAAAATTATAAAAATATATCAATAATTTGAAATAATTACAAACATGATCAAGGAAACTCATAGAAAATAACACTTCTAACATGATTATACAAGTATAAATAATCTAAATATCTTAACTTTCTAATAATAAAAGAATCATTATTTCTAAAAATATATTATTATCATACTATATAATTTACCCCCCTAAAAGAAAATAATCAATAAAACTTACTAATATTATAATAAAAACATCACTCCATTATGAATAAAAATAAAATTACTTTTAAATAGCTAAATAAAATATGATAATTTGAAGCATATGGCAAAAACATGAAAACCAATGATAAGTGAAAAAGTAAAATTTCGCTATGTATTTTTAAAAGAAATGTTACGTAATATATAATCACCCCCACAGTGTTACCAAATAGTAAATATGTGATACTACAACTTGTTATTTGAGTTACCTCAATCTTCTTATTTCTATAGATTAAAAAACGATTAAGTATCATTCATTTATTTAAGAATTATGAAGGTCAACAATATTAACTAAAGAATTTAACACATAATTTGTGTAAGATCTGTTAGGCGAGCCTCGAGGGTTGGGCGTTGGGCATGCTTAAGGCACACAATCGGGCGCTTAGGGCATAAGTCTTACAGAACTAAGCCCCACACTTGAGTCTCGAGGCGTTTTGCTAGAGTCCTGCCTTGAAGTGAGCCCCGAGACGAGTCCCAATAGAGTCTTTTAAAACACTGATATAAATTTTACTATGTTAATTAATTTATATATAGTAAATTAGTTAGTATTATGCACTTATGCTTATTGCTAATTTATCGCATTTTTTAATAAAAAATTCTAATTTAAAAATTGATAATGCAAGCAAGTAAACGAACTTATCATTATATATGATTTAAATAATAAAGGAAAAAGAGCCAAAAATGCCTTTAAACTATGTGAAATGAAGAAAAATGTCCTTCGTTTATAGTTTGGCTCAAATATACCTTTGCAGTCAATCTTTGATCCAGAAATGCCCTTATAGTTATTAAATTGGGTCAAAAATGCCCTTTTCTAAATAAAAATATTAGTATTTATTTTCTTTTTAAACACATCTTCTTTCTAATTAAAATATTATTAAAGAACCCTATTCTTATTTTCTTTCTTTTAAAATCACTTTAACAAATAAAAATATAGGAAATAATTTTTTTCTTCTTAATCTCATTTTATCAATTAAAATAGAATAACTTCATGTAACCTTTCGATATATAATATATGTCATATATATAAGATCATAGTAAATCCATCATTAAATTTTATTTATATAACGATAAAAAATAATTATAATAAAATAAGAAATATTTTATTTTTTTCTGAATTGAAATAGGATAAACATTTGCTAATTTTTTTAAAAAGTATTATTAGAAAAAGAATATGTTAAAAAGAAAATAAATAATATATTTATTTGGAAAATGAGCATTTTTGACCCATTAAATAATAATAAGGTCATTTTTGGACTAAAATATTGACGGCAATGACATTTTTAGATCAAACCATAAACGAAAGACATTTTTATTAATTTCACATAATTTAAGAACATTTTGACCCTTTTTCCAATAATAAATAGCAATGCTCATACTATTAGATGCTAACTTGCTCTTTTGAGAAATAAAACATTTCGTATAATAGGGGAATGACAAAATGTATAATCATAAATTGATAAACATATTCATTTCACAAGTGTTATTCATTGTAAAAGTATTTGTTATAAGCGTAAATTCATAATACACCTTAATGTATCATTCATGTATCAATTTTAAAGTTTGTTCTTCCTTCTAACATTATTTTATGTAATCTCTTCCGCTGCACATGAAATTAGTTGCATATACATTGTACTAAATCAGTTACATACCTAATATCTTTTATTTTTAAAATAATTTTTTTTTAAATTAATAAAATCATCACATGTTATCTTTGAAGATGGCCATATAGGACTTCAAGATCAATTTATGAAGAAAATATACGAAAGAAACGCAACAGAATTCAATGTATTCTTTCAACAATGATGAAATATACGAACCAAAATAAATAAATAAATAATGATGAATATAGAAAATGCCATAAAAATATATGAAACACATGAGAATTTTTTTTTATATTATATAAAAACATGAATATTGAACGATCAAGTTTCAACGCCATTATTATTTACGAGGTATTCTTTGGCATACTTCGAATTTCAATAATTAAATAGTTCAGTTTTGACGTGAATTTGAACATAAATATTATTTTTTTAAAATAAAATATACATAATAAGAAATTATGTTAAAAATCTTATATGTCGTCGTAATTGTCAATTCAAATACTCTCTTTGTTTCAATTTGTTTGACCTATTTTCCTCTTTAGTCCGTTTAAAAAGGAATGACTCTTTATTTTTTTAGGAACTCTTTAATTCCAAATTTTCACATGACATGTTTAAGACCACAAGATTCAAAATTTTCTTTATCTTTTTGAACTCCATCATGTCAAAATATGCCAAGTAAATTGAAACAAAGAGAGTATATAAAAAAAGTACGATAAAAGAAAGACTTGTTTGAATCTCAAAATCTGAAAGGTGCCACATAAACTGATGAGATAGAAGAAGTAAACTTTTAAATTTATACAAGGTGAAATGGTCTAGTGGACCCTTGTACTTGTACGCGTTTGTATTATGAACCCTTCTACTTAATCCTTTATCAACTAAACTCTTAGATTCAATCAAAAGAAGATTTGTAAACCCCACCTATCATGTGGGTAGTTTACTCTCCATTAAGTAGATGACATGTCAAATCCATGTCATAATAGTCTTTATTAATTATTTTAAAAAAATTTTAATCAAAATTATTACATAAAAGGTACTAATATAATAAAATTTTAATTTTTTCTTCAAACTAAAATTTGGGACTCCACTTTGACAGCACATCTTCTCAGTTCTCCTCATTCCCATGGTGAAATGGCCAAATTTCACCTGAGAAAGTCGTCGTCGCCGCCGCCACTCCTCTTGCCGGGGAGATCATATATTCTCTCTCCCTCACCCGTCTCCATCTCCACCAGGCCCTCATCGTTTTCCTTTCCTCCTTCTCCAACCTCCACAAATCCAGCAACCCTAAGCTGCTGCACCACCAACTTCGGCCTCCCGTTTTGGCTAAAAAGGAACTTGTGCCACCTCTCTCTCTCACTCCACTGCGAATCAGTGGACTCCGACAATCACCGTCACTCTCTCCCTTTGCCGGTGAATCAGTGGACTGAAGGAGGTGTCAATGCCAATGCCAATGCCAAGATCTGGTAAAGAAGATGACTATAGAGGGTAGAGAAGAAAGAAAAAGGGGTTGGATAGGGATGGTGGTTGAGCAGGGGTGGGAATGGCTGAAAAAGGGTTGAGTGCGTGAAGAAGAAGGATTTTTATTAATTTTTTATTTTTATTAATTTTATTCTTTTATAATTTTAATATTTTAAAACTTAAATATGGTATTCACTTGCCTTTAACGAGCCAGTAGACACACTCTCTCGCCAATTCAGGCATCTTAATCCCACATCAGTATGGTCAATGGTCAGAGAGATTTAATATATTGTATTTTATTCAGTTTAAGGGTTCAGTTGGTAAAAGGTTAAGTAAAAGGGTTCATAATACAAACACGTACAAATATAAGAGTTCATTAGATCATTTCGCCTTTATACAATAATATATCTCTTGTATTCATATGTACTTCCAAATCAAGGTGGAGCCGGGTAGAACTTAGTGAAAAATTACACAAAATGATCAAAAATATATTTTATATTTATATAGTGGATGTTAAATTTCATTATTTTATATGTGTGTTTATTTTTTTTATAGTTTGAATCTCATATATGAAATTTGACTAAACACCACTTTTATTACTCCAAACTTCTAATATTATTAATCTTTTCCCAATAAATAGAGTCATGCATGAACTTCTACCGGCAAATGTATAAAACTTATGTGGAATTAATTATGTAAAATCATATATCTACAATAACATTATTGAACAATTGAAGAGATGTGGCGCAACTTGATAACACACATAACACATTTCTTTTGAGTATAAAATATAGGTGGTCTTCATCGATATGCCTATTTCTTGCCTAGGGTCAATTATGATATCCTACAATTTCTGTGTTTTAACATTGTTATATCTTAGGGTGTTATGAGTGTACATTGATGAAAGAATTGTATTAATAGTATATATACAGCATTCAAAAATTGAGTCCTACTTGATTAATTTTTCATAAATTTTAAGCTTGTATAGGAGTGGATATGATATGGTATATACCGCATTATCATATTATATTGAGATTTTTGATATCGTGATTTTGATATTATGGTATTTGATAGGGTATATGGTGTATATTTTAAATTGTTTTGGTATTTGGTTACGATATTTGGTATTTAGAAATAATATATTGAAATACCGAATATCATACCGAAGTATATAATTAAATAAATAATATATATATATATATATATATTATTATTAAAATACTAACAAATATGTAACCTAGTATTAGTATAAACTAAATGTTTAGTAGTTGAAATTTTGACTACTCTATTTTGATTGAAACGTATTTTAAATGTAATTGATTAACAAAAGGAGTTGCTTGTATTTTCTTTTGAATATATATATTTTTACATGTGTATTGTGTTAGTATCATACAATTGAGATCTTTTCTTGAATGGTTGAAGTCATAATACTCTATTATATGAGTATATATATTAGTCAAAGTTGAACACACTATAGTTACCGATTTACCATACCGTAAAATATCAAAATCAAACTTCAAAATACCAAACTATACCGAATTAAATTAGTATAATGATAATATAATAATTTTATAACATATCAAAATTTCAAATGCCACACCATATCATACAATGTCAACGCCTAAGCGTGTAGCCGTTTTGAAGGTGCATATAATTGTTCAGATTTTGTCTTCGTATCCCACACTACTTTCTTGATGAATGAATTTGAAAATCCTAACAAGGCAATAATTACTCTATACTATTTGTTACATATACTTAATTAATTACTCCCTTCGTTCAATAATAATTATCCACTATACTATTTTGGAATGTCCAACAATACTTGTCCATTTTATGAAATCAATAGATAATTTTACACTTAATCATTAATTATAATTTATAGTTATTTCTCTATTATATTTTTTCAAAACATTGTATTTATTATATTTTAAGGATGATATAGTAGAATTACCCTTCAATTTATAGTTTCTTAAGAAGTGTGCAAAGTCAATAGTAGACAAGTATTGCTGGACGGAGAGAGTAGTAGACATGGACTCAGAGGCGGATCCACATAGACTCCTCCGGGTGCTCGAGCACCCATTATATATATTTATGTTGAAATTAAGAAGCATTCGTATAAACTTAATATAGAGCACCTAGTGAACAAATGACTTGAATGGTCCAATGGTTCATTGGGGGTGCTTAAGGTTTTTTTTAGTGTTACTTAGCATGAGTTTGAATCTCACTCTTAACATGTTTTCTTTTATATTTTGAACTCCGTCACTCTGAGTTTGAATCTCACTCTTAAAATGTTTTTTTTTTATATTTTGAACTCCGCCATTTTGAGTTCAAATCTCACTCTTAACATGTTTTATTTTATATTTTGAACTCCGCCACTCTTAAGCTAAGAAAGCACCCACAATCTTAAAATCCTAAAACCGCATGGACTACAGATTATTTTCTCACACTTGGGGCCACAAATTAGCCATTGAAAGTGCAAGCAGATGTTTTTAAAGTGTTGGAACAGTGGCATTATTATTATTAGAAGGGAGAAGTGTAGATTGGAAGAAGCAATGCTTCACCGTTACAAATAAGAAAGCTTTGTAATAGTGGAAGGCACATTACAAATCACAATAGTGAATTAGATTTATGTTGCAACGTTACAAAATAATTTTGCAAGCCCAACAATGGCCAATTTGATGAAGCACCAATCTTGGTTAGAAAATCTCACCAAACATTTATTACTGCTCTCCTCTGTTCACTTTTACTTATTTATTATACTACTTTTAGCATATTAAGAGAATTTTTTTTTTCATGTTTAACTCTCAATATTAGTTACTTATTCCACAAATCACATTTAAAAATCTAACACTAAATATCAATTAATATGAGTAATGTGATATAAATATCGTTATACTGTGAATCCCCCACGAAACGACTCCATTTTGTCCCATTCCACTGGCTCTTTCAAAATGTACCACTTCCCCCGGCCTTATCAATGCTACAGCAGAAAGTGCAGTATCCCCAGTCTAGTCATGTCTATAATGAGTTCGGAACCTATTTAAGTCACAAAGAGATAAAATTAATCAAAATAAATCACTATTCTAGTAAGTAACTAAAATAGGCTTAGTGTAGATTTTTTTTCCGTTTTATCCAATATTCCAAACGGCTTCCGTTAGTCTCTTAACATTTGTATTTTAATATAAAACGGAACTTTTTTTTCCACTTTATAAAGTGTAAGTTTTTCTTACACTTTGTAAAGTGTAAACTTTTTCTGACACTTTATAAAGTGGAAAAAAAGTTATGTTTTAGAAAAAAGAATTATTTTTTCCTTTTTACACTAAATTGTGTCTCTTTATGCAGTTTTTGCTGTGTTTGTCACATAATTATATTGATTTGACATATCATAAAAATAGAAAAAATTATTACATTATGATCTGTGATACAAAACGATTTCTTATTTGTGATAAGCCACTTAAAAATTTGCAACCAACACTGAAAAATTTAAAATGATAAGGCAATCTTTCTAAATTTGATTGACTTCACATACAAATGCAAACACATAATCAACAAGTTCGACATGAAAATAAAAGAACTTTTCACTATCATCTCCCAAAAAACAACATCACAGATCATTATGATTACGCGGACTGTATCACAAATAAGAAGTCGTTTTGTATCACAGATCATAATGTAATAATTTTATCCGTTTTTATGATATGTCAAATCAATATAATTGTATGACAAACACTGCAAAAACTGCATAAAGAGATACAAGAAAAAAAATTCCTTTTTCTAAAAAGGAACTTTCTTTTCCACTTTATAAAGTGTCATAAAAAGTTATACTTTATAAAGTGTAAGAAAAACTTACACTTTACAAAATATAAGAAAAACTTACACTTTATAAAGTGGAAAAAAAATTCTGTTTTATATTAAAATACAAACGTTAATAGACTAATGGAAGCCGTTTGGAATATTGGATAAAACGGAAAAAAAATCTACACTCAATCTATTTTAGTTACTTACTAAAATAGTGGCTTATTTTGGTCAATTTTATCTCTTTGTGGCTCAAATAGGTTCTGGACTCGTGTATAATAGAGTCTTCAACATAAGTTCTATTAACTTAATATCTTGTTTTATCCGAAAAAGAAAAAAAGAAGTTCTCGGCATAATTACTAAAACCTCAATGTTGTCTTTCGGGGAACCTAATAGTAGTAGCTACTCTCTTTACTTTGTACAGTATACTTTATTGAATATTATTTCATACTTATTGGACCTACAAGCTTAGCAGCATATTCACAAACAGGAGTTTTTGTGCTAAGTGTTGCAAATTTGTACCATATCATAGATTTCAATAATTCAGCAATTTCAGTTTAGGTACTTCAGAAAAGACCTACAATCAATTCGACAAGCCAAAGCTACAACTTGGAACATTCATCTGAGAAACAAATATTTTGGTGAAAAGGCACTTCTTTTGTCGCACAACTTTAATTTTTAACTCAAAAGTCACTCAACTATGAATATTTTACTTAAAAGTCACTCAACCTATTTAATAGATTTTTTTCATTAAAATTTATTGACATGAAATTTTTATTAAAACCAAAATAATAAGAATTAAATAAATATTCATTTAAACCATTAATGCCCGTCCATTTGATCCGACCGGTTAAAAATATAATACTGACCCCGTTTATTTTATCTTTTTCCTCCCAAAATTATTCTCTTCTGTGTTCTTAATTTTTTTTAGTTAAACAAAATGGGATATTATTAATCAATAATATAACTAAAGGTCTTGACCAGAACATTATGGTCCGTAATGACGTCCTAATATTTTTGTAATGATGCATAATTATTTTTAATATTATCTCTAATATTTTACCAGTAATTATTTAAAATATTATACCTTATATTTTACCAGTGAATACTAATCATTTGATTTGCATATAATTTTAGCGCCTAATTAATGACGTTAACAACATATTGTTGTAATAATTACGCAGTCACTAGTTTGTTACTGGAAAAAATAAAGAAATGGCATTAAGTCGAACAGTTCGACTTGAAAATTGTTGTATAATTTGAGTGCATTTTATAACCGTCTTTGTGTTATATTCAATTTCCAAAATTAAAACCTTTCAAATCATGCACCTCATTAGATTTTTTTTTTAAAAAAAACAACGCATAAGAGATAAAGAGAATAATTTTGGGAAAAAAAATTTAAAATAAAAGGTTGAGCGACTTTATAAGTAAAGTATTCATAGTTGAGTGACTTTATGAGAAAAACATCCAATAGTTGAGTGACTTTTGAGTTAAAAATCAAAGTTGAGTGACTTTCTGAAAAAGAAATCCATAATTGAGTGACTTTTGAGTTAAAAACCAAAGTTAAGTGATTTTTTGAGAAAAGAGTTGATAATTGAGTGACCATTAAGATATTATCTCTAAAGGTCAAGACATAATTGACTAATCAGCCTGTTCACGTCAAAACATAAAACATTTTATGCAAAGATAGGTATGAGTGAGAAGCTGAATCCGGCAAGAGCAATTGAACTTCTCTAGTAGTTGCATAGTTGGCCCATTATATACACAAGCAGAAATAGAAATCTAGTGATGCATGTTTATAATTGCTAACAAGAATCCTGAGTTGTGCCTTGGTAAAACAAATTCTTTTCTTTTGATCCAGTAGTGCCTGGTCCAATACCACATGACGATACCATGGGGCAGTAGTTTCAGTCATTGATCTTTCAAAACTTTGTTTAGACCATCAATAACACTCTGTAAAGTAACATCCTCCACGATGATGACCTTATCCCTGGATTTCGACCCAGAACCTAAAGAAACTTGTCTTTTTTTGACCCCAACAACCTGTCCAAAATGAAGTGAAATTTTACCCGAGGAAATGTAGCTTCTATTCATATTAAACACAAGTAACAAGTATACAAGGAATAGGAGCTTATTTTCATCTAAACACTACTGAGAAGTTTCCATCTGCTACAATCTTAGCCAAAACCAATTTCAAGTGGCTGTCTCCGTAATTGGTTTCCAAGTCTATATCGGAATATCAAACGAACAGGTATAGGGAAGTAGGAAATTACTTCTCTTTTCACCTTTTAGCAGTTTATGAGAAGCTGGTACCAAATAATGGAAGAACAAATAAGAGCAGAAAAAATGCTTTTGTAAATGTGAAGAGTTAAAAATAAATAACAATGGATTCCCTAAGCAATTGTCTTACCAAATTGCTAATCAGACACCAGAAGCTCCCTATGACTACTTTTTCAGAGGATATAAAAGCAAAATATCATTTTATCAAAATGCCACAGAAATTTTATTGAGGGTTTTCTTTCCACAAACACTCCATTCTTTTCCTGTCAAGACATTCACTTCATCCATGATCTATATATGGTATGTTAGGAGTCAACTTTTATTTTTTTGATAACCAAGATATCCCGAAGTACCAGTGACACAAGGTTCGGAACTGAGTGTATAATGGGATTCCCTCTATCCTTTACCACTTAAATATCAGGTTTTTGTCTATGGCAGGGTTCAACCTCATGATGTGCGCTTGTTACACTCTTGCCACTAGACCAAAGCCCTGGGGGCGACAGAATGTCAGTTAATTAGGACCCTTGCTTCCTCAATTCGCAAGTACCTTCCCTCTCCAAGATCCAAAGCAAAAAGGAAGAAACTAGTATTCCTGTAACATTTTTCTCTCGGCTTCCTTTTTAAGACAAACCAACTCAAGATGAAAATCACCCACGAGAAATAAAGAAGGGGTTACTTTCACTAGTGTAATTGTACTAAACTTATATTGCAGGAAAGTTAGAAAACTAAATTATGTAACCAAAAAGTATCAACTATTCTTACGTATCTAAGAAAATCAAAAGCCCCATAAAATCATTGATCCGAGAATAAAAGATCTACATAAGTTACCACATAAGTATTAAGTAAAGATTGCCATCAGAATTTTTTTCCTAATGCAATAGGCCCAATTGATTTTTTTTTACTTTCTTCCTCTTCTTTTCCCTCACAGAAAACTGCTGGAAATGCTAACTGAGAGATGTCCTTCAGCCGGCAGCTAATGTCTTTAGATCTACGACCCTCACCCTTTTCTCTTTCTTTTGAAACCTCCATCCCATGGAAATCCATTCAAAAACTAATACCCCAAAATTTTCTGTAAATGAAACACATTAAATCTTAAAGTCAGTTCTCTGGGGCTTGCAAATTACTATGTCACTGTCGCTGGAGTTGTGGCTTACAGGTTATTCCATCACCCTCTTCACTCTCTGTCTCTCTCTCGTTCAAAACCCTGTAACAACCCCACAAGTCGACAAGGATCTTGATAAAGTTAGCCAGCACCGACTCCATTTTTTCAGTGTTACTTCTCCAGTGTGCAGTTTATGTTCCAACTCCATTGGTATGCCATCATCATGGTCATCAGTCATGACTTACCAAAATCTAATCTTCCGGTCAAGGCCCCCTCCACCCCGATTCAAAGACATTGCTTGGTTCTTCTTCTTCATAGTGCTGTCAAAAAGGCTTGCCTGAGACGCACTTAAGCCCTAAACATAGATGCAAAATGATATGTGCACTTCGCCTTACTTACACAGAACTTCAGTGCAGGCACCAAGTAGCTAAAACAAGCACCTTATCGCTTGTGGGTTCTGACCTAAAGAGAGATACAAAACACAAAACAATTTACCTACTTAAAGAATTTTCATTTCCTTGGTCTATATAATCCTTGTTTGAGTTACATGTATATTTTTTATTTTTTCCTTCAATGTGGCCTTTCTCTTTAAATCTGAGTTTTGTAGGCTCTTTGAGCTTAAGGCTCTGTTAGACTTTAGCTCTTGTTTTCACTTATCGCCTTTGATAACACTGGAACTTCTTTACCCACGATGTGCTCTGACATAGTAACACTTATTTGGCAATTTTTTTTTTTTGATGACAAGGGAAAACCGCAGCCGCTACCCTTTGGGTGTGCACAGGGTAAATCTCTCACTCATATGCAATAGCTCTCAAACCACATAGGAGAGGTAACCCGCACTAGGCAAGCCTGGTGCGACGAGCTCGACCCAGAAGGCAAACCCCTTGCTTTCGCTGGCAAGGGGTTTCGAACTTGAGACCTCCAGCATGGAAGTCCCAAGCTCAAACCACTGGGCCACCCCGAAGGATCACTTATTTGGCAATTTTAGCTTATTACAAAACTGATAAAGAGATTCAGAAGCAGGGTTAATAATTTTTTTACAGTTTCGATTGTCTAAGCTATATAAGGATAAGTGAGGTACTCTTTCATCGCAAATAGTAGGCGTTTGGACATAAAAAAATGTGAAATTTGAAAAAAGGTTGAAACATGGTATTTGGAAATTGTGGTTGTGTTTGGACAAAAATGTTGAATTATTGTGAGTGATGTAGAGTGAAAAATGTGAAAACAGGTATTTGGAGTTCTTTGAATTCTGGAATGTTACGGAATTCATATTGTAATAATTCTATCTCCAAACATGATTTCCTGAAAAAAATGAAACTATTCCGTAGATCCTAAGTTTAACAGACTTTTTTGATATACAGGATTATAGTTCGAAGAACATTAATGCAATTGATCCCAAAAAGAGGATTATAGTTCGAAGAACATTAACGCAATTGATCCCAAAAAGAGGGAAAAAGAAAAAAAGGCAGAAACTTTAATTTCTAGGTTAATCGGGGAAAAATTAAGGGAAAAATACTGCTGAACTAATTGAATGAAACTGCAGGCTTAATTGATGATGTTGTACAAGCACATACTACCCTAGACGAATAAGGAATGTAAAGATGGACTTACGGAGCTTATATAATCGACAAGTGCAGCATTAGCTTCACCATCTTTAGCAGGTGCGTCAATTTGGACCCCAACTGCATCGTCATTCAAGTCAGTTACGGTGGCTTGTTTGGAGCCTGGCTTGGCATGGATGGTGATGGCGACGGATGAGGGAGGAACGGCGCGAATACATGCTGGAAATTTGGGAGTTGAAACTGCCGGCGCCGGTGACTGAGTTAACTTGGTTGAGTTTTTTTTAGCTTTGCTTTTCTTGGAAGGAGGCATCCGTAAACACTAAATAGTGCTTTCCCACGATCGGCGATCCAAGGAAAAGAGGAGAAAATTAACCCAAAGGTGTCCTTATTGGTGACTATTTTGACCAAGGAAGGTCAAACATACTTAAATATTAAATTTAATTGGGAACTGAATTAACATTTTAATTTTTTTTAATGTTTTTAAAGATACAAAACAATCCACATTTAATAAGAAACTCTTTTCTCTACTTTTTCTTTCTCAAATGTCTATGTCCCCTTTTTCTCCCTCTCTCTCAAATATCTCTCTTTTTCAAAATTCAAATCTCTTCCATCCCAACTAACTCCTTCGATTATTATTTAACTTTCGACGGCCTTAACTTTACCCCGTATTCACATACTCTTAAAAAATATAGACATATTGAAAGGATTTATTGAAATCTCAATTAAATAAGTATAATTCTCTTCTCTAATAAAAAGCTTGATCTTCTAAACAAAGAGATTTACACAATAAGAAAAATGAATTAGAGGAATATTATCAAATATCTTTTTCACGTTCTAATTTAACAAAAATAATCTTATTCAGAGGAATACAAAGACGTGATCAATTGAGGCGTTTGTTTGTTTCCTTAAGAAGTTAAAATTCTTCAATGGTGTAATAGTTGACCACAAACAAAGTGTTTTATCCTATCTTGCTTGATAGTTTGAACTCTACAAAAAATTATATCAATGGAAAAATTTATCACCTTCTTTCAAAGTCTCCCTACAAAAAAAAGAAAGAAACATCGGTTATTCTATTTTAAAATTTGAATATATAGATAACCATCTCTATAATTTAAAAACTAAATTTGAATTACTTAAAAACAACTGCAAAATTTTAAATAGTTAATTTTAAAATTTTTACAAGGGAGGAGACTTGAGAGGAAATTTAGGGGAAGTGGGATTTTAAACCATATTATTTTTAAATATTTTTTAAATAATAAATTATTTATTTTAAAGTTGCGCTCTAACATTAACTTTAAAAACTATTTTAAATTTATGTTTTTTTTTCAAAATTGCAATTTATTATTTAATACTATTTTAATCAGTTACCTATATTTTAGGAATCACTACATCCTTTCCGTAACTCAACATTAAAAAGATTACAACATTTAATCAGTTACCTATATTTTAGTCATTTATGTAATATTCTAAAATTTTGAAATACATGATGAAATTTTTTCTTCTTTTTTTTTCCAAATTTTCAAACTCTTACGTAAAAAAAAAAAAATTTAAATTAAAAGAGTGGAGGAAAATGAGATAATGGGGTTTCATTCTGTCCTTTTATTTTTTTAAAATCTTTTTCTATTTTTTGTTTTAACCTTTTTTTAATGTAAAAATTATTACCAAATTTTCGGATCAAAAAGAAAATGATAAATTTAAAGTGAATACTAAAATATGGATCTTTTCACATTCAATTGAGCACTTTGTAAAAGTGAATATCATTTGAACATTTATTGTTTATAAAAATAAATAATCAAAACTAAAATCAAACTTTGAGAGCAAGTAAAACTGTCAATTGCTTACCAGTCAAACAGAGACAATAATGTAATTGTGCCTCCAATTAATATAGTTTCTTCTCTGCGTTCAATTAGAAAAAATATAATCATCAACAACATTTAATTCCAAAAAATAAAGAGTTACTAATTAAAAAAATTTCAAATCAGTCCATATTATGCCCAATATTAATGATTAAGATATGCAAACAATTAAAATATGAGGAATATAAAAAGATAATTAGATAAAACTGCCAAATGGAAAGAGGAAGGAAATAAGAAACTAACCTTCGAATAATTTGCTTGGAATTAAGAAATAAACCTTCAATTGCAATTGAAAGAAGCATACCTTTTACCCTCACGTTCTCATGCATTCAACTATACAACATACGTCCACGATCTCTGAAATAAAAAAGCAAAAAACTTTATTAACAATGAATTGATTATGGACCCATTAATAACTCTTAAGATTTTAAGTAAAAAAGAAATATATTCAAGATACCTATAAATTATAGAATCCTTTTTGTATACATATAAATACATAGCATTGTGTAATAGAGTTTCAAATATTTACTTACCTGATTTGATGAGACGATAACGATCTTGGAGAAAGAAGAAAGAAAATCTCGTTGTTGAAGAAAGTTTATATAATCTATTTTGTGAACTATTTCTCTAATGAAGTTTTTCATTCAGAGAAAACTAATATACAAAAGTGGGCAAGAAAAATGAGAAGTCAGATGAACGTGGGCTTTGTTAGATTTTATATTAAAAAAATCATCTTTTTAAAAAAAATCAATTTATATGTTTTAGTTTTTAAAACTGTCACGTCAATTTTTTTAACTGCTTTAATTTTTTCTTCAGAATTCCTTCATTTCTTTATCATTAGTTTCTTCATCTTCCTCCATTTCCCCTATGCAAATCCACAATTTTTTTATTTTTTATTTATTTTTTTGACAATCAATTTTTTAATTATTTTTTTATTAGTAATTTATTGTTTAAATTTATTTTGGATTGAAAGTTTTCTCTTTCTATTATAGGCATGTTATCCCAATAAATTAAAAAAGGAAAAAAAAACTACCCATTTCCTCTACAAAAACCCACCGTCTTTATGTTTTATTATTTTATTGACAATCATTTTTTAATTTTTTAATTTTTATAAATTATTTATTTATTATTTCTTTTGGATTGATAGTTTTTTTTTTATATTATTAAATTGGGTAATTATCCGGATAGAATTTAATAAATTAAAAAAATGGAGAAAAAAAAAACTATCCCAATTTCCTTACTAAAATCCACAGTTTTTCTTTTTAGTTATTTTTTTACAATCAGTTTTTAATTTATTTATTTTTATTATTAATTATTTTTTAAATTGTAATTATTATATATTTTTTTATTATGGTGATGATATGTGACAATATCCTTACTAAAATCCACACTACTTTAAATCATTTTCTCATCGTGCATCGCTTTATTTCTTTTTAAAATAAAGATAATCACCAATAAATATGAAATAAATTAAGAAATAAAACTTAAGGAACATTTTTGGCGAAATTATGTCAATCATCATCTTCAGTGATCAAGTCCTAAAGGATTGCACGTCTGTTTAGTACATACTATATCTTCATTGCAATAGTTTTCAATAGTTTGTTTATTATATTATACGTAGCGAATTTATTTATGTATCCAACATATATTTTTACAAATAATAACATAAAACATCATACTATGTAATGCAAATAACATCTCCAAACTAAAATGTAAAAGAGAAGGCAAAAGCTTATAGAAATTGATAGAAAATTAGGAAAGCAAAATACGTCTTTTACATGAAAAAGACGATAGCACAATCTCTTAAAATGTAAATTTGAACGTAATATAAAGTGAATTTCAAATCTGCTTACTCTGTGCAAGAATGTTGATAACTTCTTACTCCAGCCTTACAATTGAAATATACAATACACTGTAAGTTTGGTTAGTATTTATATAGATGCCTATTTTTGAAAAAGAAGAGATCCATAATTATTGTAATTGGATTTTTTATTTATTAATATATAAAGATAAGGTGTATGTGAGCAGTTGAGCAGTTTTAGGTAACCACTTTTAAGATCAAATCTAAAAAATAACCACTTTGCTATTTTTTTATTTATTTTTACGTGGGTTTAGTTTGAGATTTTCTCAGTTACATTTTTTTAATTATTTTAAATTCAAATTTCAATTTTTTTTACACTTCTGCCACTTGGCAATTTTTATTTGTTTTTCAAATTTACTTTTAAAGAATGTGCCAATTTTTAATTGACCAAAACTATGTGTTTCAGTTTTTTTTTAAAAATAAACTGTTTTCTTTTTTTTTTTTGAATGTTTGCAATTTTTATTTTTAGTTTAATTTTTTTCTAAAAATTCTTTTTTTCGAATTTACGTTTTAATTTCAGATTTATATTTTATAAGAAAAGCTTTAGTGTGTGTGTGCTCCGATGAAAAAATGGGGTTGGGACGTGGTTGTGGTGTTTATTAATTTATTTTCATTTTTTGATTTAAATAGTGCGTTGAAATATTTTTTAAAATATTTTTAAATAAATAATCATCAATGTGGTTCAAAACAGTTAGTATTTTTGGGTTTTCTTTTTCTTATTTTAGTGTTTGCAATTTTTATTTTTATTTTAGATTGTAAAATTTTATTAATAATTCATAGATTTTGTTTTTTTGTGGTGCTGATATGTGACACTATATATATATATAAATAATTTTTTTTATTATTTAACCCTAATGCATGTAATTAATAATTTTTAATTATTTAAAAAGCCTTATTTTTGTTGTGCTGACACGTAGGCACTATCACCTCTCCTAGTATATCATTATTATTATTATAATATATAGATTATTATTATTATTGTTATTATATAATAATAATAATAATTATTATTGTTATTATAATAATAATATTATTATTATTATTATTATTATAATAATAATTATTATTATTGTTCCTATTATTATTATTATTATTATTATTATTATTATTAATCATCTACATTTATTTTGCTATAAATAAGGAGGTTGTGAAAAGATAGTTATTTTTTCATGAAGAAAAGGAAATCTCACACACACACATACACACACACGTTACATAACCATATTTGAAATTATTTTAAAAATAAAATAGTAATTTATTATTTAATCCTATTACATGTAATTAATTTTAATTATTTAAAAAGTTTGTTTTTTGTGGTGCTGACATGTGGCGCTTTTCACCTCTCTTATTATATATATATGGATTACATGTAATTAATTTTAATTATTTAAAAAGTCTATTTTTTGTGGTGCTGACATGTGGCGCTTTTCACCTCTCCTATTATATATATATATAGATTATCATTTACAAACAAATAATTAATTAAAGAAATTAAGGGTAAATATGTAATTTTATTATTTTAATCTATGTATAACTAATAACCTCATAACTTATTCCACCTTCTACCCCGCATAAAATTATACATAAATTTCTTCATAAGTTATGTGATTATTAGCTATGTAGAATTACAAAAATACAACCAAACACCATATAAAATCAATGCATGAATAACTTTTATACAACATTTGAAGACACACCAACCAAACATTGTATAAAATTTATACATGAATAACTTTGATTCTATTTGTAAACCAAACATAGTATAAAATTAATACATGAATAACTTGGTTATTCATGTATTAACTTTGCCCTTATCCAGTAACCAAACGGCCCCTAAGTGTTTGACAAATCAGTAAAAGTGCTGAAGCAAAAACAGTTTTTTTTTCCTGATGTTGGGAAGAAATTAAAATTTTCCGTTTCTTAAAAAAGGCAGAAGCAGAAGCAATTTTTTTAAGTCTAAAATATCCCTTCCATATATACATATTTACCAATATATACTTATTAATTATCATAGCTCATAAGTTTGGTTAAGTTTCATTTAAGAATTTTATTTTTTATTTTTATTTAATATTTTTTTTATTTTTTATGTTTATATTTTATTATTTATATTTTATTTTACGTATTGTTTTCATAATTAGAAAAAAAAAAAAAGGTAACATTATTTTTTTTTTAAGATTAGCACAAAGAAAAAAAAATAACAATCAAAGATGTTAGCCCTTCCAAAAAAGGTATAATATTGATTGTAAATTTGAATACAATAAAAATAAAAATGTAATTAAAAATTTTATAATTGATATTTAAAATAGTTCTCTCTATAAAATAATCTTTATATTAAAAGTACATTGATACTCGTCTTTTTTCGTAATTTAACTCTCAAAACTAATTTTTTAAGAAGATTAGTCAAACACAATTTTCTTTTTGAAAACACTTTTCAAATGAATCAGCCAAATACAAATTATTTTTAAAAAAAAGTATTTTTTTTTAAAAAAATGCTACTAAAAATAAACAGTTTTGAGCAACAATATCAAACAGGTGGTTAACATGCGATTCCAAACGTAATTCTAGTTGGTTTTTATGTTGGGGGTGTGGGTGTGAGTTTTTTCTTTTTGTGAGGAAAGAAAGAACATTGGTGGAAGGGGCCGGAAAAAAGAGAAATTTGTTAAGAGTTTTGGAAAATATTAATAAGAAGTTGGAAATTTGTTATGAAATCAAACAAATATAACCATCCAACGCGCAAAAGCCAAACTTAAACCATCCAACACGCAAGTGAAGATATAAAAAATCATAAGAGAATTGACTAAGGAAATGCATAACGCCTCCCTAAGAAACTTCCTAGTTAAGACTTTCTTTGCATTATTGCATCATTCATTTTTCAAAACATTACTAACTTTTCAATTGTTAAGAGCTTTGGAAAATATTAACAAGAAGTTGACTCAGCTGTTGCCTAATTCGTGTCAAGTGTCAACGTGTTAATTGCTATTACTATTCCCTCTTTCTAACAATTGTTCATCATTGACTTTGCACATTTTTTTAAAAACTATAAATAGAAGGGTAATTTACTATATCACCCTTTGATTATAATAAATATAATGTCTTGAAAAATATAATAGGGAAATGACTACAATTAATTATAACGGTAAATTAGGAACTAAGTGTAAAATTATCTATTGATTTCATAAAGCGGATAAGTATTGTTGGACATCTCAAAATAGTATAGTGAATAACTATCGTTGTACGGAGGGAGTATTATTTAAAATTGGAAATGTCCAAGTTAGTATACAAAAGAATACTTAGCAAAGAATATATCACAATCCATATTCCCATCCTTGTGTCATATGGCTAACTTAACATTTACTTTCATGTTGTTGATGCTTCCATTTGTATTTCCAGCTATTGAAGTTGGAGCTCAGCAACAACCCTCCAACATATCCTTAGGTTCTTTTCTTTATCCGAACCGAAATCCAAGTTACTGGCCATCTTCTTCAGGCCTTTTCTCATTTGGTTTCTACCAAAAAGGGGATGGATTTCAAGTTGGCATATTGCTGCCTGATAAAACTGTCGTTTGGACTGCGAATAGAGATGATCCTCCACTTCATTCGGATGCATATATCGAGTTCACAAAGGAAGGCAAACTTATACTATGGACAAAACAGAACAAGAAAGTCATTGCAGAATCTCCACAGCCAGTAACTTCAGCATCCATGCTTGATTCTGGTAACTTTGTTATGTATAACAAAACAAATGTTGTTTGGGCAAGTTTTGATTATCCAACAGACACCATCCTGGCCGGTCAGCGTCTAACATCAGGCCAGAACCTTGTCTCTAGTGTTACTGAAGTTGATCATTCAAGTGGAAGATTTTATCTTAGTATGCAGGCTGATGGGAACCTTGTTGCCTACCCAACCAGTTATCTAAATGGACCCGAGGCTTCCTATTGGGCTTTTATGCTACAAAGCAGAGGTGAATTTGGTGATGTTAGCTCAGTTTTCATAGGTCTTACTCCAACAGGCCAACTGTTTCGGAATGCTTCTAATGGTTTTCGTTACCAAGTCAATACCATAGCGAATACCTCTAATCAATCATCACCCAACAACGCAGCAGCAATTTATCGCGCAACTCTTGATCCTGATGGGATTTTTAGGCTTTATACACATAACTTTGACAACTCGAGCTTGGAAATCAATTGGTCAGCGCTGGAAAATCAATGCAAAGCCAGGGGATTCTGTGGTTTAAACAGTTATTGTACTGCAAAAAATGGCAGCAGCATAGGCGATTGTTCTTGTTTTCCGGGATTTTCATATGTCAACCGTGAAATGAAATTCCAAGGCTGCTATAGGGGATTCGTTTATGAAGAGTCTTGTGGAAGCAGCAGAGACTCAACATTGGCCTACAATGTCACGACGATTCAACACTTGAAAGTTGGAGGATATCCATTTTCTCAGGTTTCAATGGTTGAGCAGGACTGTAGAAATTCTTGCTCGGATGATTGTACTTGTTGGGCTGCTCTATACATGAATGGAGATTGCAGCAAATTTAAGCTTCCATTAGTTGATTCGACATTTGAACGAAATGATGAGTCCGTTACGAGCTTCGTCAAGCAGAGCTATAACATCTCCCAAATGGCAGGTCACTCTACTCCTTATCCTGAAAAAACAGGGAATAGAAATGAAAGTCGGAAAGAGATAATCTTGATTCTATCGCTGGTTCTTGGTTCTGTAGCATTTCTGTTCACTGCTGTAGCAATTTTCAGTTATATTTTCTACAGAAGCAGAGCGGACGAATACCAAAAGCTATTGGAAAATCCATATTTGGGGCCAAACGAGGAGTTCACTCTTCGATCATTTTCTTACAGTGAGCTTGAGAAAGCCACTGAACATTTCAAGGAAGAGATAAGATATGGTTCATTCGGAAACGTCTATAAAGGAATTCTATCAGAAGTTAACAGAACAGTTTCTGTAAAACGACTGGAGAAAATCGGGGATGAAGGAGAAAGGGAATTTAAAGCAGAAATGACCGCGATTGGGCAAGCTCGTCACAAAAACTTGGTTCATTTGCTTGGTTTTTGCTTGGAGGGATCTGAAAAAATTCTCGTGTATGAGTACATGAGCAACGGGTCACTCGCAGATATCATATTTAATTCTGAAACAAGGCCTTCTTGGGAGCAAAGGATGAGACTTGCATTGGACATATCAAGGGGAATACTTTATTTGCACGAAAAATGTGAGACTTGCATAATTCACTGCAACATAAAGCCACACAATATCCTGGTAGATGATTCGTGGACGGCTAAAATCTCTGATTTTGGGCTTGCAAAGTTTCTGGTGCCTGATCAAGTAGGGAACCAACTTCAGCTTAAAGGAGCAAGAGGGTATTCGGCACCAGAGTTGCAGAATAGTGCCTTGATCTCTGATAAGGTAGATGTTTATAGCTACGGAGTGATGCTCTTGGAGATCATATGCTGTAGAAGTAATATGGATGTCAATGTCTCAACGGAGGATGAAATCTTTCTCCCTACCTGGGTACACAAATGCTTTGTCGAGAATGATATCAGAAAGCTAGTGGGAGATGAGGAAGTAGATGTGAAGTCCTTGGAGAGGATGGTGAAGGTTGGATTGTTATGCATTCATGATAATCCTGATCTGCGCCCTTCTATGAGGAATGTAGTTCTCATGTTAGAAGGTACTATGGATATACCATTTTTGGCATGGTATTAAGTCTTTTGCACTTCATTTGGATGGTTGCTATATCTCATTTCATAATCTATCGTATTATATTGTATTGTTTAGTATTGTGTGGTGTTGTGTTGTGTTGTATTGCATTGCATTGTATTGTATTTATGAATACAACATTTGGATAGATTGTATCGTTTTCCATCGTTACATAATGCCACACATTAGCAATTTGAAGGATAAGCCTATAAGAAAAAATTTGGGTAGGGGATAAAGTTATTATAAAAAGGTATGGTAAAGAATAAAATAAGACTATTAGATAATAAGCAAAGGCAAAATGAGAATAAAAATAAGACAAGGACATGATTACACTAAATCGATCTTTACATAAAATGAGACTTTTGTCGATACAATACAATAAAATTTAATTAACAATCAAAACAAACATGGTATCAAAACTAGAAACACAATACAATACAATATGTAATAACCATCCAAACAAGCTGTAATTAGAGGAAAATGGCAGATGGAGTGAACCAAAAGTGGAGGAGTGGAGGACAGAACTTGGCCGGTCGAAAATGGACTGTTCTGGCAAAAAAGACGATGAAAAGGAGTAGTTGCAAGTTTTTTCTTTGTAGTCCCTTTCAACCCTTGTTTTCAAGTTTAGAATTCTTCCACAAAATATAAGTTTAAAAGTAGAATTAGTCCTTTTCTCCAGTCTTTATAGACTTTTCTCTGGATGACTTAGTGAATTGACTTATGGATCAAGGCATTTAACTCTTCTTTATTGTTTTCTATTAAGAAGACTTAATAGTCAACTTCACCAGGTAATGTTCCCAGCTTCTTCATGGATATTTCTTGAGAAGAAATTCTGTTTGGCTTAACTACTTCTTTAGTTTTTTCTTAATCTTCTTCAACCATGTTAACAGTTAAAACTTGTCCTTCTTTCTTCCCCATTGATATCATGGCTATCTATTTCTTTCTTGTGTTGTTTATCTTAGTATCCGCTAGAGCTCAATCAAATCCACCAAATACAATAAGATTAGGATCTTCTCTTCATCCCACTGGACAGCCTACAGCATGGTACTCAGCTTCAGGTCATTTCGCCTTTGGGTTTTATCCAGAAGGAAGTGGTTACAAGGTGGGAATTTGGTTAGTGGGAGGCTCCAATAACACTATTGTGTGGACCGTGTCTCGTGATGATCCAGAAATATCTGTTGATTCTACCTTAGCTTTCATTGATGGAATTGTAGTTCTGAAAACAAGTAACAGTGAGGATAAGACTCTTGCTAGTTCATCAGAATCTGCTTCTTATGCCAGCTTGCTTGATAACGGTAACTTTGTTCTTTACAATCAAGATCATGAAGCTATCTATGAGAGCTTCTCGTATCCTACTGACACAATTTTAGGTGGCCAGAAATTAACAAGTTGGGGTAAATTGGTTTCTAGTTTCTCCTCCACAAATCATTCCTCAGGGCGATTTCGCCTCTTGATGCAGAATGATGGGAACCTTGTTGCATACCCCAGAAACTTGTTTCGGCCAGTGGATGCCTATTGGTCTTCACAAATTTACTGCGATGGTTGCAGAAATCTCCTGCTTCTTAACAGCACTGGAATCTTATATCTGATCAATGACACTGATTCTTCAGTACTTCGACAATTATACACTCCACTTGTGCAGAATGACAGAGCTATTTATCAGGCCACCCTAGATCATGATGGGAATTTTCGACTCTATTCTCACGAATTCGACTCCAATGGGAATTCTAAAATGGTAGTGGAGTGGGAGGCAATTGATGATATTTGTCTTGTGAAGGGTTTCTGTGGCCTTAATGGCTATTGTGTTAGAAGTAATCACAATGCACCGTCTTGTATGTGTCTACCAGGGTCATACTTGAGAGAGAATGATCCAAGCTTTGGTGATTGTCAAAGGAACTTCACCAGAGGAAAGTGCATTAATGGGAAAGAAGATATAAGTGTCTACAAGATCACTACCACAACCAATTTGACCTGGGAGGATCCTCCTTACTTTGTTACATCACTTCTACTAAAAGAAGATTGTGGTAAATCTTGTTTGGAGGACTGTGATTGTGATGCTGCTCTTTTCGACGAAATTGGCCGGTGTATGAAACACAAGCTGCCTTTGAGGTATGTCAAAGGTGCTCCTGAAGGATCTCGCACTGCTTACTTCAAAGTCAGCAATCTAGCAGTGCAAAATCCAACAATAGATTCAGTGAAGCCACCATGGGTGGTGATCTTGGTTTTATCGATAAGTTTCGTTATGTATTCTGGTACTGCTCTTGCATTTTCAGGCTTTTATGTCTTCAAATTCCGGACAATAAAGTACAGGAAGCTACTGCAGACAGGAACCACAGGCTTAACGAAAGATTTCATACTCAAAACTTGCTCTTATAGGGAGCTAAAACGGGCAACGGATGGTTTCAAAGAAGAATTAGGAAAGGGTGCTTTTGGAGCAGTTTATAAAGGGAGCTTTGACAAAGGTAAAAACCTTGTGGCAGTGAAGAGGCTAGAGAAGGTAGTGGAAGAAGGTGAAAGGGAGTTCAGAGCAGAAATGAGGGTCATTGGTAGAACTCGACACAGAAACTTGATTCGTTTGCTTGGATATTGTGCTGAAGGCTCAAAAAGAGCTCTTGTTTATGAATATATGAGCAATGGTTGCCTAGCAAATCTGTTGTTCCGAGGAGCTACTCGTCCGGATTGGAACCTAAGAGCAAATATTGCACTAGATGTGGCCAGGGGAATCCTTTACCTCCATGAAGAATGTGAAGCTCCAATTATCCACTGTGATATAAAGCCACAAAACATCTTACTCGACGAGTTGTTGACAGCTAAAATCTCAGATTTTGGGCTGGCCAAGCTGCTAATGCCTGACCAAACAAGAACATTCACTGGTGTAAGAGGGACTAGAGGGTATTTAGCACCAGAATGGCAAACAAATGCCCCCATCTCTGTCAAGGTTGATGTCTTCAGCTATGGTATTGTATTGCTAGAAATCATTTGCTGCAGAAGAAACATTGAAGTCTGTGTGACTAAAATAGAAGAAATCCAGCTTTCTACATGGGCATATAGTTGCCTTGTTGAAAGTGAAGTAGACAAGCTTGTTGGAAGTGAAGAAGTAGACAAGAAGACCTTGGAAGGGATGATCTCTGTGGCGATTTGGTGCATTCAGGACGAACCAGCTCTTCGTCCTCCCATGAAAAAGTACTACACATGTTGCAGGGAATTATTGATATTCCAATTCCTCCATGTCCAAGTCCCAGTAGTTAATTTCAGTAGTTGTAAGTGGTTTGGTTTATTATATTGTTGTTTTCTTCAATAATATCTTCTAATGGAAAATGTAATGAGAATAGTTAGTTCAACATACATTATATTAGTTCAGAATATGCTTTAATGAGATCATTTGCAGGCCCTATGGCTGTAATCTTGAAAGATATTACTCTAAAATGAGAATGTTTTGGAAGTGTCGGAGTATCAAAATACTCAACTATTACACCAGGAGATTATCAAAATTATGCTTTCGATCATATGTTGGGAGTTAGGGAAATTTAGACATACAAGTATATATATATATATGAATATTTAAGGTGTTGAGGGCCACTAGAATCTGAGCTTCTAATTAAGGTAGATAATACATCAATATGGTAACGTGATTGCTGATACATTAGCTTGGCATGGAATAGGTGAACAATTAACTAGGTTTAGACAACAGATGAGATGTATAGTGGTTACACAGGAGAAACCAATGATGAACTGAACAAAGATGGAGGCAAAGAGAGTTAAGGAGCTACTGGAGAAGGAGGGATCGATAGTTGTGGCAGAGCTAGGATTTAGGAACTTCAGTAAGGGAATTCAAAATATAAAATAGTAGTAAACATATGAAGAAGCTAAGGGGATACATAAAAAATAATTTTGACTTTGTACATAGGTAGTTTTATGAGTAGAGACGAAAGAAAGAAAAGAAATCTTGTATATTTCATAATGAATTGTGTACTGTACAAATGAGTAATTAATATACTCAATAGTTGTTATTCCTTAACTACTTCTTAACAACCTCACTAACTTAACTAACCCCACAAATTACATTGTTAACAGAAAATAGGAAAAGATTGTTTTGTCCCTACAATTAAGTGATCATTTCTCCATTTCTCTCAACAACATATAATGTAATTTTCCCGCGAAGGGGTTCCGGCCCTCTTGTTCCGTCCATGGGATAGTCAGAGATCATAAAGGAGAAATGTTTGTAGCATTTGCATTACCTTTGAAAAATAGGACATATAATTCGGTTGAAGATAATGCAGCCTTGTTCGGATTGGGATGGTGTAACACAAAAATCTTCCTAATATCATTTTTGATATTATGCAGGGAAAAGGTATTTCCTGGCACCTTGATAGTATTGTGGTTAAAGGCTTAAAGCAAGGAAGATTCTTTATCAAACCAATAGCGTTATATATTGGCATTATATATTGCCATAGAGAAGGAAATTAAGTAGCTTAAAGGAGCATACTATTATCTCATGTATTCAGATTAGCAAATCAGAAACAATAAAAGATGAAAAGAAAAAGATCTAAAAGAACTATCCGAGTCCACAAAACCCACTGTGTTTCCTTAAGAAATTTAATCCCCTCAAGTACCCGAGTTTGTAGATTAATTCCACCCAAGATAAAACGGATTAACCATTAAAGAAGTAGCGGTACCTCAAACTTCGATAATTTCAACAAACTCAAAAAGATAGCAATGAGATCACACACACAAACACGATCGATCGATTTTGTTTGTAAGAAATGTATGCAGAAGAAGGGAAGAATTTGATACAGAAAAAATGAGAGAAAACCTCTCTATTTATAGCCAACAAAGGGTAGTATGAAAATGTGTTAATTGTGCCTTATCAGAAAGGTCACAACTTCTTGGAAAAGAGAAAACATTTGAGAAAGGTCACAATCCTTTGGAAAAGACACAACCTTTCGAATGGTCACAACATTTCGTAAAAGTCACAACCCTTCTGAGAGTCACAACTCCTCATTTCCTATTCACACATTTAAAACCCAGCAATCCGCCACATGAATAGGGAATGACTATTGTTAAAACATATGCATGAAAAAACTATGTGATTCGTAAGTAAGGATTGATTGCATCTGGATAAGTGGGTTTCCCTTTGAACTTTCATAGTGAACATATATCGGATATACTCGGTCAATCGATAAATTTGATATCTTTGAACCATCGAGCTTTGGTGTATACCTAGACAACATAAGTCACACAATCAACCCTTTAACTGTTTTTGGTTCTCATTGTTTTATTAGTTTCAGTCATGAACACTTCTTGGTTTATAAGTGCGTAGAGAACTGGTCTTACCGGATTCTTCTTGAAGCGGCTTACACTTCACACTTACATAGGTGATTTCTAAATGTGTTATCCCGTAGATACACCATTTGATATATCATGTATCAAGCTTAAAAATCATTAAAAAGTCATAATGCCTTTATCCTTGTTACTAAACATTGTCTCATCATGAGAATGGACCATAAAAATAATTTTGACAATGTTGAACCGTCATCAATGACTTTGTTTGATCTCCTTTAACCTAGATCTTGGGATCTCCAGTCTTCTAGGTAGAGTTACCGCCACGATGACTTGTCCTCGACCATAGTCTCATTCCCTTTGATAATCTATCAACTCTCTCTCTAGTTAGGCCTTTTGTAAGTGGGTCCGACAAATTATCCTTTGACTTTACATAGTCAATTGTGATAATTTCACTAAAGAGTAGTTCTCTAACGATATTATGTCTATGTCATATATCACGAGACTTTCCGTTATACATCATGCTTCATGCCCTACCTATTGTAGCTTAATTCTCACAGTGTATGCATATTGGTGCTAAAGGTTTGGGCACAAAATGAATATCTTTCAAGAAGTTCCGGAGTCATTCAACTTTTTCACCGGCCTTATCTAGAGCGATAAACTCAGATTTCATAGTAGAGCGAGCGATACATGCCTGTTTGGAAGATTTCCAAGAGACTGCTCCTCCACAAAGAGTAAATCCATATCCACTCATGAATTTTATTTCATTTGACCTAGTGATTCAATTTACATCACTATATTCTTCCAATACAATTGAATATTAGTTATAATGTAAAGTATAGTTTTTAAGTATGTTATAAATACTCTAAAACTCTTTTCATTGTCATCCAATGAGTTTGATTGATATTACTTGTGAACCGAATCAGTTTACTAATAGCACATGCTATATCTGATCGCGTACACTTCATGAGATATATCATACTTCTCAATACTCTAGCATAATTCAATTGTGAGTCACTTTCGCCTTCATTCTTTTGAAGTACAAAGCTCACATTTATTGGAGTCTTGACAATATTGAAATCCAAATACTTGAACTTGTGTCAAGTACCTTTTCAATGTAATGAGACTGTGAAAATGCTAAATCTTGTGAATTTCTAAGGATTCTTACACCTAAGATCACATCAGAAACTTTAATATTTTTCATATCGAAGTTGCTTTCTAACATATGCTTAGTAGCATTTATGTCAGAAATGTCTCTATTGATGATCAACATATCATCAACATAAAAACAAACAATGATCTTGTAATTTGGAGTATCTTTAATGTAAACACATTTATCAAATTCATTAATCTTAAATCCATTTGCCAACAAGGTTTGGTCAAACTTCACATGTTATTATTTGGGTGCTTGTTTTTAGTCCATAAAGTGACTTAACAAGTTTACACACTTTCTTTTCTTTACCAGAAATCACAAAACCCTCGGGTTGTTCCATGTAAATTTCTTCCTCCAATTATCCATTTAAGAAAGTTATTTTCACACCCATTTGACGAATTTGAAGGTCATATATCGCAACTAGCGCAATTAACATCTGAATAGATGTAATCCTAGTTAGTGGTTATTATGTGTCAAAATAATCAAGGCTTTCTTATTGTCTAAAGCCTATGACAACAAGTCTTGCTTTGTATTGGTCAATAGTTCCATCTACTTTGTTTTCCATTTGTAGATCCACTTTGAACCCAAAGGTTTATTTCCTGGAGGAAGATGAACTAACTCTCAAGTATGGTTGCTTAAGATTGAATCTATCTTACTATTGACAGCCTCTTTCTAAAAGGATGAGTCCAGAGAAGGCATAGCTCCTTTGAATATATGGAACTCATTTTCAAGAAGAAATGTTACAAATCAAATCCGAAAGAAGTTGATGTTCTTTGACATTTACTATGCCTCTGAATCTCTTTATTAAGTACATTCTTATTTGATTCTTTCCAAGGTCGTTTAGACCCTTCACTAGACTATCTGAATGTTCAGACTTATGAACCAAAAATCAACATGCTTTAGTGTTTATAACATATCCAATGAACATACAGTCCACAGTCTTAGGTCTTATTTTGATCCTTTTGGAAATAGGAACTTGGACTTTGACTAGACACCCACATACTTTGAAATACTTCAAGTTGGATTTTCTTCCTTTCCATTACTCATATGGAATAAAATGTGTCTTGAGAATTGTTAGATCACTATCTTTCAAGAGTTATTGCATGTATATACTTTAAGGGGCGACAAGCAATTCTCTATCCTGAACAGACAACTTTTTGTTGCTCCCTTTCATAACAGAATTTTTTTTTTATTGCTCCCTTTCTGAACATACAAAACTTTTTGTTGTTTCCTTTTGTTGTAATAATAGCTTTCCCCCACAAGTTTTGTGGTAAACCTGAACTTATAAGTAAGGCATTCAACAGTTCCTTCAAAGTTCGATTTTTTTCTCAATTTCATTAGATTGAGGTGAGTATAGGTAGTAATTTGATAGATGATTCCATTTTCCAAACATATTTCTGCAAAAGGAGATTCATATTCTCCACCTCTATCACTTCTAATCATTTTTATCTTTTTATCCAACTGATTTTCAACTTTAGTTTTATATTGCCTAAATGTTTCTATTGTTTCATCCTTACCATTCAGTAAATAAACATAATAGTATCTAGTGCAATTGACAATAAAAGTTATGAAATATTTTTTCCCACCGCGAGATGGTATTGGCTTCATATCACAAATGTCAGTGTGAATCAACTCTAAGTGATTAGAATTCCTTTCAACAAATTTATATGAATACTTATAATACTTAGATTCAGCACAAACTTGACATTTTTATTTATTGCACTCAACGTTAGGCAAAATTTCTAAGTTGATCAGTTTTCGCAAGGTTTTGTAATTGACATGTCCCAAGCGTTCATGTCAAGAATAGTTTGACTCAAGCAAGTAAGAACAAACAGAAATATTGAGTTTGGAAAGACCCTCCATGAGGTAACTTTTTCTCACAAATATTTTGTTCTTTAGTTTTTATAACTTTGTCAGATACGAACATTGTTTAGAGTCAGCACCTTGCCAGATGTCCTTTTCAGAAGAACCTTTTCATAACCTTCAATTTGGTTATTGCATAGTTATCCATGAACATAGTCTCATTGGGTCCAAAAAGAGCATATGACCCAAATATTTCTTTTACAACACAAACATGACACATCATTTTTCACCAATTTTCATGTCTATACAAATAATTGTATTTTAATAGACATATCTTTTCATGAAAAATCACAACATTTTAAGTGATTTTTCATCAAAGAACACAACTCTTCTGAACAAGTATATATATAATTTGATGATTTTATACTAGTCATATCATATTATACTAGTAAAAAAGAAATTCAACCATCATAATATCAAATATATTCTAAGAATTGTGTGGGTCTAACATAGTACAAGAATATTATTGAAAAGTCCAAATTTTTTTCTTTATCACAACCAAAGAATCCCCACATTTTAAATATGATCTCAACAATATTTTTCAAGTACTTGAAAATAATTTTCTCCATATTTATTTATATGATTTCAAATTGTATACTCTCAAAATACACATTGACAACACGAAGTCTCTTTTGGAGGTAATATTCTACAAAAAAAATTGTAGTGCTTCAATTCCATAGATTGCCAAAATTTAATCCATAGAGGCACCCATTGCAGGCACAAAATCACTGATTTATGTCACTAGTCTTTTATTTTTCCTTCCTCCTTCTGTCACAATTAGACAGACAACTTAGTATTTTGAATACTAACAATGAAAATTCAATCTTTATACAACTTGTTTCTAGTTTAACGATGAAATATTTATATTCTTCTAATCATTAACCGAATGAACCTTGAATTCTGATGTAGTTTTTATATTCTTTGAATTAGTTTTAGATTCACACAGAGTAGAAAACCAAAAAGGCTTTAATCTCCAGAAATCTCAAATACAACATTGTTTCTAACTAACGATGAAGTTATATTCTTCAGATCATTTAGCCTTAATATTCTTGACAAAGTTTTTGTACTCTTCAAGTCGAAATATTCATTCAAACAGAGTGTTTAGTAAATTCATGAAGTTATTATATACTTCAAACCAAATGTAACACCTCAGAAATTTCAAAGTTAAGACCCAAACCATTCTTGAATTTGCATATAAGGTCATACCGAGTGATTCTTAATTGTTCTTAGGTGTTAAGGTCAATTATTTAGTGTGGGAATGATTTTGGATATGACTTATGGTCACAAGAATCTCCTAGCACAAAGTTGAGTTGAAAACTTCATTATCGATTAAGTTTTGACATAAGATTCTACTTAGGTCAATTTCAAATAACTATATATTTCAGCTCATAAAGAATTAGGCAACCCATTACCCATCAAATTGAAGGTCTTTGAGTTCTCTTTTCAACGCCATCAAGTTTGCCTTTTCTCGAGCTCGAACTAAAAAGTTATGACTATTTTACTAGAGAGTGCTATATCAGAGTTTTCTGAGTCTGTGAACAACGACTCCAACCGACAGGCCGTAGGTTGAACGACGACCCGTCCTGTCAAGTTGTTGATAGAGTACTGAGAGTCAACTTTTGGGACCCAAAACCTACGGATCCAACCATCGGGCCGTAAATACTACTACAGGCAGTCGTTTGGACCTGTAAGTGAACTTTTGAGCCTTAAAAATTCAATATCAATTCCACGGATGGGATCTACAGTCCGTAGATCAAACCACGAATTGTAGATGGTCCTGTGGACAGTTTTTATCAGCTTTTAAAGAGGAGTAGTTCATTCTTTTTCCACCCCTTCTAAGCCTAACCCACGACCCTTTTTCACCTAATTAAGGGTCTAAGCAGTGTTAAAACATTATTTTATGATCTTTAACACTTCAACGACTTAGAGCAAGGATTCAAGAGGAGAAAAACTAGGGTTTTCAATCATTTTTCCGATTTCACCAAGAACTTCGTTCTTTCCCTGTAAGTAAGGCTATCATAGTGTTGGACTAGTTCGTCCTTACGCCCTACATCTACTTTCAAATTAGTAAAAGAGTGATCTAGGGATCTATCCTTAGATTTGAATATTCTTGAGATGAGTTGATTCTGAGTTCTTGAGTTCCTGATTCTTTTTTGAAATTCTATTCCTAATTATTGAATTGCTATAGCTCATTTATCTCATATAAATTTAACACACCTCTATATTTTCTAGTATATAAAATATTCATACTTTTCAAGCATATTTATTTACTTATTTATCTTATCACTTGATAAATATACTACTATTAATTTTATTGCATACATATTATAGATATATACATTACATACCTTGTATTTTACTATTTTTCTCAAATTAATGAAAAATTTACTTATCATCAATTTTTAAAGCAAATAAATGAATAAAACTTTTCTAATTATTTTCCTAAATTGAGTTTTAAGGACTATCTTCGGATAGGCTCTGAGGGATGCTTAATACCTTCCCCTCGATTAACCAAAACCCTTATCTAAGATCTCATTGGTTTCGCAAATCAAAACAGAGTTTACATTTACATCTTTTAAAAAATGGTTTTCCTAATATTTTCCTTAAAATTAGGTGGCGACTCTAAAACATTTTTTTTCTAAACCAGAGTGACCGTCATATTATGTTGTGAACTGTTTCGGCTAGCTCGAAATGGGGTGCGACAATAGTATGCGTGAAATTCCAATTGATAGAGATGACGAGAGGAGGAGGAATTCTTAGAAGGATTTGTTAGTAGGAGTCCATGGATTGGCTATAGTACTAGGCTTGAATGTGGTGTTGTTATATATGGATGAATACATGATGCATTAGATGCTTCTTGGCTAGGACTTGAAGTTTGGTTGAATGTAGTGGTAAGGAGTAGTATTCATGGGATGAGATTCCCTATAGAGGCATAAAACCTGAATCTTGTGGTTTAGATAAGTATAAACATCTCATGTTTGGCACCTTGTTAATTAAAGATTAGGCTTGAACACAATAAGAACAAGCGATTTGACTTAGATGTTTATAAGAGTAGTCATATACTCTTGTGGGAGCTATGAGTTGATGCTAATAAAGTGTAGTGATCAGAAAGGAGAACATAGTTGAGACGTGTTTCTAAGCTTAAAAGCTACCAGTTATATCACTCGAGGCATAGTAGTCATATTCTTACTCCGTACCCAGATATACTTGTTGCATGTCAAATAATGTTAGATAGAGTGTGACTATGTTCAAACTCATATCGTTTATGACCTATGTGCTCTAGTCCAGTTTCAAAACTATTAGTGTTGATCAGTTCAGCCTATGTTAGTAGGCAAGCTCAGAAGCCAAGAGATGTAGTGATAGTAACTCTTTCCCCTCCATTCTCAGTTTAATCATCATTCGAGGTCGAATAATTCCAAGGGGGAGATATTGTAACACCCCAAAAATTTCTAAGTTAAGACCCAAACCATTCTTGAATTTGCATATAAGGTCATACCGAGTGATTCTTTTGTTCTTAGGTGTTAAGGTCAATTCTTTAGTGTGGGAATGATTTAGGATATGACTTAAGGTCACAAGAACCTCTAGCACAAAGTTGAGTTGAAAACTTCATTATCGATTAAGTTTTGACATAAGATTCTACTTAGGTCAATTTCAAATAACTATGTCTTTCAGCTCATAAAGAATTAGGCAACCCATTACCCATCAAATTGAAGGTCTTTGAGTTCTCTTTTCAACGCCATCAAGTTTGCCTTTTTTCGAGCTCGAAGTAAAAAGTTATGACCATTTTACTAGAGAGTGCTATATCAGAGTTTTTTGAATCTGTGAACAACTACAGGTTGAACGACGACCCGTCCTGTCAAGTCGTTGATAGAGTACTGAGAGTCAACTTTTGGGACCCAAAATCTACGGATCCAACCATCGGTCGTAGATTTTACTATGGGCCGTCGTTTGGACCCGTAAGTGGACTTTTGAACCTTAAAATTTTAATATCAATTCCACGTATGGGATCTACTGTATGGGATCTACTGTCCGTAGATCAAACCACGAACCGTAGATGGTCCCGTGGACAAATTTTATCAACTTTTAAAGAGGGGTAGTTTAGTCTTTTTCCACCCCTTCTACGCCTAACCCACAACCCTTTTTCACCTAATTAAGGGTCTAAGCAGTGTTAAAACATTATTTTACGTTCTTTAACACTTCAACGACATAGAGCAAGGATTCAAGAGGAGAAAAGCTAGGATTTTCAATCGTTCTTCCGATTTCACCAAGAACTTTGTTCTTTCCATGTATGTAAGGCTATCATAGTGTTGGACTAGTTCATCCTCACGCCCTACATCTACTTTCAAATTAGTAAAAGAGTAATCTAGGATTCTATCCTTAGATTTGAATGAGTATTCTTGAGATGAGTTGATTCTGAGTTCTTGAGTTCTTGGTTCTTTTTTGAAATTCTATTCCTAATTATTGAATTGCTATATGTTATGCATTGAGATTCTTGAGTTGATTCGTTCATGTCTATATTTCAGCATGAACCCTATTAATTGAGTTCTGAGTAATGAGTTTTTCTATATTGTTATTGAGATTCTTGAATTGAGTTGTTCATGTCAATATTTCAGCATGAACCCTATTTTGAGTTATAAATTTTGAGAATCTTTTAAAGCCAACATTTTTGTTTTAAACTGAGTTTTTAAGAAAGTAAAGAAGAGTTTGAGAATATTTATAGAACAAATGCTTTGTCTTTAAAGTTGATTCTGAGAAAGAGTAAAAGATGAATTTCGAGGAAGGTATAGGGAACTAAGTAATTCCCAAAGATAATAGTTTTAAATTGAGAAAAGAGAAACTTTGCTTTCTAAATGATATATGAGTACAGAGATACTTCAGAGCAGTTACCTCTTTTAAGAGGATCTTTTGAGTAATTACCTCAAATTGAGAAAAAAGAATGTTTTTAAACATTGAGCATGCATATATATATTTATTAGGAGTAGTATTGAGCACCGATATGGGGGAGAGTTCAGACAACTCACAGCCCCCATAAACCATGTAGCCAACATGGGTACAGGATCATACTTTTTAGATAAATTCTTAGTGCCTTCGGACAGAGCTTAGTGGATCAACTTAGTTGAGGTGTTCTATACCCCAATAAGGTATAGGACAGTTCTGGCAAAGTAGGCGAGACGTTGTATCATCACTTAGCTCATAGTGATGGTTGTCGGTAAGAGAATCTCCCAAATAAGTGTAAAGAGTAAAAAAATTGTATTTTTATATACATCCTAGAGTTAGTATCTTTTATTTACAAAGCTTTAATATGTCATCTCTTATTATTGCTTTGCATTGAGTTGAGTTGAGTTGAGGTGAGTATTCTCCTAGCCTTATCAGTTCAGTTATTGTTTTACTTAGCCATTTTACGTACTCGTGCATTCAAAGTACTAATGTCATTCGACCTGCATCTTTTTATGATGCAGATACAGGTATTCAGGGTCATCAACAAGCGCTTCGTTGAGATTACTTGCATTCCAGTTAGCTTTGATAAGCCTCCTTGCTTTCCAAAGGGCTTCACATTTATTTTCCTGTTATTGTTGAGTTATCGTGGGCCATATCCCGACATCTATCCTAGTATTAGAGGCTTAATAGATAGTTAGAGTTGAGGTGTCTCTTAGTATTTTTTTTTCTTTTGTTAAGATTTTTTGAGAATGTTTTGCAAAATATTATCATTATTGAACTTAAGTATTTTCAGGCAGTTTGAGTTAAGTAATTATTGGAGTTTGAAGGTTCTAAATTTTATTTCTAAGCTTCTTACCGCTTGAGTAAATCTTTCACTAAGTAATCAGTCAGGCCAAGGGGTTCTCTTGGGGATCAGAATTGGTTCTCGAGTGCCGGCCACGTTCAGGGTGTAGGCTCGGGGCGTAACAAATTTGGTATTAGAAAATAGGGTTCAAGTATCCTAGGGTGTGTATGAATCCGTGTCAGTAGAATCTTATATATGGTTATGAGGGCTCCACTTCTATAAATGAGGAACTACATACATTTAAGAAAAAAAATTCTTCTTTCATACTCTAAATCGTGCAATAGAATTGTGCCATAAGGAACTTACTTATACTCGTGCGTTTCTCAAATTCATTCGACTACCCCTCATACTCAAGATAGTTTGAAAGCAAAGCCCAGATCCTTATCGATGAGCTACTCTAAGCAAAAGTCTTTGGAAAGTCATGAGACTACAAATGGGCTTGAGAGAAGCCTATGAGTGAGCTTAAGAGTTGAGATTCGAAGGAATGCACTCTTAATTCATATGAATTGTGCTTTTGAGCTAAAAGCGAGATGTACTCCTAGACTCTCTTCTCTAAACCTATTTTCAGTTGAGACCCTTATGAGGAAGTATGTTTTAGAGCCTGGATAGTATTTTTCACCCAAAAGATAGTAAGAGTTGCGAAGTTATAAGCCAGTAAGTAGTAGAAGTGCCCAGAGTTAGAAGTATACATTTAGAAGTGTAGTAACCTAAGGGGTGTGGATAGTTATTGATTAAAGTGTGTAGTTGCAGTCATGCGCCAGTAAGTTACTAATGAGGAGTTTTTCCTTATGGGTAGACTAAAAAGTGATTACTTGGTGTAGATTTCATGATAGAAGGTAGAGTAAGAGTTACTAATATGGATGAGTTAGAGTATACTTTAACCAGAAAGAAGTTTATGATGAAGTGTCAATGCATTAGTATTGACCAAGTATAAGTGTTGAATATAAGAGCCGAGTATTCATGAGGTGATAGATCTAAGCTGGGCTTATAATTTTTGAAAGGAGATCCCCACGATATTCAAAGGGGTTATAGAACTAATTAGGCAATAATGTATAGTGAGTGGGTAAGTGGTACTTAGCTAGTGAAAATGAATGTGACAGTAAACTATAAGTATGTAGATTGAGAGATAAAGATTGACTGCTTGTCATGAGGTCTTAGTGGGCGAGTGTTTCTTAATTTTATCCAGTAGTTGTATGTTAGAATAGTGAGCGAGCAATTATATTGATATATGTGTTTAGTAGTAGACACTAAGCTTGGATTTGAGATGAGTGTCGTGATTACAAGGATGGCAACATGAGGGTGATGATATTAGTTCGAGATCTGACCTAGTAGGTTTGACATAAAGTAGGTAAGGAATTAAGATGTTACTTTGCAATAAATGTCAGCGGTACAAGTGTGGTATTATGACCCTTAGATGAGAGCAATGAAGTGTGGTTAAGTCATTAGATTATCAAGAGCATTAGGAGGTGTACCCAAGATCGTATGTAGCCAAACGAGGTTCTAATTGAGTTTATGATTTTTTTTCATATGTACCTAGATAGTATAATTGAGTTGTCAATATGGAGTAGGCTAATGTTAGCATTATTTATTACCCTTAAGAGTTTGGTCGGAGAGATCATATATAGTTAATGATGAGCCTCTTAAATATAGTTCAAGTTTCCTCTAGTTAGGTAGATATGAACTTAGAGATGAGGTATTAATAGACTAAGAAGGAGAAGTCAGACTATTAAGAGTTGGACTAAGCAACTCTATAAGCCAATGAGGAGAGGTTAAGAGAAGTATCTCAGAAAGAGGTCTTAGAAGGAATCTTAGTACCTGCACATGGAGAGTCTAAAAGCCATAAGATAAGTCTTTCCCTAGTATTAGAGTATAGCGAATGTAGAATAGTTTTGAGATGATGGAATAGATCCATAGCTTTAAAGTGTCATCTTCAGACCTATGGGGGAGATGATAAGATAAGAAGTCAAGTCAAGTGTTTAAAGTCAGATTGTAATGTGTTTAGAAAGCGTTAAAGTGATATATCGATCCATTCATACTCAAGCGTATTCCTCAAAGTTCAGTCGTTACAACATCTTGTTGATGTCTTTAATATCATAATTGTGTTCATGACTTATGCTCATACACTTCAGATAGATTCACATCTATGTTCAGTTCCCAGAACGAGGGGCAAAGACTTTAGACCATTGATCTCAATCTTTCTCCTTAAAGTTATGGATAGCAGCCTCATGATATGACCCTATTCATATAAGCACTCATGTCTCATAGTATGCTCATTCTCGCGAATTCATGATTTACTCTTAATGGCTAGCAACATAATGTTATGTCATGCATATTCTTATATCAGAATTCTCAAAAGAATCGTGCTTATGATCTTTCTCCCTAAACCTCTTGCAGTGATCATTTTTAGTTAAGAGAGTGATGTTGATGATAGTAGTGGAGTGATAAAAAAAGGAGAAGGTTGATGTTTCTAATGTTGGTAGAAGTAGTGTGCTTATTCCATTTAAGGTTGTAAAAGTGGAGGAAGGATGAATGAAGTCTTACTATGAGTAATAGTTAGGTGAGAGTAGTTAGATAGTTCCTGAGAATATGTGTAAAATTTCAATTGATAGAGATGACGAGAGGAGGAGGAATTCTTAGAAGGATTTGTTAGTAGGAGTCCATGGATTGGCTATAGTACTAGGCTTGAATGTGGTGTTGCTATATGTGGATGAATACATGATGCATTAGATGCTTCTTGGCTAGGATTCGAAGTTTGGTTGAATATAGTGGTAAGGAGTAGTATTCATGGGATGAGATTTCCTATAGAGGCATAAAACCTGAATCTTGTGGTTTAGATAAGTATAAACATCTCATGTTTAGCACCTTGTGAATTAAAGATTAGGCTTGAACACAATAAGAGCAAGCGATTTGACTTGGATGTTTATAAGAGTAGTCATATACTCTTGTGGGAGCTATGAGTTGCAGCTAATAAAGTGTAGTAAACAGAAAGGAGAACATAGTTGAGAAGTGTTGCGAAGCTTAAAAGCTACCAGTTATATCACTCGAGGCATAGTAGTCATATTCTTACGTCGTACCCAGATATCCTTGTTTCATGTCAAATAATTCAAGATAGAGTGTGACTATGTTCAAACTCATATCGTTTATGACCTATGTGCTCTATTCCAGTTTCAAAACTATTAGTATTAATCAGTTCCGCCTATGTTAGTAGGCAAACTTAGAAGCCAAGAGAGGTAGTGATAGTAACTCTTTCCCCTCCATTATCAGTTTAAGCATCATTCGAGGACGAATGATCCCAATGGGGAGATATTGTAACACTCCAGAAATTTCTAAGTTAAGACCCAAACCATTCTTGAATTTGCGTATAAAGTCATACCGAGTGATTCATAATTGTTCTTAGGTGTTAAGGTTAATTCTTTAGTGTGGGAATGATTTTGGATATGACTTAAGGTCACAAGAACCCCCTAGCACAAAGTTGAGTTGAAAACTTCATTATCGATTAAGTTTTGACATAAGATTCTACTTAGGTCAATTTCAAACAACTATATCTCTCAGCTCATAAAGAATTAGGTGGCCCCTTACCTATCAAATTGAAGGTCTTTGAGTCCGCTTTCCAACGCCATCAAGTTTTCCTACTTTCGAGTTCGGAGTAAAACGTTATGACCATTTTACCAGAGACTGCTATATCAGAGTTTTCTAAGTCTGTGAACGACGACTTCAACCGACGGGCCGTAGGTTGAATGACGACCCGTCCTATCAAGTCGTCGGTAAAGTACTGAGAGTCAACTTTTGGGACCCAAAACTTATGGATCCAACCAACGGGTCGTAAATACTACTACGGGCCATCGTTTGGACCCGTAATTGAACTTTTGAGCCTTAAAAATTCAATATCAATTCTACAGATGGGATCTACGGTCCGTAGATCAAACCACGAACCGTAGATGGTCCCGTGGATAATTTTTATGAGCTTTTAAAGAGAGGTAGTTCAGTCTTTTCTTACCCTTTCAAAGCCTAACCCACGACCATTTTCACCTAATTAAGGGTCTCAGTAATGTTAAAACATTATTTTAGGCTCTTTAACATTTCAAAGACTTAGAGCAAGGATTCAAGTGGAGAAAAGCTAGGGTTTTCAATTGTTCTTCCGATTTCACCAAGAAGTTCATTCTTTCTTGGTATGTAAGGCTATCATAATGTTGGACTAGTTCGTCCTCATGCCCTACATCTACTTTCAAATTAGTAAAAAAGTAATCTAGGTTTCTATCCTTAGATTTGAGTATTCTTGAGATGAGTTGATTATGAGTTCTTGAGTTCCTGATTCTTTTTTGAAATTCTATTCCTAATTATTGAATTTCTATATGTTATGTATTGAAATTCTTGAGTTGATTCGTTCACGTCTATATTTCAGCATGAACCCTATTAATTGAGTATTCTTGATATGAGTAGTATCGTTGAGTTCTGAGTTCTTGAGGTTCTGAGTATTGAGTTTTTCTATATTAATATTGAGATCCTTGAATTGAGTTTTTCATGTCAATATTTCAGCATGAACCCTATTTTGAGTTATAAATTTTGAGAATCTTTTAAAGCCTACATTTTTGTTTTAAACTGAGTTTTTGAGAAAGTAAAGAAGAGTTTGAGAATCTTTTTAGAACAAGTGTTTTGTCTTTAAAATTGATTTTGAGAAAGAGTAAAAGATGAGTTTCGATGAAGGTATAGAAAACTAAGTAATTCCCAAAAGATAATAGTTTTAAATTGAAAAAAGAGAAATTTTGTTTTCTAAATGAGTTATGAGTACAAAAATATTTCAGAGAAGTTACCTCTTTTAAGAGGATCTTTTGAGTAATTACCTCAAATTGAGAAAAGAAAATATTTTTAAACATTGAGTATGCATATATATATTTATTGGGAGTAGTATTGAGCACCGATATGGGGGAGAATTCAGACAACTCACAGCCCCCATAAACCATGTAGCCAACATGGATACAGGATCATACTTTTTGGATGAATCCTTAGTATCTTCGGACAGAGCTTAGTGGATCTACTTAGTTGAAGTGGTCTATACTCCGGCAAGGTAGAGGACAGTTCTGGCAGCGTGGGCGAGACGTTGTATCATCACTTAGCTCATAGTGATGGTTGTCGGTAAGAGAATCTCCCAAATAAGAGTAAAGAGTAAAAAAAATTTGTATTTTTATATACATCCTAGAGTTAGTATCTTTTATTTACAAAGCTTTAATATGTCATCTCTTATTATTGCTTTGCATTGAGTTGAGTTGAGTTGAGTTGAGGTGAGTATTCTCCTAGTCTTATCAGTTCAGTTATTGTTTCACTCAGCCATTTTACATACTCGTGCATTCAATGTACTGATGTCATTCGACCTGCATCTTTTTATAATGCAGATACAGGTGTTCAGGGTCATTAACAAGCGCTCTGTTGAGATCACTTGCACTCCAGTTAGCTTTGGTGAGCCTCCTTGCTTTCCAAAGGACTTCACATTTATTTTCCTATTATTGTTGAGTTGTCGTGGGTCATATCCCGACATCTATTCTAGTATTAGAGGCTTCATAGATAGATAGAGTTGAGGAGTCTCTCAGTATTTTTTTTTTGGTTAAGATGTTTTGAGACTATTTTGCAAAATATTATCATTATTGAACCTAAGTATTCTTAGACAGTTTGAGTTAAGTAATTGTTGGAGTTTGAAGGTTCTAAATTTTATTTCTAAGCTTGTTACCGCTTGAGTAAATCTTTCGCTAAGTAATTAGCCAGGCCAAGGGGTTCGCTTAGGGATCAAAAATGGTTCTCGAGTGCCGGCCACATTCAGGGTGTAGGCTCGGGGCGTGACACCAAAGGAGCAGAAATCAAGATTTTAGTCTCTAAAAATCAGACACAATCAAATTTCACATGGAGTAGAAAACTACAAAAGTTTTTAATCTCAAAACAAAACACATATTAATAAGAATAAAGATATATTCTGAGATCATCACATAATGAACATCTATCCTAATATTTATGAAATAAATCTCATAAATTATGAAGAATAGAAAAAGAAATAAACAAGGGAAATAGAGATAGAATCCGATTTTTACTCCCATTGAATCATATCTATCTGTCAGCAATGATGCTATGCAAGTCACTTTTCTTTCAAATGAAACACAAAGATTTATGAAGTTCGTTATTTTATTGGCTTTTAAGAAGAATATGCATTTTTATTCTGCAAGTAGATCTCGACAAAGTCGAATTAGAAGCCCTCTGCACAGATAACTCATGGTTGAAATGCAATTTTTCGCTTCCCAGAATCTAATTTATTTCTCATTGAAAAGAAGAGTCTTTTCACTTTTGATACTATAGCCAGCTACTGTAATGTTGGCAGAGAATTGTCAAAAAGTATCAAAAATAATTGCAAAATATTTCACCAAATTTGAACCTAATATTGCAATCAAAATTGTCATGTAGACAAATTTCATCATTTCTTTCCTTTAAAATTAGTTGCCTCAAATACAGGAAAAAATATATAATTTTTTTAAGCTTGTTATATCCTGTTTTCAGATTAGCAAACCAAAAACAATAAAAGATGAAAAGAAAAAGAAAAGAATTATCCGAGTCCACAGAACTCACTGTGTTTCCTTAAGAAATTTAATCCCCTCAAGTACCCGAGGTTGTAGATTAATTCCTCCCAAGCTAAAACAGATTAACCATTAAAGAAGTAGCGGTACCTCAAACTTCGATAATTTCTACGAACTTAAAAAGGCAGCAACAAGATCACACACACAGACACGATCGGTCGATTTTGTTTGTAAGAAATATATGCACAAGAAGGGAAGAATTTGATGCAGAAAAAAATGAGAGAAAACATCTCTATTTATAGCCAACAAAGGATAGTATGAAAATGTGTTAATTATGCCTTATTGGAAAGGTCACAATTCTTTGGAAAAGAGACAACCTTTCAGAAAGGTCATCATCCTTTGGAAAAGACACAACCTTTCGAATGGTCACAACCCTTTAGGAAAGACACAACCTTTCGTAAAAGTCACAACCCCTCATTTCCTATTCACACCTTTAAAACTCAACACATACATCTATCAGTTCAATGATCTACTAGAAGAAGCTAAAGCTGCATACAACAAATTGAACAAAATCCAGATGCGTAGTCAAAGATGCAGACTATGCTACAAGATTTTTGTAAGAATTTCATGCATCAAGACACCGATAAACCAATTTATATTTTGTATGTTCTTATAAAATCAGATAGACAAAAGTAATTGAAAGAAGATTTTATTTATTTAGTAGTCAAGCTTTAAATACAACAGATAATAACAACCTACAACTAAACTTAAAGAAACTAACGGCTACCTATACTCCTAAACAGTAGGAGGATGAGTCTTCTACAAATACTCAAAAACAGTAACTATAATAGTAACTAATGATAATGATAATAAGATAAGACAATGATGCTTAATATACCTCCTCAAGTTAGGTGTGGTGCAACAATGCCTAACTTACAACAACACCTTGCAAAGGCTAGTTCTGGCAAGGGGTTGGTAAATGTATCAGCAAGTTGATCACAATCATGAGTGTGTTTGACAAGAACCTGATGCGCTTGAACTTGGTTCCTAACATAACAAAAGTCTACAAAAATAAGTTTTATACGGCTATGAGACACTGATTACGACAGAGATAAGTGATGCCAACTGATCTTAGGCGTATTTACTAGGCCTTTTTACGAATATTTGTCCACATATGTCTTGCGTTTTGAGAATAATCTTTAAGCTATGTGTTATGTTTTTTGTAACTTGTAATGAATGCGCACTAAGACATGTGATTAGATTATACAGGAGTTTTCAAAGATAAATGGAGTCTATGGAAGAAAGCACAAAGAGGGAAAGCGTGGACACAAATCAAAGTAGCACGTGCCGGATGAAACGAAGGAAAAAATTAGTCCTAGCAACCCTTGGTGCACTGCTGGCGTGGGGCGCCAGGCCTTAAACTTCAAAGGGAGTGCCTTGGCGCGCACCAAGAGTGAACTACTGAAGGGGACTGCTGGCGCACTGATAGCGCGGCGCCCCATGTCATGACCGATGACCCCGATGAAATTAAGTTGATTTAGGATTCCTACTTGGGCTAGACTTAGGAATTTAATTTTAAAAAACTCTATAAATAGGACCCTAGGATTATTTTGTAAAGGGTCGAATACTTTTTGGGGTGCAAGAGCAAGAGATTACTATTCATCTTAGGTTTCAATTTTCTACTCCTTCTTTAAGTTTGAATTCTATGAAAACTATTGTTTTTGAGTTTATGAACATCATGAGTGGCTGAATGCCTTTGTTCTGCGGGAGTAGCTATGGGTTATTGTGAACATCGATTGTTTATGAATTAAGTTTTGGTTATCGTTCAAAATACTTTTGTATTCTTATTTTCGTATTTCGTGATTGGCCACCATAGAAATACCATAATTGTCAAAAAAGATTGTGGGTGTATTTGGAATGGTGATACATAATTCATTAAGCAAGTTGCGCACCTATATGAGTTCTGCAAGTGCATTTGCAACTGATTTGTACTTTGTTTCAGTGGATGAGCGCGCTACAACTTTTTGCTTTTTTAACGACCAACTCACTAGACTGATTTCAAAGAAAAGAACATAACCTAATGTGGACATTCTGTCATTCGGGTCTCCAGCCCAATCAACACCAGCATACATGTAAAGATTTTAGTGTGGCTTGCAAAGAATTTGAAGACCTGAAGTTGTCGTGGCTTTAAGACACCATAGTATCCTTTAACCACCTTCTAGTGTTCATTAGTGGGTTCATGCATAAATTGGGACAGTTTGTTGATCGTGTAAGAAATGTCAGGCCATGTGAATGATAAATATTGTAACTTACCGAGGGTGCACTTGTAGAGTGTAGCATTAGCAGGTGGAGAACCACCAGCTGCCAGAGGTAGTTTATCGGAGCACATTGATGTCAAGACTCCTTTACAATCTTGCATATCCAATTCAGACAAAATGTCAAGAAATGGATGGCAATGTCCCGACTAAAACGGGAAATGTTGCTTTTGGAGGAATCTTTAAAGAAGATCAAGGCAAGTGGTTCTTGGGATCGATACTCAGGTAACATGAAGACATTTCAAGTCTCTCGACAGAGCTACAGAGCATCAAAAAAGGGTTGAAATTAGCAAAGGAAATAGGATGCAAAGATCTTAAAATAGAGACATATTGCCTACTTGTTGTCAAGCTTATCAAAGATAAGAACACATATAGTCTCAACTTTTCAAGGCTATTATTGAAATTGTATGTATCTGATGCCAATCAATATGTTGGGTATTTGCCTTGAGTTCCTTATCATAAATGGGTTTTCCTTTTCTTAAAAGAAAAACACAAAGTCTTCATATTTGGCTAGTCTTTTTCTTGTAGAAACTGGTTTATCACTCTATAATAAATAGAGGCACATTCTTTCTAACTTGGTAATATTCACAATGTAGTCTTAGGGGGCTTTGAGAGTTTTGTGTAGGGGGAGAAATGGTGAGATAAACCTCTTTTTATTCCGAGTGAATTGTGTGAGGTTACTTATTTCGATATTTTGTACTCTCATATTTATATAGTGAATTGTTCATCTCTTCTTATGGACGTAGGTCGATTGACCGAACAATATTAAATCTTTGTGTCTTTTGATATATTTCGCGTTTGTCTTCTTACTCATGCTCTATTGAGGTTTGTGTTGCTAGAACTACCATTCCTCAATATTTGACAAGAGGCAAATCAATATGCAGTTAAACGAAGGACATAAGAATGAGAAAGATATGATAATCTGGGAAGCACGCAAAAAACAAAAAACAAAAAAGTTCTTTCTCCTTGTTAATTCCACCCATGTTGCTTTTGAAAGATTTTAAGTAGTTTATTTAATTTTTTCCACTGTACCAAAATTTAAAAAAAATGGTTGACATTGGAAACCAGGTACAAAACATGGGTCCAATGATTAATTTTTTTTAAATAATAGTAATGCGACTATGTGTGTCCTTATTCTTTTCTTTACTTGTTGAGTTTCTTCTCCCTTATGACTTTTGTTTCTTCTTTTATTCATATTAATTATTATTCCATATATATAAGAGCACTTTATTCATCTTCTTTTTCGTCCATCTTTTATTCCCTTCTGAGTAATTTCACTTAATTTTGCTGATAAAGTATGTAGTGCAGCTCACTATCATTATTAAAGGTGACATTAAATTGATTTAGGTTCTTTCCTCCCAGAGGGAAAAAGAATCTGTTCCATCTTTTTTTTCTTTCAAATTCATTCACTTGCTAAAAAGATTTTGTACGAAATATGTTTTTCGCATTGACGTTTCTTTCCTGTGAACTATTTTTTATTATTTTTCTCAGACTATTATTTTTTAAAGAAAAAAAAAGTTTCTGTATAAGAATGGGTATAACTATAGTTTACTTTTAAAGGAGAAGAATTTTGGTTAAAAAAGTATTTTACCTGAACAACTATTTCAAAAATTGTTTTCAAAACAAAAGTTGTCACGTTCAAAATTGACTCCTCACAGGTTTAGTTGAACGCACCTAGTTTGGATTTAGAAGAAAAAAAATTCAAGTATAATGATCCCTTTGTCCAACAATAGTTGTCTACTATATTATTTTGATACGTCCAACAATATTTGTCTACTTTATATGAAATCAATGTATAATTTTACATTTAGTTCCTAATTTATCCTTATCATTAATTATAGTCATTTCCCTATTACATTTTTTCAAGACATTGTATCTATTATATTCAAAGAGTGATATAGTATAATTACCTTTCTATTTATAGCTTCTTAAAAAGCGTGCAAAGTCAATAGTGGACAACTATTGTTGAACAGAGGAAGTATGTCTTTGATTGCATCATTTGGGGATGAAGCCTTAAAATTTAAATGAACCTTCTTGTGAAAATGACATTTATGATTCTGAGATCTTGATTAGTAATTTCGATTATCGCAATAAAATGGATGTCAATAGCTTGTCAGATTACCCGGGTGAAAATGAGACATATTTAGAGTTCTGGAGCTTAGAAGAAATTATGGATATTTTCGGAGAAAACAATGTTGATGATCAAGTTGAAGACGATACAATACCTTTGGAACCAGTTACGCATAAGGAATCACTTATTGCGTCTAGAACTCTTCATAATTTTTGGGTGCATTTCGAAAAAGACAACACCGGAACTTTTGAATGCAATAAGGAAAGTTAGAGATGAGCTTTAATTAGATTTAAATTTTAACAAAAAATAAAAGAACAATAGAATCATATTTCACTAAATTGCGTTAGATACTTTTGTAACTTTAATAAATTATTAATTTACCGAATATTAATTTAGAGAGGTTCTAGTGTTATTATATAGAGATTAACTTATATCCACTGACAGTGGACAAGAAAATTACACCATTGGTTCAATTTTAGAAATACTTATTTCTCTTAATTTAATTATTTTATTTTTCAGCTTTTCTTTTTATTTTATTTCTTAAAACACGTTCTACAGGTTTAAGATTTATTTCTTTAAAATAACATTCAAATATTTTTTATACTATCGACTTTGAGTTTTATTTAAATAAATTGGAGTACACATGATGGTATATGGATCAAAGCTTGTTTTCAATTAATTTTTGTATTATTGATTGAATGAACTAAGAAGAGAAAACACAGTCTAAAGCAATAAAAGCACCTATCCAAAAATATTTTCATGTTGCAAGAAGACTTAATAAGTTATGAATATTTTTTTGGAAAAATTGTGCATTATAGCAAACTATTAATTCAAAATAAATGTTATAGCTACTGTTTGATTTAATTCTAATTCGTAGCAAACACATTGTCATTCTCGCCTCTCTCCCCTGAATCTCGCTCGTCACTCTCAATTCTCTCCCTCGCCTCTCTCACTTTTATACAAACACAAATGTATAAATTGTGTTTGTGTTTGTAAAAAGCGAGAGAGACTGTATATACAAATACAAATATATATCTCTCCGTCCTATACATTTATAATTATACTAATACAAATCTTCCCCTACCCAGTTCTCTTTTGCCTTTCTCTCTCTCTCGCTTTATACAAACACAAATTATACAAATACAATGTACAATTTGTGTTTGTATAAAGCAAGAGAGAGATATGATATACAAATACAAATATTTTAACTCGATTCAATTGTATACAAATTCAAATTTTATACATATATACAAACACAATCATTGATACATATACATAGTAGTTACATATATACAATTATCTAACCGATATACATAATACAATTCACCTCTCTCCACTCTCTGCCCTCTCTCGCTCGCCTCTCTCCCCTCTCTCCTAATCTCGCTCGCCACTCTAGTCTAACACAAAGAACATATACATATACAAACACAATTTTCCTAAATATAGACGCCCGATTTATACAAATCGCTGCGATTTATACAAATCCGATGCTAGTTTGCTATGGAGCGCAAATAGCAAAACTGTAGTTATAGAGCGCTGATATGATTTTTATGTTTGCTATTCCTAAAATTTAGTAAAAATTTTAAGAATCTCATAGTGTAAGGAGCAAATTACATCTTATCTCTACTCTTTTTCAATTTACAAAAATCCTCTAAAATTGTTGCCATCCGAATACATCACATTTGACACATTATACAACTAGTTTGTTGAGATTAAAAAGGAAATTAAATGTCAGTTCCTTAAATCATGCAAATCAAATTGATGTCAATCTCTCCCAAATAATAGCTCCAAACAATTCAAATTTCAAATTTTCTTCTCTCAAATCTTTCCCAAATCGTAACAGATTCAAAAAAATGTCTACAATTTTATATAGTTATGTATCATATTCAAAAAAACTATAAATATGATATACACTTATTTAATTATAAAACAGTGTTGCAGATACTTAACAACATGTGATATATCACAACATTTGATACATAACTATGTTATATACATAACAAATGTGTCATATACATAACTATGAATATGATACAAACTAATTTTGTTATAAAACATTAGTGTTTATGTATCAACAATAATATTTGATAGTGTCTACAGATACAATAGCCTTCTAGTTGAATAAGGTTGGGTGTATGTATCTGGTAGTAAAACATAACGAAATTTGTAATAGTTGTGTATCCAATACATAACTATGAACATGATACACACTAATTTGTGTTTCAATAAATTAGGGTTATGTATCAAATTAATATTTGAAAAAGATATATTGCACATGATAAAATTGTAATGTATCATAAATGTGAAACGAACGAATTATACATTAATTTAAGAATCAAAATCAACTAGAAACATTAAAAGATCTGCTGAAAGCAACAAAAAATCAAAAAACAAATCAACAATTTGATCTGCTAAAAGCAAAAAAAATGATGAAGAAATTCTTCCACACTTTCTCCTTTGCTCTGTATCAACTCTTGTAGCTTTTTTTCAGTTTCAACAATGACGTCGCCCATGGATCTTGACCCAAATCCTTAATCGGAGCCATCAACAACTCTTGATAAAATTGTTATGTATCATAATGTTGAAAAGAAGTCATTATACATTAATTTAAGAAACAAAAACAACTAGATACATTAAAAAAACTGAACTCATATGTATCAGAAAAAGATGAACAACAAAAATATCAAAAAAAAAGTCAACAATCTGATTTGTTGAAAGCAAAAAAAAATGATGAAGAAATTCTTTTTCTCTATTGCTATGTATCAACTCACATAGCTTTTTTTCACTTTCAACAATGACGTCACCCATGGATCTCGACCCAAAGCTCTTACCGGAGCCACAACCAACTCGACCTTTCCCCCTTTTTTTGAGGGGCTTTTTTCCTCAATCGATTTTGAAGTTAAAGATGCATCCTTTTTCGACTAAATTTGTAGATGAAAAAGCTAAAAATAATTTTTAAAAAATTAAAAAATCAATACCTTGATGAAGTGGAAAGAAAAAAAATGGATGAAGAGGAACTACCTTTTCAATAATTTGCAATCGATAAATCAGAAAGAGAAAAGATTTGAAATTCAAAAATAGAGTGATGGAGATAATTTGTGATACCATGGAGTGATTTTAGGCGTGAAAAAAGGAAAAAAAAAATCATTGGGTGATAGTTTACAGTGATTTACCCGGAAAAGTGAGAAAAATTATGAAAAAGATGGATTTTTTCTTTTTCATAATTTTTTGAAATGGTAGGAGATAATAGAAAATATGGTAAAAAAGAATGTGTATTAAGGTAATTTTTCCTAAAATTTACCCTATGAGATCACTTAACCTAGATTTTAAAAGAAAAAAAGAGAGTAAAAAGTTGCCATTGATGATTGTCTCAATTGGCTTCAATGGTGTTGATAGAGAACGAGGTGAAAATACTGAGGACAAGAAAGCGGTGCAACAATCCTTCTTATTTTTGGCAATCAAATAAGAATCCTAAATAAACTCTTATAATTAATTTAGATTTTAAATTGCTATATAATACTCTTTTTGTTATTTTTATTTAAATATTAAAAATAAATGAATATATTAAGAGAAATAAATATTTCAAAAAATGAACTGATGGTGTAACTTTCTTGTCCACTGGCAGTGGATATAGGTTAATCTCAAATAGATACTGAAGTGAGAATGTTGAGGAGCTTAGGGTCAATCAGTCAATTGATCGATTTTCCCTGCTCCTTCAACCTCCTCTATTTACATTTAACATTTTATTCGTTTTAATTTATTTGTATTACTTTTTTTATATGTTATGTATTTACAAAAATAGTACTAAAAATCAACTTAAAATATTAAAAATTCGGTTTACTCTAGAAAATTCACACGTAATGGATAGTTGAGATTGAGGAATTACCATATATTATTTGAAAATTAGATAAAAAGTACTATAAATCACAATAATTAACGATTTAAAAAACATATTAAAATATGATTAACTCTTGAAATTTCACATGTGCCACATAAATTGATACAGAGAGAATAACATTTATTATTTAAAAATTACATTAAAAATAGGGAAAAGGGTAAAGATACCCCTCAACTTTATTATATTGATTGACTAAGTCTCCGCCGTTAAAATGAAGTTGTTCTTACCCCTGCCATCTACAAACTTATCATCCGTACCCTCCAAACTAACGGTTTCCCCCAAATTGATCTCAAATTCGCAATTTCTACTCGAATTACCCATTTAGAACTCATTTAGAATGAAATTCTTTTTTAATCCGACCCAGATAAAATCTACCACCATTATGAACAAAATTAAATATAATTTTCAATTTTCTCAATCTTGTTGAGTCCACCAAAACAAAAAAAATAAAAATTCTCCCTTATTATTGAATCTATTGTAGTTGTTCCTCGTTATGTAAATATCTTCGAAGCCATTGTTAAAAGCTTTCAAGGGTGTGGGTGTTAGTTGTTTTAATTGGAGCCTGATACTTGAACCAATCGAGGAAACTTCATAGCCATTAATGGAGCTTGAGTTTGAATTTCGAGTTTTTACAAGCTAGTTTCAACTTTGAAAAATCAATAATTTTGACTTCTTCCCCAAAATACCCAAATCGAAAACAACACACCCATTTCTTCACAACTGAAATCACTAATTTAAATTTGTGTAATTAGATAATTTTCCATCCGAAATTGCAGCAGTATGATCTTTTTAGTTTCTTTCTTGATGTTGTTGTTGTTTTATGGTGGAATTTGACCGCTTCGTACTGTCATTTTCGCCGTCGTGTGCGGCGGATTTAAAGATATAATAATAAGATTAAAATTTAAAAGCAACAAAGCACGAGTAGATTTCACTACTATTGTTTCCTGATAAAACAATGACTTTCCTAAATTCTCTTGTTGATCAAAAAGCTCCGATGAGTAACCAGAGATCAAAGACACAGCTTTGTATTTGAAGCATGGCTTTTCAGTTGTTTCTAGATCTGTGCTTCAACAGCATCTTCCGGAGCTCAACAACGTCAATCTCATTAGCTTGTCCTTTCGGCTTGTAGTAATCGGTAACTGGATCTGGCACCCATGAAGTCTTCACGGATTCCTCTCCACTTTTTTGCATCATCACGTTGCTCCTTGGCACTCCTCCTTTCGCTATACCGGAGACTGCACCTTGTGATGCAGCCGCGTATCCACTCCTGCTAAGAAAAGCAGAAACGGAGTCGGAGATGAAAGCAGAGATAATCTTAGAGTTAGAGAAAGAATGAGCCATTGCTTTTGATCGGGATTGGAGTCGGAGCAAAAGAATTTTTGAATAAGAACGCTACAGCAGAAGGGATTTGGCTATGGAGCTTCAATAGCAACATTGTTCTTATTTTTGTGCATGAACATAAGGCTGACATGTCTTCTTCCTCTGCTTTTGCTTCTTAAAAGCTCATTAATGGCTGGAAATTTATTTGTTCATTAGAAATTGAAATGAATTTTGGTGAATCTATTACTTCTTTTTTTTTGTTTATGCATTTGGTATGTAAGACCAGATTAAATGGGTTATGGGTCGGATTTAATTGATAATTTATTTTAAATGGGTAATTCGGGTCGAAATTGGAAATTTGAGATCGATTTAGGGGAAATCGTTAATTTGGAGGGTACGGATGATAAGTTTGTAGACGGCATGAGTAAGAATAAATTTATTTTAACGGCGGAGACTTAATCAATCAATAAAACAAAATTGAGGGATATTTTTTATCCTTTTCCCTTAAAAATATTATAAATCACTTATATAAATTGAGATAGATGAAGTACCAAGTATTGCGGAGGCTCTTTGTGTCTATTATTATCACAAAATAAATAGGAAGGAAGGGGAGTAATATTTAGTAAATCTAAAAAGTAAAAAAAAAAAAAAAGGAGCGTAAGTTCCGGATATATTGATAGATAAAAGAAAATAAAGAAAAAGAAAAAGAAAATAGAAAAGGAGAGGCCACGGTGTGTCAAGCAGTCGTGGTCGAAAGGGACCCCTCACTGACCCCCCCCTTCTTGTATGCCCCAAATCTCATTTCATTTTCCCTTTTCCACTTTTTCAAAATAACAACCCCTCTCCCTTTTTCCTCAAATCTCCCTTCCTTCCTTCCTTCCTTCCTTCCTTCCCTCCCTGTGATTTTAGGATTCCATCGAAATTGCTTTCTTGTTATCCACGCCATCCATCTAAACCCTGAAAAAACCAATTTCATTTTTCCGATGGATCGTTTCAGGGATGATGAAATTCATAAACCTAAATCATCCATGATGTTGAATCGATCGATGACGGTTCATAACGCTGCAAATCCAATTGAATTCCCTGAGAAAACTGTATATTTTTACCCATCTCCTCCTTCTATTGAACGACATGGCTCCGTCAAGAAGCTCCATACCTCTTCTTTAGGATCTTCTTTCAAGGGTACCGTAAAAAAACTATGTTCTCTTTTTGAGTCTCGTAAACCATCCAATTTACAACCACAAAGCCCTACAAAGCCTGCTAAATCGTTTAATTCTGATTCTAGGGTTCCGTCATTTTCTGATTTTGGATGTACGCTGCCTGGAACAGAGGACTCTGTTGTTATATACTTTACTAGTCTTCGTGGGATTAGGAGAACCTTTGAGGATTGTTATACTGTAAGAATGATTCTTAAGAGTTTTCGGGTTAAAATTGATGAAAGAGATATTTCAATGGATAGTGCGTATAAAAAAGAACTGCAGAATGTTTTGGGTCAGAAGAATGTAACTTTGCCCCAAGTTTTTATTAAAGGGAAGTATGTTGGAGGGGCTGAAGTGATCAAGCAATTGAATGAAGTGGGCGAGTTGTCGAAGTTGTTTAGAGGACTACCTCTTAGGCCGCCTGGGTATACTTGTGAAGGATGTGGGGACATACGGTTCTTACCTTGCTCTAATTGTGATGGCAGCAGAAAATATTTTGATGAGGATGAAGGACAGCTCAGGAGATGTCCACAGTGCAATGAGAATGGATTGGTTCGTTGCCCTCTTTGTTGTTCTTGATTTGCATAGTATTAAGTTTAACTATTACAGCCTGCTGCCAATAGCTTTGGTTTGTGCCGGTAGTATTTGAGGTTGAATAGCTTTTGCCTATCTAATGCAAAAGTAATGGTTGTTTAGTTTTTAAATTGACATATAAATGATTGCTATGTATATATTGCTTGGAAAACTTCATTCCGTGGGATGAAGGATGGCTTTTTCATCCCCGTATAGTCATGTAAATTTGCCATCAAATCGATGGTGTGGTTTTTGATTGACAACCTAGTTGCTTTATTTAGCAGCAGTTGTGAAATTGAAATAAAGTTCCTTGTTGCAAAGGGAAATCATAGTTTGCATTATGGATAGTGAACATTTCTAACTATGCTTCTATCTGGAAACAAATGTCGGTCTGATCACCAACCTATGATGATGATTTATAGTTATGTGCTTTAACGCACCATGTAATCATGTATTCTTTTTGGATGCCACATATGTCTTATTTAATTCTTGGGTCTGTTTCATCAAAATATGTGCAAATGACTGATGCATCTCTGCATTGGTAGTAGCTTACTTCTTATGTGATGCACTGTTAGTGTGTGCAAATTTCAAAATTAAGATGCATCTCTGCATTGGTAACAAATGATCTTAGGGAAACAGATAGTGGGTTCTTGATAGATAGATGTGTAGAGAATTTAGGTGTTTGTCATTAGGGCTAATAGTTTTAGACATCTCGGTTCAAAGCTTCTTGCAAGTTTGCCTATTTGAACTTGCATTCAAAATTGTTTCTGGATAATATTGGCTAGTCTCTTTTCAGAAGGAAGTGACAATAATGCCAACTTGTCGAGTGGAAGACAGAGGAATCCTAGTGGGATTCGACAGGGGTTTCTAGTGATATTACTGTTAAAGGGTTTCAAAAGAATGTGATATTAGCATTAGAAAGGAATAAAAGGCGGTTCTTCTAGTGACAATTTAGGATCGAGGCATGAAGGGTTCAGATGGTGGGTGAAGCATAGAATATGGGTCTAAGTTGGTCTATAAGTGGGAATTTAAAACCCAAAACGATTGTATTTAACTGTCTGTATGGATGTAGTAACCAATTTGTATCAAGATATGTCTCGTGATTACTCGACTTGAAGTGTCAATATCTGCCCAAAAGGTTCAATTTAACACAATTAATGGTTTACTTGCATTGAGTTTGCCAGAAATGCAGCCCAAAGAGGTTTGCATGTAGAAAGTCATTTGGTGTTCATTTCAAAATAAGATGCAATGGTGATAAGCCTTTTGAAGTAAAAGCAGTTGGTAATTGCAATGACAGAAGGGAGAACATTCATTGGGTATTAACAGTGATGATAAAATGCATATAGCTCATATTGCTTAGACTAGGAACTGCTTGGCAGTGTGGTTAACTCTGTTTCAGATAAATACAATGTATCTGTTGTTCGTTTTCCTCCTAAAATGAACAAGCTTTGAGAAACGCAAGACTGGTAATAGTGACCTTTGAACCCTAGTTATGCCAGGTGATTTTTTTCATTTGCCTAAATCTTGGTTAGTAGAGTCACATGCGGTAGCAGTTATGTGGTGGAATTGTCAAGGTGCATGTGAGCTTGGCCAGGCACCATCGCTATCCCTAATAAAAATATACAATTTCTTTTTGATAACCGTGGTGTCCAAGTCAGCTCGTACGTAGCTCGACTAATTCCACGGGATACCTGACACCTCCCACCAACATGTACTTGGTAACTCTATCCATCAAGGCTAGAACAAAGGGGAAGAATCACCCGCTAAAGAATTTTTCACTTTGGAAAAATATGTTTATTCCCCATGTATTAAGTCCAATTGATGAGGCATCATCTTTCCTCTCGTTTGCTTCGAGCTTAATTCTGTCCCTCCTACAATGCTCTCACTTGTTGACATGTCTCCTGAGCTACATTGATCCACGCATATGCCTTTTGTAAGTTGTTGGACTGTCTTAGTTGAGTGACAATGAGCTTAACGCTGTCCTTTGTCTTGAGTTGAGTTTTCCAAGTCCAGACAAAACTTTTCGAAATTGACTTAGCTATTGAAAATCTTGCTATTTTTGATTGATTTCTGTGTTCTAATTGTGGTGATATAAGTTTGAATTGTATACTTTGTTGGTGAAAGGTGGAAAATGGAAGCATCTTTATCTGGTGTATTAGTATTGAAGTATAAAGTAATAGCTGGAATTCTTTTCAAGTAGCCAGGCGACATTTGTTTGGTTGTCTCATTCGCTCTCAACTTTTTATTCAAATATAGTTCAAGCATGTTCCTTTGTCTATTGTTTGTTTTATGTTTGTGTAAGAGGCAATGAAGACCACAAAATGTTGATTGAGATGGTTAGACTCAGGTTGATAAAAATGATATAGAAAAGTTCTGTGGCAATAGGCCGTAGAATTCTGATTTTATAAAACAGGCTGTAGATTTGGGGAAAGCAGAAGGGTGAATATCTGTCCCCAAGTAATTGCTGTTTTTTCTTTTCATATGATATTTATCTACTCAAGTGTTACTTACTAAAGAGTAGTGGGCGGGATACATACTTTTGCCCAGTAAAATGTCTGATTTTATGTACTTAATCTTATTTCTTTGATTCTTTTAGATAAATAAATCAAATATTCCTGAAGTCCAATCTTCTTCTTTCTTATGTTACAACTTACAACTTACATGTGAATCAGCCTTTATTTTTTTGTGATATAGGAATCCATCTTGTTAACATTAGGCTTTCATATCCGACTTAAACAAGTCTTAAAAATTCAGTCTAAAAAGAAACCAGGAACGTGTTACTGCTTCCACTGACCATTGAGATTATAAGGTTGGTTGTGAAGCTTTAAACTTTGCTTTTTTTATTAGAGGAATTTGGTGCCAAGTAGTTTAAACAAGGCCTATATCAGTTGAATTGTAGCCTCTGTTTTATTAAAATAAAAACTGTGAAGTCTTGTGATTGTTTTTAAAAAACTGAAATATTTTCAAAGTGCTAGTGGTGCATGGTTCGAAACTCAGTGGATGAGGTTCTTCTCTCTATCCTTTTCCCCACAAACATCAGGTTGTCTGCAATAGCATTCGAACTCACATTACTCGTTGCGTTCCTACTACTTGATCGAAGCCCTGGGAGCTTATGAAGTCTTTTGATCTTAAAATGTCTTTTCTTAGCCAACTCCAAGGAAGGTTGATGAAGCCACAGAATATTGGCTGTGCTTTTGCTTTCTACCTGAGTTTTATCTACTCTTTTACTTGTTAATGGAACAGATTGATAAGCCTTATGTCATACTTGGTTTTCATATCATTTACATAAAAAATTGTATGAACTTCTCTATTATTTTCTAGTAGATGTTCTTTGCCCTTTAGCAATCTAATTGCTATATGTAATAGCACAGTTTATACTGTTGTAATCTACAGCATGGTTTGCGTAGGAGGACTTGAACTTTTTTAAAAATAGACTATAGAGTATCCCTTTTCCTTATTTCCAATGAGGATGCTAAAGTCAATATCAGATCTCTCTTATGACAGAGATTTATCTCAGTCAACCTGCAATGAAACATGATTAATCTAAATATAGAAAAGGGCCAAATATATCTCTATACTATTATAAATAGTTTAAATATATCTTACGTTATATTTTATGTCTTAATATATTCTTTCCGTTATATTTTTTGTTCAAATATACCCGTCTCACTATCCTTTGACATAAATTTATCCTTAATTTTAATAGGGCCTAGGATACTTTACAATCGAGGTATGAATATTTAAGTATATGAGTCTGGTCAAGACAAGTCAATTAAAAGGAGGGTCCAAACTGTTTGAAATAACTCATGAAGCCAAGCACTTGTAACTCATGGACTGAAAAGAGAAGAAAATGTAAAGTGGATGGAATGGGTTGGGGATGAATTTTTAAACAAATCGAATAATTTTAAAACGGGGTGAATCATCTCATTCTGAACTTATCACGTGTCTCTCAGTTAAAATTAAAGATAAATTTATGTTAAAGTATTGTGAGAGGGATATATTTAAATCGAAAGTATAATTGAAGAGATAATTAAATCGAAATTATAATCAGATGTATATTTAAAAAGAAAATCACAATATAGTATTGAAGAGTATATATTACAACTTATAAATGTACCATTTTATAATTATTAAGAATAAATGTTTAATTACATGTCTTAATAAAATTTAATCAAATTATATTTAATTTTATTTATTATTTATCAAGATTTAATGGTTGTAGTAGAAAAATAGGAGCGTACGTTTTTAACTAAAATCATTTACTACAATCTAGAAATTTGATTACATTACACTTACACACATTTTTTCCAAAAAAAAATATTCTGATTCAACTAGCCTCTCTCTCCACATCATTATTCTTCTTCATAATTTTTCTTAAATTTTCGAGCAAATAATGGCTAGTTGTTAGACCATACAAACTTTGACTTGCATGCTAGGAAACATTTAGGCATACACAGTTTCAAAATTGCTTTCAGAAATTAAAAAAATTCAAGAAAAAATAATACAAAAATTATTAAATTGGACAAAATAAATGGCTAGATTCTCTCAAACTTGACAAATATACTATGAGAACAATGTAAAACTATTAAAATAGAAAAACTATAGCTGAACTTACATCGTAGAACTTTGGCACGTCATTAAAAAAAATGAAATGAAAAAAATAATAATAGAGAGGTCATAATGTAGGCCTAATTACACAAATTAACTTATGTCAGGCTAATTATTAGAATCTAACCACAAGATACTATCAATCAAAAGCACTCCTTAAAACATATAAGATCATAACAAATTAGAATAAAATAAACTGAAGCAATATTATTTTAAGGCAAAAGTGCTCATTACCCCGAACTTGAATCTTTTTATGTAGTGTACACCTAAACTATAACCCGTTTTAAATACCCCTGAACTTGTTTATTCATCCATCGCGTAAACCTTTATTGTCCACCTGGCGTAGAAATTAACAACAAACTCTAGCAGGGCGTGAGAAAGTAAAATTGTTGCCACATCACAAAACTGCAACGGTAAAAAACATAAAAATCTACATTTTTCTTTAATTTTTGGCCTCTTTTCAGAACATTCTCTCTATTCTCTAACTATTTATTCTCCCCAAATCCTTCTCCTTTTTCAAATTTTAGAAATTTTCTCTCTTTTTCGTTTTTTCCTTCTTCATCTTTGCCTTTTAAAATTGAATTTGCTAAATTCATGAATTATAATAGGAGACTTTGTTTATGTGGGACTCCTCCAATTCTGAGAATTTCATGGACAGATGACATTCCTGGACGTAGATTTCTCGGTTGTAGGCACTATGGGGTATGTATTATTTTGTAATTTTTTTAACTTTGATTTTATCGAATGCAGTCCTTATTTCGAAATCCTTGTAAATTTTTCGATTGGTATGATCCAGAATTTCCCAGCCAGGCGAATGTTGTGATTTTGGGTCTGTTGAAGAAGACCAACAAACAACAAAAACAGCTGAAGTGTAGAAGAATGTTAAAACTAATTTTGTGCGTTAATTTGATATGTAATGTGATATTGTTATTTTATTTAGTGTGTTGTTGAAAAAAATTAGTGAATGTGACTGTTATTAGGCTGCCCTGTTATTATTATCTGATGGTTAAAATACTTGATTGAATCAAAAAGAAAAAAAAGTGGACACAAATTATATAGTTAGTGTGGTTTCGATAAGTTGTGGATCTTGTGCATATATATTACGTCTGTCATATTGTGATTTCTGTTTTGGATTATGCTATACTGATTTTATTGTCGCCTTGCATGTTCGATATATTATTTCGTACTAACATCTCAATTATATAGGGGGGGTATTGCATTCATGCTTGCAGAAGTGGGCAATGGTCTTCATTACGTATGCTTGAGTTTAGCTAATGATTGACACACTTTATTCATTTTGGAGTTGCTGAGTGTGGAGTCTCCTTTATTTGGTGTAATTGTCACGACCTAAAGTACCCCCTAAATGTGACATGGCGTACAAGACACCGAAAGGCCTCATACAAGCCACTTAGAATGCATCATACAAGATAAAAGCAATTTAATAGTTCAAAAGACAACTTCATAACCAAAGAGTTTCATCAAAAGTAGGAGAAGTCTATACATAGTCTCAAAGCCATCTAAACTCATAGAATGAAAGAACGCTGGGACGTAACCCAATACAAGTCCAAAACTAAAGAAACATAAAAGAATAACAAGGCAACGTCCCCGAACATATGAGGACTCACCAAGTCTTCAAGGCTCTTCTATTACAAGCTCTAGCCACGAGTAGATGGGGAGGAGTCACCACGTCCTACATCAATAAATTAATGTAGGCAAGAGTATGCATTAGTACAAACATGAACCAAGTATGATAACTATGCATAAAATCATTTAATCATGCTAAAAGAGAACATTTACATGACATGCAAAAACTAGGCTAAAACATGAGGTAAAAGAAGTTAGAAATATAAGTCATAGGATCATGGTCAATGCAAGCTGAACATGCTTAAAACACTTATGAGATACTTTGAAAGTCACTTTAGTTCATTATTGTGGGAAATTACCTTTAACCGACATTTAAGACCATGTGAGCTATTAACATGGAATCTGGTGTCTACCCCACTCCAAAAAGAGGCGTCCAACTTGCCAAGGTAGGACCATGAACTTCTAGCTTACGTGGATCCACTAGCTAATGTCTATCTAGACAATCATCCTATGGTGGCAAATAGTTTATGGGAAATTGGTAATCGCCACTTGTCCACTCGGTGCTAAGCATAATTTCCACGGAATAGTCATAAATCATAATTCATCTTATCTTTAGTAGACATGGGTAATCGCCTCTTGTCTATCATTAGGGAACATGGGTAATCGCCTCTTGTCTCTTTTATTAGAATAGCTCATTAACCTTGATTCAAGTTTAGTTGAGAAAATCTTTCAACCCTTAATGAATCCTTCATGTGAGAAAAATCCTTTCACATTCATGGTTTGAGTAATATGTGAGAAATCCTTTCACAACCCAAAAACAACATCAATTATGCTTCAATCTCAAAGCAAGTCTTACATCATCATAAATTTCATAATTGAACATGCATATATTCATAAAACCCATCTTTTGATCATTCATAACTTCATCATGAAATTCATAACTTAGAAGACATAAATCATGCATGGTCTCACGTATCTTTATCTCAAAATCATTCAATTTCCCCAAATCATCTTTCATAGTTCAAAACCTCACATTATGATCATAGTCTAGAAATCATGAAATTCATATGGGTTCATGGGGATTCAACTTAAAACATGCAATTCAACTCAATTTCATGCATAAGAAATCATAATTTAAAGCAATTTGATCATAATTGATAAGACCCCACATGATAGAAGAAAACCCTAAATTCAATTGAGAATTCTTACTTTGAAAATTGAGGAATTTGGAAACCCTATGGAGGAAAGGACTCCATAAGTGAAAGCTATCATACCTTGATGCCAAAATCTTGAAATCAATGGGGAATTAGGAGACTTCGATTGAAAACCCTAGCTCTTGCTTCTTCTTCTTCAAGCTTTCTATATAGAGAATTATTTGGGAGAGGAGAGTTTTGGGAATGATTAGGAATGGGTAGAATTAGGCTTAAAAGGTTTATATAGGGTCTAGGTTAAGGGCCAAACCGACTTAGTTTAGGAATTTAACATTTAGGGAAAAGAACAAAAAACCCTTCTTAAAATAATTGTCGGACCCCTATCTACGGTTGGACCTATGGTCCGTAAGTCAACCTACGGACCGTCCTGTTCAACCGTAGATAGATTCAGAGAGTTTTTCAACTTTGGACCCCCAACGACGGGTCACTATGTACGGTCCGTGGTTCAACCTACGGTCCGTACATGGCCACCGTTGGTCTGACTTTAGGCCCTGAAAATTTCACTAAGCCTGGAGAGACCTACGAAACCTATCTATGGTCCGTAGAAGCAATGGCGGACCGTCCTGTTGGGTCGTAGAAAGGACCCTGAAACTTGACATTTTGAAAACATTTGCCCTGCCACCTACGGTTCACACCTACGATCTGTAGATGGCTTCCATAGGTGTTGGCACCGGATGAAAACCTAAAAAATTTTCCTTCTCTCAAAATCTGAGGTGTTACATTATCTCTCCCTTGGGAACATTCGTCCTCGAATGGGAATCAAGACATCATAAAGAGGGTAGGAATTAAACCTAACAGCCCAACATGAATGCAATCACATAAATGCACACATCCGAGGAGGAAACATCAACTCCAAGCTAAAGCATGTTCAAAACATAATCTCATAAGGGCTATATGCAGCATATATTAATTGCACATAAACATGAATAAATCAATCAAGTTAACTCATTTTCTCAAAATTTAAGCTTTTCATGAATATGCATAAATGAGGAATCATGGTAATACCTAAGACACATGAGACCAAAAGAGGAAACCATAAGGAACTAAATACCTCAAGCTAAAGTAGGATCAGAGGGAAAGAGATGAGGATAACGGGACATCATCTCGGCCTCTGGCTCCCAAGTAGCACCCTCAACTAATTGATTCCTCCAAAGAACCTTCACGGAAGCAATTTCTTTATTCCTCAACCTTCGAACTAGCCGGTCTAAAATCTTAACCGAAACTTCTTCGTAAGAAAGGCTATCCTTTATACCAAGATTCTCTAATGGTATTATAGATGTCGGATCATCACCAACGCATTTCTTCAACAAGGAGACATGAAAAATCGAATGCACCGATGCTAAATCATTAGGTAAGTCAAGTTCATAAGCAACCTTACCAACACGCCTCAAAATTTGATATGGGCCCATATAACGCGGACTAAGCTTCCCTTTTTTCCCAAACCTCATTACACCCTTCATGGGTGAAATTTTCAAGTAGACCCAATCATCAACATCAAATTATAAATCTCTCCTTCTAACATCGGCATAGGACTTTTGTTGACTTTGAGCCGTTTTCAACCTTTCTCTAATAAGCTGAACTTTCTCCATAGCCTCTTGTACCAATTCGGGACCTATCAAAGCAACTTCACCAACTTCAAACCAACCTATACGAGATCTACACCTCCTACCATAGAGAGCCTCAAATAGAGCCATACTAATACTCGAATGATAGCAATTATAATAGGCAAACTCAATCAAAGGCAAATGATCATCCCAATTACCCTTTAAATCAATCACACAAGCTCTCACATGTCTTCCAAAGTTTGAATAGTTCGTTCCGCTTGCCCATCAGTTTGAGGATGAAAGGCCGCACTAAGCTTAACACGAGTACCAAGGCCCTTTTGGAAAGATTTCCAAAACTGAGAAGTGAATTGAGTACCATGATCGGACATAATGGATAGAGGCACTCCGTGCAGCCTCACCATCTCTCTCAAGTACAACTTGGCATAATCCTCCGCCGAATAAGAAATCTTAACGGGAATGAAATGGGCTGACTTCATCATTCGATCTACAATAACCCAAATCAAGTCGTGTTGTCGACGGGTACATGGTAAATCAACAATAAAGTCCATATTCAAAATCTTCCCACTTCCAAGTAGGAATACTAATATCTTGGGATAAACCTCCCGGCTTTTGATACTCAACTTTCACTTGTTGACAATTAGGACACTTAGCCACAAACTCCGCAATATCCTTCTTCATCCCACTCCACCAATAGACCTCCCGTAAGTCGCGATACATCTTGGTGGCTCCCGGGTGAATGGAATATTGAGAACTATAGGCTTTAGATAGAATCTGCTCCCTCAAACTATCAACATCGGGAACACACTAACGACCTTGATATCGAAGCACACCATCTCCCCCTTAGGAGAAAGCCTCAACGGACTTTTTGAGCACCGCTTCTTTCAACTCCATCAAGATTGGATCAAGACCTTGCTTTGCTTTCACATCCGACACGTAGGACGATTATTCACCATTATGAATGACAACACCACCCTCACTAGAATTAATCAACCGAACACCCAATCGGGCCAATCTATGAACATCTCGAACCAATTCCTTCTTACCATCCTCAATGTGCGCAACACTACCCATTGCCACCCGACTAAGAGCATCCGCCACCCCATTTGCCTTGCCGAGGTGATAGAGGACACTCACGTCATAGTCTTTTAATAACTCAAGCTACCTCATTTGGTGAAGATTTAGATCTTTTTTCTTGAACACGTATTGCAAACTCTTATGGTCGGTGAAGACATCAACATGATGCATGCACACCATACCGCCACCAGTTCTAAGTCATGAGTGGGATAGTTCTTTTCATGAATCTTAAGTTACCTTGAAGCGTAAGCGATGACTTTCCCATTTTGCATAAGGACACACCTTAGTCCAATCCTTGAAGAGTCAGAATAAACCACATCGGACCTTTCCAGTAAGGTCAACACCGGAGTCGAGGTAAGTCTATCTTTCAATTCTTTAAAACTCTTCTCACACTCTTCGGACCATGTTAACTTAACCTTCTTTTGAGTCAAAGCCATCAATGGGGAAGCAATCGAAGAAAACCCTTCAACAAACCTCCTATAATAACCAGTCAAACCCAAGAAGCTTCGAATATCCGAAGGTGATAGAGGTCTAGGCCAATTCTTAACCGCATCCGTCTTCTTAGGATCTACCTCAATACCTTTACCGGAAACAATATGACCAAGAAAAACCACAGATCTTAGGCAAAACTCACACTTGTCAAACTTTGCAAAGAGTTGTTGGTCCTTGAGGACTTGCAACACAATCCTCAAATGATCGGTATGCTCATCCTCACTTCTTGAGTAAATCAAAATATCATAGATGAACACAATCATGAACATATCAAGGTATTGTTTAAACACCCTATTCATCAAATCCATAAATGCGGCCGGAGCATTTGTCAACCCAAATGACATTACCAAGAACTTGTAGTGACTATACCTAGTCTGAAAGGCCGTCTTAGGGATGTCATCTTCCTTCACCCTCAATTGGTGATAACCCGAATGAAGATCGATCTTAGAGAAGTACCTCGCCCCTTGAAGTTGATCAAACAAATCATCTATCCTTGGAAGAGGATACTTATTCTTAATGGTGACTTTATTCAATTGCCGATAATCAATGCACATTCGAAGTGAACCATCCTTCTTTCAAACAAACAAAACTGGAGCACCCCATGGAGAGATACTCGGTCGGATGAAACCCTTATCCAACAAATCTTTCAATTGCTCCTTTAACTCCTTAAGTTCTGCCGGAGCCATTCGATAAGGAGGAATAGAGATAGCTTGAATATTGGGGAGAAGGTCAATACCGAAGTCTATTTCCCTTTCGGGAGGAACACTAGGTAGATCATCGGAAAACACTTTCGAAAACTCATTAACAACGGGGACTGACTCAAGAGTAGGGGTTTCAAAATCCACATCTCTCACCCTAACAAGATGGTATATGCAACCCTTAGAAATCATCCTTATGGCTTTAAGATGAGAAACAAACTGACCCTTAGGCATAGAGTTTCCCCCTTTCCACTCTAGGATAGGCTCATTTGGAAATTGAAACTTAACCACTCGGGTCCTACAATCAATAGAAGCATAGCAAGAATGCAACCAATCCATCTCAAGGATAATATCAAAATCTAGCATATCAAGCTCTACAAGATCAACATGAGTGACTCTATGGGATAAGGAAACGGGGCAATTTCTATAGACTTTCTTAGCCACAATATATTCACCAATAGGAGTAGAGACACAAAAAGGATCTAGCAACACATCTGAAAGAACACCAAACCTCATAGCCACATATGGCGTCACAAAAGACAAAGTAGCACCGGGGTCAAGCAAAGCATAAACATCAATATGAAAGACCTTCAACATACTGGTAACCACATCGGGAGAACCCTCTTTCTCTTGATGAGTCTGAGGTGCATAGAATCGGTTTTGCTTGGATTCCCACTTGAACCCGTAGGATGTTGAGGTTGAGCCCGTCGTCTGTTATCTCCTTCATTCTTATCCACTAAGGGACAATCCCTTATCTTGTGATCCATCTTACCACAACCAAAAGATGCATTAGAACCGGCTGGACATTTGCCCTCATGCTTCTTCCCATATTTAGCACAAGTAGGCAATAGAGTTCCACCACCATTCCCTCCTTGAGGCTTAGGGTTAGACACCCTTTCTTTGTTGAACTTAGGAAGAGCATTGGAGGAACCTTGACCGGAAAACCTTTGTTGAAACTTAGGACGACCATACCCATCGGGCCTTGAATGAGAGAAATTGCCATCACCGGTCTTAGCCCTCTTTGCCTCCCTAGACTTTTCCTTGAGTTTCTCCTCTTCTATTTGTTGGGCATGCACCATGAGACGAGAGATGTCCATGTCATTGATAAGCATGGCGGCACGGCACTCCTTGACCACCATTTCGGACACCCCCGAAATAAACTTACTCATTTTCTCCCTAGGATCGGCAACCTCATTCTCTCCCTAGGATCGGCAACCACAATAGGAGCATATCGAGACAATTGTGTGAACTTCAAAGCATACTCTTTCACACTCATGTTTCCTTGATGAAAGTTGATAAATTCAAGTACATTTGCCTCTGTCATCTCAAGGGGAAAGAACCTATCAAGGAAAGCAACCTTAAACTTTTCCCAATCAAGAGGATCCGCATAATTCGCCCTCTCACTCTTCCATTGCTCAAACTACACTTAAGCCACACCCTTTAGTTGAGAAGCGGCCAACTCCGCCTTTTCCTCTGGCGTCACGCCCATGATCATTAGCACCTTGTACACCTCATCAATGAACTCTTGAGGATCTTCCTCAACATTAGAGCCATGAAACTTCAGAGGATTCATTCTAGTGAAGTCCCTCACTCTTGATGCCGTCGTACCCACATTTGGGTTCACGGGAACCACAACCTCCCTATTGGCTTGAGCCGTCATGGCTTGACACTCGAAAACAGCCCTGAACTCTGCATTAGTCACTTGTTCGGCAAAAGGATCGATCGGAACTTGAAGAGGAGCTTCTTGTTCCACATTCTCTCGTGCGTTCCTCCTAGCATATGCCCTTCGAGTGGCCATATCCTGAAACGCATAGGATATAGGGATTAGGAGAGAGACATAGAGTTAAACTCTATCGCACGACTTTAAAATGATGAAAGAAGTGGAGTTTCCTAAACATCTTGTAGCCTCTCATTCATAAATGTGGCGCACTTCACACTCATGAACAAGAAACTACTCGACGTGGCTTATGAGACTTCCTAGGACCTTTCTAAAACCTTGCGCTCTAAATACCAAGTTTGTCATGACCAAAAGTACCCCCTAGACGTGACATGAGGTAGAAGACCCTGAAAGGCCTCATACAAGTCACTTAGAATGCATCATACAAGATAATAGCAATTTAAGAGTTCAAAAGACAACTTCATAACCAAAGAGTTTTATCAAAAGTAGCGAAAGTCTATACATAGTATCAAAGTCATCTTTACTCATAGAATGAAAGAACATTGGGACGTAACCCAATACAAGTCCAAAACTAAAGAAACATAAAAGAATAACAAGGCAACGTCCCCGAACATATGAGGAATCACCAAGTCTTCAAGGCTCTTCTATTACAAGCTCTAGCCACGAGTAGATGGGGAGGAGTCACTACACCCTACATCAATAAATCAATGTAGGAAAGAGTATGTGTTAGTACAAACATGTACCAAGTATGATAACTATGCATAAAATCATTCAATCATGCTAAAAGAGAACATTTATATGACATGCAAAAACCACGCTAAAACATGAGGTAAAAGAAGTTAGAAATATAAGTCATAGGATCATGGTCAATGCAAGCTGAACATGCTTAAAACACTTATGAGATACTTTGAAAGTCACTTTAGTTCATTATTGTGGGAAATTACCTTTAACCGACATTTAAGACCATGTGAGCTATTAACATGGAATCTGGTGTCTACCTCACACCGAAAAGAGGTGTCCAACTTACCACGGTAGGACCATGAACTTCTAGCTTACGTGGATCCACTAGCTAATGTCTATCTAGACAATCATCCTATGGTGGCACATAGTTTATGAGACATGGGTAATCGTCACTTGTCCACTCGGTGCTAAGCATAATTTCCACGGAATAGTTATAAATCATAATTCATCTTATCTTTAGTAGACATGGGTAATCATCGCCTCTTGTCTCTTTCATTAGAATAGCTCCTTAACCTTGATTCAATTTTAGTTGAGAAAATCTTTCAACCCTTTATGAATCCTTTATGTGAGAAAAATCCTTTCACATTCATGGTTTGAGTAATATGTGAGAAACCCTTTCACAACCCAGAAACAACATCAATTATGCTTCAATCTCAAAGCAAGTCTTACATCATCATAAATTTCATAATTGAACATGCATATATTCATAAAACCCATCTTTTGATCATTCATAACTTCATCATGAAATTCATAACTTAGAAGACATAAATCATGCATGGGCTCACGTATCTTTATCTCACAATCATTCAATTTCCCCAAATCATCTTTCATGGTTCAAAACCTCACTTTATGATCATAGTCTAGAAATCATGAAATTCATATGGGTTCATGGGGATTCAACTTAAAACATGCAATTCAACTCAATTTCATGCATAAGAAATCATAATTTAATGCAATTTGATCATAATTGATAAGAACCCACATGATAGAAGAAAACCCTAAATTCAATTGAGAATTCTTACTTTGAAAATTGAGGAATTTGGAAATCCTATGGAGGAAAGGACTCCATAGGTGAAAGCTATCATACCTTGATGCCAAAATCTTGAAATCAATGGGGAATTAGGAGAATTGGCTTGAAAACCCTAGCTCTTGCTTCTTCTTCTTCAAGCTTTCTAGAGAGAATTATTTGGGAGAGGAGAGTTTTGGGAATGATTCGGAATGGGTAGAATTAGGCTTAAAAGGTTTATATAAGGTCTAGGTTACGGGCCAATCCAACTTAGATTAGGAATTAAACATTTAGGGAAAAGACCAAAAAGCCCTTCTTAAAATAACTGTCGGACCCCTATCTACGGTTGGACCTACGGTCTGTAAGTCAACCTACGAACCGTCTTGTTCAACCGTAGATAGATTTAGAGAGTTTTTCAACTTTGGAACCCCAACAATGGGTCACCATGTACGGTCCGTGGTTCAACCTACGGTCTGTACATGGCCACCGTAGGTCTGACTTTAGGCCCTGAAAATTTCACTAAGTCTGGGGAGACCTACGAAACCTACCTACGGTCCGTAGAAGCAACGATGGACCGTCCTGTTGGGTCGTAGAAAGGACCCTGAAACTTGACATTTTGAAATCATTTGCCCTGCCACCTCGGTTCACACCTATGGCCCGTAGATTCACCTACGGTTCGTAGATGGCTTCCGTAGATGCTGGCACCAGATGAAAAGATGAAATTTTCTTCTTCTTTCAAAATCCGAGGTGTTACAGTAATTGATCGAGGTCCTATCATGAGTTAGGTGTAACTATCATCTTGGAGGCTTATAACATCTGTTATAGGTCTTGTAAGACGGTTGCTGCCATGTTGATCTTGTTATTATTTGTGATTTTAAAGACAATAATTTGGATGACCTTGTACAATATTTTTGTTATATTACAAGATTTCTCGTTGTGTTTCTTTTGACATTTGACTTGAACTTAACGATTTATTTACGTTATTTGATTTAATTTCAGTTGTTTCGCTCAATCAAATGACACATCGGGTGTCGATCACGCCTTTCAAAATTTGAAACATCACTATGACAATTATTTTTTTTGCCTCTCTTCAATTTTGAAAAAAAGATCTTTTGTAATTTTCGTAGCATAGACATAATTTCAAATTCAATTTTATGAAAGACTGAAAATTATGGATATACTTCACCTAATAAAAATAAAAAATCAACCAACCTTTTAATTAAATGATGTAAATCGGATAAATGTATGCATATTACTCGATAGTGATCGGACACGACACAAAAAAAATGTAAATCTTAAACACAAAATTCAAGATTTGATCGATAACAAAGTGATCAAATATTAAGGAGACTCCTTCGAAGGTATACAATAAAATTATCTAATCATAAGAGTGTCACTATCGATGTGGTAGACTGTGTAGTTGATGACAGATTAAAATGAATTATGTGTCAATGGTATTGTAGGCTATGTCTTCATTTGGTGTAAATGAGTCCAATCTCAAAGTTTATTGACAGGATTAAAACAATCGCAATGATAGAAACAAGAAAATTTTGAAAGAAATTGCAACCTAAAAAACTTTCAACTATCAAACATCCAAAGGAAAAATCTGTTCAAAAGGAACTCCTCAACTCCTAATCATAACAAATACAACAACTCCCAACCAGCATATAAGAAAACAATGAAAAGAGATAGAGAATATAAAATAGGATATGTAAAATTTCTATTATATAGAAAAGACAACTTTGGACGATCAATAGCATATTCGTAATTATATTATCATGCAAGGATAAATAATAAATATTGATAAAAAAATAGCTACAGTCTGTTCACTTCAATATTATGTTTCCTATCTAAATCCTCAAGACAATTCTGAAAACATCCTATTATTTTCCAAGGGGATTCGCGAGAATTTAAGAAATATGAATTCCTTCATCGTTCTTCTTTCTTACAAGTGTTCTTTGAGTTCTCGTCATTTTCGTTGCAATTTCAGGTCAGTGTTTCTTTCAAATTTTCTCCTAATTCAGTTTTAGTTCTCTTCAAGTTCTCCAATTTCATTATTGTTATCCTTATTGTTCATCTTTATTTCGTGCTTAGTATTTTTTCATTCGCAAGTGTTTATTTTTCTTTATAATTATATATTGTTTCACCTTTATTCTAAATACAAAAAGATTCATCAGTATTTTCAGTTCTCTTCATCGACTTTCTATTTCATGATTTTTTTTTCAAGTTCGCACAATATTTTCTGACTATTGAGAGAAGGGAAAATCAAAATTTGACTTTGAAAAAAATTGAAGAAGAAACAAACGAGAAGGAATTGTTATATGTAAAGTATACGGGTGTGACTGGAATATAGATAATATAAAGGAAAGTAAGCACACTTGCCTCTTATTCTTGCAAGTCTTTTGGCTTATGAGTTTCTTTATATATGGTCATTCGCAAGCCCTTTTGCTCAACATAAGCAAACTTGTATCAATATCTTGAAAATAAAATACTTGATTTAATGAGTAAACTGAAGTTGTCGGTTCGAGAAGTTTAAGAAGTAGGTCAAATTTTTAGTTGCAATATATTCGCTTTTCAAATTGTAGATTATTTGTGAATAATGAAGAGCATTTATACACTTTAAAGTAAGATTTATTTTTCATGTTCTCTCCAAATGGGATAAAACTTGGAATGGTACTAATTTCATTTGGCTTAGTCCTATTTTTCTTGTGATTGATTCTTTGGGCAACACTTGAAGCTCTTAAAAAGAAAAATTTATGATCTTTTACTGGATTTAATAGAACATTTTTTGAATTTCAGTTCTAAATATTATAAGCAAATAGAAATAGATATAAACATTAAGATGGTAATACCTTACAATTTTTTCTTGTAGTTATATTGTTTTCTTCTTTTTTGTACTTACATTTGCTACATATAGGTCGAAGGCTTTTCAGAAGCAATCTCTTTATCTCATGAGGAAATAGTAAGGTTTGTATACACTCTACCCTCCAGACACCACTTGTAGAATTTAAATGGAGATGTTATTGTTGTGCCTTTTGACGCTTTCAAAATTTAACGGACTTGTCATGCTTCTCCATAGATTGTTATGATTTTTCTTTTTGGGTGTTTAATCTAATATCATATACTTCTCAAACTTTTCACAATATATTAATGGTGGTTCAATTTTTTTTTCTTTGTTTAGCACTACTTCGTGTACTATGTTGCTTCATCTATTATAGACTACTCTTAATTACAATATGAAAATGATGTGTTAGAAGATTGTTTACATTTTGATTTCGGAAGAATATACCCTTCTTTTGTGTCTCTGTGTTTTATTTTATTTGCACTTAACAATATTTGATGATCCAATTTAGACCATTTATATGCAATACCAAAAGCATTGAAATTTTGCTAATTTGATGATCCAATTTAGACTATTTATATGCAATACCAAAAACATTGAAATTTATATAAGGTGATACATTACTACTAAAGGAATACATTAATATTTTCATAGAAATATTTCATGGTCTATTGAAAGAGTACTTTCCATATTACTATCGCTTAAAGAACTAATAACAAAATTATTAGAACTATGCAACGTCTGTTATTAATACATATAACATCTGGTGCTCCTCATTTGTTATTGCAGGCAATATTAATACTTGTGTATGTTTTGAGAAGTAACTGGAAGAGTTTCTATTTCAGATGAAAACCTTGCTAAGTCATATTGATTAAGAAGACAAAACACATATCTTGATTAACTAAAAATGATGAGTGTTATCATGTGAACAATAATATTTGAGCATCTTTGTTTGTTTGTTGAGTATGAGGGTGAGAGATAAACATGCGGCTAATCAACATCATTTTCTTCTTGTAAATGGTTAAAGAGATCTACAAAATTCCTCAAATTGCAGATTTTGTTAAAGAATTTGCATTGTTTTTACATATTTTCAGGCGAACATAGAATGTTCTTTTAGGATTAGTGTTCTTTATTTACTTAAGACTTCCTTGCGCATGTAGCTTATTAGTACATTATCACATACTATATTGAACTATGTCTACTGTAGTTAAATCACACAAGAGCATAATTGCAGGATTTATATTCATTGTCACCAATTACTCCTTAATGTTCAAAAAATGTGAGTAGATGTTTGAAATCTTTAGAGGCCATTAACCCTTTTTTTTCATCTTAAGGCTATAGATTTTACTCTTGATTATGATGTTATATTGTGTAATTACTCCCCTGAAGATAAATGTCAACTAAAGGTGAAAAGAAATTTAAAAGATTGGGAGTTAGTAATTCAAATTACTATTTATGGGTACCTGAATATTTATTTCTGTTTCTGCTGATTTAGAATTAGAATTTTGGGGCAATTTTCTTGGAGCTGAAGGGAAGAACCATGAAGCTACAGAACACTATTAAAGATGCCCTAAATTCGTTGTACCTCAACACCGTTTACATACAAGCCAACCGATCAATAGCTACTGAATTTTCAACGTACTATTGATGCTTTGTAGGTTTGATAACTTTATCTAATTATTGTTGTCAGATCTCTCTAAATTCTATTAGTAGAAACAGTTCTTAAGAGAAATGAGATATAGATTTCAATTTTGAGTATGTCATTACCGTGCTTATTAATAATTTCTATTTCTATGGAGTGGATAAGAAGAAATAAATTTTTATTTCAGATTGGTTCGAATAGTGAAATGGATAAAGACGATTTTGATAGGGAACCCAACTAATTTGGGATTGAGATATACTTCATTGATTGATTTTTCATTGAATTTACTATTTTCAGATAAGAGAAACTTCCTACATAAGTTGTGAAAGAATTAAAGAACAATTTATCTATAGTAAATTGAACAATTTGCATAATTTTCAACTTCTTAATCTCGCTTGCTCCATCAATCGTATACTGCAGATTAAGCACGAAAGAAAAAGAGAAATGATACATATATCAATTGGGAATAATTCTACTAGAGGTACCAATCAACTCAATATTATGAAATAGAAAATGTGAAACTTCAGGTAACAACGATAAGACCCTCTATTACTTGAACACTAGAATATTGTTTTTCTTCTAACGGAAGGATTTTATATCCAACGAAAGTTATGGTTCTGGAGATGTAATTTATATTAGTGTTGGATAATGTGTTAGTTGTGTCCTCCTCTTGGATAATTTTTATTGGAATTTCTTCATGCATGTTGTGAACTTTTTCCGATTTGCTCGTGTGTGTTTTAATTTTCTCACAAATGACTAATTTTACTTATGTTGTAATAGTATTCTTGAATTAAGTTTCTCTTTTCTTCAATGTTATTATGTTTCTGTTATTTTTATGAGATTATGATTAAATTGAGTAGATTGTACTAAATTGATGTTTTCTTTTTTAAAATAAATTTTCGTTAGTTATATCTTGAATATTAAGCTTGAATAGTCTCTTCGACAAATCAATCACAATGCAATATGCATTTGTGTTGCATTCTGTGTAACGAGGTCAAAAACTTTGAATAGTTGTATTTCATTGTCAGTGATTTAGATTGTGGCTGTGTTGTAATATGTTGATACTGAATTCATTCTTGGCATTACTTTTGTCAGTTCACTAATATGTGCATGGGGCTGCTACTTATTGTGTGTGATGAGAATTGGGGCTCGAAAAGGAAAAGAGGCAACAAAAGCATGTAAATTCTTTTGTAACTATCTCTCATATTGTTCATGGTTGGTTTATTCCTTATAGCACTTCTCAACTCTGATGTTGAATTTTTAATCTATGCTTTACAGTATCTGAAAAGAGAGAGTGGGAGTACGATAGCAAGGCTTTAAGACTTCTTCATGGTAAGCCACTATTGAATTTTGATTGCATCTCTTTATGGGAATGGAAACAACACAAGTTATATAAGCAAGTTGACGGGAAGTAAGCTAACTGGTAAACAGAAGAAGTTTCCTTTCTCACTATGTTTTCTTCTCTCTTTTAGGAATAAGAGAAGATTATGCTCACTATAAACAGTTATAATTTCAATTTATTCATTTGAATAATTTTCAAATACAGTAGAAAAAGAAATATCACTAAATTAAATAGTGTAAGTTCTTCTACCTGGTCTCCTGCCTTGTACTGTTGAACAGCCTCACTTAGCGCTAGAAGTTTTATAAAATTAATGAAAAGGTAGGAAAGTCGGTAAGATTTGGATAAAAAGCATATTGAATTGATTGTTGTAGACACATAAATTTTATTGGATTAAATTCATATTAAATTTGGATTAAATCCATATTTATTTGGGTTGAATGATTAATTTGGGCTTTACAAATAAATAAGTCCATCTTATTAAATTCAAGTCCAAGGTCCATTTCACCTTGAAGCCCAAACCCATGCCACGTGTCACAATGACTAGGCATCCAAGACCAACAAGGTGACGCCATGTGTCTAAATAAGGTGGTAGTTCCAGTCAAATTCAAGAACCAATCACAATCTGCCAAGTGTCAAAATGACATCCTTTGACCAATCATAAGCAACCTTGTCCACCCCCTACAATTATAAATAGGGGATAGACATGACATTCAAAGGACATTCTGAATACAATTCTGAAAAGAATTCTGAAAACTCTTCAACAACCATTGTGCAAGGATTGGAGAAAGCTACAACACCAACTACATGGCTCTTCGAAGGAGTGGTCAACGGAGTTCTTCCCGGAGATCGACTTGAAACGACGAAGCACTTCCAGACGTTCCCGGAGATCAACCACATCTCAAGGCGGTCTACATCATCCTTCATTTGAGAAAGACGCTACTATCTGCCCTCGAATCACGGAGAAGCTTAGGAGATAAGAATCAAGAGAACAACAGAATTGTACTCACAAATTCGTTAATAAAAATCACATTTTCTTTTCTTTTATTTTGCTTGCAGTTAATTTTCAGCGCCTACGAAAATTTGTTGCGAACAATTGTGTTAATTTTTCATTTCAGGTTTACATCCAATCCTGACAAGGTGAATAATAAGTATTATCTAGAGCCTGCTTGTTAAAAGAGATGGTAAGGATTTTGGTTCCTTTATTTTCAGCTTGCTAAGTGGTCTTTATCTAAGGTACAATTACCAATGCTACTAAATTTTATATCCCTTTTGCAAGCAAATTGTGACTGCTCAATGCTCATGGTCCTGTGCGGACAACAGATGATACATTTTCAGAATGGATAAGGCTATGTACAATATTTGTCATGAAGTGTGAAAAATTCTTGATTTGTTCTGCATCGCCTCAATATTGTTTGAGCTCTTCATTTATGCGAAGAATTGAAGGTTCTACAATAACTAGAGCAAGTCCAAGAAGCAGGCCATTATAAAGTACTCCAAAAAATATGTGACTTCAGACACATACTATTAATCTATGTCTACAATGTTTGATTATGGAATTGTTTTATGCACTTATTATAATAGAAGTACCCAATTATGCATATATCGTACATAGACCATTGGATATTGTCTATTTAAATTTTTTGTATGTATCAGTGTTGATTTTATCTATTTTGATGTAAGAATGGATCAATATTATTTAAGCGTAGTATATGAGCTTATCCCTTTTGCACATGTACATGAAAAGACATTTGGCTATATGTAGTTAAACTGTGTAACCAATGGCGGAGCCACCTTGTAGTTAGGGGGTTCATCCGAATCCCCTTCGGTGGAAAATTATATTATTTATATATGGTTAAAATAATTTTTTAGGTATATATAGTAGATGTCGAACCCCCTTCGGCTACTTCGTGTGTCTATTTCTTCAAATTTTGAATCCCCTTATTGAAAATTCTGACTCCGTCACTGTGTGTAACTAATATTGTTACGATAAAAAAAAGTAAATAACAAAATCAATCACGTTGGGCTCGTGTTTAGCACGGGTCATGGCTAATCTAGTTTGTAATAGAAAATGCAACAAATATAACACCGACTACAAATAAATCTAAGAGAAGACAAATACACAAAAATATTTAGACACAAATAACACCACCTATAGAAATACGGAAAGGAAAACATATTTGCAAGGTCAAATTTATAAGACATTCACATTAAAAAGCAAGGAACAAATAAGACATAACAGATCATGCATATTAGATATTTAGATAGTTCAAATTTCTTATATTTGTAAGGATAATTTTAATTTGATTTTGAAACAATAAAATAGTTATTGGGCTTATTTTTTTTTCCAAACAAGCTTACCACAAATAACTAGCAGCATTTATCTACATTCTTTTACTTTCACAATATTCTTTAATATTTTTTAATTAGTTTTACATGAATTATATTACGTAGCATAATATATATTTATAAGATTCATTTTCAATAAAATAAATATTATTTTGAATGATTTAAAGTGAAATATACACATTCAACATGGATGAAAAAAATTATAAAATAACTTTATTTATTCACCATTTTAAGAATTTTGTGTATCACTCAATTCTAGGTCCCAAGAGCAAGTTGCAACTTCCCCTAATGATGTGTTGTAATTTTCTTTATTACTCCCAATAATCTTGGGTTTAACGATAAGGTGCCCAATATTAGTGGAATGTTTTATCTTTCCCTCCTAAAACCACCCAAAAAATAAGAGAAAAAAGAAAAAAAAAGGGAAACTGCAAAGACTTTCCCCCCATCAAATATAGATATATTTTAAAAAAACCCTAAAAATACTCCCGAAACTCTCAGGTACGAGCAAAAAATCGAGCTTTAATTCTCAAGGATTATGAATTTCGATTCACTTGAAAACTCATTATTTCTTGGGATTTTAGAATAAATTTTCGGAAGCTAGACGATTTTATTGTTGATCAGAAGAAGCTCAATCGAAACTGAATTGCCGATTTAATTTTTTTCTGCTGTGAAAATGGGACATCAGCGGCCGAATACTCGCAGTAAAGGTAAAAGGAATAGACCCGATGATTATGCTGAAGTCGCTGCAGAGATTTACAGGTGAAATTATTTTCATGTTGATTGTTGTTATGTTTTCTGGATAAATTGCACATTTATTTATGCTCAATGACATTGAATTGATTTTGATCGAGTTTGCAACGTTTTCATGGCGTGTAACTTTAGCAAGTTGGTGTAACCATTGTGGGTATAAAAGGATTTTCTGGTTTTACAGCAGTATTTTTCATTCAAATTGTCTATCTTTGGTGGAGGTGGAATCTGTTGATTTAGTCTTGCAGTTTGAGGGCTGAGTTGATTTTATTGATCCAATATCCTGCATTTTTTGGGATTTTAAGGGGTTTTTTCAAGGAAAATTCCTTTATGGTATTGTTGTCATTTCATAGCTTTTAGTCATTTAGAACAACATGCTGAGGTTTTTTTTTAAAAATTACTACAACATATTGGATATAAAATACAGGGTGTGCTTCTTCTACATGGAGTTTCCCACAACATCAATAAGCAATTACTTTATCTTAAAAGAACACAGTTGAGTTAAAAGTTGTTTGGTTCTGTTAAACAAACTTCAAATCTCTTGTTAGAGCAATGCTCAATAGAATAATTTTTTTTGATAATAACAGTGTGTAGTCACAAAGATTAAAGAATCGAAGAGAGTTCAATTGAGTAATCCTAGTTCCTAGCCAAGATTCATGACCAGGCCCTGTATTTGGTGCTCAATGTGAAAAGGTGCAAATAAGATCATCCCTTGCTGATGTTTCTTAAAATCTATTGTGTTACATAGGCAGCTCAATTATTGAGCTGAGAGATCATCCTTTTACCCCTTTTATGATCTACACAGAAAACATTAACTACTATACCCAACTCTTGTTTTTTTCTATTAAGACCCTAACTCAAGTATATAATTTCTACTTCAACTTGTTGTGCTCTTTTGATTTCTTTTGGAGAAACAATAATACCGCAATAGCTGAATAATTGAATGCTGGACCTAAGTGGCGTTATAATGTCTCTCAAGGATGACCCAACTTATTTATTATCTCTCCTTTGCGTCTTTGGTTGTTTATTTGTATTTATCAGTTGGTATTTTGTGTTGTCTGCTTTGCAGAAATGTTCTATCTACCAGGCAGGTGACAGAAGATGATGTTAATCAGCTGTACATGATATGGAAGCCTGCTTGCCAAGGATGTCGTGTCAACACCAAAGATAATCCCAATTGCTTTTGTGGATTGATTCCACTGCAAAATGGTAATCGTAAATCTGGGTTATGGCAGAAGACATCCGAAGTGGTTAATGCTCTTGGTTCTGATCCCTCAGATGATCGTCGTGCATCCTCGGAGACACCTGCTGGGTTGACAAATCTGGGTGCTACATGCTATGCTAACAGTATTCTGCAATGCCTGTATATGAATAAGTCATTCAGGGAGGGTGTATTCTCTATTGAACCAGATGTTTTGAAGCAACAACCAGTATTAGACCAACTAGCACGACTGTTTGCAAAGTTACATTTGTACAAAATGGCTTTTGTTGATTCTGCTCCATTTATCCAAACTCTGGAGCTAGATAATGGCGTTCAGCAGGACAGTCATGAGTTTCTGACCTTGCTCTTCTCTCTGCTTGAGCGATGTCTGAGTAGGTCTAGTGTGTTGAAGGCCAGAACAATTGTCCAAGATCTTTTCCGCGGAGGTGTGTCACATGTGACTATGTAAGTCCAAACTTAAATTAACAATACTAAAAATGTCGCTTTATGCTGATATTTTTCATATTTTAGGCCGATTACATTACCCCTTTCATGACTCCAGAATATTCTATTATTTACTTAATTTTTTGATATAGGTGCCAGATTAGTTTAATCTTTTTGTCTTTTTCTTTTTTCTGGACTAGATCATGAGCTGTGGAGGGCACTCATAATATTTTCTCATTATTTTCTGTTACGAAGAGTTAAAACTTCTGAATGGAGAAGGGACGAATCTGTAGTGCCTTTCATTGTGTTTTGGATTTTTTGATGCAATCACAAATATATGATAAAAAATTCCTTGAATTTAATATAAGTAACCTCATCTCTCTTCTATTAAAACTGAAATGGCAATGTAACAACAAATTTCCGGTTTATTCATATATTAAAGGCAGAGGAAGATCTCTGACTATTGCATGAGGCTTTTAGTGTGTTCGCTCTGGATTACCAACAAAAGGGGTTCAAAAATCACTCGTGACTGAACATTGAACTAAAGATAAAAGGAGACCTTAATCTTAATACATCATATCTAGAGCTCACACTTAAGAACAATGTCTCCACTCTCTGTTGAAGCACATAGCCAATTTGTAGACTCTACTTTGCCTTGATGATTTGCATAAATGAACTGGTTCATTTGATTAAAGCAACTCGTCCAAATTAGAATTTTTCCCAAGAAAGAACTTTGAAAGGTGAAAAGATCTGATAAGATTTGCTACTCTGGTATCTAGTGACATAGGAAGTTTTTGTCATCTAGCAAGTTTTACAGTGAAGTTTAACTATGAGCCTGACCTATCTTGTCAAAGATGGAAGAGAGTAGCACCTTCATACAAAATTACTAACTTTAGAGTCTCCTAGATTCATGTGCTGTATCTTTTACTTCTTTAGGGTAAGCTTTTCAGATTGTTACTATTAACCAGTATAATGCATGGTCTCAATTACTTATTATTAGTAAGAAGCTTTTGGCTGATACTTGTGTTTAGTTGGATTGATTGTGTGATTTGGAACTTATTCCCTGTCCAGTCCACCCAGTTAGGTGCTTAAATAGTCATTGCCCTTTAATCAATTTTATCAAACAGATTTTTTGCTGTCTATGTACTTGGATGTAAACAGGAATCAAATAATTGGTTGGCCATTTCAAAAACATATTGACTGCATGTGCATGGACACCAAAAAGTGTGTCTGTCCCCTTCTTGAAAAAGAAAACGAGGAATTACTAATAGCCAGCTAGCACGGGAAGAACTTTTGTTGCATTTACTTTGTGATGTCTCCATTGCCCTCTTTTCTAATGCAATGCAAATGCTAACTGTATGTCAAGTTCACCTTGAATGATGTACATCTCTTGTCAAGGAGTTTGTCATCCTTGATTCTCTTGGTTTTATTCTTCTCACTATCAGGGTTCATCAGATCTTTTATATGACTGCCATCTTTGTTATGTGGGCCTTTGTTTTACTTGTACATTTGAAGCGATATGTTTGTTTAATTCTCTGTGGTTAATTCTGCCTCTACGTTTTGGAGTCGTTAGAAGATTATGAAGGTTAGTTTATTGGTGTTTTGTGCCTAATTAATGTATAGGTGTTCAAAATGTGGAAATGAATCTGAAGCTTCATCAAAAATTGAGGACTTCTATGAGCTGGAGTTGAACGTCAAGGGTTTGAAGAGTTTAGATGAGAGTCTAGACGACTATCTTAGCGTAGAGGAGCTTCAAGGAGATAATCAATATTATTGTGATTCATGTGCCACCCGAGTTGATGCTACTCGTAGTATCAAATTGCGCTCTCTGCCTGCAGTCCTAAATTTCCAGCTCAAGCGTTGCATTTTCCTTCCAAATGTATGTATATTGTTTTTAAGTGTCTCACCGGTATATGCTAGTTTTCTTTTAATAGCACATAAGGAAGTAGCTACATGCGATTATTAGTATTGAATAATATACCATAATGGTCTCTAAAGGTTGGTAATGGTGCTATCATTGCTCTGGCATGAACCTTTTGTTCTCTCAGCTGGGAATTGTGAGTTCATTTGTCATGGCAGGAAGTTTTTAAATTCCTTTTCTAGATGTAGAACTTTCTTGCAGCATTTTATACCACTGTATGTGCAGTGGACTCTCTTCTTCTGTTTGGTCATAGTTCAATGTTGTAGGTGATGAAATACATGCTTGATGACTTCCATGGATTTTGAGATGTTGGACTGTGGCAATAGAACATTTAGAGACTCTAGTGGGCTCTTGATTAGAAGTAACTTATAAATGCTTTTACCCTTCCAAGCTCCCACAATGGAAGAAAAAGATCTATATGGATAATACCAATTAATAGAGAATATGTTTTAGTTATGTAAGTACATTTATTTAAGATCTTATGCTTTCTATGAGTTTTTTAAGCCCTATCTGAGATTTTTATGCCAATAGAAAATATAGAGAAAATAAACCTTCTTACTGTGTCATCAAAAAAAAAAGAAAAAAATAGAGAACTTCTCTTTTCAAAAAATAAAAAGATAATAAAATAAAAAGGAATAAAGAACTTGTATTACTCCCTTCATTCACTTTTACTTGTCCAGTATTTTAAAATAGATTTTCACTTTTACTTTGTCTCTTTAACATATCAAGAAAGAAAATTATTTTTTTCTTGTTTTACCCCCGACATTATTCCCCAAATCATTTGCCAAGACCTAACACTACACATCAATCAATATGACTATTGTGGTAAAATACTTATATTAATCATTGTTTCGGGCATGCAAAGTTCAAAATGAATTAGTAAAAGTGAACAAAGGGGGTATTTCTTTTTTTTACTTTATTTTGTATAATGTTTTCCTGACATGAATTTAAATGGAGAAACATGGTCAATAAGAATTCATATAACCAACCAACTTGTTTTGGATTGAGGCGCAATTGTGCTTGTAGTTGTTGTTGTACCCTTCCCAGCTCCTTAACTTTTAGTGCATATATTAGGTTGAGTTGAATAGTGAAAAAGATTGGAATACTCCTTTATTATTAAGAAACTGACTCTTGAAATGATTTTGCTTCACTACCAATATTCTAGCTGAAGTTGATTTATTCATTTATTTATCAGATGTTTTTATATGTTTTGTTGGCTCTTCCTGATATGTATGTTATTTTCTTAGACTACAACGAGGAAGAAAATCACATCCGCATTTTGTTTTCCTGAAGAGCTGAATATGACACGAAGGATATCTGAGCATTTCCAATCAGAACTAATATATGACTTATCAGCTATTCTGATCCACAAAGGCTCAGCTGCAAATAGTGGCCACTATGTAGCCCATATTAAAAATGAGAATACACAGAAGTGGTGGGAGTTTGATGACGAACATGTTTCAAATTTAGGCTGTCAGCCATTTGGTAAAGGTTCATCACATTCTGCTGTCAAGCCTTCTCAAACTGGGCAACTTGACCACTCTTCTTCTGATGTAATTATTGAGAATGGGAATGTGCCTGATGTTGGGGAGCGGCAAGCCTCAAATACTGATGTCACTGAAGTGAAGACCTTCTCGTCTTGTGATGCTTATATGCTGATGTATGTCCTTAGACGTCCAAAGAATTGTGATAAAATGTCAATTGACTCTAGTGGTTATAAAGTGGAAAAAGAGGCTTGTACATCTTCGGAAGTTGATAGTCATCTTCCGCCCCACCTCTATGAGGAGGTAGAAAAACTGAATGACTCATATGTTGACTCATGTGAGCAATACAAAATGAAGAAGGAGTCTGAGGTGAACTGCATCACGGAACGGAGGCTGGAGGTACGTTCAATCCTTTCTAAAGCTGCAGTCCAATCACCTGAGGAATCTTACTTTTGGATATCTATGGACTGGCTGCGTCAATGGGCGGACAACATCGTGTCATCGTAAGTTTCAATTCATGTAGTGGCTTTTTCTTTTTCTTTTCGTCTCATGGGTAAATCTGTATAAGGTAGTAGACAAACTAAAATATATTCTTTCTTCGTGGAACTTTTTCCTTCTATTTACGTGAATGCTGTTGTCATTTGTCAGAAAATCTTAGTTGTGCTTAGTTCTACATGGATCACTGAGTAATGAATAGATGAGGTGTTAAGAGTAAAAATCTGGTGAGCTTAGGTTCAAACCCCCAGTTACAATACTCACTATGAGCCCATCTGCAATGGTCTTGTTGGTTTGGTTACTAGGTTTACTTGATACTTGTGCTTGTATATTGTAGCTAGGGGTGTTCATGATTTGGTTTGGGTTCATTTTTGATTAAAACCAAAACCAAAACAAAACCAATTTAGTCGGGTTTTAAATTTCTAAAACCAAACCAAATAAAACAAAAATCATTGGTTTGGTTCTTGTCCTTTTGGTTGTGTTTTCGGTTTATGACTGGCTAATAATAAATTGATAATGACAAAACAATACAAACATGGGATAACTATTAACTACTTCAAATGAGCATTAGAAACCCAAGTAGAGTCCACAACAAATCAGCTTCATGGCAGAGAAAGTTATTTTTATTTACAGCAACACTACTTTAGCAATACTGTTCTGAGTATTTCACGTATAATCCTTGGTCTGTCCTAAAAGTTTGAATATAGAATTGCCCCTGTGTTATCTAATGCTCTGCTCTGCCCTCTCTTTCACTTCTGGCGCTATTATCTTTTATTTCTTTGTAACTTGTAAGTTCCACTTGACCAAACAATCAAAAAAAAGCTCAGACATTTTAAAGTGTATCAATTTCTAGTTGAAACTAAAGCAATATACTGATAATAAGAATTAATGTAACATTTTTGAGATATGAAGACATAATGTAGTATTTTTTTTTTGACAAGATAACAGACTGCATATAAATTTATGCTGGAAGCCAACATTACATCATTGAATCTACATCCAAAAGAGTAAAAACAATAGACTAACACTAATACTATCTCATCTTACAATGATCCTAGGATATCTACTGCAGAAATTGGGTCATCTATATACTCTGAGTTGGAAATAACACAAATTTTAAATTACATAATATCAATATTAGATTCAACTAAAGGAAACAATCTAAGTTAAATTATATTGAAGATAAATAACTTGAGATTGTTACTATTGTCTTCAAATCCACAACATGAAACAAAAAAGATAAATTTTAAGATAAAGAAAATGTAAAAACATACAAAGTTGGAGATCGAATCAAAGTTACACAAAGCTGTTGATGAAGAAGACTTTGACATGGGGACCGGTAACACTTCCTGTACGACTATTGTCAGTCACGGGAAAATGCACTGAACCCCTAGAAAGCGCCATATGTATATGTCTTGGTAAGTGGGCTTGGCTGAGAGCCCAATTCTTCTCTTCAATACGTTGGCTTTGGTCCATAATTTGGGTTAGAGTTCCTAGCTTGCTAAGACGCAATTCTGCTTTGATCTCCTCTCTCAAGCCATTTATAAAAATGCCCATCAAAACCTCATCATTGACATCTTTCAAAGGTGCTGAATGTAATTTGAAATCTTCTCTGTATTGGGCCACACTTCCAGTTTGTTGCAATTCTATCAAAACCTCATATAAGTTTCCTGACTGTGATGGAGTAAATCGCTGGAGTATGGCTACTTGAAACACATCCCATATGACAATCAGAGTTCTCGTCTCCCACCATTGGAACCAATTTAGGGCTCTACCTTCAAGGCAAACAGCAGTTACCTCCAATTTATCCTTGTCGTCAATGCCATTAAAATGAAAATAACGCTTTGCTCTGTTAAGCCACCCATATGGATTATCACCAGAGAATAAGGGCAGTTCCAGTCTTCTAGGACACATTTCATCACGAAATTGCGGCCGAACTTCTTTGCGAAATCCATCACCTCCGTGATTGTTGCTGTTCTCACATCTGTATCCATAATTGGATCTGTCTGAACTGCTGATTTTCCTTTCATATGTTGAAGAATTTCAACGTCACGTTCATCTTTTTTTTGCATCCTGTCTCGTAACTGTACTGAACCAATCTCCTCTTGTACTTCAGTCATTGTCTTCTCTAATCCTTCAATCCTCCCTTCCATTCTGGTTGAAACCATGAAGGCTCTGATACCAAATTTGTTAGGAACCCAAAAACTCTCCAACCTTATGCTGTAAATTTCCAAGCACAACACAAAGATAACAACACACTACCCTGTTATATATTTCCACCTACTAATAAAACAAATTTACAAATAGACAAACAAGATATGTGAATGATAATTCACCCAACAACCAAGGTATTTCGAGGAACCTTACCCTCCAGTTTAACTACTGAACCAATATCCTCCAGAATCTCTCTGTCTTCCTTAATAACTATCTTAACTTCTATGTAACTGCTAAAACTACATATACATAGTAATAACTAAATAAAGCAGTAATAAAATACAGATACATAGTAATAAGTAATAACTAAATAAAGCAGTAATAGTAATATTTAGGCCTTATTTTCACCCTTCTTCTTGCGTTTATAGACCTTAGTTACAGCAAGTCTAACATTCCCCTTTTAGCGCGAGACAAGAAAAGCCAAATTTTGGCATTATGGGCTTGGCCCAGCTTAACCCCTTTATTAATTCTTTTAGATCATTACATTAATTTTCTTTTTATTTATTTACTTTCCAAACCAATACATGTATCATTATTTAAACCCCGTCTTAGTCGTACCGTATAGCATCAACATATTCTCAAGGCACTTGATTTAGATCACTGATTAAAAAAATATAACTAGTGTTAAGATGTAGTCAAATTAAGCCTGGATAAGTGAAACCGTTACATTCAGTTTAAATTAGAATAAGATGATTTACTGCTTCAATATATGCTTAATGCAGTGGTCTAAAGTATGCAATGATTAAGGTTTCAGTCATCAGATTTGATTGTTAAAGACTATCCTATATTTAGTTGGTGTTGTTCTCCCTTGGTATGCAGGAGAGATGCTAAATGATGAGTAGCTGGTTTGTTTAAGGGATTTTTTGTTTTAATCTCAGCATAAAAATGAGAGTTTCCAATACAATAATTGGTTTTCAGTATATAATTTATGCATTAGCATTACTAAAAACAATGTTTAATTTTGGGAATAAATGCTACTCCCTTGTCCCCATTAATTTGATACAATGTGACTAGGGATTGAGTTTAAGAAAGGAAGAATTTTGAAACGTGTGATTAATACAAGTCATATATATTTGTGCGGCTATAAATCATCACATTAAGGGTAAAATGAGAAGTTAAAGTTAAATTGTTTTTATGTATAGGAAGATATTATTCTTTTCTGACAGACTAAAAAGGAATGTGCATCATATAACGTGGGACAGAGAGAGTATTCGTTTAAGTTATGCGGATATCAATATTGTATTGCAAGATTAATGTGAAATTAGAATTTGTTTTTTTATAAGTAAATATCTGAAATAGGAGTACCTAAAATGTCAAAAATACCTTTACGATAATTCTTGAATTTGGTATTGTCAACACTATGTAACAATGTACGTATTATTTTTCACCGCATAACAAGTTATGTTTTATTATTTGTTGCTCTGCTAATGATCTGCTTACTATAATTCCCAGTATAACTAGTTCATGAACCAAACAATCTCTCTAGGTAAAAGGCCTATTTTGTAGTCAGTAATAGTTTTTGTTGTATTACAGAATCATTGATAACACTTCCATACAATGCACACATGGGAAAGTACCAGTTTCAAGGATTGGCTCTATGAAGCGTTTGTCTAGTGAAGCTTGGACCATGCTATTCTCTAAGGTATTATTTTATGAAATTAGATTCTTTACTGTGTTGCATAAGCATTTTGAGTTTTTTTGTGATACCTTCAACAACCATTACTCTGCAACTGCTGATTTCCTTTCAAGACTTTGAATAATATCGATGCTTTATGATTTCCATGATATTCTCCTTTACTAGCTTTCAGTTGCAATCTGTTTTTCCCTGATATTGATCTGATGCTTGCAAGCCCAGTATGGTGGAGGACCAGCGCTGGCCAAGGATGATTACTGCATTGACTGCCTCTTTGGAGTGGCTCAGTCAATGGCCCGTGCAGATAACTACCGGGATCGAAGAACATTAATGAAAGAACTTGCAGAAGCGGCCCTTGCGGGTGATTGTCTAGATGAGAAGTTGTACTACATATCAAAGCCATGGTACATCTACGTAATGTATTCCTTGTTTTAAACTTGTATTAGATGTATCTAATGAGGGAATATCTGTCACCATCTTAGTGCTGCAGAAGTTGTTTGAATAGAAGTGTTGTTAATTGTACCTGTTAGAAAGAGTATTTCTTAAATACTATCTGCTGATGCAATAAAACAGTGACACATAGTCTAGCGTAACCTGCATCCTCTAGTTACTTCCTATAAGAAATGGTACAAAACAATTGGAAATGATCTTTCTCAAGAAAACTTCGTGCATCACACAGCATGTTATGTCTGACGTATGTTTAGCACAAGGGACTTTTGGCTTAATTTTTCACTACCTTTTGGTATCACTAAATACTCAGCTTGTCATAACTTCTTTAATTTTGTATATTATTCCATTTGGTTGAGCTATCATTTACTGTCTTGATCTTAATTTCAAGAATGTGTGTGATAATGAAGCTATTCATGCAATTTGTCAGTTGCATCATCTTGTGTTTCCTATGTTCTCAACTCATCTTAGTCTCTGTTTAAAAGATACCTATTGATATTCACATGCAGTGCCAGCTGAAGGGTGAAGCAACTAAAGTTGCCAAATTTTCCTAATATGTGTATATACTAAATTTTAAGTTTTATACATTGTTCGTAGTGGTGGCAAATGGGTGGGTTGGGTCAAATTTGGGCGGGTTGAAAATGGGTAATAATTCAACCCGTCCATATTTGATATGGGTAAAAATGGATTGGGTAATAAATGGGTTGGGTAAAATACAAGTTTACCCATATTTTAACTTAGGGCTTGTTTTGAAAGCCCATCCTGGTAATTGGATTTGGTGTAATTGGTGTAATTACACTGTTTGTCTTGTTTGGTTGGGCATGTAAATTGTAATTACCTAGTCAGCAGGTAATTGAGTTGAGTGTAATTGACAGGATGTAATTACACTCTCCAATTCACAGGGGAGGCTGTGAATTGCTGGTAATTACAAGCTGATTACTTTTTAATTCTTTCTTTTATTTTTGTTTTAATTTTTTCCGTTTTAATGTATTTTTTATTTTTATTATTTTAATTTTTTTTGGTTTTTATTATTCTAATATATTCTTAAATTTTTTTTTTATATTATTTATATTTCATTTCCTTATTCTCAATCTTTACTTCATGTGATTCCATGTAATTTTTCGTATCTTCTAAAAAAATTATTAGTATAATCTTGTTAGTATTCTAATTTTTAAATTAAAGTAGAGTTCATTGTTGAATAAAGTTATGGACTTACATTTTCCTTTTCTTTTAAATCATATTTATGTATGTTATGTTGAAATTTGACATAAGAGTATCATGCTAAATTTTTTGTTTTGAATTTAGAACTTATGTTATATTTTCAATTTCATTTGTTTTAGGAGTATTGACTCGATATTTTACATTACAAGCTATTTTTTAAAAGTTAGACTTGATAGATTATGTTTTTGTCAAATGTTTTATAATTTTATGACATTATATTCATAATATTGATTTTTTTTGTCAAACATGCATTTCATGATGTTCATAAAAATTATGTACTTTTAGTTTTTATGATTAATTTAATTAAAATATACTAAATTGGAAAATATAAATCAATTATTTTTTATAATATTAGTTAAGAACATATGTTTATTAATTAATATATTTTCAAGAGACAATATATATCTTAAATATTTAATTTAATATCATTTATAAAGGCCCTTTTTATCTAATATATATTTTTAATTGTAAATAATTAATTTTTATTTTTAAAATTCAATATAACCTTATGATTACACTTGTGCAACCAAACAGTACACTTGTAATTACACTGTGGCAAAACAGGTCAACGTAATTACTAGACTATGTAATTATTAGGCTGATAATTACCACCCTAGTAATTACACCAATTCCAATTACCTGGTGGCTTTCTAAACAGACCCTTAGTAAATTCAAATATCTCTTTAAGAAGAGGGAATATGTAATACATAGTAGCTTGTGCAACTTGTTTAATGAATACTTGCATTTTAAGAGTAAAACATGCTTAATACACTTTAAGCAATATCAATACTAATACATGATTTGTTTATTTTACACTATTATTTGTTATCTAATACAAAATTAAGCAAATAAAAAAATATAATTATAATTAACAAAAGAAATGTACATTTAATATATATATATTTTGGAGGGCCAAAAATTATAGAGAAGAATAATTAGTTTTATAGAACATAAAAATGAAGAGAAGTTACAATAATTTTAGTGATTTCATGAGTTTTGAGTGAATAAAAGTTGGAAGCTTAACTCATTTGGCTAAACCATATTTTTCCCATAGTTTACCTATATTTTTATGGGTTGAATATGGGTATCAACCCATATTTTACCCATGTAAAAAATCACTCACCCAACCCATTAAATATGGGCGGGTTACCAAAATATGGGCTCAATTTGCCGGCACTAATTGTTCGTATAAATAATTTGTTATACTATTAGGTTATCTAACCTATAGGTAAGCCTCCTTAAAATGTGAGATTTAAAATATTGAAAATAAGATATTGCCTGCTACAATATGATCTAATAATATAAAAATTGTTGACACTAGCAGTTATATTACTTAAAATCAAACATTGTTTTTTGAAAAAAACATTTAGTGTTTTAAGGACAAAAGTACAATTTCTCTTAATAACAAAAAGGAAAGATGGAATCGCTTTAGCATAACTTGTGAAAGAAAATACTCCCTCTGTTCCAATTTATATAGCACCATTCGTATTTCTTGAGTCAAACAAGTTTTTTGGTTTTGAATTATCAATTATTTTAACTTTAGTACTCTTTACATAGTCTCCAAATATGTAAAAAAAATTGTGAAATTTCATAAAATATAAAGATTCCACATCCAAATTCACAGTAAAATTGAAAAGTTTGACTCTCGAAATCAAACTGTGCCACATAAATTGGGACAAAGAAGTATACTTTATGGGAATCCGTAAACCATACGTGTAAACCATACTTTTGTGCCTCATTTATTGATACAACCAACATTATCAATGAGTCCACATTATTTTTATTCTCTTTTACCTTTCTCTTCGAATAATGTGTAATTTCTCTTTTAATCTTTTATATTTCCTTGACCCTTTTCCTAATCACAGAAACAATTCCATAAAAATGAGAGAGCTCAAAGTAAATTGTTAAGTCTCTTTTTTATTTTTTCTAAAATTTCAAGCATTACATCAAGCATATTGAAGCAGCAAAAGTGATAAAAAAACTAGAAAAATAGACTTTAAATGAAATTATATATATGAAGTTATTGTTCTTTCTTTTAACAAATATTTTAAGGCCTCTCATTGAAACTTTGCTTTAGGTCACCATTTTTGTTGAACGACCCTTTTTCATATGGTTCCTCTGTAGGTTACAACAGTGGCTCCGAAGGAAAAACGTAGACTCTCCTTGTGAAGCTGATGCTGGACCAACAGCTTCAATAAGGTGTCCTCATGGACAGCTGATGCCCGAACAAGCTTCTGGTGCTAGACGTGTGCTGATACCCGAGACTCTCTGGAATTTTACTCGTGAGATAGCTATGTCAGTAAAACCTGATGATTCTGTGGGTTGTTCAACTTTCTTTTCGGACTCTGAGCCCTGTACTCAATGCAGCATTCAACTCACTGAAGTTGCATGCTTAGAAGATACTTTAAGGTCCTGTATCAACTTATTAAAGTAATGAAGTTAGAATAACCTAGTTGCTCACAGTGTTTATATGATATAGGGAGTTTAAGCTCAAGCAACGGCAAAGTCATGAGAAGATAGCAATGGGTAAAGGCATACCAATTCTTCCTGGTATCAGATACTACTTGTTACCATCTTCGTGGTTGTCTAAATGGAAAAGCTACTCTAATGCAAGTGGCAAAAGTGCTCCTTCTGCTGAACTTGAAACTTTGGATGATGTCATTGGTTTTCTGATGTGTGAAAAGGTATATTTTTCAATTGTATATTCCATCTAGAGGCACTCCTGCACAAGCTTTATGCATTTAGCTATCTTTTACCTAGAGGAAGTTTCCACTTATTGCATGTGACGAGGAATTTCTCTTGTGTTTAGATTGACTAACTGACTGTTTTCTATGCTCCTAGAAGTATGCAATGCATATAAATGCATATAAGTTCTTCTGAGATAATTCTCTGTAGTTTATTGAAATCTTGTTTAGGTAAATGTAAAGAAATAACCTTTTCTGATTTCGTGCTAAGCCATGGTTCTTGTGAACAGCATTCAAGACTTCTTGAAAGGCCTCCTGATCTGGCTTGCAAACGTGGAAGTATTCTCCAGAAGTCACCTGCTGTAAGTATATAATGTATTTTCAAATTATTGTTTGTCTTAAAAGTAACTTAAACATGATAGTGTCACCTTAGCTTGTTTTTGCTCATGTCAAAGTCCATTACAGTAGCTTATTAGCATAATGTTTGCATTAAGTAATTACAATATTATTCCGGCATATTAAGTCATGTCTGATTTCATTTATCTCCGTACACCATTAAGCAGGTGCATAGTCTTGTTTCCTCCTTTTTCTTTATGTTTATGTTCTTTCACTTGTGGCTTTGATTTTATTCTTTTTGCTGAATACTTTAATTCTGGCTATGGATTTTAGACAGATACATTGACAATTATCACCGACAATGATTGGAAGTTGTTTTGTGAAGACTGGGGTGGTACAGAGGCAAAAGGAATTACAGCTGAAATTGATTGCTTGGGGAATGATTTCCTTGGATCTAGTGAAGATATGGCAATTTCTGAGGAGCATATGAATTTGAATGACGAATCGAATATTGGGCCTGAGTCTAGGAGATTCATCATCAAGATTTCACCAGAGGTAAATTCATTTATTCTTTTTTTTCTTTCATTAAACCTGGACATAATTTATTGAGCTATATTGATCTATATATTAAATTTAGGTTAAAGTTCTCAGGTACGCTTCCTAATATCTGCTAGTTATAACTTTGAAAAGATGGTCATATTCTGCCCTTAGGTCTTTGGTCTAGTGGTAAGAGCACAACACGTGACGGGTAAATTTAGGTGCATGTCACGAGTTCAAACCCTGCCACAACTAAAAACCCGGTGTTTAAGTGGAGATGAGTAGAGGGGCAGGTTTATTGTCCAATGATTTTCCAACCTTGCGCCACTAGCCCTCAGAGATTCTTGGTTATAAAATAAAATTAAATTATGTGCTGTATTTTTTGTAAGCTGGAGAGTACTGCAAATATAACTAGGTCTAGAGCATCTCTTACCATAACTTATCCTTGTGTTGGGAAGCAACCAGAATAAGTAATTGTCTAATGGCAGCTATGGTATCAGTTTAACAACTCAGGATATCCTGGACTTTATGGATGGATTTACAATGAATTCAAATGTAATGCTATGCAAATGGTTTTAATAAAATACCTTAGATTATGATAATTCCAGAGCTGAGTATGGGTTTTCTTATCACAGAAGGAAGTGGGTCATGTACCTAGGTTTTAAAGGGCTTCTTCATTTTTTGAGAAGATCTGAAGAACTAGAATGCCAAATATTATAGGTTTTGCCTCTATGTTGTAGAAATCATGTTGCATGGTTGTCCTGTAAATTGAAAAATATAGGCCCTTCCAGGATTGATGCTATGTTTGTCTAAAATGTCAATCTAACACAAGCTCTTTGCATGATGCTTGAACATTCCTTGGAGCATGCTGACATCAGCTGGCAGAAATAATGAGTTTCATTTGGGAGTTGTTACTCTGTGCTTCTGCTGAAGGCTCAAAAAAGCTTTTTGAATTTCTATTAAAAATGGATGAGAAATCCTAAGTTTCATACTTTCCAGGTTTGTGAGGAGTGCATTGCTGAAAGGAAAAGCTGTGAATTAAAGAGGAAACTCAACTATTCCAACGAGGATATTTGTGTCTGCTTCATTCGCGGCAAGGAACCTCCAAAATCAGTTCTAGAAGCATCAGTGAACAGCCTGGAACCAAATCGACGGACCTCAAAGCGTTCCAGGAAGACAGCATTTGGAAACTCAGTGAAGTTGAATGTTTCTGGGTCCACATCTGTCTACCAGCTGAAGATGATGATATGGGAAGCTTTTGGGGTATAGCCACTTTTGCTTTTTGAATATATCGTATTCTTTAAATTTATTTTCCTTGGCTGACTTATTGTTTATGATGGGAAACCTTTTTTGCTGAATAGTACTAGTTTTGTAGGCGTAGATATTAAAATCTGTAAGTTTTTCAGATGGGCATATCTTGTAAAGGAACAGTGGTTTCAGAGTATCATAGTTAGATTGTTTTTACTGTGGCAGTCAGTCAATTGCGACACTCCTCTATGCATACTTGGAACCGGCTATTGTTTCACATTGGTGGAGTCGGTATAAGAAGATACTAGCAGGAGATAATGGTATAATACGGTTATGCCTTTTAGGAACACCTTGTCGATGCTGTAGAAACTTCACAGTTATATGATAAATTGTTACTTATTAAATCAGTTTGAGAAAACTGATTCGGGAAGGAAAACTCAGATGCCTTGGCCTAATTGCATCCTGTTAACCTTCATGGCTAAATTTCTGATCCCAGGCATATGAGATGACAAAAGGCCACATATACAAGATTACATGGGTATTGATTATTTATGTCTGTAGATGGATCATTTTTCAGGCTTATGCATTACTTCATTTTGGTTTTAGGTTCTTGGTTCTTATCTAATAGTGATAATAGTGTCTGTATTTTCTTTCTGTGGTATGTAATTTTGCTTTTGACATGTGACATATCAACAGGCCGTTCCCCGGACCATGTGCATACCAGGAGCTTTAGCGCACCTGGCTGCCCTTTTTACACATGTGACATCATATCTTCACATATTTGGAAATTCTTACAGTTGTGCTTTCATTTGTAGAGTTATTTGTTTAAAATAACAGTTATATGGTCCAGTGATGTTCGTTTCCGCTTGCACTTTTGCGCTTTGGTGGTGATGGCAGTTTACTCGCCTTACAAAGTTGTTGACTGTTGTCTGTTTCTATGGACTTCTCCCTTTTGATTTGTAAACAAACTCATCTCTTTTTTAAATTTACAGATAGTCAAGGAAAATCAGGTACTTCACAAGGGTTCTCTGGTAATTGATGGCGAATCTGCTTGTCTTGCTGACCTGAATATATTCCCTGGAGATGTACTATGGGTGACAGATTCTGAGATTCATGAGCATCGTGATATTGCAGGTAATACTGCTATGCCAAATGGAATGTCCTAATTTTCTAGATGGACTTCAAAAGTCTTGTATCTTAAACAGGACATTCTTTACCAACTCTTACATTTCTCCTTACAATCTTCTCCTTATTCACTTCTAAAAATTGCAATTCGCCCATCTAATCTCCATTTAATATCAACTAGTATACATTTTGGAGTTCTGTATTATGTATTTGATAATGTGATTTTACACATGAATTTCATGTTATGGTAGGAGTATATAGTATTCTCACAATTTTATTGGATCTGTTGTGCATAGGTTGTTGTTGCATTGTTTTGTATTATTATTTACAGTGTCAAGGTATCAAAATTAGCATTAACAACCCATAACACAACATTTTGCATATGGAAGAGTGTGTTACATCATATGATATATCTGCACTATTTTAGTATGTCGAATCAGATTAATGTATAGCATCCACTAATTTGGCATTTTATTAAACCAGTCCACATGATAACCTCTGGTTTATGCCTTTCTGGTAACATCAGTGATGTGCCATGTCACCCTAAGTTTTTTCCTGACCAAATTCGATCGTTTGCCGAAGTAGGAACTAAAACAGATTTGCACTTAATCAATTAAATTTATTTATTTACTTTCTTTTCAGATGAGCTTTCTGGCCAGAAAATGGAAGCACGAAAAATTGAAGAAGGTTTTCGTGGAACACTTCTGTCCTCAAGTCTCTCACCCCAGTTTGTCTCTGAAGCATCTGCATGCCTAAATTAATGAGGATGTACTTGTAAAGTGTAGCTGTTCTTCATATTTGATTATGGAAGATCAAAGCTAGATCTTCAACCTGCTTAACTGAGGTAATTTTTTTTGTATATTCTGCTCAATTTTGATTTTTTTTGCTTCATCTGTTGTCTTCCTTATTTTCTTGTTTATTAAGTCATCAGTCAAGGGATTTGTTGGATGGCCTTGAGTTAATGAAATCAAATTCTTTGATTATATACTAGAGAGGATTTATACCTCAACAACTTTTCCATGATCCAGGAGGGTGAGAACTGTTCTTTCATGTAAACTTGTTTGTTTAGTACTTTGTATTTTGTGCTATGATACAGTACCTTACCTGTTTAAAAAAAACTATGGAACTAGTTCATAAATCTTAAAGATCACAATAAAAGTTATGCCTGCCACATGGCCTCTTCATGCTGGAATTATAAACTTTTTGTTAATGTGAGGTCAAATTAATTAAGTGATTTGGTTGTTCCTTTGAGAGGCCAACTAGATTCATCGTCGTATCAAGATATTGCCTGATCATTCTTTTGTAATCTCCTTAGGGTTACTAGTGAGTCTTTCGATGTTAAATTGATGTATTCCTTAATTCAGTTGTTGATAGATTGTTGAGAGTTCCAGTCATACTACAGTCAGAACAGACTAGTCATGATAGCAAAATCACTTTTGTCAGGTCTTTCCTATTGTGTGTAAACACTGGGTTCATTTGCTTTCTAGAACTTGGCTAATAACGTATTGTCACACATAAGCAACCTACTAATCTTTCAGATCTGCTGATTTTTTCTGCCTGTTGAGTTCAAAAGAATTCTCTTGTATTTTTCACGTGAACATACTTCTAGAGGGAACATCTTTGTTTCCAATCATGAACTAACAAAAAGTGTTCTCTCTAATTGTTCTTGTCTAGTACTTCACCACTAATCTTCTGATTACTTCACTTTATTGTGTTTCAGATAATCAGATTGGCTCACTTTTGTTATGTTGGATAGAGTGTGCCCTGTTTTGTACAAGCTTTTGTGTTATTAGCTCCTTTGCCAAATCTGCTTGCAGGTATGGTGAAGGATCTCCTAGTGCAAGTTACTGTGTAGAGATTAGTATGATTTTGGTTTTAACCTGAAGCCGCCATTTGGTGCCCAATCTGTTGATGTATTCTTCCTTTCACCTTCTTGGTTGCCCTTACTCAGGCAAGTTGTAGTTCTGAAAGGCCAGGTCTGGTTCATAGTCCTTGTTCTTGGGACAGTTTTGTGCATTGTCGAACCTTATTCCCTTGCCTTGTGAATAGTTGAAGACTTAAGAGGCAGTCAATTGTACATGTGTGCAAGTTGTATCTCATGTACTTCATGGTTACTTGAGCTTTAATTAGTATTTGATAGCCAAGTAGTCCAATATCCCTTCCGCTCTCCCCACATGTTAACAGAAAAGAAAAGAAAACCACTAGGATTTTTTGAGTCTAACTTATTGCCATTAATTAGTTTAAGTGTATTACTTCATATTTTAGTTGACTCGATTAGGATCAATATTAGGTGATTCACTCCCCCGCGGTGGCCCCATGGAACAAAGAACTAGGATTGGTGAGACTAATTAATTTAGGAGTTTGGATAGATATGAATGATTAAGATATGAAACGAAATTATCATACTATTAAGATGTCTTTTTAATGTTCTTTACCAAAACTAGTTTCTCAATGTGTGTTGCACGTGTATATCAAATTATGTATTATGTGACATTATATGAAAAAAGTGGTAACCAATGATTAAGAGAAAGTGACAAATTTAAGTTCCTTCTTTTCTTACTTATTTTTTAACTAGTAAACTAAGCTGTGTTTTGCGTGGTCATAAATAATTTCATTGAAATTTTACTTTAATTAGTAGCAAGTGTATTTTAAAAATATTTTAGTGGCAGGTATAATTTTTTAAAGAAATAATAAATATAATTTTCAATTTAAAAGAAGTATTGTCGTATCACCTTTTAAAAAACTTTTCAATTAAAAAACCATATAAAATAAATATTCAATTATTTAAATAAATAAATATAGGAGCAAATGAATATCCAATTGAGCTAGTAATAAATAAAAAATTACTAAAGAATGAGGAAAGTTGAGACTCTTGGGCTTTAAAAATAAGGTGACAAAAAAGGTGAGGGTAATGCTGCAACAACAACATTTTTCTCGTGTCTCATCAATTAAAAATCTGAAATGTTAATATTCGGAGTCAAATATTAGTTATTCCAAATAGAATAATTATCGTATGAGATTGGGTAAGATCTAGGGGTGGCAAAATCAAATTCAATTCATCCAATTCGTTTAACTACAACCCGCCTATTTATTACCTCAATCCATTTCAATCTTTCGAGAATGATGAGGCCGTCTCATATGAACAATACAATTTTACCCAAGCCATTGAATTTGTCCATATTAAGAGGTTGTTTGGTAGAATATAAAAATAATGCTAAATAGAGTGTATTAGCAATACTTGCATTAGTTATACATAGATTATTTCTTATGCATTGTTTGGTTTAGTGTATTAAAAATAGCATGTATTGTACAAAAATATCCTCCACAATTATTTTGAAAAAGATGTAAAAGGGATTTCGAGGGGTAATTGTGTTTTAAAAATGTTAATGCCTGCATTAAATTCCTTTGCATTACTAATACCTATAAATCCATGGTATTAGTAATACACTCTCCAATACATAATAGAGCATTAGTTATACGTAGTATGAAAAGGTACACCAAACAAGGTACTACTAATACATAGAGCTAATACATGTATTAATTTTGCTAATACACTCTACTAAACGACCCCTACGAACTTGTTTAAACAAAGTACAGAGAATTAAACACCATTTATTGATCAAATGAAAGAAGGCACATTAGCCGATAGAGCATCATGAAGAGCCCAAAATATTCTTTAGGAATGTGAGGATGTTATATCCTCATCAGCGTAATATCCATCAAAGGGTCCAAATCTTGGTATGAAGAGCCACCTTCACCAACACTTGCTATTGCCAAATTGCTCATCTCTTTTGCCCTTTTCAAAAATTCAATTTTCTTCACATCCATCACTTCTCTCACCATCCTCTCAATTATGGCTCTATCACATACATCTTTCATGTCTAGTCCAAGTTTCCACACCTCCCCAACATACCTACTATTTACTTGTTGATCAACAAATCATTGGCACTCCTTCTACTATACTTTCCAAAGTTGAATTCCACCTACGATCCTTTGTACTTCCAACCAATTCCATGGGAACATTAGTGTCGTCCTCTTCAAGTCCAATAATTGAACCGGACCTGTGTTCATTGTCGCCAAGGCTTCCAATGCTGACAAATAAAACTGATTTGTTGAGCCAATCTATACAACTCATATCCTCTTTCCATATGCTGTTGGATGTTGGTGTCTTTGGCAAATATTGTGAAGATAGTTTTGCCTTCATTTGAGTGTGAAGAGGCCCAATGGCATAGATATTTGGACACAGAGCTCGGAATTGTGAGTGAATAGGCCCTTCAAATGTGTTGAATATTAGACCTTGAGGTTGGACAATATTTTTCTCCTCCTTGATTACAAATTGGATAATGGGGACATCAACGTCAGGTACACGGCAGAAACTGGGAAGGTCTCGGCGCCTCATCACACCTTCCATTCCTGCCACACTATTTACTAATGCATCCAAGTCATTTCCTGTACCAAGCAAAAACAAATTATAATTTTTTTTTATTGAATTCTTTATTCTTTAACATGGATAAGAAGTGGTACTAAAGCATAATTTAGCTGTTGCACAATCGGACACTTTTGACTAATTACAAAGGGTCTTTGATGATGTTTGATATAGTGAAATTTAGAGAATTCAAATATGGTGGAAAAACATTAAGCAAAAATCCAAAACTAATTTCTTCAAGTACAAAAATGCTAATTAGACTAACCTTTGAAAGGAATTTCTCCAGCTTCGATAAGTTTTGGAATAGCCAAATAAGTCCAGAGAGCACAAGGACTTATAGTATCAAAATAAAGAAGTGGAATTCTAGCCTCTTTAGCAATATCAACGGCAAAAGTAAAAATACCATCAACTATGAGACAAGTTGGAGCACAAGTAGTAGTCATGACCATCTCTCTGAAAAGCGGGCTACTCACTTTCTCTACACTTTCAATAATCTTCCCTATTTGGTCTCCATTTCTTGGATTATCTTGTGGAAGTCCATCTGGAACTGTCACCAATTTAAAGTTTGGAAATTTCGCGAAACGGATTAGAACGTCCGTGTAATTCAGCAGACGTTGATGGATGTATTCAGTGTTGATGAAAGTGACATGAATTTCTTGGTGAAGGCATAAGAGCTCAGCTAGTTTTAGCATGCAATTCACTGGACCTTGAAGAGGCAAGGGGAAAATGAGTACGTGAGGAATTGCCATTCTTAATTTAATTTCCTTGGACACTGCAAAATTAAAATTCTGGTTGAGGTTTAATATATGTATGCTGGTTATTAATAGTAGGAGAAATTAAAGAGCTTTCTTGTTGGTTTAATTTGACGGGTCGATGGAGTAAGGGAGATTTTAATGTTTGGCTGGATCGGAGGCAGGACATGTGAAAAATAATTTGTCGACTTGTAAGAGTTCACCACACGTCAAAGGATTAGGTCCTTTGACACAATATAAAACAGTAAAGAAGGTAAAAACATAATAGACAACGAGGATATTTATGTGAAAACCTCCTTGCTCAAGGGAGGAGAAAATCACAATCCGTCACACAGGATTTCTCAACTGCTCATCACTAACTTCAAGCAACACGTGATTACAGACTCCAATAATCACTCAAGGATTAAGCTCTTAACCCTACTACTTGCAACAACTCTATTACAAGATGAACCAAAACAATAACTATATTAACTAGCTCTAGTTAACATAGACTTCATGCACACACTACACAACTAACTCTAGCTATGTTGATCGTCACCTCAGAATGTAAATAACACAATCTAAGTTCCCTTATAACTTAGGATTAGATCTTACAATGTTACGACACACACCACGACTTTCAAATAAACAACTTGAGACACTCTTGATAACTCTATGAGGTCTCTTACTGTTCTTGAGAGTTGTTTTTGCTAGAGAGTGATTGCCTTTGAAAGTTGTTGGTTCTTTCAAAAACTGGGTTATTTCTTATTAACAAAGGTATATATTAGTAGAGACAAAACAACCTAGTGCGAGCTCATTGGCTGAGAGCTCTGTCCTCGTTTACCGTGCCCACCAACCATGACAGTGTTGACAACTTTTACAACCATTCTCCATTCGCTCTAGGACAGGCATTACTCATGGGACCAGGTCCCATTGTTTGTTAAATCATCGAAACTACAAGGTAACATAATTTCAATGTGAAATTCTATATAAATATATTTGGTTTGACGCGATTAATTATGAAAAGTGATATTTTATGTATACTTGATGCATGCATTGTTTGGTTAATGGTTGGTTATATATGTATATAATAGATAATTTAAGGCATGTGGTACGGACTCAATATAATTTTACATATTTTTTCTGTAAGTAACTTCAATATATTATTTTATTTATAATTTGTTTTAGATGTTCATACGACATAAATGCATCGTTAACAACCCAACTTGGGAATGCTGATTTCTAAGAAATTCTATGCAGAAAGGAAATAGAGAATTGCGTTACACTATGAGTTAGTACGTTTCATGTTAGAGGAATATATAAAATGTTGGTATCTTTGAGAAAAGTCATCGATCTTCATATATTTTCACAAGTGGTATCTATTTTCAACAATGTTGTTATCTACTTTTTGTAATATTTGCACCACAAGCTTTGCATCTGATAACATACAAATCCTTGATCAACCGTTTCGTAAAGCTCGATTCAAAGCCTTTCAAATTTATATTACTTCAACTCAAGTATAATTTGTTTGTGGTTTGCCTTGTCAATAAATTTTGTGATTCATTTTATTATTTTCTTCGATAAGTATAAATGCTTTTATTTATTTTGATTTTAATATTCAAATTATTTATTAAAAAATTAATTTCAGATCCACAATAATAAAAATAATCATGAAAGCAACTTTATTTTTATATATAATAGCAATTATCTTAATGTTAAATTTTAAATTACATTAATAAAATTTTTTGATACTGAACTCTAGATATCATGCTGTAAAAAAAAACTCTAAATCTTTCCCCACAAAATAATCAATATACTTGTTTTTCTTTTTCAGGTTGTTCTTCCCATTATTTATTTTTTTAGTTTTTTTCCCTCCTTTATATTTCTTAACATAGCCCTTTTCTATTGACATTTCCTTTTGTTGGTCTTCTTTATTTATTTTTTAGCTTTTCATTTTTCTTTAGTTTGTACTTTAATATTCCTCAAAATTTGATTATTAAACTTTTTTCTTTAAGTAGTCTTTCATTAAAAAGTTTATCATATTTGATATTAAGAAAATATCCTACATAAAAATGAAAAAATAATTCGATGAATACATTATCAAATTATTAACTTCTTGATTGTCAAACATTGTTTTCTCTTTTAGTCACAAAATTTGACGTTTTCTTTAAATTAAATAAAAAATATTGATACATCATTTTTAAGACTATTTTAATAATTAAAATACAACTTTAGCAGTGGTCATATTATGTAACATCATGCTAAAAATATATTTATGCGGTAATCCTTAAAAGTATATTTAGGAATAAAAAATTAACTATTCAAACACATTTTATTTCAGATTGGTTCAAAATTTTCTTTCTAAAACATGTCCAAACAAGCTTAGTATCTATTATTGTTTGTTAGAAGTTAACCAATAAAAACTCTTCATTTTAACATAATTTACAAAAATATGCTTATGGGCTCATAACAAAAGTAAGGACATGTACGGATTCTTCTAGATTTTCATTTTGATCATTAATTATTTAATTATTATTTTACTCTTAAATGAAGTTAAAATTACTAAAATGTCATTGATCGTCTTTCTCATGGCTCTTGTATATATATATATACACATACATTACGGTCTTAAGTTGTATTTGTACGTAATCAATAATATTCTTAAATAGTAAGTCAATTTTCAATATTTTCTCGTAAATACAATAAATTAAAGAGTAATAATGATCATTACACTTCAAAAGTATTTTTATAAATTTCTATAAAGTTAAAAAATAACTTATAACTTATATAACTTATCACAACTAACATTATAAGATTATGTAATCTAATATTCATTTTAACATTATGTTAGACACAAACATTGAATTAAATAACAAACATATATTGGATATAAAATATGTCATCTCCTTTAAATATATGTATTCGACTCATATAAAAAAGGGTAAACCTCAAGCATGTTCCAATTGGATGGATGTAGATAATTAAATGAGATACATGTTTTATGTGGTTAACATGACTATCTAATAAGCGTTTGTAACCATGCGCATAATTTTTTTTTCTTCAAAATTTGAATTATAAATGTGTGATAGGAATACTATATCATGTGTTTAGATGCTCCATCGGAACAAATCGTAATTTGAGTATCGAAATGAAATTTAGTGACAAGTTTAATGGGCTATTAATATATAAAGTCAAGTCATGTATTAAATAATATTAAAATACTATATCTAACGCACAACCATAGTTCCATTCAATTTTTTTTGTTTATAACGAAATAACAAAAATTCGGGTAACATTACATTTATTTTGTCAATCTTAAAGATGAAAATAATTTTTTCTTGGAATAACATTTTTACATTGTTAGCATGATAAATATTTGTTTTAATTTTTTGAAAATGGTGAGATGACTCATACTTAAAAGTATTTGTGTCATTTACGTTTCTAGTGAAAGATAATACATATAGTTTCAAAGCATAAGTTATGTTTGTAAGTTTTCTGTCTAGATTCAATTGATAAGTCTTTTAATAATCTTTTTTATGAATTACAGTTACATATAAAATAATTTTGAAATTTAAATTTGTCAATAGTATGTTCATGAAATTTATTAATATTTCAAAAAAGAGATAATTTGCTTAAAAAGAAATTAATTCCCCCTTATTATTTTAGACAAGAGTGTAGTAGTATTGAAAATTAGTTGGAAATTTATCAAAATTTGCATCGTTTGACTTTTAAAAAGAAAATTACGACAAGTATTTAAGAATGATGAGAGTAATAAAAATTGCATTTTACTGTTTAAAAAAATAAAATTGAACATTTGAGTTCTAAAATTATCAAAAAGATGATTTCTATAGTTAAAAACATTTTTAAAATTGTATTGAAAAATCCAACTTGATTTTATATTGTGAGGGCTAAATATAGGGCAGGTAAAAAATATGGTGAAGATTGAATAACGAATTGGGTGCACAAAATATGAATGAAGTTGATAATTACTAAGCATTTTAAATTTATAATAGATAATAAAATTAAAATGATATAAAGAGAATGGGTCTACATTGTTATACATGTTTAGAAGTTATTGGTGAGGGAATAAGATAAGGCTAAATACATAGTACAATTTGTATTGCTCATTATACAATTCTTCATAGCCATGGTCATCCTTCCATGGCTCTTCTATGTATATATATACTAGCTGAGACAAGCTGAATTCAATTACTATTTTTAGGGCAAAATAGTCATGACAACTTCAGAAAAACCCAAAATAATTAAATTAGGAATCTCCAAATCTGCAAAGAGAAATGATATATTTCTAAAGTTGTAGAAGCCACAAAGAAGTTGCAGTAGGTAATTTTACAGACATACAAATTAACAGGATCTATTGCTTAATTTTACTTCTAAATAAAAAGAAAAACAATTACTTCTTCATGCACACTTCTTCCAAAAAGGAGTTGCATCTTCAAACTAATCTCTCAATAATACTGTGAGATGAGAAATTGACCAGAGGCAAAATAATTGTTTCCTGTTGATGTAACTGGATTCTCCATTTCTGTTGTGTCTCTTTTTAAATAACACACATAAAACAAGGATGGCATGATTAAAATCAAAACACATACAACCAAATAACTACGCAGAATTCTTTTGCAGTAGTTCATTTGATACATTCCATCTCTTTAATAATGTATATCAGAAGATTCTTCTATGAAATACTACAATAGCCTTTTTATCAATAACGGCCTGGGTATATTGCATTGGTTACAGGACTTTGGCATACACACAAGTCAAGAGTCTCAATATTGAGTGCTTGATGAGAAAAGAATCATCACCTCTTTTAATCTTTAATGGTAAAATACATATTGAAATAGCTAGTAGCAAGTCCATATACATTAGTCAATGAAAGCTCAAAGTAGAACTCAACAATTGAGAGCACAAATCAGATAAGATAATCCCACTATAAATATACATCTGGAAGAATAAAATGTTCTTCCTACTAAATGTATCTCGATTTTTCCTCCCATCTAAATTGAGTCTTACAAAAAAATTGAGATACATTTGGAAGGAAAAGTATTTTTTTATTAAAGGAAATACTTTGAGCAGTATCTGAGAAACTATCCACACAAATCAAATAGAACTATCAAAAAGCTTTATAGTAGAACCAATTACAAGCATATAAAAGTGTCACGTTCAGTTCATTGTTTGAAAAAGTAGAAAGTTGGTAGAAGATGCAGATTCCACTGATGTGGTCAAGAAATGTAGATAAATTCAAACGGAGAAAGTGAAGAATAAACCTGGGAGAAATGACTGAATTGAAGAATCATAAGAAGAAAGCAAATATGGAACATTCTAGTATCTTGATGGGAAACGGAATAAAGTTGGAGATGAGCCTTTTCTCAAAGTTTGACAACATATTTGAGCTTTTTCCCTAATTTATATTATTATGCAGTATTCAACTATCAAAATATGCCTGAGCACAAATATTAGAATTTTGTAAGTTGGATTGCCTGAGCAACGCAAGGCATATTTCTCTCTCTAATCTAACCTGATTAAGAGTAGAGATTCAAGCTTTTACTATCTCGTGTCGTGAAACAAACAACTGTTAAGCCAATGTAATAATAGCCTTTGGTTCAATAGTCATTTCCAAATTGCAGGATTACCAACAATCACAGAGACCTCTACAACCACCAAAATAGAGTTGAGATACCAAATATGGAATAAGCCAAACATAATATGGGGATTGGCAAATTATACTTACTTGGACATGAAAAAGTGTTCCATCAAAAGCTAAAGAGAAAAATAAACTCTGAAAATCGTTTGGTCGATTACTCATACTGTTATTCTTCCTTTATAGATCTTCAATTCGTGCAAACATGGAAAAACTTATCATTTCTGTAGGTCTATAAACATTCAAAATAAAGTGTATCCAAGCATTTAGTGAAAACTTTGCCACTAACACTTTTACAATAGAAAAGGATGTACCAATAACTTACAAAGCTGTTCTATGCTCCATGTAGTAACCATCACGCACACTTGATAAGAGCAGATCAAGCAGCATCTCTCTGTAATGCCTTCAACTTATTAGCTTTCATATGAGATCTCTGTTCTTTTAAGATCCGAATATTCAAAAATTTCTTGCTAGGTCATTTCCAGTTTGATTTGTTGTCTCTCTTCCTCCGAATGAGATATCAGTGAAAACAATCTTTTGCTGGGATACTTGAACATCAAAGGTGCAAGTTGATAGGAATGAAAAGTGATTTCAAAGATAAAAATGGAAATCAAGCAGGGTATATGACATATTATTATTGTAAAACGACAACTACATTTTGTTGTTGTACATTATAAGAGAAGTGAAAGCAAACAGTTACCTCTAACAATATAAACCATGTCAATAAGAAGCTTTGCTAAAAGGTTGAGATGTATAAACTACCAACCTGATTAGACCACGTTGAGAAGGTCATTTGCTACATAAATTATAGTCTTCAATCACAAGTTTCATCTGGCATTGAAGAATGTCTGTCCCTGAAAAAATAATTAAATGTCACAAAACAACTTTTTGAAGTAAAGACTTTTTAACACTCATTTGATAAAGTTGTTCATATTAAAGTATATAACTTTCCACAGTTTTATGAAACATGAGATTATGATTGTTTGTAACATAAAAAAAGGGATCTTGCATTACTCAATAGCCCTCAAAGAACACCTTTTTAATGACATAGTAAGAAAATCACATAATTCCATTTTGCTTGCTCAAAAAGAATGTATTCTTTTTTGTTTCAGTTCAAAAAAATTCTGAATGTACATAAAAAGATATATTCTTTTCTCGAATGCAATCCCTGCTTCCCCTTGAATGACTATGTACTTGTGCCACCAAGATGCAGACCAGTGCTCACTAAAATAATTTAGAATGGCGTTGATTTTCGCGGGTCTGAACTACAACAACAGGGACATCAATAAGTTACAAAGTATTTGACAAGAGGCAAGATTGCAAAAATAGAAGGCAAACGTATTCATAAACAACTTGCAATTGACTAACAAAGGTTCTTGTCTATTTGCGACATTAATGAATAAAGATTCAGCATCTTAATTCATTTTAAAAAGCTCATATCAGCAATGAAATATTAAAATTAAATTAAAAAAAAGAAGAAGATAAGAACCCAAAAAGCAGCCCTCAAGAAAAAATAAAAGAAATGTCGTCAAAGAGATCATGAAGAAATATAGGGCTCATTTTTTTTTTTTTGAGTCACCAATACCATCCCAAACCCTGTTTTGAGGTAACCCATTACAATTCCAACATAAATTGCTTGGTAAATCTTACGATTCCCATCATAAAATGCTGACAAAAATCTATGAACAACTATAAAGTAAGAAAAAAAAACTGAAGATTAAGAAAAGAACCACCTCATTTATCATTGAAATTTGACCGTTAGATTACTTTTTAACCTTTAAAAAGATCCTCAAACACAAAAGTAAAAGCGTGAAATTGCTGGTCTAGGGATTTGTTGAGGTCCATGGCCAGCGATTGAGGTTGAGCTTTTCGAGATGAAAATCAAAGTGAAAGAAAGAGAGAGAGAGAGAGAGAGCAACTGGACAAAGTGGAAAGACACAGAAAAATAAAAGAGAGATCTAGAGAGAGTAACAGGAGAAAGAAAAGGATTCTTCTACAATATGCACCGAACGATTTTAATGATACCAGCTATTCCAATTTTACCCTTGCATGACTGAGCTAAAAGTGTTTTGCTCTTGGTTGTCCATAACTTCACTTTTCTATTTCTCAGGGGCCGAAAGTACTACGGATGTACTCCAGTTCCGTCTTCACAGCCAGGTGAATATTCATTGGAAGAGACAACCCTTGTCTTTGGAGGAGGGCGTATAGTGGTGGGTTGAGTTGTTCGAGGTGGCAGAACATCCAACGCATATGACCTCGATGAGCCTATGCAATTCCTGTTTGTAAGAGTCTTGAAAGCACAAGATTTGCCTTACGAAAATATCACAGGAAGTCTTGACCCTTATGTTGAAGTAAGATTTGGGAACTACAAAGGAGTCACACAACACTTCGAGAAAAATCAAAGTCCAGAATGGAATACAGTATTTGCTTTTGCTAAAGAAAGAATGCAGTCTTCTGTATTGGATGTTGTGGTTAAGGATAAGGATATGTGAAAGATGACTTTATTGGGATTGTTTGAGTTGATCTGCATGAAGTTCCAACCCGAGTTGCTCCAGATAGTCTATTGGCTTCAGAGTGGTATCACCTGGAAAACAAGAAAGGGGAGAAAAAGAAGGGGGAACTGATGCTTGTTGTGTGGATTGGTACAAAAGCTGACAAAGCATTTCCTGATGCTTTCCATACAGATGTAGCTAGTCCAATAGATATGTCAGTGCAGTCCAGCCAAATCCACAAAAAGGTGTACCATTCTCCTAGGCTATGGTATGTTCATTTCAATGTTATTGAAGGACAAGAGTTAGTTGCATCAGAGAAAAATCATTTTCCTGACGTCTGTGTGAAAGCTTGGATTGGTAACCAGTTGCTAAGGACCAGGACATGAGCTCAAATATGCAAAGAAAGTAGAATTTCCAACCATGAAGACTAACACTAACTTTGTATATGACATGGAAAATATAAAACTTTCAATATCTTCATGAGAATAACCAAGGAGCCATTCAAAGGCCAATCGGAAGAAGCCAACGGTAAGTATTTACATACTCTATAAATTTTTCATAGCATGTACTTACTCAGAATATCAAATGCTAATGAAGGCCTTGAACACCATTCAATGAACAAAAACTCATGATCAGACGAAAAGAAGAAATACCTTTAGTTTACTTCTTCCTGGAGAAGCAGCAATTGCGGCAACACAACATCCGCTAATATTGAAAGAGCAGCAGCACCAAACTTATCTGAAACCTCATTTGCATCATCATTTTAATAAATAACAGAACACTTCTTTGACCCCTGGATACAAAGCGAGCACGTAGGAGAAGTGGATGATGAAGAACTATTAGAGTTTATTGGCATGCAACATAGATAAATATTGAAATAACAAAAAGGGCACAAAATCTTATATCCATGCAGTTATATTTACTCTACACCTAAGGATACTTCCACTTCAAATAATTTCATTTGTTTACTGGAAATAAATTATTTTTAAAATGAAATAGAAATATAAGTCAAAGAGAAATCAAATTCTTTGAAGAAAAACTTACATTCATATTTAAAGCAAAGAAAGACCCACCTTAAATCTCAATGTTCATGTCTCCTTTTATTTTAAGTGTACTCTTCGTCTTTTCAAGAGTTAGTTTAAGGACATATTTTCATATATTGACCCGTATGCTCCCAAGCTTTTCTTATGTATATATATTTATTTGGACATAATAAAGAATAGTCTATGATGAATAACACAAACTAAATTGCTACCTGATTTTTAAGAGCAGTGTGTTCAAGACTCCATAAACTACAACCTCTTCGATGTGATGAAGCAGAAAAGCATCCAGCAATCCATCTACAATGACTGGGATCTGTGATGTAGAGGATTCAATTAAATTTATCAGTATCTTACCTCCAAAAAAATAGTCCAACCAAGTCCCAACTTCTTTATCACAGCAAGATATCCACCTTAAAAGAAGCAAAGGAAGAGTCTAGCAATCTAATTAGCAAAGAAATGTTCCCTATTCAGAGAAAGAAGTCTTCTTCGAATTCGAAGACGTGACTAAACTACAATAGAAATCTATATATAACTTCTTCTGAAACGCCCTTAAAAAAAATAAAGATTCAGCTAAAAAACTTATAGGTCTGTTGAGTGGTTTTTTATTTTTCAATCAATCTGATTTCCAACAACCTATCTAGTGCACCAGCACTTCAGTAGAAATATCCCTATATAGGATAATAATTCAAATTTGAAGATAACTTAAAAACAAAAAAGAAGACGAAAGGGAAAAAGAAACATAAATTTTAGGTAAAGTTAAAGAGGAGCATACCTGGAATTATAAATTTATTGAAAGGATAAAGAACAATAAGCATTTTTCTGCAAGCCCCGAGAAAACTGAAAAACGGTTAGTCTTTGTTGAGGAGTAGGGAGACAGTACAATAAGGATATCATCCATGAAGTTCAGTTGTGTACAGTAATATTGATCATTTTGTTCCAGACATGCTATGTACAGTAAATACATAATTATGTAAGTGATGACATGTTCCGGATAGACTACATACAATAAATACATAAGTGCGTAAGTGATGGCAAGTGCCTATGACCACCCACGAGCCATGAGTATAAACATTATAGGGAGAGACAAGTAATAACCTTCAACCAAAATAGTCAACACAGGCCCAACCTAAATGTCCTGAAGGTGATATCTTGTTATTTTGTTCACGTTCTCGAGTCCTATATGATCAATAATTTCACTTCATAGATAATCAATATTTGTGAATTTGAAAAAATACAGATATGTTGCTTAGCAAAAGAAGTCGAATTTTACAGAAGCATATAGAGATTGTTCAGAAGTATGTGGAACCTACCAGTAAGATGTGTATCTCGTCCAGTGAACTACGTCCCCTTTCCTCTACTTGCCTTGTTGCTTGCTGGCTCCACCGAAATCACATTGCCTCCCAACATTAATTGTTGAACACGGACCTTGTCAGATTTGTTACACGAGTCTTGACATGTGAATAATGAAGCATTTTCTTACAATTGGAAGCTCAAGTTCAGGTATATGTTGAGACATTGAAAGGACATTAGTAGGTCTATCCTCATCTCTCCAATCCTTATTAAATTCGTGGATGAACTCATCGATGCAAAGTAATACTGATAATTCACCACTTCCAAAGCAACCAATGCCTTAATTGTTCTATCCCTCATTTGATAGTCTGAATCTTTCAAATTATCAAATGCAAATTTCATAGCAATTAGGGCATTACGATGAAGCATTTCAGGAATATCCTGCAGTAACAGAATCAAAAATGAATAAAATAGAACGAAATGAATTTACAAATTAGAGTTGTTACAAAGTCAATTTTGACATTTCTGATACTGAAGATCTTGCAAAATCAATAGCTATTATCTGCCAAGGACTTATTTCTTGGTCATCTCTTCACTGACTCGTGAAACTCGTTTTGACCATATTCACATTGCATTGTCTTCTCTAAATCTTGATTTTTCTTCTCTTAAAAAGTCTAGTTTGAAGTGAAATCATGAGAATTTTATAATTCAGTTAGCAAAGCTTACTTATTCTCCAGTCGAGTCCTTAACATTTTAAATAAAAAGATTTTAAACAAAAAGTAAAAATTCTTCCCAGAGAAAAATGACGTATCAAAGAAGTCCAAACATCGCTCATCAATATAATTCTCAGTTATATCCCTAGTTAGCACTTCGTTTTAGAAGGCTACCATCACTTCACAAATTTAGTGATAATTCCTTATCCACAAAAATACATAAGGAACATAAATTGGTCAATAGGTGCCCAAAATCTGAATACATTTGAGTTGCATATGCTCTTCCTGTTTTCATTTTCACTTGAAGTAAAAATGGCAAAAAGAAATATTGCACAAATTAAAATTATTCTATTTCAGAAAGCAAACTAAAATATATTACCACAATTTCAGGATCTTCGGAAAATCGCTCTACAATGCAAATCTTTTAACTAAGTTCCAACACTTTCTCTTTCTCCTTCAAGGTCTATTTCCGAGACTTCTCCCCGAGGAAGCGCATAGCAGAGAAGATGAAGAGTTCAGAAGTATAGCAGTGTTGGAGAAGAGAATTTAAAATTAAATATATAAATTGCTTGTAGATGCACTTCTGGTACATCTTTTTGCCTTTAAGGTAAGAGCAATTAGCTCTATAGCGACCTGCCTATGCAGAACTATAACAGCACTGGTATATTTTGCAAGATTATCTCAAGCAATTTTCTCTTTCTTTATGTTATTCATTGGAATATAGTGTGGGGAATCACCATAGTTGGAGAGGAGAAAAAGTAGAAGGATGGCAAGAAAAATAATAAAATTCATGGTATTTTTCAGAAGATTATAGATAAACACAGCCTTTACGTACCTACTCACAATGATACTACTCATATCCTTCCTCCACAGCATCATCACGGGGGTGAGATCACCATAACCTGAGATTTGACAGAGTCAAGTACAATGTAGAAATATTCTGGCTTTCCTCCTTCTGAGCAGAATTTCAAACTTGAAAAGGCTCAATTTTGTAAGTGTGTTTCATATACTCGAAAGTTTTTAGAAGATATAAAAAAACTTGCAAGAATCCATTTTCAACCAAAAAGGCTCTGTAGTTCCAGAAGTTATTAGCAAATTAGATGAGTGATACTATATGCCTCCATCATAAGGTTGACAAATACAAAGATCCATACTGAGATCATTCATATATAATGCTAAGTTCCTGAATTTGCAGCTTCTTTCATGAAAGATAGGTGTGAACTAATGTTTCTCGCTAAATTCATCTCATTACGGTCAAGTGATTGAATGTCTCTCTCCTTAAGGCTTAAGGTCAAGTGGTATTCGAACATATAACATCATCCAGTTCCTTGCAGAAATTAAGTAAAGACACTTACAACTCCTACCCTCACCATAAATCAATTTATTCACACAAATTCATCAAATAAGATATTGGTAAATAGTTAATCAACAACTCCACAAAAAAGTAATATTTTTTACTCCAATATTTTCACAGTAGTGAGAAAAGATCAATTAACATTTTACTGCTTCTTGTGCTTCTCCATATTGACGTGCTCGTCCTTCACCGTAGAAATAAAATTTAACAAATTACACCTCTAAAAAGAAGGATTTACCTAATGATAAATTGACCCTCGCAACTGAAACTTTACCACTCTACTAACCTCTTTGATTATCAAAATTGTTTATGATCAATTAAATTATTCATAGATGCAAATACATTGAAAGTAGACTACTTACTTCTAAAAGAGCCTGAGAGAAATGAAATCTCATGAGAGGAATAGCCTTGGAGTCAATTTTTGTTTGGACAATGAAAGAATAACTGTCAAAGTTTTAGAGCGGGAAAAGGAGAGAAGTACAAAAAGCACTACACGTGTCTATTGTTGTAGTACACGCGTTAGAAGGTGAACCAATTTAAACTCAACAACATATTTTTCCTCTGCTCTGGCAACCAAAGATGTCGAGAAGGGCAACCAATTGCTTTTCTTACACATAATAGAAATGCAGATGGTCAATACTAACTACGGACTCACAAATTTCAATGTTCTCTATTTAGCACAATTGATTTATTAAAGTGGTGAGTTTCAATAGAAAAACTTTGATCTTTTGTTCTATTTTCTTGCAGTTCCAACAAACTACAAAGTAAACAAAAAAGATTGTAACTTTACTGAATTCCGAAACCAACAACACATAATCAGTAGAAGACAATTTTGACTTCAATAAATAAGAAAATGAATATCTCAAGGAAAAAAACAAATAAACTCAGAAACTGGAAAGAGAACTCCCAGAAATTTCCGATTGGAACAAACAATTACCTCCAATGTCAAAAGTCAAATCTGAAATTTCATCACCGAATTCAAAACTCAAATCACTCTTCTACAATTTTTCATCAATTTGCTTTCTTCCCATTTCTGATTCTCTTATTCTTTTGAAATTGAATACGAAGAGATGGAGACATCAATAATATGTAGGGGAGAGCCAAAATGCACAGAAACCTGCGATCAACAAATTGAAAAAAAATACAAAAATTTTAATAACAAAAATAAGAAAAAAACGTGTAAATAGGAAAGAAGAAAGGAGAAGGAAAACAAAGGACCAACAGTGTGTGGCAACAATTAACAAAATTTAAATTTGATGCATGCAAGATAGCTACAGTCCAAACAACAAATAAAACAGCAAAACTAAAACAAAAATTAAGCCAACTGAATCGAAAATTGACAAAATAACTGAGCATAAATATGGTGACAGAGAAATAACATATAAGCATGAATAAATGGAAGAAAAATAAGGTGGAAGAGGCTAAGCTTTACTCGAAATTGTATAGAGCCTTCCATGGAGATTTTCCAAGGGATAGAGATACACGCCGCTTCGACGAAATCTTTGAGGATTCGAGTGGAATTGAACTTTGGTTCAACACATTTGTGAAGCAGAGGTGCTGGCTTTTACGCATTTTCTTTGTACACGTGCTTAGCAATGGTAATGACATGTGTTTCCATGGAAAGGAGAAAGTATCAATTTAATGTACCATTTAAATTGCTTTTGTACAATTCTTTAGTGCTATCTACTCTTGTTGGCTTATATATAAGAGAATATATATATACTAGTTTTTCGGCACGTATGTAAATACGTACTGTCATGTATTAGCTGTGTAGAATAATTTTAACATAATCAAAATATTTTTTTGATTAAATATTTATATATAAAAAATAAAGTACATATTTTTGTGATAGATTAATATGAATTATTGTATAATAACTTGATTTTCAAGGTCAGGATTATTGTATCATCAGAATCTTCAAAGTTGAAGAGTAATTTTTTTGTCAAATGCATATTATTTTTACTTATTTTGCTTTTATGAGTACAAAAATGTAATAAAACATATCTTATTTAATATTTTTTTTATAAATGATCTCCTTGGTGTGTCTTCCTATCGATAGAATTAATTCACACCTATCACAAATCAGCATACCAAAAATCTAGACAGAATTTAAACTAAAAATAACTTCCCCTGCCATATTTTATGTGAACTTTTTAAACTTTTTTGAAAATTAATTTGACTAATTTTTGAAGAAAATTTATATTAGATCAACTCAATATTTTCACCTTAAATTTAGATATCGAAAGCCATAAAAAAACATAAATTACAATTTTTCTCGTGCATATATGATTAAAAGTATACTTTAGAATATATATCAAATTAAATAGTTTAAATCTTGAAGAACTAAAAACTCACATAAGTTGAGAAGGAGATGTCCTTGGCCTCACTATCTTTAACCTTGTCCATGACCTTAGACCCCTCTCTCTCTCTCTCTAATATATATACTCGTTGTATAATAATTCTCTAGTCACTTTTTCTAAAATAAATATTTGTAATAAAATTTAAGTATTTTGCTTTCCAATTCAAAATCTCTGCCTTTTATTAATGAAAAAAACTAAAAAAGACAATAGCAATTGATTATATGAATGTTCTACGAATATATAATGTTGTGAGCTCTACCATAACTATTTTCACATATAATAAATATTGTGTCAAATGTATGTCTAATACTCCTTCCATTTCAAAAAGAATGATGATCTAGTTTGACATGCCATGGAGTTTAAGAAAATATAGAAGATTTTCAATCTTGCAGTCCTAAATTAAAGTTATGTCAAATGTATGAAAATGTCCCTTAATCTGGTGGCGTTAAATCTATCACGTGGAAAGCTAAAATTAGAGTGCTTTCAAAAAAGAAAAGGGATCATTCTTTTTTGAAATAGACTAAAAAAATAAGCAGATCATTCTTTTTTAAACGGAGAAAGTATTATCAAAGATTGGGTTGAACAAAATAATTATCACAATAAAATATGAATGGAAGTATATCTGGGTATCCAAACCAAATGAAGGATAATTTGATCTGCTTCTCCTATAGAGGAAAAGTAAATGACATTTAGGATGTATTCGATATGAAAGACAATGTTTTTTTATGAAAATAAGTGTATTTAATTTCTTACTTATTTTCTTGTGTTGGAGACGCAAGTAAATCTATTATTCTAAGATATTTTTATATATCTATGAAAAGAATATGGGAGATGGTGATGAGGTTATGGGGGAGTGGGTTGGTGGGAAATTGGGAATAGGACTATAGAGGTGGGTGAAGATAAGGTTTGTTGGAGGTATGAGGAGAACACAATGAATTTGGAATGCTACTTGTATAACTTGTTTTACTTACTTCAATTAAGCCAGTCATTTTCATTTATATGTAAGGAACTTGATCAAACAAACAGGAAAAAAAATCATAAAATATTTTCGAGAAAATGTTTTTTTCCATACCAAACACATCCTTACTAATTACTTCAATCTAACTATCTATAACCATTTTGCATCACTTTCTTATCAAGCAAATGCATATATAAAAAAGCAAGTGATAATTAGTAATACACCATATAACTAACATTCATTAATCAAGTAGTTACTGAAATATATATCCCTAACAATAATACATGGTTCATATATATACAAATTCAAACCAAAGAAAATTCATGTGTATACAAATGACACAATTCCTTATAATACTTGTCAATTTTCTCTAACGCGCGCTTTCATTGCAACATGTTTGTGTTTTTTCTCTACTCCCTCAAATTACTTAAGATGCTTCGTTATATTTGTGCTTCAACATCTTTAATTTAAATTCATGACTCTTTTTCCCTATCACATAATATTGTATTCGTTTATGGAGAGTACTATAGTAAGTGATCATTTTGAGTACAAAACAAAAAAATAATGTTAAATACAAAAAATCAAACTTTATAATTTCAATTTTTCAAGAGATAAAGTTTTGATGAGATTGAACATATACAAAAATAGAATTACTATGGGAGACTTGTCTAAAATATTTTAGATAAAAACATTCATTTCTTCAATAAAGCATACAACGCAAGTAGTGTTTAGATTTTACACCAGAATTCATTCGACAACCGTGGCCTTCAGGATTTAAAAATTTGTAAATGTTTGTATGATCTGATCCATTATGACTCACGTGATTCAATTTTCATTCCTTAAAATGGAGTTCAATGCGATTATGTTATTATTTTCGATGTCTTTTGTAGGCTGACGGATTCTTGATTGATAGTTCATAAAGTTGCACAATTCGACTTTGTTCCATACTAAACGTGCATAATTTGACCTAATGATTTCATGCCACTTCAATATCCTCTTCTTAATCAAACACTGTATATTTTTTTCACTGTGATCCATATCTTGCTCTACGCTTTACCCATATTTCAAAAAATAGTTTAAAGTCAATTAACACTTCAAAAAGGAGAAGTGTAGAGAGGAAATTAGTACGCATTTGGGTTAGTTAACAATTGAAGAAAGAAAAAGTGTAGAAAGCAGATTAGTACTTGGTTTGGGATTTGTTTGTAGCCGTTTTATTTTTAATGCAACCCTTCATATGATGTAGCATTTTATTTTTCTGGTATAAGTAGTTGGCAAAAGGAACGTTACATTAGGGGTCTCTTCCTTGTGTGGTACCTTAAATTTCGTTGAACTTCGAACTTATTCAATTGTTGCAAATCATATTTGACATTTTTTAAGAGAAGAAGAGTAGAAAACTTAAAAAATTGTAGTGTAAAAATGAGAAGAAACCACACTATTTATAGCTAAGAAATGGTAGTATGAATAGGTATTAATTGTGCCTTATCAGAAAAGTCACAACGCATTGACAAAGTCACTGCTCATCGAAAAAGTCACAACTCTTTGGAAAAGTCACAACCTTTCGAAAAAGTCACAACTCACCGAAAAAGTCACAACCCATAGGAAAAGTCACAACACTTTGGAAAAGTCACAATTCATCAGAGAAGTCACAACACTTCAAAAAAGTCACAACTCTTCGAAAAAGTCACAACCATTTGGAAAAGTCACAACTCATCGAAAAAGACACAATCATTTGAAAAAGTCACAACTCATCGAAAAAGTCATAGCCCTTCAATGTGAAAAGGTGTCTACTTTTAATATAATATAATTAAATGAATAAACTAATTAAATTGAGTATTTTAGTTGGGGGTATTATAGGAATTTAACATTCAAGTTTGGAAGTTCATGCTTATAAGGTAATATAGATAGATAGATATAGATATATACTAGATGGTTCTTGCCCGTGCAACATTTTAAATTTTGATATAATTTTATTTATTTAAATCTACTTTAGAAATAAGATTGAGATCATATAGAACTAACTGTGGCAATAACCGCAAAGCAAAAGGATATCAAACTAATTTAATCCAAACTATAATAATAAACCTTCTTTTTTTGATAAACAATAATGATGAACATTCTGCTCCGCTTCTTGATTTAAGTCACCCAAAAATGGCATACAACATTTGATTTTGCAGATTGCCAGATTCTTGTTCTATTTTTTTTCACTTTTACTTTAACAACTTTGATGTGGGTATGATGAACTATGAGACACCAAAGAAGCTTACGTCACAACTTACCCCAACAATAATTCTACAGCTTTTTATAAAATCTTGACACAGAAGGCAGAAGCAGGTCTTGACAACTTGATAAAACTGTTGTAGTATCAGCCATTGGTAAAATTTATCAAATCATTTAGTTTTTTTGTGTTATTTAAATTTTCAAATTGTTGACGAGCTTAAAGAAGTGAGGGAAAAGAAGATTGGAGAGAAGTACATATCCCAAACATAGCAATTAAATTCACCAATTGAAAGAGTAAATAAATATGTTGAACTTGAGATTTGTCTAATGTTCAAGCTTTAGTCCTCAAGACGGAAGACATGTTGAACTTGAGATTTGTATATTTAAATACATGGTAAAAAATCAATATCCTTTTCCCTTATTTTCTTTTATCTTTAATAAAGTTCGCTTGTTTGTCACTGGGAAAAGAAAAATCTCTCTTGTATCTCTGAAACAATTGAATTTAGGGTTTACTTCAGTCTTCAAGATTCATATTATCATATGTTCTTTCCCTCTAGCTTGTGGGCATACAATGCCAATGCTTCTCATGGTATGTACTCTGGCACTTCAGTTCCTTGAAGACTTAAAGCATCAATTAAATTAAAGAAAAAAATTCTTGAAATGAACATACCTTAATAGTCAGAAAAATGAGGTTCTTGTCATAACCCTTCATTGTATCTGCATAAATATTTAAGCATGTAAAAATGAATTTTTACAGAACTGAAACACATTAGAAAAGTTGAAAAATGAATAGGATTAGAAGATGAAGAGATATACCTACCCTGCAACTTGTTTATTTATATACCAAGGCCTCGATTCATCCATAATTTTATATCCAATTGATGTTGTCTATTTTTCAGAACCAGTGAATGCTACACACATCCTTGTCCCCACTGCGAGAAATAAGAAATGAATATAATCATTCCGATTATAGCATCAAAAAACATCTTGAATAATTTGCATGTGTTCAGGCCCATACGATCTCCAGCTTTTAGTTTCTAACAGTCAATGCAGTGATCAAAATAGATTCCTTGAATAGTTTGAAAAAAATAAAAACTGGATTTTAATTTATTTTTTTTAAGTTCAATATTATCTTACCTCTGGAGAGTTAAGAAACACCAAAAAATTTGGATTCCGAGAATTTTACTATACACAGCAATCTACTATATCCAGCCTTCAAGGATCAAACATTGCAGCCCCCATATTAAGCTCTCAATATACCTATAACGAAGTACACTTCAGCGTGTATAAAGAATTTATCTTCAACAAAAATTGAAGGTGAAAACAACCCAGTGAAGATTAGGGATCAGAAGATTGCTAATGGAGTAGTAAGCCAGACAATAAGCAAAAAAAGTGTTCTGCCAGCGCGAACCAAATTTTTCTTGACAACAGAACCATTGTTGTACAAGTGGTTTTGTTGTGGCAGTATAGCTTGTTCAAAAATGGTTATGCTGTCAACAAATCTGTAATTTAGCTTACGGCCAGATTCAATGGTTATTCTGCAAGGGAAAAAATTTACTTGTTTACTAATTAAATATGACGATTTTGTCTCAAGAGAAAAATGTGTACAGCAAATTAAGTAATTCAATTATCTGCACAGTGATGATGCCGGAATTTTTCCGAGTAGATGATAAATTTTTGGGATATGAAATGAAAGAACAATAATTTGATAGAGATAGAAAAGACTCGATTTACAATATTATCTGTTATCAGTAAGCTTATAGCATTATTACTACAAAAATTATATAAGCATTTTGATTAACTAAGCCATGAGCACATAGAAATCAACAAGAACGGAAGTTTGTGTCCCATTAAAGTGAGAAACGGAGATACGTTCAGATTAGATGTTTTATTATTTATTTTATACGAACTGCTTTCAGGAGAGGGAAGGTTAAAGAAAGAAGAACAAAAATTGCAACTACATATTCAATAATCCATTGCAACACTTGTTTAGTACCTTTACCTTAGTATTCAATATATGATAAATTCATAGAGGGACCATTGCACAAGTAGAGGAGAAGCAGATTTCACCAATTTATTTAAATTTATTATGATACAAGAATCCAATTTATATTGATTTCTCCTTGTAAGAAAAAATCAGAAACTTACTTGACTGTTAAGTTCAGGATCAGCTAAATGTCTTTAGTTCTGATTCTCATAATTCTAGAACATAATAACATGTATAAATTTCATATTAGCAATAAGAATGAACATGTCTAGCAAACATCACGCCGACCTTGTTCTGAACACACAAGCACTCAAACATCATCCTCGTACTTTCTTCCATCATCCATGTAATGATGGTTGTTAATGTCAGTGGTGGAGGCAGAATTTTCACTAAGGGGGTTCAAAATTTAAAAAGTAAACACACCAATAGGCCAAAGGGGGTTCAACATCTACTATATATACGTAAAAATTATTTTTACCAGGTATAAATAGTGTAATTTTCCACCGATAAACCTCCTTGACCCTTGCTAGCTCCGCCCCTGGTTAATGTTGTATCATGGATAGTTAAGAAGGATAACTATCCATGGAGTTTTAGCTCTGTTAAACTTTGAAAATTCTTGTTCAAGCAATCTAAGGCAAATTGAATAAAACGTAAAAAATACTTCATATCTAAAAGTCTGATCTGTCAGTCTTGACGAAGATCACATCGTAGAACCACTTGAGGAAACACTGCCAAGTGAAGTATGTAATCAGAGAGAACTTGAGAACTCAAGACTAATAAAAAAAGGTTCTCAAAATTATTTTTTTTCCTCTTCTTTTAGGAGGTGATAGAGGAGAAAAAGAAGCTGGGGAATCAAGAAATTCAGCTCAAACATTAATGTAAGACATGTTAATAAAGGCATCTTGAATGAAGTCTGTTGTGATCACTCAAAAGATATTTTTGTATTCATTTGTATGAGACATAAAAAATTCAAAGAATTACTTTGTAAATAAGTTCCCATTGAAATAGTTTTCGGAAATTATTGAATTTATTTATACTGATGATGTCAGGGCCAATCTTTTAGCCATTCTATATAAAACCATATGTCATAACTCATAATCCTTTCTCATTAAATACCTCATATGAGCACTATTGGGCTTGAATGAAAATTCGGAAGGACCAACACGACTAACTCTGATAGACAAAAGTGAACTCCAAAAGAGAAATTACTAGTACAGAAACAGTTGGTAAAATATCAGATTGAATATGATCTTCGTAATACCTAATTATCTAGGGATTCTCAAAACAAGACCAATAAAATATTGAAACAAATCAGCACATAAAGGAATGCGTGCAACACACACCATAGATTCACAAAAGGCGAGATAATGTAACAAAGAAGAACATTCCGCTACGAAATTTAGCCAAAGAGATCAGCAATTAGTGAAAGTATACACAAAGTTAGTTCACAAATTTTATTTCAACAGTAAAAAAAATTTAGTTAGGGTATTTTTGTAACGACCCGTTAGGTCGTTTTGAGCACTAGAACTATTTTGACTCTTCCCGTAAAATTTTAAATGGAAATTTAAACTATTCGGTAACTACGATTATTTAGTTAATGGATATTTATTAAATAATTAATATAGTTGATAGTTAATGGGCCAAGTCTATAAATATCCTTTAGCACTTGACCCATATAATTAAATTAAATTAGTGGGATTTGCCACTTTTAATACCTAATTATTTTTAATTAAAGAAAAAGGGGGAAAACAGAAAAGGGAACTTGCGGCAGCATTACCAACCAAAGGAAGACGAATGCAGGTACAGATTTGAGAAATCTCATATTCTTGTTTATATACAAATCAATGTTTTAGTATGTAAAAGTGTTAGTATTATATTATTGAGTGGAAGACTTTAAATATTACATATGTATTGACTACTGGAACGTGACTTCAAATTTGTAAAACAAAGTAAAATAAAATAATAATAAATTGCATAATAGGTTGGATTGGAAAATTGAGACATGATATAAAGTAGGTAAGGGGTAATGATGGGCCATCATTGGCTAATGATTGGTAAGGTTTATATTATCTCTATTGTTACATAAGTTAGTAACTGCACATAGTATTCATTCCTTTCCATAGGTGGAATTTCAATGTTTTAACTTGGTTCCGTGTTGGATTCTTATGGTAGTACCTTATGATTCAAGTTTTGATATATTGAGATAGCTAATTAAATATTAGATGTATTTTGTTATATGAATATAATTAGGCTTATGATATTGGAGATTTGAGACTTAACCCTAGGCTTGAAATTTAGCAAATATGAGAGTTGATATAATTGGTATCGAGATTAGATACGTGATTGTAAATGTAGACTCTACGACTTATGAGTGATTTTTGGGGTACGAGGTAGAAGTATATCAATATGGTTGTCTACATGCTCATTTACTTACGAATAATGCATATTTGATAGATTGAAAATATTCTAAAGCTTTGTGAAAGGGAAGGACAAATCTTAAGGATTCGCGACACATGTTCAACATTCAAGGTATGTTAAGACTTTCAGACTTCGTTGAATGACATTTTTCTAATTAAAGATTAAAAACGGAATAGACAATGGGTAAGGGCGAAAGATGGGGGTCTCGTACCAATGGTGTGACGGGCATTGGTACGAGTACCGGGGTTATAAAGGGAAAGTTTATTACTATAGAATGCGAATTGTAATTTGAGAATGCCAAAGCATGTGGGCATTAGCTGTTGTATTGTTGACTTGGCTTCTTTGGTGTATTTTGTTTCTTTATTGAACCCGTATATTTGTGATAGTTGAGGTGATTATATATGATACCGATATTTGATTGATTGAGATGCATCATCATCCCCTTTTGTTGAAATCATATTGTACACATGCATTGACATGAGATTGAGTATAAGTTGGGCACGTGGAGATCGTCCGTGCTGGGGATTGTGAGATGTTATGATTATAAGTTGGGCACGTGGAGATCGTCTGTGCTGGGGATTGTTTGATTTTATGATAGTGCGTTGAGATCGTCCGCACAGACACGTGGAGATCGTCCGTGTGGGTATATGGACCTCGCGAGTCCCCCATGGGTCATGAACTCTCGATGTAATTCCAAGGAGTATCATGTATATACGGTTGAGAGAGTACTTGGCATCTGAGGCATATCATTCATGGTGTCGCATTGCATTGCATCTCATTACATCCTCATTTTTGCTGATTATGCGTTTTATTGGTGATTGGACATTACGTGATATTTAATTATCCATATTTGATGATACTTGTTTGATCAGTATAGTGTAGCCTTGTAAAACAATAAAAAGATGATTTTCTTATATGAACTCCCGTCACTACTTCTTCATTGTCGGTCTATGAGATATGCTGGGTACACGTGGTTTCGTACTCATACTACATTTGTTGCACCTTTTTGTGGTGCAGATCCAATATCGAATACGAGCGTCCCTCGTGGAGCTTTCTGAGTTTCGAGCTTGGAGTATCTTGGAGTTATGGTGAGCTGCTTGACTGTTCTGCAGCCCACACCTCCCTCTATGTCTTTAATTATCATTTTATTTTAGTATTTAGATAGGATATTCCTTACGTCTAGGTTTGCCATTTAGTTCCAGACTTGTATCGTAATTTAGAAGCTCTTGTACTTATGACACCAATTCTTGGGTGGTATTTTGTTTTCCGCTTTTCGTATTTATAAAGACTATGGTTGGAGATATTCTACTCGTTGTTGACTTTTCACCTTATTTACTTAGTTAAATTGGTAAAACTAGTGGGTTGGCTTACCTATTGGTTGGGAACATAGGTGCCATCACGACATGTGAATTTTGGGTCGTGACAATTTTACCAATTAAACTGGTAGGAGGAAGGAAGGTTTAGAGAAACAAAAAAGCAGGAGTAAAATGGCTAATTTGCAAGAGCAAAAGTGAAATGAAAAGAGATCGAGAGCAATAACAATGAGCGATTAGGAAAACTTACAACTGGATATTGCCGGTGTAGACCCGAACCAAACACGTGCAATTTTTATTCATCAATTTGCCTTATATTATCTAAACAATAATCTACAGCACTACTGATAGTAACTTCATATCTATATAATAAGCTAATTTGAAAGATTTTGATGAAGATCTATAAGCCTTTATCGAAACAAATCATCGCCATTCAAAGAACTAAATAAACAAGAAAACACATGTTCCTCCCCAGAGAAAGAACTGAGAAACTGAAAAAAAGAGCAAACATGGATATTCAAACAAGTAACTTTTTCATAACTACAAGAGATGATCTTCCAAAAATAACGGACCATAAAGCAAAAATAAAATCAACAAAAGTAAATGGGAAGGATATACAGCACCTAAGAGTTAGAAATATCAATTATATTTAAAAAAGAAAAAGAAAACAAAATCACATACCTAATATTACATAAAAGATAGAGCCTTCACAAGAATTTCGGTTTGCCTTTTTCAAGAGAAAGCTCCAAAATGAAAATCAAAGAGAGAGTATGAATAACTCATGATACCTATCGATTTACATTGAGAGAGGAGTTAGCACACTTACATCAGAGGTCTATCGATTTTAATAGTTAATCACATCTCATTTCCTTTGATATAGCCAAAACATAAATTCATAAAATGTATTCCAACAATATTTGAGATATGAACTGCACACAACCAAACCACAATTGTAAGCTCACGGACACACGGCCATGAAACCAAGGCCCATATCTTCTCAAGGTATAGGAATGACAACAAATATCTATGGAATTGGAAGAGTAGAGGGATAATCCGTTTATCTTTGGGTTATATGGTTCAAAAATTACAATAACAAACATATTCATTGTAATAAAAGAGGCTCTTTTTCTTTTCAGTATGTCTTTTTAGTAGTAGTTCTGCATATCTACTTAATAGTTATTCATTTTACAGTTTCCCCTTCTCTCGAATTATTATTGTTTCTCTGCTTCCAAGTTCATACTAAATCATATATTCAAGAATCAAGAATTAATTGCAATTAGCAGAGTATCAAACTTTTCAACCCGCCATATATCACCTTGGAACCATATGAGAAATTCTCTTACACAACAAAGCCACAACATGAAAGACAATTACTATTCATAGTTATCAAAGATTTTTAAAAATAGAATGAGCTAAGGAAAGAAATTCAAAAGTTAACATTCCATGTAATGCAATTCGGAAGAGGTTTATTTTTCTGTTCAATTAATCGGTGATATAACATTCTAACTCCTAAGGCACACAATATAACACTTTTCAGTACAAAGTGTTATCAAATAACTAAATAGACAACACGTAGCAAGCTGCCATAACAATTTGTTAAAAAGATAAAAGCCTCTTAACCTCAGAAGGTAGGAGATAAGGCTGCATATACACTATCCTCCCCAATCACCGCTCATGAAATTACACTGAATATGTTGTTGTTGTTATATAAGAAGTAATGAAAAATATCAGCTGTAATGGAATATTTTCAAAAAAATTGAAAAGAAAAAACTTATTCTTTCACACAGATACGATACTAAAAAGATGAAACTTTGTGGACTTACTGTGCAGAGCGACTCTCTTGGGCAATAAAAGAGAAAATTTTGATGCTACCTCCTGCAATAGATTTGCTACATAGAGTACAGATAATGGGGTCTGCTTAGCCATTTTAACACGATATTATTGCCACAAGTTAAAGTAGGGCTCATCTTCCAAGAAAACATAAGGAGAGGAAAATTTCATGAGATAATCTGACCAGCTAAGCCAATCAGATCATGCAACCTTTGAATACGATATGGTCCTTCAGCAGGAATAGTCATACCATGAATTTTATCTGCCCAGCCTGCAGAGCTGATAAGAGAACATAAATATTTTCAGGGAGGAGAAATAATTGATGATATACTTTCTTTCCAGTTGAATTTCTCACTTACCAGCATAATAAAGGAGATGTACAACCAGTGTACTCCAATCTTAGCTGCCTTTTCATATGGCTCCCCAGTGCCCCAAGTCTCAAACGTTGCAATTTGATCATTATGTTTCTCAATCAGTTCAGCAAAGTGCAACAATACTTTTGGCCTTTCCTGCAGTTTTGAACCATGGAACAGTTAGTGTAGTACGGTAGCCACATTAGAGAAATGTGTAAGCCACCAAAAAAGGGCAAAGATCAAATGGCACAACTCCTGGAATCCTCCGTGCTTCACTAAAACCCACAGCTGATTTCTCTTCTCTGTTTGATCTCGAGAGAGATTCATTCACTTCCTCGTCTTCTTTTCCTAGAGATAACACTTCATCTTTATTACATCAAATGGATTTCAGATGAACGGGTAACAAAAGGAACACTATCATGCCACTAAAAGCAATAAGGATATCCGGAACAATCATCGACCAACCCTATCTGTATTTCAATAATATTGATGCGACTAATGACCCTGTAATATTCCCAACAGAAGTGTGAGCTTTCTAAATACCCATTATAAGTAACCTCTTCTTTGCAAAACTAATTCCCGATCATTGCAACTACTGAAGGACATCCAGAGGATTGGAATAATCCAACAACCATTTGGATAGTCAGATAGTGCTAGAAACTATGGATGTTTGCCCAATATCCAAGTCCAAAAAGAGTTGTGAATAAATTTGTTCTCAATGTTTCCAATGTAGAAAAAACTATTGAATCCATCTTATAGCCTACGTGCCCTGAGATATTTAGGACCAATCCCATGGGATCGGGATCAACTATCAAGTGCTTGTTTCACGATAGTCGATACTTGTGGTTTTTCAATTAGCATCCCCACAAATTCCAAGTTTTCTTATCACAATTCATCTCTAACTCAGTTGTACTTCAACATAATGATCCCAATAAGAAGATTTTTATAAGCTAAATCAATAGATTGGGGGATCGATTCATACATCATACCGGCAGCCTCGTATTCTTCCGTCTTCTGTGGCGTAGCCAGAATTTCAAAAATATGACACATCAAATTAGGCAAGGTTCAATATCTTTTCTATATATTTATAAATAAATAGTCTCTTTTTTAATGAGAAAACATTTGGTTTGTAAGTTTTCCAATTTTGACAGTTCCAAGTAAAAAAATTGCAAACAATTCCAAGTACATATGCAATGTCTAGAGTCCAATAAAGGCTTCTAAGGAACCAAGCAACCATCATAACAATTGAAATACTACAAGTTCAGATGACCATTAAGTAAATCAAAAGCTAAAATATAAGGTGTTTCTAGCCTGGTCATGCCACTACTACAAAAAACAACTTTTAACGGTTAGAAACACCTTATATTTTGTTGATAAATATGTATTTATTGCAGTGGCTAGAAACACTACAACAAATTTTTTGATTATTTATAGCGGTTGGCTAAGCAATCTCTTGATAAACAATCACGAAATTTGTTGATGATTTTCGACTGTCTAACAATTTCTTAGTTAATCATGATAAGTGTCGGAACACACAGTTCTTTGAACAAGTGAAACATTTCCTTCTCTTTGTTACGATAACAAACTTTTGCAAAGCCACTGCATTCTTTAGTAGAAACTTCAAAGGTTCGAAAAGCTTACAAAACTCTGCTTCAGACCACGCCTTCAATCGTGTCATTAGGTAGCCGACAATCTTAACATTCTTGAGATTGGAAAATAGTGTTTGAAATCCAACACGGCAAATTGATGTTATCTACTTCGATGAAATATCTTAGCTCAAGCTGGCAGGGGATCGTAAAACTCAAATTTGATGTGTATGTTGAGTGACTCTAAAAGAGGCAAGCTTCACAAAAGGCTGGCTATTCCATACATACTACACTTTGTTACAAGCATTTATAGAGTTAGACATTTGCATCTCAATTCTGGAAGCATCACTCCATCAAGTTTCATCATGAACGCGACCTTTGCAAATCATTATCCAATTATTAGCTCGGTTGCATAGCTCAACTTTTGAAGATAGTCCAAAATAAGGTTTCTGATAACTTAGAATGGAGATCTTGAAGTCATAAACTATATCTATATGTATAATTGACTGAGCATAAAAGAAAAATCTCAATTTTTGTAGGAAACTTTCACGACCTCCACACAACAAGTACAAGTGTATATTATGTAGTATTAGATAAGTTGCTTGTAAAGTTTTAAGATATTATAAGGTCAAGATCTAACATTAAGTATTTAGAGTTCTTTACCCATATAAAAATCATTTATCACCTCTATGCAACCATAAGAAACGTAAAAGAGAAAAAAAAGGAGTTAGCATAAGAATATCGTACCAATATCTTAATACATGAATCATTGATGTTCAATTAAGGAAAACTAATCACCCTGGTGATAATATACTTATATGCTATTATTAGGTTCTTAAAAGAACAGTAAGATTTATTATATTTGGAAAATATGAAAAGAATTGAAAGATTTATTGAGTTGATTGACCTTACCTTTTGCCTCTTAGGGTTTTTTTCCCCTTTAAATCTTCAATTCAATCCTTTGATACTCTTGTGCGGAATTTTGAAGTTGAGAGTAGAAAAGGAATACTAGAGAAATTGGGATTTGGGAGTGGTGGAAGTAGGGCTGGCAAGGGGACGGGGACGGGGATGCCGGGACGGGACATAGGGGGATGGGATACTTCACCTTTCCCCTTGTAGGAGGTACAGGGGGAGAGGAGTTGACTATCTTCCTCAGTTGGAGGTATAGTTTGTGTTGGAGCTTCCGTCGCCGGACTGGTAGGTGTTTCATCTAATTCATCTTCTTCCAAATCAACTTGTACTTCATCATCTAAATTTTCATCAACATTAGGATTATTAAAACGTCATTCTAAAAATTCATGATCAATTTCAACATCTGTATCTATATTATATTGAGGAATGAAAGAAGTATCATCAACAAAAGTAGAATCATTTGTATTAATTCTAACTCTAGGCATTGATTTAGAAGAAGAACCACCACATTTACTTTTTTTTTTTCCTTACTACTTTTTTAGGAAAATTAAATAAATTGGAAACAACGGTTGCTATTTTTTCCTTACCGGTATTTTTTTTTTATTAGAACTCATATTTAATAAAATGTAAAATGTAATATATAAATAATAATAACACAAAAACTAATTGCGAAAAAAATGTATAAATAAAGAAATGGAACGAATGTACCAAACGTCTGCGTTAATAGCAGACAGTTATAACCAATTCTTGAAGCTTGCTCCGACCAAATGTCTTGTCGTAAGTTGTAAGTTGTAGCTTCAATACTTGATAGCAACAATATAAAATCCAAAAATTGAATTATAAATATTATGATATTAATTGAAATATAAATATTATGATATAAATTTAGAATTGAGAATTGAGAATTGAGAATTAAGTGGAATCAAGAATCAAGATTCAAGAATGAGAGAATATAAAATATAGAATTGAGAGAGTAGATAATTTGTGAGAAATAAAAGAAGGATAAAGGGGTATTTATAATATAAAGAGTGGACTAAAGTGTATTTTATGTGACTTAAGGGTTAAAATAAAGGATTAAAGAGTAAGGGTGGTAGGGGGGTGTTTGGGACTCCCAAAAATCAGATATATCCGTTGGGGGGGCCCACTAGCCGTTGCCCCAACGGTCCCCAACGTATAAATTGCAAAGTTTTTTTTTTTAGAAAAACAAATATTGGCCCGCGTGACCGGTTGGTTCGACCGGAACGAACTGGGCTGGGTCAACCGGGACCAAATCATGAACCGTCCCCCTACCCGTCCCCCTATCCCCCTATCCCCATTCGCCACGTGGGACCGGGACCGGCGAGACGGGTCTCGAGCCGGTACAGGGCCGGGCCGGGCCGTCCCGGTCCCCTTGCCAGGCCTAGGTGGAAGGCCAAAGGAGTGACGAAGAATAATCAAGAACCGAAAAGAACATAGGTAAAAGACAAAACTACCCTCACTTTTGATTTAAATATCAAAATTAGAAATCCGTCCAACTTTAATTGCACAATGTACAATAAAATTAAGTTGCGGTCGTCCTAACCTTTCATGCTTCTTGGAGTTGTAGGTGACATCTTGATCAATCGAATCTTTGTTCCAGTGCAATTCCTGTTAACTATACATTATAAGAATATAAAAATCAACTAATAAAGGTTCCCAAAAAGATAAATTGAATCTTTAAAACCAAGCATGTTTACATTTTACACAGGGTTGCAGACCCACAAATAAAAATGGAACAAGATGGATATATTTGCACACACATATGTAAAAGAGTTGTAGGTTATTATCATCAATAGTTAAGCAACCAACTTTAGCATACAAATTGATAGTAAAGACGGATTTGAGCACAAAAGAGACAAAGAGGTTTAAGGAAGATGGATACCCAGGTTGAGCTTGAAGAAGATTTGGGTAGGACCCATTGAGCGACCTATGACCCGTAGGTCTCTTCTGTGCAACTCATGGTCAAAAATTCCCTCAAGTCCATTCTCCTTTCTACAAGCCCTGGGATACAAACCATAGGACTTTGTACGGTTTGTAGTCTCAATCGTAGATCCAAGGTTCATCAAATGTATTAATTTTACATTTAGTTTAAGCCAACACATGTTACTGTGATAGCATGATGAGAGTATGTGATGCAATAAGTTTAAGCCAACACATGTTACCGTGACAGCATGATGAGAGTCTCCACATAAAGAAATAAAATGAATATCATAACCTAAGAAGCAACTAAAAGGTAGCTCACATAAATCATGAAATTGTTAAAGCATAAGGTCAACGGATAAAGTGAGACCATACATACTCGCTAGCAAGGCATTGTTTAACTTTAATGTTAAATTCAAGCAATGGTCTTAAGAAAATGGGAAAATGTTCCTCCAGCACGAAAAAGAAATCTCACAGAGCAGTAACCAGTGATCACATAATGATGGAAAGAAAATCAAAGAATATTTACTACAGTTCGATAAAGAATTAAATCATTTCAATGGAAGCAAAGAAAATAAAAAGGAAAGAAAATATTCTTTGCGACAAAACTAGACGTAGTGAAAGTGATAGAAGTAGATTCACTAATTACAATGAAACATATAGTGCTCAGTGTTATCGCCAGAAGCTGAGAAGCACTATGTCAGTTTTGGTACGAAAAAATAACCACCACCAAAGATAAGTAATAAAAAGTCTTACTTGGTCACTAGGTCAGTGAGCCCTTTATAGGTAACATTTCTGGGCTTACTCACAGCATCCATTACAACCTAAAATGAAAATGAGAAAAATGAGAAGCAAAGTAATAGATTGGGAGCCAAAGAGATTATTTAAATTCTAGATGCAGAAGGGAGATATAAAAGTAGTGAAAAAGGAAACTGATGATCTCTAACTTGTCCATAGAAAGAAAAATAAGACATTGATATTCCATGACCATAGTCAGCACTAAAATCTCAATGTACAAGAAGAGAAAATAGAGGATACCTCAGAAAACACAAGGAATATGATGATTGAGGCCAAAATAAAATGTAAATAGAAAAGTAAGCAAAAAGAAGATAAGAGAAAATTGGGTCAGAGATTTTGAAAAAAAAATTTAATAAATTCACGGGAAAGCTATCAAGAACAAGAGGAAATCTAAAGATACATAATGAGTACGAACTTACTAAGTATTCAATAAGATATTTTGATAACTGCTAATATATGAAAAACACCTATGTATATATTTCTATACATGTTTTTTTTGTTCTCATTGGTTACTAAGCTTACCAATTATCAACCTCATCCTAGCCTCCCACCCCTCAAGCAGGTCTTTCCCTTTCCTGGCAATCAAATTAGTGAAAGGTAATGATAATACAATGTGAGGCGAATCTTGAAAATATCACACACTTCGATGTAGAGTAATGGGTTGTATATCTCCATTCACTTTTACTTGTTCAAAGAATTAAAATTACATTTTCACTTTTACTTGACATTTTTAGCATATCAGCGGAAGAGCTTTTTCTTTCTATGTTTTACCCTCAACATTAATCCCTTATTTCTCAAATTATTTCTTAAGACACAAGACTAATTAATATCATATTAATCATTTTTCTTAAGAGGCGTGCAAAGTTCAAAGTGGACAAGTATAAGTGAACGGAGGGAGTATTTATCTTTCTCCGGCGTCCAAACTCCTCAATGAAGCTTAACATCATATTCTTAAGCATCCAACTTATCATCTAGGTAACCAACTCCTTGTCTCTAATAGCTAACAGAACAAAGGGTATCCTAATTCAATAAATAATCCATTGTAAACAAGAACTCAAAATTCAATCTTTAAGCAGAAAATTGCTAAGAACATAGAAATAAAACCAGACTAAGAAAGGGTGACAAACCTGAGCACTAGTCTTGGCTGCAGCTTCAACCACTTGGAGTAGCTACTGGAGGGGATACTTCCGGTTGAATCAGCAGCAAACTTTGAGTACTTTTTCTTGATACCCACCACCGATAAAGCAGTCTTGGTGCAAAATCCTCCACTGGTGAACAAACTTGTACAAAATCCATGTTGAAAAAGTTGTGAATTTGTGCTACAACTCTTGGAAAATGCAGGGAGACGAATTCTGGGTAACTGACAAATTCTCAAAGAATAAATTGTGTAGGAAAGAAGATATCTTCCCATTTTCACACACACTGGTTCTTGGATTTTTGGTCTTTCTTTTTTCCTCAAAAATTGATTGTAATTTCAAGAATATGAACTTCCATGATATTTTACTTTGGTCCCTTCATCATGAAAATTGACACGTAACATCTTTGTTTTTGATATTATAATTGTGAGAAAAACAATCCAATGGCCGTGGGCATAAATCATAATATAGGTAAATTAGAATTTGAATTTTTGAAACAAAAAAAATGTGTCCAATTTATGACTTCGAATTTCGAATATCCAAAAATATGGAATTTGTATATATTATAGGCATAATAATACATAAAGGCAAGGGTTTCTCTAGCTTTTGGTATAGGGGGGCCCAAGTGGGAGGCTCGCATGACGGGCTAAATATGTTTTTTAATTTGCCTCATTTCACATTTATGTTCTTCAACTTTCAGGGTGAACAAGTAGATACTTAAACTTGTATAAAGTTGAACAAATAGACAACACACGTCTTATGTGGCATCTTGCATGGCAATTTATGTCCTACGGGGTGTCCTATGTGTACTATGTCACATAGGACTCATGTGTCTGTTTGTTCAACTTTATACAAGTTTAACAAGTAGACACATGAGTTCTGTATGACATAATACACGTAGGACACCATGTAGGACTCAAATTACCATGTAGGATGTCATGTAAGATGTATGTGTCTATTTGCTTAACTTTATACAAGCTTAATTGTCTACTTGTGCACGCCCAAAGTTGGAGGACATAAATGTGGGCAGAGGCCAAGTTAAAGAATATATTTATAAATTATGCCTTGAAAATAATGCTCTTTATCATGTTGGTAACTGCAGTAGGAAATTTAAATTCTCTAAATAAAACAATAAGGAAAGGTGAAGACATTCTATCATATACCTTTACCATATCAAGTTTCAAAACCAAATTATGTCCTTAATTCTTACTTTTGGTATTCTGGACAATCTCCTGAGCTAGCTAGGCTTTTTCTGTAATAAATCTACCCTTCAAGAAACCACTTTGATTCTCCGGAACATAAGAGGTAGCATAGGGTTGACCCTTTCAGAAATGAGCTTAGTAATAATCTTGCTGAAAAAATTACTCAGATGGATGGAACTGAAATCTATGAAATTAGCTAGACATTCCATCTTTATAATCAAAATAAATAAGATGTGAGAAAATGATTTGGTTAGTTTTCCTTTAAGAAAGAAAAACGGTTCCATAGAATTTGCTTATTCAGGAAGTTGACTTGTTTGCCAACGTTTTAATCAAATGATTTCACATGGGATCTAGTCAAATCTAAATATTGCATTGGCCCCTGACCTTGTTAATTCAATCAATTCATCAATCGGAAGCATTAGTATTGCCGATAAGGAGGAGCTTGACATAAAGCTTAGGCTTTAGCTCTTAGTTAACTACAATTTGTCGTTTAACTTTGTTGTCGCCTTATGTTTATTGCAACATTTGTCTTTTGCTTAAGTTTATGTTTTCATTCCATTTTATATCTTTACAATGGTCTAATTAGAAAATAAATTCAACTAGGAAACATAGAAAATAAAAAGATAAAAAAATATTATTCTTTGTGCAAAAATTAGACATAGTGATAATGATAAAAGTAGATTCACTAATTAATGTAAATCATAAAGGTTGGATCGGACTCAGTATTATCACCAAAAAATAATAAATAAAGTAAGTAATAGATTAGGAAGACCTCCTACTTGCCCATATAAAAAGAGTATAAAATTGATGTTGCTCCCAAATGCACACGCAAGTGTACGTGGTCGCAGAAGTAATAAGTGTCTCTTTTAGAGCCGGTTTATCGTACCCAAGGGACTTATGATCAATGTATATCAATTCTTTTAACTCTACAACTTAAAGAATGTATTATCAATATTGGATGGTTTTGGTTACTACTAATGAAAATAATTTAACTATTAAACTAACTAAAAAGGACAACTGTAATTTCGATATTTTAATCAAGGGACAATTCCAGGGCTGCAGCATGCTTTGGATTCCATGTATCACATCTCATGCTATGAATTAATTATGTTTATCAAATACTGATTTACATGGTTGATTTTATGATAATGGCCTCCCGACCTCAAATCTCCTACCCCAATTAGCAGTCTAACTACATCGTTGAACGGGGATAGACAGTCCTAAATGGTGAGCATCTATATTTCATCCTGTTTCGTAACCAAGCTTAGTGTTCGTCCGGGCGTCACTCCTAAACACAAATCTAAACAAGTGATATGCAAGTTAGATCAAGTTTTTCATATTCTTTGGTCTATCTACCTTATCGTCTCCCAAGTCCAAGAATAGACAATAGATTTATTTCTATGGTGATCAAGCATGAAATCCTAAAACAAGAATACAAAAGTAATTTGGAAGATAACCAACAATTAATTCAAAAGCAATTTGATGTTCAACAATAACCCGTAGCTACAGCCCCAGAACAAGGGCGTTTAGCCACTTATAATATTCATACACTCAAAAATAATAAGTTTCATAGAATTCAAACCTAAAGGAGAAGTAGAGAATTGAAACCTAAGATGAATTTGAATCCCTTACTCTTGCACACCCAAGAAATTGCTAACCCCTAACAAAATAACCCTAGGGTCCTATATATAGAGTCCCCCAAATAATTTTCCTAATTTAGACCAAAATATGAGTCCTAATTGAACCAATTTTCGTTGGGGAAGTCGGGTATATGCTGGCGTGGGGCGCCAGAATCGCGCCTGGAAGTTTTCTCTAAAGTTCTGGGCTTGGCGTGGCACGCTGCCAGTACGCCAAGGCTCCTGCCTCTGAAGTTTTGAGCCTGGCGTGGCACACTGCCTGTATGCCAAGGCTACTAGGCCCCATTTCTTCTCTTCTTTCCATCAACATTTGCTTCCTTGCCTTGTACTCATGCTTCCCTCTTTGCGCTTTCTTCCATAAACTCTATTTTTCTTCAAGAACTCCTGCATAATCTAATCATATGTTTTAGTGCACAATCATTGCAAGTTATTCAAAACACAACGCATAGCTTAAAGATTATTCTTAAACACAAGACTAATGTGGGCAATATTTGACAAACCGGCACATAAATATGCCTAAGATCACCACCCCACACTTAAACTTTTGTTCGTCCTCGAACAAACTTTTCACTATCACCTTTTCATCACTACCTTCAAACTCATCTACCGCGCCCAAAATCAACCAAATATTTTTAATCTTGCTTTTGTAGTACACACTTTATGCAATATCCAACATTTTAAACTATTTATAGTAGCACCCCTATCAACAACACATAACCTCGATGAATGACTCTTTTTTTCCCATACTTTCGGGCTAATGCAATCATACAACAAACACACCAAATAACACCCAAACATGCATCATGTATGCCCTCACCAATTTTTGGTATAGCCTCCACTTCTACAAACATTATGATCGCACATTTATTGCAATACGAGGCCTTTTTTTCGAAATTTTTCACTCACTCTCCAAAAGAAGTTCACACATATCACAACATGCCATAAGTTTGCCCTTAGTGTACTTTAACTTTCACAAAGTATTACACAAGGAATCAAGAGGACTTTCGTTTGGTTGTAATGTCGGCTTAAGGTACGGGAGGGAATATTTAGGGTTTCATTAGTGACTACGCCTCCCTAATGCACATGTTTCCATTTTCGGGCATACAACTTCTCTTACCTCTTCTTTTCTTTTTGGTGCACACCTCCCAAATATACTTCATGTTTCAACACTTTCATGCTTCGCCCTTTTGTTCATTTAAGCACTTGTTTATTTATAATTCCTTTTTTTTTCTTCTTTTTTCACACTATGTTCTTCTCTTTTTTTTCGAGTGCCTATTCGTTATGAGATCATGGGCCAATTCACCTCTTTTCTTTAACTTCACCACACCAACAAGCATTTTCACCCTCATTCACTTCTACCATTACTCCCATAATCACTTCACAACATAGTGCATTAAGGATCAACTATTGGAATCAAAGAAGTCAGGGTATCAATAAAAGGGATTCGACTCACTATGTAGTTCAATAAAAAAATTTTGGCTAAAAAGGCTCAATGGGGCTAAACTAGGGATAATTCATTTGGAGGCACACAAAAGAGTCAGAATTGGCTATTCAAAGAATTACCTCAATCACATTCCTTAAGTCCTACACGTTACTCATTTAAGCACACACGGGGTAAATTCTAGCTATCAGTCAATGCATCAACTAATCAATCACTTACCACACATGGCATCACAACACAAGTAAGGATACAATCACTTTTTTTAGCATGCTCATATATATATAAATCACATTACGGTGTTTCCACACAATTAAGCCCAATTTTATTAATTTAGAGTCAAAACAAAGAGCTTATGGCTGTTTCAAGGTTGCCAAGTTCTTTCAAGTTGCATATAAGTGAGACTACCCATAAAGTCTGGCTAACTTTTAAGACAAGTTTTCAAAGTACCAAAAGGTCGGTTTCTCAAACTACTACTTCTAGTGACTAATTTTCCCTTAAGGTGGTCGCCATCCATCCATTATCGAGAAAGTCACTTCTACGACTCTACGACTCAATCATACTAAAAATAAAAATAATAATCCTAGTCGATTCAAAGAGACTATCCTCAGGAAAAGTACCAAAAACAAAAGTCGAGGAACCCACCTAAAAATACAAAAAGACTCGATAAAGCAGTAAATTATTTATAATGAATTTCATCTCCCACCTCACACTTAAAGATAGCACTGTCCCCAGTGCACAATAAACACAAAGTATAGAGTTAAAAAAAAGAAAAAAAACTCCCTTAGGCCTCTAGTCCCCGTCGTCGTCATCAACACGACCATCCGCCACAGGTGTGGCACCATCAACAACCATCAAACCAATGTCTGCCTCCTCCTCCTCATCATTATCCTCAAGCTCCTCATCAATAGTGGCCTCGTCGTCATCAATCGACTCTTGAAAAGCCAGGCTCAATTTGCACATGTGCATTGCACTATCTGTCAATGGATAGCGCTCGGTCAATGTCTCCATCTCCTCATCTGTGACTGTGCGCCCACCAATACGAAGCTGCAGCTCCGCCATGCCAAACATCTGCCCCATCCAACTCTCATCTCTCGCCTGTCGATCAGCCGTAGATAAAAACCGGCCTGTGAGACACATCATGCGCTTTCGTGCGAGTGACATCCACAAGGTAGCATATGAGGTATGGGGCTCTCACTTGGTCTAAGTCATGCACCTCTTCCTCAATGCCCTTCACTCGCAGAAAACGAGTCATCAAACTACCATAGCAGAAACGCCACAACTTGTTGTTTCTAAACTTCATCATGTTCTGCCTCAATACAGAACCCACATTGATAGGCATCCCCTTCATCATCATGTAAATGAGGACCACCCGGTCGCGAGTCACTTCTGTTGTGTGCTTACACGGCAACAACACACTACACACAATTTTTAGCCAGACCCTCGCCTCTATATTAAGATATGAATAATGGAGGTAGGCACGTCGACCCGTATCTTTGCTTCACTCCCACCTAGTTGTGGAGTTAACCCTACACAAAGTATGTCTAATATCCCTATATGGAGGGGTCTCTTTCAACCGATTATATTCAGAAGCATCGCAGTGGAGCGTGCCCAAAAATGCATTAAGCACTCTAGAAGTAAAACTAACCGTCTGACCCCTGATGTTACGATCCAAAGTACCCACTAGGTGTCACATGGCGTATAGGACCCAGAGAGGCCCCAGACAAGATACTTAGCATACATATACATAAGGTAAAGACAAAAATGAGGAAAAAGATAGACAACCTCATAAAAGTAAAGCGTTTACAAGCGAAAGTCTTGACTATGTCTCAAAACTAATACAATAGAATGATCGGGACGTAACCCGTACATCATATACAAGCCTGAAACTGAAAGTAAAGAAAAATAATAAAGTCTCTTAGTCCCCGAAGAATGAAGACTCACCAAGGCTGATAGCTCGAACTCTGGAAACAACTAATCACGAGAGTGTGAAGGATGACTGTCTGACCCTACATTATAAAAGAATGTAGGCACAAGTATGCTTAGTACATGGAATGTACTAAGTATGAAGCAAATGCATATAATCACATAAATCATGCCAATGAGATGCTTTCATATAGGAAATCATGCTAATGAGATATCATCATGAACATGCAACGACCAAACTAAATCATGTGACATAAGGGTTAGAAACTCAATGCGTAAACATGGTCAATACAAGCTAGTCATATCATAAGTGTTGTCTCATGAGATACTTCTAGTACCCTAGTTCATTATTATGGGATCTTTATGTTTAACCGACATAGATCATGTGAGCTATAACATGGAATCCAGTGTCTGCCCCACACCAAAAAGGGGAGTGATGTCTACCCCACACTACTAGAAGGGGTGTCCTACTTGCCAAAGTAAGGACCATAAATCTGTAGCTTATGTGGATCCACTAGCTATGTGTCTATCTGAGACAAAAACCTACGAGGCACGTAGTTCTGGGACTTGGGGATTACTACTAAAGGTCCACGGATACTAAACGGAAACCTTCATCCCAAAAGCCCACTCTGTGCTAAGTAAAATCCCAAGGAATAGTCAATTAAGCTTATTTATATTTTAACCAAGGAAGAGGTACATCTAGGGTTACCAAATCCAAGCTAAGATCATATCAAGACGTTTCAACTACCATGGGCTTGCCCCAAGCTTTCGTCATCAGAATAGCTCCTGATCGATTCATAGGTGAGGAAGTTTTTCAACCATATGAACCCTAATTTATGTGAGAAAACCTTTCACATTCATATTCTTAGCTTATTGTGAAGAAAACCTGTTCACAACTTATGGATGCCATCATCTATATGCATCCTAGCAATTATAAGCATAATTCTCATGAAACATGCATCTCTTATGCAAGCTATCCATATACATGCATCTCTTATGTAAGCTATTCATATACATGCATCTCTTATGAAAGCTATTCATATACATGCATCTCTTATGCAAGCTATTCATATGTTCATAAATCATGATCTAGTATGGGTACATGTCAATTCATATTAAAATCATGCAATAAACTAGAATCATGCATATTTTCATCAATTTCATAAGTGCATAAATGCATGGATCATACTTCATCATGAATTCATAGCTAGGAATCATGGCTCATGCATGGGTTCATACAATTTCTACTCAAATCATATAAATCATGCTAGATCGTGCACTAAATTACTTTATCACGTTAGATCATGCACTACGAATCATAAAATCAACAACTGGAATCATAATTGAAGAACCCATAAGAATTGATCAAAAACCCTAACTCAATTTGGAGAAATTGAACCTTGAAAATTGAAGAAAACTAGGGACCCAATGGAGGAAAGGACTCCAATGGTGAATGCTAACATACCTCAACAAAGCCCACAAAAAATTGCTAAAATTCGATGACCTTCAATGGAGGATCCTAGCTCTTCTTCTTCCTTGAGAATGGAGAGAACTTTCTAGAGAGAGAATTATTTGGGAAATTGGGAATGTAATTAATGAAGGAAAATTTGGGAAGAAAGACTTATATAGTGGGTCAATTTAGGGGCAAAGTTGTAATTAAAAAGACTTGAAAGAATTGGGAAAAGACATAAAAACCCTTGAAAAATAACTGCCGGATGAAGTCTACAGTTCCAACCTACGGTTCTTATGAATTCCTACGGACCGTCCTGTGGGACCGTAGAAAACTTCAGAAACCCAAAAATTCAAGACACTTTCTACGACTTCGATCTACGGCCCGTAGGCCATTCTACGGTCTGTAGGTCCAACCCGTAGAACCCAACTGACCCTTAGAAATTTGACTAAGCCTGGAACACTTTGATGGGACCTCTCTATGGTCCGTCCTGTTAGCCCGTAGACTCGACTTCAGAGACTTGATTTGCAAAATATTTTACCCTCTTTCTACTGATGCATTCTACGGTCCGTTAACTGGTCTACGACCCGCAGATTGCGTCCGTAGAAAGTGACTCTGGCCAAAAACTGAAAAATTTTCTCTTTCGAAAACTGAGGTGTTACAATATCTCCCCCTTGGGAACATTCATCCCCGAATGGAACTCAGCTAGCAACAACAAGAATAGGGGAAACAACAATTCTATGATTCCAATCATGAATGCAACTGCATAATGCACATATCCGAGGAGGAAGATCAACTCCAAGCTAAATCATGCTTCATCAGAAAATGTCAAGCCATAAATACTTAATGAATGCATGCATAAGGAAACATCAGAATTACTAAGACGCTTGCATCCTAGAAATAAACCATGAGGAGCTAAATACCTCAAGCTAGGAAAGATATGAGGATAACGGGGCATCATATCGACCTCGGCCTCCCACGTAGCACCCTCAACTAATTGATTCCTCCACAATACCTTAATGGAAGCAACTTCTTTGTTTCTTAACTTCCGGACTTGTCGGTCTAGAATCTCAACGGGAACCTCTTCATAAGATAAACTCTCTTTGATGCCAAGACTTTCCAAAGGCACTATGGATGCCGAATCTCTAACACACTTCTTCCATCGGCACTTGCTTCTTTTCCTTGTACTCATGCTTCCCTCTTCGCGCTTTCTTCTATAAACTCTATTTTTCTTCAAGAACTCCTCCATAATCTAATCATATGTTTTTGTGCACAATCATTGCAAGTTACTCAAAACACAACATATAGATTAAAGATTATTCTTAAACACAAGACTAATGTGGGCAATATTTGACAAACCTGCATATAAATATGCCTAAGATCAATTGATATTCAATGATCATATATAGTCAGCAGTATAATCACAGTGTACAAGAAGAGAAGATAAAGGATACCTCAAAAAGCAAAAGAAAATTGAAACAAAGATCTCTTTAAAAGGAGAAAAGATCATTGATCTCATGGAAAACCTATCAAGAACTAGAGAAAGTCTAAAGAGGTGTAACGAGTACACAACTTGTTATTAATTAGGCATAATACATAAATATAGTTTTTAACTTGTTTCAGCTGGCATCTATGTCCTCCAACTTTGGGTGTGCACAAGCAGATACTTTAAACTAGTATAAGATTGAACAAATAGACACATGCGTCCTACGTGGTATAATACACTTAGGACGCTACGTAGGATACAAAATTGCCAGGTCAAATGTCATGCAGGATAAATAGTTTTTAAATGTTCCCTCTTAAATTTAAATGTTCCCTTACAAACAAAAACAAAAACTATTCAGGTCTTTGATATCGTAGAAATATTTCTTTGCAAAATATTTTCCTGAAATATATTTTTTAGTGTTTGGTGGAAGAGTGGAAAAATAATTTTCTATATTATAATTAAATTTAATTTTAGTTCTTGTTTGACTGAATTAATGAATTCATATTTCACGTGACAATAGAAAACGTAAGAAATTCAAATAAAAAAAGTTTGATTTGATTGTTTTTTGTTTTGTATGTTTAAACGAATTTCATTTAGTTTTTTTTTTCTAGTGAAAATCAAGTTGAAAGAATAGTAACCACCCCTAATCCCTTAATAGAAATAAATGATATTTTTTAGACAAGTAACAATTTTTTTATGCAACTTATAAGAATAACTACTCACAAGTAAAAAAATATGACACAAAATTCAATTTAAACTTTTTAGATTTTTTCTACATGCATTTGCTCATGTGCTTATCTAGAATTGATTGTTCTAGGATTCTGTTTGAATTCGTGCTGATTTTCAGAAATAAATATGAAAGTTAGTAAAATTAAATACTTTTTTCCTTTATTAAAAAAGGAAAAAGATAGATAATGATATATTCATTATCTTGATGTACATATTCTAACAAACTCATCTTTCTTTCAGGAAAACAAAAAACAATAATCAATGCGAAGAAGTAAGAAATCTTATTTGAGATCCTGATATTTTGGTTGAGTTTAATAAACAAAAGAGAGAAAAAGAAGAGGAAGCGGGAAAACTATTACATTTGGGATTTAAAAAATCTAAAACAAGTCAAAACCGAGTTGGTTTATATGAAATATCAAAAATTACCTATTATCTGTAATTAATACATTTAACTGGTTGCCTTATTGTAATCATTTTATCATAAACTCTGCTCCTATAAATTCCAATGGGCTTTTCTTCAATTCCTCACTAAGTCATTTCTTAAATTCTTCAAAAAAAAACTTTTTAAGAAAAATGCAATAAAAACCACCAACAAGCGGAATGGCTCACCAAAGCATCATACCAAATCCTAAAGGACTTTGGTGCTACAGGTGTAGGACTTGTTGCGATGTGTTCACTTCGAGCCAAGGGCTCGTCAGACACCAACATAAGCACAAATCTAAGGGCACTTGGATAAGAGGTGCTCCTCATGAGAAGTTTTTCTATCCATCTGCTGAACTCCCCAACCTCTATCGTTAGTTGGGTACACGAAAGTCAACCTCAACAGTATTACCCGGCCAAGGATGCTTTTACCGTCCTCGTCTGAGGAATCCAGTGGTGTACGGGCCTCAAAGACTGTCTGGACGCCCACGAGCGATTTTGTACCAACCGCAGCAAGCCATGGTGCTTCAAGTGCCTCATGTTGATGCACCTATACCTATCGCTCCTCCCCTTATTCAAGATCAGAACTTGTTTGCCAACCGTCCTTATCAATTGGTCGGGAACACCATTGTTGATGATCAGGAGGAGCTTGACTTAGAGCTCAGGCTTTGGATCTTAAGCAGCTTTTGTTTGTTGTTTTGTTTTATTATCGTGTTATATTTGTTGTTTTGCTTTGTTGTCGTGTTATGTTTGTTGTTTTGTTTTGTTGTCGTCTTATGTTTGTTGAAACATTTGTCTTTTGTTTAAGTTTATGTTTTGATTTCATTTTATGTCTTTACTATGGCCTAATAAGAAATTAAATTTCACCTCAATGGAATCATATAAAATAAAAGGATAAGAAAATATTATTCTTTGTGAAAAAAACTAGATAGAGAGATAATGATAGAAGTAGATTTACTAATTACTGTGAATCATAAAGGCTGAATTGGACTCATTGTTGTCACCAAAAACTGATAAATAAAGTAAGTAACTGGTTAAGATTATATCTTACTTGTCCATAGAAAGAATAAAAATTCGATATTCAATGACCATATATAGTCAATACTATAATCACAATGTATAAGAAGAGAAGATAGCAGATGCCTCACAAAGCATAAGAAATATAACGATTGTGGACAAGAGAAAAGGTAAATAGAAAAGGGAGAAAAAGAAGGTAAAATAAAATGGGAATAGAGATATCTTTATCTGAAAAAAGATCAATAACTACATAAAGAGATATTTTGATATCTGTCAAGAACCAGAGGAATTCTAAGGAGACGTAACAAGTACACAACTTGCTATTAATTAAATAAATATTTTGATAATTGCTCATATATGAAAAACACATATGTTCTTTCTTCTCATTATTGATTACATACTAAACTCATCAATTACCATCCTCATCCTAATTAAAACCCATGCCCCAAGTAGGTCTTTTCCTTTCCTGACAATCAAATTAGTCATGAAAGGTAACTATGATAATACAAGTTATGGTGAATGGTGAAAATATGACACACACACATCAATATAGAGTAATGAATTGAGTTTGCAACAATCTTACAATTTTCACACTCACTGTTATGCGTGCTTGATATTTAGCTAAAAGTGGATATTTCTAGTACATTATCACCTCATATATCTTGATCATAATTGTATTGTCACATCGTTATCCCATACGTTTTGAGATTATTCTGAGTTTTATATGTGTAGGAAGTTTGTTGGATGCACACAATAAAAAATAGGTGATGTTGATTTGATTTGAAGTAAAGGAATGATGATTGGATCAAGGCCAAAAACACTCAATATCCTCACCTCATGAGACAACCAAGCGAGCCTAGAAGCAAGAGATAATTTAGAGCTCACTTGTGATCCTCATGAATCGAGTGTCAGATGAGCCAAGAAAATTATCCTAGCGAGTTTGGATTAGGTTATTTGATTCCCTACACATCTAGGTCCTATAAATACCCTAGTAAATGACTTCTAAAAAGGGCCGTTAGATACTTGGAGGCAAGAACACGCTTGGAGATAAGAGATAGATTCACCTCACATTTTTTCCTCTTTCTTCTTAATTTCTATTATCATGAGTTCTATTATTGAATTTCTTCATACTGTTCTAAGTAGCTAAATTTATATCTAGAGTGTATGATGGAACCTTTTGAAATATGACTTACATTATGTTTAGTATAAATTAGCCATTATTTTTCTCTAGTTGTTCAACAATGTGGTTAACTCTATTAGTTGATGAGCTCTTAATTGATTGTGCCTGTTTATTATGTATTCTTGAGAAAAAGGGAGTATTTAGGTGGTTGTTGAATAACATCTCTATCCAAGTCTGTAGTCTTATGTTATAGCCTAATTAATCTTTGAGTGGAGAATATTAGCGTGGGCAAGTATTCTTACTTGGAAAGTATGTCTATTATGGCTAAAAAAGATCCTATTTATAACCACATTTTGGGGTGTATGTCATCCCTGAACCTACATCCTGAATGTGGTCGGTACTCGAAAACCATTGCTGGTCCCCAAGAAAATTCTTGGCATGGCTGACTACTTAGTGAAAGACTAACTCAAGCATACATAAGATTAAAATTGAAGAAAAGCATTTAAAACAATTTACGGAATCTTAAAGCTGTCTGAAAATATTAGATATAAATGATAAAATTTTAGCAAAATATCTGAAACTGAATACTGAAAGACTCTCTAAATCTGCCTATCTATGAAGCATCTACTGTTTAAAGATAGGTGTTGAGACGAGACCCACAACAACTTTAATCAAACTACTAAAGCAATAAAAAACTGGAGTCCTCCGAAAAGCAAGGAGGCCTCACCAAAAGCTGACGAGTAGTGATGTGATCTCAACGAAGCGCATATTGATGATACTAAATACCTGTATCTATATCATGAGATGATGCAACATCGAATGACATTAGTACATGGAATGTACGGTATGTAATAAAGTTGAATGAAACAGATAATTGAGCTAAAGGACTGAAGTAACTCAACTGAAGTAAATCATTCACATGAAGATACAATGATAGCAAATACTAAAATATAAACTCTTTACTTTATAGGGAGTTTCTCTAACCGACAACCATCACTATGAGCCTCGTGATGATACAACGTCTTACCCACATTGCCAGAGCCACCCTATACCTTGTTGGAGTGTAGAATGCAACTTTATCTTATGGATCCACTAAAAGCCTTCTTGAGGTAGGTAATGTCACGACCCAAAGTATACTCTAGGCGTGACATGGCATAATGGACCCCGAGAGGCCCCACACAAGCCACTTAACATACATCATACAAGATAATAGAATTTAAAGAGTTCAAAAGGAAGCATTTCGTACAAACGAGTTTGACAAAAGCGGAAGTCTAACATAAGTCTCAAAGCAATCTAATACATCATAAGGAAAGTGATTGGGACGTAACCCATACATCACATACAAAGTTCGAAATGAAAAACATGAAACTATAAAGTCTCTTGGTCCTCGGATCATGAGGAATCACCAATCAATTGAAGCACCCGATAGATGTCTAGCCACAATTGTATGAGGTAGGAACGTCGGACCCTACATTCACGAGATAATGTAGGCACAAGTATGCATTAGTACATGGAATGTCCTAAGTATGAGGCATTATGCATAAACATGAACATGATAGTAAAAATGACTTAAATCGAATAGGCATAATCATAATGAGACATTTAAAAGCTTTTTTAGGGAAGAAATGACATGAAGTTCATAAGACATAGTCAAATACATTAGTATAAAGGACATAAGAAAAACTTGGAAGAAAACATAATCATTTTGTGGGATCTTAGCTTTAACCGACAATAAGACCATGAGAGCTATATCTTGAAATCCGGTATATCCCTCATACCGAAAGAAGGGAAAACTACTTGCCAAGGTAGAATCCGTACATATCATCATTTGCTAAAGTGGATCCACTAGCTATGCCATTTAAGACAATCCTATGGGGGCACATAGTTTGGGACTAGAGGTTGCTACTAGAGACTACCCTATTTGAGCCTCCACCTCAAAGCCTTCTCGGTGCTAAGTCTAAATCCCAACGGAATAGATAAAAGTAAATTATCAATTTAACATAGGGAAAGGCAATGATCAATACCAATCCATGCTTTAAAAATCAAAACATAGAATAGCTCTTTAAACATAATTCAACATAGATGAGAAAACCTTTCACCAATGTGAATTCATTTGTGAGAAATACCTTTCACAATCATGATCATCATAGTAAGTGAGAAATCCTTTCACAATAGCATTGATACTTTTCTTTCAAAGCATCCCAAAATCATTTCATAAAAACATGCATATTTTCATTATGTCATAATTCAAGGATTCATCATAGGATCATAGTTGAAAAACATAATTTAGACATAGGTCAATGTAATTTCAACTAAATATCATCAATTCATGCATTAGAATACATAATTCATCATAATTGGAAGAAATCCACATTTATTGTATTGAAACCCTAATTTGATCAATTTAAAATTGAATTGGGAGATTGAAATCTTTGGGGATTCCATGGACGAAAGGACTCCATGGGTGAATACACACATATCTTGATCCAAGATGCTAAAAAAGAATGGAGGGTTGGAGACTTGAATGGAACCCTAGCTCTTCTTCTTCTTCCTTAGACTTGAGAGGATTTGGGAGGATGACTTTGGTCATGTTTTGGGAGATTAGGAGAATGAGTTGAGAATAGGTAATTTGGTGGTTTAAAACCTTTATATAGGGCTTAGGGTAGAAGACAAAACGACATAGTATTGAGTTAAAACAATTAGGAGAAGACCAAAAAGTCCCTCTTTAGGAGTAAGAATCAAAATTTCACTACTTCGTGAGTCAAAATTAATGTTTTACAATTTCGGGAGTAAAATCTAAAGTTTTGCTACATCGCGAGTAACTTTCAAAGTCTTCCTACTTCGGGAGTAAATTTCAGAGATTTACTACTTCGAAAGTAAATTTAAGAATATTTACTATTTCAGGAGTAAATTCTAGATTCATTACTTCGGGAGTAAAATTTAGAGTGTTTACTACTTTAAAAGTCAATTTTAGATTTACTACTATGAGAGTAAGCTTCAAAGTTTACTACTTCGGAAGTAAAACGTAGAATATTTAGAATTCTTCGTAATTATTCTACCTCTTATGGAGGTAAGTCGTGATATTTTTTCGCAACTAAGAGAACATTCATATTTATAATTTTTATTAAATATTGGCACATTTACTTCATGGAATGATTCTGTGTTTGTAACATTAACCAAAAGTTCTCATTCGAATATGAAAATCTTATAACTTAAGTTTGCCCTATCTACATTAACTCAATACTAAGTTCAATGCGCTATTAAAACACTTAATATATCCTATTAATCCGTTCAATCTTTATCATATTTTAATACCTTATTGTATCTTCCCTTTTAATTTTTTGCTAAGTTTTCTAAGTACCATCATCATCATCATTGGTTGTATTTGGCAATTTATCTAGGTATTTAGCATAACACCCCTTTAATAATAGAAATAAATGACATATTTTTAGACGAATAACAATTTCTATTTGTTCAACTTAGGGAGAAGGAATAAGTACCCCCTTTAATTGTAGGTGAAATCTCAACGACACACCTTAATTATATTAGTTCCCTATTACCCTCCTAAACTATTTTAATGTATAATAAATATACCCTTCAATGCTGAGGTGGTACGTAAAGTGTGCTCACTCTCTCGGAGGCATGTAAGAGACGAAAAAGAAGTATAAAAATCTGATTAGTATGTCACGTGTCTATTTTTAGTTGGACTTTTTTATATAATTAATTATTATAAATAATTAATTAGCATTAAAATTTTAGTTGTTAATTTTTTAATTATTTTTTTCTTTGTGAAGTAATGTTAAATTTTATGTGGACTTTGATGCCTAAAATTCCTTGGTGTTTTTTTCCTTGCCTGAGGATGTATGGTAGAGTAGTACTTTGTTGTGAGGAAGTTGGCCCAAATGGAGTCATTTATTATGATTTTTATTTGTCAAATTATTTGTCAAGTGTGCAAAAAACATTCACTATATGCTACATCCTTCGTTGATGCTAATTTTAATGACATTTGATTTAATTATACAAAATTTAATGACAATAACAACAAGAAAATAGAGATTTCAATGAGTCAGACTTGAGGGTCTAGAAAGAATAAAGCAAAAAAAAGTGCTTAATTATAATGCAAGAGGGTTCATTTGAACCCACAAATAACTGATTCTTTCGGAAATACGTATAGCATACGAAGTTCGTTATTTTTGTCAAACGCATAAAGACATTACTTCATAATATTTCAAAAACATTTTTTAGTGGTTAGGAGGGAAATAAAGTCGAACCCACAACTACTTGATTCTTCCTTAATTGCGTTGAGGCGCAACGGTTGATTAGACATCAGAAGTTGATGAAGCTCATTTTTGAATAATTAGTTCTAATGATTTGTATTTGTTATAATTGCTATTCCAGGTTGCATAATTATTTATTTCAGGATTACTAAGAATGATGTTGATTATTCTCTTAACAATGTCATCTTGGAGAAGAGTATTAATTAAGCTTACTCTCATTCCAAGTGTGTGTGTATATATATACATATCACTATTTATGAACTTTGATCTTTCTGGATTTAGGGTTTGATGGCCAAGGTTTTGCAAGAATAGCATTGTCCATCTAAACTATGTTATCAACCACGCGTCTTGTGCTTGATGTCCATCATTTTTCTCCAGGTGTAGGAGCTGCCTTGGTGTTTTTTTCCTTGTCTGAGGGTGTATGGTAGAGTAGTACTTTGTTGTGAGGGAGTTGGCCCAAATGAAGCCATTTATTATGAAATTTCACCACCTTTTTGGTAGAAAAGATAACATGAAGTCTTTTGACACCACCAATACCTCCTTCCTCTTTGGGTTTACACAAATGATGTTTGAATTTTTCAGGTGTTGATCTCTAGAAGAATCTAACAAGATGTTTTTCAATAATCTTGAAAGTTTCTTTCAACAAGATGTTTTTCGATAATCTTGAAAGCTTAGGTCAAAGCTCTTCTCATATCTCTATATCAATTTCATGAAAAACTCAATGGATTTTGTTTTAACTCCAAAGAAGATGACAATGACATCTGCACAAGCAAGATGATTGATTTAATGATTATATTGCCTCCAATATTATCATATTTAATATCTTAAATCAAAAGAACATTCTCAGTTATATATCTTCCTTTAACAAATCCACTTTGATTCTTACGGATCAAACTTGAGAGTAAAGTGTTCAATTTAATATATTGGGCGACTTGTTGAATCAAAAGAATATTTTTAGTTACAAAGAAGATGATAATGACATCTGCACAAGCAAGATGATTGATTTAATGATTATATTGCCTCCAATATTATCATATTTAATATCTTAAATCAAAAGAACATTCTCAGTTATATATCTTCCTTTAACAAATCCACTTTGATTCTTACGGATCAAACTTGAGAGTAAAGTGTTCAATTTAATATATTGGGCGACTTGTTGAATCAAAAGAATATTTTTAGTTATATATCTTGGCCTTCAAACATCTCCTACACGCCTCACCCAATTAGAGTCATGGAGTGTACCATGTAAGTCAAAAGGTGTACAAAATTACCAAAAAATGAGATCGGGGGGGGGGGGGGGGGGGGATAATAGGACCTTAGTTTAGTTAAGGTGTGCTGGGATTTCGGTCATAGTCTAGGGGGATACTTGTGCCTTATCCCTTTTTTTTTTTAATTTTAACTTTATTTTTTAATTTCTCTTTCATTTTTACCTTGTTTTATTGTTTTTTTCTTTTTCTATTGCTTTTATTTATTCTTCTTATTTTCTTTGTGTTTCCTTTGGGTTTGATTTCAAATTTAATTTCAATGGTTGTATTTTTTTTTCATTTTTATTCTCATTCATTGTTTTTTTTTCTTAGTTTTTTAAACAAAAAGATATACTATATCTAAAGTATTATATTATTCGGAAATACATGAAAAATGTTAAAAGTAAAAGAAACAAAAAAAAAAAAAAGAGTTAAAAGTGAGGAGGGATATAAATATTTCACAAAGAAAGAAATGAAAACTAAATATAACTAGGTTAAATATACTGACATGTGATAATTAATTTTACTTGTAGCTCTTGTTTGGTTGAATTAATGAATTTGTAATTGAATAAATTGAATTTGCATTTTGTGTGATAGGGAAAAATTTCAGCAACTCAATCGAAAGAAAATCAAACAAAGAAACGTTAGATTTTGTTGATTTTTTTGTTTGCATGTTTAAACCAATTTTATTTTATTTTTCTCGGTGAAAATCAAATTAAACTGAATAGCAAATACCCCTGGCCCTTTAATAAAAACACATGGCATCTTTTTAGAGAAATAATAACAATTTATTTTTATTCAACTTACAAGAATTATTTCACCAGTCACAAATGAGATAAAAAAAATTGAAATTGTGATGAAAAATACCCATACAACTTTGTAAGGTTAATTGTTTTGCACGCATTTGTTCATGTCCAAATCAAAATGTGCTTATCTAGCATTGGCAATGGGACCCTGTGAAAGAAAGGTGTGTCCTTCAAATTCAGGTTATAACTCATGGGGTACTTATGCATTTTTCCTATCAACCTATTTGATTTTATTTTTTCGGTGAAAGTCAAATTACACAAAATAGCAAACACCCCTAACCCCTTAATAGAAATAAGTGACACATTTTTTGATGATACAACTTTTATCTATTCAACTTACAAGAATAAGTGAATAAGTAACTGCTCACAAGCAGGGGCAAACCTAGAGCAACCCGAGGGGGTTCACCCGAACTCCTCGGCAAAAAATTACGTTATATATTAAGGTATTTTAAAGAATTTTTATGTCTATATATTGATTTTGAACCTCCTAAATGTAAGATTAGAGGTTTTCCGAACCCCCTCAATTAAAATTCTGATTCCGCCACTGCTCACAAGTCACAAATGAGATACAAAATTCAGATTGTGATAAAAATTAGTTTTTTAAAGTTAATTATTTTGCATGCATTTGGTCATACCCAAATTAAAATGTGCTTATCTAGTATTGGTTGTTCCATAGATCCAATTAAATTTGTGTTAGATCTTTAGGGATAAGTATAAGAAAGTGAAATTCAATGCTATTATCCATTCTTAAAAAATAATAATAATCTAAAATAAGTCAAAGTTTTTCAAAAAAGGAATCACTATAATCATCAATGAGAAGCTAATAAAATTTTTGATTTGAGATTCTAAAATTTTGTTTGAGTCTAATAAGCAAAAGAGAGAGAAAAGAAAAGCAAGCATGAAAAACGTTGTATTTGACGTTTAAGAAATCTAAAACACGTGGTTGCTTTTTTAAGAAATATTTTAAATTACTCCTTGATCATACTCAACACATTTAACTTCTTACCATACTGAGTTGCTTTTTAAAGAAATATCCTGAATTACCCCTTGACCATAATCAACACATTTAACTTCTTACCTTTTTGAGTTATTTTTTTAAGATATATCCTGAATTACCTGTTGACCAATACATTTAATTTTTTACCTTACTCGTGCAAACACCATTTAATTGGAAGTTTTGAGCCTATATATTTCAATAGACATTTCTTCCGTTCTTCACCAATCCATTTCTCAAGTTCACCAAAAAATGCTTTACGAAAAAGCAGCAACAACAACCATCAAGCAAAATGGCTCACCAAAGCCTCATAACAAGGTTTGTGGGTGTTTGGTATTACAAATGCAGGACTTGTCTTGAGGTGTTCACCTCAAGCCAAGGGCTTGCTGGACACCAACGCAAGCACATGTCTCAGGGAACTTGGATAAGAGGTATGCCCCATTACAAGCTATTTTGTCCATCCGCTGACCTGCCAACCCTCTACCATCAATTGGGTAAGCGCAAGTCTACCCCAACTGTGGTACGAGGCCAAGGGCGCTTTTATCGTCCCCATACAAGGAATCCGACGATGTAGGGGCCTCATAGGCTTCTTGGCCATAGTCAATTCATGACCAATTGTAGCAGACAACGGTGCCTCATGTTGTTGTACCTACACCTGCACCTGATCCTTTGCTTATTCATGTGGACTTGTTTGTCCGTCGTCTTAATCAACAAATTCCACATGGAAATCGGCCAAATGAAAATGTTGCATTGGCTTCTACACCTACTGAATCAATTCCTTTACCCATCGAGAGTTCCAGTAGTGTTACTGTGACTGCAGACTGGATGCGTGAGAAGAAGAATGAAAATCAAAAGGTCAAACAGTCAAATAGTGTTACTACCACTGCAGATTGGATGCGTGAGAAGGAGAATAAAGATCAAGAGGTCGAGCAGTCAAGTAGTGTTACTGTCACTGTAGATTGGATGAGTGAAAAAGAGAATGAAGATCAAGAGGTCGAGCAGCTTGACTTAGAGCTTAGGCTTTAGGTTTTTGAGGGACCATGAGTTGGGGCTTTATTATTTTGTTTTGTTGCCATCTTCGTCTTATGCTTGTTGCAACACTTACTTTGTTTGTTTAAGTTTATGTTTTTAGTCCTTTTTATGGTTTCGGTATTTGTGTTTGTCTTTTTTTTTTGTGTCAAATGTAATAAGTGGTGTTTCTTCCTCATCTTTTTTTGGTAAAAAAGTAATGTATGGCCACTTGTTTATTTTAGCAAGTTGACTAAAATTTGAATTAGATTTAGTTTGACATTATATCATTATACGTATCAGCCACTAATATCTGCATAACTAGCTTCTGAAAAAAGATGATCAAGTGACAATTTTGATTTTATCCTTTTTGTTTAAAAAACCTTGCAACGATTGTACACACAAATATAATAACAGTTGGATCAAATTCTCATACAAAATGCTTATGTTGTTGCCAAATTATTGGTCAAGTGTGCAAAAAATATTCACTATATGCTACATCCTTCCCTGTTGTTAATTTTAATGACAATCAATTTAATTATACAAAATTTAATGATGATAACAGAAAGAGAATGGAGATTTCAATAAGTGAGACTTTGGGGTCTCGAAAGAATAAAGCAAAAAAAATGATAATTAAGCTACAATTGATTAGACATCCATGGATAAAATACTATTTCAATGCGGGCAAGAGGGGTACAAAATTGAGACAAATTCTGAGTACTAGATATGATTTAATAATAATAGGGTCTCCAAATAAAACTTGCAAGAATAGAAGCTCTTCCCTAGCTCCCAACAAATCACTATAGAGTGATTTTGTAATGACCTAGAAGGTCATTTTTGGAAATTTTCGTAAAATACCGTCTTACCCCTCCCGGTAGTTGCCCCGAGTTATGTTTGATCAATCGGTGGAGTTGGTTTGGAAATTTTGAACTATTCAATAACTAAAGTTATTTACTTGACGGGTATTTATTAAATAATTAATTAAATTAGTTGGTAATAATGGGTCAAATCTGAAATTTATTTAAGACCCTATACCATTTGGCCCATATATATTAAAATAAGGGGAAGATTACGTAGCTAAGCAAACTTATACTACTTAATTATGTGCCATAGCTATAGTTTGCATTAATTACAATTCGAAACTAACTTTAAGGTATAATTTCATTCTCTCTCTCGCCTCTCTCCTCTCTTCCTCTCTCTCTCGCGCCTCTCCCCCATCTCTCTGGAATTCTCGCTCGCCACTCTCCTCTCCCTGTCCAGTCTCTCTCTCTCTCTGTCCAGTCTCTCTCTCTCTCTGTTCTCTTCTGCCAATCTCTCTCTCACTTTATACAAACACAAATTATAGTTTGTATAAAGTGAGAGAGACGGGATATACAAATACATATACATATCTCTCCGCCCTATACACTTATAATTATACATATACAAATCTTCCCCTGCCCAGTTCTCTTTTGTCTTTCTCTCTCTCTCGCTTTATACAACACAAATTAAATGTATAATTTGTGTTTGTATAAAGCGAAAGAGATTGATTTTGCCATGCCCAGTTCTCTTTCGTCTGTCTGTCTCTCTCTCGCTTTATACAAACACAAATTATCTCTCTCTCTCGCTTTATACAAACACAAATGTATAATTTGTGTTTGTATAAAGCGAGAGAGATTGGATATACAATACAAATATTTTAACTCGATTCAATTGTATACGAATTCAAATTATATGTAGATATACAAATACAATACTTGATACATATACATATATACAATTATTTTGACATATATACATATGTATAATTCAACATATATACATATACAATTCGCCTCTCTCCACTCTCTGCCCTCTCTCACTCGCCTCTCTCCACTCTCTCCCAATCTCGCTCACCTCTCTCCTCACTCTCCCAGTCTCGATCACCAGATATACAAAAACATATGTATATCAGTTACATTTATACATTATTTTGACAGTTATACATATACAATTCGCCTCTCTCCACTCTCTGCCCTCTCTCGCTCGCCTCTCTCCTCTCTCTCCCAGTCTCGCTCACCACCCTCCTCCTTATAACATGTAGCTATGAATTGTAATTATCAAACTATAGCTATGGAGCATAATTAAAATATTTTGAGTGGCTATATGTGAAAGTTCCTCTAAAATAAGTCAGTAGAATTTGTCACTTTTAAAATATAATTATTATTATTTAAAGAAAAACAAACTACCCTAAAATAGGAGTTGTGCAGCATCTAACGAAGAGGAAAACCTCCTGTAAGTAAATTTCATTTCTGTACCTGCATATAATGAATTCATTTATTGCCACATACATAATCCAAATCAATTTCATATTAATATTAAATAAGGTTATATAACAAACTGGAATTTTTCAAAGTTGACGGAATTGTAGTATTGCTAATTTGTTTTGGGTTGTGGGGAAGTCATCACTGGTCAATAATTTCAATATTACATGTTATAAATTGATCGACTCACATACAAGGAATTTCGTGATGTGGCTTCATATGTCTCCGTCATTGGTTTCGTAACCAATCGGATTCCATATTATATCATTCTTATTTTATTATAAGAATAAAATTCCATATTTATTATTTTATTATTCCAATCGGATTCCATATTTCATAATTCTTATTTTATTATTATATTGTAAATTAAGTTTTTGATATAAGATAGGTAATTAAATATTAGGTGTATTATATTATATGAATACCATTAGATTTATGATATTTGGAGAAATTGGAACTTAACCCTATGCTTGAAATTTAGAAAATATGAAAGTTGACATGTTAATTGGCATCAAGATTAAGAACTTGATTATAGATTTGGGTGAACTTTTATGGGTCTAGGCTAGACATATAGTAATATGGGTGTTGTTAATTTCGAAATCTTATTGTGATTACTTATTTGAATAGATTGCATTTATTTGGAAGCCCAATGAAAGGGGAAGACTCAAGTCCCAGAGTGATTGTTCGATTATTAGAAGCAAGTGGATTTCTTGACCCTTGTTAAGTGTATAGAATCATGTATTTCCTTGTGGTATGTGTTGGGGAGTAATGGGACTTGGTGATGGGTTGACTTGTTCATATTGAGTGATCCTAATGAGGAAAAAGGGGTAATAAAAGGCAACTTGATTGTATATTGATGTGTGATGTGTTGGGAATGATATGAAAGGTTTATTGATTCATTGTTGATATTGTATCACAATTGTGTTGTTGTGAATTATGCATTGATATGAAAATGGTCATTTCCTCATTATTTGTGAACATCTCATTTGCATTGGTTCTGAGACATGGTTGTGACAAGTGTTATGTGAATTGAGGAAGGATAAGAAATTAAAGAGGATATACCATTTAGAGGGATGTATCGTGCGCCGCGATGGATATTATATTTCGAGGGACGTGTCGCGCACCGCGATGAATATTATATTTTGAGGGACGTGTCACACGCCGTGACAAATATTATATTTCGAGGGACGAATCGCACGCTGCGACGGATATTATAATTTGAGGAACGTGTCACATGCCGCGACAAATTCTATTATCGAGGGTCGTGTCGCACGCCGCGAAGGATGCATAGATAGATATGTCCTCCATGGGTCCCAAACTGAGAGACAGCGGTGTGTATCACTAGGTTAGACATGCACCACCATACTTGGCATTGCATTTCATTGCATTGCATATCTTTATTATTTGTGAACTTGTGAGTGCCTTTCTTTGGAACTTGTGATTGATGAACTTGATCCCGTGTATTGCCAATTTGTAATTGTTGGAGTGTTGTTATTGAGCTATGTGCTTTGTAAATTGTGAATTGCTAGGTTGGGGTGATTTTATGCAGGTTGTAGTTGTGGAGGTTCAGTTGGAGTGTAAGGAGTGCCCGTATTCTTTATTCTTAGCTTTGTGTTTAGGAGTTTTATTGTTGAGTACCGTGTGGTTTGGTACTCACCCCTTGCCTCTACATTTTTGTAGGTTACGAGCCTGGATCTTTGTGATACTTTCTATTCTCTTCTTTTCCGAGGCTTTCTGTGGAGATTTGTGAGGTAGCTGTTTGTCATCTCAGCGGACCCTCTTGCTCCTTATTTATGATCTTGTTCTATTCTAGAAACAATGTCATTGAGACTTGTATTTTTCTTTCGAATCAATTGTTATACTTTAGAGGCTTGTACACATGACAACCAGATTTGGAGTTATATTTGAGTTGATTATAAATTTTCGCATTATTTTATAATATTGGACTTTTATTCTCGTTTTACTTCCGCATTTATCGAATTATTTAAATTTTAGGCTGACTTATCTTGGTGGGATAAGACGAGTGTCATCACGTCCTCTTTTGGGTCGTGACAGATTTTGACTATACACTTATGTATTCCATTAAATGCTTTGATTCTCCAACAAGCTTGTAGAGTACTTTTTGAATCATGACATGGTACTTTGATGCCTAAAGGGCCACCAAAGAAGCTCAAAATATTTTGAAATGAATCTTGTTGTGCCAAACCTAGTTGATGAAGCTCATTTTTGGATAATTAGTTTTCATGATATGTAGTTGTCATAATTGTCATTCCAGATTGCATAATAATTTAATTTAGGATTACCAAGAGTAATGTTGATTATTTTCTTAACAATATCATCTGAGAGAAGAGTCTTAATTAAGCTTCCTCTTTTTCCAAGTAAAAGCTATTTTGATAGTTCTCTCAAGGAAAATTTATTTGATGATACACAATTTTGTGTCATAAGAATAGTTTGTTACGATCTAAAGCCTGAGTGTGATGATCCAACACAATTGATTATGCACACAAGTTATTTTAGTAGCACATTAGTACTTGGATCATAATTACAAACTTATGTACAAGAACTAAAAAGTTATAAATTAAATGCGTATCCGTCCTAGATAACATCAAAGAATTATCATTTTCAAAAAAATTGGTGCAACATATAAAAGACTTGATTTTCATATTAGTGAGTAAGTAGTACAATGTCACCAACCAGGGTTGTGATGGAGTGGTAAGTAGTTCATCCTTAACCAAGAGGTATCGGGTTCAAACCCCTTGTATATGGAGTCGCCTTTGTTAGGTTCCCACTCAATGTGGGACTTCCCGACGCGAATCCGAATTTAGTCAGACTCCAATGTGGATACCGGACACTGGGTGGGAAACCAAAAATACAAAGTAGTACAATGTCATTGCAATGATGAAGTTGATAATATTATTGCATATATGTAAGAAAGCAAATGCATCTGCTTTGTGCATTACAGAAATCTCAACATATGTTCATATGATAATTCTCTTTTCGAACTTAAACAGTTACTCTTGAGAAAATTGAGAGACACATGTTCTTCAAATTGGTCACAGTAGCCATGTTACCATTAAGATTAGCAACCAAAATGCTGTTGCAAACATGAACAAGTACCTCCACATGATTTTATTGGAGTTGTTGATTCAAAAAATCCAATTTAGAAACAAAACATAGCTATGTAACCATGAAAACCAAAAAACTGAAAAATAACATCAAATTTATTTCCTTCTGTAAGTTTGTTCCTGCAAAATCAGGAAGAAAAATGATGTCTTACATAAAAGAGAGGACACTTTGTCTAAGCTCTTCATTTACTGGACTCAGAAAATTTGCTTACTACTAAATTTATTTATCCCAAAAAATAAATAAAAAGAAAATACTTTCTGATATAGAAGCACCATCTATTGACTACAAATTTCAAGTATTTCTTGGGAGTAACAATGTCACACAAGTAAATATGAAAATTAAGAAGGGCGTCTTCTTCTTACCAGTTCTAAAATATTTCAAGTAGACCCCCTACATGTGATTACTTAGGTCAGATGGTAAGTGTTCAAGCTCCTGTTAGTGTTCGCTCTTTATCAGGTATCATGAGACATAGATACAATTCTAAACCTATTGATAGAACATATAAATTATCACGCCGTATTTTTTTTAATACATACCTGTCTCATTTCAGCCTTCAGGTACCTTTCTCGTCCGTTTGTTTACCTCAAGTCAACAACTCCAAAATGGCAAGAGAACTTTTCATTGTTAATGATATCTTTGATAGAGCATTTGCTGCTAACAGGTTGCTCAAACATGTTGGCCACTTCCCATGTTAATGCAGTGAGCCTCAAGTCCATTTCTCGCAATTGTGGATGCTAGAATAACTATAATATTCAGACGTTGAAGAGTCTAAAGGCATCTCGGAAGCATTTGACAAAGAAGGGTTATCATCATCCTAGAGAGAAATCAGTAATCATGTTAGCTTCAAGTCATATGTATAAGAAATAATTACCGAGAAATAAAAGATGATTCAGGAACAATGAATTACATCTAGTGACTAATATGCTCCGCCTATTAAATTTGTAAGATTTAAGCTATATCTTGTACACTAAGTTTCAACTTTAAGTTACAGGGCTTAGCACACAGGACCTTTGTTTGTTCTACAAAGGAACACAGGACAATCATTCTTCTTATAGGAGAACCATCTCTATTAGTCAAGCTTGACAGTCACTACCAAACGTTTGTGAAAAATGCAAGCTGCAGGGATGGTTGTGAAGCCTGTATTGCTAATCTTCGGGGCAGAGTGGAAGAAGGGGAAAATTCTCGACGAGGTTCAGTAGGAAAGAATAGAGTAGTACCTTTCAATCTAGCATAGATAAAGTAGGAGACCAGGCAAATGTTTCATACAATGACGTGACAACTCATATGTATTATAAGAAATAATCACCCAGAAATAAAAGACGATTAAGGAGCTTTGAATTACATCAAGTGACTAATATGCTTTGCCTATAAATTTGTGAGATTTAAGCTATATCTTGTACACGAAGTTTCAACTTTGAGTTGTTGACTAATTCTTCAAGAATCAACCAAGTGCAGAATCTTATTATGGTCCTGGTTTTTAGTATTAGTGGAATTAAGTTTTACTTAGTCAATTTTTTTATTTTCTGCTTACTATTTTAGTTATATTAGTAGAACACGTTTTCAGTGTTCTACCCATGTTTAACCACTACTTGTTAGTTCCTATTTTTTAGCTTTATTTGTTAAGTTGTAAGCCTATAAAAGGCACTATGTCTGGTTGTTTTATGTAGTGTGGAATTGAGCAGTAAAATAGCTTTCTTTCTCATAGCTCTGCCTACTTCTTTTACTCTTCTTTTTTCTGACAATTTGGTATCCGAGCAGCCAGGTTTGATCATCTGGGAGTCAAAGAGAGAGTGAGAAAGAGAGATTGTAAAAACACGAGAGAAATCCATAAAAAAAATGGCAGTGAATACCAATTCAAACTCTCAGCCTCTTCCAATCTTTAAAGGGGTGAATTATCATTTTTGGAGTCTTAAGATGAAGACTCTTTTTAAGTCTCAAGAGCTATGGGACTTGGTGGAGAATGGATTTACAGATCCGGATGAAGGTGACGCACAACAACTCTGGGAAAATCGCAGGAAGGATTCGAAGGCGTTGTTCCTGATTCAACAAGCCCTTCATGATGATATCTTCCCCAGAATTTCAGTAGCGGAAACATCCAATGAAGCTTGGGAAATTTTGCAGCAGGAGTATATGGGAGATAAGAAGGTAATTGTAGTTAAATTGCAAACTTTGCATCGTGATTTTGAAACTTTGAGTATGAAAAGTGGTGAATCGGTGCAAGACTATATGTCTAGAGTCTCTGTAATTGTTAATCTCATGAAGTCTTATGGAGAGAAAATTAATGATGAAACTGTTGTAGCAAAGATTTTGAGGTCTTTACCCAATAAGTTTGAGCATGTGGTTGCTGTTATCGAAGAATCCAAGGATTTATCTAATTATACATTTGATGAATTAATGAGTTCTTTGTTAGCTCATGAAGATAGGCTAAATAGGTCTCATGAGAAGGTTGAAGAGAAGGCATTCCAGGTGAAAGAGGAGCCATCTCTCTCCAAAGAAAAATCCTCAAATATCTCTGGTAAAGGTAGAGGCGGATTTTGTAGGCGAGGTCGAGGTCGAGGTCGAGGCCGCGGCAGAGGACAATTTAGTGAGTCACGTCAGCCCAAGAGTAACTTGCAATGTTGGTATTGCAAGAAGTCCAACCACACTGAAGCATATTGTTGGACCAAGCAAAAAGATGAGCAGAAGCACGCCAATTTCTCCGAGAAAGTTGAGGATGAAAGTAAGTTGTTCATGGCTCATTCTCCAATTACAGACAATTCTGATGTTGTTTGGATTATTGATAGTGGATGCTCGAATCATATGTCTAGTACAAAGTCTCTATTTAGAGATCTTGATGAGTCGAAAAAGAGTGAAATTGGACTCGGTGATGATAAGCAAGTACGAGTTAAAGTTAGAGGTACCATAGCCATCAAAACAACGCAGGGTATTTCTAAACTTATCTGTGATGTGCAATTCGTTCCTAATTTGGCTTACAACTTTCTAAGTGTTGGACAATTGATGGTTAATGGTTATTTGTTTTGTTTGATAATGACTCATGTATTGTTAGTGACAAGAAATCTGGTCAAACTATTGCAATTGTGCCTATGACTCAGAATAATATGTTTCCCCTTAATGTTTCAGATATTGTTAAGAATGCGTTAGTTGCTAAAGGTGTTAATGAAACTCAACTTTGGCATCTTCACTATGGTCATTTTAACATTAATGGGCTGAAACTGTTGACTAGAAAGAACATGGTTGTTGGTTTACCAAAAGTGGGCGAGCTTGAGTTTTGTGAAGGGTACATATTTGGAAAACAAAGTAGGAGATCTTTTCCTATAGTAAAGTCTTGGAGGGCTAGCAGTTGTCTTGAGCTTGTACATGTTGACTTGTGTGAACCGATGAAGACTGAGTCACTTGGTGGGAGTCTCTATTTTCTTCAATTTACTGATGATTATAGCCGTATGAGCTGGGCTTACTTTATAAAATTCAAATCTGAAGCGTTTGAGAATTTCAGGAAATTTAAGGCTCTCGTAGAGAAGCAAACAGGTTGCAACATAAAAGCTCTTCGCACAGATCGTGGTGGAGAATTTTTATCTAATGATTTTAATCTATTTTGTGATGAGAATGGAATTCGTAGGGAGATTACAGCACCGTACTCGCCACAGCAAAATGGAGTCGTCGAGCAAAAAAAATCGCACGCTGGTTGAAATGGCCAGAAGCCTATTTAATGAAAGGGGACTTCCTGTTCACTTTTGGGGAGAAGCAGTGGTTGCAGCTGTGTACCTCTTGAATATTTCTCCAACAAAATCTGTTTTGGATCAAACTCCATTTGAAGCATGGACGGGACATAAACCACGAGTAAGCCACTTGAAAGTTTTTGGTTGTATAGCCTATTCTTTGGTTAATATACGTTCTAAATTAGATGAAAAATCTGAAAAATTCATTTTCATTGGCTATAGTCCTCATTCCAAAGCATATAGACTATATAATCCTACTAGTGGCAAAGTTATTATCAGCAGGAATGTTATATTTAACGAAGAAGCAACTTGGGAGTGGAATGGCGAGAAAAAAGATTCAGTAGTCCATATTCCGGTTCAATCAGAAGGAGAGCATACTACGATTCTTGAATCAACAGGTTCTGTCCCTTCCTATCCTTCTAGCAATGATACTAATCTTTCTTCTCATGGCTGTAGTAGCAATAATTCTAATCCAACAAGCTCCCATTTCCATCTTCGGCTTCATCTAGCAAAACGCCACCAACAAAGTTTCGGTCGCTGAAAGATGTTTATGCATCTTGTAGTCTTTCCTTATTAGCTGCTGAACCAACATGTTATGAAAAGCAACATGAGTGGCAGAATGCAATGATTGAAGAGATTCAGGCCATTGAGAAAAACCAAACCTGGGAGTTGGTTGATTTTCCTAAAGGGAAGAATGTTATTGGGCTAAAATGGATTTTCAAAATGAAGTACAATGCTGATGGAAGTGTCAAAAGGCATAAAGCTCGACTTGTTACAAAAGGATATTCCCAGCAAAAAGGCATCGACTTTGAAGAAACATTTTCACCAGTTGCTCGCTTTGAAACGGTTCTAACTATTCTAGCCTTGGCTGCTCAACTTGGTTGGCCTGTGTACCAATTTGATGTTAAGTCAGCCTTTCTAAATGGTGAGTTACATGAAGAATTATATGTCTCCCAACCTGAAGGCTTCATCTCCACTGAAGGAAAGAGCAAGGTATGCAGATTGAAGAAGGCATTGTGTGGTCTAAAGCAATCTCCACGGGCATGGTATAGCAAAATTGATTCCTTTTTTCAAGAGCAACAGTACAGAAAAAGTGATAATGAACCTACACTTTATGTGAAGAAGCGAGGTAATGGTAATTTTTTAGTTGTCTGCCTGTATGTCGATGATATTATATATATGGGCTCTTGTGAATGTATTGTTTCTGAATTTAAGAGTTGCATGATAAGCAAATTTGAGATGTCCAACTTGGTTATGCTGCATTATTTTCTTGGGCTTGAGGTGAGACAAGATTTGGATGGAATTTTTATTTCGCAAAGAAAATATGCTACTGAACTTTTACAGAGGTTCAACATGTTGAACTGTAATCCATCTCGCACGCCTATGAATATGAATGAGAAGTTGGTACTTGATGATGGTACAGGTACAACAAATGTTTCTTAGTTTAGTAGCCTGGTTGGTGGTCTAAATTACTTATCATACACAAGGCCCGATATATTATTCTCCGTCAGTTTGATCTCAAGGTTCATGCATAGTCCTTCAAAGCAACACCTAGGTGCAGCCAAAAGGATCCTGCGATATGTTAATGGCACAACAAGCTATGGAATTTGGTACTCAAAAATATCATATTTCAGATTAATTGGTTTCACTGATAATGATTGGGCAGGTAGCTTGGAGAGTCAAAGGAGCACATCTGGGAATGTTTTTAGTCTTGGTTCTGGAGCTCAAAGAAACAAGATACTGTAGCTTAGTCATCTTCAGAGGCAGAATACATGGCTGCAACTTCAGCAGGTTGTCAAGCTGTATGGTTAAGGAAATTGTTAGTGGATCTTCAACAAGAGCAGGTTGGTCCAACTGAAATTTGGTGTGACAACAAGGCATCGATTGCTATGACAAAGAATCCTGTTTTCATAGTAGAACCAAGCACATCGACATTCGTTACCACTTCATCCGCAATCTTGTTACTGCTAGAACAATCTCACTGAAATTTTGTGGCACAAATGATCAGGTTGCTGATGTTCTTACGAAATCGCTTCTGCGCAACGAGTATGACTTCTTCAGGCTACAAATGGGAGTATGTGATTTTGAAGAAAGGGGGAGTGTTGACTAATTCTTCAAGAATCAACCAAGTGCAGAATCTTATTATGGTCCTGATTTTTAGTATTAGTGGAATTAAGTTTTACTTAGTCAATTTTTTTATTTTCTACTTACTATTTTAGTTATATTAGTAGGACACGTTTTCAGTGTTCTACCCATGTTTAACCACTACTTGTTAGTTCCTATTTTTTAGCTTTATTTGTTAAGTTGTAAGCCTATAAAAGGCACTATGCCTGGTTGTTTTATGTAGTGTGGAATTGAGCAGTAAAATATATTTCTTTCTCATAGCTCTACCTACTTCTTTTACTCTTCTTTTTTCTGACATGAGTTACAAGACTTGGCATACAAAACCTTTGTTTGTGCTACCAAGGGACACAGGGCAAGCATTCTCCTTATAGGGGAACCATATCTATTAGTCAAGCTTGACGGTCATTGCCAAACATTCTGAATAATATGGTTATTCTAGAAACAAAAGGAAAAATTCAATTTAGAACATATCAGTAGCAATTCTAATATAAACACTCAACTCAGCACATATAAGTTGAAATATGACTCAACTATTCAATGTAAATGTTTCATCATTTTGGTGAGTTTGCTAAAAACCAGTCATGTGTCATGACCATTTTAAAGACAACTGATCTAAAAAAGTAGTACAAGCAAGTAAATTTTATGCAATTCGGAAAACAACACACAAATACCATTGTTGCCAGATCATTAATCTACTATATGTAATCTATCTATCTATCGATCTTCTAAACTACCTTAAAAGCATGAACTCCCTAACTTGAATGTTAAATTACTATAATACCCCAATTTAAAATAGCAATTTAGTATATCTTCTATATTTTATATTTATTTCTTTATTTGTTCTATATTATATGTAAAGCTGACACCTTTTCACATTGACGGGTAGTGACTTCTCCAAGAATTGTCACTTTTTTAAATAACTATTACTTTTTCTATGAGTTCTAAAATTTCCAAATGGTTGTGATTTTACAGAAAGATTGTTACTTATCTTATAAGGCACAATAAGCGTCTTTTCATATTATCCTTTGTTGCCTGTAAATAGAGGGTTTTCTCAAAATTTTAAACTAAGAATTTGGTAAGTTTTCTATTCTTCTTTTTTTTTTCAAAAAAGGAAGATTGAGAGCATTGTTCAATTGTGAAATTATAATATTTATTATGGGTAAATTAGATAGATCAACAACAATTGACGCAATAAGGAGAACGGAATAACTCAACTCCAAACAAGAAGACTATCTACAAAATTTATATGTATTCATTTTCATTGTCATAAACATACTTTTGCAACAATTTCTACTTGACAAGAAGTTCAATGATTTTCTGCTACACAAACTACAAATTGGGGTTGAAGCAGTGAAAAGTCTCAAACTGTTGGAGAAAAGGGTATGATCAAAAACTTTTTTGAATAGTCCAAACTAGATTTAATAAGTACTCCTCAGTTTCCAATTTATTTGTTGTACTTTGATTATTAGTCAGTTTAAAATAGAATGTTCTGGGGGATTCTTTAATTCTAATGACATATTTAAGATCACAAAGTTAAAGAGCATTTTTGTATATTATGCATATCCTTAGTTTAATACCACAAAAGTAAGTCTTCTTTATTTTGAAAATTTTTGTATCAAATAAATATCAAACAAATTTATATATATTTATCTATCTATACTACCTTAAAAGTATTGACTCCATAACTTAAATGTTAAATTATTACAATACCTCCCTCCTCCCCCTCCCCCTCCCCCCCACAACTTAAAACACCAAATTTAGTATATCTTCTATATTATTTATTATTATTTATTTATATTATATTATATTATATTATATTATAACCAGACACCTTTTTACATTGAAAGGTAGTGACTTTTCCGATGAGTTGTGTCCTTTTCAAAGGGTTGTGACTTTTCTGAAGAGTTGTGACTTTTCCAATGAGTTATGACTTTTCCGATGAGTTGTGACCTTTTCGAAGGGTTGTGACTTTACTAAAAGTTTGTGGCTTTTTTGATAAGGTACAATAAACATTTTCTTCATACTACCCTTTATAGGCTATAAATAGAGGGGTTTCCTCACATTTTAAAACTAATTTTTACGAAGGTTTTTATTGTTCTTCTTCTTAAAACACCCAAATTAGTATAACTTCTATATTTTATTTTATATTATTCATTTATATTATATTATATTATATTATATTAAAAGCAGATATTTCTTCACATTGAATGGTTATGAATTTTTCGACGAGTTGTCTCTTTTCCGATGAGTTGTGACCTTTTCAAAGGGTTGTGACTTTTCTTAAGAGTTGTGACTTTTCTTATAAGGCACAACAAGTGCATTTTCATATTATCATTTTTTGACTATAAATGAAAGGGTTCCTTCACATTTCTAAACTACGAGTTTTTTTAAGTTTTTTATTCTTCTGTTCTTAAAAACTCAAGTGTGATTTACAGACGTTGAGTGATCTCAAAGTTTAGTGAAATTTGAATACTCCATAACTCGAAGTTTTCTAATCTTCTGCTCTATGTTTCATATTAATATTTATTTATTTATATTATATTAAAAGCATAAACTCTAACAATACAATAATAACTAAGCAATGCACTATAGGGGAGGGAAGAGAAGGCTTTAAGAGATGTAACTAAGAGATTATAACAGTGATTTTTTTATTTTTACATATCACAATTAATTTTAAAATGAGAAAAAAGTCACAAAAAAGGGAAAAAAATAAATCTAACTGGAGGCCATAGAAATGTCTCACATCACCTTATCTATATCTAACTTTATGTTATAAATATCTATATGTGTTTTTTGGATACTGATTTGACGACTTTGAGTAGTAATCATAAGAAACTTTACATTCACTATTCATAGGAATTTATATTTTATTATTCTATTTGTAATTGTATACTTAAAATTTTGATTTAATAATATTAACGCTATTTTTAAAAATAGTGTACTGCATGGTATGATATTCGCGTGCAATGCACGTGCCTCAAAACTAGTTAAATGAAAATGTACCAATTGCAGTATTTTTTGGTAAATAAAAATTTAATATGTTCGAGAATGAAAATTAGGACATATTCAGCAGAAGTTTCTGCTTAAGGATAGGGCATACTTCAGGAAAAGTTGAGAGAAATAGAAAACCTGAACTCCACATGAAGTCCCATTTCATTCAAATTCATCACAAATCAAAAGATAGAGATCATGCCAAATCATATTAACTTGTATTGATGAATTGTTTAAGGCTAATTAAATAGTAGGCTATGATTTTAAACATCTAATGCCGAAAAATACTTTATATATCTACAGATAGAAATGAACATAGTCTAAAGCAAATACATACGTACTACACAGAATAGAAAAGACAATTGATCTCGTGCTTCAATCATCCTAGGAATATCCTTATGCTAAAGGGAAGAAATTATCACTAACATGGAGCCTCCATTAGTTGGAGGCGCAAGTTATTCCTAAGTTTAAATATCGATTCAAAACTATAAAAGATACTATGAACAAGAAAAAGAAAGATGTAGGAAACCAGTGAAGGAATTGTGAAAGTGAATCACCAACCTGACCAGCAAATGAGAATAGCAAGATTCCCCTTGACCTCTTTGGGGAGTTGGCAGTTGAATTCATCAAAAGAATAAACTGAAAACTTAAAGGATGACAACACCTTTAAGCTTCAATCTTCATACCAATGTCTGATGAGCTATGAATTACTAAGATTGCCTAAGCAGAAAAACACATTTTTATCTTATTTTTTATTTGGAGTTGTATGAGATAATATCTTATATGGTCACTCAATTTTGAATAGTTCACTTAGAAAGTCACTCAACTTAGACTTGTTCACTTAGAAAGTCACTAAACTTTATTTTATAACTCAAAAGTCACTCAACTATTAGTATTTCACTTAGAAAGTCACTCAACTATTGGTATTTCACTTATAAAGTCACTCAACTATTGGTATTTCACTTATAAAGCCACTCAACTATTGATATTTCACTTAGAAAATTACTCAATCAATTTACATGATTTTTTCATTAAATTTTGTTGAAATCTAATTTTATTTAAAACTATGTTTTAAAGAAAGTCACTCAATTATTAATAATTTACGTAGAAAGTTCACCCAACTAATTTAAATGACTTTTAAAATAATTTTGTTGAAATACAATTTTTGTTTAAAACTTATTTTTTTAAAATAATAAGTTATTCATTTTAATTATTTTATTAAATTTTGTTGAAATATATTTTTTGTTTAAACTATTTTTTTAAAAATAATAAGATTGCTACTGTGCGTTTTTTTGGATTACTTCTCGATTCCGACTTTTTTTCTTCTTTTTTAAAAAAAATCATTTTTCAGCCTATTTAATTTTAGTTAGACAATTGCTAAAACGGAAAAGAGAATATTTTTTTAGTCAATTGCTATGTTTGTTTTTTCAAAAAAATTATAGTAATTAAATGATTGGAGCGGGTTAATAAGATAATTAAAATAGATATTTTATTATTTCTTTAAAACATAGTTTAAAATAAAATTAGATTTCAATAAAATTTAATGAAAAAATTATTTAAATTGATTGACTGATTTTCTAAGTGAAATATCAATAGTTGAGTGACTTTCTAAGTGAAATACCAATAGTTGAGTGACTTTTGAGTTGTAAAACAAAGTTGAGTGACTTTCTAAGTGAATAAGTCTAAGTTGAGTGACTTTGTAAGTGAACTATTCAAAGTTGAGTGACCATATGAGATATTATCTCGGAGTTGTATGCTGATCTTTTGAAGTTATCAATGAATTGTTCTCTGTTTCTTGTGAGTTTTCCAGCCAACACCAAAACCAAATGCTACATTCTGATATGATATCATATTTAAGCCAAAATTCTCACCCTACCTGCAATCAAATCAACCAAAAAAAAGGAGCGCGTGAATTCATACAGTGACCCTAAATATCAACTCAACTAAAAATTCGAAGAAGTGAAATAATTAGCTTCAAGTTGTAGAGCATCTGTCAAAAGATAAAAGAAAAAGTATTCAGTTATTTTATGCATATTATCAAGTACCTCTCTACTGATCTATAGCACAGGATCCCAACATTTATAAGTTATGCTCTTCTATATAATAAAAAAATAAAGTTGTAGGTGTTTCATTTCAGGTGGGATCTATAGCACAAGATCCCAGCATTTATAGTGAGGCGATCATCGGTGTCAGGTTGTGTTTGATGTTGTTGATTCTCGTGGAATTCCTAAAATTTAAAACTTAAATATTGATGGTGTTTTAGATCAATCCCATTATTCGAGGAAATATCTGGTGTAGTAAATGAAGAGTTCAACCTAATTATATGTAACAATAATCGTGAAGTCAAGGCGATTCTTTCCTGAACTATTACAATGGATCTAATAATTCCTTTCTCAGAAGATGGTCATAGCTTTCTAGAGCAATCCTTGATGACTTCTGTTTGTCATAGTTAATTTCAGATTCTTCATAAAAAGAGAAGAATAATTTATTTTTTAAAAAAAACAGAGAAGTATTAGGATTTGACTTTCCTACGATGAAACATACATCCGTACTGCATAAAGGAAGAACTGCAATCTTTAATTTTAGAGCAATTCTTAGGGGTGCAGTACTGAGTCACAAACTGCTACATTCATATTCACCTCATTTTTGCATAAGTAGAACTCGCCAATAAGTCCACTAATAAAAACTTCTACACGATATCAAGCCAATAATCAAGTACAATGAAAAAGACCAATAAATTAGAGAGTAAATAAATTTAAATCATTAGTCCTTATATCAGGCAGAAGTTATCAAGGATTTTTCAATTGATAGTCATATTCTCAATTAGTAATCACCAGGAAAAAAAAGGAAAGGAAAAGACTCACTCTACATTTTCGTTTTCCTTAAGTTCATGTAAATTAGCCAAAGCAATGCAACTGCATTAAGAGGAAGAGAATTCAATATACCATTAATCTATATGTTTGTGGGTATTTGGTTTTAGGAAAATCAAGTAGAATAAGAGATATGAAGTGCAAGTTAGAAGGAAAAATTTGTTGGTATATGCATGTTAGTCCTTCTTTTCAACCAGAAAGTTACTACAGAGTACTTCAAATTGTGCAAAAAAGGAAAAACATAGCACAATTTTTGAAGAAGAGAACTAACGTGCACATACACAACTTTTATCCTTCAAGATTTGAGTTACAAAATTTAAAGCTGTTCGCAGACCTGTTAAAATTTGAAATTTAAAATGTTGAAACATTATCTCTAGAAAACATGAACGAATTTGAGAAGTTAAGAATAACCTTATCAATTCTCTCAAGAACACAAACAAATTCAAAAACTTGTAGATTCAAAAAGCTAAATTTAGTTCTTAGGTATCGTTTGGTAGCTGGGCAAGGACGTTTTAGAGTGCAACATTTTAGAGTTTTCATTTTTTTCTACTTTTTAAACCTCTACTTATATAAACAGCATGTGCAAATTAAAAGACATTGCACGAAGATCATGTAAAGTTTTTTCCACCACACTGCTTTCTTTCTTTTCTTAGCATCCACAACTCCCCTGTCTTGTTAGAAGCGAAGCTACCTGTCAACAAAAAATCTGATCTTAAGGCCTTATGTATGGGACACTCTATGAATTTTTTTTCTATAAATATAATTGTTGTAACCTAGAAAAGCTCTTATATATTGTTCTAAGGAGTTTTTCTTCTCCGTATTTAATTCTCCACAACCCCACTTCTACTTGTTGACAACTATTTTGTCTTTGATTAGATACACTTATTTATTTATAAGAAGAATAATAGTTTCTCAAATTCATTTAGTAAAATTTTTTTGATGACAAAAATTCATTTAGTAAAATTTGTTGAATGCTTAACTCAAAAGAAGCAAACTCTATATTGAATTCTCACCATTCCTCAATTCTTATATTTCAAACTCTTGGTGCACCAAATTATTAACTCGCTCTATTAGACTTAAGCAACCTTGTTTTTTTCCAAAATGTCCTATTTACTACTATTCAGTTTAGCGATGCTTCTTAGATCATCAACATTATTTCAGGGAACAATCGATTTAGGCCAATAGAGATATTTTGCTATTAAGGTACTTCAAGTATCAATTATTATGTATCTCTAAAATTCAAAGCAATTCACATAATGTGTTAGTCTCTAAAGGATCAATCCACCAATATATAAAAAAAATAATCACAATTGCATACACAAGTCTTCACTTTAACCATGAAATTGAAGAGATCAGACAAAACAATAATGACATCAACCATGAAATTTAGATTTTCAGAAGTAGTGTAATGAAATCTCTATCTTTCTAAAAAAAAAAAGTTTCAATTAACAATTATTACCTCAATGAGCTACTTGCATCCTGCTTCTTACATATGTTTCTGCCAAAGATACAGGAGCAAAATTATAATGTTAAGTTGGATTCACTTTTGAAAAATCCTGTACGACAATCGGACAATGAAAAGATGAAAACAAGCGCCTTACTTGTTCTAAGCCGAGCGAATGTCAATGCACATCCAATCATTTAACAAAGTACCACTGAATATCTTGAGAAATATGACAAAGGAATAATGAATCCATCTGAAATGCAACATATTGACCTAAAAATAAGATATATAAGTTTTTAATGAAGATCAAACAAATTTAAGAGAAAAATTAGAAAATTGACGAAGAACTGCTCGAGATTAATAAAACAACCAAAAGAGTAGATAAAACTCGAAACATCAAATTGGTAAGCAATTGTTTTGAAAGAAGATGAAGCAATTTGCTTAGCAGAAGGTGAAAGCTAGAAGTTTATTTAAAGCATGAGTGAAATTTCTAGTTCCAGAGAAAAATAGTGGCATTTGTGTTTGGTATTTGAACACGTGGAGTGAATTTGAGGACAAGTACAATAATATATATAAAATATAAAAATTAAATTAAAATAATTGTGTAAAATGACAAATATACTCTTAAAGATCTCTCCGGATGTCCCATTAAAGAGATGAAAGAGATAAAGTTAAGGCTAAACCGTGAGCCTTGCTCATTCTGTATTCTTGTATTTATAAGGGGAATTTACAACTTATATCTACATAAAAGATAAGTACAAGAATAAATAGAATTCTACTACAACTAGTATATAATAAGTCAACTCCAACACCCTCTCTCAATCTGGACGGGAAGAATGAACGTGAAGATTGGCAGTGAGCTCACGAAAACGGCTAGAGGGCAAAACTTTGGTGAACAAATCTGCAAGTTGTTCAGAGGTATGAACATGATATACCACTAATTCACCATGACTGATCTTTTCACGAACAAAATGATAATCCAAAGCAACGTGTTTGGTACGAGAGTCAAAAACTGGATTATGCGGTAGGTGGATGGCGCCAATGTTGTCACACTTTGCAGAGACGGGGGAAGTAAGAAAAACACCAAGATCACAAAGAATGTATTGAAGCCATGTATCCTCAGCAGTAGCAACAGCAAGAGCTCTATACTTAGCTTCAGTACTAGAGCGAGCAACGTAGGTAGTTTCTTAGTCGACCAAGAGATGAGATTGGAGCCAAGAAAAATGCAGAAACCAGTTGTGGTTAGTCTTGTGGCAGAGCAGCCAGCCCAATCCGAATCACAATAAATACTAAGTGCAAGAGGAGAGTTTTTGTACAACTGCAAGCCCCAATCAATTGTGCCACTTAGGTACCTAAAGATGCGCTTTACTGCCTGAAAATGTAATTGTCTCGGCTGGTGAAGAAATTGAGAAGCAAGGTTGATAGCAAATTGAATGTCTGGCCTAGTGAAAGAAAAGTATTGTAGGCTCCCAACCATTTGATGATAGGTAGAAAGTTCTTCAAGCAAAGGAGAAGAAGTGGAATTCCAGTCAATCTTGCTATGGAGTGGAGTAAGTACAGATTTACACTTGTCTAGTTTAAAGCGATGAAATATAGAAGTAATATAACGATGTTGTACCAATAGAAGTCCCAATGAATTATGCTTTTGTTCAATGCCAAGAAAATAATTAAGAGGGCCTAAGTCCTTCATCGAGAATTCTGAACTCATAGAAGAAATGAACTGAGATATCAATGACTCTGAAGAGCCAGCAACAGCTATATCATCCACATAAATCAAAAGAATTATGCAATCACCCCCGAGTGAAAGATAAACATGCTATGGTCCGAGATACATTGCTGAAAACCAAGATCAAGAAGAAAACTAGCAAGACGATGGAACCAGGCACGCGGTGATTGTTTGAGACCATATAGAGTACGCTGCAACTTGCATACATAATGAGGATAATCTGGATGTACAAAACCCCTTGGTTGACGCATATAAACTGTCTCAGATAACTCACCATGTAAGAATGCATTTGATACATCAAGTTGACGCATGAACCAGTTGTATTGTAGGGCCAAAGATAAGACCAAACGAACTGTGCTATGCTTGACAACAGGATAAAAGGTCTCAAAATAATCCACTCCAGGCTGCTGCAAAAAACCTTGAGCCACTAACCGAGCTTTAAATCTTTCAACAGAGCCATTGGCACAAAATTTAGTTCGAAACACCCATTTACTGCCAACAATATGTACATTTGCCGGAGGAGGTACCAAAGTCCAAGTTTTATTTTGTACAAGAGCATCAAATTCGACACTCATGGCTTGCATCCAACGAGGATCTTTAGAAGCTTGAGCATAGGATGTTGGTTCAGATAAAATGAAACTAGTTGAAGCTATCAAAGAAGGAAGAATACGTGGTTTGAGTGAAGCAGTTTGGGAACGAGTGAGCATGTGGTGAGAATGTGGTTTTACAGTGATTGGAGTGGACTTAGGCACACTAATATTTCCTGAGGAAGATTAATTTTGTGGTGGTTGTGCTTGGGATGAAGCAACACATTCAGAAGAAGAGTTAAAGGTATTTACTGGAGATTGATTCGAAGGCGAGTGCACAAGGTGTGAGGAGAAGCTGGAGAGAATGGATTAGAAGCTTTAAGGCGAGAATCAGGTGATTGGAATGTAGAACTCTGAGAACTTCTACTAGGTGTGAGTTGCTGCGTATTTTCGGGGATAGGAGTTATTAAATTAAATGAATTAATATTAGGTGAAGCTCCTCTAGAACGTGTGATATGGATCGGGAAGTGAGAAGACTTAGAGGAAGTATCTAAAACAGTTGTCGATGGAATAGATTTGGATGAGATCGGTGTCTCGGTAGGAAAGAAGGTCTGAAAGGGGAAAGAGTCTTCAACAAAATGAACATTCCGAGAGATAATAACTCTATTTGAACTAGGATCCAGACACTTAAAGCCTTTGTGTTTATCAGATGAACCGAGAATAAACAAGGCTTTGAACGAGGTAGGAATTTGGAGCAAGAACCAACTGCCACAAAGGGATAACAAAGACATCCAAATATGCGAATCAAATTATAATCAGGCACACGACCATAATGTTGTTCAAAAGGGGATTTAAAACGCAGCACTGGAAGAGGAATAACATTAATAAGGGAGACAACATACAAACAAGCATCAACCCAAAATTTAAAAGACATAGATGCTTGAAAAATAAGACAGCGTAGGACATTTGCAATGTGTCTATGTTTTCGCTCAGCCCTACCATTTTGAGCAGATGTGTGAGGACAAGAAAGACAATGAACTATGCCATTTTGTTTGAAGAATGAACTAAAATTGTTGTTGACGTATTCACCACCTCCATTGGACCGGAAATAAGAAATAGAGCAGTGAAAAACATTTTTAACCATTTTATAAAATTCTTTGAATTTGTCAACAAATTTAGATTTTTCGCGCATCAAGTAAACCCAAGAGAATTTGGTGTAATCATCAAGGAATAAAATGTAATAACGATAATCAGAATTTGAGACAATAGGAGAATGCCATACATCCGAATGAATTAAGACAAAGGAGAACTTGCATTGCTACTTGATAACGGAAAAGACATTCGAGTTTGTTTGCCTAAATGACAAACATTACAAAAACTGTTGCTAAAAGAAGAAGTACTATTAATCAATTTTCTAACGACTAAAGAGCTGAAAGACTCTCGACCAGGATGTCTGAGACACTGGCGCCAAAGAGAAGAGGGCAAAATTTTAGCAAAGAGACCAAAGTTGGAGGAGCCAGATGGAGCAACACGTAAGGGATAGAGAGATCCAGAATTGTTACAACGGAGCAATGTTGTTCCGGTCTTCATATCCTTGACAAAAAAACCAGAGTCGGTAAAGTGAATAAAACAATTATTATTAGCACATAAGCGTTGAATAGAAAGTAGATTTTTAGTAAGGGAGGGGATGTATAAAACTTTCTTTAAGAGAAGAGGCTTAGAAGTTGTTGAAAGAGTAGATGAACCAATAGATTTAATAGACAGAAGAGTACCATCTCCAACCATAACTTGAGAAGAACCAGAATAAGGAGTGTGAGCAGTAAGAGTGGAAGGATCATGAGTCATGTGTGCAAATGCTCCAGAGTCCAGGTACCAAACTGTTGGTTGAACCTCCTCCAAATTCATGGTAGCAAATGATTGAGGAATATTGTTAGCCACAAAGGAATGATTGAACCTGTTTCTACACTCCAATGCAGTGTGATTATAGTGAAAACAAATTTGACATTGTTTAGTAGGAGCGAAAGGGGCTTTACCCAAAATACCAGTACCAGGGGGAGGAGGCCGAGATTGATGTTGGAAACCAGACCATGAAGAGTTGTGGTAACCTCGACCTCTACCATACTGACCCCTATTATTTCTGCCACAGCCGCATCCATTGGAGTGTCCTTTTGTAGACTGATTTCCATAAACGGATGGCGAGAAATTAGAAGTGTTCTTCCCTTGCATGGAAGACAACAAAGCAGTTTGAGGATTTGACTCTTCAAAAGTATGTACATTAATATGAGCTTCTTCAGTGAGAAGAAGTGGTCGTAATGTGATGAAGGAAGGAAGCGTGCCAGTAGCATATAATCCTGACACAAAGGTCCGATAGGATGGAGGTAATCCTTGCAAAGCTTGAGTGACTAAATCATCATCAGGTAAAAGTTTACCAATTGCCCTAAGAGAGCAGGCAATGGAGTGAAGTTGTTGAAGATAATCTTCCATAGAAAGGGAACCTTTTTTGAAATTTGGACTTGAGGTGAATGACAGAGGAAGACACTTGATCTAAATATAGGAAGGCAAAGGTGTCCCAAGCCTGTTTATATGTCTCACAAGTATAGTTCAAAAGTGTGTCAAGAACAACGGAAGAGAGGGTTGCATTAATCCAACTTAATGCAATAGTATAACATTGAATCCATAGCCTGAAATCAGCGTGCTCGGGTGGTGGGCATGGTACAGTTCCATCTACTAAGGAAAGAAGGTTGTGACTTTTATGGACGGTGAGAAAAAATTTCTTCCAGGTAAGGTAGTTGACGTATGTCAATTCGATAGGAACAAAACCTTTGATATTGGAAATTGTTGGAGGGGGAGTTGAAAGGCCAAGAGAAGACTGATTCAAGGCCGGTTGAGCAGAGGGGGTGGTTTGAGATAAGGAACTTTCGAGACCCATGGAAAAGATCATTTAGGGCTCTGATACCAAGATGAAAGAGATAAAGTTAAGGGTAAACCGTGAGTCTTGCTCATTCTGTATTCTTGTATTTATAAGGGGAATTTGCAACATATATATACATAAAAGATAAGTACAAGAATAAATACTAAATAGAGTTCTACTACAACTAGTATATAATAAGTTAACTCCAACATAAAGATCCCATTATTCTCTCTTCTCCAACTTTCTCTTTCCATTTATGTGAATTAGTGCAGGTGAGATTCTTATATAAAACAAGCTCACTCACTTTTCTTGGACTTCCAAACAACACCTTCCACCCTCTTATATTCCTATCCAACTATCTCTAACTAATTTTTACCCCAAGAATCCTAAATTCGAAAAAATTTGAGCGTTCATATGAGGTCTGCCATGGTATAATATTTTCATCAAATGCACACCCTTCATTGATATTAGGGAACAACCCTAGATCCAAAAAGTTGGACAAATTGATCCAGACATTTTTATGGTTATGGGTATTGATTATTACAACAATGTGAATCAAGAAAAATGAAAAAAAAATAGAGTAGGAGAGGATATGTTCATCTTGGTCTAGAAGAACAACCCTCAGTTGAATAAAAAAGACAACATGAAGAAAAACATACTACTCTTTTTTTTTGGTATCCTTGTGTTACTACTGAAGATAAAAAGAAGATTTTTTTTTTGTCAAGAAAAGAGAAGAGACATTATTGGTCTGATTAGGAATGGAAAATGAAAGGTCCTTCTAGAGTTTCACACACACACACACGCATATATGTATATATATATATAAGTTATTTCGATAGTTTTCTCTCAAGGAAAATTTATTTGATGATATACAATTTTGTGTCATAAGAATAGTTTGTTACGATCTAAAACCCAAGTGTGATGACACCTGTCTTGTCCCGCCAAGACAGGTCAGCCTAAACCCAACTAAATAGGATAAATGTTGAAGTAAAACATAATAGAGGACTAGCATAATATGAACATTCTGGTTAAATAAACAATAACTCATAATACATTAAGAACTGGTGTCACGTGTACAAGCCTCTAAGTATTACAATAGATTTAAAAGAGATACAAGTCTGAATGTCTCTGTATCTAGAACAGAACAAGGACATAATGAAAGAGTAAGTAATGTCTGCCAAAGAGACAAGCAACTACCTTATGAACTACTCAAGTAAGCCTCGGACGAAAGTGAGAAGATGATGGTCAAGACGATCCGGGCGCATAACCTACACAAGTGTAGAAAGCAAGAGAGTGAGTACCAAACAACAACGGTACTCATCAAGCATCCCTAAATAACTCTAAGTTAAGTAATACAAAATACAAGTACCCAACACACCATCCGAACCTCCATAACTACAATATGCATAAAATTAAATCAATCCAAAACCTAACAATTCTCACTCAATAACAACATATTACAAATAGAACATCACAACTTGCACCTTAGCGCGCGCGCGCACACACACACACACACATATAATCTTCACGGTCTCCCATAATTCAACAATCACAAGGCCATAATGACTCAAGAATATCAAAATACAAGGACGAAGTGCAATGCAATGTAATGCAATATTATATAGAGTGATGCATGTATATCCTAATGATACACACCCGAAAGAATATCAATTTGGAACCCATGGGGGACATATCAGTCCATTAACATGCCACATAACGTGTGGCTCGACCCCCTCATTATAGAATATGTCATGGATCGTATGACCCATCCCCTACCACGGATCATGTGGCCCGTTCCCTATTTTTCATTACTTTCACAAAGTACTATCTCAATAGAACCAATGCAAACATATATATACAAATGCTCGATGAGATGATGGTAACTTACACACCAACAACCAATCACAAATAATCTTGGCACGTCATCAATAATGAGTCAACACAACCATTCGTGGTACATCATATATCACAATATCAACAAGATTCTTCTTTTACCCCCTATTAACATCACTAGAACTTATTCATCATTTAACAATACACAAAATATATGAAGCCCTTCACCAATTTCTATTACTCCCAATCACACAATGACATACAAGGTTCAATACACTTAACGAACGGTCAAGAGGTCCACTTGCCTTAAAAGATAATGAAATCAACTCAGTATTTGAGCCTTTCTTTTACGCCGATCCATATAATCCAACACCAACTAATCAAATATAGAATACATATAAGAAAACATGAACAACAACACCCATAATGCTGAATTTGGAAACCAGATCCAAATTGACCCAAAAAGTCATCCCCGAAGGCTAAGGATAAATCTTAAATTTTTATAGAAAAGCATGATACCCAAAGATTTAGGAACTCGCACAAGAAATTACATTGAAAAATGAGTTAAAAATCATCCCAAGAGCCCAAAACACAAGGTTAAAGTTCATGAGAACCCCCCCCCCCCCAACAATAACTGGTTCCGAGACCCCAACTCAAATCTGAAATATTTCTTGAAAAAATATCTTACTCATGATTAGGGAAGTTCAAATATAAAGTTTCATTGAAAACGGAGTTAAAAAAACCTTGAAATTCTTAATTTATCAAACTTTAACTTTACTGAAAAATCATCAATTTCTCAAGCTTATACGCAGTTAATATGATGAAAATAATTAATGGTTCAACAAGTTTATGCCAAAGTTAGTTTACCCATAATGTACGGATCCTAAATATATACACTTTTCATCAAAAACTAATTCCAAATTGATGAAATTCCAATTTTCTCCAAGAAATTCACTGATAAGGAAAGAGACGAGATGAAGAAATCATAAGAGAATGCTGAAATGAGGATTGAATACTAACCCCATATTAAATCAAGAAGAATGCCGTAAGAATCACTACATTTCGAGCTCTAGAATTTTCAATATGCTCAAAATACCAAATGAACACAGTTTAAAATTTTAAATACCTGAACAATAATATTTACACCAGAAATCTACAACTTAATTTTTCACTAAAAGAGCTATAACTTCCTCATACGATAGCGAAATGACCTGATTCATTTTTCCTAAGTGGCCGTTTGGTGTGATGGATAAAATGAAGTAATTCCGGGATAACTTTTATGTGGCAATTAATCTGTTGTTTGGTTGCAAAGATTGGGATAATTTATCTTAGGATTAACAATTAGTCCTGAGATAAGTTATCTCTCCTTGGGGGTGGAATAGTAATCCCAGGATAATTTATCATGGGATAAAGTATGTAAAATAACAAAAATACCCCCCTTAAACTCTCTTTTATACACCACTTTATATTCGTGTATATTAACATAATTGTTAATAACATTTATAATAACATTCACAACCTTAATTATTCGTTGTTCTTATGATAATATATTTTTCTATTAAAAAATTATATTTTATAAATACAATTTTTATTTATGAATAAATTATAAGTTAAATTTATTTGCCTAATTCTTATATTAATTTATATTTTGATTTCTCTTAAAATGTTCGCTCCACTACTAAATTACATATTTTTAACTAAATAGTTTATTACTCACTTAAAAATTATATTTTATATATCAATTAAAATGTAGATAGCTTTAAAATGTAGTTAACTTTAATAATAAAATTTCTTTTACTTGAATAAACTTAAAATGGAAGTTTTATTTTTAAGCTAAATAAGATGTAAGTTTTATTTTAAAACTAAATAAGATGAAAGTTTTGATTTTAAGCTAAATAAGATGGAAATTTTATTTTAAGATGGAAGTTCTTTTAAGTGAAATAAGATGAAAAATTAATTTTAAAAACACACGACACAATCTTGGAAATGCACACATAAAAATATTTAAGCTAAATAAGATGGAAATTTTATTTTTAAGAATGAATAACTAAGGCTTGCAAAGAAAATGTAAAAAAAAAACTAAATAAGATGGAGGGTATTTTTGTAAACAAACAACTTATTCTTAGAAACTATGGTAGGAATATAAGTTTGAATATGACAAACAAAGCAAGCAATAAAACTAATCCCAGCATAACTTATCTCATTATAACTTATCTCATCATAACTAATTCTAGCATAACTTGTATTCAAACCTAACGACTCCTAAATGTCTTAAATAATGATACGATCCTGCTCGTTCAATCGAAACTCAATTTCGTGCTGATTTGCCCAATCAAAATATCATTTCTTCTTGGTGAATAATTATTTCATATATCGCGATAAAAGTTCAATCTCGATTTAGCGAAAATGCACCAAACTTTTGCATATCATTCCTATAATTCATGATCAAACATTCAGAAGTTTCGGGATAATTTTTCAATCTTTAAAACTAATAACGAACCTTTTAGTTGGCACAAATTGCTGAAACCGCGCCAAAGCACCCAAAAAGCTTAAAAACTCACTCAAACCTTATTCAAAACCTCCGAAAATAAACCAAATATGTCACTTGCTTGAAAATGATATTCCGGACTCAATGGAATCACCAAATCACCCATACAAGGTCACCTTAACCTGATATTGACCAAAATCAACTTTAACTTAAGAATCTCCAAATTTCCAAATAAGAACATGAAACTCATCCAAAAGACCTTCAACTAGACCAAATATAACCATATGAACCTAGTGGAATAATCAAAATTCAAAAATGACCTTTCTAACCTCAAGTGTTGACTAAAGTTAAACGTTAGCCATAACTTTACTCGCATATGGTGTAATAGCTCAAAATCAAATCAAAAACCTTGGGACCCAAACCAACAGTACATCTAGTCCAAAAACTATATTCCGAACTAACGGAATCGTCGGAATTCTATTCTAAGCTTGCTATCACCAAATGTTAACTTTGGTCAACTATATTATGCTTTCATTTTTAAAAACACAAAAACTCTTCCAAAACCCATCTAAAAATCTCAGGACTTGAGTCAATAGTCCTACTAACCCAAAAGTCACGTTTTGGAGCTGATAGAACTGACAGAATTTCATTCTGAGATTCGAAACTCCAAATGTTAACTAAAGTCAACCCTCTCAATTTAGAAGCTTCCATAACTCTAAAACTTCCAAAAAACTCAACTTTACCATTTCAAATTTAACCTCAAAAACTGATCAAACACGACTCGGAGCAACTAATAAGAAGGGTAAGATGGTAATTTTTCAAAAAATTCCAAAAATAACTTTCAGGGTCATTACATAGTAGTACCTCAAATTTTATTGAATTTTAAACTCACTCAACGACAGTAAACCACACTTCAGTTTTTAAAGAAAAATAAGTATAGAAAAACTTAGAAATTTCGTAGTTTAAAAATGAGAGGAAATCCCTCTATTTATAGCGAACAAAGGATAGTATGAACAAATGTTTATTTTGCATAATCATAAGTTACAACCCTTTGAAAATGTCATAACCCTATAGAAAAGTAACAACTCATTGAAAAAGTCACAACCCTTCAGAAAAGTCAACTCATCGAAAAAGTCACAACCCATCTGAAAAAGTCGCAATCTTTCAGAAAAATCACAACCTTTCAATGTGAAAACAGTTTCTAATAAAATGTTTAGTTCTCATATTTATAAAAATTATAATTAAACACAACTTTATTTTTAATTTTAATTTCAATTTCATAAATTTAAATCAAGTCAAAAATATTTGAAATCTATGGCCAAAATCTACTTAGCTTTTGTTTGGCCATATATTTGAAGTCGAAACTTGAAAATATGAGTTTTTGAAGTAATAGATTTTAAAATTTAAAATTGTATTTGAACATCTATTTTATTTAAAAATAAAATAAAATTTTGTGAGCTAACCCAAAAACCTCAAAATTGGTACGAAGAAGATTTTAAGAACTTGAAAATATTCCAAAATTAAGTGTCACGACCCAAAGTAGACCCTAGCCATAATATGGCGTATACGACCCCGAGAGGCCCTACACAAGCCACTTAGAAAACATCATACAAGATAACAGAATTAAAGGATTCAAAGAAAGCATTTCATATTTCATAAGAGTTTGACAAAGCGGAAGTCTAAAACATAAGTCTCAAAGCCATCTAATACATCATAAGAAAAGTGATTGGGACGTAACTCATACATCAGATACAAGGTCTGAAACGAAATGACATAAAGCAATAAAGTGTCTCGATCCTCGGAACATGAGGATTCACCAATCTTCAAAGCCTATGAAGGATCAACTAGCCACGAGTATGGAAGTTAGGAGTGTTGGACTCTACATTAGTGAAACAATGTAGGCACAAGTATGCATTAGTACATGGAATGTACTAAGTATGAGGCAATATGTATAACATAGGCATGATAGCATGAATGACTTAAAAATGAGTAGACATGAGCATATTGAAACATTTGAAAGCTTCATAGAAGAAATGGCATGAAAATCGTGAAAACATGGTCAAGTACATTAACATAAAGTACGTAAGAAAAGCTTTGAAGAAGACATAATCATTTTGTGGGATATTAGCTTTAACCGACAATAAGACCATGAGAGCTATATCATGGAATCCGATATATCTCTCATACCAAAAGAAGGGGAACCTACTTGCCAAGGTAGGATCCGTACATATCATCATTCGCTAAAGTAGATCCACTAGCTAGGTCATTTAAGACAATCTTACGGGGGCACGTAGTTAGGGACTAGAGGTTGCTACTAGAGACTACCCTATTTGAGACTCCACCTCAAAGCCCTCTCGGTGCTAAGTCTAAATCCCAACGGAATAGATAAAAAGTCAAATATCATTTTAACATAGGAAAAGGCAATGATCAATACCACTCCACACTTTTGAGATCAAAACATAGAATAGCTCCTTAAATATAATTCAACATGGATGAGAAAACCTTTCACCAATGTGAATTCTTTTGTGAGAAATACCTTTCAATATCATGATCATCATAACATGTGAGAAAACCTTTCACAACAACATTAATACTTTCCTTTCAAAACATCATCAATTCGTTCATAGTCATTTCATAAAACATGCATATCTTCATAAATTCATAACTCTTAGATTCATGGGTTCATCATAGCTAGGATCATGGTTGAAAAGCATAATTTAGGCATGGGTAATTGCAATTTTAACTAAATATCATATATTAACATCAAACCATGCATTAAGAGACTTAATCAATCATAATCAATCATATTTGGCTGAAACCCACATTTATTGAATTGAAACCCTAAGTTGATCAATTAGAACTTGAATTGGGAAATTGAAATATTTGGGGACCCCATGGAGGAAATGACTCCATAGGTGAATACACACATACCTTGACACTAGAAGCCCAAAAAGAATGGAGGATTGGAGACTTGGATGAACCCTAGCTCTTCTTCTTCCTTAGTCTTGAGAGAATTTGGAGTGGATGAATTTACTCAAGTTTAGAAAATTTAAGAGAATGAATTGGAGGTGGGTAATTTGAGCCTTAAAAGCTATATATAGGGCTTAGAGTAGTAGACAAAATGACCTAGTATAGGATTAGAATAATTAGGAAAATACCTAAAAGCCCCTTCAAAATAATGGCCAACCCATCCTCTACGGTTTGGACCTACAGTCCATAGGTCTTTCTACGAACCATACTGGTCAACCATAGAAAAGTTCAGAAATCATTATTTTAGACTAACTTTTGACGGGACCTTTCAACGACTCATACAATGGTTGACGAAACGTCTTGGTCAACCGTCGAATAAGGTACTTAAACTTAACTTTTCAAAACTCTACCCAGGTTCTAAGGTTCCCTTTCTACGGCCCGTAGGTTGGACCCGTAAAACCAGTCCTTAAACAAATTTCTGCGCTATCCTTTTTTTCCCTCTCGACTTTCAACTTCCGAGGTGTTACAATATCTCTCCCTTGGGAACATTCGTCCTCGAATGGAACTCAAGGCAATACAAGGAGGGGATGGAAAGAGATCTTACAACCCAACACGAATGCAACTTCATCAACAACACATAACCAAGGAGGAACATCAAATCCAAGCTAGAACATATTCGAAACATCATTTCATAAGGCATACTTGCAATTTATACTCGATGCACATAATCATGAAGCAATCAGTGAAGCTAAATCAAATCCCAAAAGCAAGTTTTCATGAGCATGCATGCATAAGGGAATATGAGAACAACTAAAACACATGAAACCAAAAGGATAAACCATGAGGACTAAATACCTCTAGCTAGAATAGGAATGGAGGTAAAGAGATGGGGATAATAGGACGTCATACTGGCCTCGGCCTCCGGTGTAGCATTACCAACTCTTTGATTTCTCCATAAGACCTTTACAGATGCAACTTTCTTATTCCTCTATTTCTTAACTTATCGATCTAAAATCTCAACCGGAACTTCTTTATAAGAAAGACTCTCCTTTATATCAAGACTCTCCAATGGTACAATAGATGTCGGATCACTAACCCATTTCTTCAACAGAGAGACATGAAAAATCGAATGTATCAACGCTAAATCATTAGGCAAATTAAGTTCATAAACAACTTTACCAATACACCTCAAATTCTTATATGAACCCTATAAGGGGGACTAAGCTTCCCTTTCTTTCCAAACCTCATTACACCCTTCATGGGTGAAACTTTCAAATAGACCCAATCACCTACATTAAACTCAAGGTCCCTCTTTCTAACATTGGCATAGGACTTTTGTCAACTTTGAGCCATTTTTAACCTTTCTATAATAAGCCAGAATTTTTCCATAGCCTCATGTACTAGTTCGGGATCTATCAAAGCAACCTCACCTACTTCAAACCAACCTATGGGAGATCTACACCTTCTACCATAAAGAGCCTCAAATTGAGCCATATCAATGCTTGAATAATAGCTATTATTATAAGCAAACTCAATCAAATGCAAGTGATCATCCCACTTACCCTTGAAGTCAATCATACAAGTTCTCCACATGTCTTCCAAAGTTTGGATAGTACACTCCGCTTGCCCGTCGGTTTGAGGATGAAAGGTCGTACTAAGCTTAACACGAGTACTAAGACCCTTTTGGAAAGATTTTCAAAACTGAGAAGTGAATTTTGTAACGCGATCGGAGATAATGGATAGGGGCATTCCATGCAACCTAACCATCTCCCTTAGATACAACTTAGCATAGTCCTCCGCCGAGTAAGAAACCTTGATGGGAATGAAATGAGCTGACTTCGTCATAAGATCTATAGTAACCCAAATCGAGTCATGTTGTCACCGGGTGCGGGGTAAACCAATAATGAAGTCCATATTCAAATCTTCCCACTTCCAAGTAGGAATACTAATATCTTGGGACAAGCCTCCCGCCTTTTGATGCTCAACTTTCACTTGTTGACAATTAGGACACTTAGTCATAAATTTCGCAATATTCTTCTTCATCCCATTCCACCAATAGACCTCCCGCAAGTCACGGTACATCTTGGTGGCTCTCGGGTGAATGGAATATAAAAAACTATGGACTTCTGATAAAATTTGCTCCCTCAAATCATCAATATTGGGAACACACAAACGACCATGATATCGAATAACACCATCTCCCCCTTTGGAGAAAGCCTCAACGGACTTTTTAAGCACTGCTTCCTTTAACTCAACCAAAATTGAATCAAGACCTTGTTTGGCTTTCACATCTAACACATACGACGATTCTGAACCATTACGAATAATGACACTACCTTCGTTAGAGTCAACCAACCGAACACCCAATCGGGCCAATCTATGAACATCACGAACCAACTCATTCTTATTATCTTCAACATGAGCAACACTACCCATTGATAGTCGACTAAGAGAATCCACTACCACATTCACCTTGCCGAAGTGATAGAAGACACTCATGTCGTAATGTTTTAGCAACTTAAGCCGCCTTCTTTGGCGAAGATTTAAGTCCTTTGTCTTGAACACATATTGCAAACTCTTATGGTTGGTAAAGACATAAACGTGGACATTATATAAGTAATGCCTCCAAATCTTTTAGGAAAAAACAATGCCACTAGCTCCAAATCGTGGTAGGATAGTTCTTTTCATGGACCTTAAGTTGCCTCGAAGCATAAGCAATAACCTTTCCATTTTGCATAAGAATACACCCTGATCCAACCCTTGAAGCATCATAATAAAGCACAAACTCATCTGACCCTTTCAGTAAAGTCAACACCGGACGGAGGTAAGTCTATCTTTCAATTCTTGGATACTCTTTTCACACGCTTCCAACCATACAAACTTAACTTTCTTTTAGGTCAATGCCGTCAATGGAGAGACAATCGGAGAAAACCCTTCCACAAACCTTTTATAATAACCAGCCAAACCCAAGAAACTTCCAATATCTGGAGGGGATAGAGGTCTAGACCAACTTTTAACCGCATCCATCTTCTTAGGATCTACCTCAATACCCTTATCGGAAATAATGCGACCAAGAAAAGCCACGGATCTCAACCAAAACCTGCATTTACTAAACTTCGCAAACAGTTGTTGGTCCTTGAGAACTTGCAACACAATCCTCAAATGATTGGCATGCTCATCCTCACCCCTCGAGTAAATCAAGATGTCATCGATAAACACAATCACAAACATATCAAGGTATTGCCTAAACACTCTGTTCATTAAGTCCATGAATGCGGCTAGAGCATTAGTCAAACCAAACGACATCACCAAAAACTCATAGAGACCATATCGAGTTCGAAAGGTCGTCTTCGGAATGTCACTTTCTTTCCTCAATTGGTGATAACCCAACCGAATGTCAATCTTAGAGAAATAACTTGCTCCCTGGAGTTGATCAAACAAATCATCTATCCTTGGAAGAGGATACTTATTTTTAACGGTAACCTTGTTCAATTGTCGGTAGTCAATACATATGTGAAGTGAACCATCTTTCTAACCGGAGCACCCCATGGAGAGATATACTCGGTCGGATGAAACCCTTATCCAATAAGTCTTTCAACTGCTCTTTCAATTCCTTAAGTTCTACCGGAGCCATATGGTACAGAGGAATAGAGATAGGTTGTGTATCTGAGAGAAGTTCAATACCGAAGTCTATTTCCCTTTCAAAAGGAACACCGGGAAATTCTTCCAAAAAATCATTAACAATGGGGACCGACTCAAGAGTAGGGGTTTCGAAATCTATATCCCTAACCCGAATAAGATGATATATGCAACCTTTAGAAATCATTCTTCTAGATTTGAGACAAGAAACAAACTGACCCTCAGGCATAAAATTTCCCCCTATCACTCTAAGACGGGCTCATTTGGAAATTGAAATTTGACGACTCGGGTTCTACAATCAACATAAGCATAACAAGAATGGAGCCAATTCATACAAAGAATAACATCGAAATCTAACATATCAAGCTCTACAAGATTGAGATGAGTGACTCTATGGGATAACGAGACGGGACAATTTATATAGACTCTCCTGGCCACAATAGATTCACCAATAGTTTAGAGACATAAAAGGGTCTATCAATACATTCAGAAAAACATCAAACCTCATAGCCATATATGGCGTCACAAAAGACAAGGGAGCACCGAGATCAAGCAAAGCATAAACATCAAGATGAAAGACTTTCAATATACCGGTAACAACATCGGGAGAACCCTCTTGATCATGTCGAGTTTGAAGTGCATAGAACCGGTTTTGCTTTCGGGCACTTGACCCTGAACCACTAGGCGGAGCTTGCCTACCGTACTTTACCTTGTCAAGTTTAGATGGACAATATCTCAAGCGGTGACCACTCTTTCCACAACCAAAATAATTATCTGTGCCCATCAAGCATTTTTCCAAATGACTCTTGCTACACTTTTGGAATGCGGGAACCGAAGATCCATTTCCACCACCATTTCCTCCTTGAGGTTTAGGGTTAGACACCCTATCTTTGTTGAACTTAGAAACCGAAGCATTGGAGGAACCTTGATCGGAAAACCTTTATCGGAACCTAGAATGACTATGTCCATCGAACCTTGAGTGTGAAAAGTCACCATCACCGGTCTTTGCCCTATTTGTCTCCCTAGACTTTTCCTTAAGCTTTTCCTCCTCAATTTTTTGAGCATGAATCATTAAACAAGAAATATCCATCTTCTTAATGAGCATGGCGGTACGACATTCCTTAACCACCAATTCGGACACACTCGAAATAAACTTACTCATCCTTGCCCTAGAGTCGGCAACCATAGTTGGAGCATACCTAGCCAATTGAGTAAATTTCAATGCATACTCCTTCACACTCATATTTCCTTGATGAAGGTTAATGAATTCAATTACCCTTGCCTCCCTCATCTCAAGGGGAAAAAACCTATGAAGGAAATCAATCTTAAACTTTTCCCAATCAAGAGGACCCGCATCAACCGTTCTCTCTTCCTTCCATTGGTCGAACCAAACTTGAGGAACACCCTTAAGTTGATAAGCAGTCAATTCTGCCTTTTCCACCGGCGTCACACTTATAATCATCAAAACCCTGTACACCTCATCAATGGACTCTTGAGGATCTTCCTCAACCTTGGAACCATGAAACTCCGGGGGATTCATCCTAGTGAAGTCCCTCACTCTAGTTGTCGCCGTACCCACATTTGGGTTCACAGGGACCACAACCTCTCTATTGACTTGACCAGTCTTGGCTTGGGCGAACACTTGAAAAGCATTCCTAAACTCTGCATTAGTCACTTGTTCGGTCAAAGGGTAGGCCGAAACTTGTGTAGCCTCTTGAGAAGCTTTTTATTTCACATTCTCATTCGCATTCCTCCTAATGTATACTCTTCAAGAGGCCATACCCTGAAAAGCATCGGATAAGGATTAGGAGAGAGACATATAGAGTTAAACTCTATCGCACAACTTTAGAATGATGAAAGAAGTGAAATTTCCTAAGCATCTTATAGCCTCTCATTCATAAGTAAGGTGCGCTTCACACTCATGAATAAGACTCTACTTGACGTGGCTTATGAGACATCCTAGGATCTTTCTAAACCTTGTGCTCTGAATACCAAGTTTGTCACAACCCAAAGTAGATCCTAGGCATAACATGATGTATAGGACCCCGAGAGGACCTACATAAGCCACTTAGCATACATCATACAAGATAATAGAATTAAAGGATGCAAAGAATTTATTTCATATTTCATAAGAGATTCACAAGGCGGAAGTGTAAAATATAAGTCTTAAAGCCATCTAATACATCATAAGGAAAGTGATTGGGACGTAACCCATGCATCACATACAAGGTCTGAAATGAAATGACATAAAGCAATAAAGTGTCTCGGTCATTGGAACATGAGGACTCACCAATATTCAAAGCTTATGAAAGATCAACTAGCCACGAGTATGGGAATTAGGAGCATCGAATCCTACATTAGTGAAACAATGTAGGCACAAGTATGCATTAGTACATGGAATGTACTAAGTATGAGGTAATATGCATAACATAGGCATGATAGCATGAATGACTTAAAAATGAGTAGGCATGAGCATATTGAAACATTTGAAAGCTTTGTAGAAGAAATGACATGAAAATCATGAAAACATGGTCAAGTACATTAACATAAAGGACATAAGAAAAACTTTGAAGAATACATAATCATTTTGTGAGATATTAGCTTTAACCGACAAAAAGACCATGACAGCTATATCATGGAATCCGATATATCCCTCATACCGAAAGAAGGGGAACCTACTTGCCAAGGTAGGATCCGTACATATCATCATTCGCTAAAGTGGATTCATTAGCTGGGTCATTTAAGACAATCCTATGGGGGCACATAGTTAGGGACTAGAGGTTGCTACTAGTGACTACCCCATTTGAGCCTCCACTTCAAAGCCCTCTCGGTGCTAAGTCTAAATCCCAACGGAATAGGTAAAATGTCAAATATCATTTTAACATAGGGAAAGGCAATGATCAATACCACTCCACACTTTTGAGATCAAAACATAGAATAGCTCCTTAAACATAATTCAACATGGATGAGAAAACTTTTCACCAATGTGAATTCTTTTGTGAGAAATACCTTTCGCAATCATGATCATGATAACATGTGAGAAAACTTTTCCAAACAACATTAATACTTTCCTTTCAAAGCATCATCAATTCATTCACAGTCATCTCATAAAACATGCATATCTTCATAATTTCCTGACTCTTAGATTCATGGGTTCATCATAATAGGATCATGGTTGGAAAGCATAATTTAGGCATGGGTAATTGCAATTTCAACTAAATATCATAGATTAACATCAAATCATGCATTATGAGACTTAATCAATCATAATCAATCATATTTGGATGAAACCCACATTTATTGAATTGAAACCCTAAGTTGATCAATTGGAACTTGAATTGAGAAGTTGAAATCTTTGGGGACCCCATGGAGGAAAGGACTCCATGAGTGAATACACACATACCTCTATGCTACAAGCCCAAAAAGAATGGAGGATCGGAGACTTGGATGAACACTAGCTCTTCTACTTCTTCTTCCTTAGTCTTGAGAGAATTTGGAGAGGATGAGTTTGGTCAAGTTTAGGAAATTTAGGAGAATGAATTGGAGGTGGGTAATTTGGGGCTTAAAAACTTTATATGGGACTTAGGGTAGTAGACAAAATGGCCTAGTATAGGATTAAAACAATTAGGAAAAGACCCAAAATCCCCTTTAAAATAACTGCCGATCCTCCCTCTACGGTTTGGACCTACGGTCCGTACTGGTCAATTGTAGAAAAGTTCAGAATCATTATTTTGGACTAACTTTTGACGGGACCTTTCTACGACTCATACAATGGTTGACGGGCCGTCCTGGTCAACCATCGAATGAGGTACTGAAACTTAACTTTTCAAAACTCTACCCTGGTTCTACTATTCCTTTCCTAAGGTCCGTAGGTTGGACCCGTAAAATCAGTCCTCAGACAGATTTCTGCACTATCCTTTTTCCCTCTCGACTTTCCAACTTTCGAGGTGTTACACTAAGGGCCCATATAGCCACAAATATATTTAGGAAAAACTTGAAAAAAATTGGGGAAATAATGTTTGGTCATATAATTTGTCATTACTTAGTAGCAAATATATTTGGCAAACTTCCCAAGTTTTCAAGTTCTAGAAAAAACTATAATTTGGGCCAAATTCTAGTATTTAAGAATTTTTGAAAATTTAAAAATTACGTAAAACTTTTATATTTTATAAAAACACCATCATTTATAATTTTGGAATAAATTTCATTTCTAGTTTGTTACAAAATTTATACCGTTATATACATATTTTATACAATTTCTATCGGAGCTTGCTCTCTGAAGTCACTTTCAATTACAAGTAGTAATAATAGTTTTTCATATACAAATTAATGGTATTTACATTTTGTTTTCTTCCTCTTTTTTCAAATTCATATTAAATATGTTCATTGTTCATGACTTTTCACGGAACATTTATAAAATGATAATATAAACTTACGAGTATTTTAAATATTTTTAGAACTTATGGGCATACATCATATTTTTTAGGCATAATACATAAATTGGACCTTTAATTTGGCTTCAAGTTATTACTTTGGCCTTTAACTTTGACAGTGCACAAAGAGATACTTTAACTATCAAATTCTTTAACAAAAAAACACTCGAATCCTACCTGACAAAATGCGTGATATGCACTCAATCCGCGCACGTCAAGAGTAAATTTAGAGCCCCACAACAGATAAAAATATGCTGAAATGACAATTATACCCTTAATGAATCCCTTTTATAATATACCTTTATATTTTCAAATTAAAATACCATTTTTTCCTCTTCTTTCTTGTTCTAGTACTAAAGCTTTCTTTTCTCTCTCTAGCACTATTTCTGCTCGTTTTTAATACAAATGGTTCCTAATTTTTTTTGTCATTGTGGAAAAAGAGCTATAATGAAAATTTTTTGGTCTGCAGACAATCCATATGATTAAAGCTGTAAAAAGGAACGAATTCATAGTCATGGTGACAAAAAGATTCTACGTTCTATCAAAAATAAACTTACAAAAGGGAAAATTAAACATACTTGGACTAAATTGAGAAAGATGAACAGATAAACATCCAAGTATATGAACTTTTTGCACAAATCTTGAACAATTTTTCCTTTGATTCGCAAAGAAATCTTGCTAGGGTTTTGCGATTTTGAGAGAGAAAGGAGTGAAATTAGGGGTCTTTTACCCTTCCCCCTTGTATATTAGTGGCATATTAATTTAGGTTTTTTTTAAATTCTAAAATCTACGTGTAAATTTTTTAATTAGTTGGCAGTCATTGAGTGGCTCATTAATCCATGTTGGAGTGTCAGCATCTCACGCTTTTTGATTGCAATATTTGAGTGTTTTTTTGTTTAAGAGTTGGATAGTTAAAGTGTCTCTTTGTGCGCTATCAAAGTTAAATGTCAAAGTTATAATTTGAAGCCAAGTTAATGGTCCTATTTATGTATTATGCCTATTTTTTAAAAAGCCAAATATTTCTTTCAAAATCTATAACCAAACGTATGGTGAAATTTCACCCAAAACTTCACCAAAAAATGACTTTTGTCAAAAAATATTTTGAAAATTTATGGCTAATTTCAACAAAGATTTTCCTTTTTTATTCACATCCAATGGTGGAGGCCTGCCTGCCTTATTGTGCTCACCACCTCTTTTAATTCAAATTCAAAATGCATAGAATAAGAAAAGAAAATTGTAAATTCAAAGGCCGTCTCAGCCAGTATTTACGACTATATATACTTGTGTATTGTCTCAACTCATTCAACCTCTTCCAGACTGTAGAGAGAGAAAGCAAGTCGGCCTCAAGTCATCATCCGTTACCTTTGCTTTTCAGATCCATCTTCATTTCCTTCTCGGTAAGCTAATCTCTCTTCTTCATCAGATCTTACTTTATTTACTTGTTTGCTTTCACTTTCTGCTTTGAGATCTGCTTTAATTCCTCATGTTGAATCGCTGCTTTTGTTCTCCTGATTACTATACTGCTCTAATTAGTTAGTAAAAACTTAGATTTAGGTGATGATATTACGTTTGATTTTTCCAGATCTGTTGTTTTAATGGTCAATCTGTCATGAACTTGATCTGCTCTCAATTTTCCTAGATCTACTTTATTTTACTACTTGTTGCATCTGCATACTCATTTTGGTTACCAGAAAATTTAGCTGAACTTTGACGGATCCTTTTTTTTTTGCTGCTATACGAAAAAAACGAAGCTTCTTTTTATGATGATAAGTGTCCAGCGTTGTATTCACATAACCGAGCTCCAAATTGTCTGGTATTTAGAGCATATCATTTTACTAACTAACAAGTAAAACTGTATATGAGTAGAGACATTTAGTTGAGTTCCCAATCAATCTTGTGATGTTATTGTATGTGTTGATACCTTCATGTATATATTTTGCTAACAGAACTGTGATTTTTTTGAAGAAAATATTTAAGTTATACTAAGTATGCTCATTTAACTTTCTTTTACTTTCAGTTGATTAAAAATGGCCGACGGTGAGGATATTCAGCCCCTTGTTTGTGACAATGGAACTGGAATGGTTAAGGTAGTCCTTGTTCATAGACTATTGTTTTTACAGGAAGCACTTGTGATAGATAACATTTCAATGAATGCAAACTGCATATTGTTTTTTATGGAATGATTTGTGTTTTGAAATGTAGGCAGGATTTGCTGGTGATGATGCTCCTCGAGCAGTGTTTCCCAGTATTGTGGGTCGTCCCCGGCACACTGGTGTTATGGTCGGAATGGGACAGAAGGATGCCTATGTGGGTGATGAAGCTCAATCTAAGAGAGGTATCTTGACCTTGAAATATCCCATTGAGCATGGTATAGTCAGCAATTGGGACGATATGGAGAAGATATGGCATCATACTTTTTACAATGAGCTTCGAGTTGCTCCTGAGGAACACCCTGTTCTCCTGACTGAGGCACCCCTTAATCCAAAGGCCAACAGAGAGAAGATGACCCAGATTATGTTTGAGACATTTAATGTCCCAGCTATGTATGTTGCTATCCAGGCCGTGCTTTCGTTGTATGCTAGCGGTCGTACCACTGGTTCGTACTAGTCTTTCCGTGATCCAACTTTGTCTGCCCAATGAAATAACTGTGTTTTAATTTTGACTCAATAAATTACTCTTGATAGGTATTGTGTTGGACTCTGGTGATGGTGTGAGTCACACTGTCCCTATCTATGAAGGTTATGCCTTACCACATGCCATTCTTCGTTTGGACCTTGCTGGTCGTGACCTTACTGATAGCTTGATGAAAATCCTCACTGAGAGAGGTTACATGTTCACCACCACTGCTGAACGGGAAATTGTCCGTGATATGAAGGAAAAGCTTGCTTATGTGGCTCTTGACTACGAGCAGGAACTTGAAACCGCTAGGAGCAGTTCCTCCATTGAAAAGAACTATGAGTTGCCAGATGGACAGGTTATTACCATTGGTGCTGAGAGGTTCCGTTGCCCAGAAGTACTCTTCCAACCATCGATGATCGGAATGGAAGCTGCGGGTATCCATGAGACTACCTACAACTCCATCATGAAATGTGATGTAGATATTAGGAAGGACCTCTATGGTAACATTGTTCTCAGTGGTGGCTCCACCATGTTCCCTGGTATTGCTGATCGGATGAGCAAGGAAATCACTGCTTTGGCTCCAAGCAGCATGAAAATTAAGGTTGTTGCACCACCTGAGAGAAAGTACAGTGTCTGGATTGGAGGATCCATTCTTGCATCCCTCAGCACATTCCAGCAGGTGAGCTTTTATTATTCTTTGCACTAATTTGTTTTCCAGTACAAATTACATTTGCTTGTTAGACTGAATATGCATTTTCTTTGTGCTTGATCAGATGTGGATCTCAAAGGGCGAGTATGATGAGTCTGGTCCTTCCATTGTCCACAGAAAGTGCTTCTAAGGTGCTGCTATATTTACTTAAAGTGCGAGTTTCCTGTTTGTTTTCCCGGTTTTGCTATTATGTCGCCAGTGAATTTGGTTTTGCTGGGATGGAGAAGTTTGGTGGTAGGGGCTATGAATGCAGGGTAACAAACAACAAATTGCCGGTATTATCTCATGTTTCCATTTAATGTGGTTAATGTTCTCTACATATACTTGTGAGGTGCCTCATGCATTGCCCTCTTCTGTCTGGGTACACCATCCCTGGTCGAAGTGTCTCTTTTTTAGGTTGTTTGTAGTTGAAGGAGAGTGATTGTGATGTTTTCTCCTCGTCTTTTCTCTCATTTTCTCCTTTTATCTGATTTTGCTCTTTTGTGGTTCTTTTTTTTCTTGGACCCAATAATGTCAAATATTTATTGAATGAGAAAATTCCTATATCATATCAGTTTGAGGATATCATTACTATTTGTGTGGATACAGGAGTTCCAACTCTTTATAGGCGATCTTTTGTATTCTATTGTGCTGTATAGGATGTGGCTTCAGAACTTCCTTGGTGCATTTTCTCTTAAATCTGTTTGGCATTTTGCAGCACAAGTCTTGAGGCTATAAAAGCTTCATTGCAGATTACCATTGGATGAGGGGTCTCCACATTGCCTGTTATATATTTGTTTCTTTTCATCCATCACGCAGTATACATACATTTTTATTGAATTCGACCTTTTATTTTAGGACAAACCTACTGTGGGATTGGAAGGATTTTTGAATTGTTTTCTTGCATGAGTTTATTGATGATATTATTTTGATTAGGGATGAGTGTTCAGTACTTTTGTTTCGTTTTCTTGATTGGGTATACTTAATACTGAAGTATGTTCGGTTCTGTTCTTCAGTATGTGCATGTATGATGATATGTTTGGCTATTTTTTAAATTAAAAATGTGTTATTTTCAATCTATTTTTTTTTAAAAAGGAGCTATTTCCTTCATATTATAAAAATTATGTAGTAATATAAGCAACCAGTGGTCATTGCCACGTAACTAGAGTTACAACTAATTAACTAATAATCTAACTGTTCAGTTATTCTCTCCTTTTTAATCCAATAGAGCAAGCATCCCACTGAACTTGACATCAATTCTGTGATCCTGATAAGGGAAGACCTTTTAGTAGATGTTTCCAAGTGTAATCTCCACGTGTTATCTTAGCGATACTGATTTACATACTATAGCAGAACAAAATGAGGGTTAAAACAGAGCGATAAAAGGGTGTGTTCGTCTTTGAGGAAGAAAATGTTTTTCAATTTTGGTTGGTCAAAAATATTTTTGTTAAAGACGCAACCTAATAATATAAAATATAAAGAAATATAGACTGCAATAACTGAATGGTAAACGATAAATAGATCAGTAACAAATGATCAAAGATCATGCCTTGACAGAGAGTTCAAACCCTATAAAATGTAAGCTATAAAGTCTTGAATACAAAGATGTTATAATCGTGATCACTTCAAAGAATGACAAAAAGATTATTTATAAATCCTAGAGTTCTGTTTTCATAATTCTTACTCTGTCTGATTTCTTAATTGTGTATAACTTCATTTGTAATGGTCGACGTAGATGTCAAAATCTTGCATAACAACTATTTTGTCTGAGATCGGAGAATTCCTTCTACTCAATAACATGTTTCTGTAGTTAGACGAGTTCAACATCCGCTTTAGATATTGAACGATATCAGTTAAGTTAACATACAACTCTCGTAACATCTTGATATTTTGTGTCTCATAAGAAAAGTTTTACAAAAACAGCCTTTATTTATTTAATGAAAATTCTTTGAATAAAATCATCCCTCCAAATCTAACAAAATAAAGAGAACTTGTATTTTGATAAATAAATGGAACTAAAAAGAATTATATATTTTTCCTTTTTTCTTCTTTTTTTTTTTTTTCTTTCATGTTTGGTCTTCTCTTTCTTTTTACGTTTCTTTCCTTTTATTTCTTTCTTTTTTCCTTACGTTTTTTTTTCTTTTTCTTTCTTTTCTTTGAATAAAATCGTCCCTCCAAATCTAACAAAATAAAGAGAACTTGTATTTTGATAAATAAATGGAACTAAAAAGAATTATATATTTTTCCTTTTTTCTTCTCTTTTTTTTTCTTTCATGTTTGGTCTTCTCTTTCTTTTTACGTTTCTTTCCTTTTATTTCTTTCTTTTTTTCCTTACGTTTTTTTTTCTTTTTCTTTCTTTTTTTCTTATGTTTTTTTCTTTCTTTCTTTTTCGTCTTTTTTTTCCTTATCTCTCTTTATTTTTTTTATTTTTATTTTTTTAATTATGGAAGTAAAGAAATGATCTATTGTATATATTTTGTACTTATTTTTTAAAAAAATATCTCTAGATTCAAGTGTCAAGGTTCAAGACAATTTTTTTTTTATTTACTATTTTAAGTTTAATATATAAAAATTATGTATATATATAATTAATTTTCTTAGCCCAAAAACTTTCAAAGAACAAGTCACATCCCAGGGGCAAGAGTTGACACTGTCTTATTGTGTCTTGATTTATGAGATGTTTCATAACTCTTGCCTTAGAGGCAAGACTTAGACCAAGATTTTCACAAGTTACGCTCCAATGACATAGACACTACTATATTGTGTCTTGATTTAACAAATGCACTATTACTCCTAAGTCCTACCTCTTAGTTCGAGGACTTCCAAACAACAAATTAAGCTCCATGGGCAAGACTTGACAATGTCATATTGCATCTTGATTTAAGAAATACTCTATAATTATTGCCCTAGAGGTAAGACTTGTTAGCCCAAGGACTTCCAAACAAAAAGTTAATCCTCGTAGACAAGACTTGACATTGCCACATACAGTAGGGTGAAATAAAAATAAGATGAGTGCCCAGCGTCAGATCAATAGCAAATCAATATCACGCTCAAGAAAAGGTTAGGTACGTCGATAGGAAAGATATTTGCGAACTCACGCACAATAGGAATATAATCAACTATAGGGCCTTCCCTACTAACATCACGAACATAAGCCAAATAGGCTAAGCACCCACTAGCTACTAATCTTTGAGTCTAAACATAAAAGATAATCTTAGTCTACGCCACACCACTAGGAGAATACTAGTCATGACTAAGGTAACGGTCTTTGCGAAGCAATACAAGACCGCATGATAGAGAAATAACCAGTCCATGCCCAACATAACATCAAAATCTAACATATCAAGCAAAATAAAGTCATCCCTAGTGTCACACTCCCGAATCAGCACAACACAAGCTCTACAAACCTGATCCACTACTAAAGAATCACCCACAAGAATCGATACGACAACAACACTAACAAAGGCTCAGAAAGCAACTCCAACCAAAGATATATATATATATATATATATATATAAGAATATGAAGAACCTACATCAGATAAAGCAAAGGCTGGCTAATGGCAAACTGAGATTATACATGCAATAACTGAATTTGAAGCCTCAGGCTCCGGCCTAGCAGAAACCACATAGACCTGACGCCGTTCATCCCCGGACTAGGCTTTATCTCTACCCTCTACTTGCCTTCGTAACTCCTCAAGCACTCTAGGGATGACCCTACAAACCTGAGCACCGCCTCTACTTGGAGGTGATACAACCCTGTGCCTCTAGCATAATGCCCGACCTTACCGCAATAAAAGGAATCTCGATCTCCCCTGATCTAGGTGGAAGATTAGCTCATTAACCCTAGCCTCCATGAACTGAAGTTTAAAGTGAGGCCTAAACTGGTCGGCTAGACTTTCCTTGGGGCTGATAAGTATGCTGACCTCCGACTAAGAAGCCTCTACCATGGGAGAACCACTATAACTACATCGAAAGCGAGCCCTCTTATTGCTGCCCCCACGGGCCTCATGATTGAGCTTTTTCATAGTACAAGTATGGTAAACTATATCCCAAAAAGATCTACCTGGTGATGCCAAGGACTATGTAGTAATCCAAAGTGAAAGTCTCAAACCTCGAACAAAGCACTAAACTCTCTCCTCCTCTATGGGTAAAATCATAGTAACATTCTTACAGAGTTTATGAAAATGAGTCTGATACTTTGATATTGATATGGAGACCTGCTTTAGTCTGGTGAACTGATTCCCCATTCTATCTGTGATGCTACGAGGTTTAAACTTGGCAAAAAAGGCCTAAAAAAACTGTGTCCAAGTCGGGAGGGGGGGGGGCCCAATTGATCTACACTCCATGAACGTACGCCATCACTGTCTGGCTGATCCGTCTAGCTAATATGTAATTTAACCGACCCCTCTTACCTCAACCAAACCCAATGTACACAATCTCTCATGACAACTAGTCAGAAACTCATGTGCATTCTCCCTTACAACACTAGAAAACCTTGAAGGAGCCAATCTCAAGAATCTTCCAAAAATCTTGTGCTCCTCTACTATCATGACAACCACAAGTACCGCAGGCTGAGAAATCATAGGTATCGATGGTACCTCAATATGGGGAGCTGTAGAAGTAGGGTGCACTCCTATTTTGGAATGGTTGGCACTAGGGTCTGCTGCATGCCACTAAGTACTGCCCCTAGTTGGGGCCCTATCTATCAACTCGAGAGCATCATCCCCAGCTGCAACATCTCTTGTGCTCACCATCCATGAAAGAGTAAAACATATGAGAATTCCAAAAACTAACATTACTAAAATTGCACGATATGGAATCAAATCTTCCTAAAAAGGTCCTATAACTTCTTGAATATAGGATACAGACGTCTCCACACCAATCCACAAGACTCTACTATACATTAGCTTTGTACCAACAATACTGGTTAACCTCAGGCTCTAATATCAGCTTGTCACGATCCAAAAACTCGGGTCATGATGCCGTCTACTAAATCCCACCACTAGGCAAGTCAATCCTTAGCCCAAAACCAACGATAATAGGCCTAGGGAGTGGAAGAAATAGTCAAGAGCATAGTAAAATAGATTTAATGGAGAAATAATGGAAACAAGTGACAACATATATATACAACCCTTGACCGAGGATAAATATTAAGATCCATCCCAAAACCTGGTGGATGCTGGTACAAAGCTACTGCAAAAGACTGAGTACAAGATTAGACATACATAGGAAATATACAGACTGTCTTAGAATGAAAAAGACAATTCATAAATATATAAAAGGAGATGAGTCATTCACGAATGCCACTAAGCTCACCCTGAGTCTCCGGAACACCAACTATAACAACACAAGGACCTACGCGATCGACAAGAACTCGGATCTGTATCAAGAAAAAAAATACAAAGTGCAGTATAAGTACCAAATAATAGGTACTTAATAGGCATTATAGGCTGACCAAGGTCGTGATTGCAGTAGTATAATAATAAGAGAGTAAATAACAGGGTAATAAGGCAATAGTAAAGGCAATAGCTAGCCATGAATCATAATAAAGCTACTAAGATAAACATCAAAAGCAGTAAAGTTATTTGAAACATAACGAACCCTATAAGCCCAGAAGGCATAAACAAAAGCATCACAATAATAACCATACAATCAATAACCCGACTGAACCCCCATAAGCCCGATGGGTACACACAAAAGCTACATTACAAGGCACAACTCAATAATAAACATGAACGCCTTCCCAGAATTTGACAATGGGATAATACTGTGTAACCTAGCATCTCTCAGAATCTTAAGTTAGAAAAGCCACTCGGTCCCGAAATCTTACATTGGAGAGCCTTGGCGGAACCTAGCACACCCCAAAATCTTACATCGAAATGCCTAATCCTTTTTGGAATCTTATTGAAAAGCCTTATCGAAACCTAACACACCCCAGAATCTTACATCGAAATGCCTGGTCCTTTGAGAATCTTACATAGGAAAGACTTAGAAACCAAGTCAATCCCGAAATCTTATGTCGGAATGACTAAGCAAAAAATTAGATGCTCCAAGAATCTTACATCATATCAACTGTATAAAACCCTAGCATATTATGAAATTTTACATCAGAATAACGACACTACTATCTATCCTCTTTTCCAAAATCTCACCTCCAATCAGCTATATCACAAAAAAGAGTAGGTAGCTGAACAAGTCTAGGTAGTCATCTCGCTATAGCCAGCTAGTCACACATACTAACAGGGCTACCCAAAGATCACAACCTAGCTGGGAGGGTCGTATCTAGCCCAATTTCATTCCCAAATCAAGCCCTACGAACGGACCATAAAATCCAACATCTAAGGCAAATACTAGCCAAACTTAGGCTAAGGTTCAATAATATCACTTCCAAGGTTGTTCTAGCCTATTCACAAATTATGGGAACAAATGGTACATCCCACTAACCATGATCAATCCAAACAATATCCAAAATAACCAAAATAAGACTAAATCAATTCAACAATGATGACAACAAGAAGTCATTCTAAATACTAACCTATCACTTAGCAAATTATCATGCTAGAACAATCTACAAGAAAGGTCTAAGAATAATAAATCGTAGCCTACCTCGAAGTCGAACAATCGCACTCTCAACCTCTAAATTGGGCTTTTCCTTTCTAAGCAACCTCCAAATGATGCCACACTATCAAAATAGTGATCTGGATATCAATATAATTATTTTTACACTTATACTGCAATGATAAAGCTCAAGTCTAAAATTAAGTCAAAATGACTTTATGAGACCTGCAAGGAATCACAATATTGACTCTGTCAATAGGTCCAAACTAACTCAAGGAACTTGTGCTTCTAAAATGGGCACAATTAGAGCACCAACGAAGCTCAAAACCACCTAATGAGAGCTAAGCTCAAGAAGACCCATTTAAGATAAAATCGACGGATTTAATGGGAACTTACAAGTTTAGGAGCGAGAATATCGATCCTTACGTCATCCCCAAACAACTCTCAACTTAATGCAAATATTTTCCACAAGAATCACCGAAGAAATGCTCTAAATACACCACTTTCAAAAATAAAATAATAGGAAGAAACCAGTGATTTAATCACTATTAGAGCCGCTCCGGCGGACCCAACGTCACAAGAGCAGCGTTACCAGAGTAGATAAGAATCCACCGATGCAGAAGTCAATGGATGAACGGCTCCGCAAGAGCTAGCGATGGTCAACAAGATCGGTCGGCATCGTAGGGGAAGACTCAACTCTGTAGGCACGAGGTGTCGAAGCGACCAAGCCCCGTAGGAGCGAGGTTTGCTAATGGGGCACCTTCACTAAACCGACTGGCCCGCCGCCTAAGCGGCTCTATTGAAGCGAGCCATGCTTTGTCAGGGTGACAACCTCAACACAATGCACCAACAGACTTATGATTTAATTCTCAAGTCCCAAATGGACTCTCGGGCTTCATTCGTTGTCCAAATCACACAAATCAAATATGCTACCAAACCAAAAACGACATTCCAGACTCAATGGAACTGCCAAAACTTTCAATAGAGGTCATCTTGACTAAAAGTGGTTCCCACATCTTAGTTTTATTTTAGCCAATATTTCAAGGTAGCTCAAAATGAGTCTAGAAGCCTTGGGACCTAAGCCAAAGGTTCTTGTAGACCAAAATCGACGTTCCGCAGCTAAAAGAACTATCAGAATTGCATTCTGACGTTGTTTACCTAATGTTTGACCAAAGTCTGAAAGTGCGGAGGGGTGGGGTGAATTGATCCTTTTTTACTTTGCTTAGTTAACTAACTGTTTTATTAGTCGACTAGCTAACATATAGACAGTAAGACAATAAGTAAAGTGCATAAAGGAAATTCAACACTTAGTATTTTTATACTGATTGATATCCAGAATGGATCTTACTCCACTCCCCTTGGATTGCAAGGGTGTTTTCTTCTAGCTTTAGGGATTTTTAATGTTTTACGGTAGATCCTAAATCTACACTCAATACTTTCTTTTATCTCTCTATTGAATCTTTTGATACATGGCCTCACCACACTGAATTTCTCTCCTCTTTTTTATTACACAATAACTCACTTAGAATGATAATGTTTGCTAAAAGTAAAATAGCGAATTATGTGAAGGTTCAGTAGTCTCGTATGTCTTTTTCGCAGAAGCCCTTTGTTCTTAAATAGACACCGAAGACTTCTTGAATTGTAAGTGTAACCCAAGAGATTTGATCCTTCGAAAAGGAAGGAAAATCCTATTTCCAAGAATAAGGCAAAGTCTTGTTATACTTTGGTAATCTTCCATCGTGATTGAAGAGATTTTGATTTCCTTAACATGAAATCTTCCAATTTGATTGACTTGATTGACAGCTTCCTTGAAATACTTTGGCTTGATTTACTCGATCTTCTTTCTTCATTTAAGGCTAATATCAATTTGGCTTGATATCTTCCTTATTTGAATTCACCAGAGATCCTTTCTTCACATACTATATGTTGATAGTGATTTCATCAAAGATCCTTTCTTCACATACTATCTGTTGGTAACTTTTTATTGATTTTCTTTTATTTATTTCTTTATGTTACCCCTGTTGGGTTCATTGTATCATGTGTGAATGGATAATGGTAGATAGAATAAAGATTGGTGCATTAAAAATGTGAAAGTGCTGTAATTATGAATGAAGTTATTCCATTCATGAATACTCATGTCAAAGGAATGCAACCTGTCGTATTTCCATGCTACCTCTCATATTTCTAGGCCACCTTTTCACATACAATGCATGAATCATTGTGGGCTATAAATATCTGAATTTTTATCAGATATTGGGAGCAATTTTTAAACATAAGTTAGAAGACTACATAGTAAGAAAAAGTTTCTGTTTTTCAAAACTTCAAGTGTGATTTTGTGCCATTGGGTGGTTCGCCAGACAACAAATTTGAGGTACCGCTATTTGTTTTTCGTGAGTCATTTTATCCTGGGAGGATATATTCCATTACCTCGGGTACTTGAGGGGAATAATTTCCTTAAGGAAACTCTGTGAATTAAGAGGACTTGACTTTTCTTCCTTTTCATCTTGTTGATTATATGAATTTTTTCTGTCAGAGTTTTGTTAACATTGGATATTTCATTATTTGTATGAAATTAGTTTGAAGTCATTTTGCACTACGGAAACTAACAATCTTAAGGAAATTATTTATCTTATTGTGTAACTGTCTATTGGAACCTTACTGTTTTAAACTTTATAATTGGTTTCTTGAGATTAAAACCTTTGTGGTTTTATGCTCTGTTTGAACTTGATACTGACTTGGAGAACCTAAAAAGTTCGTCAGAAAATCAAAGTTCATTCGGCTAACGATTGAGAATTATAAACCTCATCGTTAAACTAGAAACAAATCGAAAATAAAGATCAAGTTTTTATTTGAAGATACTAAGTGTGCTTGTCTCTTTCTGACAGCAAGATGACTAATGAAATTGAAGTCATGGATGACACAACATCGAAAATTGCTACAATGAATATTGCTTCGTCGAGTCGTACAAGTGTTGCACCTGCTATAACATCGGCTGAAAATCCTGGAAAATTCACTGGCATGGATTTCAAGAGGTGGCAGCAAAAGATGCTATTTTATTTAACCACTTTGAGTCTACATAGATTCATTAAAGAAAGTGTTCCTGAGTTAGCGGATTCAACTCCAGAAGGTGAACGCGTTATGGTTATTGAAGCATGGAAGCATTCTGACTTCTTATGCAAGAACTATATTCTGAATGGGCTTCATGATGACTTGTACAATGTGTACAGCAACATGAAAACTTCCAAAGACCTCTGGGATGCTTTAGAAAAGAAGTATAAGACAGAGGATGCCGGATTGAAGAAATTCATCGTGGCAAAGTTTCTGGACTTCAAGATGGTAGATAGCAAATCCATTGTTACTCAAGTTCAGGAATTGCAAGTGATTATCAATGATCTCCTTGCGGAAGGTCTAGTGATTAATGAGGCCTTCCAAGTAGCTGCTATGATTGAGAAGTTACCTCCTTTGTGGAAGGACTTCAAAAATTACTTAAAGCATAAGAGAAAGGAGATGTCCCTTGAAGATCTCATTGTAAGATTGAGAATTGAAGAGGACAATAAGGCTGCGGAGAAGAGATCTCGAGGAAATCCAACAATATTAGGAGCCAATATTGTTGAAGATCGAAGGTCTAAGAAGAGAAAGATAAACTTTGTACAGCAAAGCAGTCAACCCAAGAAGAAATTCAAAGGTAATTGCTTTAATTGTGGCAAAAATGGTCACAGGGCTGCAGATTGGCTACAATATGCATGAAGCATGGTAGAACAATTGGTTCCAATTAAAATAATCCTAGAAAAAGGGAAAGAAACAAATAATCATAACAAGAAGGCAATGTGCTCTTGAAGAGCCTACTGCATAACACTTAATGAAACCTCTTGAAAATCCAGGTATCTGAAAATAATGAAGTATTGAAATCTTAATAAGTTATGTCGCATTGTGAATCACTACAAATGATGTCTCACCGATGATATATTTAATAAAATATAATACCTAGTATTGTAAAAGATTGTGAGGATCTAAATTCTAAGTCTATTTAAGGATTCTAATGTAGAAATGCTTATCAAGTGAAATGATGCATCTTGATAAGAGCAAAGCTTATTGAACTTGTAGTTCATAAATCAGAAGACGTGACACATTTAAATTCTAACGAATGTTGTCACTAGATAAAACTTATATGAAAATTTCTTTAAAATTGAAAATGTTTTAAGCATATACAAGTTCTTGAAAAACTTATTTATAATTCGCACATGGATCAAATCAATCAAGATTGACATATATTATAATTGCCTTAATGAATATTTTATAGACGTAGGTATAAAAATGATTTTGTTTACCCTTAATTTTTGTTGTTATGTAAGTTGATTACTTGAATTGAAACTCTTGAAGAGTTTTCAAAAAAGAAAGATTATGTGCAGAAATAAGAAATTACAGAATTGGACTGATCCTCAAGTATCATGTCTTGTACAATTAATGTATTTATACATCTTGATATAATTATGAACACAATATAATTTTACTGAAATAAGATCACTCCCATATTGCAAATGAAAGTCCCCTTATAAATAATCTTATCCTAATGAATATTATCAACTTTTTTTTTTCAATATACAGTACACTCATACGATCAGCATAAAGGTTATATACATACATATTATCTATTTTCATAAAGTTTTGATCATGTTGAGATAAAAATGAACAAGTCGAAAATGTGTATGACTGAGGTTAATATCCATCTTATTCAAGAAAAATATAATAAAATATCCACGATCTTATATAAAGATAATGCAACTTCTATAGACAATTAAAGGGATGATTCAAAAAAGGAGATAGAATTAAACACTTTTTATCAAAAAATTTCTACACACTTAATCTTCAAAAGAATGGTGATATCAATGTAAAATAGATATTTTTTTCTAGTGCTAGTATGACTAATTTATTCATCAAGTCTCTACCAACTACAACTTTCGAGAAGATGGTGCACAAGATTGAAATGCGAAGATTCAAGTCTCTTGATTGATGTTATTTTCAGGGAGAGTGAATATGTTCTTTACTCTTTTTTCCTTACAAGATTTTGTCCAACTGAGATTTTCATGTAAGATTTTTAATGAGGCAGTCAAAATGTGTATTATATTATTTAGATATATGCACTCTTTTTTACTTTACTAGAACTTTTTCTACTGGAGTTTTTCTTATAACATTTTAACGAGAGACGATATTCATTAAATTGATATTCAAGGGACAATGTTATAAATTTTTTTGTATTAAACTGAATATCCATTTTGTAAGTTTCTTTGGAGAAAAGTTAGAAACCCTAACTTTGGGACCAATATTATTTTCCTATAAATAACGGTTCTCTTTAATGTATTCCATCCTTCATAAGAAATAAGAAATTTTTTCTCTTCTCTCTACTAATTGTTCTTCTTATTTTATTATTTCATAACTATAATGACCCGAAAGATAACTTTTGAAAAAAAATCATTTTATCCCTTCCGATAGTTGCCCCGAGTCATGTTTGGTTAATTTTCGAAGTTGATTTTCAAATTGGATAGAAAAGTTAGAATTTTGAAAGTTTTAGAGTTTTGGAGACTTCAAGTTGTTCAAGTGATTTTGACAACAACCGGAGTTACGAGTCTCAGAATAAAATTCCGTCAGTTCTATCCAATCAGGATTGCGAAATTTGGTCTAGAGGTGTTGTCGTTTTCAGTTTCGAAGTCCTTTCGTGGATTTGAGCTCTTGAGTTGGAAGTTTAAGTATAATTAGGTCAAGAGCTGACTTTGGTCAACATTCAAAGTTTGGACGCTCGAATTGGATTTCTGATGATTCCATTGGATTAGGGAGATGATTTTAGGCTTGGGTGAGGTCTTAGGTGGTTTTTTAGAGGTTCTGAGGGTAGTTTGGTATTTTTGAATGAAAATTAATTTATTGCAACTTTAACGGGTTTCGGGTCAAAGAGATCTTGAATCTGTGATCTGATGGTTCCATTAAGTCTGAAAAATTGAGTTTAATTAGGTAGCATATCAGGTTTGTATGTACGGGATTCTGAACGAATTCTGAGGATCCATTAGGTGATTTTGGTTGAGTCTTGGTGTTTTCTAATGTTGTTGTATCTAGTGTCTGTTAAAGTCTTCTTCCCGATCGCGTGGCTCTTGGCCACAAACGCATAAGTGTATTGTCCTGTGCTTCGCGATTGTGTAAGGGCGTCGCGATTGCGTAGCAATTTTGTCCTGATCATTGCGATCATGTGGCCCTGTGTTGCGATTGCGATGGTCAATTAATGAGTTGATCAGCATTACTCATTGCGATCGCGATGTTTGGGATCATGATCGCGGAGAGTAAAAGTGACCTGGACATAATTCTTTTTCAAAAGCGGGGTTTCATCCTCATTTCATCATTTTTTAACCTTGAAAGCTCGGTAGAGGCGATTTTAAAGTAATTTTTTGAGATTCTTCGATTGGTTAACCATTTTTAACTCCTCATTTTTATTACCCATTATTATTTTAAAAGTTCCTCACCTAATTGCTAATTTTGAACTCAAACTTTGTGGATTTTCTCAAGGACTTGGATTTTAAGAAAAATGGTGATTGAATCTTGATTTCAACTAGTTTTTCGATGTGATTTTCACTAATGAGTTCCAAAATCTTTGGGTATCATGATTTGATATAAAATTTCAAATTTAACCCTAGCCCTCGAAAATGGCTTTTTGGATTGATTTGAGCCCGGTTTCTAATTTTTGCTTTATGGGTATTGTTGTTTATGATTTCTTATTGTGATTCCATATTTATTTAGATTGTGTTGATTCGGAGTCCCATCGTAGAGGGAAGGCTCAAGTGTCGAGTTGATTGTTTTCTCTTTTAAGGCAAGTAGACCTCTTAACCCTTTGTTAAGCATATTGAACCTTTTATAGCTTGTTGTGTGTTTGGGAGAAATGAGAATTAGTGAAGGGTTTTGTAATTCTTGTTCACTTATAAATGTTGATTGAATTCTAATGATGATGAAGTGGGATAAAAAGGAAATTGTTGACTTAATAATGTATGATGTGTTGTGGATGATTTGAACGGTTATATTGATTCACTATTGAAGAATTGTCATGATTGTGTGAGTATGAATTGTGTATTGATATGAAATTTATCATCTTCTCATTATTTGTGTGAACATGCCTATTTGCATTGGTTCTAAAGTACTGTGAGGAGATTTGGTTTGATGTTTATGTCGAAAAGAAATGGTTCCGGCGATGCCGAAGGGAAATGAAGCGATTGATACTTATGCCGAAGGGAAATGGTTCCGGCGATTGATGTGTATGCCGAAGGAAAATAATTTCGACGGATACATCGACCTTATGAGTCCTCCATGGGTTCCGACCTGAGTCTCAGTGGGTGTGTATCATTAGGACAGGCATGCATCACTATATATGACATTGCACTTCATTGAATTGCACATCATTATTGTTCTTTGATCTTTATGAGTGATTTGTTATAGTCATTGTGGTTGTTAGAATACGTAAGATTGTGATGATGATCTTTATATGTTGAGTTGCATGTTGTGTTGTGATTACACGTGTTGTGTGTTATATGAATTGTGAAATGTTAGATTGGGCTGATCTGATTTCTGTGCAGATTGTAGTATGTGGAGGTTCAAATGGAGCGTTGGGAGTACTTGTGTTCTGTATTGCTTTACTTAGGGTAGGGATGCTTGTAGAGTATCATTGTTGGTTGGTACTCACTCCTTTGCTTTCTACATTTATGTAGGTTACGAGCCCAGATCATCTTGATCATCCCTTTCTCATCTTCGTCTGAGGCTTGGTTTGGGACTTCATCAAGTAGTTGCTTGTCATCTCGGCAGACATCACTTACTCTTTCATAATGTCCTTGTCATATTCTAGATACAAAGACATTCAAACTTTATTTCTTTGGACTCTATTATAATACTCAGAGGCTCATACACATGACACTAATTCTTGAGGGCATTTTGAGTTATGTTATGATTTCCGAATGTTTATGTTATGTTTTGTTCCTTAATCTATTTTAACTTCCACATTTACTTTATCGATTTGGGGTTAGGCTGACCTGTCTTAGTGAGATAAGACATGTGCCTTCACGCCCGGGTCATGATAATAACACAGTTCCTTTACTAAATTTAGTTTGTTCTTTAATATTCATCCTGATTTCCAATCTAATCAATATTGCACGCAAGTATTCAGAAAAAAAAAATCACAATTAAAAGTTAAAAAAGATTTTGTTAAAGAATTCTTAAAGGGTTCATAATTTGTGATAAGAACTTCAACTACTCCATTAATTCTACTTTCTGTCACAAAGCTAAAAGTTGAAATGTATTAAAACAATTTGAAAGTGACATAAACTTCCATTCACTGCAGCTTCATGAATAAAACATATTTTTGTGACTTGTATATAAAATTAGAAATAAATTATGTCAAATGTAAGATGATAATGAGAATGAAATATTAACTGTTACTCATCCCAACTTGTTCAATTAAAAAATTAGTACCATATATACCATCTGTAATTAAGGGGCCTTCATAGCATCTCTAGATCTTTTATGGTGAGTTTACTTGTCCCACCAAAATTTTCCTGATTTCTTTTCTTCAATGACTGGTTTTTTTGCTGGTTTCTCTTCCACTGGAAATTCAGATTTTTCTTCTGTTTTCTTTTCTGCTTGAGCGACTTCCTCCACTGGAATATCCACTGTTTCTTCTACTTTCTTCTCAGTGGAAATCTCTGTTTCTGGTTTTATAACTTCCTCCGTCGGAGTCTCTGTTTCTGATTTTTTTATTTCCTCCTTCTGTGCCGGAGTAGTTGTCTCTGTTTCTGATTGTATTTCTTCAACTCTCTTATCTGTTTTGGATTTTACAACTTCTTCCTTCTGTGCCAGAGTTGTTTCTATTTCTGATTTTATTTCTTCAACTTTCTTACCTGTTTCTGATTTTAGAACTTCTTCCTTCTGTGCGGGAATTGTCTCTGTTTCTGATTTTATAACTTGTTCTTTTTCTGATTGTATTTCTTCAACTCTTTTCTCTATTTTTGATTCTATAACATCCTCTGTTTTATTTTCAAGAAATGCTTGTGGAGTCTCCTCTGTCTTTGGTAAAACTTGTAGCTGGGCTTGTGTGGATGTCTCCTCTTTCACTTGTTCTGAGCCTTTTCCCTGCATCCATTAACACTTCGTAATTAGATCCAATCAAATTGATCAACTACTACCTGTTTTTTTGTTTTTCGTTCCTATTTCGCTCGACATAAGTTGTGTAGGAATGAGTAATGTAACATAAGTTATGTAGTATTTTTTTAAGAATTTGTTAGTGATTAGAAATTGGAGTTTTTCCATGAAAAATTATTTGTTATTTTGGTGTAAAAATATTTCTGGCCACTTATTTGTTATTTAAAATGCTAAAAGAAAAAAAAAATACATCAAATTTGAAGACAAAAACTAAAAATCATCCCAAAATACAGGCATTTGTGAGAATGACCCCCATAACAACCCACACAAGTAAATAACTAAAGTTTCTAATAAGACCAACACTTATGTGAAAAGTTTTTTCTTCTATGGTTATATCAACGTAGTTGCATGAAAAATATGTCAGAAGTTGAAGGAGTTTTATTTTGACTCGTATCTTATGTATTCCATCTTTATAAAGCCTTTCCAAATAAATAAAGATGTAACGTTAATAAAGGGACAGATATATAAGATCACAAAATACATGTAACATTAGAGGGTGGTTTGGTTGGGAACAAGTTATCTCATGATAACTAATCATGAAATAAGTTATTCCACCATGTATATGGAATAACTATTAGAATACTATGCCTAAACACATGATTAATAGTATATACCCTAACAGATTTCCAACAATAACTTATCCCATCGGTCATCACTATGGCAAAAATGGTGGGATAACTAATCCAATGACTACCTAATACCTCCAACCAAACATGAGATAAAGTAATCCTACATTTTATTATGAGATTATTATATATACCGTATACCTCATACTAAAGGAGTCTCTTATTATATGTGCATATATATATATACAAAGAAAGAAAAATTAAATAAAGTGTAGTTGTAATAATTAAGAATACCTCCTTGAACAAATTACTAAGAGAGTGTGGCTTATTGGGAACATCATCGCCCACAATTCCTTCTTGGTTGTAATTCTTCATGTCTTCTCCCACCACATGTGGAGCGGTACCCTCCAAGACCTTAGGCTTGCTTGCACATGCTCCCATTTTTTGCCTTTTGATTAACAAAATTAATCAATATTTAGGCCTTGTTGAGTTAGACAAATGATTATATTGGAAAAAGGAAAGAGGCAATGATGTTGTCAATTGATGTTTCAAGGGACAAAAACATGGAGACATAAAATGTTTTATTGGGTGAGTATGCGACCTTCTATGGTGGAGAGACTTCTTCGTTTGGCTTCACGTTTTTTTTTTCTTTTCTACTCTAATTATGACAAATAATTTTTAGTAAGTACTTTTTATTACCTTTAATTTTGATTGGTTATTTGGTTAATTTTTAACAAAACAGAAATATTAGAGATTACCATTTTTTTTTTCTTCTTTTCTATTTTTTTGGGTGTTCATGATTAGGTTATGGGTTTGGTAATTAATATGGTATAGTAGCTGGAGAGCTGTGCCAGAGAACATGCCAATAATATTTGTCATTTTTATCTTGTCAATTATCCTACCACTGATTATTTTTATTTGGTTTTTAATCATGTTTAGCGAGTAGTACTTTGGCATTAACAATCTTATTATTTGTTCATCTCAATATGTGTGTCCTTGAACCATATTAACATATTCAATTGCTACTCTAAGTCATTGATTTAGGGGTAAATAGTTTTACGCGCACCATGGGAACATGACAATTGTTATGTTGTTTTAACCTTTTCCTTACTCACTACTAAGAAACTTTAAAAGGAGACCTAAAAAATAGGTCGTGAAAAAGAGATGTGATGAGGTCGTTATTTGATGTCGCTTAAATTACACCCTTTTACGAGATTAAAGTGGTCGATTGTAAAATATATTAACCAAACTAGGTTGAGGTCGAATACCACAGAAAGCGTTGTCAGAGATCTTTATAACTTGCTACTGAAATACTAATTAGTAACTACTATTGGAAAATTGGGGGGAGGGGGGGGAGTATGGGAAACTACTAACTACTTGGATTGGATTTTTATTAATAATAAAGATAAACTAGCTAGGGTTACCGTTCTTAGATATCAGAACTCAAACACATAATTTACTATCAACTCATTCAAGTGCGTTCATTGTGAAAAACTGACGAATCTGTAAGTGTCCTAAAGCCTCTTGGCCCAATTAAGAGAATATCACCCTAAGTCTTTATCGGTACTTGAGTGTTGAATTAATTTGTTCATGAATCAAAAGCCTTAAATTAGTTATCCTCTCTTGAGCTCAAACTAATAGATGGAACTGGTAGTTCATCCATGTTAATGATCTTTTTTCCTAATAGTAAGCTCTTTTATCAAGCAAGTCAAAATATAGACGAGTTCTTAATATTTGCAACCATTAAATAGAATTTTTTACGAAAGAACCTTAATACACAATAATCACTCCTTCTTGAGAAGATATTATTGTAAAGAATTTAATATCATCATCCTTGCTCTAAATTTCATAATCCTAGTTATGAATATTGATAACTAATGGTAAACAATGATTGTTATAATTAGACTATTAAAGAACATCAATGTAAAAAAAATATAAGCAAAATCTTGTATTAATGTATCTCTTGCTTGAAAATCTTGTTCGTTTGACAATAATCTTATAAAAACTATAATTAAACCCTCAAAACTAAGAACTATGGATCTGTTTTTCTATGAGTAATGCCTAACTTCTACTACTTATATCTAACCTTAGAAAATAGTTCTTAACCCAAAAGTATCATTTTAATGACATATATAGCAATAGGGTCGGAATCATAATCCTTCTTGAACTTTGTTTTGACTTTGTCAACTTCCACCCGACTATAGGGGGTGCGGTGAGAGGCTCATCTCAGAGGGAAGAGGTGTGAAATGTGGGGTCCATCTCAGACTCCAGTTTCTTTCTTCAAGTGTCTGGTTCTCATCTTCAAGACAGTTGTGGCATGAGGCCTATCTCAAAGAAGGCTATCTCACACCACAGTCTCCATTTCAGCCTTTACTTGGTTGTGTTTCAATTCGAGACACCTAGCTTTGCGTTCCAATCCATCTTTTAAGTCTTTTCTTGTTGTTTTGGCCTGAAATATTTCTAATCATATCTATTAACTCATTACAAAATATATTCAATAAATACAAGGATATTCATAAGATTATAATCAAAACTTAGCTAAAATATGGGTAATATATGGTGTTTGAATATGTAATTAAACCCTAAATAATCACCACCCCATACGTAGAGATTTTGTTCATCCTTAAACAACTCATCATTTCCTTCAAAGATTCAATATCGTTCAATGTTAGATAGACTCTCTAGTTCATTTTCTATGATTCCTTGTATTTTTAGCGTTTAGAGCTTTTCTATAGACGCCCAAGTCATTTATAACTTATTGGAACTAAAAGTTCAGTCACCAGATCGTTCGATTGATTTTTATGCAAGTTTTCCTTTTTTTGGACACTTTGAAGTTTAGAAGGTTGACTTCGTTAGTGATAATTTTGATGATGTGTATGTGCAGAAAAAAGGGGTTGTTAGTTTCCGTAGTGCAAAATGACTTCAAACTAATTTCATACAAATAATGAAATATCCAATGTTAACAAAATTCTGACAGAAAAAATTCATATAATCAACAAGATGAAAAGGAAGAAAAGTTAAGTCCTCTTAATTCACAGAGTTTCCTTAAGGAGATTATTCCCCCTCAAGTACCCGAGGTAATGAAATATATCCTCCCAGGATAAAATGACTCACGAAAAACAAATTGCAGTACCTCAAATTTGTTGTCCGGCGAACCACTCAATGGCTTGTAATCACACTTGAAGTTTTGAAAAACAGAAACTTTTTCTTACTAAGTAGTCTTCTAACTTATGTTTAAAAATTGCTCCCAATATCTGAGAAAAATTCAGATATTTATAGCCCACAATGATTCATGCATTATATGTGAAAAGGTGGCCTAGAAATATGAGAGGTTGCATGGAAATACGAAAGGTTGCATTCCTTTGACATGAGTATTCATGAATGGAATAACTTCATTCATAATTGCAGCACTTTCACATTTTTAATGCACCAATCTTTATTCTATGTACCATTATCCATTCACACATGATACAATGAACCCAACAATCCCCCACATGAATGGGAATGGCTATAACACGAAAGATAGATATACACGGACTAGTGTGTGATTACAAACAAAGACTAGTGGTGTCGGGATAAGTGGGTTTCCCTTTGAACTTTCCGTAGTGAACTTATATCGGATGCACTCGATCAATTGGTAGATGCGATATCTTTGAATCGTCGAACTTGAATGTGCACCTAGACAATATAAGTCACACACCAGTCTTTTACCATCTATGGTTCTCACAGGTTTGTTCGTTTCAGCCATGAACACTTCCCGGTTTCATGAGAGCTTAGAGAATTAGCTTTTACTAACATTCTCCTTGAAGCGGCTTCCACTTTACTCCAGCATAGGTGATTCCTAAATGTTTGCTCCCATATAGAAACTATTTGGTCATGCTTTGCCAAACTTAGAAATCATTAAAAAGCTTCAATATGTGCTTTATCCTTGGTCACTGAACATTGTCTTCATCATGAGAATGGGTTAGGTTATTTGACAATGTTGGACCGTCAAACACAACTTTGTTTGTTCTCCTTGAACCTAGCTCTTGGGATCTCCAGTCTGCTAGGTAGAGTTACCATCATGCTTGACTTGACCTAGGCCTTAAACCCATCCTCTTAGATGATCTTTCAACTCCTTCTCTAGTTAGGCCTTTTGTAAGTGGATCCGACACATTATCTTTTGACCTTACATAGTCAATTGTGATAATTCCACTAGAGAGTAGTTCTCTGACGGTATTATGTCTCCGTTTTATGTGACGAGATTTACCGTTATACATCATGCTCCCTGCCCTACCTATTGCAGCCTGACTATCACAATGTATGCATACAGGTGCCAGTGGTTTGGGCCAATAAGGAATGTCTTCCAAGAAATTTCGGAGCCATTCAGCTTCTTCACCGGCTTTATCTAAAGCGATAAATTCATATTCCATGTTGGAGCGAGCAATATATGTCTGTTTGGATGATTTCCAAGAGACCGCTCCACCACCAAGAGTAAATACATGTCCACTTGTGGATTTTACTTCATCTGATCCGGTAATCCAATTTGCATCACTATATCCTTCAATTACTGCCGGATATTTTTCATAGTGCAAAACATAGTTTTGAGTATGTTTCAAATATCCTAAAACTCTCTTCATTTCCATCCAGTGAGTTTGATTGGGATTGCTCGTGTACCGACTCAACTTATTTATAGCACATGCCATATCTGGTCGTGTACAGTTCATGATATACATCAAACTTCCCAACACTCTCGCATAGTCCAATTGTGAGTCACTTTCACCTTTATTCTTTCGAAGTGCAAAGCTCACATCTATTGGAGTCTTGGCAATATTGACATCTAAATACTTGAACTTGTCAAGTATCTTTTCAATATAGTGAGACTGCGACAAAGCCAATCCTTGTGGAGTTTGAAGAATTTTTATTCCCAATATAACATCAGCCACTCCAAGGTCTTTCATTTCAAATCTACTAGCAAGCATTTTCTTAGTAGCATTTATGTCAGCTAAGTCCTTACTGATAATCAACATATCATCCACATACAAACAAACAATGACCTTATGATTTGGAGTGTCCTTAATGTAAACACATTTGTCACACTCATTAATCTTAAATCCATTTGTCAACATTGTATGGTCAAACTTTGCATGCCACTGTTTGGGTGCTTGTTTTAGTCCATAAAGTGACTTCACAAGTCTGCACACTTTCCTTTCTTTACCAGGAACCACAAAACCCTCGGGTTGTTCCATGTAAATTTCTTCCTCTAACTCTCCATTTAAGAAAGCTGTTTTTACATCCATTTGATGGATTTCAAGATCATATACTGCTGCTAGTGCAACCAATATCCGAATAGATGTAATCCTTGTCACAGGCGAGTATGTATCAAAGTAATCAAGGCCTTCCTTTTGTTTGAAGCCTTTGACTACAAGTCTTGCCTTGTACTTGTCAATAGTACCATCACTCTTCATTTTCCTTTTAAAGATCCATTTTGATCCTAAAGGCTTATTTCCCGGAGGAAGATCAACAACTCCCAAGTATGGTTATTCAAGATTGATTCAATCTCACTATTGACAGCTTCTTTCTAGAAGGATGAATCCGTAGAGGACATTGTTTCTTGGAAGGTTTGAGGCTCATTATCAATGAGAAATGTTACAAAATTTTATCCGAAGGAAGTAGCGGTCCTTTGACGCTTACTACGCCTTGGATTTTCTTCATTTTGCATATTTTCCTTTGGTTCATCTTGAGGTCGTTTAGACCCCCCACTAGACTCTTAATATCTAGCTTTATATGGGTAAATGTGTTCAAAGAATTCAGCATTATCTGATTCAATTACCGTATTGTCGTGAATATCTGGATGTTCAGATTTATGAACCAAAAATTGATATGCTTTACTATTTATAGCATATCCAATAAACACACAGTCCACAGTCTTTGATCCTATTTTCAACCTTTTGGGTATAGGAACTTGGACTTTTGCTAGACACCCCCACATTTTGAAATATTTCAAGTTGGGTTTCTTTCCTTTCCACTTTTCATATGGAATAGATTGTGTCTTACTATGGGGCACTCTATTGAGTATCCGGTTTGCTGTAAGGATAGCTTCCCCCCACAAGTTTTGTGGTAAACCTGAACTTATAAGTAGGGCCTTCATCATTTCCTTCAAAGTTCGGTTCTTCCTTTCTGCAATCCCATTAGATTGGGGTGAATAAGGGGCAGTCGTTTGATGGATAATTCCATTTTCTAAACATATTTTTCAAACGGAGATTCATATTCTCCACCCCTATCACTTCTTATCATTTTTATCTTTTTATCCAACTGATTTTCAACTTCGGTTTTGTATTGTCTAAATGCTTCAATTGCTTTATCCTTATTTGATAGCAAATAAACATAACAATATCTAGTGCAATCATCAATAAAGGTGATAAAATACTTTTTCCCACCACGCGTTGGTGTTGACTTCATATCACAAATGTTAGTGTGAATCAAGTCTAAAGGATTGGAATCCCTTTCAACAGATCTATAAGGATGCTTAGCAAACTTAGCTTCCACGCATATTTGACATTGTGTTTTCTTGCACTCAAAATTAGGCAACACTTTCAAACTAATCAGTTTTCACAAGGTCTTGTAATTGACATGTCTCAAACGTTCATGCCATAAAGCACTTGACTCAAGCAAGTAAGTAGAACCAGAATTTTTATTATTAGCAATAGCCATTACATTGAGCTTAAACATGCCCTCGCAGAGGTAGCCCTTTCCTACATACACTTCATTTTTACTAAGTACAATTTTGTCAGAAACAAATACACATTTGAATCCATTTTTAGTAAGAAGTGAAGCAGAAATCAAGTTCTTTCTTACTTCTGGAACATGTAGCACATTTTTGAAAGTCACCACCTTGCTAGATGTCATCTTCAAGAGGACTTTGCCCGTTCCTTCAACCTTTGCAGTTGCCGAGTTTGCCATGTAAACCTTGTCATCACCTTGAGTAGGCTCATATGATGCAAAAAGTTCTTTGTTGGGGCATATATGGCGGGTGGCACCAGAATCTATCCACCACTCTCTTGGGTTGCCAACAAGATTGTATTCAGAAAGCATATCACATAGATCGTCTTCCTCGAATTCAATAACTTTGCTTGATCTTTCTTCTTTGATTTCTTTGGGATATAAAATAAGAGCATTTGCAGTTGAACTATCAAATTAATTTTTGGTCGACAAATACTTTTAGCATTTGACTTAAATTATCTTTTGAATGAGGATCATATTGATGATTATACCCAAAATATTTATTAGCTTCTTATCATTGATCATCGTTGGGGAATCCATTTGTGTGCATTGTGGTAGATCTATTAATCATCTATAAAACATAAAAGGATATTTAGTGTCACGCCCCGAGCCTACACCCTGGACGTAGCCGGCACTAGAGAACCATCGCTGGTCCCCAAGCGAATCCTTGGCCTGGTTGACTACTTAGCGAAAGACTTACTCAAGCAAAATGGAAACTCCAAATGCATAATTAAACTCATAATGTCTCAATAACAACTTAACTCAATGAATATATAGAAATACTTAAATAAACGTAAGTAATCGACTCAAGGTCTTAAAACATCAACAAGTAGTGAGAGACTCCACCACTTCTAACTGTCTACGAAACCTCTAAATACTAAGATAGATGTCGAGATAGGACCCTCGACAACTTAACAAAATAGGAAATATAAGTGTGAAGCCCTCCGAAAAGTAAGAAGGCTCACCAAAGCTAGCTGAAGTGCAAATGGTATCAACGAAACGCCTGCTGATGACCCTAAACACCTGTATCTGCATCATAATACGATGCAGGTTGAATGACTTCGGTACATTAAATGTACGAGCATGTAAGGAGAAATGAAAGCATAGATAACTGAATTGATAAGACTAGAAGATATACTCACCTCAACTCAACTCCAATATAAAAGCATTAACAAGAGATACAATGTTTAAAGCATTATAAAATAAAAGATATAACTCACTGATGTATATAAGAAAATATACAATAAAATACTCTTTACTCTTATTTGAGAGATTCTCTAACCGAAGGCACTGAGGATTCATCTAAAAAGTATGATCCTTACCCCATGTTGGCTACATGGTTTATGAGGAATGTGAGTTGTCTGAGCTCATCCCCATATCGGTGCTCAATACTATTCCTAATAAATATATATACTCACGCTCAAATGTATAAAACATATTCTTTCTCTGTTTTGAGGTAATTACTCAAAAGATCCTCTTAAAAGAGGTAATTGCTCTGAAGTATCTCTGTACTCATAAGATCATTTATAAAGAAACGTTTCTCTTTGTTCAATGTAAAAAGTGATAAATTTGGGAATACTAAGTTCCCTTATACTTTTGCTCAAATCTTTGTTAAAACTCTTTTTCAAACTCCTATTTACTTTTTCTAAAACTCAGTTTAAAATAAAAATGTTGGCTTTAAAAGATTCTCAAAATAGGGTTCATGCTGAATATAGACATGAAAAACTCAAATCAATGATCTCAATAACAATATAGAAAAACTCAATACTCTGAACTCAAGAAATCAGAACTCAACGATACTACTCATCTCAAGAATACTCAATTAATAGGATTCATGCTGAAATATAGACATGAACGAATAAACTCAAGAATCCAAATGCATAACATATAAAAACTCAACCATTAGGAATAGAACTTAGAACTCAACAACAAATTCATCTCAATCATTCTCAAATCTAAGGATAGAACACTAGATTTACTCTTTTACTGATTTGAAAGTAGATGTAGAGTGAGAGGATGAACTAGTCCAACACTATGATAGCCTTACATATCTGGGAAGAACAAAGTTCTTTGCGAAACTCGAAGAATTTTGAAGAATGCTTAAAAACCATAGCTTTTCTCCTCTAGGAACCTTGCTCTGAATCTTCTAAGTGTTAAAGAACGTAAAAGAATGTTTTAACACTGTTTAGACCCTTAATTATGTAGAAAAGGGTCAGAGTTTAGGTTTAGAAGGGATGGAAAAAATCCAAAATACCCTTAATTAAAACTGCCAAAGTGACCTATGGTTTGGACCTACGATCCGTAGGTCGTCCTACTATCCATCATGTGCAACCATAGAACCAATTTCAGAAACCCAAATATTTGGCCATTTTCCTACGGGTCCCTTGTACGGATCGTAGAACTTTCTACGGTCCGTAGGACCCTTTCGTAGGACTTAATTTCAACCTCGATATTTCACAAAGTCTGGACCACTCCTACGGAACCCATCTACTACCCGTAGAACTAATGGCAGTCCATCCTGTGAACTCGTAACTCAACTTCAGAAACTTCAATTTCTCCAAACTCAACTTAGTATCTATGGTTGCCTTCCTACTGCCCGTAGAACCTTCTACGGTCCGTAGGTGGCTTCCGTAGAACCAGTACTCAACAATTTATTTTTTGCACTTTTTCATCACAAGTCCAAGGGTGTTACATTATTTCCTTTGTGAAACATTCCTCTTCGAATGAGATCATACTAAGCATGAAAAGGGGTGGGGAAAAGCCCAACAACTCAACACAGGGCATAATTCATACAAATGCACAAACTCAACATATCAAACTGAAGGAGTACATTACAACAAGGTAGTACCTTGGTCTTGGACTGATTCGGAGGGAAAAAGATGAGGGTATCCTTTTTTCATATCTTCCTCGGCTTCCCATGTAGCCTCTTCAACAAACTAATTCCTTCCCAAGACTTTGACCAATGCAACCTCTTTGGTTCTCAACTTGCGAACCCGACGATCAAGAATCTAAACTAGGACCTCCTCATAGGACGCGTTGTCCTTAACTCCAATTCTCTCAGTGGGCACGATAAGTGAAGGATCGCCCAAACACTTCTTTACCATAGAGATGTGAAATACCGGATGGACTGCTGCTAACTCTGATAGTAGCTCCAACTCATAAGCTATATTGCCAACTCTCTTGGATATCCGGTATGGACCAATGTAACGGGGACTGAGCTTCCCTTTCTTACCAAACCTTATAACACCCTTCATGGGTGAAACTTTCAGATATACCCAATCATCAACTTCATACTCTAAATCTCTTCTTCTAACATCGGTATAGGATTTCTCCCGGCTCTGTGCTGTTTTCAACTTCTCTTGTATTAACTTCACCTTCTCCATGGATTGATGAACCAAGTCTGGCCCTATCAATTCAGCTTCACCAACCTCAAACCAGCCAATAGGAGGTCTACACCTTTGCCCATAAAGAGCCTCATACGGAGCCAGCTGAATGTTGGAATGGTAACTATTATTGTATGCGAACTCGATAAGAGGCAAGTGGTCATCCTAATTACCTTTGAAATCCAGAACACAAGTTCTCGATATGTCCTCTAAGGTCTGAATTGTGCGCTCTACTTGATCATCAGTCTGATGATGAAAAGCAGTACTAAGGTTCAACTTCGAACCCAAACCTTTCTGAAATGACTTCCAAAATTGGCAGTAAACTGAGCACCCCTATCTGAGATGATGGGCAAGGAGACTCAATGCAGGTGAACTATCTCGCGAATGTATAGGTTTGCATACTCTTATGCTATATTGGCAGTCTTTATTGGTAAGAAGTGGGCTGATTTGGTCATTCGATCCACAATCACCCAAATGGAATCATGCTGCCTGTGAGATCGCGGTAAACCTGTAATGAAGTCCATATTAATCATCTCCCACTTTCATTCCGGAAGGGGTATATTTTGAGCCACTCCACATGGCCTTTGATGCTCAGCCTTGACTTGTTGGCAATTTGGGCACTTAGCAACAAACTCAGCAATACACCTCTTCATACAATTCCACCAATAGACTTCTCTCAGGTCATGGTACATTTTGGTGGAACTCGGATGAATCAAATATCTGGAACTATGAGCTTCTTCCATGATACTTTCTTGGAGATCATCCACCTTTGGAACACATAACCTTCCTTGATATCTCAACACACCATCTCCCTCTTGTGCAAAAGCCATCACTTTCTGCTTATGCACATTTGCCTTCAGCTCAAGCAAAATGGGATCTTTGTCTTATTTTTCCTTTACCTCTGTCACTAATGAAGACTCAGCTCCATTCATCACAACAACCCCATCTTCACTTGAATCTAACAATCGAACACCCAACCGTGCAAGTTTGTGCACTTTCTTAGCTAACTCTTTCTTGCCTACCACGACATGAGTAGTTCTCCCTATGCACAATCTGCTTAAAGCATCAGCAACAACATTAGCCTTACCTGGGTGATAGAGGATACTCATGTCGTAATCCTTGAGCAATTCTAACCACCTCATTTGTTTGATATTGAGCTCCTTTTGACTGAAAACGTAATGGAGACTCTTGTGGTCTTTGAACACATCCACATGAACACCATAGAGATAATGACGCCATATTTTGAGAGCAAAAACCACTGCTGCCAACTCAAAATCATGAGTCGGGTAGTTCCTCTCATGAATCTTAAGTTGTTTGGAGGCATAGGCTGTAACCTTACCATTCTGCATCAATACACAACCAAGTCCAACTCTGGACATATCACAGTAGACGACAAAACCCTCTGTACCTTATGGTAGGGTCAACACCGGAGCAGTAGTTAATCGAGTTTTCAATTCCTGAAAGCTTTTCTCGCAAGCTTCAGACCATTGAAACTTAGCTATTTTCTGAGTCAACGAAGTCAATGGAGATGAAATAGATGAGAAACCCTCGACAAACCTTCTGTAGTAACCAGGCAACCCCAAGAAACTCCTTATATCAGTTGGAGATGTGGGTCTTGGCCAATTCTGCACTGCCTCAATCTTCTGAGTGTCGACTCGAATTCCTTCGCCAGACACAGTGTGGCCTAAGAATGCCACGGATTTAAGCCAAAACTCACACTTAGAAAACTTGGCATATAACTCTCAATCTTTGAGAGTTTGGAGGACTTTTTTGAGATGACTAGCATGGTCCTCCTCATTTCTCGAACAAATAAATGTGTCATCAATGAACACAATAGCAAACATATCTAGATATGACTTAAATACTCTATTCATAAGATCCATGAATGTTGTAGGAGTGTTCGTCAAACCAAAGGACATAACAAGGAACTCATAATGACTGTAACGGGTCTTGAAACCTGTCTTCGGGATGTCACTTTTTCTCACTCTCAACTGGTGATAGCCAGATCTGAGGTCTATCTCAGAGAAACAAGTGGCACTCTGAAGTTGGTCAAAAAGGTCATCAATTCTTGGAAGGGGATACTTATTCTTTATGGTGACCTTGTTCAACTGGCGGTAATCGATACACATCCTAAGAGAACCATCTTTCTTTCTCACGAATAAGACCGGAGTGCCCCAAGGTACGACACTTGGTTGGATGAAACCCTTATCAAGAAAATCTCTCAACCACTCTTTTTACTCTTTTAACTTCGTTGGAGCCATTCTATATGGCAGAATAGAAATGGGTTGAGTATCGGGAAGAATATCTATTCCGAAGTCTATTTCTCTCTCAGGATGGACTCCGGAAAGATCATCTAGAAATACCTTTGGAAACTCACTTAAAATTGGAACTGACTTAATAGGTGGTGTCTCAACACTAGAGTCATTAACTCAGACTAAGTGATAGACGCACCCTTTGGAAACCAACTTTCTGGCCTTAAGGTATGAGATGAAATGACCCTTAGGCATTGCTGAACTACTCCTCCACTCTAAACTGGCTCATTAGGAAATTGGAACTTGACTACTCGAGTTTTACAATCGACAGAGGCATAACAAGCATGAAGCTAATCCATACCTAGAATAACATCAAAGTCCACCATATCTAGCTCAACTAAGTCAGCCATGTTGTCTTTGTGATAGAGAGAGATGGTACAATCACGGTAGACTCTTTTTACTAGGATAGACTCACCAACAGGTGTGGAAACACTTAAAGGCTCAAGAAGTTGTTCGGGGAAAATGCCGAACTTCATGGCTACATAAGGAGTCACAAAAGACAGACTCACACCTGGATCAATTAAGGCATAAACATCAAAAGTAAAAACTTTAAGCATACAAGTGACAACATCTGGTGAGTTCTTCTGATCCTAGAGACTAGTTATAGCATACAGAGGGTTTTCTCCTCCGCCTGCCCCCAAAGTAGCTCCTCTCAGAACAGCTCTGTCTGCCGGAGCCGCTGAAGAAGATTGGGCTCTGTTGCCCCCATTACCCTGCTTGCTCTTAGGGCCTCTCATAAAGTGACCCGTCTGACCACACTTGAAGCAGCCACTTGAGCCATCACGACACGCTCCTGGGTGGTTCCTACTACACTTGGTACATGTGGGGGGTCTAAGTATCTCCTTGTGCCACACTACCCTAAGACTGAGTAAGTCGAGCTCTGAAATTCTAGGAGTTCTAGTTCTTGAAATCATTTCTATTCTTTGGTGCAGGTGTACTAGCTGACGATGGAGCAGGTCCAGGTGATCTTTGCTGAAAAAATAACTGATTCACATTCCCGGTCTTCTGCTGGCTGGATTCATGATTTGCTGTCTTAGCCCTCTTACTGCGGAACTCTTCCCTGTCTTTCAATTTATCTTCCTCAACTTGTTGCATATGGATCATGAGTCTGGCTATGTCCATGTCCCCTATCAACATAGCCGCCTTACCTTTTTTACTTGATAAGTGGGATAGCCCAGACACAAACAATGTCATCCTGTTCCTCATATCAGCCACCATCTCCGAAGCATAGTGAGATAGCTGAGTGAATTTGAGGCTGCACTCTTGCACACTCATAGATTCCTGCTTCAGATTTAGAAACTCTTTTACCTTTGCTTCCCTTAGTTCATGGGGAAAGAAACGCCCCAAGAAAGCATCTTCAAACACCGCACAACTCAAAGGTGGTGCCCCCTCTGCCCTGTTCTTCTTCCATTAGTCATGCCATATTCTAGCAACACCTTTGAGCTGATATGAAGCTAACTCCACACGCTTTGCATCAACAATACGCATAACGTCATACACTTTTTGAAGTTCCTCCACAAAGTTCTCCGGATCCTCTGCGATATTTGACCCCGTGAACTCTGGGGATTTATCCTCAAGAGTTCACGAATGCTGGATGTATCAGTCATATCCTGATGACCCACTCTTTGTTGATCAGCCTGATTTTCCACAACTTGAGTCAGCATCAGAATAGCATTCCTGAACTCAGCATTGGTGACATCGCCTTGAGGAGGTTGCACTTCTGGTGCATTGGGAAATTCTTGACCTTGAGGATTCACATTCCTTCTAGCAGGACATCCTTGAACAGCTCTTCGTGGAGGCATGATCTGAAAAGACACGCGTAAGCACGAGTTAGAGGAAACTTGCACAGAGTTGAACTCTATCGCATGAACATAAGTAAGAAGAAAGTGAAAGTTCCTAAATATCGTAGCCACCTAATTATAGATGTGGCGCACTTCACACCGATAAGAAGGACTCTATAGACACGACTTCATAGACACCCTAGGACTCTTTAACTATGTGCTCTGATACCAAGTTATTCACGCCTCGAGCATACATCCAGCATCAGAATAACATTCCTGAACTCAGCATTGGTGACATCGCCTTGAGGAGGTTGCACTTCTGGTGCATTGGGAACTTCTTGACCTTGAGGATTCATATTCCTTCTAGCAGGACATCCTCGAACAGCTCTTCGTGGAGGCATGATCTGAAAAGACACGCGTAAGCACGAGTTAGAGGAAACTTGCACAGAGTTGAACTCTATCGCACGAACACGAGTAAGAAGAAAGTGAAAGTTCCTAAATATCGTAGCCTCCTAATTATAAATGTGGCACACTTCACACCGATAAGAAGGACTCTACAGACACGACTTCATAGACACCCTAGGACTCTTGAACTATGTGCTCTGATACCAAGTTATTCACGCCTCGAGCATACATCGTGGACGTGGCTGGCACTCGAGAACTATCGTTGGTCCCCTAGTGAACCCTTGACCTAGCTGACTACTTAGCGGAAGACTTACTCAAGCATAATGGGAACTCCAAATGCATAATTAAACTCATACTGTCTCAATAACAACTTAACTCAATGAATATATGGAAATACTTAAATAAATATAAGTAATCGACTCAAGGTCTTAAAACATCAACAAGGAAAGTAGTGAGAAACTCCTCAACTTCTAACTCTCTACGAAGCCTCTAAATACTAAGATATATGTCGGGACAGGACCCTCGACAACTTAATAAAATATGAAATATAAGTGTGAAGCCTTTCGAAAATCAAGGAGGCTTACCAAAGCTAGCTGGAGTGCAAATGGTATCAACAAAACGCTTGCTGATGACCCTGAACACCTATATCTGCATCATAATATGATTTAGGTCGAATGAAATCAGTATATTGAATGTACGAGCATGTAAGGAGAACTTAAAGCATAGATAACTGAACTGATAAGACTGGAAGACATACTCACCTCAACTCAACTCCAATATAAAAGCATTACCAAGAGATACAATGTTTAAAACATTATAAAACAAAAGACATAACTCACTGATGTATATGTAAAAAAATATAATAAAATACTCTTTACTCTTATTTGGGAGATTATCTAACCGACAACCATCACTATGAGCTAAGTGATGGTATAGCGTCTCACCAAAACTGTCCTATACCTTGCCGGGGTATAAAGCACCTCAACTAAGTGAATCCACTAAGCTCTGCCCGAAGGCACTGAGGATTCATCTAAAAAGTATGATCCTTTACCCATGTTGGCTACATGGTTTATGAGGAATGTGAGTTGTCTGAACACATCCCCATATCGGTGCTCAATACTACTTCCAATCAATATATATACACATGCTCAAATGTATAAAACATACTCTTTCTCTGTTTTGAGGTAATTACTCAAAAGATCCTCTTAAAAGAGGTAACTGCTCTGAAGTATCTTTGTACTAATAAACTCATTTAGAAAGTAAAGTTTCTCTTTGTTCAATGTAAAAAGTCATAAATTTGAGAATACTTAGTTCCCTTATACTCTTGCTCAAATCTTTGTTAAAACTCTTTCTCAAACTCCTCTTTACTTTTTCTAAAACTCAGTTTAAAACAAAAATGTTGGTCTTAAAAGATTCTCAAAATAGGGTTTATGCTGAAATATAGGCATGAACAACTCAACTCAATGATCTCAATAATAATATAGAAAAACTCAATACTCAGAACTCAATGATACTACTCATCTCAAGAATACTCAATTAATAGGGTTCATGCTGAAATATAAACATTAACGAATAAACTCAAGAATCTCAATGCATAACATATAACAACTCAACCATTAGGAATAGAACTCATAACTCAATAACAAATTCATCTCAAGAATTCTCAAATCTAAGGATAGAACCCTAGATTTGCTCTTTTACTGATTTGAAAGTAGATGTAGGGTGTGAGGACGAACTACTCCAACACTATGATAGCCTTACATATCTAGAAAGAACAAAGTTCTTTGCGAAACTCGAAGAATTTTGAAGAATGCTTGAAAATCGTAGCTTTTCTCCTCTAGAAACCTTGCTATGAATCTTCTAAGTGTTAAAGAACATAAAAGAATATTTTAATACTGTTTAGACCCTTAATTAGGTAGAAAAGGGTCGGAGTTTGGGTTTAAAAGGGATGGGAAAAGTCCAAAATACCCTTAATTAAAACTATCGAAGTGACCTACGATTTGGACCTACGGTCCATAGGTCGTCTTACGGTCCGTCATGTCCAACTGTAGAACCAACTTCAGAAACCCAAAAATTTGTCCATCTTCCTACGGGTCCCTTCTACGGATCGTAGAACTTTCTACGGTCCGTAAGACCCTTTCATAGAACATAATTTCAACCTCGAGATTTCACTAAGTCTGGATCACTCCTACGGAACCCATCTATGTCCCGTAGAACTAATGACAGTCCATCCTGTCAACTCGTTACTCAACTTCAGAAACTTCAATTTCTCCAAACTCAACTTGGTTTCTACGGTTGCCTTCCTACGGCCCGTAGAACCTTCTACGATCTGTAGGTGGCTTCCAAAGAATCGGTACTCAACAATTTATTTTCTGCACTTTTTCATCACAAGTCTAGGGGTGTTACATTTAGGTAGTGTTTGATACGAAAGTATATTACTATCCAGTTGTAAATTAATCCTAACATTAACCTAGAGATGATCTATCTCCCGAGTTCTTCATCCTATTCTTACGTTCCCATGGTCAGTTCATGTGAGAATTAAAAATTTACTCTAATGTTGGTTACACACTTAAATAACAATCATAAAAACACGTGAGTTATCATATGAGAAAGAAGATTCACTAATACAAATAAAATACTACACAATCATGTTCTAGCCGTAACCCCAGAACAAGGTTATTTAGTTACTCATAATGTGAAGGAAAATTTAAGAATTATTGTTAATTATACCACAGTAATGAGTAGTAGAGTTTCAAGATGATGAACCTTTGTAAGAATCATCGTGATCATGCTCTCTATTTTGCTCTCAAAAATCGTAATTCCCTAACTGTAGGTCGTCTTTAAAATATTTATAGAGGTGGACACCTAAAAATCCCAGTCCATTAGGAGTTGGGAATTTATTTGATGAAATTTTGTCGAATTACCCCTTCGCGGCATGCCTCCATCACGCAATTCTAACATTGGTCTCTTAAATTGAGTTGCACGCCGTATGTGAGACCTGACTGTAAGGCTCAGAGGCTCCTTTAGCTGCATAACTTTCCTCATATCGCCTATCACACTCGTTCATACTTCTCCTATTGTTTTGGTTCCCTTCTGACCGCACTTTAGTCTGAAACATACTAATCGTATTTTTTAGTTCATAATCGACATAACACAAAGCACAAGAAAAATATACACATTCGTTCTTGAAACCAAACTACAATATAAATCAAGTACGATACTTGTGTCTATAAATACACTCAAGATAACTCCTGTAAGCATAATAGTATTAGAAAATATTAAATGGTGTGGCTAGAGACTGATCTCAGGACAAAACATAAAATCCTAATCCTTTGTAAATGTTAAGGAAAAAATGGGGAAGTATTAATTAGAAGTGAAATTATTGTATCTTGATATCTATTGGTTTCATTGACTTTATAGTGTGTCGTTGTATAAATTAATCTTAGTCGGCCGATGAGGCCTACCAGAACGTGTTGTATACTGATATTATTTTTGCTACACTCGTTTGAAGTGTAGGTGGTGTTTCAGAGTTTTTTGAAAGTTGAAATGACGAACATTCTGTTATCTAATCTGTATTATCAAAATACGTAGAACAACAACTTTGCAGAAATTCATTAGAAACAAGAACGTTTAAAGTATGTTTAACAAATTTAGATTCAACACAAATTTCACATTTTACTTTGTTACACTCGATTTAGGCAATACTTCTAAGTTAATCATTTTTCATAAGGTTTTGTAGTTGACATCCTAAATGAACATGCCATAAAGTATTTGAATCCAATAAGTAAATAGAAGTTGAATTCTTATTAATATTGTCAATAACCATTACATTTAGCTTGAACAATCCCTCAGTAAGGTACCCTTTACTGAGAACATTTCTTTCTTACTTATTACAACTTTTTCACTAACAAGCATGCACTTAAATTTATTTTTGTTGAGTAGTCTGACTGAAACTAAATTCTTCCTAATTGTAGAAATGTACATGACTTTGTTGAGAGTGAGCACCTTGCCGAAAGTCATCTTCAAAAATGCCTTCCCACATCTTTCAATTTTGACGATTGCAGTATTTCCCATGAAAATCTCTTGATCGAATTCAGTGAGAGTATAACTTACAAATGTTTCTTCTACAAAACAAACATGTCGAGTTGCACCATAGTCAAGAAATCATTCCTTTGGATTTCCAACCAAGTTGCACTATGATATAATAGCACAAAGGTCATCCACATCCTCAATCCTTTCCACTATCTTTGCTCGACCCTTGCTCTTGTCCTTTTCCTTCTTCGGGACACGACAGTCGGGAGCCTTGTGGCCAACTTTTCCACAATTATAGCAGTTTCCTTTGAACTTTTTCTTGGCTTGCCTTTTTTTGTGGACTTCTTTCTTTTATTGCCTTTTATGGGAGCCTCCTTAATAATATTAACTCTCATACATTGTTGAATTTCAACGTGACTTCTTCTCAATTGTTTTATTATCTTCCTCAATCTTGAGATGAATCACAAGAGCAGTTTCACATTTCCAATCACGAAGAAGAAGGAAAAAGAAGAAAGAAGGAAGAAGAAGACGGAAGAAAAGAAGAAATCCTTTAATGTCGGGAAGAAGAAGAAGAAGAAAGAAGAAAGGGAAAGCAATGGGCTGAAAATTGCACTTCTTTGGAAATAAGAAAGACGGAATAGTCAATTTTCTTAATATATAATAATTTGGTTATTTTGGGTAAGGATTTTTGATCCAATGAAAAATTTATCTAATTTTCCTATATTTATATACACTAGTACTCGAAAACGTGCATTGCACGTGTATCTTATACTAATTAGTATTAATATTTTAAAATGATTCAAATAATATTGTGCCTTATCAGAAAAGTGACAACCCTTCAAAAAAGATACAACTCTTCAATAAAGTCACAATTCATCGAAAAAGTCACAACCTTTCGAAAAAGTCACATCCCTTCAATGTAAAAAAGTGTTTTCTTTTAATATAATATAATATAAATAAATAATAAATATGAATGTAAAGTATAGAAGATATAATAAATTAGGTGTTTTTAGCTGGGGTATCATAGTAATTTGTAATGCCTCGCAACTTCTAAGCAAAGGTCCGAACCATTCTTTGTATGCGTCTAAGCCCGAACCTAATGATTCATAATTTGTATATGTGTGTTAAGGTCCATTCCTAAGTGTGGGAACTGTATCAAATGTGGTTTTTGATCATAAGGGACCTCTAGCACTAAATCGAGTTTAAAGCCTTTCTACCAGCTATGTTTTTCGCATGAATTCATGCAAGGATCAATTTCAAACAATCATATCTCTCAGAATATTCAGAGTTATGTGACCCATTATCTATTAAATTAAAGGTCTTTGAGTCTTTTTTCCAACACTGTAAACCGTTTGTTAATCCGAGTCCAGAATAAAAGGTTATGACCTATTTACTAGAGACACTCGAGTCTGGCAGCGAGTGACTGTCCATCACAAGTGGGCGTCTCCCTTAGACAATAAGCTCAAAATTTGTTCATCGAGCGATGATCTGAATGGTAGCACGTCTCTCAGACGAAGGTCCATCACTATGAATGGTGTGATGAGAAATTTTGCCAATTTTTGCTTTCAACGAATCCATTTTTATTCTAAAATCTTTTCTTTTTTGCTTTGGAACTGGAAGGATTTTATTTACTTAAAACGTGTAGGAGATCAGTTTTCATTATTAAAACTCTCTCATTCTCTTCCTAAACTTCAATACTCAAGAATTCTCAAGAAGCACCAAGTTAGGGTTCCTCCTTCATGATTGCTTATTAAGTTTCATGTATGTAAGGCTTGAATGAGGGTTTCCTTTCACTCTCATGCCTAGATTGTGTTTACTTTCAAAGATTTTACAAAATTTCTAGAATCCAAGTTAAGGTTTTTACGCAATTCATGACTTTTCTCATAAGCTTATGTTCTTGATTGGTTTACTTCAGTTTTTAAATCTTATTGAACTAGTTTAGCATGATTTATATAGTTTCTTTAACTTTGAGGGTTTTTAAGCATGAAATTAGCATGATATGGATCTCAACTTCATTATAGATTATTTGAGATATGATTTTTGAGCTTAGTCTCACACTTGATTTAGATAGATAGATAGTTTACCTATTTATGAGCATCACTACATGTATATTATTTTGGGAGGATTATTTAGCACCTAGATGATACTGGTTTAGAAAATACAAGTCTCATAACTACGTGCCACCATATGATTTAAAATTTTCAACCAAACGTGTATTACTTTTATACATAAATTACTTATTTCTTATTTACCTACCAAATCTCGTATAAGTTATACAAAAATTAATACATGTATAAATTATTTGTTATCCAACTACCAAATGATCCCTTAATTAACAAGAAACTATTTAGCTTCAAACTTGAAGTAGCATGCTTACAAATTAATAGTTAATCTAGAGATAATATCAATAGATAATCCCTCCCAAATTTTGAGCTGAAGTTCCTCAATTAAAATTTTGGAGCGAATTTTTTAAGCGGGAATAGTTATTTATTTTTTGGTTAAAAGCGGGAATTTAATTAGGCAATTAAGTTGGCCCTATTTCTTTTCTTTGTTATTTTCTTCCCCAATTCCAGAAGCCAAGAAGTCAAGCAAACCGCTGTCTAACCCTCTGTTTATTTTTCCTCTGGATCGACTCTGGATAATTTGATAATTTGATGTTCTGCAGTTAGTCATCTGAAACCTACTAAACAGAAGCTTCTGGTTTTACCTTTTTTTGCTGAATCTTTCAAGTATTCATCAACTTGGTCATCTTATCTTCATTGAACTATCCTCATCACTAAGGACTTTCATCTTCAATGCTTCATCAACAACATAACAGATCAAGTGCCTAGGTAACATGTGCAGGGGAATGGGCTAGAGTGTAATTCAAAGATAGTTCTCCTCTGGATCTTAGCATAAGTGGGTAGCTAGGTGATACTTCAATGCCTTGAAATTCTTTAAATAAGATTATCTGGTGCAACTTTCCAGTATATACTTCTACTAGTATATTCTTAAAAGCATCAACTAGAATAGACAAGTGAAACTTGATTAGTTATCGAAATAGCATTGAAAAAATCATCATCACCTCTTTGGCTTGAGAAGTGGTCAGACTTTCTTCTCGCGATCATCATTTTCCTGTACGTTTGTTATTATCAAATGTGTTGATTTTCATATTTTGGTTTTAGGGAATGAGAAAATTGTTTATCCTCAGATTGTGAGGGTATGAATGGTACTTTCTTGTTCCGTTGCTAAATTGTATCATAAGGCAGACATGGTTACAACTCAGTGGTCAACTCTGCTATACGAAATCTACAGTTGGATTGATTTTGTAATGGGACTTTCAAGCAATAATTAGGTTGCAAAGCCCATGCTAGTTGCTTGTTGTATTTGCCTTTATAAATGTGTGTGTGTGTATATATATACATATCTTTTTTTCTTTTTCTTAATATCCTACCTTGTATTTCTAACAGGGATCCCTTCCGTCCTTTTGCGGGAGTATCATGTAGGCTAGGGAGTTCATATATGCAGTGTGGTCTGGTTGCCAGAGCCAAGGTATGAGCATATCTTGCTAACGAATTTGATTTAGATACTTACTTTTCACGTCTTCCTCTCAAATTGTATTTGTTAATGTTCATAGATTTATTGTAATATCATGTGATGATGGGACACTAAAGATCCTTGGCTTGCCAAAGGCTGCATATGATGCACCTGTCACAGGAAACCTTTTAGTTGGAACTAAACAACAGGGATTTCATAGTTTCACTCGGTCTCTACTTAGGATATGGAGTGTGCAGCTTGGATGACAACGAAGGATCAACTTAATTCTAAGGCCTCGGGTGTTCTGGATGGGGGCATTGTGCGTCTGGAATACATATTTCATATCGATAGATGAAGTTACATTTTCCTTGAATTCTAACTTAAATGCTTGTTTAAACTTTTTTGCGAGTTCTAGGCATGGTTGCATACTGTGGGGTAGATGGTAAGTTCTCTCCCGTATTATGCACAGTTACCCTCATGTCAAGCAAGTATATTATGCTTTGGGTTTTTTGTTTTCACTATTCTGCAATTTGACCCAAATAATCACTCTACGACATTAAATTGCTTAAATATTAGTAGTAGATGGAATTTTGGAGCTTCACTGAGTGTAGTTTTTGTCTACTGATTCATTCGGTGATGCTAATTTTATAATGATTTGGTTAAATAGTTTGTGTGCATTCAATGAGCCGGTAGATGTAGAGGCTCTTGGGCTGCATGATTATTATGATATCATTAAGCATCCTATGGATTTGGGTACTATTAAACTAGGCTATTCGAGGACAAGTACAAGACCCAGGGGGGATTTGCAAAGCCTAGACTTATAACCCTAAAGGACATGATGTCCATGTAATGGCTGAGGAGTTGTTATAGATTTTTGAAGAGGGGTGGGCTGCAATAGTGGCCAAGTATAATCCCGGGTGGAGGTATCAAATGTATCCTGATGCAGACTTGCCCACTCCGACCACTTCTAGAAATGCTTGTCATTCTATTCCCTTTATCGAAGAGTATCATGCACTTAGACATGTCCCTGAAGCAAGGATTTTAGAAATGTCTAAGTCGATTGCTGGATCAGCTGATCCAAGCAGGAAGAAGAAGGCCTCAACTTTTCCTCATAAGAGGGACATGACGATTGAAGAAACACGAAAACCTACCAGAGATCTTGAGAATTTATCTCCAGAAAAGCTTTGTGCAGTTTATCAGATCATTAAAAAGAGGGGCATAACATTGAAGCAGACTAACGAGGAGCTTGAACTAGACATAGACAGTGTTGATGCAGAAACACTGGGGGAGTTGGATAGGTTTGTGACAAAATACAACAAGAGTAAAGCTGAAGTTGTTCAAGCCAGAGCAAGAGCTGCTCAGAATGCTCCCATTACAGTGAGTTTCTATGCTCATATTTCTCTCTGCTTTATTAATTATCTAGTGTGGATCGGAGATGAGCGTTTCTTAGTTTTCACACTTCATTTTGTAGAGTTCGGGCCCAAAGGTTGCTGTTGCATTGAAAGAAAGTAGAACTGGTAAGTCCTTTTCTATGATGAATCATTGTCTTAGTCCTTTTCAATGATGAAAATATTTATGAATAGTTTAAATTTGAAGATGATGAAGTTTTGGTCTTTTTTCTTTGTGTAGAAATTACTTAGCTAATAATAATAAAGTGGTAGTTTATAAAGCTATATAAACTGAATCTAAGATAGCTTACATCAAGCAATGTATAGTTTTCTTTCTTTTTGCATTACTTTGAATCCATAGTAGCAAAAAGACGATAAAATATTACAAATAGGAGGATCACAGTTCAACAAATATTGAGAAAGATAAACAAAGTCTTAATTGATGTATGAGATCTAAAGCTAACTCAGAAATGAAGTGGCCATTTTGTTGCGTGATCTGAGTTTGCTTTTAGATCAATAGCTAAGCATACTGAGCCTTTCCATCATCACTCCCTTAGTTCTAAAAGTGGCCATTTTGTTGCATGATTTGATCTACTACGGGAGGTAGCAATTCCATTCATGACCATATTAATGGGTGTAAATCTTCTAAGAGGTAAGTTGTGTATTGATAAAAGTTTACTCCTAAAAGTAGTTGCTAAAATGCCTAATTCTTGAAGTTGTAATCAGAAGATTGATTTGCATTTGTTTTATTAGTAAGAAGGGTGGAATGTGTTATTACATAAGTAAACTTGTTTATGTTTGTTGACTTTATGGATTCCAAAAGCTTGCATAGTTGCATGGTATTGTCTATGTTATCTAATTTTTCTTTCCTTTTTTTTCCCTTTTCCATGAGAAGATGCTTAGAGTTTCAGTGTAATTGTAGCAGACAATTCATATGTCGCTACTTCAGACATCCATTGTTCATCTGTGGACGATGATGAACTCTTTTATTTTCTTGAGGCTTGAGATTAGTATTTTGATGTAATTGAAGACATTGTATTCTTCTGCATTGTTGAGACCATTTCGTGTGTTGACTTGTATGTATTTTTGAAATATTTTATATGTTGTTGCTAGTAATTGTCAACATTTATAAAATAACGAGAGATTTCCATTTTATTTAAGTTTTCTTTCCCAATTTAAAAGTAATATTTAACATGCTTTGTAGTGTTGAATTTTGTAGAAGTTTACCTTATTGGCATATTAATTATGGAATCCAGAAAATGAATAAAACTTTTTACTAATTAACTTTTTTCTGTTAGTAAAATAACTAATGGATTTGTAACCTATTACTAACTCATTTTGGAACATGAATAATTGGATTTACCAACAGATTTGCAACATGTTAGTAAAATTTCTAATGAATTACTAATGCTACATTCCAGTTATTGAAATTGCCAACCGATTACTAACAAAATTTGAAAAATGAACAACTAAATTTACTAACCAATTTTCTACCCGTTAGTAAAGGTACTAACTGGACACTAACCAAATTTTTGTTTGTAAATTTGCCAATAGAAATGTTAGAGAAGTTTCAGAAATTACCAACATTTTTTAAAAGTATTTGCCAACCGAATTTTAGTTGGTAATTTTACCAACAAATTCTAATTGGTTGGTAAAATTTACCAATGAGCTTTTTAGCAACAACTCACTCTCCATTGGCAATCCGTTGGTAACTCGATTTGACAACTTAATTGATCAATTTGCCAACATATATTTTTGTTGGTAATTCTACCTTTTTTGTAGTGGACCAAGTTCAATTAATTTTCCTAATTAAGCACATAATTCAACTAAGATACGAATTGTAAAAAATGACACGAATTTCAAAATCAGGGTACATGACACTATACTTGCATAATTTCTAATTAGAAAATAGAAATTTTTGCTACTTAACTTATCAAAAAAAATTCAAATAAAAAGTAAAAAGAAACTAACTCCTAAATTCAAGATACATAGAGCTCTAATAAAAATAATTTTAAAATCCTAAAAGTTAGCTACTCATAAATTGAATTTCTGAAACAGAAATCTTTTAGAGAAAATGTAGCTAATTGTTTTATTTCTGCAATATCCTGAGACATATCTTAAACAACTTACACGGATCTTAGCTAATTCTTGTAGGAAGGTGTGAGGTAAAATTTTAATTTGAAATTAAAATTGTAAACTTAGAGTTTTACTAAGAAAATATATGTAGTGAAATGATTTCTATTTTTTTTTAAAAAAAAAGCAACAACAAATAACAACATATTTCCCCCATAGTATTCAAAAAATGTTTGTAGTAAATAGAGAGAAGGATAAATTTTAAACTCACTGGTTCTCATCAGTTGGAATTACCATGAAATCGCATTTTGTGATCATAAGTGTACAACATTAGTTGTGATCGGCTATCTTTCAGAAAAATCTAAAACACATGCAATTTAATAATAAGAGAAGTGCATGCATGTGCATCAATCCAAATTCATGGAATTTAGTGTTTAATCCAAATTCATGGAATATAGTGTTTTTTATGTGTGTTTTCAAATACATATTGTTTTAACTCAATCATATAAAAGTGATAGATGATGTAAGCACTTCTATCTATATATCATCAAGAAAACCTTGTCATATGGCACACATTTTGCTATTCATGAAGCATATCCAATTCGCTTTTAATGTGCTCGTAGAAAATCCAATTACTTTTTTCCCTGACAAATAATGAAAGTAGTTAGGATACATTTTGTTTCATAATCTATGATTTTGAAAATTTAGGATCAATTATGTATAAGATATATTCTACTATTATAACAAAGGCTATGGGTTTTCTACATTGTTTGATGAGCCTAGAGGCATAAAGGATAATTGTAATGACCTTCTAGAATGGCTGTAAACTAAAGCTATGGACAAGATGTCAAGAACGTGAGTTTAAAAAATAGCAATGTAAAATTCTGCATGGTTTGGTGGCGATCATCGTAATGTTTTTCTCCTCCATCCATTTGCTAGACATACTCAAGCTAGTCATCCTATTGAATGCTAGTAAAAGAAGAAAGTGGTTAGATGTATTCTAACTTATCTTCAAAACAATATCAACCGTTCTAAAAATTCAAATGGTCATGCACGGATAAACCTTATCTTGTCAACTACTAGTTTAGTTTTTGAATATAGAAATTTCATCAACTTCAGATCAGATACATGATTATCTGATTAGCATAATTTATCTTTGAATATAAAGAGTTAAGTCTAAAACATTGATCATGCAAGATCATTACAATGAACTAGAACACCATCCCACATAGTGGGTCTCTACTTTTATCGTTTAAAGGCAATGCACAAAATTTGTTATCTAGATACTATGAATGAGATTTATGATGCAATCTATCCAAGAATTCTTGTTGTTAAGCAGAAGCACATTAGGTGTAGAAGCTATTAGGTTCCGTGTTCTAAATGCCAATAACAATTATTTCGGTACATTTAAATTGATAAGGTGTGAGCTCATGGTAATTCCAACATAAGAGAACGTTGGATTTGATAATTTATCCTTATCTCTACTTACTAAAAACATATTTGGAATGCATGAAAAATATATGCTTTTATTTTCTAATTTATTTTATAATAGCAATAATGTAACAACAAGTACTTTCTAAGTAAAGCTCCTAATAGTAAATAGTCTATCTTTTTACTTTACGAATTCAATTTCTAGTAACATGTTTACCTCACCCATCCTTGCAAGGACTTAACTAAGAATGTAAATGTAATGTCCCTCCAGGTCATTTCTGTGTAAATGCCTTTGTTTAATCATTTAGAGCATTCCTATATCTACTCCAAGTCATTTATGATTTACAGGGACTGGCAGCTCTGTCACTTGGTCGTTCGTTTGGTTTTCATGCCTGTTTCTGTGTGTTTGGAGCATTTGAAGCCTAAACGATTGACTTTGGTCAAAAGTTCATGAAGACGGCCTCAGAATGCACTTCTGACAATTTTGTTAACTTTGTAACGTCGAGTTGTCTAGAACGACCTTTTGTGCGGATTTCGAGGATTCTGGAATAATTTGGTCCAAATCACCATTGGCCAATGTGTTCATGCCCGCGGTTTGTGTGATTTAGGTGCTAGTATAAACCTCATGCCGACATCTTTATACAATAAACTTGGGTTGGGTAGTCCAAAACCAGCCACAATCATCCTCCAATTGGCCGATAGGTTGGTGGCAAGGCCGGAAGGAGTAGTAGAAGATTCTTGGTGCAAGTTGGGTCACTGAGCTTTCCCTAAGCACTTTGTATTTTTAGACTTCATGACCCATTATTTTCTTCTCTTTATTTTTAGCCCTCTCTTCAACAATTATTTCACAAATAATTCTCATCATCTCAAGAATGATTCAATCATTTTTTTCTTTCACAATTTTTGTTTCTTTGTTTTATTTTCTCAAAGAATTTTTTTTTCTTCTCCCTTTTTTTTTCCTTTTCATGTTACATTCTTTCAAAGAAGACTTTTTAAATTTCATCACTTTGTAGCTATCATTGATTACCTTTTTTCACTCAACCATCCCTTGTTTTTCTTCCAGATATAACAATTATAATCAGTATATACTACAGTGCTCAAGGAAGCAAGGTACAAAAACTAGGGATTCAACAAAATAGTTAAGGGCAAAATATGGCTACCAAAAAAAGGTTAAAGGCTCAAAAGGGCTAACTAGTGATATAATATCTGAAAAGGTTAAAATTTACAAGACAAATCAAAGAAAGCCTATTATCATCTGCTAAACAAAGCAACACTTTTTATTTCGCTTCAATAACATGCAGGACAAGTTCTAGACTAAGATGCAAAACATGGAATAAACAAATTCTCACCACACATGGCACAAGTATCAATCAAGATGGATCAATTCTACTTCTAAGAGAGACAGGGTCATAACAAACTACAAAATAAAATAAGCTATATACAAAATCCCAACTATGAGCCTAAGTGTCAAAGAGTTTGCAATTTCATTAGCAATCAAGCATTCACAAGAAAAATATTACTAAAGATTAGGCCTAAATAGCAAGTATCACACAACTCAAAAGAGTCTTTTCTTTTCTCTATAAAAAATAAAATAAAAAAATAAAAAACTTACTCCCTATCGGTTCAAAGGGACTATCCCCAGGAAAAGTACCAAAAACAAAAGCCGAGGAACCCACCTAAAAATACAAAAAGACTCGATAAAGTAGTAAAAACAAGGAATTCATTCTTCCACCCCACACTTAAAAAGATGTTATGTCCCCAAAGCATCAAATAAAATTTAAAATAAGGGTTAGGAAAACTCCCTGAGGCCTCTAGGCCTAACTAGTAACATGTTCTCTTAATTTTCATCAAGGGTCATACGTACCCCACACTTAAGCTCAAATGTGCTCCTTAGCTCCAAATTTTGGGTACTCAGACTTCCCCTAATCTGCAAAAAACAAGACCAAAAGAGGAAAAAAAAAGGTGACACTATAAAAAAATAAAAATAAAAAGCTACACTATAAATTGGGTTGCCTCCCAATAAGCGCCTAATTTAACGTCGTGGCACGACACAACTTGGATCATTCATCATTTAGCTCAAGAGCTTCATGATCTCGATCCGTATCCTTTCCAAAATAATGTTTGACCCTTTGCCCATTCACCAAGAACGAGGGGCCAGTTTTGTCTCTAAGCTCTACCGCGCCATGTTGAGTCATCCTCACCACTTCAAAGGGTCCACTCCATTTAGATCTTAGTTTTTCGGGGAACAACTAAAGTCTAGAGTTAAAAAGTAATACCTTTTTCCCCGGAGTGAAAGTGCGAGGGATTATGTGCTTATCATGCCATCTCTTGGTCTTCTCTTTGTAAATTTTTGCATTCTTATAAGCATGGAGCCTAAACTCTTCAAGTTTATGCAATTGGCCAATTCTCCTTCTACCGGCTAGCTCAGGATCAAGATTCAACTTCTTTATAGCCCAATATTCTTGGTGCTCTAGCTCCACCGGAAGATGACATGCTTTGCCGAACACCATGTGATAGGGAGAAGTCCCTATAGGTGTTTTGTATGCAGTCCGATATGCCCATAATGCATCATCAAGATTCTCAGACCAATCTTTGCGCTGCACATTCACTGTTTTCTGCAGTATTTGCTTCACCTCACGATTCGAAACTTCCACTTGACCACTAGTTTGAGGGTGATAAGCTGTAGCTACTTTATGTCGTATACCATACTTAGCCAGAAGATTCTTCACAAGATGGTTAATGAAGTGCTTACCTCCATCACTTATGATTGCCCTTGGAGTACCAAAATGCGTGAAAATGTGTTTCTTGATGAATTTAATCACCACTCTTGAGTCATTCGTGGGAAGAGCGACAGCCTCAACCCATTTAGACACATAATCAACAGCCACAAGAATATATTGGTTTCCACTAGATGGTGGGAAGGGACCCATGAAGTCAATACCCCACACATCAAAGATTTCCACCTCAAGAATATTAGTTAAGGGCATTTCATGTCTTCTTGATATCGTGCTCAGCCTTTGGCAATTATCACACCCCTTCACATAAGCCATAGAATCTTTAAAAAGAGAGGGCCAAAAGAAGCCAGATTGCAATACCTTGTGAGCCGTGCGTTCTCCTCCATGGTGTCCTCCATAAGACTTGCATGATAACTCTGGAGCACTTTCTTGACCTCATTCTCCGGAATGCATCGCCTCACCACTTGGTCCACTCCTTGTTTGAACAAGAATGGCTCGTCCCATATATAGAATTTAGCATCATGCATCAGCTTCTTTCTTTGTTGGGTGTTGCGCCAGGTGGAAACACTCCACTCACCAAGAAATTCACAATGTATGCATACCAAGGCACTTGGGAGATATCCAAAGCCATCAACTGCTCATCTGCAAACTCCTCGCGTATTTGTTCCCCTTCATGCACATGAGAGAAATCTTCTAACCTTGACAGATGCTCAGCGAAATGATTTTCAGTACCCTTCCGGTCTTTGATCTCAAGATTGAACTCTTGGAGAAGCAATATCCACCGAATTAGTCTCGGCTTAGCATCCTTCTTGTTGAATAGGTACCTAATAGCTGCATGGTCAGTATAAACAATAACTTTGGTACCTACCAAATATGATCTAAACTTGTCGAAGGAGAACACTAAAGCAAGCATCTCCTTCTCAGTCATTGTGTAATTAGCTTGAGCAGTATCAAGGGTCTTGCTCGCATAATAGATTGAATGGAACTCTTTGCCTTGTCTCTGTCCCAATACTGCACCTACTGCTACTTCGCTTGCATCACACATGAGTTCAAATGGCAACCCCTAGTTAGGAGCAACCAAGATAGGAGCTTCAATTAAGTTCCGCTTCAGCATCTCAAAAGCTTCTAAGCACATCGCATCGAAATTGAATTTCACCTCCTTTTCCAAAAGACTGCACATAGGTCTAGCAATCTTGGAAAAGTCCTTGATGAATCTCCGGTAAAAACCTGCATGTCCTAAGAAACTTCTTACCCCTTTGACAGAAATAGGAGGGGGCAATTTTTCAATAACTTCCACCTTTGCTTTATCTACCTCGAGTCCCTGTTTAGACACTTTATGACCCTAAACTATACCTTCTCGGACCAAGAAGTGACACTTTTCCCAATTAAGCACAAGGTTAGTGTTTTCACAGCGAGCAAGTACTTTATTAAGGTTTCGAAGACATACCTCAAAAGAATTCCCAAAAACGGAGAAGTCATCCATGAATACTTCCACAAAGTCCTCCACCATATCATGGAAAATGGCCATCATGCACCTCTGGAATGTGGCAGGAGCATTGCAAAGCCCAAATGGCATGCGTTTGAACACATACGTGCCATAGGGACATGTGAATGTAGTCTTCTCTTGATCCTCATGTGCGATCAAAATCTGATTATATCCAGAATACCCATCCAATAAGCAATAATACTCCTGTCCTGCTAAACGGTCAAGCATTTGATCAATAAAAGGGACAGGGTAGTGGTCCTTTCTTGTGGCATCATTTAATTTCCGGTAATCCATGCAAATTCTCCATCCGGTGACAGTTCTTGTTGGGATCAACTCATTCTTGTCATTCTTTCACTACTGTCATACCTCCTTTCTTAGGTATACATTGCACATGACTTACCCATTTGCTGTCAGAGATAGGATACACAATTCCTGCATCTAACCACTTGATCACTTCTTTCTTCACGACCTCCTTCATCAAAGGATTCAGCGACGTTAGTGTTGCGCACTCGGTTTATGGTCATCCTCCATGTAAATTCGATGCATGTTCAAGGCCGGACTAATTCCATGAAAATTCGAAATTTGCCAGCCTATTGCTTTCTTCCTTTTCTTCAATATCTCCAAAGCCGCATCAACCTGTGCTGCAGACAAATGCGCAGAAAGTATAACAGGTAAAGTTTCATTAGAGCCAAGATATGCATACCTCAAGTGCGACGACAGAGATTTTAACTCCAGCTTTAGTGCTTCTTCAATCGAGGGCTTGGGAGGAGGTCCCAACACCTGCTCTAATGTTTCCACTACCCCTGGTCGTGAACCAATCATCGCTACATTAAGACAAGTAGCCAGTTCTTGTGCATCTGCATCTCCATCTATGTCATGCCCCACCAAAACTCTTTCCAAGGGATCCTCGGGAGTTATGCAATGCGATTCTATGGCGAGATCCACAACCGTAAGGGCAGATAACTCTTCATAGACAGACGGCAACTTCAAGGCGCGATAGACATCAAACACCTCCACCTTATCATGAGCTCTCATAGTCAACTGCCCAGCTGCTACATCAATCAATGCTCGCCCTGTAGCTAGGAATGGTCGTCCCAAAATAAATGGAACTTCCGGGTCGGGCTCAAAATTTAGGACAACAAAGTCCACAGGAAAGAACAGTGACCCAATTTGCACCAAGACATCTTCTACTACTCCTTCCGGCCTTGCCACCGACCTATCGACCAATTGGAGGATGATTGTTGTTGGTTTTGGACTACCCAACCCAAGTTTATTGTATAAAGATGCCGGCATTAGGTTTATACTAGCACCCAAATCACACAAACCACGGGCATGAACACTTTGGCCAATGGTGATTTGGATCGTGAAGCTGCCCGGATCTTTCAACTTTCTGGGTAGTCTATTCTGAATTCTCGAACTGCACTCCTCCATGAGTGCCACTGTTTCATACTCTGTCAATCTCCTCTTATTCGTCACTATATCCTTCACATACTTGGTGTACTTAGGAATTCCCTACAAAATATCAACCAAAGGGAGATTAATGTGAACTTGTTTAAGGAGAGACAGAAACTTACCGAAGCATTCGTCCTCGTTCTGCTTTTTGAAATTTTGAGGAAATGGAGGGGGTGGTTTTATTTGAGGAACAATCCTCTCAACATTCGCATCTTGAACCACTTCTTCGAGTTTCTTTTCTTCTCTCACCACCTCATAACTTCTCTTCTTTGGAGCTAGTTCCTCCAGTTGTAATCCACTCCTTGTACTCACCGCATTCAGTTGCCTTGGGTTAGGATCCGTGTCACCCGGAAGACCTCCAGGAGGACGCACATTGACTGCATTAGCCAATTGTGCAAACTGCCTTTTCAGATTTTTTTGTGCTAATTGGGTGCTTCTCAACTCTTCTCCCAACTTCCTATAGTGTTCTTCATTTTTGTTGTTGATTTCTGTACTTAGCTTTTGGAACAGCTCCTCATTAGTCATGCCCCCTTGCTTCACACCTTGATTATTTGGTTGTTGAAATTGCTGTCCATTGCCTTGTGGTATGTATTGGTTCTGCCCTTGAGCTTGATTTTGGTGTTGATTCTGATTTCCACCCCATGAGAAGTTGGGGTGGTTCCTCCAACTTGAGTTATACGTGTTCCCATAATTCTGCATACCTCCACCTCTTTGGGCATTCCCTAGATAGTTCACAGAGTCTGGGTTTTCACCGCAAAAATCAGACACATGGTCTCCACTTCCGCAAACTTCACACCATCCTTGCGGTTGGTGTACAACATTTACCTGTGCTTATTGCTGCCCGACTGATAACTTCTTGAGCTGAGTGGTGAAGTTAGTTGCTAGCGCATCCAATTTTACATTCAGTGCAGTTAATTGATCCACTTCCAAAACACCTGCAGCCTTTGCTGTTGTGCTCCTTTGCGTATCACCATTCCATTTCGGGTTGCTTTCAAACATTTTGTCCAAGAGCTCCACTAACTCATCATAGGTCTTCTCAAGAGCTTGTCCACCTTCTGCAGTATTTAATAGTACCCTAGAATTATATTCAAGGCATTCAATAAAGGTATGGGCTAATACCTCATTTGCCTGATAGTGATGTGGACACGCAAGCAACAATTGTTTAAATCTATCCCAGGCTTGGTACATGTTCTCTTCGCTTCTCTGCTTGAAACTCAATATTTCACTTCTCAGTTTTGCAGTTCTGCCTGAGGGGAAGAATTGATTAAGGAACTTCTTTGCTAACTGATCCCATGTGGTAATAGATTTGGGTGGCTCAGAGTCTAACCATCGCCTCGCTTCTCCCAAAAGTGAAAATGGGAACAAGGTCAATCGCACATAATCACTTGATACCTCATGTGGAATATAAGTGTTGGTTATCTCCAGAAAACCTCTGAGGTGCACTTGGGGATCTTCATGGGGCAGGCCAGTGAATTACCCATTAGTATGGAAGAGATGCACCATGGATTGTTTCAACTCAAATCTTCCACCCGGCGGTGGTTTCCGTATGCTCGAGGTCATACTAGTGGTGAGTGGGACTGCCACATCATGAACTGGCCTCGGAGCTATCCCTGCAGGTATCTCTATGTGTTCTCTTTCCACGTGTTCTCCACGATCGTCAACCGGGTTCTCCTCCCGGTTTTCTAAGAGAACTAATCCTAATTCCCGTTGTCTTCCAAGATTGGCCAGCTTTCTTCGTTGTCGAAGGGCTCGTTTAGGTTTGTCGTCTGGTTTAACAAGATCACCTTAGCGAGCCAGACTTCAGATCCTAATTGCCTGCAATACAGAACGGCTAAGATCAAGTTGTTAGCTCTTCGAATAATCACTAGTAGACTCAAAAGAATTAAATATAAATTAATTTCTAAGTCCCCGGTAGCGGCGCCAAAAACTTGTTGCTCCCAAATGCACACACAAGTGTACGTGGTCGTAGAAGTAATAAATGGCTCTTTTAGAACCGGGTTGTCGTACCCAAGGGACTTATGATCAATGTATATCAATTCAATTAAGTCTATAATTTAAAGAACGTATTAACGATATGGTTTTGATTACTACTACTACTAAGAACAATTTAAATAATAAACTAACTGACAAGGATAACGATAATTTCGGTGTTTTAATTAATTAAGGGACAATTCTAGGGCTGCAACATGATTTTGGGTTTCATGTATCACATCTCATGCAAAGAATCAATTTTAGTTATCACATTGCTGATTTACAAGGTTGATTTTATGATCATGATTTGTTGACCTCTAATCGCCTACTCCAACTAGCTGTCTAACTACATCGTTGAGCGGGGATAGACAGTCCTAATTGACGAGCATTTATATTTCATCCTGTTTCGTAACCAAGCTAGGTGTTCGTCCGGGCTCCACTCCTAAACACGAATCTAATCAAAGTTGGAACAAGCTCTTTACATTCTCTGGTCTATTTATCTCTTCATCTCTCGAGTCCAAGAATAGACAATAGATTTATTTCTATGGTGGCCTAGCATGACATACTAAAACAAGAATGTAAAAGTAATGTATATGATAACCAATAATCAATTCAAAGCAATTCGATGGTCAACAATTACCCATAGCTACAGTCCCAGAACAAGGGCGTTTAGCCACACATAATATTCATAAACTCAAAAATAATAAGTTTCATAAAATTCAAACCTAAAGAAGAAATAGAGAATTGAAACCAAAGATGAATTGTAATCCCTTGCTCTTGATCACCAAAAAGTAGCTCCCTAAATAATTATTTCTATGGACTATTTATAGATGTAGAAAACCCTGAATAAAATAATTGAGTCCAAAACGAAGTAGGAATCCAAAACCAAAAGCAATTGGATTTCCTTTGCGCGTGAAAAGTAGCCGACTCCAATTTTATTTGCTGCTGCGTTTATTGGCTGCCACGTGGGAATCCTCTAATTTGCAACAAATCGTTTCAATATATATATAATATAATATTCAATTTAATCCATTAAGCTGCCTGCTTGATTTTCTTCTTCAACCTTCCATCTTTAATTCGTTTTAGCTCCAAACTTCTTCAACTTTACACCAATTTAATCCTACAAATAAAATACACTATTTAGCACAATCCATAAAATCCATGCTCAAAACGGACAAATATAAATAATAAATATGAGGCAATTAATGATAAGAAAATATATTTTTGGCCTCAGATCAGAGCCCCTTATGGATTTTGGCTAAAAATAAAGCTTGGGTGCGAGACAACTTCAGTTGAAAGTTTCAACTGCTCCTTTGAACTCGGAATGTCGAATTTCATATTTCATTTCCACATACGAGGTTCATAATGAATCCCGAGCACCCCGTCATAGAATACTGGACTTGGCAAAACAAACTCAGATGAATTAGTTGGTGCAGGCATCATTTACCCATCGTGTTCGCAGGGCCCTTGGCTGCATTTGTGAAGGTGAAGTTTGATGGCCTCCATGTTCACCACAGTCTGGCCCTTTACCTTTGCATTCACATGCCTCTTAGCCGTGATTGCGATGCTTTGAGCCTTTTTTCCTTCGTGTTTAGGGGACCTTTGCCGCATTCGTGAAGGCCAAGTTTGTAGACCTCCATGATCGCGGACCCTCTTGGCCGTGATCGCGATGAGCATTTTTGTCTGTTCTTTTTAAACAAATACCAGACCTTGATCAACACGTAATTGGAATTTTCTTTTGGCAATTTTGAGAGTTACAGCACTTTGATTGAGGGTATTCAAAGTCCAGCATGATCAGATATCTTGGGGCTACGTGGGGAAGTATTTAGAGACTAACAGGGAACCTTCATTTGAGGTAAATTTGGCTTTTAAGGGGATGCCAGCCCCATCTCTCTTCGCTTAAATTTTATGAAAACTTGCGTGACTTGAATTTGGGCTGTTCCGAGTTCCAAATTGTGTCCCATTTTTGGATACAAGTTCAAAGAGGTGAATTGGACCTTTTAATGGAATCAATTTCAAAATTTATCGTGTGGGTCCCATATTTCTTATTTGGAATCCAATTTTGGTCCATCTTTGTTTCATGTATTTTGATGTCTAAACGACTATATTAATGTTGTGATTTGTTTTTTTGATTGTATAGCACTGTTTGGAGGCTGTTCAGAAGGAAAAAGCTCTGGAATAGAGATTTGGAACATGTGTGATTTGTCTTAAAGTAGGCTACGACTTTCAATTCCTTATATTCATATTGAATGTGTAAATGTACATTGATTTTTGTGAATTTGGGTTGGGTATCTAGTTAATCACTCCAAGTTTGCTAGAAATAATGTTTTAGGCTACTTATCTAGTTTTTCGGGACTCATAGTATGTTAGTTGTATTGCCTATGATCATCCTTATCTTGTGATGTGTTTGACTGTTGTTAATTGATCATTTTGAAATTGTTTGGCCATGGTCTAGGCATAGACTAGTGATTGCCATAGACTTCTATCACAAAGGAATCCAAATACTATCGAAACACGTCGTTTATGAACTCCATGAACACTGTGGAGGCGTTAGTCAAATCAAAGGAAATCACAAGAAACTCATAATACACATAATGAGTCCTAAAAGTTGTCTTAGGGATATCTGATGCCCTAATCTCCTTGCTGATGATACCCTCACCTCAAATCTATCTTAGAAAACAAAGACGCTTCCTGAAGCTGATCAAATAGGTCATCAATACAAGGAACAGGGTACATGTTCTTCATTGTCACTTTGTTCAACTGTTGATAGTCTATACACATTCTCTTGTTTCCATCTTTCTTCTTCCCTAACAAGATAGGGTCACCCTATGGAGACACACTAGGGCGAATGAACCCCTTACTCAAGAAGTCCTACAACTGATCCTTCAACTCTGCTGGAGCCATACGGTAATGAGAGATAGAGATGGGCTTGGTGTCCGGCTACAAGTCAATGGCAATATCAATGTCTCTATCCAGAGGAACACCTAAAAGATCAGTAGGAAACACATTCAAAAACTCTCACACCACGGGAAAAAATCCATGGGAGGTGGCTCAACACTAGTATCTCGAATAAACGCCAAATAAGATAAACGCTATCTATGAACCAATCTCTGAGCTCGAATGAAGGAGATAACTTTGATAGGGTAAGAATCACTACTACACATCCACTCAACTCTCGGGAGACCCGGCATTGCTAAGGTCACAGTCTTAGCATAACAATCAAGAAAAACATGATGGGGGGAGAGCCAATCCATACCAAAAATAATATTGAAGTCTATCATTGCCAGAATGACCAACTCTGCCCAAGTATCATACCCATCAAGAGAAACAAGCCAGGATCGATACACTCGATCCACCACTAAGGACTCACTAATCAGTGTAGAAACACGAATAGGCACAGATATTCTATCAGACACATATCAAATCCAGCAACAAAATAGGTAGACACATACGAGAAAGTAGACCTTAAATCAAACAATACATATGCAGGTCGATGGCAAAATAGGACGATACTTATAATCACAACATCAGAAATCTTGGCCTCTAGCCTCTCTAGAAATGCATAAAACTGTCCCTATCGACCACCTCCATTCTGAGTAGTACCCCAACCTCCGCTGGGCTGAGCTGTAGCACCACTAACAAGAGCCCTACTACCTCTGCCGGATTGACCTCTTCCTCGACCCCTACCGAAGGCACTGAACCTCTAGCTTGAGTAGCTTAATAAGTATGTTGGGGTCTTGAGTGATTCTGCAAAGGACAATGCCGAACCATGGGACCTGGATCCCCATACCCATAATAAGACCTTGGTATGGATGACTTCTATAACGGACCAGATGAGCTACCATGTCCACTTCGGCTAGAACCATAAGACCCTCAAGAGGTCTTCCAACTCTCGACTACTGGCATGGATGCATGAACAGGCCCATGAAGCTAGAAATAGCTACCACCTTTGTGTGAACCTCTGCCTCTAGATGAGGTACCAAAAAATTGACCATATGATCGCGCCATCTTGGGATCCCCCAAACTCTTCTCTAACCATCAACTCTACCTCCTTAGTGGTACTCAAGATGGACTGAAAGGAAGCCCCCACTCTTGCTACTCTAAACACATAGACATGATGGAGAAAGTCAACCCGCTCACGAACCTGTGGACTCTCTCCGCCTCATCTAGAGCAACATTCATAGCATGTCTAGATAACTCACAGAAATAGGACTCATACTCTGTAACAGACAAACTACCCTGTGTCAAAGGCCTCAAATCTCAAATGATTCTGCTCCCTCACGCTCCATGGAATGAAACGGTCCTGATATATAATGGAGAACATATCCCACTCTGTCAAAGGCGATCCAACTGGTCTATACCTCAATTAGGTACTCCACCACTCTCTAGTGGGTCCACAGAGTTGAAGTGCAATAAAATTAATACCAGAAATATCAACCATACGCACTGCCCCTAACATCTCATGGCACAAAGTCAAGAACTCATGAGCGTCCTCGCTTTTACCACCCTGAAACTGGGGTGGTTTCATCTACTAAAACATCTCATAACTCCACTGATCATCTACTGACAGAATAACCTCAGGAGTAATCTGTGCACCAATAGTCGGTGTAGGAACCACTGGTGGCAAACTCACTTGATCACGAAAAACCAGAGCTTGATGCTGACTTGGGGTATGTGCCCTCACTAAATCTGAGGACCATGTGGTGTGACTACTGCACTACCAGGATAAAATCTCTCTAGTACACACAACATTCTCAGCAAAGTGTCCTGAAATGAAGGAACTGCAAACTCGGGAGGAACATGGTCCCCAACAACCTCAACCAGTTGCTCAAGGGAGAACTCTCTTGCTCATCCTCTAGATGATGCCACTCCACATGCATGGCCCCTAGGTGGTGCTACTCCACGAGCATGGCCTCTTGCTAGGGCCCTACCCCTAGTTGGGTCTCAACAACTACCTCAAGGACTGCCTCCTCCCTACCACTAAAAATAGAACCTCTAGTGCTCGGCATATTCCAAAATAACACGCGGCAACTCAGCACCAGCGAAGGTAACCATGCACAGTAAGGAAGAATAAATAAAAGGAAGTTCCCTAACGGTCATCATAGCCTCTAGAATATTATTACAGACGTCTCCATGTAGATCCTCAGGACTCTACTTAGACTTGACTTATACATATTGAGACCTATGAACCTGGGGCCCTGATATAATTCCTAACAACCCAAAATGGACGTAATGGCACTCATATAAACCCACCATGACAAGTCAGTCTCAAACCAACAAAAATGAAAGAATATGCAAAAGGTAAATCAGCAATAACATAGGTACGGAAAAACTTAGTCATTCTATAAAACCCCAAAAATTGATTGTCACGTTGACAAGCATGTAATGTATAAAATATGAAATTGAAAGAAAATTAGATTTCTCAATGTGTTTGTTTCTCGAATAAAACAAAACATAAAGTAAGGAATAAAATGTCCACCGGGATGACAAGCAGCTACCTCTCAATATCCTTTGAAATCCTTAGAAATAGATGAAGGAGAATGATAACATGGGTCTGAGCTCAGAACTTACACAAGTATAGTAGAAAGGAGTGAGTACCAAACAAAACGATACTCAAAAAGAATCCTATTAAACAAAGAAAAACTAACAAAGAATACGAGTACTCCTTTCATCCCAACTGAACCGCCTGAACTACAACTTGCATAGAAATCAGCCCAACCTAATAATTTTACAATACATAGTTCACAAGGCTTAACAAGCACATTCCAACAGTCACGGTTCAACAACCAACAAGTATCAAGTATGTTAATCACAAGTATCAAGTAGATCAATCACAAGTATCAAGTTCATCAAATCACAATAATCAAACACTTGCCGGAACCATTTTCTATCGGCATAATATTACTAGCCGGAACCATCTACCTTCAGCTTTATATAATGTCACTTGCCGGAACCATTTCTTTTCAGCACAATATCAATAGCCAGAACTATTTCCCTTCAGCTTTATATAGTATCACTTGCCGAAACCATTTCCCTTCGGCACAATATCACTTTCTGAAATGATTTTCCTTCAGCTTTATATAATATCACTTGCCGAAACCATTTTTCTTTGAAACAATATCACTATAGCCAGAACCATTTCCCTTCGGCTTTATATAATTTCACTTGTCAGAACCATTTCCCTTCAACACAATATCCTTAGTCGGAACCTTTTCCCTTCGGCTTTATATAATGTCACTTATCGGGACCATTTCCCTTTAGCACAATCATCATATGTCTCATCACGTTGCACAGAAATCAGTATAAATAAGCAATTTTCCACCATAAAGAAGAGACAATAAAGTCAAGCAATTCAAGTCCACAATTCTGTCATCAAAGCATTTCATCAATGAACAAAATAGGGTCCACAACAAGGAAATTCACAAAGAATGACCATCAACACGTTGCCTTTTCATCAATCCCTTTTTTAAAGATCAATCAAGTGGAATAATTTAACCCATCAGCTTATTCTCATTACTCCCCAACACACATAATGAAGTGAAATAAAAGAATCTACAAGTTTTACAAGGCTTAGAAGTTCACTTGCCTCAATTCAATCAATACTCAATCCAGGACTTGAGCCTTTCCTTTTCGAACAATGTACAAAGCCACACAATCTAATTCAATCAAGTAATCACAATAAGATTCCAGAAATAACAACACCCATATCATACATTTTGAAAAATGGGTGATATCAACTAAAAACTCCAATTTTGAAAATGAGGTTTGAATCTGAAAATCTTTACTTGAATAGGTTACCCAAGATATTTGAAACTCATTGGTGAAAATCATTTCGAAAAAGGAGTTAAAATCAGTTCACAAGCATCAACTTACTTTAGAACTCATGTTCTTGAAAAACCTTACCATTTGCCAATCAAAATTCAAAGTTTTGATGTTAATATCAACAAATAATTATAGGGAATTAAAGTTTTAGGGTTAGAAAGACTTACCCATAAGATTCACCATGAAAAACCTCTTTAAAATTGCCTCCAAGGGGAAAATTTTTCCAAAACTCAATATGGGGAAAATGGGGAAAATGGGGTAAAACCCCAAAATGGCAGGTAAAAAATTCTCTCTGATCTCGTAAAAGTGACTCAGATTCGCTTAAGCGAACATCGCAAAAGAGACCACATGTTCGCTTAAACGAACCCCACAAAAATCTCAACATTTGCTTTAGCGATCATGCTTTCGCTAACGCGAAGATCGCTAAAGACAAAGGCTTTCAAGAATGCAATCACCAGGTGACTCAACTCTTCACTTTCGTGATCAAACCTTCACTTTTGTGAGGGTCATGAAAGTGGTCGAGGAACGGGACGCGCAACAGTTCTCAGTAACCAGAAAATCAGCAAGCTCTCAAAACATCGAAAGGACTATCGAGATTCATTCGCAACCCCTCACATACAAATCATATATGCAACCTGACTAAACTCGACGTTCCAGACTCAATGGAACTATCGAAACATGAATAAGCAGTCTCCTTGACTCGATACTCATGAAAGTCACAAGAAACGAACATAATGCCTAAAATGACAAAATCAAAATCAGGACCTCTAAAAATTAAACCAAGACATGTTCTAAGCCTAAAATCATCCCTCAAATCCAACAGAACAGTCAGATATCTGATTTGATCATCTGAACCCCAAATGTTTACCAAAGTCAACCCAAAGGCTAAAGTTTCACAAATTTCTAACTTAGGCTCTCAAATCCATGAAAAGACTCCGAATCTAAAACCAACAACTTTCTTAGACTAATTTTCACCTTTCTAGACTAATGGAATTGATGAAATTCCATTTCGAGACTTAAAACTCCAAAAGACACCGAAAACCACTTTTTAACCACTTTAGCCTTTCAAATTTAAACAGTTTTATAATTCAAAACTTTTTACTCAAAGCTCAAAACCAATTTTAAAATTCAATCAGAAATAACTCTGGGTTAATATCAGGAGGGATAAAATGGTAATTTACACAAAAATTTCCAAAATAACCTTCCAAGTCATTACAGTTATGATGATCATAGGTAAAACAACAAACATGCTTTTGCTCGCGAAAAGCCCTATAAAAAGCCTAAAATATGGATCCTAGGTAATTTAGCATGGTCAACTAGGTAACTACCCCAGATTCACACAAATCAACATATGTTTACATATTCAAGCTCAATGTAAGGAATGGAAAGTCGTAGCCTACCTCAAGGCAGAACATGCCCTCTCTAAATCATTATTCCAGAACTTTTCCCTTCCAAATGGCCTTCAAATGCTGCCACACTATCAAATATATAATCACAATGTTAATACGGTTATTTAGAAACCAAATCACATTCAATGGAGATGGACCAAAATTGAAGTCCAAACAGGAAATGTGGGACCCGCATTAGAATTTCTGAAATCGACTCTGTCAAAAAGTCCTAATTAGTTTCCCAAACTTGTGTCCCAAACAGAATATAATTTGAGGCTTGGAACAGGCCAAACCAACCACATGCACAATCTTCACCATTAACGCACAAAGAAAAGAGCTGGGCAGCCCCTTTGGGGTTGATTTTGCCTCAAACTGATGATCCCCAATGCCCGCCAAATACTCTAAAGCGTATCCTCGAGCTCCAAGATAAATCTGGGCTTCTAATCACCCAATTCAGAGTCCCACATCTCTCAAAATCATAATTACAAGTTTGAGAATTAATGTTAATCAGACAGTCATAAATTAAAAGACCAGACAAACTCTTCATCGCGGCCCGAATTGCGGAGGTCTAAAAAATGCCCTTCATGATCACAAAAAGGAACACATGAACACGAAGGCAAGGAGGGATAGTGCACCATGATCGCGACCAAGAGGCTCGTGATCGGGAAGTGTTTAGGGAACAGACCCTCATGAACACGGCCAAGGCCACACAATCATGGAGGTCAATAAAATTGGCCTTCATGAACAAGGCCAAGAGGCCTACAAATGGGAAGAGCAAACTCAATTGCACCGCTGATTCACATTACTTGGTTTGGCTATATCTCGAATTCTCTTATGGGGTACTCAGAATCCGTTCGAAACCCCATGCGCCCAAATGAGATAAAGCTACCCCAGAAAATTTGACATTCCAAACTTAACGAAGAATTCAAATCATCCATCCGAGGATGTCTCAACAAAAAATAGGTCCCACACCCAAGTTCCATTTTTAGCCAAAAACCACAATAGAGCTCAGAATAAGACCAAAAGCCTTGAGATATGCACGAAAGGTCGTCCTAGATCAAACTCAACGTTTTGGATCCAACGGAACCGTCATAAGTGCATTCTAAAGCCATCTTCCTAAACTTTTTGCCGAAGTCAACCCTTCAAGTTTTAAATCACAAAAACACAGAAACTTGCTTCAAAACCAAATGAATGAATAGGTGATTCTGTCAGTCCCAGCAAGTTATAAGTGACTTGGGGTCGCTATAGGAACGCTCTAAATGATGAAAATAAGGCATTATCATAGAAATGACCTGGAGGGTCATTACATGAATGCATGGTGATAAGTATAAGTGGGAGATTGTTGAGATATACTACTAACAATGAGGTTGAGTTATAGTGTTTAATTTAATCCCTTGTAATGACTTTTTATATCATTTTTATTTAATATAATAAAGCCTTTATTTAAATGGATCATTGTGTTAATATGTGTGTCCGTAACTTATATAATAGACGATTTTTGTGTATGGAGTTTTTTAAATCATACGCAGAAGATTAAAATTGTTGGTTCTTATAAATTATATATTAAATGTTCATAATCAAATATGAAGTTAGACAAACATCTTGATGATTGTAGGACAAGATTAAATATAATCAAATCTTAATCATGGGAATGGTAAAATTCTAACTTCTTCTGCTAGTACATTCCATGTGTATTGAATGGACAGATTAGGAATGTTTGTCTATATTTTGAATATTTATAAACAACTTCTCTAGTCCATTACATGTACTTATACCCTTAATGTTGATATAATTATTATGATCTACATAGTTTGATTTATTATTTTAATCTATTTAAAAGTGAGACTCTATTATGAGTCAATATATTCCTAATATATTTGGTAATGACAAATCATATTAGTGAAATAATAATAAGTTGATAGAACCATATCTCAAACTTTAGATAGGAGACACCCCTTTATGATTATTTATAAGCTTACACATGAAAACACTTCAAGTGGATTTTATATCAGTCAAATTATAAAGAATTAAATTAGTCAATGAATTAAATTTTTAGAAAATTTGATTTAATTGATTGGTATCGATAGTTCTAACATGGGGAGTTGAATAAGATATAGTGGGGGATTTCAAAATTAAATTAAAAGGTGCAATTACAGGTTTTTAGTGGAACAATGTGTAATTTATTGTGATATGATAATTCATTCATTTTCGAACTAATATCATAATTGGAAGCTTCAGTTAATAAGTCATCGGTCCCTAATATGTCTTAACTAGTTTCAGGAAAGAAATATAAGGTGTTCCGGAAGAAGTATTTTGTACAGGTCTTCTCGATTGAACAGGATCAGTTATTTTAAATAATTAAATATCTAATTTAAAATTTGATTTTTTTATTAATAATAGTCAAATGCCTCCCTAATCTATTAGTCAATTCTCAACTACACACTTATACTTCACGGGAGTCCTATTACCTCCCTAAACATTTTAAAAATAGAATATATACCCCCTTAAAAAGTCATACCCAAACTTGTGCTATGCAGTGATCTGCACGCACTGCCACGTAATATTTTTTATTTTTAAAATAAAAATATTATTATTTTTCTTTATTTTATTTCTCTTTTTATATTGTTTTTGCTTTTCTTTTTTAACCTTTTTCTTATTTTCTTTGACATTTGAAAGGCTTTCTACCATTAAATTTCAAGTTTCATGTGTAACTTCATAAATTGCACTTTTCTCATCTTGAGTTGAATTATCTTTTTCGATAATTTCCAACTTTCTTATACAATTGTTCCAATATGAATCATTTGAATATTTTTCAAAATTACTTTGTGGGTCTCATATTATTGGATATTTACCGGCTTCGAAAATTTTAGTTTCTTAATCTGGGTGAAACTAATTTTATCAAAGATATTTCATGATCAAAAAATTATTAAAGTTGCAGAACATGTACATGCATCTGAACTTGTTTCTCTGGCAGAAATTGGCGTTTAATGGGGTTTTCTCTGATAAGTATATCACCTAAGTTTGAAAAACTGAAAGACATGAAGTATATTTGGATGAGAGATATAATTTTGATCAGTGAAATCCTTGAAACTTTTGAAGATTTTCTAAGTCTTGAGTATATTGTTTTTGGCTTATAACAATCTGGGTTGTTTATGTTGAAGAATTTGATGTTGATGTGTTTATATAATAATCAATTTTCAGATCTGATTTGAATGTGGGTTTCTTCAACGTGTCTTTTTGCTTATTGTGGTCCAAATAGTAAAAAATTAATTGTTAAAGGTGCTAATTTTTAGCTTGATGCTTTGTTACTTTTATTTTCTCAACTGGATTTCCTCTATATTATTTCTTTTGTGTTCTTTCCTTGAACTTATGAACATTTAGCTATGAAAAAGTATTGATTTTTAATTTGATTCCATATCAGTTGTAATTTTTGCAAATGAAGTCGACTTTTTTTGAAAAAAAAAAGATGAAGGAAATAGCGTTAGTGGTAACTGAATAGTGGGGTGAGTACATCCTATTTTCCGGCAACTTAATTCCGGTAAAATGTTGAAGAGAAGAAGAAAGAAGGTAAAATAAAAAAGATAAATAAAAGCCAAATGTGGCATAAATAAATTCAGAAAATCAGAAAATTAAAAAGAAAAAAGAAATACTATAAAGTTAAAGTTTTAATTTTAAAAAAATGCCTCTCACTCTCTTTGGGAGAGTGAATCACACTTTCTTTGCCACCTCAGCATTCAGGGAGCAAATAATTTCACCACAAAATAGTTCAAGGGGGTAATAGGATACTTGTAAAGTATAAGTGTGTAGTTGAGAAATGGCTAATAGGTTGGGGAGGTATTTGGCTATTTTGGGTTTTAATTACCCTTATTTCCGTTTAATTGTTGGTGACCATTTGTCCCCTAAGTCTTCCCCTCTTTTGTTCAAAATTGGGGATAAATAGGGATCTTTCAGAGAAGGAAAAATCCATCTTGTTTTCTGAAAATCCCTGCCCACACACGTCACTAGTTGATAGAGATTAAGTAGGCATTAGAAGAGGCCGGAGTTCTGGATTTTTCAAGGTTGAACAAATTTACCAAAAGCTTCATGAGGTTAGTATACTGAATTTGATTTTTGAGTTTATGTTATCATGTTAATATTAAGTATTTTGATTCGTGATTATGCTTCTGTTGCGTATATGAACATTATACTCTGAAAAAAGGATTCGTTGAATTCTAAAGTTTGGATTGCACTTTGTTAATACCTATGAGTAGGATTATGTGTGTAAAAAGAAGTAGCCCACAATTTTACAATCCGTATCTTATTTGAATTATGTGCTTAATTAGGAAAAATAATTGAAGTTGGTCAACAAATAGGTTGCATTTATTAATTTCCAGTGTGTAATCTAATATAAAATTTCCTTTAAAACCCCTATACAGACTATATGTATTCTATTCTTGGTAATATCACTTCAAAGTAGAGGAACCTAAAAAACAATAAAAATGGGAGATGATGTAGCAAATGATTCTTGTACTAATAGTATGGATCATCCATGGGCTCTTACCCTTGCATAACCTACTTTGTCAAGCTTAGTGAGACTTCAACAGTTTATAGAGAAGAAATTTCATGTTAATGGTACTGGCTATTCAATTTTTCTCTGGTTTTATATTTTTTAATTTTGATTTTTTCTAAGGTTTGTTTCAAAGGAGTCTTGTGCTTTCTAAATCTGTAGATTTTACAAAACCTCTATTAAAGAAAGAAAAGGATAATGGAGAAGGGTTCTCTCTTTCTTTTCAAATTTTTTGAGATTTAATTCTTTTTCTTAACCTGTGAACGTGATCCTTTTTCTTAACCTATGAATTCCTTTTCTTAACCTGTGAACTTGTACTTTTTCCCATCCCCTTTATCAACCAAAAAGGTAAAAGGACCCTTCTTGGTGAAAACTATATAAAAAAATAAAGGTTGATAGAAGGAATATTGAATGTACAAATGTTGCACAATATGTGGTCTCTTTAAATTTCTATATTTCAAAGTATTTGTTATAAGATCAGGTTAAATGTTTATGTAAATAAAGAATAAATAGGATTACTTCTTATGGATCTCAAAACTCTCCACTTACCATATTGTTTTGCTTTGCAATCTAATGATGTACTTATGGTTCTGATGAGATATACTTTTTTTACAACTCTTTGTATATTTTATATTGATGCTCATGGACACATATGGAATATCCAGTTCTTTTGTCAATTCGACATATACATTGTGCATGCAAAAAAACATTAATCAACATCTAGTTTGTAGAAAAGAATCTATAACGAAAATATTGGGATATCCTGATTATCAACATCCATACTTATCTTGTATGCTTTCATATTGGTGCCTCCATAATATTATGATTGTCTATTCAGTGTATTGCATTTCTTATTTCATTCTAGTTTGCTTCAATATCCTTGATTTTGTTTGCTTCTTTATATTTTTATGATCATATGACATTGTTTTGTGGAAGGATACCTTGTATTTTTTTTTAATGGTAAATTGAACCATGAGCTGAATCATGACTATTGTGAGTGGACAGTGGATGGAGACTAGGGTGATAACTTCTATGTTCATCATCTTCTAAGGAGATGCATTTTGAGTTTTATTTGTTCAAATTAGTCTACGTTGCTGATGATTCCTTGTCACTGCAAAAACCATAATTCAAACCTTTCATAAAGTTCTCATTTTGTTCTTAAAGCCATCATTTCTTAGCAAAACCACAAAAACGTTGTTTATTGCACATTAACCATTTTGGAGGCTTTCTAGAAATTTAGATCATTGTCCATCAATCTTTTCGACAAAAAGACCCTTTGTCCCGTGGTCTATCCAAGAAGCTTTGGTTTAAACTACACATCTCCTTTTTCATATAGCTCTTCATGTTGCCAAAAGAATTTTCATGTAAGTTAAAGTACACTTCAATCCTTGTGATCAATTTCTTAAGACTTTCCCAAGGACTTAGGTAATTTCAAAGATGTCTCTTAGATTTTCTGCTTATGTTGTGATTAAGTACTAGTTTCCTCAAGGTAGCCACTCCAACACCCTTTAGTGCTCCCACTAACACAATTCCATTATTGATATCTTGACAACTTAACCATTGCATGACTTCCCAGTAGCAAGATTAACTATCTTCCCAATGGCCATGATGGAGTTGTCACTTTTCAACATTTTCTTTAGAAATTTAGTGCAAGCCAATTGTTAGAAATAAGGATAACTCAAAATATTTATCTATCATAATGTAACAACCATCCTAGTCGTTTCATTAAATTTACCTAGTTTAAACCCCCCTATAGATTTTATATTGCGATTTATAATTTTTAAAGATTATGACATGATTTTCGAGGAGATCAAATGAGTTTCTGAGAAAATAGTTCATATAGAAAAAAAGTATTTTTTGGACACTCGAAGAGGAACAATACTTTTAGTGGAGCAGAATGTAGTGACCCATAATTCATGGGTTATTTGTGTAAGATATCCCAATGTATATGTACATATATATATGGTCCAATAACTTTAGACAATACAATTCCCAGTTCAACAATTAATAAGTATGTAAATAAACATCAGGAAATTTTCCACATATAACTTATAAAATATGGGTTACTACATTCTCCTCCATTAAAAATAATGTTCCTCTTTGACTGTGCGAAAAATATTTTTTTTTTTCTAAAACATCAGGATATGAACAATTACTATTTACTTCCATTATGAACTAATTTTTATGAAACTCATCTGATGACCTCGAAAATTGTGTCTTCAATCTATGCAGATTATAAATAACTATATAAAACCTATGAGAAATTTAAACTAGGTAAAATTCATGAAACGACTAGGATGGCCGTTACATCATGCATCACTAATACACACGTTCGTCCTCGAACGTATAGAGAAAAAGAGTACTTGGACTGTCTAAAAGCTTAGGATATCTATTCTGCATATCAATCTCAACCTACCAAGTGGATTTCCAACCTGAATATTCCATAGTAACTATAGGCTCTTCCTTTAAAAATAAGAATTTTTTCAACTATACAAATTCCATTGAATCACTTAAAACTTATAGTTTAGTACTTCTTCAACAGCAAAGCATGAAATACTATATTAATACTTTATAAGTTTTTTGGCATAGCCAATTCATAGGGGTCCTCACTAATGTGTTGAAGAACCTCAAACAAACTAATGAACCTAGGAATTATCTTGTCATTCATCCAAAACGTCATCTACTTTAGGTCGTGAGAAGTCTTTCCTCTTTCAAATTGACCCTGTCTAAAGAATCTCTCAATAGATCTGTATCCCAAAGCCTGACCTTGAACACAGCGAATCAACCCACTAGATAACGACATCTCCTACCAAATAAGTACTCAAATGGGGCCATCGAGATGATGAAGTGGGGTAGCTATATTTTTTAAAAAAAACTTTTCTAACGACAATATTGATCCCAACAACCACCGAAATCAATCTCACACGCCCATAGCATATCCTTCAACATTTGAATAATTCGCTTGGATTGTCTATTAAACCTATGGATGAAAAGTTCTATTAAGCTCCACCAAATTACCCAACTCTTTCTGCATAGAATACCAAAAATTGAACGTGAATTGATTACCTAAATCTGAAATGATGGAAACAGGCATTCCATGCAGTTGCACTATCTCTTGGATGTAAATCCTAGACAACCACTATGTATTGCTGATTTGGCCAATCTATTCATGATGATCCATATCTCATCAAACTTTCTAAAATTCTCTCTAACAATCCTACTATGAAGTCCATGGCAATTCGCTCCCACTTTCAATAAGCTATAGGCATCCGCGGAGTCATGTCATTTGGTCTCTGGTGCTCATTCCTCATATGCTAGTAGTTTGAACATTGAAAAAGACACACCATAATGTCCCTATTTATTCGACACCGCCAGTAATATTGCACCAAATTATGATAAATTTTTGTTACTCTTGGATGAATAAAATATCTAGAGCTATGAGTTTCTTCCATAATAAACTTGGTCAAATCACAAACTCTGAGAACACAATACAATCTAAATATTAGGGATAAGATAAAATATAATTAACTACTAAACATTAAATAACTTCCCTACAAATAAAGAGAACTCAGACTATTGTAGTTCTTATATATATATATATATATATGAAAAGAAATTATACATATGAACTTGATGTTCCGGATGAGGTGGCAGAGGTTGTATATATGACTAGGGTGATAACTTCTATGTTCATCATCTTCTAAAGAGAACATTGCATGAAAGGGATACAACAAGAGAACATTCCTAACGACACCCTGTAGCCTCCCAACGATACAATTCAGACGTCTCCGCACCGATCCATAGGAATCTATTTGGCATTAGCATTGTACAAATGAGGCTGATGAACATGGGGCTCTGAATCCAACTCATCATGACCTAATTTCTTGAGTCATGATGGAACCTACTATAATCTACCAGTAGGTAAGCCAACCCATAACCCAGAACGACCAATAATGGGTGTAGGGGTAGAAATAAGCGGAAGCAACAATTTAAAAGCAATAATAAGAGAGAAATGGAAGCAAACCAAAAGATATTTATATAAGATCCCTCCCAGAACCTGGAAGTCACAAGTACAAAGCTAATAAATAAAAGAGTACAAGTCTCAAATGTGGACGAAAAATACAAAGAATGTCTCAAATTATATAAGAATAGTCATCAAAATAAAATTAGAGACAGGTAAATTCTAAGATGCCATGTACTCACCCTAGCCTCTGAATCTGACAACTCTATTCTCGATCTCACCGTTGATAACTGGTGCTCGAGCCTGTATCACAAAACAGTTACATAGTGTAGTATAAGTATCAAAGCAACAAGTACTCCGTAGGCATCATAGGCCAACTAAGCAAGAAAAGTAAAGGCAATTTAAAATACTAGAATTAAACACATAGAGGTCAAAAAGCGGAATTCCAAAAAGGAAAGCATGCAAGTTTATCAAGAACATAAAAGAAGTAAGTAACATCTAACTAAACCTAGCTGGACTCCCATAAGATAAGAAGGTACACTTTTGCGCAAGTTTAAGTAAAACCCTAACAGACCCCATAAGCCCGATTGGTACATGGAATAGCTAAGAACTATTCAGAGAACTTGAGGATATTACCTAAACTGCCACAGACTACAACTGCGGTAAAGATGTCCAATAATCCAATGAAATCCCCTAGTCAGAACTCTAATCGATCAAAAGGGGATTTACGATAGAATCACCCAGTCAGAACTCGAAACTCATCAAAGGGGTGAAACAAGCAGGGACGAAACATGACTTAAAAAGGTGAACACGAGAGCCTCAAAATAGGAGCAATAATAGGGTTAACGGGTTCGAACCATAGAAAACGTACTCCAATGACTCCAAGATCACTTTTCCATCACAACTTCAGTCCAATCCAAAGCACAAGACCACTTTAGACTCGTTAGAGACCCACTCCAGCTCCTACTCTACAAGTTAATGATGAATCACTGATACGCCTAAAATAACTCATGTTCACAAAGTCGATCATAAGGATAGAAAAAGAATAAACGGGCAAGCTAAGCTGAGTTGTCGCCTAACTTAAGATCAAAATATCAAACCCATGTCTAATATAGCAGCCTATAGGGAGCTAAGATGTCTAAAGCAACGCCGGAGATATTCTAAGGCCTTTCGGCTCCAAACTATGTGCCTCAGTAATTCTTTTATTCTTCATCCTCATGAGCACACATGGTGTATGTCCCTTATAAAAAACTTCCTACTTAGACATTATATTTTTGTTTATAATTTTAAAGTTTGAATTGATTTGACCATGGATGTAGTCATAGATATGACGTCAGATAACATTATTTTCACGTATGCATCCTTTCAATTATAATTTTGATAAGTATGGTCTCAGATATACAATTTCTTTTGAGAAATGTTTATTTATGATCATTCACTACATTGTTCCTCATTTGATGTTTACATATAATTGAAAGATTCATTATAATCCCACTCACAACATATGATAGATATGAACTTATCTATTTAGTTTTGTTCCTACATACCCATTACAATCCCTAAACTTATCACATATTTATTATGCGCTATATTTTTCATGTGATGTAGATACAAGTGATCATTATCACACTCAAGTATTGAATAGTTATTCATTATTCAGCAATTGTTGAGTCCTCATCATATGGGGATATAGATTAGTTGTTTCTATCCTTATTTCCAACTTATATTATGGATAATTAGGGGACTTGTTCAAATAAATCATTTTATTAAGTTAAGAGATTTTCAAACATTAATATTCAATTATAATAGAATTATTTTTGAGATCTATTTCAGCTATGGTTTTAGTTTATAGCTTCTGCTTCAGTTTAGTATAATATGCTTTGATATGTTGTTCCTGGAGTTAGCTTAAGATCACTTTGGTTACAAGTACTGTGTTTCGATTATGGTGTAGATTCGGGCTATGAAAGAACTAGACGGATGGTCTCCTCTTTATCTATAGCTCAACTTTGAAATCAAGAAAGTGAAATTTACAATCCCAAATGTCGTCGCTGGAGAATGGTTCATCATGTTCTCTGAGCTATAGTGTGCTTAGACACAACTGTAAGTGTCTAAGAACACACTCATAGGTTAGTAATTCTGCATGATGCTTCGATAACTCAGACTCTGGTTACTCATACTTAGTCGTAGGTGAGTTCTTTTAGTTTATTCTCTCTTTCTATACTTTTATTTCTCATTTTCATTAATTTTTTAGCTTGAAAGACGACCCTTATCCACTTCAAAAGTTGGAGCTTCCTCTTGATTTAAGGTACAGTCTTAGCTCTATGTTTCATTCTGAGCTTCACTCTATAACTTTGAGCTTTATATCTTTGATGAACTGCATTGCAAGTGCTTCTTTTGGCAGATTGAGCTTTCCTTCCACTTGCTTATGTCTGAGAATAAATATGTGGTATCATATCTTTGTATTCATTTTTGTGTATGATTTGTTGTTATTGTTGTTGAAAACCTTGTTGGAATTCAAAAAATGACTTTTAACGATTACTTCTTAATGAAGAGATACAATTCTTGTCGATATTAAAATAAGAATACCGACCAAATATTTTTCGAGCATTATAGAAATTTTTTAGCTCACCATTAACAAGGGGATCTATTCCATCATTACAGGACATAATAGTTGGTCACTAAAACTTAATTAATCAATAAAATAGGCACCACAAGTGATAATAATCTAACCCATGAATTGAAATGATACTAAGATTTATATAAATATCAACTGAAAGTAACTGACGCAAAAGTTGAATATGAAAGGCGTATTAAATTCAAAACACCAATTGGATAAGGGAAAAAATCTAAAAAAAAACATAAAGCTCAAATTACTATATCTAAAAGCATCTAAGAAGATGCGTTGTTAGAACATGCTCCCAACTAACTCTAATTGTCTGAAAACAAAAACACTCAATAATTGTAAGCGGTTGCTCTCAAAAGTGAGGATTTACAAAATCCTACTTTTGTAACACCTTGGAATTTGCAAAAGAAAGAAAAGAAGTTTTTGGGTTGCAAGTTGTGTCTACGGGTCCCATCTATGGACCGTAGAAGCTTCTATGGGTCGTAGATGGCAACCGTGGGAAGTAGGAAATAAAAATTTTCAAACCAAGTCCCAGTATCCATTTTTACGGTTTACCAAGACGACCCATCATCCCACATACGAGTCGTAGATCAGTCCGTCAAAATGTGTCCAATTTCAAAGGCCTCTGAATCAATCTACGGATGACCAGTATGGTCCGTAGAAAGACCTACAGACCATAGGTCCAAACCGTAGAGGGAGGGTCGACAGTTATTTTCAAGGGCTTTTGGGTCTTTTCCTAATTGTTTTAAACCAATACTATGTTGTTTTTCTACTACCCTAAGCCCTATGTAAAGCTTTTATGCCCCAAATTACCCACATATAATTAAATTCTCCTAAATTCTCTAAACTTGACCAAATTCATCCTCTCCAAATTCTCTCAACCTAAGGAAGAAGGAGAAGAGCTAGGGTTCCATTCAAGTATCCAATCCTCCATTCATCTTGGGACTTGAATAACAAGGTATGTGGGTATCCACCCATGGAGTCCTTTCCTCCATGGGGTCCCCAAAGTTTCCAATTTCACAATTCAATTCCAATTGATTAAGTTAGGGTGTCAACTCAATCTTTGTGGGTTTCATCTAATTATGATTGGTTATTGTTGATGAAGTCTCCTAATGCATGATTTAAGGTTAATGCATGATATTTATTTAAATTACACTGAACCATGCCTAAATTATGTTCTTCAACTATGAACCTATGATGAACCCATGAACCTATGAATTATGAAATTATGAAGAGATGCATGTTTTTATGAAATTATTATGAATAATTTGGAAATGCTTTGAAAGGAAAGTATCAATGCTATTGTGAAAGGATTTCTCACCTATTATGATGATCATGATTGTGAAAAGTATTTCTCATATATGAATTCACATTGGTGAAAGGTTTTCTCATCCATGTTGAATTATGTTTAAGGAGATATTCTTTGTTTTGATCTAAAAGTGTGGATTGGTATTGATCATTTCCATTCCTATGTTATAATGATAATTCACTTTTATCTATTCTGTTGGTGTCACACCCCAAACTTGAGGGGCGAAACTGGCACCTGATGCCAAAACTTAGGCCTAAGTCGACCCTGCTAAACCACTTGCTAACGGCGCATGGCAACCACACACAGTCAAGACAACAAACGAGTATATCTCTGCTTAAAAATAATCCCTCGCCTGGCAAGGCTCCTATCAACAGTTGTACAAAGAAAATAGCTACTCCCAATAGTTTATATAAAGTAATAAAAAACTAGCATAGAAGCCTGTTTGGGCCATCAAGGATACCATGGTATCTAGGAAAGCATAAACGCTATATGGGCCATCAAAGCAACCATGATCTCTATACAGAAGTTGAAAATAGGTATGTATCTAACAATATGTCATGCAGCTATCAATCATTAGCCAACAAGAAAGCAAGGCCAACGTGGCCAATAACGCAGCTATACAACCCAACACACTAGTCTGCAAGCCTCTACAAATATAATTCTTGGACGGGACAGGGCCCAGGCCTACCCAAAATCTATAAAAAGCAAAATAAGCAAACCTCTGGGACTCCGGAAACCCCTAGAAGAAAGGAGTCAACCAATCAGCTGGATAGGTGGTTGTGCTAATCAGTAGGTCTGTGTTGTCGTCGCTGAGGACCTACAGGCATGAATGCAGTGCCCCCCGACAAGGGGCATCAATACAAAATAATGTACCGAGCATGTAAGGCAGATTGAAAGCTAAAACTAAAGTATAATGACAGAACGAAAGGGCGGGGGTGAACACAAGTACAATACCTTATCTCCTTACAGTAAGGCAATATAAACACATAACAAGCAATAACCTGACTAGGTCCCCATAAGCCCGACAGGTACAAATAGCACACAATCGTTATAAGTCCTAATGAGCGCAAACAGTCGCTAAATATCCATATTAGCCCTTTTACTTGGGTCCTAATGATAATATGATCTAAACTATCTGAATGAACCTGTGCCATGATCTGAATTGTCTGAATGTACATGTGCCATGAATCAAAGCAAATCTGAGGCTCTGTGGTACAACACAGATATGTTGCCCGTAGGTACAGCCTACATGGCCCGTAGGAAAGGTCTACCCGGCCCGTAGGCTTGGTCTACCCAGCTCGATGGCTCGGTCTGGCCGGCCCGAAGGCTTGATCTACCCGGCCCGAAGGCTAGGTATAAGAATCAATATGTATGCTCAAGAACCCTGCAATGTTAGTGTCTGCTGAGGCCAAAAAAAAGATCATAGGTAACATCACAACAATGACAAGTAATCATGATTAATCAAAACACAATCATAACATGCTTTTCTAGGCCACTAAGCAAGGAGTAGAGTGTCGCCGATAGATATTACATCTTATGGTCATAGCCAACTCAATAGGATAAGGCTATAGGTTAAGTAATGATAATACACTACCCATAAATATCTTAGGCCGTTAGGATCATGCCAGGTGAGAAATAATAGCCTCAACATACCTTTCAACAAAAGCCCAAAAGGTGTCTCTATGATGCTTGGCCAGCCAAAGTAATTCAACAACGCGAAAATCAACAAGGTTGTAAGAACAAACCATAAGTAAGGTTGGCAATTGGACCGGTTTTTGCCCTGTCCGGTCCGGTTCTCGTTTCGGTAAATCCGGTACCGGTTGAACTGGTAAGGAACCAATTGGATAGGGTACCGGTACAGGTACCAAAATGAAGCCTGGGTTTTTACCCAGTTGATCCGGTTCCGGACCGGTTCCAACGGTTACTTTTGAATTATTTTTAAAAAAAATAAATTGTAAAGTTGGGCCTTGGGTAGCCCAATGTATCCTTTGGAGTGGGGCACAATAATGGCTGAAAATCAGCCCCCTACCCCCCCCCCCTCTAACCCCTTAACACTATAAATATGTCCTATTTTATTTCATTTAACTCACAAATTTCACAAACTATTAACAATAACAATTTACCATCTTACAAAATCTCTCAATCTCTCATATTTTTTATTTTGTGCTATTGATAATTGATTTGTAGGAGACTTGGAGTTCGGATTTCGGAGATTTTTTTGAAGTAAATTGCAAGCTTCAAATTGACATCTCTCAATTCCAACTTTTGGTTATACGTCTACTTTTACGTAGACGTTCGGTACATTCGTTCTAACTTCCAACTTTAATTTATTTATTTATTTAAGTTACTTTATTTTTTTGTTATATTTATCTTTCTTGAATTTCTTAATATTTAATTTTTTAAAACTTAAACATGAATTTCGAAAAAAATAGTGGTAAAAGGCCAATGTCTGGAAAAAAAAATCTCGGGGAGGAAGTAGTAGTTCTACTTCTAAACATTTGCCACCTAGATTTAGAATTAATACTAATGATTATACTCATGTTGATGAAACATCTTTTAGTTCACGACCAAATATTATTGAATTAAATTCTGAAACTGAATTAGATCATGAGACATTAAATAGATGTTTTACTAATTTTGAAGAAGAATTAGAGGAGGAACTAGAAATAGAAGAGGAAAATGATAATGAGACAGAGACCCCTACCCCTACTAGTCCGGCTACCGATTTACCGAAACAAAATGATATCCCCCTTTACCTACGTTTTCAAAGGCCGTTGTACGTGTTAAAAGATCTTTAGTTTGAAAATTTTTGACACAAAATTAGGAAAAAACTACTGCTACTTGCATGAAATGTAAAAGAGTCATGAATCATTTGACTACGGGAACGCATGGGGGAACGGGATGGCTAAGAACGCATTTGAGAAAGTGTAATAAAGAATTTGTTCGCCTAGATGATATCGAAAGGGCAAATAGAAAGGGAATACCCATAACTGAAAATTCTATAGCACCCGAAGGTTCTAATATGGTTCAAAGTGTGTTAAATATAACTAACCCGGCTGGCCCAAGCACACACCGCACATATAGTAAAGAAAAAGATCGCAGAGAATTAGCTAAAATGGTTGTCGTTTGTGGTTTGCCTTTTTCATTTCCTTCACATCCTGATTTTATTCATTATATTCGAGAATTGTATAACCCAAATTATGAAGGTATTCCAAGAAATACAATCAAAAGTGATCTTTTTAAATATCAAAAAGAATATTGTCATTTTCTTCGTTGTTTATTTACTTATTTTGATGGTAGATTATCTATTACTTCTTATATGGGACGTAGTCCTAATGGTAATGATTATTTTACTTTTACTGTCCATTGAATTGACCATGATTGGAACATGCAAAAACGAACATTAGCCTATAAATATGTTGAAGAAAATAAAACTGGTTCTTATATATCCACAAAAATAGGTAGTATTTTACAATTTTATGGAATATGTGATAAAATAATGAATGTCACTTTAGATAATGTTTCTAATAACTTAAAAGCAGTTGATTATCTAAAATGTAGACTTTGTCCAATTGATAATGATTTGCACATGTTTATAATTTGATAGTAAAAGATGGTATTTCTCAATTTGGAATTTCTTGTGAAAAAATTAGAATTTCTTGTGAAAAAATTAGAATTGCTTGTAATTGGATTTTTAAAGCTAGAATTACATAATTTAAAAATCATTGTAATGAATGTGGACTCGCATATAGAAAAGTTCCAAAAGAAGTATGCACTAGATGGAATTCTTTATTTGAAATGCTTGAAGTTGCTTATGTTTATCAAGAGCCGATACAATTAGTTTTTAATGCTCATAATGCGGACCCAAATTTAAGAATTGGCTGCGAAGATTGAGATAATATAAAAGAACTTATTGATTTTTTAAGTGTTTTTTATAAAGCAACAAATGCTATTTTCGGTCAATATTATCCAACTATTTCTTCTGTTTTAGTAAATATTTGTGTTATTTCATCTGAATTTGCAAAATATAAAGGAAAAGATGAGTTTAAAGAATCACTTGTTTTTATGATTAAAAAGTTCAAAAAAAAAAATTTCTATTCCTCAAACCTATTTGACTGCTACTTTATTCAACCCAAATTACAAATTAAAAGGTGTTGAATGAATGGTTGAAAAAAATTATGCAAATTTAGAAATTACATTTGATGAAACTCTTAGTGTTGAAGATTGTAAAAAAAGCATAATAACAAAAGCTAGAGATTTATATAATACATATAGAGCAATAGAAATAAATGTTCCAATGGTATTACCTCCATCTAGTAGGCCTAAAAGTGATGATTTAGATGAATTTATGGATGATTATCTTGGTCTTGAATACTCTACTAATAATGATTTTGATGTATATATTAATCAGACACAGAAAAAGATTAGGAATGATCAAGGACCATCTCAACTACTAATATGGTAGAAGAATCGTGGAGAACAATTTCTGAAACTTGCAAGGGTTGTTCGAGATGTGCTAGCGATTCAATCATCTTCGGTCGCTTCGGAGCAAGCCTTCAGCACAGCGAGATTTATGATTGGAGATCATCGATATTCATTAGCAAAAGATAGTTTGGAAATATCAGTGTTGTTTAGAGATTGGGTCAACGCCGAAAGAAGAAATGGTGGACTACCACTATTAAGTAGCCAAATAGAAGACGAAATAGATGAAATATTTAGTGATAATAGTGATGATGGCATGGAAGCAATGGAGGAAGAACGACAAATACAAGTTCCAAATAATACTTCTTGGAGTATGATACAAAATTTACAAAAAGATTTTCAAAAAAAATTCAATTATTAGTATAATATTCAATACCTAGTTCAAACAGAACCCTTCCTAGAAGGTGGCTGCGTAGATTAGGTATTCTTTCTAGTATTTGTATTTGTACAATTTATTTATTTGAATAAATAGACGGCTATTCGCCTTGATTTTCTTTTAAAATAGTCTCTTATATTTAATGCAAGTCATTTTATAAATTTAATTTTCAACTATTTTAATATTAGCCTAATATAAGAATTTTAAAGTTTAAAGTTTACTTTAATGTTTAAACTTTAAAGTTTCAAATTGAAGTTTACTTTAAAATTGAATTTTAAAGTTTAAACTTTAAACTTTAAAGTTTACTTTAATGTTTAAACTTTAAAGTTTCAAATTGAAGCTTACTTTAAAATTGAATTTTAAAGTTTAAACTTTAAACTTTAAACTTTAAAGTTTACTTTAATGTTTAAACTTTAAAGTTTCAAATTGAACTTTAAAGTTTCAAATTGAAGTTTACTTTAAAATTGAATTTAAAGTTTAAAGTTTACTTTAATGTTTAAAGTTTAAACTTTAAAGTTTCAAATTGAAGTTTTATAAAAAGTAAATCAAACTTTTTTGTAAATTGACTATTATAAAAGTTATTATATATTAAGTTAATAAACATTTAATAATTTAATTAAATATTTTAATGAATATTAAATAATATAACTATAATATTAAAATATAATAATTAATAATACATATTATATAATAATATAAAGTAATAATTAATAAGTTAATTTGAAAAAAAATTACCGAACCCGTTGACCCGGTTCGGGTACCGGTCCAAACCGGTAGCTATAGGACCGGGCCGGAACTACGAAAAATTTCCGGTAAAACGGTTCTGGTAGACCCGGTAGCTTTATTGTCGTTTAAAGCTATGAAACTTGACATTTTGAAAATATTTACCCTGCCATCTACGGTTCCGACCTACGGCCCGTAAGTCAACCTACAGTCCGTAGATGGCTTCCGTTAGTACTGGCACCAGACCTGAAAATCAGAAATTTCTTCTTTTCGAATCCGAAGTGTTACATAGTCGATAAGAACTCGAAAAATTATGTACTAATTTTATATTTATTAATTCTCCATCTATATTATTATATATCAAAGTTTTAAGAAGGATGTATACATTGTATTTTTTCCTTCTCTATTTTTTTTTGTGTATTTTTTCTCTATTAGACTTCTTAATTTAGTTTTCTATGAATCCTTTATTACGGTAAGTCTATATTCTTATTTGGGCTCAAATTAGTCATTTGTGACTTTTGCTAACTATTAACTGAAGTTCAAAAGTTACCATTGGTTGCTTAAAAAGAATAAATTTGAAACATCAAAATACGTCCTTCATTTGATGTTTTTGATCATATTATTAAATATGTATTTGTAATTGTTGCATTTTATTACTCATTACCTACATGTTTCCATAGAATTTTTAGTCTTTCTAACATATCTATAAAAATTCACATGGAATACAAGTGCTATATATATATATATATAATTGTGCCTATAATTTTTTCCGAATGAAATTCATATTTCAAGAAACAAATTACTGTAATTCTACTTGAATTATATATTTTAAGTCCTTATATATGCCAGAGTGATTACAGTTCATAGTAACAAAGGCACAAAGCTAAAGGGGTGAGTAATATGATATCAAACCAATAAAAAGTGTAAAACAATAGAGAATTAAAAATTCATGATGGTAATAATTAAGATATACACATTTCAGAAATTCAATAGCAAAATTAGAAAAAGGCTAGAAAAGGGGATCAACATTCAGCTCTGTAGTCTTTTACTGATTCAATTAAGACAATTTTTTATGAAAAAATTATCTAACTACACTTTTTTTTTTCCTTATTTTCTATTATTCCCTACCATTCCAAAAAATTACAAAAATCCATTTTTTTCCCCTCAAACTCTCTCTTTTCCGGATACATAACTTCCAATCTTCCAACTTCACGATTTTCTTCCTTTTTTCAAGCCTATAATCACTCCACTATATCACCAGTTACCTTTATCAGTGCATTTTTTGAATTTCAAATATTTTCTCTTTCCAGTTAATTGATTTCAAGTCAATCAAGAGATAGTTCTTCTTAATTCATTTTTTTCTTTCCAGTTCATCATCATTGTCATTTTTTTTAAAATTTTTTATTTTTCATCTACAAAATTCGAATACATATAGATGATGCTCCATCTTTTAGTATTGGGATTACCCAATTAGTTTCAACTACTCAAGATAATGTATCGTGTATCTTTGATTGTGATGATGAAGATTTTGTTGAAAATAGATCTAAACAAATAAACGATCTATTATTCATGAAGAATCCGGAGTTGGAGAAAGTCAAAGTCGAAGAGGGATTTTGACTTCTAAATCTATTGTGAAAAACACTCAAAAAGGGGGGAAATCGGATCAGCCTTATCACGCTTGTCTCTATCAAAGGCACAAGTTTTCAATATATCTCGTTTATTTTTATTCTTAAAGGCACAAATTTTCAATGTATCAAACAATCCATTATTTATGAAGAATCTGAGATTATAAAAGTCAAAGTCGAAGAAGGATGTATCTTCGACCTCTAAATCGATTGTGAAAAAAACATCCAAAAAAGAGAGAAAAAGATTGGATCTGGATTATCACGTCATCGTTAGCAAATGTACATAGTCTCAACGTATCTAGTTTATCTTGTTTCATAATTTAACTTTCTGATACAATGACTATGTTTTATGCAATGTATCGTGTTTATATTGATTATACGTGTATATAACCTAATGTTGGTGATACTTCGACTAGTGAGTTTTATGCAATGTATCATGTTTATAGTTATTATACTGATACATAACCTAATGTTGTTGATACTTCGACTAGTGGAATTTATGCAGTGTATCATGTTTATATTTATTATACTGACCTAATGTTGCTGATAATTCGACTAATGATTTTATGCAATGTATCTTATTTATATTTATTATACTGATACATAACCTAATGTTGCTGATAATTCAACTAGTAGGTTTTATGTTCAATTCAAACGTACTTGATATGTAAGTAATGTATAATGTATCATTTGACATATATCAAGCTGTATAATGTATCAGTAATATTTAGTTGTTATTTATAGTATGAATTGTTTTATACATTTGTGTTATATAATCTGATACAAAAATGTGATAAAATTAAGTATCAGATTCATTCAAGCATATACATACAAAATTCTTTTTTCTCATTAGTTCTAGTTAGTCGCTAACACATTTGACACCTAACCAATGCAATGTACTCGATAACTTGATTATTGATTCATTCACATATATACTTGATAACTTAGTTGTAGTTAGTTGCTAATTCATTCATGATGATACATTGGACACTTAGTTGTAGTTAGTTGCTGATTCATTCATGTATCTAATTGATAACTTAATTCTTATTTATTGTGATACATTTATAGATACACTTTATTTCAGCTTACATACACCCTTCTTTCACAGCCTTATTGTATCAGATACATTAGTATCAACTACAAAATGATACATTATATAAAAATGTATCTTATCAATTTGAAATCTTCCACAATCGCATATTTATCTTTCAAGGAAAACAATGTATCTTCTTCCAGAATCAAAGACTGAATAAAGATACTCAGATGATGCAACAACCTGTTAAAATTAAAGAAATTAGTGATACATTCCATAAAATAGTTATTCTATGTATCAATCACAAACAATCAGACAACTAACTTGTACTTAATATCAGCTACAAAACATAAATATAATACCCTCATTCTTGAACATTTTGATGCTTTTACAACAAATTGCATGTATAATGTATCATCTATAAAGTATAATATTTCACAAACACAACAAGATACAAAAAAAGTAATGTATAATGCTAAATATTTGATCATGATAACTATCACACAGTAATGTGTCGAACTCTAAGCAAATACTTTTCGTGTAAAATTTACTTATTTAATGTATCTAATTAATAGGAATACAATACATATCAATTTATACAAGATACATAAACACTAATGTATCACGATTGATCTAGTTATCTCGGAAACACAAATCAAAAATTGAGTTAACAACACAATATATGTAATTCCATACCTCTTATTGTCAAATCTATTTTACTATGAAATTAAAGCTCTGGTCTATTTTATACATTGCAAATTCAGGCTCATGTTTTTTCCAGATTCCTGAATGTCAGATCTATTTTTTTTGAGATTCTTCAATGTCTCAGCTAAATCAAAATATTCATGATGTATCTTCTCAAATTTTTTGATAATTTTGAATCAAAATTGAAGGGATCTTCGACGAATTGGGAGAAGAAATTTGAAATCCACCACTTATGTATCGTTCATAACTCAACTCACTTTTCCAGATTCCTGAATGTGTATTCATCATGCATCAGCTATTATTTTCGAATTTTTTCAATCTATTACGATTTGAGAGAAGAAAATTTGAATTATTTGAAGATGGACGGATTTGGAATAGAATTGAGAGAAGATAAATTTGAATTTTGAATTGAAGCTGGCAGATTTGGAAGAGAATTGAAAGAAGAAAATTTGAAATTTGATTTGATTGAAGTTGTTGAGAATTGGGAGAGATTCAAATCAATTAGATTAATGTGATTTGGGGAACTCACATTCAACTTAATATTCCCTTTCCTTTTTAAAAGCATAACTGAATTTGTGATTCAATTTAATATTCCCTTTCCTTTTTAAAAGTGTAACTGAGTTTGTGTTTAATGTATCGGATATAATGTCTCCGACTTGTTTGCTATGTATCCGGATAGCACTAATTTTGAGAAATTTTTATAAATTGGAAAAAAGTAGGGATATGATGTAATTTGCTCCTTACACTATGAAATTTAGGTAAGTTATACATTTTTTATTTAAAGGAAACAAGATGAGCTAAATCTTTCTAATTAAGCTTTTCTCTTTCTTAGAAATTGTTTATTTAAAGGGTTGAAGTTTTTCCTTCAATACGGAGAAGTTTTTCCAAGAATGTATCAAAGTGTTTCCATGAAGGTCCTCCAATATCAGTTGTTTCTGCTGCTTTCTTCTTCCACTCCAACGCCTTGTCTTTCAACTCCTTACCTTTTTCACCTTCTAACATATCCTTAATAACTTGTTCGATTTCTTTGCGCTTGACATCTTGATTGACCTCAACACCTATTCCCCACTCTTCACAAGCATATCGACAATTTGTTTGTTGCTCAGCAAAGAATGGCCAGCAAATTAGTGGAACCCCTGAACCTATGCTTTCAATCATAGAGTTCCATCCACAATGTGTTAGAAAAACACCAATAGACGGGTGAGTTAGAACTTGAATTTGTGGGCACCAACTTGCTAATAATCCTCTGTCTTTAATCTCTTCAAGAAACTCATCAGGCAACACGGCTGAATCACCCATCACTATGTCAGGCCTAACGATCCACAAGAATGAGTGTTTGCTATTTGCAAGTCCCCACGCGAATTCTTTCAGGTGATGATCTGACATCAAAGTCAGACATCCATAATTCACATAAATTACTGAACTTGGTTCCTGTTTATCTAGCCATTCAAGACATTGAAATTCTTCTTTCCATAAACTTGGCCTAAATGAGCTCAATTCGTTTTCTGGGATGGTATTTTCCATCAATGAAAGTGGACCTGTAACATAAATGTTTGGGAATCTAGCTTCAATCGCTTCCAGGACTTCATGTTCCAATTCAGTGAAAGTGTTGATGATCATTGCAGAAGATTTCAAGCAATTTTGTGCTTCATCACTTAAATAGTTTAACAGAATATCATCTGGATCAGTAGTCATGATAAAGCTTGGCAAGTCTTTAAACCTAATGTTTCTCATCCCTGGAATTCCATCAACAACTCTATCCAGTGTACCATCCACCATAAAACTGTCATCTGTTCCACAAATAGCTTTTCACATATATATAGTTTCATATAAAAAATATTAAGTTCAAATGAACTTATTACCCGTAAGCTCCATATGCATCTGTTCCAATTTGTTTGTTTAGCTTTGAATTGTCACAAAGTTGAACAAAGTAAATAAGACTTTTGAATCTTATGGTCTTAAATTAAAATATATGTAGAATGCACCAAAATGTTCTTTAATCATGTGGTCTTAAATATGTCACGTGGAAAGTTAGAATTAAAGGAAAGAGACATTCTTTTTTTAAACGGACTAAAGAGGAAAATAAAACAAAACAAATTGAAATGGAAGGAGTACGAGGTTGAGCTCTGAGGACGAACCTTTAAACGGGATAATCCCTCTTCTTCTTAGTTCATCAAAATGAAGGTATCCCATATAACCACAAGCTGAGGCTGTCCAAAATTGGACACCAAGGATGCCAAATTCTTGTGCAGCCTTAATGGCAAAGCTCGTCATCCCATCTGATATTATACAAGAAATTGGTGGAACGACCGGTGATGAACTAAGCTTTGATAGTAAATCCCGAAAAGGAGCCAAGCAGTTCTTCCTAACCGAGTCACATAACGAAACAGGATCTTGAGTTGCATCGCGATCTGATGGTGGCAATCCTTCCGGGATAGTTTCAAATTGGAAATCCTGGAAGCCTTTCTCAAAGTCAGGGCCTTGGGATTGGATTAGACGTCTATGGTTGTATTCAGTGTTGACAAATGTTATGTAGAAGCCTCTTGAGTGCAAAATTTTGGCTAATTTCATGAAAGGTATTACATGACCTTGTGCAGGAAATGGTACACACACTGCATGAGGCTTCTTGTCCATGTTTAGTTGTTTCTTTTCAGTTGTGACTTGAGGACTAATATTGTCGATTGAGTCCATTCTTATACACCAACTAGGGGTATTCTCGGGCATAAAACTATCCAAAATTGAAAATTGAACCAAATCGATTTTATTTGGGTTTTATTTTTACATTTTTAAAAATCGATAATATTTCATTTGCTTTTGATTTTCTTCAAAAAATCCTGAACAAATAACCGAACCGATCCAATCTTGAACTCAAGAGGAGAGCATTTATCTTGTTGGTTTCATATGTACAGATGTCTATGATAGTTCTTGGTGGGACTGAGAATGTCATTGTCATTTCCTTGTCTAAGGCCAATAATGGTGAATTTTGGAGCTTTACAAATAGTAAATTTAGTGATCGGAAGGTTTGTAATGCTAGCTGTTCTAACCGACCCGTGATTCGTGAATGCCCCTAACTCTAACGTTGGCACTGTTTCATTTCATAATGCTTTTATGAATCTTTGTTCATCTATTGTTTTGCTTCTTATGCCAACAATTTGTATGACTGTTCCAACAAATACCTTAAATTTCAGATAGCTTAATCACTCAGCAACTATAAGATCTTTCATTTTCAGTATTTAACGAAACAAAAATAAATATATATAATTCATTTGCTACATTGATTCTACATACTTGGGAATCTTTGAATTGAGGTATATATGCATGAGCACCATTAAAGGGTGACAAGGATATAAAGTCTTTACCGGACCAATAATATGCTCCAATTATTTGTCACGTAAGATGCCACGTAGGACATGTGTGTCTATTTCTTCAATTTTATATAAGTTTAAGGGTCTACTTGTGCACGCCCAAAGTTGAAGTTCATGAATGTGAAATGGGATCAAATTAAAAAACATTTATGTATTATGCCAATAATCTTTTGTGGGTTTATGCGAATTTTAGGATATGTGGATGAGTTTATCTGCCAGCAAGTGATCATCTAAATATAGAAGGATTTTGGAGGCTAAGCACAACAGCTGGTACTTCTAATTCGAAATCTTGAAAGAAGCTGCAACACAAATGAATTTTAATAGAATATGAAAAAAGTCAAAACAAATTTTTTTTAACGTTTTGCGGATTCTTCCCAAATCTATTGGGTTGATAAAATAATCAATTCCTTATCACTAGTGTATAACAAAAAAAGAAAGAAGTAATATGTGGATCGATTTAACATCTAATTTTTAATTTAAGTTGATGAATTAGAGAAAGTGTAATCTTATAGTGGAGGAGAATTATATTGAAAGTTGAGGATAGGTGGAATTGAATTCGAAATAGACATGTATAGGAATCTTCTTTGATATTTTTGTGCGAATATTACTTAGGTGATCAGTGGTCCTGTATTTTTAAAAACGCCCAAAAACAAATAGGAAAAAAAGGTCCTAAAAATTAGTCAAAGAAGTCCAAAATATAGGGGGAAAAAAAAAAACGGAAAAAAAAATAGGAAAAGTTCTACTAACACTTAATTCTACCCCTAAATTATGACCGAAATCCCAACGATACCTAAACTTAACTAGGATCATATTATTCCTAAACTATTTTAAAGTGAAATAAACACACCCCAAAAGCTAACTTGTAAGCAAGTGAAGATTGAAAAATTAGACACGTACATGTCCTTTTTTAATTGTTCTATTTACAATTAGTTAGTACACTTTTATTGATATTAAAATTTATAGTATATATGTAATTCTTTTCATTTCTTTCTTTGTAAAATATTTATTATAATTTCTTCCTCATTTTAAACTTTTTTTTTTTCTCTTTCGATAGTTTTTTTTTTTTTTTAACTTAGTTTTTTTTTTTTTTTAACTTTTAATTATTTTTAAAAAATTATGCGTATTATTTTTAAAAATAAACAAAAAGTGTCCTTTAATTTTGTAACGTTCAGTGGGGGGTTTACCTAGTGCGCACAAAGTGCTCACCACAGAGTGCTCACCCAAAGGGCAGAGACTGTGGCAGAGGTTGTAGCGGCTACGGGTTATCCTGGAGTTCCAAAAAAAAAAAAATTGTAACGTTTAAACTTTCTTTTATGTTTTATATATATGGGTGTCCCTCACGGCTATTTGGATCGTGATAGTCTTTGACAAGTAGTAACACACGTAATAATTCTTTTAAAGTAAATTCTTAAAATGATAGAGTCTCGTGCATATCACATGCTATAAAATAATAAAGCAAGAAGTAAAATATTATAGAGAAATTAAAGGTAAAGAGAAAAAAGAAAGCTTATTATTTCTCTCGAGGGATGAAATACAATGAATGGGGAACTCCTTTATTTATAGGGAAAATTAACTTAGCCTCAAAGTAACATGTCCTAATTTTTTTTCCAAAGAAACATAATAAACTTTCACTATAACTAATACATAAAATATATTTATAACAAGTACACATTGGTGGTCTTTTTGTTAAATAAGGGAAATCGAACATGGATAAAATGTTGATAATATGAGTATTAAATATTTGTTAAATAAAAAAATATATTATTTTTTTAAAATTGACTAAAAAGAAAAATATGTTATAGATATTGAAACAAAAGAAGTACTCCCTCCGTTTCAAAAAGAGTGCCTAGTTTGACTTGGCACGAAATTTAAGAAAATAAAGAAAACTTTTGAATTTTGTGGTCCTAAATTAAAGTTATGTCAAATGTTTAAAATTGCCCTTTAATCTTGTGACCTTAAATACGTCACATGAAAAGCTGAAATTAAAATGTTACCAAAAAAGGAAAAGGGTCATTCTTTTTTAAACAGACTAAAAAGGAAAGTAAGTTATTCTTTTTGAAACAAAGAGGAGTAATTATTTACATGAACAGAAGACTCAAATGTGATTTCTGTTTGGTGGAAGCATTGACAAACAAGCAAATCTACGTAAACATGGGGTTAAGGGATGAACTTTTCTAAAAAAAAAAAATTGGAGTTGAACCTCAAAAAAAACATGTTTGATCATAAAATTTAAAAAAAGTTCTAAAATTCAAGTTGAATTTTAAAATTTTAAGAGCATGAAAAATATCAAAAAATGGTTTTCACTTTTTTCGCTCTAAATTATGCATAACAGTTCAAAAATAAACCTCAATTTTGTATTCATGACCAAATACAACTCTAATTATCAAATATTATTTTTTTCACTTTAAAAAAAAAAATACACTTTATAAATACTCATAATTCTCATGATCAAACGTGCCCTTAATATAAATTTAAAAGATAGCTCCACGCCGATGTAGAATTTAGCACAAAAGCACTTCTTTGATCAATTTATCCAAGTTCAAGTACGAAGATCCACCATTTGGATTTACAGCCTTTTGAATTTCCTGTTTCCATTCCATTCCATTACTTTTTATCTCTTTTCCCTTTTCACCATCCATGACCTCTTTCAAAACTCTCTCAATTTCTTCCCTCTTCACATCTTCATCAATCTCAATCCCAACTCCCCACTTCTTGCAACAACACATACGATTCGTCTGTTGATCCCCGAAAAATGGCCAACAAAGCATTGGCACCCCAAAAGACAAGCTTTCGAAAACAGAATTCCATCCACAATGAGTTAAGAAACCCCCAATAGCCGGGCTTTCCAACACTAAAACTTGGTCACACCAAGTTACTATTTTACCCCTATCTTTAATTTGGAAAAGATATTCGGGCGGGAGAGGAACCACCACATCATTACCACCGATGACAAGATCGGGTCGAACTATCCACAAGAAATTCTTCATACTATTAGCTAATCCCCAAGCAAATTCTTCAAATTGTGTATTCGTCAACACCGTTGTACTACCAAAGTTTACGTAAATCACCGATGCTGGTTCTCGAGAATCAAGCCATTCAATGCAATCGGAATCATTTCTCCATAAATTAGACCTCAACTTTTCGATATCGGTATCTGTAGAGATTTGTTTGGCAAGGAGAGGAAGAGGTCCGATAGTGTAGATCCGATTAAATATGGATGAAAGTGATGTTAAAGCTTGGGGTTCTAAGGCATCAAATGTGTGTATTAAGACAGCAGAAGATCTGTTAACTATGGTTAATGTGCATTGGTTGATGACAAAATTAAGAATTGGGTCATTGGAATTTGTTGCCCAAATGGGTGTTGGCATGTCTCCTAAACGAATACTGCCAACTCCAGGAACCCAATCAATGGTTTGCTCCATAAATTCTCTTCTCAGATAACTGTCATCTGTCAATTCCAAGATATATGGAGAAAGATCAAATATCTCCTAAACGATTTTTACATAATTAAGTCACTTTAAGGAGGCCTCAACATAATTGAAGATCTAAAATAATTAAGCACTTAAAATAGTATATGTCAAAAGGAAAATATGAGTTTTAACTTTTACCTTTAGGTGGTGTAACCCCTCTTTCAAGTATTTGTGGATAGTATTTGAAAAAACAGAGCACAGTCATGGCAGTAAGAGTATAAAACAAGACATGAGGGATTCCGAGTTGTTCTGCAGTATCAATGGTGAATGACATAAATCCATCCGAAACAATACAACTTACTGCAGGAATATTTTCAGTGGACTGAATCCTATCAAGCAAGCTGCGAAAAGGAGCACTCAAGTTTTTCTGAGTCGAAACGCATAGTTCACTCAGATCTTGTGTCGTACTCACTGCATCCGATGATATTAATCCATCGGGGATGGTTTCAAAGCGGAAGCTCGGGGAAGAATTTAGGGATTCATGATCAGATGATCCTAATAATATTCTTTTGTAGTTGAATTCAGTGTGAACAAATGTTATGTGGAAGCCTTTGTGGTGAAGGAGTTTTGCTAGATTTAGCATTGGGTTTATATGGCCTTGAGCTGGCAATGGGACACAAACAGCATGAGGCTTTTGGTTTTGGCCTGATGATCTCATTTTACTCTGCATGGTTCTGCTTTCCTCAAATCAATTACTCAATTTCACCATCTTTTATACATGGCTTCATGCAGGGGCAGCTCAACTTAATTGAGGATCTAAAGTGAAATTTTAATTCGAAGCCTAAAATATAAACAAATTTAGTATACATATTTATTCAAAATTTATTTTTCTTATACTATTTTGATGAAAATTATTACTAGTATTTAATATATTTTTATTCAGTTATTATCTTTAGGTAAGATTTTATCAATTCAACTTTGAAAAATATCCTTTCAATGAGGCAATTATTATATGAATTATTAACATAATTCTATAAGTAATAAATTGACAAATATTAAATAAAGATAAGAATTAGAACCATAGAATTTGATTCAAAAAGTTGATGACTAAAAGTACAAAAGGCGTTAAAGTGGATAAAATAATATATTTAAAAAAGATTATACTTTTTATCATAAATAATCAATTTTTTCTATAAAAAATTTAACACATAATTTATTTTTGATAAAAATTTGGGGCCCAAGCCGCCCCTAGTTCCATGCTTTTCTTCCTATCTCTTGGCCTCTTATAGAATGAATAAAAGAAATAGGTTTTTCAGATCTCTCATGTGTAAAAACGAAAATACTTAATAAAAAAAGTTACAAGACTAAAATTAAATTGTGAGTGGTCTAAAAAACCTTTTCTCCCCAAAATCATACTATTCCTTCTGTCTCAATTCATGTGAAGTACGTGTTTGACTGGATATGAAATTTAAGAGAAAGACTTTTAAAATTTATGATTTAAAATAAGTCAGAAATTTTTTGTAACTATATATAATTTCATTAAGGATAAAATGCAAAATTTTGAAGTTAAATTGTTAGTAGTACTAAATATGAAAAATATTATTTTTTTCAACAAAAAAAAAAGACTGAACAAAAGAGTGTCACAAATTGAGACAAAGGAGTAATAATTAACTCCATACATAGTATCCTTCATGAAATATAATATAAGAAAATAAGTTTACTACAGTCTGAAGTATCATTGAATGTCCCTTTCTTCGTTAAATATGTTACCACCATAAATTACGTAAACATTACCAACTCTTGCGCTTATATTCTATAAAAAATGCAAATTTGAGATCTTGTGAAGATACTACGTACAACAATAATATTACTTATTGCTTTATATTAAATTTCATTTGAATTAATTACCATAATACTACAGTATGTTTAAACGTTATGCACGACGCTGAAGTATGACGAACTCCTTACTACTATTTTAATTTAACATGTTAAGTTATATTTATTTTGTATACATAAAAATATGCATATTGTAGGTAAATTATATCACACATAAAAATTATTCATAACATTTGTTTATGATTTTATTAATTTCCAAAAAAAAAATATATAATGGACGATATCCCAATACTGACGTTTTCAAAGGAATTTTCTTTGAGCGAAGTGTAAAATACAGGCTATTGTATACATCGCCCTAGATTTTAATTTATAACGAAAATCAGTTTTCTCAAAATTAAATGATTAAAAATAAATGTTGTATAAGCTTTTGGTTTATAACCAGCAAGGCAAAAATAATACATATTGCTTGCTTGGGAGTTAATTATGTAAATCATGTAGGTGATGTCCCTTTCTTCACAAATTTATATATATATGTTGATCTTTGTTAATAATCAGAGGCGAACCTAAGATTTGAAAACTTCGAGTGCATCAATATTACTAGTTGGATTCGAATCCAGATCTCGCGGGTGGTTCTTTTGACTTGTACCAACAGGACAACCTCACTCTTATGCTCTTCATGGGTGCACGGTTAATTATATCCTAATTTTTGTCAATTTCTCAAGATAAATATACATATATACACATGATTTTTTTCGAAGTTAACAGGTGCACGTGCACCCAAGGGTGGATCCGCCTCTTTTTGTTATCACCATAAACACATGTTAAGTTTTTAAAACCTGACAGAGAGACTTCACCAACTTTAATATTATATATATGTATATTAGTAAATTAAATACAATGAAAATCTACCAAGGATTCTGAAATGTCCGGACGGGCCTCGAGCATGTAATACTCGTCACTCTGAATATATCTTCGAGCAAAAATAATGAATTGTGAATTTTAATGTGTGGAAGAATCTTGGAGCTAAAAGATGCTCTCTAACTGATTATTGGTCATACTTTTGACGTTTTAATTAATATTGTGTTTTTTTTTTTTTTTGATTTTTAATACATGTAATAAAATGAACCAACTGGAATTTGAACCCCCACCCTTGGGGTTGTAGAATGCATTACTGTAAACCTCAATAAATTAATATAGTTGGGACCGTGAAATATTATTATTTTATAAAGGTATTATTTAATCGATAAATTAATAATTATTAATTTATAGAGTATTTTGAGATTCAACCTTGTGATGTTGGGATAATAAGAGTTTCAAGAGGTATTGTCGGAACTCGTTTTGTTGTAGGATATTAGAAGGTTATGAAATGGAACATGAAACTGATCAAGGAAAGATTAATGTTTTGGATGCTATCAATTTTGCAATCCCGACTTGGACGACAAATGCTCAGCAAGAGAAAACAACAAATTGTTTTCGACATTGCAAAATTTGTTTGGAGTATGAAATCTCAGATAATTTGAATGAACCCACTTGTGAAAACGTCATTCATGAACTTGAGGTCATGATTAATGATCTCGGTTATCGCAAAAAAATAGACGTCAATAACCTATTGAATTATCCAGGTGAAAATGATACATATTCAGAGGTTTAGAGCTTAGAAGAAATTGTGGGTACCATAAAAAACAATGTTTATGATGAAGTTGTAGATGATACAATACTTTTGAAACCAATTACACGTAAGGAAACACTTATCATATCTAGAACTCTTCACAATTTTATGATGTACGTAGTTCGAAAAGACAACACCAGAACTTTTGGATGCAATAAGAAAAGTTAGAGATGAACTTTAACTATATTTAAAGTTTAACCAAAAAATAAAATACAATAAAATCACATTTCACTAAATTGTCTTAGATATATTTATACTTTTAAAGAATTATTAATTTATAATATTAATGGGACCATATTTTTATATAGGGGTTTTCTGAAAATATATTATCTTATTATTTGATCAAAATAAGTGATTTTTTTCATTGGCCCAAGTCGGGATCGGAGAAAAATATTATCTTAGAGAAATTATTAATTTACCAAGTATTAATTTAGTGAGATTTTACTGTATTATTATTACTACTAAATCATTGATGCCTTTTGGTTTAAGACTTTATTTATATTTTTATATTTATTTGGAAAAAAGAATATAATCGACCTCAGGAGGTCAATCGTTTTGTTTTGTTTTGTCTATTTGGAAAATCTGAATTAATGAAGTTGATATTTCAAAAATATTTTTATTGTTAACTTAACTGTAGCGAAGTCCTGTTTAAATTTTAATTCAAGCACTATCGGCAGGAGGGGGGTGTAAATTTTTTTTAAAAAAACTGTGGGTGGGGTGGGGGGTAGGTGGTCCAAATGAGGGGGGTAGGGTGGAGGTGGGTGGGGTATAAAAATATTTTATTTTATTTTTTGAACTTTTGATTTTTTTTTTTAAAAAAATTGTGGGTAAGGTGGGGGGTAGGGGGTCCAGATGAGGGGGATAGGGTGGAGGTGGGGGTTGTAAAAAACAAATTATTTTATTTTTTGAACTTTTGATTTTCTTAAAAAAAATTGTGCGTGGGGTGAGGGGTCGGGGGTCCAGATGAGGGCGTAGGGTGAAAGTGGGGATGGAGGAGTGTGAAAAAAATCCTTTTTTTTGAATTTCTTTTATTTTTCCTTTTTTTTGAATTTCTTTTATTTTTCGTTAAAAAAAAATTTTGGGGAGGTTTGGGGGGTTCGGGGGGCGGGGGGGAATTTTTTATTTTAAAAAATTTATTTTAACTGTTTTTTTTTTAAAAAAAAAATTGATAGGTGGAGTGGGTGTGGGGGTGGGGTAGGGGGACATGTGAAGGATGGGGTAGGGTGGACGAATTTTTTGATTAAAAATTGGGAGAGATAGAGGTGAGGGTGGGGTGGGGGTGGGTTGGAGTGGTTGGGGATGGGGTAGAGGGTAGAAAAAAAATAAATTTCTTTTTATATGAAAAAATATATATATTTTTTAAAATAATAATTTAGGGTCTAGGGATGGAGTGGTGGTGATAGTGATTGAGGTATTAACAATTTAGCACTCATGTAATGTTTTTTTGGCTTTAAGAGATTAAAGTGGATTTGAACCATTATATCCAAATCATATTTGACAAAAATTCATTTTTATCCATATTTTACATGAATGGATTATAATTCAATCCATTTTGACTTAGGCTCAATTCATATTTGAATCCATCCAAATTCGATGTAATCCAATCATTTGCGACCCCTATATTTAATGCCAGCATTATCGGGAAGAGAGAATCTGTCATTCTAAAAAGAAAACACTATCTTAAGAAAAACTGCCCCCCTCATGTATACACGTTTGTAGGAGCACATAGTTTTTTAAATTTCTTTTCTTTTCCAGTTATAGGATAAATTCTATCCAAGATATGGAAGGGAGAGGCCTTTAGTGTCCCTTCCTGTCAAGATTAATTAGGAACTCATAGTCACTAGCCAAATATGTTTTTCTCTCATGCCTTTCTTCATTCATGATTCAGTCTTCTAGTCTCCTAGGAATAGATGAAACACACCAATCCTTCCTGAACTTGATGGTCAAACTCTACTATGGTAACGATGCTATAGGAGAGGTCCTGCCAGAAGATAGTGAGACACCAAGATGATAAAAAGATTAAAACATCTTATTCTTTATACTTTTTTAATATGAAAATGAAAAAAAAATTAAAAAATTCAAAAGGTCATTTTATTCAAAACTACAATTGTGACATCTTCTCTCTCACTTCACATCTCGAAAGGCACCCTTCTTATAGACTTCTAAAGATAAACTCACTTTTACATCTTTTTAACCTGAAATGGTTGGAGAGAGGAAAAGTGCATTTTTTTAGGTACTCCCAAGAACAGATTCAATAGAGACAGGACGATGCACGTAGCTTAGAAAATTAGAGCACATGCCTATGAATAACGACAATGTCGGAAGTTGGAATCCCTCCTCTTCCACAACCGGCTCAAAAGGGAAGTTCCCTTTCCCACTAAGGGTAGATAAATCATGATCGGGATAGCGAATCAAAAACTATGGAACTAGGTGTGGGTCTTTAATTGAAATGAAATGTCTTTTATTTTTATCTTTTTATTTATTATTTATCGTGAATGAAAAAATCATTACACATAGTATGCCCGATGAAGTATTTTTTGATTTTACGTCCCATAACTCTTCCTCGATCAGGCTTGGGATGAATAGCATAGGAAGTATAAGTAGCATAACAAAAAAATTGTTCCTCATCATTAGTACTCCCTCTGTCCCATATTAACTGATCACCTTTCTAAAAATAGTTGTCCCAAATTACTTGATCACTTACTAAATCAAGATAAAATTAATTAAATTTTTCCCATTTTACCCCTATAATTAATACCATAAATGTACATAAGTTCCAATGATACCTTTTGTATGCCTTATGTCATAATAAATTATCTTGATATCCATCAATATAAATAAAGGGTAAATTTGTCAAATTGATCATCTTATTTATGATTTCTTAATAATGTGTAAAATGGAAAGTGATAAGTTATTATGGGACGGAGGGAGTATCTTTACTCGTGATAGTTGTGACCTCTCGAGAGAATTGAGACGATATCGAATTAAATTTGATCAATCATAGTGTTCAATTCCTATCCCCAATCCATGACCAATATGAGCTCGAAATTTTCTTCATAACTCATAGAACTTCTTTGTAGTGGCTCCCTTGCATGCCTCATTTAAGAGGGAATCTCACAAGGATCCTCAGAGGGGCTCTACTTCATTATACGTCATCAATATCATAATATTCATTTAATATCCCTTTGGCTCTCCCCAAAAATGCCCTTCCTTTTTTTTAGTCCATTTTTAATGATCTCATTATTATTATTATTATTTTGAAAAATTCAAAAGGAAATATTTTATAACTCTAAAAAATTTAAAAGGAAAAACAAAATTATTTCGAAGAGTTATAAAAGAAACCAAAAATAGCTTATGAAAAAGGATGGATCTCTTGCTACCATAACAAAAAAGGATGGAATTGTCGGCAAAAGAAAGGTGATTAATTTAGGCGGCTTTGCTATTCATATAGAAGCTTTTGAATTCCAGATTATTATGATTTATGCATCTTGTTGAGCATTTGGGATAGCACTTCAGCACTAAGAATGAACAGAGAGGGAGACAGAGGGTCTCCTTGCCTTAAACCCCTCTGTTGGAGGTGAAAAAACCATGTTTGCCACCATTAACAATGACTGAATATCAATTATTGGCAATGTAGTTATAAATGATGTTCACCCATTGGTTAGAGAAGCCCATTTTCCTTAGCACTAGGCACAGGATATCCCAAGAGACTCTATAGTAGGATTTAGTCATGTCGAGTTTGATCACCACATGCATTACCTCTTTGTTAGGCTTCTTAATGTCATCAATGTTCTCTTGGGCTAGCGGATATTCTCAGTGATAGCTCTCCCTTGGATGAAGCCACTTTGATTTTTGGATATGATTCTGGGGAGCAATTTGGCTTACCTTGTATTAATAAGTTTAGCGATCACTTTGCTAGTCAAATTACCAAGCTAATAGGCCTAAGTTCTGAGAATTTCTGGGATGGTCAATCTTAGGGATCATAATGATACAAGTATGAGTAAAGAATTTGGGGAGCTTAGCACCAGCCATGGTAGCTTTGTAGAGATCTGTGGAAATGATATCCCATGTTTGCTGATAAAAATAACCACTAAATCCATCTGGACCCCGTCACTGTCAATATTAATAGAGAAGACACTCTCCTTGACTTCCTGTAGAGTAGGCATAGCATTAACCATAGTAGCATAGAGTTATCTTCGTCATTATTACAATTATCAAGGCATTGGAGAGTCTCAAAGTTGTTTAACTGCCTCTCTTGAGCAAACATGTTCTGAAAATAAGACACAACAGCATTAGCTATAGGCTCATTTCCTTCAATCCATTGTTCCTGCACATTCATAATTTTACTAAGAGTGAGCGTCTTTCTTCTGTTTTTTATGATGTTGTAAAAAAGAAGTATTGGCATCACCCTCTTCTAGCTATCTAGCTTTAGATTTTTGCCTAAGGATAGAGTCTTGAATTTTCGAATATCTTGTATATTCTGCCCTGCATTTGGAAAGCCCATATCTATTCTCAACTGTGTTATTGGTTATACAGTTGTCCTAAAGTAATCTCATATGTGTTTTCAATCTTTTTGGTTCTTCAAAAATGTCCCCATACGTCTATCTGAACCATTTACCAAGGCATTTGCTGGTGTTTTTGAGTTTCTGATGAAGCATGTATAGCGAATTCCCAAAAACCTCTATTTCCCAAGCTTCCTTGACTGTTTGTAGGAGGTCCGAATGAGCATCCCAGAAATTAAGGAATTTGAAGTATTTGATATACTGAGGGCTATCATTCTTCATAGTAATAAGTAGAGAGGCATGGTAAGAGCTAGGCGTGGCAATTGGGCGGGTTGGGTCAAATTGGACGGGTCATAATGGGTTAAGACAATAATCGGGTCAAGACCCAACCCAACCCAAATTTGCTTGGGTCAAAATGGGTTACATTACGGGTCAAGACCCAACCCGACCCAATTTTTACTAAACTTTTTATTTGTTCTTTTAAACTATTTTAGTATCTAATAAAATGATTATTTTCTTCATTATGGTCATATACAACATGCCAAATTAATAAAAAAGTTTTTTAAAAATATTTTGACAAGATTTTTTATAAGCCAATTCGGGTTACACATCAACCCAATTTTTAATGGGTTGGGTTCAAATGGGTTGATCTAATGAATGGGCGGGTCAATAACCTGTCCAATCTTAAACGGGTTGGGCGGGTTGAACAGGTTGGATTTAATTTTGCCACCCGAGCAAGCTCTTAACAAGTGAGAAACAACAGTAGTATTATAGGTGTCAAACTATTTTGAGTTGTAGACCAATCTGTCGAGTCTTTTCCAAATTGTAGTGGGTGGTTCTCTGTTATCACACCAAGTGAAAGTTGAGCCTGAGAAACCTGCATCTTGGAGACCACAATCATTCAAGCAGTCTAAAAACTCCAAGCTCTCTCAAATCTATGGTCTCTGCCTCCCAATTTTTCCTTACTACACATTATGGAACCTATTCCACTAATATTCCAAGATAGAGAGCTAATCATTGGAAACTTAAAGGGGTGGTACCTATTTGACTGTCTCCAAGATAGAGAGCTAATCATTGGAAACTTAAAGGGGTGGTACCTATTTGACTGTCTTTGTTTGTAGTTGTTTCATGTTCTATGGAGCCATACACTCTTCCGGTGTTCTGGGAGTTCCTAGCTGAAAGATCGATATTGTTCTGGACTTGAGGTTTGGATTTGATGGTTTCCAGGCTATAGTCATTCTTCTCTTCACCTCTAACTACTTCATCATCTGAGAAGGATGATATATTTATATCCCTGCACTCTATGAAAGTATCTGTCATGATGTCATCCTTAACCATGTTGTCCAGGGCTAGGAGTTCTTCAGAGAGAACTCTACTGGTAATATTCGTTAACTCTCCCGCGTCAAGTGGATCAGGTTCCTTGCATACATATTCCCTTCGTGTGTTCTCTTGATCTGATATCCCTGGTTCCATGTCATTTCCCCCTGTTTCTGCAGAGCTATGATTGTACATTCTGTTAATCATGTCTCTATTGATTGCAGGCCAACTGGAGTTTTGACAATCTAATATTTGCAACGGGGTTGTTTGGTTGTTGGTTAGACTTATATAGGGATTAGTTATGTAGGTTTAGTTATTCCATTTTTTATCCTACGTAACATAATACCTAGATTCCCTCATAACTTATACGTGTATTAGTTATATGGGATACTAAATCAAACACCATATTTGGTGTGCTGAAAAAAGAGGTACAAGTAGGATTTAATACATGGAACAAGTAGGATTTAATACATTAATTAATATCCCAAACCTCCTAACCAACAACCAAACGACCCCCAAGTGAAACATTTTAAAACTAGATTTTTTAACTATTTTCTGCTGCAGTAAAGAGTGCGAAGATCAATCCATGAAGGCCAAATCAAGGTTTAGTGTCTCTCTCAGAAGTCTTTCACAACCAATGTCCTTAAAAGACATAGCAAGGACTTGGGATATTTTCACTCACGCAGTAATTTCCGAGTATGCACATCAAAGTGGTGGAGGAACTTTCAGCTCAAAGTACGGATGGGTCTTGGGAGAATTGTTTTGAGTGCATCATTATCAAACACAAACCGATGAGCCTAGTTATGAGATTGTCTTGATCCACCCTTCGACTACTGCCTCCTATTTAGTGGAGGTGACTGCATATCTTTCGGGTGCACACATGTTAAACTCAAATGAAAAAGAATACAAGTCACCTAGTATGTCTACAGGGAATCAGTAGCCTAATTTGATGATAAATCATACCTTATGCACTGTTATACATGCACTTTGCGTAAAAGTCTGTCAAGTGGAAGCAAATCTGTAGTTCTTGCTATAGTTAACTGTGTACAAATCCTCCCAATCCCTTTTTGCATTTCTGTCCAGATAGTTTGTAGAGTGGCTAGAGGTTGAAGTTTTTGGGATACTTTTCTCTATGAACTGTGTTCGAATTCCCCATAGTACCTCTGCACATTTTTTCATAGCTGGTCTCGCCAATCTGGAAGGTGCAAGGCATTGTCTAGCTAGTTTGAGTACTTTCTCAACAGCCTCAATTGATGCTGGGTTTCTTCGCAATCTTGGATCCATTGCTATTACAGAATCCCCATGTTTTAGTATATGCATCGCCTGCATTTGAAGACTCTTCTCATTAGCTACTAACTTCATTGTAGAAATAGATCGTATGGATGTACAGACTATTATGTCCAACTTTATTAAATCCAAGAAAAAGAAGAAAGAAAGCTCTACAGTAATGGTTGTTTCTTAAGAGAAAAATGAGTAAGGTACACTTTAGACAGAAATATGGTACAACGTTATTTTCCCGAGCTGGTAGATTCACATGATGAAAATTTGCCCAAAAAAAACTTCAATTGTCTAGTAAAAGCTTCCTTGTCAATTGCATGCAAAGTTGGGCTATTTATTGAATTCAATTTTAGTTAGTTCATATACTTGCTCACCCATTTTATCGTCACTCTCTCATCAATGGTTCGATTTGTTTCAATGGGATGTCTTCCTGTCATCATCTCCACAAGCAAAACACCAAAGGAGTAGACATCACTCTTTTCAGTAAGCTGGTATGTCCTTAAGTACTCAGGATCTAAATAGCCGGCTGTCCCTTTTATTTGTGTAGAAATATGTGTAGCACAGGGATCTTCAGCAGCTAATCGTGCAAATCCAAAGTCTGCTACTTTAGCATGGAGATTTTCCGTGATGAGTATGTTAGATGCTTTTATATCTCTATGGATAATTGGAGGATCTGTTATCAACACAACACGCGGTAAGCATTTTAAGAACAACTCTCTCCATTCTTTTAAAGAAAAACAAGTAACAATAGATTGACATCCAAGAAAATATTCCTTGTAGTCACCAAACATGATGTGCTACCTGTGTACGAGTGCAGATAGGTAATAGCATGAGCTACATCAATCGCAATGCTCAAACGCTCGGCAACTTCAAACTCGGTTCCATTCTTACCTGCATTATATATAGCAGATGAGATTAACTTCCACTGAATATTGACTCAAAAAAATTCCAAGCCATCAGAATCAAAGTAGGATAATAACCTAGTTTTAACGGTTTAGAGTCTTAACACGTCACGATATCTTTAGAATTTAAACAAGATTGGAGCAAACCACTAATATATGCAATGCTTCATCCAGTTCTCAGTAAAATACCGTTGAGAGTATGACTAATAATCAAGTAAACCAAACAATCATGTTAGTTGAACATGGCATAATTATATGACTAGTGACTTTCTTGACCTACCATCCAAGTGTTCTCGAAGTGTTCCATTGCTGACATATTCAGTAATAATAATCCTCTCATCTCTGAGCTCCAAAAATCCATAAAATCTAACAAGATTTTGATGTTCAATCTTTGACAATGCCTGGACTTCATTCTTGAATTCTGCCAACACCCGCAAATCCTACAAAAGATTTCGTATAAAGATTTTGAGCACAATCTAGCATAACCTGTTAGTCTCAGAATTTTAGAGAGCATTGATTAAAATTGTGACTGAAGAAACTACAACCTATGCTCTTGTTCAGAGCAGGTCAAAGACTCTAAAGTATATAACAAAATTCAATAGAAAGCAGTACCTTCTTAGCGCGCTTAATAGCAACAGGGAATCCATTCTTAAGCTTTCCCTTGTACACTGTCCCAAACCCACCTTCACCAATCTTGTGTACTGCAGAAAAATTTCCAGTCGCCTGGCAAATTTCATCAAACGAGAACTCGAATGTACCTAGCTGCTCCCTGGTAGCCATCGAAGTTCTATGGGAATTAGAGTATTGGGGTTTCAACAAAATTCCCCTCTTGCTTCCGGAAGAGTTACTACCTTTTGATGCTACAGATAAAAGGAGAAAAAGATGCTAAGTAAATTAGTTACAGCAAGAACTCCATGATATGCTCAGCTACAAAAAGTTTGATGGAAATAACTTGGATTCATATCATCATTGATTTGCACCATGTAAGCATAAACACTAAAACTAAAATAGACCCTTCTAGTTATATCAGAACGTAATCCATTTTCTGACTTAAATGTCACCATAAATCAGCCTCAGACATGTTGATAAACAGTGAATCTTGACGGCGATAATGAAATTACTTAAAGAGGTTGGATTAGTAACTTACTAGAGACCTCCCTCTCTGGACTTTGACTTCTGTTGGTCTCAGAATTGGCTTTCTTCTGCCAAAAGACAAGTGTAGAGAAAACATCACTTAGCTTTTTCTTGACACTTTTGAAGGAAAAGCCAAACTTGTGATGATGCTTTCTAGGTCCAGCAGAGTAATCAATGATTAAGTGTTGTTGGAAACTCTGCCTTTGGCTTCTGTTTGTTCCCTTCATCTGGTTTCTGAGTTGACCATATCAAATGCTAAAACTCCATATTAATGTGTTACATGTTCTTAAAGTTGTCATTGATGAAGGACTCTTTCAAACATTTGATGATTTTCTTATATTTTATTGGTCACCATAAGCTAATGGAAACTTCTTGGACTTGATTGAAAGCTAAAAATATTTAGACATGTTGCCCATTAGTTGATCAAACTGAGAATGACTCAGTCAGCAACACATTTTACAAAATTACCCATTTTCATTATTACTACTGCCATTTTAATATTATGGTATAGGGTTATCTTGGGATGGAAAGAATGACAAAGGATCTTGACTTTGGTCCTGGAACAAAGGAAAAATAATATCACCAAACTAAACATTTGGTGTTTTACGTCACTTTTGCTTGGAGCTTTATTATCCATTTTTTTCCATTTCTGTCAACTGTCTCCAGTTGTTTAAACCTGGCATCAATACTTCCCTAGTTACTGCTTAGTTTTGTGTCACATCAGAGCGCACACTTAAAGCAGTGGCTACATGCCATTACTATTTAATTTTAAAAAAAATTATCTAACACTCGAAGGATCAATAGTGCTGTGGGAGCTCAACAATCATCTTCGTCGCTACTGTCATCAACATCACTGGTTGCACTACTGCTTGAAGCTAATGGAATCACTGGTTGCTGACGAGCTATTGCAGACTCAGCAGCAGCAACAGCCTCAGAGGAATAAAGCTCTGCAATACAAAACATTAAATTCATTTCAATGTATTCAGAATCCTCCCCAGTGAGTTCTTCTATATCATACTTTTAGGATTTTCCTTTGCATCAACCTCTAGTTGTTTGTTTGCTTCTGATAACACTCCCAGGAAATTCTTGACCTTGTCTAGAACTTGGCTCTGGGAAGTTGAAGAGATCTCAGGCTTCTTGACAGTCTGATTAAGTTTGGAAATTTGTGACTGCAGATCACTCCCTCCGCTGCAGAATAAAAGTTTTGATTCAAAGGATGAGAAAGAGCTTTTGCTTTCCGCCTCCAAGTCCAACAGAGCATTGCTTGTGGACTTCATGTGAAGAGATTTCTCTTGGTATCAAACACAAGTAGTGGATAGGAACAATACTCTTAACCATGGCCAAGACCGACCAAAGCTGCTGGTTAAAGATCTTCTGCATGGAAATATTGGATTTAGTTTTTTTTAGGAGCTGAAGTGGAAACATTTCAATATATCAGTGTGTATATGATAACTAAATACTTTGAAAAGGGAAAAACAAACGGCCCACTTTAATCAAATCCCCCCTCAATGATATATGTGAAACAGATACTTGCATGCTTCAAAGTTCTCTCAGATCTCCCCAAAGCCACATGGAATATAGTAATTTTTTTTTTCTTTTTTATTTTGTTTAGATCATTGGAACACGAGTAATTACTACCTTAGATAAATATGCACAATGCACATCAATTATTAACAAAGTTTTCATCATAGCATTGTTTGTGCTACAAATTATAGATATTCTTTCTTTCAAAATTCCATGACAAACAGTTGAGCAAAACACTACACAAAGTATTCTTATCATGTGGAACCGGAACATAAATAAATCTCAAAATATGACTCTGAAGATACCATGAATCATCAATAAATGTGCCGTAATAGCCATGAACAACCCTAATCTGTTTTTGTCTGAAGTCCACATATCAGTTGTTACACGTTATCAGCACGAGACTCTAGCCAATTGAGTTTTAGTGTTACTTTAACTCATGTTCCGGTTGAACTTGTGAGTTTTTCCAACAACTTTGTCATTTTTTATTTCAAATTGTCAAAAATCTTCAAAATTTTGTGTTCCTCGACACCATTTTGATTTTTGAATAATGATTGGAGACTAGCAATAAACTTCCTAAATCCCACATGATCAACAATGGACAGTGGATACTCATGCAAAATGATGGCATAAACAAGTTCTCTAAGTGAAACATCTTGATCAAAGTAATATCAATAATCAATGGCTACCATCATCTCACCCCTAACCACCTTCATTTTCCAAGTTCCTCGGATTATTGGGACATCTAGGAGTATGATCTAACATAGACAATGCCCCATGTTTGATTCAAATAAATCAGCTTATCCAATGTCAATGTATATGATATTTCACCATACAAACAAATAGTTATTCAGTGAAAAAATAAGGTGGAAATATAACTCAGCAATATATGTAAGTATGATAAACACTGATTCATCCATCACTCTACTTCATCAGTTGTAATTTGACATGTTACTTTCTCAGGTCTCAAGTGAAAATTAGAGTTTTAAAAGAAGCAGACAAAACATATAATTCCAGACAATAAATCAAATTCTAGTACAAAACAAATCCTACTTTGTCCATTTCAAAATTCACCAAGACGAATTGACTAATACGAAATTATAGCCAAGCTATGCCTCTTTCTGTTAATTTATAGGAAACCCATATCAAGAATTAGACTTTTAAGAGCCCTATAAAGTTGAATTTTAAGAAAAAAAACATCAAATAAAAAAAAATCTGGAGTTAAAGAGTATTACCAGAATGGAGAGAATAATACTGTGAAGAGATGGAGAGTCGCCGGTGCCGTACCGTGCCGTGATGCCGTCAAGAGGAAAATGGCCAAAAATACCCCTCAACTTTAGGCAAAGCTCTATAAATATCCTCCATCCATTTTTTGGTCCAAAAATACTTTTCTATTCATCTTTTTGGTTTAAACATACCTTTCCATTCCCTTGTTGGCTTCCATTCACCTTGTTGGCTCATTTATACCCTTGAAATTAACAAACCTCTTTTTATTTTATTTTTTTAATATTTATTATGTGTCATTTTCTTATTGGATGAAATAAAAACCCCACCTTTACTAAATTTTTGCATAATTTATTCAATACCTCTTCAAGACCCCAAAAAAATATTTTCAAGAAAATCTAATAATTGTTGTATTTGTTGTAGCTTTTTTAAAATTTATTTTAGATAATTAATATATTATAAAAATATAAGTAATTCCCCAATTATAGAGACATATTATATTATTTATAAATCATCGTCTATCTTCCCTTTTAAAAAATAAATAAAAACAAATGATAACTTAATTTTTTTTACTAATAATCTTTGTGATAACTAATTTTAAAGAGAGTTCCATAAAAAATTGTAGTTAAAGATTAACTCAATTAAAATAAAAGGATAGATGTTCGTAGACCGTAGGGATAAGAAAAGTAGAAAAAGAGAGAAAAATTTATAATGTATAATAGACAAGATAATATTGTTATGATTATGACATTATTAATTTGTTTATGAAATATTAAGTATTTATATTATGTTTAGAGTCTTGATTTAATTAATTAAATCTTAGTCATTATTTTTCTTTATGCCATATGTCTTCAATTCAAGTAAGAATTTGAGGAAAGTAGAGAAAAACCAAATAGAGAGGAGTCGGATCCAAATAAAAATAAAAAAATAAAAGCTACAACACTAAAAACTACTAGATTTTAAAAAAATAAAATAAATTGAGGTCTTGAAGAGGTGTATATTTTTTTTGGCTTGGATAAGTTATGGGTAAAAATTTAGTTGAGATGGGATTTTTATTTCATCCAATAAGAGAATGGCACATAATAAATATTTTTAAAAAATAAATAAAGAATTTGAGGAAAATAGAGAAAAACCAAATAGAGAGGAGTCGGATCCAAATAAAAAATAAAAAATAAAAGCTACAACACTAAAAACTACTAGATTTTAAAAAAATAAAATAAATTGAGGTCTTGAAGAGGTGTATTTTTTTTTTGGCTTGGATAAGTTATGGGTAAAAATTTAGTTGAGATGGGATTTTTATTTCATCCAATAAGAGAATGACACATAATAAATATTTTAAAAAAATAAATAAATAAAGAGAGGGTTGTTAGTTTCAAGTGTATGAGTGAGCCAAAAAGGTGAATGAAAGGGTATTTCTATACCAAAAAGATGAATAGTATGGGTATTTTTAGATCTTTTCCTATAGTTTAGGGGTATTTTTAGCCCTTTTCCGTATTTATTTTAGTCAATTTCCAAGAATCGTTTGACCTTTTTTTTTCAACTCTATTATCAAAATTACAGAATACACTAACTTGCTTTTAGAGTATTTATATTAGTATTTATATAATTAATTAATTAATATATTTATGATAATTTTGTAAAATTATTGAATTTTATTGATTGAATTTGATAATGAATATTATCTCAAGCAAATGTATACAAACTTGTTAATGAATATGAATCAATACATAATAATATATAATAATGTAAAATTATAAAAATAGAATGCAAATAAATGTATATTTATTTATTAGATGAATACAAATAAATGTATACAGATGAATATCAATCTCGATTTAACTAAATGTATACAAATTTGTTGGGTGATTTAATACGGATCAATAGATACCGATTTTGGTTTAAACAAATGCACGCAAATTTTTAGATAAATATGGACCAATGTATACCTATATAAAATTAGGAAAATATAATGCAAACAAATGCATTTCAATTTATTAATGAATATGCGCAAATGTATCCAATATAAATATATATCAATTTATTAGATGAATACATATCATTGAATACCAATGCAAACACATATATACAAATTTCGGATAGTGCTTAATGCTTCCATAAGCCAACACTCTAAGGAAGTGATGGTCTCCTTCATCTTCATTTCTGTATGCTTAATTGCTTACGCCCCTCCAATTCTTTACTGATGTTATCATCATCCCCAAGGGAGAAGTCTTCAAGAGTCTTGAACTTGTCATCAATCTCATTCAAACGTTTGCTAAAAATCTCCACATCATGTCTTCTAGTGTCAACCCTCATGATGATCCACTCTACTCCAAGCGTGATGTCTGTGGGAAGCTCCCAATATTCGTCATCACTTGCCTTTGTGGCTGAAGGTGAGTGGGATGTTAGCGCTTCACGTAGTGTAGAGTCGGACAATAGTTCCTCATTCTTCTTATGATTCCTTCTTCTCTTTTGGTGTTTCTCCCCAGCATCTTGTATGACGTTAGCGGTGCTAGCAGTGTTAATGTCTCCCTCGTTTGTCATCCCTTAGTACTAATCTTTGCTTTAATACTTACATTGTCACGGACTTAAACTTCACTAAGCACATCGTGCGGCACTTGACAACTCGCTCACGAATCTTTCAAATTTTGCAAGCTTAAGTAGAATTTTTGACCAAACTAAGCTATTATTTAAAGCAATTCACCAAAATAATACGTTTTTTAAATTTTTTACAAAACTAGTATAAACGTATTTCACAGTAACGTTTTAAGGTATAATTTATTTTTAAAAAATTCAGTTGTGTGCTGACGATGTTAAGTTGAGTAACGTTTTACGATAAAAATATTACTATGAGTAACGTTTTATAATATGTTACTGTGAGTCACGTTTTACACCTAAAACGTTACTCATGGTAACGTTTCTTAAGAATCCAATCAAGGGACATCGAATCCTGTAAATTTAGAATCGAATCCTGCAAATTATATACTCCCTCTGTCTCAATTTATGTGACACATTTCGAATTTCAAGATTCAAACAAGTTTATATTTGATCGCAAATTTTTTATATATCTTTTAAATAATTTGAATTGTCAATAATTGTGACTATAGTACTTTTACGTAGTTTACAAATATATAAATTTCATTAAAAATTTTTTGAAGATTCCATGAGATAATTCTCGGTCAAAATTAAACTGTTTGACTACTCTCGAAAAATGAAATGTGTCACATAGATTAGGACAGAGGGGTACATTAATAATTTGTACTCTTAAAGGTTATTTCTTCGATTAGTGGGAGATAATTTGTGTATACTGATAAAAAAATTTATCTTATCAAATTATTACACTAAAATTCATAAAAATATAGATTTTTCTTACAAATTATAGCTATATTTGCAAGATTCGATTTTAAATTTGTAGGATTCGATGTCACGTGATTGAATTCTTAAGAAACGTTACTGTGAGTAACGTTTTAGGTGTAAAATGTCACTCACAGTAACGTATTATAAAAAGTTACTACGAGTAACGTTTTTAGCGTAAAACGTTATTCACAGTAACGTTTCTCAACTTAATGACGCCAACTTTTTTAAAAATGAAATATATCCTAAAACCTTACTGTGAAATACCTTTATACTAGTTTTGTAAAAAAAATTTAAAAAACGTATTATTTTGGTGAATTGCTTTAAAAAATGGCTTAGTTTGGTCAAAAATACGCTCAAGTAGGTCAATTTAAACTAGAATCGCTAAGGGAATGTTGAATTGAAGAAAGACACAAGAGAATTGCTTAAGAGAGCTTTTATAATGCTCAAGACTTGGAAGATTTACTTGATGATTTTACAGATGAATGTCCCTCTATTTATACTACTCACTTAAGGGCTACCAAGTCCTTACATATTTACAAATAAGTTATTTTTTTAGAATACTCTACACAACTAAAAGATTCCAAAAACCTTCCACATAAATCCATGAAATTCTAAGGTCTTCTAAGAAATTCTTCATATATCTCTAAAATATTCCCTCCCAACGTAAGTTCTCCACATGGACAACCTTATGTTATGTGATGCCTAAATAAAATGATGACATGACGAATCATCACACTTATCTGATCAGTAAAACATTTTATTCGTATTGATTTATAGACTTCATAAATAGTTAGACCGGTCACTGGTCAGATGTTCAAACTGTAAACAATGACAAATCTTCTTATTCACATGTACACATTATTGATTAAGTTTACGACAAAGAGGATTAACTCCCTTTGCACCCTAGCTCCACCTATGTGAAAATAGAGTGAAACATCTGTTTTTAAAGATTCAACTTATTATTGTTTACAACCAGAGGAAAATAATTGCAGAAGCAAAAAGGAAATATATTAAGGGAGAAATATAAGAAAAGAAACAAATTAAAAGGGAAGTGAGCATACAGCTGTATATATATTCCATTACTTAAGTGCCAGCTAGTTATGACCAATTACATACTACACAAAACTTCCTATACATGGCTATGAGTTAAAGGTTGATGGGGTTTGTTTCCAAGTAAATATTATGAATGGACCTATACTTTTTCTTCTTTGGCTTGAAAATAGCGTTTGGGTTCTTTCTCTTCTTCTCCCCATCGAGCTTCTCTGCTACTTTTCTATTTTCCATGCCAATATTATTTTCTTCATCTTCAGTACTTAGCTTCTCTGCTGCTGCTGCCACGGTCATCATTTCGGCCTTCAATTCAACAATTTTACAACCAAACAACACTAATTCACACATTGTGAGGGACGTCGATCGACGACCTAGCTCTCTCTCTCTCTCGTTATATAAATAGGCGTTTCTAGCTTTGTAAATATTTGGCTTTATACTTAAATCAAGACGTGTTTTAGGGATGGAAGGAGTTACGTTGGGGCGAAGAAACTGCAGTGAAGGTAAGGGGAAGCTACATGTATGATTTATGAATACATTATTTTTATTTATTTCATCCTTTATGTATCTTTGCATATACGGAGCCGTGTGGACATTTCATTAATAGAAAATAAAAATAAAAATAAAAAATATATAGTTTCATTATAAGTTATGAAAATTGCAAAAGTTTCAAAAAATACTCCCTCATTCTTAATTTTAATATTAATGAATAAATTTTTTTTTAAAGAATATAATAGTAAAAATACTCTTCTTATTTATGAGTGGACAAATAATATAAAATGAGAGAATAATTATGTTTTTATTTACCCACCTAGGTTGCAATAGGTGATTAGTATTTTTTTTTATTCTTAATTAAAAGTTTTAAATTCATTTCTTAATATTTGATATGAAGGATCAATAAATTGACTGTAAAAGTTAAAAAGAAGTTATTTATTTTAGGATTAATTGGTCGTCAAAGAAAATTAAAAAGAAGTAATATGAGGTTAGAGCCCGTTTGGATTGGCTTAAAATAAATAACTTTTTAAAAGTTATTTTAAAATCATTTTAAAAATAAGTAGTTATGTGTTTTTGATGTGTTTGGCAAAAAAGTATTGGAAGTCACTTTTTTTTATCAAAATGTCTGAAATACCCTTAAAATTGTTAACACTATAAAATAATTAAGGGTAAAAAAGTAATATACTTAGTCAAAGTAGAATGATTTATAAGTTAAAAAAAATAAGTAGGGGCCACCCCACTTTTAACTTATTTTAAGTTATTCTTTAATTGCCAAACACTTTAATAAGTCAAAAACTAATTTAAAAGTTAATTTGACCAACTTAAAATCCCATCCAAACAGGCTCTTAGTCCATTGGTATTTTATGATTACTTGGTCGTCAATCCCGCCGTTTGTGACGCGCCTAGTCGCTTGAATAGGTTTAGGAAGCAAAATGACAATTTGACCCTCAATGTTTGCAGCCACATGGAAATGCCTTTTCAATTACTAGTATATTATATTTCTTTTTAAATTAAAAAAATAATTTAACTATAACTTTTTATTTACTATTTTCTCTGGTCTAAAATAATTGAATTTTAAACATTTTTTTATGGTTCAAAATTGGGAGTATTCATGGGTCGATTTTGGTTAAGATTAAAAATTAAATCAATTTTTAAATTATTAAAATTAAATCAATTTTTAAATTATTAAAATTGAATCAAATCAAATATAATTCATATTCATTGATTTGGTTTTTGATAGTTTGATTTAGTTTTTCAATTTTCAAGAAATCTAATTGCACTTCTCTTTTTTATTTTTTCCTACAATTAGAAAATATTTTTTCATCATTTTAAAAACATATAATAGGTTATTGACTTTTTATTGTGATAGCTATTATGTTTATGGATTATGGAGAATTTGTTTAAGATCTATAATTTTTAATCAAGGGAATAAAGTAGATAAAAAAACAAAATAGGTAAATCTCATATTTATTTATTTTTTTTTAAAAAATTGAATTTAAATTCATAGTTTCTTTTAAGAAATGAACTTAAAATGTAAAGGTCAGCCTAATAGAGATAAATAATTTTTCATGAAAAGCCAGGAGAACATATCCTAGCATATTATGTTAGTTTATGTTTGTCACATTTGTACTAAAAAATCAGGTTCTTTCAGTAACTAATCAAGAAGTAAATGCAGAATAATAAATCAACATGATGATTCTTATATGGAAAGCTTATGGAAAGCTTCTCACTCAAAAAAGTACTCAAAAAATACGACCTGTCGCTATAAGCTTTTTTTCATTAAATTTGAGCAACATTTTTGTTACAATTCTATAACCAAAAGACTAACTCATAGTACCTTTTTCCCTACAATTCTTTCTAATTGTAGCTATTTTTGTAAAGACTTTATCTAATTAAGAAAGCCCTAACAATTCAAATACCAATTCTCTATGAATATAAAATATTGCAATTTAAGCTCAAAGAATCAAGCTAGAAAATAAAGCATATAATAATAAAAATCAAGATATATAAAAATATATTCTTCTCATGTTGTCAATTGAATTTCTCTAGCACAATAACTCACATGAAGACACTCTAAATAATTCTCTCGTTAAGTGCTCTATTCTTGTTGCGATGTTGTCTTCAAAAGTATCAATGTAATATTTTAAATATGAATAAGAATGAACACTTCTTCTTCTTCAAGTCAAGATCAAAAAATTAGTTCAAGAACGTAACTAAGTCAAGTTTGACTTGGTTTTCATTCCATGTGTTTGCGTCGTTTGCTTTCTCCTATTTTTAGATCTCTTTTCATGTGTGTAAATATGATAAAATTTTCATCTTGATTTTTTATTTCTTGATCCATATGATTAGTCGCCATAATTTAAATTCCTCAAGAAATCCTTCATTTGCACTAGAATTCGCCTTGCGCCTCATCAAATAGTCTTCAATCGTCTGTTATGAAGGGCCTTATTTCTTCACTTTTTGCAGTGTACTTGTGTAATCAGTTCTTGCACCGGAACATGGCTCATCCATCAGATATTTCCAATATAAATAATCCAAAATATCATATTTTCTTCGTCAATAATCATTAGAGTTTCATAAAAAGAAGAAGAAATTAATTTTTTTTCTTCAAATTTTACCCCTATTTAAATAAATAAAAATTAACAAAACCAAAGGAACGTGTGATTGTTAGGAAATAAGTTCAAAGAATAATACTATCAACAATATAAGTGCGTTCAACACAAATCTTTATCTGTAACACTGAACTACGGGAGAGGTTCAATATTAGTTCTTGTGCGCAAAACTGGAAAAGAGTTGGCCCCTCCCCAAATTATTCAAAGCTTGATGGTTTTGTAGGTTCTTCTTATTAGAAAATATATGCTTTCGAAAACTCAGTCACCTTCTTTGATGAGGTGTTACCCGTTCCATCAAATGTTACTTGCTTTTTCATTCCTAATATCTTTAGGACTAATCAATGGCTACATTTAATGCAATTTGTTTGAGAAGATTAATCAATTCAAAATAGCTCTAGCAAAATGAGACATCTTAATGAACCATGAGAACACACAGAAGCTCAAAGGTTTATCGTCTTCATAATAATAAGTTAATAACTACCGCAAGCTACATAGTTTCAATCATATCTTGCTACATATATAGTTTCAATCATACCTTGCCCGATTTGTAAAATCAAGTTTTTGGTAATGAAAGAAGTAGCACCGGCAACTACATTGAGAAATCAGGATGGGGATAAAGAGATGGCAATGTCAATCACAAATCGGTGGTTGACATAAGATTTTGCAAGTGGTTCCATGGCCATATGGATGGAGTAAAGTGAAATCAGCTGGATATCTGCAGTAATATTGTGCCTTGCACAAAAGTCCAACATTTCCTGTGTCTCCAATGCAACTTCCTCCAACAAGCTTCCTACCTGTTAGTTTAATAACCAAATTTGTAAGATTAAGTATGATCCTTCACTTATCCAAAACTAAAGGGGAAATTGGAAGCTCCAGTGGCTTTTCAGGCAATCCAACAGTGACAAGCTTACCATCCATCTTCAGTAAACGGAGCAACGGAGCCAATGGATGAACCACAACAATGGTGTCAATGATGTAATCCATTGTATTCGCAGCAGCCTGCATAGACAACTACCAAAACAAAATATCCATAAAACAACTTACCTTGAGCCAGTCGACACATAAATGCATATTGATCGTTGAAAAGAATCAAGAGTTAGAAAGACGAGAGATCTAGTAGTTGGGAGCTAAGTTTAACAGTTGGAAATAATTATGTAAATTAAACTTACAACACAAACGGAAACCAGAAAATAAGCAACTAAGCTTAATGTTTAAATTTAATATTCAAACAATGCTTACTATCTAGGGAGAGTTGGCAAAATAGCCACTCTCAAGACTTAATGTGATATTAAGTCACAAGTCTTGAGAAATTAGTGGTATAGCCACTAATTATGACATCATCCATGTGCCCTACTTGGACATACAAAAGCACCTCCTAAGTTTTTCCACTAATTACTTTCATTTCTTTTTCCACTTACGTACCTTCAATTTTACAGGATCACTACTTTAAACGAAAGCATCGGCACCAAGCTTCTTGAGGCATCATCTTCCTTCTTTGGAGAGGTGCCGATATTAGTAACTTTTAACCCAAAGGCCTTTCCAATCTTCACAGCAATGTGACCAAGGCCACCCAATGAGAGGTGGAGACAGAGTTAGGAGTTTGGGGGTTCTAAATCAATTTTGTCAGGGGGTTCACAAGTTAATATACATATATTTATTTAATTTTCTAATAAAATATAAGGTGTTTAATCGTAGGACTATCAAATAGAATAGTAGGACCAGGTCAAGACTTCGTTTTAACAAACAAAGAAACAGTATTACACAAATGTAAGAAGACAAGGAGTTTTACGTGGAAACCTCCTTGCTCAAGGGAGTAAAACCACGACCTGCCACGTAGGGTTTAGAACTGCATCCACTATCTTCAAGCAACAAGTGACATACAAATTACAATGCTCATACACTGATTAAACTCTTAATCCCATCACCCGTAATAACTCTATTACAGAAATGAGCCCAAGAAATACCTCTATTGCCCACCCAATCAACTAACTCTAGCCGATTTAGACTTCAAGAATACACACCTTAGTTAACTCTAACTAAGTGTAAAAACCACACTCTACAATAATAAGTTCAGGATTTATCTCTTCATGATTAGAGATAGATCAGATACAACGATTACAAATGTTACAAGACTCAGAAAGAAAAACAACTCTATTAGGTCCCTGGGAAACTCTTGAATTGCTTGAGTTGTTTTTGCTTTGTGATCGCGCTTTTTCTGAATGATGATGAAATAAGATGCCTAGGTTGTTTTATGTCAAAGTGGGAATGGAATATCCTCTGCACAAAACAACCTAGTGTATTCTAATTGGAGCAGTACACTATTCTCTCACCAATCCGCCAGAGGTGACAGTGTAAGCTGTCAACCAATTTCTCTTGCAGCAAGTTGTTCACTCCTGGGACCTGGTCCCAGCGTTTGTTCCGATCATCAAAACCTTCATGTTGCAACATTTTCCCCCTTTTTGATGATGACAAACAAACATGACTATCAGCTATCGTCCCCCTGTCACGAAGCTTCACAAGCACACACAGTAACCTTCACAAGATTAAACGCATTAGTCGCCTTTCCCCCTGTCGCCCATGCCCATTTTCCCCCTTTTGACATCATAAAAAGGTAATAACAGTAAACATATGCAATAAGCGAATGAAAAACATAATGAATTCAGAGCCAATGGCAACACAAAAGGGCAAATATGCATTAAAAAGGAAGACATAACAGAGAGACAAAGCAATGGCCAGATAACAGAAGGAGCATCACTGAACTGTCTATCAAAATAAATACAAACAAAGGTCACAGCCCACGGGACAGAGAGAAAAGGAATAGAAAGGGTTAAGGACATTTAGGACGGAGGGGGTAGAGGAGCAAAGGATCGCAACAGGGCATCCACACGCGCATTTGCCAGAGTGAACTGGAAAAAGTTGCTTGGTAAGGGATTGAACATCTGCATTCAGTGAGGCATTAGTCTGGACCAGAGTGGAATTCTCCCTTTTTAACACTTCAACTTCCTGTTGTAGAACAGAACTAGCCCTTGACCCTTGAGAACGTTCTCTCTGAAGTATACCCTGAAGTCGAGTGATTTCCAATTCCTTAGCAGCCAGTGTACTGGCGAGGTCTTCTATTTCTTTCTTCAATAGGGCTTGTTGTTCCAATAGCTCGGAGACCTGAGAATTAGACTTGACCTTCCCTTCTATGCATTCACACTCAATGAGAGTGGATATCGAAAAACTTTGCTTGATAGTTCCTGGAATGCCCTTCCCAAGGGGAATTTGAAAGTGAGTAAACACCCATTCCATGTTTGCCAAGTTTGGCAGTCATGATCCGGTAAAAGTGTTCCAACATCACCTGGAGAAGGTTAATTGCTTCATATTTGTCAGGAGCCTCAATGAGGAAGAGATCAGCAGCTGAGGCAACAGTTCGCTTCTCTGTTCGAGGGAGAAGAGCTTTATTGACAAATTCAAATAGCAGCTGATGTTCCCCATTTAGATACTTTTTAGGTGCACCTGAACATTTGAGACCCTCAACTTTTTCGGCCCTGTGAACATAAGCTTCAGAGAGCACACACCCAACCACGGACCTGATCCCAGAGCAAGGAACCTTCAAAATTTTGCCCAAAATGCTTTCATCCAGAAAAATGTCAATCCCATGAACTGTGGTTGACACCCCTCCATTTTCCAGAAACAACACGTTGTAATAAAACTCACAAACTTCTGGTTCGTGTAAATGTGGAACAGGCCATGCAAACAGGTGTTCCCATTCTTGTAGTGCCACACAATTAACTAGAAAATGCATTTCGGGTTTGTCAATGGCCTCCAGATCAAAAACTCTTCTATTCAGTACCTTTTGTTTCCTGAGTTCATCAATCCGTTCTTCCCTAGTCATTTCCCTAGACACCTTCCCTTTAGTATCAGCATGACCTGGTCCCTTGAGAGACCGAGATCCTTTCTTGAGTGGCTTGGTTGGCGGAGCTTGTGGGACAACCTTTTCTTCAATTTTTCATCTCCTTTTGGTAACTGCTTTTACAATATCCTCAGACTCAGTTTCACTCAGATTTGGATCCTTAGACACATCAATGATTTTATCAGAAGAGATCGTCCTGTCCTCAGACATAACATGTTTCCATTTTCTCCTATTTCGAACAATTTGTGCTTTGTTTGCTTCCATGGCATCACTCAACAATTTCCTTTGGGATCCGCGAGTGGGGTAATTTCGAGTGATTTTTGAATCAGACGAAGCAAGTACTTTACCCTTTCCTTTGTCAACTTGTTTTGGTCCATCAAGATGGGAGACAGTAGGAAAATGTACCACTTTGTCCATGGACTCATTTTTAGGAGCATTTGCACCTCTTCGACCTCTTCGCCTCCACGTCAGTGGTGTGAGATCTTCCTCGTCATCCAGATCTTCTTGGAGATGATCTATAAAAAGAACTCCCTCAAGAGTCTGATCAAACACAAGCTTTAGTGGCCTTGATACCTGATCTGGAGACTTGCATTCAACCTCAGAGAAGGGTGGTTGAATATCTCTTTGCATATCAGTTAAACTCTGCGCCACCCAATCGTCACTCGTTGCCAGAATATTAGATTCCATTCCTTTTCCCACTGGTAGATCCCTATCAAACGACCTCTCAGACATAGAAGATGAAACATGACCGGGTTGAGATGATACCTCCAACTCTAAGAGACAGACAAAAATTTGTTTGACAACTGACTGAGCTTCAGACTACGCATTTGGAGAATTCTCATAAGAAGGAGAGAGCACCAATGTAGGAGAACAAGGAAGAGCCACATCGTGAGAGGGAGTGAGAGATACCCCTTCATTTTCGGGAGACACGAGCATTTCTGTTTGAGGAGTGATGGATTCATCTGTTTTACCCATACCACAAACACGAGTAGACAGAGAAGGGTTTTCAGGAGGAGTTAAAGAAGCAAACTTAAAGGAGTCGGTAGGTTTTGTATCAGATGTAACGTGATCCATGTGGAGAGAAGATGATTTCAGTATAGAACTCAGAAAGGGATGAAAGACTAAAAACAGACACAAATGAGTTCTAAGTCGAGAATATTAGATGATTAGAAGATTTTTGGGAAGAAAGTACTTTAGAAACTGAACAGGTGCTAACATTTTAAAGAAGGAAGCGGGTCCTTGGAAAGAGATGACCTTTGGGTTTCAGAGGTGAAAAGACGTGTCTGTAGAAAGAAGGCAGGAGGTGATGACACGTGGAAAGTGACCGTTTGCAGTAATTATTTCAACATAGTTAGGTGATTCTAACCTGAGAGCAGGGACCTGGTCCCACTTGGTAATTTTGAACCATTTGCCCTGTTCTGTATGTTTTAGATTTCCATTTTTGGCAGTGCTCCATGAGTGTATACCTACAAAAGGTACAATTTGTGAATTCATATGCAATCTCAAAAACTTAAAGCATAGATACCTGCTCCCCAATCATAGTCAATAAGTAGTTCAAGAGCAGTGCCATCAAGAAGATCAGCTCAACTTCAGCATCCCCAATTTCAGTCTGTTTTTGATAAACTGTTCTTTGCTCAGAGACTTGGTGAAGATGTCGGCTATTGGATCCTCAGTCTTGCAGAACCTCACAACAACATTTCCTTTCTCAACATTGTCCCGTAGAAAGATATGTCGTATGTCAATGTGTTTTGTTTGTTTATGTTGAACCGGGTTCTTGGCCATGTTCAGAGAACTTATGTTATCACACATGAGAGGAATGGTGTTTGAAATTATTCCAAAATCTTTCAATTGTTGCTTAATCCACAACAGCTGAGCACAACACGAGGCGGCAGTAACATACTCCGCTTCAGCTGTAGACAGAGCCACCGAGTTTTGCTTCTTTGTTCCCCACGAGATTAAAGAAGAGCCAAGAAAGTGCGCCATGCCTGAGGTACTTTTCCTATCGACCAGGTACCCTGCATAGTCTGCATCAGCGTATCCTATAATATTGAACGAGTCTCTAGATGGATAGAATAGGACCAGGTCCTGAGTTCCCTTCAGATATCTCAAAATACGCTTAGCTGCTTTCAAATGAGATTTCTTAGGACACGCCTGGAATCTAGCACACATACCCATACTAAACACAATGTCCGGTCTGCTGGCAGTGAGATAAAGAAGATATCCAATGATTCCTCTATACATTGTTTCATTCACTTTAGTCCCTGATTCATCGGTGTCAATCTTGGAGCTTGTTCCCATGGGAGTGTCAATTGTCTTGGCATCTAACATATTGAACTTTGCAAGAAGCTCCTTGATGTATTTTTCTTGGGAAATGGAGATACCATGAGATGTCTGCTTTATCTGTAGGCCCAAGAAGAAGTTGAGTTCTCCCATCATGCTTGAATTCACTCCCCATCATGGCTGCAAAATCTTTGCACAAAGATTCTGTGGTGGCTCCAAAGATTATATCATCAACATAAACTTGCACAATCAGAAGTTCCTTGCCTCTTGATTTCAAGAAGAGTGTGCTGTCAATTTTTCCTCTCTTGAAGCCATTTTGAAGAAGAAACTTAGAAAGTCTCTCATACCATGCCCTGGGTGCCTTCTTTAAACCATACAATGCTTTGTCCGACTTTAGTACATGGTTAGGTAGATCAGTATCCTCAAATCCAGGAGGCTCTTTGACATAAACCTCTTCCTTTAGATATCCGTTCAAGAAGGCACTCTTTACATCTATTTGAAAAAGCTTGAACTCCATGTATGAAGCAAAAGCAATTAGAATTCTGATGGCTTCCATTCTTGCAACTGGAGCAAAGGTCTCATCGTAGTCAATGCCCTCTTCTTGGTTGAAACCTTGCACAACAACTTCTCACTTGTTCCTGGTAATGAAGCCTTTTTCATCCATCTTGTTTCTGAATACCCACCTGGTTCCTATAACAGTTCTGTCCAGTGGTCTAGGAACAAGGTGCCAAACTTGATTTCTAGCAAACTGATGAAGCTCCTCTTGCATTGAGTTAACTCAGTCAGCATCCTTTAATGCCTCTTTTATTTTTTTTGGTTAAATGGTGGAGATGAATGCTATAAAAGGCCATGAGATTTCTGGTCTTTGATCGAGTGTGCATTCCAGAGTCCAATGGGGATACCAGATTATCCATTGGGTGTGATGACTGATGCTTCCAGCCTGTCCTTCTCGATGACTATGCTACCGGTTCTGCTGCTACTTCATTTTCTTCAGCGTTTGCCTATTCACTTTCGAACAGCTCTGAGTTACTTGTATTGTCTAACTGACCGGGTCCTTCATCAGCATCCTGCTTATCAGTGAACTGGCGCAGTTCACTGCTGACATCTTCTGAAGGCAAATTATCCCTCTGAACTTGCAGGAGTTCTTCAATTTCTACTTCATCTCTATTTCTCATATCAGACACTCCTCCTGATTCATCAAAGATGACATGGACACTTTCTTCGATGCATGAGGTTCTTTTGTTGAAGATTCTGTATGCTTTACTTGTTGAGGAGTATCCCACAAATATACCTTCATCACTCTTGGGATCAACCTTTCCTAGATTATCCTTTCCATTGTTCAGTACGAAGCATTTACACCCAAATGTTATGAGATAATCAAGCTTTCATCCACTCATAGGGAGTTTTCTTGAGAGTGGATCTTATAAGACACCTGTTTGTTACATAGCATGTTGTATTGATTGCCTCTTCCCAGAAATGTTTTGTAAGATTTGAGTCAATCAGCATGGTCCTTGCAATGTCCACCAGAGTCCTATTCTTCCTTTCGACTACCCCATTCTGCTGAGGTGTTCTGGGAGCTGAGAAATTGTGAATGATTCTGAATTCTGCACAAAATTCTTCAATTTTAGAGTTCTCAAACTCAGCACCATGGTTAGACCTGATTCCTGCTATCCTGATATCCATCTTTGTTTGAATCCTTTTTGCAAAAATTATCACGATTCCAGCTATTTCATCCTTTTTCCTTAGAAACATCATCCAAGTGAATCTTGAGTAGTCATCAACTATCACCAAGATGTATTTCTTTCCTCCTTTGCTTTGGATTCTCACAGGTCCACACAGATCTATATGGAGAAGCTCTAGAGGCCTTTTTGTGCTTGCTCCTTTCTTCTGTTTCAAGGAGGTCCTGGTTTGTTTTTCTCTTGCACAAGCATCACAAATCTTATCATCTGCAAACTTCAGCTTAGGCAACCCATGGACAAGGTCACCTGATACAAGCTTGTTTAACAGTGAGGCACTCACGTGACCCAGTCTTCTATGCCACATATTTGCATTTTCATTTTGAGCACTAAGACAAGTGAGATTGACTCCTCGAATTGAATCCAAGTCAGCAACATACATATTTTTGACCCTTTTTGCAGTTAGGATGACTTCTTGTGAAGCAAGTTTGGTGACAATACACTTGTTGGACAAGAATCTGACTTCATTTCCTTTGTCACAAATCTAAGACACACTGAGGAGATTGTACTTCAGCCCATTTACATAGTACACATCTTCTATAGAGTGCTCTACAGACTTTCTAATTTTTCCAATGCCAAGAATGTATCCCTTCTTTCCATTTCCGAATGACACACCACCGCCTTGGTGTGCTTCCAAAGAGAGGAAGTTGTTAGTTTCTCCAGTCATGTGTTTTGAACATCCGCTATCCATGAACCAGCACTGCCTGCTTCCTCTCTTCTGCAAATAAAGAATCACTTGTTAGATTTAGGAACCCACTTAAGACGGAGTTCCCAAAACTTTGACAAAGGTTTGATGAGAGACTTTTTAGTCCATGAAGGAAGCTTGTTCATTTTGACAGTGGGACCAGGTTCATTCATCCTTCTCCCTTTTGACCCAGAGTAATTCTTAAGATTCTCTCTCTCTCTTTAGAGATTCACAATTCCTTTTTAGATGACCATTTCTACCATTGTGAGTGCACAACAGATTAGCGGTGACGGTGACGTACTTAGTATGAGGGTTGTAAGGGGGATCTAATTTTTTACAGCCCAGACCCTTTCCATTGTTGTCCTTCAGACTGGTCAGATCTCCAAGTATTTTAGAGGAGTTGGTCCATCTTAAAGATTTGTTTAGTTCTTCTTTGACTTGACAGAGATCCTTTTCTAGCTGAGAATTTCTTTCTAGAGCACCTACTAACTTTGACTCAGAGTTTCTCAAATTTTCTTCCAGTTCACACTCAAAGCTACTCATTTTAATTTTTCTATTTAAAGACGCTTCATTTTTCCTTTTTATCTACAAATATTCTTCTTCCAGAGCAATCATTCTTTCATTCATTTCAGCCATCTGAGTCACTAGGGCAGTTTTTTCATCTTGATAGAATTCTAGGTTCTCATTCAAGCCATCCCTTTCCTCAGTCAGTTCATCAATAGAATCAATCAGCACTACAATAAGTTTTCTTAACCTTTTAGTGGAGGAAGTACTTAAATTGCTTTTCAGGTCAAGAAGTGTTACCTCTTCCTTGCTATCTTCATCATCTGATTTTGCCATTAGGGAGAAGAGTGAGTCAAAGATATCCTCTTCATCCTTCACAACCATCATGGAGACATCCTTAGGATGTTCTAACTCTTCAGAGTCGCTGGATGAGTTTCTCCACACCGCCAAGGCTTTCTTTACCATTTGATCAGCAGTAGCCTTTCTCCTGATTTTGTCAGGGACCTGGTCCCTGCACTTCTCTCTGTCTCCACCAGTTTTGATGTAGTCCTTAAATTCCAGCTTGTGCATCGGACAATCCCTCATGAAATATCCCGCCTTCCCACACTTGTGGCACAGATCATTCGCATTTGCTGGTCGACTGTAACTTCCCTTCTTTTGAAAACCTCCACGTTTTTTGATTATTTTCTGAAACCTTCTAGTCAGATAGGCCATTTCTTCATCGTCTTCTGATAAATCACTTGGTGAAGCTTTTTGCGCCAACAATTTTTCTTTCTTTCCATCCTTTTTGACTTGATCTTGTTGTTTGTTGAGCTCATATGTCAGAAGATTTCTGATCAGCTCATCCATGGTAAGTGTCTTTAGATCTCTGGCTTCAGTGATATCATTCACCTTGCTTTCCCATGACTTGGGTAGGACTATGAGAATCTTTCGAACTTGCTTACTTGGATGAATAGGTTCACCAAGGCATCTGAGCTCATTTGTGATAGAAGTGAACCTAGTATGCATTTCATGAATGGTTTCTCCTTCTTTCATGCAAAAGATTTCATATTGAGTGGTGAGCATGTAGACTTTTGACTCTTTTACCTGGACTGTACCTTCATGAGCCATTTGCAGACAGTCCCAGATTTCCTTGACTGATTCACATGCCGAAATTCTATTATATTCATCAGCACTAATTCCACAGACCAGAAGTTTTTTGGCTTTGTAATTCTTTCCCACCTTTTTCCTGTCAGCTTCATCATATTCCCTTCGAGTTTTAGGAACCACACGGGTTAGATCTCCATCCTTCACATCCTTTGTAGGAACATGAGGCCCATCGAGAATGATGTCCCAAAGTTCATTGTCTTCTGCCATGATGTAATCGTGCATCCTCGTTTTCCACCATCCATAATATTGACCATTGAAATGAGGAGGACGATTCGTATACTGACCTTCTTCCAAGCTTTGTGGGGCTGCCATTTTTCACAAGAATCACTCTCTTGGTGTTAACCATATAAAGAGCCCTTGCTCTGATACCAATTGTTAAATTGTAGGACTATTAAATAGTACAGTAGGACCATGTCGAGACTTCGTTTAAACAAACAAAGAAATAGTATTACACAAATGTAAGAAGACAAGGAGTTTTACATGGAAACCTCCTTGCTCAAGGGAGTAAAACCACGACCTGCCATGCAGGGTTTAGAACTGCATCCACTATCTTCAAGCAATAAGTGACATACAGATTACAATGCTCATACACGGATTAAACTCTTAATCCCACCACCCGTAATAACTATATTACATAAATGAGTCGAAGCAATACCTCTATTGCCCACTAAATCAACTAACTCTAGCCGATTTAGACTTCAAGAATACACACCTTAGTTAACTCTAACTAAGTGTAAAAACCACACTCTACAATAATAAGTTCAGGATTTATCTCTTCATGATTAGAGATAGATCAGATACAACGATTACCAATGTTACAAGACTCAGAAAGAAAAACAACTCTATTAGGTCCTTGGGAAACTCTTGAATTGCTTGAGTTGTTTTTGCTTTTTGATCGCACTTTCCTCTCTCTCTTTTTCTGAATGATGATGAAATGAGATGCCTAGGTTGTTTTATGTCAAAGTCGGAATGGAATATCCTCTGAAAAAAACAACCTAGTGTATTCTAATTGGGGCAGTACATTGTTCTCTCACCAACCCGCCAGAGGTAACATTGTACAACTGTCAACCAATTTCTCTTCCAGCAAGTTGTTCACTCTTGGGACCTGGTCCCAGCGTTTGTTTCGATCATCAAAACGTTCATGTTGCAACATAAGGTCTAAAAAAAAGCTAATGGGTTCGTTCGAACCCACGAACCCCCACTTAGTTCCGCCTCTGCACCTTATCCCGCAACACCCAAATGCTTGCCTAGTTCGGTCATACCATAATACTTCATTGGGCTGTATACAGCGATTCCAACAGATAATAAAGGTTCCCCAGCATCAGAAGGTAGGTTATTAGGAAGTTGAAGAACAAAGCACTGATGAACAACTATCAATCAGTGTAACCGCCATAGGTATTTGTACCATCATGCATGGTCTGTGGAGTTGTAGGTAAATATCATTTTGGGACAATAGTTCTCCAAGCTCTGTTCACAGATGTCACATGTTTGACAGGAGCCTACAATCACCCCAACTCCAACTCTGTTACCAACCTTGAACTTATGGACACTACTACTAACTGCTGTCACGTGACCAACAATTTCATGCCTGCACAAAAATAAGTTATTTATGCTGTAATATAAGCTAAAACTAACACTTCTGACATTCAATTGAAATATTCATGAAAAATTCAAGATATTGTTGACTACATACCCCACTATTCAAATTGATTCTAAGAACTAGTAAACCATTGAAGGAAGAACCAACATTCAAGATATCAGAGAACAGTCACAAGCACTTCTAATTACGACTAAGAACTGATAGAAGTTTTTAACAAACATTATTTAGTGACAATGAACTTTTAGTAAAGTAAACCTGAAATCATTTTCTCAAATTTTAGTTTCCCCGTCCCCGGTAAATATTTTGGGCCTCAACTAATATGGATTTTCCCTGCGTAACGCCCATTGTAGGGGGAAGCGCTCCGTATAAGGTGTTTTTTCATTCCCAGGGTTCAAACTCGAGACCTCAGTTAAGATTAGAGGGGTAATATTCATTACACCACAGTGCTTGGTCGTCTAAAATATGATGTCTGTCAAGTATAATGAGAAGGAGCTCTAATGTGTAACTTATGGAGGATGTAATGACTTCATTGATAAGCATATCCCCGTGATGTAATCAGTTCCAAAATGATTAGCTCCAGACCTCCAGTACAGAGGTGAACCCAAGATTTGAAAGACTCTAGGTGCACCAATATTATCTTAAGTTAGACGTTAGCGAAACTTTCAATGACAATTATCACATAATGTAGTATTTGATTGGTCACTAATGACTTGAACTATACTGAAAAATCTAAATACAAATATATAGATCAAATGACAATTATCGGATAATGTAGTATTCTATAGGTCACTAATGACTTGAACTATGTTGGGAAAATGCGGACTGACACAAAATAATATATGGTCAAAATAGTGGAAATAAAATGGGAAAATAATAATACCAAGAATATACACATATACTCATAATTATTTTTTAAAGTTAACGGGTGCACGCGGATCCCCACCTATACATGTGGGTTCGCCTATACTCAATACATTGACTAGACCGGATTTGGCTCCCCACCAGTAGCCCATACGAAACTAATGAATGGGTTAGATTGATTTGCTAAAAGAAACCTATTTAACCAAGGTCAATAATTATATTTTTTTCTCCATTACAACCCACTTTTTTCTTCTGCATTGAGTAATTCGCCATCAATATTAGAAAGGGAAGAAGAGTAACTGCACTCATGTTAATTTTCGCAAAATCAAGTGAAGGAAAATGAAGAAAAACCATCCTATCTTGTTTCTCTATTTTTGATTTGAATAGAAAGGAAAAGGGAACGTTTTGGTTGCTCGAGAAAATGTAAAATTATGGGATTTTTACCAATATTTCTCCATTGATGAATCTCAATCAAAGTATAATTTTTATTAATTTTTTCATCTTTCAATTCTATCCTCCTCTTCAGATATGAAAGTTTAAGAAAATATATCAAACCCAGTTAATACACTACTGTAATTCTAAATAAACTTCAACTTAGGCATCTACTACATGAATTAAAACTAATGTTTTTAACTTTTTAAAGGCTAGAGAATTTTTTTGGGTTGTAATTGACGAGATAAAGGATCATCAACTTCCATTCTTCCATACTTATTGGCCCGTCATGAAAGCAATTTCAGCATAAAATTTCTTCTAATACTTCAAATCTTTATCTGATAAGGCCGGAGGAACCCGCTCGTTCTGATTTGAGTTTTAACTTGTTGAAATTTTCAAGGGAGAGGAGAGGCTTGGAGTCTAACGATTTAGAGAGAAAGAAAGATGGGGGCTAATGTTTGTCCATGATTAAAATGGTTGGTTTTACCAAATAAATCGGAACCATCTATTAATTTAAGGGACATGTGTAGTAATACTGACCCCCAACTAAAGGAACTGGACAGATTGACTACCGGAGGGGAGCCAAATCCGACTAGACCTGCTACTAACTACACTTCAAGGAGTTAATCATAAACATGAACTAATCTAAATTATTTACATTTTGTTATCTACACCAACAAAAGAGTTGCTTTAGCGTGTAACTTCTGAAAATCTAAAACAATAAAGTTGAGCACATAGAAGAAATTATCACCTCGCCTTTGGTGCAATAACAAAGGGGTTTAAGGGACATAATAAGCGCTTTTGCAACTAAAATGGCTTAATTCAGTTTGTGTCCCTTCCCCCAAATCCTTTTTGGATGGTGATGGTGAGAAAGGAAGCAAACCTAAAATATCAAACAAAAATTTAGCACGTAATGGTGAAATATTATTTGAAATGATACTGCAAGCTATGACCTTCACGCACATGGTTTAGGCTAAATCAAGCCCTAGAAAAGACCTCTTTTATTTTCTAATTAGGAGAAAAGACCTATACCAATTGATACAAGATAAAAAAAATTGATGTTATTCCTTGCTAACATTCTAGTAGGATTGATAAGCTGAACAATCATTGGACTTTTGAAAATGTAATTCTAGTCCCTAAGTTATTTTTTCGTGCTTCAACTAAAATTCATCAAAGAAAATTCTAGCTCCTTTAGACAAAGCCTAAAAAATGTCTACCTATCATTGGCATTTTCAAGCAAATCTTGAAATGCCCTTGTGACGGGGCCTAAAAGGGATTGGTGTAGACATTTAACGTTTAGCCGTGAAGCACACTTCAAGTAAAATCTAGCACCCATTTCCTTTCATGGCTCAAGAAGCGAAACATTTTTCAAACCTCCAAGACGTTTCTGAACTCAAAAATTATGTGAACTACTAGTCTGTTACCAATAAAGCCTCTAGCAGTGGAAACAGATTGTTATAGACTTTCTTGGAAAACATTCGCTTTCTTTCTCCCATGATACCCTTTAGTCATCTCTTCACCAAGAAAAGATCAATTCATCAAGGTTAACTTGGTCGAAATGCCAAAACACTCATTTGTCCTATCCTTCTCCCACGTTTGTTGGATTATAACCTAAATATTTTGTATGTATGTATGTACAAAACATTTGCATCTAAGAATCTAGAAAGAGAAAAAACAAATACCAAGAAGTAGAACTCCCTTATTCTTATAAATCATACTAGTGCATATCTTTCTAGTTGGATCATATTGAATCATTATAACCAATAAGGCGAAGAAAAATTAGCATTGCTTTGAAGACAACTGGTGAAATTTTAACATCAAAGTGTATATAATAGTGTTATAACATCAAATGAAAGTGGTGTTACCCAGTGAGAATGGGGTATTTTGTGAATCCCCATTAATTCTTCAAACAATGCAAGTCTGAGTGACATACTTCAAAATAAAGTATCTTCACTGTAACATCATCATCACCATTTTCTCTGCCATCAATTCTAATAGGAATATATATCAATTCACAATTTTCATTTCTTCTAGTCATAAATCAAAGAGTTAAAACAATAATTGGTTTTTGTATAAAATGTTTCAAAAAAAATGTAATAGCTCCAAAGAGAATACAACATGCATGTTTGTACTCATTAAATTCAAAGAATTTATTCTAAAGGGTTGCGATGCAGCCAACCTATAATGAAGAAGGTACCTGCGGGAGGAATGGAAGGGAGAGAGAATTCCGGAGGGGTCCCTGGCAGCCCACCCAAAAGCTTTTAGTGCCTGCTCATTCTCTCCTCTTTTAACCATTTCTCTAAATCTCTCTGTCTAAGTAGTAACACGAGAGAATTGATTGTAGGGCAATAAATAAGTGTTGAAATTTAAATTGATGACAAGTTTAACTAATCCAAGTTAATTTTTTTTCTAATTAATGATTAAGATTATTGGGGCATAAAGTGTAATTTTGTAGTAGGACGAGAGAATTGAGTTTCTCTCGTGGAGGGTGATAAATAAGTATTGAAATTTAAGTTGATGACAACTTTGACTAATCCAAGTTAAATCTTTTTCTAATTAATGATTAAGATTATTGGGGTGTAAAATGTAACTTTAAAAATTGTTAAATTCTTAAAAAATATCTAAACAACCCGAGTTTCGATTCTCTCACTTTATCCTTTCTCTCTTTTAGAAAAGAACCCGGCGTTTTCTCTTTCTCAAAACTTCTCTATAAGCTTCAACTCCTTCGCCTTTTGGCTTCAACTTTATCTCCATTAATGCCCTCTTCATCGTAATCGTCATTTTTGCTGTCAAACTCAGTTTTTTTCAATTTTGAAAGGTAAAACTTTTTCCTTTTCTCTCATAGTTAGGGTTCATCTGCTTTTAAGTTAGTGTATTATTAAAGCAAGGCACGATCAGCAGATGGTTGCCTGTGACATATCCACCATATTATTTGAAGTTCGATAATGGTTCATACTCATTGGTTAAGTAATGTTGCTTTAATAGTAGTTAAAGCTAATGTCTTAGTCTATATATGTTTGGATATCTCGAATGCGTTAAGCAATTTGTGGAAAACAAACTAAAATGAGCAATATATTACAACAACTTTGAGTTCTATGACGTTAGAAAATGGGATATTTCTAGATAGTCTTTTGTTTAATGGTTCCTTTTTTAAATATTATGTTTAGTTTGTAAAGGAAAGGTAGTCCTTGTTTTATGGAATATGTTTTGTATGAAAGTCAATAGTGGTTGGATATGTATGGTCCTCTAGTAACTTTTGAAAAGCTTATGTTGATATATGTGTGTATGTCTTTTGAAATCTGAAATGAATGTTAAAAAACCTTGCTGCTGAAGCTTACCTTTTTTTTCTATAATTTCAAATTCTAATAGTGGTATCAAGAGCCCTTCTTCTTGAGGGATCTGTGAAGGCAAAGAGAAAAGTTTTTTCTTTAGCTCTTCTAAGGTGAGTGAGTTGAGTAACAGTAACATGGCATCCACCAGCTTCTTGGGTGTAGGTCCTCCTATGTTTATAGGAGAAAGCTATCACATATGGGTGATAAAGATGAAGGCTTATCTCAAATCTCTTAGTCTATGGGAAACAATTGAAAGTGAAGATGATCCTCCTCCACTTGGACCAAATCCAACAGTTGCATAAATGAAGATTTATGAAGATGCGAAGTCAAGGAAACAAAAGGCTCTCACATGTCTTCATTCAACACTTTCAGATGTGATTTTCACAAGAATAATGGCTTGTGAAACACCTAAAGAAGCACGGGAGAAGCTAAAAGAGGAGTTCGATGGAAGTGACAGAGTGAAGGCCGTCAAACTCTTAACTCTCAAAAGAGAATTTGAGATGTTAAGGATGAAAGAAAGAGATACTGTGAAAGAGTATTCTGCCAAACTTGTCGAGATTGTTAAAAAAACAAGGCTGTTTGGTGAAACCTTTCCAGATTCAAAGGTGGTGGAGAATATGATGATAAGCTTACCAGTAAGGTTCGAGTCCAAGATTTCAGCAATAGAGGAATCTTGTGATTTGAAGACTTTATCTATGGCAGAACTGATCAGCAAGTTGCAAGCCCAAGAACAAATATCAAGTATAAGAGATGAAGAAGTAGCAGAAGTGGCATTTCAAGCACAACATAAAGACAAGCAGCCTATGAAGGACAAAAGAAGGATGGAAGGAGATAAAGTAGCAAAGGGAAAACCATGGAAGGAATCTTCAAAGAAAGGGAAGTTTCCACCTTGCAGCCATTGTAAAAGAACCAATCATCAAGAAAAGACAGTTGGTTCAAAGGAAAGCCATCAATTCAGTGTAGATTCTATATAAAGATGGGCCATATTGAGAAAAATTGTAGGGTTAGGCAGAATCAACCACAACAAAACCATGTGCAACATGCAAATTTTGTTGAAAAGTCTGAAAATGAAGAAGAAAGCTTATTTATGAATTCTCATGTAGCAAACACAGTCAACAAATCCTTATGGTTCATAGATAGTGGATATACGAGTCATATGCCACACAATGAGCTCTTGTTTCATACACTTGACAAGTCATTCAAAGCTAAAGTTAGGATGAGAAATTGTGAAATAGTCGATGCACATAGAAAGGGTTCAGTTGCCTTTTAGACTATACAAGGTACAAAGTTTATACATGATATGTTGTATGTTCCTTGTTTAGCATGTAACTTGTTAAGTGTGGCTCAAATGATGTCTAAAGGCTATTGATGAGTCGGTAGTTTTGACTCATTTATAGCTTCGTTTGTGCCAAATTAGTGTCCTTAATGCCCATTTTGCACCTATAACTAATGTTAAATCGTTTGTGTGCAGCATGAAGGACTTGGAATGAGGCAAGGATAATATAATGCAAAAAGAAGCCGAAAAGTTGCAAAAAATTGAAGGAACAAGAAGGCTAAGGCTCGCCAAAGGCAACTCGGCGACACGCCGAGTGAACCAGGCCTCGCCTAAAGTGCCAGCAAACAAAGAGAAAATTTAGGTCAAGTTGGCGAGCTGAGGGACCAGACGGTGAATCGCCGATCAAAATGGTGGGCTCGATGCACATCACCTAAAGTTCCAGAATGAAATCAGCACCGAAGTCAAGAATTAAAGGGCGAGATCAAGCAACTCGGCTCATCACTGAGTGGAAGGGCAAGCCCGACTTACGCCGCTGAATGACCCTGAAATTCAAATCGTGTGGAGTTTTTTGGGAAAGTATAAATAGAAAATTTTGAATTGAATTGAGGGGCTGAGTGAGAGAGGAACCAGAACTCGAACATAGAAAGTACATTGCACTTTGAGGGATTTTGTGAACTATTCTCGTGATTTCTTGGGAATTGAACATTGGGTATAATTTTAGTTGATTGTATTCTATTTGAAGACTTGGGAAATCAATGGCTAATGTTTTTGGTAGCTATCTCTTCATCATTACTATGATTGGCTAAAACCCCAATGCCTTAGGGGTGTGATTATGTGTTCAAATGCCTAATTAGATTATGGGTCTTATGGATTGCTGAATTAAATGTTGAAATATAATGGGTTCAGTTGATTATTCAGGTTTTCATCTTATGAATTGAAGTTGCAAATTCAGTTCTAGTTTATATCTCTTTGTATGCTTGTTGAAGATGCATTTGAGTGGAATTATTAGCTGATAATTGTATGAGTTCTTTCTTGTACTACTTAGCTTGTTAAAGTGGGTTTAATTAAGGTAAAAGACTGAGTTCAAATTGTATGGCCTGTTGGGGTTTGATACAACCCAATTGAAAGCATGATAGTTGGTTGCAAAATAGCTATCATAGTCATAATCTTGCCTTCCCATTATGTTTTAGCATTCTTATGCAATTCGTAATGACCCATTTAGTGAAATTGGTATTTGAACACTCACACATCCCTAAGGTCCCAAAATTCTCATTGGTTAAATCCTTCTTTAATTCATCAATCAATCAGTTAAAACTCCTTTCAGTTGATAATTGAAACTTTGTTGATTTACATTATGCATCGATTCATTCGCTTACATCTACAAAAAGCTAGATCACTTTAGTACGTCGTATTTGAATTCTATGCATAACTCCATTCCTCGTGGGATCGACCCCAACTCCTCGTTGGATTTATATTGCTAACGATCGCCTACATCTTGAATTGTGATAGGTGTAGTTGAGCATTATAAAAAATGGCGCCGCTATATGGGAATGGCGTTTAGAATTCTTGTATCGACGTATTTGAGTGAATTAGTTTGATTGTAGTCGAATTTACTTATTAGTCTTTTCGTTGTTTATTTTCAATAGGAGACAACATGAGTGGTGCTGATAGTGTTGTTGGTCAGAATGATGATATGTGTCATGTGAATGATGACGTTGGTAATCTGAATGACTTTAATATAGCTCAAGTTGGAAGTGCTGGGGCTATACGCTTGCCCCTTACTATGGGTAATGCCATCTTTTATGTGACCGAAACCATGCTTCAGCTGTTGCAAATCAAAGGCTCCTTTGGAGGACTTGTTCATGAGGATCCCCATGAGCATCTTCAGAACTTTTTGGATGTGTGCAACCCTTTCACATTCAAGAACATCTCTCAAGAGTCGATTCGACTTTGGTTGTTTCCTTTCTCTCTAATTGGGTAAGTAACAAAGTGGTTGGCTGAACTACTAAGAGATTCAATTACTTCTTGGGCGAAACTGACGGAAGCATTCCTTGAATGATTCTTTTCCCCTTCAAAGATGGTGAAGTTGAGAGATGGTATTCAGAACTTCAAGAGACTTGATGGTGACCAATCCATGAGACATGGCTCAAATTCCAAAAGCTTCTTCTACAATGCCCTACTTATGGTTTACATGAAAATGTGTTGTTGCAATACTTCTACCGTAGCCTTGATTCGGTAAATAAGTCTATCGCTAATCGTTTAATTCAAGGTGAATCATGAGACAACCCTTTCCTATTGCGTCAGCATTGCTTGATGATATGACCAAAATCAACCGGGCTTGACACATAAGAGAGGATCAAGTATCCCCTCTTATGGTAGGAATGACCAAGAAGCAAATTGAAAAAGATCATGAACGTGATGCGAACATGGCAAAGATAATGACTTAGATGGATTTACTGACAAAACATGTTATGGGTGCGGGTTCCAAAGCCATTAATGTAGTAGCTACAAGCCCGGATGATGCTACATTTGAAACCATGTATAACGAGGAAATTCAATTTGTGTCAAATCAGATGGCGGGTTCTCGTCCGGGCTATCAAAGGCCGAGCAAGGCTGATTCGATGGGTGCTGTTATTGCAAGAGTTCAATTTTGAGGTAAAAAGATCGGAAAGGATGTGAAAATGAGGTGGCTGATCATCTATCGAGACTCGAAACAAATGTTGTTGTGTCAGGTGACAAGGATATTGAAGATGTTTTTCCTAATGAGATGGTCATGACTATCTGTGAGGGTTCCATTCATTGGTATGCCGATTTTACCAATTATGTCGTGTGTGGGATTGGCTGACGTTCTCTCAACGCAAGAGGTTTCTTTTTGATGCGAAAAGGTACTTTTGGGATGAACCTTATCTATTTCAGGAATGTGCTGTTCACATAATTAGGAGGTGTGTCCTGGAGGTCGAAGTTGATGCTATTCTTGGTGCATGCCATGCATCTCCAGTTGGTGGACACTATAGTGGGGTACATACAGCCGCCAAGGTGTTGCAAAGTGGCTATTATTGGCCAACACTGTATCAAGATGCAAATTCCCTTGTCCGCAGGTGTAATCAATGTAATAAACAAGGAGGAGTGTCACGAAGACACGAGCTTCCCTTTTCTCCAATCCTTGAAGTTGAGTTGTTTGATGTGTGGGGAGTTGATTTTATGGGCCCTTTCGTGAGTTTTTATGGGAACAAATACAGTTTGGTGGCCGTTGATTATGTATCGAAGTGGATAGAAGCTGTGGCTTTACCCAACAATGAAGGAAGAAGTGTCATTACATTTCTTAAGCGGTATATTTTACAAGGTTTAGCACACCTCGGGCAATTATTAGTTATGGGGGTTCACACTTTTGCAATCGATTGTTCGCATCACTATTGAGCAAGTATGGAGTAAAACACAAGGTTGCCACCCCTTACCATCTGCAAACGAGCGGCCAGGTCGAAGGTTAAATGATGCTTTATGGGCCTATCGCACTGCCTTTAGAACACCAATTGGTATGTCACCATATCAGTTGGTGTTCGGCAAATCCTATCATCTCCCGGTGGAACTTGAGCATAAAGCCTTGTGGGCTTTGAAAACCATAAATTTGAATTGGGATGTCGTATCCAAGAGTCGGGTTGACCAACTTCATGCCTTGGAAGAATTTCGGCTTCAAGCTTTTGAAAGTGCTTCTCTGTATAAGGAGAAAACAAAAAGGTGGCATGATGCCAAGATACTTCATCAAGAATTTAGGGTGAACAATTGTGTGTTGCTCTACAACTCTCGTTTGCGGCTATTTCCGGGTAAGCTAAAGTCTAAGTGGTCAGGCCCTTTTAAGGTTAATCATGTGTTTGACAATGGAGCTATTGAAGTTCAAGGAGAAAATGGGTCATTCTTTAAAGTTAATGGGTAAAGGCTGAAACTCTACTTTTGAGAGGCTCCCGTTGTGCGATTGATTAATGTGGTGTACTTGGACGATGCTTGAATGCAAGCTTTATCTTAGTGCTTTTGAATAACGTGTGTTGAGTGTGTAGGTTGGATCATGAAATTTCAAGACATAGTAAGCCATAATGGGCTCGCTGAACCACTCGGCGCATCGCCCAATTGCCCCTAGGATCGCCTAAATTCATCAGAATTTGAAGGCGGAAATTGCAAGCTACACTCAAAAATTAGGCGAGCATTTGCACCATTTGGCGCGTCACCGAGTGGATCGGCGAGCTCGATCTAGCTCACCTTCTGGACATGAATGATGGCTTGGTTTTCAGTAATTTTCGGTGAGAGATGGTGCGCTGAGTGGAATGGCGACGTTAATATCATCACCCTTTGGGGCGCGAACTAAAGGATCGTTAATCTTTTCAAATTCAAATTTTCATCGCACTTGAAATTTTCCTCATCTCCTCACACACCCGCACACTCTTGAATTTTTATTGCATTTTGTTGCCATTGGCTACTAGTGGAGTGGTTTGGACGTGTCCCCGCCCCTTTTCTCATCGTTTGCACATTGCATTTTCGACCTTGAGGTTGGTTTTTGAGATTTTCGATTTGTGTTTGCCTTTAATTGTAGATTCCAATTGCGAATAGATGGGTACTTGATTTTGTGTGTGATTGCATACCTTGATTGTTTCTTATTGCTTTGATGGTCTAATTTAAGTTTATGAATGCTAAATTTTCGTGATTGCGGGCTTTGTGAATTGGGTTTTTGAATTGTATGTTTGTGAGTTGTTGAGTAATCGTTGGGTGCAGTCTGAGTAGCCCCAAATTCAATCAAATGGCTTGAATTTACCCAATGATGGATTGGGTGACGTCTTTCTTAAGAGTAAATCATCATTTTGTTGTTTTCAATTTGATTTTGGGGAAGTCTGAGTACCCCGAGGTGAAATTGGGCATGGGTATGGTTTGGTTGTTGTTAAATGAACTTGAATTGTTGCGCGTTGGGCTGTTAGTTTAAAATCTTAAAACTTTTGGGAAGGTTGATGTTTCGAGTTGGTTCGGCGAGCTAAGTGAGGCTCCCTGTTCTACTCGGCCACTCGCCCATTGCATTCTCCATCACCCTTTAACAATTACTTTGTGGCCTGTGTGTTCTGTAACATTCGGCGATCCCTCCTTTGCTCACCGAGTGAACTCGACGACTCACCGACTGAACTCAGCGACTAGCGGAGTGTCGATTTCATCACCCTTTTTTCTTGCATTTTGCCTAAACTGCCTCTGTTACTTTCGGCGATGCCTCTTTTTGCTCGCCCAATATCTTAGGTGACTCGCCGATTGGTTCGGTGAGTCATTCTGCAATTTGTTTTGTTGATTCTTTCCTATCCTATTTTAATTGATCTTTGTGTTTGCTTGTTTTGTTTGACAGATATGTCTCGCCGAAAAGTTGTTTCCCACAAACGTCCCAAGAAGAAGGCTAAAGGCATCGAAATTGCCTCGGGGGTTGAGAGACCACGGCAACCAAAACAACCCACAACCCAATCGAAGGGAAAGGGAAAACAATAGATCATTGAGGAGTCCTCTTCGGAGAGTGAGGAACTTTCTATACAATTCACCTCAACAGAGTCCGAAGGTTCTGAGGGTGAGGAGTCCGGGACTCCTATTAGTGAACTCTTAAAACGGACCCGTGCCGAGTTTCGGTCCAAGAATCTACATGACCCACTGGCTAGGGTCAACACTTCATCTTCAAGACCTGAGACTCAAGCAACTCCTACACCTGCTCTTGTTGCTCCAGCTCCAATTCTGGCCCTGACTCAGCTTTTGAGGTCGATGAACAGATTAAAAGCCGAGGGTGCGCGAACAAATCTCGAGAAGAAGAGATTGTCTACCGATGGGGTGGTAGACAGATACCCTTTGGTATGGGAGACGATTCGGGTGCACAAGTTCCAGGTTTTTACACAGCCACGGAACCCGTATGTAACTACATGGGTTCGGAAGTTCTATGCCACCTACTCCGGTTTAGTCCCAAGGGTCAAGAAGTTGGCGCAATCTATGAAGCCTGTGGACTTTGTCATGGTGCGGGGTAGAAAGGTTAAGTGCATCCAGACAGAGATCAATTACGTTCTGGGTTGCACGTATAGGTATAGACACTCTTTGGTCGATAAGTTAAAGGGGAGTTTGGAGACGTTGAAGGGGTGGTTGGCTCCGTTAATAAGTGATGCCTCCCCCCGATAGTTAGATACTGGGGTCATAATCGAGAAGAAGAACCTAAATATTGTGGCCCGGTATTGGTTTGGGTTTTTGAGTAGTACACTCATGCCTTCACAGAATGAGTCGATTCTTCGGCATCAAAAGGCAGCTCTTTTAGGGTGTATTATTGATATGCAGCTGCTGAATCTAGGTATGATCATTGAGTGTGAGATATTGATGAGAGCCAAGCAGTAGCATACCTCCCTCCCGTTCCCGATATTGATCAGTAAGCTGTGTAGACGGGCTGGTGTTCCATTCGATAGGACAACGGATGTTGAGGTCACTTCGACCTCGTCTTGCGACACCTAGAGGTTTGAAGCTGAGTACTTAAATGATAAGGTAAAGGGGGGAGACCCCCGGTTGATACGTCTCCGGCTGTGGATGTTGATGCCATGGAGTCGGGCTGTCCCACTCCTGTAGTAAAGCCGTCAGGTACGTCTGTTCCAGATGCTCCTGCCACTTCCCTGAACCGGACCCCTCTTATGCTACTGCCCCAGTTTCAGCCCCTGGCACCCGACCTTTGACTCAGGCCATGGTTATCAAGATGGGACATCTTGCACATTCCGCAGATTTTAGAGCTTCTCGGTTTGAGGCAGCTGTACCGGGCATGATCGAGAGAGCTTTAACTGCCACCCTTGACCCTATCCGCACGGAGTTGGCTGATCAGCGCTGACTTATTACAGCTCATGGGGAGGTTTTGGCAGCCCTCACCGCTAGAGTCGAGACATGTGAGCAGCGTGAGGGTAGCTCCACAGAGCTGATGGTCATTCGCATTGATATCACTTATATGAGGAGAGATGTGGACGAGCTGAAGTCCATAGACATTATCATGCTTTGGGGTAGTGTGGATGTGCCCAAGGGTACGAGTTCTGATGTTCCTCCGCCTGCCATCACTGGTGTTGCTCTGATCGCTGATGATGACGGTGCGTCTGATGCACCTGAGACGGATGAGGAGGACTTTGTTATGTAGGATAGAGAAGTGTATGCTGATCTCGAGGACCTGGAGGGGGATTTGGTCCAAATTGCCACTGCTGAGTCTCTCCGGGAGACATCGATGATTAGGTCGAGTGGGACCCGCCAGACCGAGGAGAGTGCACCGGGTACTAATGCCCAGGCTGAGGATACACCCCCAGCATAGCGGGACAGGGGGATTTTCTATTGCACTTCCTTTACCTTTCGTTTATATGTTTATTTTGTTATTTTGCATTGAGGACACTGCTTTGTCTTTTTGGTGGGGTGGTGTTTTTCCATTGCCACTGATTGTTATTTTGGATGTTACTTTAGTTGTTTTTCCTTTGATTGTTATTTTGGATATTTCTTTAATTGAATGAAATGGTTTTGAGTTCTAGTAATATCTCTCTTTGCTTATTATTGTTGATTTCGTGCTAAATGAATGAATGTAGTTCTCTTGTACTTTTGAGTGTCGACTGTGTTCAATATCGATGACTTGAATAGTGCTCTTGATGGAACAATATGTTGGTGTGCATCCAACGAGGTAAATTGGTGTTGCATAGTCTTGTGTAAACCCTTAGCCTCTCGTTGTGACTAGTGAATTGTCGATGGTGAGTCTTGCAATTGTCACGACCCAAGCCTAGGGCCTAGATGTGACCGGCGAATGGGGAACCCGAAGGAACCCCAAACAAGCCTCATAGCGTATCATTACACATCCTTGGTCGCGGAAGCAATTAAATGACCATAAGCGATAAGCATAATCAAGGGGGAAATCGGGACTAAGGGAGCAAGAAAGAAAAAAAAAAAAATGATACATAAATACCATAGATGAGTCAAGCTCAAGCATAATACACAACTTGTCCAACACCACCTCTAAACATGAGTACTTAGCGGGGGCCAAGACAAACTACCGGGCTCACCCTCATAGTCAAAACATAACTAGAAAGGAAAAGTTTTATACATAGCAAAAGATCATGAGCAACGTCCCCGAAATGGAGGACTCACCAATAACCACTATAGAAAATCGTACTAGCCACGCGGAGGAGGATGGTCAAGCGGTGCTCCGGTCCCTACATGGTGACATCATGTAGGCATAGAGTATGCGTTAGTACATTTGAATGTACTAAGTATATGGGATGCAATGCAAGGCTACATTAGATGGAAATCATAGGAAAAATGCGTAATCATACCCAATAGATAGCATATTAATAAAATAGTATGTATAATGATGCTTACATAAAAATCATATTTAATGGGACGTAGTACATGTGTGGCGAGTGACCATCAATATAGTATTTCCAAGGCTTACCACCCCCTTGGAGAGGCGAAAGAGGTACAAACCCCTCAATATGGTTACACGGGCCTACCACCCCCCGTGCTAGGGACCAAGGTACAAACCCCTCGAAATGGTTACACGGGCCTACCACCCCCCGTGCTAGGGACCAAGGTACAAACCCCTCGATATGGTTACACGGGCCTACCACCCCCCGTGCTAGGGACCAAGGTACAAACCCCTCGATATGGTTACACGGGCCTACCACCCCCCGTGCTAGGGACAAAGGTACAAACCCCTCGATATGGTTATACGGGCCTACTACCCCCCGTACTAGGCAACCAAGGTACAAACCCCTCGATATGGTTATACGGGCCTACTACCCCCCGTACTAGGCATGGTCGACTCACAACACTTATTTAGAGAAAATCATATACATGTGTCCATTTCATCATCATTTCAGTAATTACATAACCATCCGTCTCATTGGACGTACCTTGGACCTTCCCTTTCCTAAGAATTCTATAGGGGCATGTTTATCAAACACAAGGTGGGCAATTCGTTCATGGTAATGAAATCACGTATTTCAGAATAACTAAGTCCAACAATTCCAAAAATCGCATATGAATCAGCCGACCGAACAAACATACATAATATATTCAACCTTTCATAATTTGATCATGGAAGCATTGTAAACCATAACCATCACATAAAATCCATTTCATGATAATATGCAAAAAAGGACCATATAGGGTGTGTAGTAGTAATTACCGATAATTCAGAGTTCATAAATAATCATAAGGACCCATAAAACTTGAAGTAGAAATAGAGGATGAATGGTTGGACTTGTGGAAAGGAAGGTTTCCACAATCAAACCCACATACCTCAACTTTGGAGAATCCTTGATGAAGATTGGAATGGAGAATCGAAGCTTGAGATTGAGTCTTGAATCCGGAATTAGAGCTTGAGATGTTTGAATTTGGTTGAAGATCTTGGGAATTTATTGAGAGGGCTTAGAGAGTGTTTTTGGAGTTAAGAAAAATGACTAAGTATGGGACGTATCCCCTTTTTATAAAAAATGACTCCAACCCGCCTCAAAAAAACTGCTCACTGGAAATTGCAAATCTGCACAGACAGGTTTTACGAAAATGGTCATAACTCCCTCATCCTAACTTGGAATGAGGTGAAACCAAGTGCGTTGGAAAGCTAACTCAAAGATCTTTAATTTGATAGGTTGCAGACCTTCCAGTTCCTTGTGTGCTAAGAGATATGCCCCTTTAAAGTTGACCCTCCAAATCGCAATTTTTGCGATTTTTGAATTTTGATACGGTTGCTCTAAAATTCGGGTTAGACCCATTTCCCACTCAATTTGACCCCACAAATAAGAATATGAAGTCGAATTTCCGAAATCGTGCACGGATTTTGAGATATATGGAAATTACAATTATAGGTGTTTCCGAAGCACATTTTCGGGCATTTTTGGGGTCGTTTCAATATCTCCCCCTTGGGAACATTCGTCCCCGAATGTTAAAGAAACGTACATGAGAGACACAAACATGGCAAATTTCAGCCCACATAAGGATGCAACAATGCACTTACACCTTATTTCAAAACCTCAACATAGTTGTAAAACCACAATGAACTTGTTAACTTAAACATGAATGTATGCAATGACATGGGGGCTGAACTTAAGACCTGAGATTTATAAAGGGCTTAGATCAATACCTTAGGCTCGAGTGGAGCTGAAAAGATAAGGATATCGCCTTTGCATGTCCTGCTTCGGCCCCCAAGTAGCACTTTCAACTTGTGATTTCTGCCAAAGGACTTTATGGAGGCCAACATCTTTTTTTCTCAACCTCTTCACTTGTCTATCTAAAATCTGAACCGGAACCTCTTCATAGGTCAAATTATCTTCAACAACACCCACAACATCAAGAGACACAATGGCATTCGGATCACCCACACACTTCCTCAACATAGACACATGAAATACCGGATGAACCAAACCCATCTCGCTAGGCAATTCCAACTCATAAGCTACCTTGCCAATTCTCCTCATCACCTTATAAGGACCCACATATCTTGGGCTCAACTTGCCCTTCTTACCAAAACGAACCACACCCTTCATGGGTGTCACTTTCAAATAAACCCAATCACCAACTTGGAATTCAAGAGCCCTTCTCCTCACATCGGCATAGGACTTTTGGCGACTTTGGGCCACCTTCAACCTTTCTCTAATCATCCTAACCTTCTCAAGAGCCCCCATAACTAGGTCTGGTCCTAACAAGGCCACCTACACCAACCTCAAACCACCCAAACCGGTTGATCTACAACGGCCTCCCATGAGAGCCCAAAGGAGCGCATACCGATGCTAGATGATAGCTTATTTTATAGGCAAACTCAATCAATGGAAGATGATCATCCCAACTACCCTTAAGCTCCAATACACAAGCCCTAAGCATATCCTCAAGTGTTTGGATAGTCCTTTCGGCTTGTCCATCCGTTTGCAGGTGAAAGGCCGTAGAAAGCTTAACTCTCGTACCTAGACCCCTTTGAAAAGACTTCCAAAAGTGTGAAGTAAATTGAGTACCACGGGCCGATATGATGGATAGAGGAATCCCATGCAACCTTACCAAGTCATGAATATATAACCTTGCATAATCTTCCGCCCCATATGTTGTCTTTACCGGTAGAAAATGAGCAGATTTTGTCATTCTATCAACCACCACCCAAATAGAATCAAAACCTTTTCTAGTCTTGGGTAAACCAACTACAAAATCCATATTAATTTCTTCCCACTTCCAAGTAGGAATCTCTATGTCTTGGGTTAGACCACCCGGCCTTTGATGTTCGGCCTTGACTTCTTGACAACTATGACAACCGGAGACGAATTTGGCAATGTCCTTCTTCATGCCTCCCACCAATACACATCCCTCAAATCTCTATACATTTTGGTTGGACCGGGGTGGGATGGATTAGGAAGAATTATGAGGCCTCCTCAAGAATTTTCTCCCTCAAACCATCAACACAAGGCACACACAACCTACCTTGGTACCTAAGGGCACCATCTCCCCCTTCGGAGAAAACTTCCACCTTGCCCTCTTTCACCAAGGCCTTCAATTCAAACAAGGAAGAGTCAAGATCTTGTTTTGCTATCACCTCATCCACCAGGGAATACCTAGCACCATCAACAACGACCACACCACCATTACCAACCTCTTCCAACCTAACCCCCAACCTAGCCAACCGATGTACCTCCCTAGCCATTTCCCTATCACCAATATCAACATGAGCTAGGCTACCCCATAGACACCCTACTCAAAGCATCCGCCACCACATTAGCTTTACCGGGATGATAATGCACACTCATATCATAATCTTTAAGAAATTCTAGCCACCTTCTTTGTCTCAAGTTGAGATCTTTTTTTGGGTGAAGACATATTGGAGACTCTTATGATCGGTGAACACATTAACATGTACCCCATACAAATAATGACGCCAAATCTTTAAAGCAAACACCACCGCGGCTAATTCAAGATCATGCGTAGGATAGTTCCTTTCATGCACTTTGAGTTGTCTAGAAGCATAGGCTATCACCTTACCATTTTGCATTAGGACACAACCCAAGCCAACTCTAGAAGCATCACAATACACAACAATTCCCTCAAGCCCATCCGGTAGTGACAATATAGGAGCGGACACAAGTTTATCTTTCAAGGTTTGAAAACTCCTTTCGCACTCGTCGGTCCACTCAAACTTAGCCTTCTTTTGTGTCAACTTATTCATGGGAGAAGCAATAGAAGAAAACCCATTCACAAATCTCCGGTAGTGACCCGCTAAGCCCAAGAAGCTCCTAATATTCGACGGGGTCAATGGCCTAGGCCAATTTCTAATCACATCGGTCTTCTTAGGGTCTACCTTAATACCATCCCCCGACACCACATGACCTAGGAAGGCAACCTCCCTCAACCAAAATTCACACTTTTCATACTTGGCATACAACTTCTCCTCTTCTTATCTGTTTTTGCAACCACAACCCTCAATTGACCATATGTTCTGTCCTCACTATGGCGAACTAGATAAAATGATCATCAATGAAAAACCACAACAAAGGAATCAAGGTGTAGGGTTTAAAGGACCCTAGTTCATTTAGTTCCATGAAGGTAGGCCGGTGCATTGGGTCAACCCAAAGGACATGACCACAAATTCATAATGCTGTCCATACTAGTCCGGAGGCTGTCTTTGGGAATGTCACCCTCCCTCCACGTTCACTGTTTGATGATACCCGGACCGAAGATCAATCTTAGAGAAGTGGCTAGCCCCTTGCAATTGGTTGAACAAGTCATCAATCCTAGGAAGAGGATATTTATTCTTGACGGTGACCCTATTGAGTTGCCGATAATCAATACACATCCTAAAGGACCCATCTTTCTTCTTCACAAACAACACCGGTGCACCCCATGGTGATGGGCTAGGCCTAATAAAACCCTTCTCCAACAAGTCCCTCAATTGTTCTTTCAACTCCTTTAACTCCGCCGGGGCCATACGGTAAGGGGGAATAGAAATGGGTTGAGTATCGGGGAGGAGGTCTATGCCAAAATTTATTTCCCTTTTGGGAGGAACATCGGGAAGGTCATTAGGAAAGACATCAAGGAATTCATTTACGACCGGAACCGACTCTATAAGAAGGGTTTTGGACTCCACATCCCTAACCCTCACGAGGTGATAGAGACACCCCTTAGATATCAACTTGCGGGCTTTAATGCAAGAGATGAATCTACCCTTGACTACCACATTTTGGCTTTCCCACTCAAGAATGGGTTCACTTGGGAATTGGAACTTGACCCTACGGGTTCTACAATCAATAGAAGCATAGTATGCATGCAATCAATCCATCCCAAGAACAACATCAAAATCGACCATGTTCAATTCAACAAGATCACAAGGCAATATTTTATGCAAGATGCAAATAGGACAATTTCTATAGACCTTCCTAGCAACAATATATGCACCAATAGGAGTAGACACCTTATTGACTCACGCAACAAGTCGGGCTCGTCTTCCTCTTGTATTAGACATGATCTAGCATAGCAAAGAACAACCGTTAGGGAAGAATCTTAATTCAACTCTACAGCACGACTTAGAACATAGAGAAGGGAAACATTTCCTAAAACGTCTCATAGCCTCCTACTCATAGTTGTGGTGCACACCACAACCATGAATCGGACTCTAATCAACGCGGTGTGTTGGACTCCGAGGATCATTCAACCTAGGGCTCTGATACCAAGTTTGTCACGACCCAAGCCTAGGGCCTAGAGGTGACCGGCGAATGGGGAACCCGAAGGAACCCCAAACAAGCCTCATAGCGTATCATTACACATCCTTGGTCGCGGAAGCAATTAAATGACCATAAGCGATAAGCATAATCAAGGGGGAAATCGGGACTAAGGGAGCAAGAGAAAAAAAAATGATACATAAATACCATAGATGAGTCAAGCTCAAGCATTGAAAACACAACCTTTCCAACACCACCTCAACATGAGTTACTTAGCGGGGGCCAAGACAAACTTACGGGGCTCACCCTCAGTCAAAACGATAACTAGAAAGGGAAAAGTTTTATACATAGCAAAAAGATCATGAGCAACGTCCCCGAATGGAGGACGTCACCAATAACCACTATAGAAAATCGTATTAGGCCACGGGAGGAGGTGGTCAAGCGGTTGCTCCGGTCCCTACATGGTGAATCTGTAGGCATAGAGTATGCGTTAGTACTTTGAATGTTACTTAAGTTATATGGGTTTGCAATGGAAGGCTAATGTAGATGGACTCATTAGGAAAAATTGCGGTAATTCATTACCCAATAGATGCAATATTAATAAAATAGTATTGTATAATGATGCTTACATAAAAATCATATTTAATGGACGTAGTACATGTGTGGGCGAGTGACCATCGAAGATAGTATTTCCAAGGCACTACCACCCCCTTGGAGAGGCGAAAGAGGTACAAACCCCTCAATATGGTTACACGGGCCTACCGCCCCCGCGTGCTAGGGACAGCGTTACAAACCCCTCGATATGGTTACACGGGCCTACCACCCCCCGTTGCTAGGGACCCAGGGGTGTACCAACCCCTCGATATGGTTATACCGGCCTTCTCCCCCCCGTACTAGGCAACCAAGGTACCAACCCCTCGATACGGTTATACGGGCCTACTACCCCCCGTACTAGGCAACCAAGGTACCAACCCCTCGATACGATTATACGGGCCTACTACCCCCCGTACTAGGATTGGTCGACTCACAACACTTATATAGAGAAAATCATATACATGTGTCCATTTCATCATCATTTCAAGTAATTACATAAACCATCCGTCTGCATAGGACGTACCCTTGGACCTTCCCTTTCCTAAGAATTCTACTAAATTGGGCATTTTATCAAACACATGGTGGGCAATTGTTCATGTAAATGAAATCAGTATTTCAAGAATACCAGTCCAAACCAATTTCCAAAATCACAATATAAATCAGCCCACCAACAACATACATATATATATCAACCTTCATAATTTGATCATGGAAGCATGTAAACCATAAACATCACATAAAAATTCCATTTCATGATAATATGCAAAAAGGACCATAATAGGGTGTGTAGTAGTAAATCCGTAATTCAAGAATTCATAATTGATCATGAGGACCCATAAACTTGAAGTAGAAATAGAGGATAAATGGTTGGACTTGTGGAAAGGAAGGTTTCCACAATCAAACCCACATACCTCAACTTTGGAGAATCCTTGATGAAGATTGGAATGTAGAATCGAAGCTTGAGATTGAGTCTTGAATCCGGAATTAGAGCTTGAGATGTTTGCATTTGGTTGAAGATCTTGGTGGAATTTTTGGAGAGGGCTTAGAGAGTGTTTTTGGAGTTTAGAAAATGACTAAGTATGGGACATATCCCCTTTTTATAAAAAAATGACTCCAACCCGCCTCAGAAAATTCGCTCACTGGAAATTGCAAATCTGCACTGACAGGTTTTACGAAAATGGTCATAACTCCCTCATCCTAACGCGGAATAAGGTGAAACCAAGTGCGTTGGAAAGCTAACTCAAAGAGCTTTAATTTGATAGGTTGCAGCCCTTCCAGTTCCTTGTGTGCTAAGAGATATGCCCCTTTAAAGTTGACCCTCCAAATCGCAATTTTTGCGATTTTCGAATTTTGATACGGTTGCTCTAAAATTCGGGTTAGACCCATTTCCCACTCAATTTGACCCCACAAATAAGAATATGAAGTCGAATTTCCGAAATCATGCACGGATTTTGAGATATATGGAAATTACAATTATAGGTGTTTCCGAAGCACATTTTCGGGCATTTTTGGGGTCGTTTCAGACCTATGATGAACTCATGAATTTATGGATTTATGAAGATATGCATGTTTTCATGAAGTTCTTATAAATGAATTGATGATGCTTTGAAAGGAAAGTGTTCATGTTATTGTGAAAGGTTTTCGCACATATTATTATGACCATGATAGTGAAAGGTATTTCTCACAAAAGAATTCACATTGGTGAAAGGTTTTCTCATCTATGATGAATTATTTTTAAGGAGCTATTCTATGTTTTGATCTCAAATGTGTGGGGTGGTATTGACCATTGCCTTTCCCTATGTTAAATCAGTATTAGACTTTTCTCTATTTAGTTGGGATTTAGACTTAGCACCGAGAGGGCTTCGAGGTTGAGGCTCAAATAGGGTAGTCTTTAGTAGTAACCTCTAGTCCCAAACTATATGCCCCCGTAGGATTGTCTTAAATGACCTAACTAGTGGATCTACTTTAGCAAAAGATGATATGTACGAATTCTACCTGTGCGAGTAGACTCTCCTTCTTTCGGTATGAGGGATCTACCGGATTCCATGATATAGCTCTCATGGTCTTATTTTCCGTTAAAGCTAATATACCACAAAATGATTATGTTTTATTCAAAGCTTTTCTTATGTCCTTTATGTTAATGTATTTGACTCTATTTTAGGATCCATATGTCATTCCTTTTTTAAAGTCTTTAAATGTTCAATGAATGATCATGCCTACATGTTTAAGCCATTCATGATATCATGTCCATTTTGTGCATACTGCCCCATACTTAGTATATTCCATGTACTAATGCATACTTGTGCCTAAATTGTTTCACTAATGTAGGGTCCGATGCTTCTACCTCCATATTTTTGTCTAGTTGGTTCCTCTGACTTCGAAGATTTGGTGAGTCCTCATGTTTCGAGGATCGAGATGCCTTTATTGCTTTATGTCATTTATGTTTTAGATTTTGTATGTGATGTATGGGTAACATCCCAATCACTTTCCTTATGATGTACTAGATGACTTTTGAGGCCTATGTTCAGATTTCCGCTTTGTCAAACTCTTTTGACATATGAAATGCTTTCATTTAAATTTTTTAAATCCTATATCTTGTATGATGTATGCTAAGGTTTTTGTGTAGGGCCTCTCGGGGTCCTATATGCCATGTTACACCTAGGGTATGCTTTGGGTCGTGATAAATTTGGTATTCAGAGAACAAGGTTTAGAAAGGTCCTATGATATATCATAAGCCACGTCGAGAAGTGTCTTGTTCATAAGTGTGAAGCGCGTAGCATTTATGAATAAGAGACTATAAGATATTTAGAAAACTCCACTTCTTTCATTACTCTATAGTCGTACGATAGAGTCTAACTCTATATATCTCTCTCCTAATCCTTATCCGATGTTTTTCATGATATGGCCCCTCGAAGAGCATACATTAGAAGGAATGCGAGAGAGAATGTCGGAGAAGAAGCTCTGCAAGAAGCTGCTCAAGTTCTGGTCTATCATTTGGCCGAGCGAGGGGCTAATACAGGGTTTCAAGTTGCTATTCAAGTGTTGGCTCAAGCCATGATGACTCAAGCCAATGGGGATGTTATGGTCCCTGTGAACCCAATTATGGGTACGGGTGAAACTACAGTGAGGGACTTCACGAAGATGAATCCCCCGGAGTTTCATGGTTCCAAAGTTGAGGAAGATTCTCAAGAGTTCATTGATGAGGTGTACAAGTTTTGATGATCATGGGAGTGACGCCGCTGAAAAAGGCGGAGTTAACCACTTATAAACTTAAGGGTGTCGCTCAAGTTTGGTTCAACCAATGGAAGGAAGAAAGAGTGGTTGATGTAGGTCCTCTTAATTGGGAGATATTTAAGGTTGTTGTCCTTGATAGTTTCTTTCCCCTTAAGATAAGAGGGGAAAACGTACTTAATTCATTAAACTTCGTCAAAGAAACATGAGTGTGAAGGATTATGATTCAAAATTCAAACAATTGTCTAGATATGCTCCTACTATGGTTGCCGATCCTAGGGTAAATATGAGCAAGTTTATTTCGGGAGTGTCCAAAATAGTGGTTAAGGAATGTCGTACGGCCATGCTCATTGAGGAAATGGACATTTTGCGCCTAATGATTCATGCTCAAAAAATTGAAGAGGAGAAACTTAAGGGAAATTCAAGGGAGGTAAAGAGGGCAAAGATCGGTGATGGTGGGTTTTCACATTCAAGGTCCGATGGACATGGTCGTTCTAAGTTCTGAGAAAGGTTTTTTATCCAAGGTTCCTCCAATGCTCCAGATCCTAAGTTCAACAAGGAAAGGGTGTCTAACCCTAAGCCTTAAGGAGGAAATGGTGGTGGAAATGGTTCTTTGGTTCCCGCATGCCAAAAGTGTGGTAAGAGTCATCTGGGAAAATGCTTGATGGGTGTGGATATTTACTTTCGTTGTAGAAAAAGTGGTCACCGCTTGACAGATTCTTTGTCTAGAGTTGACAAGGGAAAGGATGGTAGGAAAGCTCCACCTAGTGGTTCGGGTTAGCGTGCTCCAAAGCAAAACTGATTCTGTGCACTTCAAACTTGTCATGATCAAGAGGGTTCTCCCAACCGGTATGTTGAAAGTATTTCATCTTAATGTTTATGCTTTGGTTGATCCCGATTTTACCTTGTATTTTGTGATGCCATAAGTGACTATGGGGTTTGAGGTTCTTCTGGATGTGTTGATAGACCCTTTTTCTGTTTGTACACCTATTTGTGAATTTACTATGGCTAAGAGAGTCTATAGAAATTGTCCCATCCCCTTATCCCATAGAATCACACATGTTGATCTTATTGAGCTTAATATGATAGATTTTGATGTTATTCTTGTTATGGATTGTCTCCATTCCTGTTATGCTTCTATTGATTGTAGAACCCGACTGGTTAAGATTCGATTTCCAAATGAGTTCGTCCTAGAGTGGAAAGGGGGAAATTCTATGCCTAATGGTCAGTTTGTCTCTTCTCTTAAGGCTAGGAAAATGTTTTCTAAGGGCTGCATATTTCATCTTGTTCGGGTCAGGGATACTGATTCCGAAATCCCTATCTTTGAGTTGGTCTGTGTTGTAAATGCATTTTTTGAAGTATTTCTTGATAATCTGCCCGGTGTTCCTCCCGAAAGGGAAATAGACTTGGCTATTGACCTTCTCTCAAATACGCAACCTATCTCTATTCCTCCTTATCATATGGCTCTGACAGAACATAAGAAATTAAAGGAGCATTTGAGAGACTTGTTGGATAAGTGTTTCATCCTACCAAGTATCTGTCCATGGGGTGCTCAATTTTTTTTGTTCAAAAGAAAGATGGTTCACTTCGCGTGTGTATTAACTACCGGAATTCGAACAGGGTTACCACTAAGAAAAAGTATCCTCTTCCAAGGATAGAAGAATTGTTTGATCAACTCCAAGGAGAGATCTACTTTTCTAAGATTGACCTCTGGTTGGGTTATCACAAATTGAGGGTGATGGAAGATGTCTTTTCAGACTCTCTATAGTCATTATGAGTTTTTGGTAATGTCGTATGGTTTGACAAACCCTCCGACAACATATATGGACTTAATGAATAGGGTGTTTAGACAATATCTTGGCATGTTTCTGATTGTATTTATCGATGAAATTTTGATTTACTCAAGAAGTGAAAATGAGCACACTTATCATTTGAGGATTGTGTTGCAAGTCCTCGAGGACCAACAACTCTTTGAAAGTTAAGGAAATGCTAGTTTTGGTTGAGATCCGTGGCTTTTCCTTGTCACATTGTTTCCGGTAAAGGAATTGAGGTAGATCCTAAGAAGATGGATATTGCTAAGAGTTGACCTAGACCTCTATCCCTCTTAGGTTTGGCTGGTTATTATAGAAGGTTTGTGGAAGGGTTTTCTTCAATTGCCTCCCCATTGACGGCATTGACCCAAAAGAAAGTTAAGTTCTTATGGTCGAAAGCGCGTGAGAAGAGTTTCCAAGAATTAAAAGATAGACTTAACTTTGCTCTGGTGTTGACTTTACCGAAAGGGTCAGATGGGTTTATGGTTTATTATGATGCTTCAAAGGTTTGATTAGGGTATGTTATTTTTCAAAATGGGAAGGTTATTGCTTATACTTCGAGGCAACTTAAAGTCCATGAAAAGAACTACCATAACCATGATTTTGAACTAACGGAGGTTGTGTTTCCCTTAAAGATATGGAGGCATTACTTATATGGTGTCCAAGCTGATGTCTTTACCGACCACAAAAGTTTGCAATATGTGTGAAACTAAAAGGATCTAAATCTTCACCAAAGGAGGTGGCTTGAGTTTCTAAAAGATTACGACATGAGTGTTCCATATCACCCCAAAAAGGCGAATGTGGTGGTAGATACTATTAGTCGACTATCAATTGGTAGTGTTGCTCATGTGGAGGAAGATAAAAAGGATTTGGTTCATGATGTTCATAGATCGGCACAATTGGGGGTTCGGTTGGTTGATTCTAATGAAGGTGGTGTTATTATTCATAATTGTTCCGAATCGTCCTATGTGACGGATGTGAAAGCCAAGCAAGGTCTTCATCAAATTTTTGTTGAATTGAAGGAAGTTGTGCTTAAAAATTCCGTTGAGGCTTTTTCCCAAGGGGGAGATAGTGTGCTTTGATATCAAGGTTGTTTGTGTGTTCCCAATGTTAATGACCTAAGAGAGCAAATCTTATCAGAAGCCCATAGTTTCTGATATTCCATTTACCCGGGAGCCCCCAAGATGTATTGTGACTTGCGGGAAGTCTATTGGTAGAATAGGATCAAGAAGGATATTGTAGAATTTATGGCCAGTCCTAATTGTCTACAAGTGAAAGTTGAGCTTCAAAAGCAGAGAGGTTTGTCCCAATATATTATTATTCCTACTTGGAAGTGGGAAGATTTGAATATGGACTTTATTGTTGGTTTACCCAGCACCCGGCAACAACACGACTCATTTTGAGCTATTGTGGATCGTATGACGAAATCGGCTTATTTCATTCCCATCAAGGTTTCTTATTAAGCGGAGGACTATGTTAATTTGTACCTAAGGGAGATGGTTTGCATGGAGTGCCCCTATCTATTATCTCCGATTGTAGTACCCAATTTACTTCTCAATTTTGGAAATCTTTCGAGAAAGGTCTTGGTACTCATGTAAAGCTTTGTACAGACTTTTATCCTCAATTCGATGGGCAAGCGGGGCGTACTATCCAAACTTTGGAAGACATGTTGAGAGCTTGTGTGATTGACTTCAAGGGTAATTGGGATGATCACTTGCCCTTGATTGAGTTTGCTTATAATAATAGCTATCATTCAAGCATTTGTATGACTCCATTTGAGGCTCTTTATGGTAGAAGATGTAGATCCCCCATAGGTTTGTTTGAAGTAGGTCAGGTTGATTTGATAGGTCCCGAACTGGTATATTAGGCTATGGAGAAAGTTCGGCTTATTAGAGAAAGGTTGAAAATGGCTCAAAGTCGACAAAAGTCCTATGCCAATGTTAGAAGGATGGACCTTGAGTTTGATGTAGATGATTAGGTCTACTTGAAAATTTCACCCATGAAGGGTGTAATGAGGTTTGATTGGAAAGGGAAGCTTAGTCCCTGTTATGTTGGTCCTTATAAAGTATTGAGGCATATTGGTAAGGTTGCTTATAAACTTGATTTGCCTAATGACTTAGCATCAGTACATCCGATTTTCCATGTCTCCTTGTTGAAGAAATGTGTTAATTATCCGACATCTAATGAAATTATTGGAGAGTCTTGTTATAAAGGAAAGCATTTCTTATGAAAAAGTTCTGGTTGATATTTTTGACCGGCAAGTTAAGAAATTGAGGAATAAGGAAGTTGCATCTTTAAAGGTCTTATAGAGGAATCAAAGAGTTGAGGGTGCTACTTGGGAGGCCGAGGCTGATATAATGTCCTACTATCCCCATCTCTTTCCCTCCTATCCTAATCTAGCTAGAGTTATTTAGTTTTCATGGTTTATCCTTTTTGTTTTAATGTGTCTTAGTTGTTCTCGTGTTCCTTTATGCAGACATGCTCATGAAAACATGCTTTGAGATTTGATTTAGCTTCATTGATTGCTTCATGATTATGTGCATTCAGTATGAAGTGCATGCATGCCTTCTGAAATAATGTTTTGAATATGTTTTAGCTTGTATTTGGTGTTCCTCCTTGGTTATGTGTTGTTGATAAAGTTGCGTTCTTTTTGGGCTAGTGGATCTCCTTTCCATGACCTCCTTATGTTGCCTTGAGTCCCATTCGAGGACAAATGTCCCCAAGGGGAAGATAAAAGACTGGATTAAATTACAACAGCAGGTTCAGGTGTACGAGACCAGTCTACGGTAAATAGGTCTTTCTACGGGTCGTAGACTAGTCTCGTAGAAAGGGGAAAATAAAATATTGGAAATCAAGTTTCACTATCTCTCTACGGATGAATAGGACGGCTCTTCAAGTGTTTTACGAGTCGTAGATGGGTCTCATAAGTGGGTTCCAGACTTAGTGAAAGTTTAAGGTAAAGTTTGTTTCTATGGTAGGTGTCTATAGACTTTATGAAGACCAACGAACAGTAGTCCAGTTCGTCAAAAATGGGTCCCATTTCAAAAGCCTCTGAACCTTGGTACGGTTGACCAGTACGATCTGTAAAAGGTTTAAACTATAGGTCGAGTCCGGAAGTTATTTAAAGGGGCTTTTGGGTCTATTCCTAATTATTTTAATCCTACACTATGTCATTTTTCCTTTTTCCCTAAGCACTATGTAAAGCTTTTAAGCCCCAAATTACCCACTTTCAGCTTATTGTCCAAAATTCAAAAAACTTGACCAAATTCATCCTCCCCAAATCTCTCAACCTAAGGAATAAGAAAAAGAGCTAAGGTTCCACTCAAGTCTCCTATTTACCATCTTACTTGGGCATTGAATAGCAAGGTATGCGGATATTCACCCATGGAGTCCTCTCCTCCATGGGCTGCTTAATATTTCCAATTTTCTCAATTCAATTTTGATTGTTTTAGTCACGCTTTCAATCCAATCTAGTGGGTTTCATTCAATTGTGAATGATTGATGTTAGTTAAGCCTTTCAATGCATGACCCAATATTAATACATGATATCTAGTTGAAATTATGTTGACCCATACCCAAATTATGATTTTCAATTTTGAACCTATGATGAACTCATGAATTTAAGGATTTATGAAGGTATGCATGTTTTCATGAAGTTATTATAAATGAATTGATGATGATTTGAAAGGAAAGTATTGATGTTATTGTAAAAGGTTTTCACACGTGTTATTATGATTATGATTTTGAAAGGTTGTCACGACCCAGGGTATCCCCTAGATGTAACATGGCGTACAAGACCCCGAGAGGCCTCATACAATCCCTTAGCATACATAACATACAAGATAATAGAGAAATAAGAGTTCAAAAGAGCATTTTATATCGAAGCTTTACTCAAAACAGCGGAAGTCTACAACTCATGTCTCTAAGGCTTCTAATATCATAGAATACGAATAAAAGTGATAGGGACGTAGCCCAATACAATATCCAACATAAGGAAAGACATAAATCCAACTAGGCTATGTCCTCGGATGGATGAGGACTCACCAAGTCTTCTTCTCAAGTCTAATTCAAAGCTCTATCCACGAGTAGAAGGCGAATCATCAAGCCCTACACCAAAGAAATTAATGTAGGCAAGAGTATGCGTTAGCACAATTAAGTACTAAGTATGATAGCAATGCACATAAACACATAAATCACGCTAGAGAGAGAGACATAATCATGACATGCAATGGCCAAGCTAAAAACATGATAAACATCAGAAACATGAAACATAAAGCATATATCAAGGCCAAAGCAAGCTAAATCACCTTTTCTTCTTTTCTTTATTTCATCGTGAGAAAACTTGTTCATTAACTTATGGGGAAAAGCCTTAACCGACATGTACGACCATGTGAGCTATCAACATGGAATCCAGTGTCTACCCCACACTAAAAAGGGGTGTCCTACTTTCCAAGGTAAGACCATAAACTTCTTAGCTTAGGTGGATCCACTAGCTAATGTCTACTTAAAGACAACATCCTATGGTGGCAACATAGTTTATGAGATAGAGATTGCTTTAGGAGACTCGGCCTCAACTAACGGGAGAGCTCCATCTAGATAACCCAGCCTCTACTAACGGTAGAGCTTTCACTAGAAGACCAGGCTTCTACTAATGGGAGGGCTTCTATCTCAGTATCCACTCGGTGCTAAGCATAATTCCCACGGATTAGTCATTAACATATTTAAATCATTAAACATGAAAAGGTACAACTAGGGTTACCAATTAAAGCTAAAATCATGCTTATAGATATTCGTCTTTCATGGACCTTGTCCAAGCTTACATCATTAGAATAGCTCCTTAAGAACATGGGTAATCGCCTCTTTGTTCTTCTTTTATCATAATGGGAGAATTACGTGAGAAAACCTTTCACTACGCAACCATAGCATCATCATATCATAACTTTGGTACTTTACTCTCAAAGCACCCTTAATTCATCATGGTCTTATTTCATAGTTCATAGAGTTCATATGGGTTCATGCAGGTTCTACTCATACCATGCAATTCAATGCAAGCTCATGCTTAGAAAGCCATAATAAAGACAATTTAACCATACTTGAAGGAACTCACATAATAGAGGAAAATCATGTTTTTGACTTGATCATGCTAAATTCATAATATTATACTCAATTCATTCATAATTCATGCTTGATTTCATAGAGAATTCATAAACTTTATCAAATCATAACTCAAACAAACAATCAAAGCATAGATTATCAAATTGGGGAGAATTAGCTTGGGATCATGGGGGTTCATGCAATCTTTACATCAAATCATATAATTCACGCTAATTCGTGCACTAAGTTACTTTATCATGCTAAATCGTGCTCTAGGAATCATAACATCAATAATTTGAATCATAATTGAAGAACCCACAATGATTGATCACAAACCCTAATTCAATTGGGTTAGACTAAACCTTTGAAAAATCATGAAGAAGAGGAAGGGCCCATTGGAGGAAAAGAGTCCTAATGGTGAACACTATCATACCTCAAAGCAATCCACGAGAATTGGAGAATATTGAAGGTCTTCAATGGAGGATTCAAGCTTCTTCTTATTCCTTGAGAGTTGAGAGAGTTTCTTTTTAGAGAGAAAAATACTTGAGAGAGGAGAGTTTTGGAATTAATCAGAATGAAAGGAATTAGGTTTAGAAAGTATTTATAGGTCTTAGATTAAGGGTATAACAGACTTAGCTTAATAGGTAAACAATTACGTAAAAGACCAAAAAGCCCTTAATTAAAAACTGTCGGGGCCAATCGACGGACAGGATCTACGGTCAGTACATCCATTGACGGACCGTCCTGTTGAACCGTCAAAAGATTCAAAGAGTTGGTATCTGGGGACCCATTAACAACGGTCTTGATTTCTGGTTGGTAGGTCCATCTATGGACCGTACACCACAACCGTAGATCACGGGCTGAGTTTAAGGAGTTGACTAAGTCTGGGGTCATCTATGGTTACTTTCTACGGACCGTCGTTCGACTCACTAACCATCCTGCTACCGATAGGTCAAGTTCAGAAACTTGGAAATCTTGAAATTTCACAGTGCCATTGACGGTCCCCACCTACAGCCTGTCAATCCATCTACGGCCCGTAGGTTGCCTCCGTAGGTCACTGTCTTCAGGTGAATTCTGCATTTTCAAATCCTTTGGAAGCTTGGGGTGTTACAAAGGTATTTCTCACAAAAGAATTCACATTGGTGAAAGGTTTTCTTATTCATGTTGAATTATGTTTAAGGAGCTATTCTATGTTTTGATCTCAAATGTTTGGGTTGATATTTTTTATTGCCTTTCTCTATGTTAAATTAATAATCGACTTTTATCTATTCCATTGGGATAAATACTTAGCACCGAGAGTGCTTTGAGGTCGAGTCTCAAATAGGGTAGTCTCTAGTAGCAACCTTTAGTCCCAAATTACGTGCCCCCATAGTATTGTCTTAAATGACATAGCTAGTGGATCCACTTTAGAAAAAGATGATATGTATGGAATCTAACTTTGTAAGTAGATTCCCCTTCTTTCGGTATGAGGGATATATCGAATTCCATGATATAACTTTCATGGTCTTATTTTCAGTTAATGTTAATATCCTACAAAATGATTACATTTGTTCAAAGCTTTTCTTATGTCCTTTATGGTAATGTATTTGACCCTATTTTATGATTCGCTTGTCATTCCTTTTTTAAAAGTTTTTAAATGTTCAAAGAATGATCATGCCTACATGTTTTTAGCCATTCATGATATCATGTCCATTTTATGCATATTTCCCTCATACATAGTACATTCAATGTACAAATTCATACTTGTGCCTACATTATTTCACTAATGTTGGGCCCAACGCTCCTACCTGCCATACTCGTGTCTAGTTGGTTCCCTTGACTTTTTAGATTTGGTGAGTCCTCATGTTCCGACGACCGAAATGCTTTTATTTTTTTATGTCATTTCTGTTTTAGATTTTTTATGTGATGTATGGGTTATGTCCCAATCGCTTTTTAATGATGTACTAGATGGCTTTTGAGAGTTATGTTTAGATTTCTACTTTGTCAAACTCTTCTGATAAATGAAATGCTTTCATTTAAATCCTATTATATTGTATCATGTATGCTAAGTGGTTTGTGTAGGGCCTCTGGGATCCTATACGATATGTTAGACCTATGGTATTCTTTGGGTCATGACACTTTCTAGGCATTCTATGACTATTGTTCCCGATAGGACAGAGAGAATTCGCCAATTTGTGAGAAGTTTGTCTTTCTCTACCAAGTCGTATGTGTTTCGAGCAATCAGAGAGGGGGCTTCCTTACAATCCATTGTAAGCACTGCAAAGGAGGCAAATTTTATGCTTCTAGAGGAGTTTTGAGAGACCAAGAGGGCCCGTTCTTCTGGTCAGTCTTCTCGTGCCTCATCTGGAGGTAGGGGTTCACACCAAGGTAGTAGTTCCTTTCACCGTCGTGAGCTGGTTCATGCATCTATGCCAGCAACTGAGAGTTGGAAGTCATCTTGAGGGTCTCATGGTTCTGGCTAAGGTGGCCATGGTAGCTCATCTGGTACGCAGCAGCAGTTATCAGTGCCGACATCTTGCTTTGGATGTGGGGATCCAGGTCACATCATTCGGCAGTGTCCTCTACAGACTCATTTAGGACCACATCGTACTTATTTTGTTGCTCCAGCACAGGGATTCAGTGCCTTCAACCAGGGGCCGGGGTAGAGGTCAGTCTGACAGAGGTGGAAGGACTTCTGGTAGGGATGCTTCAGCTCCATAGGGTTGGGGTAGGGGTTCTACTCAGACTACAGGTGGCCGAGAGAGCCAGTGTTATTCTTTTCAAGGGAGACTTAAGGCTGAGACTTCTGATGCTGGGATCAAAGGTATCGTCCCAGTTTGCCATCAACCTGCGTCTTAATTGTTTTTTCCAGGGTCCACTTTCTCTTATATGTCTACCTATTTTTCTACTAGGTTTGATATGATTTCTTATTGCATGCTTGTGCCTATTCATGTTTCTACACCAGTGGGTAAATCCTTAGTGGTGGATCGAGTGTATCAATCCTATCTAGTTTCTTTGGCCGGGTATGATTCTAGGGTAGACTTGATCATTATGGTAATGGTAGACTTTGATGTCATTTTGGGTATGGATTGGCTCTCTGCGCATCATGCTATTCTTGATTGTTTTGCTAAGACTGTGACCTTAGCGATGCTAGGTGTCCCGAGATTTGAGTGGATGGGTGCTAGTGGTTCTTACCCTAGCAAGGTTATCTCCTTCATTCAAGCTAAGATATTGGTTGGTATATGGTGTTAATCCTATTTGTCTTTCATACGGGATATTAGTGTTGAGCCACCTCTTATAGATTATGTGGTCGTGGTTAGAGTGTTTTCAGATGTCTTCCCTACTAATCTTCTAGGTGTTCCTCCGGATAGGGATTTAGATTTTGCCATTGACTTGGAGCCATGCACCAAGCCCATCGTTATTCCTCCTTACCCTATGGCTCACCTGAGTTGAAAGAACTAAAGGATGAGTTACAACATTTGTTGAGTAAGGGATTCATTCACCCTAGTGTTTCTCCGTGCGGTGCTCCTATGTTGATTGTCAGGAAAAGGGATTGATCCATGAGGATGTCTATTGTTTACCGGTAGTTGAACAATGTGACAGTGAAAAATAAGTATTCCCTTCCTCGTATTGATGTCTTGTTTAATCTGCTTCACGGTGCATATCTATTTTCTAAGATTGATTTGAGATCCGGCTATCATTAGCTGAAGATTAGGGCTTCGGATATCCCTAAGACAACTTTTAGGACTCGTTATAGGCACTATGAGTTTCTTGTGATGTCTATTGGTTTGACTAACGCCCCTGTAGCGTTCATGGAGTTGATAAAATGGGTGTTCCGATCTTATTTAGGAATCTTTTGTGATAGTCTTCATTGATGACATCTTGGTGTTCTCTAAGACTGAGGAGGATCATGATCGGCATTTAAGGATTGTGCTCGAGAGATTGAGGGAAGAGAAGCTTTATGCCAAGTTCTCAAAGTGTGAGTTTTATCTTGATTCAGTAGCATTTCTAGGACACGTGGTGTCAAAGAAATGTATTAGGGTGGATCCAGCCATAATTGAGGTAGTTAGAGGTTGGACCAAGCCTACTTTAGTCATTGAGATTCGGAGTTTTATGGGACCTGTAGGTAATTACAGATGATTTGTTCAGAACTTCTTTACTATTGCATCTCTTTTGACTAGATTAACTCGGCAGAGTGTGACCTTCAGCAGTCTGATTAGTGTGAGAAGAGCTTCATAAAGCTTTAGACCTAGTTGAATTCAGGTCAAATTTTGACTTTACCCGAGGAGGGTGTAGACTTCACCATGTATTATGATGCTTCTGGAGTTGGATCTAATGGTGTTCAGATGCAAAAAGGGAAAGTGATTTCCTATTATTCTAGAGAGTTGAAGACCCATGAGAAGAATTACCCTACTCATGATCAAGAGTTTGTACTTAAGCTTTGGCGGTATTATCTGTATGGGGTTCATTGTGAGGTCTTCATTGAACATTAGAGTCTTTAGTACATCTTCAGTCAGAGGGATCTTAACATGAGGCAGCGTAGATGGCTTGAGCTACTGATGGACTATGACATCACTATCTTGTATTATTAAGGGAACGACAATGTTGTGGTTTAAGCTTTGAGTAGGAAGACTTCTAGCATGGGAATTCTTGACTCTATCAATGTGTAGGTAAGACCATTGGCTAGGGATGTTCAGAGGTTAGACAACAGTCTTGTCTTATTGCAGATTTCTGAGGAGGCAGGTGGTTTGATCGCTTTCATTAAGGCCTGTTCTGCCAGAGCTAAGTAGATTCGTGAGCACCAGTTTGATGATGAGAAATTGTATCTTATTTGAGACAAAGCTTTGTGAGGGGAAGCCAAGGAGGTTGTCCTTGATTATGATGGTGTCTTGAGGATTGGAGGCATGATTTGTGTGCCGAAGAAGAGCGAGTTGGTTAGATTGATTCTTGAGGAGGCCTATTTTTTGGGATATTCTATTCATTCGGGAATGGTAAAGATGTATCATGACCTGAGCCAGTATTATTGCTGGTGTTTCATGAAGAGAGATATTGCAGATTTTGTTTCTAGATGTTTGACTAGCCAACAGGTCAAGTGTGAGCACCAACGGCCTGAAGGTGTATCTCAAAGGATGCCTATTCCTACTTGGAAGTGGGAAGCAAATCAATATGGATTTTGTAGTGGGTTTGCCTACAACAGTTTGTGGTTATGACTCCATTTGGGTTGTTGTTGATAGACTGACCAAAGGATTGTGACTTTTCCAATGAGTACTGACTTTTTCAAAGAATTTTGACTTTTCTGATAAGGCACAATTAGCACTTATTCATATTACCATTTGTTAGCTATAAATAGAGCGGTTTCCTCTCACTTTTAAACTACGATTTTTTAAAACTTTTCTATTCTTCTTTTTTTTAAAAACTTCAATTGTGATTCACAACAGTAGATTAAGTTCTAAATTCAACGAAATTTGAGGTACCACATAAAAATGAGTTGGTGAACAAATTGTAGCAAATCATTCATCAATTCACACTGGTATTTTCCTCTTACGATTTTCATCACATACATAATTCAATATTATTTATATCATTTTAGAACATTCATAACCTTTTAATTAACTTACATATTTTTTTTATTTTAAAAAAACTTTTTCCTACTAATAGTCACAACAATTTCAACCTTCATGTTTCTTCGGTCATAAATGATCACAGCCACTCACTCCTCACAAATTCTTGGAGATCTCTTTTCTGTGACAATTTGAGATTATCTGAAATTTTCATAAATGATTCATCTCCAATCCATTGATATGTTTCGCTGACTTTAGCATTGAAATTTCGGTATTGATTTTTTTTGAAGAAGAGAACAGAGAAATGTGCAATTAATTGTGAACTTTAATTCATACATAAAAGTTCTATATATAGTGCACGGGGATTTTAATTTCTTTTTCTTGTTTTGTTTCTTTAATTAATTTCTTTTGTGTTTTTATTCGAGAAAGAATTTATTAATTAATGTTTATATAATGAGTGAACAGTGACGAATACACACATTGTGGATTTTTTTAAAAATAAAATTAATATATCAGGTTGTGGGAGAGATAATAATAATAAACAAATATGAAAAAAGACACATGATTGGGGTGAGATATTTCTTCTTCTTTTTTTCTATTTTTTATTCTTTTACCTAAAACGAAAGAGTTTCTTCCTAATTTTGCTACAACAACGAGCATCAATGTAGTCCATTGAATTAATAATTTTGTTGTTAAGTCCAATATTTCAAAAAAAGGTTTTCACTTTTATTTAATAAAAAACATAAATTATAGAGATAATATGATAATATAACCATGATAATAGTTATTTTTTAATAGATATATCAAGTCGAATTATATTAAGTAAAAATGAACTGAGAAAGTAAAGTATTGGTGGAATGGAATTTAAATCAAATGGAACACTAGAGTGAATATAGCATGAACATATATTTTCACCTTCCTTCTTCATTGGCTATGAATTGTTCCATATACTTTGTCTTTTTTAAAAATTTATATTAAGTATGAATTTCCCGTTATTTTGTGTTCATTTTAATATGATAAAATGTTATGTCACAAGATACACATTTTGCTAGATATATAACCATAGATAATAAAATAGTGATTGATCATAAAATGATTGTAAATCAAATTAAAGATTCTATAAATAATACTTTAAATATTATTCATCTATTAACTTCTTTGTTGTAAAAATTTAATGTTTTATATCACGATTCAACTTCTATAAAATACTAGATACTTACATTAAACAACTATATAATATGTATGCAACATAAAAAGGAGCATAGTACAATTCCGCAAAGATAAGGTAGAAACTTTAAGAAATGAAATATTTTCACCATAGGTGATGTTGTTCATATATTAATATTAAATTATGGTACTAAAATATGTATACGTATGTATATATATACATACATACATACATACATACATACATACATACATATATATATATATACATACATATATACATACATATATATACATACATACATACATACATATATATACATACATACATACATACATATATATATATACATACATATATATATATATATATACATACATATATATATATACATACATATATATATATACATACACATATATATATATATATATATGTTTGACATACAATCAAACCTCTATTTAACATACATTTGTTATTGTAACACCCCGAAAATTCCAACCAAAAATCACACGTTAAAAACTTTCTTAAAACTGGTGTCACAGAAGGCATCTACGGCCCGTACACCTTTTCACGGACCGTAGATGTACTTGTAGAGTCAAAGTTTAGAGATCAGTAAAGAGTATTGAGTTCTACGAACCAGGTGTACGGGTCGTATAAATTTGTACGACTCGTAGCCTTGATCCGTAGGTCAAGCCCTGAAACTCATTCCCTGGTATTCTTTCTATGACCCATAAAAGGGTCTACGGACCGAATAAAGGATCTGTATACCCCAACTTCATAGACCCAGAAGTTCAACATGTTTTCTACGAGACGGGTCTATGGTCCGTAGACTTTTGTATGGACCATAGATGGTCTTCCGTAAATGACTTCTATCAGTTTTTAAGAGGGTTTCTTTTAGTCTTTTTCCACCCTTTCTATACCTATACCCCGACATTTTTACACCTAATTAAGGTCACAAGAAACCCCTAGCACAAAGTTGAGTTGAAAGCTCCCTTACCGACCAAGTTTTTAGAAAAGATTTTTCTCAAGTCAACTACAAATGACCATATCTCTCAACTCATAAAGAATTAGGTGCCCCATGACCTATCAAATTAAAGGTCTATGAATCCTCTTTCCAAGTCAGCCAAGTATGCCTCATTTCAAGTTTGGAGTAAAAATGTTATGCCCGTTTTAGTGAAACCCTGTCAGGCAGTCGTAGATCTACGATCGGACCTACGAATGGTAGAACTTTTGATCGACCGTAGTCTGATTCTTTTCAGAAATTTTCTGCACACGTCCTAGGATTATTTTGGTCCTTTCCCAAGCTTTTTAACCCTGTTCTAAGTCATTTTTTCTATTTTAACGGCATATATCATTCAAGTAACAAGTTATCCTCTCAAAATTATTAGTCTAAAACTTCAAGTATCTACGATTTCTCTTAAAACTCAACTAGGGTTCCTCTTCTCCATCAAGAACCCTAAAACTTTAATGCCAAAAATTCAAGATACTAAGAGAACCTTCCACCCAAGATTTTCTCAAGTTCTTCCACTCTAGAAACATCATAAAAGAATTTCTTTTCTCAAGATCAAGCACCAAGATTCCAAGATCAAAGGTTTCCTTCAAGAAAGTTAATGTTCTTCCTCGGGCTTAAGGAAAATCAAGTCTCTATCAAAGTTTTTAGTCTAATAGCTTCATAAACAGGCATGTAAGGCTATCATAGTGTCCTCACGCCCTACATCTACTTTCAAATCAGAAAAAGAGTTAATCTAGGGTTCTATCATTAGATTTGAGAAATCTTGAGATGAGTTTATTGTTGAGTTTTGAGTTCTATTCCTAATGGTTGAGTTGCTATATGTTGTGCATTGAGATTCTTGAGTTGATTCGTTCATTTCTATATTTCAGCATGAACCCTATTAATTGAGTATTCTTGTGATGACCAATATCGTTGAGTTCTGAGTATTGACTTTTTATGTATTGTTATTGAGATCCTTGAGTTGAGTTGTTCATGTCTATATTTCAGCATTAACCCTATTTTGAGTTATAAATTTTGAGAATCTTTTTAAACAAAACATAATTGTTTAAAACTGAATTTTGAGAAAGTAAAGAGGAGTTAAGAAAGAGTTTTAACCAAGAGTTGAGCAACAGTATAAGGGAACTAAGTAGTCCCAAATAAATTATTTTATTACATTGAGGAGAGAACTATGATTCATGATTAGTATGACAGTCGGGTATGTCATCAATGCGCAAGCACTATGACATCTAGATATGCCATTAATGTTTATGCAGTATGACTTCCCGAGTCATCAATGATCAGATCACTATAAGCATTTGTTTTAAACTATTTTTGTAAAGTAAAGCAGAGTTTGAGTAGTATTTAAAGAGTATTTTTGAGTAAAGTTTAAGGGAACTAATTGATTCCCAAATTTATTACTTTTACATTGAAAAAGAAACTTTGATTTCTAAATGAGTTTATTGAGTTCAGAGACACTTCGGAGCAGTTACCTCTTTTAAGAGGATAGTTTGAGTAATTACCTCAAAACAGAGAAAGAGTATATTTTATACATTTGAGCATGAGTATATATTTATTGGGAGTAGTATTGAGCACCGATATGAGGATGTTTTCAGACAACTTAAAATCCTGATAAACCATGTCTGCCAACATGGGTAAAGGATCATACTTTTTAGATGAATCCTTATTGCTTAGTGGATTCACTTAGTTGAGGTGTTCTATACCCTTGCAAGGTATATGACAGTTCTGGCGGCGTGGGAAAGACGATATATCATCATATAGCTCATAGTGAGTGTTGTCGGTTAGAGAAACTCCATAATAGAGTAAAGAGTACTTTCATTGTATTTTCACATACAGTTTTCTTTGACTTGTTATATTGTACTTTGTGAAGCTTTAAATGATCTTATCTCTAATCATGCTTTACATTGTGTTGAGTTGAGTTGAGTTAAGTATTTCTTTATGTCTGGTCAGTTGAGTATATGCTATTATTGCATTCTTTCGGTAAGAGTTTAAATGAGTTTTCCATCATGATTTATATTATATTTTAGTTGAGTTACTGCCAGAGTTTAACTTTAAGTTTTTTATTATAAAGGTATATTACATACTCGTACATTCAATGTAATTATTTCATTTGACCTACATCTTTTATGATGCAGATAGAGGTACTTAGGATTCTCAATAGGAGTTCCATTGAGATCACTTCATCCACTTGTCAGCTTTTGAGTAGGGCCTCCTTGGTTTCGGAGGACTCCCATTTTATAAGTTTTTGGTAGTAGTTCTCTCGAGGAGTAGTGGGTCTTGTCCCGACACTCATCTATGTATAGTAGGGGCTTCATAGATAGATAGTTTTGGAGATTCTTTCATTTTCAGAGGTTTTCTTTAAAACTTATGTTTAATACACAGTATATTCAGAGAGTTTTAAGATTTAATACACTGTTGATTTAGCAGGTCCTTCTGTTTAATGCTTGAGTTAGTTGTCCTCTTGTAGTCAGCCAGGATGAGGGTTCGCTTGGGGAGAAGCAATGGTTCTCGAGTACCGGCCACGTCCAGGGTATAGGCTTAGGTCATGACAAAGTTTGTATCAGAGCACAGAGTTCATGAGTCCTAGGGTGTCTATGAAGCCGTTTCAGTAGGATCCTATTTATTATTGTGAGGTCCCCACTTCTATAAATGAGGGACTACAGACATTTAAGAAAAGTTTCCCTTCTTTCATACTCTAAATCGTGCAATAGAACTGTGTCATAAGGAACTTATTCAAACTCGTGCATTTCTCAAATCCATTCGACTACCCCTCATACTCAAGGTGGTTGAAAAGCAAAGCCTAGATCCTTATAGATGAGTTTCTCTCAGCAAAAGTCTTCAGAAAGTCATGAGATTGCAGAGCGGCTTGAGAGAGGCTTGTGAGTGAGTTTATGTGTTGAGATTCGAAAGAATGCACTTTTAATTCATATGAATCATGCGTTCGATCTAAAGGCGAGATGTACTCTGAGACTCTCTTCTCTAAAATCTTGTTTCAGGTGAGACCCTTAAGAGGAAAGTGTGTTTTAAAATGCTTGGCTAGTATTCCCACCTGAAAGGATAGTATGAGTTACGATGTTATGACCCAATAGTCGTAGAAGTGCCTAGAGTTAGAGAATGCATACAGAGGTATAGTAGTATAAGAAAGGGAGATAGTGATGAGGCAAATCACGTTGTTGCAGTCATGCACCCAGTAAGTTATTAATAAGGAGTTTTTCCTTATGGGTAGACTAATAAGTGATGACTTGGTGTGGATTTCATGATAGAAGGTAGAGTAAGCGTTACTAGTATGGATGAGTTAGAGTATACTTTAACCAGAGAGAGGTTTATGATGAGGTGTTAATGCATTAGTATCGACTAAGTGTAAGTGTTGAATAGAAGAGCCAAGTATTCGTTATGCGATAAATTTAAGCTAGGCTTATGATTTTTAAATGGAGAGCCCCGTGATATTCAAAGGATTGTAAAACTAATGAGGCAATGACGTATAGTGAATGGGTAGGTAGTAGTTATGTTGTGAAATGGAATGTGACGACAGACTGTAAGTATGTAGACTGAGAGATAAAGATTGACTACTTTTCATGAGATCTTAGTGGGTGAGTGTTTCTTAATTTTATCTAGTTGTTGTAAGTTAGAATAGTAAGCGGGCAATTATATTGATATATGTGTTTAGTAATAGACACTAAACTTGAATTTTAGATGAGTGTCATGATTTCAAGGATAGCAACATGAGGGTGATGATGTTAGTTCGAGATATGATCTAATAAGTTTGACATAAATTAGGTGAGAAATTAAGGTGTTACTTTTGATAAGTGTGAGGGGTACAAGTGTGGTATTATGACTCTTAGATGAGAGCAAGGGAGTATGGCTAAGCCATTAGATTAACAACAGCATTAAGAGGTGTACCTGAGATCGTATATAGTCAAACGAGGTTCCAATTAAATTAATTATTTTTCATGTGTGCCTAGATAGTATATTTGATCTGTCAATATGGAATAGGCTGATGTAAGCATTATTTCTTTTTCCTTAAGAGATAGATGAAGCGGCCTTGTATGCCAATGGGAAGAGATTAAAATGAGCATCTTAGAAAGCTATCTTAGAAGGAACCCTAGTACCTGCACATAGAAGGTTCAAAAGCCATGAGATGAGCCTTTCCCGAGTATTAGAGTAAAGCGAATGTAGACCAATTTAGAGATGATGGAATAGATCCATAGCTTTAAAGTGTCAGCTTCAGACCTAAGGGTGAGATATTAAGATGAGAAACCATGTCAAGTGTTGAGAATCAGATAGAATGTGTTCAGAAAGAGAGCTAAAGTGATATATCCCTTCATACTCTAGCATATTCTTCAAAGTTCAGTTGTTACAACATCATGTTGATGTCTCTAATATTCGAATTATTTCCATGACTTATGCTCATACATTTTAGACAAATTCACATCTATGCTCAATTCCCAGAATGATGGCAAAAGACATTATCCCATTGATCTCAATCTTACTTCATAAATTTATGGATATCAGCCTCGTGGTATGTAGCTATTCAAATAAGCACTCATGTCTCATAGTATTCTCAGTATCACAAATTCATGATTTGATCTCAATGGCTAACAACATAATGTTATGTCATGCATATTCTTATATCAGAATTCTCTAATGAATCATGCTTATGATATTTCGCCCAAAAGCTCTTTCAGTGATCCTTTTTTAGTTGTGTTGGAGATGTTGATAGTAGTAGTGGAGTAATGATAGATGGGAGAGAGTTTATGCTCCTTTTGAGATTCTTAGAATGCTCCTGTCATGACATGTTATCTTGAAATCTTATTTGAGAGTTCGTCCCAAGCGTGCTCTAGTCCAGTTTCAAAACTCTCAGTGTGAATAAATTCTGCCTATATTGGTAAGCAAGCTCAGAAGTCAAGAGAGGTAACGATAGTGACTCCTTTCTCTTCCATTCTCAATTTAACTATCGTTCGAGGACGAATGATCCCAAGGGGACGATAATGTAACACCCCAAAAATTCTAACTAAAAATCAGACCTTAAAATTTTTCTTCAGAGTGGTGTCACAGAAGGCATCTGCGGCCCGTACACCTTATCAAGGATCGTAGATGGACTCATAGAGTCAAAGTTTAGAATTCTCTAAAAGAGTATTGTGTTTTACGGAACAGGTGTACGGGCCATAAAAATTTGTACGACTCGTAGCCTTGATCCGTAGGTCCAGTCCGAAAACCCATTCCTTAGTATTCTCTCTGCGACCCTTTATTACGACATGTAGAGGGGTCTACAAACCATAGAAAGGATTCATAGACCCCAACTTCAGAGACCCAAAAGTTCAAAATGTTTTCTACAAGAGGGTCTACGGTCCGTAAACTTTTGTACGGACCCTAGATGGCCTTCCATAGATGACTTCTATCAGTTTTTAAGAGGGATTATTTTAATCTTTTTCCATCCTTTCTAAACCTATACCCTGACATTTTTACATCTAATTAAGGTCACAAGAAACCCCTAACACAAAGTTGAGTTGAAAGGTCCCTTACCAATCAAGTTTTGAGAAAAGATTTTACGTAGGTCAACTTCAAATGACCATATCTCTCAGCTCATAAAGAATTAGGTGGCCCATAACATATCAAATTAAAGGTCTATGAATCCTATTTCCAACTCTACCAAGTTTGCCTCATTTTGAGTTCGGCATAAAGAGTTATGCTCATTTTACTAAAGCCATGTCATGCAGTCGTAGAACTACGACCGGACCAATGAATGGGAGGACTTTTGACGGACCGTAGACTGACTTTTTTCAGAAACTTTCTGCACACGTCCTAGGGTTATTTTTGTCCTTTCCCAAGCTTTTTAACCCTGTTCTAAGTTGTTCTTGAGTGTTTTAACGACGTTTATCATTCAAGTAACAAGTTTTCTCTCAAAATCATTAATCTAAACCTTCAAGTATCTAGAATTTCTCTTAAAACTCACCTAAGGTTTCTCTTCTCCATCAAGAACCCTAACACTTTCATGCAAAAAATTCAAGATACTAAGAGAATCCTTCCACCCAAGATTTTCCCATGTTCTTCCACTCTAGAAACTTCGTAAAAGAATTTCTTTTCTCAAGATCAAGCACCAAAATTCCAAGATCAAAGGTTTCCTTCAAGAAAGTTAATGTTCTTCCTCGGGCTCAAGGAAAATCAAGTCTCCATCAAAGTTTTTAGTCAAATAACATCATAATCTAAGTCTAGGGTTCTATCCTTAGATTTGAGAATTGTTTAGATGAGTTTATTGTTGAGTTTTGAGTTCTATTCCTAATGGTTGAATTTCTAAATGTTAGGCATTGACATTTTTGAGTTGATTCGTTCATGTATATATTTCAGCATGAACCCTATTAATTGAGTATTCTTAAGATGAGTAGTATCGTTGAGTTCTGAGTATTGAGTTTTTCTATATTGTTATTGAAATCCTTGAGTTAGGTTGTTCATGTCTATATTTCAGCATAAACCCTATTTGGAGTTATAAATTTTGATAATCTTTTTAAACAAAACATAATTGTTTTAAACTGAGCTTTGAGAAAGTAAAGAGGAGTTTGAGAAAGAGTTTTAACCAAGAGTTGAGCAAGAGTATAGGGGAACTAAGTAGTCCCAAATATATCATTTTCTACATTGAGGAGAGAACTATGATTCATGATTAGTATGACAGTCGAGTAAGCCATCAATGTGTAAGAAATATGACATCTAGATATGTCATGAATGTTTACGTAGCATGACTTCCCGAGTCATCAATGATCATATCACAATAAGCATTTTTTTTAAACTATTTTTTTAAAGTAAAGCAGAGTTTGAGTAGAGTTTAAAGAGAATTTTTTAGTAAAGTTTAAGGGAATTAATTGATTCCCAAATGTATTACTTTTACAATGAAAAGAAACTTTAATTTCTAAATGAGTTTATGAGCTCAGAGACACTTCAGAGCAGTTACCTCTTTTAAGAGGATAGTTCACTATTAGAAATTTGACCTAATGCAACGCTTATTTAGCAACAATTATACAACCGTGGCAATAGAGAATGTGTTGCCACAGTTAGGACCGTTGCAATATATCCTTAGATCTAATAGAACAATTCATAAAATAAACCGTGGCATCATCTATACAACCACCTCTATAGATTTTCTATGGCAACATACTTATTAACCGTAGAAAAAAAAGACTCTGTCGCAACGATTATTTTTTTGTGAAAAATAAAAACTTTTGCCCAACCCGCGAATTTCATGTCTAAAAAATTAATTTCCCTCCAACCCGAAAAAAGACCTTCATTTTGCCTAACTTTTGCCCGACCCAAAAAAACACCCGCATTTTTTCTTTTCATTGTAGTGAACTAAGAGCTCAAAACATTCAAGAACTCCATTTCATTTCTACACATACACAGCGATGATTTTTAAGGTGATTTCTAGAATTCCAAAACCCCGGTGAGCTTTGGTGAAGAAAATCTTCTCCGATAGTGGTCTTCTTCTCCAATAGTGGTCTTCTTCTCCGGTGTGAAGTGTTCATCTCCAGTGGTCATCTTCCCCAAAAGTAGTCTTCTTCAACATTAACCTTCTGCAGTGTACGGTTTTTAAGGTTATTTCTGAGTCCTCACTGGCTCTATTTTGTTATACATGTACTATTTTCAAAAATCAGAAATACCATTGAAGGGCTTCTAAAAATTCTTAAAGAATAACAAATGGGTTTGTTTGAAATCTATGCTATTTGTTTTGATTTAGGTCTGTGTGATATAATCTATTTGTAGTTTAGACTTTGAAACTCAAATTTTGTGTGGATATGAAAACTCCCTGTGAAAAATCATTTGGGTTTCATTTTTATGAAACAACTTCTGATTCGTAGTTGATTCTGTCCTAAATCTTAAGTATTTTGATTCGCATTTTGAGTTAGGTCTATCTATGTGAATTGAAATTTCTCATTGGTCAAAAGTTCAAAGTTATTTTTGTGAACTTTAATTTTCGTATCATTATTGATTAGACACATGAATGTTGCCAAAGTTTACTGGTATAGCTACTGTCATAGATGATATGTTAAGTTGAACAAAATATTTTTCAACTGATGTCGAATATATGGAAAACAATTGGTGAAATCTCCATTTTATTGGATATTTGATATTGAAACATATTACTCATGTTCTCTCTTTTAATTTTTTATAGTATCTATGTAATGACTATACTAGTATGTTTATTTATGTGTCGGAAAAATTTCATGTTCCAAACCTTCCATGTTCTAGCAAACGGCAATGTATGTATCTGTTTCATCACTTTATGGCCGTGGTGATTTCTATAGTTTTATGGCAGATGAGAAATACGTTTTCGACATCTCTGTCCTCCAAGGGATAGAAACGTCACATTCCTTTTAAGTGGGACATTTTATCTTTGTTGATGCACCTTTGTTAGCAGCTTGTTTTGAAAAGGCCAAGCATAATATAACTCTTTTTCCAGCATACCGGTGTTCCAGATCATTTCTCTTCCCCTCAACCTAGTAAGTTCACCTAATATTATTGTAGCTGCTTACTAAATATGCAGCAGATGCAGTCAAGATGTAGTGTCCCATGTGATATCAATCTATCATTTATAATTTGATGACATTCAAAAATTTATAAGAGGAAAAAAAGGCACCTCACATATCCAACAATATCTAGAATTGAGGGCTTATTTGAAAGAAAATATGTACTTTTTAAAAGGTAGCATAACATATAATAAATACAATCCCTTAAAAGATAATAGAAGGTAAGACTCTAATTGTTAAAAACCATTCAATAGGCGAGTCACTAGATTTATTGAATTGCTGCTCATTAGTTCTAGGATTTGTACTACCCTATGTTGACATCCTTTTAGAATGAGCAACGTCGCGGCGACTCAAAAAATAATAACTTGTTCAAATTTAAAAGAATTTAAAAGAAATAAAGGGAAAGAGAGTCGCCACCTAATTTTAGGAAAACTAGGAAACCAATTAATTAATTTAAAAAAATAATGTCTAAGAAACCAATAGATTCTAGGAAAGGGTTCAAGTTATTCTGAAGAAAATGTATTAGGCATTCTTCGAAATCCACAATTGTGGTTCCCGACTGAATTTTTTTTTTTCAAATTGAGGAGGAGATAACAACAATGTACAAGTATAATAAACATGAAATATAAACAAATAATGAAGTAAAAAAATAATATAAAAAACGGCATAAGTTTGCCTAACGTCAAAATATACAAAACAATGAATAATATAATTCGAAGTTCATTTGAATAGCTTCAATGGGAAGCAACTCCGGGTACCTGTAAAGACATTTATTAAAAGTGTTAGTAATAAATAAATATGGATAAAAATAAATGAATCAAATAATAACTTAAAAAATAAAAAATAAAAACCCGCCTTATTAACATGGGAGGCCTTGGAAATCGATGGTAATTTCTTCATCGGCCAATTTTAACATAAAAATATAAATTTAAACTAAATTTCCATCTTTTACAATGGGGATGCCTCTAAAATCGACGGAGAGATTTTTTCATTGGCCATTTTTAACATATAAAAAATATAAAAATAATTAAATTTCCGTCTATTAACATTGGGGAGGCCTCTAAAACCGACAGAGAAATTTTTTCATTAGCCAATTTTAACTAGTGTATTTTTCAATATTATTCCAACAAAGTAAAGTAGTCCAACACAAACTAATTTTAACAATGATTAAGAAATCCTAATGAACAAACTACTAAAAATATACTACATAAAATCAACTTAAACAAAACAATTAAAAATGGAACAGTAACCAAACCGAGTAACAAATGAAATATATGTAGATGAAGACAAAACAAACCAATAATAACAATCAAAATCCAACAAAAATAAAATAATAATAAAAAAGAACTCCAGCAACTTCATCCTAAATACTAGGCAAGAAACAGTGACAGAAAAATTATCCAAATACATCATGCTAATAACATAATAAATAATAAATAAACTAACCAATAATAATCAAAATACAACAAAACAATTCTAGTGAGAACATAAACACATAAGAAATGCTAAGCTCAGAAACAAAATGGAAAAAAGATTTGGATTACTGTAAGGGTTTTCCGCGGAATTGCTGCCTTCACAACGTGGGTCTGGTTTTTTAGGTGTCTATTTGCCGGAGATGAGAGTCGATTTGGTTGTTTCGTGTTTGAGTTTCTGGTAACCTGTGAAAAATAAACAGAAAAATAAACAGAAAACCGAAAGGGGGAAGGGGTCTATTTCACGACGTGTGTGAGGGTGGAGATCCGGCAGTGGTTTTGTATTGTTCGCCGGAGAACAGTGAAAATGAGGAGAAAAGGGGGTTTGAATCTTGTGGTTTGTGTTGGTTTTGGGTCGGGGTTTTGCCGGTAATGGAGGTCGCTGGTGGGTTTATGGTGGTTTGGGGTTTTAGGCAGGTTTGAGGTTTTTTCCGGCGGCTTTTTGATTGTTTTCTGGTGGCGTTGGGTCGCGAGTTGTTGTTGTCCTCATTTGAGTTGCCGGATTCCAGCGTCTGGGAAAGGAGAAGAAGGAAAATGGGGTTTGGGTTCCTTTGGGTGGTGGTAGCTCGTCGGAAAATGCTCCGGCGAGGGTGAAACAGGGAAGAAGTGCACTTGGGTTTGTTTGGTGGTTGTTGAACGGAGGAAAGAGAGGCTGTTTGAAGAACAAAGAAAGATAACAATGGGGTTTTTGCTTCGCCGGATTCCGGGGTGGTGTGACTGGAAAATTAAGAAATAGTGAAACCTTTGTGAATAAAAATCTGAAAAATAATTCACCACCCCCTAACTTAATGACAAAGCTATTGTTTAAATAGAAAATTGAAAATCACCAAGAGTACAATACAATTATCTTAAAATCGTGGGCCAAAACTACCGGTTAATAAAATATCTGTTTATGAAATCTTATCCATATTTAAATGAATTTCTAGACTGTGCAAAATATCAAAATGAATATTAACAAATGTTACAAATAAAATGAATATTAAAAAAAATGTAACGAACGGAACCAATGGCATGTAAAAAAGTAATTTAACAAAAATAATGATTTAATTAAATTGAACAAATATTAACAACATATTGAACTAGTTGTAAGAAAAAATAATGTAACCATAATTAACCGATAAAAATCTTAATATTTTGAAAAATAAGGATAATTATCAAAAAATTGCATTAAAATTGCAAAACATGTATCTTGAAATATTTAATGAATAAAATGTTAAAACTATTAACTTTAAAAAATATCAAACCAAAATTTGGTGTCAACATCTTGCCCCTTTGTTTGATTAGGATCGATGAAACAGATCTTGATCAAACAAAGTTGACGAACCAAAATTTGGTTTGATAAACTTTGAACAAAACAATATGAGACGTCAGTAGAGATTTCAAACAATAGTCTACATCTATCAACGGGACTGAAAATAATGAACAAAAGGGCAAGGATTGATCAAACATTCACATACCTTCGATGTTACTTCCAAGATTGCATAATGAAGGCAGTGTACCTCTTTGAAAGGAGGACGGTGCGAATAACATGTCACCTTGAACGAGGTGACGGCTTAACTTGTCTCTTGAAAGGCAGACGACTCAATTTGAACTCAACGTGTCACACTTATAGGGATGTGACGACCCAATGTGTCTATTAAAAGTTAGACGACCCGATTTGAATATAACATGTGACTTTGAACGAGGTGACAAACCAACGTGTCTTTTGAAAGGGAGACGACCCAACTTGAACTTAACATGTCACTTGAAGGGAAGTGACAACACAACGTGAACTCAATATGTCACTTTAAGGGATGTGACAATCCAACGTATCTCTTTGAAAGGCGAACGACCCAGTTTAAACTTAACATGTCATTTGAAGGGAGATGACCACCCAATCTTGAACTCAATGTGTCACTTGAAGGGATGTAACAACCCAACGTGTCTCTTTGAAAGGCAGACAACCCAATTTGAACTTAACATGTCATTTGGAGGGAGATGACAACCCAATCTTGAACTTAATATGTCACTTGAAGGGATGTGACAACCCAACGTGTCTTTTTGAAAGGCGGACAACCTAATTTGAACTTAGCATGTCACTTGGAGGGAGATGACAACTCAATCTTGAACTTAATACGTCACTTGAAGGGATGTGACAACCCAACATGTCTCTTTGAAAGGCGGACAACCCAATTTGAACTTAACATGTCATTTGGAGGGAGATGACAACCCAATCTTGAACTTAATATGTCACTTGAAGGGATGTGACAACCCAACGTGTCTATTGAAAGGCAGACAACCCATTTGAACTTTAACAAAATCTGCAACACAATTGTTAGTAGCAACTGTAACATAAATGCAACATAAATTATGCAAACAAGGCCTCATATGAACAATGAACAATGTGATGAACCAGTGCAACATTTTGAACATAATAACATCTTGAATTTTTTTTAAAAAATGTCAATTTAAATGGAATAAAAAATAAAAAGTGTCATTTTGAACGGCATGACAAACCAATTTTTTAAAGAAAAAACGTCATTTTGAATTGAGATAACAAATTAATAATAAAAAATAAAAAATCTTTTTAAAAAAAGTGTCATTTTGAAAGGCATGACGACCTAAATTTAAACATATGTCATTTTGAACGGTATGACGACCCAAAATTTGAAAAGATGTCATTTTGAAGGGTATGATGCCCCAAAATTTGTAAAGATGCCATTTTGAAGGGTATGACGATCCAAGTTTATAATGATGTCATTTTGAAGGGTATGACGACCCAAAATATAATTTCAACAAAGAAACGGTCCACAAAGTTGGTCTGGACAAATATTGAAAAATGGGTTTTAGCCCAGTTTTATTTTTTGAACATTGAAACCTGTTTTGACTTGGTTAGAGCCAACAATTTGTATTGTAAAAAGAATTCTCACAATTCTCTTTCTTTCAATTGAGAATGACTTCGAGGTAATTCCGATGGATTCAAGTGATACCTCACATGTACTCAAGTAACGACAAGATTTGTTCATCTTGCTTACAACAAAGGCTTTATACTAGACCTAACATCATGTTTCAAGTGCCCTCACCACAAAGAAAATCCCAATTTGCACACATTTAAAGTGTTTTGATTTGAGGACATTTAGCAAAATTCACTCACACTCTGAAAAATATTCAATGTATGCAATTGTGATACAATAGGCTTGGCCTTCATGTAAATCTCCACTAATGTGAGAACATTTGAAATGAAATCATGGAGGGCTTGTTATTGGCTTGTAATGTATGCTTGGGGACATGTAGGAGAGTCATTTGGGATAAAAATGACTTGATTCTTTCTTCAGCATTACACTGAATTTGTGCTTTCAACTGTTGTTACGCTTTTAGCGTTTGATCCTTTGTGTTGTCCCTTCCTTTTGTACTTTTTGACTTCCTTTCAAGCTTTGCTTGTCTGAGCTTTTCCGCTTCTCATCATCTTTTGAAGTTTCACCTGATTGTTTGGAGTATTCTTCTTCTTTTGTTGAATTTTTGCTTGTTTGAACATGTGGGGAATTTTCAACTCTTTCTTCTTTCTTTTGAAGTCATTTTTTCCTTGAATTTCAGGGACTTTAGTAACTTTTTGTCTCTGTCAAATTTGAACTTTGAATCTTGTTTTGTAACTTGCACATCTTCAGTGCACTCAAGAAAGTCAGGCCAAGAGAGGGATAGTGCGTATAAGCACTAAGAAAGGGTATAGGCTAAAAATGTGGATGTCCAAAGAAAGGGCTTAAGGCTCAAAGTGGGACATACTAAGGATTAATTTCATTTTGAAGGCTTTGAAAGGCACAAACGGGTCAAAGAAGACCTACAATCATTTTTTAAATCAAACATTACTCAGAATTTCACCTCAACAACATTCAGGCCAGGTTCTAGACCAACAAAGCAACACAATTGAATTTAATTCAAAACTCACCACACAATGCACACGAAACAATGAATCTGGTTTTGCTCGCATCTTGAATGCATGCAACAGAATATTTTCAATTGTAACAAAAGTATGAATGAGAGGTACCAAAAGAATCTATGGTTTAACAAGAAGTCAATCCTCTCCATTGTATCAATTATTTTTTACATGCACAATCTAACTGTGTTGGCACCAACCAAGTTCAAAAATGATTTCCAAAATATTAACATTTTAAAAAGAATAAAAAAAAATAAAGAATCTTCTGAGTAAACGATACTGAACCCTAGAAGGGCTACCTACGTATCTCATTGAGAGAATCAGGTTTGCGTAGTTCGTTCAGATATGATATAAAAACATATGATTTGAACAACAAATGAATTCTTTGAAAGAAAAACAATAACAAAAATGAAAAACCAATGAGTCACATTGAAGGGCGGACAACCAAATTAACAAATATATATTTTTTAAAATAAGAAATGAATGAGTCACATTGAAGGGCAGACGACCCAAATTATCAAATATTTTTTTTTGAAAGAAAAAATAATTGAAATGAGAAATGAATGAGTCACATTGAAGGGCGGATGACCCAAACTTTAAGAATGTCAAACAATTATATTTTCTTAAAATGAAATATAAAACAAATAAAATCAAAGATATACACTGAATATAACATCATGTACAAAAAAAAATAAAAGTAAAAATGCAAAAGTATAAACCAACTCGAAATGATGCCTCATAACTCTGATATCCGAGTACAATCTTGGTGAAGTTTTTGAGGGCTTTCCTTAAAAATTTTCCCCTGTTTCAACTTTGACAACTTCCGGTATTCAATATTGTAGCAACTATCTCCTTCATGAAATTTTTGGAGACCCCTCAAAAAATTTGCTCCAGTTTCCATTTTAAAATATGGGAAAGCCTTCGGGGAACATGACCGAGCCGTTGTGGCACCTATGTATCCCGTTGAAGCAGGAATCAGGTCAAACGTAGTTCCAACCGACTGTGACTTCAATGAAAATTAGACTGAGATTATGAATGTTCTAAAACTAGGTGACCAAGAGTGGACTTTTTGAAAGACTGGGGCCCAAGTGGACAGCTTGGGTTGAATTGTGACAACAATTGAACGCATGACGAACCAATAAATTGTCATAGATTCCGGAAAGGGTTACATATAAAAAGACCGGCTGCGGGATCGCAAAACCATTCTTTGATATACAATTGATACCATTTGGCGGAAACTTGTCATGAATGCAAGACCAATATACATATAATTGAGCAAATAATGAATAAATAATGAGTACAATATGCAAATATTCAACAAAATATACAAGATATGATGAATAACACAATAAAAGAATAGTTTACTCAATTTGAAAAAATGAACTAATAATGGCTAGAATCTCTATATCCCCAGCGGAGTATCACCATTCTGTTGACATCCTTTAAGAAGGAGCAACATCGCGATGACTCAAAAAATAATAACTTGTTCAAATTTAAAAGAATTTAAAAGAAATAAAGGGAAATGGTTTAAAAGGGAAAGGGAGTCACCACCTAATTTTAGGAAAACTAGGAAACCAATTAATTAATTAAAGAAAAATAATGTCTAAGAAACCAATAGATTCTAGGAAAGGGTTCAAGTTATTATGAAGAAAAGGTATTAGGCATTATTCGAAATCCACAATTGTGGTTCCCGACTGAATTCTTTTTTTCAAATTGTGGAGGAGATAACAACAATGTACTAGTATAATAAACATGAAATATAAACAAATAATGAAGTAAAAAAATAATATTAAAAACGGCCTAAGTTTGCCTAACGTCAAAATATACAAAACAATGAATAATATAATTCGAACTTCATTCGAATAGCTTCAATGGGAAGCAACTCCGGATACCTGTAAAGACACTTATTAAAAGTGTTGATAATAAATAAATATGGATAAAAATAAATGAATCAAATAATAACTTAAAAAATAAAAAAATAAAAACCCGCCTTATTAACATGGGAGGCTTTGGAAATCGATGGTAATTTCTTCATCGGCCAATTTTAACATAAAAAATATAAATTTAAACTAAATTTCCGTGTTTTACAATGGGGAGGCCTCTAAAACCGACGGAGAGATTTTTTCATTGGCCACTTTTAACATAAAAAAAATATAAAAATAATTAAATTTCCGTCTATTAACATTAGGGAGGCCTCTAAAACCGACGTAAAATTTTTTTCATTGGCTAATTTTAACTAGTGTATTTTTCAATATTATTCCAACAAAGCAAAGTAGTCCAAAACAAACTAATTTTAACAATGATTAAGAAATCCTAATAAACAAATTAATGAAAATATGCTACATAAAATCAACTTAAACAAAACAATTAAAAATGGAACAGTAACCAAACCGAGTAACAAATGAAATATATGTAGATGAAGACAAAACAAACCAATAATAACAATCAAAATCCAACAAAAATAAAATAATAATAAAAAAGAACTCCAGCAACTTTATCCTAAATACTAGGCAACAAACAGTGACAGAAAAATTATCAAAATACATCATGCTAATAACATAATAAATAATAAATAAACTAACCAATAATAATCAAAATACAACAAAACAATTCTAGTGAGAACATAAACAAATAAGAAATGCTAAGCTTAGAAACTAAATGGAAAAAAGATTTGGATTACTGTAAGGGTTTTCCGCGGAATTGTTGGCTTCACAACGTGGGTCTGGTTTTTCAGGAGTCTATATGCCGGAGATGAGAGTCGATTTGGTTTTTCCGTGTTTAAGCTTCTAGTAACCTGTGAAAAATAAACAGAAAACGGAAAGGGGGAAGGGGTCTAGTTCACGACGTGTGTGAGGGTGGAGATCCGACGGTGGTTTGGTATTGTTTGCCGGAGAACAGTGAAAATGAGGAGAAAAGGTGGTTGGAATTTGGTGGTTTGTGGTGGTTTTGGGTCGGGGTTTTGCCGGTAATGGAGGTCACTGGTGGGTTTATTGTGGTTTGGGGTTTCAGGCAGGTTTGAGGTTGTTTCCGGTGGCTTTTTGATTGTTTTCTGGTGGCGTTGGGTCGCGAGTTGTTGCTGTCCTCGTTTGAGTTGCCGGATTCCAGCGTCTGGGAAAGGAGAAGAAGGAAAATGGGGTTTGGGTTCCTTTGGGTAGTGGTGGCTCGTCGGAAAATGCTCCGGTGAGGGTGAAACAGGGAGGAAGAGCACTTGGGTTTGTTTGGTGGTTGTTGAACGGAGGAAAGAGAGGTTGTTTGAAGAACAAAGAAAGATAACAATGGGGTTTTTTCTTTGCCGGAACTTCGCCGGATTCCGAGGTGGTGTGACCGGAAAAATAAGAAATTGTGAAACCTTCGTGAATAAAAATCTGAAAATCCTAATCTGAAAAATAATTCACCACCCCCTAACTTAATGACCAATCTATTGTTTAAATAGAAAATTTTAAACCACCAATAATACAATACAATTATGTTAAAATCGTGAGCCAAAATCACCGGTTAATAAAATATCTGTGTATGAAATCTTATCCATTTTTGAATGTATTTCTAGATTGTGCAAAATATCAAAATAAATATTAACAAATGTAACAAATAAAATGAATATTAAAAAAAATGTAACGAACGGAACCAATGGCATGTAAAAAATGCAATTTAATAAAAATAATGATTTAATTAAATTGAACAAATATTAACAACATATTGAACCAGTTGTGAGAAAAAATAATGTAACCATAATTAATCGATAAAACTCTTAATATTTTGAAAAATAAGGATAATTATCAAAAAATTGCATTAAAATTGTAAAACATGTATTTTGAAATACTTAATGAATAAAATGTTAAAAATTATTAACTTTAAAAAATATCATACCAAAATTTGGTTTCAACACCCTGGTATACTTTTATATGTACTGCTATTTGGTTAATAATTTAAAGTGATCTAAAATTATCTCATCAGGACATTTTCTACAATTTTTGTGAATGACTTTTACCTGCATATCTATAATAATTCAACTTTTGTGTAGTAAGGCTGTACCTGCAATGTATTATGGAATAAATTGAGGAATTAAACTATCAAGTTAAATATAGATTATGTAACTAAATTGCACTTACCTAATGACCTAAATTAGATCATTTACTGCCTGTACTCATGAATTGTTTTCTTTACTGTTTTGCTCATGTAACGTAGGATATTTAATGGATGTTGGAGATAAAAGTTGGATGGATCTCCGAAGATCCACCGATGAGTATATTCATGGAGTTAATGATTTTCTTGATAAGGCATTTGAACGAGTTTCCCAAGGATATGAAATATTATGTCCTTGTAAGAAGTGCTTTAATCATTATTGGCATTGTCGAAATGTGGTGGAGGATCACTTGATTTGTTATGGGTTTGTTCATGGATACACCAAATGGGTTTTCCACGGAGAAGGGTTTTCCTCAAGAAATACGTCACATCCAACCAATGATGATGAAACTTCTAATAGGCAAGACGGTATTGATAAACTACTTCAAGATACTTTTAGAAATGTAGCAGATGGCCTGAGGCATGAAGGAGTAAGAGAGGGACCATCTGAAGATGCAAAGAGGTTTTTAAAATTAGAGGAAGAAGGGAAACAAGAGTTGTATCCGGGGTGTAAGAATTTTTCTATGTTGAATTTCACCATCCGGTTATACTTGTTTAAATGCATTCACAAGTTGAGTAATGTAGGCTTTTCAGATATGTTAAAGTTGATAAAAGAGGCATTTTCCTTTGCTCAGATACCCGAGTCTTTCTACAAGGCAAAAAAGGTGATAAAAGATTTGGGTCTTCATTATGAAAAAATTCATGTATGTACTAACGATTGCATGTTATTCGTGAATGACACTGCAAAGTTAGACAAGTGCTCAGTGTGTGGATCTTCTAGATGGAAGAATGTTCGTGATGACTTAACTAATAAGTTCACTAAAATTCCAGCAAAGGTTTTAAGGTACTCTCCTTTAAAACCTAGGCTTCAGAGGATATTCATGTGTTCCGAAACATCTGTAGCTATTAGATGGAATGATACTGAGCGACCCAAAGATGGAAACTTAAGACATCCTCCTGATGGGGAAGCTTGGAAGGATTTTGATTCCTTGAACCCTGACTTTGCTAATGATGCTCGTAACGTTAGATTGGGTCTTTCAAGCGATGGTTTCAATCCATTTCGAACTATGAGCATTTCCCATAGCATATGGTTGGTTATGTTGATGAATTATAACTTACCACCATAGATTTGCATGAAGTCGGAGTATATAATGTTGTCAATGATTATTCCAGCTCCATCGTCTCCTGAAAACGATATTGATGTATACTTACAACCACTGATTGCGGAGTTGAAAGAACTATGGGTAGTGGGAGTGGAAACATATGATGTTGTAACTACTCAAACATTTATTATCCGTGCAGCTTTATTGTGGACAATTAGTGATTTTCCAGCACTGGCAATGCTTTTCGGATGGAGCACCAAGGGGGTATGGGCATGCCCCACTTGTAATCATAATACTTGTTCCCAATATCTCAAACATAGTCATAAGATGTTTTATTTGGGGCATCGAGCATTTTTTCCTCCTGATCATCCATATAGAAGAGATAAAAAATCCTTTAATGGTAAAAAGGAGCATAAAGCTGCACCTACTCCCTTATCAGGCGTACAAGTTCTTGATGAACTTCGTGAATTTAATAATGTTTTTGGGATGAGACAAAAGAAAAGAAAACGAAAAAATGATGGTCCATGGAAAAAATTCCATATTTTTTGAGTTGCCGTATTGGGCAACCAACAAATTAAGGCACAATCTTGATGTGATGCACATAGAGAAGAATATTTGTGACACTTTGCTTGGGACTTTATTGGATATACTTGGAAATTCCAAAGATCATATAAATTCTCGCTATGACTTGCATGAGATGGGAATACGCAAAGAGCTTCAACCAGATTGTGAAACTGGAAATATTCATCTCGCTAAAGCTTGTTTCTCTATGAAACCAGAGGAGAAAAAGGTTATTTTGCACTGTTTTACATGATGCCAAATTACCAAAATGGTTTGCCTCTAATATATCAAGTTGTGTGCACATTGAAGATAGGAAAGTATCAGTATACAAAAGTCATGATGATCATTTCATATTGCATTACTTGCTCCAGGTTGCTGTCAGAAAAGTGCTTCCCAAGAATGTGTCGTTGGTCTTGATTAGGTTGGGAAATTTTATTAAAGCCATATGTAGTAAGGTTATAAGAAGAAGCGATCTTGATAAGCTGAAGGCTGAAATTATAGATATAGAATGTGAGATTGGAAAGATTTTTCCTCCATCCTTTTTTGATATAATGATACATTTTCCTATCCATTTAGTAGATGAAATTAAGCTTGGAGGCCTGACTCATTTGCGTTGGATGTATTCTACTGAAAGAACTATGTGTAACTTCAAGGGGCTTGTTCGGAATCGAAAAAATCCAGAAGGGGAAATAGTAAAGGGTTTTTCAGCTGTGAAGTGTTTGACCTTTATTTCATTAAACCTACCTGATATGGTGAAGACAACATTTAGTAGGTATCAAACCGAGGATGATGTGGACAATCAAACAGAGGAAGGTGATGCTTCACCTTTATTTCTTAAGATAGGTCATCCAATCGGAAGTGAGAGTAAAAGGAAAGGAAATACTTTTAACATGGAGCATCATGAGTGGGTTGAAGATCATTGATATGCTTTGTTCAATACCAGAGATGAAAAAGTCGATACATTCATCAAGTAAGGTAAAATAGTCTTTTGTTTTTAAACTTCATTTATATGTTATCATAATGTGTTTTAAATTCCATCAATAAATATACATTGATTACATTGCATATCCTGCTTGCAGGGAACATAAGAATTTAATTGATAATCGTACCAGAGGAAATGCATGGGTAAAAGCATAGATCCATAGTAGAGAATTCAGTGATTGGTTTAGGGACAAAGTTAAAAATATTGAAGTGTCCAATCAATTAAGATGGCTAGCTAAAGGTCCTAATTTTGTGGCTAAAAGATATACAGAATATTTCATTATTGGATATCAATTTCATACGAAGAAACGGGATGTCCCTTGCAAGACTCAAAATAGTGGAGTGACTTTTTCAGCAACAACAGATAGTTTTGCTAGCGCTAGGGACAAAAATCCTATCGATGGAATGGTTATCTACTATGGAATTATTCAGGATATCATTGAGATTGACTATTTGGGTTGATTTAGTGTTGTACTTTTTAGATGTGATTGGTATCATAACGAAGTCGATAAATATGGATTGACTCGGGTATACTTCAACAAAAAATGCAGCACGAATGATCCTTTTGTACTAGAATCTCAAGTGCATCAAGTTTCTTAAGTGGAAGACCCAATTGAGAAAAATGTTTATTATGAAAGAAATAAAGTCCTAGTGGATTTTTATGATTTGGAGGATGAGAATTGTCCTAATATTGAAAAAACATTTTTGAGAGAGACTAACGATGACATGGGTTCATCAGAAAGAGTACTCGATATAGATGTTAGATGGTCGAGAGAAGATCTCCCTGTTGATATCATTGATCTACCTTCCCCTGCACAACATTCAGAAGATTTCACTACGGAAACATCAGAAGAGGAGGATGACTTTGATGATACTGATTGGGATTGGATGGAGTCCGATGATTGACAAAGGATCTTTCAAACTTGTTCAAATACATTCTATTCTTCATTTTTTTGTAGTAAGTAATAAATACCCTTTTGAGTTACATCATACAAACTATGAATGTCGATTGGACTCTATTTGGTATCTCTTCTTCTATTTCTATTAATGTGCTATTTTTTCAAGTTGTCTCTTAATTAGTACGACTTCAATAATACGCATGTGCTAACAATTGTTGGATACATTATGATATCATTCTTCCTGGTCCTTCATTTCTTCTTTTGAGATTAGTACTTTTGTTAAGTCTTTTTTCTCTCCTATTCATTTCCAATATTCTTCTTTCTACAATTTCTCGGAGGAATCTTTTACTTCACAGTGGACCAACAAAACTCCAAGTTCTGATCTCTTTATTTCTTAGATTTTGGATTTCCGACTGTTTGCTACTACTAGTTGCTTGATTTCTGCTAATTTGTTGTGGAATATTTTCTTGCTAATTTTGGAACTACGGATGTATTAGTTATTAAGATTCTTTGTTTATTTCTTTGTTATACTTCTCTTTGCATCTTCTGCCATTTCCTTGAAATCCCATTGAGTAGCAGGCTCTCGAAAGTTAGATGTCAACGTAGTTAAAATATAAATTAGTTAATCAACTTCAGCTTGAGTCCATTGCTTGTTATCCCATTGAGTAGCAGGCTCTCGAAATCTTCCTTGTTGAATGGTTGAAAAGTGATCTACTGACCAACAATTTTTTTCTAATAAGAAACAAGAGAAGCATTATTGTTGTCAGCATGAATAGTTTCTAACTCTCCAAATGGTACTCGGTATTTATTTTCTTCTAAGATCTTGATAATATGCTTCAGCTACTGATCCTATATTGTTTTTTGTTCTTCTCACTTTCATTTTTTTGTTATTCACATTTTAAAATTCTGCACTAAGAGGCTTCTTCTGTCTTATTTATTCACAGATTTGGATAGTCATGAGTCAACAAGAGTCTTCAAAAAGAAATAGAAGAGCAAAAAAAAAGAGATATGCTAAACCTGGATCATTATCATTCTTGGCAAAGAAAAAATGATGGTTATTGACAACGAATGAAATTGTTCAAGCTATAGAGTCAATGAAAGGACAGTTGCTTAAATTAATTGAACAACAACAACTAGTAGCACCACAATATGAAGCAAATGGACAGTCTGTAGAGGAGCAGCCTCTTGAGCAGCAACCTATAGAGGATCAAGTGCATATGAATTCTTTCACTCCTCCAACTGATGAACAACCTGAAGAATAAGGTGACATATAAACTTAGAAACTTACTAAATTCATCTATGATTTCTAATTTCTTGTATTTTCCTATAGCTGAAGGCGTTTTCACTCAAAATAAAAGAGGTCAAACGCAAATGCATAGTGTACATGCATGAAAAGAGCAGAAATTGATCATATTAAATAGGAAAATCAACCGGTTGGACCTACTGATGACGTTGTGACAGAGTTAAATAGGTTCCTAGGCACATTGGCAAGAAATACGACTCTTTGCCCATTTGATATATTTGATTGGAGGAGCATGGATACTAAACATGATTTATGGAATTATACTAATGTTTGGAGTTTCCAATATTTACTAACTTGTAAAAGTATTTTACTTCAATTGGCGAACTGAATGACACCAAATTGCATGAGAAATACATTATTCCTGAAGATGCAAGAAATTGGACATTGGTAACAATTCGAGATGCTTGGAGAAGGCATAGAAGTGACTTGAAGATAAATTATTACGATCCACATGATAATGATGAAATTCGAATGGCAAAAAAGCCTTGTCATATTCTAGAATGTTAGTTTAGAGAGCTCCTTAAATATTGGAAGTCTAAGAAATTTAAGGTAAAATGTAGTTCAGAATCTCAAACTTCTAGCTTATTCTTTTCCTGATCTCTTTTGTGATATATAGTTGCTGCTGCAGCTTTATTTTTTCTTTTTCTTTCTTTTATGCTATTCTCTTCTCTGTTGCAATATCGTTGCAGTTTATTTCTTCTTCTAGTGTGGTAGTCACAACTAAAATGAAGGATTTTGCACCATTCTCATGGAATGTTCGATTGAGTGGTATTGTTATGCTTATCTCTCTATATAGCAATGAAATTTGCTTCCAGGTTTCACTAAACTAAGTGCCTTTTTGGATCAACTTTTTTTAGGTGCATTTGACTCATGATTTAAGACATACTTGTGACTAATCTAAAGGGCTACTAGGCTGTTTTACTCACTATATTGGCTTGAATAAAAACATGACTTATTGTTGTGAGTTTGATAATTATAGCAGAAGTTCGGATTTGTTTACTCTCTATCATCCCTTTATTTTGCATATTCTCATTTAGAACAATAATTGTTAATTACATGTACCTTAAAGAGTGACTTCAATGTTGGCATATTCATGCAACTGTAAGCTAAGCTTTCCTGTGGTGTTATGGTGATTGCGTTGTAAGTTTTCTCTTGTTTGATTCAAATTTTATTTATGTTTGAAGATGTTATGGGTCAAGCTTTGAAACTTACAAAATTAAGGTCTGCAGATTGGTTTTAGCTTCATATGATAGTAATTTTTGTACTTAGAAAGCATATTCTTCACTTGGATTTGTTAAAAAAAATGAAATATTGAGACACTGACCTCGTCTAGTACATTATGTAGCACCCATATGCCGTTGGTTAACATTATTGATTCATTTATTTGCAGAAAATATCTGAAACAAATACTAGGAATCGGAAAAAGCTGAAGAATCCACACACTACAGGGAGAAAGAGTTTTGCTTTAATCAGTAGTAAATTGGTGTGTTCTCTTATTTATTATCTAGTCTTAACCTATCATTTAAGCAATTACTGATATTCATTTTTGTGTGACTAGGAAAAAGAAAAGGAATCTGTATCAGCTAAGGATCTCTTTGTGGTCACAAGAACAAGAAAACCCGACCGTTTGTACAAGGCATCATATTAGAACTCAACAAGTAAAATTGAACGAATACTGTCTATATAAATTTTTTTATTGAGATCAATTTTTATTGGCCTATTTATATTAACAAGACTGTTTGTTGGATATGTTTTGTTAGGCTGAAATGGAGGAAATTGAAAAACAAATGGACACAAATGGTTAGTCTGTTGATGCATTTTCAGTCGTCATGGGTCTTGAAGTCTAAGACTATATGGATCGGGGGTTACAAAGACTACTTTGAAAAACAAACTTGGCAATTCTGAAAAAACTGTAAATGCAACAAATGATGTAGTGCAACAAATGCAAGAAAGGATGCAAAAAATGGACGAACAAAAGAGAACTATGCGACAGGAAGTTTTTGTAGATGTAGTTGTACAACTTCAGCATGCATGATTAATTGATCCTAACATACGAGCAGCGTTATCCGTTCGTTCACCAAGAGAAGCAACTTCTGGTCAAACGTGTGAGCAAGGTTAGTGTCGCTAATTCTCTGTTTTGACTATTTCTTCTTCTTCTTCTTCATATTCTACGTGATAAGCGACTATTGAGTACGTCCATGCCGATCGTGTTGTTAGTTATTTCTTCCGATGGTAGCCTTGTCGGCCATTTGGTTTGCTAAGTCTTTTCTAGGAGTTATTGATTTATCATGGTGGACTAGTTTGTTAACTGACATTGATGCTGATTTAAATTTTTCAATTCAGTCCTCTTGATCATTGCCTAATGAATCTCAAAACAATTTCTTGTTTTGATTATATTACACGTACTTTTATACCCTAAAAGCTCTTCTAGTGGCTTTTTTGAAATCATTTTATCTCCCCCGGAGTTGGGATTGTTTGGTTGTATCTCCCCCAACAAAGTTTTCTATTGTCGACTCATTTTTCTTGTTGTAGCATTTTATGTCTGTTGGACTGTTGTAACATTCACGTGATAAGGGATTGTACAGCCTTGTAAACCTTGTTGTTAGGTATTTTTTCTGATGGTGGCCTTATCGGCCATTTGGTTATCTGAGTATTTTCTAGGATCGACCTCGTCAACTATGAGTTATTGAGCATTTCTTGACGGCTATCATTTGTTGGATGTGGCGTATTTCTTGTCGACCGTTTGGTTAGGTTAATTTTACTTGCAGTGATGCTATGAGTGAGGTTATTAGTGATGCTATCAGTGAAGCATTTGTTGGATGTGGTGCATTTCTTGTCGTCTTCTTCTTCTTTTGCCGGAAGGTTCTCATATTTCTCTCCCACCAAACATAGTACACTGCTGCAGCTAACATCATTCTATATACCATTGTTTTAGAAGATCTTCCCTTTGTCATTTGTTCTGCCCATTTCTGATAAGATGAAAAAGTTAAACTACCTGCGAAATCAATAGCTAGGTTAGTTAAAAAATCTTCTAGCATGTTTCCTTCTCTATAGCTATGCTCAATTGTACTATTGAATCCCCTCCTCATAATGTTAATCTCCTGAACCACCATAAAAATATTCCAAGGGACATCCCAAATTCCATCTAAAATCTTCTTCATGGTCAAGAAGTCAGTCTCAACTATAACCGGTAAAAATTTATTACCAATACAACATTGTTTCCCTTCCCTTATTGCCTTTGACTCAGCAATGATGTTAGTTCCTTCCTCAATCCCCTTAGCTGCAGCATACACCAAGTCACCATTCATATCTCTGATGCAAAATCTAATAGAATTGGGTCCCCTTTGGATGCACCATCTCTATTACATTTATTACGATTATTGTTAGGTTTCCTCCATTGAACCACATTACAATTTAGGTGAGGAATGTAACCTTCTAGAAACTGCACTAATAGAGGCCATTTTTGAGGTATGTGCTGAAGCCATGGGTATCTATATCTCACCACGAAATAAATAATCTTACTGATCTTGAACTTAGCCTTTGTTATAGACAGAGTCTCACCATTGAGTATTTTGTTCCTTCTCTTCTAGATTTGCCATATTATAAAGATTGGGACAACTTTAAAAATAGGCACCAATTTGCTAGCACACTCAAAAGACCACCATTTGTGTACAGTTTGATTAAGTTGTAGAAAAGGGCCAATGATGCCTGCTGCAGCAGCAACAAAAGCATGCCAGATATGGCTTGCAAAAGGGCATGAGATAAATAGATATGGCTTGCAAAAGGGCATGAGATAAATAGATGGTTAGTGGTTTCCAATCCCAGAAATGTTCCTTCTCCCAACACATAGGGCCTCTAGAAATGTTTAGCTATTGGAGTATTAGTGATGCTCTTAGTTAAATATTGTAGGTTGTACCATTGGTGAGGATGCTATTAGTTTTGATTAACAATTGAATTGAACTTGCACAGATGAAATAATTCCCAGAAGCATATGCATATATCTCATGCAACTATGCTATTTTGTTTAATGTCATTTTAATAAGCTTGTTGAATTTATGTCTGTTGTAGATATAGAGTTATAAATTTAACATATATCATTGAAGCCATTGTACTTTTGCAAAAAAAATTGCTAAATTATTTTGTATTTTCATTAATTTTATGTAGGTGGTGAAATCGAAGAAGGGGATTAAAGCAGTTCTAGAAATGTTTTATTTTTGAAGATTGAAAACTGTGTGGTGCATCTGTTCACCCTTTTTGAATGGTCAATTTTTTTTTATATATATTGCTTTTATCGATATTACGTACGTACCCAACCATGGATCTTCAATTGTAGTTTTTGTAATGAAATATAATTTCTTCCCATTATCTTTTTATGTGTATTTTATGTTATAAGAGTATTGCAACAACCCAATTAATAATATCCGTTGAACCAATAGTATGTATATGTTGGAATAGCCTAATATTAATCATTGCAATAGCTTAATATCAACTGTTGCTAAAATTAAAGAACTGTTGCAATAGCCATTTAGCAACAATTATAATAGCTTAAAACTGATGCATCACCATCTAACAACCGTCGCAATAAATAACTGTTGAATGAAAAATTGATCATAGCAACAACAAAGAATTAACCGTTGGCAATAGACTAGAAATAGCTGTCGTATAAAACTTTATTGTTACGGTTTTAACAGTACCAAAACGTTTTTAACCGTTGGCACTTATTTAATCCAAAACCGTAGCAATAGGTTCTCTATTGCTACAGTTATATTAACCGTTAGAACTAACCGTAGCAATAGAGCTATTGCTATGCGATCTGTTGTAGTGGTGCCCAGAACCATGGCGTTAGAGCTACAACAACGGTAGATAAGCCTATTTCAACGGTAGCCTAACCGTTGCATTAGGTCAAATTTCTAGTAGTGGTTTGAGTAATTACCTCAAAACAGAGAAAGAGTATATTTTATACATTAGAGAATGAGTATATATTTATTGGGAGTAGTATTGTGCATCGATGTGGGGATGAGTTCAGAAAACTCAAAATCCTCATAAACCATGTCTGCCAACATGGGTAAATGATCATACTTTTTAGATGAATCCTTATTGCTTAGTGGATCCACTTAGTTGAGGTGTTCTACACCCCGACAAGGTATATGATAGTTCTAGCAGCGTGGGCGAGACGCTGTATCATCATGTAGCTCATAGTGATGGTTGTCAGTTAAAGAAAATTTCTAATAGAGTAAAAAGTACTTTCATTGTATTTTCACATATAGTTTTCTTTTGAGTTATTATATTGTACTTTGTGAAGCTTTAAATGATCTTATCTCTAATCATGCTGTACATTGAGTTGAGTATTTCTTTCATGTCACAACCCGATTCCTCGATTCATGATGACACCTACCAACCCGCCAGTAGGAAAGCCAAACCCTGTATCAAAACTTAATCAGTAATGGGACTGAGGGTCAAAACTAGCCTTAGCTAAGCGAAAGAATAAATAAAGGAACACATAAACAAAAGGCGGAAGCGAACCCAACTATATACAAACAAATGATATCTCCCAGAGCCTGGAAGTCACATGTAGAAAGCTACTACAAAATGAGTAATTGTCCAAAAAGTGGACCACTGAAATAAGACTGTCTCAAAAGCCAAAGACAATAAAAATATCACTACAGAAGGAGGTAGGTAATCTCAGGACGCCATGTGCTCACTCTCTCCTCTGGAACAGACTGTAGCAGGCTCGAACTCAACATTGATAACTAGTGCTCAGACCTGCATCAGGAAAATAGATGCAGAGTGTAGCATGAGTACCAATAAAACAGGTACCCAGTGGGCATCCTAGGTCAACTGAGCTAGAAAGGTGAAAACAGACTGAAAGGATAGAATCTACAATCACAGAGGTCAAAGAAAATAAGCACAAAACTAACCGACATCAAATCTAAAAATACCTAAACTAAACCTAACTGGGGCCCCCATAAGACCTAGAAGGTACACTTAAGCATAGACAAACAAAACCCGAACGGACCCCCATAAGCCCGACAGGTACGCAAAAAAGCTTAATCTACGAGACCAAAGCAAAAAAAAACTGCGAATTGAAACCACCAGCCAACTCAATCGAAAAAATCAAGCAACTCCGACCTAGACAAAAGTCTTACTTACAAATCGGGCCGCTTATTCTGATAGCAACTCCCGGGGGCCCTGCCCTAGCCAGCAGAGTGCCAAGGGATATAACGACTCCCCCAAATGCAAAAATATTCAATCGTCCAATCAACTAACACTCCGGGGCCCTGCCCTAGCCAGACAAGTGCGCGGGGCATGTCGACTCCGCAGAGGGCCTCCCATAACTCATATCCAATTGCCCAGCCGGTTATCACTCAGGGGGCCTGCCCTAGCCAGAAGAGTGAGCTAGCTAACACTCCGGGGGCCCTGTCCTAGCCAGACGAGTGAGCCAGCTAACACTCCCGGGGCCTTGCCCTAGCCATACGAGTGCGTGAGGCATATTAACTCCATAGAGGATCTTGAATACCAAACTAATATAGATCGTCGTCCCCCACCAACAACATCACCATAGAATCGATCTCGGAACACCTAAAATCTCTAGAAACACCATGCCTTTGACGACACGTCTGCACCACAGAAATGGGGAGAGAAGCTAGGCTCACACTATCAGACCCAAGTTTGCTATTCCGGTCTACAAAGACCTAGTCTATCCGAATCGACGTCGGATACATACCAAAGTCAAACAGGTGCATGGGTCTAAGGCAATACTAGACTAACTTGGTCTAAGGCTGAAAATGTAATCCAACACAATGAAACAACCAACAGATAGTCCGCATGCAACAACATATAAACAACCCCTCCGATAGCATGATACTGCCCCAAAAACAGCTTGAAAAACAACCCTAAAACATGGTTTCTGAGAATAAGAGAAGAAATACTAGTACCCCACCCCATATTCACACAAATTAATAAGCATTCACACAATCCAGCTCAATCTAAAAAGAAGGGAAGCAGTAAACTACCAAAAGGCTGACCGCGCGCGCTCAAAATCACTTTGCCAGAGCTTTTTCCTTCCGAACGACCTCAGATTGCTGCCACACTATTAAAAATAGAATCACAGCATCAGCACAGTTGTTTACACACTAAAGTCATCAAAATCGGACATGGACCAATTTCAAAGTCAAAATTGGGAAATGTAGGACCAGCTCCGGAAATCTCAGAATTGACTTAGTGAAAAGGTCCCAAACCCTCCCCCGAACTTGTGTTACAAAATAGAACACAATTTGGGGCTCGAAAGAGCCGACAACCCAAGAAAACAAAACATGCAAAACTTTACAAAACAAGCCCATGGCAGCCACTTATGCCTAAAATTCATGAAAATCGAAGGCCACCCAACGCTATCCGAGCAATAACCCATAAAGCCTATGCAATTCCGGACGCGTGGGACTTTGAATCACTGAAAATTGATGAAAAATGAAGGAGATAACAATTTGTCAAACTTACAACAACAATAAACCCGACTGCCCCTTATATAATTAAGTGCTAGTCACGCTGACCTCCGCGAACGCGGTAATTCTGTAACTGAGGCCTTATCGAGCTCTAAAAGGGATGAATGGTTAAAAGCGATGAAAGAAGAATTAGAGTCCATGAAAACTAACAAAGTCTGAGATCTAGTTGACCTTCCTAAGGAACGCAAAGCTATTGGGAATAAATGAATTCTCAAAGTTAAACGCAAATCGGATGGGTCAATACACAAAGCACGATTGGTGGCAAAAGGTTTACTCAAGAAGTTGGAATAGACTATGAGGAAACTTTTTCACCAGTTGTGAAGTTTACCTCCATTCGATTACTTTTAGCTATTGTTGCTCGTTTAGATCTAGAATTAAACCAAATGGACGTGAAGAATACTTTTCTGAATGGAGAATTAAACGAGGAAATCTACATGGAACAACTAGTAGGTTTCGTTGTTAAAGGCCATGAGAAGAAAGTTTGTAAATTGAAAAGATCAATTTATGACCTAAAGCAATTTTCAAGACAGTGGTACCTGAGATTTCATAAGGAGGTGATGTCATTTGATTTCACCATGATCGATGAAAACCATTGCATATATGTGAAAAATTCCAATGGAAATTTTGTAATTCTTTCTCTTTATGTGGATGATATTTTATTAGCTCGACATAATTTTGAGTATGTGAAAACTGTCAAGTCATGGCTTTCAAAATCATTTGATATGAAAGATATGGGTGAAGCAAACTATATATTGGGTGTTAAGATCCATAGAGACCGTTCCAAGAAATTTTTGAGTTTATCTCAAGAAACTTATATAAAGAAAATATTGGAACATTTTCAAATGAATAGTTGCAAATCCATGGATACTCTTGTAGCAAGGGGTGAAACTTTAAGCCTTGAAATGTGTCCAAACACTGAAAAAGAAAAGGAAGACATGTCTCAAGTTCCTTATTCTAGTGTTGTCGGGAGTTTGATGTATGCAATGATGTGTACTCGCCCAGACATTTGTTATGACGTGAGTCTAGTTAGCAGGTATCAATCAAAACCTGGAAGAGATCATTAGAAAGTAGTAAAGAGAATATTCCGATACCTGAAGGGAACTGTAGATCATACACTGTATTATAGTGGATCTGATTTATCGGTTATGCCTTCTTACTAAATGGTGGTGGTATTTCATGGAAAAGTAAGAAGCAAACTTGCAAAGCTCTTTCAACCACGGAATCTGAATTCGTGGCTTGTGCGTCTGCAGTACAAGAGGCTGTTTGGTTAATGAAATTCTTTGAGCATTTGATTATTGCAAAGAATTCTAAGGGTCCCATGATTCTATATTGTGATAGTCAAGCGGCTATCGCATACACGAAGGATCCTAAGTATCATAGAAAGACTAAACACATTGACATCAAGTATAACTTTGTGAGAGACGTAGTGGAAAGTGGAGAAATAACTTTGCTATACATTCTTACACGTGAAATGATAGCTGATCCTTTTACGAAGGCCATCTCTAGAGACTTGTTTGAAAAACTTGTTAAGGCTCTAGGTTTGCATAGGATTTGATGATCTTTCAGTATTGTAAAATAACTTGATTGTAATAATATTCTCCTTAATATATGACTATTTTTGAATTTATATTATTATCTCATATGCATGTAATAATGACATTAGAAATAAAAATGTGTCGGACAAGTCGCGAGATTGGCTCTCTCACACGAGCAATCATCTCTTACGTCGGAGAACGTGAAGAGATGATTTTCACTACCATAATATGACTTGTTTTATAAGCCAAACAAGAGTCTCTCTAAGAAGATGAGTTTGAGGATCACTAAAGAGAGAAACTCGGGTTAGACATCTAGACGTGTCTAGACTAATGTTTGTACGATGTTGGATAATTAAAGAATGAGACACATACACCAATATAAGGTGAAAACATAGTAGCATGTGTATCATACCACGTGTGTTAAGCGATCAATGGGTTAATGAAAGAATGGTTCCCTGCTTCTTCATTGTGTGAGACCCCGAAAAGTTAAATTAACTTTTCATTGGAATACCCTTTGACCTTTTACTGTTTCTTGAAGTTTCGATCACTGTTGCTACTTTAGCATGTTGCTAATAGCCACGAGTGATTCGGCAATTCAATGCATGTCTAGGAAAGCAGTTGATTTGGAACAGATAGATTTGAGTAGAAAGGGAATATGATTAAAAATGAATAGTTAAACTTGTATACAAAAGCCGGTTATTACACTTGAGTGTAATTGTGTATATAAAGTTAAACATGAACTCGAGTTCACCTCTTTAAAGAGGATGAAGGATCAAATAAGTAACTGTTGAAGTAGTGGATGAAGTCTGGGGTATTGTGAGTAATAGTATTCTCATATAAGTAATGAATTCCTTCCACATGTAATTGGGTTCCTATGTGGGGCTTGTAAAACCTTAAGGATAAGCTCTTGGTACTCACAGGTCGCACAAACTATTTGTCGTATGAATTCTGTGTTTAGCTGATATCATAATGATTTGGGTCTTGTCCACCATGCGCGAAGTAGGAGATGTAAGTTTTGGGTCGTGGCTCGCCTATGTGGACCGACCCGACCCGATATGACTCGACCCGAAGTTATTTTATTTTCTAAAAAAGAGATGAGCATCAATTTGAAAAAGGGGTGGGAACAGTTACAAAGTAACTGTTCCAACGTATAATGATTTCCCTTTATAAAATAAGAGTTGAACGCTTTTTAGAAAATATGTGCAAGGAACATAAAACAGAAAAAACAGAGGGAGAAACATAATAAGAAATTTCTATTTTCTTCATTGATATTAACAAAAACCAAGAGTGACACTTAGTTTGTGAAATATAGCTTTGATTCCTTGAGACTCAAAGTTGGACATGGAGCAACTCTTTCACAAGACATCATTATCATTCCGCATTCCGCTTTTGTTAACAGGTACACATTCTCGTTCCTGTTACGATAATCTTTCATGGATCATAATTGTATTTCTCGCTCTTATACCTATGTTACTTTCATGCAACAAATTTATATTTTAATATTTAATCATTTTAAATAATTTTAAAGGTTTTTTTCAATGCTTTACAACTTTTCTATTTAATCAAGAGGTTGTCCGAAGAAGCTTAATTGAGTTTGTATTTGATGTACCTATTAACTTTCTCTTATTTTCATAAGTCTCACTTCCCATGTACTACAATGCCTTCAGATGGTAGACATATTTTTCATTTTTGTGCTTATATTTATCTATCTAATTAAGGTCTACAATTTATAATATCTTTTATTTTCTATATATACAATTTTCATGTACAATTTGTTTTTATTTCTTTATTTTATTTTAATTTTATATATCATCATGGATGTTGCAATGGTTTAGTGTTGTCACGAGCATGAAGATTGAACTATTTTTGTTCAATTGTCAGATATCATAATCACAGGTTTTGAACATAACTGTGAAATAGCTAGAAAACTATCACATTCATGAAACTTTTTATAATTTATCTTTTATTACTCAATACGTCTTGCAATAATCATAGATAATTATCTAAAATCTTATACAAAATAACTTGGAATACACGTGCAACGCTAACTTGGAATACACGTGCAACTAACGTGTCCAGAAACTAGTTATAGAAATACATCTACGAAAATATGGATCTTTAATATTAAGAATGAAGAATCAACAATTCTAGTGATAATGAAGAATCAACAATTCTAGTGATCAACTGTCAACTGCATAATAGTCTTCCAAAACAGCCCATAAACCCACATACAAGTTGAAAATTTCGCGATAAACAGGATGGACAATTTCAGGGTAATATTCTCCAACCATTTCCCAAACAATTGAGAAACTGTGGTGCAACAGTAAACTCTTAGTCGTGAATGCATGTCCATGATTCAAGTTAGGGATTAAATCATCGATGTAATTAATCAGTTCCGTTGATATTGAATATTGAATTGTGCTGTCATGATTGAAGTAGTAATGATACATGGACTTCAAGATTGCTAAATCTTGGTCATAATCATACTCATCTTCTTCTTTCAACTCATTTTCATACGTTCCTCCTTTCTCAAGACTAGAAAATATAGGTATGATGGGCTTCGATTCATATAGTTCAGAGATGGGACATTTTCCTTTTTGGTCGGCTAATTTTTCATGTGCTTTCTCCTGCAAGAATGGTTCGAATGACATAGTGACTCTAAATTTATGAAAATGTTGGAGCCGATAAAGAAAGCAAGCAAGCAAGACATTTTTTACTTGGTTTAAATTGAACTGGGAATGAGAAGATGGTTCATTCTCTTCCTATATTTATACAATATTTATTACACTAAAATCAGTAAAATATTAATTGAACTAAATCTCACTTTAATTACCATCCAAAAAATATTCACATTTTAAATGAATGCTAGGACTTTTTTCATATTTTTAAAATATAACCAACGTGAAAGAGGTGGTTTGTCCATAGTGAAAAGAAATAAAAAGGACTATGAACATCATGCATGGTGTGAAATCATGATCTTTCTGCAAAACGAGATATTTTATGTATATATTTTTTGTGAAATTAATTTAATATTATGTACATATTTTTTAGAATTCATTTAGTATTATATGCTGGCCTCCATGCTCTAGAAAACCTAATTGGTGCATCTCTCTTTAGTGGTGAACCCATTTTCTAAAAATCTCATATCCTCATATATCTCGACGCGAATAGGAAAAAATAGTACATAATGATAAACTTGTAAAAAATGTTTGTAACCTTTTTTGCCCCTCCTTAGAGCTTTCTCGTTTTTGCTCCTTTGGTGACTCGAACCCACATAAAAAAAATGTAGCAGGTAGAGGATTCTTACAACCTGAGAAAAACACTTCACAGGTTATGATTGTGTAATTAACTGGAACTATCAAAAAAGTACTTTAATATCATATTAACTTTTACATATAGATAAATATAAAATATTTTTTTCACAAGGAAAACTACCAGATGATCTATTCATATACTAAAGGCAAAGTATGTAGACATATCACAAAATCCATCGCTGTACAAATATATATCACAGATGGTAAGTATGCTTTACTTCCAACCTTAAGAGATTGTGCATTCGAGTCACCAGGGATATATATATATATATATATATACACATACAGAAGTGGCTGTTTGGTTGAGGCACATACATAAAAGGGAACAATTTTAAAAAATAAACATCACAATATAACATATGGTATTGACGTAGTAGATTTTTTTAATTTTTACTAGCATAATTACTTATTCCTTTTCTTTTCACAATAATGTTTATACACCTGTTAAATTGTGTATTAGTGCTTTTTGTTCTTTAAATCCAATCTCTTTCATGTCTTCTTAATGAATTAGTCTATCATCTTGATTCCCTCCTTCATTATTTTATCCATTCATCTGTTCTTCCATTTGGATATGATGAAAATATTGGAGCCTATGAAGAAAGGAAGAAGGTTTGATTACAAAGAAAAACTTAGACAAAATAGTTTTAGTTTCAAAACATAAGAACTTACACTTCATGTAAAATCTTAAATCTTCAATCGATTTATTCACGTGCTATCTTCAAGAATGCGTACACTCGCCTCCTGAAGTTTATAGTGCTCATAGAGATAATTTTAAAATGTTACCGTTGAAGCAAGAATCTCGACCGTATAAGTTAATAAAGTATTGAAAAGAATCTTGACCATATAAGTTTGTTTAATATGGATTCAAAGTTGGAGTAGGAATCCTAAGTTGTTTAGGATTTGTTATTTATGGTATTTACTTATTTATATTTAATTAGGATTTATTAGTTAGAGTGGTTTATAGTCCTAATTTAATTTGATTTTTTACTACTATAAATAGAGATTTTAGTAGATAGTTTTCAATATACAGAAAAACATAGAAACATACAGAATATACAAAAATATATAGAATATACAGAAATATACATAATAGATAAAACTTGAACTAAGATTCAAGAACTTTTGAGTTTATAAATAAATATTTTTCTTCAAATTGGTATAAGAGATTATACGATCCTGGTAGAGAATTTGAAGGTTTTCACTGCCGACGGGCGGCAAAGACCAATATATGCCGCCCATCTAGCCAATGATTCTGTTGACAAACGCCAGGCAAATGATATATGCATGAAAAAACATGCTAGGAGGAAAGATTTACAAAAATATTACAGATTTAAAGAAGTGCAATCAAGCACAAGAGGAAGAAACTCTTCTCTAAATTAAAACTTAGAGGAAGTAAAAAAACCATAAAAAGAAAATGAGTTGATGGGAAGGGCATCAACGAGAGCTGGAGAGAGAGTGCTCCAATATCAAAAGCAAAAAATACACAAAAAGAAAAGGAGTTGATGGGAAGGGCATCAACGAGAGTTGGAGAGAGAGTGTTCCAACACTAAAAAAACAAAAAGAAAAGGCATTGGTGGGAAGGGCATCAACCTTGGAAGTTGGAGAGAAGTACTCCAACACAACCAATAGAAAAAATATCCTGAGTTGGAGAAAAAGTGCTCCAACACTTGGAAGTTGGAGAGAAGTGCTCTAATACAACCAAGAAAAAAAATATTGTGAGTTGGAGAGAAAGTGCTCCAACACTTGAAAGTTGGAGAGAATGTGCTTCAACACAACAATGAAAACATAAATAATGATTGAAGAGAATTACTCCAAAAATTTGAAGATTGAAAGAGAAGTATTCTGTAACGACCCTGAAGATCATTTTTTGGTAATTTTTGCAAAATAATCATTTTGCCCGTCCCACGAGTTGCCCCAAGTCACATTTGAAATATTTCCGAGTTTGGTTTAGTGAAAGTTGAGTTAAAAATAAAGTTTTTTAAAAGTTGTGAATTGTAAAGGCTTAAGTTGCCAATTTGTGGTTTTAGAGGTCATTCAGAGTTTTGGAACTCGGATGGAAATTCTGTCGATTCCATCAGTTTCGAAATGTGGAGTTTTGCCTAGAGAGGTGACGGGGTCAGTTTTGGGGCTGTATCGTGGATTTGAGGTCTTAAGCTAGAAAATTGTAGAATTTTGACCATAGGGTTGACTTTGGTCAACACTCGGAGATCCGATGCTCGGATGTCGATTCCGACAACTCCGTTGGATTCGGGGGAAGACATTAGGCATAGGGGTGGCCTTGGTTGAATTTTTAGAGGTCCCGACCTTGTTTTGAGTTGTTGAGTTAGCTTTGTTGTGTTTTATCAGGTTTCGATTCAAGGAGACCTCGAATCAAAATTTCGATGGTTTCATTGCGTCCGAAACATCGAATTTAGTAGGGTTACATATCTGGTTTGTGTGCACGGGGCTCCAAACAAATGTCGAGGGTCCATTCGGAGACTTGAGAAATTGTTGAGTTTGCTGCTATCTGGTGCCAGCTATTTTTGCCTCCGCGTTCACGGTGGGTTGTTACCCGCGTTTGCGGAGGGCAAGGTCGGTGGGCTCCGCATTCGCGGAGTGTATGAGTGTTGTTCTCCGCGTTCACGGAGTACAGTTTGGCTGGTCTCCGCGTTCGCGAAGGTCATTTAATGCCTGAACAGTGTTAAGTCAGGATAAAGCCCATTTTCGCCATTTTCATTACTTTGGAGCTCTCTTGGGCGATTGTTGAAGGGATATTTTGTGGCAATCAGTGTGGGTAAGTGATTTCAACCCTTGGCCTTGATTACCCAATGCTTTAAACATGATTTTGAATTGGAATTTGGGATTTTCAAATGTGTTTTTGGGAATATCTAAAGAACTCCAAAAATTTGCTAAAATGGAAATGGAGGGCTGTTTTGAGCTTCTTTTCAAATGGATTTTTCACCATTCAGTTCCTATGGTATTGAGGATGACTTTTATGAAAGAAATCTCGATTCAAATCCCGTCTTTGAAATCAGATTTTTGGGTTGTTTTACCTTTTCTTTTCGAATTTCGTGTTCTTGGAATTGTTAGGCCCGGATTGTGATTGGGTTTCACTATTTGAATAGTTTGTGTTGCTTTGAATTGCTTACGGAAGGGAAAAGCTTTGATTGTTGATTGATTTCGATTCGATTCAGGCAAGTGAACTCTTAAAACCTTGTAAATATTTTAGAATTTTTACTTCCTTACTTGATTGCGTTGGGGAGTAATGGGATTGAGGTATTTGGTGAGTTCATGCATGAATTAATCTAATAATGATCGGCGGGGTTAATAAAATGACTTGTGTGCTAAAGTGATAGGCCAACGTGTGATTGGGCCATGGACTTGATATTGTTGTCAGTTTGAGGTATTGCTATGAAAGTCTCGTTGTGATTATGATCGTGTTGAACATGTTGTTTGCTCATTGTTGATTGTGCGACTAAACTTGAGACTTTTGCTTGTCGATTGACCCTACTTGTGATGTAAGGGGTAGAGGAATGGAGACTAGGCAATTGACATCAGTGATATATTGTGGATATTAAGATTTTGACTGTTGTTGTTGATATATTGATGATATTGTGACGTGATTTGCATTGATATGAATTGTGTTGTGATTGTGAACACTATGCTTATCTCATTATTTGGGTGAACATTCTTGTGTGCATTGGTTCTAAGACACTATGATGAGATTCTTTGATGATATATGGTCCATGCGAGGCCAGTGATGATTTATGCCGATGGTAAATGGTTTCGGCAAGGTGTGACGCTGAGGTTTCTACCGGCGATGTGTGACACCGAGGTTTCTACCGGCGATGTGTGATGCCGAGGTTTGTGTCGGCGATGTGTGAGCCGAGGTATCTTCCGGTGATATGAGGTGCCGAGGTCTTTTCCGGTGGATACATGGTCTATGTGTTGCCCCCATGGGTACCGGTCTGAAATTCAGCAGTTGTGTATCGTAGGACAGACATGCATTCTATACTTGGCATTGCATAGCATTGTATTTTCTGATCCTTGCTTTTGAGATACTATGTTGTACCTTATGATGCTGAGACTTCCTTGTTGATACTGAATTGAGCTTCTTTGTGGAACTATTGTTGACTTTGTATCATTTGAACTATGACTTGGAAATCTGTTAGGTTGGGCTGAGTTTCTGTTCAGGTTGTAGTTATTGGAGGTTCGGTTGGAAGTTGGGGTTTCGTGATTCTTTTAGCTTTGCTTTGTTTTATTTGTTGATTTGCTGAGTACCGTGTTGTTTGGTACTCACCCTTGCTTCTACACTTGTGTAGGACCCGAGCCACGACCGTGATCTAGGTTCTCTTCCCTTCTCTGAGGCTTGTTGAGGATACTTGAGAGGTAGTTGTTTGATGCCAGCAACTCCTCTCTCGGCCTTTTTACTTATGTCTTGTTCTATTTGAGATAAAGAATTTTATACTTGTACCTTCTTTTGAATTCTGTAATAGAGGCTTGTATATGTGACAACCAGTCTTGGGTTTGTTTAGTAGATGAAGTCATCCGCTTTTAGCTTTTTCTTTCGTTATTTGTGTTATTTCTTTCGCTTGTTGGGCTTTAGGCTGACTTGTCCTAGTGGGATAGGACAAGTTCCATCACACCTGGTTTTGGGTCGTGACAAATGGTATCAGAGCCTAGGTTTTCATAAGTCTCACGTGTACAAGCCAAGTCTAAGTAGAGTCTCGAGGATCACTACAGAGACGTCTGTACTTATCTTTGAGAGGCTAGGAAGACTATTAGGAAGCTTCTTTTATTTCATTCTTTCTTATCGTGCGTGGTTCTATCGCTTGTGCTGAGTGTCGCGTGTTGTTTTGGTAGATGTCGAGGACCAGAGCTTCAGTTTCGAGCGATGGAAGGGAGGCAGTCCCCGAGGTAGCAGTTGAGGCCCCAGTCAGAGGTCGAGGTAGAGCCCGAGTTGGGGGCCTTACTCATGGAGCAGCATGTGGTAGAGGCCGTGCCCGAGGAGCGGCACCTGCTAGAGGCCGTGGTCTAGAGGTTTCTCCAGAGCCATAGATTAAGGCCAGGGTCAGGCTTCTCCAGGTTTCTCAGCACCGTTCTTTCAGGAGACCTTATTGAGGATGTTAGGAGTGATGGAGAATTTTACTTAGGGTGCTACAGGCATGCCTCAGGGTTCACAGACCAGAGCAGGGGCACAGACCCCAGAGTAGCATCAGCGTCTGGTGGGTCAGCCACCGTTTGTTCCCGTACCAGTTGTAGGTGCACAGGATGATGAGGATGTAGTTCTAACGGTGGAGGACCAGAAGCGTTATGAGAGGTTTTAGAAGATGAGACCACCCCTGTTTCAAGGTGGTAAGAGTGATGGTGCTCATGAGTTTCTGACCTTGTGCCGCGAGATACTTGGGGTAGTGAGGATGGTAGATGCGAGGGGTGTCCATTTTGTTGCTCTCCTGCTCCGTGGACCAGCCACAGAGTGGTGGAGGTCTTGGGTGGAGTCCCTGCCTGTGGAGTCTCCTCCGATTGAATGGGATGCTTTCGCCAGTGCTTTTCGTGATCGTTTCATCCCTTGGAGTGTGCATGAGGAGAGCAGGCTGAGATTTGAGAGTTTGACTTAGGGTAGCATGTCGGTTGTGGAGAACGAGGCATGTTTCTGTCAGCTGTCTCGTCATGCCGCATCTATGATTCCTGATTAGGAGGAGAAGGTCCGCAAGTTTGTGAGGGGTTTGACTTTCTCCATCAGATAGTATGTGTTTAGATCATCCCGTGAGTGTTCTTCCTTCAAGTCCATCGTGAGTATCGCAAGAAAGGCAGAGTTGATGGTTCGAGAGGAGTTTGGAGACGGCAAGAGGACCTGTTCTAGTGGTAAGTTTTCTTGTGCCTCATTTGGAGGCAAGGGTTCTCAGAGAGGTGGTACTTCTTTCAAGCATAAAAGGCCAGTACATGCTTCTATGCCAGCGGCTGAGGGTGGACAGGTGTCCCGTGGGTCTCAAAGTTCCGGCCAGAGTGGTCGTGGTACTTCATCTGGATCCTTTTAGCAGATCACTGTTCCGAGGTCTTGTTTTACTTGTGGGGATCTGGGTCATCTGATGCTATAGTGTCCTCTTCAGACTCATTCAGGGCCCAGCGTACTTATTCTGTAGCTCCAGAGAGAGATTCCGTGCCTCTGGCTAGAGGTTGGGGCAGGGGTCAGTTAGCTGGTAGGGGTGGTAGAGCGTCAGGTGGTGGAACTGTGGCTCAGCGTGGAGGTAGGGTTGTGGCTCCGACTTGTGGTGGTAAGGGGGCTCAGTGTTATGCTTTTTCGGGGAGACTCGAGGTTGAGTCTTCTGATGTAGTCATCACAAGTATTGTTCCAGTCTGCCATCGAGATGCTTCTGTATTATTTGATCCAAGGTCTACTTTCTCCTATGTGTTTGCTTACTTTGCATCTGAGTTTGATTTGGTATGTGATCGTATGCTTGTGCCTGTGCATGTTTCTACATCCGTGGGTGAGCCCTTAGTGGTGGATCGAGTGTATCGATCCTGTCCTTTTTCTTTGGCTGGGTATGACACTTGGGTAGACTTGATTATTCTGGGGATGGTAGATTTTGATGTGATTTTGGCTATGGATTGGTTTTCTCCCTATCATGCGATTCTGGATTGTCATGCTATGACTGTCACTCTAGCGATGCCTTGTGTTCTGAGGGTAGACTGGAAGGGCACTAGTGGTTCTTACCCTAGTAAGGTAATTTCTTACATCCGAGCCAAGAGATTGATTGATAGAGGGTGTCTGTCCTATTTGGCCTTTATTCGAGATACTAGTGTTGAGCCACCTCCCATGGAGTCTATTCTTGTGGTTCAGGAGTTTGCTGATGTGTTCCCTACTGATCTTCCTAGTGTCCCTCCGGATAGGGACATTTATTTTGCTAGACTTGGAGCCAGGCACTAAGCCCATCTCTATTGCCCCGTATCGTATGTCTCCAGCTGACTTGAAGGATCAGTTACAGGACTTGTTGAGCAAGGGGTTTATTCGCCCTAGCGTGTCACCTTTGGGAGCACCAGTTCTCTTTGTTAAGAAGAAAGATGGTTCTATGAGGATGTGCATTGACTATAGATAGTTGAACAAGGTAACTGTTACGAACAAGTATCCTCTTCCTCGCATTGATGATTTATTTGATCATCTTCAGGGTGCGGCATTGTTTTCTAAGATTGATTTGAGGTCTGGCTATCACCAGTTAAAGATTAGGCCTTCTGATATTCCTAAGACAATTTTTTGACTCGTTATGGCCACTATGAGTTCTTGGTGATGTCGTTCAGGTTGACTAATGCTCCTGCAGCGTTTATGGAGTTGATGAACGGAGTGTTCCGTCCGTACTAGGACTCCTTCGTGATTGTGTTCATTGATGATATCCTAATATATTCCCGGATCGAGGAGGATCACGTCTGTCATATGAGATTTGTACTTGAGACCTTGAGGGAACAAAAATTGTACTCCAAGATCTCCAAGTGTGAGTTTTGGTTCGAGTCTGTGGCATTCTTGGGACACGTGGTGTCCAAGGAGGTCCAGGGAGGGTGTTCGGGTTGATCCAACCAAGATTGAGGCAGTGAAGGGTTGGACGAGACCTACCACTCCTTCTGAGATTCGGAGTTTCATGGGGTTAGCAGGCTACTATAGGTGCTTTGTGCAGGATTTCTCCACCATTGCAGCGCCATTGACTAGATTGACTCAAAAGACTGTAGATTTTCATTGGTCAGATGAGTGTGAGGCAAGCTTTCAAAAGCTCAAGGCTTTGTTGACTTCTGCTCCGGTGTTGACCTTGCCCGAGGAGGGTGTGGGTTTCACCGTATATTGTGATGCCTCCTGAGTTAGTTTGGGAGGTTTGTTGATGCAAAAAGGGAAAGTTATTGCTTATGCTTCTAGACAGTTGAAGGCTCATGAGAAGAACTACCCTACTCACGACCTAGAGCTTGTAGCGGTGGTGTTTGTGCTTACGTTGTAGCGGTATTACTTGTATGGGGTTCATTGTGAGGTCTTCACCGATCATCAGAGTCTTCAGTACAGTCAGAGGGATCTGAACTTGAGACAGTACAGATGGCTCTAGTTACTGAAAGACTATGATATGACCATTCTGTACCATCCTGGGAAGGCCAATGTGGTTGCCGATGCTTTGAGTAGGAAGGCTCCTAGTATGGGGAGTCTCGCTGTGATCAGTGTTGATATGAGGCCCTTGGCTAGATATGTTCAGAGATTAGCCAACAGTTTTGTCAGGTTGCAGGTTTCTGAGGAGAGCAGTGGTTTGATTGCATTCATTAAGGCCCGTTCTTCCTTAGTTGAGCCGATTCGTGAGCACCAGTTTGAGGCTGAGAAGTTGTGTCTCATTCGAGACAAGGTGATGAGAGGTGAAGCCAAGGAGGCTACACTTGATTTCGACAAGGTGGGCGAGCTTATTAGACTGATTCTAGAGGAGGCCCATTGCTCTAGATATTTATCCATCTGGGGACAGCGAAGATGTATCATGATCTGAGTCAGCACTACTAGTGGTGTCATATGAAGAGAGATATTAAGGACTTTGTGTCTAGATGTTTGACCTATCAACAGGTCAAGTGTGAGCACCAGCAGCCTGGAGGTGTGTCTCAGAGGATGCCCATTCCTACTTGGAAGTGGAAGCGGATCACTATGGATTTTGTTGTGGTTTTACCTACCACCGTGGGTGATTATGATTCTATTTGGGTGATTGTTGATAGGCTGACTAAGTCCGCTCATTTCATTCCAGTTCGGGTGAAGTATACGGCAGAGAAGTTAGCCCAGCTCTATATCAGTCTGATTTTTAGACTTCATGGGTTGCTGGTATCTATAGTCTCGGATCGGGGTTCCTTGTTTACCTCGCATTTTTGGAGAGCTTTACAACATGGTTTGAGTACTCGGCTAGACATGAGCACAACCTTTCACCCTCAAACTGATGGTCAGCCTGAGCGAACGATTCAGGTGCTGGAGGATATGCTCCGAGCTTGTGTGATTAACTTTGGTGCTAGGTGGGATCAACATTTGCCTCTAGCGGAGTTTGCCTACAACAACAGTTCTCATTCCAGTATTCAGATGGCTCCATTTGAGGCCTTGTATGGCAGACGGTGTAGATCATTAATTGGTTCGTTTGATTGGCGAAGATGAATTCCTTAGACACTGACTTGCTTTGAGATGCCATGGATCAGGTTCGTGTGATTCAGAGCAGGTTGTTGACTACTCAGAGTCGGTAGAAGAGCTATGCCAATCGGAGAGTTCGTGACCTTGTGTTCATGGAGGAAGATCATGTTTGGTTGCGAACACACTCATGAAGGGTGTTATGCGATTCGGGAAGAAGAGCAAGCTCAGCCTTAGGTTCGTTGGCCCTTTCGAGATCTTAGACCGGGTGGGTGAGGTGGCCTATAGGTTGTCCCTACCACCTAGCTTGTCAGCAGTGCATCCCGTGTTCCATGTCTCTATGTACGGAAGTACATCCCGGATGAGTCGCATGTGATTACACTCGATTATGTGGAATTGGGTCCTGATTTGATTTTTGAGGAGGAGCCTACAACTATTCTTGATAGACAGGTCCGTAAGCTTAGGACCAAAGATATTGCTTCAGTGAAGGTGCAGTGGGGTCACCCTTCAGCTGGAGAGGCTACCAGGGAGTCCAAGTCTGATATGCGTGCCAGATAACTTCAGCTTTTCGAGGCTTCAGGTAGTTTCTTTTACTTTATGTTTGAGGACGAACATGATTTTTAGTGGTGGATAATGTAATCACCCTGAAGGTAATTTTTTGGTATTTTTGCAAAGTCACCATTTTGCCCCTCCTGCGAGTTACCCCGAGTCACATTTGAAATGTTTCCGAGTTTGGTTTGGTGAAAGTTGAGTTAAAAATGAAGTTTATGAAAAGTTGTGAATTCTAAAGACTTAAAGTTACCAATTTGTGATTTTAGAGGTCATTAGGAGTTTTGGGACTCGGATGGAATTAGAATTCCATCAGTTCCGGAATGTGGATTTTGGCCTAGGAGAGTTGACGGGGTCAGTTTGGGGCTGTATCGTGGATTTGAGGTCCTAAGTTTGAAAGTTGTGGAATTTAGACCATAGGGTTGACTTTTGTCAACATTCAGAGATCCGATGCTCGGATGTCGATTCCGATAACTCCTTTGGATTCGGGGGATGATTTTAGACCTAGGGGTGGCCTTGGTTGAATTTTTAGAGGTCCCGACTTTGTTTTGAGTTGTTGAGGTTTCAGTTAGTAGGGTTGCATATCTAGTTTGTGTGTACGGCATTCCGAACGAATCTCGAGGGTCCATTCAGAGACTTGAGAAATTGTTGAGTTTGCTGCTATATGGTGCCGGCTATTTTGGCCCCCGCGTTCGGGAGGATTTTTTCCCGTGATCGCGGAGGGCAAGGTTGGTGGGCTCTGCGTTCGCGGATAGGGTTTGCATTCGCGAAGGGACTCCCGCGTTCGCGGAGTATAGTTTTGCTGGTCTCCTCATTCGCGGAGTTAGGGTTCCGCGTTCGTGGAGGTCATTTAATGCCTGAACAGTGTTAAGTCGGGAATTAGTCCATTTTCACCATTTTCATTATTTTGGAGCCGTCTTGGGCGATTCTTGAAGGGATATTTCCAGGGAATCAGTGTAGGCAAGTGATTTTAACCCTTGGCCTTGATTAGCCAGTGCTATAAACATGATTTTGAATTGGAATTTGGGATTTTCGAATGTGTTTTTTGGGATTTTGAAAGAACTCCGAAAATTTGCTAAAATGGAAATGGAGGGCTGTTTTGAGCTTCCTTTTCAAATGGATTTTTTACCATTGAGTTCCTATGGTATTGAGGATAATTTTTATGAAAGAAATCTCGGATTCAAACCCCATTTTCGAAATCGGAATTTTGGGTTGTTTTACTTTTTCTTTCCGAATTTCATGTTCTTGGCATTGTTAAACCCGGATTGTGACGGATTGTGATTGGGTTTCACTATTTGAATAGATTGTGTTGCTTTGGATTGCTTACGGAAGGGAAAAGCTTCGATTGTTGATTGATTTCGATTCGATTAAGGCAAGTGAACTCTTAAAACCTTGTAAATCTTTTAGAATTTCGACTTCCTTACTTGATTGCATTGGGGAGTAATGGGATTCAGGTATTGGGTGAGTTCTTGCATGAATCAATCTAATAATGGCTGGCGGGGTTAATAAAATTACGTGTGTGCTAATGTGATAGGCCAATGTGTGATTGGGCCATGGACTTGATATTGTTGTCAGTTTGATGTATTGCTATGAAAGTCTTGTTGTGATTATGATCGTGTTGAACATGTCTTTTTGCTCATTGTTGATTAACCCTACTTGTGGTGTAAAGGATAGAGAAATGGAGACAAGGCAATTGACATTATTGATATATTGTGGATATTGAGATTTTGACTGTTGTTGTTGATATATTGATGATAGTGTGACGTGATTTGCATTGATATGAATTGCGTTGTGATTGTGAACACTATCATTCTCTCATTATTTTGGTGAACATGCCTGTGTGCATTGGTTCTGAGACACTATGATGAGACTCTTTGCTGATATATGGTCCATGTGAGGCCAGTGATGATTTATGCCGATGGGAAATGGTTCCGGCGGTGTGTGATGCCGAGGTTTCTGCCGGCGATGTGTGACGCTGAGGTTTCTGCCTGTGATGTGTGATGGCGAGGTTTCTATCGACGATGTGTGAGCCGAGGTCTCTTCCGACAATATGAGGTGCCGAGGTCTTTTCCGGTGGATACATGGTCCATGTGTGGCCCCCATGGGTACCGATCTGAGATTCAGCGGTTGTGTATCGTAGGACAGACATGCATTCTATATTGTGCATTACATGGCACTGTATTGTCTGATCCTTGCTTTTGAGATACTATGTTGTACCTTATGATTCTGAGACTTGCTTGTTGATACTGAATTGAGCTTCTTTGTGGAACTGTTGTTGAACTATTGTTGACTTTGTATCATTTGAACTATTGTTGACTTTGTATCATTTGAACTATGACTTGGAAATCTGTTAGGTTGGGCTGAGTTTCTGTGCAGGTTGTAGTTATTGGAGGTTCGGTTGAAAGTCGGGGTTTCGTGATTCTTTTAGCTTTGCGCCATTTTATTTGTTGATTTGCTGAGTACCGTGTTGTTTGGTACTCACCCTTGCTTCTACACTTGTGTAGGACCCGAGTCAGGACCGCGATCTAGCTTCTCTTCCCTTCTCTGAGGCTCGTTGAGGATACTTTAGAGGTAGCTGTTTGATGCCAGCAACTCCTCTCTCGAGCTTTTTACTTATGTCTTGTTCTACTTGAGATAAAGACATTGAGACTTGTTTTTTCTTTTCAATTCTGTAATAGAGGCATGTACATGTGGCAACCAGTCCTGGGTTGGTTTAGTAGATGAAGTCTTCCGCTTTTAACTTTTTCTTTCGTTATTTTTGGTATTTCTTCCGCTTGTTGGTCTTTAGGATGACTTGTCCTGGTGGGATAGGACTAGTGCCATCACACCTGGTTTTGGGTCGTGACATATTCCAACAATTTAAGATTGAAGAGAAATTCTCCAATACAACAATAATGACAAGAATTAAATTGAAGATTGAAGAAAAGTGTTTTTCAATACAACAACAATGACAAGAAGAAAGAGGCAATATTATACAACTGAATTACGGAAGAATGTTGGAAATAATAATTCAAAGTTAGAGTAGGAATCCTATGTTCTTTAGGATTTATTATTTATGGTACTTACTTATTTATGTTTAATTAGGATTTGTTAGTTAGAGTGGTTCCTAGTCCTAGTGTAATTTGGTTTTTACTACTATAAATAGGGATGTTACTAGATAGTTTTCAATATACAGAAAAATATAGAAACATACAGAATATATAGAAATATATAGAATATACAGAAATAAACAAAATAGATAGAATTTGAAGTAAGATTCAAGAACTTTTGAGTTTATAAATAAAATATTTTCCTTCAAACTATAATCAATTTAATATTATGTAAATTAAGTTAACAAAGTAAGGAAAAGAATCCAAACCGTATAAAAAATATTGTACGAAAATAATCAATTCGAATATCATTACGTTAAGTTAATATATAGTAGAACTGATACATCCCTCGTAGTGAAAATCTCACTTGTCTCGGTGCTCAAAGTTAGAATGCAGATTGCTGGCACAGAAGACTTGGTCATGTAAGTGCTTCTTTGATGAACAAACTTGTGTCTAAGAATCTGGTCTGTGAGTTGTCAAAGATAAAATTTGCAGATAACAACATTTGAGATGCATGTGTTAAAGGAAAACAAACTAGATCCTCTTTCAAGCAAAAGAAGCAAGAAAGCACTACCAAGCCTATTGAACTACTCCATATGGATCTTGGTGGTCCTATAAAGATTCAAAGTAGGGTGGAAAGAAGTACGTTTTCATAATTGTAGATGATTTTTCTAGGTTCACCTGCACTATGTTTCTTAAATACAAGGATGAAACCTATGATGTAAAGATAATATTTTCCAAGATGATCCAGACGAAGATAACAACAAGATTGCAAGGATTAGGTCAGATCATGGCACTGAGTTTGAAAATACCAAAGTGGAAAGCTTTTGTGCTGAACATGGAATCCATCATAACTTTTATTCTCCCAGGACTCCTCAGCAAAATGGTGTGGTAGAAAGGAAGAACAAAACCTTTGTCAATATTGCGAGAACTATGCTGATAGATTCTGACCTTCCAAAGAATTTGTGGTTTGAAGCTGTAAATACTTCATGTTATGTGACCAACATGTGTCTGATCAGATCAATTCTCAACCATACTCCTTATTAGCTAATTAACAATAGAAAACTAAAATTGAGCTAGCTCAGGGCTTTTGGTTGTAAATGCTTTGTTCTCAATAATGGAAAGAATCATATAGATTATTATAGTATGGAAATGTAATAAATTTAAATATCGACACATGAAGTTAATAAAGTACGAAAAAGAATCACGACTATATATACATAATAAACTAATTTAAATATCAATACGATAATTTAAAAGGTTGACCGTACAAATAAATTAATATGGAAATAAATATTATTTCAATTTTGAAAGGATGAGTATAAGTTGATATTTAACCAAATTATCTCTTTTTTAATCTTAAGTTTTTGCTTTGTTTTATAAGGGAAAAAGCATATCTTTTGATGTTTTCTCCTATTTTATTGGTGTTGCATGATTTAGAAGAAAGATGGAAAAAATCAAGCAATTCTAGGTTAAAATAAAAAATAAAAAGAAAGCCGCTAAGTGCAAAGTTAAAAGTGTACAAGTGTTCAAAAGTAAAAGCTGAAAAGGGAATATGCATGAAGGCTGCATCTAACCATATCCGGTCACATATGTGCTTATGTGTTGTGTATTTTCAGTACAAGTCTCTTGATGTGGGATTTATTTATCCATTCAGTCACAATTTATTATCCATAATTTAGCTATGTTTTGAGAATAAATTCATGTAAATCAATGCATTTTATATATAACTAATGTGCTGAGGTAGTTTATATGATTAGATTGATTTTAGGCTAAAAACAATAATATTTGTCCCGAAAGATGGGTTGGAACTGGAAGCAAATCATGTAGGAATAAATTGCAGCAAAGACTGACTAAAGAAGGGTGTGTGTGATACGAAACATGCACCATGCATCGGCCTCAGCGCCCTAACTTTTTGAGAAAAGGGTTTATGTGGCAGAAATGTCTAGCAATGGATGTGCGACACACTGAAAAAGAAGACAACACTCATGATGATCTCGCAATGCGGACCTCCTACTCCGTGATGGAGGTTGTGTCGCACCCATTTATTTTGCAGAATTAGAGTTGATTAAGACAAAGCACATTCTCACTGCGATTCAGATATTTTTTTTCAATTATTATAAATAGTTCATAAGGATGACATTTTAGGGGTACCAAAGAATTATGCCATAACCCAGAACTCGAACCGTCAAAGAGACCTACAATAACCCTCTAGTTGGTATGCCAAAACCTAAACTAAAGCAAAAGTTAATTACTAAACAAGAGATAAGGGCAAGCAAAAAAGACATAAATGGACCACCAAGAATAAATATATACATCAAAGTTATAAAATATACAACATGAGCATTAATGAACAAGAAAGAAAATACATATACAGAAGATACCACCCCATACTTGATATAATCGGTATAAGAGCTTTTAACATTATGAGAATAAGGTTGTACGATACATAACTGTTTGACAATATACAAAATAGACACAATAAATACAAGATGGAAAGCAGTAAGCCTCTAGACGCCAAGACACAACTAAAAAGGGCCTAAAAATAACGTCCGAATAGGAGGAATGAAAAAATGATGCAAAAATGACGCATTGTAACACCTCATAAGTTGGAAAGTTGAGTTGGAAAGAAAATTTCAGGAAAGTTGCTAGTGCAACTAGTTTACATACTAGAGTATGATCTGTACAATGGCTTACGACCCGTATATACCAATTTTGGATGAGGTTCTGAAAGTTGGGAAAATATCAAATCTTAAATGAGTTTTTAGGGACCAACATGACAGTTCGTATAATAGATCACGGTTCATAGCTAGCCATGATAAAAGTGAGTTCTAGACTTGATTATTTTGTAAGACCTTGATTTGTATTGGTGATTGTATGGATCATACAAGTTTATACGGTCTGTAGACCTTGGTTCGTGGTTGATGTCGGGGACCTGGGGAAATTTCAAGACATGAGATGTATGAGAAGGTTTACTGTCTCTGTAAATGGTTAATTAATGAATGTATAGAAAATATACTATTATATTATATTAACTTATATAGATAGATAATATACAATACTTTTTATAAAGAAAACTACTAGATGATTTGTACTCATCTGTTCTATGAACTTCTTTTTTTTGGGTAATCTTTCTATGAACTTCACCACATGAATCTCCCTGCAAAATGGGTCAAAAACCACCAAATAACTCAAATCTCTATTAAACAACTTTATGTTTGAACTACTATTTCGAAATGATAAATTGTAAAAATCATTAAATAGAGTACACATTTACTGAAAACCGAGAGAAGTGTAAATTAGTCAAAATGACTTGTAATTTATGACTATTTTCTTCTCTGATTCTATTGTTTTTATTTTCCTTCCTTAAAAAAAAGGGATAATTAACATATCTATTTTTGTAACTAGTTAAATAAAAGACATCAAACTACAATGGAAAAGAGAAAATTTTCATATCAAAATTACTTTTCATGATCTCTAATCCCAAATAAATTTCCAGCAGGACTAAAAGTTGCAACCAAACCAATTAAATTAATCTAAGAAATTTAAACGGAAACTCCAAGAAATTATTAGAAATACAGCTACTAAAACATTGATCTTGAATATTAAGAATGAAGAATCAACAACTCTAGTGATCAACTGCATCGTGCTCTTTGTTTACATCACCACTGTCAACTGCATAATAGTCTCCAAAATCAGCCCATAAACCCATACACAATTTGAATATTTCACGATAAACAGGATGGATTATTTCAGGGTAATATCATCCAACCATTTCCCAAACAATTGAGATATTGTGGTGCAACAGTAAGATTTTAGCCGTCAATGCCTTTCCATGAAATTTCAAGCTAGGGATTAAATCATCGATGTAATTAATCAGTTCCTTTGATATTGAATATGGAATTGAGCTGCCATGATTGAAGTAGTAATGATACATGGACTTCAAGATTGCTAAATCTTGGTCATAATCATACTCATCTACTTCTTTAAACTCATTTTCGGACGTTTCCCCTTTCTCAAGATTGGAAAATATAGGTAAGATGGGCTTCAATTCATATAGTTCAGACATGGGATATTTTGCTTTTCGGTCGGCTAGTTTTTCATGTGCTTTCTCCTGCAAGAATTGATTGAATGACATGGTGATTCTTAATTCGTGAAAATATTAGAGCCGATAGATGGTTAATTCTCTTGCTAGATTTATAGAATATTTATTACACTAAAATCAGTAAAAAATTAATTGTAATAAATCTCACTTTGATTACCATACAAAAACAATTCACATTCTAAATGAATGCTAGGTCTTTTTTCGTGTTTTCAAAATATAACCCACGTGAAATTAAAGAGGTGGTTTGTCTATAGTGACAAGAAGTTAAAGGGACTATGAACATCATGCGTGGTGTGAACTTATGATCTTTCTGCAAAACGACATATTTTTTATAAAATTAATTTAATATTATGTACACATTTTTTAGAATTAATTTAATATTATATGCTGAGCTCCTCTAGAAAGGCTAATTGTTGCACCTAGCTTATTCAAGACTGAGTTAAGGCTTTTTCTTTTCACGTTTCTTCAATAGTGTTGGTGTAATATACCACAAATATAAATAAATTACAGTTGAAATAAAATGACAAAATAGTGAACCCATGTTCTGAAAATCTCATATCCTCATATATCTCGACGCGAATAGAAAAAAAATAGTACATAGTAATAAAGTTGTAAAAAATGTTTGGAACTTTTTTTGCCCCTCCTTGGCAGCTTTAACTTGTTTGTTCCTTAGGTGACTCGAATCCACAAAAAAAAAGTGGAAGGTTGAGAATTCTTACTACTTGAGAAAAACACTTCACATGTTATGATTGTGTAATTAACGAAACACTTCACTGGCCTAATTACTTTTTTCTTTTCTTTTTACAATAGTTTTTATACACCTGTTAAATTGTGTATTAGTGATTTTTGTTCTTTAAATCAATCTCTTTCATGTCTTCTTATTTAATTAGTCCATCATCTTGATTTCCTCCTTCATTATTTTATCCATTCATCAGTTCTTCCATTTGGATATGGTGAAAATATTGGAGCCTATGAAGAAAGGAAGAAGGTTTTGATTAAAATGAAAAACTTAGACAAAATAGTTTTAGTTTCAAAATATAAGAACTTACACTACCCGGGAAATCTAAAATCTTAAATCTTGAAGAAAGTTTACACGCCCCCCCTGAAATTTTTAGTGCACGTATGGATAATTTTAAAATGTTACGGTTTAAGCAAGAATCTCGACCGTATAAGTTAATAAATTATTGAATAGAATCTTTACCATATAAGTTTGTTTATTACGGAAATATGATCAATTTTACTATATGCGAATTAAGTTAACAAATTAAGGAAAAGGATTTTGATTGTATAAAAAATATAGTACGGAACTAATCAATTCGAATATCATTACGTTAAGTTCATATATATTAGATTTGATACATCCCTCATAGTAAAAATCTCACTTGTCTCAGTGCTTTAAGTGAGAATGCTGATTTGTGGCTCGGAACACTTGGTCATGTAAGTGCTTATTTGATGAACAAACTTGTGTCGAACGATCTTGTCTGTGGGTTGCCAAAGATAAAATTTGCAGATTACAAAGTTAGTGATGCATGTGATGAGTGGTGAATTTCCACTCATTTGAGGCTCTTTTCTTATGATTTTGTGGCACTCAAGTAGAGAAAAATGCTAATTATTCATTGAATTTTGTTGAATTCAGATATTTGTTGCTTGGGAGAAACATGATGGAAAAGAGTGGAAAAGGAGTTGAACCTGACAGAAATATTGCCTTAGATGTCGCAACTGCATAGAGAGGTTTGCTTAAGAGAATAGTTAACTGAGGTCAACAGACCCCTTATACAGCCGTGTGGGAGTCGCTTTTGTAAACTGGCCACAAAAGCCGGGGTTCACTTAAGCAGTAAGATGTTTGCTTTTGCAACATCTTCTTTTGAGAATACCTAGCCGCTTTTGTGAGGCATGACTATTTGGACAGGGGCAGAATTGGAATTTCACATGCTTTAGACCCAAATTCCCACAAAAGGCTGAGGAGATCCATCATTCCATACACGGAGACATTATTCAACATTGAACTTTATCTTGTTAGCTTAGAATAAGAGTTTATTGAAAAAATCTTAGTGTTCATCTTTGGGTTGAGACTTTGAAGGCAAGTTGCCTCACAATTCACATTTGGGTTTGAAGATTGTGTGCTTTATAGTAAAATTTCTTGTTCCCTTCTTCATTCCTTATTTTATATTTCTAGAATTGTGGGTGTAATAGTGTGATTGAAATCAGGGTTTAGTTCTAGAAATAGAAAAAACTATTTGGATGTTTGATTTGTCATTCTATTGCTTTTGTGATTCCTTGATTCTATGCTTAAATTAATGAAATGGGTTTAATCTAGTTTTCATGCTTTAATATATGATTTGAGAGTGCATGCTCAAATCTAACTTCCGATCTTTGTGGGTTGCTCGAAAGAGAATTCGTGAAGTGGAGAATTAGATTAATAATCATATTTCCGCTTTAAGTCCTAAGTTTGAGACCGAAAGGAGAAGATTTGGGTCTACTTTATTGAATACTAAACTTGCAAGAAATAGGCATTTCAATTAAGGTATTCACTTGCTTTGTTGTTGAACATGATTGAGATTGAAAGAAGATTTCGTGATATAACACTTTGAGAATGAAAGGAGATTAGTGTTGATTGATGATGATCTAGCCTATCTATGATTGATTTATCATGTGTTGAATTGTAATGGATTGTTTTAATGTGGATTGAATTTCAAATTTTCCAATTTCCATATATCCCTTGCCTGATAGTGTCTTTGCCCAAATCCTTCATTTAGTTACCAAAATTGCTCTTAAATTGATAATATTTTGCGATGGATGTGAGACACACTAAAAAAGCAGACAATACTCATGATGGATCTCGCAGTATGGACCTCCTACTCTGTGGTGGAGGTTGTGTCACACCCCTATGTTATGCCGAATTAGAGTTTATTAGGACAAAGCAGATTCTAATTGGGATTTAGATTTTCATTTTATTATTATAAAAAGATCATAAGGATGGAATTTTAGGTTTACAAAATAGAATAATGTCACGACCCAAAACTCGAATTGTCATGGCACCTACAATAACCCTCTAGTAAGTATGCAAAAATCCAAACTAAAGTGAAGGTAAACACTAAACAAGAGATAAGCAGAAGCAGAAAAGACATTAATTGACCACCATGAATAAATAAATACCTAAAAGGTACAAAATATACAATATGAGAATTAATGAACAAGAAAGAAAATACATCTATAGAAGATACCATCCCGAACCTAATGTCACCGGTATAAGAGCTACTAACATTACGAGAATAAGGTTGTACAATACATAACTATCTAACAATATACACAATAAATACTAGATGGAAAGCAATAAATCCCTAGACGCCAAGACACAACTAAAAAGGCCTAAAATAATGCCAAAATAGGAGGGATTGCATCATAAATACTATGACGCATTCTAACACCTCACAAGGTTGAAAGTTGAGTTGGAAAGAAAATTTTAGGAAATTTGCTAGTGCAACTAGTTTACAAACTAAAGTACTTTTCTTACAATGGCTTACGACCCGTAGATACCAGTAGTGGATGAGGTTCTAAAAGTTGGGAAAATATCAAATCTCAGATGAGTTTGAACTGACTAACAGGACGGTTTGTATAACAGACAATGGTTCGTAGCTAGCAATCATAAAAGATACTTCTAGACTTGGTGATTTGTAAGACCTTGATTTGTACCGGTGATTGTACGGATCGTACAAGCTTATACAGTCCATAAACTCTGGTTTGTGGTTGATTTCTAGGACTTGGGGAAATTTCCAGTCATGAGATGGTTTACGGTCCCTCTAAAGAATGACGGTTTGTGGATAGGTGTTCATGATTAGGGGTTCAAAATGTTGTTTCCTGTACATTGTCTATGGATGACCAATACGGTATGTAGAAGCGTGTACTGACCGTACATGGTGCCATAGAGCCACTTCGGCAGTTTTAGCTTGGTGTTAATTGGGTCTTTTCATACCCTTTAAATTCATAAACAATGTAATTTCTAGACTATTCCTAATCTCTCTAACCAATTTTATACTTAAAATATCTCACATTCCCTCTCATACCCATGAAACCACAAAAGCTCTCAAGTCTTCTGGATTTCCTCTCAAGGTGAATTAGGATTTCTTTAAGATCCAAGTCTCCTCTTTCAATCTCAAGGCTAGGCTTTACAAAGTATTTTGAGAAATTTATCAAGATCTCTTTTCATTAATTGAATCCCGAAGAAACCTCAATTCCTTTCCAATGATTCTTACCCAAATTCTCACGTTTCATATTTATGCTATGAGTTCTATTGATTTAAGTATTTTTCATCATAATTGATCCATTTATGCATGCTTTTATCATCATTACAAGTTTTCAAGGCTTTTCACATAAACCCATGCTATATGAATATGTTGACTATTATGAGCTAAGCTTTACGATTCTGTATGCCTTATGAATTTAAAGAGATTATGAATCAAGGATACTTTTGAATAAACTGTCAACATGATTTTATGAAATTAGGTTGCCTCCGATGGAAGTATTCTCATTATGAAAAGATAACCATGAATTAGATGCTTCCGATTAAGTGTCTCTTATGCGTTGATTATTTTATGAAATAATGATATTTTCAAGGAGCTATTCTTATGATTATGAGTCTCATGATTGAATTGGTATTACTAGATTCTTATCATTTCAAAGACTAAAGATTATAAAAATGATTTAATTATACATATTTCCATTAGGAGTTTACTTGGCACCGAGTCAGACTAGTGGCGATTACCTAGGTCTCTGAACTACGTGCCCCTGTAGGATTGTCCTGATTGGGTATTAGCTAGTGGATCCACCTAAGCTTAAGAACATGGTCCTTACCTAGGCAAGTAGGAAAGTCTCTTTTTAGTTTGGGAGAAGTACACTGAACTTCATGTTATTGCTCACATGGTTTATGTCGGTTAAAGGTATCTCCCACAAAAGAATATGATTTACCAATAGCTTATTTTTATACGTATGTCATGACTTATACTTATGAAATGGTTTTAGCCTATTGCATTGACCTTTCTTAAGATTTATGAACTAAGCTTGTCTAATTTATATGTTTTACTTGATCATGCTTTATCATGTTGTTAGACCTATAATGTTATCACGTTTATACTCATACATCTTTTTTAATACTTCTGAGTACTGATGCATACATTCTCTTGAGCCTATATTGTCTTATAATATAGGTTCTAACATTTCTCCATCTGGCTGTGGCTAGTCGATTGATTAGCTTTACTTAGATTTTGGTGAGTTCTCATGATTTGAGGGCGCGGCCACCATAAGAATTCTTATATATATATATGTTCTCAGTCATTTGTATTTTTCAAATTATTTCGTGAGTTAAGGCTTTTCCTAGTTGTACCTATTAGTGGAGGCTTATATCAGACCTAGTATGATTCCATGTTTATAGTCATTGTACCTAGATTTTCCTTATGTGAAGATTGTCTATTGATGTTTTTATTCCACTTTATCTCTGTATTCTATTTATGTTGTTATCATAGTGTCATGCTTATGTCAAGTTGCTTGTTTAGAGTCTTTCATGATTCTATTTTCCATGTCATGTCTAGGGGTAGTCCTAGGTCATGAAAAAGTTGATATTAAGAGCCCTACGTTTTAGAAGAGTCATAGGTGTGTGAAACTCTGCATTTAGTATAGTTTTTTTCATGAGTGTGAAGCGCACCACATTTATGAATAGGAAGCTACAAGACGTTTATGAAACTTTACTTCTTTCGTTACTCTAAAGTTTTGCATTAGAGTTGAACTCTATCATGGTCATCCTTCTAACTCTTGTTCTATGTGTTTCAGAACATGCCTCCAAGATGAGCTCCCGTGAGAAGAAACATGAATGTGAAGTTCCTCAAGCTTTGGTCGATCCTTTAGCCAAGCAAGTGCCCATGCGGAGTTTAGGGATGCTTTCCAAGTGTTGGCCCAAGCTATGTCCTCACAAGATAATAGAAAGGTGGTATCTCCCATGATCCAAAATGTGGTTATGGCGGCACAAGGGTTTGAGATTTCACAAGGATGAATCTTCTAAAATTCGATGTTTCGAAAGTAGATGAGGATCCATAAGAGTTTGTTGAGGGGATTCAAAATATTGTGGATATTATGGGAGTGACCTTTTTAGAAAATGTGGACTTCGACACTTATTAATTGAAAGGGGTTTCTCAAGTCTGGTTTACTCAATGGAAGGAGGAAAGGGCTGTTGATGTGGGTCCCTTGGATTGGGACAAGTTTAAAGGGGCATTTCTTGATTGGTTCTTTCTCCTTGATATGTGGGAGGCTAAAGTGAAAGAATTTATCAACACAAAGTAGGGTAATATGTATGTGAAGGAATACTCTTTGAAGTACACTCAATTGCCTAAATATGCTCCGGTAATAGTTGCCGATTCTAGAGCTCGTATGAGCTAGTTTGTTTTGGGTGTTTTTGAAATAGTGGTAAAAGAGTGTAGAACTGACATGTCAAGGTTGATGACTCATTCTCAACAAATTAAGGCATAAAATCTCGAAGGGAATTCTAGAGAGAATAAGAGGGCAAGGAAAGATGGTGGTGCTTTCCCACACTTGAGGTTCGGTGAAAGTGGTCGGTTCAGACAAAAGTTCTCTGGCCCAATTTCATGTAGTGCCTCAATTTAGAGGTTCAACAAGGATAGTGTGTCTAACCCTAAACCTCAAGGATACACTTCTAGTGGATCTAATTTCTCCATATGTCGGAAGTGTGTGAAGAGCTATCCGGGAGTTTGCTTAGCAAATTCTAGTGCATATTTTGGTTGTGGTACGACTAGACATTGATTGAGGGATAGTCCTTCCGAGGCTATCAAGGGTGGAGATGCTCATCGTCAGGCTCAACCTAGTGCTTCTTTAGGTTACCCGACTAAGTACGGTGCTTCTTTTGGTTCTAGTAGTCAGCATCAGAATAGGTTTTATGTTCTTTAAACTTTTCATGATTAGGAGGGTTCTCTAGATGTGGTCACTAGTATGTTATGAGTCTTTCAGTTTGATGTTTATGCATTTCTTGGCCCTAGTGCTATATTTTCTTTTGTGACTTTTTTTGTGGCTATGAAGTTTGATGTCAGTCCTGAAATTCTTTTAGAACCTTTCTCAGTCTCTACTCCTGTTGGTGATTCTATTGTTGCTAAACGGGTCTACAGAAAGTGTCCGGTCTCAATTTCCCCAAAGATCACCCCAAATGATTTTGTAGATTTAGACATGATAGATTTCAATGTAATTCTCTATATGGATTGGCTTTATACTTGTTATGCTTCCATTGATTGTAGAACCCGAGTGGTCAAATTCCACGTTTTGAACGAACCTATCTTAGAATGGAAGTGTGTAAATTCTATGCCTATAGGTTGGTTTATCTCGTGCCTTAAGGCGAGGAAGATGATTTTTGAGGGTTATATATATCATCTTGTTCTAGTTAGAAACATGGATTCTGAACCCCTACTCTAGATTCAGTTCCAATTGTTAATAAGTTTCCAGAAGTGATATTGATGTAACACCCCGAGCTTCCAAAGTATTTTAAAATGTAGAACTCACCCGAAGACAGTGACCTACAGAGGCCACCTACATGCCGTAGATGGATTGATGGGCCGTAGATGGGAACCATCAATGGCACTGTGAAATTTCAGGATTTCCAAGTTTCTGAACTTTGACCTACGGAATAGCAGGACGGTTCATAGTCTAATTGACGGGCGGTAGATGGGTTCCGTAGATGCCTTCCAGACTTAGCCAAATTTTTAGCCCTAAATGAACTTTCTGAATCAATTGACGGAGGAACAGGACGGTCAGTCAATTGATTTACGGACCGTAGATTATGTCCGTCGATTGGCCCCGACAGTTTTTAATTAAGGGTTTTTTTGTCTTTTCCCTAATTGTTTACCTATTAAGCTAAGTCGGTTATTCCCTTAATATAAGACCTATAAATACTTTCTAAGCCTAATTCCTGTCATTATTTTTCATTCCCAAATATTTCTCTCTCTAAAAGAAACTCTCTCAAGTCTCAAGAAAGAAGAAGAAGCTTGAATCCTCCATTGAAGACCTTCAAATCTTCTCCAATTCTTGTGGATTGCTTTGACGTATGATAGTGTCCACCATTAGGAGTCCTTTCCTCCAATGGGCCCTTCATCTTCTTCATGATTTTCAAAGGTTTACTCTAACCCAATTGAATTAGGGTTTGTGATCAATCATTGTGGGTTCTTCAATTATGATTCCAATTATGGATTTTATGATTCCTAGTGCACTATCTAGCGTGATAAAGTAACTTAGTGCACGAATTAGCGTGAATTACATGATTTGATGTAAAAATTGCATGAACCCCCATGATCCAAAGCTAATTCTCCCCAATTTGATAATCTATGCTTTGATTGTTGGTCTGAGTTATGATTTAATGAAGTTTATGAATTCTCTAAGAAATCAAGCATGAATTATGAATGAATTTAGGATAATCTTATGAATCTAGCACGATTAAGTCAAAAGCCTGATTTTCCTCTATTTTCTGAGTTCCTTCAAGTATGGGTAAATTTTCTTAATTATGACTTTCTAAGCATGAGCTTGCATTGAATCTCATGATATGAATTGAACTTGCATGAACCCATATGAACTCTATGAACTATGAAATATGAGCATGATGAATTAACGGGGCTTTGAGAGTAAAGTACCAAAGTTATGATATGATGATGCCATGGTTGAGTTGTGAAAGATTTTCTCACGTAATTCTTCCAATATGACTTTAAAGAAACAAGAGGCGATTACCCATGTACCCTAATGTAGACAAAGCGGCGATTACCCAAGTCTACCAATAATGAGCTTATGACTAATGTAGACAAGAGGAGATTACCCATGTCTACCTAAGATAAAATGAACTATGATTAATCCGTGGGAAGTATGCTTAGTACCGAGGGGACAAGTGATGATTACCCATGTCCCATAACCTATGTGCCACCATAGGGTGATGGTCTATGATAGGCACTAGCTAGTGGATCCACATAAGCTAAGAAGCTCATGGTCTTACCTTGGCAAGTAGGACACCTCTTTTCGTTGTGGGGTAGACACCGGATTCCATGTTAATAGCTCACATGGTCTTATATGTCGGTTAAAGCTATTCCCCACAAGTTAATGAACAAGTGTTCTCATGATGAAGTAAAGAAAAGAAAGAAAGATGATTTAGCTTGCTTTGGCCTTGATACATGCTTTATGTTTCATATCTCTCATGTTTATCATGTTTTTAGCATTGGCCATTGCATGTCATGATTATGTCTCTATCTCTAGCATGCTTTATGTGTTTATGTGCATTGCTATCATACTTAGTACTTTATTGTGCTAACGCATACTCTTGCCTGCATCAACTTCTTTGGTGTAGGATGTGGCAGTTCTCCTACTCGTGGCTAGAGCATTGACTTAGAATTGAGAAGAAGACTTGGTGAGTCCTCATCTACCCGAGAAAATAGCCTTGTTGGATTTTACTTTGATGTCTTTCCTTATGTTGGATATTGTACTGGGCTGCATGCCTATCAATTTTTTTCGTATTCTATGATGTTAGAAGGCTTTGAGACATGAGTTGTAGACGTCCGCTGTTTTGAGTAAAGCTTTGATATAAAAAAAAAGTCTTCTTTCGAACTCTTATTTCTCTATTATCTTGTATGTTATGTATGCTAAGGGCTTGTATGAGGCCTCTCGGGGTCTTATATCGCCGTTTTACATCTAGGGGCTACCCTGGGTCGTGACAACTGATTATCTTCCTAGTGTTCCTCCTCAAAGGGAAATAGACTTTGGAATTGACTTTCTTCTAGATAAGCAACCTATCTCTATTCCTCCTTACCAAATGGCTCTGGAGGAACTCAAGAAATTAAAGGATCAGTTGAAAGATTTGTTTGGTAGGGGTTTCATTAAACAGAGTATTTTACCCTGGGGTGCTCTAGTTTTGTTTGTTCAGAAGAAGGATGGTTCTTTCCGTATGAGTATTGACTATCGACAAATGAACAAGATCACCATTAAGAATAAGTATCCTATCCCAATGAGCGATGACTTGTTTGACCAACTTCAAGATGCTAGCTTTTTCTTAAAGATTGATCTTCGATCGGGCTATCATCAATTGAGGGTTCGAGAGTGTGACATTCCGAAGAAGGCTTTTCAAACTTGGTATGGCCACTATGTATTCTAAGTCATGTCCTTTGGGTTGAAAAATGCCCCGCAACTTTCATGGACCTAATAAATAGAGTGTTAAAGCAATACCTTGATATGTTTGTGATCCTGTTTATTGATAATATATTGATTTACTTATGTAGTGAAGATAAGCATGCCGATCATCTAAGGATCATCATTAAAATTCTCAAGGATCATTATTTGTTTGCTAAGTTCAAGGAATTTAAGTTTTAGTTGAAGTCCATTGCATTCTTTTGCCATATTGTTTTTTGTAAGGGTATTCAAGTTGATTCTAAGAAGACCGAGGTGGTTAAGAATTGGCCTAGACCTCTTTCCCCTCCATATATTAAGAGTTCCTTAGGTTTAGAAATATTTTATAGAAGGTTTGTTGAAGTGTTTTCCTTTATTGTATTGACTTTGACTTCCTTGGCTCAGTAAAGATGAAATTTCGATGGTCAGATGCTTGTGAGAAAAGTTTTCATGAATTGAAGAACAGACTCACTTTAGCCAGTTTTAATATTAGCATAAGGTTCCGATGGATTAGTGGTATATAGTGATGCTTCTAGGATTAGGCTTTGTTGTGTTTTAATACAACATGGTAGTGTAATTGCATATGCATCAAGAAAACTTAAGGTTCATGAAAAGAAATACCCTACTCATTATTTTGAGTTAGCAACGATTTTGTTTGCTTTGATAATTTGAAGACATTATTTGTACGTTGTCCATATGGATATGTTCACCGATCATAGGAGTTTGTAATATATGTTTAAGCAAAAGAATCTAAATCTTCACCAAAGGAGGTGACACAAATTTTTGAAGGATTATGATATGAGCGTCCTTTACCATCCAGGTAAGGCAAATGTGGTTGTCGATGCTCGTAACCGATTGTCCATGAGTAGTGTTGCTCATGTTAAAAATGGTAAAAAATAAGTTGGGTCATGATGTTCATAGACTAGCTCGTTTGAGTGTTCAATTGGTTAACTTAGAATATGGTGGTTGTATTGTTTAGAACGGTTCAGAATTTTCTCTAGTGTTTGATATTAAGGCAAAGCGAGGTAATAATATGACTTTGGTTGAGTTGAAGAAAATGGTACCTATAAAAGCTATTGAGGCTTTCTCCTAAGGAGGAGATGGTGTGCTACGATATAAGGTCATTTGTGTGTTCTGAATGTTGATGAGTAGAGGCAATAAATATTATGAGAAGCTCACATTTCTCCGTATTCTATTCACCCAGGAACCGCTAAGATATATCATGGTCTATTGAAAGTCTATTGGTGAAATAGGATGAAGAAGGATATTGCAGAATATGTGGCTAAGTGTCTGAATTGCCAACAAATGAAAGTTGAGCATCAGAAGCCAGGAGGTATGACCCAAGATAATAGTATACCTACTTAGAATTGGGAAGATTTGAATATGGACTTCATCACGAATTTACCTCATATTAATTGGCAACATGATTCCATTTCGGTCATCATGGACTGGATGACGAAATTGATATATTTCATTCCCGTGAAGACTTCATATTTGGCTGAGGATTGTGCTAAGTTGTATATCCAAGAGATGGTTAAGTTTCATGGTGTGCCCTTATCCATTATATCAGATCAAGGTACCTAGTTTACTTTCAGTTTCAGAGTTCTTTTCAAAAAGGCCTTGGGACCCAAGTTAAGGTTAGTACTACCTTTTACCATCAGGCCGATGATCAAGCCAAGAGTACTATTTATACTTTGGAAGATATGTTGAGAGCTTGTGTGATTGACTTTAAAGGTAATTGGGATGATAATTTGCCTTTGATTGAGTTTGCTTATACTAATAGTCATAACTCGAATATTCAGATGGCTCCATTTGAGGATCTCTATGGTAGGAGGTGTAGGTCTCCTATTAGTTGGTTTGAAGTTTGAGAGGTTGCTTTGATAGGGCCTGAGTTAGTTTATGAGGCTATGGAAAATATTTGACTAATCTGTGATCATTTGAGAGCAGCTCAAAGTCGATAGAAATCATACGAGGATGTTCGAAGAAAAGATCTTGAATTTTATGTCCATGATCGGGCTTGAAAATCTCACCTATGAAGGGTGTGATGATATTTGAAAAAAAAGGGAAGCTTAGTCCCCATTGCAAAGGCTCTTATAATATTTTTAGGTTTTTAGGCAAGGTGGCCTATGAATTGGATTTGCCTTCTGATTGGGCATCGGCGCATTCGGTGTTCCATATTTCAATGTTGAAAAATGTATTGGTGACCCTACTTCCGTTGTACCATTGTTGTGAAAGAGAGTTTCTTATGATGAAATTCTGGTTGAAATTCTGGATGGTTAAGTACAGAAGTTGAGAAATAAAGAAGTTGTTTCGATGAAAGTTTTTTGGAGGAATTAATTAGTACAGGGTGATACTTGGAGGCCGAAGCTGATATGATGTCCAAGTACCCCCACCTCTTACCCTATACTTTAGTTTCAGCTTGAGGTATTAGTTCCTGATGCTCATGCGTTTTAGCTATTCCCGTGTTTCAATATGCATGTGTATTCATGAAATCAAATTTAAAGTTCATGTTTTAGCTTGGGGTAGATTACTCCTTGGTTTTATGCATTTTGATGTGTACTGCATTCATGTTGGATTACTAGATCTCTTTCCCTACTCCATTTAAGCAAGCTTGAATCCCATTCAAGGACGAATTTCAAAAAGGGAAAGATATTGTAAGACCTTGAATGTTGGAAAGTTGAGTTGAATTTTTTTTTTAGGAATAGTTTATGAACTGGAGTATGGTCTGTACAATGTTTTACATCGCATAGATACCAGTGTTGATAGAGTTCTGAAAGTTGGGAAAATATCGAATTTGAGATGAGTTTTTGTGAACCAAGAGGAAGGACCGTATAATGGACCACGGTCAGTAGATAGCTATCGTAAAAGTGCTTTTGTGAGACCTTGAGTTTTACTCGTGATTGTATGCACAGTACAAGTTTATACGATCCGTAGACCTTGGTTAGTTCTTGATGTCTGTGACTTGGGGAAATTTCAGGACATGGGATGTACAAGAGGGTTTATGGTCCATGGAATGAACGACAGTTTATGGATAGGTGTTCGTGGTCTGGTGTTCTGATTCTTTGTTTCCAGTACTTGGTGTACATATGACCATTACGGTCAGTAGAAGCATGTACAGACTGTACATGGTGCCATGGATCACTTCGGTAGTTTTAGCTCTGAGTTAATTGGGTCTTTTCTTACCCTTTTAATTCCTAAACTGTTTCATTTCTAGACTATCCCTAAGCTCTATAACTTTTTTTATACTCCAAATTTCTCCCATTCCAACTCATTCCCTCTAAACCCCAAAGCTATAAAGTCTTCCTCTCCAAGGATTTCTTCTCAAGGTGAATTAAGGTTTCTTCAAGCTCCAAGTATCCTCTTTCACGCTCAAGTCTAGGTTTTATCAAGGTATGTGAAAAATTCATCAATGGATCTCTTTTCATCTATTGAGTCTCAAAGAATCCTCAATTCCTCTCCTATGATTCTTACCCATATTCTAGGGTTTCATGTTTATGTTATGGGTTCTACTGATTTAAGTATTTTTCTTCATAATTAATCCCTTTATGCATGATTTGTTCAAGGCTTTTCAGATGAACCTATGCTATATGAATATATTGACTATGAGCTAAGCTTTGAGATTTTGCATGAATTATGAATTTGGAGAGATTATGATTCAAGTATACTTTCGAAAAAAGTGTCAACGTGATTTTATAAAATTAGGTTACTTCTGATTGAACTATTCTCATTATTAAAACATTACCATGAATGAGATGCTTTCGATTAAGTGTCTCTTATGCATTGATTATGTTATGAAATTATGGTATTTTAAAGGAGCTATTGTTATGCTTACGAGTCATCATTATTGAATTGGAATTAATAGATTCTTATCATTTCAAAGACTAAAGATTATGAATATGATTTGATTATACATGTTTTCGTTGGGAGGTTACTTAGCACCGATTTGAAATAGTTGTGATTACCCATGTCCCTGAACTACGTGCCCCCATAGGATTGTCTTGTTTGGACATTAGCTAGTGGATCCACCTAAGCTTAACAACTTGGTCCTTACCTTGGAAAATAGGACACTCTATTTTCTATATGGGAGCAGTACACTAAACACCATGTAGTAGCTCACATGGTTTTATGTCAGTTAACGATATCTCCCACAAAAGAATATGATTCCAAATAGGTTATATTTTATACTTATATTGTCACGACCGAAGGTACTCCCTAGACGTGAAATGGCGTATAAGACCCTGAAAGGCCTCATACAAGCCACTTAGCATCCATACATACAAGATCATAGAGATTTAAGAGTTCAAAAAACAATATCATATCAAAGCTTATAAGAAAATAGTGGAAGTCTACATCTCATGTCTCAAAGCCAATCTATCATAAGAATGAGAAATAAAGCTTGGGACGTAACCCAATTTAATGCCAAAATGAAAGAACATAAAAGTAAAAACACTAGGCTATGTCCTCGAATGGATGAGGACTCACCAAGTCTTCAATAACTCTTCAACTAAGATGTAGCCACGAATAGATGGAGAATCGCGAAGCCCTACATTAACAAGTCAATGTAGGTAAGAGTATGCGTTAGTACAATCAAGTACCAAGTACGATAGCAATGCACAAAATTATTTTAAACATGCTAAAATGGGACATTTTCATGACATGCAATGACCAAGCTAAAACATGAAATAGGTTAGAAACATAAGTCATAAACCATGGTCAAAACAAGCTAAACATCTTTACTTTACCTGAGAAACATCATGAAAGGACTTTAGTTCTTTGTTTGTGGGAAATAGCCTTAACCGACAAATAAGACCATGTGAGCTATCAACATGGAATCCGGTGTCTAACCCCAAAACGATAAGGCCATCCTACTTGCCAAGGTAGGACCCTTTACTTAACATATAGCTTACGTGGATCCACTAGCTAGTGTTTATCATAGACCATCATCCTATCGTGGCACAAAGTTTATGGGACATGGGTAATCGCCACTTGTCCACTCGGTGCTAAGCATGATTCCCACAGATTAGACATAGTTAAATTATCATAAGTAGACATGGGTAATAGCCTTTTGTCTACCTTAGGGAACATGGGTGTTCGCCTCTTGACCCTTCTTTAGAATAGCTCCTTAATCATCGATTCAAATTTAGTTGAGCAAGCCTTTCAACAAGTTATGAATAATGACATGTGAGAAAACCATTTACATTCATGGGGTGAGTAATTTAGGAGAATTTCCTTTCACAACTCAACAACAACATTAACATATCATAAACTTTGATGCTTCAATCTCAAAGCACCCTTAATTTATCATTAGCTTCGTAAGAGACATGCATGATTTCATAAACTTCATCTTTACATAGTTCATCATGCTCATAACTTACAAATCATAGAGTCCACATGGATTCATAAGAATTCATCTTAAATCATGCAATTCAATGCAAACTCATGCTTAGAAAACCATAAACAAGGCAAATTGACCTTAACTGAAGGAACCCACATAATAGAGGAAAATCATAGTTTTTGATTGATCATGCTTACTTTCATAAAATCATCATTAAGTCATTCATAATCTCATCATGAAAATTCTTAGCTTAGGAATCATGACTCATACATGGATTCATAGATATTTCATAACATTCATCACTTTGTAATTCAACCCACCAATAAAGCGTGAATTCCGAAATTGGGGGAATTGGCATGGGTTCATGGGGATTCATCTAAATTCATAAAATTCAACTTAATTTATACTTCAAAGTTCATAAAACAATCAATTGAGGCGACATCGCAAAAACCCATAACATAGAAGAAATCCCTAAATTCAATTGGGAACTTCTAACTTGAAAATTTGAGATTTTAGAGATTCCATGGAGGAAAGGGCTCCATGGATGAAGACTATCATACATTAGTACTCTATTTCCTTAAGCAATTGATGAAGAAACACTTGATTTCTTGAACCCTAGCTTGCCCTCTTCTTCTTCTTCTTCTACCTTCTAGAGAGAGAAATATTTGAGAGAGGAGAGCTTTGGGAAATTTGTAAAGTGATTCGAAAAGGGTAGAGTTGGGGATTAAAGGAGCTTATATAGTATTAGGGAATGAAATAAACCGACATTTGTGAGTAAATAAGTCATTAGGTGAAAAGACAAAAAGCCCCTCTTAAAATTAACTGCCAGATGCTATCGATGATTTGACCCACGATCCGTAGGTCAAACCACGGACCATCCTGGTTAACCGTCGTTGGGTTCTGAAACTGTCAACTTGGACCCTACAACGACGGGTCCCATCTACGATTCATACATTTGACGATGGCCCATCCTGGCAATCCGTCGTTGGGGCCCTGAAACTTGACATTTTGAAAACATTAGCCTGCCACCCACGGACGGGTCGTAAGTCAACCTATGGTCTGTAGGTGGTCTCCGTCGTTAATGGCACCAACCCAGAAAATCATAAATTTTCCACCCTTTTTAATCTGGCGTATAACATTATCTCACCCTTGGGAACATTCGTCCTCAAATGAGAACCAAGACATCATAAAGAGGGTAAGAAACAAGAGCTAACAACCCAACCTAGAATGCAATCGCATAAATGCACATATCCGAGGAGGAAACATCAGTCCAAGCTAACGCATGTACCACACATCATTTCATGAAGACTTTATGCAACTAGTGATGAATTTGGCGCCATTTATTGGGTACTGTTAGTCACGAATTTAAAGTTACTAGTGACACATTATTTCGTCACTAATGATGTATCTAATTCATGACAAATTATTTTTTTCCTTAAAATTAATTAATCTTTGGACACAAAATAATTTCGTCTCAAAAACTATGTTGTTACAATAGTGACAAATTAGTGTTTGTAGTTAAATATTATAAGTCTTAGCTATAAAAAATTAGATTTAATTGTGACATTTATTTTCGTCACTAATAATACAAGCAATTGCTAACAATCATTTTAGTGTCTTTAATCAACCCGCGATTCAGTGACAAAAAAAATTGTCACAAAATATGTAGGAGTTAAATAGCGACGACTTAAAATTTGTAGTTAAATAATTCAACTATTTGCTATAAAGAGAGTTCATAGGTAAATACAAAATTTTCTTCGGCTACGATTGTTCATAATTAAAGAAAATGTCATAAATGGTCCCTGAACTATTGGATTAGGTCTAAAATAGTCTCTTAACTATACATTTATCAGATTTAGTCCTTTAACTATTCAAAATGTTACCAGGTTTGGTCTCTTAATTAAATACTTGCCATTTTTAGTCCCTTAACTTTACACTTACTAGTTTTAGTACTTTAACTATTCATAGTTACTTATCTTACCACCACAAAATGAGATGAAGCTGTGGCGACAAATAAATGTTGCGACAAAATGTATAGTTGTAGTGGCGACCATTGAAATTGCCACGAAAGATAACATATTAGTGGCGACTTAATCTCCGTCATTACAAATAATCCTACAAAAAATATGCCTGAAAAATTGCTGAGTTGCGATGAAGAAATTATCGCTATAAAAGGTCTTTTGGGGGCGACATCATCGCCACTAAAGAGGATTGTGGCAATTTGGTAGTCTCTACTAATTTTGTTGTTTTTATAAATATTTTGGACGTAAGTTCAAAGTTTTATTACTAATGTATCCGGTCCATTATTTGCACTATATGTTTCAACCACGCAATACAAAATTTAATTAATAAAAATAGTAGTGAACATTATTATAAATTTAAAAAATTCTCTTTTTAAAGGATAAGTAAATTTTACATAATAATATTTTATTAATGATAATTAAAACTCATTTATCTATATTGAAAGTAAAAAATAAGATAGAAGTTAAACTTAAATATACACATACACAAACATATAAACCCACCAAAATGAAAAAATATATAAATATTTTTCCTCATACCAAACACATCTATACATCTTTGATTTAGTGAATGTAAAATGAGAAGAGAGAATGACTTTCATCTATTTGGATACAGATAAATACAATATGAGAGTTATATTAAAGAAAAAAAAATTGTCATGCAAACTCTTGCCTAATATTGGTAGACATAAAATATAATCTACATTTGAATGAATTGTGGGTGGTAAATTTCATGCATTTGTGTATGTGTATAAATAATCATATAATATATTATTTCTATAGAAGTTAAATTTGAAAAAAGTGAATGAAGTTAAAAATAAAATAAAAATGAGAGACAAGAGAGAGTTGATCGGATGGTAAGCATTCCTCACTTCCAACCTTAAGGTTGTGAGTTCGAGCCCCCACGGAAGCATAATGTGGGAATTCTAGGGAGGGGTTAAAACAATTTGGAGGGGATAAATATGAAAAAAAAGAAATTATATTTGTATTTGAAAGTGAAAAGTATTGTAATTACAATTGAATAATTGGATTTAATCGACAAAATTATTAACCTTTTTTTATAATAATAAATTTGCCCCTAATTAATACATGTAAGGACAAAATAATTTTTTGAATATAAAATATAGTCATTAGTGACAAAATTAAATTTTGTTCAGCGATGAAATATATATAAATTTAGAGACAATTGGTGTCGTCACTGATTGATGTAAAATAATCAGCGAAGATATAATTTTGTCGGTAGTAAGAACCTTTTTAGTGACAAAACACACTATTAACTACAAAAAAAAATTATACTTTTATTACAAATAAATTTGTCACAAATGTTTATGCATTTGGGGACGATTTTTCTTTCTGTAGTTAATATAATACTTTTAGTGACGAAGCACTAAATCGTCTTCGTATACTTTTAGCGACACACATTTAGTGACGACTGATTGACGAAATATTTTTCGTCTCACAACATTTTTAGTGACGAAATATGATTTATAAATGGCGAAATAATTTGTCCCTGATATTTGAAGCATTGGAGGAACCTTGACTAGAGAACTTTTGTTGAAATCTAGAATGACCATGTCCATTAGACCTTGAGTGTGAAAAGTTACCATCACCAATTCGAGCCCTCTTTGCCTCTCTAGACCTTTCCTTGATTTTCTCCTCTTCTATTTGTTGAGCATACACCATGAGACGAGAAATATCCATGTCATTGACAAGCATAGCGGTACGACACTCTTTGACCACCATTTAAGACACTCCCTAAACAAATTTTCTCATTCTTGCCTTAGGATCGGCAACCATAGAAGGAGCATATCGAGACAATTGTGTGAACTTCAAAGCATACTCTTTCACACTTATGTTTCCTTGACGAAGGTTGATGAACTCAAGAACCCTTGCCTTCTTCATCTCAAGGGGAAAGAACCTATCAAGAAAAAGCAATCTTAAATTTCTCCCAATCAAGAGGATCCTCATTAACCGCCCTCCCTTCCTTTCATTGGTTGAACCAAACTTGAGCAACACTCTTAAGTTGATTAACGGCCAACTCCGCCTTCTCCTACGGCGTCACACCCATGATCATTAGCACCGTGTACACCTCATCAATGAACTCTTGAGGATCTTTCTCAACCTTAGAGCCATAAAATTTTTGAGGGCTCATTCTAGTGAAGTCCCTCACCCTTGATGCCGCCATACCCAAATTTGGGTTCACGGGAGCCACAACTTCTATATTGGCTTGAGCCAACACTTGAAAAGTAGCCCTAAACTCCGCATTAGTTACTTGTTCGGCCAAATGATCGACCGGAACTTGAGGAGGAGCATGTTGTTCCACATTCTCTCACGCATTCCTTCTAGCATAAGCTCTCCGGGTAGCCATATCCTGAAACGCATAGGATAGGGATTAGGAGAGAGACATATAGAGTTACACTCTATCACACGACTTAGGAGTAATGAAAGAAATGAAGTTTCGTAAAAATCTTATAACCTCTCATTCATAAATGTGGTGCGCTTCACCCTCATGAACAAGACTCTACTCGATATGGCTTCTGAGACATCCTAGGATCTTTCTAAAACCTTGTGCTCTGAATACCAAGTTTGCCACGACCCAAGGTACCCCCTAAACGTGACATGGTGTACAAGACCCCGAAAGTCTCATACAAGCCACTTAGCATAAATACATACAAGATCATAGAGATTTAAGAATTCAAAAGACAATATCATATCAAAGCTTATAAGAAAATAGCGGAAGTCTACATCTCATGTCTCTAAGCCAATCTATCATAAGAATGATAAATAAAGTTTGGGACGTAACCTAATACAATGCCAAAATGAAAGAACATAAAAGTAAGAACACTAGGCTATGCCCTCGAATGGATGAGGACTCACCAAGTTTTCAATAATCCTTCTACTAAGCTCTAGCCACGAATAGATGGAGAATCGACATGCCCTACATTAACAAGTCAATGTAGGCAAGAGTATCGTTAGTACAATCAAGTACCAAGTATGATATCAATGCACAAAATCATTTAAAATATGCTAAAATGGCACATTTTCATGACATGCAATGACCAAGCTTAAACATGAAAGAGGTTAGAAACATAAGTCATAAACCATGATCAAAGCAAACTAAACATCTTTACTTTACTTGAGAAACATCATAAAAGAACTTTAGTTCTTTCTTTGTGGGAAGTAGCCTTAACCGACATATAAGACCATGTGAGCTATAAACATGGAATCCGGTGTCTAACCCCACACCGATAGGGCCATCCTACTTGCCAAGGTAGGACCCTTTACTTAACATATAGCTTACGTGGATCCACTAGCTAGTGTCTATCATAGAACATCATCCTAAGGTGACACATAGTTTATGGGACATGGGTAATCGCCACTTGTTCACTCGGTGCTAAGCATAATTCTTACAGATTAGACATAGTTCAAATATCATAAGTAGACATGCGTAATCGCCTCTTGTCTACCTTAGGGAACATGGGTAATCGCCTCTTGTCCCTTCTTTAGATAAGCTCCTTAATCATTGATTCAAATTTAGTTGAGCAAGCGTTTCAACAAGTTATGAATCACTACATGTGAGAAAACCTTTCACATTCATCGGTTGAGTAATATATGAGAATTTCCTTTCACAACTCAACAACAACATTAACATATCATAAACTTTGATGCTTCAATCTCAAAGCACCTTTAATTTATCATTAGCTTCGTAAGAGACATGCATGATTTCATAAACTTCATCTTTACATAGTTCATCATGCTCATAACTTACAAATCATAGAGTCCACATGGATTCATAAGAATTCATCTTAAATCATGCAATTCAATGCAAACTCATGCTTAGAAAACCATAAACAAGACAGTTTGACCTTAATTGAAGGAACCCACATAATAGAGGAAAATCATAGTTTTTGGTTGATCATGCTTACTTTCATAAAATCCTCCTTAAGTCATTCATAATATCATCATTAAACGTCTTAGCTTAGGAATCATAATTCATACATGGATTCATAGAGATTTCATAACATTCATCACTTTGTAATTCAACCCACCAAAAAAGCATAAATTCTGAAATTGGGGAAATTTGCATGGGTTCATGGGGATTCGTCTAAATTCAACTCAATTTATATTTCAAAGTTCATAAAACAATCAATTGAGGCGACATTGCAAAGAACACATAATATAGAAGAAAACCCTAAATTCAATTGGGAACTTCTAACTTGAAAATTTGAGATTTTAGAGATTCCATAGAGGAAAGGGCTCCATGGATTAAGACTATGATACCTTAGTACTCAATTTCCTTAAAGCAATTGATGAAGAAACACTTGATTTCTTGAACCCTAGCTTGCCTTCTTCTTCTTCTTCTAACTTCTAGAGAGAGAAATATTTGAGAGAGGAGAGCTTTGGGAAATTTGTAAAGTGATTGGAAAAGGATAGATTTGGGGATTAAACGGGCTTATATAGTGTTAGGGAATGAAGGGAACTGACATTAATGAGTAAATAAGTTATTAGGTGAAAAGACCAAAAGCCCCTCTTAAAATTTACTGCCAGACCCTATCGACGGTTTGACCTACGGTCCGTAGGTCCAACCACAGACCGTCCTGGTAAATCGTCATTGTGTTCAGAGACTGTCAACTTTTATCCTGTAACAACGGGTTCCATATACGGTTCTACATTGGATGATGGCCCGTCCTGGTAATCCATCGTTGGGGACCTAAAACTTGAAATTTTTAAAACATTAGCCTGCCATCCACGGTTCCCACCTAAGGGTCGCAAGTCAACCTACTGGCACCAACCCAGAAAATCAAAAATTTTCCACCCTTTTTAATCCGGGGTATTACATATGTCATGACTTCTACTTATGAATTGGTTTTAGCCGATTGCATTGACCTTGCTTATGACTTATGATCTAAGCTTCTCCGATTGATATCTTTTACCTCGTCATGCATTATCATGTTTTTAGACATATCGTGTTATCACACTTATACTCATACATCTTTCCTCATACACAATATATTCTTAGTAGTTACGCATACATTCTCTTGCACCTATATTGTCTTATAATATAGGTTCTAACATTCCTCCATCCGACCGTAGCTAGTGGATTGATCAGGTTTACATAGCTTTTAGTGAGTCCTCATTGTTCAAGGGCCTTGCGACCATACAAATTCTTATGTTCTCTGAGTCATTTGTGTTTTTCATATTATTTTGTGTGCTAGAGCTTGTCCTTGGCAGACCTATTAGTAGAGACTTATGCCATACTTAGTATGATTTCGCATTTAAAGTCTTTGTACTCAAATTTTCCTTATGTGGAGATTGTCTGTTGAGGTTTATATTCCACTTTATCTCTGTATTCCAGTTATGTATAACCATGGTGTCTTGCTTATGCCTAGTGGCTTATTTAGAGTCTTTCATAATTCAATTCTCCATGTCATGTCTAGGGAGTAGTCTCAGGCCGTGACACATAGTCACTTCTAGGAAAATACCCTCATAACTTTTGCACATGGGACAGACATCGTCACTTAAAAAAATATGGATACTGATGATGTTGTGTTTTTTTAATATAAAATTTTCCAAGGAAAGTGTTTGTGTCTTTAAATTTTTTAAACAAGGGCGCCCATTTGAAAATTTTATATAAAATAATTTCCAGAAAAATATGCAAGAAAGTGATGGACAACATAAATTTTTCATAAAATTTAGTGAAAATATTTGTAGAAAAGCGACGGGCAAAAAAATCTATTTTAGTTGTTTTTCTAAAAAATTTCAGGATTAAAAAACCAGCAATTTATTTTTTGTCACGATCCAAAATCTTAGGTCATGATGGCATCTACTAACACCCCACAACCAGGTAAGTCAAACCCATACCACAAGTAATGGGATATCACGCACAAGAGAATAATATGAAAATCAGGAACAAGTAGCGAAATAAAAGAAAGGAGAGAATCAAAATATACAATGAAACATTCCCAAAAACCTATCATCCGTCGGTAGTAGATCTACTAATCAACCAAGAGTACAAGGTAAATAAAAATATACAAAATAGTCTTTGAATACAAAGTAAATACTAATCCAGCCAAAGGCAAAAGGAGAAGGATAACTCCCAACATTAGGAGCTCACCCCAAGTCTCTGATCCACACCAATTCCTCACGAAGCACACATCAATGGTGAGAAATCGTACTATGATCTTCATGATGCAGAAGTGTAGTATAAGTACCAATAATTGGTACTCAATAGGAAAAAGGCAAATTGAGATCCAATGATAATGCAAGCATAAAAGTAGGTAAAGAAGGATTACTTATTACAAGTAACTAAAGAAGAGAGAATGTGCAATAAAAGTGAGAAGCAACAAAAGGGTATACGATAAACGGTATAGATAACTAAGGCAAAAGAACATAACTGGAGTCTGGAGGTACTAGACCAACAACCTAACCACAACAATAATCTTCTACGAAAATCCACTAACTAAGGATATACTAATTGGATCCACCATGAAATATCCTATCAACTAATAGGCCAATCCAGCCCAACTCAATCGGAAATTGCCAACATAGATGAAATAACAGGGTGAGTCCAAGAAAACCATATAAATCAACAATTATACTAACATAAAAGGCACAATTAATAATCAAACAATAACCCAACTAAGCCCCCATAAGCCTGGAAGGTAATAAAAGAAATCATAACCCAACTGCCCCGTAAGACCGGGTGGTGCAAATAGCCACCAATTATATTGGTGATAGGTGACGCATATGAATGCAATAAAAATGAAAAGTACAATCCATACCAAGTGACACATAAAATGTATATACACCTACCCTTGCCAACATCATGCTAGGTAGGACCCATGTGGACAACTCTCCTCCTATTCAGTTTATCACACGGGTAGAGGGACCCATAGGAGACTTCGAAAGTCTATATATACTGCCTGGTCCTGACGCAAGACTTCCACAATCAATCCACCAAAGATTTGCCTGTTATGGTACAAGAGATACAAATGAAAACAACATCAACATAGAAAGGGTTGGCAATCTCCCCAACCGATCAAATAAGTGGTATGAAAGGGTCAGCAATCTCCTCGAACAATCAAGTAAATAGTGAGAATAGCCTCGGTGCCTCTTTTATCTCAAAAACCCATTTATCAAAGTTGTAATGGTTGTATGACTCATACCAAAATAGGTTTAAGAGTAAAAAGAAAATATTTATACTTCCTCAAAAATGGTAGTGAAAGTCAATGCATTTACATGGATCGTACCACAAAACACGTGAAGTTGAGTGTCATTGAAATACATGCCTCACCAGCATCCAAACAATATCATCTAAGAAATCAAATGGAAATAACCAAAATAACCATTCTCCTACAGCATACAAAACTATCCTGGAATCCAACTATTCCTGGACTAAGGCCTCAGGGCCAAAAATATTTCAACATACAAAACAATAATATCTAACATGATCACCATAACTCAGGAAAAAAATAAAATTATGAAGAATCGACACCATCAAGAGTAACTCAAGGATCTCAATATTTACCTAAAGGTAACACTAAAGTGAACATCTAGTGTAGCTAATACAAAACAACGACTATAATAAATAATGAAGGTGAGATAGCCTAATCTGAGATAGGGATACATAAAACTCATCTAAACCAAACATCAACTCTGGGGAGGATAAGGATACCAAACTAAGCCACAAGTAAGGAATAGTTGATAAACGCTTAACTATGTCTCATTTTTTAGGGGGTAGGCGGTTTTATGAAAAAGAATACCAAATTTTAGAGGTCGGGATCAAACTAAAAGGATTGGGAGATAGATCTCCTTTAATTGATTTCACAATTCGAAACAAATTAACAAATTGAATTGTCAACATGCAATATTTATATATATATATATATATATATATATATATAATTGGTGGGGTTTAGTAACAACTAAAATTATCCAATATCACGAACAAAGATGAATCAATGAAAATTTGATCTACCAAGTTTGAAAAAGGACCAGGGTGTGTACATAACGATTGGGGTTTCAACTCAAATAGGAAAAGAGTAACCACAACAAAATTAATTGATACATGGATAGCGTTTGGTCAAGGCTACAATTCAATATTATATCAAATATGAAACATATTTCCTTTTGGATTTTGTCAAACTCCAAGAACCTTTTCAATAAAACACCAAACATTGCTTGAATAGATAGATTATCTCTAACTCATATCATTATTTGAGAACTTACTGAGATTATCCCGTCCCTGGCTCAAACCGATAGAGTAAATTTCAACTAGTCCTCGCTATTTAGTCCTATCCAACACTATTTTGTTTTCTCAAGCCATAACGGTGTTAGAGTGCTCAATCAATAATTGTAACCACTAATTTTAGATTAAAACTTCAAGACAACAATAGATCCATGTCATACAATCAATTTAAGAACCAATTAATGAATACTAATTTAAGGTTTTACACCTATAACTAATGATTTAGCTAGTAATAAAAGAATATATAGAGACAATACCCATTTAGGAAATCTCCATTCCTAGCTAATTTGACTAACCAAATTTGAAATACAAGCTTAGAGCGACAAAAATATGAGGTTTCTTCCTCTACAATCTAAGAAGTTCTTCACTATATTCTATGAACATCCTCTTTTTTCTAGAATGTAAAATCTCTCTATACTACTATCTCTAATTGAGAAAAAGATAAAGGTACATAAATACACAAATCTCCATTGTGATCTTTGAACCTTCCAAAGGAAGTACTAATTCCCATAATTCCATTTTTCCCTTCAGCTCCAATCTTGAGACTTGGACTGGAGGAACACCGATCCAGGGATGTGGAGCACCAGTCGCTTTCTCGCTACGATCTTCAATTCTAAAAGGAGTATCTATACTGGGATCGAAGAATCGCTGATCGAGCATTGCACTACACCAATAACAATGAAAGTATGAAGGTAACTTTACTCCATTGAAGCTAGTTTTAAACTAGAGAAACCCCTATCAGTTCCTGCAAGACGCATGTACCTTCGCTTGTGTACTTCAATGATTTTATTCTTTAAATCCATCAAAATTACTTTTTACGAGAGAACTAGGGCCTAAAATCCTCTTCATTAGTATTAAAACATTGAAATAATTCACAAATTTGAGCCTAATGAGTCGATAAGATACAAAATCATCAAACCCCTAAACTTGAGCTATTTCCTGTCCCTAAGAAAAACACTCACTAAGCATAGGACTCAATCCTGACTACAACCAAAAAAGGATTTTCATAATTGACTCCTTGACTGAAAACAATAAAAAATAAGAGATTGAAACAAAACAATCTAAATATGAACACAACTCACCATTGGTTCCACCATCATTCCTTAGGCAAAAGATTTTCTTCTTTTTCAAATTAACACATTTTTATGTAAAATTCTTGGACAATCATTCATTTAAATATAATCTTAAAGCATATCAAGTCAATGGCTTGACTCCTTGACTGAAAACAATAAAAAATAAGAGATTGAAACAAAACAATCTAAATATGAACACAACTCACCATTGGTTCCACCATCATTCCTTAGGCAAAAGATTTTCTTCTTTTTCAAATTAACACATTTTTATGTAAAATTCTTGGACAATCATTCATTTAAATATAATCTTAAAGCATATCAAGTCAATGGCATCAACCTTCTTGGTTTGCCTAAAGACTTACAAGAATTTATCGCATTCGACTTCACAATCATCATGAAACATGCAATTATACTTACACATGAGAGAATCCCACATACAATGACGAGTTCCAATTCAAAGGATTATAGATTATGCAAATATACTCACTCTCATAAATAAATTCAGCCATACACGTATTGACCCATAGGCTTGCCCTATATGTAAATCACCACTAATGTATATTGACAAGACTAAAAATCTCCAAGGACTTGCGGATTTTTGTTAGACTTAGGCAAAAGATAGGGTATCATTTGTCAAGTAAGAAGACACCCTAATGCTTCCACTTTTCATTTGAGCACAGTGCTCACATTTTTTATATTTCCTTCCATCTTATTTCATCCTGTATATGAAGTTCACTTCTTTCAATTTCCATTCTTATTTTCACATGATGTATGTGCATACATTGAGCTAGCACCTATATTTTTGTTTTGCTTAATTCCCGGAATCATAACACTTTTCCATTTAAATCTTATGGTGCTCTATGCTTTCATCTAAAACCTCATTGTTTAATTGGTTAACACAATCCTCAAACATAGGATTTTTTCTTACATTTTGTATCATGCTTTCGTCTAAAACCTCATTGTTTTATTGGTTAACACAATCCTCCAACATAGGATTTTTTCTTACATTTTGTATCATACACTTTTTCTCCCCCTAACATAGGTTTTTAGCCTATATTATAAAACAATAGCAACTAGAAAGAAATGCTGGTGTTAAGATAGAGGGTTATAAAGGTTCAAGGTATGCAACATGGTGGCGAAAAAAATTGGTTTAGGCTCAATAGGGCTGACTAAGATTACTTCATTGGAGGAAAGTTTTAGATAGTGTGGCTGAAAACGCTCAACTACACCTATAACGACTCAAGGTGTAATGCGGGTTCTAGCAAGTGTAAACCCAACAAGGAGTTGGCGTCGATCCCACGAGGAGTGATCTAGTACAGAATTTGACTACGAAGAAAGTTAGTGTTCTAATCTTTTCTAGAGTTTAAAAAGTTGATACGAAATATGAAGTAAATCATAAGATTTTTATTATAAAAAAGTGAGTGAAGATTTAGTAACCGAATATGACGACACAATTAACAATGAATTTAATCAAGCAAAGAAATGACCTTGAGGATGTGTGAGTGTTCTACTACTAATTTCGCTAAATCGGTAATTACGAATTGCTTAAATATGCTGAATCTCAATGGGTAGGCAAGATCATGACTACAATAGCTATTTTACAATCAGCTATCATGCATTCAATTGGGTTATGTCAAATCCCAACTGGCATTACACTAGAAAACAATCTTATACCTTGATTCAACCGACTTTAACAAGCTGGGTAGTAAAAGCAACAGCCCATATAATCATCAACTGTTAATTCCACTCAAATGCACCCTTTACAAGCTTACAAAGAGATATAGACTAGAACTGAATTTGCTACTTCAATTCATAAATGAAAAACATGAATTAACAACTGAACTCATTTCAATCTAACATTAAATTCAACAATTCATAATACCCATAAGCTAATTAAGCAATTTAACACATAAGCACACCCTTAAGGCATTGGGGTTTTAGCCAATCATAGCAAAAGTGAAGAAATTTTTACGAAAGATATCAGACATTGATTCACAAGATCTTCAAAAAGTAAAACGCTACCAATTAGAATTTCATCCAAAGTCTTAAATCCAAAAACCCATAAAAATAGTTCAAAAGCAATTCAAAATATTCAAAGTGCATGAGTACTTCTTAGTCTCCGTTAACTGGTTGCCCACTCTCTTTCCAAACACTCTATTTATACTCTCACAAAAATTTCCCACATTTTGAAACTTGGGACCACTCGGCGGCATAAGTCGGGCTCACCCATCCACTCGGGGATACGCCGAGTTGCTTTTCTTCGCCTTTTGTTTCTTAGTTTCAACCTGGATCTGTACTGGAACTTTAGGCAATTAAAGTCGGGTTTGTTGTTCTCTCGGTGAGTCAACGATAAGCTCCCAGGCTCGCCGAATTGACTTCATTCTTTTCCTCGACTACTAGAACTTTAGGGAAACTAAAGATCCACTCGACGAGTCACCGAGTTGTCTTTTGCGAGCTCCAGCTTTTATTTTTCCTTAAATTTTTGACTTTTTAGCTTCTTTTCGCATTATCTAGCCCTTGCCTCATTCTCAAGTCTCCTGCTGCACATAAATAATTTAATATATGTTATGAGTGCAAACTAGGCATTAAGGACACAATTTCATACAAATAAAGCTTTAAATGAGTCAAAACTACCGATTCCTCAACACCCCTACTTAAACTTTTGTTGTCCTCAAGTAAAACAAAAGATCAATCAGTTCAACAGAGATGTCTATAAATAGTGCCCCTTGAGAATCCACATGAGAATACACACAAGGTTCAATCTAACATGCAAGGATAAAATGTGCACTCAAAGTTTCAAATTCTGACTAGCCATTTTCAATTAGAGATATAGCTCACAAATGCTTACTTTAAACGCAAATTCATGCCCAACAGAAGTATTCAAATGCCCTCACAACAAAGATGATTCCATGCTCTCACAAAGCTGATCAACATATATGATTAAGGAATCGAAATCAACACTCACACTCTCAAATGAGAAAAACATGCATGACTCTACCCATAGGCTTGCCCGTATTTTCCAACCAACGCATCACTAGGCTCATGTAGAACTAAAAAGGTCTTTCAAGACTTGTAATGGGACTGTAGGTAAAGGTATGATCATTTTTGGTTTAGTGACTCTGCCTTCAAGGAGCATTGCTTACACTTCTCATCTTTCCCTTTTTCTTTCGCTCATCTCATTTTCACAATTCATCTTTGGTCTTTTCAAAGCTCACAACAAATTTGGGATACCCCTTTTCATTTTCACAACAAAATACAATGATCACACTTTATGCAACTTATTTCTCTTCTTTCCTTTTCTCAACACACAATCTTATTTTTCCTTTTTTTTTATAGAGGGGATCCATCTTTTTCACACATTCCAAAGATAAGCTGACAAGTTTCATGATCAGTTTCTTTCCTCACTCTTACCACACCCCTAACTTTGGATTTTGGCCTGAGTTGGTAAGTCGAACACACCAATGCTCTTTGAAGGTTAAAGGTGGGAGAGAGTATGATAATTTTAATCAACTAGCTATTTTCCTTTGCGTTTATTCAAAGAAAAGGGTAGACTCAAATGGTGCCAACTTGGGTTCACACACTCACAAGGTGGTCACACGAAGGTATAGCAATTAGATTCACTATCAAAAATTTATGCCTAAGATCATTTCCTTCATTCGCTTAAGTTAGCTAGCAAGACTAATAGGGCAAGTTCTAGATATCATCAAACATACTTTTCAGGTAAAGCTCACCACATATGGCATTCAAACACAATTGTGGATGACAACTCTTCGAGTAAAGCTTGTGTGCAATGGTCATCGCAAGACTCACCATCGACAATCGACTAGTCACAATGAGATGCTAAAAGTTTACACAAGACAATGCAACTCAAATTACCTCGTTGAACTTACACCAACATGTCGTTCATCAAGAGCACTATTTAAATCATCGATATTGATCACAACCGATACTTGAATGTACAAGAGAACTACAACTACTCAATCAACACACAATTGATAGAGAATAAGAGAGAGATATCTAGAAGAACCGAAACAATTTAATTCAACTAAAATCCAAACAAAACAAAACAACCAACAAAACAAAAACATACAAGAAAATGGGGTTGACAAACCACCCCCACAAAAAAGAAACAACAGTATCCTCAATGCGGAAAAAAAATAAACAGAAGTGCGAAAATGAAAACAAAAGGAATGCAATGGAGAGTCCCCTGTCATTCTATGGTGGGGGTGTGTCATCCGGGGCATTAGTGCCCGACCTATCAGTAGCTGCGGCTCTGCTCGAACCGATCATAGATGTATCATGTAATGAAGCAACAGTGGCCGCTCTCACCATGTCACCCTCCAAATCCTCAAGCTTGGCATACACCTCATGCTCTCGAGCTAGCTCCTCCTCATCAGTCTCCGTAGTGTCGTCCTCTATATGATCCTTAAACGCAGTAGGATCTCTGGTAGTAGTGGGAGGAGGGATGTTTGATGACAAACCCTTGGGCACATCAACACTACCATAAAACATAGAAATATCAGTGGACTTAACCTTGTCCACATCCCTATGCAGCCCAATAATCTCAGCCTTCACGGCTGTCAGCTCAGTAGAAGTGCCCTCCTTCCTCTCACACACCACCACTCTCGAGGGTAGGGCATCCAAAGCCTACCCATGAGTTGTGATCACCCGGCGCTGATCCTCCAACACTGCCGTAATAGGAGCAAGTGCTGCAGGAATGGCACGTTCGATCAATGCGGGAACTGCCGCCTCGACTCTTGAAGCATGAACATCGGCCGAAAGGACCAGGTGGCTTATTTTTAGAATCATTGCTTGAGTCAAGGGGCGAGGACCAGGAGCAGATGTAGAAGGAGCGGCAAATATAGAGGTAGAAGTAGCAGGAGCCTTAGGGAAAGGAATACCTATCTGCTCAACTGTGGGAGTGGGAGAACCGGTCTCCATGGCCTCAACATCAACGGCCAAAGACGTATCCACTGGAGGCCTCCTCCTCCTCTCCACCTCATTCTTAAGTACTCGGCCTCAATATGACGGATGTCACAAGACGAGGTCAAAGTGACTCAACATCCTTCTCAGTCTCGAAGGGAACTCTAGCACGTCGGCATAACTCCGTAATCAGGATCGGGAACGGGAGCGATGTTTGATTATGTTTAGCCCTCATCAGAATCTCCTGCTCAATAATCAATCCCAAGTTGAGCATGTGACAGTCCATGATGCAACCCAGTAGTGCAGCATTCGGGTGCCGTAGAATGGACTCATTCTGGGAAGGCATGAGGGTGCTGCTTAAGAACCCGAACTAATATCTAGAAGCTATGTTGAAGTCCTTCTTCTTAATTATTGCTCCGGCCTCTAGCCACCGAGGAGATGTTTCACTGATCAGGGGGGCCAACCAACCCTTGAGGTCATCCAACATCTTTAATTTAATCTTGTCGGCCAAAGAATACCGAATCCTGGTCGTGCACTCGAGGGCATCATTTATCTCCATTGGGCTATACTTAACCTTTCTCCCTGTACCATGACAAAATCAAATGGTGCCATCAACTAAGCCTGCTTCTTTACTTTCGGGATCAAATCTGAGTAGGCTGTGTAGAACTCCCGGACCCAAGTAAGCACGTAAGGACTCCGGGGTTTTGTGGTACCGAATAGTTTCTCAAACTTTTGGATACCTGTCAAAAACACCGTCCGTGGACAATCTCTTATCTTCGAGGATTGTTCGCAAACCCTTGGCTTTTAAGTGATTCATCGACGTCGGAGGATTAACCGGGGCTTGAACTGAAGCTAGAGAAGGAGTAGGAGCTGGGCCAATAGGGGGCTCAGGGCTGGTTCTAGGAGCAGGGACCCTTGCCAATGGGTCATAAATTGTTTTGGACCGCAGTTCGGTGCGCTTCCATTTGATTAATTCACCTATAGGAGACCTGGACTCCTCAACCTCCTCTCTTCCGGACTCCGTGGAAGAGAATTGAATAGAGATATCCTCGCTCTCCGAGGAAGAACTCTCTTCAATTGCCGGTTGCTTTCCCTTCCCCTTGGATTGGGACATACGCTGTTTAAGCCGGGGCACAACCTGTGAATCAATCTCGACCCCATTTGGTCTCTTCTGAGGTGGTGGTCCCCTAGCGGGAACTTTTGGTCGAGCCATATCTTCAAAAATCAACAAATAAACTAAAGATTCAAATGAAATAAGTCAAAAAAAGATCAACATATCAAAACTGCAGAAAGACGTGCTGATCAGGTCGGTGAGTCGCCTGACCAATTAGGCGACAAAGAGGCACGTCGCTGAAATTAACAAAATAAAATCAGGCAAAAGGTAAGCATAAAGGGTGATGAAAATTCCACTAGGCTAGGCACTGAGTTCACTCGGCGAGCGAAAGGATGCTCGCCAAATGTTCCAGAATGCATGGGCATATAATAAATACAAAAAAGCGATGGGGAGTGCAATGGGCGACAAGCAGAATCAGTTCGGCGAGCTCGACTTAGCTCGCCTAATGGATCCAATGCATCACCCCCCAAAAAATTTAACGATTATCAACTATTAGCCTAATAGACAACAATTAAAGCTAAATTAATAACATCACTACAGGACCCATCCCCAATTTTTACCCGAGTACTTAGACTTCCCCCTAATTGATTTGAAAACAACAAAACGATGATTTCCCTTAAGAAAGACGTCACTCAATCCATCATTGGGCAAATTCAAGACATTCGATTGAAATCGGGGTTACTTAGACTTCACCCAACACTCAAACAACAGCCACTACACACAATACACAATAACCCACCACGATTAAGGTAAAAATTACTAAAATTAGGCATGCACAAGGTCAACAACCATCAACGGAGTAAAAGGCAATAGATTTAGGCATAAAATCACAATACAACCAATCACCCATATACTAACAAGTTAAAACAATGAATTTGGCATAAAAATTGTCAAAGAAAAAGAACACCAACCTCAAATAGAAGACACAACAAGCAAATACGGCAAAAAAAGGATGGGGGACGATTCCAACGTACTTCAACAACAACAAAATGAAACCAAATCCGGAAGCAAAAAGCTAAAGTGTGTGGGTGTGCAAAGGGAAGTCGAAAATTTCAGATAAAATGAAGATTTGAATTTGAAAAGCTTAAAAACCATTCAGTTCGTGCTCCCTTCGGCGATGGAACTAACGTCGCAGAGTTGTTAGATGACGTGCACAATGGACAAAAAGCTCACCGAAATCAATAAGAGACAGCAATCAGGAATGTCCAGAAGGCGAGTTCGATCGAGCTCACCCAAGCCACTCGATGACCTGCCGAGTGGAATTCTAGCTCGCCTAATCTTCCAGTGTACCCCTCAATGGCAACCTTCAATTGGCGATGGAATTAGGCGATCCCAGTAATCATTAGGCGACGTGCCAAGTGGTATAACCCATCGCCTTGTCTCCATGATTTGAAATTTCATACTCCGACTTACACAACAAACACACGTTATTCAAATCTACTAAAATAAAACTTGGGTTGCCTCCCAAGAAGCACCTTATTTAACATCGTGGTTCGACATGGACATGCTTTCAAGCATCATCATAGTACACCACATCTATCAATCTCACTTTTGAAGCCTCTCCAAAGTAAAGTTTCAGCCTTTGTCTATTCACTTTGAAGAAGGCCCATTTTCATCGTCAACTTCAATTGCTCCATTTTCAAACACACGATTCACCTTAATAAGGCCCAACCACTTAGACTTGAGCTTACCCGGAAAGAGTCTCAGGTGAACATTGTAGAGTAACACACGATCACCCACTCTAAACTCTCGATGAAGTATCTTGGCATCATGCCACTTTTTCATATTCTCCTTATAAAGATTTGAACTCTCAAAGGCCCAAAGTAAAAATTCCTCGAAAGCATAGAGTTGGTCAACCCGATTCTTTGATGCGTCATCCCAATTCAAATTCATGGTTTTCAAAGCCCACAAGGCCTTATGCTCAAGTTAAACCGGTATATGACATGATTTACCGAATACCAATTGATACGGTGACATACCAAATGGGGTCTTAAAAGTAGTTCTATATGTCCAGAGAGCATTATCTAACCGTTGAGACCAATTAGATCGATTTACATTAACGGTTTTGGCCAAGATTCCTTTGACTTCCCAATTTGACACTTCGACTTGCCCACTTGTTTGCGGATGGTAGGGGGTAGCAACCTTATGCTTGACTCCATATTTGTTCAACAACAAATCAAAAATTTTGTTACAAAAATGAGAGCCCCCATCACTAATAATAGCATGCGAAGTACCAAACCTTATGAAGATGTATCTCTTAAGGAAAGCCACCACACTTCGCCCTTTATTGTTAGGTAAAGCCACAGCTTCCACCCATTTGGATACGTAATCGACCGCCATCAAAATATATTTGTTCCCATAAGAACTCACAAAAGGGCCCATAAAGTTGATTCCCCACAAATCAAACAATTCAACCTCAAGGATCGGAGTAAGGGGAAGCTCATGTCTACGCGATAATCCACCCTTCCTTTGAATACACTTTCAGACAAGGGAGTTTGCATCTTGATTCAATATTGGCCAATAGTAACCACTTTGCAATACCTTGGCAGCTGTACGCACTGCACTATATAGTCCACCAACCGGTGATGCATAACATGCACTAAGAATAACATCTATTTCAACCTCAGGTACACATCTTCTAATTATATGATCAGCGCATTCGCGAAACAGGTACCGTTCATCCCAAAAATATTTCTTCATATCAAAGAGGAACCTTTTGCATTGATAAAACTTCAGCGCATCAGCAATAATTCCACACACCACATAATTGGCAAAATCAGCATACCAAGGAGTGGAACTTGTTGATACCACCATCACCGTCTCATCAGGAAAAGCTTCTTCAATATCACTTTCACCGGAAACAACCACACTTTTTTCAAATCTCGATAAATGGTCAGCCACTTGATTCTCACATCCTTTTTGATCCTTGACCTCAAAGTCGAACTCTTGCAATAATAGCACCCATTGAATCAATCTCGGTTTTGCATCCTTTTGGCCATCAAGTAGTGTATAGCAGCATGGTCAGTGTGCACCACTACATTAGTTCACAATAAGTAAGCACAAAATTTTTCAAAAGCGTACACTACCGCCAATAACTCTTGTTCAGTAATAGTGTAGTTCTTTTGAGCCACATTCAAGGTCTTGCTTGCATAGTAAACCGGATGGAATAACTTGCCTCTACGTTGACCAAGTACAGCTCCCAAAGCCACACCACTACCATCACAAATTAGTTCAAATGGGATGTTCCAATTCTGAGCAACAATGATCAGAGCCAATACCAACTTCTCTTTTAGACACACAAACGCATTAATGCAAGCCTCATCAAACTTGGAAACACTTTCTTTCTCAAGTAGCTTGCAAAGAGGATGAGCTATCTTAGAAAAGTCTTTTATGAACTTCTGGTAGAAACCCACATGGCCCAAGTAACTTCGAACACCTTTAATCGAGATAGCAGGAGGTAACTTGGCAATAACTTCAATTTTTTCTTGATCCACTTGTATACCATCTCCCAAAATTTTGTGCCCCAACACACTACCTTCTTTGATCATGAAGTGACATTTCTCCCAGTTGAGAACAAGATTTGTTTCAACACATCTTTGCAAGACACTACAAAGATGCTCAAGGCATGCTTCAAAAGTATCCCCCACGACTGAGAAATCATCCATGAAAACCTCCATCGAATCTTCCACCATGTCAGCAAAAATAGAGAGCATACACCTCTGAAACGTTGTCGGTGCATTACACAACCCAAAAGGCATTCCTTTAAAAGTAAACGTTCCATAGGGGCATGTAAAAATTTTCTTGTCTTGATCTTCAGGTGCTATGGAGATTTGATTATAATCGGAATATCCGTCGAAAAAGTAATACCATCCACGCCCTACCAATCTATCAAGCATCTGGTCCATAAAGGGCATTAGAAAGTGATCTTTCTCAGTACTTGCATTTAAATTCCGATAGACCATACATACACGCCAACCTATAACCAGTCGCATAGGTACAAGTTCGCCCTTGTCATTCGGTACTATCGTTATACCTCCATTGTTTGGAAAACATTGTACTGGGCTCACCCACTTGCTATCCGCAATTGGGTGAACCATACCCGCATCTAACCAATTGATGATTTCCTTCTTAACCACTTCTTGCATCAGAGGATTCAACCACCTTTGGTGCTCGATGCTTGGTTTACAATATAACTCCAATTGAATCTTGTGCATGCAAATTATGGGTGAAATCCCCACAATATCAACAATTGTCCATCCAATAGCTTTTATGAACCTTTTTAGCACACTCACAATGGCTTGTACTTGCCCTTCAAGAAAATCAGCAGCAACAATAATCAGCAAAGTATTACCAGCCCCCAAAAATACATATCGAAGATGTGGAGGAAGAGCTTTCAATTCAAGCTTCGGGGGTGCTTCAATGGATCGCTTTGCGGGAGAACTTTCTCTATTCTTCAAATCAATATCAACCTTCAAAGGAGTTTTTGAGTAAGAACCTAACCCTGATAGAGGAGCCACCACCTCATCATAATCTTGAATTTCTTATCCATCATAATTCAACAGCACAGCAACCAATGATTCGCCAATAAAAGAGATTTCACCAACGCTAGCAACCGCTTTATCAATCACAACAATAACGGATATCACAACAATAACGGATACCACATGGAGATCGCTTGGTTGCTTCATGGACTTGCATACATTGAAAGTGACTTCCTCCTCGTTAACTCAAAACTTCAAATTGCCACTTTCCACGTCGACAAGAGATCTCTCGGTGGTCAAAAATGGTCTACTAGGAATAATAAGTATTTCGGCATCCAATTCACAATCAAGAGTCAAAATATTTGCCGGGAAGTTGAATTTGTCAACCTTTACCAAAATATCATAAAGAACGCCGATAGGTCGCTTTACAGAGTGATCAGCCATAAGAAGTCACATTGTGGTTGCCTTAGGCTCACCTAACCCAAGTTGCTTGAATATAGCATAGGGCATCAAGTTAATACTAGCCCCCAAATCACACAAAGCTTTGGCAAATTTGAAAATCCCAATAGTGCAAGGGATAGTGAACGCTCCTGGGTCATCCATTTTAGCAACTACATTGAATATAATAGTGCTTCAATTATGGGACACTTCAAACATCTCAAAGTCCATGGTTCTCTTTTTCGTGACCAATTCCTTCATAAATTTAGCATAACCCGCCATTTCGAGAAAAGCATCTACTAATGGGAGATTGATAGAGAGAGATTTGAAAACAAAGAGAAACTTTTGGAATTTTTAATTGTCATCTCTCTTCTTCAACCTTTTTTGAAATGGTAGACAAACTTTAGGCTACGGCTTTGGATAAACCAATTTAGAAACATTCTCCGCTTTAGGCTTAGCAATTTCACCGGAAGCGATATCTTTCAATGAGTCATCTGCTTTGTTGGGAACATCATCATTCAAGTCATCAGCAAGGTCAGCACCTTCAACCACTATAGGTTGATCTTTAGTTGAATCAGCCCCATCACCCTTGATCACATCACTACACTAGATTTTGCCACTCCAGGTCACGATAGCCATACATTGAGCATTCTCATTTTTGGGTTTGCTAAAGTGTCACTGGGAAGACCACGAATTGGTCTCTGATTCAATTGAGTTGAGATTTGGACCATTTGTGATTCAAGATGCTTGATTGAAGCTAAGTGAGAAGTCACCGTTTGATGTAGAGAAGAGAAATCAGCTTGCATCTCTTTGAGCACCTTATCCAAACCTTCCACCTTATTGAAACTACGAGCAAACATATCTTCCATCAAAAAACTCTCGGGATTGGCCTTTGGTTCTTCAACTTTGAAATGATCATGTGGAGGCACATATCGATCTCTCTCACCATCCCTCAAATTGACACCTCTATCACGCCAATCTCAACTCTCTCTCAAACCACCACTTTGCTCTTTGTTCTAACCTTGATTCCCGCTCTACTTTTGATAGCTTTGACGAGAACCGCCCATTTGATTCAACATGAATTAGACTTCTTCATTGTACATGGCCTCAAACTGAGCATCTTATAGAGTCATAGCAACTGCATTCACAGCTTTAGAACCACCACCCATAACATGCTTTGTTAACAAGTCTATTTGGGTCATCATCTTAGCCATATTGTCGTCACGCTCTTGTTCTTTCTCCATTTGCCCCTTAGTCATTCCAACACGTGAAACTTGGTCTTCTCTTATGTATCATGCCCAGCTAATTTTAGTCATATCATCAACCAAAGTTGACGCCACAGGAAAAGGTTGTCTCATAATCCCACCACGAATCAAATGATTAGTTATAGCCTTGTTGAAAGAGTGAAGACTTCGATAGAAATATTGTAGAAGCACATCTTCAGGTAAGGCATGAGAAGGGCATTGTAGAAGTAGCTTTTGAAACCTAAGCCACGTCTCATGAATTGGTTCACCCTCAACTCGCTTGAAGTTTTGGATACCATCTCTCAACTTCACCATCGTTGAAGGGGGAAAGAAGCGTTCAAGAAATGCCTCTGTGAGCTCCGCCCAAGAAGTAATTAAGTCTCGTGGTAGTTCAGCTAACCACTTTGTTGCATCTACTGTTAGAGAGAAGGGAAACAAACGAAGTCGAATCGACTCTTAAGAGATGTTCTTAATTGAGAAAGGGCCACACATCTACAGAAAGTTCAGAAGGTGGTCATGGGGATCCTCATGAGCAAGTCCCCCATAGAACCCTTTGATTTGCAACAACTGAAGCATGGTCCCGATTACATGAAAGATAGCATTAGCCACAGTAGGGGGTAAGCGTATGGCTCCAGCACTTCCTATTTGATCGACATTGAAGTCATTCAGGTTACCAATGTCGTTATTTCGCCTGAGATTTCTAGCAGCCACACTTCTGTGGTCACTCATGTCATCGCCGGTTGACAGCAAATAACGAAAAGACTAATAAGTAAATTCGACTACAAAAAAATTAGTTCACTAAAATACTTCAATAAAAGAATTCTCGACACCACTCCTCGGTAGCGGCGCCCTTTTTGATAACGCTCAACTACACCAATAACAATTCAAGGTGTAGGCGGTCGCTAGCAAGTATAAACCCAACAAGGAGTTGGGGTCGATCCCACGAGGAATGATCAAGTACATAATTTGACTAAGAATTAAGTTAGTGTTCTAATCTTTTGTAGAGTTTAAAAAGTTGATACGAAACTTGAAGTAAATCATAAGATTTTGATTATAACAAAATGAGTGAAGATTTAGTAACCGAATATGAAAACACAATTATCAACGAATTTAATCAAGGGGAGAAAGGACCTTAGGGATGTGTCAGTGTTCAACTACTAATTTCGATAAATGGGTAATTACTAATTGCTTAAATATGTTGAATCTCAATGGGTAGAGATCATGAGTACAATAGCTATTTTACAATCTGCTATCATGCATTCAATTGGGTTCTGTTAAATCCCAACTGGCATTACAATAGAAAAAAATCTTATACATTGATTCTATCCACTTTTACAAGCTGGGTAGTAAAAGCAACAACCCATATAATCATCAACTATTAATTCCACTCAAATGCACCTTTTAGTAGCTTTCAAAGAGATATAGAGTAGAACTGAATTTGCAACTTCAATTCATAAATGAAAAATATGAATCAACAACTGAATTCATTTCAATCTAGCATTAAATTCAGCAATTCATAATACCTATAAGCTAATTAAGCAATTGAACACATAATCACACCTCTAAGGAATTGGGATTTTCGCCAATAATAGATAAAGTGAAGAAATTGTTAACAAAGATGTCAACCATTGATTCACAAGGTCTTCAAAAAGTAAAACGCTACCAATTAGAATTACACCCAAAGTCTTAAATCCAAAACCCCACAAAATAGTTCAAAAGAAATTCAAAATACTCAAAGTGCAAGAGTACTTCTTAGTCTCCGTTAATTGGTTCCCCACTCTCTTTTCAAAAACTCTATTTATACTGTCAAAAAAATTTCCCACATTTTGAAATATGGGACCACTCGGCGGCATAAGTCAGGCTCGCCCATCCACTTGGCGATACGCCAAGTTGCTCTTCTTCGCCTTTTGTTTGTTGGTTTCAACCAGGATCTGTACTGGAACTTTAGGCCATAAAAGTTGGGTTCGCCATTCTGCTCGGTGAGTCACCGATTAGCTCCTAGGCTCATCGAATTGACTTGATTCTGTTCCTCGACTACTGGAACTTTAGGCGAACTGAAGATCCACTCGGTGAGGCGCTGAGTTGTCTTTTGCAAGCTCCAGCCTTCATTTTTCGTTAAACTTTGGACTTTTTAGCTTCTTTTCGCTTTACCTTACCCTTGCCTCGTTCTCAAGTCTCCTTGCTATACATAAATAATTTAACATTAGTTATGAGTGAAAACTAGACATTAAGGACACCAATTTTGTACAAATGAAGCTTTAAATGAGTCAAAACTACCGACTCATCTGTGGCTAGTCAAATAGGGCCTACGCTTATCTTTCAAGACAAGTCAGGTATAGAATTTTTCCTTGAAATACATTTAGGAAAAGTTCTATACATCATGAATATATAAAAATGAATCAAATCCTTGATGTAAAAGGAATTACAATCCAATAAAATTTAAAGCTAAACTCAAAATCAATTAAATCAGATGACTTTTTACAAACTACAACAGGGAGATCCCACTTGTAAATCATAAAGACAAATCAAGAATGTATGCACCATGACAACAGATTGCTTGTCTTGCAAGAGGTGTGGCACAAGACATAATTAATGACTAAAACTTAGCATTTTCCCTTAAGAAACACGTTTCTCAATCTATCATAGGGAAACTCTTGCTTTTCGGGAAAGAACCGTGGCATAAAAAAATCCCTTTGAGTAAATTCAACTAACTACACTTCACAAAGAAAAAAATTAATCGTGCACCATAAATTCATTGAGAGAACAAGGCATGTTGAAGGCACTAAGCACAAATTTTCAAGTAGGGGTAGTAAGAACAATAGATTCAATGTAAAATCATCCCGGTTAACAAACAAACCCAAAATTTTTTATAGAATCATAAACATAAAAATAAAGGCCAGCGAGGGTGAAAAAACTTTCATAAATTTTAAAATAGGCCCACCAAGGACCTCAAAATAGCTAACAGACCCGATATGGGCCCAAAAATAACAAAGGATGACATTATGGCCCACCAAGGTCTTCAAAATGTCTAACATGCCCAATAAGGGCCCAAAACAACCAAAGATCAAAATTCATAAAATATCCCCAAACATGAACTAGGATTGTCCCCAATGCTTTTACACTCAGTTAGGGTGTAGAAAGAGACTGCTCACAATCCTCGTAGTGTGGTCAAACATGCTCTACCTCACTGCAATGACACATTTTCTTCTGACTCTTCACTGTCGCTCTATGCTTGATGGTTCAAATATGTGTCTTTTGTTTGCTCATGGTGCATTCGACATCTCTTCAATGTCGGGACATCTGTATCTTTTTTATTCTCCACATCTATCACTCCTTCTACAGGAAATGACTCACCAAAGTTGAAGTATTCAATCCCGACTTTGTCACAAAGATGACTAATAAGCACATAAAAAAACCTTTTGTCAAATCTGTACTACGACAATCTCCTTGAACTTTATGTGAATAACTCTGGTCGAAAAGTAATAAGAATAGTTATCTCCTGGGAAACTCGCTGATCATTTATTGAAGACATTAGGTGGGACTAAACAAAGTGAAACCACACTTTTGCTGCAAAAGATAAGTCTTGCCTCGAGATATTTTTTCCTTCTACATCCAACAATTCAGACTACACAAATCATTTTTGGTAGCAATCTTCTACGCATACACAATCGCATTGTCAAATAGCTCATCCCAGTATAATGCATTTGTGGCATCTAGTGTAATCACTACTTTGACTACATGAACTTTAACAGATGTTAGACATGGGAACTTATCCACTTTTCATTGTGACCTTGGGAATCTTGTGCTGCGTGGTATGAAGCATAGAACTCCAAAATGACCTCTGGGTAGTAGTATCTAGGTGCTTCGATTTGTGGAAGCCACATCCGATCAGTGACTCGGTGAGCCATTCTAGGGACAACTTCCCTCAAACCATCAAAACATAGAGCCTTCTCTAGTGTGAAAGGTATTTTTCCCTTGAACAGGTTATAGTAGTCTTTCATTCCTACTACACTCAATTTGACCAATATATGAGGATAAAGTTAGACTAACATAAGTTATAAAAGAAAATAAAAAGGTGCGCAAAAAGGTTTCAACATTTAAGCAAAAATTGAGACAGGCGTTTGATCGGTGGCTTGCAGATACGAGATTTTAGACTTTCAATACAAGCGCCACCTCCAATCAGAAAATTGGTAAGCATTTGGGGGGACCGATGTTATACCATCGTTTCACCAATAGGGAACTGCGAATCACAGGTTATATGCTAGTCAAAAGTTGAGGAACAGTGGAGTTCTTGACGTAAGCGGTGTTGCACCTGCAAAGCATAGGGTAACCATTGTGAAGCACAGGTGCTTCACAACCGCCATTATGACCACAATTTGTCCAAGTGCAGATCAATAATACAAAATTTTATTCCAATGGGTACTGTGTCTTTTGATAATGTCAAAATATACTTCTTGAAAAGAAATATAAACGCTCGTATGTAATATTTTTGCCCAACTATGAGTCGGGATCGATCCCACAGAGAATATGGAAGAATATTGTCAATAGAAAACATTTAACTAGGTAGTCGTTATTTAAAAGGGGGGACTAAAATTGAAACAAAAAAAACAACAATAGCTTGAACTAAGTATTTATTTGTATTCAGATTATTAAAAATAACTAGAAATGTGTTCCCCGTGATTTCATAGCATAGCAAGAATATTGTACTAGTGATCTATTTAAATTTTTAGCATGTAAAGTCGGTATCTTGGTGATTGTTGTCTGTGTATGTGAATGTGTCTATTGGTATGTCTATGTCATATATTGATCCGCATGAGTTAGCTTGTGGAGTTTATGAAGAAATTTGCACTATGCTGAGAATAAATAACCAGGATGATTGAGAAAATGATGTGTGATTGCTTGAATTATGGGTTGCTTATGCACAAGTGTCGTTTAGAGTTTGTTATGTCGCTTGAGGACAAGCAATGATTTTAAGTTGAGGGTGTAGATGTACCATGAACTTACGGTACTTTTGATGCATTAAACTTAGAGTTTTGCATAGTTTTTAAGCATTTTGGTAGTAGATGTGATGGTATTTGTGCTTAATTATGCAAGAAATAGGCTTTTGGAGCAGTTGATGATGAAATGTTGCAGCAACAGGATTTGGGTGATGTATGAGTCAACTTATGAGACGTCAGTCCTTTGAAGAGCTGTAGGTTGAAGTCGTAGGGTCAAGTGCTGGAAATTTAGCTAAGTATGGAACGACGGTTCAAGATGACGAGTCGTAGTTCTTGCTACGAAATAGATGAGGAATCGTAGAAAACTTCAGAGGAGGTCAACTTTAGTACTTGATTGACGGAAGAACAGGACGGGTCATAATAAGGTCTACGAGCCATAGATCATGCCCGTAGAAAGTGAAGTTCATTTTATTAACTAACTGCTGACTGACGGAAGGAACCTATGAGCTGTAGGTCTGACTACGAGCCATAGGTCACCAACCGTAGACGACACTGTCCAAGCCGAATTTCCTGACTTTTCCTTTTCCTACTTAGTTTAGGTTTTGTTTACTATAAGTATAAGTTGTAATTTTCATAATAAGTTTTTGGAGATAGATAATTTTTGATACATTATTTTTTCTTTGAGAATTATTTATTCAAAAACTTTTGATATTTAATTCTTAAAGTTGGTTCTATGCAATTGGCTTTTGTTTTACAATTCGAGATTTTGGATTTCATCTATTCTAATTGTAAGTTTATGATTTATTATTCAAACCCTAATATGAATTGGAAATCCTCAAGCATGAGTAGCTAAATCCATAACTAGGGTTGTGGGAACCATGAGTAATTAACAATTTAAGACTAATAATTAAGTAATTCTTGATAAGTGTTTATGCATGTATTTGTTAATCTCTTTGTTTTGAGTACTTTTTAACGGTGTACAACGTTAGAACATGCTCGTTCCTACATGCCGGACCAAAGAAGTAATGAATGAGAAAGAGATTAAACAACAGAGATTTAGCGTGATAATGCACTATCTAATAGTCCAAACCACATACACTGAGGGCTAATCTGGGTCAAAGGTAAGGGTTAGTAAAGCATACACCTGTAGACGGACCAAGTTTCGTGGTGAAATTCCCTATTTGGAGGATCAATCATTTAGGATATACATAACTTATCGACTATGCATGATAATAACTAGAAAGGAGTTACTATTATTAGGATTACTGAGTTAAGAACTTGTTGGGAGCACATGTGCCCTAGTTTCATTCTCATATTGATATTACAAACTGCGAATTATGTTACTCGTTTACTTGTTATTACACATCAATCAATTATAATTTTAATTTTCAAAACCCCCCTTTTTACGGAGATAATTTGGCTAAACTTATAAATAACCATAAATTGGACTAAGTCTAAACCATATTCCTCGTGGGATCGAACCTAACCTTTGTTAGGTTCTTATTTGACAACGACCGCTTATACTTCTTTAGGGAGGTGTAATTTGGGCGTATCATCTTCACCAAAGGATTCACAAGGAAATTATTCATGAATTTCAACTATTTCCCTGAAGTGGGACGTTATCCCATTAATCATTGCCAATTGTCAATAACACAAGCAGACAAATTTATCAATGTAAGAACTTTCATTCACAATTTCATCGTCACCAAAAGATTAAAATCACTCATATCAGCACACCAATCCATCATATAGTTACTCATTTATAAATTTCAGCAAATTTACCCTTAGGAATGACGCCACTCATTCCTACATAGAGCAATTTCCTGCACTACGTAAGCAAAAATGGCCTATTTAGACTTTACCCCAAACTCAAATTTTATGCTATCTAAATCAAATTTCACATGCTATACATTATAATCAAGCAAATTTCCTTTAGATCTAGCAATTTGAAGCATAAAACACTTTTTCAACCCACAAATTTTGATTTCAAGAAACTGGGTTTCAAAGAAAAGCTAAACTAAAGCATGATACTTTTACCACATTGTCATTTTGAAGGTTCAAAATAAAGAAAATAGAGTAGCATAAGTAGAGGATGAAAAAGCAAAGAGCTTCAATGGTGGTTTTGCCTTCAACTCAAGAACTTCACAAAAAGGGATGGTTTTTAGAATTTGATGTAGAGAGGAATTGAAATGAGATGAGGGTTAGAATAAAGAGGTTTAAATAGAGAGTGGAAGGGAGTTAGGCGATTTGGGAGTTGAAGAGGTTGAAAAATGTGGGAATGGTTGTTAGGAGGAGTGTATAAGGAAAGTAGTGAAGGATTTTAGCTTTATTTTGTTTTGGTAAAAGGCGGTAAGAATCTCTCCCTTTAAGTTCTTCAAGAGTTAAAATGAAAAAAAATTCACATTTACCTGACTTGCCCATGATTGGCGACACACCAATCACAACCGGTGAGACGATGATTAGAGTGCAGACATGTAGGATTTCTACCGGTGCACTGATTTACAACAATTCTTTGACTGGGGCTATACAATGTTTGACTGGAAGTTCGCCAGTCAAATGCAAATTCCAATAATATTTTTCCTATTATATGAAGGAAACCTGTGTTTAACTGGCAGTGTATAATACCCAACTTGCATTACACCTGTCTGGCCTCAATGACAAAAGACTATCAATTTTTCTTCTTTGTGACTTGGCATCTTCTTGCACCCTTGAAAACACACCAAAACAACAAAAACTGAAGTAGAAAAAGAATCAAGAAACTTTGATTGCTTCACAAGAAGCACTTGATTTTACATTGTGGCATGACACAAGTAACTCAAGATTACCCGATATTGGGTGGCATTTACCATTCTCATGGATCTTTGATCAGCACATCCGTGAACTACTTCAAAGAAACTACTCTACATTCATCATGTAGTTTTGTAGGTATGCCTACTTTTAACTTCACTGAATCTTCTCCAACCTTAAATTGGAGCTCTCCATTCTTTTCAGCAACAAGTATTAGGCCTGTGGTAAGGAATGTTCGGCCCAATATGATAGGCACTTCTAGGTCCACATTGCAATCAAGTTCCACAAAATCAACACCAATATGAATTTGTATACATTGACATAAGAGTCAAATAATATACCAACCATTTTCTTAATAGATTGATCCGCCATTGATTGCCTCATAGGAATGGGTTTGAGAATATCGAGACCCAATTCCTTGAAAATCAAAAGTGGCATAAAATTGATACTTGACCTAAATCTAAGGAGGCTTTATCAAATTTGTGCACTCCAATGGTGCAAAGGATGGTGAGAGTTCCCGTATACTCTTTCTTCGTGGCCAACGTGCTAGCCATTAGAGCGTCGCAATAGTGAGATTTCAATTTTTATCACATTAACCACCCTCTTCTTTTATAGTAGCTCCTTCATAATCCTTCAGTACCTCGACATTTGTAATAGAGCATCAACTTGTGGAATATTGACGCACAATTTGCTAAGCTAATCTACAAATTGTTTTAAATGCTCATTTTCCTTTTTCTTTATCACTCTTTTAGGATAAGGAGGAGGACACTTAGTCTCATCGCCCTCAGCAGATTTATCCCCTATTTCATCATCATCATTAATCATCATTTAGGAGGATCAACCCTCTTTTCTTCACCAACATATACATTGTCCTCCTTGGAAAATTCCTCATCAATCACAACGAAGATGGGTGCACTAGGTTTCATCACATCATCACCCTTCTCACTAGTAATATACTAAGGAACAACTTTGGCATCCTCAAGCACCTTGACATTCTTCGTAACTATCGTCATACGATGGGCATCATTTTTTGGGTTTTGAAGAGTGTCACTTGGGAGTGTGCCTTTGGCTCTCTGGTTCATTGGAGCCAATAAATGATTCATTTGGGTCTCTAAGTGATTGATTGAAAATGATTGGGAGCTAAAAGTTTGAGTATAATTAGATACAACACTCTTGAGATCCTTGACTCCATTTTCCATCGACTTGACCCCTTCTAGAATTCGATTCAGCATTTCCACAATTTTATATCCAGTCGATTCACTCACGCTATATTGGTTATTGGAAGCATCAGATTTTTGGGGAGGTACATATGGATTTAAGATCCTATGATTGTACCCATCATCTCCCCTAGGTCTATTTCGCTCACACCATTATCTTTCAAGATCTCTTCATTAACCATCTCGATCTCTTCCACCTTGGTTGGTCGCTTGGTAACCTGGTCGAGAACTCAGCCCTTGATTTGCCAAATATCTAACATCCTTATCAAACAAAGCATCAACATCCTCTTTTTCAAACAATACCGCACTTTAGGCTCCAATGACATTTACACTTATAGTTTTAGGGCCCGTCACGTGTTTTGCTAGATGGTCAATACTTGTTCAACACATTCCTCCTCTTTCTTTTTCATCTCATTTTTCACTGTTGAGGCAATGACACTACAACCATTCAACCTTTCTCGCATATGCCATGCATATTGATTTTTGTCATTTGGTTAAGAGAGATAGTAGCTTGACTGTATGTAAGGTTTGGTGAGTGGTAGATTTTCATTCATTTTAGGCCATTTTAGTTCAAAAATTTGTGTCCTCAATGCCTATTTATGTCCTATTCTGATAATATATTGATGTTTTACAACTATTAAGGCTAATGCATGAAAAAGAGGTCAAAAACATTGAAAGAAGTACAAACTCCCAACTTTTAGTCTCCTAACCAAAAGGGTGGATCACCCAATTGGCCAGACCTCGCCCAAGTTGACAGTGTTCACAATTTAAAATATTCAACGCAGGTCAGCGGACTAGAGTTGAAATGGAGATGCACCAAAGTTGATTGGATGAACTATAAAGTTCATCACCGAAGGTGGTAAATGTCTGAGTTAGAGTGAAGACATAATGGGCAAACAAGGTGGTAATCATCAATCCGTTGAATGTGAAAGGACGAATCGATCGAGTCAGGAAAGTGAGGTTCAAACACCTGAAGCCTGAAGTAAAGGAAGGGTTTTCTAAGTAGCAAACAGTGAATCACTAAACGTGTTTGGCGAGCCCGACTAATGTTATCAAACTGGTCGCCAATGGAATTTTTGACCAATCTTTGGGAAACTATAAATAATCCAATAAAGAAAGAAAATGTATGAGTTTTATAGATAGTTTTTTGGATGAGTTTTCAAAAAGTTTTTAGAGGATATTTTTCATGAATTTGTCTATTTACCCTCCGAGAAATATTCTTCGTTTTTGGGGTTTTTGGGAAACCTTGTAATTGACATCTAAAGCTTCAAATTGAAGTGGATGTTGAAGATTATTGATTAATATCAACTCTCCAATGGGTGAAATCATAATTGGTATATTCTCTTTTCATTTTATGATGCTAGGCTAAAACCCCAATTTTTGGAGTATGATTATGGGGTTGGATATTGATTTATTGTAGTGGGTCTTGTGTCTTGCTCTTTTTTATTCCCATATATTTATGGATTTGAGCTATTAGCATGGGGTTAATTTATGGGTTAAGACTGCAAAATTATTGCCAGTCTAGATCTTCGATTGATGCTTGAAAAAGATTAGTTGAAGTGGGTAATTAGTTTAATGCATACTATTTAGTTTTGATTGTTGTAATTTGCTCGAAAGAGAAATTATGATTTCAATTCTAGTTGTCAAATCTGCTCCAAAGAGAGATACTAGTAAGATAATGAGTTGACTTGTGATTCACATTGATGAGACCGAAAGGAGATTCTATGATTTGATACTATGAGATCGAAAGAAGATTAGTGTCATTAAAGATTATCCAACCTATCCATGATAATTTAGTGATATTGAGGAAGCACAAGAATCCCTACTTGACATCGATACCAATCCCCACACCCCTTATAACATCTCGAATTTGAAAAAGGCTAAAAATGGAAAATGAGAAAAGTACAATGACCCAAAATGGAGCATGGACCCTTCACGGCACTCTAAACGGTCCGTTAAACGGACCACGGCTCGTAAAGGGGCTCGTAAACCCTTTCCAGAATCTGCCCATGCAGGGGTCACCGCGGTCACCCAAACGGCTCGTGGTGCACTTGAGGGCTCGTCATGTGGGTCGTACAAGTCACCTAGTTGGTGGGGTGTGACCCAAGGTCACCGAAAAAGGGCCACAGACATCTAAATGGCCCGTGAAGCATCACACGGACCGTGAAGTCGTCCGTGAAGAAAACATATCAGGTTTTGAGTTTTGGACCAACTTCAAATGATCATATCTTTTAGTACAAAATGAATTAGGTGGCCTATGACCTATTATATTAAAAATCTTTGAGTCCTCTTTCTAACGCCTCCGAGTTTGCTCCATTTAAAGTTTAGAGTAAAATGTTATGTCTATTTAGTGGAGCCCTTGAAGTGCTTCACAGCCCTTGAAGCCCATCTTGAAGTGACTTCGTCAACTTCTAAGTCAGGGTCATTTTTATCGTTTCTCCTATAGGTTGGGCCATTAAACAACGTAGTTTTACTCAGTCTAAGCCTAGTAATCTAGTCAAAAGCTACCTAGAACCCTCATTCTCAAAAAATAATCCAACTTAGAAAGAAAAGAAAAGAAAGAGGTGATAGTTTATCCCAAGAACAAGCAGAGGTGTTCTTCGAAGTTCAGCCCCGAAATCCAAAAGATTTCTCCATAGTTTTAGTCACCAAGTATGTGGGATTTCACTAGTGGGTTCCTTTCACCCATTAGGTCCCTAGAATTCAGTCAGTTCATCAATTTCTCATAAATTATACAGACCTAGGCTTTCCATAACCTTGGATATTCATTGTGATTTTAGCTGCTATAGTTTCCATGATCAAAATAACATGTTTATTGGAAAATTTTCATAGTCTATGTATATAACTCCAAAACCTAGCTTGTATTACTTATTAGTATTTCATGAATTATACTCGCTAGACAGATCAGTAAGAAAATCATGCTTCAGAATTCGAATGCCATATCTTTCAGTGTATTTATGTTGCATTCTCAGATACCATGTCAGTATTTTGAGCTACTCAATATTTTATTTGCATTTTAGCTATTATATATTTAGTTGGGAGTAGACTTAGCACCGAGTTTGACTAGGGTTCAGCGTACACTCAAAGTCCCAGAACAACGTGCCAACGTAGGTTCAGAAGTCCCCTCTGTTGGGCAACAATTTTTAGTGATCATGCCAGAATCATGCCTTTATACCCCTAGCAAGGTATATTGGGTCCTCTCGATGGGGCGTATACATAGGACTCCACATTTAGCTCACGTGGTTTATGTCGGTTAATAGTAGCCCACAATCATACTCTTATTGCATTGACCATGTTACAAGTATTTACTTCAATATACAGTTCAACATGTTATCTTCATGATTAGTACTTGGTCATTGCATCTAGCCTAGTTTTCAGTTATACTTCAGTACAGTCTATTTCCATATTTGGTTTATATTGGTCAGCTTAGTATCTATATTCTGCATGCTCACTACATTCAAAGTACTGACGCATACTTTTGCGCTACATCGTTTCATGATGTAGGTTCAGACGTTCAGCATCCAGATCACGCTTATTTCGACTTTGAGTCCTTACTCATCAGCTTGGTGGTGAGTCCTCATAGATCGAGGATTATAAATATGTTTTATTTGTTTTCAATCATTACGTTTCAGTTTCAAGCTTATAGAGTTAGCTGGGGCTTGTCCCAGCAACTCATCAGTATTAGAGGCTTTCGGACATAGAGTCAGTATTCAGTTGTTTTGGGTTGTTTCCCATAGATGTTTTGTGAAATTCTCACCTGAAGTTTCTTTTAGTATTATTTACTTTACAGTTATGTTTCTGCTTACTTAGTTATATTTCAGTATGCTTGTGATATGCAAGACTTAGGGATAACTTGGGGTCACTCATGACACTAAGCACAGTGTTGCGCCTAGGGGGTAGCCTCGGGGTGTGACAAACTTGGTATCAGATCATCAGGTTCAAGAGTCCTAGGGTGTCTGAAAGTCTTTTCTGTAGAGTTTGTATTATCGGTGTGAAGCGTGTCACATTTATAATTTGGAGGCTACGATATTTAGGAACATCTCACTTTCTTGTTACTCTTGTTCGTACGATATAGTTCAACTCTATAAAAGTTTATTCTAACTCGTGCTTACACGTTGGTATGTTTGAGGATACTTTCTTAGGACGCTTTTTTCCCCAAGAGCTAAGGCAAGTTGAAGTGATAGTGTTCATGAATCTATAACAGGAAGTGATGAGTGTGGAGGAGTACAGTTCCAAGTTCACTCCTTACATAGCAGTAAACTTCGGTGTCAGTCTAGAAACTCTCCAAGAACCCTTCTCAGTCTCTACTCTAATTGGTGACCCAGTTATAGCTAGACGGGTATACAGAAATTGCCATATCACAGTATCTCAAAAAGTCACCTCAGCAGACCTTGTAGAGCTAGAAATGATACACTTTGATATCTTTCTAGGCATGGATTGGTTACATTCCAGTTATGCCTCAGTCGATTGTAGAACCAGGATCGTTCGGTTTCAGTTTCCAAATGAGCCAGTCTTAGAGTTGAAAGGTAGTAACTCGGTGCCTGTAGGTCGATTTATATCATACCTTAAGGCCAGGAAAATGATTTCCAAAGGGTATATTTATCATCTTGTTCAGGTTAAGGACTCAAACTATGAAACCCCAACTCTTGAGTCAGTCCCATTGGTGAATGAATTTCTAGAAGATCTTCCCGGAGTTCCTCCCGAAAGGGAAATCGACTTTGAAATAAATCTCCTTCCGGATACCTAGCCTATTTTGATTCCTCCTTACAGAATGGCTCTAGCTGAACTTAAGGAATTGAAAGAACAGTTGAAGGACCTTTTAGATAAGGGCTTCATCAGACCCAACATCTCACCATGGGGTGCTCAAGTGTTGTTCATGCGTAAAAGAGATGGTTCTCTCAAGATGTGCATTGATTATCGTCACTTGAAAAAAGTCACAATCAAGAATAAATATCCCATCCCAAGGATTGTTTGCTTGTTCGACTAACTTCAGGGTGCTAGTTGCTTTTCTAAGATAGACCTCGGATCCGGCTACCATCAGCTTAGAGTAAGAGATAGTGACATCCCGAAGACAGCCTTCAGGACTCGGTATGGTCACTATGAATTTGTAGGTATGTCTTTTGGGCTAACAAATGCTCCTACAGCTTTGATGGACTTAATGAACAGGATGTTCAAACATTATTTGGACTTGTTCGTTATCGTCTTTATTGATGATATCCTCGCTTATTCTTGGAACGAGGAGGAGCATACAACTCATCTGAGAGTTGTTCAACAAACCCTCAAAGATCACTAGCTATTCGCTAAGTTCAGCAAATGTGAATTCTTGTTACAGTCGGTCGCTTTCCTTGGTCATGTGGTATCCAGCTAAGGGATCCGAGTGGATTCTAAAAAAACTGAGGCAGTAAAGCACTGGCCCAGACCCACCTCTCTAACTGATATCAAAAGTTTCTTGGGCTCGGCCGATTACTACCGGAGGTTTGTTGAAGCATTTTCATCCATAGCTGCCCCATTGACCAAGTTGACTCAGAAAAAGGTCAAGTTTCAGTGGTCGGATGAGTGTGAGAAAAGCTTCTTAGAATTGAAAACTTGGTTGATTACAACTCCTGTTTTGACTCTACCATAGGGTTCAGATGGTTATGTGGTTTATTGTGATGTATCCAGGGTCGGCCTAGGTTGTGTGTTGATGCAACAAGGTAAGGTCATAGCTTATGCATCTAGAAAACTTAAGGTCCATGAGAAGAACTACTCAACTCATGACCTCGAGCTTGCAGTCGTAGTGTTTGACCTAAAGATTTGGAGACACTACTTGTATGGTGTTCATGTTGATGTGCTCACATATCATAAGAGCCTCTACTGTATGTTCATCCAGAAAGAGTTGAATCTTCGTCAGAGGAGATGACTTGAATTTCTCAAAGACTATGACATGAATGTGCTCTACCATCCGGGTAAGGCCAATGTAGTAGCTGAAGCCCTCAGCAGACTATCCATGGGTAGTGTAGTACATGCTGAGGAAGAGAAGAAAGAATTAGCTAAAGATGTTCATCGACTTGCTTTCTTAGGAGTTTGCCTTATGGACACGTCAGATGGTGGTGTGATAGTTCAGAATGGGTTAGAATCTTCATTGGTAGCAGAGGTTAAGGAAAAATAGGATAGTGATCCTGTATTACTTCAGTTGAAAGGTGCGGTTCATCAGAAGAGAGTTGAGGTTTTCTCACAAGGGGGAGATAGTGTCCTTCGTTACCAGGGTCGCTTATGTGTTCCTAATCTGGGTGAGTTGAGACAGTAGATCCTTACAGAAGCCCATAATTCCAGAAATTCTATTCATCCGGGCACCACTAAGATGTACAGTGATCTACGGGAAGTCTATTGATGGAACGTCATAAAGAGAGAAATTGCAGATTTTGTGGCTAAGTGTCCCAACTGTCAGCAAGTTAAGGTAGAACTTCAAAAACTAGGAGGTGTGACTCAGGAGATTAGCATTCCTACTTGGAAGTGGAAGTGGTAAACATGGATTTCATAACGGGTTTACCTCATACTCACAGATAGCATGACTCCATATGGGTGATAGTGGAAAGAGTCACTAAGTCAGCTCACTTCTTAGTAGGCAAGACTACAATTCAACGGAGAACTATGCCAGACTTTACATCAACAAAATAGTTAGGTTGCATGGTGTTCCTTTGTCTATCATTTCAGATAGAGGTCCTCAGTTTACCTCTCATTTCTGGAGATCATTTCAGAAAGGTCTTGGTACTCAGGTAAATCCCAGTACAACATTTCATCCACAAACTGATGGTCAGGCAGAGCGTACCATTCAGACCTTAGAGGAAATGTTGAGAGCTTGGGTGATCGATTTCAAGGGTAGTTGGGATGATCACTTACCTCTCATAGAGTACGCCTATAATAACTGTTTCCATTCAAGTATTCAGATGGCCCCTTATGAGGCACTGTATGGGCGTAGATGTAGGTCTCCGGTTGGTTGGTTTGAAGTAGGTGAAGCAGCCTTAGTTGGGCCAGATTCAGTTCATGAGGCTATGGAGAAAGCTCAGATCATCCGAGATAGACTAATGACAACTCAGAGTTGTCAGAAGTCCTATGCAGATGTGAGGAGAAGGGACTTAAAGTTTTAAATTGATGATTGGGTTTTTCTAAAAGTCAACCATGAAGGGGGCGATGAGATTTGGCAAGAAAGGGAAGCTCAGTCCCAGATATATAGGTCCTTACAGAGTACTAAAAATGGTTGGTAATGTGGCTTATGCGTTAGAGTTGCCAACAGAACTAGCAGCGATTCATCCAGTCTTTCACATTTCCTTGTTGTAGAAGTGTGTGGGTGATCCGGTATCGATAGTACCCTTAGAAAGTGTGGCTGTGAAGGATAGCCTCACTTATGAGGAGATTCTAGTTGAGATTCTTAACAGTCAGGTTCGTAGGTTGAGAAATAAGGAAGTCGCTTCAGTAAAGATTTTGTGAAGGAATCAGTCCGTAGAGAGAGCTAATTGGGAAGCAGAAGAAGCTATGAAGGCCAAGTATCCCCATATTTTTCCCTCCAATTCAGTTTCAGATTGAGGTAATAGTTTCTCTCAAGTATCTCAGTTTACTCTTGTGTAATTCAGTCTCAATATCTTGTTTCCCAAGTTATCCTAGCATTTCAGCATAATTGTATGTTCATGCAACTTAGTTAAGTTAGCTATCAACTACTAGTGCTCAGTTGGTAGGGATTACAGCCCTTTCCACAAAACTCAGCTTGTTTAAACCTCATTCGAAGATGAATGATCCCAAGGGGGAGATATCGTAACATCTCGGATTTGAAAAAGGCTAAAAAGGGAAAATGGGAAAAGTCAACGACCCAAAATGGACCATGAACCCTTCACGGCACCCTACACAGTCCGTGAAAGGGAGCACGACTCGTTAAGGGGCTCGTGAACTCTTTCCAGAATCTACCCATGCAGGGGTCACCTTCACGGTGACCCAGATGGCTCATGGTGAACTTGACGGCCCGTCAAGTGGGTCATACAAGTCACCTAGTTGGTGGGGTGTGACTCAAGGTCACTAGAAAAGGACCACGGATGTCTAAATAGCCCATTAAGCTTCACATGGACCGTGAAGTCGTCCTTGAAGAAGACTTATCAGGTTTTGAGTTTTTGACCAACCTCGAACGATCATATCTTTTAGTAAAAAATGATATAGGTTGTCCATGACCTATCAAATTAAAGATCTTTACGTCCTCTTTCCAATGCCACCGAGTTTGCTCCATTTGAAGTTTTGAGTAAAACTTCATATCTATTTTAGTGGAGCCCTGTCGGGCAGGTGATGTTTCACGACCAGCTTGCCGGCCCTTGAAGTGCTTCATGGCCCGTGAAGCCCATTTTGAAGTCACTTCGTCAGCTTCTAAGTCAGGGTTGTTTTGGTCTTTTACCCTATGTGCTGGGCCCTTAAACTATGTCATTTAATGCTTAGACTACACTATTTTACTCAGTCTAAGCCTAGTAATCTAGTCAGAAGCTACCTAGAACCCTCATTCTCAAAAAATCATCCAACTTAGAAAGAAAAGAAGAGAAAGAGGCGAAAGTTTCTCCCAAGAACAAGAAAAGATGTTCGAAGTTAAACTCCGTAGTTTTTGTCACCAGGTATGTGGGATTTCACTAGTGGGTTCCTTTCACCCATTAGGTCCCAAGAATTCAGTCAATTTTTCAATTTCTCATAAATTGTGCAGAGCTAGGGTTTCCATAACCTTGGATATTCATTGTGATTTTAGGTGCTATAGTTTCCACGATCTAAGTAACATGTTTATTGGAAAATTTGCATAGTCCATGTATATTAATCAGAACCCTATCTTGTATTAGTTATAAGTATTTCATGAATTATACTCGCTAGATAGATCAGTCAGAAAATCATGCTTCAGAATTAGAATGCCATATCTTTAAGTGTATTTATGTTGCATTCTCAGATAGCATGTCAGTATTTTGAGCTACTCAGTATTTCAATTGCATTTGTTTAGGAGACCCTTTGTCCTAATAGATTTGGAAAAGGAAAATATTATCTTTTAAAATTGGGAAAAGTTTTTCCTTATAGGTTTAGAACTATTTGGGATCTATATATAGGAAATATAATTGGAGATTCTAAGGCATTGTAAAGATACACAATGTAGTCCTAAGGGCTTGAAAGCATTATAAAGCTTCTTCTTTTCTTTCATAGTGGAAAACTCTCTTTGCTTTTGTTTGGAGGAGTAGGCCTATCAGAACCTCATTAAATCCTTGTGTTATTCTTCTTCTCTATTTTCTTTGTTTGTAATTTTATGCTAGTTAATCCACGATATTTCCGCAACAATTGGTATTAGAAAGTGCTTCAACACAACCAAAAAAAATAATATTGTGAGTTAGAGAGAAAGTGCTCTAACACTTGAAAGTTGGAGAGAAAATTCTTCAATACAACCAAGAAAAAAAAGAGAATTGAAGAGAATTACTCCAAAAATTTGAAGATTGAAAGAGAAGTACTCCAACAATTGAAGATTGAAGAGAACTACTCCACCAAGTGAAGATTGAAGAGAAACTCTCCAATACAACAACAATGACAAGAATGAAATTGAATATTGAAGAAAAGTGTTTTTAAATACAACAACAATGACAAGAAGAAAGTGGCAAGAATATAAAACTTTGAATTATGGGAGAATGTTGGAAATAATAATTCAAAGTTTGAGTAGGAATCCTAAGTTGATTAGGATTTGTTATTTATGGTATTTACTTATTTATGTTTAATTATGATTTGTTAGTTAGAGTGGTTCCTAGTCTTAGTTTAATTTTATTTTTACTATTATAAATAGGAATGTTACTAGATAGTTTTCAGTATACAGAAATATATAGAAATATAAAGAATTGATAGAACTTGAAGTAAAATTCACGAATTTTTGAGTTTATAAATAAATTATTTTCCATCATCCTCTCTTCTCCAGCGAGGTCGAGGAAAATATCAACAACAACACTGCTGCTCCTACCAGCAGACAACAAAAAAATACGACAAGACCATTGTTGCTCCGGCCAGCGAACTCCGACAAAAATCGCCCCTCTCTTTCTTATCATCTCCGTCGAGTTTGGCGGACTACGGAGATGGTAAAAAGTGTCACTTCTGCCATTTCGCACAAATTTCAGTGAAACTACTGCCAGATTTCAAGGGTTTATCACGGATTCTTATGAATCCGTTCAGCTATATTCTTTCAATGTCAATTTGGATGTTCATGTGATATTGTGTTTTTCTTAATCACATATGGATGAGTGGAAGCACCTTCATGCTCATTCTATATCTTGTTTAATTGTTCTCTGTCTTAAATGATTTTTAAATAATCTTAATCTTTTTTTTCATATATAAAATCATCCACCATTTTTTGTTATTTTTGATATGCTAAATTAGTGTTTGTGATAAGTCTCATTCCTTTAATAGATTCTGATGCCCGTTGTGTTTATGCTAAGAACTTGGGTCTTCTAATTAAATGCTTAATTTCTAGAATTTAATCATGGTCAATAGACCGCTCATTATAATAGCCCCGATAATAGCCTTTTGTTATGATTGACTTTCTTGCTTATATATTTATGGTATGTAGTATAATTGCTGATTTAAATGTCCCTTTCCTAATTATTACTTTTGTTCTCCTTTTGGAAAAATAAAATCCCGATCCCTTCCCTGGCTCACTTTTACTATGATAATGTCGATTTGAATTTTCTCCCCAATTGTTTGTTTATCTTAATTAGTTGATTATCATATATGTAAATTTATTGTCAACAACTCTATATTTGATGTACAAAAATTAATTTGTTTGTGGTGTACAAAAATCAAGGGTGTAATTCTTATTTACTGTTTAAATTATATATATTGCCCAATCTATTATTGCTTGAATATAAGATTCATTAATTTATGGTAAATTTCGAAGATCTTATTATTCTCCTTTTAAAATTTAATTGATTTATTCAGGAAAAATATTCACTGGATCATAGGCCGAAGAAATTAACTAATTTTACTTACCATTCTTAGTAAACTTTAGATTAATAATTGATTCCTTTCCTTTACTGTTGTGCCCTCTCATCTACTATATAAACAAGGTTCCTTATTCATTAGACTCACACTTTAACAATAAGAAAATATTCTCTTATACTCTCTAAAGAAAAACAACTTATATTGAAAAGGCTCTCTTGTGTTTCAGTTGTTTTTGAATCAAGATATTTTGCTGATTAAATATTCTGCCTAACCGGTTAGTAATCCCTGCGAATGTTATTTTAGTCTCGCATTCGTATTTACTTTAATCGAAATTTATATTCTTTGTTTGCGTAGTATATATTTGCATCTCTTAAAGTGCTTGAATAAAATAAAGGAATGAGGATAAGTTCTCAACCCCCCTCCCTTCTCTTTCTCTGTGTGATGTTATATCCGTGGTTGTGTTGCTTGTTTGAATTTTGTATGCTTATTTTATAAATTTATGTGTATAAATTGATGCTGCCTATACATGAAATAATGTAATATGTTGTTTAATTTTAACTTTGTGTATTATATATCTGTCTGTATCTTTTTTTGCTTTAGCAGGGTTTTGAACTCAAAGTTCAAGATATTAAAGAGTCGCATGGGTGGGGATACATTGGGATGCAGTCTTATTTCAAGTTAATTATGATGTTGTTCTTTATTAAGTGTGGTTTTATTTCATTCGATTTTATAATAATTTTGTATCAACTCTAACTCTATATATGAAATAATTTGGGGGACAACCTAAATGGGAGGGATATATGTGCTAACTGTTTTATTTTCATTTTATTTTATTTTATAATGTGTGAATGTTATTGGTAATCTGCATATATTGCTTAATCATATAAAATCATGCGAACATGTCAGAATATCTCCTAGATAATCGACCTAAAATCAAACCTTTCTTCATTTATAACTTTGTTTTATTTTAATATGAAATCACTCAACGTTTAATAAAAATAATTTAGACTCTACTAAAATTCGAAAACATATTTTTTTTTATTATTATTTGATAATATTCATGCTATTCCATTTTGATATCTTGCCTATAGCTTGTTAACATATATTCATCATATTAAACCTAAATAGTTGTTATGCCTAATGTTTAATAATTTTGTAACAAAGTTAGATAACATGCCTATAGGATTTAAATAGTTTTAACATATTATCGGGATATAGAAATCATGTCTATAGGATATTACTAATGATTGCAACATGTTATAGGACTTGATACTCTGTTTTCAGTCTTCACATAGAATTCATGTACTTCGGAATGAGTAATTATTTTCAGCATGCCTGTGACACAGAATTTCATCTCAAGAATTATTAAATAAATATGCAGCATGTTAAACAATAACTGTAGCATGTTAATTAAATCATCTTCAATAATTAGATGTTACGACTGTATTTCCCTGCTATTTCCGAATCTTTTATAATTACGTTATAAATAATAAATTTTCAGCATAATTAATAATTACTGTCAGCACACTTATAATTTATTCTCAGTTTGTTTATTAATTAGATTAGCATATTAATAATCGATTTAAAACTGAACAACCTTCTAATTACAGTTGCCATGTGATAATTTCTGCTCCTAATTTAACTTTGTACCTGAATTTACTTTTTCTGCTCGTTTAAAACAAATTAAACTATTGTCATAATGCCCGTTTATATGCTCTTTTATGCACTCTAGCATGATCCTGTCACAATTATTTGTATTTTAAACTATGTTAATAACCTATTTAGAGGCCAATATGAGACTTACGTGCTAAATGCTAGTCCTATTTGTTTTGCATGGCACATAGGGGCCTTAACTAGGTAACCTATATTTTGTTTAAGCCAAAAAACTTATCTTAATAGAAGTCCAATGCCTCTTGGACATTAAGTGGGGATGCAAGACACCTTTTTGGATGTTAGTTATGCATACAGAAAGGGGGTAGGGGTAGTTGGGCCTTATCGGAAATGATGTAAGGTGACTCGAGTAGAAAAATGACAAACAATGATTTGTCTCCTGATTAATAAATCGAGCGCTGATTCAAGAAGTATAAGTTAGTTGAGTTTTTGTTATCCCTTTCCCTTTTCCTTTTTATTTCGTTTGTATTTATTTGGGGTAGTGTAACTAATTAAAATAAGTTCTTTCTTTTATATTCTCGTGTTTATTCTGTCTTCTCTCTTGTCTCTCTTCATCCTTTTCATGATAATTACTTGTTCTATATCTTTTATCACTTAGCTTTAATTAAAATTAATAAATAAATAGAACTTATTTGTCGCATGTTATAACCCCCACATAAAATTTTATGAGATACGGACGGGAACACCTTCCCTTCGAGATAACTTGAATCCCTACCCGATCTTAGATTCGTAGACCTTTAAAATTAGTTAGGTTAGAATGGTGCTGTAACGCGCATTTAGTTTGTTAGGTGGCGACTCTTTTTTTTGTCAATCCTAAAAGATTTGTCATGTCGTTGCACAATCCATTTTGCATAAAATGGGGCGCGGCCACTTTTCATGAGTAGAGGCGACTATCCACCGGCAGGGTGATGAAGCGAATAACCTGCTATCTGGGGCACCATTAACTTCCAAAGGTTTGAGCAGTTCACACGAGCTTCACCTCCTTATATCCCAGCTTAGTTTCAAGAGTTCTACGCGGCCTATGTACAGGCCTTGCCCAAGAAGAGGAAGGGCATCATTTGGAAACCCTTGGATGAGGTCGAAGTCTAAGGAAAGATGGTGCAATCCCACCTGGGTGCAATAAGCGATGTCTTTGGCAGAATATGCAGTAGGGCTAATATGTCTATGTTGCACATGGAGCATGATCTTGATACTTTGAAAGGGTGGTTGGCACCTCTGATTGCAGATATTACTCCTTTATGGATGGTTGACGGAGTAAAGATAGAAAAAAAGGCATGAACATCGCTGCCCTATATTGGTTTAGGTTTATAAGTAGCAACGTCATGCCATCCCAGAATAACCCTATCCTACAACAACCGAACGCTGTATTGGTTAGCAGTATTAGACTGGATAGAGATCCATGTCGGTGCAATTATCAAGGAGGAGATGCTGATGATAGCACCCAGGAGCAAACATCGCTTCCATTCCCAGCCTTGATCACACAACTGTGTGAGGACGCCAGAGTGCCATATAGAGAGAGAATAGATGTAAGAGTTACCCCCGCCTCTTCCACCAACATTAGTAGGATAAAGGAAGATTATTTGAGAGATGATGCAGAAAGGAGAAAGCCACCACCACTAGACACCACTACGATAGTGGATCCCACTATCCTTGAGTCTGATGTTGCTCATCCCGCTCATTCTATGGAGCCTTCCAGTACAATTCAACCTTCTACTATGCCTTATACTTCATCTGTTCCCTTCGTCTCATCTGCACCTACCCCTATATCTCGGCCTCTCTTGACCCATTCCTTGATCTATTAGATGAGAAACCTTGCCCATTCTGCATATGCTAGGGCATCTAGGATTGAAAGAGAGATGCCAAAAATGCAATGTGCCTAGGTAAGGTTGAGGTTGTGCTACACCAGATAACTCTAGCATCGTATGGAGAAAGGTTGGACAACCTCATCACTGGAGTTGAGGATAGAGAGAAGAATGAGGGTAGCTCTTCTGATTTGACTTAGTTGAGAGGTGATATAGCTACCTTTATGGCTGATGTGGACTAGCTGAAGTCTACTAATATCTCTATGTTGTGGGGTGTGGTTCCCTTGCACGAGATGTCGAAGGTTGTGCCTCCTTCTAAGCCGAGAGCTGATGCACCTAGTGGCATAGCTGAGTAGCCAGCTGATGTGGATGGTGAGGGGACAGGCGAGGAAGAGTGTATAAGAGATAATGAGCAGATGATTGCGGAGACCCTAGTAGAGTTGCAGGCTATAGAGGAGACGATAGTGGATGCAATGATAGAGTGATCTCCTCTTGAGACTTCTACAGTTGGCAATAGTGGGGTTTTTTCTTTAGACTCCCCTACTCCTTCTACTGATGTACTGGACACTGATGCCTTAGTTGATTCTACAGTGCTGCCTCCTGCTCCAGTTTTGCTAAGTACTGATGCCCGAGATGATGCCATCCCCTTCGAGCCTCAAGACCAGATCACTTCAAAGGCATTGCCTGTCAGGGGGACCTTTCACTCACTCTTCCCCCATACTTTTAATTTTATAGCATTGAGGACACTGCTACTTTATTTTTGGTGCGGTGAGGGCACATGTTCCTATATTCCCCTTTTTTATTGTATATTGTTATTTTAAATTTTATTTTAAGATATTTATAATATTTTAGTTTTTTATTATAGTTGGTGGTTTTGATTTCATTTTGTCTCTCTACATATTGCCCCATGATTTTGGAGTTTTGAAATGATTAAGAATTCTTGTGGTTTCATTGTTGATGTTTGAGGATCGATTTTGTTCGATATCGATTTCTTGGATAATACTTATGATGAGAAATATGTGTTATGTTGATGTTGCAAGAAGAATTCGATGTGGCTTTACTTTTTAATGATCTTTTTTGTTTGAAAAATGCATAAGAACTACATCAGTCCAAGTTCTCTGTATTGTAGGGTAGTTATTTACTGTTTAACAACTAATTAGTTTCTATCTTATGCCTAGTTAGTTTCTAATCTTATCTGTAATCCTTAGGAGTTTGTTTCTTAATTTCTGTTGCTTGTAAACTCTATAAATTAATCCAGATTTATAATGAAGTATATAGTTTTTCTTTCATTAAGTTTTCTTTGTTGGTTTATCAAACTGATGTTTCCACTTGTTCAATAACAAAAACAACCAGTTTTTTATGTTCTTCATTCTCTGTAAACTAACAATTGGTATCAGAACGTTTATTTTTTGAGGGATTTGTGGGTGTTTCATCAAAGTTAGGATTGAAAACAAGAAGACAAGTTTATCAATCATGGAAGAAAATCAAGTTTTTGCTATAATGGCACCACCTACTTTTAATGGGGATCACTATGAGATTTTGGCGGTAAGGATGGAAACTTATCTAGATACCGTGGATATGTGGGAGGTAGTCGAAGAGGATTATGAAGTTCCTCCATTGCCTAAAAATCCTTCTATGGCCCAAATCAAGCACCATAAAGACTGGAAAACCAGAATAGCAAAGGCAAAGGCCTGTTTATTTTCAGTAGTATCTTCTTCAATCTTCACTCGAATTATGTCTCTAAGGTCAGCCAAAGCTATCTACGATTATCTCAAAGCAGAATACGAAGGGGATGAAAGGATTAGAGGTATGCAAGATTTCTCTTAAAGAAACTGAAACCATCAAAGATTACTCTTAAAGGCTCTTGAACATAGCAAAAAGGTTAAGATTTCTTGGTTCTATGTTTAATGATTCACATATTGTTGAAAAGATTCTAGTTACTGTGACGGAAAGATTTGAAGCAACCATAATTACTTTGGAAAACACTAAGGATCTGTCCAAGATCACCTTTGCAGTGTTATTGAATGCTTTGCAGGCTCAAGAACAACGAAGAGTCATGAGAGACGAAGGGATACCGAGGGAGCATTGTTTGCCAAGCCTCAAGATGGAGGCAAAAAGAAAAAGAAGAAGAATAAGAGGAATGGTGAAGGCATTTCAGCAAGTACTACAAATGGAAAAATTGGACACTCAAAGAAAAGTTATCCTCCTTGTAAGCATTGTAACAAGAAAGGCCATCCACCATATAAATGTTGGAGAAGGCCTGATGCTAAATGCAATAAATGTAATCAACTTGGGCATGAAGCTGTCATTTGTAAGAACAATGGTCAGCAACAAGAAGCAGAGGCTCAGGTTGTTGATGGTAAGTAGGAAGATCAACTCTTTGTTGCTACATGTTTTTCAAGCAGATCATCGAGCGAGTGTTGACCGATTGAATGTGGATGCACTAATCACATGACAAATGACATGTCTGTCTTCAAGGAATTGAAGCCCATGACCATTACTAAAGTAAGAATAGGTAATGGCGACCATATTCTTGTAAGAGGAAAAGGAACCATTGCTATTCCAAGTCATTCAGGTACATAAAGTACATCAGAGATTGTTTTAGTACCTGACATAGATCAAAACTTGCTTAGTGTTGGTCAACTGATGGAAAAAGGCTACAAATTAAATTTTGAAGATAAATATTTCTTGAACAAGGATGCTTCAGATCAAGAAATGTTTAAAGTAAGAATGAGAGAAAAAAGTTTCTCATTAGATCCATTTGAGGAGGAACATGTTGTATATTCAGCCAAAGAAAGTGTTGCAGAAGTATGGCACAAGAGACTCGGACACTATCACTATGAAGGGTTGCTTAAGATGAAAAAAGTAGAAATAGTTAAGGACTTGCCTATTTTAGAAGTAAATTCTTCAAATTGTCTTGCGTGTCAATATGTAAAACAAAACAGACTTCCATTTCCAAAGACAACTTGGAGAGCCTCGAACAAATTGCAACTAATTCATACTGATATAGCAGGACCTCAAAGGACTCCCTCACTAAAAGGTAGTCTTTACTATTTCATTTTTGTTGATGATCTAACCCGCATGTGCTGGATTTATTTTCTCAAGCATAAGTAAGAGGCTGCTAATGTCTTTTGGAAGTTCAAAGCAAAAGTAGAAAATAAATCTAAGTGTAAAATTCAGTATGTAAGAATAGAAAATGGAAGGTAATACACTTCTCACAAGTTCAACATGTTATGTCAGGGAGCAGGGATTCATCATCTGCCTACTACTCCCTATACTCCACAACAAAATGGACTAAGTGAGAAAAGGAAAAAATACATTATGGAGATGACCAGATGCATGTTGCACAAGAAGAACGTGCCAAAGAAATTCCGGGCAAAGGTAGCAAATACATCAATTTTTCTTCAAAATAGGTTTCCCACAAAGGGAGTGAAAGACCGAACTCCTTTTGAAGCTTGGTATGGATTTAAACAATTCTTAAATTTTCTTAAAGTGTGTGGTTGTCTCTATATTTCCTATATTCCTCAGGTTAAACGAGATAAGCTAGATGATAAATCTTTCCCACGCATTTTTATTGTATATTGTTCAGTTTCAAAGGCATATAAGGTCTTCCAACCATAAACTGAAAATATAATCTTTAGTAGAGACGTATATTTTATAGAGAATGAAGAGTGGTGTTGAGGTGACTCAAACAAATCTGTCCTTAACTCTTCTGACAAAGCAGAAAAGTCTCCTACCAAGTTTATTGAAAAGGAAATATCACTCTCACGGCAGGATGAAATGGTGGATCATTTACCAGTTAAAGGTACTCGACAACTCACTAATATATATTAGAGATTCACTGTAGCAGTATGTGAACCTACTGGGTACAATGAAGACAAGAATGATGCAAAATGAGTGGCTGCAATGAAGGAAGAGTTGTTTATAATTCAGAAGAACATGACTTGGGAGCTTGTCGATCAACCTGAAGACAGAAAGATAATTTCGTTGAAATGGGTCTTTAGAACCAAGCTAAATGCAGATGGTTTAGTGAACAAGCATAAAGCAAGACTTTTAGTTAAGGGGTATGCTCAAATTTTTGTGTGGATTATTTTGATACATTTGCACCAGTAGCTAGGCTTGACACAATTAGGCTACTTCTTGCTCTTGCTGCACAATTGGGCTGGAAAGTGTATCAGATGGATGTCCAATCAGCATTCCTTAATGGCTTTCTTCGGGAAGAAATTTATGTTGAACAACGTGAAGGCTTTTGGGGCAAAAGGAAAGGAGGACAAAGTTTTTAGGCTAAGAAAGGCACTTTATGCACTTAAACAGGCACCAAGGGCCTTGTATGGTCGAATAGATGGCCATTTACTTGGCTTAGGCTTTGAAAAGAGTCTATCAGAATCTACTCTTTATGTTAAACATCATGGCATTGATATTCTTGTTGTGTCTATATATGTGGATGATGTACTAGTTACAGGAAGCAATACAAGGCATATCGAGGATTTAAAGCAAGAAATGATGCAAGCCTTCGAGATGACTGATCTTGGTCTAATGTCTTATTTTCTTGGTATGGAAATCAAGCAGGGACAAGATGAAGTTTTTATTTGCCAGAAGAAATAAGCTAAGGAAATTCTCAAGAAGTTCAACATGGAAGATTGCAAGGAAATGAATACTCCTATGAACCAAAAAGAGAAACTAAACAAGAATGATGGAGCAGAGAAAGTGGAGGAAACGTACTTCAGAGGCTTAGTTGGTTGTTTGATGTATCTCATAGCTACAAGACCCAATATTTTGTATGCTGTAAGCATTTTATCAAGGTTCATGCATTGTGCTAGTGAGGTGCATCTAAAAGAAGCAAAACGCGTCATCAGACCCATCAAATGTACCATTAATTATGGTGTCAAGTTTTAGAAAAAACTAGATCTGAAACTACTTTGGTATTTTGATAGTGATTGGGCTGGATCCACAGATAACATGAAGAGCACATCCGGATACTGTTTCAGTCTTGGCTCAGGAAAGTTTTCCTAGTGCTCAAAGAAGCAGGACATTGTGGCTCAATCCACTGCAGAGGTAGAATTTTTAGCTGCAACAGCAGCTGTGAATCAAGCGTTGTGGTTGAGGAAAATATTTGTTGATCTGCACATGAATAAGACAAAGGGAACAAAAGTATTTGTGGACAACCAATTTGCGATAGCAATTTTTCATAATCATGTATTCATGGGAAAACTAAACACTTCAACATCAAGCTCTTCTTCTTGAGGGAAGTGCAAAAAAAATGGTGACGTGATTCTGCTTTATTGCAAAACTGAAGAGCAGCTGGCTGATATCTTTACCAAACCATTATCAGGCAATAAATTTCAATTTCTCAAGCAAAAACTTGGAGTTTGCAGCTTTTAAAGCACGGAGGAGTGTTAGAAAAATGAATAAGAACTACAGCAGTCCAAGTTCTCTGTTTTTTAGGGTAGTTATTTACTGTTTAACAGTTAATTAGTTTCTATCTTATCTATAGTTAGTTTCTAATCTTATTCCTAATCCTTAGGAGTTGGTTTCTTAATTTCAGTTGCTTGTAAACTCTATAAATTAATCCAGATTTATAATGAAGTATATAGTTTTACTTTCATTAAGTTTTCATTGTTGGTTTATCAAACTGATGTTCCCACTTGTTCAATAACAAGAACAACAAGATTTTTATGTTCTTCATCCTCTATAAACTAACATTTTTTATTCTTGTGTTGACTAGATACGTTTTGATATGACCCTTGCAATGATTATCACATGCAAGCCCCTTGATTTTGTTGAGTTGTACTAAATGATTGTGTTTCAAGTGCCATATGTGGGGAGGTCCTACTTGAAAGCATGCTTGTTGATTCCTAGAATTTTACTTGTTTGTCTAGCTTTCTAGCCATTTTGAATTCAAGAAATGATCTTGGGCACAAATTTTGAGAGGGTACCCAAATATTCAAACCTTTTGTGACTACCTTGTGAGGGTGTGCAACCATCTTGGCACTATTTGAGCCTAAACAGTTTGTTGGCAAACTTGTTGAAACCTCTTGAGCCAAATATATCCGTACCTTCTCACCCATAAATCCTTTCCTAAGTATTTGTTTATTTGAATAGCCAACTTATGCCAAAAGTCTAAGTTGGGGGTGTGGAAGGGAAGGAGGAAAAAAAACCAAGTGCAAACGAAGAAAGAAGAGTGAGACTCAACTTTGAGGTTTGTAGAAAAAAGAAGGAACCCCTCCTTATAAAAAAAACTGAGCAAAACATTGAAAATGAAATGAAAAATAAAGTCTTGATCAAATAAAAGTGTTCTCCAATGAGTTGAATAAAAATTGTGAGGTTTGAGTCTCCAAGTGAAAAAAATTAAAAGAACTTGAGAAGAGATGAAGATTAGTACAACAATGGTTTGAAAAGGTGATGTCACTTAGCCAAATTTACCATACCTTTACCCTCAGCCCCATTACAAGCCTAAAAAGACCCATGAGATCTTGCATAAACTAGGTTGTGTGATGATTGAAAAATATGCACAAACCTAAGGGATGAAGTTTGCATGTATTTCTCTTTCGGAGAGTGTTGTATTAATTCATTACTTCTTTGTTGATGTGCTTTGTGAGAGCATGGAATCTTTTTTTTTGTGAGGGAACTTGAATTATTTTTTTTGAAATATGGTTTTGCATTAGAAGGGAGCACTACTGAGCTTGAGCTGGGATTGAGACTAGATAGGCATCATTTAAAGCTTTTTGAGCATTCTTGAGTATTGCATATTCTTGTTAGTAGTCTTGTGATAGCACTTGCATGTTAAAACCCATGTGAGAACTGTTGTAGACAATTTTGTTGAACTCATTTTGTTCTAGATTTACATGAGGACAAGCAAAAGTTTACGTTTGGGTTGTTGAAGAGTGGTAGATTTCCACTCATTTTAGGTCTTTTAGTTCAACAATTAGTGTCCTCAATGCCTATTTATGTCCTATTCTGATGATAATTTGATGTTTTACAACTATGAAGGCTAAAGGACATGGCAATGATGAATACATAAAAAAAAGGCAAAAAACATTGAAAGGAGAACAAACTCCCAACTGGTAGTCACCTAACCAAAAGGGCGGATCACCCAATTGGCCAGACCTTGACCAATTTTTGCATTGTTCACAATTTAAAATATTCAAGGCCAGTCGGCGGACTAGATTTGGAATAGAGATCTGCTAAAGTTTATTGGGTGAACTATAAATTCCATCATCGAAGGTGACAGATCCTTGAGTTAAAGTGAAGACTTAATGGGCGAATAAGGTAGTAATCGACAATCCACCGATTGTGAAAGGCTCACTCTATCGAGTTTGCCAACTGAGGTTCAAACACCTGAAGCCTGAAGAAAAGGAAGGGCGAGCTAAGGAGCAAATGGTAATACACTGAATGTGTTTGGCGAGCGTGACTAATGTAGCTGAACTAGTCTCGAATGGAATTTTTTACCAATTTTTAGGAAACTATAAACAGTCCAAAAGAGAGAAAATGTGTGAGTTTTATAGATTAGTTCTTCAAATGAGTTTTCAAAAAAGTTTTTAGAGGAGATTTTGCATGAATTAGTCTTTTTACCCTTTGAGAAATATTTTTAGTTTTTGAGATTTTTGAACAACCTTGTAATTGACATCTAAAGGTTCAAATTTAAGTGGGTGTTGAATATTGTTGCTTAATTTCAACTATCCAATGGCTGAAATCATAATAGGTGTACTCTCTTTTCTTTTTATGATGCTTGGCTAAAACCGCAATTCTAATTTGCTCGAAAGAGAGATTCTAGTAAGATAATGGTACGAATTATGATTCACATAGATGAGACCAAATGGAGATTCTATGATTTGATATTATGAGATCAAAGGAAGATTAGTGTCATTTAAAATTACCCAGCCTATCCATGATAATTTAGTGATATTGAGCAAGCACAAGCACTCCTACTTGACATCGATACCAATCCCCACACCCCTATATATTCTCTTCCTTGTGTTATTCCGTAACTTTAGTTTAATTCTGATATTTGATACCAAACTTCTTTTAGTAAATTTGGTGGAATCATCCACCCATCTCGTTAAATTCCTACAAAGAATAGGTTTATACTCTTAATTTCTCATTTGTATTCCTTGCTTTATATCATTCTCAATGGGATTCACCCTGACTCTTGTTAGGTATATTTATTGCTAACGACCGCTTATTCTCTTACTTGTTTTTAGGGGAATTTAAACATTATAAAGGTTCATGAAGGAACCTCCAAACCATGTTATTACAACTCCTTGATTCACCTCATCCAATGTACGGTATAAAAGTTGATGTAAAACTTTATCATACAATCCATGGTTTAAGCATTTTTTCACCTTCTTCTTAAACCTCGGCCAAACTTTGTGTTAAGCTTCTCGCGACATTTGTTTGAAGTAGTTTATCTCATTCCTCAATTTCAACATCTTAGAAGGTGGATAGAATCACATGATAAATGTAGTATTCAATTCATCATAAGTTGAATGGGATACAAAATTTCTCAATTTTTGTTTACATTATCCACCACTTTACCTCTTAATAGCCCCTTCATTTGTAGTAAATGAAGCATTGGACTAATCAATTGAAACACGATGTTCCCTACCAGTTGTGGTAGGTGAATTGCTCGAGCCAATATCAATTTCATGGGTTCTTCATTAGCGGCAAATTCATTTGAAAAACCTGTGCCATCTATGCTTTCTTCATTAATAATGCTCAAAATACTCTCTAAAACAAATCCAAAGAGTAAGTGATCATTGTCAATATAAATACCCAACTAAGAGTCAGGGTCGAATCCCTTAGAGAATGATACAAGGCAAGAAATTCTACCAAGAAATAAAGATTGTAAATTAATTTATTTGTAGCTATTAGAACAATGGGTGGATGATTCCACCAAATTTATAAAAAAGATTTTTGGCTTCAAAATTCACAATTAAACTAAGATTTCAGACATTCAATCAAGTAACAAGTAATTTAGGGGTGCTGGGATTTGAAATGGATCTCGTATAAGGGTAATTGTGTTGCTCTAATGTGATGAACATTCATGGATAGGCTGGGTCATCTTCATTGACACTAATAATCATTCGATCTCATAGCATCTGATGATAGAATCTTCTTTCGGTCTCATCTATGTGCATAACTAAAAAAACCAAATACCTTACACTATTCACTCTTTCGATGCAGAAATAGGGCAAATAGATCTGACCCATAATCTCTATTTTCAGACAAAATACAGATCTCAAACCTGAATTGCAAGTATCAGACTAATTACCCACTCCAATCAATCTATTTTGAGCATCAATCAGAGATCGGAAGTAAGAACTGAGTTTGAAACCTTAACTCATAAGTTAGGCCCATGCTAATTAGCCCAAATTCATGTATGAACAACAACAAAAAAGAGAATAACACAATACCCAACCCCATAATTGCATTCCTAGACTTTGGGGTATCAGCCACCCATCACAAAGTGTAAAGAAATTATTCCTTTAATGAAAAGAGCCACGGGTAACATGAAATTAAGAAATTAAGAGCAATATCCACTTTGAATTCAACTTTAATTTGTAAATTTAAAGAGAAAAGTTAAAAAAAAGCCAACACTAGAAAGTGTTCCTCACAAAGTAAAAGGTTTCTCTCTCTAAAAGAATCAAAATACTCTAACAATTTTTGAACTTCTCTTTCTCTCTCCTTTGGAATATCTATAATCTCAAAAAATTTGGCCCAAAACTCAATGCATGGCCCATTCAATGACGTCAGGAAGGGTCACCGAGCTCATTCGGTGAATCGCCAATTGCTCCTTTGCTCACCTTTCTATTGCTTTGGGCTTCAAGTATTTGAACCTAAGTGGGTGAGCTCGTTCGAGTCTGCCTTTCTTACTTTGCAGATCGTTCAGTACCATCTTTGTTCACCTTTTAAGCCTTATATATTTCTCCATGCACTGTCACCTTTGGTGATGGACAGCATGTACTCCCTTTACATTCGGTGAGTCGTTGCTCCTTTTTTAGTTCACCGACCTCCGTCAATTAGTTCAAGTGTTGCACACTGTCAATTTAGGTGAGGTCGTGTCCATTGGGCGGTCTGCCCTTCTTGTGTGATCAGCAATGTGAAGTTTACACTTCTTTTCATATTTTTGGTCATTCTTTCAAACATTCATCTTTGCCTCGTCCATTAGCCTTCAGAGCTGCAAATCATCAAAATATCATTAGAATAAGACATAATTAGGCATTGAGGATACTAATTGTTGAACGAAATAGCCTTAAATGAGTGTAAATCTACCACTCAAGAACACCCCCAACTTAAACTTTCGCTTGTCCTCAAGTAAATCAAGAACACAATTAGTTCAACAAGGGTGTCTACAATACTACTCATTGAGGGCTAACATGCAAGTGCCATTACAAGACTACTCTCAACAACATGCTACACTCCATCATGATCAAAAAGCTTCAAATGATGACTAACCGATCTTAAACGAAGCTCAGGCTCACTATAGCTTCTTTTCTTATGCAAGGTCATTATTCAACAAATACAGTCAAGTGCCCTCACATCAAGAACGATTCTATGCTCTCACAAAGCAAATGAATAAAGAAGTAAGGAATCAACACAACTCTCACTCTCCAAAAAGAGAAATACATGCAAGCTTCATCACATAGGTTTGCCCATATTTTCAAATCATCACATAACCTAGTTCATGCAAGATCTCAAGGGTTTATTAGGCTTGTAATGGGGCTGATGGTTTAGGTATTGTCAATTTGGCTCACTGACCTCACCTTTTCAAAGCATTATTGCAATCATCTTCACCTCTTCACAATTTGTCTTCATTTCTTATCAATTTGAGGGCTCAAACTTTGACTTGTCAATCATTTTATTGGAAAACCCCTTTTTATTTCTCCAAACTTTCTTTTTTTTTGTTGCAATTTTCCAAAGGTTGTTCATTACAATCTCATTCTCTTTTTTTATAAGGAGGGTTCCTTCTTCTTTTTTTTTAAACATACTTCAAAGTTGAAACTCATCTCATCTTTCTTTTTCTTCCACTTGTCTTTCTTTCCTCCTTCCTTTCCACACTCCCAACTTAGGCTTTTGGACTAAGTTGGCTATTCAAACAAACCAATGCTTCGAGAAGGATTTTGGGTGAGATGTTAGGGACAATTTGGTTCAAGAGGTTTAAATATGGTTATCAACAATTGGTTTAGGCTCAAATGGTTAAGAAATGGTTGCACACCCTCACAAGATAGTCACAAAAGGATATGGATATTTTGGTTCCGTCTCAAAATTTCTTCCCAAGATCATTCCTTACACTTACCATAGCTAGACAATTGGACTAACAAGGCAAATTCTAGGATTCCATACACATGCTTCCGAGTAAAACCTCACCACACAAGGCATTTAAATACAATTAGTTAACACAACCTGAAAAGATCAAAAGCTTACGTGCGATGTTCGTTGCAAGGCTCACATCAAAACACAACAAGTCAACACAATATTCAAAAAGATCACTCTAAAGTGCAACCACATCGATTTCTTCCTTGCAACACCAACACTATACCCCATGCTCATCATGAGTACTATTCAAGACATCAATTGAGCTTACCACTCACATTTTTTAAATATTTTTTTCCACTTTATTTCTCCCTTGCTATAATATTCACTTGTTTCAGCTTCCATTCTTCATTTCACTGAGGCATGTGCATATGATGAGCTAGCACCTACATTTATTTTTTTCTTCTTTCATGAACTCTTTTAAGAACTTTTCAAATTTAAGCTTATGGTGTTCTATGCTTTCAACTCAAACCTTATTGTTTCATTGTTGTTCTAACCCCTAAACTAAGGATTTTTCCTGTATTTCAACTTCATTTTCTTTTTCTCCCCTATACTTTCTTTTAGCCTACATGGTGACCAAAAAATTGGTTTAGGCTCAATGGGGCTAACTAAGATCACATTATTTGGAGGGAAAATTTGGAATAGAATGACTGGTCAAAAAGGGAATTTGTTCATCTTTCAAGCCAAGTCAAATCTCAAATTTCTTGGTGAAATACATTTTGGGGAAAGTTCTAGATAACATGTACATACTAGAATGAATCAAATCCTTTTCTCACAAGTCATTACAATCCAAAAAAGTCTCAATCGAGAAATCCCACTTGTAAATCGTAAAGCCAAATTAGAAATGTACTAACCATGACAAGATATTGTTTTTAAATTCACATCTTTTTCATTTTCGTAATCATTTATTTAAGCAAACTTCCTTTGCAAATAAAATGTTTTTGGTGGTTTGTCTTTTTTAGAGGTGTGACTCATGACTCGATTTTATAACTAAAACTTTGCGTTTTACCTTAAGAAAGTCTCCTCTCAATCTATCATAGGGAACACAAACCCGGTTCGACATAAAAAAAACTCAAGAACAAAATAAAAATAAAAAGAAAGATATTTTTCTCCTTGAGAAAGAATCGTGGAATAAAACAAACCTTGAAGTTTATTTAACTAAGTACAACTCACAAAAGCGAATGTGATTCATGCGCCATAAATTCATTGAGAGAACAAGGCCTTATTGAAAGGCGCTAAGTGTAAATTCCAAATAACAAAATCAAACTCATCATACTTTAAACAATCATGAATATAATGTAATTGAAACTATCTATCTATATCTATCTATCTATATATCTATCTATCTATCCATCTATCTATCTATCTATCATCAATATCAATCATCAATCAATCAATCACAAATATCAATACTACCTTAAAAGCATGAACCCCAAAACTTGAATGTTAAATTACTATAATATCGCCAATTAAAAATACTCAATTTTATTTATTTATTTATTTAATCAATTGTATTATATTAAAAGTAGATATCTTTTCATATTAAAGGGTTGTGACTTTTCCGATGGGTTGTGACTTTTCAGAAGGGTTGTGAGTTTTTTGAAGGGTTGTGACGTTTCCGATGAGTTGTGACTTTTTCGAAGGGTTGTGATCTTTTCAAGGGTTGTGACTTTTCCAAAGGGTTATGCCTTTTCCATTGAGTTGTGACATTTTCAAATGGTTGTGATTTTTTCAAAGAGTTTGTGACTTTTTCGAAGGATTGTGACTTTTCTGATAAAGCACAATTAGCACATATTTATATTACCATTTGTTAGCTATAAATAGAGATGTTTCCTCTCACTTTTAAACTACAATTTTAAAAACTTTTCTACTCTTCTTCTTCTTAAAAAACATCAAATGTGATTTGCAACAGTTGATTAAGTTCTAAATTCAACGAAATTTGAGGTACAATATAAAAAAGAGTTGGTGAACAAATTGTAGCAAATCATTCATTAATTCAAACTCATACTTTTCTCTTATGATTTTCATCCCATAAATACTTCAATATTATTTTTATTATTTTAGAATATTCATACCCTTTTAATTAACTTGCATGCTTTATTTATTAAAAAAGACTCATTCCTACTAATAGTCACAACAATTTCAACGTTCATGTTACTTCACTCATAAATCACAACCATTCACTTCTTACAAATTCTTTGAGATATCTTTTCTGTGACAATTTGAGATCAATTTAAATTTTCATAAATGATTCATCCCCAATCCATTGATATATTTCCCTGAAGTTCTTAGCATTGAAATTTAGGTATTGCCTTTTTATTAAAGAAGAAAAGAAGAGAATAGAGAAATGTGCAATTAACTTTAAACTTCGCTTCGCACATGTCACAACCTAATTTGTCAAGTCATGATGGCACCTACAACCCACTGGTAGGCAAGCCAAACTCTATCACAAAACCTAACAGTAATGGGACTAAGAGTGGAAACTAGTCCAAACCAAGCGGAACCATACCACAAGAGCACATAAACGAAGGCTGAAATGAAACCAAACTAAATATATACGAGACACCTCTCAAAACCTGGAAGTCACATGTACAGAACCACTAACAAGAGTACAAGTCCCAAAAGTGGACCACAGAAACAACTATCTCGAAAATAAAAGACAAGCCAAAAGATAAATACAGAAGGAGACAGGTAATCCCAGAACGTCATGTGCTCACCCTAGTCTCCTAAATTTACAGCTGCAGGCCCGATCTCAACGCTGATAACTGGTACTCGGACCTGCATCACGAAAAAAAATATAGGGTGTAGCATGACTACAAAAACAACAGGTACCCAGTAGGCATCATAGGCCGACATAGCAAGAACGGTAAAAACTGGAGGACAAGATAGAATCAACAACAACAACAACATACATCAACAAACAAAAATAGAACAAGCGGAAAGTAAACAGAGGATAGCTAACTAAACCCAGCTGAGCTCCCCATAAAACCCGTTGGGCACACTCGTGCGCAAGTTTTAATAAAACCCGAACGGACCCCCATAAGGCCGATAGGTACACAGAAGAGCTATACTATAGAACGAAAGCAGATCCATCACCAGAAGCCGTAACACCAATGGGTCCCGGACCCAACAATATAATATCTGGGGCCCGCCCAATCATCCATCACGAACTGGAAATACCGGACTTTAATCGGATAACGTCAGTCTCGAGAATATCTGGACCCCGCCCAATTATCAGTCATGAGCTAGAAATACTGGACTCTAATCGAAAACATCAGCCTCGAGCTGGAACAATATCTGGGACCCCCAATCATCAGTCACGAGCTGGAAATACCAGACTCAAATCGAAAACGTCAGCCTCGAGCTGAAACAATATCTGGGCCCCCCCAATCATCAGTCACGAGCTGGAAATACCGGACTCTAACTGAAAATGTCAGCATCAAGCGGAACAATATTTGGGCCCCACCCAATCATCAGTCTCGAACTGGAAATACCATACTCTAACAAGGTAACGTCAGTCTCGGACCAAAAATAGTATCTCTCGCTCAACGGTTTCGAGCTGGAAATAATGGACTCTAACCGTGTAACGTCAGCCTCGAACTGGAGATAATCATTCTACGCTCAACAGTCTAGCACTGGAAATACCAGTTCCAAGCGAGTAACGTCAACTACGGGCTGGGACTAGTAGCCTACGCTCCACGGACTCTCACTGGGAATAACGAGCTACAATCGTATAATGTCAACTACGAACCGGTGCTAGTAGCCTACCCCCGATAGCCTAGCGCCAGAAATACTTGATGGGAACCGTGTAACATCAGTCTCGTACTGGAGCTAACAACCTCAAACAAGAAAAAGCCACCACGAATAATACAACGCAAGACAAAACATCATGGGCAGCCGCCCCACAAGGATATAAACCGAAGACTCCCAGCTTAGCACAACCCAACCGTCATTTGACATAAACACAACATCTTCCGGTAGCATCCCACTGTCGCAAAAATAGAGGGGAAAGAATCGAAAAGTACGAAAGCCACAAAATCGACTAAACTAAGGCTCAAACTATCAGACCCAAGTCCGCTATACCACTCTACAAGGATCTAATGCGTCTGAATCACCGTCGGATAGATACTCAAGTCAACAGGTGCATAGGACTAAGGCAATACTACCTTAACCTATTCTTAGTCTGAAATCACAATAATCAACCCAGCACAGAATCCAAATACCCGGACCCACTCATGCATTAACAGATAACCACCCAACAAATAGTCCCCCACACAAATACCAACAATCCAAGTTAACAACTCATTCTACAGAATGATAGTAGCCCATAACAGCCCAATAGTCAACTATAAAATAGGAAATCGGATAAGCAGGGAAACAATACAATCTAGCCACTCCAGAATCACAAATATCAACCAGTATTTAGACATTCAAGCTCAATCTAGAAGGAAGGGAAGTTGTAACCTACCAAAAAGCCGATCACAAGCGCTCCAGTCACTCAATCGGAGATTTCCCTTTCCGAACGGCCTTAGACTGCTGCCACTCTATCAAAATTAGAATGACAGCGTCAAAACGGTCGTTTAGACATGAAAAATGACAAATTCAGAGACAGACCAATTTTGGACTCAAATCGGGCAAAGTGGGACCCACTCTGGATTTTCTGGAATTGACTCCATGAAAGGTCTCAAATCCATCCACAAACACGAATCCCAAAATGGATCGCCCATTAGGGGTCGGATCCGCTCCTAACAACCTACAACAACAAATTACAAAACAAAACAAAATAGGCCAACAAAGAACTTACCCTCGATATTACGAAAAATGAGGAACACCCAACGAACCCTAACCTAAAACCCATGAAGCCAATGAGAATCCGAGCGCCTCAGACTTTGAATAACCAAAAACCGACCACCGAGGAAATTTTTATGAAGGTTTGAAGCTATCCAAAATGGGAGCTTCAACCTCATTAAATAGACACTGCCAGGTCCTTCCTCTCTGTGAATGTGGCCAAGCCTCCGCGAACGCGGAGAGGAATCTCCCAAAAGCTTCGCGAACACAGCCCCAGGCCCGCGAACGCGGAGAACAAAGCTCCACCATCACACAAACCTCTGTGAATGTGGCCCCAGGCTCATGAACGCGGAGAGCAAGGATCACCCTCACCCAGCATACCTCCGTGAACGCGGAGAACCCTCCGAGAATGCGGAGCACAAGAAGCCTCTCACCCAACAGGCTTCTGGGAATGCGGAGCACCAGGAACCATCCAGCCTTAAAGACCTCTGCCAACGCGGCCACTGGCCCGCGAACGTGGAATAGACTCTCCAACACCTCTGCGAACGCGGAGCCCATCACGCGAACGCGGAGAGTAAATGAATCTGCAGTTTTGACAGCTGCACCAGCTGGGTTTTGGACAATTCCAAAACTCCGACGGGGTGCTCGAAATTCGTTCGGAACCCCGTGCATGCAAACAAAATAGGCTACCCCCTCGAATTTGACATTTCGGACTCAATGGCGCAATCGAAATATCCATATGAGGTCGTTTCGACAAAAAGTGGGTCCCACACCCAAAGAGAAATTTTAGCCAACTTCTATCGAAGGCCTTAAAATCAGATTGGAAGCTCTTGATAATTTTCGAAGGGTCATTTCAGACCAAACTCGGCATTCCGGAACTAACCGGGTCGTAAAAATTTACATCTGAGTGCGTTTTCCAAGAATGTTGACCGAAGTCAATCTTAAACAAAATTTCGAACACTAAAGAGTTAACTATCCCCAAAATCACAGCAGAAACCCGGGGACTCGGGCAAACCATGCTCCATGCCTAATTTGGCCGCTCTAGAGCTGATGGAACCGTCAGAATTCCCATCTAGTGTCGTTTACCTGAAGCTATGACCGAAATCAACTTTTCAAGGTTCAAAAGCTCCAAAATAGAAAAATAGACATAAAACCCAAACGAACAATCAGGCGACCGAACAGTCTGTGCCAACAAGTCAGAAATTACTTGGGGTTGCTACAGGAATGCTCTAAATGAAAGAAAGAAGGCATTAACACATAAATGACCTGGAGGGTCATTACAATATCCACTACTAAAAGGATTTTCGTCTGTGAAAGTAAGAATCAAGAAGTACTTGAGGGCTTAAATAATTTGGAACTGCTCTCGCATCTCCCGCGAGATCTCCTAGGTAGCCTCCTCAATTGGACGATGCCTCCAATAGATCTTTACCACAAGAATGACTCTCGACCTCAACTGCCTCACATCTCTGGCCAAAATAGCAACTGGCTCCTCTGTATAAGTCAAGCGATCATCCAACTCAACGGCATCATACTGGGCACATGAGACTCATCTGGAACATATCGATGCAGCATTGACACATAGAATACTTGATAAACGACTGAGAATGCTAGAGGCAAAGCCAACTCATAAGCAACCTCGCCAAGTGCCCTCAAAATCTGAAAAGGCCCAATATACCTGGGGCTAAGCTTGCCCCGCCTCCCAAATCTCATCACGCCCTTCATGGGCAATACTCGGAGGAATACTCTGTCACCCACGGCAAAACTCAACGGTCGACGCCTGCGGTCTGCATAACTCATCTATCTACTCTGAGCCATCCTGAACCTATCCTTAATTAACCTCACATGCACCAAGGACTCGTGAAACAGATCTGTACCATGCGGCCTAGGCTCTGTTGACTCAAACCAACAGACTGGAGTGCGACAACGCCTACCATATAGGGCCTCAAACGGGGCCATCTGGATGCTGGAATGGTAGCTGTTGTTATACGCAACTCTGTCAAGGGTAAGAAATGGTCCCACTGATCCCTAAAGTCTATAACACAGGCCTACAACATAACCTCAAGAACCTGAATAGTGCGCTCTAACTAGCCATCACTCTGCAGGTGAAACGTTGTGCTAAGATCCACACGGGTGCCCAACTCCTCCTTAAATGCTCTCCCAAAAATTTGAAGTGAACTGTGGGCCCCGGTGTGAGATGATACAAACAGGCACACCATGAAGACGGACTACCTCCCGAATGTAGATACGGCCTAACCTCTCAGCATGGTAGGATTCATGAATAGGGATGATGTGTGCTGACTTGGTCAATCGATCCACGATGATCCAGAAACTTTCAACACCCCTAGGAGTCCGTGGCAATCCCACAACAAAGTCCATGGTGATACGCTCCCACTTCCACTCAGGAATGGGTAACCTCTGCAACTCTCCACCAAGCCTCATATGCTCGGCCTTCACCTACCGGCAACACAAACAATGGGACACATAGTCTGAGATGTCCCTTCTCATACCGTTCCACCAGTGATGTTGTCTTAAATCACGATACATCTTAGCCGTGCCCGGATGAATAGAATATCTGCAATCATGGTCCTCGCTAAGGATCAGCTGGATCAAGTCTCCAACTCTCGAAACATACAAACGGCCAGCAAACAACAAAACCCCATCGGAATCTAAGGATGCCTCCCCGACATCACCCGCCAAAACTCTATCTCTAAGAGCCACCAAAGACTCATCCCCAAACTAACGACTACGTATCTGATCAAGAAGTGATGACTGAACCCCTACATATGTTAACACCCTGCTGAAATCTGAAACATCAAGTATGATCATCTGATTGGCTAAGGACTGAAATTCCAAAGCCAAGGGTAGCTGCGAAATAGAAAGGAAGGCTAGACTACGCATACTCCCTGCCTCTCGACTCAACGCATCCGCTATTACATTTGCCTTGCTCGGATGGTAGAGAATAGAGAGGTCGTGGTCCTTCAGAAGCTCTATCCAATGGCGCTACCCCGAATTAAGATCCCTCTAAGTCATGATGTACTGAAGGCTCCTATGATCAGTGTGTATCTCACCATGAACTCCATAAAGGTAATGCACCCAGATCTTAAGTGCGAAAACTACCGCTACCAATTCCAAGTCATGAGTGGGGTAGTTGCGCTCGTGCAGCTTAAGCTGCCATGATGCATAAACAAAAACTCGGCCCTGCTGCATCAGAACACAACCTAAGCCAACGCTGGATGTGTCACAATAGTCCGTGAAGCCCTCGCCCTCAACTAGAAGAGTCAATATAGGAGAGGTGGTGAGCAACTCCTTGAGCCTCACAAAGATCCTCTCAACCTCCTTCAACCACACAAAAGGAATATCCTGGCGAGTAAACCTAGTCAAAGGCGTCGCTAAAGTAGGGAAACCCTCAACAAAGCGTCTGTAGTACCCTGCCAATCCGACGAAGCTCCGAATCTCAGTCACAGAGGTGGGCCTAGCCCAACTATGAATAGCCCCCAATCTTCGCCGGATCAACCATAATGCCATCCTTGGACACCATGTGTCCCTTGAATGCTACAAAATTAATCCAAAACTCGCACCTTTAGAACTTCGCAAAAGTCGATGACCTCTCAAAGTCTGGAGCATTATCCTTAAATGGTGCTCATGATCACGATGGCTCCATGAGCATACCAAGGTGTCATCAATAAATAATATGATGAAGGAGCCCAAAATCACATCAAGGTCTACCATACACAGCACAATAAGATCGACCAGATTGTCCTGCCCTCGAATGGTCACCACCCAAGACCTGCAAACCCGATTCACTACAAAAGAATCCCCTACTGGAGTCAAAACACGCAAGGGAACGGATAAGGGCTCAGGACTCACTCCCAATTGAGGCACACAGTAATCCGACACATATGAATAGGTAGAACCAGGGTCAAATAAGGCTGAAGCGAACTGCTGGCATAAAAAACTGTACCTGAGATCACATCATCCGATGCCTCATCCTCTGCTCTGGCTGGAGCTGCATCAAAGTGGCCCTGGGTACCTTTACCCCTCTCATCTACTCTGCTACCAGTCCTGCCTCCCCTGGGGCCTCCTGGAGAACCCTGCTACTGACCCCCTCCTCTAGCTAGGGGTGCTACTGCTGACACCAGCCTCGCTGCCTGAGGGGCTGGTAAAGCTGATCTAGATGAAGGGAACTTCCTTTCCCAATGTCCCAGCTCCCCATAGGTGAAGCAACCCTGAGAAGACCTACTAACTGATGGAGGTCGACCACCCCGACCTGATACACCTGTCTGAAACCAGCCTCGGCCCTGACTCAGACCGGCACTATAACTGCTCTAACGAGGCTGATCTCCCTCTGAGGTCTGCAATGCTGCCTGAAATGGGCGACTGGGCTGACCTGCCTGAAACCTCTAATAAACCTGGTCCAGGGTAACTCTAGGCCTTGAACGGGGCCCACTAGCCCTATCATCCCGTCTGACCCTCTTGCCGCTGCCCCCTTGGACCTCGCGACATAGCTACTGCTGCTCACCCCTGGTAGCAGCTAAGATCTAGGCAAGCATGACCTAAAGGTCAGGAGCGGCATCAGGTACGGGCGGTGGCTACGTTGGTCCCGGCCCCACCAGCTGAGGAGGAATCTAATCTACCTGAGGCTCCGGCTCCAGCTCTGAAGTCCTCTCTCAAACTCAGTCTGGTGCTGCAGCACCCCTTCGACCTCGGGGTCGACCTCTACTACATGAGCGAGCCATCCCTATAATAGAGAGGAACAAGTGAGATTTCAAGAAACAAACTGAACAACAACGCACGAAAATGATACAAATTAAGAAAACATCCTAAGGACATCTTGTAGCCTCATGAAGATAAGTCACGGACGTGTCCGTACCGATCCTCAAAACTCTACTAGATGTTAGTTCTGTACAAGTGAGACTAACGAACCTAGGCTCTGATACCAATTGGTCATGACCCGATTTCTAAAGTCATGATGGAGCCTACAACCCACCGGTAGACAAGCCAAACTCTATCCCAAAACTTAACAGTAATGGGACTAAGAGTTGAAACTAGTCCAAACCAAGCGGAAGCATACCATAAGAACACATATAACGAAGGCTGAAACGAAACCAAACTAAATATATACGAGACACCTCCCATAACCTGGAAGCCACATGTACAGAACCACTAATAAGAGTACAACTCTCAAAAGTGGATCACATAAACAACTGTCTCGATAACAAAAAACAAGCCAAAAGATAAATACAGAAGGAGACATGTAATCCCATAACGCCATGTGCTCACCCTAGTCTCTTGAATTGACAGCTGCAAGCCCGATCTCAACGCTGGTAAGTGGTGCTCGGACATGCATCACGAAAACAGATGCAAAGTGTAGCATGAGTACCAAAACAACAGGTACCCAGTAGGCATCATAAGCCGACTGAGCAAGGACGGTAAAAACAGGCGGACAAGATTAAATCAACAACAACAACAACAGAGATCAACAGAACGAAAACAGAACAAGCAGAAGGTAAACTGAGGATAGCTAACTAAACCCAGCTGATCCTCCCATAAGACCCGCTGGGCACACTCGTGCGCAAATTTAAAGAAAACCTGAACGGACCCCCATAAGCCCGACAGGAACATAGAAGAGCTATACTACAGAATGAAAGGAGATCCATCACAAAATCCGTAACAACTATGGGTCCTGAACCCAACAATATAATACCTGGGCGTCGCCCAATCATCAGTCACGAACTGGAAATATCAGACTCTAACCCAATAATGTCAGTCTCGAGCTGGATAAATATATGCGCCCCGCTCAATCATCAGTCACGAGCTGGAAATATCAGACTCTAACTGGAAACGTCAGCCTCGAGCTGGGACAATATATGGGCCCCGCATAATCATCTGTCACGAGCTGGAAATACCAGACTCTAACCGAAAACGTCAGCCTCGAGATGGAACAATATCAGGGCTCCGCCAAATCATCAGTCACGAGCTGGAAATATCGAACTCTAATCGAAACGTCAGCCTCGAGCTTGAACAATATATGGGCCCCGCCCAATTATTAGTCACGAGCTGGAAATATCGGACTCTAATCGGGTAACATCAGTCTCAGACCGGAAATAGTATCTCTCTCTCTACGGTCTCGAGCTAGAAATAACAAACTCTAACCGTGTAACGTCAGTCTCGAACTGGAGCTAATCAGTCTACGCTCAACAGTCTAGCATTGGAAATACCAGTTCATCCCGAGTAACGTCAACTGCGAGCTGAGACTAGTAGACTACGCTCCACGGACTCGCACTGGGAATAAAGAGCTGCAATCGTATAACGTCAGCTATGGATCGGAGCTGGTAGCCTACGCCCGACAGCCTAGCACCGGAAATACCGAATGGGAACCGCGTAACATCAGTCTCGTACTGGATCTAACAACCTCAAACAAGATAAAGCCACCACGAACAATACAACGCAAGACTAAACATCACGGGCCGCCACCCCACAAGGATATTAACAGAAGGCTCCCAGCCTAGCACAAACCAGCTGTCATTTGACGCAAACACAACATCTTTCGGCAGTATCCCACTATCGCAGAAATAGAGGGGAAAGAATCCAAAGGTCCAAAAGCCATAAAATCTCCTCAACTAAGGCTCATACTATCAGACCCAAGTCTGTTATACCAGTCTACAAGGATCTAGTCCATCTGAATCGTCATCGGATACATACTTAAGTCAACAGGTGCATAGGACTAAGGAATTACTACCCTAACCTATTCTAAGTTTGAAATCACAATAATCAACCCAGCATAGAATCGAAAGACCCAGCCGCACTCATGCATCAACAGATAACCACCCAATATATAGTCCCCAACACAAATACCAGCAATCCAAGTCAACAACCCATTCTACAGCATGATACTAGACCATAACAGCCACACAGTCAACTATAAAGTAGGAAATCGGATAAGTAGGGAAACAATACTAGCTAGCCACCCCAAATTCACAAATATCAACCAGCATTTACATATTCAAGCTCAATCTAGAAGGAAGGGAAGCCGTAACCTACCAAAAAGCCGATCACAAGCGCTCCAAGTCACTCAACGGGAGATTTCCCTTTTCGAATGGCCTCAGACTGTTGCCACGTTATCACAAATAGAATCACAACGTCAAAATGGTCGTTTAGACACTAATAAAAACAAATTTAGAGACAGACCAATTTTGGAGTCAAATTAGGCAAACTGGGACCCGCTCTGGATTTTCTGGAATGGACTCCGTAAAAGTTCCCAAATCCTTCCCCAAATACGAAACCCAACATGGATCTCCCATTAGGGGTCGGATCCGCTCCTAACAGCCCACAATAACAAATCACAAAACTAAACAAAATAGGCTAACAAAGAACTTACCCTCAATTTCACAAAATAAAAGGAACACCAAATGAACCCCAACCTAAAACCCACAAAGCCAACGAGAATCCGAGCGCCTGGAACTTTAAATCGCCGAAAACCTACCACCGAGGAGATTTTTATGAAGGTTTGAAGCTCTCAAAAAAGGGAGCTTCGACCTCATTAAATAGGCACTGCCATGTCCTTCCTCTTCGCGAACGCGGAGATTAATCTCCCCAAAGCTTCACGAACGTGGTCCCAGGCCCACGAACGCAGAGAACAAACCTCCACCATAACATAGACCTTCGCGAATGCGGAGAACCCTTCGCGAACGCGCAGCACAAGAAGCCTCTCACCCAACAGTTTTCCGCGAACACGGAGATCCTTCCACGAACACAGAGCACTAGGAAGAATCCAGCCTCACAGACCTCCACAAACGCGGAGTAGACTCTCCCACACCACCGGAAACGCGGAGCCTATCCCGCGAACCCAGAGAGTGAATGAGTCTGCATTTTTGACAACTGCACCAGTTGAGTTTTGGATAATTCCAAAACTCCGACGGGGTGGTCAAGATTCGTTCGGAACCCCGTGCACGCAAACGAAATATGCTACCCCCTCGAATTCTACATTCCGGACTCAATGGCACAGTAAAAATTTCCATACGAGGTCGTTTCGATAAAAAGTCGGTCCCACACCCAAAGAGCAATTTTAGCCATCTTCTACCGGAGGCCTCAAAATCAGATCGAAGCTCTCGATAATTCTCGAAGGGTCGTTTCAGAAAAAACTCAGCATTCCAGAACTAACCACGCTGTTGAAATTTCTATCTTAGCGCGTTTTCCAAGAATGTTGACCGAAGTCAACCTTAAACCAAATTTCAAATACTAAAGAGTTAACTGGTCCTAAAATTGCACCAAAAACCCCTGGACTCGGGCAAACCATGCTCCTAGCCTAATTTGGCCGCTCCAGAGTGGATGAAACAGTTAGAATTTCAATCTGAGGTCGTTTACCTGAAGTTATGACCTAAATCAACTTTACAAGGTTTAAAAGCTTCATAACAGAAAAATAGGCATAAAACCCAAAGGAATGACTCGGCGACCGAACAGTCAGTGCCAGCAAGTTATAAATGACTTGGGGTCGCTATAGAAACCCTCTAAACAACAGAAAGAAGACATTAACACACAAATGACCTGGAGGGTCATTACAACACATAAAAGTTCAGTATATATTGCGTGAAGATTTCCATTTCTTTTTCTTGAATTAATTTCTTTTGCATTTTTATTCGAGAGAGAATTTTATAATTAATGTTTATATAACGAGTGAACAGTGATGAATACACACATTGTGGATTATTTTGCTAATAAAATTAATAGATCAGGTTGTGGGAGAGACAATAATAAAAAACAAATACGAAAAAGACACATGATTGGGGTAAGATATTTCTTCTTTGCTTTTCTATTTTTTATTCTTTTACCTCAAATGATGGACTTTCTTCCTAGTTTTGCTAAAACAACGGGCATTAACGTAGTCCATTGAATTATTAGTTTTGATGTTAAGTCTAATATTTTAAAAATATATTTTCACTTTTATTTAATACAAAACATCAATTATAGAGATTACATGATAATATAACCATGATAATAATTATTTTTAATAGATATGTCAACTCGAATAATAGCAAGTAAAAATGAACGAAGAAAGCAAAGTATTGGTGGCAAGGGATTTCAATCAAATGGAACACTAGAGTGAATATAGCATGAACTTATATTTTCGCCTTCCTTGTTCATTGGCTACGAATTGTTGTATATACTTTGTCTTTTTAAAAAATTTATATTGAGTACGAATTTTTTTAAGTATTAATTTCCTGTTATTTTGTGTTCTTTTAATATGATAAAATGTTATGTCAAAAGATACACTCCTTGCTAGCCATATAAAAATAGATAAGAAAATAGTGGTTGATAATAAAATCATCATAAATCAAATTAAAGATTCGATAAATAATATTTTAAATACTATTCATCTATTAATTTTTTTATTGAAAAAGATTAATTTTTTATCTCACAATACAACTTTGATAAGATACTAGATACTTTCATTAGATAACAACTATATAATATGTATGCCGCAGAAAAAAAAGAGAAGAGTACAATTCCGCAAAGATAAGGCAGAAACTTTAAGAAATGAAATATTTTCACCATAAGTGATTTGTTCATATATTAGCATTAAATTTTGCTACTGAAATATATATATATATATACACACACACACACATACATGTTATAAAATATTAGAAATATAGAATAATATAAGAAAATATACTGAAAAATTATATGGGAGAGAATGCTTTCTTATTTCTTTCTTCTGTACTTTTCGATTGTATATTTTATAAAATAATCATCGCCTATTTATAGTACAAAATATCTTTTCAGGTTACATGAATTCAATGGAGTTCATTTATTTCGTACATGAACTTCAGAAAGAGTTACGGAAGACAGCCACATTAATGCATTTATAACACTCCCCCTTGGATGTCCATAGATAATGTGCCTCGTTAAAACCTTACTAGGAAAAATCCAGTGGGAAAAAGCCTAGTGAAGGAAAAAGAGTACACATATCTTGTAACATGCCTTGAGTACTACCTCATTAAAAACCCTACCAGGAAAACTCAATGGGAAAAAACCTTGGTTAAGGGAAAAAGAATACAACGCGTATTTTACTCCACCAGATGAAAACTTTATTTGATATCTCGGAGATGACGCATTCCAATCTTATATCATAGCTTTTCGAATGTTGACGTTGACAATGCCTTAGTGAATAAATCTGCAAGATTATCACTCGAACCAATCTGTTGAACATTTATCTCAACATTTTGTTGAAGATCATGTGTGAAAGAAACTTAGGTGAAATATGCTTTGTTCGGTATCCTTTGATATATCCTTCCTTTAATTAAGTTATGCAAGCAGCATTATCTTCTTACAATATTGTTGGATTCTTTGTTTGCATAGAAAGATCGCATAATCGCTAAATCTGTTGAGTCATTGATCACAGCCATACACACTCTCGGCTAGCTTCATGAATGGCTATTATCTTTGCATGATTTGAAGAAGTGGGAACTATTGTTTGCTTCATCGAAATCCATGATATAGTTGTACCTCCATATGTGAATAAATAGCATGTCTGAGATCAAACTTTATGTGGGTCAGATAAATATCACGCATCTGCATAATCGATCAATTCTGAATTGGATTCATTAGAATATAATAATCCCATATCAATTGTTCCTTGAAGATATCTGAATATATGCTTAACACCTTTCCAATATTTTCTTGTTGGAATGAGCTGAATCTCGCCAATAAACTTACTACGAAACAAATATCTTGTCGGTTATTATTGGCAAGGTACATTAGCGCTCCAATAGCACTGAGATATGGAATTTCATCACCAAGAAGCTCTTCATCTTTTTCTTGAGGTCGAAATGGATCTTTATTTATATCAAGATATCTCACAACCATCGAAGTACTCAATGGGTGTGATTTATCCATGTAAAATCTCTTCAAAACCTTTTTAGTATATGTTGATTGATGGATAAATATTCAATTTTCCAAATGTTCAATCTGAAGGCCAAGACAAAATTTTGTCTTACCAAGATCTTTCATTTCAAATCCTTTCTTCAAACACTCAACAACTTTTGAAAGCACTTTAGGAGTTCCAATGATGTTCAAGTCATCAATATAAACAAATATTCTTATAAATTCAGATTTTGACCTTCATATAAAAATACAAGGACAAATAGGGTCATTCTTATACCCTTCCTTTAGCAAAAATTCGCTAAGACGATTATACCACATTCGCCCGGATTGTATCAATCTATATAAGGGTTTTTGAAGCTTTATTGAACAAGTTTTTTTTGAATTATTATATGCTTCAGGAACTTTGAGTGCTTCAGGGATTTGCATAAAAATATTGTGGTCTAGTGAGCCATATAAATAGGTTGTGACAACTTCCATTAGAAAGCGAGCGTGGAGATAGACCTAGGATAATCAGCTTGAACTATGTATACATATGCATAGAAAAAAAAATATGCGTACAAATCACTCATTTTGAACGCACTGACTCTAAATTCTTAATTCGCCTCTACAAGAAGTCATTGTTTGATGAGCATACCTCAAAAATGCATAGTAATGAAGTGTTCCAACACTAACACACCTGGACATGTGGAAACAATAATTTGACTACAATAGCACTAGATGCCAGCTTTCAGTGCCTTGTTTATTGCTGCCCAACTATAATTCCAAGTGATATCAAGTCATCATATATATGATTTTAAGTACTAATATCTGCATGTCTGAGGCTCAATAGTAGGTCAAAATAGAATTTGCAAAGCTATACAAGAACAGTAACAGAAAAATTATCACAGGTCACATTGAGTGATAAAAACTATGTTAGAACTCCAAAACTTAAAACTCAAAATGGGCTTAGCTGTCTCAATAGGCATATTCTCTGTTGTCACATGCAAAGACAAAACTGCAGTACGTCTCAAGTTTCTTTGCTGGAAGAATATTGAATTCTAAAGGGGTTGGAACATTGAAGGGCATGATATAACACAATCAAATATTAACCAACACAATATTATTTCAATTCCACCTTCTTCTCGTCGAGAAATAATTTATTGAAATTTCATCATTCTCATTATTTTCAGGTACATGGACCTCCTCAGTGGTGTCATCAGTTGTTTATGTCTTGGAGCTCTTCATGAGCAATTGCCTCCATATTATTTCATCTTGATCATCTATTCCTTTCCTTTTTCATGGATTTTTATCTTTGGAACTAACTGGTCTACCACATTTTAAGCGTGGTCCAAACTCAGTTGCCTTAACAGTTTGTGCTATCAGGACATCAACTCGAACTTGAGCATTAGAAGTTGGGATATATGATTTAGTAACTCGTGGAAGGTTAGTAAATGCATCTGGCAGCTAATTTGCAATATTCTGGAAATAAATCATCTTTTGGACTTCTTGCTCACATTGATTTGTTCGAGGATCTAAATGAGAGAGTGAAAGTAAATTCCAATCTATCTCATTTCCCAACTGCTTTTGTTCTCCCCCTAATGCTGGTTATGTAGATTCATCAAAATGACAATCACCAAACCTTGCTGTAAATAAATCTCTAGTTCTTGGTTCTAAATATTTTATAATAGAACGAGATTCATATGCAACATATATCCCAAACCTTCTTCAGGGACCTAACTTTGTGCATTGTGGTGGTGCAATTGGAACATATACTGCACAACCAAAGATTCTAAGATGGGAAATGTATAGCTCTTGACCAAAAACCAAATGCAATGGGGAGATGTGATTATAACTGATTGGCCATATGCGCACAAGTTCTGCTGCATGCAAAATAGCATGCCCCCATATTGAAATAGACAACTTTGTCCTCATCAACAATGGTCTAGCTATCAATTGGAGACGTTTAATCAATTACTTTGCTCGATCATTTTGAGTATGAACCTGTGCAACAGGCTGTTCAATTGTTATTATAGTGGACAAACAATAATCATTAAATGCCTGAGATGTAAACTCACCTACATTATCAAATGAATTTTCTTGATTGCATAATTTGGAAATTGTTCTTTTAACCTTATTATTTGAGCCAACAACCTAGAAAATGCCATATTGCGAGTTGATAATAAGCACACATGTAACCATCTTCTAGATGCATCTATCAAGACCATATAATATTTAAATTGTCCACATGCAGGGTGAATAAGACCACATATATCACTATGCATCCGTTCTAGAAATGCAAGGGATTCCACCCCAACCTTAGTCGTTGATGGTTTGATAATCAACTTTTCTTGAGAACAAGCAGCACAAGAGAATTCCTTTGATTGAAGAACATTTTTGTTCTTCAAAGTATGCCCATGTGAATTCTCAATTATTCTGCGCATCATATTATAACCGGGATGGCCCAACTGGTCAAGCCAAATGATAAAATCATTAGAACCAGTAAACCTTTTGTTTATTACGGCATATGATTCAACCGTGCCAATATTTATATGGCACAACCCAGAAGAAAGAGCAGGTAATTTTTCATGCATAGTTTTCTTCTCCGCATTTATTGTAGTAATATAAATGTATTCAACCTTTCCTTCATCCACAGTCTCAATATGATAACCATTTTGGCGAATAACCTTGAAACTTAATAAGTTTCTTTGAGACTTACTACAATATAATGCATTATCAATTACCAATAATGTTTCTCCAGGTAGTAATAAGGCTGCTCTTCCAGAGCCCTCAATTAATTTTGTACTACCAGATATTATATTAATATATGCCTTTTTCATAACCAAATGAGAGAAATATTTCTTTTTTCTCGAGTTGTGGCGCTGTCTAGAAGGCACATATCTCCATTACTCATCTTGGATCCAACTGAAGACTGAATTATTTTTATTTATCTTCATAAAATAAAAATACAAAATAAGAAGTACGAAACAAACTAACAAAAGAAAATTTAAGTAAGACATTAAAAACACATAACAACATTATTTATTTTCCAATTCAATGATCAATCTTAGTTTTGATCCCCAAAGATGTCCTCAGCTTCTAGATGAGTTATATCATCGAGCCCATCAAAAGAGTCATAATTCAGTGCTAAATTTGCCTCAACATTTTCATCATATTTCTGAGAAGATCCTGCCTGATCACCATCTTTGAGAGTCAAATGTGACTCCACCCACGCATTAGAAGAGGAGGAACCACCTTTATTTCCTTTTCTTTTAAAGGAATTTTGATACAACCTGACAAAATGCTCAGGTGTCTGACATTCATTTTTCTAGTGACCTTTAAGGCCGCAACGATGACAATGATCGCCCTTGCCTTTTCAAGGATTATTTTGAGAACCCATATTGTTCTCCCTTTTGTTATGACCACCACCTCGACGATTATTCTATCGTCTTTTACCCTTTCCACGCCCACGCACATTATCATGGCCTTGACTATTTTATCTTATTTCAGACTGCCCGTGTGTTTCGACATCATTTGCTTCCGATAATGGAGCACTTCCAGTGGGACGGGCTTCATGATTTCTCATTAAAAGAGCATTATGTTGCTTAGCCACCAGAAGGCATGAGATCAATTCAGAATATTTCTGAAAACCCTTTTCACAGTATTGTTGTTGTAGTAGTATCACAATAGAGGAATGGAAAGTAGTTAGTTTCTTTTCCAACATGTCCTCATCGTTTATAGTTTCCTCACATAATTTCAATTTGGAAGTGATTCTAAATACAACAGAGTTATATTCAATTACGATTTTGTAATCTTGAAACCGTAAATGCATCGACTCATAACGAGCCCTTGAAAATACCGTTGCCTTGAGGTGGTCATACCTCTCTTTCAAACCTATCCACAATTCAAGTGGATCTTTTACTGTTAGGTATTCAATCTTCAGGCTTTCATCAAGATGATGACAAAGGAAAATCATAGCCTTTGCTTTATCCTGACTTGGTCCTTTATTTCCTTCGATTATACTATCACCAAGAGCCTTAACGGTAAGGTGAATTTCAGCATTAAGTACCCATGACAAATAGTTCTTTCCAGAAATGTCAAGTGCCACAAATTCAAACTTTGACAAATTCGACATGATGAAAACTATCATAAAATAGTTGATTTAATGATGTTGATTTCTTTATAATAAAAGATAAATTAATATTTCAAATGATTAAGAATGAGTATAAAATATATTATATGCATTAACATGAAATGTTACAAAAACATATAAACTCATGAAGTATTAAAACGGTAAATTTAATATATTTTCTAATTATTCTACAATATTTATTACTAGTTTCAATAGATATAAACGTCAAAGTTTTGTAAGAATTTTAAGTGATATTTAATATGATACAATTCTTCTTTATGACATACAAATATACTAATCATAAAAGTATGACAAGAAAATACTTATGCTTATTTTAACTAGCATACAATCATATTGCTTAGTATTTCATTTAGAGTTATAAGCTAGTAGCATATAAATAGCATAATTATATAAATCTGAAACGTATCTATTATTATGCCTCGTAAAGTATCATAATAATACCTAAAATGAGTTATATATTCAATAATTAAATTGTAGACCAAAGACTTACAAAAGTTTTATTAGTGATGTTATAAATATATAAATGTATACCAAACTGGGAAAGAAGATTGATTAACTTTTAGGAAAAAAGATAATCCCGAATTAAGTAGGTCTCAATTGGTTAGAGACTCATGCTGATAATGTGTTATAAAATATTAAAAATATAGAATAATGTAAGACAATATATAGAAAATATATGTATGGGAGAGAATGCTTTCTTATTTCTTTCTTCTATACTTTCCGATTGTATATTTTATAGAATAATCATCTCCTATTTATAGTACAAAATGTCTTTTCAGGTTACATGAATTCAATGGTATTCATTTATTTCGTACATAAACTTCAGAAAGAGTTACGGAAGACATCCACATTAATGCATTTACAACAATATATATATACACTAATTTTTCGTGTCGTGCGTTGCACGTATAATAATGCACAATTATGTATTAGCTATTTAAAATAATTTTAACATAATCAAAGCCTTATTTTGACTAAATATTTATATATAAAAGAATAAAGTACATGTTTTTGTGATAGATTAATATGAATTATCATATAATGACTTATTTTTCAAGATCAATATCATCAGAATCTTTATAGATGAAGAATAATTTTTTTGTCAGATGCATATTATTTTTACTTAATTTGCTTTAATGAGTACAAAAATGTAACAAAACATATCTTATCTAAAAAAAAATTATAAATGATCTTCGTGGTGTATCTTCCTCTCGATAGAATAAAATCACACCTACACAAATCAACATATCAAAAATCTAGAGAGAATTTAAACTAAAAGTAACTCATACTTCCCCTGTCTTTTTAACTTTTTTGAAAATTAATTTTACTAATTTCTGAAGAAAAAATGTATTATATAAAGTCAATATTTTTCACCTTAGATATCCAAAGCTACAGAGAGAAAAATCATAAATTATATTTTTTCTCATACATATATGATTAAAAATATACTTTAGAATATATATCAAATTTCATTAGTTTAAATCTTGATGAACTAAAAACCCACATAAGTTGAGAAGAGGATATCCTTGACCTCACCATCTTTAACCTTGTCCATGATTTTAGACCTTATTACATTTGTAATAAAATTTAAGTATTTTCCTTTCCAATACAAATATTTGCCTTATATTAAAGAAAAAAAAACTAAAAGAGACAATAACAGTTGGTGATATGAATGTTGTACGAATATATAATGTTGTGAGCTGTACTAAATTTTCACATATAATAAATAGTGTGTCAAATATATGTAAAATACTCATTCCATTTTAAAAAGAATGATCTAGTTTGACTTTCAGAAAAAGAAAAGGGGTTAATTATTTTTGAAATAGACTTAAAAAATAAGTAAGTCATTTTCATAAACAGAGAAAGTATTATCAAAGATTGAGGTTGAACAAAATAATTATGACAGTAAAATATGAATGGAAGTATATCTTCGTATCCAAACCAAATGAAGGTCAATTTGATGTACTTCTCCTAAAGAGAAAAAATAAGTGACATTTAGGATGTATTATTTGATATGAAAGACAATTCCTTTTTTACGAAAATAAGTTAATTCTTACTTATTTTCTTGTGTTCGATACGCAAGTAAATCTATTATTTTAAAAAAAATTTATATAACTATGAAAAGAATATGTGAGGTGGTGGTGGGGTAACGGGGGAGTGGGTTGGTAGGAAATTGGGAATATATAGGACTATAGGGGGTGGGTGAAGATAAGGTTTGTCGGAGGTGTGAGGAGAACACAATGGATCTGAAATACAACTTGTAGAACTCGTTTTACTTACTTTAATTAGGAAAGTCATTTTCATTATATTTAAGGAACTTGATTTCCTAGAAAAAAAATATTTTCCTACAATTTGGATAAAAAAAACATGAAAAAAATCAGAAAACAGTTTCGAGAAAATGTTTTCTTCCATATATAAAACTTGTCAACTTTCTCTAACGCTTTCATTCCAACATGTTTGTGTTTTTTCTCTAGTCCCTCAAATTACTTAAGGTACTTCGTTATTTTTGTACTTCAACATCTTTAATTTTCATTCGAGACTCTTTTTTCTAATCACATAGTGTTGTATTTGTTTATGGAGAGTAATATAGTAAGTGATCATTTTGAGTACAAAACAAAAAAAAATAATGTTAAATACAAAAAGCCAAACTTTATAATTTCAACTTCTCAAGAGAAAATGTTTTGATGAGATTGAACATAAACAAAAATAGAATTGCTATGGGAGATTTGTCTAAAATATTTTAGATGAAAACACTCATTTGTTCAATAAAGCATACAACACAAGTAGTATTTAGATTTTGCACAAGAATTCATTCGACAGTGCCCATCATGATTTAAAAATCTGTAAATGTTTGTATGATCTGATCCGTTATGACTCACGTGATTTAGTTTTCATTCCTTAAAATGGAGTTCAATGTGATTATGTTATTGTTTTCAGTGTCTTTAGTAGGCCAACTAATTAGTGATTGATAGTCCATAAAGTTACACAGTTTGAATTTTTCCCATACTAGAAGTGCAAAATTTGACCTAATGACTTCAATCTCCTCTTCTTAATCAAGCAATGTATATTTTTTCCACTGTTCCATATCTTGCTTTACACTTCACCCTTATTTTTTTTAAAAAAAGTTTAAAACTCAATTAACACTTTAAAAAGGAAAAGTGTAGAGAGCAAATTAATACACATTTGGGTTAGTTAACAATTGAAGAAACAAAAAGTGGAGAAAGTAGATTAGTACTTGGTTTGGGATTTGTTTGTAGCCGTTTTACTTTTAAGGCAGAACTTCATATGATGTAGCGTTTGATTTTTTTGGTATAAGTAGTTGGCAAGAGGAACATTACATTAAGGTAGTTTTGATATTTTTGGTATAAGTAGTTGGGAAGAGGAACGTTACATTAGGGGTCTCTTCCTTGTGCGGTACCTCAAATTTCATTGAACTTCGAACTTATTCAACTATTACAAAGCACACATGACATTTTTTAAGAAAAGAAGAGTAGAAAACTTAAAAAATTGTAGTGTAAAAATGAGAGAAAACCACTCTATTTATAGATAACAAATGGTAGTATGAATAGGTAATAATTATGCCTTATTAGAAGTGTCACAATGCTTTGGAAAAGTCACTGTTCATCGAAAAAGTCATAACCCTTTGGAAAAGTCACAACCCTTCGAAAAAGTCACAACTCATTGCAAAAGTCACAACCCTTAAAAAAAGTCACAATACTTTGGAAAATTCAAAACTCTTCGAAAAAGTCACAACTCATTGGAAAAGTCACAATTCATCGAAAAAAGTCACAACCCTTCAATGTGAAAATGTGTCTACTTTTAATGTAATATATTTAAATAAATAAACTAAATTGAGTTTTTTTAGTTGGGGGTAATATAGGAATTTAATATTCAAGTTTGGGAGTTTATGCTTTTAAGGTAGTATAGATCGATATATATATATATATAACAAAGAATTGGTCAAGCTAAATATTTGACATACAGTAAAAACCTCAATTTAACCAGTATTTGTCATAATAACATTTCACTTTAACGGTCTAATTTTCGTTAAAACTATTTTTCATCTTATATTTTTTTTATCTCTATAGTATTCTACTTATAATAGTGTCAGCATTCACTATAGAAGTACACATTTTGTAATATTACCTCACTATGATAACCATACTCAAATATTAATTAAGTAATAATATTTTATGAAAGATAAATTACGTATAAAGATAAAATATTAAAATATTTGTGGTTATCTTTATTAGTGCCATAAACATAGTAAATTTTAAGTATGAATATTTAAGAGAAAAATTGTACTTAAATGGTGTCCATAATTTATGGTCATAACCTCACGAGGCAAGGCTTTTGGTGACTGATAAGCCCAAATCACATCTCCCTTAAGAAGTATAAGCGGTTGTTGTCAAATAAAGAACCTTACAAATGTTAGGGTCAATACCACGAGGAATATGGTTCAAACTTAGTCTAATTTATTGTTGATTGTACGTTTAGTCAAGTTATCTCTGTAAAAACGGGGGGTTTGAACAACATCACCTATTGTGAACATATTTCATTTCATAAAGTTTCTACCTTATCTTTGCGGAATTGTACTCTTCTCTTTTTTTCTACCGCATACATATTATATAGTTATTATCTAATAAAAGTACCTAGTGTCTTATATAAGTCGTATCGTGATATAAAACATTAAACTTTTTCAATAAAAAATTAATAGATAAATAATACTTATAGTATTAGTTTTAAAATCTCTAATATGATTTACAATCATTTTATGATCAATCACTATTTTCTTATCTTTTATTATATAGCTAGCAAGGAGTGTATCTTGTGACATAACATTTTATCATATTAAAATGAACACAAAATAACAGGAAATTCATAGTTAAAAAATTTCGTACTCAATATAAATTTTAAAAAAAGACAAAGTATATGAAACGATTCATAGCCAATGAACAAGGAAGGCGAAAATATATGTTCATGCTATATTCACTCTAGTGTTCCATTTAATTGAAATCCCCTGCCACTAACACTTTGCTTTCTCTGTTCACTTTTACTTGATATAATTCGACATGACATATCTATTAAAAATAATTATTATCATGGTTATATTATAATATTATCTCTATAATTGATGTTTTGTATTAAAGAAAAGTGAAAATCTATTTCTGAAATTTTGGACTTAACATCAAAACTAATAATTCAATGGATTACGTTGATGCCCGTTATTTTAGCAAAATTAGGAACAAATTCCTACGCTTGAGGTAAAAGAATAAAAAAATAGAAAAACAAAGAAGAAATATCTTACCCCAATCATGTGTCTTTTTTTGTATTTATTTATTTATTATTGCCTCTCCCATAACTTGATCTATTACTTTTATTAAACAAATAATCCACAATATGTGTATTCATCACTGTTCACTCATTATATAAACATTAATTATTAAATTCTCTCTCGAAGAAAACACAAAAGAAATTAATTAAAGAAACAAAACAAGAAAAAAAATGAAAATCCCCACACAATATATATAGAACTTTTATGTGTGAAGCAAAGTTCACATGTAATTGCACATTTCTCTGTTCTCTTCTTTTCTTCTTTAATGAAAAGTCAATACCTAAATTCCAATGCTAAGAACTTTAACGAAACATATCAATGGATTGGGGATAAATCATTTTTGAAAATTTCAGATGATCTCAAATTGTCGCAGAAAAGAGATCTCCAAGAATTTGTAAGGAGTGAATGGTTGTGATTTAGGACCGAAGAAATGATGAAGGTTGAAATTGTTGTGACTATTAGTAGGAAAAAAGTCTTTTTTAATAAATAAAATATGTAAGTGAATTAAAAAGGTATGAATGTTCTAAAATGATATAAATAATTTTGAAGTATGTATGTGATGAAAATCATAAGAGGAAAATACATGTGTGAATTGATAAATGATTTGCTACCAGTTGTTCACCAAATCTTTTTAATGTTGTATCTCAAATTTCAATGAATATAGAACTTAATCAGCTGTTGCAAATCACACTTGATGTTTTTTTAAGAAGAAGAAGATTAGAAAAGTTTAAAAATTGTAGTTTAAAAGTTCGAGGAAACCTCTCTATTTAAAGCTAATGAAAGGTAATATGAATAGGTGCTAATTGTGCCTTATCAGAAAAGTCAAAATTCTTCGTAAAGGTCACTACTCATTGGAAAGGTCACAACCCTTTGGAAAAGTCACAACCCTTTGGAAAAGTCACAAACCTTAGAAAATGTAACAACTCATTGGAAAAGACACAACCCTTTGAAAAATTCACAACCCTTCTAAAATCACAACACTTCGAAAAAGTCACAACTCATAAGAAACGTCACAACCCATCAAAAAAGTCACAACCCTTTTGAAAAAGTCACAACCGATCGGAAAAGTCACAACTCTTTAATGTGAAAAGGTATCTACTTTCAATATAATACAATTAATTAATTAATTAAATAAATAAAATTGAGTATTTTTAATTGGGGTATTATAGTAATTCAACATTCAAGTTTGGGAGTTTATACTTCTAAGGTAGCATAGATAGATAGATAGATAGATCATACATATATATATGTGTGTGTGTGTGTGTGTATATATGTGTGTATATATATATATATATGTATATGTATATATATACATAAAAATAATTGGGATGTTTTATCTAACAACTAAAATTATATTAATATTAAGCCATAAAAGAAGGGAATCAACAAAAATAAAGCCTTATAAGTTTGGAAAGGACTAGGGGTGTGTGCATTGCGATTGAGGTTTCAACTCGAATATGTAAAGATTAACCCAACCAACGTTGATTGATATGTGGATAGCGCTTGTTCTAGCATACTCTTTGATATTCTCCAAAACTACCAAGCGTATGTCGTTTGGATTCTTCCGAACTCCAAGACCCTTTCAAACAAAACACCAAACGTTTCTTGAGTAGATAGACTATCCCTAGCTTATATCATTAAATGTAAAATCACTTGGATATTTTTCCCATCCCTGACTCAAACATATAGAGTTATTTCATTAAGTCTTACCCAACTCCATTTTTCTTTTTCAAGCCAAAATGATGTTACAGAGCTCAATAAATATTTTGAACCACTAGTTTTTAGATTAGAACTACAAGACCACAATAGATCAATGCCTTACAATCAATATTAGAGCCGATTAATCAATATCTATTCTGAATTTTACACCCTCATCTAGCACATACACCCCTATTTAAAGGTCTAGCTACTCATAAAAGAAGAAATAGAGATAATACCCATTTGGGAAATCACAATTCCAAACTAATTTGATAAGGAAAAACTTATTTCAAAGCTTAGATTTACACAAATCTAAGATTTCATCCTCTACAAGCTAAGAAGTTCTTCACTATTACTCAATCAATATTTCTTACAATATTTGGCCTCTTTTTTTTCTCTCTGTCCCTAATTGGAAGAAGATACTGACACATAATTGCACAAATCCCTATTCTATCCTTGGAACATTTCGAAGGAAGAACTATTTTTCCATAATTGCATTTTTACCCTTCAGCTTCCATCTTCATACATGCGTTGGATCGGTAGAACGTCTATTGGAGAACGTGTAGCGCCATTATCCTTCTCTCTTTGGCCTTCAGCTCTCATAGGAGAATCTACGCTGGGACCGGTGAATCACCGATCAATCATTGTACTGCGCCAGTTGCAAAGCTGGAACTGCGGCAACTTAGACCCATTCAAGTCAGTGTTTAGCTAGTGACATGCCTATTGGTTCAAAGGGGATGCCAGCTCCTTCATAGGTTTGCTTTAGTGATTTCTGGCTTCAAATCCATCAAACTTGATTTTTTGAAAGAATTCCTACATCCAAGAGAATTAAGGCCTAAACCCCTTTTAATTAGAATTCAAACATGAAAAGAATTCATTAATTTGAGTTTAATGAGTCGCTAAAAATAACACTTCATCAAACCCCCAAACTTGGATTATTGCTTATCCTCAAGAAAATTAGTCTCTAAGCATAGGATTAAAGCTTAGCTACATCAAATATAGTATTTGCATAATAACATTGTCACGACCCAAAGTACCCCCTACACGTGACATGGCGTAAAAGATCCCGAGAGGCCTCATACAAGCCATTTAGCATGCATCACACAAGATAATAGCAATTTAAGAGTTCAAAAGACAATTCATTATCAAAGAGTTTAAGGAAATAGCGGAAGTCTACATATAGTCTCAAAACCATCTAACATAGGAAATGAAAGAACATTGGGACGTAACCCATACAAAAAATTTTAAAGAAAGCAAATGAAATGAAAGTAAATGTGGCTACGTCCTCGAACATATGAGGACTCGCCAAATTCTTCAAGATCTCTACAATCACGAACTAGCCACGAGAAGATGGGGATAAGCTGGATCCTACACTTATAAGAAAATATAGGCAATAGTATGTGTTATTACAAAAATGTACCAAGTATGATAACCATGCATAAAAACATTTAAACATACAAAAGGGACATTTTCATAACATACAATGATCAAGCTAAACCATGAGAAAAAAGGGTTAGAAATCATAAGTTATAAATCATGATCAATGCAAGCTAAACATCTTTACTTTACTTGAGAATTACCTTAAAAGTCACTTTATTTCATTATTGTGGGAAGTAGCCTTAACCGACATGTAAGACCATGTGAGCTACCAGCATGGAATTCGGTGTCTACCCCACACTGAAAAGAGGTGTCCTACCTGCCAAGGTAAGACCATAAACTTCTAGATTATGTGGATCCACTAACTAATGTCTATCTAGACAATAATCATATGGTGGCATATAGTTTATGGGATAAGAGATTGCTTTTGGAAACCAGGCCTCTAATATGGGAGAGCTTCCACTAGAAACCCGACCTTTACTACGAGAGAGCTTCCATCTCAATATCCTCTCGGTGCTAAGCATAAATCCCATGGAGTTTAGTCATAATTCTTATTCATATTAATATCCATGGAAAGGTACAACTAGAGTTACCAATCCAAGCTAAAGTTCATTTGTATTGAAAAGAACCCACGAAATCGAAGAAAAACCCTAACTTCAATGGGGGATTTCTAACTTGTAAAATAAAGAATTTTAGGGACTCGATTTAGAGTCCTCGACTATACCAACTGGAACCACTAACATGAGGATTTACAGAGGAAAGGGCTCCATAGATGAAGATCATCATACCTCAATGCCAAAACCTTGAAATCAATGGAGGATTAGGAGGCTTGATCTTTAAACCCTAGATTCTTCTTCTTCTTCTTCAAGCTTCTAGAGAGAGAAATATTTGGGAGAGGTTGAGAGAATTTTTTTAAGTGATTTGGAAAGGGTAGTTTTTAGGCTTAAGTAGCTTATAAAGGGGTTAGGAATAGAGGGTAACCTTCCTTACTTAGTAATTACAGAATTAGGGAAAAGACCAAAAGACCTTCTTTTAAAAACTTGACCAACGACCCCACTACTACTTGACCTACGGTTGGTAGGTCCACCTACTGACCGTAGGTCATGTAGTAGGTCACAAAAATTTTATTTTTTTTAAACTTTCCTGCCCCTCCCCTTAAAACCAGTAGCACCTACGGCTCAACCCACCACTTGACCTACGGTTGGTAGATCAACAAACGGGTAGTAGGTCAAGTCGTGGGTCACCAACATATTCAAAAATAAAAAATTTTCATTCTTTTCGAATCCGGGGTGCTACATTATCTCCCCCTTGGGAACATTCGTCCTCGAATGAGATTGAAAACATCATAAGGAAGGTAAGATTAAGATCTAACAGCCCAACATGCATGCAATCACATAAATGGACATATCCGAGGAGGAAACATCAACTCCAAGCTCAAAGCATGTTCAAAAAATCATTTCATGAAAGCTTAATGCAATTCACACTCAAATGCACATAATCATAGAGAAATTAATCAAGCTAGTTCATTTTTCTTAAAATTAGACTCTTCATTAACATGCATAATCAAGCAATCCTGGAAACAACTAAGACACATGAAACCAAAAGAACGAACCATGAGGAACTAGATACCTCAAGCTAGAGTAGGGTGGGAGGGAAAGAGATGAGGATATTGGGACATCATATCAGCCTCAGACTCCTAAGTAGCACCCTCAACTAATTGATTCCTCAAAAGAACCTTCACAGAAGCAACTTCTTTATTTCTTGACTTTCGGATTTGCCGATCTAAAATCTCAATCGGAACTTCCTCATAAGAAAGGCTATCCTTTATGCCAAGACTCTCCAATAGCACTATAGATGTCGTATCACCAACATCAAATTCTAGATCTCTCCTTCTAACATCGTCATAGGACTTTTGTCGACTTTGAGCCATTTTCAACCTTTCTCTAATACGCCAAAATTTCTCCATGGCCTCATGTACCCACTCGGGACCTATCAAAGCAACTTCACAAAGTTCAAACCAAGTTATAGGAGATCTATACCTCCTACCATAAAGAGCCTCAAATGGAGCAATAGCAATACTTGAATGATAACTATTATTATAAGCAAATTCAATCAAAGGCAAATGATGATCCCAATTACCCTTGAAATCAATCACACAAGCTCCTAACATATCTTTCAAAGTTTGGATAGTACGTTCCGCTTGCCCATCGGTTTGAGGATGAAAGGCTGTGCTAAGCTTAACACGAGTACCAAGACCCTTCTGGAAAGCCTTTCAAAATTGAGAAGTAAATTGTGCACCACGATCGGAGATAATGGATAAAGGCACTCCATGCAACCTAACAATTTCTGTTAAGTAAAACTTAGCATAATCCTCCGTCGAATAAGAAACCTTGACGGGAATGAAATGGGCTGATTTCGTCATAGGATCCACAATAACCCAAATCAAATTATATTGCCGCCGGGTGCATGGTCACCCACAATAAATTCCATATTCAAATCTTCCCACTTCCAAGTAGGAATACTAATATCTTGGGACAAACCTCTCGGCTTTTGATGCTCAACTTTCACTTGTTTACAATTAGGACACTTAGCTACAAATTCCACAATATCCCTCTTCATCCTATTCCACCAATAGACCTCCTGCAAATAACGGTACATCTTGGTAGCTCCCGGGTGAATGGAATATCTAGAACTATGGGCTTTCGACAAAAGTTTTCCTCTTAGGTCATCTACATTGGGAACACATAAACGACCTTGATATCGAAGCGCACCACCTCCTCCTTCAGAGAAAGCTTCAAGGACTTCTTGAGCACCGCTTCCTTCAACTCAACCAAATTAGGATCAAGATTTTGCTTTGCCTTCACATCTGGCACAAAGGACGATTCTGGACCATTGCGAATCATAACACCGCCTTCACTAGAATCAATCAACCGAACCCCCAATCGAGCCAGTCTATGAACATCACGAACCAACCATTTCTTACCATCCTCAACGTGAGCAACACTACCCATAGACAACCGACTAAGAGCATCCGCCACCACGTTTGCCTTGCCGGGGTGATATATGACACTCATGTCATAGTCCTTTAACAACTCAAGTCACCTCCTTTGGCGAAGACTTAGATCTTTCTATTTGAACACATATTTCAAACTCTTATGGTCGGTAAAAACATCAATAGGCACACCATACAAATAATGCCTCAAAATCATTAAAGCAAACACAACCGCCGCTAATCCTAATTCATGAGTAGGACAATTCTTTTCATAATCTTGAGTTTCCTTGAAGCATAGGCAATGACTTTCCCATTATTCATAAGAACACACCCTAACCCAATCCTTGAAGCATCAAAATAGACCACAAACCCGCCGAACCCTTCTGGTAAAGTCAATATCAGAGCAGGTAAGTCTATCTTTCAATTCTTAAAAACTCTTCTCACACGCTTCGAACCATGTGAACTTAACCTTTTTTTTTGGGTCAAAGCCGTCAATGGGGAAGCAATCGAAGAAAACCCTTCGACAAACCTTCTATAGTAACCAGCCAAACCTAAGAAACTTCAAACATCCGAAGGAGATAGAGGTCTAGGCCAATTCTTAACCGCATCCGTCTTCTTAGGATCTACCTCCATACCTTTATCGGAGATAATGTGACCAAGAAAAGTCACGGACCTTAGCAAAGACTCCCATTTACTAAAATTTGCAAAGAGTTGTTGGTCCTTGATGACTTGCAACACAATTCTCAAATGATTGGCATGCTCATTCTCAGTCCTTGAGTAAATCAAAATATCATCAATGAACACAATCACAAACATATCAAGATATTGTCTAAACACCCTATTCATCAAATCCATAAATGCGGCCGGAGCATTCGTCAACCTAAATGACATCCCTAGGAATTCATAATGGCCATATCTAGTTCGGAAAGCCGTTTTCAGAATATCATCTTCTTTCACCGTCAATTGGTGATAACCCGAATGAAGATCGATCTTAGAAAAGTAACTTTCCCCTTGGAGTTTATCAAACAAGTCATCTATCATTGGAAGAGGTTACTTATTCTTAATGGTAACCTTTTTCAATTGACTGTAGTCAATGGACATACGAAGTGAACCATCTTTCTTTCGAACAAACAAAGCTGGAACACCCCATGGAAAGATACTTGGTCGGATGAAACCCTTATTCAACAAATCTTTCAATTTCTCCTTTAACTCTTTAAGTTCTGCCGGAGTCATTCGATAAGGAGAAATAGAAATAGGTTGCGTATCAGGGAGAAGGTCAATACCGAAGTCTATTTCCCTTTCGGGAGGAACACCGAGTAGATCATCGGGAAACACTTCCGGAAACTCATTTACAACGGGGACCGACTCAATAGTAGGGGTTTCACAATTCATATCCCTCACCCTAAAAAGATGTTATCTACACCCCTTAGAAATCATCTTTCTAGTATTAAGACGTGACACAAATTGACCTTTAGGCATAGAATTTCCCCCCTTCCACTCTAGGATAGGCTCATTTGGAAATTGAAACTTGGTCACTTGGGTCCTACAAACAATAGAGGCATAACAAGAATGCAACCAATCCATCCCAAGAATAACATCAAAATCTAACATATCAAGCTCTACAAGATCAACATGAGTGACTCTATGGGATAAGAAGACGGGACAATTTCTCTAGACTCTCTTAGCCACAATAGATTCACCAATTGGAGTAGAGACACAAAAGGGATCTAAAAACACATCCGGAAGAACATCAAACCTCATAGCCACATATGGCGTCACAAAAGACAAAGTAGCCCTGAGATCAAGCAAAGCATAAACATCAAAATGAAAGACTTTCAACATATCGGTAATCACATTGGGAGAACCCTCTTGCTCATGGCGAGCTTGAAGTGCATAGAATCGATTTTTTCTTGGGAGCATTTAAACTCGAACCACTAGGTGGAGCCTTCTCTTCCATTAGCCGTGAGAGATGGACAATCCCTTATCTTATGACCGCTCTTACCACAACCTAAGCAACCATCCGTACCGGCTAAGCACTTGCCCTCATGCTTCCTCCCATACTTAGCACAAGTAGCCGATGAGAATTCACCACCATTTCCTCCTTGAGGCTTAGGGTTAGGCACCCTATCTTTGCTGAACTTAGGAGGAGCATTGGAGTAACCTTGACTGGAGAAATTTTGTCAAAATCTAGAACGACCATGTCCATCGAACCTTGAATGTGAGAAGTTACCATCACCGGTCTTAGACCTCTTTGCCTCTCTAGACCTTTCCTTAAGTTTCTCCTCTTCTATTTTTTGATCATGAACCATGAGACGAGAAATATCCATGTCATTGACAAGCATGGTGGCACGACATTCCTTGACCACCATTTCTGACACTCCCGAAATGAACTTACTCATCCTTGCCCTAGGATCGACAACCATAGTAGGAGCATATAAGACAATTTTTTGAACTTCAAAGCATACTCCTTCACACTCATGCTTCCTTGACGAAGATTGATGGACTCAAGAACCCTTGCCTCCCTCATCTCAAGGGGGAAGAACCTAACAAGGAAAGCAACCTTGAACTTTTCCCAATCAAGAGGACCCGCATCATTCGCCCTCTCACTCTACAATTGCTCAAACCAAACTTGAGCAATACCCTTAAGTTGATAGGCGGCCAACGTCACCCTTTCCTCTAGCGTCACACCCATGATCATTATAACCTTGTACACCTCATCAATAAACTCTTGGGGATCTTCCTAAACCTTAGAACCATGAAACTCCGGAGGATTCATTCTAGTGAAGTCCCTCACTCTAGATGCCGCCGTACCCACAATTGGGTTCATGGGAGCCACAACCTTCTTATTGTCTTGAGCCGTCTTGGCTTGAGCCAACACTTGAAAAGAAGCCCTAAACTCCGCATTGGTCACTTGTTCAGCCAAAGGATCGGTCAGAACTTGAGGAGCTTCTTGTTCCACATTCTCTCTCGCATTCCTTCTTGCATAAGCTCATCGAGTAGCCATATCCTGAAATGCATAGGATAGGGATTAGGAGAGAGACAAATAGTTACACTCGCATGACTTAGGAGTAATGAAAGAAGTGTAATTTCCTAAGCATCTTATACCCTCTCATTAAAAAATGTGGTGCGGTTCACACTTATGAATAAGACTCTACTCGACGTGGGTTATGAGACTTCCTAGGACCTTTCTAAAACCTTGTGCTATGAATACCAAGTTTGTCACGACCCAAAGTACCCCCTAGACGTGACATGGCATACAAGACCCCGAGAGGCCACATACAATCCACTTAGCATGCATCATACAAGATAATAGAAATTTAAGAGTTTAAAAGACAATTCATTATCAATTAGTTTATGGAAATAGTGAAAGTCTACATATAGTCTCAAAAGCCATCTAACATAGGAAATGAAAGCACATTGGGACGTAACCCATCCAAAGTTTTTAAAAAAAAGCAAATAACATGAAAGAAAATATGGCTACGTCCTCAAACATATGAGGACTCACAAAATTCTTCAAGATCTCTACTATCACGAACTTGTCACGAGAAGATGGGAATGAGCAGGATCCTACACTTATAAGAAAATGTAGGCAAGAGTATGCGTTAGTACAAAAATGTACCAAGTATGATAACCATGTATAAAAACATTTAAACATGTAAAAAAAGACATTTTCATAACATGCAATGATCAAGCTAAACCATGAGAAAAAGGGGTTAGAAATCATAAGTTATAAATCATGATCAATGCAAGCTAAACATCTTTACTTTACTTGAGAAACACCTTAAAAGTCACTTTAGTTCAATATTGTGGGTAGTATCCTTAACCAACATATAAGACCATGTGAGCTACCAACATAAAATCTGGTGTCTACCCCACACCGAAAAAAGGTGTCCTACTTGCCAAGGTAAGACCATAAACTTCTAGCTTACGTAGATCCCCTAGCTAATGTCTATCTAGACAATCACCCTATGGTGACACATAGTCTATCGGACAAGAGATTACTTTTGGAAACCCGACCTCTACTATGGGAGAGCTTCCACCAGAAACTCGGCCTCTACTACGGCAGAGCTTCAACTAGAAACCCAGCCTCTACTACGGGAGAACTTCCATCTCAATATCCTCTCGTTACTAAGCATAAATCCCACGGAGTTTAGTGATAATTCTTATTCATCTTATTATCCATGGAAAGGTACAGCTAGAGTTACCAATCCAAGCTAAAGTTCATTAGTATTGACGTTTTATCTTCCATGGACTAGTACAAGCTTACGTCATTTAGAATAGCTACTTAATCTTTGATTCAACTTTAGTTGAGAAAACCTTTCAACATGTTATGAATCCTTTGTGTGAGAAAAATCCTTTCACATTTCATAGTTTGAGTAATATGTGAGAAATCCTTTCAGAACTCAACAACAATCATCATTCATGCTTCAATCTCAAAGAAATTCATAGATAATCATAATTTTCATCATTGAACATGCATACTTTCATAAAACCCATCTTTTGATCATTCATAACTCATCATGAAATCATATCTTTAGGAAATATATATCATGCATGGGTTCATATAGACTTCATAAAATTCATCTTCTTCACAATTCAACCCATCAACATAGACAAATTTCAAAATTTTGGAAATCACATGGTTTCATAGGGATTCATCTTAATTCATGAAATTTAGCTCAATTCATGCTTCATAGTTCATAAAACAATCAATTAAATCAACATTGAAAAGAACCCATGACATAGAAGAAAAACCCTAACTTCAATGGGGGATTTTGAACTTGTAAAATAGAGAATTTTAGAGACTCTATGGAGGAAAGGGCTCTATAAAAAAATATCAGCATACCTCAATGCCAAAACCTTGAAATCAATGAAGGATTGGGAGGCTTGATCTTGAAACCCTAGATTCTTCTTCTTCTTCTTCAAGCTTCTAGAGAGAGAAATATTTGGGAAAGGTTGAGAGAATTTTGTAAAGTGATTCCAAAAGGGTATTTTTTAGGCTTAAGTAGCTTATAAAGGGCTTAGGAATAGAAGGTAACTGTCCTTACTTAGTAAATAAACAATTAGGGAACAAACCAAAAGACCCTCTTTTAAAAACTTGACAACCGACCCAACCTACTACATGACCTACGGTTAGTAGGTCCACCTACTGACCGTAGGTCATGTAGTAGGTCACCAAAATGTATTTTTTTTGAAATTTCCTGCCCCCCCCCCCAAACCAGTAGCACCTACGGCTCCACCCACCATTTGACCTACGGTTGGTAGGTCAACCAACGAGCAGTAGGTCAAGTCGTGGGTCACGAACATCTTAAAAAATTGAAGTTTTTCATTCTTTTCAAATCCGGGGTGTTACAAACATACTCGAATTAAAGCAAACAAAAAAAAAGACTCAAAGTAAAAAGACTCTAAATGAGCACCACTCACCATTGTTTCAAGCATCATTCACTTGGCAAAGGTTTTCCCTCTTTTTCGAATAAAACACTTTAGTGCGCAATTCTGGGACAATCTTTCTTTCAAGGAGAGTCTCAAAGCATCTTAAGTAAATGATATCAACATTTTTGGTTTTCCAAAAGATTCACATGAATATGTGTCTTTCATGCAACTCAATTGAAATGAAGATAACACAATTGATATAAAGGATGTAATGCTACTCGCACAACAGAGAATAACCATCACAAATAAGAATATCAATTCAAGGGTTTATAGATCATGAAACAACATTCACTGTCACAAATAAATTCAGGTATATGCACAATGTAGATTGACAAGGCTCAAAATTCCCAAGAACTTGTCGGTTTAGCTTAGGCTAGGGCAAAAGGTAGGGTATCATTTTGGGAAGTGACTAAGATGCCTCCTTAATGCTTTCGTATAATTTTCACTTGAGCTTGCCGCTCACATTTTTTTTGTTTTCCAGCTTATTTCTCCCTTGTTACAACATTCACTTGTTTCAGTTTCTATTTTCTTATCACGTGAGGCATGTGCATACGATGAGCTAGAACCACAGTTTTTTATTCATGAACTATTTTCAACCCTTCTCAAATTTAAGCTCCTGGTGCTCTCTACTTTTAGCTCAAACCTCATTGTTTCAATTTTGCACAAACCCTAAACTTAGGCTTTTATCTACATTTAAACTTCATTTACAACTAGGGAGACATGAGGGTGTTAAGATAGAGAGTAACAAATAATCAAGGTATACGACATGGTGACAAAATAATATGTTTTAAGCTCAATGGGGTTGATTAAGATCATGTTATTTGGATTAAATTTTTTAGATAGAGTGGTTAGTCAAAAAGGGCCTAGGTTCATCATCCAAGCAAAGTGGAATCAAGAATTTCATCATCGGGCAAGTTCTTGACAATATGTATTTGAAAGAATGAATTAATCCTCTCCGTAGAAGGCATTACAATGCAAAAAATTCTTAAGCTTGTCTCAAAATAAATAAAATCGAATGACTTTTGATAACTACAATGGGGAAATCTTTCTTGTAAACCATAAAGCCAAATTAGGAATGTATGAACCATGACAAGAAATTGCTCTTCAATTCAGTTTTTTCCATTTTTGGAATCATTTTTTAATTAAACTGCCTTTGCTAATAATTTATTTGGTGGTTCCTCTTGTAAAAGGTTTGACTCATGACTTGATTTAGAACTTAAGCTTGGTATTTTACCATAAGAAAGACGCCTCTAAATCTATCATAGGGAAAGCCAACCTGGTTCGACACAAAAAGACACATGAACAAAATTAAAATAAAAAGAAAGATGTTATGCTCCTTGGTAAAGAACTGCGGTATGAAGAAAAGCCTTGGAGTTTATTAAAATAAATACTATATCCTCCCCCAAACTTAGGAAATGCAATTTCCTCATAGCAAGGGTAATTTAGTGTACCTGTGAATTCTAATGTACGCTCAACAGGCGGAATGTCAATGCATACCGGCGACATCTGGTTGTGCGCAGAATCTGAGAAAAATAGAGGTAGCTATCATCAAGTGTTATTATAATCGACACTTCACTTGGTGATGTACAATTTTGTATTGGTGAATCATAGACCTGATGCGTGATTTTAGTGAAATATGCAGAAAAACCTTCAGTGATCTTGGTGAGACTGGTGTTCGGAATGGACGATACACTTCTTGTAATAGGTTATTCAATGATGTTTTGCCGATATGGCTAGAAACAGGCCTCGCGTGATGGTGACTCTATTTTACGCCTGTGACAGACTAGTGAATGACAATGCTCCTCCAGTGAAACACCAACAAAACGTCACGTACCATGTTATAGGGAAAGGCTTTTTGCTCATTCCACGAAAGGCACATGGGTTGACTCTATTTCTTTTTACTGGCTTTTTTTGAAGCCTGGTACTTGACTGTTGTTTTATAGGCACCGTATAATTTAGAATCGGTGGTTGCCCCTGGATATTTGCAGATGAAATATATGTCCATCGTTTATATTTTCCCATTGGTGTTTAAGGGGAAGGAGATACTAGGGCACTTGTGTTTCCTCCCAAGAAGCGCCTTATTTAATGTCATGACACGATGATGTGATGCTACATCCAAGGTTCCTCCAAATAAAACATTTCAATCAAGGAGCTTCCTCAAATATTCCCAAGTAATATTTGATGAGTTGTCCATTAAATTTAAAGATGTTGTCATTCTTTCCTACTAGATCCATTGCTCCATTCACATAAACATTTTGGCATCTTGAATGGTCCCGACCATTTTGATTTCAGTTTACCCGGAAACAATTTCACTTTTGAGTTGAAAAATAAAACCCAATCTCTTGAAGCAAATTCTCTCCTCAATACCTTTTTGTCATAAAAAATTTTCACGTGTATTTCATAAATCTTTGCACTCTCATAGTCCTTAGTTAGAACTCAACAATCTTGTTGACGTCTTCCACCCATGCCTGTGTTGCTCTGGACCAATTTAGGTTCAAATTTTTCAAAGCCCACATGGCCTTTTGTACTATTTCAAAGGGAAGGTAAATGCTTTTCTAAAAACCCTCTTATATGGAGACATCTCTTTATGGTTTTTGAACATTGTTTTGAATTCCGCCCAAAGCATCATCTATCTTCCTTTCCCAATCTGTGTGATTATTATTCATCGTCTTTGAATGAATGGACTTGATCTCTGGGTTAGTTAGTTTTACTTGCCCACTTGTTTTAGGGCTATATGGAGTGGCCACCTTGTGCTTGATACCATACTTGGCTAATAGGGTACCAAATGCTTTGCTGCACAAATGCAAGCCACTATCACTAATAATGGTCCTAGGAGTGCCAAATCTAGTGAAATGTGTTTTTTAAGAAAACTGTAACACTCCTTCCATCATTGTTTGGTAATGCGACGGCTTCAACCCATTTGGACACACAGTCCACTGCCACCAAAATGTAGGTATTTCCAGATGAGTTGATGAATGAACCCATGAAGTTAATTCCCCATACATTAAAAAGTTATCTCCTATAACCAAAAATTCATCCATAATTTCCTCGATTGTATCTTCCACCTTGTGGGAAAAAATGGACATCATATAGCGCAAAAATGTAGTGGGGGCATTTCATAAACCAAAAATCATTCAATTAAATGCAAATGCGCCATAGGGTCCTATGAATGTTGTCTTTCCTTGATATTATGGGGCTAGTGAGATCTTATTGTAACCCGAGTAACCTTCCAAGAAACAATAATAATCTACCAGCAAGCCTGCCAAATTTTTGATCCATGAAGGGGAAATGGTCTTTTTAAATGCTTGCATTCAATTTTCTATAGGCCATGCACACTCTCTACCCTGTTACAAGACAAAAGGTAACCATTTCTTCCTTGTCATTGAAAACAACAATAACTTCTCCTTTTTTGGAACAAATTGCATGGGGCTTACCCATATGCTATCAGAAAATAGATAGATTACTCTCGCATCCAATACCATTATTTTTTCTTTCTTCACGACCTCTTGCATCAGCGGGTTGAGTTGTCATGATGTTCAATGGATTGAGAGCATCCTTCTTGGAGGGTAATCTTATGTGTGCAAATACCCGGTGGAATGCCAATAATGTTTGCAATAGTACATCTAAGAGCCTTAATATGATCCCTTAAGACCCTTAAAAGTGACTTGAATTTTTTATCACTAAACTTGAAATCTACTATCATGGGCAATATTTTATTCTCTCCGAGAAAAGCATACTTTAGATGTGAGCGGAGAGGCTTCAACTTGATGCTTTGAGGTTCAATTATTGATGGCTTGGAAAGAGGATTTTGTCAATCTCTTAGATCACTATCAAGTTTCTTTGGGTTATAATCGTAAGAGCTCCCACCAGTGTGTTGAATTCTTTATCAAACTTCTTCACATAAGTACCCAAATGATTAAAAGGGGTTGTTGGCAATGGTTCCTCTACGAGCAAATCTTCAAGGTCACACACTTCAATTCCAACTAATGTGTCTATTCAAGAAATGCCTACCAATTCAAGAGGCTGCTTCATGGATTGATTTACGTCAAGTCCAACTTTTTCCCCGTTTATTCACAAGTTCATATGTTTCCCTTGCAAATTTAAAAAGGCTTGCACGGTGGCAAGGAATGGTCTACCCAAATTGATAGGAACTTTCGTCTCACTTTCCACATTCACTATAAATATGCTTGACAGTTACCAACACATCATGAATGATTCCCACAATTTATTTGATGGAATGGTCGCCCATTATCGATTTCATTTGGGGTTGCATAAGAAGCCCATTGTTTAACTTCACAAATGTTGACAATGGTATAATGTTGAAACTTGCTTCTTCATCACACAAAGCACCTATCCATTCCCCATTTCCAATTCGACATGGAATTTTAAGTTGCTGACGTTCATTGCTCAATCTCATTTCCCCCATTTGTGAAGATGGCATTACAATAATTTGTGACTTCAATTTTGTTCTTGTCATGAAAATCCAAAAGGTTCTCACAAGGTTTTCATAAATTGAGCATTTCTTTGTATAGAAATATATTCATTTTTGCATGGGAAATTAATATTGACCTAGCATAACATCATTGAAAACTTTTGGTAATAGGTAGTTCCTTTGAATTTTTCAGCTTGCTTTAAGGAATAGTAACTATACCTTATACAAGGCTTTCTTGAAACAAATCTTCCTTCTTCCCACATAAGGTGATTCCCTTGGACTCTTCACTACTTATCTTTGTTGAGATAAGCTAATTATTCTTACCCTCTTCATATAGCTCAGTCGTGGTCCTTGAATGCAATTGAAAAGAGAGTTCATTCATCCTTCATTCTAGGTGTTCAACAGAGAGAGCATGTGGTTCTATTGTTTGGGTGAGTAATAAAAGATAGTGTTTCAACTCCCTTACGCCCGCATTTGTTGAATTCACCTTCTGAAAGACTTGTTCTAGCATTCTTTCAATGTTGGATTTTTCCAATGAGTCTTGTTGATCTTCTTCATGAGACTATTTTTTTTGACCATGGTTTCATCTTTCATCTCTCTAAGAGTTGTATCTTACCTTTGGAGTATAAGAGATTGAAACCCCCCCCCCCCGCCCTTTGTAGATCTCTTCATCACTTGATTCTAGTTTTCGAGGATATAAACCTCAGTTTGACTTGCTTCCATATATCAATATGCATTAACCGTGTTTACACTTTGTAAGTTTCCTTCCATTGCACAAGATGTGAGGACTTTAATGGATTTTGTTGCTCATATGACTTGCTTATCTCTCATTTAATATTTCCTTGCTTGTTCATTTCACTCATTAGCTAAGGTTACACCTGATGTCCCCTCAGCTCCCAACATTTTCCAATCACAGTTTGTTCTAAAAACCCTTTAAAGTAAAATCTTTGATCTACCAAATGATTGATCCATGATTGCTCCACATGCCAGAACATTAATGATTTCTTAGTTTTGATGATTCAAAGATCAAAAGAAATGTTGTAACAAAATGGCTTAGGATAAATCATGCCTTGGTCACCTTGCAACTTTTCATTTAAATCTCAACCAAACTTCATGAAGAGGTTCTCCTAAATATCGCTTAAAGTGTTAGATTTCATCTCACAACTCCACTACAAGAGAAATTGGGAAGTATCTTTTAAGAGAAACTGTCTTTAATTCATCCCAAGTTATGATCAACACTAGGGGTAATTTTCCAATCCATGTGGTAGCCTCTCCGGTCAATGAGAATGGAATCAACCTTAATCAGATTGATTCTTAACTCATATTCTGCATTTTAAAGGGGGACAAATTTCCATAAAATTCCTTACATAGTGATTACCATCTTCCACCGCTTTGCCTCTGAATAGCCCCTTCATATGTAGTAAATGTACAATTGGGCTTGTCACTTGAAATACGACATCCCCAACCTCTGGTGGTAGGCGAATTGCTCCGGCTACACCCGCTCCATGTGTGCTTTGTTTGCACAAAATTTATTTGCAAATCCCACACCATCACCACTTCTTCATCATCCACTTGGTTCATCTTGCCCTGTTTATGGAAAGCAACAACACAGAACAAAAGGTAACAAGAACATAAAATGCAAACAAGTTCGAATTTAGAAAGAAACAAAAGATGATCATTAAACAATACTCGGCAGTGGCGCCATTTTTGATAAATGCTCAACTATGTCTCATATTCCAGGGCATAGGCGTTCATATGACAAACAATTACCCAAATTATGAGGTTGGGGTCGAACCACAAGGATTGAAATATATGACTCTTCTTATATTGATTTCACTTTTTAAAACAAACTAGCAAATTCAATTGTCACAAAATTTCTAAAATGGAGGGTTTTAGCTAACAACTAAAACTTGATCAAAATTATGCCAAAAAAAAGGGAATCAACAAAAAATGGTCTAATAAGTTTTGAAAGAACTACGGTTGTGTGCATAGCAATAGGGGTTTCAAACCGAATAGGCAAATATTAACAAAAATAACATTGACTGATACATGGATAGGGCTTGATCTAAGCTACACCTTGATATTCTCCTGAACTATCAAGCGCATTTCCCTTGGATTCTCTGAACTCCAATACTCTTTCAAACCAATCACCAAACATTACTTGAATATATAGATTATCCCTAGCTCGTATCGTTAAATGTGAAATCACTCAGATTATCCTATCCTTAGCTCAAACACATAGTGTAATTTCATGAGGTCGTCATTATTGAGTCTTATCCAACTCCATTTTGCTTTCTCAACACAAAATTGTGTTGGAGAGCTCAATCAATATTTGCAACCACTGATTTTTAGCTAAAAACTTAAAGACAACAATAGATCCATTCCATACAATAAAATTGGAGCCAATTAATCAACACTATTTTAGGTTTTTTCACACCCATCTAGCATACACAACCCTAGTTAAAGGTCTAGTTGCTCATAAAAGAAAAAATAGAGACAAAACCCACGTAGGAAATCTCAATTCTAAGCTAATTTGATAGGAAAAAAGTGAATTCCATGTTTAGATTGACACAAGTATGAGGTTTCTTCCTCTATAAGCTATGAAGTTCTCGCTATTACTCAATCAATATTTCTTACAATAATTAGTCTCACTTTCTCTCTATCCCTAATTGGGAAGAAGATAATGGTACATAATCACACAAATCACTATTTTATTATAATTGCATTTTTGGCCTTCAGCTTTCATCATCAGACTTGCACTGGACCGGCGGTACGCCGATCAGAGAAAATGGAGCGTCTGTCACCTCCTCACTTCGACCTTCTATTTTCATTAGAGCATTTGTATCGGGACTGGCGAATCATCGATCACTCATTGTACCATGCCAATTGTAATGCCGGTACTGAGGCGGCTTAGCTCCATTCAAGACATTATTTAGCCAACAAGACGCATGTTGGTTCCTACGGGACGCCAGTTTCTTTGTCAGTGTGCTTCAATGAATTTGGACTTTAAATCCATCAAATTGCATTTTTTTCAAAGAATGTTTGCATACAGGAGAATTAGGGTCTAATAACTCTTCAATTAGCATTAAAACTTGAAAATAATTCATAAATTTGAGTCTAATTTCTCAGTAAAATTCTAACTCATCAGGGCTAATGAAGAATCAACTACATCAAGTATCTAACTCTAGGAACATAGATACAACCTTCAAGCCTAATAACACCATTACCATCTAAGGTTGCCTGCCCGATGTCACCTCACAAAACCTGATTTGGGACAGCACCAAGGCATCATCATAAAAACTATCAACCATGGAGCTACTCCAATATAGACAACTGAACTCAAACAAAGGCTAAAACTCACCTAGGATCTGAAATGTCAAGACAAATCATCCTGTTGGCTAAAGACTGAATGTCTAAAGCCAAAGGTCTCTCCAAAGAAGAAACAAAGGATAGACTACCCGTACTCACGATCTTCTGACTCTAGGTGTCCGCTACCACATTTACCTTGCCTAGATGATATAAAATAGAGAGGTCAGAGTCCTTTAGAAGCTCAATCCACCTACACTATCTCGAATTATGGTCCTTTTGGCCCATAATATACTGTAAACTCTTGTGATCGGCATAGATCTGACATCAAACCTCATACAAGTAATGCCTCCAAATCATAATTGTGAATACTACCTCCACCAAGTCCAAATCAATAGTTGGGTTTTTGTGCTCGTGCACCTTAAGCTGCCTCAATTCATATGCAATCATACGGCCCAACTACATTAACACACAACCCAAACCATCATCAGATGCATCACAATACTTTATGAAGCCCTCACCCTAAACTAGAAGGGTAAAAACTAGAGCAATATTAAGCAAATCCTTAAGTTTTAAAAATCTCAACTCACACTCATCTTACCACTCAGAGGGAACATCAACGTGAGTCAACCAAGTCAGATGTGATGCAACAGAAGAGAAACCCTTCACAAACCGTCTGTAGTATCAAGCTAACAAGACAAAGCTCCAAATCTGAATAACTGAAGTGGGCTTAGCCTAATCACAGATAGCCTCAATCTTCAGTGGATCATCCATAATTCCATCCTTGGACACCACATGCCCCATGAATGCTACAGAATCAAGCCAAACACTCGCACTTTAAGAACTTATCATAAAGTCATTGGTCTCTCAAAGTCTTGAGCACAGTCCTAAAATATTGCTCATGTTCTTCTCTATTCCGTAAGTATACTAGAATGTCATCAATGTCGGTCCTAACCTTTTTGACATCTCAAGCAAAAAATGCAATTGCTGAAACTTGAATGTGGAGCAAGTGCAATCATCCCTAACCGGGGACAACTTCTAGACCAATGGTTGAGCTTACCACAATCTTAACGACCCATAGAAGCATGACTTCGAGATGATTAACCACCACAGACTGAAGAACCCAACTGTGAGCCTTTGAAACTCTTACTGAAATAATAACAACCCTAAGAGTATTGCTCACCCTCGAAAGCCTAAAATTCCACTTGAGCAAGTAGGCTAGACTGACCTAATGCTAAAAATGTTGGTGAGGCATATCTTAGGAGTCTCTACCCCATAAAGGGACCCATTATAGCTGCCTTCATGATGATGACTCTTGTCACTGCCCCTATGGGCCTTCGGGCTGAGCTTCTTCATAAGTGAATAGGAGCATTTTATGTGGTTTTTTCCATGTGTGCAGTAAAATAAAATATAGAGTTGATTCTGAAGATAATTGAAGAAACCAAGTGAAATCGAGGCAAAAATAGTACTAAAACTGAAAATTGGTAGGACCCTTTTATTTTACTGTTAATGTAACCAAATTACAAGACTCTTCAATAGATAAACCAAGCAATAAAAAACGTTCTCCTACTCTTACAGAAAAGAAATATCTAAAAACTAGGAACCACTAAAACGCATTTCTCTGAGAAACAACAACTAGAAAGCAATTGCTTAGTCCACTAACAGCTGTAACAAACAATTAGCAACTGATAAATACTTGTCATTCCCTCCCAAAAATTGAAGACTTTCGGTTTATTTTATGAAGCTAGATCCACAAAAGTACGAACTCCGAGTAATTCCCTAAGCTTCACAAATGATGCATATTTGAGGGGTTTAGTGAATATGCCAGCCACCTAGTCTTCACTTCTACAATACATGAGATCAATTACTCCATCTTCAGTGAGATTTCTCAAGAAGTGAAACCTTATATCAATATGCTTGCTTCTCCCATGAAAAATTGGATTTTTGGACAACTTTATAGCAGAACTGTTGTCGCAATAAATTGTTGTTGCTTCTTGTTGCTTGAAATTCAGCTGAGTAAGAATATTTCTCAGCCAAATATATTGTGCCATACATACAGTTGTAGCAATAAATTCAGCTTCAGTTGTTGACAAAGTGATGATTGGCTGCTTCTTTGATTACCATGAAACTGCATCTGAACTCAGTGTAAATGCATAACCTGAAGTACTCTTCCGATCATCTATATCTCCAGCATAATCACTATCAAAGAACGCAATCAAATCTGCCATTTTACCCTTTTTATAAAACAATCAAAAATCTATGGTACCTTTTAAGTACCGAAGGATCCTCTTTGCAGCCGGAAGATGCAATTCTTTTGAATTCTCCATAAATCTACTAATGAGACTTACGACATATGTGATGTCTGGCCTAGTTGCTTTCAAGTACATCAGACTTCCCACAATTTGTTTGAAGAAAGTGCTATCGACCTTTTTTCCTCCAATATCCTTTGTAAGCTTCATGCCAACATCTGAGGGTGAATTGACAGGATTGAAATTGCTCATTCGAAACCTGTCTAAAATTTCTTGCACAACTTCTTTTGAGAAATAAATATTCCATCAACTGATTGCACTATTTCTATGCCAAGAAAGTAATGCGATCTTCCAATATCAGACATATCAAACTCAAGCATCATAGATCTTCTAAACTTTTCAAACATGACACTATCATTTCCCGTATAAATCAGATCATCTACATATAAGCATACAATCAGCATTTTCCCTCCATCTTCACACTTTGTATAAAGAGTATGCTCATATGGACATTTTTGAAAACCTTCCTTTTGAAAATAGGCATCAATATGACTATACAAAGTTCTAGGAGCTTGTTTTAGTCCATATAGAGCCTTTTTTAATCTGCAAACTTTATGCTCTTCACCAATTTTAACATAACCAGGAGGTTATTCAACAAATACCTGTTCTTGTAAATCTCCATGTAGGAAGGCTAATTTCACATCCAATCGGCAGATGGACCATGAATTTTTAGCAGCCAATACAATCACCAATCTGATTGTGTCAAGTTTGACAACAGGAGCAAAACCTTCTCTGTAATCCACTCCAAATTCTTGTTTGTTGGATTTCGCCACCAACCGTGCCTTGTACTTGTCAATCTCCGCATTTTCCTTCAGTTTAGTTTTGTAGACCCATTTTACTCCAATCATTTTGTGTCCTTCTGGTAGATCAATAAGCTCTCATGTATTTGTTTTCTCGATTGCTGCGATTTCATCATCCATTGTCTTCTGCCATTTTTTTTATCTTTGACGGCACTTTCAAAATTAGTTGGGTCACAATCTGAAAATAAAGCAAAACAAGTGAAAGAATCTTCGGATTGATCAATTCCTTTTACCTCGTAATCTTTCATCCATGCTGGACTTCTTTGAGCATGAGGGGCACGTGAATCAACTACAGTTTCTCTCTGCTAATCCATAACAGATGAAGTTTCAGAACTTCAACCGCGCGCTCCAAATCACTCCGCCGGAGTTTTTCCCCTCCGAACGGCCTCAGATTGCTGCCCCTCTAACAAAAATAGAATCACAACATCAGTACGGTTGTTTAGACACTAAAAACATCAAAATCAGACACAGATCAATTTAGGAGTCAAAATCAGAAAATGTAGAACCCACTCCGGAAATCTTAGAATGGACTTCGTGAAAAAGTCTCAAACCCTCCCCCGAGCTTGTGTTTCAAAATGGAACACCTCTCGGGGCTCGGAACAGCCGAATTCCCAAGAAATCGAAACATGCAAAACTTTACACAACAAGCCTATGGCAGCAAGTTACGCCTCAAATTCATGAGAATCAGAGGTCACCCAACGCAATCTGAACAATAAACCACCAAGCCTACGCAATTTTGAACACCTGGGACTTTGAATCACCGAAAACCAACGAGAAACGAGAAAGATATCACCTTTTTAAACTAACAACAACAATGAACCCGACTGCCCCTTTTAAACTAACTGCCAGACATGTAGACCTCCGCGAATGCGGCCAGAGGCCCGCGAACACGGAAGGAGAGAAAACAAACCTCTGTGAATACGGCTAGGGGCCCACGAACGCGGAGGGAAAGAATCCACAACTCCGCGAATGCGGAGAGAAAGAGTCCCAGACCTCCGCGAACGCAGAGCCCTATCCGCGAAACTCGGAGAAGGGAAACACAGACCTCCACGAACGCGGAGCTAGGACTGCGAACGCAGAGAAGGAATGGGTTTGCAACTCAGCTGCTACACCAACTAAGTTTGGCTTTCCCAAAACTCCGACGGGGTGCTTGAAATTCGCTCGGAACCCCATGCACACAAACGAGATATGCTACCCCATCAAATTTGACGTTCTGGACTTAAGGACGTAGTCAAAATTTCCATACGAGGTCATTTCGACAAAAAGTGGGTCCCACACCCAAAGCATCATTTTAGCCAAATTCCACCAAGGGCCTCGAAATTAGATCGGAAGCCCCGGGAAGCATACGAAGGGTCATTCTAGACCAAACTTGGCATTCCGGAACTAATCGCGCTGACGAAATTCCTATCCAAGTGCGTTTACCGAGAATGTTGACCAGAGTCAACCTTAAGCAAAATTTCAAAGGCTAAAGCACCAAATGGCCCTAAAGTCACACCGAAAGCCTCGAGACTCATGTCAACCATGCTTCTAGCCTAAATTGGTCGCGCCGAAGCTGATGGAACCGTCAGAATCCTATTATGAGGTCGTTTACCTGAGGTTATGATCGAAATCAACTTTTCAAGTTTTAAAAGCTCCAAAATAGGAAAACGGACATAAAACCCAAACGAACGACCAGGCGACCGACCAGTCAGTGCCAGCAAGTCATAAATGACTTGGGGTCGCTACAGGAACGCTCTAAACGACGGAAAGAAGGAATTAACACACAAATGACCGGGAGGGTCATTACAATATAATATATTGTAAGTAAAACAATAATTTTATTTTTCCTAAAAGAAAGTAGAAAAAGAAAAAAAATTCAGTAAAACTTGATTTTCTTCTGTTCATTTTAATAATTTTTTAAACTAAATTATTTATTTACATATTTAATACAAATCTAATATATGAATCTTGTATCCACTTTTTATCTTATTTTATCCTTTTATTTTCTCTTTAAATTCTCTTATTTTTTAATATTTTCCTTTTTTTCTATGTTTCCCTTTTTTTATTTTCCTACCTGTTAATTTTCATTTTAAAAAGAAAATATCAAATCACGTTTACTTATTCTTCTAATTCCCTAATATATAATAAAGATATATAAATAAATAAATAATATTTCAAATCTCAATATAAAGTATAATAAAAATAATAAATATCGCACAATTTAAAAAGAATCCTTAATTGAAATATGAAAAAATCATACAATTTAATTAAAACAATAATTCATTAACAATACGAGTCATTAAGAACCAACACAATATTCTATATTAATTTTTGAAAAAAAATTATCATCAAACTAAATATTTTTCTTATATAGTAAGAATCAAATTAACCGATTCCTCTTACAATTTTTTATGTCTCAATCACATTACAATAAGTACTAATTAAGTATAGAAGTTATAAAAGATGAAGAGGTGTGAGTTTAGGAGAAGAATTAAATGAAAATAAATAAATGTATAAAAATGAGAAAAAGTTTTTATAAAAATATGTTTTCTTTAATAAATAAAAGTATGTTTAAGTAAAATCCTCCACCATTTTTTATGCTTTAATTTTATTATATGACATATTTTCTGTTTAGCTTATTTTAAGATTTTCAAATTAAATGTCTCTAAATATGCTTCTACTAATAAACATTACACTTAATAATTACTATTATTTTGAACAATATATTTTGCATTACCTAATTTTAAGTAGCCCAAAGCCTCTAAATATACCTACTTGACTTTCATTTTCTAATGTGATAGTTATTCCAAATATACTTATTACTTAACCATTTACCCTCCATTATAATTATTTTAAATATCTACTTAACTTTTTCTTTTACACTTTAATAGTTATTTTTTATATGGAAATATTATTTATCGTTAATGATTATAAATATTCCTATTATTTGTGAAACTTTTTTTTTATATATATTTACCTTATTTTTAAAAAAACCCAAGAGTCTAATTATAAGCTTTTATTTGATATTAAAAGTATTATTTTTTTAATCTTTATAACATAAAACCTTTTATCATTCTTTTATAATTACTCATTTATTACCTATTTTATTATGTATTTTAACCACAATGTATAACAAAAAAAATTTTTATTTTTTTGTTAATCCTATATCACAAAAAATTATTTTGCACAACAAAACTCATGTATCACCCATTTCCTTTCCAAAGAATCAACATATAGAGAAACAACTTTAAATTTTAATATACAATTGAAGTAATCTTTTAAGTCTCCAAATTGTACGTGTCTTATCTATTACAAATAATTTTACATAGTTCTAAGAGCATGTTTGGATGCGTTTATAGATTTTGGCTTATAAGTCAAATGTTTAAATTAGGAATTCTAAATTATGATTTATTTTATTTTTCTCGCTTAAATCACTCTTTTATTTTACTCAAACACTATAAAAGTTCCTTAAAGCTATTTTGCCTTTAAAACACTTAAAATATATCATTTCAAATAGGTTCTAAGTGGTGTTTGTCTAGTTATACAAAAATTATACAATAAGATATTTGTATGATTCGATATATAAGAAATTAAATAGGTGCAAGAACTTATAGTTTCAAATGAACTATGTTGGATGATAAAATGAATTGTAGTTTAAATGTCAAATATCTTACTAAAACTCCGTTTGAATTGCGCGAATTAATCGAAGTCTGAAACCTTAAACAACTCATTGTAATCCATCAAATATGCTTCTGCAAGTATCTATTTCATTTTTTTCACTGTAAAAAATTGAAAATACCAACAAAACATACACTAAATTAAATCAATTATCTCATACGAGATTAGATATTCATCAAGTAAATTTCATGCGAGAAAAAATATCTTACTCATGAATAAGCATTTAATAGATTGAATAAGGCTCCAATTGATACGAACTTATACAAGTACATATAGAGGAAGAGTGGAAGACCATACGATATCATAAATATTCATAGCTCACATATTCATTCCATATCATATGTCACCCGTTTCATGAGAAAAGTTCGAACTAATAAAACAAAAAAAGAGGCTAAATGATTGATAAGGATTTAAAGTAAATTAACTTGTACATTTTTTACATTATATAACTCTCCAAATGTCTTTTAAGTTCTCCATTATCATACACAATAAGTTCTCCATTATTAACTTATTGATGGTGGATTAAATAGGAAATTAGAACGTGAATGACATTTCCTTGGTCTTTGGAAGAAAAATGAATATCAGACATAATTAAGAAAATTAAATGAGTGATTGTTGAGGTCTTTTACATAGAATATAAATAAGAAAAATAAGAAAAAAAATGCCTAAAAGCTATTTTGCCTTTAAAACACTTAAAATATATCATTTCAAATAGGCTCTAAGTGGTGTTTGTCTAGTTACAAAAATTATACAATAAGATATGTACGTTTCTATCAGTTGTCTCGTCATGCCACGTCTTTGGTTCCAGATGAGGCGGAGAGGGTCCGCAAATTTGTGTGGGGGTTGACTTTCTCCATCAGATCATATGTGTTCAGATCATCCCATAAGGGTGCTTTTTTCCAGTGTTTTTCGGTACCTCATCTGGAAGCAAAGGTTCTTAGAGGGGTGCAAACTCATTTCAGCGTCAGAGGCCAGTACATGCTTCCATACCAGCGGCTGAGAGTGGACAGGTGTCCCGTGGGTCTCACAGTTCTGGCTAGGGTGGTTGTAGTACTTCATATGTTTCGTCACAGCAGATCACCGTTCTTAGGTCTTGTTATAGTTGTGGGGATCCGAGTCATTTGAAGCGACAGTGCCCTCTACAGACTCATTCAAGGTCCCATCGTACTTACTCAGCATCTCCAGAGAGAGATCCATCACCTCCGACTAGAAGTCGAGGTAGGGGTCAGACAGTAGGTAAAGGCGGCAGAGCTTCGGGCAGTGGTGCTGTGGCCCAGCGTGGATGTAGAGGTGTGGCTCAGACAGGAGGTAGTAGAGGAGCCCAGTGTTATGCTTTTCCTGGGAGACCCGAGGCTAAGTCTTCTAATGCAGTCATCACAGGTATCGTCCCAGTCTGCCATCGATCTTCATATGTATTATTTGATCCAGGGTCTATTTTCTCCTATGTGTCTACCTACGTTGCATCTGGATTTGATTTGGTATGTGATAGTATGCCTGTGCCTGTGCATGTTTCTACACCCGTGGGTGAGCCCTTAGTGGTGGATCGAGTGTATCGATCCTGTCCTGTTTCTTTGGCTGGGCACGACACTTGGGTAGACTTGATTATTCTGGGGATGGTAGATTTTGATGTGATATTGGGTATGGATTGGCTTTTTCCCTACCATGCGATCCTTGATTTTCATGCTAAGACTGTCACTTTAGCGATGCCTAGTGTTTCGAGGGTAGAGTGGAAGGGTACTAGTGGTTCTTACCCTAGTAAGGTTATCTCCTACATCCGACCCCAGAGGTTGATTGATAGAGGGTGTTTTTCCTATTTGGCTTTTATTCGGGATACTAGTGTTGAGTGGCCTTCCATGGAGTCCATTCTCATAGTTCAGGAGTTTGCTGATGTGTTCCCTACTGATCTTCCTGGTGTCCCTCCAGATAGGGACATTGATTTTGCCATTGACTTGGAGCCGGACACTAAGCCCATCTCTATTACCCCGTATCGTATGGCTCCGACTGAGTTGAAGGAGTTGAAGGATCAGTTGCATGACTTGTTGAGCAAAGGGTTTATTCGCCCTAAGTGTGTCACCTTGGGGAGCACCGGTTCTTTTTGTTAAGAAGAAAGATGGCTCTATGAGGATGTGAATTGATTATAGGCAGTTGAACAAGGTAACTGTTAAGAACAAGTATCCTCTTCCTCGCATAGATGATTTGTTTGATCAGCTTCAGGGTTGTTTTCTAAGATATACTTGAGGTCCGATTATCACCAGTTGAAGATTAGGCTATCGGATATTCCTAAGATAGCTTTCTGGACTCGTTATGGCCACTATGAGTTCTTGGTGAGGTTTTTTGGGCTGACTAATGCCCCTGTGGCATTTATGGAGTTGATGAACGGAGTGTTCCATCTGTACTTGGATTCCTTCGTGATCGTGTTCATCGATGACATTTTGATATATTCCAGGACCAAGGAGGATCATGTCCGTCACTTGAGGTTGGTGCTCTAGAGATTGAGAGAGCAGAGGTTGTATGCCAAGTTTTCCAAGTGTGAGTTTTGGCTTAATTCTGTGGCATTTTTGGGACATATGGTGTCCAAGGAGGGTATTAGGGTTGACCCGGCAAAGATTGAGGCAGTTAAGGGCTGGACGAGACCTACTTCTCCTACCGAGATTCGAAGTTTTGTGGGATTGGCAGGCTCTACAGACGGTTTGTTCAGAGCTTCTCTACTATTGCAGCACCGTTGACTAGATTGACTCAGAAGGCCGTAGATTTTCATTGGTCCGATGAGTGTGAGGAGAGCTTTCAAAAGCTCAAGACTTTATTGACTTCTGCTCCTGTTTTGACTTTGCCCGAGGAGGGCGTGGGTTTTACCATATATTGTGATGTTTTTTGGAGTTGGTTTGGGAGGTATGTTGATGCAAAAAGAGAAGGTTATTGCCTATGCTTCTAGACAGTTGAAGGTTCATGAGAAGAACTATCCTACCCACGACTTAAAGCTTGTGATAGTGGTATTTGTACTTAAGTTGTGGCGGCACTACTTGTAAGGGGTTCATTGTGAGGTTTTCACTGATCATCAGAGTCTTCAGTACATTTTTAGTCAGAGGAATCTGAACTTGAGACAACACAGATGGCTTGATTTGCTGAAGGACTATGATATGACCATTTTGTACCATCATTTGAAGGCCAATGTGGTGGCCGATGCTTTGAGTAGGAAGGCTCCTAGTATGAAGAGTCTCGTCACAATCAGTTTTGATATGAGGCCCTTGGCTAGAGATGTTCAGAGGTTAGCCAACAACTTTGTCAGGTTGCAGGTTTTTGAGGAGAGCGGTGGTTTGATTGCGTTTATTGAGGCCCGTTCTTCCTTAGTTAAGCAGATTCGAGAGCGCCAGTTTGAGGATGAGAAGTTGTATCTCATTCGAGACAAGGTGATGAGAGGTGAAGCCAAGGAGGCTACACTTGATTCTGATGGAGTTTTGGGGATTTGAGTTCGGATTTGTGTGCCCAAGGTGGGCGAGCTTATTAGACTGATTCTAGAGGAGGCCCATTGTTCTAGATATTCTATCCATCTAGGGACAACAAAGATGTATTAATGATCTGAGTCAGCATTACTGGTGGTGTGGTATGAAGAGGGATATTGCAAAGTTTGTATCTAGATGTTTGACCTGTCAACAGGTCAAGTGTGAGCACCAACGGCCCGGAGGTGTGTCTCAGAGGATGCTCATTCCTACATGAAAGTGGGAGCGGATCACTATGGACTTTGTTGTGAGTTTACCTACCACCGTGGGTGGTTATGATTCTATTTGGGTGGTCGTTGATAGGCTGACCAAATCTGTTCATTTCATTCTAGTTCGGGTGAAGTATACAATGGAGAAGTTAGCCCATCTCTACATTAGTCAGATTGTTAGACTTCATGGGGTGTCGATATCTATAGTCTCGGATTGAGGTTGATTGTTCACTTCACACTTCTAGAGGGCTTTGCAGCATGGGTTGGGTACTCGTTTAGATATGAGTACAACATTTGACCCTCAGACAGATGGTCAGTCCGAGTAGACGATTCAGGTGCTTGAGGACATGCTTCATGCGTGTGTGATTGACTTTGGTGCTAGGTGGGATCAACATTTGCCCCTAGTGGAGTTTGCCTACAACAACAACTATCATTCCAGCATTCAGATGGTCCCATTTGAGGCGTTGTATGGCAGACGGTGTAGATCGCCGATTGGATGGTTTGATTCGGCGGAGATGGATTCTTTAGACACTGACTTGCTTAGAGAGGCCATGGATCAGGTTCATTTAATTCAGAGTAGCTTGTTGACTTCTCAGAGTCGGCAGAAGAGTTAAGCCGATTGGAGAGTCCGAGACCTGGTATTCATGGAGGGAGATCATGTTTATCTCCGAGTGTCACCCATGAAGGGTGTTATGCGGTTCGGAAAGAAGGGCAAGCTTAGTCCTAGATTCATTGGTGCTTTTGATATTTTCGACCAATTGGGAGAGGTGGCCTATAAGTTGGCCTTACCACCTAGCTTTTCTGCTGTACATCCTGTGTTTCATGTTTCTATGCTTCGGAAGTACATCCCGAATGAGTCTTAGATGAGTACACTCGATTCGGTGGAGTTGGGTCCTGATTTGACTTATGAGGAGGAGCCTACAACCATTCTAGATAGGCAGGTCCGTCAGCTTAAGACGAAGGAGATTGCTTCAGTGAAGGTGCAGTGGGGTCACTTTTCAGTTGGAGAGGCTACTTGGGAGTCTGAGTCTGACATGCGTGCCAGATATCCTCAGCTTTTCGAGGCTTCAGGTACTTTCTTTTACTTTATGTTCGAGGACGAACATAGTTTTTAGTGGTGGATAATGTAATGACCCTGAAGGTCATTTTTTATAATTTTTATAAAATGACCCATTTACCCCTCCCGAGAGTTGCCTCGAGTCATGTTTGGTTGATATCCGAAGTTAATTTTGTGAAATTCTTGTTAAGTTATAATTTTTGGAAAGTTTGAATTCTAAAGGCTTAAGTTGTAAAAATGTGGTTTTTGAGGTCATTCAGAGTTTTGGAGCTCGGAATGGAGTTCCGTCGATTCCATTAACTCCCGGAATGTGGAATTTGGTCTAGGAAAGTTGACGGAATCAAATTTGGAGCTAATCGTGAATTTGAGGCCTTGAGTTGGAAATTGGTGAAATTTTGACCATAGTCTTGACTTTGGTCAACATTCGGTGATCAGATGCTCGGAAGTGAATTTCGACGACTCCGTTGGATTCGGGGGATGATTTTAGGCTTAGGAGTGGCCTTGGTTGAATTTTTAGAGGTCCCGAGCTTGACTTGAGTTTTTGAGGCTTAAGTTAGTTTAGTTGTGCTTTGTCAGGTTCCGGATCAAGGAAACCTCGAATTTAAATTCTGACGGTTCCATTGAGTCTGGAACGTCAAATTTAGTAGTATAGCATATATGGTTTGTGTGCACGTGGTTCCGAACGAATCTCGAGGATCCATTCGGAGACTTAGTGCATTGCTGATTTTGCTGATGTCTGGTGCCTGTGATTTGCCCTCCGCATTCGCGGAGGGTAAATGGCCGCATTCGCCGAGCTTTGCTGGTTTTGGCCTCCATGTTCGCGGAGAGCATTTTGGACCTGAAACAATGTTAAGTCGGAAAACACTCATTTTCACCATTTTTAGATTTTTGAAGCTCGGGAAGGCGATTTGAAAGAGGATTTTTCATGAGAATCGATTGGGTAAGTGTTTTTGATCCTCAATCTTCATTACCCATTGATTATTACTCGATTTTAACTTGAATTGGAGGTTTTTAAAGGAGGAAATTTGGGATTTTTCAAGAATTTCAAAGTTTTGATAAAATGGTGATTGTGATCTAATTTGAGCTCCATTTCTGAAATGGTTTTCACCAATGGTTTCCTAATGCTTTGAGGATCATTTTCATGTAACTTTTTTTGAATTTAAACCCCGTTTTCAGAATCAGATTTTTGAACCTTTTTGACCCTTTTGCCCGAATTTCATGTTCTTGGTGTTGTTAGTTCCAAAATTTGATTGTGATTCATCATTTGAATATATTGTGTTGCTTTGGATTACTTTCGGATAGGGAAGGTTCCGGTTGTTGGTTGATCGTGATTTGGCTAAGGCAAGTGAACTTCTAAAACTTTGCGAATCTTGTAGAATTTCGAATTTCTCTTTCTTGATTGTGTTGGGGAGTAATGGGATTGAGGTATGGGTTGAATTCTTGTATGAATCAATCTAAATTGACCGACGGGGTTAATAAAATGGCTTTGTGTGCTAAAGTAGTAGGCCAAGATGTGATAGGCCGTGATCTTGATATTGATGTGTAATTGAGAAAATGCTACAAAAGTTTCGATATGATTGTGAACTTGATGAATATGTCTGTTGCTCATTGTGGATTATGGGACTAGACTTGAAATTCTTGCTTAATGATTAATCCTACTTATGATGAAAGGAGTAGTGAATCGGAGACTAGGCAATTGATCTTGTTGTAAATGATGTAATTGTTGATGTTGATATATTGTTGATAGTGTGACGTGATTTGCATTGATATGAATTGCATTGTGACTGTGAACACTATCATTTTTATCATTATTTGTGTGAACATGATTATGTGCATTGGTTCTGAAACACTATGATGAGACACTTTGATGATTATGCCGATGGGAAATGGTTCCAGTGATTGATGATTATGCTGATGGGAAATGGTTTCGGCGATGCCGATGGGAAATGGTTCTGGCGATTGATGATTATGCCGATGGGAAATGGTTCCGGCGATGCCGATGGGAAATGGTTCCCGCGGATACATGGTCCATGTGTGGCCCTCATGGGTTCCGGTTTGAGATTCAACGGAAGTGTATCGTTGGTCAGACATGCATTACTCTACTTGACATTGCATTGCATTACATTGTCTTATTCTTGTCATTGTGGAGTTGTATTTATGCCTTGTGACTCTGGGATTGCTATACTTGATACTGATGGGAGTTATTTTTGGTGATGTTGTTGAGCTGTGTTGACCTTGTATTATATGTTCTGTGTAGTTTAGGTTTGGCTGATTTCTGTACAGGTTGTAGTTACGGAGGTTCAGTTGGAAGTAAGGGAGTTCGTGGATTTAATTAGATTTGCCTTGTTTTGTTAGTTGATTTGTTGGGTACCGTGTTGTTGATACTCACCCTTGCTTCTACACTTGTGTAGGTTCCAAGCCCGGACCGTGATTTTAGTTATCCTTTCTTACCCGAGGCTTTTCAAGGAGACTTGAGAGGTAGCTGTTTGACGCTGACGATCTCTCTCGTTCATTATTTATTTAGCGTTGTTCTATTTGAGATACAAAGACTTGAGACTTGTTCTTATCTTTCGAAATCCAGTATTAGTGGCTCGTACATGTGACAACCAGTCTTGGGGGATTGCTTAAGTTTGGTTAAACTTCCGCTTATAGTGTTCTTCTTTAAATTGCTTATTTCCGCTTTATTTTCTGCTTTGTTGGGTTTAGGCTGACTTGTCCTGGTGGGATAGGACAAGTGTCATCACACCCGGTTTTTGGGTCGTGACATTTTAATTGTTTCAATACATTCGCAAATTTATATCAATTTTTTAAAAAAAATTCTCTTTCCATTCTTTGCATATCATTGTTACATTATCTATTATTTAATATCATTTTATATATCATTATTTTAATATATGCAAAATAAATCTTTTGAATATGGTGCATCACATGTTAAAAAAACTACATATTGAATATGTTTTTTTGTGGTATTTAATGTGTGTGATAATGCACATCGAAAATTGAAAATGAGGAGGTTAAGCCGTTAAGGATACGCGGGTGAGGTTCTTGGAGTTAGTTTAGGTTAGTTAATTTTTTGGGGGTATTTTTTTATTATATAATTGTAATACCCCAAGCTTCTAAAGAACTTAAAAAAACAGACCTCACCTGAAGACAGTGACCTACGGAGGCCACCTACGGGCCGTAGATGGATTGACGGGCTGTAGGTGGGGACCGTCAATGGTACTGTGAACTTTCAGGATTTCCAAGTTCCTAAACCTTGACCTAAAGAATTGAAGGATGGTTCGTAGTTCAGTTAACGGGCCGTAGATGGGTTCCGTAGATGCCATCCAGACTTAGGCAAATTTCCAGCCCAAAATGAACTTTCTGAATCAATTGACGGAAGAGCAGGATGGTCTGCCAATTGATGTACGGACCGTAGATCCTGTCCGTCGATTGGCCCTAACAGTTTTTAATTAAGGGCTTTTTGGTCTTTTCCCTAATTGTTTACCTATTAAGCTAAGTCGGTTATACCCTTAATCCAAGACCTATAAATACTTTCTAAACCTAATTCCTTTCACTCTAACTCATTCCTAAACTCTCCTCTCAATTATTTTTCTCTCTAAAAGAAACTCTCTCAAGCTTCAAGGAAGAAGAAGAAGCTTGAATCCTTCATTGAAGACCTTCAATCTTCTCCAATTTCTTGTGGATTTCTTTGAGGTATGATAGTGTTCACCATTAGGAGTCCTTTCCTCCAATGGGCCCTTCCTCTTTTTCATGATTTTCAATGGTTTACTCTAACCCAATTGAATTAGGGTTTTGATCAATCATTGTGGGTTCTTCAATTATGATTTCAATTGTTGATTTTATGATTCCTAGTGCACGATTTGGCGTGATAAAGTAACTTAGTGCACGAATTAGCGTGAATTACATGATTTGATGTAAAGATTGCATGAACCCCCATGATCCCAAACTAATTCTCCCCAATTTGATAATCTATGCTTTGATTGTTGGGTTGAGCTATGATTTGATGAAGTCTATGAATTCTCTATGAAATCAAGCATGAATTATGAATGAATTAAGGATAATCTTATGAATTTAGCATGATCAAGTCAAAAGCATGATTTTCCTCTATTATGTGAGTTCCTTCAAGTATGGGTAAATTGTCTTAATTATGGCTTTCTAAGCATGAGATTGCATTGAATTGCATGATATGAGTTGAACTTGCATGAACTCTATGAACTATGAAATATGAGCATGATGAATTAAAGGTGCTTTGAGAGTAAAGTACCTAAATTATGATATGATGATGCTATGGTTGAGTAGTGAAAGGTTTTCTCACGTAATTCTCCCACTATGATAAAAGAAGAATAAAGAGGCGATTACCCATGTTCTTAAGGAGCTATTCTAATGACGTAAGCTTGGACAAAGTCCGTGGAAGATGAAACGTCTATAAGCATGATTTTAGCTTGAATTGGTAACCCTAGTTGTACCTTTTCATGTTTAATGATATAAATATGTTAATGACTAATCTGTGGGAATTATGCTTAGCACCGAGTGGATATTGAGATGGAAGCCCTTTTGTTAGTAGAGGTCGGATCTTCTAGTGAAAGCTCTCCCATTAGTAGAGGCCGAGTTTTCTAGATGGAGCTCTCCCGTTAGAGTCTCCTAGAGCAATATCTATCCCATAAACTATGTTGCCACCATAGGATGTTGTCTTTAAGTAGACATTAGCTAGTGGATCCACATAAGCTAAGAAGTTCATGGTCTTACCTTGGCAAGTAGGACACCTCTTTTCGGTGTGGGGTAGACACCGGATTCCATGTTGATAGCTCACATGGTCTTACATGTTAGTTAAGGTTTTTTCCCCCACAAGTTAATGAACAAGTGTTCTCATGATGAAGTAAAGAAAAGAAAGAAAGATGATTTAGCTTGCTTTGGCCTTGATATATGCTTTATGTTTCATGTTTCTCATGTTTTTAGCTTGGCCATTGCATGTCATAATTAGGTCTCTCTCTCTAGCATGATTTATGTGTTTATGTTCATTGCTATCATACTTAGTACTTAATTTTGCTAACACATACTTTTGCCTACGTTAACTCTTTGATGTAGGACGTGGCGATTCGCCTTCCACTCGTGGCTAGAGCTTGATTAGAGAGTTGATAGAAGACTTGGTGAGTCCTCATCCATCCGAGGACATAGCCTAGCTCTTATTTCTTTTTCATGTATTTCCTTTCAATCTTTGATTGTATTGGGTTACGTCCCAAACCTTGTTCTTTATATTAGATTGGCTTTGAGACATGAGATGTAGACTTTCGTTGTTTCTTTTATAAGCTTTGATACGAAATTCTCTTTCGAACTTTTATTCTCTATTATCTTGTATGTAATGTATGCTAAGGGCTTGTATGAGGCCTCTCGGGGTCTTGTACGCCATGTCACATCTAAGGGGTACCTTGGGTTGTGACAATAATTAAGATAAAGTGGAGAAGTTATAACCATCTTCAAAATGGTAAGTATTGAACTAAAATTTTAAATATTTATTTTTGTGTCTAGTTAAAATATTAATTCTTTTTAGAAATGTATCTTTGAATTTAAAAACTCCTATAACTTTGACAAAGTGAAAAAATCGCAGATAAAAAGTTGTTATGAAACTTCTACTATTACCAAATGAATTATTTGAGATGTTCCCGTTTTATTTTTCTGATTTTATCCTTTTCCTTCTTGTTTTGTGCTCATCATAACTATTTATGATTTGTTTACTGTGGTGTTTCTTCCCCTGCTTATATATATATATATATATAAGGATTAATTTTTCATCAAGGCTTCCCTTTTGTGATACCCATTTCTACTAGACAGGTCCATTTCTAGTAATTTGTTTCTGTAGTTTGTCCTACTTTTTCATCAAATCTTTCTGTTTTTTCTATAAGGCCTACAAGTCTTCCTGGTAGGTTATCTTTTATGGATTTTATTTCTAATTCTATTAGCTTAAGTCTTTTATTCCAGCGCTCTTCTAGTTTGTATCCATTTTTTGTTAAGATGTGGGAGCTTTTTGTCCATCCCAGTTGCCTTAACATTAAAATCTTTGAGTTTTTCTATTGTAACATAGTTAATTGTTGGATAATATACTTGCAAATCTTTGCTTTTCATGGCTATGCTAAAGAATTACAAATATGTAAAATGAGTTATATTCAAGAATACACTTGTGAATTCGAAGAATATTAGTATAAAATTTTTAATAGCAGTGAAAACATGCTTCCATATCTGGAAAAATACTTTCAAAAATTACCTGGCTTTTGGGCCAAGTATTTCAGCGAAAGATGAAAAATTTATCTCGGGGAAACCCGAAAGAACTAACAAAATTCCAACAGGAACAAAAGTTTTCTCTTCTTTTCAAGAGGGAAAGCAGCATCCAAAGGAGGAAGAATATCTGGCCTTTACAAAATATATCTATAATCTTCTAGGAGAAAGCGGAGAAACATTCGGAATTCTAGGAACAACAAGCCTGTTCCCACGAATTTCCATATTTCCAGGTAAAAGTCAAGCAAAAGAAAAAGAAGCTAATCCTTCAGAAGAAGGAAAAAGCACATTTTCAGCGAAAGATGAAAAATTTATCTCGGTGAAACCCGAAAGAACTAACAAAATTCCAACAGGAACAAAAGTTTTCTCTTATTTTCAGGTGGGAAAGCAGCATCCTCTTGGGATAATCCTGTATACCAATTGCTTACTTTTCCTGAGAAAGTATTTACTGCAATAGTATATTTTTCTTCTTTTGTGTATGTTATTCCTTTTCCTAGTAAAAAGAATAGGAATAGATTTTGTGCCCAAATGTCTAAGGGTTGTTCTGGCTCTCTCTTGCAATCTAGATCCAAGAGCTAAAAGAATTAATACTCAGATTTATTGTTTCGATACAAACGCAGCATCTCAATGGGGATGTTATGATAAAAAAAAATCCTTCAAAAGAAGAAGAAAAAGTCACAAAGGGCTAATCAAAAAGAGAAATGTCTCTAAGAAAAATTACATACCAAGAAAAAGGCAGAAATATGTTTAACAAATGGCCTCATTCTAAGCCAAAAGAAAGCAGAAATCAATAAAAATGAGATAGAATTCTTAGGAATGATTATCTCAAAAAATGGAATAGAACTACAAACTCACATTTCAAAAAAGATCATAGAATTTCCTGATAAACTAACATCTAAACAAGAAATACAAAGATTTTTAGGATGTTTAAATTATGCCGGAGAATTCATCCCAGATCTAGCAAAAAAGAGAAATATACTCCAAAAGTTAATAAGAAAATCCAATAGACTATATATATATATATATATATAAATTATGCCGGAGAATTCATCCCAGATCTAGCAAAAAAGAGAAATATACTCCAAAAGTTAATAAGAAAATCCAATAGACTATATATATATATATATGTATAAACCTAAATTCTAAGAAAATATATTTTCTTTTCTTTTAATAAATATGATAAAACTTATCTCATAAAAGTTTATTAATTCTGCAATTTGAATTTTGTGAAATTATCTCTTAGGACTATTTTGTAGAAATATGATTTCACAAAAATATTCTTTGTAACTAAATTGTTTTCAAGCACATGTGTTTCAAATGTACGTAACTTCATCATTCCTAAATTTTAGTAACATTATTTATGAAGTCAGTGGATATATATATATATATATATATACTAAAGTAATAATGAAATTTTGTCCTTTTTTCTAATATAATTTTAAAATATTAATTTTTAAAATAATAATCAAAATCTTAGTATTGCACTCTGTTAATGAAATTAGAAAATAGAAATTCATCAACAATTTTAGAGATATATAAATCATCAATACAACTATATGCACATCACAATATTTGGACCAATTAAACATCAAATTATAAATATTATATTTAAATTACAAAAATATGTTAAAATGATATTTATTTTGCTCAAAAATAGTTTCTTTTATTTTTATTGTCTAGTTTTATAATGATTAAATAATCTTACCAAAATTGAAAAATCAAATATATTTTAATGATATATCCAATTACTATCAAATTTAAGATATTTTCAAACAATCAAAAAGGAGGCAAAAGGGAGACAATACATAGTTAATTATAATGAACAATTAAAATATTACCTATAATGTTTTAATTAAATAAAAAAAACAAATCATCCCACTTGAAATGATATAATGCATTTGTGTTTATGGGGTCATTAACAAACAATGATGTTTAACTCTTCAATCATAGTGTCATAGCCGCCGCCTTGACATTAACACCCTTGTTTCATCTTCTTCACTTCTAACACCACCCTATTTTTAATTCACCGATAACCATCCGAAACATAAAGTTTTAGAATTTCAAAATAGTTGTAATATAAAAAATAAGCTTTTCGTGAAAAGAGTTTGTAAAAAGAGATATAACTTACCGTTAGTTTTATCAGATCAGTAACTGTACCAGTATTGAATTCTTTACTATTTTTTTAATTTTATTTAAATGAAATAATATAATTTCCTTGTTAGCAAGTTGTTAATTTTAACTTTTCATATGACATGATTAATATCATAAGATTAAAGTCATTCTGGTACACTTTACATATGTTTTATTCATAATCACAAGATTCAAAAAAATTATTTAATGTTTTAAATCCAGCTAAAATTATAATAGAAAAATTAAATTAAATAAAGTGAGTAATAAATAATCTACAATTCTTTTTATTAAATATTATTATTCATTTCCTAGTGAATAAGATGACTTATGATAGTTAAGGATGACATAGTAGTAAAATTGTCATTTTATTTATTATTACTTTCATTTTAATTGATGTGACACTATTTAAATTGACACAAAAAATAAGAGAAAAACAAGAACACCCATTGATTATGTTAGCTTAAATGGATTTGCCAACAGGAAATGTAATGCCAATTTTTCAAGTATTACATTGTATTGTATCTTTGATATTTGCAGCAACTTATAATGTTTGAAATGGCAAATAATGTACATTTATAAGTGAAAAAAAGATTTGGAACAAATATACTTTTTTTTTAAAAAAAAAATCACTTAAAAGTAAAACTCATTTTATCAAAACATATATCAAATCTATAAATCATGAACAATGAGAAATAAGAAGTGTATGGTATTTACCGTATATCAACGTAATGTAACATTCAGGAAATTCAAATCGATTGCATTACAACAATTAAAAATGTTATAACCTTGTAGGAATCTGGACCTTTGCCTTTGCCTCTACGTTCATCACCTCATTTACTCGATTCTGCACTAACTAAATAAATAAATTTTAATATAATTTTTTTTTTAAAAAAAGTTAAATCTTTGATTTTTTTCGGCTACTTCATCCCCAAATGCTTTCTTTCCTCTTTGTCTGAGTTTATAACCTTGTTTTCTCGATTCTGCACTTAAAAATAAATATAAACAAATAATATATTAATCTAAAAAATAGTTAGAAAAAGAGATAGACCTTTGATTTTTTCGACTACTTCATCGCAACATGCTTCCTTTTTCCTTGTCTCTACGTTCATCACCTTGTTTTATAGATATGGAATACACAAACAAAGAAATACGGTGAGCAAAGGGATGTAAACTCTGTTATTTCTTTATAAGCTTTCTGCCATTCAACCGCTATCGACCTTCAAGAGATAAAAAGTATTTAAATTAGTAGAGAATAGTTCATCACTATCTAATCATTATGTAGAAATTTTAAAAAATTGAATACTATAGTCATGTTTTGAGGGGAAAAATGTTGAAGAAAGAAAAAAATGATTCTCTAAATGGAGTAAATTTTTTGCACACAGTTGATGTTGAATTTGAGAAAAATGTAAGTTGTCAAGTAAATTAATACAGTTTATGTTATTTGTTTTCTCTTTTAACGTGAGAAGAAGTTTAGTGGACATATGATTGTGTTTTAATGGTTGGTTAATGGGCAGTTTTGCAACTGATTTTTATTTTATGTATTTAATTATAAAAAATGATAAAGGGACTTTTCAAAACTTATCTATTAGATTGCGGTTATCTTTATATTTATTTTTATTTTTATTTTCAAAATATGATATTTAGCATTAAAAAGTATGATAACACCCTAGAAAAATAAAATTACAAACGGGCTTAAGAAAATTTTAAATTAAAAAAATTAATGTAAACAATCTGTATTTGTTTTGCTATTAATAAGGAGGAGTTGTGAAAAGATAGATAAATACTACTGCGTGTAGGCTATTTTTAATTTATTTAGTTTATTCATTTTTTTGTCATTTTTTATAATTATTATTTTCAAATTTCAAATATTTTGAAGCTTATTATGAAACTGCACACATGGTTAAAATAAATTAATAAGACGTGTGAGAAGATTATTTTATTTTATTTTATTTGTGTGAGAAAACAAATAAATAAGATGTGAGTGAAAGGGAGTTGTAAAATTTGAGAAGACGTGGGATTCTAGGATTAGTTTTCCTATTATTATGCTAATAATGGGAGTTGAGGATATCCGTAGCTACATTTTTTTGGAAAAAAAGAAAAAAGAAAAGAAATCTAACAATCCAAGTACAAAAAAATGATTTCTTCTTTGTTATTGTTTGAAATCTTTTCTTTTAAATGATATTTTAATTATTTTATTCATTATTTGGTCATAAGATCTAATAATATTTTAGAAAGAATAAATTTAATTTTAATTGGAATAAAGGCATAGTATACTTTCAAAAAATGTAATAAAGGCATATTATAATTTCAATTTTTTTGAATTTCTTATACGATTTTTTTTTATATATAATGAATTTCCTTATACAAAATGTATACATATAGACTACTATCACTTAAACTTTAAATTATATTTTTTAAAACAATTAGAAAAATTAAGTTAATTATCAAAATTTGAATTTGAAAATAGTAAATAATAACAGGAACTCAAATTAGACTGTGGATAAATAAACATCACCATGATTATAAACTATCATAAATGCCTACTTCTTAAGAAAATGTTAAAAATATTAAAAAATACTTGTATAAAAACGAAACGAAATAAGTTGTCCTGTAATTTAATATAATTTATGTTATTTGTTTTCTCTTTTAACATGAGAAGAAGTTTAGTGGATATACGATTGTGTATTAGTGGTTGGTTAATGGGCAATTTTGAAACTGTTTTTTATTTTACGTATTTGTTTATAAAAAATGATAAAGGAACTTCTCAAAACTTATCTATTAGGTTGCGGTTTTCTTTATATTTATTTTGATTTTTATTTTTAAAATATGATATTTAACATTAAAAAATATGATAACATCCTACAAAAATAAAATTACAAACGGGCTTAAGAAAATTTTAAATTAAAAAAATTAATGTAAGCAATCTACATTTGTTTTGCTATTAATAAGGAGGAGTTGTGAAAAGATAGATAAATACTGCTGCGTGTAGGTTATTTTTAATTTATTTAGTTTATTCATTTTTTGTCATTTTTTATAATTATTATTTTCAAATTTCAAATCTTTTGAAGCTTATTCTGAAACTATACACATGGTTAAAATAAATTAATAAGACGTGTGAGAAGATTATTTTATTTTATTTTATTTGTGTGAGGAAATAAATAAATAAGATGTGAGTGAAAGGGAGTTGTAGAGTTTGAAAAGACGTGAGATTCTAGGATTAGTTTTCCTATTATTATGCTAATAAGGATTCATGACCCGATTCCTCGAGTCATGATGGTGCCTACTATAATCCACCAGTAGGCAAGCCAATTCGTATCCCGAAACCTACAAGTAATGGGATTGAGGATAGAAACTTACTCAAACTAAACGGTAACCTAAATAACAGAATCATAGAAGAAGAAGCGGGAGCAAGCCAAAGATATATACAAATAAAAGATCCCTCCCAGAACCTGGAAATCACATGTATAGAGCTACTAACAAAATGAGTACAAGTCTCAAAAGTGGACCACAGAAGTCAAACTGTCTCAAAAAGCAAAAGACAATGCAATATATATACAGAAGGAGACGGGTAACTCCAGGACATTGTGGGCTCACCCTCGCCTCCGAATCTGACCCAGCTGGCTCGATGTCAATGTTGGTAGCTGGTGCTCAGACCTGCATCACGAAAACAGATGTAGAGTGTAGTATGAGTACCAAAACAACAAGTACTCAGTAGGCATCATAGGCCGACTGAGCAGAAAATCAAAAGTAATATGAAATGCAAGAATATAAACCACAACAAGAAACCGGAATGAGAAATCTACTAGGTAGGCACACGAGTGTACTAGCACACAAAGACAAAGGAGAATGAATAACTAAATCCGATCGGGCTCCCATAAACCTGACGGGTACACTCGCGCGCAAGTTAAAGGTATAACCCGAGAGGACTCCCATAAGCCCGACAGGTACAAGGAAGAGTTAGAAATGAAATAAGAGGATCCGACGAAGTTCCCAAGATTTCCACAACCTTTCGCGAACTTGAACCGAACCAATCCATATGCCTGAAGCTTATCCAGAACTGATAGGGGTTAAGGATTTGAATTGATCTTTGGAGTAACCGAGGACTCGAACCAAGGCTACGGATAGTCGTGGACTCGAACCACATATAATATGACCAAGGACTCGAACCGAGGTGCAAGTAGCTATGGACTCGAACCAAGCTAAAAGGAGCGGTGGACTTGAACCACGACTGCAGAGAGCCAGGACTCAAACCCAGCAGTAAGCAGTGGTGGACTTGAACCATGACTGAAGAAAGCTAGGACTTGAACCCGAGCTTAAACACCAAGGCAAGGACTCGAACCACACTCGGTGGAGTGAATTGGGGACTCGAACCACGAATAGAAGCGAATCGGCTAGGAATAGGTTAAGTGACCAATCGAGCATCACTGGGAGTACCCCCAATCCAAATTCCATCAATAAATCACTCTAGTCTGAACCATATCCAACCAGAATCGACAAGTAGCTTCCAAACCAAGAATCAGATACACCGGAACCGGCGGAAAAAGGGGAATTATAGATATACGGTTCCAAGAGCGATGTTACTACCTAGCTAAGGCCAAAACTATCAGACTCAAGGCTGCTATATCATTCTACAGGGAGCTAATCCATCCGAAGCGACGTCGGAGAGATTTCAAGGCCTGACGGCACCAAAAGTACACAAGTCTATAGCAATCACTAGTCCAAGCCTAGCCTAAGGCGATACATGATTTCAATAATATACACAAGCCATACAAAGGTACATCACAAGGTACAGATGATCAACAATAGCAACCACCATGCTTCAACTACCCGAAAAACCCACAAAATAGCCTAAGGCAAGGATTCTAGGAATCTAACAAGATCAACCACCAATTCAACCCTAAATTCATACAAATCAACATACAATCACTTAATCATGCTCAGCCTAAGGAGAGGAAGCCGTAGCCTACCTGTACGCTGACCGCGCGCGTTCCAAATCACGATGCCAGAGCTTTTCCCTTCCTACGGCCTTGGAGTGCTGCCACGCTGTCAAAAATAGGATCACAACCTCAGCACGGTTGTTTTGACACTAAAATTACAAAAATTAGAGACGGACCAGTTTCGGAGTCAAAAACGGATATGTGGGACCTGCTTCAATAATTCTGGAATTGACTCCGTCAAGAGGTCCAACACACCTCCCTGAACTTGTGTTCCAAAATGGAACACAATTCAGGGCTCGAAATAAGCGAGGAACAACGCATGGAAGAATTTTAACCATTTAAACTAAGAATTACATCAATGGCAGCAGCTATAATGGGGAAGTTACCTCCAACGAAGCCTCCCTGAAACTTTCTGATCAGTCACCCAAAAAGCCACAACAATTACGAACCCACAGGACTTGGAATCACTCAATTATGCCTTAAAAAGAGAGAGAAATCGAATTTTGAAGGAGACCAAATGAGTTGATCCGTCCTTGGGTTTTAATTAAAAGACCAGGCAAAAATGCTCTCCGCGAACGCGGCAACAGTAGCCCGCGAACGTGGAGGGAAGGGTCCCAGACCTTCGCGAACACGAAGGCCTTCCCGCGAACATAGAGGGAAGGAGGACATCACTCCACGAAGGCGGCCCCTGGCCCGCGAACGCGAAGAAGGGAGGTGACCTGCAACATCAGCTCCTGCAAAAACTGATTTTGGAAGTTGCCAAGTCTCCGATGGGGTGCTTGGGATTCATTCGGAAGCCCGTGTGCGCAAACGAGATTTGCTATCCCACCAAATTTGACGTTCCGGACTCAATGGTGCAGTCAAAATTTCCATACGAGGTCATTTTGACAAAAAGTGGATCCCACACCCAAGTGCCATTTTTAGCCAAATTCCGCAATAGGCCTCGAGATTAGACTGGACACCTCGGGAAGCGCACGAAGGGTTGTTCTAGACCAAACGCGACATTCTGGAACTAACCACGCTGACGAAATTTTCATCCGAGTGTATTTTCCAAGAATGTTGACCAAAGTCAAACTAAGGCCAAATTCCAAAGGCTTAGCGTCAAATGGTCAAAAGTCGCACCGAAAGTCTCAAGACTCGTGCCGACCATGCTTGTAGCCTAAATTGGTCATTATAAAGCTGATGGAACCATCAAAATTCCGTTCTGAGGTCGTTTACCTGAAGTTATGACCGAAATCAACTTTTCAAGTTTCAAAAGCTCCAAAATAGGAAAACGGGACTAAAACCCAAACGAACGACCAGACGACCGAACAGTCAGTGCCAGCAAGTAAAAAATGACTTGGGGTCGCTATATGAATGCTCTAAACGACAGAATGAATGCATTAACTCAAAAATGACCTGGAGGGTCATTACATAAGGGGAGTTGAGGATATCTGTAACTACATTTTTTTGGAAAAAAGGAAAAAAGAAAAGAAATCTAACAATCCAAGTACAAAAAAATGCTTTCTTCTTTGTTATTGTTTGAAATCTTTTTTCTTAAATGATATTTTAATTATCTTTTTCATTATTTTGTCATAAGATCTAATAATATTTTAGAAAGAATAAATTTAATTTTAATTGGAATAAAGGCATATTATACTTTCAAAAAATGTGATAAAGGCATATTATAATTTCAATTTTTTTTGAATTTCTTATACGAATTTTTTTTTTATAATGAATTTCCTTATACAAAATGTATAAGTATAGACTACGATCACTTAAACTTTAAATTATTATTTTTAAATTATATTTTTTTAAAATTTTTTGAAAAATTAAGGTAACTATCAAAATTTGAATCTGAAAACAGTAAATAATAACAGGAACTCAAATTAGACTGTGGATAAATAACCATCATCATGATTATAAACTATCATAAATTGATACTTCTTAAGGAAATGTTAAAAATATTTTTAAAATACTTTTATAAAAACGTAACAAAATAAATTGCTACTTCTGAAGTATTAAAATATGTTTTTTTTTAAACTATAAAAATTTATAAATCAGTTAATTATTATCTAATTTAACTAATTTGTCCTCAAAACTAACACATGTGTTGATCCTAGGCTGCCACTTGGCATGATCCTAGGCTAGACTTTCTTCTTTTTAATTATATATAGATATAGATATAGATAATTTGAAGAGAGAGATAGGTGTGAATAGAAATTTCCTTCCCTATTTTATGCAGAATAGACATATGAGCTATTATATGCCATTTTTTTTAGGTTTTTATTTGCTAAATATTTATCTGGCTAAAAACATGCTAATTTAATCTAAGAGTTGTGTATATGTGTCAATTCCTCCTCTAATACAGGATAATATGAAAAAAAGAATAAAAATAGTAAATAAGAAAAGAACAAAAGTAATTTATTTTATTTTCTTAAAAAGGTAAAAATATAGAAAGAGAGAAAAAAAATTAAAAAAAGAAGATAAACTAACAAAAAGAAAGAATGAAATCTATATATATATAATAAAGCTAAATGTAGACAAGTTGATGTGACACCTCTCTATAACCTCCATTCATATTTATCTTTTTCTCCTTTTTTTTTTGAATTTTTTCCTTCATTTTTTAATCTACAATTATACATTTAATAATTAAATAAATTATCATATTTACTATACCTAATTATATTTCATGAGTTACCAAAAACCTCTATCTATTTGTATTCTCTACTTAAATAATATGCCTCCTCAACCTCCTTCTATCATTTTTTTCTTGATTTAGTTCATCTATAAATAGCAATCCTCTATGGATTTGTTAGCTACTTATTTTCATTTTCTCCTTGTTTTAATCAATATATCTTCTTCCTTTTAAATGTTTTCTTTCATTTGGCTCATCATCATGTGGTTAGTAATCAAAAGAGATGACATAGAAAAAACGATGTGACAATTTATGACCACTTTTATGAAGATTATAGATATATTCTTCAAAATTTCTTCTTATGTCATAATAGCAAAAGACAAGTTCATCATATGAAAAGAAAGTTTGATCGCAGTGTAAGATTCACCAAAGAGAAATGGTCAGATTAATTTGATTCAAATTCATCAAAAAATGAAGTTCAATAACGACGGCAAAGATCATCAAAAGAGATAGTAAAATTAATTTGATAACGCAAAAGTTTAAATGATATATATATATATATATATACACACACATATACACACACATACATACATACACACACACACTTTTTGTTGCTTATTTTAGTACATTTAAATAGTTATTTCTCCAAATACAAGATGCTATTACAAAATTTTACACTTTGTATATCAAAAGCAACAAAAAATGGTCTTCAACTGATAGAGGGAGTCATTGGTCAAATTTTATTTATATTTTATTTATATTTTTTAATTAAATTTAGTGTAATAAATTTGTCAATTACAATATTTTATTTCTTCAGATCTCATTATTGCCATTTATTTCATTTTCTTATGCCTTTCTTCAATTTATCAACTGTACTTTTTATTTTTTTAATCTTTTCTCTATTTTTCTCTTATTTTCTAATTAAAGGATTAAAAGAATAGCAATAGTACCTTTTGTTTTTTTCTCAATTCCTTTTGCTTTGCACTCTCTTTTTTTATTAGTATTTTGTCTTTTTTCGGTTAATTTCTTTTATTCTTTACTCACTTTTTGGTTAGTAAATTACTATAAAGTTCATTCGTTATAATTTTTAATGAAAAGAACGGTAATGGTTGTGCCCAATAGTTACAACCTTCTCATGTTTCAGATTTATAAAATGCTACAACCTTTTCATATTCCGTCCTGGAGAGTTCAACCAAAAACTCACATAACTAAAAGATAATCAATTAATTATATTACTAATAAGAATTAACAAAATTACGATTTTATGATGCGTGTAAAGATGAATAAAAGGTTGTTCCAGAAATCATTCAATTTCTTTTATCAATTATCCTTCAATAAATATTTTAAACATCTTTTACTGAGTTCTCTTTCAATATTACTAATGTACTTACCAAAAGTTTTATTCACTTGGTGAATTATATTATCAATTAATAATAATTACTAATTTTTATCATCTAACTTTTTTCTGTTTTAAATATTATGTTATGGAGATTGGAGCTATGAATACACACAATTTATTTAATTTTTTTAAAAAAGCTTAGGAATTGTAATATTAGAATTGATATTACATGCTATCTTACGGAAGTAAAGGAAAAGCCTAAGAGATGAAAGGTTAGAGAATTTTATTTTTATAAAACATAGTGTTAACAATAAAATGAAATGGTAAAACTTAAAATCTAAATGAATTTGAGATATAAAAAAGAATATTTTAAAATATTTTAAATTTTCAAATATATTGAAAATATTAGTTTGTAGATCTAATGAGATTTTCTGTAACTGCGTGAAGCGCGACTAACTTTACTAGTAATAAGATATTACTAAATGGTATCTCTAATAAATGATAAAAAAATAAATGAGAAAATAAAAATAATAAATGAGTAAGAACACAAGTAATTAATGATAGGACACAAACAATAAATGAGAAAAAAGAACAAAACTAAATAATAATTGAACAAAAAACTTGGGTTAGGGAGAATTGAGCCTAAATTTAAAAGGGCTGGGGTGAAACTGAGCCTAAATTTAAAGGGGCCTGGATGAAAATTAAGCCTAAACTAAAGGGGGGGCATGTACTGTAATTTATTTTGGGAGAATGAGTATTTGTTGAATTAATTTGGATTGGGCTATGAAATTGTAATTATTTTGTGTTTTGTGGCCCATTTATGTAGTTTCCCCTAAAAGAAATAAGTTACAAATGGATAGATAAATTCTAAAAGATATAAAATAGACAGTAATTCATACATTCAATAAGGGAACGTACGTTACACCAATGCAAATTAAGAGTCTTAAAACAGAGTGAAATTGGAGATTAAATTGGTGCAATTGAAAATTCTTTTAAAATGAGTTAAGGCTTGAATGGGCTAAGATTGATCGAATTCAAATTATCTTAAGCCCAATCCATAAAACTCTAGGCGGGTTGGGCGGGTTATCTATATTTGAGCCCATTTTTGACACCCCTAGTGTGAACTATACCGAAGATGTAAACTGCACTAGGCAAGTCTCATGATATGAGGCATGAGCTCATGGTTGAGTAGTAGATAGAGGATGGATTCAATCCTAGGTCTCCCGCATGGGAGACCCACCTCCCAACCATTCAACCATACCCTTGTAAACCTTTTTTCCTCTTTAGTATAGTCAATTTTCACGATCCAAAACTGCCTCTAGATGTGACATGGAACCTAGAGTCCCGAGAGACCCTAAGCACCACATGGCATAGCATGACACTAAGATAACAACATAACTGAAAGAATAATGAAAAATAGAATAATGTCTCAAATGACTATCTCGGCATATAAGAGGAATTTGAATACGGAAATACTAATGTATGAATAAGCCTCTACTAATCATAAGTGAGTCGCTAGGATAAGCCCTAGCTCACTCGGACGTACGAAACTGAAATAAAGTCTGGAATGATCATAAGAAAACATAAGTGGTATGTCTCCAAACTATGAGGACTCACCAATACTGATGCAAAGCTGATAAGAGTCTGTACTAACCACGAGCCTGATATGATACGTCAACACCTATATTATAAAGCAATATAGGCACAAGACGGTATGCAGTCAGTACTCAGAATGTACTGCATATGGGGGAATACATAAATAGAACATAGTTACATGACGAGTCTGAAAACATGATATGATCAAGTAAATATAACATAAAGATGAGGATCGGATTTTGTAAACATAGTACAAGGTCATGCAATAGTCTTGAAAATCATAATCATAACATATGTGAGAGATACTATTAATCGACATAAACCATGTGAGCTATAACATGGAGTTTTGTGTACTACTCTGACACCAAAAGAGAGTATCCTACTTGCCAAGGTAAGGACCATAATCTTGAGCTTAGGTGGATCCACAAGCTAAAGTCAATTAAGACAAAGTCTTATGTGGGCACATAGTTCTAGGACCTGGTTAATTGCCACTGGTCTAACTCGATGCTAAGTAATCTCCCAACGGAAAATATACATAATCATACTCATAGTAACAGTAAGAATCTAGGAATATTGAATCATTCATGATAAGTCTGATAATAATATGAATAGCTCCTTAAAATCATGATACATAACATAGTCTTGAGAGATACTTTTATCGAACGTATCTAAATCATGATAGTCATTCATAATGAGAGATACTTCAATCGGAAGCATCATATTTTCATATAAACTTATTGATATTTTATTCGAAAGCATCCTCGAGTCATGACATTCTTCATGACATAATGCATACATATTGAAATAGCTTAATTCATGATCATAAAATACTTGCATAGCATGAGTTCATAAAGATACCATTGAAAATATGAAATTATAATCAAATCATGCATAATAAGATCAATCATGAAGAATAAAAACTTAAATTCAATCGAACTCATAAAAAAATGATAAAATCCTAGAATTTAGGTAGAATCATAAATGAGAAATTGAGGTTTCTTTGGGACTCAATGAGTGAAGAAGAACCCATTGATGAAGTTCCCACATACCTTGATGAAACCCTAGGTGAAACTCTTCAATTGGAGGTTTGAAATCTTTGGCACCCTAGCTTTCTTTGAGAAGAAGACTTGAGAGAGAATTTGGAGTTTGAGAGAATGTGAGTGAGTAGGGGAGGTTGGGGTGATTATGAACCCCTTAAAGTCATCAACGTAGTCTTAAAATAGTATATGAGTTAAAAGAGTAAAAACATACCTAAATACCCTTGACTAAAATCCATTAAAACAGTCTTCACGGGCCATTTCAATGGACCGTAGAACGTTCAACGGTCCATGCACCCGTCCGCCCTGTCCAATCCTAAAAATTCCAAGGTTCAAAACTTTCCAACCATGAGCAGGTCTACGATTCGTGGATCCTTACACGGATCGTACACCCTCTCGTACAACATTCCTTAACTAAATTTCCTGAAGTTTCAGTGGTGTGGTCTACGGATCCTTCCACGGTCTGTAGAACAAACCACGGTTCATACTGGTGTAACACCTTGGATTTCAAAAGGAAAACATTTCAAGAAATTTTGTCTACTGGTTCAGGTCTACGAGACCAGTCTACAGTTCGTAGAACTTTCTACGGGTCATAGACCAGTCTCGTAGAAAGGGAGAAAATAATTTTCTAAAAATCAAGTTTCAGTATCTTTTCTAGGGTTGAACAGGGTGGCTCATCAAATGGTCTACGAGTCGTAGATAGGTCTAGTAAGTAGGTCCCAGACTTAGTGAAATTTTAAGGCCAAATGTTATTTCTACAGTCAGAGTCTATGGACCGTAGGAAGTCCTACGGGCCATAAAAGTGTTTCGTCAAAAGTTGGAAAATTTTAAGGTCTTAGTACTTGGTCTATGGTTGACCAGTATGACCCGTAGACCAGTTCGGCAATTAAATTTCAAAGACTTTTGGGTCTTTTCCTAAATATTTTAAGCCTACGCAATGTCGTTTTGGCCTTCCTCTTAAGCCCTATATAAAGACTTTAAGTCCTAAATCTACCCACTTTAAACTCATTCTCCTATTTCCCAAAAACCTAACCAAATTAACTCCCCAATTTCCTCTCAACCTAAGGAAGAAGAAGAAGAGCTAGGGTTACATTCAAGTCTTCAATTCACCATTCATCTTGGGCTTTGAGTAGCAAGGTATGTGGGTATTCACCCATGTAGTCCCTTCCTCCATGGGGTACCCAAGATTTTCAATTTCTCAATTCAATTTCAATTGATCAAGTTATGGTTTCAATTCAATCTTTGTGGGTTTCATTCAATTTTGATTTATTATTGTTGATTAAGTCTTCTAATGCATGATTTAATGTTAATACATTATATTTAGTTGAAATCATATTGACCCATGCCTAAATTATGATTTTTCAACTATGAACCTATGATGAACCCATAAACCTATGAGCTACGAATTTATGAAGATAAGCATGTTTTTAAGAAATTAATGTAAATGATTTTGGGGATGCTTTGAAAGGAAAGTATCAATGTTATTATGAAAGGTTTTCTCACATATTACTATGATCATGATTGTGAAAGGTATTTCTCATATATGGATTCACATTGATGAAAGGTTTTCTCATCTATGTTGAATTGTCTTTTAAGGAGCTATTCTATGTTTTGATTGTAAAGATGTGGATTGGTGTTGATCATTTCCTTTCCTATGTTACAATGATATTTGACTTTTATCTATTCCGTTGGGATTTAGACTTAGCACCGAGAGGGCTTTGAGGTGGAGGCTCAAATAGGGTAGTCTCTAGTTGCAACCTCTAGTCCCAAACTACGTGCCCCCATAAGATTGTCTTAAATAACCTAGCCAGTGGATTCACTTTAGCAAAAGATGATATGTATGGAGTCTACCTTGGCAAGTAGATTCCCCTTCTTTCGGTATGAGGGATATTCCAAATTCCATGATATAACTCTTATGGTCTTATTGTCGATTAGAGCTAATATCCCACAAAATGACTATATTTTCTCAAAGCTTTCCTTATGTCTCCTATGTTAATTGCATTGACTATATTTCATGAATTACATACCATTGCCTTTTTAAGCTTTTAAATGTTCAAATATTGATCATGTCTTATATGTTTTAAGCCATTCATACCATGCCTATTTTATGCATATTACCCCATACTTAGTACATTTCATGTACTAATGCATACTTGTGCCTACATTATTTCACTAATGTAGGGTCTGGCTCTTCTACCTCTCACACTCGGTGCTAGCTTGGGTTGTTACTTGATTGAAGATTGGTGAGTCCTCATGTTCCGAGGACCGAGTCTCTTTTATTTCTTTATGCCATTTAAGTTTTCATACATTGTATGTGATGTATGTGTTACATCCCAATCACTTCTTTTGATTTAATAGATGGCTTGTTAAGACTATGTTAGACTTCCGCTTGTCAAACTCTTTTGAAATATGAAAATGCTACTTTTGAAATCTTTTATTTATATTATCTTGTATGATGTATGATAAGTGGCTAGTTAGAGTCTTTTCGAGGTTCTATACGCCATGTTATAACTAGGATATACTTTGGGTCGTGACAAACTTGGTATTCAGAGCACAAGGTTTAGAAAGGTCCTAGGATGTCTCATAAGCCACGCCGAGTAGAGTCTTGTTCATGAGTGTGAATCGCGCCACATTTATGAATAAGAGGCTATAAGATGTTTAGGAAACTCCACTTCTTTCATTATTCTAAAGTCGTGCGATAGAGTTTAATTATATATGTCTCTCTCCTAATCCTTATACGATGCTTTTCAGGATATGACCTCGAAGAGCATACGCTAGAAGAAATGTGAATGAGAATATGGAACAAGAAGCGCTCAAGCTCCTCAAGTTCCAGCCGATCCTTTGACCGAACAAGTGAATAATGCTGAGTTTCGAGCTACTTTTCAAGTGTTGGCTCACGGCATGATGGCTCAAGCTAATAGGGAGGTTGTGGTCCCCGTGAACCCAAATGTGGGTACGGCGGCAACTAGAGTGAGGGATTTCACTAGGATGAATCCCTCAAAATTTCATGGTTCCAAGATTGAGGAAGATCCTCAAGAGTTTATTGATAAGGTGTATAAGATCTTAATGATCATGGGAGTGACGCCGGAGGAAAAGGTGGAATTGGCCGCTTATCAACTTAAGGGTGTTGCTCAAGTTTGGTTCAGCCAATGGAAGGAAGAAAGGGCAGTTGATGCGGGTCCTTTTTATTGGGAAAAGTTTAAGGTTGCTTTTCTTGATAGGTTCTTTCCCCTTGAGATGAGGGAGGAAAAGGTACTTGAATTCATTAACCTTTATCAAGGAAATATGAGTGTGAAGGAGTATGCATTGAAATTTATTCAATTGGATAGGTATGCTCCGACTATAGTTGCCGATCCTTTGGCAAAGATGAGCAAGTTTGTTCCGGGAGTATCCGAAATGGTGGTCAAGGAATGTTGTACTGCCATGCTCATCAAGGAAATAGATATTTCTCATCTAATGATTCATGCTCAATAAATTGAAGAGGAGAAACTTAAGGAAAGGTCTACGGAGGAAAAGAGGGCAAAGACCGGTGATGGTGACTTTTCACATTCAAGGTACAATGGACATGGTCGTTCTAAGTTTCGGCAAAGGTTTTCTGGTCAAGGTTCCTCCAATGCTCCGGCTCCTAAGTTTAACAAAGATAGGGTTTCTAACACTAAGCCTCAAGGAGGAAATAGTGGTGGAAATGGATCTTCGGTTCTCGCATGCCAAAAGTGTGGCAAGAGTTATCTCAGAAAATGCTTGATGGGTACGGATAGTTGTTTTGGTTGTGGAAAAAGAGGTCACCATTTGAGAGATTTTCCATCTAGAATCGACAAGGAAAAGGATGGTAGGCAAGCTCCACCTAGTGGTTCGGGTTTGAGTGCTCTACAATAAAACCGGTTCTACGCACTTTAAACTCGACATGATCAAGAAAGTTCTCCCAATGTTGTTACCAGTATGTTGAAAGTCTTTCATCTTGATGTTTATGCTTTGATTTACCCCGGTGCTACCTTGTCTTTTGTGATGCCATATGTGGCTATGAGATTCGATGTTTCTCCGGATGTGTTGTTAGACCCTTTTTCTATCTCTACTACTATTGGTGAATCCATTGTGGCTAAAAGAGTCTATAGAAGTTGTCCTGTCTCCTTATCCCACAGAGTCACTCATGTTGATCTTGTAGAGCTTAATATGTTGGATTTCGATGTTATTCTTGGTATGGATTGGCTCCATTCTTATTATACTTCTGTTGATTTCAGTTTCCAAATGAGCCTATCCTAGAGTGGAAAGGGGGAAATTCTATGCCTAGGGTCAGTTTGTTTCTTGTCTTAAACCTAGAAAAATGATTTCTAAGGGTTGCATGTATCACCTCATTCAGGTTAGGGATATAGATTCTGAAATCCCTACTATTGAGTCGGTCCCCGTTGTAAATGAGTTTCTGGAAGTACTTTCCGATGATTTACCTGGTGTTCCTCCTGAAAGGGAAATAGACTTCAGAATTGAACTTCTTCCAGATACGCAACTTATCTCTATTCCTCCTTACCATATGGCTCTGGCAAAACTTAAGGAATTGAAAGAGCAATTGAAGGATTTGTTGGATAAGGGTTTCATCCGACTGAGTAACTTGTGTATTGACTACCGACAATTGAACAAGGTTACTATCACGACCCAAAATCACAAGTCGTGATGGCACCTATGTTCCCAACGGATAGGTAAGCCAACCCAACACTTTTACCAATTCAATTCAATATTAATAATGGGAAAACTAAGCGACAAGTAGAATATCTCAACAACAACTAATTCTTTCATAAGTATTAAATGCGAAAAACTAAACTAGCACCCAAGATTTAGTGTCATAAGTACAAAAGCTTCTATAATGATACAAGTCCATGCTAAAATGACAAGTCTAACGTAAGAAATACTTTGTCTGAATACTAAGACAACATAATAAATTAAGAGATAAATGATGGAGCGGGCCACAAAATAGCCAAGCAGCTCACCACAACTTCAAGATGATCAAAACTCAGACTCAAAGCTTCTAGAAATGTGCTCGAATTCAAAATTCAATCTGAACCACAAAAGAGTGCAGCAAGTGTAGTATGAGTACGAAACCACGTGTACCCAGTATGTATCATAGATCGAAAATGAAGAAGTAGTGACGGGAGTATATATAAAAAACATCATCCTTTAATTTTACAAGTTTGCGTTACACTTATCAGCCAAGTTCCATCAAATAGAAATAATCAAATGTCATGAAATATCCAAACACTAATGAAACACATAATCAAAAAAGAATGACGGATGTAATGAGATGTAATGCAATGCAACACCATGAAATGATATGCCTCTAATGCTAAGTACTCTCTCTCAACCGTATATACATGATACTTCTCATAAATACATCGAGAGTTCGTGACCCATGGAGGACTCGCTAGGTCCATATACCGACACAGACGATCTCCATGTGCCTGTGCGGATGATTTCAACGCACTATCATAAATCAAACAATCCCCAGCACGAACGATCTCAACGTGCCCAACTTATAATCATAACCAATCCCCAGCACGGACGATCTCCACGTGCCTAACTTATAATCTTAACTCGATCTCAACATGGACGATATCCAAGTGTTAGACCTTTACCCATACTCAAACTCATGTCAATGCATGTACACAACATGATATCAATAAAAAGGGATCATAAAGCATCTCAATAAATCAAATGTCGCTATGACATATAATCACCTCAATTATCACAAATATACGGGTTCACTAAGGAAACGCAACCACACAAAAGAAACCAAGTCACTAATATATCAGCTAATGCCCATATGCTTTGGCATTCTCAGATTACAATCTTTCATCCTAATTATCCATTATCTGTTCCATTTTTAATCTTAAATTAGAAAATGTCCCTCAACGAAGTCTAGAAAGTCTTAACATAACTCGAAAGTCGAACACGTGCCACAAATTCTTTAAGATTTTGCCTTTCCTTTTCATAATGCTTCAAAGCGTTTCCAATCTATCAAATATGTAATCCTCATAAGAATACGAATCTAATGGCACCCATATTATTATATTTAGTTTCGGCTCAAATATCGGGTCAGAAAGTCATCTCGAGCCACCAAATTCGAATTTGAATTTTTTTTCCAGATTATGTTCACCCATGATAAACACAAACACGCAAAATTTCAGCTAAAATGGCTCGTTATTCGACCCCCAAATCAAGATTTTGTTCTAAGAAACCTAGGGCTATATTTTCTCAATTCAGTATAATTTTCTACATGTTTCTACCCTAAATATCTGTTCATAGTTACATAAAAATTTCATAGAAAAGATGAGAATAATTACCTTAACGCTTTGGGATGAAAATCTCAATTTTCTTCTCCCTTTTCCTCTCTTTCCTTTTTCGTTTTTTTCTCCTCTGCGTTTTTCTCCTTACTATGTGCGTATGTTTTTTGTTTCTTTCTATTTGCAATCGTTGCTGCTACTCTATATGTTTTCTTCGTTTTTTTCCCTTTAAATTTTCTTATTTAATTTGGGATTTTTCCCTTTATTTTATTTTCTTTTTATTTATTAACATAGTAGGGCACTTTGCCCCTTTTAATTAATATCTTTTCTTTTTTCCCCACTATTATTAACTATAAAATAATCCTTTATTAAATCTGCAAATTAATTCACTCATTCTCACAAGTCATAAATTATTTATAAAAACTACTAAAAGGTTAATATCAGAAAAATTGTTAAAATTCATAAAATGCCTAAGAGGGTCGTTACATCATCCACCACTAAAACACACGTTCATCCTCGAACGTAAAGAGATAAAAATATATGGAGTATCAAATAGTTGAGAATATCCTCTCTGTATGTTGGACTCAACCTTTTAAGTGGATTTCTAACCTTCCATCCATAATAACTGTAGGACCTTCCTCAAATGCCAAATTCTTGGTCGAACTCTATTGAGTCACATTGAATCACATGAAAATCATTAATACAATATTTCTTCAACATCAAAACATGGAAAACCGGATGAGCACCTGATAAGTCTGGTCGCATATCAAACTTATAAGTCATTTCTTAAAAATGTAGAAGTACCTCAAACGGATCAATGAATATAGGGTTAAGTTTTTCCTTCTTCCCAAACCTCATAACACCCTTCATGGGCGATGCTTTAAAAAAAACATTCTCTCCAATCATGAATTCCAAATCACGAACCTTTCGATCCGCATAACTCTTTTGTCTACTCTGGGCTGTGAGAAGCCTATCATGAATCAACTTGACCTTATCTAACGAATCTCTCAACAAATTTATACTTTAAGGTCTAACCTTAAAAGCATCTAACCAATCCATTAGAGGGCGACGTCTTCTACCATACAAACAGGGCCACCTAAATGTTATAATGGAAACTATTACTATAAGAAACTCCACCAATGACAAGAATTAGGCCTAATGAAATCTCGATTCGATTATGCGCCTCTGTAACTTATCTTTTAACACCTGAATAGTCCGCTCGGGCTGACCATCTATATGTGGATGAAAAAGTTGTGCTAAGCTTTATCCTAGTACACAACTTCTCCTACACAGGCTTGCAAAAATTAAATGTGAAATAATTACCTCAATTTGAAATGATGGATATGGACACAACATGAAACACACTATCTCTTAGATATAAATACCAACCAGCCTCTCGACATGTATGAAGTCTGTACAAACAAAAGGTGAGATGATTTAGTCAATTCAACCACAAAGATTTAAATAATATCAAAACCCTAATAAATTTGTAAAAATCCTGCCACAAAATTCCTGACAATCCACTCCCTCTTTCACTTAGGTAGAGGCATCATATGAGTTATACCACGTAATCTCTAGTGCTCATACTTCTTACGTTAGCAATTTAAACATCGAGACACATTTTACAATGTCCCTCTTCATTCGACATCACAATAATGCTTCAAATCATAATATATCTTCCCTTCTCATTGTTGAATAAAATATTTAGAGCTATGACTCTCTTTCATAATCTACTTGATCAAATAGCCAACTCTTGAAACACAAATATGACCCTTAATTCTCAGAATGCTCTTCGAACCCACATTTCTTCTTTATATTCACCCTTTTATACCTTGTCATGAGTTATATTCAACTTCTCATCTTCGAACAGTCTAACATTGATCTAATTCACTAGAAGGGAATGTACCTCAATATGAACTAGAACCCTTTCAAGCTCTAGAATGTAAGTCTCGCAAGTCTATTAGCCAAAGATTGAACATCTATTCCAGTAGCAACATAATCAAGCTACCCATACTAACTAACTTCTTACTCAACACATTTGCTACTATATTTACCTTTCCCATGTGATATAAGATAATGATATCATAATCCTTATGCAAATTTAACCATCTCCTCAACCTCAAATTTAGATCGCTCTGACTAAGAATATATTAAATACTATGATAATACATGGACACCTCAACGTGCTCTCCAAGTTAAAATGCCTCCAAATTTTCAAAGCAAAAAAATCATTCCTATCAACTCTAAATAATGAGTAGGGTAAGGTACTTATTCTCCTACACCTTCAACCATCTCAAAGCATACTTTATTACCTTTTTTTTATACATCAAAACATTCCCAAGATCAACTTGTGAAGCATCATAATGCTCCATGAACTCCTCATCTTTCACTGGTAAGGTCAAAATCGAGTTTGAAATCAACAGAGCCTTAAATTTTTGAAAGCTAGTCTCACACTCCTTAGATCATTAGAAAGTCAAATTCTTTTGAGTTAATTTTGGCAATAAAAACACAATAAAAGAGAAGTCATCCAAGTCCTATTTTTAGTAACAAGTTAAACCCACAAAACTCTGGATCTCCTATAGGTGAAGTAGACCTAGTCCAATCTATAACTGTTTCCATACTCTACAAATCTGCCATATTGTCAACCTTAGTCACCACATGCCCAAAAATGTCACAAAACTGAGATAGAACTCACACTTAGAGAACCTTATATAAGCTCGCTCTTTCTTCAAGTATTGGAGTATAATTCCTAAATTCTACTCATGATCCTCTCTATTATGAGGGTAGATCAAAATATTATCAATGTAGACTATAGCAAAGAAATTCCAAATAAATCATTAACATCCTATTAAAAAATTCCATAAAAGTTGCCGGGGAGTTAGTCATCCCAAAAGTCATAATTAAGAGCTCATAATGTCATAAAAGGTCCTGAAGGCTATCTTAAAGATATCATCATCCTAACCCTGAATCGATAGTAATCAACTCTCAATTCAATCTTAGAGGTTATCAAAATTTCTAGACCAGTCTTGAATACACGAAATATGATACTTGTCCTTAATAATCACTTTGTTACATTTTCTATAGTCGATGCACATCCTTCTTTTTCACAATTAAGACTAGAGTTATTCAAGGAGAAATACTTGATCGAATAAAATCACTTACTCAACAAGTCTTATTACTATTCTTTTAATTCTATTGAAGCGTTTCAATTAGAAGTGATAGAAATGGGCTAAATTCTCAGCTCTAAGTCAATACTGAAATCAAAATCATGATCATGAAATCATAGCTTTTAGAAATCGTAAATCATGCATGGGTTCATATAAACTTCATAAAATTCATCTGCTTCACAATTCAACCCATCAACAAATTCATAAATTTTGAAATTGGGGAAATTACATGAGTTCATGGAGATTCATCTTAATTCATGAAATTCAACTCAACTCATGCTTCATAGTTCATAAAAAAATCAATTAAATCAACATTGAAAAGAACCCATGACATAGAAAAACCCTAACTTGAATGGAGGATTTCTAACTTGTAAAATAGAGAATTTTGGAATTCTATGGAGTAAAGGGCTCCATAGATGAAGACTATCATACCTTAGTGTTCAATTTCCTTAAGCAATTGATGAAGAAAAACTTGATTTCTTGAACCCTAGCTTGCCCTCTTCTCCTTCTTCTTCTAACTTCTAGAGAGAGAAATATTTGAGAGAGGAGAGTTTGGGAAACTTGTAAAGTGATTTGGAAGGGTATATTTTTGGATTAAAAATGCTTATATAGTGTTAGGAGTAGTTAGGAACCGACCTTGGTTGATAAATAAGTCATTGGATGAAAAGACCAAAAGATCCCTAACAAAACTTTCCGGAACCCCTCACGAACGACCTGACCTACGGTTGGTAGGTCAACCTATTGCCCGTAGGTGACCAACCGTAGGTTGGCCTATCTAAGCCCCAAAATTTAATTAATTTTCTCCCCCAAAATAGAATGACCTACGACCTTGTTTCCTTCTTGACCTACGATTGGTAGGTCAAACGACAGGCAGTAGGTCCAAATGGTGGGTCACCAAATTTTCAAAAAGTTGGAATTTTCGTTCTTTCCGAACCAGGGGTGTTACATTATCTCTCCCTTGGGAACATCATCCTCGAATGAGATTCAAAACATCATAAGGAAGGTAAGATCAAGATCTAACAGCCCAACATGCATGCAATCACATAAGTGCACATATCCGAGGAGGAAACATCAACTCCAAGCTAAAGCATGTTCAAAACATCATTTCATGAAGACTTAATGCAATTCACACTCAAATGCACATAATCGTAGGGAAATCAATCAAGCTAGTTCATTTCTCAAAATTTAGGTTCTTCATGAACATGCATAATCAAGGAATCATGGAAGCAACTATGACACATGAAACCAAAAGAAAGAACCATGAGGAGCTAGGTACCTCAATCTAGGGTAGGATCGGAGGGAAAGAGATGAGGATATCGGTACATCATATTGGCCTCAGCCTCCCAAGTAGCACCCTCAACTAATTGATTCCTCCAAAGAACCTTCACTGAAGCAACTTCTTTATTTCTTAATTTCCGGACTTGCGGTCTAAAATCTCAACAGGAACTTCTTCATAGAAAAGACTATCCTATATGCAAAGATTCTCTATGGGCACTATAGATGCCGGATCACCAACACATTTCTTCAACAGGGAGACATGAAAAACCGGATTCACCGATGCCAAATCATTAGACAAATCAAGTTCATAAGCAACCTTACCAACACGTCTCAAAATTTGATATGGGCATACATAACGGGGACTAAGCTTCCCTTTCTTCCCGAATCTCATTACACCCTTCATGGGCAAAATTTTCTAGTGAACCCAACATCAACATCAAATTCTAAATCTCTCCTTCCAACATCAGCATAGGACTTTTGCTGACTTTGAGCCGTCTTCAACCTCTCTCTAATAAGCCGAACTTTCTCCATAGTCTCATGTACCAACTTGGGACCTATCAAAGCAATTTCACCAACTTCAAACCAACCTATAGGAGATCTACACCTCCAACCATAAAGAGCCTCAAATGGAGCCATACCAATGCTTGAGTGATAGTTATTATTATAAGCAAAATCAATCAAAGGCAAATGATCATCCCAATTACCCTTGAAATCAATCACACAAGCTCTCAACATATCTTCCAAAGTTTTGATAGTACGTTCCATTGCCCATCAGTTTGAGGACGAAAGGCCGTGCTAAGCTTGACACGAGTACCAAGACCCTTTTGGAAAGACTTCCAAAATTGAGAAGTCAATTGTGCTCCACGATCGGAGATAATGGATAAAGGCACTCCATGCAACCTAACCATTTCTCTCAAGTAGAACTTAGGATAATCCTCAGCCGAATAAGAAACCTTGATGAGAATGAAATGGGCTCATTTCGTCATACGATCCACAATAACCCAAATTGAATCATATTGCCGCCGGGTGCGTGGTAAACCAACCATAAAGTCCATTTTTAAATCTTCCCACTTCCAAGTAGGGATACTAATATCTTGGGATAAACCTACGGGCTTTTGATGCTCAACTTTCACTTGTTGTCAATTAGGACACTTAGCCGAAAATTCTGCAATATCCCTTTTCATCCCATTCCACCAATAGACCTCCCGCAAATCAAGGTACATCTTGGTAGCTCCCGGGTGAATGAAATATCTAGAACTATGGTTTTCTGACTAAATTTGTTCCCTTAGGTCATCTACATTGGGAACACATAAACGACCTTGATATCGAAGCAAACCATCTCCCCTTTGGGAAAAAGCCTCAATGGACTTCTTGAGAACCGCTTCCTTCAACTCAACCAAATTAGGATCTTGATGTTGCTTAGTCTTCACATCGGACACAAAAGATGATTCTGAACCATTGTGAATCATAACACCACCCTCACTAGATTCAATCAACCGAACACCCAATCGGGCCAATTTATGAACATCATGAACCAACTCTTTCTTACCATCCTCAACATGAGCAACACTACCCATAGACAACCGACTAAGAGCATCCGCCACCACGTTCGCCTTGCTGGGGTGATAAAGGAACCTCATGTCATAGTCCTTTAACAACTCAAGCCACCTTCTTTGGCGAAGATTTAGATCTTTTTTTCTTGAGCACATATTGTAAACTTTTATGATCGGTAAAAATATCAACATGCACACCATACAAATAATTCCTCCAAATGTTTAAAGCAAACACAACCACCGCTAGTTTTGCGTAAGAACACACGCTAACCCAATCCTTGAAGCATCACAATAAACGACAAACCCATCGGACCCTTCCGGTAAAGGCAATATCGGAGCCGAGGTAAGCCTATCCTTTAATTCTTGACAACTCTTCTCACACACTTCAGACCATGTAAACTTAACCTTCTTTTGAGTCAAAGCTGTCAATGGGGAAGAAATCAAAGAAAATCCTTCAACAAACCTCCTAAAGTAACCAGCCAAACACAAGAAACTCTGAATATTCGAACGGGATAGAGGTCTAGGCCAATTCCTATCCACATCCGTCTTCTCAAGATCTACCTCAATACCCTTAATGAGACAATGTGACCCAGAAAAGCCACGGACCTTAGCCAAAACTCACATTTACTAAACTTCGCAAAGAGTTGTTGGTCCTTGACGACTTGCAATAAAATCCTCAAATGATCGGCATGTTCATCCTCACTCATTCAGTAAATCAAAATATCATCTATGAACACAATCACAAACATATGAAGATATTGTCTAAACACCCTATTCTTCAAGTCCATAAACACAACCAGAGCATTTGTCAACCCAAACGACTTCAATGGGAATTCATAATGGCCATATCAAGTCCGGAAAGCCATTTTCGGAATGTTATCTTCTTTCACCCTCAATTGGTGATAACCCGATCGGAGATCGATCTTAGAAAAGTAACTTGCCCCTTGGAGCTGACCAAACAAGTCATCTATCCTTGGAAGAGGATACTTATTCTTGATAGTAACTTTGTTCAATTGTCGGTAGTCAATGCACATACGAAGTGAACTATCTTTCTTTCTAACAAACAAAACTGGAGCACCCCATAGAGAGATACTTGGTCAAATAAAACCCTTTTCCAACAAATCTTTCAGTTGCTCCTTTAACTTCTTAAGTTCTGCCGGAGCCATTCGGTAAGGAGGAATAGAGATCGGTTGCGTATCGGGGATAACATCAATACCAAAGTCTATTTCCTTTTCGGGAGGAACACCGGGTAGATCATCGGGAAACACTTTCGAATACTTAATAAGAACAGGAACAGAATCAAGAGTAGGGGTTTCGAAATCCATATCCCTCACCCTAACAAGATGGTATATGCACCACTTTGAAATCATCTTTCTATTTTTAAGACATGACACAAATCGACTTTTCAGCATAGAATTTCCCCCCTTCCACTCTAGGATAGGCTCATTTTGGAATTGAAACTTGACCACTCGGGTCCTACACTCAATAGAAGCGTAACAAGAATACCACCAATCCTGCCCAAGAATAATGTCAAAATCTAACATATCAAGCTCTACAAGATCAACATGAGTGACTCTATGGGATAAGGAGAAAGGACAATTTCTATAGACTCTCTTAGCCACAATAGATTCACCGATCGGAGTAGAGACACAAAAGGGATCTAACAACACATCCGGAAGAACATCAAACCTCATAGCCTCATATGGCGTCACAAAAGACAAAGTAGCACTGTGATAAAGCAAAGCATAAACATCAAAGTGAAAGCCTTTTAACATACCGGTAACTACATCGGGAGAACCCTCTTGCTCATGACGTGCTCGAAGTGCATAGAATCGGTTTTGCTTGGGAGAATTTGAACCCGAACCACTAGGTGGAGCTTGCTTACCTTCTCTTCCCTTAGCCATGAGAGATGGACAATCCCTTATCTTATGACCGCTCTTACCACAACCGAACACCATCCGTACCGGCTAAGCACTTGCCCTCATGTTTCTTCCCAGACTTAGCACAAGTAACCGATGAGAATCTACCACCATTTCCTCTTTGAGGCTTAGGGTTAGGCACCCTATATTTGTTGAACTTAGGAGGAACATTGGAGGAACCTTGACCGGAAAATCTTTGTTGAAATCTAGAATGACCATGTCTATCGGACCTTGAATGTGAAAATTACCATCACCAGTCTTAGCCCTCTTTGCCTCCCTAGACCTTCTCTTAAATTTCTCCTCTTCTATTTGTTGAGCATGAACTATGAGACGAGAGATATCCATGTCATTGACAAGCATGGCGATACGACATTCCTTGACCACCATTTCGGACACTCCCGAAATGAAGTCAGTCATCCTTGCCCTAGGATCGGCAACCATAGTAGGAGCATATCGAGACAGTTTGGTGAAATTCAAAGCATACTCCTTCACACTCACTCTTCCTTGACGAAGATTGATGCACTCAAGCACCCTCGCCTCCCTCATCTCAAGGGGAAAAAACCTATCAAGGAAAGCAACCTTGAACTTCTCCCAATAAAGAGGACTGCATCATCTGCCCTCTCACTCTTCTATTGTTCAAACCACACTTGAGCCACACCCGTAAGTTGATAAGCGTCCAACTCCGCCTTTTCCTCTGGCGTCACACCCATGATTATTAGCACTTTGTACACCTCTTGAAGATCTTCCTCAACTTTAGAACCATGAAATTTTAGAGGGTTCATTCTAGTGAAGTCCCTCACTCCCGATGCTGCCGTACCCATATTTGGGTTCACGGGAGCCATAACCTCTCTATTGGATTGAGCTGTCGTGGCTTGAGCCAACACTTGAAAAGGAGCCCTAAACTCCGCATTAGTAACTTGTTTGGCCAAAGGGTCGGCCAAAACTTGAGGAGCTTGAGCAGGAGCTTCTTGTTCCACATTCTCTCCCGCATTCCTTATCGCATAAGCTCTTAGAGTAGCCATGTCCAGAAACGCATAGGATAGGGATTAGGAGAGAGGGACATACAGAGCTACACCCTATCGCAGGACTTTAGAATAATGAAAGAAGTGAAGTTTTCTAAACATCTTATAGCCTCTCATTCATAATTGTGGCGCGCTTCACACGCATGAACAAAGACTCTACTTAACGTGGCTTATGAGACTTCCTAGAACCTTTCTAAAACCTTGTGGTCTGAATACCTATTTTATCACGAGCTAAGGTAGCCCCTTGACGTGACATGGCGTACAAGACCCCGAAAGGTCTCATACAAACCACTTAGCATGCATAGACAGAATAATGGAAATCAAGAGAACATAAAAACAAGTCCAAGTCATAAGAGTTTTATAAAACGAAGAAAAATTCTACATAGTCTCAAGCCATCTATTACATCACAGAGTGACGGGGACATAACCCACACATCACATAAAAAATTCTAGAGTAGAAAGACATAAAAAGAAATGTAAGAGTCTCGATCCTCGAAGCAAGAGGACTCACCAATATTCAAGAATCCTTCATCTAGGCTCTGGCCACTACTACATAGAGAAGAGTCGTCACGCCCTACATTAATAAATCAATGTAGGCAAGAGTATGCACTAGTACAATCAAGTACCAAGTATGATAGCAATGCAAAAAATCATTTAAACATGCAAAAATGGGACATTTTCATGACATGCAATGACCAAGCTAACATATGAAAAAAAGTAGAAACATAAGTCATAAACCATGGTCAAAGCAAGCAAAACATCTTTACATCCCTTGTGAAATATCTTAAAAGAACGTTAGTTCTTTGTTTGTGGGAAGTAGCCTTAATCGACATGTAAGACCATGTGAGCTATCAACCTGGAATCCAGCGTCAAACCCCACACCGATAGGGCCATCCTATTTGCCAAGGTAGGACCCTTTACTTAACGTATAGCTTGCGTGGATCCACTAGCTAGTGTCTATCATAGACCATCATCCTATGGTGGACCATCATCCTATGGTGGCACATAGTTTATGGGACAAGAGATTGCTTTTGGAAATCCGACTTCTACCACGGGAGAGCTTCCACTAGAAACCCGGCCTCTACTACGGGAGGGCTTCTATCTCAATATCCTCTCGGTGCTAAGCATAAATCCCACGGAATTAGTCATACATCATAATTCATCTTATCATCCAAGACAAGGTACAACTAGAGTCACCAATACAAGCTTACATCATTTAGAATAGCTCCTTAATCTTTTGATTCAACTTCAGTTAAGAAAACCATTCAACAAGTTATGAATCCTTTATGTGAGAAAAATCCTTTCCCATTTCATAGTTTGAATAATATGTGAGAAATCCTTTCACAACTCAACAACATCATTCATGCTTCAATCTCAAAGCAATTCATGAATCATCATAATTTTCATCATGGAACATGCATACTTTCATAAAACCCATCTTTTGATCATTCAAAATTCATCATGAAATCATAGCTTTTAGAAATCGTAAATCATGCATGGGTTCATATAAACTTCATAAAATTCATCTTCTTCAAAATTCAACCCATCAACAAATTCATAAATTTCGAAATTGGGGAAATTATATGGGTTCATGGGGATTCATCTTAATTTATGAAATTCACTCAATTCATTCTTCATAGTTCATAAAACAATCAATTAAATTAACATTGAAAAGAACCCACGACATAGAAAAACCCTAACTTCAATGGAGGATTTCTAACTTGTAAAATAGATAATTTTGGAACTCTATGGAGGAAAGGGATCCATAGCTGAAGACTATCATACCTTAGTGTTCAATTTCCTTAAGCAATTGATGAAGAAAAACTTGATTTCTTGAACCCTAGCTTGCCCTCTTCTCCTTCTTCTTCTAACTTTTAGAGAGAGAAATATTGGAGAGAAGAGAGTTTGGGAAACTTGTAAAGTGATTTGGAAGGGTAGCTTTTTGGATTATAAAGGCATATATAGTGTTAGGAGTAGTTAGAAACCGACCTTGGTTGTTAAATAAGTCATTGGGTGAAAGGACCAAAAGATCCCTAACTAAATTTCACGGAACCCTTACCAACGACCTGATCTACGGTTGGTAGGTCAACCTACTGCCCATAGGTGACCAAACGTAAGTTGGCCTATCTAAGCCTCAAAATTTAATTAATTTTCTCCCCCAAAACAGAATGATCTACGACCCTGCCCCCTTCTTGATCTACGATTGGTAGGTCAAACGACGAGCAGTAGGTCTAAATGGTAGGTCACCAAAATTTTCAAAAAGTTTGAATTTTTTTTATTTCCGAATCCGGGGTGTTACATTATCTCCCCCTTGGGAACATTCGTCCTCGAATGAGATTCAAAACATCATAAGGAAGGTAAGATCAAGATCTAACTGCCCAACATGCATGCAATCACATAAGTGCACATATCCGAGGAGGAAACATCAACTCCAAGCTAAAGCATGTTCAAAACATCATTTCATGAAGGATTAATGCAATTCACAATCAAATGCACATACTAATAGGGAAATCAATCAAGCTAGTTCATTTCTCAAAATTTAGGTTCTTCATGAACATGCATAATCAAGGAATCGTGGAAGCAACTATAACACATGAAACCCAAAGAATGAACCATGAGGAACTAGGTACCTTAAGCTAGGGTAGGATCGGAGGGAAAGAAATGAGGATATCGGGACATCATATCGGCCTCAGCCTCCCAAGTAGCACCTTCAACTAATTGATTCCTCCAAAGAACCTTCACGGAAGCAACTTCTTTATTTCTTAACTTTCGAATTTGCCGGTCTAAATTCTCAACCGGAACTTCTTCATCGGAAAGACTATCCTTTAAGCAAAGATTCTCTAATGGCACTATAATGCCGGATCACCAACACATTTTTTTAACAAGGAGATATGAAAAACCGGATGCACCGATGCCAAATCATTTTGCAAATCAAGTTTATAAGGAACCTTACCAACACATTTTAAAATTTGATGTGGGCCTACATAACGGGGACTAAGCTTCCCTTTCTTCCCGAATCTCATTACACCCTTCATCAGTGAAATTTTCAAGTAAACTCAATCATGAACATCAAATTCTAAACCTCTCCTTCTAACTTCGGCATAGGACTTTTGCCGAATTTGAGCCGCCTTCAACCTCTCTCTAATAAGCCGAACTTTCTCTATAGCTTCATGTACCAACTCGCGACCTACCAAAAACTTCACCAACTTCAAACCAACCTATAGGAGATCTACACCTCCTACCATAAAGAGCCTCAAATAGAGCCATACCAATGCTTGAATGATAGCTATTATTATAAGCAAATTCAATCAAAAGCAAATGATCATCCCAATTACCCTTGAAATCAATCACACAAGCTCTCAACATATCATCCAAAGTTTGGATAGTACATTCCTCTTTCCCATCAGTTTGAGGATGAAAGGTCTTGCTAAGCTTGACAAGAGTACGAGGACACTTTTTGAAAGACTTCCAAAATTGAGAAGTAAATTGTGCACCACGATCGGAGATAATGGATAATTGCACTCCATGCAACCGAACCATTTTTCTTAAGTACAACTTAGCATAATCCTCCATCGAATAAAAAACTTTGATGAGAATGAAATGGGCTGATTTTGTCATACGATCCACAATAGCCCAAATTGAATCATATTGCCGCCGGGTGTATGGTAAACCAACCATAAAGTCCATTTTCAAATCTTCACACTTCCAAGTAGTGATACTTATATCTTGGGACAAACCTCCTGACTTTTGATGCTCAACTTTCATTTGTTGACAATTAGGACACTTAGCCACAAATTCCGCAATATCCCTCTTCATCCCATTCCACCAATAGACCTCCCGCAAATCACGGTACATCTTGGTAGTTCCTGGGTGAATGGAATATCTAGAACTATGGACTTCCGACAAATTTTGTTCCCTTAGGTCATCTACATCGGGAACACATAAACGACCTTGATATCAAAGCATACTATCTCCCCCTTGGGAGAAAGCCTCAACGGACTTCTTGTGCACTGCTTCCTTCAACTCAACCAAATTAGGATCAAGATCTTGCTTAGTCTTCACATCGGACACAAAAGACGATTCTGAACCATTGTGAATCATAACACCACCCTCACTAGAATCAATCAACCGAACACCCAATCTGGCCAATCTATGAACATCACGAACCAACTCTTTCTTATCATCCTCAACATGGGCAACACTACCCATAGACAATCGACTAAGAGCATTTGCCACCACGTTCGCCTTGCTGGGGTGATAGAGGACACTCATGTCATAGTCCTTTAACAACTCAAGCCACTTCTTTTGGCGAAAATTTAGATCTTTTTTCTTGAACACGTATTGCAGACTCTTATGGTCGGTAACAATATCAACATGCACACCATACAAATAATGCCTCCAAATCTTTAAAGCAAACCATCTCCCCTTTGGGAAAAAGCCTCAATGGACTTCTTGAGAACCGCTTCCTTCAACTCAACCAAATTAGGATCTTGATGTTGCTTAGTCTTCACATCGGACACAAAAGATGATTCTGAACCATTGTGAATCATAACACCACCCTCACTAGATTCAATCAACCGAACACCCAATCGGGCCAATCTATGAACATCACGAACCAACGCTTTCTTACCATCCTCAACATGAGCAACACTACCCATAGACAACCGACTAAGAGCATCCGCCACCACGTTCGCCTTGCTGGGGTGATAAAGGACCCTCATGTCATAGTCCTTTAACAACTCAAGCCACCTTCTTTGGCGAAGATTTAGATCTTTTTTTCTTGAACACATATTGTAAACTTTTATGATCGGTAAAAATATCAACATGCACACCATACAAATAATTCCTCCAAATGTTTAAAGCAAACACAACCACCGCTAGTTCTAAGTCATTTGTAGGATAGTTCTTTTCATGAATCTTGAGTTGCCTTGAAGGATAAGCAATGAATTTCCCATTTTACATAAGAACACACCCTAATCCAATCCTTGAAGCATCACAATAAACCACAAACCCATCGGACCCTTCCGGTAAAGTCAATATCGGAGCCGAGGTAAGCCTATCCTTTAATTCTTGAAAACTCTTCTCACACACTTCAGACCATGTAAACTTAACCTTCTTTTGAGTCAAAGCCGTCAATGGGGAAGAAATCAAAGAAAATCCTTCAACAAACCTCCTATAGTAACCGGCCAAACCTAAGAAACTCTGAATATCAGAAGGTGATTGAGGTCTAGGCCAATTCCTATCCGCATCCGTCTTCTCAAGATCTACCTCAATACCCTTACCGGAGACAATGTGACCTAGAAAAGCCACAAACCTTAGCCAAAACTCACATTTACTAAACTTCGCAAAGAGTTGTTGGTCCTTGAGGACTTGCAATACAATCCTCAAATGATCGGCATACTCATCCTCACTCCTTGAGTAAATCAAAATATCATCTATGAACACAATAGAAACATATCAAGATATTGTCTAAACACCCTATTCATCAAATCCATAAACACAGCCGGAGCATTTGTCAACCCAAACGACATCACTAGAAATTCATAATGGCCATATCTAGTTCAGAAAGCCATGTTCGGAATGTCATCTTCTTTCACCCTCAATTTGTGATAACTCGACCGGAGATCGATCTTAGAAAAGTAACTTGCCCCTTGGAGCTGATCAAACAAGTCATCTATCCTTGGAAGAGGATACTTATTCTTGATGGTAACTTTGTTCAATTGTCGGTAGTCAATGCACATACGAAGTTAACCATCTTTCTTTCTAACAAATAAAACTGGAGCACCCCATGGAGAGATACTTGGTCGGATAAAACCCTTATCCAACAAATCATTTAGTTGCTCCTTTAACTCCTTAATTTCTATCAGAGCCATTTAGTAAGGAGGAATAGAGATAGGTTGCATATCGGGGAGAAGATCAATACCAAAGTCTATTTCCCTTTCGGGAGGAACACCGGGTAGATCATCAGGAAACACTTTCGAAAACTCTCTAAAAATAGGAACCGACTCAAGAGTAGGGGTTTCGGAATCCTCATCCCTCACCCTAACAAGATGGCACATGCACCCCTTAGAAATCATCTTTCTAGCTTCAAGACATGACAAAAATTGACTTTTAGGCTTAGAATTTCCCCCCTTCCACTCTAGGATAGGCTTATTTGGGAATTGAAACTTGACATCTCGGGTCCTACATTCTATAGAAGCGTAACAAGAATGCAACCAATCCATCCCAAGAATAATGTCAAAATCTGAAATATCAAGCTCTACAAGATCAACATGAGTGACTCTATGGGATAAGGAGATGGGACAATTTCTATAGACTCTCTTAGCCACAATAGATTCACTAATAGGAGTAGAGACACAAAAGGGATCTAAAACTACATCCGGAAGAACAACAAACCGCATAGCCACATATGTCATCACAAAAGACAAAGTAGCACCGGGATCAAGGAAAGCATATACATCAAAGTGAAAGACTTTTGACATACCGATAACCACATCGGGAGAACCCTCTTGCTCATGACGAGCTTGAAGTGCATAGAATCAGTTTTTCTTGGGAACATTTAAACCCGAACCACTAGGTGGAGCTTGCTTACCTTTTCTTCCCTTAGCCGTGAGAGATGGACAATCCCTTATCTTATGACCGCTCTTACCACAACCGAAACAACCATCTGTATCGGCTAAGCACTTGCCCTCATGTTTCTTCCCACATTTATCAATGGTAGCCAATGAGAATCAACCACCATTTCCTCCTTGAGGCTTAGGGCTATCTTTGCTGAACTTAGGAGGAGCATTGGAGAAACCTTGACCAGAAAACCTTTGTCGAAATCTAGAACGACCATGTCCATCGGACCTTGAATGTGAGAAATTACCATCACCGGTCTTAGACCTCTTTGCCTCCCTACACCTTTCCTTAAGTTTCTCCTCTTTTATTTGTATAGCATGAACCATGAGACGAGAGATATCCATGTTATTGAAAAGCTTGGCGGTACAACATTCCTTGACCACCATTTCAGACACTCTCGAAACGAACTTACTCATCCTTGCCCTAGGATCGACAACCATAGTAGGAGCATATCGAGACAATTTGTTGAACTTCAAAGCATACTCCTTCACACTCATGCTTCCTTGACGAAGATTGATGAACACAAGCACCCTTGCTTCCCTCATCTCAAAGGGAAAGAACCTATCAAGGAAAGCAACCTTGCACTTCTCCTAATAAAGAGGACCCACATCATCCGCCCTCTCACTCTTCCATTGTTCAAACCACACTTGAGCCACACCCTTAAGTTGATAAGTGGCCAACTCTGCATTTTCCTCTGGCGTCACATCCATGATCATTAGCACCTTGTACACCTCATCAATGAACTCTTGAGGATCTTCCTCAACCTTAGAACCATGAAATTCTAGAGGGTTCATTCTAGTGACGTCCCTCACTCTCGATGTCGCCGTACCCATATTTGGGTTCACGGGAGCCACAACCTCTCGATTGGCTTGAGCCGTTATTGCTTGAGCCAACACTTGAAAACTAGCCCTAAACTCCGCATTAGTCACTTGTTCGGCCAAAGGGTTGGCCGGAACTTGAGAAGCTTGAGGAGGAGCTTCTTGTTCCACATTTTCTCTTGAATTCCTTCTAGCATAAACTCTTCGAGTAGCCATATCTTGAAATGCATAAGATAGGGATTAGGAATGAGAGACATATAGAGCTGCACCCTATCGCACAACTTTATAATAATGAAAGAAGTTGAGTTTCCTAAACATCTGATAGCCTCTCATTCATAAATGTGGCGCGCTTCACACTCATGAACAAGACTCTACTTGACGTGGCTTATGAGACTTCCTAGGACCTTTCTAAAACCTTGTAATCTGAATACCAAGTTTGTCACGACCCAAGGTACCCCATAGACGTAACATGGCGCACAAGACCCCGAAAGGCCTCATACAAGCCACTTAGCATGCATTGACAAGATAATGGAAATCAAGAGAATATAAAAAACAAGTCCAAGTCATAAGAGTTTTATAAAACGAAGCAGAAATCTACATAGTCTCAAGTCATCTATTACATCAAGGAGTGACGGGGACGTAAACCACACATCACATACAAAAGTCTAGAATAGAAAGACATAAAAGAAATGAAATAGTCTCGGTCCATGAAGCATGCAGACTCACCAATCTTCAAGAATCCTTCAACTAGGCTCTAGCCACTAATAGATGGAGAAGAGTCGTCACGCCCTGCATTAATAAATCAATGTAGGCAAGAGTATGCGTTAGTACAATCAAGTACCAAGTACGATAGCAATGCACAAAATCATTTAAACATGCAAAAAGGGGATATTTTCATGACATGCAATGACCAAGCTAACACATGAAAGAAAGTAGAAACATAAGTCATAAACCTTGGTCAAAGCAAGCAAAACATCTTTACGTCACTAGTGAAATATCTTAAAAGCACTTTAGTTCTTTGTTTGTGGGAAGTAGCCTTAACCGACATGTTAGACCATGTGAGCTATCAACATGGAATCCAGTGTCTAACCCCACACCGATAGGTCCATCCTACTTGCCAAGGTAGGACCCTTTACTTAACATATAACTTGCGTGGATCCACTAGCTAGTGTCTATCATAGACAATCATCCTATGGCGGCACATAGTTTATGGGACAAGAGATTGCTTTTGGAAACCCGACCTCTACTACCAGAGAGCTTCCACTAGAAACCCAGCCTCTACTATGGGAGATCTTCCATCTCAATATCTTCTTGGTGCTAAGCATAAATCTCATGGAATTAGTCATATATCATAATTCATCTTATCATCCATGTAAAGGTACAACTAGAGTCACCAATCCAAGCTTACATCATTTAGAATAGCTCCTTAATCTTTTGATTCAACTTCAGTTAAGAAAACCATTCAACAAGTTATGAATCCTTTATGTGAGAAAAATCCTTTCCCATTTCATAGTTTGAGTAATATGTGAGAAATCCTTTCACAACTCAACAACATCATTCATGCTTCAATCTCAAAGCAATTCATGAATCATCATAATTTTCATCGTGGAACATGCATACTTTCATAAAACCCATCTTTTGATCATTCAAAATTCATCATGAAATCATAGCTTTTAGAAATCGTAAATCATGCATGGCTTCATATAAACTTCATAAAATTCATCTTCTTCAAAATTCAACCCATCAACAAATTCATAAATTTTGAAATTGGGGAAATTACATGGGTTCATGGGGATTCATTTTAATTCATGAAATTCAACTCAATTCATGCTTCATAGTTCATAAAACAATCAATTAAATCAACATTGAAAAGAACCCACGACATAGAAAAACCCTAACTTCAATGGAGGATTTCTAACTTTTAAAATAGAGAATTTTGAAACTCTATGGAGGAAAGGCCTCCATAGATGAAGACTATCATACCTTAGTGTTCAATTTCCTTAAGCAATTGATGAAGAAAAACTTGATTTCTTGAACCGTAGCTTGCCCTCTTCTCCTTCTTCTTCTAACTTCTACAGAGAGAAATATTTGAGAGAGGAGAGTTTGGGAAACTTGTAAAGTGATTTGGAAGGGTATATTTTTGGATTAAAAAGGCTTATATAGTGTTAGGAGTAGTTAGGAACCGACCTTGGTTGATAAATAAGTCATTGGATGAAAAGACCAAAACATCTCTAACAAAACTTCCCGAAACCCCTCACCAATGACCTAACCTATGGTTGGTAGGTCAACCTACTGCCCGTTGGTGACCAACCGTAGGTTGACCTATCTAAGCCCCCAAATTAAATTAATTTTCTCACCATAAATAAAATGACCTACGACCGTACCCCTATCTTGACCTACGGTTGGTAGGTCAAAGGACTGGCAGTAGGTCCAAATGGTAGGTCACCAAATTTTCAAAAAGTTGGAATTTTCATTCTTTCAAAATCCGGGGTGTGACATTATACCAACAAAGTTAAAATATTTTTGTCAAAATCATACCTCGAGCAAGTTATTCTTACTATTCCTAACCTTCTCAATTGAATTATTCAAAGTTGCAATGCTTATTACCTAGTCATCTTACTAGCCATATCACAACATCTCACACTATACCACATAATAACATTAATATCATTGAAATACAAATTCGAGAACGTTTTGTCACTATTGGCGAGAGAATGAAGCAATGGCGTTTAGATCCTAAAATGTACCACATACACACAATAAAGAATGAAAGAATGGAAGTTTCCTAAAGTCTCATAGCCGCTCGAAGATAAGTAACGGAGGTCTCTGCACCGATCCGCAAGACTCTACTAGACTCAACTCTTGTACTCGTGAGACCGATAAACCTAGGGCTCATATACCAATTTGTCATGACCCAAAATCACAAGTCGTGATGGCACTTATGTTTTAAACTGACAGGTAAGCCAACCCAACAGTTTTACCAATTAAATTTAATATTAATAATGGGAAAACTAAGAGACAAGTAGAATATCTCAACAACTAAGTCTTTCATAAGTATTACATATGGAAAACTAAACTAGCACCCAAGATTTAGTGTCATAAGTACAAGAGCTTCTACAATGATACAAGTCCAAGCTAAAAGGACAAGTCTAACGTAAGAAATACTTTGTCTGAATACTAAGAAAACATAATAAATTAAGAGATAAATGAAGGCACGGGCCACATAATAGCCAAGCAGCTCAACATAACTTCAAGATGATCAAAACCCAGACTCAAAGCTTCTAGAAATTCGCTCAAATTCAAAATCCAGTCTGCACCACAAAAGAGTGCAGCAAGTGTAGTATGAGTACGAAATCATATGTACCTAGTATGTATAATAGACCGAAAACTAAGAAGTAGTTACAAGAGTATATATAAAAACATCGTCCTTTTATTTTATAGGTTTGCGTTACACTTATCAGCCAAGTTCCATCAAATAGAAATAATCAAATGTCATGAAATATCCAAACACTAAAGAAACACATAATCAAATAGGAATAATGGATGTAATGAGATGCAATGCAATGCAACACCATAAAATGATATGCCTCAAATGCCAAGTACTCTCTCTCAACCGTATACACACGATACTTCTTAGAAATACATCAAGAGTTCGTGACCCATGGGGGACTCGCGAGGATATATACTAACACGAATGATCTCCACCTGTCTGTACGGATGATCTCAAAACACTATCATAAATAAAACAATCCCCAGCACAGACGATCTCCACGTGCCTAACTTATAATCATAACCAATCCCCAGCACGGACGATCTCCACGTGCCCAACTTATAATCATAACCAATCCCCAGCACGGACGATCTCCACGTGCCAAACGTATAATCATAATTCTATCTCAACACGGACGATCTTCAAGTGTATGACCTTTATTCATACTCAAACTCATGTTAGTGCATGTACATAATATGATATCAATAAAAATTGATGATGAAGCATCTCAATAAATCAAATGTCGCTATGACATATAATCACCTCAATTATAAAAAATATACGGGTTCACTAAGGAAACACAACCACACAAAAGAAACCAAGTCACTAATATATCAGTTAATGCCCATATGCTTTGGCATTCTCATATTACAATCTACCATACTACAATAATAAACTTTTCCTTTAATAACACCGGTACTCATACCAATGCCCGTCACACCATTGGTACGAGACCCCCATCTTTCTCCCTTACCTATTATATATTCCATTTTTAATCTTAAATTAGAAAACGTCCCTCAACAAAGTTTAGGAAGTCTTAATATACCTCGAAAGTCGAACATGTGCCACGAATTCTTCAAGATCTCGCCTTTCCTTTTCGTAAAGCTTTCAAGTGTTTCCAATCTATCAAATATGTAATCCTTATATGAATACGAATCTATTTGCATCCATATTACTTTATTTAGTTTCGGCTTAGAAATCGGGTCAGAAAGTCATCCCGAGCCACCCAATTCGAATTTGAAAATTTCTTTCAGATTATGTTCACCCATGATAAAATAAACTCGCATGCAAAATTTCAGCTAAATCGGCTCGTTATTCGACCCCCAAATCAAGATTTTATTTTAATAACCCTAGGGCTATATTTTCTCAACTCAGTATAATTTCTACACATTTTTACCTTAAAAATGTGTTCAGAATCACATAAAAATTTCATAGAAAAGATGATAATAATTACCTTAATGCTTTGGGATGAAAATCACAATTTTCTCCACCCTTTTCCCCTCTTTCCCTCTCTTTTTTTTTCTCCTCTACGTTTTACTCCTTACTGCGTGCGTATTTTTTTTTTGTTTCTTTCTGTTTGCAGCGTTGCTGCTATTCTATGTGTCTTCTTCTTCTTCTTTTTTCCTTTTTATTTTCTTATTTTATTTGGGCTTTTCTCCTTTTTATTTTATTTTTATTTATTAAATTAATAGGGCACTTTTCCCCTTTTAATTAATTTCTTTTCTTTTTTTTCCCACTATTATTAACAATAAAATAATCCTTTATTAAATCTGAAAATTATGTCACTTGTTCTCACAAGTCATAAATTATTTATAAAAACTACTAAAAGGGTAAATATCATAAAAATGGCTAAAATTCATAAAACGACTAAGAGGGTCATTACATCATCTACCCCTAAAATACACGTTCGTTCTTGAACGTAAAGAGAAAAAAATATGTGGAGTATTGAATAGTTGAGAATATCTTCTTTGTATGTTGGACTCAACCTTTCAAGTGGATTTCTAACCTTCCATCCATAATAACTCTAGGACCTTCCTCAAATGCCAAATTCTTGGTCGAACTCTATTGAGTCACATTGAATCACATGACAATCATTAATACAATATTTCTTCAACTCAAAACATGGAAACCCGGATGAACACCTGATAAGTCTGGTCACATATTTAACTTATAAGTCATTTCTTAAAAATGTAGAAGTACCTCAAACGGATCAATGAATATAGGGTTAAGTTTTTCCTTCTTCCCAAACCTCATAACACCCTTCATGGGCGATACTATAAACAAAACATTCTCTCCAATCATGAACTCTAAATCACGAACCTTTCATTCCGCATAACTCTTTTGTATACTTTGGGCTGTGAGAAGCCTATCCTGAATCAACTTGACCTTATCTAACAAATCTCTCAACAAATTTATACTTCAAGGTTTGACCTCAAAATCATCTAACCAATCCATCTGAGTGCGACGTCTTCTACCATACAAACGGGGCCACCTAAATGTTATAATGGCAACTATTGCTATAAGAAACTCCACCAATGACAATGTAACGAACTTTTCCCATCGTTATGGATAAGCCAATGGGGAAGGAATTTGGGCTAGAAAACTTCCGAGTAGTAACTTGAAAATTTCAAGTCTAGGCAAACTTGGATGAAATTTGAGTCAAGTGAGGTCTAGGGTAATACGGTAATGGATGGGGGATTTTATTATGAATTTGATCATTTGAGTGGATAGCCAAGATGATAAGGAGCCTGTACGACTTTACGGAATCGAATTCGGGTGGGTAGAACTCCAGCAATTGATCTTAGCGTGAAAGGGTGGTTTTAGAACATCAAGTTTTGAGGGTATGTTGTGAAATGGGGACTTGGAACACAAATTCTGAGTCTCTGTCTCCATGCAAACCACCACGGCGGGATTATTTCTGCCGTGGTGGGGCTGCTACGGCGGGATTGGCCTGCTATGGCGAGCCAGTCGCAAGTAAAAATGGGAAAAGTCCCAAAATGTTATTTTTCTGCAAACTTCATTGTTGGAGATAAAAAGGGCAACCTAAGGCTATTTCTTCCTATTGTTCACTAATTTTTGCGCTGAAGGTAAGTTAATTACTCCCCTAATTTGTCAATTGATTCTTAGAACTTAGGATCCTTGCTATTTATCCTTGGGGGAGGGCTTTAGCTTGAATCTAATGGTGGAAAAAGCCCTAGTTGGGTGTTAAGATGATGGAATTGGCCAAGGGTTATTATTTGGATATAATTCGGGTAAATTAGGCTACTATTATTGATCCTTTGCATTAATTATTTGTTTTAGACCAAGAACAAGCCGAGAGACTTCGGAAAAAGGAAAGCTCAACTTCTTTAAGAGTGGTCAGGCGTGGTTTCGAGGTAGGTGGTGGTTTGACTTCCCATCTGCGTTATATATACCTCCTAACTGCTCCATTGTATACATGCATGCATGAGAATAGGAAAAGATGAAATGTCTGTTTGAGATTCCATAGCATGCAATGAACCTGTTACTTGATTGTACGATACAAGTGTGTAAATCATTCCTTATGGTGCTGATTGATTTTGTGGTTGTGGTTGATTGGATCATGTATCACGTTCCGACACATAATTGGATCGGGTGTCACGTTTTGACACATATTGGATCGGGTGTCACGTTTCGACACATTATTGGATCGGGTGTCACGTTCTGACACATTATTGGATCAGGTGTCACGTTCCGACACAATAACAGTTTGAGTGTGGGTTCCATGAGAGAACCATTATTGACTGTTGCATTTGAGATTGACATTGTGAAACTGATATATTGAGCATGAACTGGTAGATTGTTATTCTTTCTGTATATGTGTGTTTTATTATGTTGTAGTTACTTGTGTATGTTTCACTAGAATAGCCGTGTGATCCTACCAGTGCACTATTGTTTTGTGTACTGATACTACACCTGCTCTTTCTTTGTTGAGTACAGGGTGTCTTCAGGTGGCTGTTGAGAGACCTCGGCTAGGAGATCACTGACTTGTCGAGTTCGAGGGTGCACCAATTCCTTAAAGCTACTATGGATTTATCTAAGATCTTAGTCCATTTCCTTCGGACTTAGACCTTTCAGACACTTTACTTTATATATAATTGTTTTGGGGCTGCATTTCCTTATGTTAGACCGTTTAGTTAGAAGTTTTGGTACAATGACTTTCAGGTTCTAGGGGTTGAATTTCCACTTATTTATGTTTGGTTTTGATAACCTACTGAGTTTATGGGAACTCAACTTTAAAATTGATTGTTTAAACCTGTTTCCACATATTTAAATGCATGTCTTTTGGTTAGTATTGTTTAGTTGGGTCGTAGTAATGGTTCTCCCACCGGAGGGTTAGTGTGGGTGCCAATCACAGCGGTTTGGGTCGTGAAAAAGTTTGTATCAGAGCCCTAGGTTCGTTGATCTCGTTGTACAAAAATGAGTCTAGTAGAGTCTTGCGGAACGGTACAGAGATGTCTGTACTTTTCTTCGAGAGGTTACAGGACTTTAGGAAAATCACTCTATCTTCTTCTCTTTTTGTGCTATAACTTGATTCCAATTGGTATCTTGTGATCCAAATTGGTATCTAATCTCTTTCACTCTTCGGTCTGCAGATGGTTAACATGCGAAACAACGGCGCTAGGCCAGTAGCTCCCATCAATGAGCCAGCGGGTGAGCCCGCAGTGAGAGGATGTGGCTGAGGCAGGGGTAGAGGAAGAGGAAGGGTTGCACCGGCCAGAGGTGAAGCCCAAGCTGAGAATGTACCCAGGGAAAAGGCCCCTCCCGCACCCCAACCCGAGGTAGAATAGAATATGGAGATGGAGGTAGAAGAGGATGCTGAATCAAAGAAGGACGCACAGGCTGGGACTGCAAGACTTCCCCCTTTGGATTTAGCTATAGCTTAGAAAATTTTGAATTTTCTGAGTGGGTTGGTCGGCTCTGGAGCCATTCGCATGGTGCAAGCTGCTCAACCTCCAGTCATCCACCCCATTGCTGCTACAGTCCCTAAGATAGATGGAGTGTTGAGTGCTGATGCCTTCTTCCGTCCACTTTTGGGCCATGTGATGACTGGCACTGAGCACGAGATGCTGACCAATTTTTTGAAGTTAAAGCCACAGTGTTCCATGGTTCTGAAAGTAAGGATGCCTATTAGTTCGTCCAAGATTTCTATGAGAGACTTCACAAGTTAGGCATTGTGAACCAACACGGAGTCGAGTTCGTGACATTTCAGCTTCAAGGTGAGGCTAAGCAGTGGTGGGGAGCCTTTGTGGAATGTCGATCTCCAGTCCTGCCTCCACTCACCTGGGTTCAGCTCAATGCCTTATTTCTGGAGAAGTATGTCCCCCGGACTTTTAGCGACCGCAAGAAGGATGAGTTCATGGCTTTGGAGCAGGGTGGTATGACTGTAGCTGCTTATGAGGCTAAGTTCCATGCCTTGTCCAGATATGCTACGTAGTTGGTAACTACAGAGGAAGAGAGGATCTGTTTGTTTGTCAAGGGATTGAACCCCAAGTTGCAGGTATTGTCTGTTCACATGACCTCTGTATGTAAAAGCTTTAATGAAGTGACAGACTTTGTGAAGAAGGTAGAAGGAGTTCAACGGAACGGGCAGGCCAAGGCTTTGGCTAAGAAGCCCAAGAATATAGGTAACTTTAATGGCTCCTACTCCAGAGGTTTAGGTAGGCCGGAAATTGCAGTTCGACCAATTCAGTCAGCTATACCTGCTTTACGGGTGGTTACTCAGGGACTCCGCAGTAGAATCCTACCCAGGATGGTCAGGGAGCCTCTTTTGTGCCAGGCAACAGGTCGTCTCATAACTGTAGTTCTTACAATTGTTGAGAACCAGGACACATGAGGAGAGATTGTCCCTACCCGTTCCTGAATGAACCCATGCAACAGCAGACCAGAGTAGTGGTACTGGCGGTCGGAGGTAATAATGGCAGAGGACGTCCACTAGGTAAGCGAGGAGAAAATTAGAGAGGCCGTAGAGGCCGGGGAAATGGTAATGCAGGAAGGGGAGCAGTGCAGCCAGGCAGAGAGGTTACCCATCAGGATGACATGGCTCAGTTTTATGCCTTTTTTAGCAAGACTGAGGCTGAGGCGTCTGATGCAATGGTCACAGGTACTATTCTTGTTTGTGACCGAACGGCTACTGTTTTGTTTGATCCGGGTTCTACTTACTCTTATGTGTCTGTATAGTTTGCCTTGGGATTTGATGTAATTTGTGATGTGCTTGATTCCCCCCATCCATGTTTCTACCCTAGTTGGAGAGTCTGTTGTAGTCACCCATGTCTATTGTGCTTGTTCTGTCCTGTTTATGGGTTTTGAGACTTGGACTGATTTGGTTATTTTTGATATGTCTGACTTTGATGTAATCTTAGGCATGACTTGGTTGTCCCTCTATTATGTTGTGCTTAATTGTAATGCTAAGTCTGTGACTTTAGAGATCCTGGGTAGGGAGAAGTTAGAGTGGGAAGGGGTGTACAAGCTTAAGCCAGCTAAGATCATATCTTTCATCCGGGCTAGGAAACTGGTGGGGCAGGGTTGTTTGGCATATTTCGCTCATATCGGGAATGTTGATGCAGAGTCCCCCACTATTTAGTCTATTCCTGTAGTATCTGAGTTTAAGGAAGTGTTTCCTACTAATTTACCTGATATGCCTCCAGATAGAGATATAGATTTCTGTATTGACTTGGAGCTGGGCACTCGCTCAATCTCTATCCCTCCTTATCGCATGACTCCAGCAGAGTTACCCGTTCCCTCATAAGATGATCTCTTTGACCAGTTGCAGGGTGCATCAGTATTCTCTAAAATTGATTTGAGGTCTGGGTACCATCAGTTAAAGATTAGGCCCAATGATGTACCCAAGACGACATTCAGGACTCTGTATGGGAACTATGAGTTTTTGGTGATGTCGTTTGGGTTGACCAATGCACCTACAACCTTCATGAGTTTGTTGAATGGTGTGTTCAATCCATTCCTGAATTCCTTTGTAATTGTCTTTATTGATGACATTTTGGTCTATTCGAAGAGTAAGAAAGAGCATGTAGACCATCTTCGTATTGTTCAGGGTGTCCTTGGGAAATAGAAATTGTATGTAAAATTTTCTAAGTGTAATTCTGGTTGTCCTCAGTTGCCTTTTTGGGGCATGTAGTTTCAAAAGAAGGGGTAATGGTAGATCCCCAAAAGATTGAAGTAGTCAAGAACTGGGTCCGGCTTAGCTCTATTACTGAGGTTAGGAGTTTTGTGGGGCTTCCCAACTACTATCGACGATTTGTGAAGAATTTTACCTCTATTGTTACGCACTTGAAAAGGCTGACTCAAAAGGAGATACCTTTTGAGTGGACTGACAAATGCGAAGAGAGCTTCCAAAAGCTCAAGACTCTTCTGACCACAACACCTATTCTGATATTGTCAATGAAAGGTAAGGATTTCAATGTTTATTTTGATTCTTCACATTCGGGCTTGGGTGCTATGTTGATGCAGGATAAGAATGTCATAGCTTATGCCTCACCACAGTTAAAGATTCATGAGAGGAACTACCCGACGCATGATTTGGAGTTGGCAGAGGTAGTGTTTGCTCTCAAGATTTGGCGACATTATCTCTATGGAGTCAAGTGTGAAGTGTTCACTCATCATCACAGTCTTCAACATGTGTTCACGCAGAAAGACTTGAACCTGAGAAAGCGAAGATGGATGGAGTTACTTAAATATTATGATGTCATCATTCAATACCATCTGGGTAAGGCCAATGTGATCGTAGACACATTAAGCCGAAAGAAAGTGAGTATGGGAAATTTAGCTTGCTTGGGTGTGTCCAGGCGACCCTTGGATAGGGAGATCCAGAACTTGGAGTCCAGGTTCATGCAGTTGGGCATCTCAGAGAAAGGTGGGGTGTTATCCAGCATTGAGGTTAGACCCAATTTCATTGAGGAGATCAAAGCCAAGTATTTTGAGGATGAGAGTTGGAATGAGCTCATAAAGAAGACAGTGTATGGAAAGGCACAAGATGTTGCTCTTGATGCAGGTGGTGTGCTAAGTTTTAGGGGGAGGATTTGTGTTCCCCGAGTGCATGACCTGATTCAAAAGGTGTTGGCAAAATCTTATGGTTTGCGGTACTCTATTCATCCAGGTGTGATCAAGATGTATCGAGACTGGAAGCGACTATATTGGTGGCCTGGCATGAAGAAAGACATAGGTGAGTTTGTGGCTAAGTGCCATAACTGTCAGGTAAAGTATGAACACCAAAGGCCTGCAGGTTTTCTTCAGAGAATGTCAGTCCCTGAATGGAAGTGGGAAAGGATCGCTATGGACTTTGTGGTTGGTCTTCCCAAGACCCTAGGAAAGTTTGACTCCATTTGGGTTGTGGTTGACAGACTGACTAAATCCGCCCACTTCATTCCGGTCAGAGAAGACTATAATGCCCAGTAGTTGGCAAAGATTTATGTTAAGGAGATAGTAAGGCTGCACAGGGTGCCCCTTTCTATCATCTCAGACTGTGGTATGCAGTTGACATCAAAGTTTTGGGGGAAGTTGCGTGAAGAGTTGGGCACTCAACTCACTTTTAGCACAATTTTTCTTACACAAACTGATGGACAGTCGGAGAGAACAATTCAAGTGTTGGAAGACATGTTGAGGGCATGTGTAATTGAATTTGGAGGGCATTGGGATAAATTCCTACCTTTGTGTGAGTTCTCCTACAACAATAGCTATCACTCCAGCATTGACATGGCACCGTTCGAAGCACATTATGGGAGAGGATGTAGATCGCCCATAGGATTGTTTGAGGTTGGAGATATGAAACCTTTTGGGGTGGATTTGGTAAAGGATGCCCAGGATAAGGTGATGAGTATCCAAGCTAAGCTTCTAGCCTCTCAGAGTCGACATAAAGAGTATGCAGATTGTAAGGTAAGGGACATGACGTTTCAAGCTAGTGAACAAGTTCTTCTGAAAGTGTCACCCATAAAGGGGGTGATGAGATTCGGCAAGAAGGGCAAGCTCAGTCCTCGCTACATTGGCCCATTTGAGATCCTTGACTGTGTAGGGATAGTGGCTTATAGGTTGGCTTTACCGCCTAGCCTATTTGGAGTCCATCCAGTGTTCCATGTGTCCATGTTGAAGAAGTATCATGGGTATGGAGATTATATCATCAAGAGGGACTCAGTTTTGTTAAAAAAAGATCTTCAGCATGAAGACGAACAGGTTGTAATCCTTGATCGTGATGTCCGAAAGCTGAGAACCAAAGAGATTAAGTCAGTGAAAGTTCAATGGAAGCATTGTCCGGTTGAGAAAGCTACTTGGGAAATCGAGAAGGACATGTGAGACAAGTATACCCAGTTATTTGATGATTCATCTAGTACTATATTCTAGCCTTGGCCTAGTTTTCCTAGTTTGTCACTCAGGAATGAGTGATGGGTAAATTGGTATCTATTGTAATGACCTATTCCCGTTGTTATAGATAAGCCAATGGGGAAGGAATTTGGGCCAGAAAACTTCCGAGTAGTAACTTGGAAATTTTGAGCCTAGGCCAGACCTGGGCAAAATCTGAGTCAGGTGAGGTCTAGGGTAATATTGTAATGGATGGGGGATTTGATTATGAATTTGATCATTTGAGTGGATAGCCAAGACGATAAGGAGCCTGTACGGCTTTACGGAATCGAATTGAGGCAGGTAGAATTGATCCTTTGTATTAATTACTTATTTTAGACCCAGAACAAGCTGAGAGACTCCGGAAAAGGGAAAGTTCAAGTTCCTTAAGAGTGTAAAGGCTTGGTTTCGAGGTAGGTGATTGTTTGATTTCCCATCTGTGTTATATATACCTGCTAACTACTGCTTCATTGTACACATGCATTTATTAGAATAGGAAAAGATGAAATGAATCTGGTGAAATGACTGTTTGTGATTCCGTAGCATGCAATGAACCTGTTACATGATTGTACGTTACAAATACGTAAATCATTCGTTGTAGTACTGATTGTGCTTGTGGTTGATTGGATCGGGTGTCACGTTCTGACACATTATTGGATCGGGTGTCAAGTTTTGACACACATTTGATCGGGTGTAACGTTCTGACATATATTAGATCAGGTGTCACGTTCCGACACATTATTGGATCTGGTGTCACGTTCTGACACACTAACAGTTTGAGTGTGGGTTCCATGAGAGAACCATCATTGACTGTTGCATTTGAGATTGACATTATGAAACTGCTATATTGAGCATGAACTGGTAGATTTTTATTCTTTCTGTATATGTGTGGTTTATTATGTTGTAGTTACTTGTGTATGCTCACTTACTGGAATAGCCACGTGATCCTACTAGTGCACCGTTGTTTTGTATACTGATACTGCACCTGCTCTTTCTTTGTTGAGTACAGGGCTCTTCAGGCGGCTGTTGAGAGACCTCGGCTAGGAGATCACTGACTTGTCGAGTTCAAGGATGAGCCAGTTCCTTCAGGCTACCGTGTATTTATCTAGGATCTTAGTCCATTTCCTTCGGACTTAGACCTTTTAGACTCTTTACTTTATGTGTTGTTGTTTTGAGGCTGCATTCCCTTATCTTAGACCGTTTAGTTTGAAGTTTTGGTACAATGACTTTCAGGTTATAAGGGTTGAATTTCCGGTTGTTTATGTTTGGTTTTGATAACTTACTGAGTTTATGGGAACTTAGCTTTTAAATAGATTGTTTAAACCTGTTTCCACATCTTTAAATGCCTGTCTTTTGGTTAGTATTGTTTAGTTGGGCTGTAGTAATGGTTTCTCCGGAGGGTTAGTGTGGGTGCCAATTAAGGTGGTTTGGGTCGTGACAGACAAGAATTAGGCCTAATGAGCTCTCGATTCGATTAAGCACGACAGTAACATATCCTTTAACACCTAAATATTCCACTCGGACTGACCATCTATATATGGATGAAAATGTTGTGCTAATCTTTATCCTAGTACACAACTTCTCCTGCATAGGCTTGCAAAAATTAAATGTAAAATAATTACCTCAATCTGAAATGATGGATATGGACACACCATGCAAACACACTATCTCTTAGATATAAATATCAACCAACCTCTCTACATGTATGAAGTCTGTACAAACAAAAGGTGAGATGATTTAATCAATTCATCTACAATGATTCAAATAATATCAAAATCCTCAAAAATTTGTGAAAATCCTGCCACAAAATTCATTACAATCCACTCCCTCTTTCACTTAGGTTGAGGTATCATCTGAGTTATACCACGTAATCTCTAGTGCTCATACTTCTTATGTTAGCATTTCAAACATCGACACGCATATTTTACTATGTCCCTATTCATTCGACATCACAATAATGCTTCAGATCATAATATATCTTCCCTTCTCATTGTTGAATAAAATATTTAGAGCTATGAGTCTCTTTCATAATCTACTTGATCAAATAACCAACTCTTGAAACACAAATATGACCTTAATTCTCAAAACGCTCTTCGAACCAACATTTCTTCCTTATATTCACCCTTTAATACCTTGTCATGAATTATATTCAACTTCTCATCTTTGAACTATCTAACATTGATCTAATTAACTAGAGGGGAGTGTACCTCAATATGAACTAGAACCCTTTCAAGCTCTAGAATGTTGAGTCTCGAAAGTCTATTAGCCAAAGATTGAACATCTATTACAGTCGCAACATAATCAAGCTACCCATACTAACTAAATTCTTACTCAACACATTTGCTACTATATTTACCTTTCCCATGTGATATAAGATAATGATATCATAATCCTTAAGGAACTTTAACCATCTCCTCAACCTCAAATTTAGATCTCTTTGACTAAGAATATATTAAATACTGTGATAATACGTGGACATCTCAGCGTGCTCTCCAAGTAAAAATGCCTCCAAATTTTCAAAGCAAAAAAATCATTACTATCAACTCTAAATAATGAGTGGGGTAGTTATTCTCCTACACCTTCAACCATCTCAAAGCATACTTTATTACCTTTTTTTTATACATCAAAACATTCCCAAGATCAACCCGCGAAACATCATAATGCTCCGTGAACTCCTTATCTTTCACTGGTAAGGTCAAAATCGAGTCTTAAATCAAGAGAGCCTTAAATTTTTGAAAGCTAGTCTCATACTCCTTAGATCATTAGAAAGTCAAATTCTTCTAAGTTAATTTTGTCAATAGAAACACAATAAAAGAGAAGTCATCCAAGTCCTATTTTTAGTAACTAGTTAAACCCACAAAACTCTGGATCTTCTATAGGTGAAGTAGACCTAGTCCAATCAATAACTGTCTCCATACTCTACAGATCTACCATATTGTCATCCTTAGTCACCACATACCCAAAAATGTCACAAAACTGAGATAGAACTCACACTTAGAGAACTTTATATAAGGTCGCTCTTTCTTCAAGTTTTGGAGTATAATTCCTAAATTCTACTCATGATCCTCCCTATTATGATGGTAGATCAAAATATCATCAGTGTAGACTATAGCAAAGAAATTTCAAATAAATCATGAACATCCTATTCAAATATTCCATAAAAGTTGACGGGGAGTTAGTCATCCAAAAAGTCATAATTAAGAGCTCATAATGTCATAAAAGGTCCTGAAGGCTATCTTAAAGATATCATTCATCCTAACCCTGAATCGATAGTAATCAACTCTCAATTCAATCTTAGAGGTTATAAAAATTCCTAGTCCAGTCCTCAATATGCGAAATATGATACTTGTCCTTAATAATCACTTTGTTCATATTTCTGTAGTCGATGCACATCCTTCTTTTTCACAATTAAGACTAGAGCAATTCAAGGAGAAATACTTGTTCGAATAAAAGCAGTTACTTAACATGTCTTATTACTATTCTTTTAATTCTATTGAAGCGTTTAAATTAGAAATGATAGAAATAGGCTAAATTCTCATCTCTAAGTCAATACTAAAATCAAAATCACGATCAGGTGGAACACATCCAAAAATTATTTCATCACTGATACTGATTCTAAAAGAGAAGCATCGATATTCATATCATGAATATAAGCCAAATAGGTGAGATATCCCTTCTCAATCATACAATGAGTTTTTGAAAATGCTATTACATTTCTCGGATAGATACTAAAGGTGACCGATCACTTCAGTTTAAGAATACCCAACATATCTAAGGTCATTTTCTTTGCGTAACAGTCTAGAATTACATAAAATTGAAAAAGTTAATATATATACTCAGTGTGAAATCAACGTCTAACATATCCCAAATAATTAAGTCTATTCACATATTTTATACTACCAAATCAACAATTTAAGATCGATGCAATTGATCCACCACTAAGAATCATCTAAGGGTGTCCAAATACGTACAAACCTAGAAGGAGAGTCACAAAACATATCCAAATCCAAAACAAGGTACATAAAGGAAGTAGATCCATAGTCGAAATAAAACTATAAAAATTGAGAGCATACTGAACAATACTTGGGACAGTTTTGGTTACTCCAATAGAGTTAGTTATTTGTCGATATATTATTTCCAACCACCAAAATATTATTCCATGAATTATAGGGCGATCATTTACCACTATACACACGTCTCTATGAATGTTCCCACATAGTTTCATACAAGTATCCTTGTCCAAAATCAAATTCTGCTTTCCATTAATTTCAACTAATATTGTTGATCCTCAATTCAATCTCTAAAAGATATCTCACAGTTTAAATGTGTCAATATCTACCATTTAATCACTACTTTAAGTGTTCTTGCTGATTGATACTTAACTTGGCTTCATAATCTCATACAATATTATATTTAGTCAACATTGTGGCTTCCATCATAAGAAATTTTATCATTGTGATTATCGTGTTATCCAACTTGAACTATTTAAATTATTTTTAGTATACCAAAACTCCAAAGGTCAGAAAGGAAGTCTTTCATACAAATCTTATAGCTAGTTCTACCATCTCATACTTCATCATAAATTATCACCTCTTATATTTTTGTTACTCCTCAATTTCTCATTGTAGCCTGATCAGGATCACTATACTCTTACCTAATCAATTGATCCTCCTAAGATTACACTTGTATTCATAGCATCCATATTATACCCTTTCAATATTAAATTATTGGTCTATCAGTGATATATCTATACCATGAGATTGTCGTAATAAATACCAACAAAGTTAAAATATTCTTGTCAAAATCACACCTCGAGCAAGTCATTCTTACTATTCCTAACCTTCTCATTTGAATTATTCAAAGTTGCAATGCTTATTACCTAATCATCTTACTAGTCATATCACAACATCTCACACTATACCACATAACATCATTAATATCATTGAAATACGAATTCGAGAGTGTCTTGTCACTATTGGCGAGAGAATGAAACAATGACGTTTAGATCCTAAATTGAACCACATACGCATGATAAAGAATGAAAGAATGGAAGTATGCTAAAGTTTCATAGCCTCTCGAAGATAAGTAACGGACGTCTCTGCACCAATCTGTAAGACTCTACTAGACTCAGCTCTTGTACTCATGTGACTGATGAACCTAGGGCTCTAATACCAATTTGTCATGACCCAAAATCACAAGTGGTGATGGCACCTATGTTCCCAACCAGTAGGTAAGCAAACCCAACACTTTTACAATTTCAATTTAATGTGAATAATGGGAAATCTAAGCAACAAGTAGAATATCTCTAAAACTAAGTCTTTCATAAGTATTAAATGCGGAAAACTAAACTAGCACCCAAGATTTAGTGTCATAAGTACAAGAGCTTCTACAATGATACATGTCCAAGCTAAGATGACAAGTCTAACATAGGAAATACTTTGTCTGAATACTAAGAAAACATAATAAATTAAGAGATAAATAAAGGTGCGGGCCACAGAATAGCCAAGAAGCTCACAACAACTTCAAGATGATCAAAACTCAAACTCAAAGCTTTTAGAAATGCGCTCGAATTCAAAATTCAATCTGCACTACAAAAGAGTGCAGCAAGTGTAGTATGAGTACGAAATCACGTGTACCCAGTATGTATCATATACCAGAAATGAAGAAGTAGTGACAGGAGTATATATAAAAAACATCATCCTTTTATTTTACAAGTTTGCGTTACACTTATCAGCCAAGTTCCATCAAATAGAAATAATCAAATGTCATGAAATATCCAAACACTAAGGAAACACATAATCAAACAAGAATGTCAGATGTAATGAGATGATATGCAATGCAACACCATGAAATGATATGCCTCAAATGGCAAGTACTCTCTCTCAACCGTATATACACGATACTTCTCAAAAATACATCAAGAGTTTGTGACCCATGGGGGATTCGCGAGGTCCATATACGGACATGGATGATCTCCACGTGTCTGTGTAGACGATCTCAATGCAATATCATAAATCAAACAATCCCAGCACAAACGATCTCCACATGCCCAACTTATAATCATAACCAATCCCCAGCACAGATGATCTCCATGTTCCCAACTTATAATCATAAATCGATCTCAACACGGATGATCTCCAAGTGTTAGACCTTTACTCATACTCAAACTCATGTCAATGCATGTACACAATATGATATCAATAAAAAGGGATGATGAAGCATCCCAATAAATCAAATGTCGCTATGACATATAATCACCTCAATTATCACAAATATATGGGTTCACTAAAGAAACAAAACCACACAAAAGAAAGCAAGTCACTAATATATCATCTAATGCCCATATGCTTTGGCATTCTCAGATTACAATCTATCATACTATAGTAATAATTTTTTCCTTTAATAACACCAGTATTCATACCAATGCCCTTCACACCATTGGTACGAGACCCCCATCTTTCTCCCTTACCCATTATATATTTTATTTTTAATCTTAAATCAGAAAACGTCCCTCAACGAAGTCTAGGAAGTCTTAACATATCTCGAAAGTCAAACATGTGCCACGAATTCTTCAAGATTTTGCCTTTCCTTTTCGTAAAGCTTCAAAGCATTTCCAATCTATCAAATATGTAATCCTCATAAGAATACAATCTAATGGCACCCATAATACTATATTTAGTTTCGGCTCAAAAATCGGTTCAGAAAGTCATCCCAGACCACCAAATTCGAATATGATATTTTCTTTTAGATTATGGTCACCCATGATAAAACAAACTTGCATGTAAAATTTCCGCTAAAATGGCTCGTTATTCGACCCCCAAATCTGGATTTTGTTCTATGAACCCTAGAGCTATATTTTCTCAATTCAGTATAATTTCTACACGTTTCTACCCTAAAAATCTGTTCATAATCACATAAAACTTCATAGAAAAGATGAGATTAATTACCTTAACACTTTGGGATGAAAAATCCCAATTTTCTCCTCCCTTTTCCCCTCTTTCCCTTTCTTTTTTTTTTTTTTCTCGTGTGCATTTTTCTCCTTATTGCTTGCTAATTTTTTTGTTTCTTTTTGTTTGCAGCGGTGCTTCTATTCTATATGTTTTCTTCTTTTTTTATTTTTATTTTTTTTATACCTTTTTATTTTCTTATTTAATTTGGGCTTTTTCCTTTCTTTTTTTTTTATTTTTATTTATTAAATTAATAGGGCACTTTTCCCCTTTTAATTAATTTCTTTTCTTTTTTTCCACTATTATTAACAATAAAATTATCCTCTATTAAATCTGAAAATTATATCACTCATTCTCACAAGTCATAAATTATTTATAAAAACTACTAAAAGGGTTAATATAAATAATGGATAAAATTCATAAAACGACTAAGAGGGTCGTTACAGTTACCATTAAGAATAAGTATCCTCTTCCAAGGACAGATGATTTGTTTGATCAACTCCAAGGTGCGAGTTACTTCTCTAAGATTGACCTCTGATTGGGTTATCACCAATTGAGGGTGAAGGAAGATGACAGTCCAAAGATGGCTTTTCGAACTCGGTATGGTCATTATGAGTTTTTGGTGATACCGTTTGGTTTGACTAATGCTCCGACCGCATTCATGGGCTTAATGAATAGAGTGTTTAGACAGTACCTTGATATGTTTGTGATTATGTTTATTGATGACATCTTAATTTACTCAAGGAGTGAGGATGAGCATGCCGATCATTTGAGGATTGTATTGCAAGTGCTAAAGGACCAACAACTATTTGCAAAGTTTAGTAAATGCGAGTTTTGATTGAAATCTATGGCTTTTCTTGGTCACATTATTTTTTATAAGAGTATTGAGGTAGATCCTAAGAAGATGAAAGTGGTTATGAGTTGGCCTAGACCTCTATCCCCTTTAGATATTCGAAGTTTCTTGGGTTTGACTGGTTATTGTAGAAGGTTTGTGGAAGGATTTTCTTCGATTGCCTCTCAATTGATGGCATTGACCCAAAAGAAAGTTAAGTCTTATGGTCGGAAGCTTGTGAGAAGAGTTTCGAAGAATTGAAAGATAGACTTACCTCTGCTCAAGTGTTGACTTTATGGGAAGGGTCCGACGGGTTTATGGTTTATTGTGATGCTTTGAGGATTAGAATAGGGTGTGTTCTTATGCAAAATGGGAAGGTTAATGCTTATGCTTCAAGGCAACTTAAGATTAATGAAAAGAACTATCCTACCCATGATTTGGAACTAGCGGCAATTGTTTTTACCTTAAAGATTTGGAGACATTATTTGTATGGTGTCCATGTTGATGTCTTTACAAACCACAAAAGTTTGCAATATGTATTCAAGAAAAAGGATCTAAATCTTTGCCAAAGAAAACGGCTTGATTTGTTGAAGGATTACGACATGAGTGTCCTCTATCACCCCAATAAGGCTAATGTATTGGCGGATTCTCTTAGTCGACTATCAATGGGCAGTGTTGCTCATGTTGAGGATGATAAGAAGGAGTTGGTCCATGATGTTCATAGATTGGCCTGATTGGGCGTTCACTTGGTTGATTCTAATGAAGGTGGTGCAGTTGTTCACAATGATCCGGAATCACCTATTGTGTCGGATGTGAAAGCTAAGCAAGATCTTGATCTGGTATTAGTTGACTTGAAGAAGTCGGTTTCAAAAAAATCCATTGAGGCTTTCTCCCAAGGGGGAGATAGTGTTCTTCGATATTAATGTCAGTTATGTGTTCTAAATGTTGATGACTTGAGGGAACAAATTTTATTGGAAGCCTATAGTTCTCGATATTCCACTAACCCGAGAGTCACCAAGACATACTGTGACTTGTGGGAGGTCTATTGGTAGAATGGGATGAAGAAGGATATTGCGGGATTTGTGGCTAAGTGTCCTAATTGTCAATAAGTAAAAGTTGAGAACCAAAGGCTGGGAGGTTTGTCACAAGATATTAGTATTCCTACTTGGAAGTCGAAAGATTTGAATATGGACTTTGTTGTTGGTTTACCCCGCACCCGGCGGCAACATGACTCGATTTGGGTTATTGTGGATCGTATGACTAACTCGACTCATTTCCTTCATGTCAAGGTTCCTTATTCGGCAAAAGATTATGCTAAGTTGTATCTAAAGGACATGGTTAGGTTGCATGGAGTGTCGTTATCCATTATCTCCGACCGTGGTACCCAATTCACTTCCCAATTTTGGAACTCTTTCCAAAAAGGTCTTGGTACTCACGTAAACTTAGTATGACCTTTCACCCTCAAACTGATGGGCAAGTGGAGCGTACTATCCAAACTTTGTAGGATATGTTGAGAGCTTGTGTGATTGAATTCAAGGGTAATTGGGGTGATCATTTTCCTTTGATTGAGTTTGCATATAATAATAGATATCATTCAAGCATTGGTATGGCTCCCTTTGAGGCTCTTTATGGTAGGAGGTGTAGGTCCCCTATAGGTTGATTTGAAGTTGGTGAGGTTGCCTTTATAAGTCTCGAATTGGTATATGAGGCTATGGAGAAAGTTCAGCTCATTAGAGAAAGGTTGAAAATGGCTCAAAGTCGACAAAAGTCCTATGTCGATGTTAGAAGAAGGGAACTTGAGTTTGATGTTGATGATTGGGTTTACTTGAAAATTTCACCTATGAAGGGTGTCATGAGGTTTGGTAAGAAAGGGAAGCTTAGTTCCTGTTATGTTGGTCCTTATCAAGTATTGAGGCATATGGACAAGGTTGCTTATGAACTTGATTTGCCTAATGATTTAGCATCGGTACATCCCATTTTCCATGTATCTTTATTGAAAAAGTGTATTAGTGATCCGACATCTATTGTACCATTGGAAAATTTTTGTATGAAAGAAAGTCTTTCTTATGAAGAAGTTTCGGTTGAGATTTTGAACTGACAAGTTAAAAAGTTGAGGAACAAGGAAATTTCATCCGTAAAAGTGTTGTGGAGGAATCAAAGGGTGGAGGTTGCTACTTGGGAGGCCGAGGCCAAAATGATGTCCCAATATCCTTATCTCTTTTCCTCCGATCCTACTCTAACTTGAGGTATTTAGCTCCTCATGGTTCATTCTTACGGATTCATGTGTTTTAGTCATCCTCATGTTTCAATATGCATGCATGTATGCTTTATGAAATGATATTTTAAAGTATATGTTAGCTTGGATTCGATATTCTCTTTGACTATGTATATTTAAGTGATTACATTCGTGTTGGGCTGTTAAATCTCTCCCCTACCCTCTTTATGTTGCCTTGAGTTCCATTTGAGGACAAATGTTCCCAAGTGGGAGATATTGTAACCCCTAACATTTCAAAAGGAAAAGGTTTCAGGAAAATTTGTCTACTGGTTCAGGTCTACGAGACCAATCTACAGTTCGTAGAACTTTCTACAGGTCGTAGAACTTTCTACAAGTCGTAGACCAATCTCGTAGAAAGGGAGAAAATAATTTTCTAAAAATAAAGCTTTAGTATCTTTTCTACGGTTGAACAGGATGGCTCGTCAAATGGCCTACGAGTCGTAGATGAGTCTAGTAGGTAGGTCCCAGACTTAGTGAAATTTTAAGGCCAAAGTTTAGTTCTACTGTTAAAGTCTACGCACCATAGGATGTCCTACGGGCCGTAGAAGTGTTTTGTCAAAACTTGGGAAATTTTAAGGTCCTAGTATGGGTCTATGGTTGATCAGTACGGACCGTAGAAAGTAGTCTGACCCGTAGACCAATCCGACGGTTAAATTTCAGGGACTTTTGGGTCTTTTCCTAAATGTTTTAAGCCTATGCTATATCGTTTTGGCCTTCATCCTAAGCCCTATATAAAGACTTTATGACCTAAATCTATCCACTTTAAACCCATTCTCCTATTTCCCCAAAACATAACCAAATTCACTCCCCAATTTCCTCTCAACCTAAGGAAGAAAAAGAAGAGCTAGAGTTCCATTTAAGTCTTCAATTCACCATTCATCTTGGGCTTTGAGTAGCAAGGCATGTGGGTATTCACCCATGGAGACCTTTCCTCCATGGGGTCCCCAAGGTTTCCAATTTCTCATTTCAATTTTAATTAATCAAGTTAGGGTTTCAATTCAATCTTTGTGGGTTTCATTCAATTATGATTTATTATTGTTGATTAAGTCTTCTAATGCATGATTTAATGTTAATACATGATATTTAGTTGAAATCATATTGACCCATGGCTATATTATGATTTTTCAACTATGAACCTATGATGAACCCATAAACCTTTGAACTATGAATTTATGAACATAAGCATGTTTTTAAGAAATTGATGTAAATGATTTGGGGATGCTATTTGACTTTTATCTATTTCATTGGGATTTAGACTTAGCACCGAGAGGACTTTGAGGTGGAGGTTCAAATATAGTAGTCTCTAGTAGCAACCTCTAGTCCCAAACTACATGTCCCCGTAGGATTGTCTTAAATAACCTAGCTAGTGGATCCACATTAGCAAAAGATGATATGTACGAAGTCTATCTTGGCAAGTAGATTTCCCTTCTTTCGGTACGTGGGATATACCGGATTCTATGATATAGCTCTCATAGTCTTATTGTCGATTAAACCTAATATCCCACAAAATGACTATGTTTCCTAAAAGCTTTCCTTATGTCTCCTATGTTAAATGCATTGACTGTATTTCATGATTTACATGCCATTGCCTTTTTAAGCTTTTAAATGTTCAAATATTGATCATGTCTTATATGTTTTAAGCCATTCATACTACCATGCCTATTTTATGCATATTTCCCCATACTTAGTACATTTTATGTACTAATGCATACGTGTGCCTATATTGTTTTACTAATGTAGGGTCCGACACTCCTACCTCTCACACTCGTGTCTAGCTTGGGGGTTTACTTGATTGAAGTTTGGTGAGTTCTCATATTCCGAGGACCGAGACTCTTTTATTACTTTATGTCATTTAAGTTTTCAGACATTGTACTTGATGTATGAGTTGCGTCCCAATCACTTCTTTTGATTTAATAGATGGCTTTTTGAGACTATGTTAGACTTCCGCTTGTCAAACTCTTTTGAAATATGAAAATGCTACTTTTGAAATCTTTTATTTCTATTATCTTGTATGATGTATGTAAAGTGACTTGTGTAGGGCCTTTTCGGGGTTCTATACGCCATGCTACACCTAGGGTATACTTTGGGTCGTGACAAATGGACAATCATGTAACCAATTACTGAAACTCTAAGCTTCTGAGGGGAAACAACAGCTGACTTCCACGAGCCGTGGACCCATGCACAAACCATAAAACCCCTTTGTGAAACCCAACACCAGTAAACTTACACTAGATTATTCTAAAACTTTCCAACGAAACTAAGCTATACACATTCGAGGTGTTACATCAATCCTTCTAGTTTACCATCCAAATTTAAGGTGAAACTAACTCTTCCCATATATTTGGAACAATTTTCTTGTTTTCATAAAATATTAATAATATATAATAAGAAATAAAAATCAAAGATATGGAGAGTAGAATATAGAAATCATCCAATTCAAATGTCTTCAAGTATATTTTACAATGTTGAATGACAATCTTATTTACAAGTTGAGAAATCACTCAAAGCTTACTATGCTAAATGCTCAAATTAATAGATACATTCTTATCCAAAATGATTCATAGAACCTAGAAATATGTATAAATGAATGGAAGTATTTCATATACTAAGTAAATGGACAATCCACTAACTCGATGGATTTATAACACTCCCCCTAGAATGTCCATAGATAATGTATCTCATTAAAATTTTACTAGAAAAAAGCCTAGTGATGTATGCTATAATGTGTACTTACCCAGACTTTGTTATGTTGTAAGTCTAGTTAGCAGGTATTAATCCAATCCTAGAAGAGATCATTGGAAAGCAGTAAAGAGAATATTCTGATACCTGAAAGGAACTGCGGATCATTCACTCTGTTATAGTGGATATGATTTATTCATAAGAGGTTATACATATGCTAATTGGGCTGGTGACCGGGTGTGATAGAAATCAACCTTCGATTATGTTTTCTTACTAAATGGTGGTTATTTCATGGAAAAGTAAGAAACAAACATGCACATCTCTTTCAACCATGGAATCTTAATTTGTGGCTTGTGCATCTACAGTACAAGAAGTTGTTAGGTTAAAGAGATTCTTTGAGCATTTGAATATTGTAAAGAATTCTAAGGGTTCCATGATTATATATTGTGACAGTCAGGCGGCTATCGCATATATGAAGGATCCTAAATATCACAATAAAACCAAACACATTGACATCAAGTATAACTTTGTAAGAGATATAATAGCAAGTGAAGAAATAAATTTACAATACATTCCTACTCATGAAATAATAGTTGGCCCTTTTACAAAGGTCATATCTAGAGACTTGTTTCAGAAATATGTTATTGCTCTAGGTTTGTGTAGGATATGATAATATTTATATATTATAATATAACTTGATTGTTATAGTATTTTGATCTATATAAAACTATTGAATTTATATTCATATCTCATATTCATGTGATAATGTTTTAGAAATAAAGAGTGTCGGACAAGTCGCGAAATTGGCTCTCTCACACGAGCAATCACATCTTACGCCAGAGAATGTGAAGAGATGATTTTCACTATCATGTAATGACTTGTTTTATTAACCAGACAAGAGTCGCTCTAAGAAGATGTTTTTGAGGATCATTAATGAGAGAAACTCAGGTTAAACATCTAGAGATGATAGACCAAGGTCTGTACGATGTTGGATAATCAAAAGAATGAGACACATGCACCAGTATAAGGTGAAAACATTATAACACGTATTTCGTATCACGTGTGTTAAGCGATCAATGGATTAATGAAAGAATGGTTCCCTGCTTCTTCATTGTGTGAGACCCCAAAAAGTTAAATTAAGTTTTCATTGAAATACCCTTTGACCTTTTACAGTTTCTTGAAGTTTCAATCGATGTTACTACTTTAGCATGTTACTAATAGCCATGAGTGATTCGACAATGTAGTGCATGTCTAAGAAAGCAGTTGATTTGGAACAGATAGATTCAAGTAGAAAGGGAAGATGATTAAAATAAATAATTTAACGTGTATACATAAGCCAACTATCACACTCGAGTGTAATTGTGTATATAAAGTCATGGGCGGATCTAGGAAGGTCCAAGGGCTGTCACGGGACACGACTTCATTTTTTTTATTTTATATATATATATATATATATATATATATATATATATATATAAAATAAAAAAAAATTAAAAGACAGAAAAGAGCAACGATATATACTATACAGTGTTAAATATTGATGTAAAGGGACGCGCAATTTAGTTGGTTAAGCGCGTCAATAGCTGTGTGATGGTTGTGAGTTCAAACTTGGACAGCCTTGCTTTTCTTCTTTCTTTCTTTTTTTTCTTTTTTATGTTCTTCCTTTGCTTTTTATTTTTTATTTTTTTGATATTTTATATAAATAATTCTTTTTTCCGTTCTTCCTTTGCTTCTTTTTTTTATATATAGCACTATTATATTTAATGAGATTATTTTCAAAATGCAAATTTATCCAGAAAAAGTTAAAATATTTTTTAATTACCTTTTGGAAAAGATATAATAGTATACGTGAATTGTGTTATATATATATATATATATATATATATATATATATATGTATAAAGTTAGGCCACTGTATAAAGTTAAACATGAACTCGAGTTCACCTCTTTCAGAGGATGAGGGATCAAATAAGTAGCTACTAAAGTAATGAATGAAGTCTGGGGTATAAGTAGTGAATTCCTTCCACATGTGATTGGACTCCTATGTGAGGCTTGTAAAACCTTAAAGGTAAACTCTTGATGCTCATAAGTCGCACGAACTATTTCTCGTATGAATTGTGTGTCTAGTTGATGTCGCATTGGCTTGAGTCTTACCCGCTATGTGCGAAGTAGGATATATAAGTTTTGGGTCATGGGTCACCCATGTGGATCGACCCGATTTGATCTGATCTTACGCGATCCAATACATTTTCTTTATGAAAAAAGGATTAAATTAAGATAATCCATATTTTGAAAAGAAGAGGGAACATTTACTGAGTAACTGCTCAACCTCTCCTTTTTAAAATAGGTCTTCACATTAGATTGAAGAAATTTTAGAATCAATAAAAATAACAGGAAAAGAGAAACAAAAGAAATCTTATCTTCTTCCTAGATTTAAATCAACACATAAAGAAAGACACTTAGTTTGTGATATTGCATTCCGTTTTCTTGAGAGATGAAGTTGATTTGGGGCAGTTCCGAGTTGGTAGTAAATTCAACATCTTCCACTGCAATTTTAATGTACATATACCGTTGTCTTTGCTACGAATTTCTATCAGATGCAGATGCGAATGCGAATGTGGATATGGATGCAGATGCATATGAGGATTTCGAATTGACCTTTTTGGAAGTCATCTCAGTTTTTTTGAACTTTGATTTTTTTAAGAGAAGAGATGAGAGATAAATATTGTCCCACTGGGCATGCCAATTTGTATGCGACTAAAGTTACATTCCTGAAATATAGCAATCAAGAAAGGAAAATATCTAGCAAACAATAATATTTATATTTGAATTTGTGCGAAGGATAAATCTTTATGAAATCTTTAAAAAATGTAATCCCTTGATTCTTCTCTTCACGATTGTTCTTGATTTGATGAAATATTTGCGGTTCGACACTTGGAGACGAAGACTTCTTTGTATGCGAAAGACTTGCAGATCACTATTGAAGAGTTAGGATTCTCTATGTATTTCTGTGTGTTATTCTTTTTCTTCTTCCTCCTTCTGGTCTTAGGAAGACCCCTTTATATAATTTTGAGCTAGGGTTTTGAGGGTATTTTGGTCTTCAAGTAATTTTACAGGCCTTGGGCTTCAAGATCAGGAGTTGAGCTCGTTTTGTCAATTTAATGGACTGGCCCAAATGTAATTTGGACTTTATTTAAGTCATATAATTTTGACTTAATTATTAATCCGACTTTATCAATAAGTAATCTGACTTGATCAATACATCATGAATTTATGGACTAATCCAAAATCTAATATGAATTTATCAATAAAATTTCACTGTATACAAAGAGCAAACAAGAAATGTAGAAACAAGAGATGAACACTTTTCTTATTCTTCCAAGTGTTCAAGTGTGTACTACATGATCCTCAAAGCCTTTATTTACAGTATTACCTAGAAATATACAAAATGATAGCCATTAACATTACATTAATCCTTGAAAATGTCTTGAAAATGTGGGAAAGTTTAAGAGGTGTGAAAGATAAATATGAAGTTAGTGGAATTGTGAATATACTACACATAACAATGAATAGTAATGAAGATATGTAGTGGACATCCACAAATATATCTCATAAAAAGTATTACAATATTTCTTTGTCTTAAAATTTAGAATTATGCAAAAGACTTTCTTTCACTAAGGTATGATTATGATTTATGGCTACTACTTTAGTGCCCATTTTGTGGCTTTTATGCAATGGTTTATATACAACCTTTTTTTAAACCATCCCAATCCCAATTAATGTGACACAAGCAGTACAAAAATTGTGTCCTGACCCGATTCCTAGAGTCATGATAACGTCTACCAACCCGCCAGTAGGCAAGTCAAACCCTATCCCGGAACTTACCAGTAATGGAACTGAGGGTAGAAATTAACCTCAACTAAGTCAAAGCATAAATAAAGAAACATATAAGGGAAAGGCGAAAGCGAAACCAACTAAATACAACAAACGATACCACCCAGAACCTGGAAGTCACATGTACAGAGCTATTACAAAATGAGGACAATTCCCAAAAGTGGACCACCAAAACAAGACTGTCTCAAAAGCAAAAGACAAGCCACAATATAAGTACAGAAGGAACCAGGTAATCTCAGGACGCCAGGTGCTCACCCTCGCCTCCGGAACATTGCAGCAAACTTGAACTCAACGCTGATAACTAGTGCTCGGACCTGTATCACGAAAATAGATGCAGAGTGTAGTATAAGTATTAATACAACAGGTATCCAGTAGGCATCATAGGCCGACTGAGAAAGAAAGGTAAAAACAGACGGAAAGGATAGAATATACAATAACAGTGGTCAACTGAAATAAACACAAACCAATCAACAGCAATCTAGGATAAACCTAAACTAAACCTAACTGGGCCCCCCATAAGACCCAGAAGGTACACTCAAACAAAGACACACAAAACCCGAACGAACCCCCATAAGCCCGACAGGCACATAGGAAAGCTAAATCTACAAAAGTGAAGGAAAACCCAACTGCGAACCGAAACCACCAACCAACTCAATAGAAACAATCAGCCAACTCCAACCTAGTCAAAAGTCTGACTTCCAAATCGGGCCGCCAAGCCTGGTAGCAACTCCCGAGGGCCCTGCCCTAGCCAGTACAGTGCTCAGGGGGAATAATGACTCCTCCAAGGCCTTAATATCCAATCGCCTAATCCTCTAGCACTCTGGGGGCCCTGCCCTAGCCAGACGAGTGCGTGGGGCATGTTGACTGCGAAGAGGACCTCAAATGACTCAAATCCAATTGCCCAGGCGGCTAACACTCTAAGGCCCAGCCCTAGCCAGACGAGTGAGCCAGCTAAGACTCCGGGGAACCTGCCTTAGCCAGACGAGTGCGTAAGGCATATCAACTCCGTAGAGGATCTCAAATACCAAACCAATATTGATCGCCGCCCACCACCAACCATATCACCACATAACTGACCTCGAAATACCCGAAGCACCAAGACAACACTACGCCTCCAGTGAAACATCGGTACCACAGAAATGGGGAGTGAAGCCAGAAGATCACAACAACACAAAGCCAAAGTCAGGCTCATACTATCAGACCCAAGTCTGCTATTTTGGTCTACAAGGACCGAGTCCATCTTAAGAGACGTCGGATACATACCAGAGACAAACACGTGCATGGGTCTAAGGCAATGCTAGCCAAACCTAGTTTAAGGTCGAAAATAAAATCCAACACAATAAAATAGACAATAGGTAATCCGCACGCAACAACACATAAACGACCCTTCCGATAACATGGTACTACCCCAAACAGCCCAAAAATCAACCCTAAAGCATGATTTTTTAGAAGAAGAAATGAAATACTAGTTCCCCACCCTCGATTCACACAAATCAGCATGCATTCACACAATCCAGCTCAATCTAAAATAAAGGGAAGCAGCAACCTTCCAGAAGGCAGACCACGAACGCTCCAAATCACTCCGCCGGAGCTTTTCCCTTCCGAACGGCCTCAGATTGCTGGAATCACAGCATCAGCACGATCGTTTAGACACTAAAAACATCAAAACAAGAGACGGACCAATTTAGGATTCCAAATAAGAAAATGTGGGACCCACTCCAAAAATCCTGGAATTGACTCTGTGAAGAAGTCCTAAACCCACTCCCGAGTTTGTGTTCCAAAATGGAACACCTCTCGGGGCTCAGAACTTCCAACATATCAAGAAAACCAAACATGCTAAACTTTACAAAACAAGCCTATGGAAGCCACTTACGCCTCAAATTCATGAGAATCGAAGCCTTTTCGACACTCTCCGAACCACAACCCACACAGCCAATGAGATTCCGAACACACCGGACTTTGAATCACTGAAAATTGACTTAAAACGGAGAAGAAATCACAATTTGAAACATTACAACAACAATGAGCCGAGTGCCCCCTTTTATAATAATTGCCAGACACGCAGACTTCCGCGAACGCGGCCAGAGGCCCCCGAACGCGGAAGGAAGACAAGCAAACCTCCGCATATGCGGCTAGGAGCCCGCTAACATGGAGGGAAGAGATCCACACAACCGCGAATGCAGAGGCCTATCCGCGAAGGCGAAGAGAAAGACTCCCCAGACCTCCGCGAACGCGAAACCTTATCCGCGAACGCAGAGAAGAAACTTTAAGACCTTCGCGAACGCAGAGCATGGACCGCGAACGCGAAGAAGGAAGAGTCACACATCCATGAACGCAGAGCTAGGCCCGCGAACGTGGAGAAGGAATAGGTCTGCAACATCAGCTGTGCACCAGCTGAAACTTGGCTTTACCAAAACTCCGACGGAGTACTCGAAATTCGTTCAGAACCCCGTGCACGCAAACGAGGTATGCTATCCTATCAAATTCGACGTTCCAAACTCAATGGCGTAGTCAGAATTCCCATACAAGGTCATTTTGAGTAAAAGTGGGTCCCACTTCCCAATCACCAATTTAGCCAACTTCAACCAAGGGCCTCGAAATTAGATCGTAAGCCTCGAGAAGAGCTCGAAGAGTCATTCTAGACCAAACTCAGAATTTCAAAAATAACCGCGCTGACGAAATTCTCATCCGAGTACGTTTGCTAAGAATTTTGACCAAAGTCAACCCTGAGCCAAATTTCAAAGGCTAAAGCGTCGAATGGCCCTAAAGTCACACCGGAAGCCTCAGGATTAGGGCCAATCATGCTTCTAGCCTAATTTGGCTGCTCCGGGGCTGATGAAACCGTTAGAATCTTATTCTGAGGTCGTTTGCCTAAGGTTATGACCAAAATCAACCTTTCAAGGTCAAAAAGGCTCCAAAATTAGGGAAACAGGCATAAAACCCAAACGAACGACTAGGCGACTGAACAGTCAGTACCAGCAAGTCATAAATGACTTGGAGTCGCTACAGGAATGCTCTAAATGATGGAAAGAAGGCATTAACATAAAAATGACCTAGAGGGTCATTACAACATCCACTACTAAAAGAACTTTCATCCGCGAAAGTAAGAGTCAAGAAGTACCTGAGGGCTCAACTAAGCTAGGGAACTACTCCCGCATCTCCCTCTCGGTCTCCCAGGTAGCCTCCTTGACTGAAGATGCCTCCAACAGACCTTAACCACAGGAATGTCTATAGACTTCAGCTGCCTCACATCTCTAGCCAAAATAGAAACTGGTTCCTCAATATAGGTCAGGCGATCATCCAACTCAACGGCGTCATACTGGAGCACATGAGACTCATCTGGAACATACCGGCGTAGCATCGAAATATGGAAAACTGGATGAATAGCTGAGAATGCTGGAGGTAAGGCTAACTCATAGGCCACATCACCAACTGTTCTCCAAACCTCAAAAGGCCCAATATACCTGGGGCTAAGCTTGCCCCGCCTCCCAAACCTCATCACGCCCTTCATGGGCGATATTCAGAGGAAAACTCTATCACTAACGGCAAATCTTAGTGGCCATCGCCTGCGGTCCGCGTAACTCTGCTATCTACTCTGAGCCGTCCTGAGCCGATCCTGAATCGTCCTCACATGCACTAAGGTCTCCTGAAACAAGTCTGAACCACGCGGCCTACGCTCCATAGACTCGAACCAATCAACTGGAGTGCGACAATGCCTACCCTATAAAGCCACAAATGGGGCCATCTGAATACTAGAGTGGTATTTTTTGGTGTACGCAAACTCCGTCAAAGGCAATAACTGGTATCACTGACCTCCAAAGTCCATAACACAGGCCCGTAACATATCCTCAAAGACATGAATAGTACGCTCTGACTGACCATCGGTCTGCGGTAGAACGCTATGGTAAGGTCGACACGGGTGCCCATCTCCTCCTGAAATACCCTCCAAAAGTTGGAAGTGAACTGTGAACCCCAGTCTGAAATGATAGAAATAGGCACACCATGAAGACGGAGCACCTCCCGAATGTAGATACGGGCTAGTCTCTCAGCACTGAAGGAAGTACGAACTAGAAGGAAGTGTGCTGACTTGGTCAATCGATCCACTATGACCCAAATGCTGCTAACACCTCTAGAAGTCTGAGGCAAGCCCACAATGAAATCCATGGTGATACACTCTCACTTCCACTCAGGAATGGGTAATCTCTGCAACTCACCACTAGACCTCAAATGCTCGGCCTTCACCTACTGGCAACACAAGCAACGGGACATATAATCTGAGATGTCCCTCCTCATACCGCTCCACCAGTAATGCTGCCTCAAAGCACGATACATCTTAGCGGTGCCCGGATGGATAGAATACCTGGAGTCATGGGCCTCACTAAGGATCAACTGAATCAAATCCCCAACTCTCTGAACACACAAACGGTCAGCAAATCTCAAAACCCAATCTGAGTCTAATGTAGTCTTCCTGGTATCACCTGCCAATAATCTATCCCAGAGTACCACCAAAGACTCATCCTCGAACTGACGACCATAGATCTGATCTAGTAGAGATGACTGAACTCCCACATACATTATTACCCGCTGGTATCTGAAACATCAAGCCTGATCATCTGGTTGGCTAGGGATTGAATGTCCAAAGCCAAGGGTCGCTCCGAAACAAAAAAGGAAGGCTAGACTACCCATATTCACTGCCTCCTGGCTCAAGGCGTCCGCTACCACATTCACCTTCCCCGGATGATAGAGAATAGAGAGGTCATAGTCCTTCAGGAGCTCAATCCAAGGCGCTGCCTCGGATTAAAATCCCTCTGGGTCATAATGTACTGAAGGCTCTTGTGATCAGTGTAGATCTCACAATGAACTCCATATAGGCAATGCCTCCAGATCTTAAGCACAAAAACTACCAACGCCAACTCCAAATCATGAGTGGGGTAGTTGCGCTCATGTAGCTTAAGCTGCCTCAACGCATAAGTGATAACCAGGCCCTGCTGCATCAAAACACAGCCCAAACCAATGCTGAATGTGACACTATAAACCGTGAAGCCCTCGCCCTCAACTGTAAGAGTCAATATAGGAGCGGTGGTAAGAGACTCCTTAAGCCTCAGAAAGCTCCTCTCACACTCCTCCGACCACACAAAAGGAACATCCTGGCGAGTTAACCGTGTCAAAGGCACTATGATAGAAGAGAAACCCTCAACAAAATGCTTGTAGTACCCTGCCAATTCGACGAAGCTCCGAATCTCAGTCACAAAGGTGGGCCTAGCCCAATCACGGATAGCCTCAATCTTCGCTGGATCCACCATAATGTCATCCTTAGACACCACGTGTCCCAAGAATGCTACAGACTCAAGCCAAAACTCAAACTTTGATAATTTGGCATAAAGCCAATGATCTCTCAAAGTCTGGAACACCATCCTCAAATGCTGCTCATGTTCACTATGGCTCCGCGAGTATACCAAGATATCATCAATGAAGACTATGACAAATGAGTCCAGATATGGCCTGAATACACGAGTCATCAAGTCCATGAAAGCGGCAGGGGCATTAGTCAACCCAAAAGATATCACCACGAACTCATAATGGCCGTAACGAATCCTAAATGTTGTCTTAGGGATGTCCGCTGCTCTAACCCTCAACTGGTGGTAGCCGGATCTCAAGTCAATCTTAGAAAACATTGCGGCTCCCTGAAACTAGTCAAACAGATCATCAATATGTGGCATGGGGTAATGGTTCCGCACCGTCACCTTATTCAGCTACCTGTAATCAATACACATCTGCATAGTACCGTCCTTCTTCTTCATAAACAGGACTGAGGCACCCTAAGGCGATACGCTAAGCCGAATGAATCCCTTACCCAAGAGATCCTGAAGCTCAACACTGAGCTCCTTGAGCTCTGCAGGGGCCATACAGTACGGTGGGATGGAAATAGGACGAGTAACCGGCTCCAAATCAATGGAAAAATCAATATCTCGCTCTGGGGTAGGCCATGAAGGTCGGCAGGAAATACATCAGCAAACTCTCGGACTATAGGCACCGAATCCACCATAGGTCCATTCCTACTAATATCTCTAACATAAGCTATATAAGCCAAACATCCGTTGTCCACTAACCTCTGGGCCTGGATACAAGAAATCACCCCAACTGGTGTGCGACTACAAGAACCCTGCCACACCACCGGTGGAATACCAGGCATAGCTAAAGTAACAGTCTTGGCATAGCAATCCAAGACCGCTCGATGAGGGGATAGCCAATCCATGCCCAAAATCAATTCCAAATTCAACATACTAAGCACAATAAGATCAGCCCGAGTGTCCTGCCCCTAAATAGTCACCACACAGGATCTACAAACCAGATCCACTACTAAAGAATCACCTACAAGGGTCAAAACACGCAACGGTACCACTAAGGGCTCTGGACTCACTCCCAACTGAGGAGCACAATAAGCAGACATATATGAATAGGTAGAACCAGGATCAAATAAAGCTGAAGCGGACTGATGGCATAAGAGAACCGTACCTGTAATCACATCATCTGACATCTCGGCCTCTGTCCTGGCTGGAGCTGCATAGAAATTGCCCTGGGTGCCTCTACCCCATGCATCCACCTTGCCACCTATCCTACCTCCCCAGGGACCTCCCCGTACACCCTGATACTGCCCTCCTCTCCTAGCTGGAGGTGCTGCTTCTGATACCGGTCTCACTGCCTGAGGAGCTGGTAAGGCTGGTCTGGAGATAGGGCACTCCCTGGACCAATGATCAATCCCCCCGCAAGTAAAGCAACCCTAAGATGACCTACTCACAACTGGAGGTCAGCCACCCGACCTGAGGAACCCGTCTGTATACCGCCTCGACCCTGACCTGAACAGGCACTATAACCACCCTGATGGTGCTAATCACCCTCCATAATCTGTACCGATGCCTGAAATGGGCGACTGGGTTGACCCGGCTGGAACCTCTGATGGAACCGATCCCGATTATCTCTGGGCCTAGAACGGACCCATTGAAGCTATCATCCTGCCTGGCCCTCTTGCTGCTGCCCCCTTGAGCCTCACGACAGAGCTGCTCAAGCGTGCGGGCATGGTCCACAATATCTAGAAAAGAGCGGCCCACCGAAACCATAGATTGCAACTCAATACGCAACTGCAACCTCAAGCCTCTAACAAAGCATCAGACTCTCTCCTCCTCCGTGGGTAAGATCATAGTGGCATGATGGGATAACTCATGAAATCTAGCCTCGTACTTAGATACCATCATAGAGCCCTGCTCCAACCTCGAGAACTCATCACAAACCTCGAGACCAAGCCAGGAAGGCTTCCGAAAACTCTGTCCATGTCACTAGTGGGGACCCAGCTGGCCTGGTCTCCATAAACGAGCGTCACCACAGCCTGGCTGGTCCATCTAACTGATACGCAGTGAAGTCGGCTCCTCTCGACTCCACTAATCCCAGAGCCTGCAATCGCTGCTCCCGGCAGGATGTAATGAACTCATGGGCATCCTCTCTAACCGCCCCAAAAAACCTCAACTCTGACAACCTCAGAAACACTCCGAGCATCTTTTGCTCACAATGGCATGACCCCATCTAAGGCATCCGGCTGAACGGCGGCAGGTGCTGGCGGCTGCTGAACCTCTGGGCCGCTACTGCAGGCTGATCCTGCTGTTGGATCTCTAGAGCCACTGGGGTAGGCTAGCCCTGTGGTGCCAGCACTGGCTCTGGAACTAGTGTTGGGGCCGACTACTGCTAAATACCCCCTATCGCGTCTAGTATCTGCGCGAGCATAGCCTGAAGGTCAGAGGCGGCAGCTGGTGTGAGCGGTGGCAGGGTTGGTCCCGGCCCCACCAATTTAGGAGGAATATGATCTATCTGAGGCTCTACCTCCGGCTCCGGAGTCCTCGCTCTCTCTCGGGCTGGTGCCGCAGCTCTAGCTCAACCTCGGAGCTGGCCTCTACCCCTAGCTGGGGTTCTATCCACGGACCTGGGTGTATCACCCCCGGCCACTCTACCGCGCGTGCGAGCCATCCTGTGATAGAGTGAAACAAGTAAGATTTCATGAAACCAACCGCACAACAACGCACGAGAAGGATACAAAATAGGAAAACCCCCTAAGAACATCCTATAGCCTCCCGAAGATAAGTCACAGACGTTTTCGTGTCGATTCGCAGGACTCTATTAGATACTAGCTCTGTACAAGTGAGACCGGTGAACCTGGGCTCTGATACCAACTTGTCACGATCCAATTCCTCGAGTCATGATGGCGCTTACCAACCCGCCAGTAGGCAAGCCAAACCCTGTCCCGAAACTTAACAGTAATGGGACTGAGGGTGGAAACTAACCTCAACTAAGCGAAAGCATAAATAAAGAAACACATAAGGGAAAGGCGGAAGCGAAACCAACTATATACAACAAACGATACCTCCCAGAACCTGGAAGTCACATGTACAGAGCTACTACAAAATGAGTACAAGTCCCAAAAGTGGACCATCGAAACAAAACTATCTCAAAAGCAAAAGACAATCCAAAACATAAGTACAGAAGGAGACAGGTAATCTCAGGACGCCATGTGCTCACCCTCGCCTCCGGAACAGACTGCAACAGGCTCGAACTCAACGCTGATAACTCGTGCTCGAACCTGCATCACAAAAACAGATGCAGAGTGTAGCATGAGTACCAATACAACATGTACCTAGTAGGCATCATAGACCGACTGAGCAAGAAAGGTAAAAACAAACTGAAAGGATAGAATCTACAATAATAGAGGTCAACTGAAATAAACACAAACCAATCGACAACAATCTAGGATAAACCTAAACTAAACCTAGCTGGGCCCCCCGTAAGACCCAGAAGGTACACTCAAACACAAACAGGCAAAACCCGAACAGACCCCCATAAGCCCGACAGGTACACAGGAAAGCTAAATCTATAAGACTAAAGGAAAACCCAATTGCAAACCGAAACCACCAACCAACTCAACCGAAACAATCAGCTAACTCTAACCCAATCAAAAGTCTGACTTCCAAATCGGGCCGCCCAGCCTAGTAGCAACTCCCAGGGGCCCTGCCCTAGCCAGCAGAGTGCCTAGGGGGCATAACGACTCCTCCAAGGCCCTAATATCCAATTGCCCAATCAAGTAGCACTGCGGGGACCCTACCGTAGCCAGACGAGTGCGCGGGGCATATCGACTCTGAAGAGGACCTCAAATGACTCAAATCCAATTGCCCAGCAAGCTAACACTCCGGAGGCCCTGCCCTAGCCAGACGAGTGAGCCAGCTAACACTCCGGGGAACCTGCCCTAGCCAGACGAGTGCGTAAGGCATATAAACTCCGTAGAGGATCTCAAATACAAAACCAATATGGATCGCCACCCACCACCAACCATATCACCACATAACCGACCTCGAAACACCCGAAGCACCAGGACAACACTACGCCTCCAGTGAAACATCGGTACCAAAAAAATGGGGAGAGAAGCCAGAAGATCACAACAATACAATGCTAAAGCCAGGCTCATACTATCATACCCAAGTCTGCTATTTTGGTCTACCAGGACCTAGTCCATCCGAAGCGACGTCGGATACATACCAGAGTCAAACAGGTGCTTGAGTCTAAGGCAATGCTAGCCTAACCTAGTCTAAAGTCGAAAATATAACCTAACACAATAAAACAGCCAACAGGTAATCCGCATGCAACAACACATAAACAACCCTTCCGATGACATGGTACTACCCCAAACAGCCCGAAAATCAACCCTAAAGCATGATTTCTGAGAAGAAGAGAATAAATACTAGTTCCTCACCCCCTGCGAATCACACAAATCAGCTTGCATTTACACAATCCAGCTCAATCTAAAAAGAAGGGAAGTTGTAACCTACCAAAAGGCTGACCGCTCGTGCTCCAAATCACTCCCCCGGAGCTTTTCCCTTACGAACGGCCTCAGACTACTGCCACGCTATCAAAAATAGAATCACAACATCAACACGGTCGTTTAGACACTAATAACATCAAAATTGGAGACGGACCAATTTAAGAGTCAAAATCAGAAAATGTGGGACTCGCTATGGAAATCTCGGAATTGACTCCGTGAAAAGGTCCTAAACCCACTCCCGAGCTTGTGTTCCAAAATGGAACACCTCTCGGGGCTTAGAACTTCCAACATATTAAGAAAACCAAACATGCTAAACTTTACAAAACAAGCCTATGGAAGCCACTTACGCCTCAAATTCATGAGAATCGAAGCCTTTTCGACACTCTCCGAACCGCAACCCACACAGACAATTAGATTCCGAACACACCGGACTTTGAATCACTGAAAATTGACTTAAAACGGAGAAGAAATCACAATTTGAAACATTACAACAACAATGAGCCGACTGCCCCCTTTTATAATAACTGCCAGACACGCAGACCTCCGCGAACGCGGAGGGAAGACAAGCAAAGCTCCGTGAACCCGGCCAGGAGCCCGCAAACACGGAGGAAAGGATCCACACCTCTACGAACTCGGAGAGAAAGACTCCCCAGACCCCAGACTTCCGCGAACGCAGAGAAGAAACACTCAGACCTCGGCGAATGCGGAGCATGGACCACGAACGCAGAGAAGGAAGACTCACACCTTCGCGAATGTGGAGCAAGGCCCACGAACGCGGAGAAGGAATGGGTCTGCAACATCAACTGTGCACCAGCTGAAACTTGGCTTTCCCAAAACTCCGACGGGGTGCTCGAAATTCGTTCAGAACCCCGTGCACGCAAACGAGATATGCTACCCCATCAAATTCGACGATTTGGACTCAATGGAACAGTCAGAATTCCCATACGAGGTCATTTCGGTTAAAAGTGGGTCCCACTTCCCAATCATCAATTTAGCCAAATTTAACCAAGGGCCTCAAAATTAGATCGGAAGCCACGGGAAGTACTCGAAGGTTCATTCTATACCAAACTCGGCATTCCGGAACTAACCGCACTGACGGAATTCTCATCTGAGTGGGTTTACCAAGAATGTTGACCAAAGTCAACCTTGAGCCAAATTAAAAAGGCTAAAGCGCCAAATGGCCTAAATTCACATCGAAAGCCTCGGAACTTGGACCAATCATGCTTCTAGCCTAATTTGGCCGCTTCGGAGCTGATGCAATCGTCAGAATCTTATTTTGAGGTCGTTTACTTGAGATTATGACCGAAATCAACTTTTCAAGGTCCAAAAAGCTCCAAAACAGGGAAACAGATATAAAATCCAAAAGACCGGCCAACCGAGCAGTCAGTGCCAGCAAGTCATAAATGACTTGGGGTCGCTACAGGAATGCTCTAAATGACGGGAAGAAGGCATTAACACAAAAATGACCTGGAGGGTCATTACATCTTGGCCTTTTTTGTTGTCTTGTAAATATTTTAAGTTATTAATTATTGTAATTTATAGTACTTTTTATGTAATGTTTACATAACATATGTTACTTTCTATATTCCAATTTATGTGATACTGATAAAATTTTGAGATTTCACCAATTTTTTTATATGTCTCTTAAATATTTTAAGTTGATAATTATTGTGGTTGATAGTAATTTTTAGGTCATTCTCAAATAATATATGTTACTTTCTCAATCCCATTTTATGAGGCACAATAGAATTTTGAGAATCAACTAAATTTTTATGTCTCCGTACTTTGCATGGGCCCAATAACTATTATTTGAAATTCGTAATTTTATTTGTGGTACTTTTAATTTTTTAATTATAATATTATTTTTTTCTACTCATAATTTTTATGATCTATCATTAACATTAGAAATTAGTGGTAATTTATGGATAAAAAGATCGAGAAATAAAATAATCAAATGTATTACTTAGTTAATAACAATAAATATGATAGAATTTATGTAATAGGATGGAAATTTCTGAATTTTTTATATTGCTTTAAAAATGTTTTAAGTTGCTAATTATTGTGATTTATAATAATTTTTAGATGATTTTCAAATAATATGTATTGTTCTTTTTGTCTCAATTTATATGACACGTATAGAATTAGAAAAATCAACCAATTTTCTTATGTCTTCTAAATATTTTAAGTTGTTGATTATTGTTGTTTATAGTATCTCAACGTAATTTTTAAATAACATATGTTAATTTTCATGTATGGTTTTTAAATATTTAAAATTGTTAATTATTATGATTTATATTATTATTTTACGTATTTTTTAAGTATATAACATGTTAAAAAAAGATAAACAAATTAAAACGAAAAAAGTATAAAATAAATGATCAAGAATTTATATAAATGAACCACAAAACTGTAAACAAAATAAATTTAAGGGGCTCGCATAGTGTTTAGTGGGAAAGAGCAAAGGCAAAAGATATTGCTGACAATTGAAGTGTCAATAGGAGAAGCGCATATTTAGTGGCTCACACTGAATCAATTGAAATGAAAAAAAATTCAGATGATGATACATGCATGTTGACGGAGAGCAGTGTGGTTATTCACCTTTCTTAGTAGTAAAATACTGGACATGTGCTAGCACGGGCCCAACATATGTTATTTTGTTGTTTTAATTTATATGACACAAATATAATTTGAAGAGTCAATGAAATTTTAATATGATATGTAAATGTTTTAAGTTGTTAATTATTGTGAGGCGAAATGGTCTGATGGATCCTTATACTTGTATGAGTTTGTATTTCGGACCCTTCTACTTAATCATTTGCCAACTAAACTCTTAAACTCAATTAAAATGAGACTTTTAAACCACTCCAACCATGTGTGTAGTTCACTTTCCTTTACATAAATGACATGTCATATCCACGTCAGATTTATTAATGCCATGTCATAATTATTTTTAAAATTATTAACCAAAATTATTTAATAAAAGGTAAAATAATAATAAGATTTTAATTTATCTTTAAAGTAAAACTCCATACATCCAATTCTCCCCCTTCCCCGTTTCACGGCCAAAATTTATCGAGAAAGTCGTCGCCGCCGTCGCCACTTTAGCTGGCAAAACCACATATACTCTCTCCCTCACCTGTCTTCATCTCTGTCGCACACCATCACTATTTTTCCTTTCCTCCTCCAACCTCCACAAAATCAACAACCTAAGCCACCGCACCATCAGATCTGGCCAAAAAACCTCTTCGCCGCCGTGACTAGATCCTCACACCCTCACCCACCTCGTTCTCCTCTCCACTGACCAGCGCCTCCTCTCTCTATCACTCCATTGCGATCAGTGGTCTCCGGCAAGTACCATCAGAGCCACTTCTCTCTCACTCCACTGTGAATCAGTAGACTCCGGGGAGCACCACCAGTGCCACTTTCTCCCTCCACCGGTGAATTAGTGGACTCAAGGAAGTGCCCAAAATCTGCTAAATGGATGACAATAGATTGTGGAGAAGAAAGAAAGAAAATAGATTGTGTAGGAATGGAGATGGCTAAAAAGGAGGGGCAATGGGTCAAGAAGAAGAAGGGTTTTTTAAAATTAATTATTTTTTAAAAAATTACTTCTTTTATAACTTTAATAGTTTTCAACTCAAAAATGTTATTCACTCGCCTTAAGAGGTGTGTAATTACACACTTTTGCCAACTCAGACATCCTAATGCCACATAAGCCTGGTCAATGGTCAGAGGGGCTTGTTAAATTGTGTTTTATTGAGTTTAAGGGTTCGGTTGATAAAGGATTAGGTAGAAGGGTCCATAATACAAACTCGTACAAATACAGGGGTCCACTAGACCATTTCGCCTTATTGTGATTTATAGTACTTTTTAAGTATTTTTAAATAATATTATTTTATTCTCTCTGCTCCATTTATGTGGCACTGATGAAATTTTGAGAAACAATCAAACTCTTTATATGTGTTTTAACTATTTTAAGTTGCTAATTATTATAATTTATAGTACTTTTGTGTAGTTTTTAAATAATGTATATTATTTCTTTTGTCCAATTTATGTGGCACATATATAATTTTAAAGTGACTTACAATACTTTTTACGTCATTTTCAAACAATACAAGTTACTTTTTTTATCCCCTTTTTTGTGACACCAAGGAAATTTCAAGAGTCAATAAAATTTATTATATTTTAAATTATTAATTATAATAAATAATTTAATATTTTTATATAATTTTTAAATATATAAAAACTAAAGAAATAAAACAAATAAATAAAGACTATAACTCTTGAAACTCCTAATTATAAGTTATTAATTATATAACAATTAAATAGGAAGTACATAAAAAAATGAAGTGCCAAAAAACTATTAAAATCGGGCCCACAAAAGTCAGAGAAAGGTAAGTCTGAAGGAAAATGCAAGTGGACCCCATGTTCAGCAAAATACATGGTATACTGAAAATAATTGAAAATAGTATGGTTTTTTTTGTCCACAATGGAGAAGGTACATACATAGAAAAATAAAGTACAATAGAACTAAAGCATAGAATTTTTGAAGTACCAAAAATAGCCCCAATTTTGTAAGATGGCGGCACAACGGAGAACTGTTTCTGAGGCCTCTTCTATATATAGAGATAGAGAAGAGAATATGGTATATTGTAGGGATTATTGTATAATATATTGTGATATGATGAAAATTTTTGTTGAAGTTATTGGCAAACGCATCTGAGGAAGTTTAACAGATTCGACTAATGACAACTACATAAAAATCTATTAATATAACATATTGATTTTTCATTTATTATTTTTAGTAGAACTAGCATGATCCCGTTGGATATTGGAGTATCAAAAGTTAAAGATTATAAAATTTATTATTGCTATTGACATTAATATAGAGAAAAACTAAAATAAAATTCAATATCATTTACTTGAGTTAATTTCTCATCCATTCACTTAACTAATAATATTAATCTCAAAAAAGCATGTAATTTTATTTTGTAATAAAAAAGTCACTCAACTATTATTACTTCACCCATAAAGTCACTTAACTATTGTCATTTCAAATACAAAGCCATTCAACTAATTTAGACAATATTTTAATAGATATGGCTAATGTTCAGTGAGTAATCATTCCGATAAAAGAAAAGGCAGGTCAATTTAATGGTTAATTAAAATAAATAACTTTATATTTCTTTAATAATTATAAATATTCAATGATACATGCTTTCTAGTTTATATTAATATTTCTTTAATAATTAAAAATATTCAGTGATACATGCTTTCTAGTTTTTTCTTTACTCTTATTTTATAGTTAGATTATGACAATTGACAACTATAGTAAAATCATATAAAAAATTAGATAGAAATAAAGGAGCAACATAGAAGTACCAGTAACAGAAAATTCTAAAACTTCATTTTTGAATGGCTATTAAAAGTACTAATCTGAAGTTTCATTTTTCAAACCCTGGAAACTCTTCACATATCCTTGACATTCTTCAAAAGTATCACTCCCATTTTCAATCCAAACTGTTGGGGTCGTTGCTCTGGATCTTGATTCCGTAGTTTTAGAATTCTGCTGATCCCAAATACTCCATCTCCATCATTGCATATAGGAATGATTCTCTTTCTTCCAACACTTGAAACTAAAAAGTATTATCCTTAGATGTTTTTCTACAATAGTGGTTCTCTGATTTACAGAAGTGGATGAGTAGATAGCAAAAGCAAGCAAAGTTGTATAAATGTACTACTACCTATTCCATGGTGAATATTCACCCTTATAATATGCATAGTACTGTACATTATTCACCCTTATAATATGTGCAAGAAATGTTGTGGTGTCATTTGTATTTTACCAGTTACCAAGAATCTCATTTGTAAGAATTTCTATCAGCATGAGTGTCTTTGTAACGCTGGAGCAAGTAGGTCTCGCATTTGATTGGAGGATACCTGATAGAGCAGCAACCAGACAACAACTTCAGTAAAAGAAAAAATACTGGGGACATAAACGATTTCTAACAAGCTACATCGGTTATGATATGATCACAGTGGCACAATGAGGGCACATTTTGCATCTCAATTGTGTGGCAAAAATTCTGTTGATATAGCTTCGTAGAATCTCAATTTGAACATTTGACACTGAAATATCTCAAACATTTTAGTTTTGAAAAATTATCTTGGCCAAAAACCCAAAAAAGATTTGTTTTTAGGCCGAAATATAATTGTTGAGTTCTTTTAGTACTTACCCCAAACTTCTATGTTTTATAAAAGGAAGTCCATCTATTTTATGACTCGAACTAATTCTATTTACCCTTCCCCCTCATTAAATGCACTCCCAGCATTGATATTTACTCCCAGGGAACTGTGACTATCCAGTTATTCTTGGAAAAGCATGATTTAACCCCAAAAAAATGTGTTTCACCGACAAGGCCTTTGCTTAACCCCAGCTTTTGCAAGATATTCTTTCATATGACTGAAAAAAATCAAGTTCAAAGGTTTAATGACATATAAAAACATTGAACTAACCGTGATTTTCATTTGGTTAAGTTGTATTCTTAATGCGTGAAATGCTGAAACTAATTATTTTAGTTGTACTTTGTTGTGGTGAAGACATGACTCTATTCTGCAAAATGACTTTCGGATAATGTATTATTTAGTTCATTATAAAAATGATAATTTTGTGCCAAAATTATGCATATTTTTGATAGTTTCTTAGAACTTAAAGGTGTAAATCATGTTCCCTGTTTGTTTTTTTTTCTGAAAAATGAAATATGTTTCCAAAAACTAGGGAAAATACATGTTGAAACTTCAATCCAAACTTCATCAAATCTTATTTTCCTAAAATATTTGGAAATGTATGACCAAAGATAGCTTAGTTGTTTGCCAAATGTAGGAAAATTTTACTTGCATCGGGTGGGTTGACTTTTGATTGGCAGGTTAGCAAGCATTCAACAAGACAGTCGTGACTTGGCTCAACAAAATATGCTATCTGGACAACATGAACAAGAGTGATAAATAATTTGTTCTCCCGTTTGTATATGACATAGAAATCTTCTTTCTTTTGGACAAGTTCTATCATATATAGTGATCATATTTTATTGATAAATCTCCTTCCATTTAATTTCATAATCAGACAAATATATTATATTATAACATTCTAAAGACATTTCTTTCCAGGGTTAATAAGACTCTTCTAAAAAGTTTGATAGTAAAATTGAACAATTCTCTTTAAATGATTGTCATTTATAATATTTCAATATGAAAGCAACTAAAAATCCATTCAACGGCTTACAGAAAATCTTTCTTGACCATTTCCAAGAACCCGATGCAGTGTTGACCTGAACAGAAGAGCACAAAGTTAGCTGACAAGAAAAAAGGTACGATTAGCGTGATTTTAAAAAAAATACTATCAATTTCATACACAATGGGTCATGGGTGTGCACCATTAAAATCACAAAGAGAAGCTATCAAATCCTGCAATATGAAGACTGCATTTTCTTGGTTTGTTTAAAACTCTATTTGAGAGAGTACTCTAGATTAAATACTTGCAGTAACTTATTCACAGCTTTCTGGAGATCAGTTATCTGAATGGCATCTCCAACAAAGTAAGAAGGGTAAGAATATCTTTTCATGGTCAAATTAACAAATGAAGGATCTTAGTGATATTAGAAAAGATTGCCAAAGAATTTGGGGACGGGGGACTATATAGTACTACTTTAGAAAGGAAGTGAAATCAATATTGCCCGGCTTCTGATGTACTTAATTCTCAACTTGCACAACCATCATATTACCTGAAAATACCATTGCTCCAGCGCTCAAGCATATCACCAAGATTCACTACAAAAGCACTGTAAGTAGAATGTCAATCACATAATCCGCATAATTTCTGCTGCAAACTAATTTGTCCATTAAATAATAGAGGGCAGAAACTTCTATTTCACTTTGTAGATGATTTGGACTTGACTTTTTTTTACATTGTTAACAAAAGGCATGCTGTCTCTGTTGGATACTGCAGGAGAAGACATGATTCTAAGCAATATCAAACCTTACAAGTTATAACTTGTGATTTACTTACAAATTAGAGGATAGAACTAAGAAACTTATTATGTCTCACCCTCTCAATGGTGGCACATACTCCCAAATCTGAGGCTTTGCATCCTTATCCTTGCATATCTGAAACAGATTTAAGAGTTCATGCTCCACATCATGAATATATCTAGAAAATTCAAAGTACTTTAATGATGTACCTGAAGGCCAGAGACATCATCTGTGGCCAAAAGAGTTATCAGACCATAGTCAGAATGTGCACCAGCTCCAAAAATTCCATTTGATGGATCAGAAAGCTTGTCTAGTTTGACATGAAATCAAAATATCAGTTTACTTCAAATAGAAAAGCATGATGGCTCTAGTGATATTTCCCCATCTTCACCTTCATAATGCAGCAGGCGCAAAGTAGCAATTGGTCTGCCAAGAAACTCTGGCCGATCAAAAAAGTCAACATCAAGATCAAGTGCAAGGGCTATGAGCCTTGATACTGCTTTTGTCACCTCACTGATTCAGGTCAAAGAAAGGAAGCAAATGATAGAAAAATGAGAAATGCAGGGGAGGAAACAATCTTGAAGATCTAATGCAATATGCTCATTGAAAAACAAGATAATGAAAACTTAGAGAGTATAAAGAATATGACTGGAAGACAGTAACTCACAGTGCCTCTTGATGATACTTCTCCATAGTTTCCTTCCATCCAGGCAAGGTACCTTTCAGAATACTAACCAATTTAACTTTTAAGTGCTTCATAAAATAATGATGTTTGGGAGGATCATTGTGTATTCCTCAGGTAAATGACTAGAACCCCCGTGTGAGTTACCTGCAGTAGGCCACACATTTGACCCATAAAATGGTCTCTGAGCTTCAGGATCATCTTCAGGTATTTCAACACCAATGTAATATCCCTCCTTATAGTCACCTAAGGCCCATCAAAAAGCAGCCAACTAAATGAGCATTTTCCTACTTTTTATTCCAATGCCATACATTTACTAAAGAAAGTGAAAAGACAAATGCGGATATTACAGTGTGAATGCAACTAACTGCCAGTAAATAGTGTATTAATAACACAAGTTAAAATTCTGTGATGGGAAGACCTCACACAAGCTAGTAAACCTTATACCATTGAATATGACTAAAAAGCATGCACCACTGTTCTCATTTTCAGATAATACAGATAAAACTATTGTGCGAGCTCTATCTTGACTATTCACTAGGTAGCCTCAGCTAAAGTAGCTTTTCTCACTGTTCTATGATAAGATATCTAGATTTTTTTTTTATACTGCGAGAGTAAAGAGATATCAAAGTCTAACCATCCTACAACTATGAGCATTCTCTCTCTCTCAGGTAGGTGTCTAGGTGAGACTTGTCATCTTTTGTTTGTAAGTATATCTATTATGGTATTTTTGCGGTTCATTTTAGTTAGTTTAATTGTAATACCCCAAGCTTCCAAAGAATTTAATGTAGAATTTTTGAACTGAAACCAGTGACCTACGGAGGCCACCTACGGGCCGTAGATGGAGTGACGGGCCGTAGGTGGGGACCGTCGTGGGCACTGTGGACCTTCAAGATTTCCAAGTTTCTGAACCTTGACCTACGGAGTAGCAGGCCGGGTCGTCGTTCAGTTGACGGTCCGTAGATAGGTCTCGTAGGCGTCCCCCAGACTTGGTCTTGAGTTTTGAAATAGAAGTACTGACCTACGACTCCAATGTACGGTCCGTCGATGGAGCCTCGAGCCGTACATCGGAGTCGTCGTTGCAGGCCCCTTAAACAAAGTCTCTGAATCTTTTGACGGAAGGACAGTCCGGTCCGTCGTTTGATCTACGGACCGTAGGTCCCCACCGTCGATTGCCCCCGACAGTTGTTAATTAAGGGCTTTTTGGTCTTTTCCCTAATTGATTAACTATTAATCTAGGTCGGTTATACCCTTAACTCAGACCCTATATATATTTTCTAAGCCTAATTTCACTCATTCTAAATCATTCCTAAATTCTCCTCTCTCAAATATTTCTCTCTCAAAAAAAGAATTCTCTCAAGCTTCAAGGAAGAAGAAAGCTAGGATCCTCCATTGAAGACCATCAATTTTCATCAATTTCTTGTGGGCTTTGTTGAGGTATGATAGTGTTCACCATTAGGAGTCCTTTCCTCCAATGGGTCCTCCCTTTTCTTCAAGGTTTTCAAGGTTTAATCTTTACCCAATTGAATTTGGGTTTTGATCAATTCTTATGGGTTTTTCAATTATGATTTCAATTGCTAATTTTATGATTTCTAGTGCACGATCTAGCGTGATAAAGTAATCTAATGCACGAATTAGCTTGAATTACATGATTTGATGTAAAGATTGGATGAACCCCCATGAACCCATGCTATTTCTCCCCAATTTCCTAATCTATGCTTTGATTGGTGGGTTGAGCTATGAATTGAGTAGTTTTATGAAATCTCTATGAAGTTATGCATGAATTATGAATGAATTCAGGATAATCTTATGAATTTAGCATGTTCAAGTCAAAAGAATGATTTTTCCTCTATTAAGTGAGTTCCTTCAAATATGGGTAAATTGTCTTAATTATGGCTTTCTAAGCATGAGGTTGCATTGAATTGCATGATATGAGTTGAACTTGCATGAGCCCATATGAACTCTATGATCCATGAATTATGAGCATGATGAACTAAGTAAAGAAGAAGCTAATGAACTTACGCATGTCTCATATGAAGTAAAAGATGAGTTAAGGGTGCTTTGAGAGTGAAGTGCCAAAGTTATGACATGATGATGCTATGGTTGAGTTGTGAAAGGTTTTCTCACATAATACTCCCAATATGACTTAAAAGAACAAGAGGCGATTACCCATGTTCTTAAGGAGCTATTCTAATGAAGGGACAAGAGGCGATTACCCATGTTCCCTAATGTAGACAAAGCGGCGATTACCCAAGTCTACCACTAATGAACTTATGACTAATGTAGACAAGAGGCAATTACCCATGTCTACCTATGATAAATGAACTAAGATTAATCCATGGGAAGTATGCTTAGCACCGAGTGGACAAGTGGCGATTACCCATGTCCCATAAACTATGTGCCACCATAGGATGATGGTCTATGATAGACACTAGCTAGTGGATCCACGTAAGCTAAGAAGTTATGGTCCTACCTTGGCAAGTAGGGCAACCCTCTTTCGGTGTAGGGTAGACATCGGATTCCATGCTGATAGCTCACATGGTCTTATATGTCGGTTAAGGCTAATTCCCCACAAGTTAATGAACACAAGTGTTCCTATGATGATCGAAAGTAAAGTAAAGTAAAGAAAGATGAATTAGCTTGCTTTGGCCATGGTTTATGTTTCATGCTTCTTATGCTTTATCATGTTTTAGCTTGGCCATTGCATGTCATGATTATGTCTCATTCTAGCATGTTTTATATGTTTTATGTGCATTGCTATCATACTTGGTACTTGATTATACTAACGATACTCTTGCCTACATTAACTTCTTTGATGTAGGACTTGGCGATTCACCATCTACTCGTGGCTAGAGCTTTTGTAGAGGAATTGATAGAAGACTTGGTGAGTCCTCATCCATCCGAGGACATAGCCTAGTTATTATTTTCATGTATTTCTTTTCATTTCGGATGTGGTATTGGGTTACGTCCCAAACTTTATTTCTTTGTTTTAGATTGGCTTTGAGACATGAGATGTAGACTTCCGCTGTTTCTTTAAAAGCTTTGATATATAAATCTCTTTTGAACTCTATCTCTTTATGATCTTGTATGTATGTATGCTAAGTGGCTTGTATGAGGCCTCTCAGGGTCTTGTACACCATGTCACGTCTAGGGGTACCTTGGGTCGTGACATTAATCCTACTGGTAGTGCCGTGAACATTGAGTAGGAATAAGGCAAATATCCCTTCTAACTCTAATCCAACAATAATAAGAACAAAAAAAAAACAATAATAAGAACAAGAGAGATGATAGATACATACCATTTATTTGACTGTCAGGATCCAAATGTTCATCTAGACTAGGAGTGTAGCCCCGGTGTTTTTCATTTCTAAGAAGCTTCATCTTCTCTTCCAAAGAAATATCAAAGAACCTTTTGCTTTGAGCGAAAACCTCATCCATAAACTCCTGGCTAATACCATGATTGACAACATAGAAAAATCCTGAATCTAAGCAAGCCTGTGACCAATAGCAAACACATATGAGCTAATGGAGCAATAAGATATATTAATGGAATATAAACGAAGATGAAAGAAAGGAAATGTGACAAAAGAAAGCAGAGGTAGTGGTGATTCTATAAAATGTAGTTAATACAGGTACTATCCCTTGTGGGGGGCGGGAACTTGGGGAAAAATTGTCTGAAAGACGAAGTTTGATCATTTACAGTTAGGTAATTTCCTGCTAGGTGGAAAGAAAATAATCTTCATGTTGAAAGGTTTTGACAGGACAACAATGAGACGATTAAGAGCACTTCCACTGCGAATATTAGTTAGTTGAAAAGCAAGCAAAGAGCTAGTGAGGGCCGGAATGAAATATCGTATGTAGTGTTGAATCCAACCTGAAGCTCTTTCGAACAAGTGAGGAATGAGTGACCACAAGCTCCGCTTAAGCACTCGACATGCAGTTAGCTTAAAACATGTTCATCATGTGGTGGAGCGAAGTGCACCTCTGTGAAGCAGCCTAGCATCACTTTAGATAGGAGCAGAATGGATGACTTAAACTGAAAGTAAGCAACGGACAAAAGAGAGGGCTTCAAACTAATTGTTGGTTCCATGTTTTAACAGAAATTTCAATTTGTCCAACATATTGAATCTCCTAAAAAATATAGACTATTCGGAACATTTCAAGGTATTTTTATATAAAAAGAAGGAAACCTACACTCTCTGTATCTAATTCAGGTGAATTTCACAACACAGCTCATTCGTTCCCCGCGAACGTTATATGGTAAGTTATTCTTTTACAGCTGCTACCATCAGCCTTGATAAATAGCCACTAAAGATCACAACTCTTCTTCATCAAACACACACATGAATAAATATTGTGGTAGGAATTTGCTTTTTCAACTGCATTTAATTTACTTTTACTGCTTTATATTAGATAAGACTTAGTCAATTAGTTGTTAGCCATCTATTCCTATTATTTAGGAGTAAGTTAGTGACATAGGAATCTGCTAGTCGTGGGTTTACTGCTTTCTGTTTTCATTCCAGTCTTATAAATGTAATCTGAAGACATCAATAAAAATGTTCTTCTACCGATATTCTTCTTGACTTCTCCGCTTTCTAATAACTCATACTTCTGAAATTGACCAACAATTGGTATCCAGAGCTTTTTTATCTTGCAGGATCTGTGAGTATTTCTGTGAGTGATTGTTTCAAGTGACTCAAGCACCACAATCAGAAACAGCAAAAGATTAAACATGGAAGAAAGCTCAAGTTTCTCGGCAATGGCACCTCCTGTCTTCAATGGTGAAAATTTTCACATGTGGGCAGTGAGGATGCAAGCTTATCTCGAAGCTTTAGATCTTTGGGAGGCAATCGAGGAAGACTATGAAGTTCTTCCACTACCAGGAAACCCAACAATGGCTCAACTCAAAAATCACAAGGACAAGAAAACCAGAAAATCTAAGGCAAAGGCATGTCTTTTTTAAGCAGTCTCTTCAACAATTTTCACTCGTATCATGTCTCTAAAATCAGCAAAAGCCATCTGGGATTATCTCAAGGCAGAATATGAAGGAGATGATCGTATCAAAGGTATGCAAGTGCTGAATCTTATTAGAGACTTTGAGTTACAGAAGATGAAAGAATCAGAAACCATCAAAGAATACTCTGACGGCTTATGAACATAGCAAACAGAGTAAGATTACTTGGTTCTGAGTTTAAAGACTCACGTATTGTGGAAAAGATTCTGGTTACTGTACCTGAAAGATTTGAAGCCACCATTACCAATTTGGAGAACACCAAGGATCTGTCAAAAATTACTTTGGCGGAATTATTGAATTCCTTGCAGGCTCAAGAACAAAGAAGGGTTATGAGAGAAGATGGAATTAGAGAGGGAGCATTGGCGGCCAAACATGAAGATAGTGGAAGATACAAAAAGAAAAACAATAAGAAGAACCAGTCAACAAATGGAGAAGGAACAGCTCGCTACAACAACAAAAGCAAAGCAGGTAGCTTCAAAGGAAACTATCCTCCTTGTAAGCATTGTGGAAAGAATGGACACGCGCCGTATAAGTGTTGGAAAAGGCCAGATGCTAAATGCAGTAAGTGCAACCGACTCGGGCATGAAGCAATTATCTGCAAGAATAAATTGCAGCAGCAAGACGCAGACGCCCAGGTTGTTGTTAATGAACATGAAGAGGATCAACTCTTTGTGGCATCGTGTTTTGCAAGCAATGTTTCAACTGAGGCTTGGCTGATTGATAGCGGATGCACAAACCATATGACTCATGACAAAGAGCTCTTTAAAGACTTGAAGCCTACTGGAGTTACAAAAGTTAGAATAGGTCATGGCGGTTATATTCCGGCAAAAGGAATGGGAACCATTACAATTGAAACACAATCAGGTACTAAAGCAATTTCTGATGTTCTTTATGTACCAGATTTAGATCAGAACTTGTTAAGTGTTGGTCAATTGTTAGAAAAAGGTTTCAAATTGTATTTCGAAGATAAACATTGCTTGATCAAGGAAGCCTCAGGACATGACTTGTTTAAAGTCAAAATGAGAGGCAGGAGTTTCTCATTAAATCCATTGGAGGAAGAACAAGTGGTGTATTCGGCAAGAGAAAATGCTTCGGAGTTATGACATAAGAGACTCGGACACTATCATTATCAAGGGCTTCCCAAAATGCAAGAATTAGTGATAGTCGAGAGCCTTTCTAAACTGGGAGCGAGTTCTAAAAATTGTCGGGCTTGTCAACTTGGAAAGCAAAGTAGACTTCCATTCCCAAAGGCAACTTGGAGAGCAACAAGAAAGTTGCAGCTGGTTCACACCGATATTGGAGGTCCCCAAAGAACTCCTTCACTTAAAGGTAGTCTTTATTATGTTATTTTTATTGATGATCTGACCCGAATGTGTTGGATTTAATTTTTAAAGTTCAAATCAGAGGTCAAGAGCATTTTCTGAAAGTTGAAAGCGAAGTTGGAAAATGAAAGTTGCTGCAAAATTCAGATTTTACGATCTGACAATGGCAAGGAGTACACTTCTCGTCAGTTTGGTCTATTTTGTGAAGAAGCAGGGATTGAACGTCAACTTACTGCTCCTTATACTCGAGAACAAAATGGAGTTAGTGAGAGAAGAAATAGATATATCATGGAGATGGCAAGATGTATGTTGCACAAAAAGAATTTGCCAAAGATGTTTTGGGCAGAGGCAGCAAATATAGCTGTGTTCCTACAAAATCGGCTTCCCTCAAAAGCTGTGAAAGATCAAACTCCTTTTGAAGCATGGTATGGATACAAGCCTCCGCTGCATTTTCTTAAAGTGTTTGGTTGTCTTTGTTTTACCTATATTCCTCAGGTCAAATGGGATAAACTAGACAAGAAGGCTGCCCCGGGCATTTTTATTGGGTACAGTAATGTTTCAAAGGCGTACAAAATCTTTCAACCTGAAGGTGAGAAGATAGTTATCAGCAGAGATGTCCACTTCATGGAGAATGAAGAATGGGATTGGGATGACTCAAGGAATTCCGTCCAGAAAACAATCTCGTGGTTAAATGAAAGGGACGATGATCCCACCAGTTAGAGGAACTCGATTGCTCTCTGATAAATACGAGAGATGCAATGTTGCGATTCGTGAACCTGCTAACCCTAAAGATGCTCTCAAAGACCCCAAGTGGAAAAATGCAATGGAGGAGGAGTTGTTTATGATCGAAAAAAATGATACGTGGCAGCTTGTTGACAAACCTCAAGGCAGAAAAGTAATTGGGGTAAAGTGGGTGTTCCGAACCAAGCTAAATGCTGATGGTTCAATCAACAAGCATAAAGCAAGGCTTGTAGTTAAGGGTTATGCGTAGATTTTTGGTGTAGATTATTCTGACACTTTTGCTCCAGTTGCTTGACACGATTAGATTGCTTATAACTATTTATGCACAACGTGGCTGGAAAGTTCATCAGATGGATGTCAAATCAGCATTTCTTAATGGCATTCTTGAAGAAGAGATATATGTTGAGCAACCTGAAGGGTTTGTTATAGATGGATAGGGAGATAAAGTCTATCGACTACATAAAGCTCTTTATGGCTTAAAACAGGCACCAAGAGCTTGGTATAGTCGAATAGATGATTATTTGCTCGGCCTCGATTTTGAAAAGAGTCTTTCAGAATTCACATTGTATGTTAAACATAACAGCAGTGAGATTCTTGTTGTTTCTCTTTATGTGGATGACCTTTTGATTACAGGGAGCAGTGAAAATCTAATTGATGAGTTCAAGCAAGATATGATGCAAGCTTTTGAAATGTCTGATCTTGGTCTTATGACATATTTCCTTGGAATGGAGATTACACAAGGACAAGATGAGTTTTTCGTTTGCCAGAAAAAGTACGCAAAGGAAATTCTCAAGAAATTCAAAATGGAAAATTGCAAAGAGATTAGTACTCGCATGAACGAAAAAGAGAAACTAAGTAAAGGTGATGGAGCTGAAAAGGTGGAGGAGATATACTTCAGAAGTTTCATTGGGTGTTTAATGTATCTTACAGCAACAAGACCCGATATATTGTATGCTGTAAGTGTTTTATCAAGGTTCATGCATTGTCCCAGTGAAATACATTTGCAGGCAGCCAAAAGAGTTGTGCGATACATCAAAGGAACCATCACCTATGGAGTCAAGTTTCAGAAGAGTCAACCTGTGAAGCTTTGTGGGTACTCTGACAGTGATTGGGGCGGTTCCGAGGATGATGCAAAGAGTACTTCAGGGTACTGTTTTAGTCTTGGTTCTGGAATTTTCTCATGGAGTTGTAAGAAACAAGATGTTGTGGCTCAATCTACTGCCAAATCTGAGTTTGTGGCAGCTGCAGCAGCAGTAAATCAAGCATTTTGGCTGAAGAAAATTCTGGGTGATTTGCATATGGAACCGACTGGAAGCATCAAAGTGTTCGTGGACAATGAAGCAACAATAGCTATATCTCACAATCCTGTGTTTCATGGAAGAACTAAGCACTTCAAAATCAAGTTTTTTTTCTTGAGAGAAGTGCAAAAAGATGGAGATATAACTCTTGTCTACTGCAAGACGGAAGAACAATTGGCTGATATATTCACCAAACCTTTACCAGTCAGCAAGTTTGAGCTTCTCAGACAGAAAATTGGAGTTTGCAGTTTCGGCTCAAACAGAAAATTAGAGTTTGCAGTTTCCAAAGCAAGGAGGAGTGTTAGGAATTTGCTTTTTCAACTGCATTTAATTTACTTTTACTGCTTTATATTAGATAAGACTTAGTCAATTAGTTGTTAGCCATCTATTCCTATTATTTAGGAGTAAGTTAGTGACTTAGGAATCTGCTAGTCGTGGGTTTACTGCTTTCTGTTTTCATTCCAGTCTTATAAATGTAATCTGAAGACATCAATAAAAATGTTCTTCTACCGATATTCCTCTTGACTTCTCTGCTTTCTAATAACTCATACTTCTGAAATTGACCAACATATTGGACCCATATAAAGCACAGAGTTTTTGCCACTAGTATATATATATATATAGAGAGAGAGAGAGGTACCTGTTTGAGGAGAGAAACAGAGGTATGAATGTCAGGGCTGGAGAGATCGATACAGTGTATAGCAGAAATGTTGGCAGAAGCAATTCCATCATTCTTCATATCCCTTCCTGCGTTATTATTCATGAAATCAACGATTAGTTTTCTTCTCTTCTTTCCTCGGCTCAACTCCGAAGGTTTCACTGATGCGCTTATATACTTGCCAATGTGATTTTATTTTATACACAATAATATGATTTTATAATTTCAAAATATTATGGCATATCAAGATTTAAGTTAAAAAAATCTTTTGATTTTCCTTTTAACACTTCCACATAAAATAAAATGGGAAAATCGAATATTTTTGAGAACTCTCTTCTTCCTTCATGTAAACCACCTCAAAGTTCTGCATTTGGATGATTGCACGTCCTTGGTGAATTAAACCTAAATTTCAATGTTATTACATCACTTGAAGAAAAATATGGTGGATTAACTGTTGGGGTTCAGGAGATACAAGAATTCACCCAATGTATACAGAATGTTGGAGTACATGACTTAGGCTTCAAGGGGTGCATGGTGCAATGGTCAGATCAATGAGGATTGTATTTCCAAAAGATCGGACAGATGTTTGGGCAACCAATTACTTGAGAGTAGATTTCCTGGTATTGACATTACTCACTTGATTAGAAGTGGGTCTAATCATGCCCCCCTATTGATATCTTATTCTAAAAATAACACTCCTATTAAGAAACCTAAAAATGAAACTTTCCTAGACATAGTGAAAACCAACTGGACAGCAGACTTTATGGTCAACCCCTTCACACTTTTCCACCACAAGATGAAGCTGACCCAATGCAGTAAGAACATTTTTGGGAACATATTGCAAGAAATAGAAGCATTGGAGGATGTTATAAGGTGCATGAGGTACAGTTTGAGACACAACCCTCCCCTAACAACTGGGAAGGACTTCATAGAATTCAAGCTGACCTGAACAAATATTTACATTTGGAGGAACAATTTTGGAAACATAAGGTTGGTATGTAGTGGTTTCAGGAAGGAGAAAGAAATACTAGATTCTTTCATGCATATGTCCAAGAAAGAAGAAAGAGACAACAGCTCAGAATAGTACAGGATCTGAATGACAATTGATTGGAGATCAATGAAGAAATAACTGAGGAGGCGTCAGACTTTCCAAAATCTAGTTCAACAAGAATCAGATAATTTTTAGCTAGTAGACCAGGTATGACATTTTGATTTTAAAAAAAGGTACCGCGTATGATCTCTGAGGCGCAAAATAGTGATATTGAAGAAATGCCAACACATGAGGAGGTAAAGAAGGTGGCATTTAGTTTTAATAGAAAGAGTGTTGGGGAACCAGCTGGCTTCACAAGTTTGTTTTATCAAACCTATTGGGAAATCATTGGACAAGACATTCAGATATGGTAAGGGCCTTTTTCTGTGGAGCTGAATTACCAAGATTCATTACACACACTAACTTGGTTCTTATACCAAAGAAGAATCTGATCACTACCTTCTCTGTTATGAGACCAATTAGCCTGAGTAATTTTGTGACTAAAATATTTATTTTTCAGGCTGATTCATGAAAGACTAGTAGATGGATTAGAGAATATTATTTCTCTAAATCAAGCTGGATTAGTGAAGGGAAGAAGTATAGCTGAGAATATACTACTTACACAGGAAATTATCTCAACAACTCAGATTAAGAACCAAGAACACTAATGTGGTTATGAAGTTAGATATGGAAAACACTTATGATAGATTATCATGGTTATGTTTAACCAAGACACTGAAGAAGATAGGCTATTCAAAAAGGCTAATTGATACGGTTTATAAATCATAAACAATAATTGGTACTCAATCCTGATTTATGGACAGCAACAAGGGTTCATCCAATCTTCTAGGGGAGGTTAAAAAGGGGATCCACTATCTTTTACTTTGTTCATCCTAGCAGCAAAAGTACTTACATGGAATCTCAACACTTTGAACCAGATACCACAATTCATAGGTTATGGCATGCCTAGAAAGAGTCCTAAGATCAATCATCGTTCTTATGCAGATGATATGAACATATTCTCATCAGTTGATCTGTTTTCACTTAGGCTGATTATGGTTGTACTCAGGAAATATGAAACTACCTCAGGATAGAAAATTAACAAGGAGAAGAGTTATATTTATATGCATCATAATATCCGAGGAGATATCAGTATAATGGTGGAGATCACTACTGGAATATGGAGAAAGGACTTTCCCTTCACCTACTTAGGGTGTCCAATCTACTACAGTAGAAAAAGGAAGGAGTTCTATAATGCTACATTGATTAAGATTATGAACAGATAGCAATCTTGGAAAGGAAAGATGCTCTCTTTTGGAGGAAGGATTGTTTTGATCAAACATGTCCTGCAAAGTATGTCTATACATCTACTATCAGGAATGAATCCCCCAGATGGTGTGATTAATCAAATGCGCAGGATGTATGCTCCGTTATTTTGGAGTAATACAGTGGGTGGGAAGAGAATAACATTGGTCTGCTTGACCTCAATTATGCTTACTAGTACAGGAAGAGGAAATGGGATTTAGATCTCTACATGATGTTTCTATGACATTATATTGCAAATTCTGGTAGAATTTCGTAACAAAACCCTCACTGGAGTTCTTACATAAGCAATAAATATTGTAAGGAGGAGAATGCAGTCAGAGTTCAACGAAAATATGGATCACAGACATGGAAAAAAATGCTAAAGGCTAGAGATTTGACAGAACATCGTATATGGTGGCATACAAGGAAATACTCAAGTCTAGTATGACAACTGGACAGGATTGGGTGCACTGTACTATCCCACACCAAATATCTCTTGTGATGAAAGAATTCAGAATGTTAATGAGCTGCAGATCAATGGAGAATGGAATAAGGAGAAATTGACATAGCTCCTACCTGAGGATATAGTGGAGCACATCACTGAGACCATACAACCACCAAACACTAAAAAGGAGATGGATAGGCCATAGTGGCTACTGGACAAAGAGAGGAATTCTAAATGAGCTCAACCTGGAAGTACATGAGACTCAAAGGTCAGAAGATGGAGACTTATTAGAACATGTGGATTAAAGGACTTCCTGTATAAATCTTTTTCTTTATGTGGAGATTTTGGAAGTAGAAACTACCACTAGATGATGTAGTAAAGAGGATGAGATATAACATGGTATCTAGATGCTGGTGTTGCTCAAATCCTAAGGAGGAGACATTCCAGCACCTATTTGCCACATATTTTTCTACTAATAGGACTTGGTCCTACTTTTGCTCTCTTGCAGGTATTAACATAAATGGATTGCAATTACAGCATATTATAATGAAATGGTGGCAAGCCTCTGTAACAGGCATGCTAAAATCAATCTATCAGGTTGTACCTACCTGCTATAATCCTAAGTGAGCTATGGAAGAGAAGGAATACATTAAAACATGGGGAGAAGAGGTCAGTTGGAAGAGGTATATATACAAATACCCAAAGACTAGCTCAATTCAGAAAACCATCCATTCAACATATACCACACGATAGGAATGATCTTATCCACTCGATGGAAAGGTGAAAGTGACTAAAGTAGTCTGGAATGCCATCCCGAGAAAGATGGCTAATCTGTAGCACATATGGGGCCAAAGGGGAATCCAAGAAAAAGTACCTATGGGTTTGCATCAGAGATGAAGAAGGAAACCTAGCTTATGCTCAAGCTAAGGAGATTGGGAATGCTACAAATACAAAATCTGAGACACTGGCTCTTCTTCAAGGTAAGACTTCCAAGCAAGGTTCTTCTTCAAGGTAAAGGTCTTCCCCAAGGATTTTCAACTTAAATTCCTACATATAATCATGAATCATTAATAAAAATCTTAAGCACACCACGGTCATCAAAAAAAAATAAATCTGAGACACTGGCTATCCTAGAAGTTATCAAGTATTGTTATTAAACAAACATTTGGATCATATCCATATTCAATGTTTTTACAAAGAATACTTGTATATGAATGGAAACAATTGAAGAGATACAAAAAATAAGCAAAGACATGCAGATACTTGACAAAGACAATATCAAATATCACAGTTTTGAGCAAAGGGGAAACTATATACAGCTTACTGGAGCATAAACAAGGATCGACGGAGACGACTCCAAACTTTACGATGAAACAAGGCATCTGCTGAGCGACACCATTGGAGACAAAGTGGCCCCAAAGAATCTGTAGACACAGAATGTCTCGAACAATCTCGACACAAAATGACCAAAATGCTACGGATAATGTTTTTTTTGAGTTTTAATATATTTCTTTTCTCATTGAAATATATAACAAAAATGCTAATTTTGATCATTTATTCTAAATCTAATACATTTATCAAAATAAAAAAATGTTAAATTTAACTATGACCCCAATTGGCTAACAAAATCCATAATTATTGTCTTCTTTGTTAGCCAACTTCATAAAATCTAACATCACTGTCTCTACTTTCTCTAACAAAATTTACTATTTTTTCTTGCTTAAAACATAAATAAATATTAGATTAGTGAAATAATATTTTATGAATAAAACATTTAGGACCATTTTGTATCTACAAATTACTGATAAAAAATAACTTTGGGATAATTTTAAATATATACAATAAAGTAATTAATTTACAGTAAAGGAATAATGCATAAGTACCCCTAAGTTATGACCGAAATCTCAGTGACACATCTAAACTTAATTTGGGTCCTATTATCCTCCTAAACTATTTTAAAATGGAACAAACACACCCCAAAAGCTGACATGGTAGAGAGAGTGTGTGCACTCTTTTGAAGGCAAGTGAAGACCTAAAAAATTGGACACACATCCTTTTGTAATTGAGTAAATTTTAGGAATAGCAAACATAAAAATCATATTAGCGCTCTACAGCTACAGTTTTGTTATTTGCACTCCTCAGTCAAATTATGTTTGCTATGGAGCATCTGATTTGTATATATCGCGACGATTTGTGTAAAAATTTTGGCGATTTGTATGAAAATTACGTTTGTATATGTATATGTTCTCTGTATTAGGCTAGAGTGGCGAGCGAGATTGGGAGAGAGAGGAGAGAGGCGAGCAAGAGAGGGAAGAGAGTGGAGAGAGGTGCATTGTATATATATATCGATTAGATCTTTAGCCATTCCATGTATCCCGCCAGTGGTGTGGCAGGGTTCTTGTAGTCGCACACTGGTTGGGGTGATTTCTTGCATTTGGGCCCTGAGGCCGGTGGACAGCGGATGCTTGGCTTACTTGGCTTATGTCAGAGATGTGAGTAGGGAGGGCCCTACAGTTGATTCAGTGCATTTTGTCCGAGAGTTCACAGATGTGTTTCCTGCCGACCTTCCTGGCCTACCCCCAGATCGCGACATTGACTTTGGCATAGACTTGGAGCTGGGTACTCATCCCATCTCTATCCCACCGTACCGCATGGAGCCTGCAGAGCTCAGGGAGCTCAGTGATCAGCTTCAGGATCTCTTGAGTAGAGGGTTCATCAGACCTAGTGTATCGCCTTGGGGTGCCCCAGTCCTGTTTGTGAAAAAAAAGAACAACACCATGCTGATGTGTATCGATTATAGGCAAGTGAATAAGGTGACGGTGAAGAACCATTATCCTATGCCTCATATTGATGACCTATTCGACCAGCTTCAGGGTGCTGCCGTGTTTTGTAAGATCGACTTGAGATCTGGGTACTATCAGCTGAGGATCAGAGCAGAGGATATCCCTAAGACAACATTTAGGACTCGCTATGGCCATTATGAGTTCCTGGTTATGTCTTTTGGGTTGACTAATGCCCGTGCCGCCTTTATGGATTTGATGACTCGAGTGTTCAGGTAGTATTTGTACTCCTTTGTCATTGTCTTCATCGATGACATCTTGGTATACTCGCGGAGCCATCGTGAGCATTAGTAGCACTTGAGGATAGTGCTCCATACTTTGAGAGATCATCGGCTTTATGCAAAGTTCTCAAAGTGCGAGTTTTGGCTGGAGTCTGTAGCATTCTTGGGGCACGTGGTGTCCAAGGATGGAATTATGGTGGATCCGGCGAAGATTGAGGCTATCCGTAGTTGGGCTCGGCCCACTTCTATGACTGAGATTCGGAGCTTCGTCGGATTGGCAGGGTACTACAGACGCTCTGTTGAGGGTTTCTCCACTTTAGCGGCACCTTTGACTCGGTTGACTTGCCAGGATGTTCCATTTGTGTGGTTGGAGGAGTGTGAGAAGAGCTTTTTGAGGCTTAAGGAGTTGCTTACCACCGCTCCTATATTGAATCTTCCAGTTTCGGGCGAGGGCTTCACGGTCTATTGTGACGCATTCAGCGTTGGTTTAGGTTGTGTTATGTTTTGATGCAGCAAGGCCGGGTTATTGATTATGTGTCGAGGCAGCTTAAGCTGCACAAGCGCAACTATCCCAATCATGATTTGGAGTTGGCGGTAGTAGTTTTCACGCTTAAGATTTGGAGGCACTACCTGTATGGATTTCATTGTGAGATCTACACTGATCACAGGAGCCTTCAGTACATCATGAATCAGAGGGACCTTAATTCGAGGCAGTGTCATTGGATTAAGCTCCTGAAGGACTATGATCTCTCTATTCTCTACCATCCGGGCAAGGCGAATGTAGTAGCGGACACCTTGAGTCGGAAGACAGTGAGTATGGGTAGTCTAGCCTTCCTTTCTATTTTGGAGAGACCCTTGGCTTTGGACATTCAGTCCTTAGCCAATCAGATGATCAGGCTTGATTTTTCATATTCCACCAGGGTATTAGCATATGTTGGGGTTCAGTCATCTCTGCTTGATCAGATCTGTAGTTGTCAGTTTGAGGATGAGTCTTTGGTAGCACTCAGAGATAGAGTGTGGGCAGGTGATGCCGGTCAGGCTTCCTTAGATTCAGAGGGGGTTTAGAGGTTTACTGGCCAATTGTACGTTCCCAGAGTTAGTGATTAGATCCAACTGATCCTTAGCGAGGCCCATGATTCTAGATACTCTATTCATCCGGGACCAACTAAGATGTATCATGATTTGAGGCAGCATTACTGGTGGAGCGGTATGAGGAGGGACATCTCAGACTATGTGTCCCGTTGTCTGTGTTGCCAGCAGGTGAAGGCCGAGCATATGAGGCCTGGTGGAGAGTTGCAGAGATTACCCATTCCTGAGTGAAAGTGGGAGCGTATCATGATAGACTTCATTGTTGGGTTGCCACAGACTCCTAGGGGTGTTGATAGTATCTGGGTCATCGTGGATCGATTGACCAAGTCAGAACATTTCATCCCTGTTCATACATCCTACTATGCTGAGAGGTTAGCCCGTATCTACATTCGGGAGGTAGTCCGTCTTTATGGTGTGGCTTTTTCTATCATTTCAGACCAGGGCCCATAGTTCACTTCCAGGTTTTGGAGAGCATATCAGGAGGAGTTGGGCACCCGTGTGGATCTTAGCACAACATTTCACCCGTAGACTGAAGGCCAGTCAAAGCGCACTATTCAGGTTCTTGAGGATATGTTGCGGGCCTGCGTTATAGATTTTGGGGGTCAATGGGACCATTTCTTGCCCTTGGCAGAGTTTGCATACAACAAAAACTACCATTCTAGTATTCAGATGGCCCCGCTTGAGACCCTATATGGTAGGTGTTGTCGCACTCCAGTCTGTTGGTTTGAGTGTACGGAGCCTAGGCCGCATGGCACAAATTTATTTCAGGAGTCCTTGGAGCATGTGAGGTTGATTCAGGACAGCTCAGAGTAGACAGCAGAGTTATGCAGACCGCATGCGTCGACCATTGACTTTTGTCGTGGGTGATAGTGTATTCCTCCCAGTATCGCCCATGAAGAGCGTGATGGGATTTGGGAGGCGGGGCAAGCTTAGCCCCAGGTATATCTGAACTTTTGAGATTTTGAGGGCAGTTGGCAAGGTGGCTTATGAGTTAGCTTTACCTCCAGCATTCTCAACCGTTCATCCAGTTTTCCATGTTTCAATGCTGCACCGATATGTTCTAGATGAGTCTCATGTGCTTCAGTATGATGTTGTTGAGCTAGATGATCGCTTGACCTATACTGAGGAGCCAGTTACAATTTTTGCCAGAGATGTGAGGCAGCTGAGGTCGAGAGTCATTCCTGTGGTTAAAGTCCGTTGGAGGCATCGTCCAGTTGAGGAGGCTGCCTGGGAGATCGAGCGGGAGATGCGGGAGCAGGTCCCCAGCTTATTTGAGCCCTAAGGTACTTCTTGATCCTTACTTTCGTGGACAAAAGTCCTTTTAGTAGTGGATATTGTAATGACCTTCCAGGTCATTTCTGTGTTAATACCTTCTTTTTGTCGTTTAGAGCATTCCTATAGCGACCCCAAGTCATTTATGACTTGCTGACACTGACTGTTCGGTCGCCTGGTTGTTCGTTTAGGTTTTATCCCTGTTTTTCCATTTTGGAGCGTTTGAACCTTGAAAAGTTGATTTTGGTCATAACTTTAGGTAAAGGACCTCAGATGAGAATTCTGACGGTTTCATCAGCTCTGAAGCGGCCAAATTAGGCTAGGAGCATGGTTTGTCCAAGTCCCGAGATTTTCGGTGTGATTTTGGGGCAAGTTGCTCTTTAGTCTTTGAAATTTGGTTTAAAGTTGTCTTCAGTCAACATTCTTGGAAAACGTACTCAGATGAGGATTCCGACAGCGCAGTTAGTTTTGAAATGCCGAGTCTGGTCTAGAATGATCCTTCAAGAATTACTGGGAGCTTCCGATCTGATTTTGAGACCTCCGATAGAAGTTGGCTAAAATGGGTCTTTGGGTGTGGGACCCACTTTTTGTCGAAACGACATCATATGGAAATTTTCACTGTGTCATTGAGTCCGGAATGTCGAATTCGAGGGTGTAGCATAGTTTGTTTGCATTCACGAGGTTCTAAACGAATTCCGAGCACCCCATCGGAGTTTTTGAATTCTTCAAAACTTAGCTGGTGCAGCAGTTGTTAGTACAGACACCATTGTTCTCCACGTTTACGGGATAGGATCCACGTTCGCGGAGGTATGAAGGTGTCTACTCCGCGTTCGCGGGCCAGTGGCCGCGTTCGCAGAGGTTTGGGGACCTTGTGCTCCACGTTCGCAAAAGGCTCTCTGCGTTCGCGGAGGTCTGGTGGGTAAGGGTGATCTTTGTTCTCTGCGTTCGCGGGCCTGGGGCCGCGTTCACAGAGGTTTGTGCGATGGTGGAGGTTTGTTATCCGAGTTCGCGGGCCTGGGGCCGTATTCGCGGAGCTTTGGAGAGGAAGCACCTTGCAGTGTCTATTTAATGAGGTCGAAGCTCCCATTTGGAGAGCTTCAAACCTCAATAAAAATCTCCTTGGAGGTCGGTTTTTGGCGATTCGAAGTTCGAAGCGCTCGGATTCTCGTTGGCTTTGTGGGTTTTAGGTTGGGGTTCATTGGGTGTTCCTTGTTTTCCATGAAATCGAGGGTAAGTTTTTTGTTGGCCTATTTTGTTTCGTTTTGTGATTTGTTGTTGTGGGTTGTTAGGAGCGGATTCGACCCCTAATGGGTGATCCATTTTGGGATTCGTGTTTGGGGAAGGATTTGGGACCTTTTAACAGAGTCAATTCTAGAAAATCTGGAACGGGTCCCACTTTTCCCGATTTGACTCCAAAATTATTCTGTCTCCGAATTTGTTGATTTTAGTGTCTAAACAACCGTTTTGACGTTGTGATTCTATTTTTGATAGCGTGGGAGCAGTCTGAGGCCATTCGGATGTGAAAATCTTCGGCTGAGTGACTTGGAGCGCTTGTGATCGGCTTTTTGGTTGGTTACTGCTTTCCTTCCATCTAGATTGAGCTTGATTGTGTAAATGCTGGTTGATATTTGTGAATCTGGGGTGGCTAGCTAGTATTGATTCCGTGTCTACCCGATTTCCTATTTTATAGTTGACTATTGGGTTGTTTTAGGCTAGTATCATGTTGTAGGTTGGGTTGTTGACCTGGATTGATGGTATTTGTGTTGTGGTTTATATGTTGGGTGGTTATCTGTTGATGCATGGGTGGGTCCGGGTCTTTGGATTTTTTGCTAAATTGATTATTGTGATTTCGGATTTAGGATAGGTGAAGGTAGTGTTACCTTAGTCCCATGCACCCGTTGACTTGAGTATGTGTCCGGCGGCGATTCGGATGGACTAGGTCCTTGTAGACTGATATAGCAGGCTTGGGTCTGATAGTGTGAGCCTTGATTTAGGCGTTCTTGTGGCCTTCGATTCTTTCGATTCTCTCCCCTCTCTATTTTCTGAGATCGCTAGATGGTGCAAGAGGATATTACGTTGAGCCGATTCATGGTTGGATTGTGTTAGGCTGGAAGCCTTCTTTTGATATACTTATGGGCAGCGGCCTGTGATGGTTAGCCTTGCGTTGTGTGGTTCGTAGTGGTTTTATCTTGTTTAAGGTGGATAGCTCCAGTTCGAGACTGAGGTTACGCGGTTAGCATCTGGTATTTCCAGCACTAGACTGACAAGGGTAGGCTATTCGCTCCGATCCGTAGCTGACGTTATATGATTGTAGCATGTTATTTCCAGTGCGAGTCCGTGGAGCGTAGGCTACTAGTCCCAGCCCGTGATTGACATTACCCAGATGAGACCGGTATTTCCAATGCTAGACTGTTGGGCGCAGAATGATTATCTCCCATCCGAGACTGATAACACGCGGTTAGAGTCCGTTATTCCCAGCTCGAGATAGTAGAGTAGGCAAAATTGTTCAAGCATGAGGCCGAGGTTACGCGGGTGGGATTCGATATTACCGGCTCGTGACTGATGATTTGGGTTTGGCCCATGTGTTGATGATTGAGCTGGGCCCTGATATTATTCCAAAACGAGGCCGAGGTTACGCGGGTGGGACTCGATATTGCCGGCTCTTGGCTATTGATTGGGCTAGGCCCAGATGATGATTTCCGGGTCCGGTACCCTTGGTTGGAGACTTCTGGAGTTGGTGTTCCTCATTTCTGTAGTATAGCTCTTCTGTGTACCTGTCGGGCTTATGGGGGTCTGTTCGGGTTTTATTTAAACTTGCACACGAGTGTGCCCAGTAGGTCTTATGGGGGGCCAGTTGGGTTTAGTTAGCTATCCTCAGTTTACTTTCCGCTTTTTCTGTTTCCGTTCTGTTGACCTTTGTTATTGTTGTTGCTGATTCTATCTTGTCTACCTGTCTTTACCTTTCTTGCTCAGTCGGCCTATGATGCCTACTGGGTACCAGTTGTTTTGGTACTCATGGTACACTCTGCATCTGTTTTAGTGATGCAGGTTCGAGCACCAGTTGTCAGCATTGAGTTCGGGCCTGGGGCTGTCTTTTCAGGGGACTAGGGTGAGCACATGACATTCTGGGATTACCTGTCTCTTTCTGTATATATATTTTGTCTTGTCTTCTGTTTTCAAGACAGTTGTTTCTGTGATCCACTTTTAGGACTTGTATTCTGGTTAGTAGTTCTGTACATGTGACTTCTAGATTTTGGGAGGTATTGTATATATCATTTTGGGTTGGTTTCGCTTCAGCTCTCTTGTTGTGTTTTATCTGTACGTTTCCGCTTGTTTTGGACTAGCTTCCACTCTCAGTCCCACCACTGCTAAGTTTTGGGATAGAGTTTGGTTTTGCCTACCGGTGGGCTGTAGGCGCCATCCTGACTTGAGAAATCGGGTCGTGACACGTGCTATCGAAATTTTCTTAGAGTGTATTTACCAAGAATGCTGACTGAAGTCAAACTTTGGTCAAACTTTCAAAGTTAAAAAGCCTAATGGCTCAAAGTCACGCTGAAGGCCTCAGGACCACAGCCAACCATCCTACTAGACCAATATGGACCCTCCAAAGTTGATGGAATTGTCAAATATCTCATATGACATCAAATTCTTCGAATGTTAACTGAAGTAAACTCTTTCAATTTAAAGACCCCCAAAAGATCAAACTTTGCACCAAAATCTCCCAACCACCTCAGGAAGTGTGCCACCCAATGTAGCATCATGCAAAAGCTACAAGAAAGCAATGGGAAGGGGCAAAATAGTAAAAGCACACAAAAACATGTAAATGATGCTAGCTTTCTTGTAGCTTTTGCATGTAAATGGTCATTTACATGTTTTTGTGTGCTTTTACTATTTTTCCCCTTCCCATAGCTTTCTTGTATCTTTTGCATGATGCTAGGTTGGGTGGCACACTTCCTGAGGTGGTTGGGAGAGTTTTGTGCAAATTTTGCTCTTTTGGGGGTCTTTGAAGTGAAAGAGTTTACTTAAGTTAACATTCAAAGAATCTGATGTCGTTTGAGATTTCTGACAGTTCCATCAACTTCGGAGGGTCCATATTGGTCTAGTAGGATTTTTGGCTTGGGTCCTGAGGCCTTCAGCATGACTTTGAGCTATTAGGCATTTTAACTTTGAAAGTTTAACCAAAGTTTGACTTTGGTCAACATTCTTGGTAAATACACTCAAAGTGAATTTTGATAGCACGGTTAGCTTCGGAATCACGATTTTGGTCTAGAATGACCTTTGGTACGAATCATGACGTGATCAGGATGATTTTGTCGCATTTTCCATTTTTTGTGTGTTTGCTTTGCAAATGTTGACTTGGGTCAATATTCTGACGAGATGACCTCCATTAATGGTTTCATCGATTTTGTTGTGTACGAAATGCCGATTTTTGTTGGGTAGCATAGTTTGTTTGCATTAACGAGGTTCTGAACGAATCCCGAGCCCCTGTCAGGGCATTTTCCCAATTAGGAATTGTGCTGATGTAGAGCTGCTAGTGCATCACTGTTTTGTTCTCTTCGTTTACGGGCCCTTAGCCGCATTCGCAGCCCTTAGCTGCATTCGCATAGTGTTGGTTAATCTGGCCTTCGCGTTTGCAGGAGAAGCTCCACATTCGCGGAGTGTATTGCCCATGGTCTCTCTGTTTATGGGCCTTCTGCCATGTTCATGGATGGCCAATGGTTTTGACCTCTACGTTCGCGAATAGGGCTCTGCATTCGCGAAGAGTAAAAAATTGTCTGACTGTTCTATCAATATGTTTTGCTGACTCATTAGTCGCCTAAAGCCTTGTGGATTGATTGTGGGGGATTTAGGCGTGTCACGCCAACCATCTTCCAGTTCCTGGATAATCGTTCCCGGATAATGCTTGCCGCAGGGGCTAACCCTATCTTCGCGCATACTTCCTTGGTTGTCTAGGAGTTGAATCAGAAGCATCAAATGAAAGGTTCTTTCCAAGACCATCTGCTATTGAATCAGCTGCTGTTGCCGGGCGAGATTCTATCTTTTCCTTGTAGTCCACGGGATTTTCCTCTGGGGAAGCTCATTCCTTGGATGGATCGTAACAACTACAAAGGATAGTCTCTGTAAGAAGGACCAAAGCGTTATCTTAAAAAAACTTAGTCTTGGGGCAATTAAGAAGAGCTTTTCTTGGATATTTTTGGTGGTGATTGTTGGGGAATTGCTTGGGCACTCCTTGGGGTCGATAAATATTCCGCTAAACTTGGTAAATTCCGTCAAATTCCATCTTAATTCTCTATTTTTGTTTCTTTGAGAAGAAAATTGGTGGGGGGTGTTTGGCTTGATCGTTTGTTGGATTGTGCTTGTTTTCGGGGCACAAGTTCCATGAGCTATTTAGGACCTTGTGACAGAGTCAATTTTGTGATTCTGTGGGTCCCATGATTATATCTTTTGGTCATTTATACATTTTCAAATTTCTATATTTATATGGGTATTGTTTTGCTTGTTTTTGCATTATTTTCATGCTTTTGATAGCGTGGCATCATTCAAAGGCCCTTCGGAAGGAAAAAGCTCAGGAGTAAAGGTTCGAGTGCAGTTTCAACCTCGAGATAAGTTGTGGTTTCACTTCTTTTAAACTTGGCTAGATTAGTTTATTTATATATTGAGTTGTTTTGATTGTTAGGTAGGATCTTAGGAATAGTTGTAGGTTTGCATGACTCTTTGTCGCTATATGGCAATTTTGGGGTTCTTAGATTAGTTTTTAGCCAGAAAACGTTAGTCTAGGTTGATCCTTGATTTTGGTGTCATTTAGTATCCTTAGATATGCTTCTAGGTGGCATGTAACTTAGGTTGCTACGTTTTGCTTTGTTTCGAAATGATTGTGTGCTTGTGTTGTGTTTTCGAGTCTTTAAGTTCTTTAATGTTGTTGATTGTTGGACTTGAGGCCTTGAGCTTGAATTAGTTAGACTTCTAAGTTAGTACGTCTGTGTTGTGTCAGGTGTTACCCAATTGATTGTTGATTTGTTGATTTTTGTTTGGATTGTGTATGTTTTGTCACGATATCAAAATTTCGGTACTTGCACTTGAGTTGTTTGTTTTTGACAAATCTTGGAAAGTCGTTATTGAGGAATGGAAATGGTTTCAACTAAGTTTTCCTCCCACTTGTTAAGCCCCAAATAGGTGGATCGCTATTTAAAATAAGGAAAAAAGAGTTTATATGAAAAAATGCAACATTTTTGGGGGGTTTTATGACTTAAAATAGAAAGATACTTGGTTTATGAGTTTGTATGGATATTAGGTCACTTTTACACGTATTAGTCCGAGGCATCATTTCGGGCGGCCCGTTTCAGATCTGGGTTATATTCCACTAGATTGCACTTGTTGATGAGTCTGAGGTATCATTTTGGGTGGCTGGATTTTTCTTCCGGGATTTTACTTTCCTTCATGCATCATTTGCATCAAATCATTCTATTGTTTGGTTTTCTATGTGTTTTGTGACTGCTTTGTTCTTGAGTGTTTCCTATTCACTAAATCGTGTTATTATTTCCTCTTTTCTATGTAGTTGACTTTCGTATCTTAGAACCTATCCATTGTCATGTTAGATTTATTGTGCTTTTCTTTATATATTTGATCTTTCTGAGCTCGGTCGCCCTATGATTCCTACTGAGAATCCCATGTTTTGGTAGTCATAATACATTTCTGAATCTTTTTCTGATGCAACTCCTAGTATAAGCCATCCTCAGGGAGCGTTAGATCTACTGTGGCCGTCGCAAATTTGGATTGTGGTGAGCTCTTTGCGTCTGGAGGCTTGCTTCATTTCCTTCTCTTGTACTTGTCTATATTTTTGTATTTTGGATTAGGAAAACTTGTATTTATTTAGATTCTCCTGAACCGGTGATACCAGGTCTGGAGATTGGTTCTTGTGTTAGTTTGTCGTTCTTAGTAACTTTTGGACCTCTTTGTATATTTGTGTATCACATTTATATTTCTATACTATGACCCTATTATGTATCCTTATTCCTATTTCCGCTTGTTCCTTAATGTTAAATTGTTAACTTCCTCAAGTTTTTGTTTTTGGCTTGCCTATTGGGGGATTATAGTAGGCGCCATCACAGTCCGATTTCGGGTCGTGACAATTAGGAAATTGATAACAATAAAAATAGTGACCAACTAATTGGGAGAAAATCAAGGGATTGTATATCCTGCCAATAACAAAACTCTATATTTAAGGAAAGGATAATGTTAATTAATTAGTTAAGAATTATTTTAATTCATTCATATATTTTTTTTTAATTAATTTATGATTTATTAGGTATTGTTAGAAATATTAAATAAACACATAATGTGTATGTAACTGAACTTCAATGGTTTATAAAGTGTTTTTAATACTTTGAAGTACCTTGTTTTAATACCTATTTCATAAATTGTGCGAGAAAAAGAATGTATTGCAAAAATAGATATAAAAAATTGAAAACTTCATACCAAAAATAACCACAAGTGATGTGTATAATGTATATGTAACTAGACTTCAATAGTTAAATAAACAATATAAACACAATTCATTTTGTGTATACAATGAGTATAAATCTAGAATACCAAGGTACAACTAATATGGATGCAAAATTGCATTCTTCATACCAAAATCATACCAACTTATAATTAATTTTTTGGAATAAGGCATAAGTACCCCCTTCAAGTATGGACGAAATCCCAGTGACACACCTTAATTATACGTGGGTCCTATTACCCCCTGAATTATTTTAAAGTGTAATAAATATACCCTTCGATGCTGAGATGGCACAGAGAGTGTGCTCACTCTCTTGGAGGCATGTGAGAGACAAAAAAAATGTATTAAAATCTGATTAATATGGACACGTGTCCATTTTCAATTGCACATTTTCACAATTAATTAGTACAGATAATTAATTAACATTAAAATTTAAGTTGACATCCTTTTAATTAAATTTCTATTTTTCATTGTGAATAGAGTCAAATTGTAATGACCCTTCAGGTCATTTGTGTGTTTGTGCCTCTTTTCTGTCATTTAGAGCATTCCTGTAGGACCCCAAGTCATTTATGACTTGGTGGCACTGTAGGTTCGGTTGCCTGGTCGTTCGTTTGGGTTTTGTGCTTGTTTGTGTTTTGGAGCTTTCGAAGCCTCAAAAGTTGATTTCGGACATAACCTCAGGTAAAAACCCTTAGAAGGGAATTTTGGCGGTTCCATTAGCTCCGGAGCCGCAAAATTTGGCTAGAAGCATGATTGGCCCGAGTCCCGAGGCTTCCGGTATGACTTTGGGGCCATTTGGCTCTTTAGCCTTTGAAATTTGGCTTGAAGTTGACTTTGGTCAACATTCTTGGTAAATGCACTCGGATGATAATTCTGTCAGTGCAGTTGATTCCAGAATGCCGAGTTTGGTGTAGAATAACCCTTCGTGCGCTTCTCGAGGCTCTCGATAGAAGTTGACTAAATTTATGCTTTGCGTGTGGGACCCACTTTTTATCGAAACGAAGTCGTATGAATTTCGACTGTGCCATTGGGTCCGGAATATCAAATTTAGTGGGGTAGCATAATCTGGTGTTGCTGGTGCAGATCTTTAGCAACCAGAATTTAGCCTTTTAGCGACCAGATTTAGCTTTTAGCGACAAAAACTACTGCTATTTAATAGCAAAAACTCAGATTCAACCTCATTTTAAAACTTCGATATCTCGAGGTCTAGAACTCCGTTTTGGGTGATTCGAAGTCTCAGGTACTCGGAATCTTGTTGGCTGTGTGGGTGACTTTCTGGAGCATGTCGAAAAGTCTCCGATTGTGGTGTATCTGCATTGTAAGTGGCTAACCCAAGTCTCTTTTTGTGATAAATTTTGCATATTTGTTTGTTGTTGCATGGAGCTGTTTCAAGCCCCGAGAGGTGTCAAGTTTTTGAACACAAACTCGGGGAGGGTTTATGACCTCTTCACGGAGTCAATTCCTGAAATTCCACAGTGGGTTTCACATTTCCCGATTTTGACTCCGAAATTGGTCTGTCTCTGATTTTGATGATTTTAGTGTCTAAACAACTATGTTGATGCTGTGATTTTATTTTTGATAGCTTGGCAGCAACCCGAGCCCGTTCGAAAGGGAAAATCTCCGGCAGAGTGATTTGGAGCACGCGCAGTCGGCCTTTTGGTAGGTCACGACTTCCCTTCCTTTAGATTGAGCTTGATTGCGTAAATGCATGCTGAGTTGTGAGAATCTGGGCTGGGTAGCTTGTACTTCTTCTCTTCTTCTCCGAATTCTTGCTTTAGGGTTTATTTTTGGGCTGTTTCAGGGTTAGAACCATGCTATCGGAGGAGTTATTTATCTGTTGATATTTGTGAATTATCTGATGGGCTGTTTATTTGTTGTTGCATGCGTAGTTTTGGTTGGCTGTTTATTTATGTTGAGCTATATCTTTGGCCTTAGATTAGGTTAGGTTAGAGTTGACTTAGACCCATGTATCTGTTGACTTTGGTATTCATCCAACGTCGATTTGGATGGACTAGGTCTTTGTAGACTGTTATAGCAGACTTGGGTATGATTGTTGAGCCTTATTGTAGTTTCGTATTGTTTGTGATCCTTCTGTCTTCTTTCCCCTTTCTGTGGTGCCAATGTGTCATCGGAGGCGTGTTGTTTTCCTTTGCTTTTGAATGTTTCGAGTTTGGTTCGGCGGTACTGTGGTTGGTAGTGGACGGCGATCCACCTTGGCTAGATGTTTGAAGTTATTTGGGATGGCCCCGCGTACTCTACTTGCTGGGTAGGGCCCCCGGGAGTGTTGGCGAAGTAGGCGATTGGATATGAGGTACTTGGGTTGTCCAGCATACTCTATTGGCTTGGTTAGGGCCCCCGGGAGTACCGACGCACTCTACTGGCTTGGGTAGGGCCCCCGGAAGATTTGGTTGATTGGGTAGCAGATTACTAAGGCTTGGAGTTGGCTGGTTGGTTTGGTTGAGTTGGTTGGTGAATTCGGTTCGTGGCTTGGGTCTTCCTTTATTTCCGTAGCATAGCTCTTCTATGTACCTGTCGGGCTTATGGGGGTCCGTTCAGCTTCTATATAAACTTGTGCATGAGTGTACCTTTTGGGCTTATGGGGGGTCTAGTTTGGTTTAGATTAGATGTACTTAGTTTTACTTCCGGTGCCCTCGTGTGCTTGTTTCTATTTTGCTTGACCTGTGTTATTGTAGATTCTATCTGTTCAGTTCGTTTTTACCTTTCTTGCTAAGTCGGCCTATGATGCCTGCTGTGTACTTGTTGTATTGGTACTCATGCTACACTCTACATCTGTTTTCGTGATGCAGATCCGAGCACCAACTATCAGCGTTGAGTTCAAGCCTGCAACGGTCTGTTCCGGAGACGAGGGTGAGCACATGGCGTTCTGGATTACCTGTCTCCTTCTGTTATATATTGTCTTGCCTTTTGCTTTGAGACAACTTTTTTCTGTGGTCCACTTTTGGGGCTTGTACTTGTTTAGTAGTTCTGTACATGTGACTTCCAAGTTCTGGGAGGTATTGCTATTGTATATAGATGTTTCGCTTCCACCTTTCCTATATTTGTTACTTTATTTATGCTTCCGCTTCGTTGAGGTTAGTTTCCACCCTGGTCCCATTACTGCTAAGTTCCAGGATAGGGTCTTGGCTTGCATACTGGTGGGTTGATAGGTGCCATAATGACTTGTGAAATCGGGCTGACAAGTTGGTTTTAGAGCCCCAGGTTCGTTGGTCTCACTTGTAAAGAGCTAGCATCTAGTAGAGTCCTGCGGATCAGCACGGAGACTTCCGTGACTTATCTTCGAGAGGCTACAAGATGTCTTTAGAAGGTTTTCTATTTTTTTCCTGTTCGTGCGTCGTTGTCTGATTGGTTTCATGAAATCTCACTTGTTTAACTATGTCGCAAGATGGCTCGCATGCACAGTAGAAGTCAACCCCGAGGTCGAGGTGGTGTTGCAGCACTAGGCCGCGATAGAGCAAGGACTCCAGAGCCGGAGGCAGAGCCTCATAGAGAGCAGATTCCTCCTCAGCCGGTGGGCCCGGGACCAGCCCAGCCACCGCTCAATGCAGTTGCCGCCCCTGACCTTCCGGGTATGCTCGCGCAGATTCTTGCTGCGATAAGAGGTTTACAGCAGAAGCAGGCCCCAACAACAGTTCCAGAGCTAGCTCCAGTACTGCAGGGCCAGCCTGCCCCTGTGGCTCCAGAGATTCAGTAGCAGGATCAGCTTGCAGCAGTGGCCCCAGAGGTTCAGCAACCGGCAGCACCAGACGCAGTAGATGGTGTTATGCCACTCCGAGAGAAGAAGATGCTCGGGGTATTCCTTAGACTGACACCACCGAGGTTTTCTGGGACTGTTGGGAAGGACGTCCATGAGTTCATTACTTCCTACCGGGAGAGATTGCAGGCTTTGGGGTTAGTGGAGTCGAGAGGAGCCGACTTCACTGCTTATCAGCTAGACGGACCGGCCAGACAGTGGTGGCGTTCCTTCATGGAGACCATGCTAGCTGGGTCCCCGCCAGTATGATGGGCAGAGTTTTCAGAAGTCTTTCTTGCTAGATTAATCCCACGGAGCGTCAGGGATCGCCTCCGTGATGCGTTCTCGGGTTGGAGCAGGGCTCCATAACGGTGTCTGAGTATGAGGCCATATTTCATGAGTTATCCTGACATGGTACTATGATCCTTCCCACGAAGGAGGAGAGAGTTAGATGGTTTGTCTAGGGTTTGAGATTTCTTTTGCGTATTAAGTCACAGTCTATGTTATCAGTGAGCCGTTCTTTTCTGGATGTTGTGGACCATGCCCGTACGATTGAGCAGCTCCGTCATGAGGCCCAAGGGGGCAGCGGCAAGAGGACTAAGAAGGACAGGTGGCAGGGTAGATGCTCGTGGTAGAGGCGCCCAGGGCCATTTCTATACATCTCCAGCCAGAGCAGAGGCCTAGGCATCTGATGATGTGATCACAAGTACGGTCCCCTATGCCATCAGTCCGTTTTAGCCTTATTTGATCCTGGTTCTACATATTCATATGTATCTACTTATTGATTTCCTCGGTTGAGGGTGAGTCAAGAGCCTTTAGCGTACCCTTGCATGTTTTGACCCCGGTAGGGGATTCTTTAGTAGTGGATCAGGTGTGTAGATCATGTGTGGTGACTATCCGGGGGTAGGACACTCGGGGTGATCTTATTGTGTTGAGTATGTTGGATTTTTTTTCTGATTTTAGGCATGGATTGGTTATCCCCTCACCGAGCGGTCTTGGATTGCTATGCCAAAACCATTACTTTAGCTAGGCCTGGTATTCCACATGTGGTGTGGCAGGGCTCTCGCAGTCGCACACCAGTTGGGGTGATTTCTTGTATTTAGGCCTAGAGGCTTGTGGATAGCGGATTTTAGGCTTATTTGGCTTATGTTAGAAATGTTAGTAGGGAGAGTCCTACGGTGGAGTCAATGCCTATAGTTCGAGAGTTTGCTGATGTGTTTCCTGCCGACCTTCCTTGCCTACCCCATAGAGCGAGATATTGATTTTGCCATTGATTTTGAGCCGGGTACTCGGCCTATTTCCATCCCACCATACCGTATGTCCCATGCAGAGCTCAAGGAGCTCAGTGTTCAACTTCAGGACCTCGTAGGTAAAGGGTTCATTCAGCCTAGTGTATCACCTTGGGGTGCCCCAGTTCTGTTTGTGAAGAAGAAGGATGGTACCATGCAGATGTGTATTGATTACAGGCAGCTGAATAAGGTGACGGTCGTATTGATGATTTGTTCGACCAGCTTCAGGGTGCCGCAATGTTTTCTAAGATTGACTTGAGATATGGCTATCATCAGTTGAGGGTTAGAGCAGTGGACATCCCTAAAACAACATTTAGGACTTGTTAAGGCCATTATGAGTTCCTAGTGATGTCTTTTGGGCTGACTAATGCCCCTGCCACTTTCATGGACTTGATGTCTCATGTATTCAGGCTGCATTTGGACTGCTTCATCATAGTTTTCATTAATGATATATTGGTATACTCGCGGAGCTATAGTGAGCATGAGCAGCATTTAGGGATAGTGCTTCAGACATTGAAAGATCATCGAATTTATGCCAAGTTCTCAAAGTGCGAGTTTTGGCTTAAGTCAGTAGCATTCTTGGGGCACGTGGTGTCATAGGATGACATTATGGTGGCTCTGGCGATGATTGAGGTTATTCGTGTTTGGGCTAGGCTCTCTTCTGTGACTAAGGTTCAGAGCTTCATCGGATTGGCAGGGTACTACAGATGTTTTATTGAGGGTTTCTCTACTATAGTAGCACCTCTGACTCAGTTGACTCACCAGGATGTTCCCTATGTGTGGTGGGAGGTGTGTGAGAGGATCTTTCTAAGTCTTAAGGAGTTGCTTACCACTGCTCCTATATTGACTATTCCAGTTGAGGGCAAGGGCTTCAAGGTTTATTGTGACGCATCCGGCATTGGTTTGGGTTGTGTTCTGACGCAGCGGGGCTGGGCTATTGCTTATTCATCGAGGCAACTTAATCTTCATGAGCGCAACTACCCCACTCATGATTTGGAGTTGGTAGCTATAGTTTCGCGCTTAAGATCTGGAGGCATTACCTATATGGAGTTCATTGTGAGATCTACACTGATCACAGGAGCCTTCAGTATATTATGACCCAGAGGGATCTTAATTTGAGGTAGAACGCTGGATTGAGCTCCTGAAGGACTATGATCTCTTTATTCTCTACCATCCAGGCAAGGTGAATGTAGTAGCGGAAGCCTTGAGCAAGAAAGCAGCGCGTATGGGTAGCCTAGCCTTCCTTTCAGTTTCGGAGTGACCTTTGGCTCTGGGCATCCAGTCCTTAGCCAATCAGATGATCAGGCTTGATCTTTCAGATTCCAGTCAGGTGCTAGCCTATGTGGGAATTCAGTCTTCTCTGTTGGAGCAGATCCGTAGTCGTCAGTTCGAGGATGAGTCTTTGGTGGCACTCAGAGGTAGAGTTTTGGCGGGTGATGTCGGGCAGGCTTCCATAGATTCTGATGGGATTTTGAGATTTTCTGGCTGGGTTTGTGTTTCGAGAGTCGGTGATTTGATTCAGTTGATTCTTAGCGAGTCCCATGATTCCAGATATTCGATCCATTTGGGCACCGCTAAGATGAATCTTGATCTAACGCAGCACTACTGGTGGAACGGTATGAGGAGAGACATCTCTTATTATGTGTCCCGTTGCTTGTGTTGCCATCAGGTGAAGGCCGAGTATTTGAGGCCTAGTGGCGAGTTGCAGAGATTACCCATTCCTGAGTGGAAGTGGGAGCGCATCACCATGTATTTCATTGTGGGCTTGCCTCGGACTCCTAGATGTGTTGACAACATCTGCGTCATTGTGAATCGATTGACCAAGTTAGCACACTTCATTCCAGTTCATACATCCTTCAATGCTGAGAGGTTAGCTCGTATCTGCATTCGAGAGGTGGTCCATCTTTATGGTGTGCCTGTTTCTATCATTTCAGACTGGGGTTCACAGTTCACTTCAAGCCTTTGTAGGGTATTTCAGTAAGATTTGGGCCCCATGTCGATCTTAGCACAACATTACACCCGCAGACTGATGGCCAGTCAGAGTGTACTATTAAGGTTCTTGAGGATATGTTGCAAGCCTGTGTGTTGGACTTTGGAGGTCAGTGGAACCAGTTCTTGCCTTTGGCAGAGTTTGCATACAACAATAGCTACCGCTCTAGCATTCAGATGGCCCTATTTGAGGCTTTATATGGTAGGTGTTGTCACACTCTAGTTGGTTGGTTTGAGTCTACGGAGCCCAGGCCACATGGTATAGACTTGTTTCAGGAGGCCTTGGTGCATGTGAGGATGATTCATGATCGGCTCAGAGTAGAAACTAGAGTTACGCGGATCGCAGGCGCCGACCGTTGAGATTTTCCATTGGTGATAGAGTATACCTAAGAGTATCGTCCATGAAGGCCGTGATGAGATTTGGGAGGCGGGGTAAGCTCAGCCCCATATATATTGGGCCTTTTGAGATCTTGATGGCAGAGGGTGAGGTGGCCTATGAGTTAGCTTTACCTCAAACATTCTCAGCTATTCATCAAGTTGTCCATGTTTCGATGCTGTGCCAGTATGTTCCAGATGAGTCTCATGTGCTCCACTATGATGTCGTTGAGTTGGATGATCGCCTGACCTATATTGATGAGCCAGTTGCTATTTTGGCAAGAGATGTGAGGCAACTGAGGTCTAGAGCCATTCCTGTGGTGAAGGTCTATTGGAGGGATCGTCCAGTCGAGGAGGCTACCTGGGAGACCGAGCGGGAGATACGGGAGTAGTTCCCCAGCTTATTTGAGCCCTCAGGTACTTCTTGACTTTTACTTTCGCGGACGAAAGTTCTTCTAGTAGTGGATGTTTTAATGACCCTTCAGGTCATTTATGTGTTTGTGCCTCTTTTCTATTCTTTAGAGTATTCCTGTAGCGACCCGAAGTCATTTCTGACTTCCTGGCACTGTAGGTTCGTTGCCTGGTCGTTCGTTTGAGTTTTGTGCCTGTTTCCTGTTTTAGAGCGTTTGAAGCCTGAAAAGTTGATTTCAGTCATAACCTTAGGTAAACGACCCCAGAAGGGAATTCTGACAGTTCCATCAGCTCCGTAGCCGCCAAATTAGGCTAGAAGCAATATTGGCCCTAGTCCTGAGGCTTCTGGTGTGACTTTGGGGCTATTTGGCTCTTTAGCCTTCGAAATTTGGCTTGAAGTTGACTTTGGTCAATATTCTTGGTAAATGCACTCGGATGAGAATTTCATTAGCGTGATTAGTTCCGGAATGCTGAGTTTTGTCTAGAATGACCCTTCGTACGCTTCCCGAGGCTTCTGATCTAATTCCGAGGCCCTTGGTAAAAGTTGGCTAATTAAATTGGTGCTTTGAGTGTGGGACCCACATTTTATCAAAACGACCTTATATGGAAATTTTGACTGCGCCATTGAGTCCGGAATGTCAAATTTAGTGGGGCAACAAAATCTGGTGTTGCTGGTGCAGAACTTTAGTGACCAGAATTTAGCTTTTTAGCGAACAGATTTAGCTTTGAGCAACCAGAACTTCTGCTATTTACTAGCGAAAAATCAGATTTAGCCTCATTTTAAAACTTTGATATCTCGAGTTCTAGAGCTCCATTTTGGGTGATTCGAAGTCCCTGGTGCTTGGAATCTTGTTTTCTATGTGGGTAACTTTCCAGAGCATGTCGATAAGTCTCTGATTGTGGTGTATATGCTTTGGAAGTGGCTTCCCCAAGTCTCTTTTTGTGATAAGTTTTGCATATTTTTTTGTTGTTGCATGGAGTTGTTTCAAGCCCCGAGAGGTGTCCTATTTTGGAAGAAAAGCTCGGTGGAGGGTTTAGGACCTCTTCACGGAGTCAATTTCAGAAATTCCAGAGCGGGTCCCATATTTCTCGATTTTGACTCCGAAATTGGTCTGTCTCCGATTTTGATGATTTTACTGTCTAAATGACCGTGCTGATGCTGTGATTCTATTTTTGAAAGCGTGGTAGCAATTCGAGGCCGTTCAAAAGGGAAAAGCTCCGGTAGAGTGATTTGGAGCGCGTGCGGTCGGCCTTTTGGTAGGTAACGACTTCCCTTCCTTTAGATTGAGCTTGATTGCATAAATGCATGCTGATTTGTGAGAATTTGAGCTGGGTAGGTAGTACTTCTGCTCTTCTTCTCTGACTTCTTTCTTTAGAGTTGATTTTTTGGGCTGTTTCGGGGTTAGAACCATGCTACCGGAGGGGTTATTTATCGGTGGATATTTGTGAATTAACTATTGAGCTGTTTATTTGTTGTTGCATGCGTAGTTTTGGTTGGCTGTTTATTTATGTTGAGCTAAATCTTTGGACTTAGATTAGGTTAGGTTAGAGTTGACTTAGACCCATGTACCTATTGACTTTGGTATGTATCTGACGTCGATTCGGATAGACTAGGTCCTTGTAGACTAGAATAGCAGACTTGGGTCTAATAGTTGAGCTTGGTTGTAGTTTCGTATTGTTTTTGATCCTTCTGTCTTCTCTCCCTTTTTTGTGGTGCCGATGTGTCATCGGAGGCGTGTTGTTTTCCTCGGCTTCCGGATGTTTCGAGTTCGGTTCGGCAGTACTATTGTTGGTACTAGACGGTGATCCACCTTCGCTTGATGTTTGAAGTTATTTGGGATGGACCCACGTACTCTACTGGCATGGTAGTGCCCCCAGGAGTATTGGCGAAGTGGGCGATTAGATATGAGGTCCTTGAGTTGTCCAGCTTACTCTACTGGCTTGGGTAGGGCCCCCGGGAGAACCGGCGCACTCTACTGGCTTAGGTAGGCCCCCCGGGAGTGTTGGCTAATTGGGCAGCGTAGTACTAACGCTTGGACTTGGCTGGTCAGTTAGATTGAGTAGGTTGGTGAATTCGGTTCCTTGCTTGGGTCTTCCTTCGTTTCCATAGCATAGCTCTTTTGTGTACCTGTCGGGATTATAGGGGTCAGTTCGGATTTTATTTAAACTTGTGCACGAGTGTACTTTCTGGGCTTATGGGGGTCCAGTTAGGTTTAGATTAGATGTACTTAGTTTTACTTCCGGTGCGCTCGTGTGCTTGTTTCGATTTCGCTTGACCTGTGTTATTGTAGATTCTATCTGTTCAGTTCGTTTTTACCTTTCTTCGTTCAGTCGACCTATGATGCCTGCTGGGTACCTGTTGTATTGGTACTCATGCTACACTCTGCATCTGTTTTCGTGATGCAGATCTGAGCACCAGCTATCAGCGTTGAGTTCGAGCCTGCAACGGTCTGTTCCGGAGATGAGGGTGAGCACATGGCGTTCTGGATTACCTGTCTCCTTCTGTTATATATTTTGACTAGCTTTTTGATTTGAGACAGCTTGTTTCTGTGGTCCACTTTTTGGGCTTGTACTCGTTTAGTAGTTCTGTACATGTGACTTCCAGGTTCTGGGAGGTATTGTTATTGTATATAGATGTTTCGCTTCCGCCTTTCCTTTATCTGTTCCTTTATTTATGCTTTCGCTTAGTTGAGGTTAGTTTCACCCTCGGTCCCATTACTGCTAAGTTCCGGGATAGGGTCTTGGCTTGTCTACTGGTGGGTTGGTAGGCGCCATCATGACTCAAGAAATCGGGTCGTGACACTAATTTTATCATTTATAGAGATACAATTAATTTTTTCACAACATACTTAAATTGCCAGTGAGTTTTTCAGTGTTTTTCATCAATTTGTATAGTATCAAAAGAAAATTTCTTTTTCTTTTAATTTTTTAATGAAATACTTGACATGAAATTCACTAATGAGGAAAATAATTTTGCATCTTAGAGATTTAATATAAGCTACATATCATGAGCACAATTTAAATTAAAACTTTTTTTTTTAAAAATAAATTTTAATTATCCTCTCCTCCTCAATTATCAATGTCATATCCCAACTCATACTCCACCCCCATTTCAGTTCTCTATTAATAGATATAGCACTCCAGCCCTCACTTCAGCTCTCCGCCCGTTGATATAGAAACCCACCCCGCTTCATTTTTCTGTCAATATAGCACCCCCAATTCACTTTAGTTCCGCTTCGATTCTCCATTGTAATAATACACTGTCTCCTTTTCGTTTCTTTCAACTTCGATTGTCCTTTACTTCATCTTGCCCAAATAATATTTGAGTGAGAAACAATTGTGTTCATAACCGAAATTCAATCGGAAAAAAATGCTTCAATATTCAATTTTTCTCGAATTAGAATTTCAATTTTGGGGTAGTTTCTTCGATGGAAATTTTAGATCAAATTTTACGAGATTTATTTTTTACTTTTCTTGTTAGGTCACAAATTTCAGTTGGATGCAAGACATCTAACATTTTAAAATTTGAACTGAATAGCTTGAGTTTTTGACCATTAGGAGTGATATTTTGTGGCAAATTTGAAGGTGGGTGAGAAAATATATGTAAGTGTTTTGATGTTTGGCGGTAAAAGATGAGTTTGATATTAGACATTAAATCTGGGGTGGAGAATGAATTTGGTGGTGGGTTACAATTTTCATGGTGTTGCTATGAGTTTTAATGGTGAAAATAGAGGGTTTAGTTGTTATGGTGGGTGTAGGGTTAGTAATGAAGAATCATGAATTAAATAATATGAATTTTTTAATTTAAAAAAAAATCTGACAATTTATTCATGGCACTGACATAAGGATGATGTGGAGGCGAGTGTAAGACACCTCCCTTCATGTGAGTGATTATAGAGGTTTTAGGATGTGTTTATTATATTTTAAAATAATTCAGGGGGTAATAAGATCCATGTATAGTTAAGGTGTGTCGCTAGAATTTCATCTATAGTTGAAGGGGGTACTTATGCCTTCTCCCTAATTTTTTTTTTGTAGATAATCAGTGTGTACAACAGTGTGTGTATAAAACAAAAACAAAGGACACATCTCAAAAAATCATACTAAATTTAAACCATGCATGCTTCATGCCAAATTCATACCAAAAAATAAAGTCATTTTGTGTACAAAATGAGTATAAATCTAGAATTCCAAGGTACAACTAATATGAATGCAAAAATGCAATCTTCATATTAAAATCAAACCAACTTATAACTGATATTTTGTGTATATAATCTTTATGTAAATGTACTTCAATTGTTCAATAAATAATAAAAACAACTAATATAGAAAAATATCATATCTAATTTAGATGATTTATTTAGTGTTCAATAAAAATCAATCAAAAGTAAAAACACTAAATTCATAGTTTATTCAAAACACATTAAAAGAAATAAGTAATAAAAATAATTTCTTTAAAATACATTCACAACATGTTTTTCTTTTTTGGACATGGAAAATTTTGAATTATCCTTCTCAAGCTCTAGGTCTTTTTTTTTGTGACTTGTGAAATTTCGCCATTCAATTTTTCTTCATTGGGATGTTATTCTTCTTCACCTGTGTTTGAGTTAGCAAATCAAAGTTTGGTGGCTCTATCTCCCTGTGTCTTTCTTCTTTAACTAATCTAGGGCTTTTTTAGGAGTAAGCATAAATTTTGATTTTTTAGGCATGATTTGAAAATTAAATAGAAAAAAATAAAAATCACACAAAAATCACTTCAAGAAAACAAGAAAGATGAAACAAATAAGGTTGAATGTTGAATGATTTTCTTTGAAATATGAAGAGAGGATATGGAAGAAGATGGAGATAATTATGTAGAGAAAGAAAAATTACAGTTGAATGAGTGTATATGGGAAGATGTGTGTAACTTGAAAACAAATTCCTTAATTTTAGTAATGTATTTGAATAAAAAAAGGACACCCCCCTCTTTTTTCTCTTACCTTTTAATTAATGTTGACAATTAATAAAATAAAGTGAAAATTATAAAAATATACGACTTAAGGCTTTAATTTACATCATAATCATATAATTATTTTTAATTACAAACATAGTTTTTAAATTACATCCATAGCAATTTTATTTATTTCGTACTTAAATTTTTTTATTTTCCTCTCTCCACTTTTTGATATTTGTGCCTAAATTAATGGGTGGATAATTATGATTTTAAAGTGTTTAGTACTTTATCTTTCCTACATATGTACGTTTGTACAGTTACTGCGTTTATTAACCCTAGGTTATTTTTTACCTTTTTAAACCATCTATTCTCGTGCATATCTATTATTTTAGGATAACTATTCAATTTAATAGTAATATTATAATATGTATTATAATTGTATTCCTTTTTAAACTATCAATGCAAAAGTAATTATTAATTTATTGTACCAAAAAAATCAGAACTTTTTCATCGATATTAGTGATTTATTTATGTCAAGGAAACCATCCGCCATTGTTCATCATCCCAACTTGCTCCTTCAACATTTTTTGTTCACACCTTATTCCCCATCACAGTCTCCACCATAACCTTCATATCATTTTCGTTTGGAGTTTGTTTCAATGAATTTTACTTCGCAAAAAAGCCCTAGGTTAAATAATAAAGCGGTTGTAGTGGTGGATAGTCCGCCTGTTGTATGTTCCAGACCTTCATATGAGTTGAACGCGTTCAAACAATCCCCTGATAAAGATGGTGTATCAGTTGTTAACAATATGGGTAAAAGAAAGAATGAATGTATTGTTATTCATTCATCATCAACTAGCAAAGTGCAAGCAAAACTTGATACTGGTACTATCAGTGAATGTGAATCCACAGTGAAAGATCGTCATTCAAGCATGATGGCGAATGTTTAAAAAAAGGAATATGTTCCTTTTACGACACTTTTATGAATATGTAGTTGGATTTTAATATTTTAAACTTTTTTTTGTTTTATTTCAACTTTGTGTGGTATTATCGAATTGTTTTGGTGCTTATAATGTGTCGTGTGAACTGCAAATAGTTATGTTGAAACATTACAGTTCAATGTGATGCAAATTTTTTGATTTTTTTGGCAAGTTAATTTATGTTTGAGTTGTCTTATATTACCAAATAGTCAGCCAGAAATTACACCATCTCCTTTTTAATATTGTTGATTTTTATAACAATACAATTACCAGAATGTTGTATTTCATTGTGGTGTATAATTTACATTTTTCATGTTCATAAAAAGTTATTTAGGTAAATACTATCTACTACCAAGCAACTATTTTTGCTATGAATTTTTACCAAGAAAAAGAGTACGTCTTAGACCAACATTCAATCACAAAAGTTATTACATATATTCACCAACATTTCTAAATTTATGTTATAGCCTATGTGTTTGTTTATATTATCAACTATTCAATCGTATATACAACCAATTTTTTTAGGAATACTTCTTTTGATATTTATACTAATACTAACTGCTAAATTAACATTGAAATATTGTATTCCTTTGTGGTTCCAAACTTTTTTTCTGCCTGTCACTTATTTTATGTGTAGTTATTGTTGTATTCTAAATGTATTGGTAATTTTACTGTGTTTCATAATTATGTGTTTTATTTGTTTTGTTAAACTTTATTTTTACATTTATGTAGGTGTAAAGTATGTCTAATATTACATAAACGTGTATATCGGCTTGTTTACATATTAACAAACAATTAACCTCCAATTAAAAATTCTAATGTTAACAATGAAAACACCATCAATATATATTAGGCTCTTCAGTTGTACCAAAGTTTGTAATTATTGCCAAAGCACACTTGCATTTGTTCAAAAACCAAAAAAAATGTCAACTGCAATATTTATGTAAATACTTAAAAAATTAAAACTTAACAAAACAGACATCAGTCTTAGATTTGCTTCTCATTTTGTGGGCATACTAACACCCATGTCGTTATGAATCTTCATTGGTGGAGATCCATCACTCACGATATATTTCAACTCTAATTTAAAGATGGTTGTGTCAACACCCAATTGCGAAGCAATAGTTGTAATCAATCCGTCATACTTGGTGTTTGCATCATATATAATTCCTTCAACATTGTAATCAACATATCTGCCTTTAGAAGAGAACACATATAAATTACTCAATGATTTTATTGGTATCAATCAATAACAGGATGTTTACCTATATATATGTTCACAATTGGTGTTTTTAAGGTCACAATATACCAAACAATATCTCAATGAATGTACCAAAACTTAACAACAATAAGTTACCAAATATACACCAAAAAAATAATACTTTTATATACACCATGACTTAAGTCATTAAGTGTTTCAAAATAAATATCAAAAATTATGTCAATGTATGTACTAAAATTTAACAGCACTACAGTATACACCAAATATACACAAAAAAAAAAACAGATGAAAATCGTTAGTAACACTACAATATATAGTACAATGCAGGTACCAATATTTATCAACAATAAGTTACCAAATATACACAAAAAAAATAATACGTTAACATATATCATGAATTAAGTCAATAATTATTTAATATTTGGTGTTTTTTGTAATGTAACAAAATAAAAAAATACATGTCAATGTATACCAAAATTTAACAACACTACAATATCAAATACATACCAAAAAATTTATGCGTTAATATACACGATGTTCTAAGTCATTACGCGTGGCAACATGTTACTGTCTAAATGTTGTTATTAATTTAATCTCAATCATGGTATTCTTCATTGATTGTACTATTTTATACCCAATAATATACCCTAAAAAGGTAAGAATCTTGGTTATAGTTGCATTCCAAGCTATTTACAAAAGACACAACAACTAACAAATATACCAACAAAAAAAACGACTACATAATAAGAAAATCTTTTCAAATAAATCTTATCAAACCTACTTAATTTATCAATATATATGCTGAAATTGGTGTTTTTTCACTGTCATAAAATACAAAAAGCATTATGTCAATGTATGTACCATAATTTAACTACGCTACGGTACCAAATATGTTCCAAAATATTTTTACGTTAATTACCAATAATATACCCTAAAAAGTTGAGAATCTTTATTTTAGTTGCTTTTCAATTAGGGTATTTACAGAAGAACAATAACTAACAAATTCACCAAAAAATACAACAACTACAACATCAGAAAACTTTCTAAAAAAAAATAGGATCAAACCTACATATTTATCAAGAAATTTTAAACAAATTTGCAGTTAATACATCAACCAAAAAAACCCATTAATCAATCACGATTCAGATCCGGATCTTCGTATTATAACTTATACGATGATGATATCCATACGTTAATTAAACAACACATAAATACACCAACATGTAGTCATAAAACTTACATGTTTCGTCCCATCGTCCGTTGTGTTGTAGTAGAATCGATACACAATTGGTGTCCATTATTGAAGAAACTTTCAAAATATGGAGGTCCAGAGGTTTTATTATTTTATTTTCTTTGGTTAAAAGTTATTGGTTTATGATAGAGAAGATATAACTTAATTGGAGTAAATCGTGGGAGTAAAAATCTGGTATTTATTAGGGACCTTTTTTTTTTTTTTACGTTTTTATTGCTTTAAAGATAAGGAACAGGTAACTATATTTGGAGAAAATCATGGGGGGAAAAACCGTGTATTAATACGATTTTGGTTTTAATTTTTTTTTTCTTTTTATAGATTTGCTATTTTCGAAAAAAAACTGTTGCTATGTAGATGTAAACTAAAACTACTGCTATATTATTGTTATTAACACTATATAATTGTATATTTAAGTTTTTTGCCCCAATTAAAGCTTTATTAGTAGTAATAATAAATAGTACATTTAAAAGATGTAATATACACTCTGAAATAAATATGTCGGGTGATTTTTTCTATTCTATATAGTATTAGACGCTAAGAACCAGGTGTTGGACGACATATTTGCATCCTAGCCTAGGGATATTTTTTGAATTATCTTTTTTTGGTGCTTTATTGATATTGTACTTAACTACTTTATATGTGTGCATTTTTTCCTGCTGGACCTAAAATTCAGTCCATTGTGGATTGAGTCAAAACAAAAATGTGTAGCTTTTTGAAATTGGAGGACCCATTTAAATCTTACCCTTTTATTTTAAATTCATGCCCTTATATCTTATTTTATTACTTTAGTTGACATTGGTATATTTGTAAATATGATATCTACTTTGGAACATTTTATTATGTGGCATAGGCTGAGATAACAACATTTAAAAATAGTAACATTTAATTACTTTATTATATCAGTATCATAACAATTGAGATAAACAAATATATATCATTTAAATATTATGTAAAAAGTATTATAAATTGCCATGATTAACCGCTTAAATTTTGTTTTAATCATATAACAAATTTGATTTACTCTACAAAATTCATAGGTATCACGTAATTGAGACATTAATTCTAATGCATATAAATTAATTACTTAATATATGTAATTATATGAATGTCACATAAACTAAAACAAAGGAAATAACATATATTATTTAAAAATGGCGTAAAAATACTACAAAATATAATAATTAACAACTTAAAATATTTTAAAATCTTTTAAAAACATTAGTTGACTCTCTACATTGCATATGTGACACGTAATTGAGATAGAGAGAGTAAAATATATTATTTGAAAATGATATGAAAATATTAAAAGTTATAATAATTAACAACTTAAATTTTTTTAAAAACTTATAAAAAAATTAGTTGGCTCTCCAAATTCAATCTTGGAATTAGATCTCTAGTTGATGTGTCTAAAGCATTATTTGCAAAGGTATGGTGGAATTTCACGACTACAAACACTTTGTAATCCAATTTCTTATGGAACAAATATTGCAAGAGGCTCAGACCACAAATTATTGAATAGAGGAGTGGATCACAGGCTTGGAAGATGATGCTATGATGAGTGGTAGATTTACACTCATTTGAGGCCTTTTTAATTCAACAATTAATGTCCTCCTCATGGTCTATTTATGTCTATTCTATTGATAATTTTTTTTATAGCTATGAAGGCTAGCGGACAAGGTAAGAATGAATACATGAAAAAGAGGTCAAAATCATTGAAAGGAGTACAAACTCCCAACTGGTGATCGCGTAACCAAAAGGGCAAATCGCCCAACTAGCCAGACCTCATCCAAGCTGACAATATTCATAGTTTAAAATATTCAAGGCAGGTCGGCGAACTAGAAGTGAAACAATGAGCCACCAAAGTTGATTGGGTGAGCTATAAATCCATTGACGAAGGTGACAGATCTTTGAGTTAAAGTGAAAACTCAATGGGCAAACAAGGTGGTAATCGGAAATCCACAAAATGTGAAAGGAAGACTCGATTGAGTCCGCCAACTGAGGTTCAAACACCTAAAGCCTGAAGCAAAGGAAGGGTGAGCTAAGGAGCAAATAGAGACCCACCAAATGCATTGGGCGAGCTCGATTAATGTCACCAATCTGGTCACACATTGAATTTTGTGTCATATTTTGAAAAACTATAAATAATCCAAAGGAGAGAGAAAATGTACGAGTTTTTGTGTGTGAGTTTTCATTATCAGTTTGTGAATTAGTTTTGAGAGAATTTTAGTCTTTTACCCATTGAGAAATACTCTTAGTTTTTAGAGTTTTTGAACAACTTTGTAATTGACCTCTAAGGGTTAAAATTGAAGTGGGTTTTGAAGATTATTACTTAATTTCAACTCCCCAATGGTGGAATCATAATGGGTATACTCTCTTTTCCTTTTATGATGCTTGGCTAAAACCCCAAATTCTAGGGGTGTGATTATGGGGTTAGGTGTTGCTTTATTGTAGTGGGTATTATGTCTTGATCTATTTTATTGTTGTATATTCATGGATTTGAACTAATTAGCACGAGGTTAATTCATGGGTTATGGTTCCAAACTTAATCCTAGTCTATATCTTCAAATGATGCTTGGAAAAGATTAGTTGAAGTGGGTAATTAGTTTAATGCCTGCTATTTAGTTTTGGTTGCGGTAGTTTTCTTGAAAGAGAAATTTTATGTGTCACGCCCCGAGCCTACACCCTTGACGTGACAAATACTTGAGAACCATTTCTGGTCCCTAACAGAACCCTTGACTACTTAGTGGAAGACTTACTTCACCGATAATAGGCTTAAAAACAGAATTTAGAACCTTCAAACTCAAAGTAAATACTCAACTCAAACTGTCTATAAAATACTCAATAATATAGAGGTATAATAGTTTGCAAAACATCTCAGGGAAAAGTACATACTGAGAGATCCTCAACTCTATCTATCTATGAAACCTCTATAGTTTAATATGGATGTCAGAACAAGACCCTCGACACCTCAAAATGATTAAATTGAAAAGAAAAGTGGAGTCCTCTAGGATGCAAGGAGGCTCACCAAAAGCTAACTAGAGTACAAAGTGATCTCAACGAAGTGCCTGTTGATGATCCTGAACACTTGTATCTACATCATAAACAGATGCAAGTCAAATGACATTAGTACATTGAATGTACGAGTATGTAGTTAAGCTGAATGAATAAGTTGCTGAACTGAAAAGGTTAAAGTGCTACTCACCTCAACTCATCTCAACTCAACTCAAAGCATAGGAAAAAGATAGAATGTTTAAAGTTTCAAAAGTAAAAGAGGCTTACTCAAGGATGTATAAGAAAATACAATAAAAAGACTCTTTATTCTATTAGGGAGATTTTCTAACCGACGTGTCTCCTACTCTGGCAGAACTATCCTATACCTTGTCGGGATATAGGATACCTCAACTAAGTTAATCCGTTAAAGCTCTACTCGAAAGAAATAAGGAGTCTTCTAAAAAGTACGATACTTGACCAATGTTGGCTAGATAGTTTATGAGGATTTTCAGTTATCTGAACTCATCCACATATCTGTGCCATTCTTTTTTTGCCATTCATTCAAACATCAATCCTTGCCTTGTTCAATTGTCTTCAGAGCTGCAAATCATCAGTATTTAATCAGAATAGGACAAAATTAGGCATTGAGGACACTAATTATTGAGGTAAATAGACCTTAAATGAGTGCAAATCTACCACTCATCAACTATCTCAGAACTCATTAATTCACTTAGAAATACAAATTTCTCTTTTCTCAATGTAAAAAGTAATACCTTTGGGAATACTTAATTCCCTTATACTTTAACTCAAATCATGTTTAAGACTCTTTCTCAAAACTCATTTTTTTTCTTCTGAAAATCAGTTTAAGACAAAAAGGTTTATTTAAAATGATTCTCAAAACTAACTCAGTAATAACTCAATAATAACTCAACAATAGGGTTCATGCTGAAAAGTAGACATGAACAATCAACTCAAGAATCTCAATGCAAGATATAGCAACTCAATAATCAGGAAATAAAACTCAGAGCTCAACAACGAAACACATCTCAAGAAATATCAAAACGAAGGATGTAACCCAAGATTATTCTATACTAATAGAAAGTAGATTTAGGGCATGAGGACGAACTCAGTCTATCACTATGAGTAGCCTTACTTACCTAGAAGAAAAAAGTTCTCGGAGAAACTGGAAGAACGCTTGAATACCTAGCTTTTTCTCCTCTTGGAACCTTGTTCTAATGACTTGAAGTGTTAATGTACGTAAAAAAACTGATTAAGACCATCTAAAACCTTAACTAGGTGTGAAAAGGTCAGGGTTTAGGCTTAGAGAGGGTGACAAAAGACTAAACTACCCCTCTTAAAAGCTCACTAAAACCTTCTATGGGTTCATCTACGGTTCATGGTTTGTTCTACGGATCGTAGATCTCATCTGTGGAATTTATATTGAATTTTACCACTCAAAACATCATTCTACAGATCCAATCTATGACCCGTAGAAGTTCCTACGCATGTAGGATTGATCAGTAGGAATTGGACCCCAAAAATTAGACTCTTTGAAGTTTTTGACGAGTTGACAGTATGGGTCGTCGAAAGTTTTATGGCCCGTAGAAAGGATTCGTAGGAATGACTCATGGAAACTCTGCTATGGTTGTCTCTGGTAAAATGGTCATAACTGTTTACTCCTAACATAAAATTAGGCAAACTTGGTGGCATTGGAAAGTGGACTCATAGAAATTCAATTTTGTAGTTCATAGGTTATCTAATCATTTTGTGCTGAGAGATATGATTGTTTGAAGTTTACTTAAGTAAAATCTTATGTCAAAACTTAATCGTCATGGAAGCTTTCAACTCAACTTTGTGCTGGGGGATTCTTGTGACCTTAATTCATATCCAAATACATTCCCACACTAAAGAATTGACCTTTACACATATGAGCAATTAATGAATCACCCGACATGACTTTTTTCACTAATGAAGAATGATTCGAGTCTTAGCTTAGAAATTTTTGGGGTGTTATAATATCTCCGCCTTGGGATCATTCGTCCTCGAACGATGGTTAAACTGAGCATGGTAGGGAAGGAAGTTACTCTTACTATATTTTTGACTTCTGAACTTGTCTACTAACATAGGCAGAAGTGATTCATATTGAGAATTTTAAAACTAGACTCGAGCATGCTTGGCACGAAGCTCACATAAGATTTCAAGATTATAGGTCATGACATGAAATTAAACAATGGTATCCGAGAACGAAGTAAGAATATAAATACAATGCCTTGAGTGATATGACCGGTAGCTTTTAAGCTTAGCAACACTTCTCAACTATACTCTACTTTATGATTACTACACTTTATTAGCTTTAACTCATAGCTCCCACTAGAGTATATTACTACTTTTAATAAGGTCTAAGATAAACTACCTGCTCTTACTGTGTCCAATCCTTAAATCTAAGTCATAAGGTGCTAAACATAAGGTGATTATTGATAACACTAAACTACACCTCTTATAATTCAAAGTGTAGGCGTTCGCTAACAAGTAAAAATCCAATGGTGAGTTGGGGTCGATCCCACAAGGAGTGGTGCGGAAAAGAATTCAATTACGAAGTATGCGTGTATTCTAATCTTTTGTTGAATCTAAATATGCAAAACGTGACATTATGTAAATCATCAAGTTTTAATTATCAATACCAAGAGAGTTGAGTAACCAATTTCTAATGAAGATGATTAATATAGGGTTTTAATCAATAGAGAGCAGGACCTTAGGAGTGTGTGAGCAATCAAATACTAATTTCCCTTAATGGGTGATCACTAATTGCTTTAAGTTGTTGAATCTCAATAGGTAGGATGTAATATAACTATAACAACAATTTATCAATCAGCTATCATGTATCAAGTGAGTTCTATCGAACCTCAACAAGCATTCAATACAAAATAACCCAATTCCTTAATTTAACCCACTTTATCAAGCTGGGTTGTATCGATAAGAATTAATACAACTATCAGTCATAAATCCCACTCTAATGCATCTATCACAAGCAATCATAGAGACATGGAGCCAAAACTAAATTTGTAACTTCAGTTCATAAGTGAAAACATGAATAAACAATTGAAGCCATTTCAAAACAATATTAAATATAACAATTAGAAACACCCATAAGCTAATTTGTGTATTTGATTGCATAATCACACCCCTAAGGACAAGGGTTTTAGCCAACCACAGCAAAAAGTAAGAGATAAAAAGGTTTTCCATCCAAATGACAAGGTCTTCAATACTCAAATGCTAAAAATTAAGACTAAACATTAGAAACCCAAAGTCTAAGATCAAAACCCTCTCAAAAGTGTTCAATAGCTAAAAAGTATCAAAAGTATGAATGTTTCCTTCAGTCTGGCTTAGCCTGATACCTTTCTTTCACTTCAATCATCAATTTATACGTTCCCAAAAATTTCCACACATTTCAGCACGTGGGACCAGTCTGCGAAATAAGTCAAGCTCGCTGAATGACTCGGCAATCCACCGAAGTACTCCAGCTCGCCCTTTTTGTAGTTGATTTCTACCTCAAAAGGTTCTGGTCATTTAGGCAAGCTAGGTCAAGCTCGCCGTTCCGTTCGATGTGTCACCAAATTCCCCTTTTGTTCACTGACTTGGTCTCCTTCATTAGCCATCTTGCTGGAAGATTAGGCGAGCTTTAGGCTCACTCGGTGACTCACTGAGTGGCTTTTGCGAGCTGCAACCTCCTTTTTCTTCAGCTTTTCCAACTTTTTTGCTCCTTTTCGCAATGTAAAGTCCTTGCCTTGTTCTTAAGCTTCCATGGCTGCACATAAACAATTTAACATTAGTTTTGAACACAAAATAGGGATTGAGGAAAATATTTCATTAAATAAGATGCTCTAAATCAGTCAAAACTCCCAACTCATCAACACCCCCGACTTAACCTTTTGCTTGTCCTCAAGTAAAACATGAGATCAATCAGTTCAACAGGGATGTCTACAAGAAGTGCTCATTGAGAATCAACATGAGAATGCACACAAGGTTCAATTCAAACATGCAATGTTCAAATGTGCACGCAAAGTTTCAAACTCTAACTAACCATCATCAATTAGAGTTCATGCTCACAAATGCTTACTTCAAATGCAAATTCATGCCCAACAAAAGTATTCGAATGCCCTCACATCAAGAATGATTCCATGATCTCATAAAGCCAATCAAAGACTATAATTAAGGAATCGAAATCAATGGTCATACTCCCCAATGAGAAAAATATGCATGACTTTACCTATAGGCTTGCCCGTATTTTCCAACCAACACATCACTAGGCTCATGTAATATCAAAAAGGTCTTTCAAGGCTTGTAATGGGCCTGAGGGTGGGTCATGGTATGATCATTTCGGCTTAGTGACTCTACCTTCATAAAGCATGGCTCAAATTTCACTTGTTTTCCTTTTCTTTCATTCTTTTCACATACATAACTCATCCTTGGCCTATTCATAGCATACAAAAATTTTGGTGTACCCCTTTTTATTTCAACAACAATCCACAATGGATACCATTTATTCATTTCTTTTCTCTCTTCTCTTTTCTTTCCCCACTTTTCTTACCTTTTTTCCTTTTTTATATGGAGGGGTTCCATCTTTTTCACAAGTTTCCAAGGACCAAGTTCATGAACTTCTTGCTTGGTTTCTATCTTCACTCTTACCACACCCCCAACTTAGGCTCTTGGCCTAAGTTGGCTAATCAAACAAACCAACGCTTCACAAAGGAAATAGGTGGAAAATACATGGAAAATTTAACAACCGGTCTAAACAATTGTGTTCATGTTTCATCCAAATAAAAGGGTAGGCTCAAATGGTGCCAAGCTAGGTTCACACACTCACAAGGTGGTCAAACAAAGGTATAGCAATTAGGTTTATTCTCAAAAAGTCATGCCTAAGATCATTTCCTTCATTCACCAATTCTAGTCAATTGGACCAATGGGGCAAGTTCTAGGTATCATAATGCACACCTTTCAAGTAAAGCTCACCACACATGGCATCCAAACACAATTGTGGATCATAACTCTACGAGTCAAGCTTGAGTGTCACGGTCATTGCAAGACTCACTTCGACATTCAACTAGTCACAATGAGATGCTAAGAGTACTTCACACAAGATTATGCAACTCAAATTTCCTCGTTGGACTCACACAAACATATTATTCATCAAGAGCATTATTCAAGCCATCGATATTGATCAAAACCGACCTCTCAAATGTACAAGAGAACCTCAATCAATCTCATTCACAAGCCAACATTCATCAACAAGCAATCGAGAGAGAGAAGTCAAGGGATCAAGACCAAAACATTCATTTCAATTTAAAACAAAACAATATCTAAAAAACAAAAACAACACAATATCTCAAAAATGAGCATACAATCAAAAATGGTAGGTAGCTAGATGCCTTCACCCCATGAAAAAGAGACAAGCGTTGTCCTCAGTACGAAAATAAACTAAAAGTATTAACAAGAAATGAAATGGAGGGAGAGTAAAGATCCCTCTGTCATGCTAAGCCTGAGGTAAACTCTGGCTCGGAAGTGTTGTCTCGACATGGGAATCAGTTCCCGGCTCTACTCCAGCTCCTTAAGTCTATGCAACGTCCTCAGCTATGGGTTTAGACCCACTCGAACCAATCATGGACATGTCTCGAAGTGAAGCTGCTGTGGACATCTGAATCAGATCATCCTCCAAGTCCTCCAAGTCTTCGTATACATCTCTCTCATGAGCTAAATCCTCCTCATCCATCTCAAGAGTGTCTGAATCCCCCTCATCATCAGCAGTGGCAGCATCTCTGGTAGTAATAGTCGGAGGGATCTCAGAACTAGGGCCCTCGGGGACCTCTACACTACCCCAAAGAATTGATATGTCAGTGGATTTTAGCTTGTCCACTTCCCAACGCAACCCAACAATATTAGCATCCAAGGCTATCAACTCAGCGAGGCTCTGGTCCGTCTGCTCACACACCTCCACCCGAGCGGTGAGGGCATCCAATGCTAGCCCATGGGCAGTGATCAATTGGTGTTGTTCCTTCAAATCCTCCCGAATGGGGGCAAGGGTGGCAGAAATGGCATGCTCAATCATCGTGGGGACAAAGGCCTCAACCATTGAGGCCCGCATATCGACTGAATGGGCAAGGTGGCCCATTTTAATAAGCATGGCCTATGTCAATGGGGTATGGGAGCTAGGAACGGGGGCAGGAGCAGGAGTAGTCGCAGTCGAGGATGTGGGTATACCTGATGGCTTGATGGCGGGAGAAGGAGATGTAGGGCCGGTCTCCATAGCATCTACATCAATGACCAAAAAAGTGTCCACCAGGAGTCTCTTCCTCCTCTCCACTTCATCCTTCAAGTACTCAGCCTCGATCCTATGGATATCACAAGACGAGGTCGGAGTGACCTCAACATCCGTCTTTGCCTTAAAAGGCACACCCGCTCATCGGCATAATTCACTGATCAAAATTGGAAATGGCAATGAGGTTTGATTTTGTTTGGCCCTCATAGCCATCTCCTGTGCAATGATCATCCCCAGATTCAACATCTCCCGCAAAATTATGCAACCTAGAAGTGCAGCTTTCGGATGCCGAATGATAGACTCGTTCTCGAAAGGCATCAAGGTACTGCTAATGAACCCAAACCAGTATCGAGCTGTGATGTTTAGGTGTGGTACCATTCGACACAACCATCACCGACTCATCGAAAAAGGCTTCCCCAATGTCTTTTTCACTGGAAGTGACCACACTCGTTTCAAGCCTCGAAAAGTGATCTGCCACTTTGTTTTCACACCCATTTCAATCTTGGACTTCAAAGTCAAACTCTTGCAACAAAAACACCCTACGGATCAACCTTGGCTTTGCATCCTTTTTGGCCATCAAGTAATATATAGCAACATGGTCGGTGTGCACCACCACCTTGGTCCCTAGTAAATATACTAAAACTTCTCAAAAGCATATACCACGGCTAACAACTCTTACTCAGTGACGGTGTTGTTCTTTTGAGCTACATTCAAAATCTTGCTTACATAATAGACCGGGTGAAATAATTTTTCCTCGCGTTGGCCAAGTACAGCCCCCAAGGCCACACCACTAGTTTCACACATTAGCTCAAATGTGATGTTCCAATCTGGAGCAACAATGATCAGAGCCGAAACTAACAGCTCTTTTAGACACACAAATGCGTTGACACAAGCTTCATCAAACTTGAATATACTTTCTTTTTCAAGTAGCTTGCAAAGAGGATAAGCTATCTTAGAGAAGTCTTTTATGAACCTCTGGTAGAAACCCGCATGACCCAAGAGGTTTCTAACACCTTTAACCAAAATAGGAGGAGGCAGCTTGGCTATTACTTCAACTTTGGCTTGATCAACTTGTATGCCTTCTCCCAAAATTTTGTGCCCCAACACAATACCTTCCTTGACCATGAAGTGACATTTTTTCCTGTTGAGCAAAAGGTTTGTTTTAACACACCTTTGAAAATTTTTACCAAGGTGCTCAAGGCACGCTTCAAATGTATACCCCACAACTGAAATTTCATCCATGAAGACTTCCATCGAATCCTCTATCATATCGGCAAAAATAGAGAGCATACATCGCTGAAAAGTCGCCAGTGCATTACACAATCCGAAAGACATTTTTTAAAAAACAAACGTTCCATAGGGACATGTGAAGGTTGTCTTTTCTTGATCCTCCGCTGCAATGGAGATTTGATTATAATCGGAGTAACCATCCAAGAAGCAATACCATCCATGCCCCGCGAGTCGATCAAGCATCTGATCCATAAAGGGCATTGGAAAATTATCTTTCTCGGTCCATGCATTTAATTTCCTATAATCCATACATAAATGCCAAATGGTAACCGGTCACAATGGCACAAGTTCACCTTTTTCATTTGGGACCACAGTGATACCACTTTTCTTTGGGACACATTGAACGGGACTCATCCACTTGCTATTCGCAATAGGGTAAACCACTCCCGCATCAAGCCGCATGATGATCTTCTTTTTGACAACTTCTTGCATTGGAGGATTTAAACTCCTTTGATGTTCGACACTCGGCTTACAATCACTATCCAATTGAATTTTATTGGTACAAATACCGGGAGAAATTCCCACAATGTCGGCAATCGTCGATCCAATAGCCTTGATGAACTTTTTCAACACACTAACAAGCGCTTGCCTTTGTCATTCAAGAAAATTAGCGGCAACAATCACGGGTAAAGTATTATTAGCTCCCAAGAACACATAACGAAAGTGCGGTGGAAGTACCTTCAACTCAAGCTTTGGTGGTTCTTCAATGGATGGCTTTGCGGGAGGACTTTCCCTATTCTTCAATTGAATATCAAGCTTCACGGGGTTCTTAGGATAAGACTCTAAACCTGATAAAGTAGCCACTACCTCATCATAATCTTGAATTTCTTCACCATCGTAGTTCAAGAGGACGGTGGTCAAAGATTCACCAACACACGAAATTTCACCCACACTAGCAACCGCTTTATAAATCACATCAACAACTGATATCAAATGGAGGTCACTTGGTTGCATAATAGACTTGCAAACATTGAAAGTAACTTCCTCCTTATTTACCTGAAATTTCAAGTCACCACTTTCCATATCAACAGAGCTCTCTCAGTAGCTAAGAATGGTTTACTGAGAATAATAGGGACCTAGGCATCAATCTCGCAATCAAAGATCACAAAATCCATCAGAAATATAAACTTGTCCACCTTCACAAAATATCATAGAGAATGCCAATATGACGCTTGATAGAACGGTCGGCCATGAGAAGGCACATAGTTGTTGACTTAGGCTCACCTAGCCCAAGTTGCTTATAAATGGTATAGGGCATCAAATTTATACATGCCCCCAAATCACACAATGCTTTAACAAATTGAAACATCCCTATAGTGCAAGGGATAGTAAATGCCCCATGGGTCATCCTTCTTGACAACCACGTTTGACATAATTGCATTACAACTATGACATAATTCAACCATCTCGAAATCCATACTTCTCTTCTTCGTGACCAACTCTTTCATAAACTTTGCATAATCCGGCATCTCTAGCAACGCCTCCACAAATGGAAGATTAATAGAAAGAGTTTTGAAGACAGAGAGAAATTTTTGAAACATTGCGTCCTCATTTCTCTTCTTCAATCTTTGAGGAAATGATGGAATAACTTGGGCAATGAATTTGGATGTATTGAGGGAGGAACAACCCCCACCTTTGAATCCTTAGCTTCACCGGAAATAACATTTTTCAGTGCATCATCAACCTCATCGAAAGTTTCATGGTTCAATTCTTCGGCAAGTCTATCACCCTAAAAAACAACAACTTTCCCTTTACCTGGACTAGCTTTATCGTCATTTAGCACATCACTTCCCACAACCTTATTGTTCCTGGTCGAGATTGCCAAGCATTGGGCATTGTCATTCTTCAGATTGGCCAAGGTGTCACTAGGAAGACCCTCTTTTTGTCTTGGGTTTAAATGAGCTGAGATTTGACCCACTCAAATTGCTTTATCGAAACTGAATGAGAGATCACCGTTTGATTCAAAGAGGAGAAGTTGACTTTCATCTCCTTGAGCACTTTATCCGATCCTTCTACCTTGTTTAGGATGCGGGCAAGCATATCCTCGGCACGAAAACTCTCAGGATCGGCATTGGGTTCTTTTGGTTTTGGACAATAATAGGGAGGCACATAGCGATCTCTATCTCTCCAATATGCACCCTTATTATGCCACTCTCGATCTCGATCTCTCAAACCACCATCACGATCTTTGTTCCAACCTTTATTCTCTCCCGTCCTTGTATAGCTCAGATGAGAATCCCCCACTTGGTTCGACAAAAATTGTACCTCTTCATCATACATGGATTTGAATTGTGCATCATCCAGACTCATTCCACCGCTAGTGCCAACAACATTCACAGCCTTATAACCACCTCCCATGACATGTTTTGTCAACAAATCCATTTGAGTCATCATTTTGGCCATGTTTTCATCGCACTCTTTGTTCTTCTCCATTTGTTCTTTGGTCAGCCCAACATTTAGAGGAGACACTTTATCCTCTCTCGTGTGCCATGCTCGATTAATCTTGGTTATCTCATCAAGCAAAGCCGATGCCACGGCAAATGGTTATCTCATGATTCCACCCCAGATAAGATGATCAATGAAAGATTTGTTGACAGAATCAAGACTCCGGTAGAATTATTGCAAGAGCACCTTTTCCGGCAATCCATGAGTAAGACATTGGAGGAGTAGCTTCTGAAACCTCAACCAAGTTTCATGAATGGGTTCACCTTCAATTTGCTTGAAATTTTGAATGCCATCCCTCAACTTCACCATCTTTGAGGGAGGGAAGAATCTTTCATAAAACGCCTTTGTGAGCTCCTCCTATGAAGTAATAGAGTCTCTTGGGAGTTCGGCCAGCCACTTCGTTGCCTCCCGTATAAGAGAGAAGGGAAACAAACGAAGCCAGATTGAATCTTGGGAGATATTCTTGAAGGTGAATGGTCCGCACACATCCACGAAATTGCGAATGTATCATGAGGGTCCTCATGAGCAAGTCCCCTAATGAACCCTTTCATTTGCAGCAGCTAGAGCATAGTTCCGGTTACATGAAAAATTGTGTTACCCATAGTTGGGGGTAAAGGAATAGCTCCGGCACTTCCCATTTGATCCGTATTAACATCGTTTAAGTTTCCAATGTCGTCTTCATGCCCAAGTTGACTACCAGCATTACTCCAATTCACACTCATCTCTTTACCTATTGAGAGCAACAACAATAACATACTAATAAGAACATTCCACTACAACAAAATTAGTTCACAAAAACACTTCAATAAAAGAATTCTAAACATCACTCCCTGGCAGCGGCGCCATTTTTGATAACGCTCAACTACACCTCTTATAATTCAAAGTGCAGGTGGTCTGTAAAAAGTATAAACTCAATGGTGAGTTAGGGTCGATTCCACAAGGAGTGGTGCGGAAAAGAATTCAATTACGAAGTATGAGTGTGTTCTAATCTTTTGTAGAATCTAAATACGCAAAATGCGACATACTGTAAATCATCAAGTTTTAATTATCAATACCAAGAGAGTTGAGTTACCAATATCTAATGAAGATTATTAATACGGGGTTTTAATCAATAGAGAGCAGGACCTTAGGAGTGTATGAGAAATCGGATATTAATTTTGCTTAATGGGTGATCACTAATTGCTTTAAGTTGTTGAATCTCAATAGGTAGGATGGATTATAACTATAACAACCATTTATCAATCACCTATCATGTATTAAGTGAGTTCTATCGAACCTCAACAAGCATTCAATACAAAAAATAACCCAATTCCTTAATTTAACCCATTTATCAAGCTGGGTTGTATAGACAAGAATCAGTACAACTATCAGTCATAAATCCCACTCTAATGCATCTATCACAAGCAAGCATAGAGATATAGAGCTAGAACTAAATTTTCAACTTCAGTTCATATGTGAAAACATGAATAAACAACTGAGCCCATTTCAAAACAACATTAAATATAGCAATTAGAAACACCCATAAGATATTTTATGTATCTGATTACATATTCACACCCCTAAGGACAAGGGTTTTAACCAACCATAGCAAAAAGTAAGAGATAGTTACCAAAAAGGTTTTCCATCCAAATGACAAGGTCTTCAATACTCAAATGCTAAAAATTAAGACTAAACCTTCAAAACCCAAAGTCTAAGATCAAAACCATCTCAAAAGTGTTCAATAGCTCAAAAGTAACAAAAGTATGAATGTTTCCTTCAGTTCAGCCGATGCCTTTCTCTCTTTTCAAACATCAATTTATACGTTCCCAAAAATTTCCACACATTTCAGCACGTGGGACCAGTCGTCAAAATAAGTCGAGCTCACCGAATGACTCGATGATTCACCAAAGTACTCCAACTCGCCCTTTTTGTACTTGATTTTTGCCTCTAAAGGTTCTGGTAATTTAGGTGAGCTAGGTCGAGCTCACCATTCTGTTCGGCATGTCGCTAAATTTCCCTTTTGTTTTCCGACTTGGTCTCCTTCATGAGCCATCTTGCTAGAAGATTAGGCGAGCTTTAGGCTCATTCGACGACTCGCCGAGTAACTTTTGCGTGCTCCAGCCTTTTTTTCTTCAACTTTTCTAACTTTTTCACTCCTTTTAGCAATGTAAAGTCCTTGCCTTGTTCTTAAGCCTCCATGGCTGCAAATAAACAGTTTAACATCAGTTTTGAATATAAAATAGGCATTGAGGACACTATATTATTAAATAAGATGCTCTAAATAAGTCAAAACTCCCGACTCATCAATTATACTATTCAAAATCACAAGATTCAAGTTCTATACCTCTCTTATCCCAAGAATACTTCTCCTTACCACCACATTCTACCAGTCCCGAGTCCTAATCAAGAACCACCTAATGCATCATGCAGTCATCCACATGTTATCAACACCACATTAAAGCCTACTACTATGACCACTCCATCGACTTCTATTAACCAATCCTTCTAAGAATTCCTCATTCTCTCGTCACCTTTACCACAATAAGAAACATCAACTCTCTCCTTCTGTCATTGCTCAACTAATATCGATAACATCGCTATCAAAATTGAAAAGGATCATTGAAAGTGCTTAGGGCGAAAGATCATAAGTACGATTCATTCAAGACATCCAAATAAGAATATGCATGACATAATATTATGTTGTCAGCCATTGAGAGTAAATCATGGATTCACAAGACTGTGCATACTATGTGACATGAGTGTTTATCTGAATAGGTTCGTATCATAAGGCTTATATCCATAACATTATGGAGTAAGATTGAGATCAATGGGCTAAAGTCTTTGCCCCTCATTCAGTGAACTGAGCATATATATGAATCTTTCTGGAGTGTATGAGCATAGGTCATGGACTCATTTCTAATATTAGAAACATCAATAGGATGTTGTATTGACTGAACTTTGTGAAATACACTACAATATGAATGGATTAATATATCACCATATCTCTCTCTAAACCCATCACTATTTGATTATCATCACTTGACTTGGTTCCTAACCTTATCATCTCCCCTTTAGGTCTGAAGCTGACATTTTAAAGCTATGGATCTATTCCATCATCTCTAAACTAGTCTATAATTTCTTTACTCTAATACTCAGGAAAGGCCAATCTCATGGCTACTAAACTTTCCATATGTAGGTACTAAGATTTCTTCTAAGACCTCTTCCTCAGATGCATCTCTTAGCCTCTTCTAAGTGGCTTATAAAGCCACTTAGTCTAACTCTTAATAGTCTGACTTCTCCTTCTTAATCTATGAATACCGCCTTTATAAGTTCATATCTACCTAACTAGAGGAACATTGATCTATATTGAGGCTCATCACTGGCTATACATTATCCCTTCGACCAAACTCTTAAGGGTAATACATAATGCTTAAATTAGCCTACTCCACATTTATAACTCAAATATACTATCTAGGCACACATAGAAAATCATTACCTTAACTAGAAATTCGTCTGACTAGATACAATCTCGGGTACACCCCCTGATGCTCTTCATAATCTAATGACTTAGCCACACCTCATTTCTCTCATCTGAGGGTCATAATACCATACTTGTACTACTCACATTTATCGAAAAGTAACACCTTAATTCCTCACCTAATTTATGTCAAACCTACTAGATCAAATCTCAAAACTAACATTATCACCCTCAAAGTGTCATCCTTTTTATCATGACACTCATCTCAAAATCAAGCTTAGTGTCTCTAGAACTAAACATGGATATCAATATAATTTCTCTCATACTATACTAACTTACAACTACTAGATAAAATTAAGAAAGACTCGCTCACTAAGATGTCATGACAAGTAGTCAATCTTTATCTCCCAGTCACCTATTTACAGATTACCATCATATTCCATTTCACAACTTAAGTAATATTTACCATTCACTACACATCATTGCCTAATTAGTTCTGCAATCCTATGAACATCATGGGGTTCTCCCTTCAAATTCATAAGCCTATCTTAGATCTATCACCTCATGAATATTCTTCTCTTCTATTCAACACCTATACTTAGTCTTTACTAACACAATGGCATATCGACATAAACTCCCTTATGGTTAAAGTATACTTAGTAACTATTACTCTACCTTCTATCATGAAATCCATACAAAATTATTATTTCTTAGTCTATACATAAAGGAAAACTCCTCCTTAATGACTTACTAGGTACAATGACTGCAACTATACACTTTCATCAATAACAATCCCCATTTCTTAGGTTACTACACCTCTAAATGCATACTTCTAACTTGGGCACTTTTACTACTACTGCTTATAATATTGATCTTTTGGGTGAAAATACTATCCAAGCTCTAAAACATACTTTCCTTTTAAAGGGTATCACCTGAAACAAGGTTTAGAGAAGAGAGTCTGGGAGTATATCTCACTTAGGCTCAAACGCACGTTTCCTATGAATAAGGGGGCATTCTTTCAAATAAATATACTTAAGCACACTAACTCGCTTATCTCAAGCCCCTCTACAGTCTCTTAACTCTATGAAGCCTTTATCTGAGGGTAGCTCATTGATAAGGATCTAGGCTTTATTATTTCAACCACCTTCAGTATGAGGGGTAGTCGAATAGATTTGAGAAATGCACGAGTAGGAATAAGATCATTATGGCACAATTCTATTGCATGATTTAGAGTACGAAAGAAGAGAAACTTTAATTAAATGTATGTAGTCTCCTATTTAAAGAAGTGGGGCCCTTGCAGCCATAAAACATATCTCACTGACACGACTTCATAGAAACTTTAGTAACTTGAACTCTGTGCTCTGATACCAAGTTTGTCACACCCCCGAGCCTATATCCTGGACGTGGCCGGCACTCGAGAACCATTTCTGGTCTCCAAGTGAACCCTTGGCCTGGCTGACTATTTAGCGGAAGAATTACTCAAGCGATAATAGGCTTAGAAATAGAATTTAGAGCATTCAAACTCAAAGTAAATACTCAAATCAAACTGTGTGTAAAATACTCAATAATATAGGTATAAAAGTTTGCAAAACATCTCAAGGAAAAGTAAATACTGAGAGACTCTTCAACTCTATCTATCTATGAAGCCTCTATAGTTCAACATGGATATTGGGACAAGACCCACGGCACGCCAATATGAATAAACTGTATAGAAAAGTGGAGTCCTCCAGAATGCAAAGAGGCTCACCAAAAGATAACTGGAGTGCAAAGTGATCTCAACAAAGTGCCTGTTGATGATCCTGAACACTAGATCTGCATCAGAAACAGATGAAGGTCAAATGACATCAGTACATTGAATGCTCAAATGTGTAGAAAATACTCTTTCTCAATTTGAGGTAAATGCTCAAAATATCCTCTTTAAAGAGGTGACTGAAGTGAAATATCTCTGAAGTCATTAACTCACTTAGAAATCAAAATTTCTCTTTTCTCAATGTAAAAAGTGATACCTTTTGTAATACTTAGTTCCCTTATACTTTTACTCAAATCATGTTTAAAACTCTTTCTCAAAATTCATCTTTTCTTTCCCAAAAAATTAGTTTAAGACAAAAAGGTTTACTTAAAAGGAATCTCAATACTAACTCAGTAATAACACAATAATAACTCAACAATAAGGCTTATGCTGAAAATAGATATGAACAATCAACTCAAGAATCTCAATACAAGATACAACAAATCAATAATTAGGAAATAAAATTCAGAGCTCAATAACGAAACTCATCTCAAGAATTATCTAAATTAAGGATGTAACCCTAGATTTTTGTTTACTGATAGAAAGTACATGTAGGGCCTGAGGATGAACTCAGTCCATCAATATGAGTAGCCTTACATACCCGAAAGAACAAAGTTCTTGGAGAAACTAGAAGAACACATGAAAACCTAGCTTTTTCTCCCCTTAGAATAATGCTCCAATGACTTGAAATGTTAATGAACGTAAAAGAACAGATTAACACTATCTAAACCCTTAACTAGGTGTGAAAAGGTCAGGGTTTTGGCTTAGAAGGGGTGGAAGAAGACTAAACTACACGTCTTAAAAGCTCATGAAAACCTTCTATGGGTCCATATACGGTTCGTGGTTTGTTTTATGAACCTTAGATCCATACGTGAAGTTTATATTGAGTTTGACTACTCAAAACTTCATTCTATGAGTCTAATTTATGACCCATAGAAGTTCCTATGCTTCGTAGGATGGATTCGTAGGAATTGGACCCCCAAAAATCATACTTTCTGAAGTTTTTGATGAGTTAATAGTACGTGTTGTCAAAATTCTGACCGCCCGTAGAAACAATTCGTAGGACAAACTCAGGGAAACTCTATTGTGGTAGTCTCTGGTAAAACGGTCATAACTTTTAACTCCTACTCAAAATGGGGCAAACTTGGAGGATTTAGAAAGAGGAATCATAGACCTTCAATTTAGTCGGTCATGGGTTACCTAATTAATATTTTGCTGGGAGATATAATTATTTGAAGTTGACCTCAATAGAGTCTTATGTCAAAACTTAATAGGTAAGAAAGCTTTCAACTCAATTTTATGCTAGGGGGTTATGTGACCTTAATTCATATCCAAATCCAATACCACACTAAAGAATTGACCTTTACACATATGAGCAATTTAAGAATCACCCGACACGAATTTTTTCACAAATGAAGAATCATTCAGGTCATAGCTTAGAAATTTTCAGTGTGTTACATTGTGGTTCAATTTTAATTGCCAAATCTACTCAAAAATAGATTCTAGTAAGGTAATGAGTTGATTTGTGATTCACATAGATGAGACGGAAATGAGATTCTATAATTTGATGCTTTGAGATAGAAGAAGATTCGTTTCATTTAAGATTACACAGCCTATCCATATTTGTTAAGCGATATTGAGTAAGCACAAGTACCCCTACTTGACATCGATTCCAATCCCCACACCCCTAGATGGTCTCTTACTTGTTTGAATTCCTGATGTTAGTTTAATTGTTTTAATTGATACAAAATCCCTTCTAGTTAATTTGGTGTAATCATCCACTCATCTCTTTTAATTACTACAATGAATAGGTTAACAATTTTAATTTCCTAATTTAATTCCTTGCATTATATCGCTCTTTGTGGGACTAGACCCTGACTCTTATTGGGTATTTTTATTGCTAACGACTGCTTATTCTCTTACTTGTTTTAAGGACAACTTGAGTGTTATCAAAAATGGTTCCATTGCCTGGGAGTGATGGCTAAGAATTTAGTTTGTAAAGTTTGTTTGTGAACTTGTTTAGTTGTAATAGATTGTTGTTTAGTGTTGTTGTTGTGTCTTAATCATAGGTGGAACTATGAGTGAAGATGGAAGTGACGATGGTACTTAGTTTGAGAAAAATGATAACATGGGAGATATGAACGATATGCATGTGAACATCGTTCAAAGCGTTGGAGAAATCTAGTTTCTCCTACCACCAGGAGAGCAATGTTTCATGTGACTGGAACCATGCTCCATATGCTTCAAATAAAAGGAATATTTGGTGGCCTTGATCATGAAGACCTCCATGAACACCATAGAAATTATGTGGATGTCAGTGGGTCGTTCACCTATAAGAACATTTCACAAGAATCTATTTAGCTGAGGCTATTTCCATTCACCTTAATGCGGGAAGCTACTAGATGGTTAGTCGAACTACCAAATGATTTTATCACTTCATGGGAAGAACTAACCAACGCGTTCCTTAAGAGATGTTTTCCACCCTCGAAGATGATAAAGCTTTGGGACATCATCCAAAATATCAAGATAGTAGTAGGTGAACCTTTTCATGAGACTTGGTTGCAGTTTCGATAGTTGTTACTGAAATGCCCAACACATGGTGTCCCAGATAATTTGTTGCTACAATACTTCTATTGTAGCCTTGATTCAGTCAACAAAGGGCTAGTTGACCAACTTGTTCATGGTGGATTGATGAGACAACCATGTGAGGTAGCAATGATGTTGCTTGATGATATGACTAAAATCAACCGAGCATGAAATACTAGAGAAGATCAAGTATCTTTTCTACACTTGATTATGAGCTAGGAACAAATGGAGAAGGATCATGAGCATGATGAAAGCATGACAAAGATGATGACCCAACTTGACTGGCTATCTAATCATGTCATGGGAATAGGACTTAAATCGGTGAATGTGGTTTGTACAAGAAGTTGGGAATGCCTGGATGATGCCCAGTCTGAGGCATTATACAATAAATAAGTGCTATACTTGGGAAATCAAATGGAAGGGTTCTTATCCGAACTACCCAAAACTGGGTGGGAAACAAGGTTGGAACAAGGATCAAGAAAATGGTTGGACAGATTACAGATTTTGAGGTGGAAATTTGAGAGTCAGTGAAGCTAAAAAAGATATATACATTCAACCTCATGATCATCCGAAACCAAAAGAGCAAGCTGGACCAGAGGTAAATCAAACTGATGATATGCTAACAAAGATCTTCAACAAGGTTGAAGGAGAAAAATGACTTCTCCACCTTAACTCAAACGGTTAATTCTCATTCCGTGTCAATCAAATTGATCGAGACTCAGATGTGTCAAACCTTCTACCCATCTTGTCATGACCTAAAGTACCCCTAGACATGACATGGCGCATAAGACCCCAAAAGGCCACATACAAGCCACTTAGTATACATCGTACAAGATAATAGTAGTTAAGAATTAAAAAGTAGTTTTCATATCAAAAGAGTTTGACAAAATAGTGGAAGTCTAACATAGTCTCAAAGCCATCTAATACATCAATAGAATTAAAGTGGGACGTAACCCATACAAGTTCTAATATGAAATGACATAAAAGTAGAAACATGGCATTATCCTAGAAGTATGAGGACTCACCAAGTCTTCAAATATCAATGCAACGAACTAGCTATGACTGGATGAGAAGAGTCGGATCCTACATTTGTGAGAATATATATGCAAGATTATGCGTTAGTACAAAGAATGTACCAAGTATGATAATTATGCATAGGGGTTATAAAATCATGCTAAAAAGGGGCTATACATAAGATGAAATGACTAAGTTAAGTAATGAGATGACATGATAGGAAATATGAGTCAAAACCATAGTCAAAGCAAGGAAACCATCTTAAAAAAAATACACTTGAAATACCTTTTTAAAAGTATCATTAGTTCATTATGTGGGAGATTAGCCCTAATCGACATCGATCATGTGAGCTATAACATGGAATCCAGTGTCTACCCCACACCGAAAAGAGGTGTCCTTACTTGCCAAGGTAAGAACTATAGTTTCTAGCTTAAGTGGATCCACTAGCTAATGTCTATCTAAGACAATCATCCTATGGTGGCACATAGTTTATGGGACATGGGTGATCGCCACTTGTCCACTCGGTGCTAAGCATAAATCCCACGGAATAGTCATAATTTATTCATCTTATCATTAGTAGACATAGGTAATCGCCTCTTGTCTAATTATACATGGAAGGCACATCAAATAGTCAATCCAAACTAAAGTTTATTAGAATAGCTCCTTACTTTTTGATTCAAAGTTTAGTTGAGAAAACCTTTCAACCCTTATGAATCCTTTATGTGAGAAAATCCTTTCACATTCATGTTTTGTGTAATTTATGAGAAATCCTTCCTCAACATAACAACAACAACATTGATGTTTCACTCTCAAATAAATCTTAAATCAATTTTCTCAATTTCAAAAAGAACATGCATATCTTCATAATTTTCATTTTTCATAGTTCAAAAACCTCATCATAAGATCAAAGTATAGAAATCATAAATCATGCATGGGTTCATGGTAATTCAACTTCAAATCATGCAATTAACTCAATTCATGCATAAAAAGACTTAAATCAATCAGTTAGATCATAATTTGAAAGAGCCCATAAGATAGAAGAAAACCCTAATTCCCATTATAGAATCTAACTTTACAAAATTAGAGAATTTAGAAACCCTATGGAGGAAAGGACTCCATAGGTGAAATCCATCAAACCTTGATGTCACAAGCCCACAATCAATGGTGAATTAGGAGACTTGGATGGAAACCCTAGATCTTCGTTTTCTTCTTCAAGCTTTAGAGAGAGAAATATATTAGAGGAAAACTTTGGAGGGATTTGGAGGAATTTGAAGAGTGATTAGAATGGGTAGAATATAGGCTTAGAAGAAATATATAGGGTCGAGGATTAGGACTAAACCGACTTAGATTAGGTATAAGCCAATTAGGGAAAAGACCAAAAAACCCTTAAAAATAACTTTCAGATCCCCATCTACGGTTCAGACCTATGGTCCGTAGGTCCAACTACGGACCGCCCTGGTCAACCGTAGAATCAATCAGAGACTGATTGAATTTGGACTTCCAATGAAGGTTGCCATGTACGGTTCGTTGGTCCACTTACAGACTGTACATACCAACTGTAGATCCTAACTTTGATCCTCAAAATTCACTAAGTTTGGGAGTGACCTACGAAACCTATCTATGGTTCGTAGAAGCAATGACGGACCGTCCTATTGAATCGTAGCAAGGATCCTGAAACTTGACATTTTCAAAAGGTTTACCTTGCGATCTACGGTTCCCACCTACGGTCTGTAAGTCGACCTATGGTCTGTAGATGGCTTCCGTCAGTACTGGCACCATATCTGAAAAACAAATTTTTTTCGTTCTTTTCAAATTTGAGGTGTTACACATCTTAATCCAAGGCAAAAGGGAACGTTACCTAGTGACACCATCCCCAATTTCAAAAATGATTATTGATGAGTAAGGGATGTGTCGTTCCATGACATTAAATAAGGCGCTTCTTTGGAGGCAACCCAAGTGTATTTTATTATTTTCAATAACGTGTGTTGTGAGTGCAGATTGAAATGAAGGCAAAAAGTTAAAAAGGATGCACTAGGCGATGCAAGTACCCAATCACTGATGCACTGAATTGATTGAGACACTACGGAAAAGAAATTTTAAAAATGGCTAAATTGGGTTCGCCGAGTTGAACGTCAGGTTTGGTATTCATTTAGGCCTCATCGGTGAGCTTAAGATCCTTTGGTGATGTTAGTCACAGTCCACCGAGCATGACTGAAATAAAAAGGCCAAGATTCTTTTAAAGTTTTAAAAGAAAACCTTTCACCTTTCTGAGCTCTTTCACTTCCAAAACTCTCAATACCCTTGCTTTTACACTATCGTGCCCTCATTTGTGTTGAATTTCTTTGTTGGAGTTCATTTTGGTTCTTGATTGTCAATCCTTTGCCCTTTCTCCCTCAAAATTTGTCGTGTACTTCTCTAAGGTTGGTGTTTTGAAGCTTTTATTGTTGTTTTTGCTTAAAATTAATGCCTATGAGTTGAGCTTTGTGTTGTTGATAGTGTTTTGCTGTTTAATTTGCTTGGGTGATACTAAATGATATTGATTGAAATGTGCCATGAACTAGGATAGATGAAATTGTGCCTAAACTTGCTAAACTTGAATGTGAAGGTTAAATTTTGAAATTGATGTGTTAAATTTACTAGGTCTTGCTTGAATTCAATATGGGTGAAGTCAGATTAGCCAAGTGTTGTCCTGACAACTTGTATTTACCCAATGATGGATAGGGTGACATATTTCCTAAGAGAAAATCATCGGTTTGGGCATTATTTTGTGATATTTAAGGGAAGTCTGAGTACCCATGGGTAGAGTAGCATGTGGGTAGCGTGTTAAATTGATTGGGTAATGGGTATTATTGCATGTTAGTGTTAAATTTTGAAAATAAGGCATTGGGCTGAAATTATGTGTTCCCTGGGATTGTCTTTGCTCACCAAGGTTATAAGGTGAATCACCGAGTAGCCCCAAACGCCTTCTAAGTTAGCATATGTGGCTTTGGTATTGTCCCATTTGGCGAGCTTGTCTTACCTCACCGAAACCAACTCGGCAAAATGCTAAGTTGCAGTGGACATCACCCTTCCACTTGTTCCCAAAATGTTTTGCACTGTCACTTTCGGTGGATTTGTCTTAGCCCGCCGAAACCAACTCGGTGGATCCCCGAGTTGGAGTTGACTCCGCCTTTCTTGCCTGAGTGAAATTAAATTGTGTTCTGTCAACTTCAGTGAGCTCGCATATCCTTTTAGGCGAATCACCCTTCTAGTCGTTGAGCCTCCAAATATGTTTTGAAATGTGTTTGTTTTTAGCTTATTTTTTTACTAACCTTCACCCGATCTTTGCTTTGAAATGTTGTTCCGTACAGGAAATTTGTAAAGCAAGAGGTAAGAGAATATTAACTTCCGACTCCAAGCACAAATCTCCTCCCCCACCACCTAAAAGGACTAAGGGGATTACTATCAACGAGCCCTCTAAGACTCCACAACAAAAATCAACTCCGTGCTCTTCTACGTGAGTGAGTGAAGCCCCAAAGAAAGTGGTGGCCATTAAAAGGATGGACATCTCATCCAAGATGCCATAGATTTCTCAAACCCAATCACCTGCCTCTCGAGTTCTCCAAATAATAGCTCCAAGAGCACTCAACAGAATCATAGTGGCAGGAGAACGTACTATTCTAGAAGAGAGGCAACTGTGAACCGATTCAGTGATGAGAGACTACCCCGCCATCTTGGACACAACTCAGTTCCATGGGTTTGAACGGTTCATAAGAGCAGGACTTCTATATGTTCCAACTTGGGTGAAAGAGTTCTACGTGGCCTATGTGAAGGCCTTGCCAAAAATGAGGAAAGGCGTTGTTTGGAAACCTCTCAAGGAAGTTGAAGTCAAAGGGAAAATGGGACAATGTCATTCGGGTTCCATCAATGATATACTGGGCACCAATGGCAATAGGGCCGACTTATACAAGCTGGTAATGAATCAAGGATTGGATGCACTCAAGGGGTGGTTGGAACCCCTCATTTATAATACTACCCCTCTGTGGATGGCTAACAAAGTGAAAATAGAGACGAAGGATATGAATATCGCCTCCCGGTGTTGGTTCGGGTTTATTAGTGGCAACCTCATGCCGTCCCAAAATGAGTCCATCCTCTGGCATCTAAAGACCATCTTGGTTGGAAGCATCATTAATCGAACATAGATCCATGCCAGTGCTATTGTCGTGGAGTAGATGCTAATGAGTTCGTAAGAAGCAGACCTCTCCCCCATTCCCAATCTTGATCACACAACTATGTGAGGTTGTTGAGTGCCTAACAGAGAGAGGATAGATGTCTGAGTTACCCCGGCCTCCTCTAATGACATTTAGAGGATAGAGGTTGAATATATAAGAGATGATGCAGCTAGGAGAAAGATACCACCACTAGATACCACTTTGGCAGTGGATCCCATCACTTTGGAGTCTGATGCTGCTTAGCCCGCTCCTTCTCTGAATCCTTCAGGTACCATTACACCCTCCACCATTCCTTCTACATTAGTTGTTGCCTCATCTACACCTACCCCACTACTATGAGGTCTCTCTTGACCCAGAGCTTGATATATCATATGGGAAATCTTGCCCATTCTGCAGATGTGAGGGCGTCTAGGCTTGAGATAGAGAAGCCTAAGATTATTGAGAGGGCGATAGATGATTCTTTGTGCCAGTTAAGGTTGAGATGGTGAGCCACCGGGTCACTTTTGCTTCATATAGCGAGAGGTTGGACAACCTCATAGCTAGAATTGAGGCTTGAGAGAAGAGTGAGAGTAGTCCTGTTGATTTGACTACTTTGAGGGTTATTGTGGATACTATTAGGGTTAATGTGGACCAGCTGAAGTCCACGGTTATATCCCTACTTTGGGTTGAGGTTCCTTCACCCGAGCTGCCTGAGGTTGTGCCCCCTCCAGAGAATGAGAGTTGAGATACCTGCTAAAGTAGATGAGCAATCGGTTGATGATAATTAGAGTGAGAGTTGAGGATGAGGCTGGTGCTGATTTAGATGAGGATGACTTCGTGAGGGATGATGAGTAGATTATTACTGAAACCCTAGCAAAGTTGCATGCTATAGAGGAGAGGATGGTGGATTCCACGTTGGAGAGATCTTGTTGAGATACTTCCATAGTTGGCACTAGTGGGATTTCTTTAGACTCAACAATTCCTTCTCTAGATGTGCCGGGCACTACTGCCCTGGTTGATGCTACTGTGTTGCCTCTTGCACCATTTTTGTTGGGTACAAATGCCTGAGATGATGCCATCCCCTCTGAGCCCTAGGACCAGAGTGCTTCACAAGCCTAGCCTGTAAGTGGGACCTTTCACTCACTCTACTCCCGTAGTTACTTTTGATAGTATAATGGACACTGCTACTTTATTTTTGGTGGGGGTGAGGGCACTTGTGCTTATATTCATTTTTTTAATTGTATTAGTTATTTTCAATTTTTCTTTGAGATATTTGTAGTATTTGTAGTATTTTGATTTGGTATTTATGATAGTTAATGGTTTTGAGCTCATTTTGTCTCTCTACTCATTGCCCCATGATTTAGGAGTTTTGAAATGATTGAGAATGTTTGAATTTTCATTGTTGATGTTTGAGAATCGATTGTACTCAATATTGATGTCTTGGATAGTACTCATGATGATAAATGTGTTTTCAGTTGATATTAGAAGAAGAAATCAGTGGGCTTCACTTTTGAATGATGTTTTTGATTCTTGTGTTGACTGGCTGTGTATTGATGTGAGCCATGCAATGAACATTGCACACAAGATTTTTGATTTTGTAGAGCTGTGCTAAATGATTTTGTTTGAAGTGCCATGTGTGGTGAGGTCCTACTTGAAAGAATTCTTGTTAAATCCTAGAATTTGCCTTGTTAGTCTAATGTCTAGCCTTGGTGGATGTAAGAAATGATCTTCGGAATGAGTTTTGAGAGGGAAACCAAATGGTCATACCATTTGTGACTACCTTGTAAGGGTGTGAAGCTATCTTGGCACCGTTTGAGCTTAAACCATTATTTGTCAACCTTGTAGAAACCTCTTGAGTCAAATTGTTTCTAGCTTCTCACCCATAAATCCTTTTCTAAGCATTGGTTTGTTGAATAGACAACTTAGGCCAAAAGCCTAAGTTGGGGGTGTGGAAAGGAAGAAGGAAAGAAAGCTAAGTGGAAAGTGAAGAAAGAAAACTTAAGACTCAAGTTTGAAATTTGTTGCAAAAAGAAGGAACCCCTCCTTATAAAAAAGTGAGCAAAAGTTTGAAAATTAAAATGAAAAAGAAAGTGTGAGGAAATAAAAGGGGTATCCAATTAATTTAGTGAAAGATTGAGGTTTGAGTTTCCAAGTGAAAGTAATGGAAAGAACTTGAGAAGATGTAAAGATGAGTACAAAAATGCTTTGCAAAGGTGAATTCACTAAGCAAAATTGACCATAACTTTACCCTAATCCCTATTACAAGCCTGAAAAGACCCTTGAGATCTTGCATAAACTAGTTTGTGTGATAATGGGAAAATATGGGCAAACCTATGGGATGAAGCTTGCATGTATTTCTCTTTAACAGTGTGAGATTTGTATTGATTCCTAACTTCTTTGTTGATGTGCTTTGTGAGAGCATGGAATAGTTTTTTGTTTTGGGGGTACTTGAATGCTTTTGTTGGAACATTGTTTTGCATTAGAAGGGACCACTAGTGAGCTTAAGCTTGGATTGATACCGACTAGTCATCGTTTGAAGTTTTTTGAGCATGATTGAGTATTGCATATGCTCGTTAGTAGTCTTCTGATACCACTTGCATGCTGGCTCCCATTTGAGAACTGTTGTAGACACACTTGTTGAACTAATTTTGTTCTTGATTTACTTGAGGAAAAGCAAAAGCTTAAGTTGGGGGTGTTGATGAGTGGTAGATTTACACTCATTTGAGGCCTTTTTAGTTCAACAATTAATGTCTTCAATGCCTATTTATGTCATTTTTTGATGATATTTTGATGTTTTGTAAGTATGAAGGTTAAAGGATAGGGCAAGGATGAACACATGAAAAAGAGGCAAAAAACATTGCAAGGAGTACAAACTCCCACCACGTAATCGCCTAACCAATAGGGCAAATTGCTCAACTGGCCAGACCTTGCCAAAGCTAACAATGTTCATAGTTTAAAATATTCAAGGCAGGTCAATGAACTATAAGTGAAATGAAGATCCGTCGAAGTTGATTGGGCGAGCTATAAATCCATCCCTGAAGGTACAAATCTCTGAGTTAAAGTGAAGACTCAATGGGTGACAAGGTGGTAATCAAGGATCCGTCAAATGAGAAAGGCAGACTCGATCGAGTCTGTCAATTGAGGTTCAAAAACCTGAAGCCTGAAGCAAAGGAAGGGTGAGCTAAGGAACAAATGGCGATCCGCCAAATGCGTTGGATGAGCCCGACTAATGTCGCTGATTTTTTCACGTATTGAATTTTTGGCCATATTTTAGGAAATTATAAATAGTCCGAAGGAGAGAGAAAATGTATGAGTTTTTGTTTGTGATTTTTCAGTATCAGTTTGAGAATATGTTTTGAGAGAATTTTAGTCTTTTACCCTTTGAGAAATACTCTTAGTTTTTTGGGGTTTTTGAACCACATTGTAATTGACATCTAAGGGTTCAAATTGAAGTTGGTTTTTAAGTTTATTACTTAATTCCAACTCCACAATGGCTAGAATTATAATGAATATACTCTCTTTTCCTTTTATATTGCTTGGCTAATACCCCAAATTCTAGGGGTGTGATTATGGGGTCTAGTGTTGATTTATTGTAGTGGGTATTGTGTCTTGCTCTGTTTTATTGTTGTATATTCATGGATTTGAACTAATTAGCATGGGGTTAATTCATTGGTTAATGTTTCAAACTTAATCCTATTCTAGATCTTCAATTAATCCTTGAAAAAGATTAGTTGAAGAGGGTAATTAGTTTGATGCTAACAATTTAGTTTTGATTGATGTAGTTTGCTCGAAAGAGAAATTGTGGTTCAATTTTAGTTGCCCAATCTGCTCAAAAGAGAGATTCTAGTAAGGTAGTGGATTGATTTATGATTCACACAGGTGAGACCAAAAGGAGATTCTATGATTTTATGCTTTGAGACCGAAAGGAGATTAGTGTCATTTTAGATTTCCCAGCCTATCCATGATTGTTAAGCAATTTTGAACAAGCACAAGTACCCCTACTTGACATCGATTCCAATCCCCACACCCCTAGATCGTCTCTTACTTGTTTGAAATCCTCATTTTGTTTAATTGTTTCAATTGATACAAGATCCCTTTTAGTGAATTTGGTGGAATCATCCACCCATCTCTTTTAGTTACTACACGGAATAGGTTAGCACTCTTAATTTCCTGATTGAGTTCCTTTCATTATATCACTCTCTTTGGGAATCAACCCCGACTCTTGTTAGGTATTTTTATTGCTAACGACCACTTATTCTTTTACTTATTTTGAGGATAACTTGAGCGTTATCATGCTAAAGGCTAGGGACCATATGGATCAAGAAATATGGTGGGAGCCTAGACTTTGGCAACCCAAAAATGAATGTGATGGCTCGTCTATCCCTCCAAGAAAAGTCAATCGAAAACCCAAAACATAACGATAGAAATGCGGAAAGTAAACTATCAATAATATAAATGTGGATAACTTAGTCAATCATTTAAATACCCCCAAAACCTGACTATTATGTGCACAAGCCACTAATGTATTACACAGATTCGAATGAAATACAAGTCTCAATTGTCTTTGTTTCTAAACTAGAACAAGAACATAACTAAGGTACAAGAGGGCCTACTAAATTGACAAGCAACTACCTCTTAAGTCTCAACATAAAGGCCTCAGACGAAGTAGAGAAGAAGAATAATCACATAGAACAGGACTTGTAACCTACATAAGTATAGAAGCAAGGAGTGAGTATCGAACAACACGGTACTCATCAAGCAAACTACTAAACACAAGGTAAAGCAAGATAGAATACGAGTACATCCTTCATCTCAACCAAACCTCCAAAAACTACAACCTACACAAAGATCAACCCAACCTAACAATTCAAAATTTAAAGTAGCACATAGTTCAACATTGATACCTCAACAGTTATAGGTCAACCACAATCAAGAATAAAGTTCATTAACCAAACTTCCCAATAGTTGCCACTTCACATAACAAAGCACTTAAAGGGTATCTTGAGTCGCGTCTCAACACCATTAGTCTATCATCACACTATTCTAGAATCAAAAATCTCAACAACATATAATCAATAATCATAATCAATGAAGTATGATGCTATGATATGCAATGTCATGTAGAGTGATGCATGTATGCCCTAATGTTACACATTGTTGCCTCGTATCACGAGACCCATGGGGGACATATCAATCCATGCAACTTCCATGGTGCATGACACGTCCCTCGAATATAGTATCAACTGCGGCGTATGGCACGTCCCTTGAATGTAATAACAACCACGGCGCATGGCACGTCACTCGAATATTGTACATCCTCTTTGTTCCTCTTTCTTCATCATTTAACAAAGTACTGATGACAGTTATGTTTATGAATAAAAGCAAATAGGTATGGTCACACAATAATAATAAACAGAGGACAACTTCCATGTCAATTTACAATTCATACAAACTAAATCATTGTATTTGATCAATAACATATCAATATTACAACTTAATCATCCACAACATAATACAAATCAAATTACCATCACATTGCCTTTTTCATTATCATTTAGGTCAATCGATTAGAACAATTCAGCCCATCACCAATTCCCATTATTCTCTAACACACAGACAAAGAAATACAAGATTCTACAAGCTTAACAAAGTTATAATAGTCCACTTGCATTAAGAAAATCACACAATCACTCTAGTACTTGAGCTTTCACCCTTCGTCGAGTCTCCAATTCAGCGCAATCTAATCAAATAAATTATCACAATAAGATTTTGAAACTAATAAGACCAATATCAAGCATTTTGGAAAATGGAGTCATATCGACCCAAAAACTTAATTTTGAAAATGAAGGGTAAATCTGGAAATTAATATGAAAATTTGTTACCCAAAGAATTTTTAAAACCGATAGTGAAAACCATTTCAAAAATGGAGTTGAATCAACTCACAATCACCATTTTTATAAATCTTGAAGTTTCATTAAAATCTCCTAACTTTGAAGTTGAAAATCCTTAATTTAATGTTAAAAATCACAAAAAATAATTGGGAATTGAAGATTTAGGTTCACAAGGACTTACCGAAAAGATATACCATGAAGAATCTCCTTAAAATCACCACCAAGGGGTTTCGAAAACTCAAAATAGTGAAAATGGGGAAGAACAACAATTTTGGAAGAACATACACTGCCAGTGAAAATTCCTCTCTGTGAACGTGGATGCCAGCTTCATTACGTCTTCGTGGACGCGGCCGCTTTCCTGCGAACATGGAGAGGATGACCACAACCCTCCATGAACGCAACAAGGCTCTCGCGAATGCAGAGGTCAACATCTTAACCGTTCGTGCACGTGGTCGAGCCTCCGCGAACATAGGGGTCCCTACAATTGCCAATCGCAAATGTGGTCATCAGCTCCATGACGTGAAGGGCTGGCATCAGAAGCAGACTTTAGGAAACACTAAAAACCCTGGACAAATGGACCCTGAAGATTTGTTCAGAACCCCGTACACACAAACCAAATATGCTACTCAACTAAACTTGATGTTCTGGACTCAATGGAATAATCAAAATATGAATCTGAGGTCTCCTTGACACGAAACCCTTGAAAATTGCAATACACTAACATAACACCAAAAAATATCAAACCAAGGTCGAAATCACAAAAACCTCCTCTAGGCCTAAAATCATCCCTCGAATCCAATAGAAATGTTGGAAATCTGATACGAGCAATAGAACTACGAATGTTGACTAAAGTCATTCCAAAGGCTAAAATCACATCAACTTCCAACATAAGACCTCAAACCCTTGAAAGAACTCTGAATCTGAAACCAACGACTCTCTTAGAGTAATTACCAAGCCATAGACTAACCCATGAACCCAATCTGAACAGAAACCATCTGGACCATAACACAACAGGCAGGATGAATCTTTTCTCACAAAACCATGATAAAATTTTGAATTAATTTCGGCAGCAACGAGAAGGGAACCTTAACCAACCATAACACACTCGTAATGCACAAACCATCACAAATCTTTTCAAGATTCCATTCTCACAACATGCTTTTCCATAAGCTTAAGCTATAAAAAATTAATATTTAGACATTGTTATACACATCAAGGGAGAATCAAACTTATCTAACCCAAAGAATGAAATGATTCAAAAATTACCCAATGAGTGATACACGTAAGCATATAGAACCTCTAACAACACTGTCAGAATGCTAGATCAGTAGATTTGATTTTAGTTAATCCTTACGAATGGTAGAACTAGATCCCAAGCCCCCCCCCCCATATTCATTCACACATAGCCGGAATGGGATCTCAACAAGAGGATGAATATTAATACTTTCGGACAACTATAAATATCCATGGTATCTCTTCTATAAATTCTCATAAGCAAAGTGGCACATCTAGAATACTAGAAAACTTAAATGGCTCCAAGCCAAAACCAAATCTGCCATATCTGAAAGGACCAAGTCTACACAAGAATCATACCCTATCAAGAGGACATCCTAGATTGGTATACCCGATCCACCACTAGGGATCCACCCACAAAAGTGGAAATACGTGTGGGCATAGGAAGTGAATAATACTCTAAACCATGCACAGAATGAAGTAGGTTGTCACATCAGAATGTATAGAACAAGGGTCGAATAATACAAGATACTCCTTCAATATTGTTCACATCAAATATTTCCATTAATCTGACTTCATCTCTCTTGGATCTTTAACTACCCACAATCAACCAATCTTGTCCCCACTACAATCTTACACATACTCAATTCATCAAACCCCAAATACTCCTTGCAGTACTCCACTAAAAAAAACATTATTAATACCAACAAAACATCATAATCACACCGAAAATTTTCCTTGCTCTCAAACTGTCATTAGTATCAAAGTATTCTTAGAAAATACATTGTCACCTCAAAAACATCTAAACTATAGCTCCCTCTCTTTCAATTTAAGCATTCCAAGAAAGATACGGGTCCCTCCCAAGGCTGATAGCACTAATTCCAAATATGATAGTACTGTCCCATCGAAGATAAGGCTATTGAATCATGTCCAATATCAACTCCATGAATCTTTCACATAAACAGTTTTAGCTATCATTTAAACCATCATATATCTCATGCCAAAACTTAGAGAAATTCTTTGTCACCCTAATAATTCTATATACTATGAGCACATAACCTCTATTTACCATCGGTGTCTACGTAACACATCACAATAGTCTGAGTAGTCCTATCAACAGAGCAGTTTCAATCCCCTCGAAATCCTCAATAATCATATAGAACTGTAGGCCCATACTGTAGTGCCCCCATATGTCACCTACCATAATTCGAACAATCCAATCTAACATAAAAGTGAAAAAATTTCCATACATCACTGGTTGTTTCCCAAACCAAAACTTAATCTTCATAAAAGCCGCCGATAAACCCCTAGTAAGTCTATGCCGCACCATTTCACATCACATAATCATATCTGAACACTAAGATGAAAATCCATACAACCTTCAACTCAAAACCAAGGGTCTATACGAGATGTATTATTCCTTAACTTTTCTTAGATCCTTCCCATGATGCAATTTCCAAATACCTTGAACTATTCAATATATCAAACTCTAGTATGTTTCACTAACTCGCTTACCAATATTATCCTTTGACTTACAAGACATGACATTTTACCTCATACTCTAAACAAAAACTTTAAGTGAAGCCCTTTCTTAGGTCTTTTAACAATCAAAAGTAACAAACCTTATGACCCAAACTAGGCACAAGTCCTTCTAAATGCTTAATATATACCCTATGCGATCGATCATTTCTTACCCTACCAATCCATACCTTAACAAAACATAATACAAAGAACATAGAATTACAATGAGAAACTCTAATACTTATTCTAACAGTACTAGTTACCAAATTTGAACCATAAAAGAATTTATCACCACCATCGAGCCGAATGCCCGTAGACTTCTTTCTCAATTGTTAACCAATAATTTTTAACCCATTTCATGAACAAGTGACATAATTACCATAACTTGAGTGGAATAGATTGATCCATGTGTCTCGAAACACAATTCTCAACTCTTTGAATGTACGTCTTTTGCCCTTGAACTGAGAGTAAATATCCTTTCTCTTGCCTCCTCCCGAAGGCTAAACTACATCGTACTATTTCTTTCCATTATGACTCTAGCTCCTTTCAGTTCTATTTGGGTAGTGTCCCAGCATATCGTACAACTTTCCATATGACCACACTACTGACCAAATGGTTGCAAGCAACAACTTTAGATACCCGCAAGTCATCATTACCATACAAAATCCACTTAACTAACAATCCTTATCATAAAGTTGCATCCTAATGACAATTCATCGCGAATACTTATTACCATCATATTCAGTAGCCCTTGGCATCACTGCGTAGTCGACCTTATCATCGACATGACAATTCCAACCCATTTATACAAACAAAATTCAAAGGACTAACCCAATTTTATATTCACTTTCTTACTAAAATCTTCAATTTCATTCACACAAGTATACTCACAAGGACTTCCTTTACCCGTAAGCTTGTCATTTCAGTATCAATCCACTTCATTGGAGCATACAATGAAATCACCAATCCTCACTTAGAACCCTCGAAATACACTTCACAACCTAAACACATTAATAGCATGCCAAAGATCCACCACTAGAACACCTCATACCGATCGAGAAGGCCATACTTAAATAGCCTAGACCTTTCTACCCATTGAGTAGCTACCAAAATATTACCAAATCTCTTTGGTCTCTAGTCCAAAGCGATATGCATTCTTTCATAGACAAATTCGATAATAGAAGTAACACACTCCATAAATCTAATTAAGTATGCGTAGGAACAATTGTAGTAGTTGTATCATGTCCCTTCTTGATATCCACCTAATTCTTTCCTCGGTTGCTGCAACATCATTCTTATCATATGCTAAGAAACCCATACTTGTTATGACAAACCATATGAACAATCATTTCCATTAAGTAGGTTTTCCATTAATCATTCCATTTCCAATTGTCAAATTCGTACATACCACACAAGTAATACTCTCACTACTAGATGACTAACTCGAAGAAGATAAGACATTCATGAAGTCCCTCAAACCATGGTTCAACCTCACCATTCAAATATCCTAAAAATGCATCATCGAGTCATAACCTTACTTAATCTCTTTGAATCAATAAACATTACGAACCTTACCACACATCTTTTCTATAAGTCTATCACTTCCACATTAGTACTAGATCTAACCTCCAAGCCATACATGACACACCAACTAATTGCACGAAGAACCACACATGAATCATCACTATTAGTGAGAAAATGGAATGAAGCGATATGTGTTAGACCAGATCAAGGACACACGATAAAGATTAAAGAAGTGAAGGTTTTTGCTAAAAGCCACCATAACCTCTCAAAGATAAGTACAGACGTCTCTGTACCAATCCTTGAGACTCTACTTAGACTTTGCTTGTATACACGTGAAATCTATGAATCTGGGCGCTGATACCATTTTTCACGTCCCAAGAGTAAGTGTGATGGTACTCGTCTATCCCTCTATAACAAGTTAGCTGAAAACCTAAAACATAATGATAGAAATGTGGAAAGAAAACTATCAATAAGATAAATGCAGATAACTTGGTCAATATCATAAATTACCCCTAAAACCTTGTTGTCATGTGTACAAGCCACTAATGTATTACAATGGAATCAAAAGAAATGCAAGGCTCAAATGTCTTTGTTTCAAAACGTAGAACAAGAACATAAATAAGAAACATAAGGGCCTGCTGAATTGAAAAGCAACTACCTCTCAAGTCTCCACATAAAAGCCTCAAGTGAAGTAGAGAAGAAGAATAATCACACATAATTGGGCTTGTAACCTACACAAGTATAGAAGCAAAGGGTGAGTACCGAACAATGCGGTACTCAGCAAGTAAACTACTAAACACTAGGTAAATCAAGATAAAATACAAGTACTCCTTTCATCCCAACCAAACCTCCACAAACTACAACCTGCACAGAGACCAAGCCAACCTTACAATTCACAATGTCAAGTAGCAAATAGTTCAATAGTAATACCTCAATAGTTACCGATCAACCACAATCAGGTATCAAGTTCATTAACCAAAGTTCCCAACAATTTCCACTCCACATAACAAAGCACATAAAGGGTATCTCGAGTCACACCTCAACACCATTAGTCTATCATCACAGTATTCCACAATTAAGATTCTCAACACCATAGAATCAGTACTCATAATCAATGAAGCGTGATATGATGATGTGCAATGTCATGTAGAGTGATGCATATATTTCCAAACATTACAAATCCATTGCCTTGCATCATGAGACCCATGGGGGAAATATCAGTCCATGCAACTACCATGGCGCATGGCACATCCCTCAAATATAGTATAAACCATAGTGCATGGTTGCCCTTCAAATATAGTATCAACCATGGCGCATGGCACATCCCCTGAATATAGTACATCCTCTTTGTTCCTCTTTTTCCATCATTTCACCAAGTGCCGATCATAACTGAGTTTCAGAATCAATGCAAATAGGTATGCTCATACAATAAGCAGAAGAGGACAACTTCCATATTAATTCACAATTCATAGCAACTAAATCATAGAATTTCATGAATAACGTATCGACATTACCACTCAATCATCCACAACATCATACACATCAAATTACCATCACATTGAATTTTTTATTATCTCCTTTTTACTATCATTTAGATCAATCGATGTGAACAATTAAACCCATCATCAATTTCCATTACTCCCCAACACATAGATAAGGAAGTACAAGATTCTACAACTTTAACAAAGGTATGGAAGTCCACTTGCTTTTAAGAAAATCACTTAATTACTCCACTTCTTGAGCTTTCCCCCTTCGTTGAGTCTACCATTCAACACAATCTAATAAAATAAATAATCACAATAAAATTTCATAACTAACAACACCCATGTCAAGCATTTTGGGAAATAGAGTCAAATCGACCTAAAAACCCAAATTCTAAAAATGAAAGAAATCTGCAAATTAATATGAAAATGCGTCATCAAAAGAATTTGAAATCAATGGTGAAAACCCTTTGAAAACTAGAGTTGAATCAAACCCACAATCACCATTTTTGTTAAAATGAAGTTTCTTGAAATTCTCCTAACTTTGAAGTTGAAAATCTTTAATTTGATGTTAAAAATAACAAAAGATAATTGGGAATTGAAGATTTAGGTTGACAAGGACTTACCAAAAAAGATTGTCCATGAAAAATCTCCTTAAAATTGCCTCCTAGGGTTTCTCAAAACTGAAAATGGTGAAAAATGGGAAAGAACCCCAATTTTGGAAGAAAATACACTGTCAGCAAAAATTAATCTCTGCGAACACGAAGGCAGGCTTCATTAAGTCTCCGGGAATGTGGCCCCTTTCTTGCGAATGTCGAGAGGTTGACCATGACCCTCCAAGAACAAGGAGGTCATCATCCTGATCCTCTGTGAATGCAATTGAGCCTCCGCGAATGTGGGGGTTCCCATAAATTCCCTTCGTGAACGCGGTCACCAGCTCTGCAAATGCGAAGGGCTGGCACCAAAACAAGACTTCATCAAACTTTTGAACACAAAAAACTATGAATGGACCCTCAGTTTTCATTCGGAACCCTGTACACACAAACTAAATATGCTAGTCAACTAAACTCAACATTTTCGACTCAATGAAACCATTGAAATATGATTTTGAAAAATTTCAGCGTGGGACTTACGATTTCTGTTTAATTGCAAAATTGGTCCATTTTCATTTTATGTGTTCTTTATGTTGAAACAATCGTATTGACATTGTGATCCTATTTTTGATAGCATGGAAGCATTTTGAGACTATTCGGAAGGGAAAGGCTCCGACATTGTGATTTGGAGCGTGCACGGTGTGTTTTAAGGTAGGCCAAGGCTTGCCTTCTCTGAGATTGAGTTTGAATGTGTAATTACATCTTGATTAGAGTTAATTGGGGGCGGTTATCTAGTTGTTATTATTTGTTTTCCTAAATACCATGTTTAGGACTTGATCGGCTCTATTTGAGGTGTAGTACCATGCTAGTCGGGGATTATGTGTTTAATTCTATCCAGTGAGTTGACTTATATGTTTTGTTATGGTATAATCGAGCATGCTTGGCCTTAGTATAGGAGTACTATTGTTTGTCATAGACCTGCGATACTTGTGGCCTATAGGCCTTATTTCTTCTCCAATGTCATTTCGGACAAATTAGCTCCTTGTAGACTAGAGTAGTAGATTTGAGTCTGATAGAATGAGCCTTAGTTTAGGGGTTAATTAAGCTTTATCAAGCGTCTATTCGATCTCCCTATTTCTACGACTCCATTGTGATAGCAGAAGTCTTCATGCTTTTCTAGGCGACTTGAGATTGGAGTGGTGCGGCTGGGAGCCTTTTGTTGATTTATTCAATTTGGATGTTGTTCCATGATGGTATTTAAATTTGATGATATGTCATACTTCGATGATCTTGTTGAGGCCCCTTAGTTTACTCTTGCTAGCTGGGCTGGTGCCCCTGAGAGTTTACTGTCTGGCTGGACAATTGTCTTATTGGTGCCCCTGGGTTTACTATTACTAGCTGGGTTGGTTCCCTAGGATTTTACTATTTGGCTAGGCAATGGTCTTATTGGTGCCCCCGGGTTACTCTTGCTCGCTGGACTGGTGCCCTTAGTAGTTTACTGTCTGGCGAGGTGGCCCTCGAGTTTACTCTTACTAGCTATGCTGGTGCCGTGGAAGTGTACTGTCTAGCTGGGTGGGCCCATTATTAGGTGCTTATAGTTCGAGATTGTTACTTGGAGCTCAAGGCCTTGCTTATTGATGAGTCTGAGATTTTAACTCATTTGAGGCCTTTTTGTTCAACAATTAGCATCCCCAATGCCTATAAATGTCATTATCTTATGATATTTTGATGTTTTCCATCTATGAAGGCTAAAGGAAAAGGCAAGGATGAATCTATTCAAAAAGAGGCAAAAACCGCTGGAAAGAGTGAAAACTCCAAGCTGAGGATCGCCTAAGATAGTTGGCGGATCGCCCAATGTGATTGGACCTTGTCTAAAGTGACAGTGTTTACTTCTTAAAATATTCAAGATTGGTCGGCAAGTTAAATTTCAAACGGTGATTCACCGAAGTGGTTGGGTGAAGTAAGAATCCCATTGCCCAAAGTGATAGAAGAATGGACCAAATTGAAGAAAAAAATAGGTGAACAAAGGTGGTCATTGGCCACTCATCAAAGGTGAAAGGAAGACTTAATCGAGTTCGCCAAGTGAGGTTCAAACATCTAAAGTCTGAAGCCAAGAAAGGCTAAGCGGAAGAATAAGATGATGATCCACTGATGAAGTAGGCGAGCCTGACTAATGTGGCCGAGCAGGTCACGCATGGTATTTTAGACTAATTTTTTGGGAAACTTTAAATAGCCCAAAGGATAGAGAAAATGTATCTTTGATCATCTATGAACTATCTTTGATTTTTCATCTTTTATCTTTTATCTTCTTAACTTTTTTATATCTTCTTAGTTTTGGGGTTTTGAATATTTTGTATTTGACAAGTGAGGTTTCAATTCAAAGTGGGCGCTGAAGATTATTGTTGATTATCAACACTTTGATGACAGAAAGCATAATTGACATAATTTCTTTTATCTTTATGATGCTTGGCTAAACCCCAATTCTAGGGGTGTTATTATGAAATTGGGTGTTAAGTAATTTATTAAGACTAGTGTCTTGCTCTGTTTTTCTTCTAGTTATTCATGGATTTGAGATATTTAACATGTGTTCAATTTATGGGCTAAGGTTGCAAACTTAGTCTTAGCTTAGATCTTTCATTGATCTTGAAAGAGATTAATTGGAGTGGGTAAATGGCATAATACTTGCAAATTGGATTTGATTGCTGTAGTTTGCTCGAAAGAGAAATTTTAGTTTCATTTCTAATTGCCAAATCTACTCGAAAGAGAGATTTCCTAAGGAATTGGGTTGATTTTTATCTTCATATGGACGAGACCGGAAGGAGATTCTGTGATATGACACATTGAGATCGAGAGAAGATTTGTGTCTTCTATGATTACCCAGCATATCCATGAATGTCTCGCATTGTTAAACAAGCACTAGCATCCCCTATTTGATGTTGACACCGAGTCCCACACCCATAGATCATTTTCTACTTATTTAAACTCTGTTTTAATTGAATCGTGATAATTGATTACAAACTCTTATTTGAAATTTGGTAGAATCATCCACCCATTTTGTACTAATTGCTACAATGGATTAATATGCATCTTAATTTCCTTATTGAATTTTTTGATTTAGATAACTCCTGGTGGGAATCGACCCCGACTCAATTGTTTGGTATTTATATTGCTAGTGATCGCTTACTCATTGAATTGTTTTGTGAGTATTTGAGCGTTATCAAAAATGGCGTCGTTGCTGGGAGTGGTGGTTAAGAATTCAGTTGGTGAAGTTATTTTGTGAACTTGTTGGATTATGGTAGAACAATTTATGTTTGGTGATCGCTTACTCATCGAAAAGCTTTTTTTTCAATGACCGATACATGGTTTCCCGAATAACTTGTTGTTGTAGTATTTCTATCGTAGTCTTGATAAAGTGAACAAAGGGTTGGCTGACAAATTCATTGAAGGAGGAATAATGCGACAACCATTTGAAGTGGAAGCAAGGTTGCTTGATGGCATGACAAAGATAAACCGAGCATGGCACACTAGGGAGGACCAAGTGTCTTCTCTACAGTTGGGTATGAACAAGGAGCAGATGGAAAGGAACTAAGAGCGTGACGGGAATATGGCTAAGATGATGACCCAACTTGACCTATTATCTAAACATATTATGGGGGGTGGATTCAAATAAGTGAACGCAGTTGTTATAAGAAGTGGGCAATGCCCGGATGATGCCAATTTTTAGACATTATACAATGAAGAAGTGCAATACATGGGAACCAAATAGGGGCTCTCATCTGGATATGCTATATTGGGTGGGAACCAAGGTTTGACTAAAGAGAGAGATAATGGCCAGAGAGATTGGCGAGAGAAAGGAAGAAATTGGAGGGATCGTAAGGCGGACAATGATAGGTACTACAACCTCATGATCGTCCAAATCCCAAAGAACAAGCTGTACCAGAAGGAATTCGAACTAACGAAATGTTGATTAGGATCTTCAATAAGGTTTAGGGTTCTGACAAAGTGTAGAAAGACTTGAAAAGCGAGTTCTCCACTTTGACTCAAATGGTTACTTCCCACTATGTGTTAATCAAATAGTTGGAAACTCAGATATGTCAAATCTCCACTCATTTACATCCAAGGAAAAAAGGAACTTTGCCTAGTGATACCATCCCCAACTCCAAATATGATATTTGATGAGTGAGAACTATGTCATGCCACAACATTACATACGACACTTCGTGGGAGGCAACCCATATTTTTCTTATTGTTTTCAATAAAGTGTGTTGTGAGTGCAGGTTAAAGTGAAGTAAAAAATTATACAGGACAAAGTTTTTTATGACAGTACCCATTGGGCGATCCTCCTAGTTGGATTGGTGGGCATATCCAAACTCGCCTTCTTAGCCCAAAACTTTTGAAACATGGTTCTATTAAATTCAGCATACAACTACCTTGTCGGCAATCTGCCGATTGACATTTTGTGAGTAACATCAGGGCAACCAAGTTTAACGCCGAGATGGGGTATTTGTACTAGCATCATCAGTGAGCTTAAGCTCCCTCGGTGAGTCACCAAATTCATTAGGCGACGTTAGTCAAAGTTTGCCGAGTATCCGTGATGATGGAAGGCAAAAAGTCTTTTCTCTTTTAAATGAGCATCTTTTGAAAATTTTGAACTTTTTCACTCCATATACTTTCTACACTTAGTCTAAATTTCATAGTGTCTTCTCTTTGCTTCAATTTACATCGGTGGAGTGCGTGCTTGCGAATAAATCTCAACCCAAAACACTTGTCCCTTTTGTTCAAATAAGTTCTTCATTTATTATGTGCTTAATGACCTATGAGCTGCTGATTTTTCTAGTATAGTATGTGAAGCATGTAGGTATGAGTTAAAATGATCGGTTGAGTGTTACCCGTTATTTATACTTGTTGTTGTTGGTTCCCAAATATGCTAAAATTGATTGTGTTGGTTGTTAGTGGAAAATTTCTCTATAATTGTTGCAGGTCTTGTGTGAATTTAGTATGGGTAAAGTCTGGTTAGCCCACTGTTGTCCAATAAGCTTGAATTTGCTCAATTACAAATAGGGTGATGTCTTTCTTACGGGCAAATCATCAATTTAGCAATATTTTGATAAATGTAGGGGAAGTCTGAGTACTCGGGGTTAAAATAGAACTGTTGGAAGCACGAAAATATGTTAGGATACTGGGTGTTGTTTAAGTTTTGTGCTTAGTTATGAAAATTGGGCATCAGACAGAAAATCACCTATTCGGCAAGCTTGTCTTAGCCCACCAAGGTGGTTAGGTGAATCACCGAGTAAGTCCCTGATCGCCTTTTGGTTGTACATTTATGGCCTGAGACACTGTCACTTTTGGCGAGCTTTTCTTAGCTCACCGAACCATGTCGGTGAATCACCGAGTTAGAGGTGACATTGCCCATCAAGCCTGAGTTGAAACTTTTTGCTACTGTCAACTAAGGAGAGCTTGTCTAAGCTTGCCTAACCCGTGAGGCGATTCTGTCACAACCCAAGGTACCCTCTAGACGTGACATGGCGTACAAGACTCCGAAAGGCCTAATACAAGCCACTTAGCATACATACATACAAGATTATAGAGATTTGAGAGTTCAAAAGACAATATCATATCAAAGTTTTTAAAGAAATAGCGGAAGTCTACATCTCATGTCTCAAATGAAACCTACCATAAGAAAGAGAATTAAAGTTTGTGACGTAACCCAATACATGCCAAAATAAAAGAACATAAAAGAAATAACAACTAGACTATGCCCTCGAATGGATGAGGACTCACCAAGTCTTCAACAATCCTTCTACTAAGCTCTAGCCACGAATAGATGGAGAATGCTCGGACCTTACATTAACAAGTCAATGTTGGCAAGAGTATGCATTAGTACAATCACGTACCAAGTATGATAGCAATGCACGAAATCATTTAAAACATGAAAAAATGGGACATTTTCATGACATGCAATGACCAAGCTAAAACATGATAAAGGTTCAGAAACATAAAACATAAACCTTGGTCAAAGCAAGCTAAACATCTTTACTTTACTTGAGGAACATCATAAAAACACTTTAGTTCATTGTTGTGTGAAGTACCCTTAACCGACATGTAAGACCATGTGAGCTATCAACATGGAATCCGGTGTCTAACCCCCACACCGATAGGGCCATCCTACTTGCCAAGGTAGGGCCCTTTACTTATCATATAGCTTACGTGGATCCACTAGCTAGTGTATATCATAGACCATCAGCCTATGGTGGAACATAGTTTATGGGACATGGGTAATCACCACTTGTCCACTCGGTGCTAAGCATAATTCTCACAGATTAATCATAGTCATAATCTTATTCATCTTATTATCCATGGAAGGGTACAACTAGTGTTACCAATCCATACTAAAGGTTATTAGGATTGACGTTTAATATTCCATGGACAAGTCCAAGCTTACGTCATTAGAATAACTCCTTAAACCTTTGATTCAACTTTAGTTGAGAAAACCTTTCAACAAGTTATGAATCCTTTACATGTGAGCAAACCTTTCACAACTCAACAACATCTTCAATTAAGCTTCAATCTTAAAGTAATTTATAAATCATCATAATTTCCATAATTAAACATGCATACTTCATAAAACCCATTTCTCATCATTTATCAATTTCATCATGAATCATAGCTTTTGAAATAATAAAAACATGCATGAGTTCACATAAACTTCATAAATTCTATCTTCTTCATAATTTAACCCATCATCAATGCATAAATATCAAAATAAGGGGAATTCATGTGGGTTCATATGAAAACTTGTAATTCAACTCAATTCATACTTAGAAGACCATACTTGAAAGCAATTTGATTATAATTGAAGGAACCCACGTCATAGAAGAAAACCCTTAAATCAATTGGGGATTTGATACTTTGAAAATTGGAGGTTTCAGGGATTCAATGGAGGAAAGGGCTCCATGGATGAACACTATCATACCTTAGGATATTGATTCCTTAAGCAATTGATGAAAAAAAGCTTAATTTTCTTGCACCCTAGCTTGCTCTCTTCTTCTTCTTTTAGCTTCTAGAGAGAAATATTTGAACGAGGAGAGTTTTGGGAATGTTTTAGAATGGGTAAAATTAGGTTTAAAAAGGTTTATATAGGGAGTGGGTTAAAGGCAAAACCGACTTTGATTAGGAATTAAACACCTAGGGAAAAGACCAAAAAGCCTTATAAATATAACTGTCGGACCCCTATCTACGGTTGGACCTACGTCCGTAAGTCAACCTACGGACCGTCCTGTCCCACCGTAGATAGATTCAGACACTGTCAGCCTTGGACCCTGCAATGACGAACACCATGTATGGTTTGTGGGTCGACCTACGGCCTGTAAATGGCCACCGTAGGTCAAATCCTTAGCCCTGAAAATTTAACTAAGTATGGGTCTCAACTACGAACCGTACGTACGACTTGTACATAGATCCATGGTCCGTCCTGGCAAGCCGTCATTGAGGTTCTGCAACTTAACATTTTGAAAACTTGGGCTTGCCACCTACGATTCCCTCCTACAATCGGTAGGTCCGCCTACAATCCGTAGATGGCTCCCGTAGGAGCTAGCACTAGATGAAAACCTGAAATTTTTCCTTCTTTTGAAATCTGAGGTGTTACAATATCTCCCCCTTGGGAACATTTGTCCTCGAATGCGAATCAACACATCAAAAGAGGAGTAAGAACTTAATCAAACAACCCAACATGCATGCAATCATATAAATGCACATATCCGAGGAGGAAAACATCAACTCCAAGCTAAAGCATGTTCAACACATCATTTCATGAAGAATTAATGCAACTCATACTCAATGCACATAATCATTGATAAATCAATCAAGCTAGCTCATTTTCACAACATTAGACTCCTCATAAACAAGCATAATCAAGGAATCATGGAAATAACTAAGACACATGAAACCAAAGAATGAACCATGAGGAACTAGGTACCTCAAGTTAGAGTAGGATCGGAGGGAAAGAGATGAGGATATCGCGACATCATATCGACCTCGGCCTCCCAAGTAGCACCCTCAACTAATTGATTCCTCCAAAGAACCTTAATGGAAGCAATTTCTTTATTTCTTAACTTTCGGACTTGCCGGTCTAAAATCTCTACCAGGACTTCTTCATAGGAAATACTATCTTTTATGCTAAGATTCTCTAATCACACTATAAACGTCGGATCACCAACATATTTCTTCAACAATGAGATATGGAAAACCGGATGCACCGATGCCAATTCATTAGGCAAGTCAAGTTCATAAGCAACCTTACCAACACGTCTCAAAATTTGATATGGGCCTACATAATAGGGACTGAGCTTCCCTTTTTTCCCGAATCTCATTACACCCTTCATGGGTGAAAATTTCAAGTAAACCCAATCATCAACATCAAATTCTAAATCTCTCCTTCTAACATCATCATAGGACTTTTGTTGATTTTTGGTCGTTTTCAACCTTTCTCTAATAAACTGAACTTTCTCCATAGCCTCATGTACCAATTCGGGACCTATCAAAGAAACTTCACCAACTTCAAACCAACCTATAGGAGATCTACACCTCCTTCCATAGAGAGCCTCAAATGGAGGCATACCAATACTAGAATGGTAGCTATTATTATAAGCAAATTCAATCAAAGGCGAATGATCATCCCAATTACCCTTGAAATCAATTACACAAGCTCCTAACATATCTTCCAAAGTTTGGATAGTACGCTCCACTTTCCCATCAGTTTGCGGATGAAATGTTGTACTAAGCTTAACACGAGTACCAAGACCCTTTTGGAAAGACTTTCAAAATTGAGAAGTAAATTGTTCACCACGATCTGAGATAATGGATAAAGGCACTCCATTTAATCTAACCATTTCCTTCAAGTAAAAATTAACATAATCCTCCGTCGAATAAAAAACTTTGACGGGAATGAAATAGGTTGATTTCGTCATACGATCCACAATAACCCATATCGAATCATATTGTCGCCGGGTACGTGGTAAACCAACAATAAAGTCCTTATTCAAATCTTCCCACTTCCAAGTCAGAACACTAATATCTTTGGACAAACCTCCCAACTTTTGATGCTCAACCTTTACTTGTTGACAATTAGGACACTTAGCCACAAATTCCGCAATATCCTTCTTCATCCCATTCCACCAATAGATCTCCCGAAAATCACGGTAAATCTTGTTAGCTCCCAGGTGAATGGAATATCGAGAACAATGGGCTTCCGATAAAATTTGTCCTCTTAAATCATCTACATCGGGAACACACAAACGACCTTGATATCGAAGCACACCATCTCCCGCTTGGGAGAAAGCCTCGATGGACATTTTGAGCACCGCTTCCTTCAACTCCACCAAATTAGGATCAAGATCTTGTTTAGGCTTCACATCATGCACAAAGGACGATTCAGAACCATTGTGAACCAAACACCACCTTTAGTGGAATCAACCAACCGAACACCCAATCGGGCCAATCTATGAACATCACAAACCAACTCTTTCTTACTATCCTCAACATGAGCAACACTACCCATAGATAACCAACTAAAGGCATCTGTAACCACATTATCCTTGTCGGGGTGATAGAGAACACTCATGTCATAGTCTTTTAACAACTCAAGCCACCTTCTTTGGCGAAGATTTAGATCTTTTTCTTTGAACACATATTGCAAACTCTTATGGTCGGTGAAAATGTCAACATGCACACCATACAAATAATGCCTCCAAATATTTAAAGAAAACATAACCGCCGCTAATTCTAGGTCATGAGCAGGATAGTTCTTTTCATGAACCTTGAGTTGCCTTGAAGTGTAAGCAATAACTTTACCATTTTGCATAAGAACACATCCTAGCCCCATTCTTGAGGCATCACAATAAACCGCAAAACCATCGGACCCTTCCGGCAAAGTCAATATCGGAGCCTAGGTAAGTCTATCTTTCGATTCTTGAAAAATCTTCTCACATGCTTCTAACCAAGTGAACTTAACCTTCTTTTGAGTCAAAGCCATCAATGGGGAAACAATCGAAGAAAACCCTTTAACAAATCTCCTATAATAGCTGGCTAAACCCAAGAAACTACGAATATTTGAAGGTGATAGAGGTCTAGGCTAATTCCTAACCGTATCTGTCCTCTTAGGATCTACCTCAATACCGTACCGGAGACAATGTGACCAAGAAAAGCCACAGAACTTAGCCAAAACTCACATTTACTAAACTTCGCAAAGAGTTGATGGTCCTTGAGGACTTGCAACACAATCCTCAAATGATTGGCATGCTCGTCCTCACTCCTTGAGTAAATCAAAATATAATCTATGAACACAATCAGAAACATATCAAGGTATTGTCTAAACACTCTATTCATCAAATCGATAAATGCGGCCAGAGCATTTGTCAACCCAAACGACATCACTAGGAATTCATAATGGCCATTTCTAGTCCGGAAAGCCATTTTCGGAATAACATCTTCCTTCACCCTCAATTGGCCATAACCCGAACGAAGGTTGATCTTAGAGAAGTAACTAGCCCCTTGAAGTTGATCAAACAAGTCATCTATTCTTGGAAGAGGATACTTATTCTTAATGGTAACCTTGTTCAATTTGCGGTACTCAATTGACGTAGGAAGTGAACCATCCTTCTTCCTCACAAACAATACCGGAGCACCCCATAGAGAAATACTTGGTCGGATGAAACCCTTATCCAACAAGTCTTTCAATTGCTCTTTTAGTTCCTTAAGTTCCGCCGGAGCCATTATATAAGGAGGAATAGAGATAGGTTGCGTATCTGTGAGAAGGTCAATGCCGAAGTCTATTTCCCTTTCGATAGAAATACCAGGTAAATCGTCGGGAAATACTTCCGAAAACTCATTAACAATGAGGACCGACTCAAGAGTAGGGGTTTCGGAATTCACATCCCTCACCCTAACAAGATGGTATATGCAACCCTTAGAAATCATCTTCCTAGCTTTAAGACATTACACAAATTTACCTTTAGGCATGAAATTTACCCCTTCCACTCTAGGATATGCTCATTTTGGAATTGAAACTTGACCATCCGAGTCCTACAATCAATAAAAGCATAACAAGAATTCAACCAATCCATCCCAAGATTAACATCAAAATCTAACATATCAAGCTCTACAAGATCAACATGAGTGACTCTATGGGATAAGGAGACAGGACAATTTCTACAGATTCTCCTAGCCACAATGGATTCACCAATTGGAGTAGAGACATCAAAAGGATCTAACAACATATCCGGAAAAACATCAAACCTCATAGACACATATGGTGTCAGAAAAGACAAAGTAGCACCCGGATCAAGCAATGCATAAACATCAAAGTGAAAGACTTTCAACATACCGATAACCACATCGGGAGAACCCTCTTGCTCATGACGAGCTTGAAGTTCATAGAATTGATTTTTCTTGGAAGCATTTGAACCCGAACCACTAGGTGGAGCTTTCTTACCTTCTCTTCCCTTAGCCATGAGAGATGGAAAATCCTTTATCTTATGACCACTTTTGCCACATCCGAAGCAACCCTCCGTACCGGCTAAGCACTTGCCCTCATGTTTCTTCCCACACCTAGCACAAGTAGACGATGAAAATCCACCTCCATTTCCTCCTTGAGGCCTAGGGGTAGGCACCCTATCTTTGTTAAACTTAGGAGGAGCATTGGAGGAACCTTGATGGAAAACCTTTGTCGAAATCTAGGTGGACCATGTCCATCAGACCTTGAATGTGAGAAATTACCATCATCGGTCTTGGCCCTCTTTACCTCTCAGGACCTTTCCTTATGCTTTCCCTCCTCTATTTGTTGAGCATGAACCATAAGCCGAGAAATATCCATATCATGGATAAGCATAGCGGTACGACATTCCTTGACCACCATTTTGGACACTCTTGAAACAAACTTACTCATTCTTGCCCTAGGATCGGCAACCATAGAAGGAGCATATCAAGACAATTGTGTGAACTTCAAATAATACTCTTTCACACTAATGTTTCCTTGACGAAGGTTGATAAACTCAAGCACCCTTTCCTCCCTCATCTTAAGGGGAAAGAACCAATCAAGAAAAGTACCTTTGAATTTCTCCCAATCAACAGGACCCGCATCATCCGCCCTCTCACTCTTCCATTAGTTGAACCATACTTGAGCAACACCCTTAAGTTGATAAGTGGCTAACTCCGCCTTTTCCTCCGGCGTCACACCCATGATCATTAGCACCTTGTACACTTCATCGATGAACTCTTGAGGATCTTCCTCCACCTTAGAACCATAAAATTCCAGAGGGTTCATTCTTGTGAAATCCCTCACCCTTGATGGCGCCGTACCCACATTTGGGTTCACGGGAGCCACAACCTATCTATTGGCTTGAGCCAACACTTGAAAAGTAGCCCTAAATTCCGCATTAGACATTTGTTCGGCCTAAAGGTCAGTCAAAACTTGAGGAGCTTGAGGAGGAGCTTGTTGTTCCACATTCTCTCCCGCATTCCTTCTAGCATAAGCTCTTCGGGTAGCCATATCCTGAAACACATAGGATAGGGATTAGGAGAGAGACATATAGATTTACACTCTATCGCACGACTTAGGAGTAATGAAAGAAGTGAAGTTTGTTAAACGTCTTCTAGCCTCTCATTCATAAATGTGGCGCGCTTCACACTGATGAACAAGACTCTACTCGACGTGGCTTATGAGACATCCTATGATCTTTCTAAAACCGCGCTCTGATACCAAGTTTGTCATGACCCAAGGTACCCCCTAGACGTGACATGGGGTACAAGACCCCGAAAGGCCTCATACAAGCCACTTAGCATACATACATACAAGATTATAGAGATTTGAGAGTTCAAAAGATAATATCATATCAAAGCTTTGAAGGAAATAGCGGAAGTCTACATCTCATGTGTCAAAGCCAATCTACCATAAGAAAGAGATATAAAGTTTTGGACTGAACCTAATACAATGCCAAAATGAAAGAACATAAAAGAAATAACAACTAGGCTATGTCCTCGAATGGATTAGGACTCACCAAGTCTTCAACAATCCTTCTACTAAGCTCTAGCCACGAATAGATGGAAAATCACCGGATCCTACATAAACAAGTCAATGTAGGCAAGAGTATGCGTTAGTACAATCAAGTACCAAGTATGATAGCAATGACGAAATCATTTAAAACATGCTAAAATGGGACATTTTCATGACATGCAATGACTAAGCTAAAACATGATAAAGGTTCGGAAAGATAAAACATAAACCATGATCAAAGAAAGCTAAACATCTTTACTTTACTTGAGGAACATCATAAAAACACTTTAGTTCATTGTTGTGGGAATTAGCCTTAAACGACATGTAAGACCACGTGAGATATCAACATGGAATCCGATGTCGAACCCCACACCGATAAGGCCATCCTACTTGCCACGGTAGGACTGTTTACTTATCATATAGTTTACGTGGATCCACTAGCTAGTGTCTATCATAGACCCTCATCCTATATTGGCACATAGTTTATGGGACATAGGTAATCGCCACTTCTCCACTCGGTTGTAAGCATAATTCCCACGGAGTAATCATAGCCATAATATTATTCATCTTATTATCCATGGAAGCGTACAATTAGGGTTACCAATCCAAGCCAAAGTTCATTAGGATTGACTATCATCTAGGTTGGTGGTACAACCACAAGCATCTCGGGCAATGGTACATCACCACATAAAATAGATATATCCTTGGACATCAGTTGATCCACGTCCACCATCAAAGCAGCTATGTCACCTCTAGACTCTGACTTCTCGGTGGAACCACCCTTGATCTTCTCACACCCCTCAACCTGAGCGGTAAGGGTATCAAGCCTCAACCTATTAGTGGTCAAAACCACTCGCTAATCCACAAGCTATGCCAATAAGAGAGTCATAGCAACCTTAATGGCTGCTGTAATGATACTCAACACCTCCCACTCAAGGAGAGATGTCCTAATATCCGCATAATAGGAAATGCTACCCATAAGATATATTGAGGTCTGTCTTAATAGAGGCCAAAATGTAGGGGAGGAGCCAAAAGAGGAGGGGGAGAAGCAGACCCATAAGACATAGATGGGGTGGGAGTGATACCTGAGGGCTCCATAGTAGGAGCAGGATGAGCAATGTCTCACTCTAAGGTAGTAGGGTTCACTACTGGAGTGGTGTCAAGTGGTAGTGGCTTCTTTCTATCCGCATCATCCCTCAAGTAATCTACCTCAATCCCCTGAATGCCACTGGATGAGGCACGAGTCACTCTCACATCCGTCTTTTTTCTAAATAGAACTCCAGTCGACTCACATAACTACGTGATCCAAATGGGGAAAGGAAATGATGTTTTCTCTTGCTTAGCCCGCTTGAGCATTTGTTCTTCTATTATTTGGCCTACATTTACCTCTTCCTGATCAATGATAGTCCCAACCAAGACAATTGTTTGGTGACGAAAGATCGAATAAGTTTTTGATGGCATAAGTTTGCTACTAATAAACCAAAACAAAAAATGAGCCACCACATTTATATCTTTCTTCTCAATTTTTACCCCGTCAACAATCCACGGGGAAGTAATATCATAAATAAAAGGTGTCAATCACCCTTTCAACTCATCTAGCTTGTGCCTCATTCGAATCTTGTACATCCCTGTGTTGTTCCCTTTCATTCCCAATACATTGTTAATCGCTATTCGGTCACATTTAACCATCTTACCCTGGATCTCAACTTTATTAAGTGGTCTTCAAACCCCCCCTTTCCTTTTCTTGGGGAGTATCTTGGCATAAGCCTCGTAGAATTCATGGACCCACACCGAGACATAAGGAGTTAGAACTTTGGTTAATTGCTCAAACTTTTGAAATTTTATTCTCTCCCAAATTGTCAGATAGTAACTCATGACTCCATCACTAGATAATTAGCACTCCTCCAAAATAGTATGCTCGCCAGCAACTTTCAACCTGTTAAGTTTTCTTGGAGCAATGATTGGAAGTTCCTTCGAAATCACATTGGAAGTAGAATCTTGCATCTTTTGGAGCGGATTGTGCTCCTATTTTCTATACCACCTTCTCAACCATAGTAGGTGTCCGTGTACTCTTAACTAAATTATCATCCTCGTCCTCGGACCAAGTATAATCAAGTGGGACTTCTTCAGGATTAGAAGAGGAAGAGGTGCTTTCATCTCTCAATGCCCCTTTCTTCAAAATTTTAGCAACAACAACCTTTTTTTGTTTCTTTTCACTCACACGCTTAGAAATGCATGAAGTGACTATTTGTTGTTCCATGGGCTACATGATTTCCACTCCCCTTTTCCTTTTGAGTTGAGGCGGAGGAGGAGACTCGAAATCATAAGGAGGCGCCCTCATATTGATAGGAACTTTAGGTCTAGCCATTTTCCTGTAAGACACAACATTGCAAAGTAAGAAGGTTAGTTGAAAATAATCGCAAGAAAATCACTTTTGGAACATTTGACCTGAGGCTCGTTGAATGGGTAGGCGAATTTGTAACACCTCAGATTTCAAAAGAAGGAAAAATTTCATGTTTTCATCTAGTGCAATCTCCTACGGGAGCCATCTACGAATTTTAGGCGGACCTACGGGCCATAGGAGGGAACCGTAGGTGGCGAGCCCAAGTTTTCAAAATATTAAGTTGCAGAACCTCAATGACAACTTTCTAGGATGGACCGTCGATCTATGTACGAGTCTTAGGTAGGGTTCGTAGGTGAGACCCATACTTAGTTAAATTTTGAAGGCTAAGGATTTGACCTACGGTGGCCATGTACGGGCCGTAGGTTGACCCACAAACCGTACATGGGGTCTGTCATTGCAGGGTCCAAGGTTGACAGTCTCTGAATCTATCTATGGTGGGACAGGACGGTCCGTAGGTCCAACCGTAGATAGGCGTCCGACAATTATTTTTAAAGAGCTTTTTGCTCTTTTTCCTAGTTGTTTAATTCCTAATCAAAGTCGGTTTGGCCTTTAACCCACACCCTATATAAACCATTTTAAACCTAATTTTACCCATTCTAAAACATTCCAAAAACTCTCCTCTCTCAAATATTTCTCTCTCTAGAAGTTGGAAGAAGAAGAAAAGGGCAAGCTAGGGTTCAAGAAAATTAAGATTTTCTTCATCAATTGCTTAAGGAATCAAGATCCTAAGGTATGATAGTGTTCATCTATGGAGCCCTTTCCTCCATGGAATCCCTAAAATCTCCAATTTTCAAAGTATCAAATCCCCAATTGATAAAGGGTTTTCTTCTATGATGTTGGCTCCTTCAATTATGATCAAATTGCTTTCAATTATGGTCTTCTAAGTATGAATTGAGTTGAATTACATGTTTTAAGATGAATCCTCATGAACCCACATAAATTCCCCTTATTTTGATATTAATGCATTGATGATGGGTTGGATTATGAAGAAGATAGAATTTATGAAGTTTATGTAAACTCATGCATGTTTTTATGATTTCAAAAGCTATGATTCATGATGAAATAAATTAATGATGAGAAATGGGTTTTATGAAGTATGCATGTTCAATTATTGAAATTGTGATGATTTATAAATTACTTTAAGATTGAAACTTAATTGAAGATATTGTTGAGTTGTGAAACGTTTGCTCACATGTAAAGGATTCATAACTTGTTGATAGGTTTTCTCAACTAAAGTTGAATCAAAGGTTTAAGGAGCTATTCTAATGACTTAAGCTTGGACTTGTCCATGGCAGATATAACTTTAGTGATAGCTAGGAAACCAGTTGTTTATGAGACTAGGAAGATGGTAGAGCAGCCTGATGATGAGGACAATGAGGATTCCACTATAGGGACCGACGAGGATGAGTTAGTGTAGGATGATGAGCATGTGAGCGCGGAGGCATTAGCGGAGTTATAGGTTATAGAGGAGTTGATTGTGCATGTTACGATGAAGAGATCTCATTTGGAGACTTTTGAGATTGGTACTAGTGGGGTCTATCCTTCGGATTCCAGTCCTCCTCATCTAGATGTGTCGAGCCTTGATGCCCTGGTTGATGCCACACTTATTGCTCCTCACTATAGATGTCTTGAGTACTGATGCCTGAGTTGTTGCTACTTCCACCAAGCTCCGGGACCAAAGTTCTTCATAGGCTTAGCCTAACATGGGGACTTTTCACCCATTTCACTATCGTACTTTTATTTTAGCATTGAGGACACTGCTACTATCTCTTTTGTGGGGTGAGGGCACTTGTTCCTATTCACTTTTTTTATTTGTATTTTGTTTTTTTGGGTTGTATTTTAATACTTTAGTACTATGTTTTTATTACATTTGGTTTTTGATATTTGGTTATTTTCTTCTCTCTATCAATTTCCCCGAGATCTTTGAATTGGTGAAATAATTGAAGAGATTTTGAATTCATTGTTGATATTCGAGTATCGATCATGCTTAATATTGATGTTTTGGATAGTGCTCTTGATGAGAAATGTGTTTGTGTTGGTGTTACAAGAGGAAATCTATTTTGCATTACTTTTGCACGATCTTTTAGAATCTAATTTTTACTAGCTCCGTATTGTTGTGAGCCTTGCAATAAATATTGCATGCAAGCTTCTTAATTTTGTAGAGTTATGTACAATGATTGTGTTTAAAGTACCGTGTGTGGTGAGATCCTACTTGCATTCTTTTAGATTTCTAAAATTTGCCTTGTTAGTCCAATTGTTTAGCTTTGGTGAATGCAAGAGATGATCTTGGGCACAAATTTTGAGAGAGAACCTAAGTCTTTATACTTTTTGTGACTACCTTGTGAAGGTGTGCAACCATCTTGGAACCATTTGAGCCTATACCATTTGTTGTTAGACTCATTGAAGCCCCTTGAACAAAATATGTCCCTACCTTCTCACCGATAAACCCTTTTCTAAGCATTTGTTTGTTTGAATAGCTAACTTAGGCAAAAGCCTAAGTCGTGGGTGTGAAAAGGATGGAGGAAAGAAAGTCGAGTGAAAAAGAAGAAAGAAAAGTGAATTGAAAAAAATGTTTTGATGAAACAAAAGGGGTTCCCAATAATTGAATAAAGAATTGAGGACTAAGTCTCCAAATCAAAAGAATGAAAAGAACTTGAGAACGAGTAAAGATGAGTACAACAATCCTTTGAAAAGGTGAGGTCACCGAGACAAATTGAAAATACCTTTTCCCTCAGTCCCTTTACATACCAGAAAAGACCTTTGAGATCTTCCTAAAATCGGGTTGTACAATGATTGGAAAATATGAGCAAACTTATGGGATGAAGCTTGCATGTATTTTTCTTTCGGAGAGTAAGAGTTGTAGAATTTCCTAACTTATTTGTTGATGTACTTTCTGAGAGCATGCATTTGTTTTTGTTGTGAGGGCACTTGAAGTCTTTTGTTGAAGCATGGTTTTTGATGTGTGGTAGATCTGCACTCATTTGAGGCAAACTTAGCTAAATAATTAGTGTTCTCAATGCCTAAATATGTCCTATTCTGAAAATGTTTTGATGATTTGTAGCTATGAAGGCTAATGGACAAGGCAAGGATGAGTATATGAAAGAATGACCAAAAATGCAAAAAGAAGTGTAAAGTATACATTAATGATCGCCAAACAAGAATAGTGGATCGCCTAGTGAGCATGACCTCACCCAAAATGACAGTGCATAACACTTGTGTGTATCGAGTTAGGTCGGTGAACTCTAAAATAAAGGGCGATTCACCAAATGAGAAGGGTGACCTTGTTGACTATTATCGAAATCGACAGTGCAATGAGAAAATTTAAGTCTAGAAAGACGAACTAAGGTAGTACTCGGTAATGTGCCGAATGTGAAAGAAAGATTCAAATGAGCTCACTGATTGCAGTTCAAACACCTAAAGCCTAGAGAAAGAAAAGGCGAGCTGGAGCATGATCGGCGACTCGCCGAATGAACTCAGCAAGTTGATAACGCCCAAACTACACCTCCCTATGGAGGTATAAGCGGTCGCTTGTCAAATATAGCACCTAACAGAGGTTAGGGTCGATCCCACGAGGAATATGGTTCAGACTTAGGCTAATTAAGATTAAGTGTATGTTTAGTCAGATTATTTCTAGAAGAAGTAAAAGGGTGGGGGGGCGGAATTTGCAATAATTGAAAGAAATAATAATTGACGATTCGATTAGTAACAAGTAACCAAAACACAAAACTTGCAGTTTGAGATATCAATCTTAGAATGAAACTAGGGTTTATGGGTTCCCCATAAGCTCTTAACGCAGTAAACCTAACAATGGTAATTATTTTCAATGTCTAGCATGCATGATCGCTAAGTTATGTATCCCTAAGTAATTTGTCCTCTAAATAGGGAATTTCACTCCGCAACTTGGTCCGTCTACGTGTGTTGATTTACCAAACCTTATCTTTGACCCAGATTAACCCACAGCTATTTCTAGGTTTGGTTATTAGATAGAGAATTATCGACAACTAAATCTCTGTTGTATAATCTCTTAAATATTCATTACTACCTATACCGGTTCGCAATAATTAGGAGATGTTCTAATGTTTGCAACCATTAGAAAACGTTCTAAGCAAAGAGATTTACAAAAGCATGCATTAACACATTCAAGAATTACACAATATTAAGTTTACTTTTGTTAATTACTCGTGGTTCCCACAACCCTAGTTGTGGAATTTAGCTACTCATGCTTGTTTGATCACAATTCACATTCGGGTTTGAAGAAATCATGAACTTACAGTGAATAGAGATGAATTCCACAATCTTGAATTGAAAATCAAAAGTACTTTGCATAAACAAGCTTTAAGAATTAATCTTCTCCAAATATGAAAAGCAATTCCCAAAGTAACAACTTAATATTCAAATAGTAGTCAACAACCCTAAAAAGAAGTTTACATATGATATATATAGAAAATAAATCCTAATTAAACTAGGAAAAGGAAATCTGGGGAAATTCGGCTTGGGCAGTGTTGTCTACGGTTGTCGACCTACGGCTCGTAGGTTCTAACCGTCAATCAGCAGTTAGGCAAAATCCTGAGGGCTTTTTTTTACGGTTCTGATCTACGATTCGTCATTCCATGTACGACCCGTCCTGTTCTTCCGTCATTCGAGCTCTGCAGGTGACCCTCTCTGAAGTTTTCTACGGTTCATAGTAGGGTCTACAGATCGTCATCTTAGTCCGTCATTCCATACTTGGCCTATTTCTTCAGGCTCCTGAACCTATGATCCCGACTGACGACTCGTCAATCCATTGACGGTCCGTAGACTGTCTCGTTCATCACCAACAAATCAACTGCTGCTGCATTATTCTCCTGAACTGCTCCAAAAGCCTATTCCCTGTAAATTTAGCACAAATAACATCAAATCTAATACCAAACCACTTAACTATCATGCAAAATTCTAAGTTTAATGCATCAAAAGTACCGTAAACTCACGGTACATCAACACCCTCAACTTAAAATCCTTGCTTGTCCTCAAGCAACAAAACAGACTCTAAACGACACAAGTATACAAGCAACCTGGACTTCAAGCAATCACGCAGCAATTTCCTCAATGTTCCTCCTCTTTATTCATTCCCAACTAAGTGTGAATTCTTTGCAAACCCAACAAGCTAACTCATGAGGATCAAATACATGACATCGATGTACCAATAGACACACATACATACACATCTAACAATTTACCAAGGCATCAACTTTCCAATAATCACAACTTGTGCCCTCACTACAAAGAAATCCTCTTTTTCACACATAATTTTGATTTATCAATCCCGGGACTTAGTATACACTCACACTCAGAACGAATTCAATACAATCTATGCACAATACCATAGGCTTGCCCTTATCTTCTTTACTTTGGCTTTTCAAACTTCCTACTAGAATCACTATAAGACTTTATTGGTTTGTAACATAAGCTCGGGGTTATGTGTGGTATATCGGGATATTAAGTGACTTTTCCCTACCCTTCCTTGTCATCTAAGTTGGCTCGTTACCTTTCTTTTTCTGCCACTTTTCATTCATTCTTTTTGTACTTTATACTCTTTTCCCTAAGACTTTCATCAGCTTGGGGGCACGGACCCCTGTGGCTTATCTGCAGATGCGAGGGCTGTAACATAAACCTGCTCGGGCGCCAAGCCCTGTCCCATGGGCGGTAGCTCCACCAGAATACCCCTGCGCGGTAAGGCGGGGTTAGTGTCATCTCGGATAAGACCAATATACACGGTCTTAGACACCGTAATGAATGAATTACCAAAATAGACTAGGACCATCGCCTCATAACATAATCGAAAAATAAGGCAAGGAAAGGGCAAGGTCGTAGTCTTTAGAAAGGCTCGCTCATGTATCACAACAATGAGCACACGGGCAAAATCAATCTCATGCCTCACCATCAAGCTGGAAACCATCACAGCCCTGTCCCAAGTCAGCAGGTTATCGGCCATAGTTGGGGACAACCGAATACGTATGATAGACCATCAGAATTTTGCTGCAAAGCTAAGTGTGGCCTTCTTAATCTGCCGGGTCATGTCTCGAACCCACTCAGCTTGGACTCCCTGCTCAGCAATGTGGCCAGCCACCCATCTCAACAAGGACTCTCGCTACGCAGCATCTCTCATAGCTCGACCGCGGACCTGCTGCATTCGATAATCAAACTCGGCCGAGTTGATAGGTTGAGCATGTGAAGGGCCGTAAATAACACGGCGTAGTGTGGCCTCAAAAATGTAAACGGGAATGTCCCGGACAAAGGTAGACTGGAGTGGTGGCTGTTCTAATGGCTTTGCCCGCCGGGGCAAAGTCTGAAAGATGGTGGCAGAATAGGAAGCATAGAACTCACGGACCATGATCGGACTATACCGAGGAAGCGTCTCAGCCATCTACTCACAGCGATGCTTCCTGAACAGCTCATGTATCTGGGGAATAGTGTGAAGGCTACCTGTAAGAACCCGCCGCTCTTCCTCTATTTGCCTAGAGGACTTGTTTTGGGCATTTTGAAGGATGGCTTCTTGATAAATACGAAACATGCCCGGGACACACCATAGGTTGGGCTCTCCTGCAACCCGAATTGGGTGTTCCTCACCAAGGTCGTCATCACCCGAACCAGTCCCAGAGGTAGAACCGGAATCAGTCTCCGACCCTGAAGTGGACACAGGCTCAGACTGGGCAGCGGATGGGGCCACTGGCTGGAGGATAGGGGCAACTCTGGTCGGAGAGGCCTCTCCACCCTCTTCAGACTGGGAAGTGCTCTCCTCTCCTCAGGAAGTAGACTGTTCTGGTGTCTGTGCTGTAGCCATCTAACTGGCCTGCTGCCTAGTGGTCCGGGGTGACCTGGGAGAGCTAGCTCTCAAAGGTGGGTCATATTCGGACCCACTCTGATCCTCCTTAGAATCCTCATCTTTGAGCAACCGACGTTGGGCCGGAGGAGCTGGTGCAGGAGCAGAAGTAGTAGCCTTCCATTTATAGTGTTGTGTTATTTTTGAGGCTTTGTACCTTTTATGTTATGTACGAAAAGTCGTAACCATGCAAGAGGAAAAATCCAAACCCACGAGATGATGAATGAAAACAGTGGAGGTGGTGGAAGAGAAAAGAAACAACATGGAAAAATTGAAAAAGGAGGAGAGAAAGAGGGATTTGGTGGGGATGGGGGAAGGGGGTGAATGAAAGGGTGTTTGATAGATAGAGGGGTGGAAAGTGGAAGGGGTGTAACGGTTGGGAGTAGAGGGAAATGGGGGAAGAATTTTAAAAAATGGGGTTTTTATAATTTTAACCCATGGGTCGGGTCAATTTTAAACCCTGACTGCTGTCTACGGTTTCCCATTGATGGGTCGTAGGTGGTTCGATGGACCGTCAATGTTCCTTAACACTTGACAAAATTTCAAAACATACCTAGGGTTTACGGATGCAGACTACAGTCCGTAGAATGGTGTACGGCTCGTACTATGCAACCGTAGACTTAAAGATGCAACTGCTCCGGAACATTCGAGTCTACGGGTGCCATTTACGATTCGTCATTTGAGGTACGTTTCGTAGATGGGACCCGTAAACCCTTCTGCACTTAATGTTCTGCAAAACCTGTCTTATTTTCCTGCACACGTCACAAACGTTAGGACTTCCCTTTGTTTCTATTGACTCTTTTTGACACGGACCCTATACTAACCTATTCTAGCCAATACTAAGACTCAAAAAGAAGAAAAAAAAATTACACGGAGAAATCTTAACTTGGCTAAAAACTACAGCTTGGGTTGCCTCCCAAGTAGCGCTTGATTTAACGTCACGGCACGACGCAGTTTTCTTGCCTACTCAAATTTCAGCAAGACTCCATATCTCAATTAGTTCATTTACCATCTCCTGATGGCCTACATAGAGTTTAATCCTCTTGCCATTCACCTTGAATTTGGTCCCTTTCCGTGTTTCCAAATTCAACGGCGCCATGGGCAAACACTTGGACAACTCTGAATGGACCCGTCCATTTTGATTTGAGCCTGCCAGGAAACAACCGCAACCTTGAGTTGAAGAGGAGGACCATATCACCAGGAGCAAAAATGCGCTTTTCTATCTTTTGATCATGGTACTTCTTCATCTTTTCCTTGTACAAGGCTAAACTCTCATAAGCTTTAAGGTGAAACTCATCCATCTCATTCAGCTCCATCATCCTTTGACTGGATGCAGCACCCCAATCAAGATTCAGCTTCTTGAGTGCCCACATCGCCTTGTGCTCAAGCTCTACAGGTAAGTGACATGATTTTCCAAAAACAAGTTGGTAAGGAGACATACCAATGGGAGTTTTGAATGCCGTGCGGTAAGCCCATAGAGCATCATCGAGCTTTCTTGACCAATCAGTACGGTTTGCATTCACAGTCTTTGACAGAATTTGTTTAATCTCTCTATTGGACACTTCAACCTGCCCACTCGAATATGGATGATACGGAGTTGCTATACTGTTACGAACACCATACTTTTCCAGCAACGCTTTGAACAACTTATTGCAAAAATGGGAACCTCCATCGCTGATTATGGCCCTTGGTGTACCAAACCTGGAGAATATGTTCTATTTAAGAAAGGCGGTGACACTTTTACCTTCATTGTTTGGAAGCGATATAGCTTCCACCCATTTTGACACATAGTCCACAGCTACCAGGATGTACTTCATGCCATTCGAACTCACAAACGGGCCCATGAAATCGATGCCCAATACATCAAAGAGCTCAATGACTAGTATTGGATTCATAGGAAACTCCTGCCTTCTTGAAACACCTCCTTCCCTTTGGCATCGATCACATGCCTTGGCCAAATCATGAGCATCTTGGTGAATTGTAGGCCAGTAATACCCACATTGCAAGATCTTGTGAGCAGTCCGGATGCCACTATGATGACCACCAACAGGGGATGAATGACAAGCTTCCAATATACTCATCATCTCAACCTCGGGCACATAACGACGAATAATCCCGTCAACACAGATACAAAACAAATAGGGCTCCTCCTAGAAATACTTCTTCAATCAGCCATGAACTTCCTCCGTTGGTGGAATGATAGGTCCGAGGGCACCACATTGCAAGCCAAATAATTGGCAAAATCTGCAAACCACGGAATAAGATCAAAAGAAGCAGCTAATACCTATTCATCCGGAAAGGCATCATTAATCCCTAGGCCATCAGCCAACTTCTGTATAGCTTCATCTTCTAATCTGGATAGGTGATTAGCCACTTGATTCTCTGTTCGTTTCCTATCTCCGACTTCGAAGTCAAACTCTTGTAGCAATAGAATCCACCGGATCAGCCTTGGTTTAGCATTTTTTTCGCCATGAGGTACCTCAATGCTGAATGGTCAATATGTACTATTACCTTGGTACCCAGCAGATAGGATCAAAACTTCTCAAAAGCAAAAACGACCGCAAGAAACTCTTGTTCAGTGACCGTATAGTTTTTCTGGGCAGCATTCAATGCTTTGCTAGCATAATATATAGGATGTAGTATTTTGTCGCGCCTTTGTCCCAACACTACGCCAAGTGCTACTCCGCTCGCATCGCACATAACCTCGAACGGCTTTTCCCAGTCTGGTGAGATGATAATGGGTGCAGAGGACAACTTCTCATGCAGTGCTTCAAACGCCCTCTAGCATGCTTCATTAAAGTCAAACTTCACCTCCTTTCGAAGCCATTTGCACAAAGGATGTGCAATTTTGGAGAAGTCCTTTATAAATCTGCGATAGAAACTTGCATGCCCTAGGAAACTCCTAATACCTTTTACAGAGATGGGAGGGGGTAATGTTGCAATCACCTCTACTTTAGCTCTATCCACTTCAATACCGTTCTGGGAGATTCGATGGCCCAGCACTATACCTTCTTTCACCATGAAGTGACACTTCTCCCAGTTCAGCACAAAGTTACACTCTTCGCATCGACGCAGCGCTTCACCTAAATGGAACAAGCAATCATAGAAAGAATTACCAACAACAGAAAAATTGTCCATAAATACCTCAATGGTGTCCTCCACCATGTCTGAGAATATAGACATCATGCAATGTTGAAACGTCACCAATGCATTGCAGAGTCCAAATGGCATCCTCTATAAAGTGAATGTACCATAGGGACATGTGAATGTAGTATTTTCTTGATCCTCAGGGGCTATAGAGATCTGATTATACCCCGAGTATCCACCCAAAAAATAGTACCACCCTCTCCCAGCAAGACAATCTAGCATTTGATCCATGAATGGCATGGGAAAGTGGTCTTTCTCTGTCCATGCATTTAGCTTGTGGTAGTCCATGCAAACTCTCTAGCCTGTGACGGGCCTCATAGGAACAAGCTCATTTTTAGCATTTGGAACCACAGTGATTCCACCCTTTTTAGCCACGCATTGGACCGGGCATACCCATTTACTATCAGCTATGGGATATATCACACCGGCATCCAACCATTTGATAATTTCTTTCTTTACCACCTCTTGCATAGGTGGATTCAATCTTCTCTGATGCTCCACACTAGGAATGCTTTCCGGCATGAGTTGAACTTTGTGTGTGCAAATCCCTGTTGAGATACCGATGATGTCCGCAATTGTCCATCCTATCGCTCTTTTGTAACGTTTCAGCATCGCAACTAAAGCCTCAACTTTCCCTACATTAAAGTCAGCAGCAATAATAACAGGCAATGTGTTGTTCTGGTCTAAAAATACATACCTCGAGTGGGTTGGAAGACCTTTCAACTCTAACTCCAGGGGTTCCTCAATAGATGGTCTTGCAAGCAGTGTTTTTCGATGAAGTAAATCCAAATCAAGCTTGGGTTGACGACGATGGATCACACTTCCATCTAATGCAGCCACTAATGTATCATATTCAGGGATTCCATCGCCTTCAAAATTCATGATCACAGCCGCAAGTGCTTCAACTCCTAGCCTTTCCTCGATGGGCACCTCTGGGTTGGGCTCCTCCACATAGCTCACCACTGATATCGCCTTGATGTCACTATAGTGCTTCATTGTTCTATAAATATTGAAAGTCACTTCCTCATTGTTTAAGCGAAACTTCATCTGTCCTTTTTCCAGATCTACCAAAGTGTGCCCTGTTGCAAGAAACGGTCTGCCCAGGATTATGGGCACTTCAAAATCCACTTCACAGTTCAGAATCACAAAGTCCGCCGAAAAGATGATTCGCCTCCACTTTTACCAAGACATCTTGCAGTACTCCAATTGGTTTCTTTACCATCCGATCGATCGACCATCAGTAGCCTCATTGCAGTAGGCTTAGGGGCTGCTAAGCCCAATTTCTTGAACACGGAAAGCAGCATGAGGTTTATGCTCGCACCTAAGTCACAAAGTTCCTTTGCAAAGTGCATCACGCCGATAGTACATGGAATGGTGAATGCTCAAGGATCTTCTTTCTTTTGGACCAGTGACCTTATGGCGATGGCACTACAATGCTGCAACTTATCACTTTCCTCTAAGCTTGCAGCTCTCTTCTTTGTCACCAAGTTTTGCATGAATTTAGCATAACCCGGCATTTGCTCCAAAGCTTCAATCAAATGAACATTAACAGATAATTGTTTAAGAATAGATAAGAATTTCTTATACTTCCCTTCCTCTATTTTCTTTACTAATTGCTGTGGAAAGGGAGGTGGAGGTCGTGGCATGGGGATGACCTTTTGAGTTACTTCAGCTTCAACCTCTTTTGGATCTTTGGGTAGTTCTGCTACCTCTTTCTCACCCTCATCAGACGCCTTCGCGCTTTCCACTTCTGTTGGCATGGGTTGGTCAATAGTTTGTACCCCACTTCTGGTTGTCACTGCCATGCATTTCCCGTCATTCTTGGGATTGTGCACGGTGTTGCTGGGAAGTGTTCCTTGTTGATGCAGATTTGCATTCACCGACAGTTGGTTCAACTGCTGCTTTATTTACCGAGTTGCTACTGCATGTGATTCCACCTTTTGCCCGATGCCTAAGATATCAGTTCGCATTTCTTTCACATTGTCATCTGTGACATCAAATTGCCTCATCATCTTGTTCATCATATCTTTAATGCGAGTCATACTTGATCCGCCATCTCTATTACCAGGAGGGATATATGCACTGCTCCTATCATTCCTGTTGTACTGACCGCCTAGGTTGTAATTGTTCTTGCGATTGAATTTCCCTTCGCGGTTATATTGTCCTTCCCAATTGTAGTTGCCATAGTTCCAACCTTGATTTCCTTGACCTCGGTGCCAATTTTCCTAATTGGATCCTTGGGCATTGGATCGGAAACCCACCGGCTGCTCATTCACAAGATTCGCATCCTCCTCATATGTGTACCAATCATTTGGCGGTAATTCTATTTATATTGGACTGCATTAACACTCACATGCTCTAGTACTAAGCCTATTTCAGTTCTTAGTTGTGCCAACTCTTCACGGAGTTCATCTTGAGATGAATTTTCAACAACTAGTATTGAGAAGGTACTCTTCGTCGTAGATGATGCTCTAGTGTTCCATGCTTTGTTGCTCTTCGAGATCTTCTCAAGCCTCTCCACAATTTCCAAGAAAGTCATTGATCCATAAGATCCTCCTGCAATAGTATCAAGCACCGCCTTATCGTTATCATCCATTCCGTGGTAGAAGTATTCCTTGAGTGACTCATCATCGATACGGTGGTTTGGCACGGCTCTCATAAAGCTTGTAAATCTATCCCAAACACAGTTGACAGACTCTCCCGGAAGAGTTTTGAAGTTGTTGAGTTTGTCCTTGAGATTCAGCTTTCTTGAGACTGGGAAATATTTCTCAATAAACGCATTACGCAGCTCATTCCATGTGAATATAGAGTTATATGGGAGCTCATTTAACCACACAGTAGCGTCTCCAGTTAAAGACAGTGGAAACACTCGTAGGCCAACCACGTTCATGTCAAGATTTGGATTTCCAACACTGCTTTTGCAAATGCTGGTCACCTTGGTCCAGTGAGCATGAGGATCTTCCGATGATAATCCAGCAAATAGTCCTCGAGCGATCAACATCTGCATCAGGCTGCTTGTGGTCACAAACGTGAATCCAGGTGGTAGTGGAGGAACAACTATAGCGGCAGTTGATCCTGTATCATTATAATCCACTTCCAAGTTGCGGCGAACATCAGGTGCATGCTTATGCTGTACTTGAACTTGTTGTGCATTCTGAGGTGGAACCACAACTCCTGGCGATTGAATGCCAGGTACCTCATGGCGAGGTTTGGCATTTTGATTATCTTCTCTCAAAACTTGTTGACCTAATCCGGCCATTTTTCGCAGAGCTTTTCTGAGTTCCGGGTCGTAAGGAGTCAGGGGAATGCCTTGACTTCATGTATTTGGCATACACCGGAACTATAGTCTGAAAATAATCAAAAGCAACAATAAAACGTAAATCCAGAAATAATTGACTAAAAGTGCACTAATAAAATTAGTCTAATCTAAAAGCCTTATTCCCTAGCAACGACGCCAAAATTTGATAACGCCCAACTTACACCTCTCTAAGGAGGTATAAGCGGTCGCTTGTCAAATATGAACCTAATAGAGGTTTGGGTCGATCCCATGAGGAATATGGTTCAGACTTAGGCTAATTAAGATTAAGTGTATGTTTAGTCAGATTATTTCTAGAAGAAGTAAAAGGGGGTGGGGGGAATTTGCAATAATTGAAAGAAATAATAATTGACGATTCGATTAGTAACAAGTAACCAAAACACAAAACTTGCAGTTTGAGATATCAATCTGAGAATGAAACTAGGGTTTCTGTGTTCCCCATAAGCTCTTAACGCAATAAAACTAACAATGGTAATTCTTTTCAATGTCTAGCATCATGATCGGTAAGTTATGTATCCCTAAGTGATTGGTCTTCTAAATAGGGAATTTCACTCCGCAACTTGGTCCGTCTACGTGTGTTGATTTACCAACCCTTACCTTTGACCCAGATTAACCTACAACTATTTCAAGGTTGGGTTATTAGATAGCGGATTATCGACGACTAAATCTCTGTTGTATAATCTCTTAGATGTTCATTATGCCTATATCGGGTTCGCAAGAATTATGAGATGTTCTAATGTTTGTAACCATTAGAAAACGTTCTAAGCAAAGAGATTTACAAAAGCATGCATTAACACATTCAAGAATTACACAATATTAAGTTTACTTTTGTTAATTACCAATGGTTCCCACAACCCTAGTTGTGGAATTTAGCTACTCATGCTTGTTTGATCACAATTCACATTCAGGTTTGAAGAAATCATGAACTTACAGTGAATAGAGATGAATTCAACAATCTTGAATTGAAAATCAAAAGTACTTTGCATAAACAAGCTTTAAGAATTAATCTTCTCCAAAGATGATAAGCAATTCCCAAAGTAATAACTTAATATTCAAACAATAGTCAACAACCTTGAAACAAAGTTTACATTGGGTATATATAGAAAATAAATCCTAATTAAACTAGGAAAAGGAAATCTGGGGAAATTCGGCTTGGGTAGTGTCGTCTACGGTAGTCGACCTACGGCTCGTAGACAGACCTGCGGCTCGTAGGTTCCAACCGTCAATGAGCAGTTAGGCAAAATCCTTAGGGCTTTTTTCTATGATTCTGATCTACGATTCGTTATTCCATGTACGACCCGTCTTGTTCTTCCGTCATTCGAGCTCTGCAGGTGACCCTCTCTGAAGTTTTCTACGGTTGGGCATCTACGGTTCGTAGCAAGATCTACGGACCGTTATCTTGGTCCGTCATTCCATACTTGGACAATTTCTTCAGGCTCCTGAACCTACGATCCCGACTGACGACTCGTTAATCCATTGATGGTCCGTAGACTGTCTCGTTCATCACCAACAAATCAACTGATGTTGCATTATTCTCCTCAACTACTCCAAAAGTCTATTCCCTATAAATTTAGCACAAATAACAACAAATCTAATACCAAACCACTTAAGTATCATGCAAAATTCTAAGTTTAATGCATCAAAAGTACCGTAAATTCACGGTACATCACAAGTCCAACTAACATCGCCCAAAAGGTAGCATGTTGAGTTTTTGGCCAAATTTTTGAAAACTATAAATAGCCCAATGGAGAGAGAAAGAACGATTCCTGCACATTTTTTTTAGTGTTTTTGAGAGTTAGATTTTGGAGAGAAATAACTTTACCTTGTGAAGAACACTCTTTAGTTTTTGGGGTTTTTCAACTTTGTTCTTGAAATTGACAAATTGAAGTTTAATTCAAAGTAGGCTTTCTTGTAATTGATGAATTTCATGTTATCCATGGCTACTTTTATTAAAGGTATAATTTATTTGCCTTCTGTGATGGGTGGCTAAAACCCCAAGATCTAGGGGTGCAATTATGGGGTTGGGTGTTGATTTAATTTAGTGGGAATAGTGCTATGCTCTATTTTTCTACTACATGAGTTTGGGCTAATTAGCATGTGGTTAACTTATGGGTTAAGGTTGCAAACTTAATTCATACTTTCGATCTCCAGTCATACTCAAAAGAGATTGATTGGAGAGGGTAATTAATCTGATTCTAGCAATTTAGGTTTGATTCCTAAAACTTGCTAGAAAATAGAGGTTATGGGTCGGATCTATTTTCCTTACTTCTGTATCGAAAGAGAGAGTAAAGTATTGGGTTGTTGAGATTGGCATGTAGATGAGATCGAAAGGAGATTCTATGAAAAGAAACTATGAGATCAAATGAAGATTAGCGTCATTGAAGATGACCTAGCCTATTCATGAATGTTCATCACTATAGAGAAACACAATTACTCCTATGTGACATTGATTTCCATTCCCCATACCCCTAGATTGCTTGTTAATTCTTGAATTCTCTAAAATTTTTGTTTAATTGTGAAAATTGATAACATAATCTTTTGATTAAATTGGTGGAATCATCCACCCATTAATATTTACTATTACAAATAAATGACTTTGCAATTCAAATTTCTTGATAGAATTATCTATGATATACCATTCTCTATGGTATTCAACCTCAACTCTTAGTTGAGTATTTTTATTGACTATGACCGCTGTCTCTTTTAATTGGTTTTAATGGGTACACTTGAGCATTATCAAAAATGGCGCCATTGTCGGGAAATGGTGGTTGAGAATTCCATTTGAGAAATTAGTTTGTAAATTTGTTTATTTGTACTAGATTGTTGTGTTGTGCTGTTGTTGGCTGAATTGCATGTCTAATACAATGAATGACCATGGCAGTGACAATGATAGTCACTACAGTCAAAACAAAAATACGGGTGACTTAAATGATATGCATGTGAATATTGTACAAACCATGGGAGCCATCCGGATACCTCCCACAACCGGGAGGGATGCATTTCATGTAACCGAAACAATGCTACAATTGCTCCAACTAAGAGGAATGTTTGGGGCTTTAGCTCATGAGGATCCCCATGAACACCTTAGAAGTTTTGTGGAGGTGTGTGGGCCATTTTTGCTCAAGAACATCTCACAAGAGTCCGTGAGGTTGAGGTTATTCTTGTTCTGTTTGATGGGTGGAGCTACAAGATGGTTGGCGGAATTGAAAAATAACTCTATTACTTCTTGGGAGGAGTTGAATGAAGCTTTCTTTGAGAGGTTCTTTCCCCCTTGAAGATGCATAAAATTTTAATCCAAATCCAGAATTTCAAGCGTATTGGTGGTGAACCTCTACATGAGACTTGTTTATGATTTAAGAAACTACTTTTGCAATGTCCAACACATGGTATTCCTGATAATTTACTGCTGCAATACTTCTATTGTAGCCTTGATTCAGTCAATTAAGGTGTGGATGAACAGTTAGTCCAGGAAGGATTAATGAGACAACTGTATGTGTGGGTGCTTTGTTGCTCGATGATATGACAAAAGTTAACTGAGCATGGCATACTAGAGAAGACATAGCGTCAACTCTACAGATGAGTTAGAGCAAACAGCAAATCGAGAAGGATAATGAACGAGATGAAAACATGGCTAAAATGATGACCCAACTCGATTTGTTGTCTAAACATGTCAGGGGAAGTGGACTTAAATTAGTGAATGCGGTTAGAATTAATAGTGGGAAATGCCCGGTTGATGCCAAGTTTGAGGCATTTTACAATGAAGAAGTTCAATATTTTCGAAACCAAATGAAGGGTTCTTACCCAAATTATCAATGACATGGCGGGAACCAAGGTTGGAACTGGGAGTGAGATAGTGGTTGGAAAGATTGGTGAGGTGGAAATTGGAGAGATAGGGAGGCAGATAAAGATAGATATGTGCCTCCCCGTGATCCTCAATGAACAAAAGAACCTGCTGGTCTGGAAGGGAACTGAACTGAAGAAATGCTCACAAGGATCTTCAACAAGGTTGAAGGATCCGACAAAGTGCTGAAGGCATTGAAAAATGACTTCTCCACTTTATTTCAAATGGTAATCTTTCCTTCGGTGTCTATCAAGCAGCTGGAGTAAAATGTTGCCTAGTGACACCATCCTAAATCCCAAAAATTAATGTAGAGGAAATGAGAACTATGTCGTGCAACGATGTTAAGAAAGGCACCTGTTGGGAGGCAACCCAAGTCTTTAATTTTGTTTTATTACTTTCAATAACTTGTGTTATGAGTGCAGGTTGAAAAGAAGTCAAATGGTTAAAAATGAAACATAAGGAAATGCCAAAACCAACACGGTGATCCACCAAAGGAGTTGGGTAGACTCATTCTTGTCTGCCTTCTGAGCTGGAAAATGTGGAAAAGTGGACTATCAAGTTCGACGATCTGAGGACAAAAGGCAATCCACCGAAGTATACTATGCGGACTCCATCGGGTTCGCCGAATCAACCTTTAGGTTTGGTGTTCATTCAGGCATGCTGGGCGAGCTTTAGCTCCAATCAGCAATCCGTCAAACACACTCAATTTTGTTGGTCGTGATCACCGAGTGTGCCTGATAAAAAAAGGCCAAGGGCCTTTTCAAACTCAAAAAAAACCCTTTGAAATCTTTGAGCCATTTTCTTTCTTATCTCTTGCAATACCTTGTTTGATTGCTTATCAGTCCTTATTGTGTTATTTTTGAGTGCGTGAAGTGCATTTGCTTGCTAGAGAGGTCAACCAAACCTTGTTCTCCTATTATTCTCGAGTCTTGCTTCTAGTTGAAGTTGGCTTTCAATTTTAATTGTGCATTTTGAGTTGTAAATCGTGTTTTGTATATGGGCTTTAAGCAATTTGATGCATGTGATTGTTGTATTTCATTGGATAGACATGTAATGATCATATTGAATTGTGCCCATAAACTAATTACCTTTGTTGTTTCCTAGAAATTGCTAAACTCGAATGTGTTTCTTAAATGTTGGAATTGAACCTGTAAACCTTGTGCGTCTTAGTTGAATTTGATGTAGGTGAAGTCTACATAACCTAGTGTTGACCCAATTGCATGATTTTTCCTAATGATAGACAGAGGAATGACTTTCTTAAGGGGAAATTGTCGATTTAAGCAATACTTTGCGATATCTGGGGAAAGTCTGAATACGATGGGTAGATAAGCATATAGGTGCATTGTAATGATATTTGGAAAAAAAAAATTGTTGCGTATGTTGTTTTTAGTGGTGACAATTAGGCACTAGGATGACCATCTCATATTCGGTGGGCTTGTCTTAGCTTGCCAAGGAGATTAGGTGAATCACTGAATAAGCCCCAGCTCGCCTTCTTGATTGAATATGTGACCTTGGTCATTGTCCCATTCGGCGAACACTCTTAGTACGCCGAACCCGTTTGGTGAATTGCCGAATAGGAGTGGACATCGCCTTTAATGTCTGTTTCTTTCCATTTTGCATTGTCAATTTCGGTGGACTTGTCTTAGCCCGCCAAAACAACCTCGGCGAATTGTTGAGTTGGAATTGACTCTACCCTTTGTGCCCGAACTCTCCGGAGCTCGCCTATCCTGTTAGGGGATAAGCCTTCCCGTTAGGCAAGCCTCAGGTTATTTTTTAACTATGTTCCTAACTAAGTTTGATTTAAACTAAACTTCACCAATTCCATGTTTTAATGTGTGTGCTTTGCAGGTCATGGCTAAGATAAAAAGAAAAGAGGTAGTGATTTCAGATACAAAATCTGACAGAGAGTCTCCTCCTCCTGCTCCATTGTTGAAAAACAAAAATGGGATAGCTATCAACGAGCCATCTGAGACTCCTCAGTGACCACAACCTACCACTCCACAAACATCTACAGAAAAATGTGTGCAACAAAAAAAGAGGGTTGTAAGGAAGAGAACGGACATCTGATCTGGTTCAACTCCCATCCACCCAAGCACCAACCTCCAGAGTTCTCCATGTTATAGCTCCAAGAGCCCTCAATAGGCTCAAGGCGGCTGGAGAATGTACCATTCTTAAGGAGAGCCATCTCTCCATAGACTGGGTGATTAGTGATCACCTAGATATCTGGGACACTATACAATTCTATCAGTTTGAGGCATTCACAAGGCCTAGAAACCCTTATGTTCCTACTTAGGTGCGCGAGTTCTATACGGCCAATGCCCAGGGCTTACCAAAGAAGCAGAAGGGCACAATTTTGAAACCGTTGCATGAAGTGGAAGTGCTTGGTAAGAAAGTGAAATATCATGCCGGGACACAACAAACTGCACTGGGGATGCCGGAATTTTCGGCAGCTATGTTTTCACTCTAGGATGCGGCATGACCTTGATTTGTTGAAAGGTTAGTTGTCTCAGCTGATATCTGATTCTTTTCCTTCCATGATGGTGCCCGTATAGAGAAGAAAGATTTATTGTAGGTGGAACTATGAGTGACAATGGAAGTGATGACGCTAGTCACTTTGGGCAAAATGATAACATCTGTAATATGAACGATATGCATGTGAACATCGTTTAAAGCACGGGAGCAATCTGGTCTCCTCCTACGACTGGAAGAGCAGTGTTCCATATGACTGGAACTATTGTCCAATTAATCCAGTTGTGAGGAATGTTCGAGGGCCTTCCTAAAGAAGATCCCCATGAACACCTTAGAAATTTTGTTGATGTTTGTGGGTTGTTAACCTTTAAAAACATTTTGCAAGAATCTATTCGGCTGAGGCTATTTCCATTCTTTTTAATAGGGGAAGCTTCTAGATGGTTAGCCGAGCTACCTAATAATTCTATCACTTCATGGGAAGAGCTGACCGATGCGTTCCTTGAAAGATTTTTCCCTCCCTTGAAGTTGATCAAACTTAGAGACATCATCCAAAACTTCAAGAGGATGCTAGGTTAACCTCTTCATAAGATATGGCTGCGGTTTCGAAAGTTATTATTGCAATGTCCAATACATGGTGTTTCTTACAACTTCCTACTACAATACTTCTATTTTCGCTTGGATTCTGTCGACAAAGGAATAGCCAACCAACTTGTTCAAGGTGGGTTGATGAGGCAGCCATATGGGGTAGCAACATTGTTGCTTGATGATATGAAAAAACCAACCGAGCATGACATACTGGAGAGGATCAAGTATCTTCTCTACACTTGAGCATGAGCAAGGAACAAATGGAAAAAGATCATGAGCGTGATGAGAATATGGCTGATGATGACCCAACTTGACTTTTTATCTAAACATATCATCGGAAGTGGACATAAGTCGGTAAATGCGGTTGGTACAAGCAGTGGACAATGCCCGGATGATGCCAAGATTGAGGTATTATACAATGAAGAATTGAAATACTTGGGGAATCAAATGGGAGTTCTCATCTGAACTATCCTAGACCGGGTGAGAATAAAGGTTGGAATAAGGAAAAAGATAATGGCTGGAGAGATTGGAGAGATCGAGATGGTAATTGGAGAGATCAAAAATTTGAAAAAGATAAATACATTCCACCTCATGATTGTCCAAAACACAAAAGAGCAAGCTGGACCAGAGTTAAACCCAACGGATGATATGTTAACAAAGACTTTCAACAAGGTTAAATGGTCCGATAACATGTTAAAGGATCTGAAAAATGACTTTTTCACCTTAAATGGTTACTTCTCATTCTGTGTCAATCAAGTAGCTTGAGACTAAGATGTGTCAACTCTCTACCCATCAAAATCCAATGCAAAAGGGAGCGTTGCCTACTAACACCATCCCCAATCCCAAAAATGATAGTTGAAGAGTGAGAACTATGTTGTGCATTGAAAAGGATGCATAAAACGATCATGATACCCAGTGGGTGATTCACCGACAATCATTGGGAGGACATCTTAATGTCCACCATCTGAGACAAGAATTTTTTAAAAATAGTACTGTCAACTTCGGTGAACAAGGACCTTACCGGTGATCCACTTAATGACACAAAGTGAACTACATTGGGTCTGCCGAATTGAACATCAGGTTTTGGTATTCCTTCAGGCCTCATCGGTGAGCTTAAGCTCCTTCAAAAGTTTGTTGAACACGTTCGGTGACGCTAGTCCCGGTCCATCGAGTGTGACTGAAATAAAAAGGTCAAGGGTCTTTTCAAATTTTAAAAAGCAACCTTTTATCTTGGTGAGCTCTTTCTCTTCCTAAACTCTGCATACCCTCATTTCTACGCATTTGTCCTCATTTGCATGGATTTGCTTACTTGGAGTGTGTGCTAGTTCGAGCTTAGTCAATCCCAAACCCTTTTCTTTCTTTGTTTTGCTTTCTGAACTCTCTGAGGTTGGTGTTTGAAGCTTTCATTATTGTTTTTGCTTAGAATCGATGCATATGAGTTGGACTTTGTGGTAATGATGTTGTTTTGTTGTTTAATTTGCTTGTGTAGTGTTAAATACTATTGATTGAACTGTACCCTGCCTTAGGATAGATGATATTGTGCTTGTAATTACTAAAATTTAATGTGGAGGTTAAATGATGAAATTGAGTCATTATATATGCTGGCTTTCTTGCTGAATTGAGTGTGGATGAAGTATGATTAGGTCAATTTTTTCTTGACGACTTGTATTTGCCCAATGATAGATAGGATGATGTCTTTCATAGGGGAAAATCATTGATTTGGGAAATACTTTGTGATATTTGGGAGAAGTCTGAGTACCCATGGGTAGAATAGCATGTGGGTAGATTGTGTAATTGATTGGGTAACGGGTATTGTTGCATGTTAGTGTTGCATTTTCTAAAAATAGGCATTGTGCTGAAATTATCTATTCGATGGACTTGTCTTAGCTTGCCAAGATGATTAGGTGAATCACCGAGTAAGCCCCAATCACATAGTTTGAATATGTGAACTAGGTACCGTCCCATTCGGTGGTCTTATCTTAGCTCACTGAAACCAACTCATCGAATCGCCAAGTTGGAGTGGACATCACCATTCTACCTGTTCCTTTTTGGTTTTGCACTCACTTTCAACCGACTTATCCTAGACCACCGAAACTAACTCAATGGATCACCGAGTTAGAGTAGACTCCGCCCTTCATGCTTGAGTGAAATTAATTCTTGTTCTGTCAACTTCGGTGAGCTCGTTTGAGCTTTCCTAACCTGTTTGGAGCATCGCCTTCCCAATCGGTGAGCCTTAGAATTTGTTTTAAATTGTGTTGGTTTTTTAGCTTATTTTTTACTAACTTTCAGCCGATCTTTTTTTTGAAATGTTGTGCATTGCAAAAAATGGGCAAGGCAAGAGGTAAAACAGTTTTGACCTCCAACTCCAACCACAACTCACCTACTCCACCTCCTAAAAGGAATAGGGGGGATATCAATCAATGATCCATCTGAGGCTCCTTTGAAACAATCTACGTCGTGCTTCTCTACGCCTGTGAGTAAGGCCTCCAAGAAGGTAGTGGCTCAAAAAATGATGGACATCCAGTCTAAGATGCCACAAGATCCTCAGTCCCAATCACCGATCTCCCGTATTCTCCTCATAATACCTCCAAGAACCCTCAATAGGCTTAAAGTAACAAGAGAACAGACTATTCTTGAGGAGAGATGACTCTCTACAGACAGGGTGATGAGTGACTACCCCAAAATCTAGGAGAGAATCAAATTTCATGGGTTTTAGAGGTTTACAAGAGCTTGACCCCTGTATGTCCCAACATGGGTGAGGAAGTTTTCTGAGGCCTATGCTAACACCTTACCGAAGAAACGAAAGGGCGTCATTTGGAGACCCTTGGAAGAAGTGGAAGTCTAAGGGAAAATGGTCCAGTGTCATGCCGGGGCTATAATTGACATATTGGACACCAAGGGCAACAAATCAGATGCATACAAGCTTCGGATGAAGAAACTCCTGGATCAATGGCTGATGGAGTCAAAAATTAGAGAAGGAAATGAACATCACCTCTCACTACTAGTTTAGGTTCATTAGAAGCAATCTTATGCCATCCCAGAATGAGTTTATTCTCTGACCTCAAAAGGCCATATTAGTGGGCATCATCATTAATAAGTTGACATCTATCCTGGCGTGATCATCGAGGAGGAGATGCTGATAAGGGCTCATCAGTAGTAGACCTCTCTCCTTTTTCTATCTTGATCACATAGCTATGTGAGGCTGCAAGAGTGCCTTATAGAGAGAGGACAGATGTTCGTATCACCCTTGTCTGCTCCACTGTCATTTTGAGGATTGAGGTAGACTATTTGAGAGATAATGTGGCCTAGAGAAAGTAACCACCACCAGACACCACTCCATTTGTAAACCCTATTGGACTTGAGGCCGATGATGTTCAGCCATCTCCTTCTATAGAGCCGGTAGGTATTCCTGAGCCCTCTTCCGTACCTTTTAGCTCAGCCACTCCCTCCACTTCTGCTGCACCTACCACTGCATCCCAACCTTTCTTGACCCAGGCCTTGATATACTAGATGGGCAACCTTGCCCATTCAGTAGACTCTAGGGTAGCTAAACTAAAAGTAGAGTTACCTAAGATAATTGCTGGGGCGCTTGAGGATGTAATAAGTCTAGGTGAGGTTGAGCTCGTGAGCCACCAGACTACTTTTGTTTCTTATGGAGAGAGGTTGGAAAGCCTCACAGCTAGAGTTGAGGATCGAGAGAAAAGTGAGAGTAGTCCTACTTATGTGACTACTTAGAGGGACAATATAGCTGCTATTAGGGATGATATGGACAAACTGAGGTCTATAGATGTATCTATGTTATGGGGCGAGGTTCCCTTTCCCGAGATGCCCGAGGTCATACACCCTTCTAAGCCAAGAGATGAGGTACCTGCTAATATGGCTGAGCAGCTAGTTTATGTGGAGAGAGTTAATGATAAGGCTGGTGCTGAGTCAGCCAAGGAGACATATGATGATGAGTGCAGGAGAGAGGATGAGCAGCAGATAGCTCAGACATTGACAGAGCTACATGTATTAGAGGAGTCGATGGTGCATACCACATTGGAGAGATCTCTTCAGAAGACTTTCACAGTTTGCATCGTTGGAGTGTCTCTAGACCCCACTATTCAACCCAAAGAGGTGCAGAGCTCTGAAGCACTCAATGATGCTTCTATGCAGCCTTCTAGTTCAGTTTTGCCAAGTACCAATGCCCAAGATGATGCCATCTCCTTCGAGCCCAAGAACAAAGCATTCTACTGGCATAGCTTGTCAGGGGGATCTTTATATCACTCTCCTCCCATTCTTACCTTTTGAGTGCACAATTGGTATATGTATTTAATGCATTTTGAGTTACGAATTTATAGTTCTTTAATTTTCACTTGAATGATGTATTTATCAAGGGAATTAAATTTCTTTATTAAATTTTGGACAATATACACTTGGCTTTCTTGTAAGTGATATTATCGTAATTAATTTGATTTCGACTGGCAATAACATTAATCTATCTCAGCATTAATTGTATATTTGAATAATTATAAAATAGAAAAAAGTATTTATAACAATAACCATATAATAGTTATTTTAATTATTCTTTGTCCATACAAAGTCATAATTTAGATTAAGGTAATATTTTTAATTTTACGAGAATAAAAAGTAATGATTAACAACTATATCACAGTTGTCTCATGGGAAAAGAAGAGAAATTAATGTTTGGTGGACATAATTATAAATCACTATTTTTTTTCTTGTTTAGAAAAAAATATTAATGAGAAATCCATCTTTTAAATTTTTATTCTTTGTGAATATTGGTTTCTTTAGGAATATTATTGTTTATAAACAATAAAAATTGTGTTATATTTTAATGTGAAAGCATTGAAAAAGAAGAAGAAAATAAAAGAAGGTAAAATCCTCCAAAAACTAAACACTTTCAATTAATATGAAAAGGAGTAAATTGCAAAACTGGTGTCGAAATTCATACAAATACTCACTTTGGGACCCCCTTTTAAGTCATTTAAAATATCCAAGTCTAACTTTAATTATATAATGTTCCATACAGCTGAAATTCAGTCGTTCTTGCCGAAACTTCATTATGTGGCTGAATTCAATCATTTTTGCCTAAACCTTAGGCAATTCTACCGAAAGTTCATTTGCCATTTTTGTTTGCCTTCAAATATCGCACGTCTAAAGTTATTAGTAAGTACATAAACGTGGAAAAAATTAAAAAATTAGCATAAATTTAAATAATGTTGTCCAAATTGTTTTTAAAAATTGTGGTATTAGTACAAATTAGCACATGCTAGGCCTTAAGGTAGTAGAAAGCTACCTACTAAAAAATTTGCAATTTCTAATATTGTCACGATCCTGAACCACGTGAGTGGCACCCACACTAACCCTTTGATGAGAAAACCAACTAACAACCCAAACATAAACCCAACAACCAATTAAGAACTAAGTCATGATAAAAAATTTAAGGAAATAGTCATAAAATAATGGAAAAGTTCAGTTCATATAAACTCAAAATTTAATAACAAAAAGCTATGTGGAATAAATTCCATAGAACCTACAAATCATGGTACTAAAAAATCTAACAGTCTAGGATAGGGGATGCATCCCAAAAACAAGAACAAAAAACATAAGTCTAGAATGTTTGAGTCTGAATAATGGACTAAGAAGATAAAGTGGAATCCATAGCAGCCTGGAAGAAGTGGCTCACCCTTGGATTCAGATTTTGGTGGTCTCAAAGTTGCGGTTGTGAAGCAGCCACCTGAAGATGCCCTGTTCTAAAGAGAGTGGAAGTGTAATATCAGCACACAACAAAAGTGTATTGGTAAGATCATTGGTTAGTTCCAATATACGAAATATTGACAGAGAACCACAACTTAGTGAGCACAAATTACACAATTAGCACACAATATAACATAGTCCAGAATTTATATGCATAACAACATGAATCATCAGAATAGAACAAGCTATTCTGGTTCTCTCATGGAGCCCACTCATACAAACTGTTAATGTACCGGCGTGGCACCAAATCCCAAGTTTGTATACTAGCATGGTACCTGATCAAAAGTTAGTGTACACGTGTGGTACCAGATCCCAGGCAAGTGTACTAGCATGGTACCAATTCAAGATGTTAGTGTACCGGCATGGTACCCGATCCCAATCATCAACACATAGCACAATCATAATCATTATGAATCATACTCACACATGTACATTCATGTAACACATTCATTGCAGGTGATTGACAACATCTTGCATTTCACATTATGCCCTTTCAACTTCCCTAATCATGTATCATGAATGCATTACTAACGACAAACTTAACAAGCACATATAACATATATGAGAAAATAACAACCATCACCTACCTCGAATCAAGCTCTAGAAACTCGAAAGAACAGAAGCTTCCCCTTTGTTATGAATTCCAGCTTGTTCTCTATCTTAACAATTAAGAAAACACAATAATTGATCAAAGATGGCCTAGTAACACCCAAATTATAACCAACTCCCAACCCTAGGTAATTCCCATGATCATTCTACCCATCAAAGGTTCTTTTAACCATTAATTCAAGTTAAACATACCTTCCCCCAAAATCACAACCTAGATTCTAAGGATTAAGAATCAAATTAAAAGTTAGGGATCTAATCATCTTACCTTTGCAACTAATTGGATAAAAAAACTGAAGGAAACTTCCTAAATCGCCCTTCCTAATTCTAATAATGAAGTTGCAAAAGAAATGGGGACTTTTCTGCACAAAACCCTGACTAACCCAACTATAGCGGCCCAACCCACTATAGCAGCGTGACGCAAGCTATAACAGCTTGCATGGAGTTACAACCTCCTAAATCCTCCCCCAAACCCCCATTTGGCAACACACATTCAAATTTTTACTTTCCAAACTAACCTCTACACGAAAAATCCGATACCAGGAGATTTACTCACCCAAGTTCAATTCTGAAAGGCCTTATAGTTTTTTAATATCTTGGCTACAATAGAATTTAACTCAAGCTTTGACATATCACTCCACTCATGGTCCTAGACCTCACCTTGCTCAGATTCCATCTGAGACTATCCTAGCCTAAAATTTTTAAGTCACTAACCGGAAAGTTTCTTGCCTAATTCCTTCTACCATTGTCCTATTCATAACGACCTTAATATATTGTTACATAAGATAACAATTTACCCATTCCTCATCCCTGAGTGATCAAACAAGAAAAACTAGGCCAAATTCGAAAAGAGGGTAGTTCCTGAATCCTCACACAAGTGAGGGTACACGTCTCGCATGTCCCTCTCGGTCTCCCAAGTAGCCTCCTCAACCAGATGATGTTTTCGTTAGACCATTATTCATTTGATCTCCTTTATCCTCAACTTCAAGACATCCCGATTAAAATTGCCACCGGTTCCTTCTCATTTTGCAAATCCTTGTCTGATAATATCGAGTCCCACTTGATGATATAATCTCCATCCCTATAGTACCTCTTCAGCATAGAAACATGAAAAACAAGTTGAACTCTAGACATGTTTGTTCGTAGTGCTAACCTAAGATCCACCAGCCCCATGCCGTCAAGAATCTCAAATGGACCAATTTAATAAGGGCTAAGCTTCCCCTTCTTATTTAACCTCATCACCCATTTCATTGGTGATACCTTCAACAACACCTATTCATCAACTTGAAAATTCATATCTCTCAACTTGAGGTCCACATACTACTTCTGCCTACTCTAAGTTGCCAACACCTTAGTTTGTATGCTTCTTACCTTCTCTTGAGCTTCCTTCACTAGATCAACACCTAAGGGTTTCACATCACCAGCTTCAAACCACCCTATAGGCGATCTACATCTCTTCTTATAGAGTGCCTCAAATGGTTCCATATCAATACTAGAGTGATAACTGTTATTATGGGAAAACTCACATTGAAGCAAGAACTAATTCTAAGGACCTCCGAAGTTGATCATGCATCCTCTCAACATATCCTCTAACACCGGGATAGTTCTCTCTGACTAGCCATCCATCTATGGGTGAAAAATTGTACTAAAAGTAAGTTAAGTTCCCAATGCTTCATGTAATTTACCCTAGAACTTAGAAGTGAATTGTGTGCATCTCTTGGAGCTGATAGAAAGGGGAACCCCGTGAAGGCTTACTATCTCCTTAACATATACTTTGGCCAACTTTCGAGAGTTATAATCTACCTTCACTTGAATAAAATGAGTTGATTTATTCAACCTGTCGATGATAATCCATATAGAATCGTACTTCCCCAATGTTCTAGGGAGTCCGACTACAAAGTCCATGGATATCGTTTCCCACTTAAATTCAGGAATGGGCATTTTCTGATGTAGATCAGTAGGCCTTTGATGCTCATACTTTCCCTATTGGTAATTATGACATTTGGACATGTATTCTGCAATGTCCTTCTTCATCCCTGGCCACCATTAAACTTGTCTCAAATCTCGGTACACCTTGTCACACCCAAATGAATAGAGTACTGTGAACAATCAGACTCTACCAAGAAACTCTAGATCAAGTCACCAACCCAAGTAACAAAAATCTATCCCCTCAAACTTAATACACTGCTTGTATCTAGTGTAGCATCCGGAGTCTCTCCAGATACCACTTTATTCTTGAGCTTTTTCAAGTCCTCATCCTCAAACTATTTATCCTAAATCTTCTCTATGAAAGTGGGTTTAACCTCAATATTGGCTAAAACCCCAACTCTTTTTGAGATACCTAGCTACATTAACTTAGATTCGAAAGACTGAATCTCTCTGGCTAGGGGTCGCTTAGACACCCTCAAAAAAGCCAAGCGTCCCATGCTGACCATTTTTCTACCCAATGCGACGCCACCCCATTGTCTTTCTCTAGATGATACTGAATAGTCATGCCATAGTACTTTAACATCTCCATCCATCTTCACTATTTTTGATTTAGATCCTTATGAGTTAACATATGCAGTAGACTGTGATGATCGGTGAACACCTCACACTTGACCCCATAGTGATAATACCGCTAGATCTTATGAACAAAGGCTACTACTGCCAACTCTAATTAATGAGTTGGGTTGTTCCTCTCATGGAACTTCAACTACCTTGAAGAATAGGCTATGGCATTCTTTTCCTACATCAACACAGTACCCAAACAAGAATGTGAAGCGTCATAGTAGACAATGAAATCCTTACCTTTCAATGGTAAAGTCAGGATGGGAGTCATAGTCAGCAATGTCTTGAGCTTTTGAAAACACTTTTCACACATGTCAGATCACTCAAATGTCATCTCCTTTTGAGTCAATCTGGATAGATGTATAGCGATAGTAGCAAAACTCTTAACAAGCCTAAAATAGTATATGGCAAGACCTACAAATTCCTAACTGTCTCAGTCTTTTAGGGATCTACCATCACCACTTCTTTCGAAACCACATTCCCTAGAGAAGGTCATCGAAGTCAAAAAAAACTCACATATAGTTTATGCTTCCCTAGGATACCCAGAACAATACGAAGGTTCTCTGCATGTTCTTCCTTACTTTTAGAATAGATTAGGATGTCATCAATGAATACAATCACAAAAGAATCAAAGTAAAGCTTAAAGACCCCATTCATCAAACTCATAAAGGCTGCTAGTACTTTAGTTTACCTGAAAGACATTACCAAGAACTCATAATGTCCATACCATGACTTGAACGTTGTCTTAGGTATATATTCTAGTCTAATCTTTAGCTGATGATATCGAGACTGCAAGTCAATTTTTGAGAACACCAAATCACCCTGCAACTGGTCGAATAGATCATCTATGTGAGGTAAGGGATACTTATTATTGATAGTGATCTTTTTCAACTTCCTATAGTGTATGCAAATTCTCATATTACCATCTTTTTTCTTCGATGCACTAGGGTTAACAAACCCCTTTATGTAAAAGCTCCTGAAGATGAGCCTTGAGTTCTCTCACCTCTGTTGGGGCTATGTGATAGGGAGAAATAGAGATTAGATGAGTGCCCAACTAAAAATCTAGGTAGAAATCTATTTCCCTGTCTTGAGGCATGCTCGACAAATCAGTAGGAAACACCTTTGGAAAATGTAAGACTCTGGGAATGGACTCAATGGGAGGGGACTATACACTAACATCCTTGAGATAGGCTAAGTAGGCTAGACAACCTGTCCTTGCTAGACTTCTCGCACGATGTAAGATATGATCTTTATCGGCTTAGGCCTACACACACCTTCCCACTCAAGCTTATCCCTACCTGGAATCTCTAGAGTTACTATCTTAGAATTACAGTTCAAAATTGCATGATAAGGAGAAAACCAATTCATACCTAAGATCACATGAAAATCCACCTTATCAAAAATAACAAAATCAACCCAAATTTGCACACCCTTAAACATCGCAAAACAAGAACGGTAAACATTAGTTACTACCAAAGAGTCCCAAACCGGGGTAGCAACTTAAACAAGGGCATCAAGCATATCACAAGTCAATTCAAGTCCTAAAGTCAATCTAATAGATACATATGAATAAGTGGAACCTGGATCAAACAAAACAGAAGCCATCCGGTCATTAACAAGAATAGTACCTATTATCATGGCATCTGATGCCTTTGCCACTGGCCTACTTAGAAATCGGTCAACCTCTCTACCTAGTTGTGCCTCTCCTCTCCTAGCATTACCATTTTCTCTACCCCTATTGCCTCCTTGACTACTATCTCACCCACCTTATGAGTGTTCTCTACCATTACCAACTCCTCCTATGGGAACTACAACTCTAGTCTACAACTTCATTGGTTTATCTTCTAGGAGATAAGGGCATTCCCTCCTAAATTATCCCATCTCACAACAAGTGAAGCATGCTCGGTCAAGTGAAGGCCTATTTGCTGAGGAATAAGAGGTTCCATGGCCACCCTAAGCGGGGGGGCTTATGTGTGACCCCTGAATGGCCACCTATAAAGGCCAGCTGTAACACCTTGGATTCAAAAAGAAGGAATTTCTAGTTTTTCAGGTCTGGTTCCAGTACCAACGGAAGCCACCTACAGGCCGTAGGTCGACTTACGGGCTATAGCTGGGAACCAAGGTGGTAAGATGAATTTTTGAAAATGTCAAGTTTTAGGATCCCATTGACGGTTTTTCAGGACGGCCCGTCATTCCATGAACGATTCATATGTAAGGACTCATAGGTCATCCCTAGAGTTGGTGAAATTTGAGGGTCTATGTTGGAACCTAGGTCTGTTATGTATGGTCCGTAAGTGGACCAACGGACCGTACATGGCAACCGTCATTCGAAGCCCAAAATTCTTAGCTTCTGATTCCCATCGACGGTTGGACAGGACAGTCCGTAGTTGGACCTATGGACTATAGGTCGAGATCCGACAATTATTTTTAAGGGCTTTTTGGTCTTTTCTGTAATTGACCTGTTCCTAATCTAAGTCGGTTAAGCCCTAATCTTAGACCCTATATAAGGCTTCTAAGCCTAATTCTACCCATTCTTATCAATTTTAAACTCCCTCCATAAATCTTACCCTAATTATTTCTCTCTCTAGAAGATTGAAGAAGAAGAAGAAGAAGGTTCTAGGATTTCCATTCAAGTCTCCTAAGCTTACCATTGATTTCAACATTTTGGCATCAAGGTATGATAGTTTTCACCTATGGAATCCTTTCCTCCATAGGGTTCCTAAATTCTCCAATTTCGTAAAGTTAGATTCTTCAATTGAAATTAGGATTTTCTTCTATCTTATGGGTTCTTTCAAATTATGATCTAATGGATTGAATTGAGTTTTTTATGCATAAATTGAGTTAATTGAATGATTTTAAGGTGAAATTATATGATCCGATGCATGATCTACGATTTTCAAGCTATGAGTCTATGATGAAGTTTATGAATGATTAAAAGATGAATTTTATGAAGTTATGCATGTTCAAACTATGAAATTATGATGATTTAAGATTTGCTTTGAGAGTGAAGCATAAATGTTGATGATGTTGAATTATGAAAGGATTTCTCACATGAAGGATTCATAAGGGTTGAAAGTTTATCTCAACAAAACTTGAATCAAAGATTAAGGAGCTATTCTAATGAAATATAATTTGGATTGGCTATTTGTTGTGCCTTCCATAGTAGGGGACAAGAGGCGATTACCCGTGTTCCCTAATGACGAGACAAGAGGCGATTACCCGTGTCTATTAATGATAAGATAAGCTATAAATTATGACTATTCCGTGGGATTTATGCTTAGCACCAAGTGGAAAAAGGGCGATTACCCTTGTCCCATAAACTATGTTCCACCATAGGTTGTCTTGAAATACATTAGCTAGTGGATCCACTTAAGCTAGAACTATGGTTCTTACCTTGGCAAGTAAGGACACCTCTTTTCGGTGTGGGGTAGACACTGGATTCCATGCTATAGCTCACATGGTCTATGTCGGTTAAGGCTAATCTCCCACATAATGAACTAAGGTTACTTTCTAAAGTCTTATTAAGCATATGTTTTTTAAGATGATTTCCTTGCATTGATCATGGCTCTTTACTTCATGTTTTCTATAATGTGATCCTATGACTTAAACTTGGTCATTGTATCTTGTGTATTGCCCTTTTTAGAATGATTTTGTAATCTTATGCATATTTATCATACTTGGTAAATTTTGTACTAACACATACTCTTGCCTACATTTTCTTATAAGAGTAGGATCCGACTTATCTCCATCCTCTCGTGGCTAATTCGTTGTGATAGAGACTTTGAAGATTTGGTGAGTTCTCATATGTTCGAGGGCTTTTTATTTTGTTGTTTTCAATAACATGTGTTGTGAGTGAAAGTGGAAAAGAAGTCAAAATGTGTGAGGTTATTTAGGCGATGCCAAAACTATGTCAGTGATATGTTGAATGCATTGAGCGAACATCTTCATGTCCGTCTTCTTGGCTAAAAGAATTTGAAAAAGTGTACTGTCAACTTAGGTGATCTGAGCTCTAATTGGAAATCCACCGAAGTCAACTAATAGGACTCCATCGGGTTCGTCGAATCAGCCTTCGAGTTTGGTATCCGTTCAGGCCTTATCTGTGAGCTTTAGCTCCTTCAGTGATTCACTAAATGTGTTCGGTGACGTTAGTCATAGATCACCGAGTGTGCCAGACATAAATAGGCCAAAAGTCTTTCCAAGTTCAAAAAAGAAACCTTTTCGTATCATTGTGCTCATTTTCCCTCCAAAGCTCTCAATACTCTTATTTTGGTGTTTGAGTGCCTCGTGTATGTGCTTTTGAGTGCTTGGAGTGCATTGGATTGATTGCATCTCTACCCCAACCATATTTCCCTCATTTTTTGTGCTTTGCTACTATCTGAAGTTGGTGTTCGATTTCTATCTTATCAATTGTGCTAAAATTTGTGCTATATGATGTGGGCTTAGTCCCATTTGAAACATATTGTTGTTTAATTTTCTTGGGTAATGCTAAATAGATCATAATGAACTATGCTCATGCGTTAGATAGTTTATTTTGTGCCCAAAATCGCTAAAAGTTATTGTTTTTGTAAAATTTGGAATTGAACCCTCATTTGTGCTTGGTCTTGTCTTTTTGGAGCATGGGTGAAGTCTGATTAGCCCAGTGATGCCTCGATGGCCGAAATTAGCCCAATGATAAATAGAGTGATGACTTTCTTAAGGGCAAATAATCATTTTGGCTAATACTTAGTGATTTTGGGGGTAAGTCTGAGTACTCGTGGGTAGAAAAGCATGTGGCTAGATTGTGAAACTTAATAGGAATTGGGTATTGTTGCATATTGTGTTTAAAATTTTTAAAGTAGGCACTGGGCTGAACACGACGTGTTCTGCAGACTTGTCTTAGCTCGCCAAGGAAGTTATGTAAATCACCGAATAAGCCCTAGATCACCTTTCTTGTTTGAATTTGTGACCTAGGCTACTATTCTATTTGGCAAGCTTATCTTAGTTTGTCGAAACCCACTCAACGTATCACCAAGTGGGAGAGAACATTGCCATTTTTCCCTGTTCTTTTTGATATTGTACTGTTACTTTTGGTGGGCTTGTCTTAGTCTACTAAAACCAATTTGGTGCGTCGCTGAGTTGGAGTTGACTCTGCCCTTCATGCCTGAGTTCAATATCATTATGCACTGTCAACTTCGGCGAGCTCAGGTGAGTTCGCCTAACCTATTAAGCGAACATCCTTTCCAGCAGGCGAGCTTCAAAACATAGATTTGCAATGTGTTCATTTTGTTTTTGATTCAACTAACCTTGACCGAATTTGTGTTTTACTAATTATTCCTTTCAAGAAATGGCTAAAACAAATAGAAAAATAAGTTGTTACTTCTGATACTGAATCTGAAAAATAATCCTCCCCTCCTCATCTAGAAAGGAAAAAAGGGATAGTCATAAATGAGCCTTCTCAACAACAAAACACTATGCGATCCTCGAAGCGTGAGAGTGAGCAACCAAGAATAGGGATTGTTAGAAAAAAGATTGATATCCACTCCAATTTGGTCCAACCTTCTCAAGATCTGGTACCCACTTCTCATATTCTCCCGATCATCGCTCCAAGAGCCCTCACCAGGCTTAAGGCTGTAGGAGAACGAACAATTTTAGAGGAGAAAAGACTCTCTACTGTTAGAGTGATATGTGAGTACCCAACTACTGGGACATTATTAAATTTCATGGGTTCGAGAGGTTCACAAGACCTCAACCTCCTTATGTCCCAACATGGGTACGGGAGTTCTATGCAGCCTACATATATGTTTTGCCAAAGAAGAGAAAGGGCACAATATGGAAGCCCTCAAAAGAAGTCAAAGTTTGTGGCAAAATGGTGCAATGCCACGCAGGAAAGATAAATGAGATATTAGGTAGAAAGGCACTAGCAATACATTTTAGACTCAGATTAAATAAAGGTTTAAGGGAACTTAAGGGTTGGTTGGCTCCTATCATCTCTTACACCTCCCCGCTATGGATGGTTGATGGAGCAATGATTGAAAAGAAAGATATGAACGTTGCCTCTAATTACTGGTTCGGGTTCATTAGTAGCAATATTATGCCACCTCAGAATGAGTCCATTCATTGGCTTCCGAAAGCTGTGCTAGTTGACAGTATCATAGACATGACAGAGTTTAGTGCTGGTGGGCTTTTTTTTGATGAGATATTGATAAGGGCCAGACAAGAGTAGACATCCCTTCCATTTCCGGTCTTGATCACATAGTTGTGTGAAGAAGCAGAAGTTTCCTTTCAGGGGAAGACTGATGTGTGGATCACCCAGTCTCCTCTAATGACATTTAAAGGATCGAGGCTGACCACTTATGAGATGATATAGCTCAGAGAAAGCTGCCACCCCCAAACACAATGCCCGTCGTCGATCCTCTCACTCTTGAGGCTGGGACCACTCCATTCGCTCCTTTTGTGGAGCAGTCAAGTATACTCCAGCCTTCTTGAGTACCATCTACTTAAACTTCTACTGCAGCTACACCTATCCCTATTCTTGTTTCCTGACCCCCTTGACCTAGGCTATGATCTACCAAATGATAAAGTTTTCCCGGTCTGCGGATGTGATGGTATCTAGGTTTGAGAAGGAGACACCTAAGTTGATTTATGAGGTGATTGAGGCTGCTTTAGCTCTTTTGAGAGATAGGTAGGCTCGGTGAAAGGCCACCATTGAGGCACATGGTGTGCGATTGGATAACCTCATGGTGAGGATTGAAGCCCTAGATGAGGTAGAAGGTAGTTTAGATACCTTTATTGAGATGAGGATTTTGATAGGTACTTTGAGGGTTGCTGTAGACTAGCTGAGGTTTACAGACATATCTGTGTTGTGGGGTGAGGTTCCTTTGACCGATGTTCCCGAGTCTGTGCCTACATCTATGCAGAGTGTTAAGGTTCCTTCTGGTGTGGCTGAGCAGCCAAGTGTGGTTGGTACAACTATTGATCATACTTTTGTGGTTCACGCTGATGGTGATGAGGAGGAGAGGGTCGATGATGATTTGGCCGAGGAGACAGATGAGGAGGAGATTTAGAGAGAGGAGAATGAGTAGTATATTGCTTTGACACTTACGAAGCTGTGGGATCTTGAGGAGATGATGGTCCATGCTACGTTAGAGAGATCTCTTAAGGAGACCTCTACATTTGGCACAAGTGGTGTCCATTCAAACTCCACTATTCCTCCTATTGATGTGTCATGCATTGATGCCCCGATTGAGACTTCCTTGCTGCCTCAAGTGATTACTTTGTCTGGCACCGATCCCCGGATGATGCCATCCCTCCTGAGACTCCAGAGTCGAGCACTTCGAAAGCTTAGCCTATTAGGAGGACTTTTATCTCTCCTCTCATACTTAGTATTTTATTTCACATCCAGGACACTATTGGATTATTTTGGTAGGGTGAGGGCACTTGTGTCAATATTCCCATTTTGATTGTATTTTGTTACTTTCAGCTTTAGTTTTGGATAATTGTAGTATGTTGTTATTTTTTGGTTATTATAGTTGTTTTGATGGTTTAGCTCATTTTGTCTCTCCATTTTCATTTGCCTCATGAGTTTTTGAAGTCTTTAAAATGCTTGAGCTTTCATTGATCATGTTTGAGGATTGATTTTGTTTAATATCGATGTCTTATATAGTACTCGTGATGAGCAGTGTGTTTAGTGTTAAAATTGCAAGAAGAAATCAGTTGGGTTGAACTTTTGAATGATCTTTTTGAATCTTATAATGACTAGCTGCATTTTGATGTAAGCCTTGCAATGAAAATTTCAAGTAAGCTTTTGATCTTGTCAGGCTATGCTAAAAATTTTTGTTTGAAGTGCCTTGTATGGTTAGGTTTTGTTTGAAATCATGCGTGTGAATCCTAGAATTTGCCTTGTTAGTTCAATTGTTTAACTTTGGTAAATGCAAGAAGTGATCTTGGGCACATATTTTTGAGAGAGTTCCTAATTTTGTATGAGCTTTGAAACTCTTAGTTTGGGGTTTTAACATTTTCACTCTTGAATTTCACAAATTGAGGTTGAAATCAAATTGAGTGTTGATTATAATTGTTTAATTTCATCACATCCATGGCTGCTCTCATGATAGGTATAATCTCTCCTTACTATTTGTGATGGGTCGCTAAAACCCTAAATCTACGGGTGCAATTATAGGATTCAGTGTTTATTTAAAGTAGTGGGTATTGTGTTGTGCTCTATTTTATATCTATGTATTTATGGATTTAGCCTAATAAGCATGAGGCTAACTCATGGGTTAAGGTTGCAAACTTAATCCTCTTTTCGATATTCAAATGATGCTTGAAAGAGATTGATTGGAGTGGGTAATTAGTATAATGCTTAAAATTTAGGTTTGATGTCTATGATTTGCTTGAAAGAGAAATTATGGGTAAGGTCTAGTTTCCCAAATCTACTTGAAAAGGGATTTCGTAAGGTAGTGGGTTATTTTGTAAATCATAAGGATGAGACCGAAAGGAGATTCTATGAAATGATAATATGAGATCGAAAAAAGATTAGTGTCATTGAAGATGACCCAGCCTATCCATGTTTGTTTAGCACTATTGAGCACTAGAATTACCCCTATGTGACATTAATTTTAATACCCGCACCCCTAGATTGATTTTTAAATTTTTTGAATTCTTGATATTTTAGTTTAATCTTGACTTGTGATAACAAAATCATTTTACATAAATTTTGTGGAAACATCCACTACTCTAACAATTGCTCCAAATGAATGAATTTATAATCTAAAGTTCCTAATTGAATGCCTTTCCTTACACCATTCTCTATGGGATTCGACCCCGACTCTTAGTTGGGTATTTTTATTGACAATGATCGTTTATTCTCTTAATTGTTTTGGAGGATAGTTTGAGCGTTATCTACTTAGACCATGTTTCATGCATTGTTCTTCGAGAAGTATGTTCCTCGTAGTCTGAGGGACAGGAAGAAGGATGAGTTTCTGACCCATGAGCAAGCTAAATATGTCTATTGCCGCCTATGAGACCAAATTTCACACCTTGTCTCGTTATACTATTCAGTTGGTAAGCACCAAGGAGTAGAGGATCCGCCTCTATTTGAAGGGATGGAATAGTAACTTGCAGGTTTTGTCGGTGCATATGACTTCAGCAGGGAGGAGCTCTAATGAACTAACATATTATGTTATGAAAATTGAGGGGGTTCGACAAGTAGGGCAAGCCAAGGCATTAGCTAAGAGGCCAAAGAGTGTGGGTAACAACAATGGTTCCTACTCCAAGGGTTCCGATCAATAGACACATTTAGCATGTACAATTCAGTCAGCTTTGGCGGTGTCATGACCTAAAGTAGCCCCTAGATGTGACATGGTGTACAATACCCTGGAAGGACCCATACAAGCCACTTAGCATGCATCATAAAAGATAATATTAAGTAAGATGTTCAAAAGACAATTTATATCAAATTAACAGAAGTCAAAATATAGTCTCAAAGCCATCTAATACATCATGAAAGGAAAGTGGGACGTAACCCATACAAGTCTTAAAAGAAAATGACATGAAAGGTAAATGTGGCTATTGGGTTGCCTCCTAAGAAGCACCTTATTTAATATCATGGCATGACATAGTTTTCACTTCATCAATAATTATTTTTTGTGATTTGGGACGGTGTCACTAGGTAGCGCTCCCTTTTGTCTTGGATTGAGATGAGTGGAGAGTTGACACAACTAAGTTTCAAGTGGTTTGATTGATATTGAATGAGATGTCACTGTTTGAGTCAAAGTGGAGATATCATTTTTCAAATCCTACAACATTTTTTTGGACCCTTAAACCTTGTTGAAGATCCTTGTTAGTATTTCTTCAATGTGGTTCCCCTCTAGTCCAGTTGGTTCCCTTGGCCTTGGACGATTATGAGGAGGAATGTACTTGTCTTTTGCAGCTTCCCTTTCTCTCCAATTTCCACCTTTCCAATCTTTCCAACCATTATCTTGGTCCCTGTTCCAACCTTGGTTCCCACCTTATCGTTGGTAGTTTGGATGAGAACTCCTACTTGATTTCCCAAGTATTGTACTTCCTCATTGTATAATGCCTCAAACTTGGCATCTTCTAGACATTGTCCCACGCTTGTGCCAACATCATTTACAGCTTTAAGTCCACCTCTCATGACATGTTGAAAGCAAGTACCTCTCTTGATTTTTTGCAAACTGTTCTTTGCTCATACCTACATGTAGAAGAGACAATTGATCTTCACTAGTATGTCATGCACTGTTAATCTTTGTCAACTCATCAAGCAATAATATCGCAACATCATATGGTTGCCTTATCAACCCACCTTGAACAAGTTGGTTAGATAGGAATTTGTTAACGGAGTCCAAGCTACAAAAGAAGTACTGTAGCAATAAGTTGTCTGGAACACAATGTTTTGGACATTGCAATAATAGCTTCTGAAATTCCAGCCATGTCTCATGAAAAGGTTCACCCGGCACCCTTTCAAAGTTTTGGATGCTACCCCTTAGCTTGATCATCTTCGAGGGAGGGAAAAATCTCTCCAGGAATGCATCTGTCAGCTCATCCCATGAAGTGATTGAATCATTAAGTAACTAGGCAAGCCATCTAGTAACTTCTCCCATTAAGAAGAAGGGAAACAATCTCAGCTGGATGGACTCTTGTGAGATGTTTTTGAAAGTGAATAGCCCACAAACATCCACAAAATTCCAAAGGTGTTTATGGGGATCTTCATGAGCAAATCTCCCAAATATTTATCGCATTAAGAGCAATTGTAGCATTGTTCTGGTTACATGGAAGACTGCCCTCCCTTTTGTAGGAGGTAAACGGATAGCGCCTGTGGTTTGGATGACATTCATGTGCATATCATTCAAGTTACCCGTATTATCGTTATGCCAGTAGTGACTATTATTGTAACTACCATGATCACTCATGTTGTATACGTGCAAATCCGCGAGCAACAACAACAAACAACAATCTACTACGACTAAAGAAATTAACAAAATAACTTCTCCAATTGAATTCCTAGCTACCATTCCCCGGCAGCGGCACCATTTTTGATAACGCTCAAACTATCCTACAAAACAATTAAGGAAGTAAGAGATCATTATCAATAAAAATACCCAACTAAGAGTCGGTGTCGAATCCCACAAAGAATTGTGTAAGGCAAGGAATCCAATTAGAAACTTTAGATTGTAAACTCTTTCATTTGTAGCAATTAAGAGAGTAGTGGATGTTTCCACCAAATTTAAGTAAAATGATTTTGTTCTCACAAGTCACGATTAAACAAAAATCTCACGAATTCAAATAATTTAAAAATCAATCTAGGGGTGTAGTGATTGGAATTAATGTCACATAGGTGTAATTGTGGTGCTCAATAGTGCTAAAAATATGGATAGGTTGGGTCATCTTCAGTGACACTGATCTTTTTTTGATCTCATAATATCATTTTGTAGAATCTTCTTTCGGACTCATCTATGTGAATTACAAAATAACCCACTACCTTAAAGAATCTCTTTTCAAGTAGATTTGGGAAAATAGATCTGACCCATAATTTGTATTTCAAGCAAATCATAGCATCAAACCTAAATTGCAAGCATTAGACTAATTACCCACTCCAATCAATCTCTTCCGAGCATCAATCGAAGGTCGAAAATAGATTAAGTTTGCGACTTAACCCATGAGTTAACCTCATGTTATTAGCCTAAATCCATGAATGAATAGACATAACACAGAGCACGACACAATACCCACTACATTAAATCAACAACCAATCCCATAATTACACCCCTAGATTTGGGGTTTTAGCCACCCATCACAAAAAGTAAAGAGCTTATACCATCATTAGAGCAGCCATGGATGTAATAAAATTAAGCAACTATAATCACCACCCTATTCGATTTCAACCTCAATATGTGAAATTCAAGAGTGAAAAGGTTAAAACCCCAAACTAAGAGTTTCAATGCTCATAAAAAATCAAGAACTCTCTCCAAAGTATTTTTCTTCCAAAAGTTTCTTAAGGAGTCTCACCCAAACAAAAGAATTATTTCTCTCTCCTCTGGGCTATTTATAGGTATCAAAAATTTGGCCCAAACTTTACTACGTGACCCCTGCGACGACATTAGTAATGCCCACAAAGATGATTCGGTGGATCATTGTCTAATACTTAGCTTGCACTTCTCTTGCTTTAGTCTTCAGGTGTTTGAACCTCAATAGGCGAGCTCGTTCGAGTCTACCTTTCATATTCGGCGAATCGCTGCGTACCACCTTTATTCGCCTTTTAAGCCTTTATATTTTATCCATGCCTTATCACCTTCAGTGATGATCATTCAGTTGGCCTATTTCATTTGGCAAGTCGCTGATTCATGATTTAGTTCACCAATCCTGCCTTGATATTTTCAACCTTACGTACTGTCACTTTAGGCGAGGTTGTGCTAGTTGGGTGATCCACCCTTTTGGTTTGGCGATCCACAATGTGGAGTTTGCACTTCTTTTTATGTTTTTGCCTTTACTTTAAGTATTCATCCTTGCCTTGTCCCGTAGCCTTCATAGCTACAAATCATCAAAATATTATCAAAAAGGGACATAATTAGGCATTGAGGTCACTAATTTTTAAACTAAATAGGTCTCAAATGAGTGCAAATCTACCACTCATCACAAGTCAATGGAGGTAGGACCGATGATCAACACTCCACATAAGCCCTCCACTATTGCTTGGAATCACTCTGCATCTAGAAGGTGACAAACTCTACTCCATGTTGATGAACAATACCTAACTTATGCATCCTCTCATAACAATCCAGAATAAACCCATACGCATCCTTGCTTTCCGTACCATGGAAGACTAGAGGCTTCAATTTTAGAAACTTTTTCAAAAGCTCATGCTCAGTTGCAGTCATAACGAGACCCAACACTGGACGAAAGAAGGCCTTTGTACCTAAAGAGTCATCCATTTTGGGTGTTGTAACAGCGGTAGGTTGAGTAGTTGGCACCTGAGTAACCATTACCGTAGAAGTGGCTCTAGTACCTGCCAACCCACTTAGAAAAGCCAACACTTGTTGGACTACTTTAGAAACCATAGGGGAAAACATGCACCTCAAACCTATGCCTCTACTTCAGTTCAACATCCTCCTCAATTTTACTTCAACTTCTTCCTCAACATGATCCTTGGTTGTGGGATGGGTTGTCGGCCTTGGCTCATCCACAACTTGAGCTCCTGCTCTGGCGGGTGTGGTCGTCCCTCCGCCCCTGCCCCTACCTCTGCCTCTTTCTCTATCTTTGCCTCTGGCAACTGATTCTGCAGCTAGAATTGGTACTCTAACTTAGTTGCGCCTAGTATCTACCATCTAAAGACAGAAGAATGAAGAAGGTTAGTTACGAATTTGGATCTCCAAATACCAATTAGAATCTGTTATAGCACAAAGAGGAAGAAAGGAGAGAATTTTTCTAATGTTATGTAGCCTCTTGATAAAAAGTAAACACGTCTCTGTACCATTCCACAAGACTCTATTACCCCTGTTTTGGTACGATGAGTTCACTGAATGGCTTTGGTACAAAATTTGTCACGACCCTGACCCACCATGAGTTACACCAACACTAACCCTCTGGTGGGAGAACAAAGTAACAACAAAAGCTTAACCCAGCAACAAATTAAGAACTAAGTCATGATATAAAAATTTTAGGAAATAATCTTTAAATAATGGAAAATTTGTCTCCCATAAACTCAAAATTCAACAATACAAACCAATGCAGAATAAACTCCCTTTGGCCTAAAATTCATGCTACCAAAACATCTGACAGTCTAGGATAGGGGATGCAACCCCAACAAGAATGAACGCATGAGCCTGGAATGTCTGAGTCCAAATAATGAACTAAGAAGATAAAGAGGAATCCATAGCATCCCGGAGGATGTGGCTCACCCTTGGATTCAGATTTCAATGGTCTCATAGTTAAGGTCACGAAGAGGCTGCCTGAAGATGCCCAGTACTTAACAAAGAGAGAGAAGTGCAGTATTAGCACACAACAACAGTGTGCTGGTAGGATCATGTCATGACCCCGTTGCTCAGGTCATTATGCCACTTACTGTAACCACCCTGTAGGTAAGCCAACCTATAACCCATAACGACAAGTAATGTGTATAAGGGTAGAAACTAAACAAGAGTAAGCAATTTAAAAGAATTTAACAAAAGAAATAGGCAGAAGCATAACATCTATACATAAAACCAAAGGATGCCTCCTAGAATCTACAAGACACGAATATAAAGCCACTAATTACAAGAGTACAAGTCCCAAAAGTGGACAAAGAATAAACACACTTGTCTCAAAATACAAAAGACTAGTCAACTAATATAAATAGAGACAGGTACGATCAAGGACTCCATGTGCTCACCCTTGTCTCTGAATATCGTAGCTAGTGGCTCAAACTCAACGGTAATAGTAGGCCTGCATCATGAAATAGATGCAGAGTGTATCATGAGTACCAAAACAATATGTACTTAATAGGCATTATAGGTCGACTGACGAAGAAATGTAAAGGCGATATGAAAAGTTGAAATTTCACATTAAAGAGGTCATAGAACGAAAATCTAACAGAATTGCACACGAGTTAAAAAAACCTAAATGAAATAAGTAAATAGCGAACTAAACCTATCTCGACCCCATAAGCCCAGAAGGTGCACCCATGCGCAAGTTTAAGCAAAAATGTGATCAGACCTCCATAAGCCAAATGCATACACATAATAGCTATAACTACTAAGAATAATACTCGGTGAGTCCATAGCCGTAGAGTACATAGCCCGGACCTCGAATCATGGATTGCTTTATCAAGTAACCAATAAGATCATCCCAAGCCAAAGAATGCGTAGCCTCTAAAAGAACCAATACGTTCTTCCAAATCCCAAGAGCTCTTAGCCCTGACCTCGAACTGTAGATAGTCTCCAAAACTAACCAATAAGATCTAGTCGATGCGTATCAACTTCGTAGAGTGTACATGGCCCAAATCATGGACAACCATTGTTGATCAAATGACCAGACCTCGAATCTGTGACCAGCAAGGCTGCTGAAGAATCCCATGCCTAATCATTATCATAGAACCGTCGTGGAACGATGTCCACACAAAGATAAGCAGTACAACACTCCAAGCACAGACAAAATCCAAACCCACATCGCCAAGTAAAGCCTGAAATCTCAATGAATTGCCAAAGGGCCATAGAAAGAGGAAGGTATGGATAGAAGGTCATTTGAGCTGAATGTCGCCTAATCTAAGGCCCATTCTATCAGACCCAAGTCTTCTACATCAATCTACAGGAAGCTTAGCTGTCTGAAATGATATCGGAGAAAAACTAAGGCCTGTCGGCTCCAAAACATACATTTCTAAGGAAAGCACTAGTCACCACCTAGACTAAGGCCACACATGCCTCCAACGTCAATAGAAAACAAGTACCAATCATGCCACTAGGCTCGGATGATCAGAAAAGATGAATTACATGCCAACAAGTCCTCAAATAACCCAAAATAGGCCTAAAACATGATTTCTAAGTAACTAAGCATGATCAACGAACAACCCAATCCAAATTCACACAAATCAACATGTATTTACATTCACAAGCTCAATCTAAAGGTAGGGAAGCTATAGCCTACATCAAAGTAGACTCTGCACACTCTAAATTAATAACTCTGAAGTGTTTCCCTTTCGTATGGCCTCTGAATGCTGCCACACAATCAAAAATAGGACCACAACATCAACAACGATATTTAGACACCAAAAACACATTAAATAGAGATGAACCAAAATTTGAGTGAAAATGAGAATGTGGGACCTACACCCAAAATCATGTAATTGACTTTTTTCAAAAAATTCATTCAAGCTTTCAAAACTTGTATCGCAAAACGGGATACGATTCGAGGCTCGGAACACAACTAAAACAAGGAATACAAAGAAACCACATCCGTGTTCTTAGGATCTATCTCAGTACCCTTCCTAGAAATAATGTGACAAAGGAAAGCCACAGATCTCAGCTAAAACTCGCATTTACTAAACTTTGCAAAGAGTTGTTTGTCCTTGAGGATTTGAAAACACAATCCTCAAGTGATTGGTATGCCCATCCCCACTCCTTGAGTAAATCAAAATATCGTCGATGAACACAATCACAAACATATCTTGGTATTGTCTAAACATCCTATTCATCAAATTCATAAATGTGGCTGGAGCACTTGTTAAACCAAATGATATTACTAAGAATTTGTTATGATCATATCTAGTCTGAAAAGTCGTCTTCGGAATGTCATCTTCCTTTACCCTTAATTGGTGACAACCTGACCGAAGGTCAATCTTGGAGAAGTAACACGCTCCTTGAAGTTGCTCAAACAAGTCATCTATCATTGGAAGAGGATACTTGTTCTTAATGGTAACCTTATTCAATTGACGGTAGTCAATACACATCCGAAGTGAACCATCTTTCTTTCAAACAAATAGAACTGGAGCACCCTATGGAGAGATACTCAGTTGGATGAAACCCTTATCAGACAAGTCTTTCAGTTGCTCTTTTAAGTCCTTACGTTCTGCCAGAGCCATTCAGTAAGGAGGAATAGAGATGGGTTGCGTATCTTGGAGAAGGTCAATACGGAAGTCTATTTTCCTTTCGGAAGGAACACCGAGTAAATCATCGGCAAATACTTCAGAAACTCATTAATAATGGGGACCGACTCAAAGGTAGGGGTTTCAGAATCCATATCCCTAAATCTAACAAGATGGTATATGCAACCCTTAGAAATTATCTTTCTAGCTTTAAGATGAGAAACAAACTGACTCTTACGCATAGAGTTTCCCCCTTTCCATTCTAGAATGGGTTCACTTGGAAACTAAAACTTGATCACTCGGGTTCTACAATCAATAGAAGCAAAACATGAATGTAGCAACTCCATCCCAAGAATAACATCAAAATCTAATATATCAAGATCTACAAGATCAACAAGAGTAACTCTATGGGATAAAGAGACGGGACAATCTCTATAGACTCTTTTAGCCACGATAGATTCACTAATTGGAGTAGAGACAAAAAAAGGGATCTAACAAAACATTCGGAAGAATATAAAACTGCAATGCCACATATGGTGTCACAAGAGATAAGGTAGCACTGGGATCAAGTAAAGCATAAACATCAAGTTGAAAGACTTTAAGCATACCGGTGACAACGTCGGGAGAACCCTCGTGATCATGTCGAGTTTGGAGTGCATGAAATTTATTTTTCTTGTGACTCCCACTAGAACCCGACGGAGGATGAGGTTGAGCCCGTCGACGGATGTCTCCTTCATTATTAGTCATAAAGGGGAAACTCTTATCTTGTGATCCATCTTGCCACAACCAAAACATGCATTGGAACATGGAAGACATTTAACCTCACGCTTTTTTCCACACTTAGCACAAGTAGTGGATGAAAATCCACCACTATTCCCTCCTTGAGGCTTAGGGTTAGACACCCTTTTCTTGTTGAATATAGGAGGAGCATTGGAGGAACCTTGACTGAAAAACCTTTGTCGAAACTTAGAAAGACCATATCCATCGGACCTCGAGCATGAAAAGTCACCATCAACGATCTTAGCCCTCTTTGCCTCCCTAGACTTCTCCTTTAGTTTCTCCTCTTCGATTTGTTGAGCATGAACCATTAGATGAGATATTTCCATATCATAGATAAGCATGGCGGTATGAAATTCCTTGACCACCATTTTGCACACATCCGAAACAAACTTACTCATCGTTGCCCTAGGATCAGCAATCAAAGTAGGAGCACACCTAGACAATTGGGTCAATTTCAAATCATACTCCTTCACACTCATGTTTCATCGACGAAGGTTAATGAACCCAAGCACCCTTGCCTCCCTTGTCTCAAGGGAAAGAACCTATCAAAGAAAGGAACCTTAAAATATTCCCAATCAAGAGGACCCACATCAACTGCCCTCTCTTCTTTCCATTTTTTGAACCAAACTTGGGCAACAACCTTAAGTTGATAAGTGGAAAATTCTACCTTTTCCACCGGCATCACACCCATGATCATTAGCACCATGTACACCTCATCAATAAACTCTTGAGGATCTTCCTCAACCTTGGAACCATGAATCTTTGGAGGGTTCATCCTAGTGAAGTCCCTCACTCTAGATTCCACTGTACCCACATTTGGGTTCACGGGGACCATAGCCTCCCTATTGGTTTGAGTCGTCATGGCTTGGGCCAACACTTGAAAAGCAACCCTAAACTTCGCATTAGTTACTTATTCGGCCAAAAGGTTGACCGAAACTTGAGGAGCTTCTTGTTCCACATTCTCTCTCGCATTCCTCCTAGCATATGCCCTTCGAGTGACCATATCTTGAAAAGCATCGGATAAGGATTAGAAGAGAGACATATAGAGCTAAACTCTATCGCACGACTTTAGAGTGATGAAAGAAGTAGAGTTTCCTAAACATCTTATAGCCTCTCATTCATAAGTGTGGCGCGCTTCACACCCATGAACAAAACACTACTCGATGTGTCTTATGAGACATCTTAGGACCTTTCTAAAACCTTGTGCTCTGAATACTAAGTTTGTCATGACCTAAAGTACCCCTTAAACGTGACATAGCATTCAATACCCCAAGAGGCCCCATACAAGCCACTTAGCATACATCATACAAGATAATAGGAGTTAAGAGTTTAAAACACAATTCCATATTAAAAGAGTTTAATAAAATAGTGGAAATCTAACATAGTCTCAAGCCATCTAATACATCAATGAAATGATATTTTGGACTTAACCATACAAGGTCAAAAGTAAAATGACATAAAACTATAAGTCTGGCATTATTCTCGAAGTATGAGGACTCACCAAGACTTCTTAATCACAAGTACAATGATCTAGCCATTAATGGAGGGAGAGGAATCGTCACACCCTACTTTACAGAAACAATGTAGGCAAGAGTATGTGTTAATACATAGAATGTACCAAGTATGATAACTATGCATATAAGTTATAAAATCATGCTAAAAAGGAGATATACATAAGATGCATTGACCAAGCTAAATCGTAAAATAACATGACGGAAAGCATGTGCTAAAAACCATGGTCAATGCAAGTAAATCACCTTAGACAAAACATACTTGAAAAGCCTTTTAGGAAGTAACCTTAGTTCATTGTGTGGGAAATTATCCTTAATCGACATAGACCATGTGAGCTATAGCATGGAATCCAGGGTCTACCCCACACCGAAAAGAGATGTCCTTACTTGCCAAGGTAAGAACCATAAACTTCTAGCTTATGTGGATCCACTAGCTAATGTCTATCTAAGACAATCATCCTATGGTGGCACATAGTTTATGGGACATGGGTAATCGCCGCTTGTCCACTCAGTGCTAAGCATAGTTCCCATATATTAATCATAATGCATAACTTATCTTATCACTAGTAGACATGGGTAATCGCTTCTTGTCTTATTAATCATGGAAGGCACATCAAATAACCGATCCAAGCTAAAGTTCATAAGAATAGCTCCCTAATTCTTGATTCAACGTTTAGTTGAGAAAACCTTTCAACCCCTACGAATCCTTTATGTGTGAAAATCCTTCCTTAACACGAGAACAAAAACATTGACGCTTCATTCTCAAAGCAACTTTAAATCATTTATCTCAATTTTCATAAAGAACATGTATATCTTCATAATTTCACCTTTCATAGTTCAAGAACCTCCTCATATGATTAAAGTCTAGAAATCATAGATCATGCCTGGGTTCTTGGTAGTTCAACTTAAAAACATGCAATAAACTCAATTCATGCATAAAAGACTTAAATCAATCAATTAGATCATAATTTGAAAGAACCCATAAGATAGAAGAAAACCCTAACTTCAATTGGAGAATTCTAACTTGTAAAATTCGGAAATTTAGGAACCCTATGAAGGAAAGGACTCCATAGGTGAAAGTCACCATACCTTGGAGTTAAATTCCCACAACCAATGGAGAATTGGAGACTTGACTTGAATCCCTAACCTTCTTTTTCAAGCTTTAGAGAGAGAAATATTTGGGAAAATCTTTGGAGGGATTTGGGGGAATTTGAAGAGTGATTAGAATCCGTAGCTTTTAGTCTTAGAAGAGTTATATAGGGTCTAGGATTAGGACTAAATCGACTTAGATTAGGTATAAGTCAATTAGGAAAAAGACCAAAAACCCCTTAAAATAACTGTCAGACTCAGACCTATGTTTTGGACCTACGGTCCATAGGTCCAACTACAGACCATCCTGGTCAACCATAGAAAGTTTTAGAACTTATAAGTTTTGGACTTCAAACAATGGGACCTATGTACAATTTGTAGGTCCACTGACGGACCGTACATACCAACCGTCAATCCAACCATTGACCCTCAAAATTTCACCAAGTCAAGGAGTGACCCGTGAGACCTATCTACGGTCCGTAGAAGCAATGACGGACCATCTTGTTGAGCCATAGAAAGGATTCTGAAACTTGACATCTTGAAATCATTTGTCTTGCCATCTACAGTTCCCACCTACGGCCCGTAAGTAAACCTACGGTCCGTAGATGGCTTCCGTCAGTACCGGCACCAGTTCTGAAAAAGCTTGCAATTTTCCTTCTTTTCAAATCTGAGGTGTTATACTTAGTTTGTCGCTTTTTGGTTAAGATGATGGACAAAGAGACGTTGTCTGTCGCATTTTTTAAATTATGTTGAGATAGAAACGAGTTTTCCCTCATTTTCCCATCTCTCTTTCTCTCTCGTCATTCTTCTCTCTTCTCTCCCTTCTCTCTAAAAGCCGACCACCACCGCTGCCCAAAGTTGCCCATCATCCCCTCTGCAGTGATGTAACCGCCTTTCTCCGCCACCACCACCGTCGTCCCCATTGCCCTTCTCTCTCAATATCCTTTTCAAGGTTAGGGTTTCATCAATTTTTGTTTTTTTTAATTCTAGTAATATTGGGTTTGTTAGTTAGTATATTGTTTTAGTTTGTTGAATTGTGTTATTCAAATGTTAATTTGTATATTTGATTATTGTTAATTAGGGAGAGAATTGGGAATTTTTGTCTTTAGGGTTTTCTTTTAAATTGGAAATTTTTTAATATGATAGTGAATTGAGTATTAGAAGTTAGAACTAACAAATAATTAGAAGTTCGAAGTTAGATTACTTGAATTTTTCAACTTTGAAATTCTTGAATTTAGTATGTTTGAAAGATGAAGTTAGAAAAATATTGAATTGTATAAGAAAATTTGATTACTTTGAAGTTAGAAAAATATTAGATAATATATGAAAGTTGAAATTAGATAAGTTGAATTTTCCAACTTAGAAATTCTTGAATTTAGTAAGTTTGAAAGTTGAAGTTAGAAAAATATTAGATTGTACATAAAAGTTAGATTTCTTTGAAGTTACAAAAACATTGGATAGTATATGAAAGTTGAGATTAGCTTACTTGAATTCTTGAACTTTGAAATTCTTGAATTTTAAGTTTATATAGAACTAATTTTAGAAATTAGATATGAAGTTGAATTATTGGATTTTTATCACGACCTAAAGTACATCCTAGACGTTACATGGCGTATAGGACCCTGAGAGGTCCCACACAAGCCACTTAGCATACATCATACAAGATAGTAGAATTTAAAGAGAGTTTAAAAGTAACATCTCATAAAAATGTTTGCAAAAGCGGAAGTCAAAACATAAGTCTCAAAGCCATCTAATACATGATAAAGGAGGTGATTGGGACATAACCCATATATCACATACAAAGTTTGAAAGAAAAAGACATAAAGCTATTAAAGTGACATCTTCCTCGAAGTATGAGGACTTACCAAGTCTTAAAAATCTCAAATGCAATGGTCTAGCCACGAATAGAGGGAGAAGAGTCATCAAGCCCTACATTATGAGAAAATGCAGGCATAAGTATGTGTTATTACATAGAATGTACCAAGTATGATAGTAATGCATATGAGTTATGAAATCATGCAAATAGGGACTATTCATAGGATGCAATGACCAAGCCAAATCATAAAATAACATGATAAGAAAACTTAAGTAAAGAACAAGGTCAATGCAAACTAATCATCTTAAAACAAAACATACTTGAAATATCTTTAAGATATAACCTTAGTGCATTATTGTGGGAAGTTTAGCCTTAACCGACATAGACCATGTGAGCTATAACATGGAATTTGGTGTCTACCCAACACTGAAAAGGTGTTGACCTACTTGGCAAGGTAAGGACCATGAACTTGAGCTTAAGTGGATCCATTAACTAATGTCTATCTAAGACAAACCTATGGTGGCACATAGTTGTGGGATACGGGTAATCGCCACTTGTCCACTCGGTGCTAAGCATACTTCCCACTGATTAGTAATAAATATTAAATTGTCTTATCATTAGAGGACATGGGTAATCGCCGCTTGTCTTATCATCCATGGAAGGCACATCAAGTAGCCAATCCAAGCTAGAATTCAATAGAATAGCTCCTATTTCTTGATTCAAAGTTTAGTTGAGAAAACCTCTCAACCCTTATGAATCCTTCATGTGAGAAAATCCTTTCACAATACAACAACAATAACATTGATGCTTTACTCTCAAAGCAACCTTATATCATTTACATCAATTTCATAAAGAACATACATATCTTCATAAATTCATCTTTCATGGTTCAAGAGCCTCCTCATATGATCAGTCTAGAAATCATGGATCATGCATGGGTTCATGGTATTTCAACTTAAATACATGCAATTATCTCAATTCATGCATAACAATACTTAAATCAATCAATTGAATCATAATTGAAAGGAACCCACGAGATAGAAGAAAACCCTAACTTCTATCGGAGAATCTAGCTTTACATAATTGGAGAATTTAGGAATCCTATGGAGGAAAGGACTCCATAGGTGAATACTATCATACCTTGGAGTTCAAATCCCACAATCAATGGTCGAAATTGAGACTTGAATGGAACCCTAGTTCTTCTTCTTCTTCCTTAGAGAGAGAGATATTTGAGGGGATTAACTTGATCAACTTTTGGGAATTCACGAGAATGAATTGAATAGGATAAATTTGTGGTTAAAATCATTATATAATGATTTGAGTAGAAGGCAAAACGATGTTTAAAATGATTAGGGAAAAGACCAAAAGGCTCTTAAAAATAAATGATGGACTCGATCTACGGTTTCGACCTACAGTCTATAGGTTAAACGATGGATCGTCCTGGTTAACAGTAGAAAGATTAAAAAACTAATAATTTTGACCTTCAATCAACGGAACCTACGTATGGTTCGTAGGCCTTCCTACAGTCCGTATATGCCAAACGTAGGTCACATCATTGAACTTCGAAATATCACCAAGTTTGGGGTCACCTACGAGACCTATGTACGACTCGTAAGAGGAATGACGGACCATTTTGTTGAACCGTAAAAAGGGTACTGAGACTTGATTTTTGAAATTATTTTCTCACTACCTACAGATGCCATCTATGGCCCGTAGGAGCCCCTACGGTCCATAGGTGGGATCCGTAGACACAGACACCAGTTTTAGAAAATCTGAAACTTTTCCTTCTTTTCAAATATGAGGTTTTACAATATCTCCTCCTTTGAAACATTCACCCTCGAATGGAACTCAAGACATCATAAGGAGGGTAGTAACTAGATCTAATAGCCCAACATGAATGCAATCACATAAATGCACATATCTTAGGAGGAAACATCAACTCCAAGCTAACGAATGTTCAAAACATCATTTTATATGGTCTATATGCAACTCATACTCAAATGCACATGAACATGAAAAAATCAATCAAGTTAACTCTTTTTCTCAAAATTTTAAGCTTTTCTTGAATATGCATAAATGAGGAATCATGGGAACAACTAAGACACATGATAACAAAAGAGTAAACTATGAGGAACTGCATACCTCAAGCTAGAGTAGGAATGGAGGGAAAGAAATGAGGGTGACGAGACATCATATCGGCCTCGGACTCCCAAGTAGCACCCTACACTAACTGATTTCTCCAAAAAACCTTTACTGAAGCAACTTCTTTATTTCTCAACTTCCAAACTTGCCGGTCTAAAATCTCTAACAGAACTTCTTCATAAGAAAGGCTATCCTTTATACCATGACTCTTCAATGGTACTATAGATGTCGGATCACCAACACATTTCTTCAATAAAGAGACATGGAAAACCTGATGCACCGATGCCACGTCATTAGGCAGATCAAGTTCATAAGCATCTTTATTAATACACCTCAAATCTGATATGGGCACATATAACGGGGACTAAACTTCCCTTTCTTTCCAAACCTCATTGCACCATTCATGGGTGAAATTTTTAAGTAGACCCAATCATCTACATCAAATTCTAGGTCTCTTCTCCTAACATCGATATAGGACTTTTGTCGACTTTGAGCCGTTTTCAACCTTTCTCTAATAAGCTGAATTTTCTCCATAGCCTCATGTACCAACTCGGGATCTATCAAAGCGAGTTCGCTAACTTCAAACCAACTATAGAAAATCTACACCTCCTACTATAAAGAGTCTCAAATGGAGCCATACCTATACTCGAATGATAACTATTACTATAAGCAAACTCAATCAAAGGCAAATGATCATCTCAATTACCCTTGAAATTGATCACACAACCTCTCAACATATCTTCCAAGGTTTGGATAGTACGCTCTGCTTGCCCATCGGTTTGAGGATGAAAGGCAGTGCTAAGCTTAACACGAGTACGATGGCCCTTTTAGAAAGATTTCAAAAACTTAGATGTAAATTAGGTACCACGATTGGATATAATGGATAGGGGCACTCCATGCGACCTAACCATCTCCCTTAGGTACAACTTAGCATAGTCGTCCGCCGAGTAAGAAATCTTGATAGGAAAGAAATGAACTGATTTCGTCATTCGGGTCAACAATAACCCAAATCGTGTCATGTTGTCACCGAGTGCGGGGTAAACTAACAATAAAATCCATACTCAAATCTTCCCACTTCCAAGTAGGAATGCTAATATCTTGGGACAACCCTTCCGACTTTTGATGCTCAACTTTCAATTGTTGACAATTAGGACACTTAGCTACAAATTCTGCAATATCCTTCTTCATCCCATTCCACCAATAGACCTCCCGCAAGTTACGGTACATCTTGGTGGCTCCCGGGTGAATAGAATATCGAGAACTATGGGCTTTCGATAAAATCTGCTCCCTCAAATTATCAACATTGGGAATACACAAATGACCTTAATATCGAAGTACACCATCTCCCCTTGGAAGAAAGCCTCCACTGACTTTTTAAGCACCGCTTCCTTCAACTCCATCAAGATTTGATCAAGACCTTGTTTTGCTTTCACATCCAACACAAAGGACGATTCTGAGTCATTATGAACTATAGCACCACCTTTAGTAGAATCAACCAACTGAACACCCAATCGGGCCAATCGATGGACATCTCAAACCAATTCCTTCTTATGTTCCTCAACATGAGTAACACTACCCATGGATGACCGACTAAGAGCATATGCCACCATATTTGCCTTACCGAAGTGATAGAGAACACTCATATCATAATCCTTTAGCAACTCTAGCCACCTCCTCTCGGAAGGTTTAGATCATTTTGCTTGAACACATATTGTGACCTCTTGTGGTCGGTGAAGATGTCAACATCAACGCCATATAAGTAATGCCTCCAAATCTTCAAGGTGAATACAACTGCCGCTAGTTCTAAATAATGGAAAGGATAGTTCTTTTCATGAACTTTAAGTTGCTGTGAAGCATAAGCAATAACTTTCCCGTTTTGCATAAGAACACATCCTAGTCCTACCCTTGAAGCATCACAATAAACCAAAGATCCATCGGACCCTTCCGGTAAAGTTAACATCGGAGCGAAGGTAAGCCTATTTTTCAATTCTTGGAAACTCTTCTCACATGCTTCAGACCATACGAACTTAACTTTATTTTGGGTCAATGCCGTCAATGGAGAGGCAATAGAAGAAAATCATTTTACAAATCTTCTACAATAACCAGTGAAACCGAAGAAACTTTGAATATTTGAAGGGGATAGAGGTCTAGGCTAACTCTTAACCACATCTGTCTTCTTAGTATCTACCTCAAAACCCTTACTGGAAACAATGTGACCAAGAAAAGCCACGGATCTCAACCAAAACTCATATTTACTAAACTTTGCAAAGAGTTGTTGGTCCTTAAGGAATTGCAACATAATTCTCAAATGATTGGTATGCTCGTCCTCACTCCTTGAGTAAGTCAAAATATCATCGATGAACACAATCACAAACATATCTAGGTATTGTCTAAACACCCTACCTAGTCTGAAAGGCTGGAGCATTTTTCAAGCCAAACAACATTACCAACAACTCGTAGTGACCATACCTAGTCTGAAAGGCCGTCTTCAGAATGTCATCTTCCTTCACTCTCAATTGGTGATAACCCGATTGGAGGTCAATCTTGAAGAAGTAACTCGCTCCTTGAAGTTGATCAAATAAATCATCTATTCTAGGAAGGGGATACTGTTTCTTAATGGTAACCTTATTCAATTGATGCTAGTCAATACACATATGTAGTGAACCATTTTTGTTTCGAACAAACAAACTAGAGCACCCCATGGAGAGATACTCGGTTGGATGAAACCCTTATCCATGAAATCTTTCAATTGCTCTTTTAATTCCTTAGGTTCTTCCTGAGCTATTCGATAAGGAGGGATAGAGATAGGTTGCATATCTAGGAGAAGGTCAATGCCAAAGTCTATTTCCCTCTCGAAAGGAATAGTAGGTAAATCATCACGAAACACTTCCGAAAACTCATTAACAACGGGGACTGACTCAAAGGTAGGGGTTTCGAAATCCATATCCCTAATCCGTACAAGATGGTATATGCAACCCTTAGAAATCATCTTTCAAGCTTTAAGACAAGAAACGAACCGACTCCTAGGCAAAGAATTTCCCCCTTTCCACTCTAGAACAGGTTCACTTGTAAATTGAAACTTGATTACTCAGGTTCTACAATCAATAGAAGCATAACATGAATGGAGCCAATCTATCCCAAGAATAACATCGAAATCTAACATATAAGGCTCTACAAGATCCACATGAGTGATTCTATGAGATAAGGAGACAGGACAATCACTATAGACTCTTTTAGCCTCAATGGATTCACCAATAGGAGTAGAGACGGAAAAAGGGTCTAACAACACATCCGGAAGAATATCAAACCTCATAGCCACATATGGCATCACAAAAGATAAGGTAGCACCAGGATCAAGCAAAGAATAAACATCAAGATTAAAGACTTTCAACATACTAGTAACCACATCAGGAGAACCCTCTTGCTCAAGACGGCTTTGAAGTGCATAGAATCTGTTTTGCTTCTGACTCCCACTAGAACCTGACGAAGGATAAGGTTGAGCCTGCCGATGATTGTCTCCTTCATTCTTAGCAACAGAGGGACAGTCCCTTATCTTATGATCCGTCTTGCCATAACCAAAACATGCATTGGAACTAGCTAGGCATTTACCCTCATGCTTTCTTCGACATTTAGCACAAGTAGACAATGAAGACCCACTACCATTTCCTCCTTGAGGCTTAAGGTTAGACACCCTTTCTTTGTTGAATTTAGGAGTCGGAGACTTGAAGGAAACTTGACCGGAGAATCTTTGTCTGAATTTAGAACGACCATGTCCCTCGGGCCTTGACACCGGTCCTAGCCCTCTTTGTCTCCTTAGACTTCTCCTATAGTTTCTCTTCTTTCATTTGTCGAGCATGAACCATTACGCGAAAATTTTCCATATCATGGATAAGCATAGTGGCACGGCATTTCTTGACCACCATTTCAGACACTCCCGAAATAAACTTACTCATCCATGCCCTAAGATCTGCAACCATAGTAGGAGCATACCTAGATAGTTGTGTGAATTTCAAAGCATACTCATTCACACTCAAGCTTCCTTGACGAAGGTTGATGAACTCAAGCACCTTTGCCTCTCTCATCTAAAGGGGAAATAACCTATCAAGGAAGGCAACCTTAAACTTTTCCCAATCAAGAGGACCCGCATCAACCGCCCTCTCACTCTTCCATTGTTCAAACCACACTTGCGCCACACCCTTATGTTGATAAGTGGCCAATTTCGCCTTTTCCACCGGCATCACACCCATGATCAGTAACACCTTATATACCTCATCAATTAATTCTTGAGGATCTTCCTCAACCTTGGAACCATGAAACTCCGGAGGATTCATTCTTGTGAAGTCTCTCACTCTACATGCCGTTGTACCCACATTTGGGTTCACGGGGGTCAGAGCCTCCCTATTGGCTTGAGCCATCATGGCTTGGGCCAACACTTGAAAAACAGATCTAAACTCCGCATTAGTCACTTACTCGACCAAAGGATCGATCGGAACTTGAGGAGCTTCTCAATCCACATTCTCTCCCGCATTCCTTCTAACGTATGCTCTTCAAGGGCCATCTCCTGAAAAGCATCAAATAAGGATTAGGAGAGAGACATATAGAGTTAAACTCTGTCGCATGACTTTAGAATGAAGAAAGAAGTGGAATTTCCTACACATCTTATAGCCTCTCATTCATAAGTGTGACACGCTTCACACCATGAACAAGACTCTACTCGATGTGGCTTATGAGACTTCCTAGGACTTTCTAAACCTTGTGCTTTGAATACCAAGTTTGTCACGACCTAAAGTACCTCCTGGACGTGACATGGCGTGTAGGATCCTGAGAGGCCCCATAGAAGCCACTTAGCATACATCGTACAAGACAGTAGAATTTAAAAAGAGTTTAAAAGTAACATCTCATAAAAATGTTTGCAAAAACAGAATTCTAAACATAAGTCTCAAAGACATTTAATACATGATAAAGGAGGTGTTTGGGACGTAACCCATACATCACAGACAAAGTTCGAAAGGAAAAGACATAAAGCTATAAAAGTGGTTGTTGACACTCAATTTTGGCTTAGCATTTTCAAAATTTATAATATTTATGATTTATTTATTAAATAGTTCTAAATACATTTTTTTTGTTATTTTAAATAAATTTATGAATAGTTATTCTTATTTTTCAAAACATTAAGATTTTTATTAGTTTATTTTGAATTTTAGTTAATTTTGATTATACTATTTTTTCCACAATCAGTTGAATATGTTGTGAATATTTTATCAGTTTGATTAAATTACTATTTTTATGTTAAATTGCATTTTTTTGCATGTCATTGATTTTATTCGTAACATTTGTTAATATTTATTTTATTTGTTACATTTGTTAATATTTTTGATATTTTTGCGTATTGTAGAAATTCATTCAAATATGGATAAAATTGCATACACAGATATTTTATTAACAGGTGATTTTGGCCCACGATTTTAAGATAATGGTATTGTACTATATGTGGTTTTTGATTTTCTATTTAAGTAATAGCTTGGTCATTAAGTTAGTGGTGGTGGATAAGATTATAGGAGTAATTTTTAGATTTTTAGTGTTTAATAAATTCTTTAAGTGTTCATATTTTTTCAGTTACAAGCTCACCGGAGCTCCGCCAAAATCTGGCGAGTCCACCACAAAAAACCCCATCCATGCTTCTCCATTTTTTCCGGCCAACTAAATACACAAATGAGAACCCACTGTTCTCTTTTCCTCACTGTTTTTCAACAAACAACAGCTTCAGAATAGCCACCGGAGAACAACCAGCAACCTCCATTGAGCAACCACCAAAACAACCTCAACACACCCGTCTCTGACCCAAACCAGAGAACCACCATATTTCACTCCAAAAAACCCCCAAACCCGCTGGAAATCAAACCCAAAATTCCTTCCCCTTTATTTCGGCGAAAACCCACCGAAAACAGCCACAAATTTCACCAGCAACAACCATCTAAACGCCCTTTTCCCTTCTTCCTCGGTGAAACCCCAGTAAAAAAAACCTCCAAACGCACCTGAAACAAGCCAACCAGAAACAGCCATTCCTCCACCACCATAAACCTATCGGAAAACATCCACAACCAGCCACCAAACAGACCCACATTGTGAACCAGTCGCCTTCTCTTCCCCTTTACGATTTTTCTTTTGTTTTGCATGTCCAAGGCAAACCAGTAGCTCCAATGCGCTGCTATTACTCCAATAAAACCCTGAATCAGCAAGCTTTGAGCTCATAGCTCAACTTCTTTGGCTCCGACGAACAACCAACGACAACGTCGCCATCTCCGGCGAATCTCCAGCGCGTCTGGTGACATCTTTGTTTCCAATAAGCTTTGGTAATTTGTTTTATGGTTAACTTTATTTTGATGCTTGCGGGGATACGGGTTCGTAATTGACAGATTTAGCTAGATTGATTTTGTTCTATCTTTGGATAATGTGTGTAATTGTTTTGTTCATTTGGCTTATTTATTTGTGTGTTTGTTTACTCTATTTATTTATTTATTGTTTTTTTTGTCATAATGGCTGATTTTTGTTTGCTCCATTTATCTTAGTTGCTCTATTTTGATATAATTTTGTTATTCTTGATTTACTAATTAATTCATACAACTTCTCTTAAGAATTTTTTTTAGTGAACTGTGTAGTTACCCTTGGATTAGTTGTCGCATGTTTTGCTTAGTATCATATTAATTTATTATTTTTTTTATTTCTTAGAAGTTATTTTGTTGGTTTAGTAATGAGTTTTCGTATGACTTGCTTACTGTTATTTTTATTTGACTTAAAAAATGTTTACGAAGTCACTCTTAGAATATTATAAGAACCAGCGTTGAGATTATTTGGGATCATTTTTATCTTAATTATTTAGCTTTCTTGATATTGTATATTATATGTTTAAAATTGGCCGATGAAGAAATTACTGTCAATTTCCAAGAACTCCCATGTTCATTAGACGGATTTTATTTTTTAAGTTATTATTTTTTTTGATTCATATTTATTTATTACTAACACTTTTACTAAGTGTCTTTTATCCCATGTTTATTATACTTGTACATTGATGTTATCTCCTCCTCCATTTAAAAAAATGAATTCGAACGGGACCCACAATTGTGGATTTTGAAGGATGATTAATACCTTTCCTTCAGAATCACTTGAACCCCTTACCTAGAATTTATTGATTTCGTAGACTATTTTTTAATTGGTTTTCTACTTTTCCTAAGATTAGGTGGCGACTCCTTAAAATCTTTTTTCTTTAAAATTCTTTTAAACTTTAACTTAATTGAATTATTTCATTATTTTTTGAGTCACCACAACGTTTCGCCTTATTTGAATAAAGTAAGAATGTAAACAGAATGACGACTCTGCTGGTGATATAGAGGTTCTAACCATTATGAGTTCAGTTTTTCAAATTGAGAAGACTATTCTTTTATTGTGTTATTCATTATATCTTGTATATTTTGTTGATTATTTGCATATTGTACTCATTATTTATTCATTATTCCTTTGATTATATATACGTTGTCATTGTATCATGTCATGATTTCCCCCAAATGGCAAATAGAATGCATTAGGACAAGAGCGGTTACGTGGTTATCCGCGACCATTTCTTCAGAAAAACACCCTATATTTTTAGAGTAGTAAACGGATAGTTAGTTTGTGGTCATCCAATGTCATTTATTATCTTCACCCTGCAGTTTGTCCAACTCGGGTACCAGGTCCCTTTTAAAAACCCACACTTAGTCAACTAGTTTAGAGCGAAGCCAAAACCTTTAATTTAACGCATTTGCTTGAGATGACTCAATACTCAAGGCACATTTGTATAAGGCATGCATTCATTGGTTGTGTGTTATGTGATATATCTATTTTATTTGAATATGTTGTATGTTAGTCCATCCTTTTTCAAAAGTTTTTCGAAAGCTTTATAGACACAAATATCAAGTCACTTTTACCTTTCGAGTTATTTTTTCGAGGCACAAAGGTTATTGTTCGTTCAAAGCGGAAGGGACAAGAGAACTCGCAAAAATTGAGTCTTTGAATTTCACAAGACATTAATAACCACTCAAAAAGGTAAATCAGGGGAGTCTTTGACTATAAAGTTGCACTCCTTTATTTTATTATTTATTTTTTATTATGGTCCTTCTTTAACACATTTCTCATATTTTTGCAGGAAAACCGTCCCTAATAGCTGTCGGAGATGGTTATAATAATGTATGATTCTCGCGAATAGTTGGAAGAATACACAGTCCCGAAAGACATTCAAGAAACAACACAACAAGTGGTTGCCACAGTTGAGAGGACACAAAATATGTCAGAACAAACAGTCAGAAGACACTCTCTAAGTAATAAATATGTCAGCGGCACTAGACTTACGAGCATCGCTCTACGTTTGTCTAAATTTTTGAAGAATTTTATACCTTATCTGAACGAACTACGCGTACCTGATTCTCATTTTTGTTGGATACAGAAGAAGCCCTTCTTGGGTTTGATATACATTCTTTTGAATTTCAAAATAAAAAAAATATTGAGTGTATAGTTTCAAAGGCATATCTACACGAACTACGCGTACCTGATTCTCATCTCGGTGACATACATAGGCAATCCCTTCTTGGGTTCGATATACATTCTTTTGATTTTTTTTAAAAATATTGTGTGCATATTTTCAATGGCATATCTGAACGAACTACGCGTACCTGATTCTCATCTCGATGAGATACTAGGTAGCCTTTATTGGTTCGATATACATTCTTTTGAATTTCAAAAAATAATATTGTGTGCATATTTTCAAAGGCATATCTACACGAATTACGCGTACCTGGTCCTCATCTCGATGAGATACGTAGGCAGCCCTTCTTGGGTTCGATATACATTCTTTTGAATTTCAAAAAAAATATTATGTGCATGTTTTCAAAGGCATATCTGAACGAACTATGTGAACCTGATTCTCATCTCAGTGAGATACGTAGGCAGCCCTTCTTGGGTTCGATATTCATTCTTTCAAATTTCAAAAAGAAAAATGTATTGTGTGCATATTTTTAAAGCCATATCTACATGAACTGCGCACATCTGATTCTCATCTCGGTGGGATATGTAGGCAATCCTTCTTGGGTTCGGTGTTCTATATCCTTTTCAAAAAAAATATTGTGTACATATTATAAGAGTCATGTCTTCTTGGTTGGGACCAACACAGTTAGGAGCATGCGAAATATTCGTTATGATGAAAGGATGACTTTGTGATAAATCACATATTCTTTTGGTACATCTCATATGTACTTTTGTGGTACTTGAAAATTCTCTTGCAGGCATTCAAGATAAGAATAAAACTAACCTCATGGTTTCATTTGCATTGTGTGGTTCAATCACATCGCACTGTTGATCTTGAACTTGTCTTGAATGTTTATCGAGGCAAAATCTTGAGTAATGTTTGATTTGGGAAAGGATTGTAGGCCTTCTTTAATCCAATTGTGCCTTTCAAAGCCTACCAAATGACATTAATTCCTAGTTTTCCCCACTTGATCCTGAAGCCTTTTCTTTGGATAACCACATCTTAGCCATTACCCTTTTGAGTGCTTACATGCACTATCCCTCGCTTGGCCCAACCTTCTTGAGAGCACCAAAGATGTGCAAATTATGAGAGAAGATCCGAATTTGAAGCTGCCAAAGGCAAAAGATATAAAGTCTCCCCAAGTCAATGAAGCAAAAACGACTTCTAGAGAAAGGAAAAACAGAAACAAAAAAATAGAAGTTGAATGAAATAAAGAAAGACAAAAACACCCCTACAAGGCCAATGAAAGACAAGAAAGAAAATACTCCAACGAAAAAGGAGAAAACTTCAAAAGAAAGGGGTGAAAAGAGGAAAAACTCCAAGAAACAAGGACTCAAAAGAAGTCTAAACAAAAGAAATGGGTGAAAAAAAGAAAAGCTCCAAAAAATAAGGATTCAAAAGAAGTCGAAACAAAAGAAAGGGACAACGAGGAGGATCAGACACCAAAGGCGCATTAATTCTCAAAAGCACAAATTCAGTGTAATGCTAAAAGAGGAATTAAGCCACTCTTATCCCAAATAAATATTCTACCCGTCCCTAAGCCTACATTACAAGCCAATAACAATCCCTACATGATCTCATTCCAAATGTTCTCACATTAGTGGAGATTTACATAAGGGTCAAGCATATGGTATCACAGTTACATTCGTTGAACATTCTTGTGAGTGTGAGTGCACTTTGAAAAATGTCCTCAAATCAAACGCTTCAAATATGTGTGAAATAGGACTTTTCTTGCTGTGAGGGCACTTGAAACATGAGGATTGGTACAATTCAAAACCTTTGTTTGAAGCAACATGAAAAAATCTTGTTGATACTTAAGTATGTTTGAGGTACCACTTGAATCTATAAGAATTTCCTCGAATTCAATCTCAGTTTTAAAAAAAGTGGAGAAATCTACATGCATTCCTAACTGTTGGTACCAATTGTAGTTAAGATTTTACTATCTTTTCATAATCTTTATTTGAAATAAAATAAAAGAGGGCAAGCACCAACCTTTTAATATCTTTCAAAGCATTTTTTTCTTTTTTAGATTATTTGCTTTAAAAGTAATAATTTGCATTCCCTTATAAAATTGGTTTGTTCATTGTAAAATATGACATTAGGCTAATCATGTTATTGTGAGATGCCCATTTTTTTACTTCATTGGGTCATCCGTCCCAAAATGTGATATATCTTTTATCTTTAGGTTTTGAGTATTGTAAAGAATATTATTTTCCTATTTCTTCATGTTCATAGTGTACATTTGCTACTGACGATCTTGTCTTAGACTTTGTAATATTCATCATAAACAGGATATGTAGGCCCCACAACGGCTCGATCATATACCCTATGTGATTTTCATTTCTCCTTATAATAAAAATTGGGACAGAATTTTTGAGAAGATCTCAAAAATTTGCAATAAAGATGCTATCTCCAGCAAGTCAAGATTGGAGATCATTTTGAGATTTGCCAAGAGATCTAACAGTGACAAAATTTCTGAGGAAGACCTCAAATATTCCATCAAATATTTTTAGAAGTTCGATAGTCAACTTCAAATGATCACCAACATCGCTTGAAGTTCAATGTTAGCTTTTGATTCTCCAGCATTGTCACAACAGAGCAAAAATAAATTGAGAATGCGAGCCACCGATGACTTGTACAAATTCTCCAATAAGACACGAGTCACAATGAACACAAAGTGTTCAAGACCAAAATGATGGTTGCTCATCTATGTAAAAGTGATCAGGCACTTTGTAAACATTCTCTTAAAGAATATTTTCTCAAGGTTTCTTGATTATGTCTCTAGCTAAGGTGACATTGTGTGTACTAATCTTTCCTTTTTCGAGTACAGGAATAGGTGAAAACATTGAGAGGATGACACTTTAAGGACAATCATCGAGCCATCCACCTCGTTACAGTGGAGAATCATCGAGCCATCCACCTCGTTAAGGTTGAACAATCATCGAGCCATCCATCATTGAATTTTTTATTTTTCCAAGAGGGCCATTGTATTTTTATTTTACCGAGAGGGCCATTCCATTTTTATTTTGCCGAGAGGGCAATTGCATTTTTATTTTGCCGAGAGGGCCATTGCATTTTTATTTTGCCTAGAGGGCCATTGCATTTTTATTTTGCCGAGAGGGCCATAGTATTTTTCATTTGCGGAGAAGGCCATTGCATTTTCATTTTGTTGAGAGGGTCATTGCATATTTAGTAAGATATTTTTAAGTAACATCTATTCGGAGGTAAAGGATGGTCACCCTATATATTCTACGTTGAAATCGGAGGAGGTTGACGTCGAAAGATATTTTTAAATCACATCTATTCGAAGGTGAAGGACGTACACCTTATCTATACCATGTTGAAGTTGGAGGAGGCTGACGTTGAAAGATATTTTAAAGTCACATCTATTTGAAGGTGAAGGATGTGCACCCTATCTATTTCATGTTAAAGTCGGAGGAGGTTGACGTTGAAAGATATTTTTTAAGTCGCATCTATTCGGAGGTGAAGGATATGCACCCTATCTATTCCACGTTGAAGTCGGAGAAGGCTGATGTTAAAATATATTTTTTAAGTCATATCTATTCAGAGGTAAAGGATGTTCACCCTATCTATTTCACATTTAAGTCGAAGGAGGCTGATGTTGAAAGATATTTTTTAAGTCGCATCTATTCGGAGATGAAGGATGTGCACACTATCTAATCCACATTGAAGTCGGAGGAGGCTGATGTTGAAAGATATTTTTTTAAGTCACATCTATTCGGAGGTGAAGGATGTGCACCCTATCTATTCCACGTTGAAGTCGGAGGATGCTGTTGTTCAAAGATATTTTTTAAGTCACATCTATTCGGAGGTGAAGGATGTGCACCATATCAATTCCACGTTAAATTTTGAGGAGGCTGATGTTGAAAGATATTTGATAAGTCGCATCTAGTCGGAGGTGAAGGATGTGCACCCTATCTATTCCACAATGAAGTAGGAGGCTAGCGTTGAAGAATATTCATATTACATTGCCGGAAGTGGTAGTGTTCACATATATCCTATCGATGGATTCTTATATGTTCTACCGATGGACATGCATTTATTTTGCCTAAAGATCCTACCAATGGATAATTTTCGTTCGTCCTACCGATGGACATGCATTTATATTCTATAGATGGATCATCTTCATTTGTCCTACCAATGGACGTACATTAATATCCTACCGATGGATTTTTATGTGTCCTACCGATGGAGATGCATTTATTTTGTGAAATATTCTATCAATGGATTCGTATTTTTCTATCAATGGACTAGCAATCATTTTGCCACCACACTCATATCTTGTCGATGGGTATTGTTTTCCTTTTCAATGGACTCATATCACGCTTCAACAATCAGACGAAGGTTGTCAACATGCATGAATTTTGAAGGAAGAATGGCTTCGATTCACCAAGACAACAGCGTATCCACAAAAATATGCAAAGAAGATAGTAGAATGTATCATAAGGGATGCTATATTTTTCTTTAATTTATGCTCTAGTAATAAGTTTATCTTTATATTTTCTAGAACATCCATGAAGATGCATTCTCAATTAAGCTACAGATGAGGACTATGCCAAAAAGGACACAACACATCATGGAACCTTTTGGAAGCAAGTCAAGGAGCGACTTCTACCATATCCAAACAACACTTTTTTCTGAAGGTCATGTGTTCAACCAAAATTGGATTTGTCAATTTTCTTTGTCCACGATTTCTTTCATCAATCATAACCGACAAAAGGGACAGTGACATCATCCTCAAAGTATGAGGACTCACCAAGGCTTAAAAATCTCAAATACAATGAACTAGCCACGAATAGAGGGAGAAGAGTCGTCAAGCCCTACATTATGAGACAATGTAGGCACAAGTATGTGTGAGTACATAGAATGTACCAAGTGTGATAGCAATGCATATGAGTTATGAAATCATGCAAATATGGACTTTTCATAGGATGCGATGACCAAGCTTAATCATAAAATAACAAGATAGGAAAACATAAGTAAAAACCATGGTCAATGCAAACTAATCATCTTAAAACAATACATACTTGAAAGATCTATAAGAGATAACCTTAGTTCATTATTGTGGGAAGTTTAGCCTTAACCGACATAGACATGTGAGCTATAACATAGAATCCGGTGTCTACCTCACACCGAAAAGGGGTTAACCTACTTGCAAAGGTAAGGACCATGAACTTGAGCTTAAGTGGATCCACTAGCTAATTTCTATCTAAGACAAACCTATGGTGGCACATAGTTGTGGGACACCGGTAATCGCCACTTGTCCACTCGATGTAAGCATAGTTCCCACGGATTAGTCATAAATCTTAGGTTTAAGTCATATGCGACCCCTTAAAGTTGTCCGCATATTTCACTTAGACACCTCAATTTAGTCTAGTACCTATTGAACACCTTATATGTTCAAAACTGGTTTATATTGAACACAAAATACTGACATGGCAAAAAACGTGTATTACACAATCCTTAAGCGCGTAAAGCCATTCGAAATAATATCTTTTTTCTTTTCAAATTATACACCTAAATTAACAAATAATGTACTAATATTCATTAATTTTTTTAAAAAAGAAGAAATATCTTCCCCATCTTTCCTCGCTTCAACTACTCCATCTCTTTACCCACACCCCACCACCTCCACCTCTCTCTCTCACCCTCTCTAATTCTTCTTGTGATTTTTCCTTCTTCTTTTTCTATGTAAATCTAATTAAAGTCTCAAATATTCTGGCGAAGTTCCATTGTTTTTTATGAAATAATATTCCGGCGAAGCAATTGATTACTTTTTCTATAAAAGTACATTTTTTTCTTGCAATCATGATAAATAATTACTAGTGGAAAGAAGATGAAGATTACGGGTGGAAGGTTTTGATGCTATTAGAATGAGGGGTTATCTTAGATGGACATCAATGGTGTATTATTGACGCTGGTGAAAGGGATAAGATTCAGTGGAGAAGAAGAAAGGGGTGGAAGCTATGGTTGACTGGTGTTGAGGCGCAACGGCCAGTGGAAAGGGAACGGAAGCATAAAGGAGATGGTTTACTGGTAGACGTATACCAGAGGACAGAGAAATAAGATTGGGAAAAGAAGAAGAAGGGTGGGTGTCCAGTGAAGGTGGGGTGAGTTAATTCAAAAATAATCTTTTGTTTTCTTAAAAATACTTTTGGATTATTTAAACAGACTTTTTAAAATAATTAATCAAATCGCCAAGTGTCATCATTTCTTTGGTCCATTTGCAATGTATGTACGTTTGAAATGCTCGCATGTTTCTCTTTTTATTGACTATCATTTTGTGTCAAATAGGTATAAATTTGTTAAGATTTAAGTGTTCAATAGGTACATGCCTAGATTGAGGTGTCTAAGTGAAATATGCGGACAACTTTAAAGGGCCGCATATGACTTAATCCTATATCTTAACTTGTCTTATCATTAGAGGACATGGGTAATCGCCGTTTGTCTTATCATCCATGAAAGGCACATCAAGTAGCCAATCCAAGCTAGAATTCATTAGAATAGCTCCTATTTCTTGATTCAAAGTTTAGTTGAGAAAACCTTTCAACCCTTATGAATCCTTCATGTGAGAAAATCCTTTCGCAACACAACAACAACAACATCGATGCTTCACTCTCAAAGCAACCTTAAATCATTTACATCAATTTCATAAAGAACATGCATATCTTCATAAATTCATCTTTCATGGTTCAAGATCCTCCTCATATGATCAAAGTCTATAAATCATGGATCATGCATGGGTTCATGGTTATTCAACTTAACCACATGCAATTGTCTCAATTCATGCATAAAAAGACTTAAATCAATCAATTAGATCATAATAGAAAGGAACCCATGATATAAAAGAAAATCCTAACTTCAATTGGAGAATCTAGCTTTACAAAATTGGAGAATTTAGGAACCCTACGGAGGAAAGGACTCCATAAGTGAATACTATCATACCTTGGAGTTTAAAGACCACAATCAATGGTGAAAATTGAGACTTGAATGGAACCCTAGTTCTTCTTCTTCTTCTTCCTTAAATAGAGAAATATTTGAGCAGATGAACTTGATCAACTTTTGGGAATTTAGGAGAATGAATTGAATTGGGCAAATTTGGGGTTAAAAATCATTATATAGGGCTTTGGGTAGAAGGCAAAACGACGTACTATAGGGTTAAAATAATTAGGGAAAAGACCAAAAGGCCCTTAAAAATAACAGTCGTACTCGATCTATGAGTTGGACCGACGGTTCGTAGGTCCTGGTCAACCGTAGAAAGATTCTGAAACTAACAATTTGGACCTTCAATTGACGGAACCCATGTACGGTTCGTAGGTCTTCCAACGGTCCGTACATGCCAACCGTAGGTCACATTTTTTAGCTTCAAAATTTCACCAAGTCTTGGGGCCACCTACGAGACCTATTAACGACTCGTAAGAGGAATGACGAACCATCCTGTTGAACCGTAAAAAGGGTACTAAGACTTGACTTTTGAAATTATTAGCCCCACTACCTAAGGATGCCATCTACGTCCCGTAGGAGCTCCTATGGTCCATAGGTGGGATCCGTAGACATTGACACCAGTTTTAGAAAATTTAAAATTTTTCCTTCTTTTCAAATCCGAGGTGTTACAATTTTTATACTTTAGGTTGTGAACTTTTGGAATCTTGTATTATTGCACGATTTTAGAACTTTAGGTGTGAACTTTAGAAATCTTGAATTATTGAAGTGTTAATTTGTAGTTAGAAGTTAGTAGTTGAAGTGTTTTGAGCATAAGATGGATGTTTGAATGTCATAAATATATTGATGTTTTTTATTAATTAGTAATTGAAATATTTTGACTATAAGTGAATTGTGAAACTATTATTGAGTTGGGAATTGATGAAGTGATTTTGAATTTAGAGAAGTTAGATATGAACTTGAATTTTTGAATTTTAGAACTTTAGGTTGTGAACTTTAGAAATCTTGAATTATTTTAGGATTTTAGAACTTTAGGTCGTGAACTTTAGAAATATTGAATTATTGGAGTGTTAATTTGAAGTTAGAAGTTATTAGTTGAAGTGTTTTGAGCATAAGATGGATGTTTGAATGTTAGGAATATATTGAGGTTTTTTTAACTAGTAATTGAAGTATTTTCAGTGTAAGTGAATTGTGTAAATATTATTGAGTTGAGAATTGATGAAGTGATTTTGAAGTTAGAGAAATTAGATATGAACTTGAATTTTTGGATTTTAGAACTTTAGAAATCTTGAATTATTGTAGGATTTTAGAACTTTAGATTGTGAACTATAGAAATTTTGAATTATGAAAGTATAAATTTGAAGTTAGAAGTTTGTAGTTGAAGTGTTTTGAGTATTAGATGGATATTTGAATGTCATGAATATATTGAGGTTTTTTTAAAATTAGTAATTGAAGTGTTTTGAGTATGAGTAAATTTTGTAAATATTATTGAGTTGGGAATGGATGAAGTAATTTTGAAGTTGGAGAAGTTATATATGAACTTGAATTTTTGTATTTTAGAACTTTAGGTTGTGAACTTTAAAAATCTTGAATTATTGAAGTGTTAATTTGAAGTTAGAAGTTAGTAGTTGAAGTGTTTTAAGTGTAAGATGGATGTTTGAATGTCATGAATATATTGAGTTTTTAAAAAAGTAGTAACTGAAGTGTTTTGAGTATAAATGTATTGTGTAAATATTATTGAGTTGAGAATTGATGAAGTGATTTTGAAGTTAGATATTAACTTGAATTTTTGTATTTTAAAACTTTAGGTTGTGAACTAAAAGAAATCTTGAATTATTGTAGGATTTTAGAACTTTAGGTTGTGAACTTTAGAAATCTTGAATTATTGAAGTGTTTGATTTGAAGTTAGAAATTAGCAGTTGAAGTGTTTTGAGTGTAAGATGGACGTTTGAATGTCATGAATATATTGAGGTTTTTTTCTAGTTAGCAATTGAAGTACTTTTGAGTGTAAAAGAATTGTGTAAATATTATTGAGTTGAGAATTGATGAAGCGATTTTGAAGTTAGATATGAACTTGATTTACAACTTAGAATTTATAATTAATCATAACTTGAATTTATTATAACATGAACTTAATTAGGAATATGAACTTGAAATGTTGTTGACCTTAGTTAATTAGAACTTAATTTTGAACCTTTTTAGAACTTGGATTTAATTTGAACTTAATTATAAATATGAAGTGCTTGAAATCTTATTGACCATAATTAATTTGAACTTAATTAGAACTTCATTGAACTTACTTAATTTATAATAACTTGAACTTAATTAGAACTTCATTGAACTTACTTAATTTATAATAACTTGAACTTAATTAGGAATATAAACTTTAAATTGTTGACCTCAATTAATTAGAACTTCAACTTAATTTGAGGAGGATGATGATTTCATAGATTCCACCCCTTAGCTTGGATCTCTTTAGTTTATGAACTTTATTGAATTTTGAAACGAATTTTGAAAGACTTTATAAGTCTTTAAATTGTAATTCATGTATTTTTGAAGGTTTAATTAAGTTTCTTAGTTTATATTTTGTGTAGCATATTTGTTGTATGATTTATATGAATGGACTGAATTGAATTTGTAGGTGGGTAGTAGAAACTGCTAGTTTCTGCTATAAGAAAATATAGAAAAAGCGACAGACTGGATGGTTTTGTCCGTCACTTTTTTGCAGTTTTTTTAAAAAACCCAGAAAAGCGACTGACAGGGTCCTTCAAAATATAATTTCAAGAAATATTAGTTTATAGTTCTCAATGTTTAGATATATTATTTTAAATTTGGGCTTACAAATATCTTATTTTGTATTAAGATAGGAAAATACAATTACATTGTAATAGATTTAAGATTGGAAATTAACAATCTACTTTGTAAATATTTTGTTTTGTATTTAGTTTGATTGTAGTCTTTAATCTTATAAATTTAGCATATTGAACGTTGATATTTCCAGTGAAAGTATTTTGTACTAATGTGAATTTTTTAGTCTTTCTGAAGATTCCTATTCATAACATTTTTAATTTCTAGCCTATCTTTCAATACCCAAAAACTGGTTGTGATGGCACATGTCTATTCCCACCTAGACATGTCATCCTAAACCCAACTAAAAGGGATAAATATAGAAATGAAATAGAATAAAGGACTAGCATAATATGAACGTTGTAGATAAATATAACATAACTCGTAATACCCCAAACACTAGTGTCACGTGTACAAGCCTTTAAGTATTACAATAGATTCAAAAGAAAATTTCAAGTATGAATGTCTGTGTGTCTAGAATAGAACAAGGACATAATGATAGAGTAAGTGATGTCTGCAAAAGTGACAAGCAACTACCTCATGCACTACTCAAGTAAGCCTCAGATGAAGGTGAGAAGGAGTAATCAAGATGATTCGGGCTCGTAACCTACACAAGCGTAGAAGCAAGGGAGTGAGTACCGAAATTGTACTCAGCAAGCAATCCTAAATAAGTCTAAGCTAAGTGTTACAAAACACAAGTACTCTTACACACTATCCGATCCTCTATAGCTACAATCTGCATAGAAATCATATTAGCCCAACCTAACAGTTCATAGTTCATATAGCACATAACACGTGTAATCACTTCAAAACTTGCACCTCAACATATACATATCATCAACACAGTCTTTCATATTCAATCAACTATAATGTCCATAACAAATCACTCATAAAGATCAAAGAACACTAATGGTGTGGTATGCAATGAAGTGCAATGTAAAATATAGTGATACATGTCTGTGCTAATGATACATACCGGCTGAATATCAGGCCAGGACCTAAAAGGGACACATCAGTCCATGCACCTCCCACAGAGAGTGGCCTATCCCATCATTATAGAATCTACCATAGAGCATGTGGCATGACCCATATCACAGAGCATGTGGTCCATCCCCTCATTAATACTTGCACAACATTATGTGTCACAACAGTATTATAGAATCAATGCAGATAGGCATATACAAATGCTCATTAAGATGATAGTAACTTCCACACCAATCAACAAAGCACCATGGCCTTGGCACATCATCAAAGGGAGTCAACATAAGCATTCAACCATGCTTGGCACATCATATATCACAATATGAATAAGATTCTTCTTTTACCCCCACACTATTATCACTAGAACATATTTATAATTTAACAATACATAAAATATATGAAACCCTTCACCAATTCACATTACTCCCAATCACACAATGGCATACAACGTTCAATACACTTAATGAAGGGTCAAGAGGTCCACTTTCCTCAAAAGAGCTAACAATAAACTCGACACTTGAGTTTTCCCTCTCTGATGGGTCTCCGGGTCAACACAATGTAAACAAATATAGAATCACAATAAAACTTTGAGAACAACAACACTCATATCGATGATTTTAAAAGTTAGGTCCAAATCGACCCAAAAAGTCATTCCCGAGAACTAGGGTTAAATATTGAAATTTATATAAAATCATGAGTTGAAACCAATCTTAAATCTCCATTTTTCATAAATATCAAGTTATTATAAAAATAAAACCCAAAGTTTGAATTCAAAAACAATTATTAACTAGTTAAATCATGAAATATTTCGTTGGGAACGAAGATGGGGAGTTAAAAATCATTACCAGATTGAGGAATCTCAAAAATCACTTTAGAATCACCTCTACAGAGTTCCCAATGTTCAAAATACTGAAATAGGGATGAAACCTCGATAATTGAAAAAGAACATTGTTCAACTCACATTTACTCTTCGCGATCGCGATCTCGATGAGTAAATCCTGAATCAACTCATTTAAGACCCTCAAGAACACAACACAGGCCACATGATCACGATGGCTAAGGGCTAAACACTATGCGATTGTGAAAGACCCTACGCGATCATGATGAATAGTAAAATAACACTTTTCAATCGCGAGAGATGGTCCTACAATCGCAATGAAGAAATGGCCTGCACCAGACAACAACATTAGTAAATACAAAGACTCAACAAAATTATTAAATGTAAATGAATCCCGAGCACAGAAACCCGATATGCTACCCAACCAAACTCGATGTTCTGGACTCAATGGAGTTGTCAAAACATGGATTAGTGGTCTCTTTGAGCCGAAACCCATTGAAGTCGCAATAAACTAAGTTTTACCTAAAAATACCACACTACCCTCGAAACCCCCGAAAATATCGAAATACTCTCAGAACATCTGAAAATTGAACCAAAACCTCCCTTAGACCTAAAATCATCCCCCGAATCCAATGGAATAGTCAGAAATCGAATCTAAGCATCCGAACTCCAGATGTTGACCAAAGTCAACTTATGGCGTAATTTTACTTAAACATCCAACTCAAGGGCTCAATTCAATAAAAACTACTCTGAAACTTAAAATGACAACACTCTTAGACCAAAATCCGTATTCTGGAGCTGATGGAACTAACAAAATTCCATTCCAAGACTCATAGTTTTGATTTTTACCAAAAACCAATTTTAACAACTTTAAGCCTCCAAAACTCTAAAAATTCCAAAAATCACAACATTTAAATCAATTTTAAAAACCAAATTAAAAAATTGATTAAACATGACTCATGATAACTATAAGGAGGGGTAAAATGGTAATTTTCTAAAAAATTACATTTAGGGTCATTACATTATCCACCATTAAAAACAAGGTTTGTTCTCCAATATAAAGTAAAAGAAAGTACATGAAGCTAAAAAAAATTAAGGATATATGGCATGCAAATCTAACTCTGTCTCCAAGTAGCCTCCCTGGTCGAGTGGTGCTTCTATTGCACCTTCAGTAAAGTGATCTCTTTGTTCTTAGCATCCAAACCTACCTATCAAATATAGCTATAGGTTCCTCCTCAAATGATAAGTCTTAACCCAAAACCACTTAATAAAGTGAAATCACATAGGACTCATCCGGTACATACTTTCGAAGCACGGAAACATGGAAAACCGAATGCACAACTGACAAGCTAGGTGGCAAGGCCAACTTATAGGCCACCACTCTAATCTGCCCTAAAATCTCAAAAGGGCCAATAAACCTAGGGTTAAGCTTCCCTCCTTCCTAAACCTCATCACACCCTTCAGGGGTGATACCTTAAGCAAAACATGATCACCTTCCATGAACTTCAAGGCTCGAACTTTCCTATTAGCATAACTTTTATGTCGGCTCTTGACTGTCAACAACCTATTCTCAATCAAATGGACCTATTCCATAGCATCTCCAAGCAAGTATGTATCAAATTTATCAATTCCAACAACATCGAACCAACCAATCGGCCTTATCAAGAATAATCACCAAGGCATGTCTGAAAAATTGGTTGAAATGAGTTTCATACTCTATAATAGATAGGCTATCCTGCCTCAAGCTCTCACACCTCAATCGACTCTCCTCCCTCATACTCTAGGGGATGAAATTGTTATAGAAGGCACGAGCAAACACATCTCAAATCACTGGTAGAGATCCAACTAGTATAGATCCTAAATACACTATGCACCACTCCCTAGTCGACCGACACAACAAGAGTGTACACTAGTGAACCCTGTGAGACTAAGCTTAATTAATCGTCTCGAGAAAATCTCTACACGTAGTCAGAATCTCATGTGCATCCACACTATTTCCACCCTAAAATTAAGTTGGATCCATCATTCTAAACTTCTCATAGCGGTAGTGGTCATCCTCACTCAACAGAATCGAAGGTGCACCCTGAACTCTAACTCTCGGTGCAAGATCACCCTCAACCATAGGACCCTCTGTTGGATGCCTCACCGAACCCTAAACAATTGGAGCCTGTCATTGATCCAGGGTTTGAGCCCCCACACTGGTCTAAGAACCCTCTTGTGTGCCTCTCGCACCCCCACTCTGAGTAAAACTCTTCAGAACATCTAACACTCTCAACAGAGTGTCCTAAAGCAATATTGCAATAGCTTACTCTAGTTGAACCTGGTCCTCTCTAACATCAATCTCTTACTAAGGAGAGGTACATATACCATGACCGATTACTGGTGCTAGCCCACGGGCCTAACCTCTGCCCCTAGCTCGGCTCTACCTCTACCCCTAGTCGGGGTCTCAACAACCTTCTCATGGACTTCCTCCTCTCCTCTACCACCAAAAATAGATCTCATCCTAGACATCTGTCAAAAGAACATGGACAACTCACTACTAGTGAAGGTAACCAAGCACGATAAGAATGAAAGAACAAAAAAAAGTTTCCTAACAGTCTTCATAGCCTCTTGAAGATAAGCAACAAATGTATTTGTGTCGATCCTCCAACCTCTACTAGGCTTGACTTGTACACACATGAGACCTATGAAACCTGGGCTCTTATACCATTTGTCAAGACCCAAAAACCATGTGTGATGGCACCTTATATTCCCATCAACACAGGTTCGGATCAAGATGAGAAGGAGTAATTAAGATGATATGGGCTCGTAATATGCAAAAGTGACAACAACGGTACTCACCAAGCAACCCTAAATAACTTTAATTTTAGTAATACAGAACATAAGTACTCCAACACAGCATCCAAACCTCTATAACTACAACCTGCATAGAAATCAGACCAGCAAAACATAACCGTTCATATAGCACGTAGCACATGTAATCACTTCACAACTTTCATCTCAACATATACAAATCATCAACATGGTCTTTTATATTCAAACAATTATAATGTCCATAACAAACCAATCATAAAGATAAAAGAACAGTAATAGTGTGCTATGCAATGAAGTGCAATGTCAAATATAGTGATGCATCTTTGTCCTAATGATACACACCAATTGAGTATCAGGACGAAACCCATGGTGGACATATCAGTCCATGCACCTGGCAAGAAGTGTGTGGCCCATCTCATCATTATAGAATCTACTATGAAGCATGTGACCCGTCCCATACCAGGGAGCATATGGTCCATCCCCTCATTAATACTTGCACAACATGAGGTGTCACAACACTATTATAGAATCTATGCAGATAGGCATGTACAAATACTCATTAAGATGATAGTAACTTTCACACCAATCGACCAACTACCATGTCCTTGGCATATCATCAACAGGGAGTCAACGCAACCATTCATGGCACCTCATATATCAGAATACCAATAAGATTCTTCTTTTACCCCATGTTATCATTATTAGAACCTATTCATCATTTAACAATACACAAAATATATGAAACCCTTCACCATTCCTCGTTATTCCTAATCACACAATGGCATACAAGGTTCAATGCACTTAACGAAGGGTCATGAGGTCCACTTGCCTCAAAAGAGCAAACAATCAATTCGACACTTGAGCTTTCCCTCACCAATGGGTCTCTGTATCCACACAATCTAAACAAATATGGAATCATAATAAGAATTTGAGAACAACAGCATCCATATTGATGATTTTAAAAGTCGGATCCAAACCGACCCAAAAAGTCATTCGCGAGAAATAGGGTTAAATTTACAAATTTATGTAAAATCATGTTACCCAGGGTTTTGGAACTCTTTAGTGAAAACCACATCGAAAAATGAGTTGAAACCAATCTTAAATTACCATTTTTCATAAATATAAGTTCTTACAAAAACTCCATATGTTTGAATTCAAAAACAATGATTAACAGGCAAAATAATGAAATATTTAGTGGGAAATGAAGATGGGGAGTGAAAAATCGTTACCTAATTGAAGAATCTAAAAAATCACTTTAGAATAACCTCTACCGAGCTCCCAATGTTCAAAAATGTATAAATGGGAATGAAACCCTGATTTATTTAAAAGAATATTGTTCAAGTACATTTACTCTTCGCGATCGCGATGAGAAAACCATGGTCAACTCTTTTAAGACTCTCGTGATTGCCGCATAGGCCATGAGATCTTGATTCCCAAGGGCTCAACACTATGCGATCGCGACAGACCCCACACAATTGCGATCCATAGTAAACAAAACACCTCACAATTGCGAGAGATGGTCCTGCGATTGCAATGAACCAAATGACCTGAACTAGACAGCAACATCAACGAATACCAAGACTCAACAAAATCACCAAATGGAACCTCGAGATTCGTTTAGCATCCCGAGCAGACAAACCCAATATGCTAGCCAACTAAATCCGATGTTTCCGACTCAATGGAACCATCAAAATACAGAATGGAGGTCTCTTTGATCCGAAATCCATTAAAGTCGAAATAAACGAACTTACATCCAAAAATACCAAACTGCCCTCAGAACCACTGAAAATTCAACCAAGACATCCCCTACGCCTAAAAGCATCCTCCGAATCCAATGGAATCATCAGAAATCTAATATGAGCAACTAAACTCGGGATGTTGACCAAAGTTAACTCATGGCCTAATTTCACTTAAACTTCCAACTCAAGGGCTCAATTCCATAAAAGACTCCAAAACTAAAAATGATAATACTCCTAGATCAAATTATGTATTCCGGAGCTGATGGAATTGACGAAATCCTATTATGAGACTCGTAGCTCCAGTTATTACCAGAAACCACTTTTAACAACTTTAAGCCGCTAAAACTCTAAAACTTCTAAAAATCACAACTTTTCAATCAATTTTTAAAACCAACTTTGTAAACTGATCAAACATGACTTTGAACAACTATTAGGAAGAGTAAATGGTAATTTTCCAAAATTTTCTAAAAATGATCTTCAGGGTTATTACACTATCACATAGGTAAGTGAAAATATATTTGATCTCCTTTTCAATCACTGCACAATTGTTAGAAAAATATGAAAAAACCGAAAAGACCAAATAAAACAAAAACTGAAAAAATGACTTTATGTTGATTTGTTAATTAACTAACATAGTTGGTTTAATTATTTTTAATGAAAAACCGATTCAATCTGACCTATATACACCCCTACTATCAATCTAAACCCTTTATTAAGGATGGATGAATTCAATCATTACACCACTCTATAGAATGATCTCATATACAACCAAATAAAAAAATCCAAAATTATAAACCCAAATTCGTCTCAACATTAGTCATATACGTACTTTCTTTATCTTATTTTATATGACACACTTTCTATTGTAGTTAATCATAAAAAAAATGAAATATTTCTATACTTAAGTTGCCTTTGAACATGCGATGAAGTCATTAATTCAAATCATGATTTTAAAGTCAGCGTTTGCACATGCAATTTGAGATCATGATTTGAAATTCTCCAAAATGCATGTTTTGGAATTCCAAATCATGATTTTAAAAAAATATAAAACTTGACCCATAAATTTATATTTTGATTAAAAAAAAAAGTTCATCATTGTAAATTTTACAAAAAAAAAATAAAGACTCTTGCTTGGATGAAGAGATTGTATATACCATATAAATGGATTAGATTAAAGATTTATTATTATTGTACACTAGTAAATCTTCATAAATTATGTGTATTAGAAAGTTTATAAATGCAAACATTTACTAATAGAAGGAACATGAAAATATGTGATTTATCAATGCGGTAGCTTAGGATATTCCGATATCTTGTTTAGGAAATATGATTTGCTCATTTGGTAAGATTGTTTTCATAACTTGTGGGGTTTTCATGTCTATGAAAAAAATTTAACTTGGGAAATTTCAAATTGCATGTCCAAATAAAACTTCAACTTCATATCAATATGATTTCATACCGCATGTCCAAATGGTCCCTTAGTAACAATTTATCTTTAAAATATCAATTTTACCCTATATGATATAATTTATAGTCACACAAACATCTATAACTTATTATTACGGATGGAAGGATTCAATCCTTACAACACACTATACAGAATGATCCCTTATTAATCTCATATACAACCAAATAAGCCAAAATCTAAAATTATAAACTCAAATTTGTCTTAACATTAATCATATACGTACTTTCTTTATCATAATTCATGTGACACACTTTCTTTTGTAGTTAATCTTTAAAAGAATGAAATTCTTTTATATTTAATTTGCCTTTAAACATGCAATATGATTAAATCATGATTTTTAAGTGAGTGTTTGGACATGCAACTTGATATCATGATTTGAGGTTCTCCAAAATGCATGTTTTGGGATTCCAAATCATGATTTTTAATAAAATGTAAAACTTGACCCATAAGTTAATATTTTAATAAAAAAAGCTTCATAATTGTAAATTTTACAAAAAAAAAGACTCATGCTTGGATAAAGAGATTGTTTGTACTATGTAAAAGGAATATATTAAAGAATAACTAGTTACTATTATTGTAGACTAGTAAATCTTTATGAATTATGTGTATTTGAAAGTTTGTAATCGCAAACATTTACTTATAAAAGGAACATGAAAATATGTGATTTATTAAAGTGGAAGCTTAGGATATTCTGATATCTTGTTTATGAAATATGATTTGCTCATTTAGTAAGATTCACATATGCTTCCAAGTAAAACCTCACCACACAAGGCATTTAAATACAATTATTTAACACAACCTGAAAAAATCAAAAGCTTACGTGCGATGTTCGTTGCAAGGCTCACATCAAAACGCAGCTACTCAACACAATATTCAAAAAGATCACTCTAAAGTGCAACCACATCGATTTCTTCCTTGCAACACAAACACTATACCCCATGCTCATCATGAGTACTATTCAAGACAACAATTGAGCTTACCACTCACTTTTTTTTATTTTTTTTCTTTCCACCTTATTTCTCCCTTGCTATAATATTCACTTGTTTCAGCTTCCATTCTTTATTTCATTGAGGCATGTGCATATGATGAGCTAGCACCTACATTTTTTTGTTTTTCTTCTTTCATGAACTCTTTTAAGCACTTTTCAAATTTAAGCTTATGGTGTTCTATGCTTTCCGCTCAAACCTTATTGTTTCATTGTTGTTCTAACCCCTAAACTTAGGATTTTTCCTGTATTTCAACTTCATTCTCTTTTTCTCCACTATACTTTCTTTTAGCCTACATGGTGACCAAAAAGTTGGTTTAGGCTCAATTGGGCTAACTAAGATCGCATTATTTGGAGGAAAAATTTGGAATAGAATGACTGGTTAAAAAGGGAATTCGTTCATCTTTCAAGCCAAGTCAAATCTCAAATTTCTCGGTGAAATACATTTTGGGGAAAGTTCTAGATAACATGTACATACTAGAATGAATCAAATCCTTTTCTCACAAGTCATTACAATCCAAAAAAGTCTCAATCGAGAAATCCCACTTGTAAATCATAAAGCCAAATCAGAAATGTACGAACCATGACAAGATATTGCTTTTAGATTCACTTTTTTTTCATTTTCGTAATCATTTATTTAAGCAAACTTCCTTTGCAAATAAAATGTTTTTGGTGGTTCCTCTTTTTTAGAGGTGCGACTCATGACTCGATTTTAGAACTAAAACTTGGCATTTTACATTAAGAAAGTCTCCTCTCAATCTATCATAGGAAACACAAACCCGGTTCGACATAAAAAAAACTCAAGAACAAAATGAAAATAAAAAGAAAGATATTTTTCTCCTTGAGAAAGAATCGTGGAATAAAACAAACCTTGAAGTTTATTTAACTAAGTACAACTCACAAAAGTGAATGTGATTCATCCGCCATCAATTCATTGAGAGAACAAGGCCTTATTGAAAGGCGCTAAGTGTAAATTCCAAATAAGAAAATCAAACTCATCATACTTTAAACAATCATGAATATAATGTAACTGAAACTATCTATCTATATCTATCTATCTATCTATCTATCTACCTATCATATGTTTCTATCATTAATATCAATCAATCATTATCAATCATCAATCAATCAGTCATAAATATCAATACTACCTTAAAAGCATTATTCCCAAACTTGAATGTTAAATTACTATAATACTCGCAATTAAAAATACTCAATTTATTTTATTTATTTATTTAATCAATTGTATTATATTAACAGTAGATATCTTTTCATATTAAAAGGTTGTGACTTTTCCGATGGGTTTTGACTTTTCAAAAGGGTTGTGAGTTTTTTGAAAGGGGATATAATGGAGAACAGAACAGTAGCAACAATATATAATATTGTAATCTTATTTTTTTAATATGCTCGACAAGGAAATAGAGAAATATTGGCAAGGAAAAAAAATTGATTTGGATGATTTAAATCAAAACATATATTTGATAAATAAAACAATAGCCTCCAACCATAAGACGATTCTAGACACTAACCCTGTCCGACCAAAAATAAAATAAAATAATACACCCATACTTTTAGACACGCTTCTACTAGACAAACATATAGAAAAAAATAATTAAAAAAGGACTCTAAACTTAGCACATTCTTAGACATTCCCCTTACAAAGAAAATCAACATAATTTTTGCTCTTATTAAAGCCTCATGTTCATGCCTAAATCATTTTGTTTGTCGGCTATTTTAAATAATTCATTGGCATTTGCTAAAATATGAACATCCAATTGGTTGATCAATGTTCTGGCACAACCAGTAATAGACTAATTTGAATTGGCAAATGTTGAATTTGGACCTCCGACTCTGCTTCTTCTAGCCATTTGTTGCCAATCGATTGGTGGTGCTCTGCCCCTTATTATCAGGTGGTTATGATTCGAAGATAAAGTTGGCCGGATAACAATGTTATCGTTTCTTTGTAAACTCGTATCTTCGGGGGCCGCAGGTTGGAGTGGTGTCATATTTCCTGACAAAAAATTACCAAATCAATATAAAGGAGAACGTTCGATAACAGTTTGTAGACTCATATGTTGTGGGGCCACATGTTTAACTGATGATAGATTTCCTAGCAAAAGAGGTTCAGATGGATATACACGAGAATGTCGGATAACATTTTTTGGACTTGCATATTGTTGGGCCGTAGATTGAGTTGATGGCAGATTCACTAGAAAAAGAATACTAGATAGATATACAGAAGAACGTAGGATAACATTTTGTGAGCTCGTATGTTGTGGGACCGTAGGTTGAGATGATTGCAAATTTTCTGAGAATAAAGTATTGGATGCACACACATGAGAACATAGGATGACATTTTGCTCAGACAATAACGGGTGAGTGGTTCGTACATGATTCATGAATTCCATATGAGTACAGAACACTCCATAGCATAAAGGACACTATAGTAGTACACGTCAAGGTAATAAAAGTGAAGATGGAGAAAAAAATGCATTATTCATATTTGAAGTATGAATACCAAAAATTTCTCTAAAGTAAAAATGGTAAAAAAATACAAATTGTGTACTATAATTTTGTAAAATGTGAAGAGAATTTATAGGCTACTCATGGTATAACCCTCCTCCTTCCTTTCTGTCTATTACATTTTTGCAGGGAGTGACGGCTTATCTACAAAAATTCATAATCTATTGAATTCTTTTACCTAATTTGTTTCCTATATTTAACTCATTTATTGCAACAGATTTCAAAAAAAAAATATTTTCATTCTAAATAGACAATTGTAGAAGAAGAGTATGTTTTCTCTTAAAATTGATCAAGTGCACTCCTTAAATATTTAAAAAATTAGTAGACAGTTATCTATTTTCAATGTTTTTGACTTACAAATTTAAAATTATTTGATTGTCACCAAAATTATTGTAATCCAACACAGTGAATGGTCCTACTATAAACTTACTATTATGTCAAGAGAATCGGATTACCTTATTAAATTTTGTAGTCAATTATGATTTAAACTGGAAATAACATTAATCTATCTCAACAATTAATTGTAGATTTGACTAATTATAAAATAGAAAACATTATTTATAATAGTAATCATATAATAGTTATTTTAATTATACTTTGTCCATATAAAGACATGCTTTAGATTAAGGTCATAATACAAGAATACAAGTTAATGGTCAACATATATATCAGAGTTGACTCATGGAAAAGGAAGAGAAATTAATCTTTGGTGCACATAAATATAAAATTGTTATGAAACTAAATTAAACAATAAGAAGAAAATAGTAGGGAGAAGAGAGGAGAGTTCTTCTTCCTCTTGAATGATATTCAGGGATTGAAGGATATTCAAAGTTAAATTATAATGTAGGAAGACTCCTTTATTTATAGGAAAAAACTAACTTGGTCCCCAAGTAGAATTTCTTACTTTTCTCCAAAGGATTACACATAATAGAGTTGACTATAATACAAATATATTTATAACACTCTTTCTTGGATGTCTATTTCATCGATTATGTTTCTTGTTAAAATCATACTAGATAAAACCTAGTGGGAAAAGGTCTAGTGAAGGAAAAATAGTACACATATCTAATAATATGCATTTTTGATGCCTCATTAAAAACCTTACAAGGAAAACCCAATGGGACAAAACTTTGTGCGGGAAAAAGAGTACATCATGTATTAACTCCCCCTAATGAGTACATCAATCCAAAGACTTGAATCTTTGCATTCCAAGTTTTTGCTTCATCTTCTCGAAAGTTGTAGTTGGTAGAGACTTGGTGAATAAATCAGCAAATTATTACATGGACAAACCTTTTGGATGTTCATATCACCATTATTTGGTGCTCATGTGTGTAGAAAAGTTTTGACGAAATGTGTTTCCTTCTATCTCCTTTTATGGATCATCCCTTCAGGAGCAAGGAATTCTGCAAGTTTCTTACTTCAACTTCGTTAAGTGAATAATTTATTTTCTTTTGAAACCTTTCCAAGAGTCAATTCAAGTTATTAACTTGCATAATAATACAAAATATTCTTGATTAATTTAATCCATATGAGGATTATAAACAAGTTTTCCAAAAACTTGTATATGCTTCATGCATTTTGAATCCTTCAAGAATTTCATATCAGCTTTTCTCAAGTGACAACATCAAGTACTAAAAGCATGACATCTTCTAATGTCTAGACTGCAAGTCAAATAAGTTTGTCCCTTACCAAGATGCATCATTCCACTTTTCACTTGATAAAAACATTTCTATGTCAGCATGCTTTAATAGACTGTAGAACTTAGATCATCATAATCTTTTACAATATTACACGCTATTGTAACAAAGATATCATCGACAATATATCATTTTGTATCGGTTCACAGTACAACATAACTTATTGAGATCTCATCACTTCATTAATTTCAAGTACCTACCCCTCTCATGAGGCTTCATGAAGTGTTATGCCATAGTCTCTTCAAGAGCACATTACCTCCTCATTATGAAAAGTTTAATCATGTTACGACCTAATTTCTTGAGTCATGATGGCACCTACTATAATCCACCAGTAGGAAAGTCAGCCTGTAACCCAGAGCAACAAGTAGTGGATATAAGGGTAAAAACAAGGCAGAAGAAGTAATTTAATAACATAAATAGAATAATAGATGGAAACAAACCAAAAGATAAATACTATAGATCCTTCCCAGAACCTCGAAGTCATAAGTACAGAACTATCTAAAACAAAATAGTACAAGTCCCAAAAGTGGATCCAAAATACAAGCTTGTCTCAAAAAGCAAGACTAGCTACCAAAATATTGAAAGAGACAGGTAAGTCTAGGATGTTAAGCGCTCACCTTCACATCTGATCAAACGATGCAACAGGCTTGAACGATCAATGTTGAGAGCTGGTGCTTGGACCTGCATCACGAGCAGATGCAGAGTGTAGCATGAGTAACAAATAATAGGTACTAAGTAGGCATCAAGGCCGACTACGCAGGAAAAGTAAAAATAATATGAAATGATATAATCTAGACACAAAATAAGTCAAAGTAGAATTTAAAGAAATTCACACGAGTGTACTAATATAGAAAAGAAATAAGTACAGTGAAACTAAACCTAACTGGACCTCCATAAGACCCGAAGGTACATGCATCCACAGGTTTAAGTAAAAATGCAAATGGACCCCAGAAGCCCGACAGGTACACAGAATAGCTAGATCTACAAGGAACAAGTCACGGTGAGTCCAGAGCTGGAAAAGTGTAGCCCGGACTTTGAACCGCGATAGGCTCCCAAGTAACCAATAAGAGCCACCCAATGCTAAGGAGTATAGAGCCCGAACCTCAAATCGCAATGGTCTTCAAAGGGGCAATAGGCTGAAGCCAATATATATCAACTCCGTAGAGGATGAAGGCAATATGACTAGACCTTGAATCTACGAATAGAAGGGGTGTCGATAGATATCATACCATCTGTTCATCACAGAATCATCATGGAACAACACCCACTCATAGATAATCTAAACAATACTCCAAGCTCGAACCAACTCCAGTCCCAAGCCATCAAGCGAAGCTCAAAATCTTACACGCATCTCACGGGGCCATAGAAAGAGGAAGATTGGATAAAAGGTCGTCAAAGCTGAGTCAACGCCTAGTCTAAGGAAAAATCTATTAGATCCAAGTCTGCTACAGTAGTCTATAGGCAGTTAAAACCATATGAAATGACATAAGAATAGAAAAATAGTCATATGTCTCCAAATATCGCAAGTCTAAAGCAACACTAGTCTAAGCCTAGACTAAGGCCAAACATGCTTAAACATTCAATAACAACATTAAACAAAGCCAACCATAAGGTAACGATGATCAGATAACAAACTAGCATGCTTCTAATCTTGAAAAATCTCCATATAAGCCTAAAACATGGTTTCTATGCAATGTAGCATGAACAACTAGGTACATGCCCCTAATTCAACATGATTTCACATAATCTAGCAAAATCTAAGGGAAGGGAAGTCGCATCCTATCTTTAGGCCGACCGTGCATGCTCAAATCATGATTCTGGAGCTTTTCCTTTCTACACGGTCTCTGAACACTGTCACGCTATCAAAAATAGAATCATAATGTTAATACGTTCAATTAGACATCAAATTCACTTAAAATAGAGATGGACCAATTTTTTATTAGTAATGGGAATCATTGATCCGCGCTGGGAATTCTAAAAATAACTCTATCAAAAGGTTCTAAGTAGTTCCCCAAACTTGTGTTCCCAATTGGAACAAAATTCGAGGGCTCAAAATAGCGGAACCAACAACATGCAATATTTTCATCATAAAAGAATACAACTAAGCTAAGGCAGTCCAGAAACAAGAAATTTTACCTCAAATGAAGATTCCTAGATTCCTTCCGATCACACACAATATTGCCTTAAGCTCCCTGGTCACCCCACACTTTGAATCACCCAATTTGGAGCTAAATGGAGAGAGAAAATGCAAAATGAAATATCACCAAAAGAGATGATCAGGGGTCTGTCTTAATTAAAAGAACAGACCCCGACCCTTCTTCGTGAACGTAGCCAGAGGGCCCGCGAATGCGAAGGATCAAGAAACAACACTTTCCAAATGCGTCTATAGGGGCTCGTGAATGCCGAGGCTCGGGAAGGCTGCATTTTGCAAATGCGGTGAGGGTCCCGCAAACGCAGCAAGGGCCCCGCGAGTGCGAAGGGTTAGAAACCCAAACCACCACGAACGTGGTAGGGGCCCGTGAAGGCGGTCACCACGGCCACTGGTCTCCATGATCGCGGCCTACTGCCTGTGAACGCGGAGGCAAAAAATGGACTGCACCAGCTGGCTTTGACCAACACCAAATTCTTCGATGAGGTGTTCAGAATTTGTTTGAACCCCGTGCACGCAAATAGGATATGCAACCCAATCAAATTCGACATTCTGGACTCAATGGAGAAGTCAAAACTTTCATTCGAGGACATCTTGATAAATAGTGGGTTCCACATTCAAACTCCATTTTAAGCCAAAATCTAAAAGAGGGCTCAGAATTAGTGCGGGAGCCTTCTATCTACACAAACTGTCATTTTTTACAAAACTTGACATTTCAGAGCTAGCCGCACTGACAAAATTCTTATTCGGGCATTTTTTCCAAGAATGTTGACCAAAGTCAAATTTAGGCAAAAGCTTAAAAGCTAAAATTCCTAATGGCACAAACTCGCACCGAAAGACTCGAGACCCTAGCCAACCATGCCGTTAAGCCTAAAATTACCCTTCTGGAGATGATGGAACTATCAAAATTGCATTCTGAGGCCGTCTTCCTGAACTCTTGATCGAAATAAACTGTTCAAGGTTCAAAAGCTTCAAAACACAAAAAAATTGCATAAAAACCAAATGAACGACTAGGTGACCTAGCTATTACTCCCAGCAAGCCATAAATGACTTGGGGTCGCTTTAGGAACGCTCTAAAATGAATAAACGAAGGCATAAACACAGAAATAACCTGGAGGGTCATTACAACATCACTACTAAAAGGTTCGTTCGCCGAAATAAGAGTCACGTAGTACCTTAAGGCTCAAGCAAACGGTAAACTGCTCTTGCACTCATGCTTGGTCTCCCAGGTAGCCTCCCCAACTGGACGATGCCTTCAATGGAAACTCACCACATGTATGGCTCTCAAATACAACAACGCATCCCTTTTTAGAATAGTAATTAGCTCCCCCACAAAGGTCAAACGGTCATCCAACTCTACCACATCATAATGGAGCACATGAGACTCATCAGGAACATATCGGCTTAGCATCATAACATGGAAATGTGGGTTAATAGCTGAAAATACTGGAGGTAGGGCAACCTCACCAAATGTCTGGAAGATCTCAAAAGGACCAATATACCCGGGGTTAAGCTTTCCCTGCCTCCCAAATCTATCACACCCTTCATGGGCGACACATGGAGGAATACTCGATCACCAACCAAAAACCTCAATGGCCAACGCCTAGAATTAGCATAACTCTGGTGTCTACTCTGAGCTGCCTTGACCCTATCCTAAATCACACACACCTGGTCCAAGGCTTCCTGAATAAAGTCATTACCACACGGACTCGGCTATGTAGACTCAAACCAACCAATCGGAGAGCAACAACGCCTACTATATAAGGCTTCAAACGGGGCTATCTGAATTCTAAAGTGATAGTTGTTGTTGTATGCAAACTCCGTCAAAGGAAAGAACTGGTCCTAATGACCTCCAAACACCAAAACACAGGCCCACAACATATCCTTAAGAACATGAATAGTATGCTCATACTACCCATCGGTGAGTGGACGGAAAGTAGTGATAAGGTCAACACGAGTACCTAACTCTTCCTAAAAAGTCCTCCAAAATCTAGAAGTGAACTGTGAACCGCAATCTTAGAAAATAGACACAAGCACGACATAAAGGTGGACCACCTCATGAATATAGACACGAGCCAACCCCTCTGCACTAAATAAAAACTGGACTGGGAGGAAGTGTGCTGACTTGGTCAATCAATCAACGATGACCCAAATGTTGTCAACACCTCTAGAAGTCCAAGGCAAACCCACAATATAATCCATAGTGATGTGATCCCACTTCCACTCCGGAATGGGTTATCTCTGAAACTCACCGCCAGGCCTCAAATGCTCAACGTTCATTTGCTAGCAACACAAGCAATGAGACACATAGTCTATAATATATTTCCTCATATCGCTCCACCAATACTGCTTCCACAAATCATGAAACATCTTTGCGGTGCCCGAATGGATAGAGTATCTTGAATCATGGGCCTCACGAAGGATCACCTGAATAAAGTCCCCAACTCTCGTAACACTATTATGGCAAGAAAATCTCAAAACCTGATCCTAATCTAAGGTAGCCTAACCAGCAACACTTTCAAACACTCAGTCTCGAGGAGCCACGAAGGTCTCATCCTCAAACTGGTGGCAATGAATCCACTCAAGCAAGGAAGACTAAACTCCAAAATAGGTTAGGACACGCCTAGAATCTCAAATAATCCGACCGAATAATCTTATTTGCTAAGGATTGAATGTCCAGAGCCAAAGGTCACTCCACAGAAGACAAGAATGTTAGACTACCCATACTCACTGCTTTCCAACTCAAGATGTCGGCTACTACATTCGCCTTGTCCTGATGATAGAGAATAGATAGGTCATAGTTTTTCAAGAGCTCAATCCAATGGTGTTGCTTCAAATTAATGTCCTTCTAGTTGATAATGTACTGAGGACTCTTGTGATCAGTGTAGATCTCATAAAATACTCCATACAGGTAGTGCCTCAAAATTTTAAGCACAAAAACTACCACTACCAACTCCAAGTCATGAACAGCGTAATTGCACTCATGCAGCTAAAGCTGCCTCGATTCATAAGCAATATCCTGGCCCTACTACATCAATAAACAACCCAAACTAATGTCGGATGTGTCATATATACAGTGAAGCCCGCGCCCTCAACTAAAAGAGTCAATACAGGAGCGGTGGTAAGAAACTCCTTGAGCTTCGAAAGCTCAACTCATACTCTTCAAACCACTCGAAAGGAACATCAAGATGAGTCAACCCACTCAAAGGTGTTGCTATGGTAGAGAAGCACTTCACAAACCACCTATAGTAACCCGCTAATCAGACGAAGCTCCAAATCTCAGAAATTGAAGTGGGCCTAGCCTAATTACGAATAGCGTGAATCTTTATCTGATCTACTATGATGCCATCCTTTGACATAAAGTACACTAAGAATGCTACAAACTCAAGCCAAAACTCACACTTTGAGAACTTGGCATAAAACCATTGATATCTCAAAGTTTGAATCACAATTCCCAAATGTTGCCTATGCCCTTTCCTGTTTCATGAGTATACAAGAATATCATCAAGGAACACTATAATGAACAAATCAAGATAAGGCATGGACACCCACATCATCAAGTCCATTAAGGCTATAGGGGGATTAGTCAACCCAAAAGACATTACAAAGAACTCATAGTGGCTATAATGAGTCTGAAATGTGGTCTCAGGGATTTCCACTGCCCTAATCCTCAGCTGATGGTAACCATATTTCAAATCAATCTTTGAAAGTATTGTGGCCCCTGAAGCTGGTCAAATAGATCATTTATGTGAGGCATGTCGTACCAGTTCTTCATCGTCACCTTATTCAGCTGCTTGTAATCAATACACATCTGAATGGTACCGTTCTTCTTCTTCACAAATAGGATAGGGGCACCTCAAGGTGATACACTAGACTAAATGAATCCCTTACCCAAGAGATTCTGAAGCTGAACATTAAGATATTTTAGCTCTAAGGGGACATCCGGTAAGGCGAGATAGAAATAAGACAATCCTGAAGATGAACACTAAGCTCCTTGAGCTCTATGGGGGACATCTGATAATGTCAGTAGGGAAATCAATATTATTCTCTTGGATAGGCCCAGTAGGTTGATGGAAACACATCGACAAATTCATAGAAAATAGGGACTGACTCAACTGAAGGAACCTCCCTACTCATATTTGGGACATAGGACAAGTAACATAAGAAATCTCTATCCACTGGCCTTCGAGCCTAAAAAAATGAAATAACTCCAACCAGTGTGCTACAACAAGAGCCCTGCCACACTATTGGGGGAATACCATGCATGGTTAAGGTAATGGTCTTAGAAAAGCAATCTAAGATCGTGCAGTAGGGGTTAACAAGTCTAATGCCTAGAATCACATCAAAGTTAAGCATATCAAGCAACATAAGGTCAACCAGGGTGTCACGCCCTTGGATAGTCACCAAACAAGAATGAAACACGTGATCTACAAATAAAGACTCACCCACGAGGGTCGATACACGCATCGGTGCTGCGAAAGGCTCTGAAATCATACTCAAACGAGAAGTATAATATACATATACATATGAAAAGGTAGAGCCCAGATCAAATAAAGCTGAGGCGGGCTGATGGCATAATAAAATCATACTTGTGATCACATCGTTTGATGCCTCAGCCTCTGCCCTCACTGGAGTTGCATATAAGTGGGCCAACCTGCCTCTACCTGGGCAATACTACCACCTGACCTGCATCCCCAAGGACCACCCCAAATACCCTGATGACCACCATGATGGTCTTGACCCTGGCGTCTGCCTCAAACTGAAAGTGCTACTAGTGGAGCTGGTAGAGCTGCCTGAGAAGCTGTAGCAATATGCCTATGCAAAGGGCAATCTGTGGACCAATGATCTTGGTCCCCAAAGTCATAACAACCATGTGTCGATCGACCCGCAAAGTAACATCCATTCTAGGCTAAAGCACCTGACTGGAACCCACCTTGACTCAAACTCGTGCCGGCATCACTCTGACTATACCAGTTAACCTTTTAACCCTCTAGGGAGGCCTGCATAGGCCGGTTAGATTGATCATGCTGAAACCGCTGCTGGGACCTATCATAGGAGTCTTTAGGCCTAAAATGGAACCTGTTGTAGATGCACTTATACTTAGCTCTCTTGTTACTACCCCCATGGGCCTCGTCATGGAGCTACTCAATAGTATAGGCATGGTCAACTACATCTAAAAAGGAAAGGCTTGCAGAGCGAATAGCCTAAGTCTTGATCTACAGCTGCGATCTAAAACCTCTAATAAAGCACTATACTCTCTCCTCCTCGGAAGGAATGATCATAGTGGCATAGCAAGAGAGCTCATGAAACCTCACCTCATACTCAGATACCATCGTGGAGCACAGCTCCAATATGGAGAACTGATCTCAAAGATGATCCTTGATGTTACTGGGGTGAACCAGACCAAGAAGGCCTCAAAAAACTCAGACCAGGACACCAAAAGAGACTTAGCTGGCCTATTCTCAAGAAAAGAATGCCACCACTATCTAGCTGGCTTGTCAAGCAGATAAGCTGTGAAGTCAGCCCCTCTCGACTCCAACAAACCTAGAGTGTATAGTTGCTCACGGTATGTAGTAAGAAACTCATGGGAGCCCTCTCCTACATCCCCAGCAAACCATAGAGGTGAAAGTCTTAGAAAAGCTCTTAGCATCTTTTGCTCTTCTAGCAGCATAACTCTGGCCGTAATCATGGGCTAGGCACCCCTAGATGGTACCTTGACCTGAGGTTCCTCTACTACAAGCTGACCCTGCAGGGATGGTTAAACTATAGTTTCAGCTCAGGCTTAGTCCATACCCCTAAGTATTGTCAAGAGCTGAATCATGGCTGCATGAAGTTGGGGAGCCATAATTGGTCTAGGTGGGAGCTAGGTTGGCCCCCGCCCCACCTATTGAGCAGGAACATGAGCTACTAGAGGGTCTACTATGGGCTCCAGATCCTTCTCTCTACTTGGGGATGGTGTTGCAGCACTGGCCTACTGGGATGTCGGCCCCTACCTCTGTCCGCTGCATTACCTTTGCAAGAATCCTGTGAAAGAGTGAAGCGAGTGATATTCTATGAAACAAAATACACACGATGCACAAAATTGCAACAAAAGAGAGAACATTCCTAATGATACCTTATCAGCTCCTAAATATAAGTTACGGACGTTTCTGCACCGATATATAAGACTCTACTAGGTATTATTTATGTATAAGTGAGACTGGTGAACCTGGAGCTCTGATGGCACCTACTATAACCCACCAGTAGGTAAGCCAACTCATAACCCAAAATAGCAAGTAATGTATATAACGGCGGAAACAAAGTAGAAGTAGTAATACAAGAACATAAATAGAATAACAGATGGAAACAAACAAATATATTAATACAATAGATCCCTCCTACAACCTGGAAGCCATAAGTATAGAGTTTTCTAAAATAAAAGAGTAAAAGTCCCAAAAGTGGACCAAAAATACAAGCTTGTCTCAAAAAGCAAAACATTATCTAACAAAATACAAAAAGAGACATGTACGTCCAGCACGCTAAGTGCTTACCCTCGCCTCTGATCAAAAGCTACAGTAGGTTCGAACGATCAACACTAAAAGCTAAGCTCGGACCTGCATCACAAAATAGATGTAGAGTGTAGCATGAGTACCAAATAATATGTACTTAGTAGGCATCATAGCCCGACTGAGCTTGAAAGTAAAAGCAATATGAAATGACAGAATCTAAACACAATAAAAGTCAAAGCGAAATTTAATGAAGTACACATGAGTGTACTAAGATAGAAAGGAACTATCTACAACTATGCTAAACATTACTGGACTGCCATAAGCCCAGAAGGTATACTCGTGCGCATGTTTTAGTAAAAACCCAAATGGACCCCATAAGCCCGACAAACACACAAAATAGATAGATCTACTAGGAACAAGTCACGATGAGTCCAGAGTCGGAGAAGCGTAGCCTAGACCTAAAATCGCAGATAGCCTCTCAAGTAAACAATAAGAGCCACCTAATGCTAAGGAGTGTCGAGCCTAGAACTCGAACGGTAGATGGTCTCCAAAGGGAAAATAAGCTGAATCCAAAAAATATCAACTCCGTAGAGGATGAAAGCAATATGACAAGACCTTGAATTTGTGAATAGAAGGGTTGTCAAAGGATATCATACCATCTCATCATTACAGTATCATCGTGGAACAATGCCCACTCTCAGATAATCCAAACAATACTCCAAGCTCGAACAACATCTAGTCCCAGGTCAGCAAGTGAAGCCCAAAATCTCAAACGCATCTCAAGAGGCCAGAGAAAGAGGAAGAGTGGATAGAAGGTCATCAAATCTGAGTTAACAGCTAGTCTAAGGCTCATTCTATCAGGCCCAAGTCTTCTACTCTAGTCTATAGAGAGCTAAAGGCATTCGAAATGGCCTCAAAATAGAAAAAAGGCTAAATGGCTCCAAATATCACAAGTCTAAGGCAAAACTAAGCCTAGACTAAGGCCAAGAATGCTCAAACATAAAACAAAACATCAAACAAAGCCAACCATTAGCTAAGGATGATCATATAACAAACTAGCATTCTTCTAATTCCAAAAAATTTCGATACAGGCCTAAAACATGGTTTCTAAGCAAAGTAGCATGATCAACTAGGTACACACTAGTGAAATCCCACATACCTGGTGAAGAAAACTATGGAGAAATCCACTAGGTTTTGAGGCTGAACCTCGAAGAACACCGCTGCTTGTTCTTGGGAGAAACTGTCGCTTCTTTCTCTTCTTTTCTTTCTAAGTTTGTTGATTTTGGAGAATGAGGGCTCTAGGTTGTTTCTGACTAGATTATTAGGCTTAGACTGAATAAAAGGACATAGTTTAGGCGTCAAATGATGTAGTTTAGGTGCCCAACGCCTAGGGGAAAAGACCAATATGACCCTGACTTAAAAGTGGACGAAGTGACTTCAAGACAGGCTTCACGGGCCGTGAAGCACTTCAAGGGCCATCAAGCTGATCGTGAAGCTTTGCCTACCCAACATGGCTCCACGAAAATAGGCATAACCATTTACTCCTAACTTCAAATAGAGAAAACATGGTGGCGTTGGAAAGAGGATTCATAGATCTTTAATTTGATAGTTTATGGGCCATCTAATTCCACTTGTGTTGAAAGGTATGGTCGATTGAAGTTGACAAAAAACACAAAGTCTGACAAGCCTCTTTCACGAGCCACTTCATGGCTCGTGTGAAACTCCACGGGCCGTTTAGGTGACCATGGTCCTTCACAATATCCTTATGGGTGCAAACTAACTTAAAATTGATTAAGTGACCTTCAGGATAGGCTTCATGGGCCTATTAGAGCACCAAGGCCCATCAAGTGGGTGGTGAAGATGCTCTGCCCGATAGGTCTTCACTAAAACAAGCATAACTTCTTACTTCGAACTCAAAATTAGGCAAACTTGGTGGAGTTGGAAAGAAGACTCAAAGACCTTTAATGTGATAGGTGATGAGCCACCAAATTAATTTTGTGCTAACAAATGTGATCGTTGAAGTTGCCCCAACACTCAAGACCTGACTTGGGTGCAACCTCCTTGACTGGGTGACTTGTACGGACCCTTAGACGGGCCGTCCAAGTCATCACGGGCCATCTAGGGCGCCGTCTAGGTGACCCCTCCCAGGGCAATGGTCCCCTACACTGACCGTCTACGAAGTCGTGAAGGGTCCATGGTCTATTTTTGATTCGTGGACTTGCCCAAATTTCCTCTTTTAGCCCTTTCTCAAAGTCTGAGGTGTTACAATATCTCCTTCTTGGGATCATTCGTCCTCGAATGAAGACTAAACAAGCTCAGTATGGAGGGAAGGAACTTCAATCCCTACCACTGAGTACTAGAAGCTGATATCTAACTGAACTGAGTTCTATGAACATGCAAATATGTTTGAATGCACGGATAACTGGGGGGGGGGGCAAGATACTGAGACTGAATTACACAAGAGTAAACTGAGAGACTGGAGAGGAACTATCACCTCAAGCTGAAACTGAATCGGAGGGAAAAAGAAGGGTATACTTGGCCTTAATAACTTCTTCTTCTTCCCAAGTAGCTCCCTCTACCGACTGACTCCTCCATAAAACTTTCACAGAAGCGACTTCCTTATTTCTCAACCTACGAACTTGACGGTCAAGAATCTCAACTGGAATCTCCTCACAGGTAAGGCTATCCTTCACAGCCACACTTTCTAAAGGTACTATGAATGCCGAATCACCCACACACTTCGTCAACATGGAAATGTGAAAGAATGGATGAACCGCTGCTAGTTGTGTTGGCTACTCTAACTCATAAGCCACATTACCAACCCTTTCCAGGATTCTATAAGGACCTACATTTGTGGGGCTGAGCTTCCATTTCTTGCCAAATCTCATCACCTCTTTCATGGGTGACACCTTTAGGAAAACCCAATCATCGATTTCAAACTCTAAGTACCTTCTCCTCACATTTGCATAGGACTTCTGACGACTCTGAGCTTTCTTTAGTCTATCTCTGATGAGATAAACTTTCTCCATAGCCTCATAAACCGAATCTGGCCCAACCAAGGCTGCTTCACCTACTTCGAACCAACCAACAAGAGATCTGCATCTACGCGCATACAATGCCTCGTAAGGGGCCATCTGAATACTGCAATGGAAACTGTTATTATAAAAAGACTCTATGAGGGGTAAGTGATCATCCCAACTACCCTTGAAATCGATCACGCAAGCTCTCAACATGTCCTCTAAGGTCTGAATGGTACGCTCTTCATGACCATCCGTGTGCGGATGAAATGTTGTACTGAGATTTACCTGAGTACCAAGACCTTTCTGAAATGATCTCCAGAAATGAGAGTTAAACTGAGGACCTCTATCTGAGATAATAGACAAACGAACTTCATGCAACCTGACTATTTCGTTGATGTAGAGTTTGGCGTAGTTCTCTGCTTAGTCTGTAGTCTTGACTGCCAATAAGTGAGCTGACTTAGTGACTCTGTCCACTATCACCCAAATGGAGTTATGATATATGCGAGTACGAGGTAAATCCATAATGAAGTCCATGTTTATCACTTCCCACTTCTATGTAGGAATGCTAATCTCTTGAGTCATACCTCCCGGTTGCTAATGTTCCACTTTAACTTGTTGACAGTTAGGACACTTAGCAACAAAGTGTGCGATGTCTCTCTTTATGTCGTTCCACTAAAAGTCTTCTTGTAGATCATGGTACATCTTAGTGGCACCCAAATGAATAGAATATCTGGAATTATGGGCTTCTATAAGGATCTGCTTCCTCAACCCACCCATATTAGGACCAGATAAGCGACCCTGGTAACGAAGCATACCATCTCCCCCTTCGGAGAAAACCTCAACTCTCTGCAGATGAACTGCACCTTTCAACTGAAGTAATACAGTATCACTATCCTATTTTTCCTTAATCATCGCTACCAATGAAGATTCTGGACCCATTCTGAACTATCATACCACCATCTGACGTGTCCGTAAGGTAAACTCCTAAGCGAGCAAGCCGGTGAATATCTTTGGCTAATTCTTTCTTCTCTTCCTCAACATGTGCTACACTACCCATGGATAGTCTGCTGAGGGCATCAACTACTACATTGGCTTTACCCGGATGGTAGAGCACATTCATGTCATAGTCTTTAAGGAATTCAAGCCATCTCCTCTGAAGAAGATTCAACTCTTTCTTGGTGAACACATCCTTGAGGCTCTTATGATCTGTGAACACATCAACATGAACACCATACAAGTAGTGTCTCCAAAACCTTTAGGGCAAAAACTTTGGCTGCAGGCTCGAGGTCATGAGTCGGGTAGTTCTTCTAATGGACCTTAAGCTGTCTGGAAGCATAAGCTATGACCTTACCTAGCTGCATCAACACACAACCTAGGCCGACCCTAGATGTATCACAAGAAACCACATAACCTTCTGAACTCTCTGGTAGAGTCAAGACAAGAGTTGTAGTAAGCCTAGTTTTCAATTCTAAGAACCTTTTCTCACACTCATATGACCACTGAAACTTAACCTTTTTCTGAGTCAACTTGGTCAATGGGGCAGCTATGGATGAAATCCTTCAATAAACCTTTGGTAGTAACCGGCCGAACCCAATAAACTTCTGATATCAGTCAGAGAGGTGGGTCTGGGCTAGTACTTTACCTCCATAATTTTCTGAGAATCCACTAGGATCCCTTCTTTGGATACCATATGACCAAGGAAAGCGATCGATTGTAACCAGAATTCATATTTGCTAAACTTAGCGAATAGCTGGCGAACTTTGAGGGTTTACAGAACCACTCTAAGATGAGTCGCATGTTCTTCCTCATTTTGAGGATAAACGAGGACATCATTAATAAAGACGGTGACGAACAAGTCCAAATACTGTTTGAACACCCTATTTACTCAGTCCATGAAAGTTGCAGGAGCATTTGATAGTCCTAAAGACAAAACTACAAATTCATGGTGACCATACCGAGTCCTGAAGGCTGTCTTCAGGATGTCACTATCTCTGACTCTAAGTTGATGGTAGCCGAATCTGAGGTCTATCTTAGAAAAGCAACAAGAATCCTGAAGTTGGTCGAACAAGTCATCAATCCTGGGGATGGGATATTTATTCTTGATTGTAACTTTGTTCAACTGACGATAGTCAATGCACATCCTGAGAGAACCGTCTTTCTTATGCATGAAAAACACTGGAGCACCCCATGGAGAGATGCTGGGTCTGATGAAACTCTTATCTAAAAAGTATTTCAACTGTTCTTTCAATTCCTTCTGCTCAGCTGGAGCCATTCTATAAGGAGGAATCAAAATAGTCTGGGTATTTGGAGGGAGATCTATTCCGAAGTCGATTTCCCTTTCGGGAGGAACTTCGGGAAGATCTTCTGGAAACACTTCTAGAAACTCATTCACCACTGGCACTGCCTCAAGAGTTGGGGTTTTAGAGTTTGAGTCCTTAACCCACAAAAGATCATTGATATACCATTTGGAAATCATTTTCCTTGCCTTAAGGTAAGAGATAAATTGACCTCCAGGCACTGAGTTACTACCCTTCCACTCTAAGACTTGCTCGTTTGGAAACTGAAACCGAACAATCCTAGTTCTACAATTGACAGAGGCATAACAGGAATGTAACCAATCCATGTCTAGTATGATATCAAGATCTATCATTTCTAACTCTACAAGGTCTGCTGAGGTGACTTTTTGGAAAACTTTGACAGGGCAATTTTTATATACCCGTCTAGCTATAACTGGGTCACCAACTGGAGTAGAGACTGAGAAGGGTTCTGGGAGAGTTTTTGGACTGACACAAAAGTTTACTGTTATGTAAGGAGTTACAAAAGAAAGTGTAGCCCCTGGATCTAACAAAGCATAAACATCTAAATAGAAAACTTGTAACGTACCAGTGACTACATCAGGAGAATCTTCCTGGTCCTGGTGAGCCTGAAGAGCTTAAAACCTGTTGTGGCGCTGACCACCACCTGTACCAAATGAGGAGCCCTGCTGAGTGAGGCGACCTGCTGGCGCTGCTGAAGTTGTAGACTGAGCCCTGTTACCTCCTTGTCCTTGCATGGTAGAAGGGCAATCCTTCTACCTATGACCAGACTAACCACACCCAAAACACCCCTCTCTGCCAGCAAGACACTTGCCGAAATGGTTCTTACCACACTTTGGGTAAGATGGAAAAGTCCAGTTACCTGAAGCACTTCCGTAAGACTTAGAGCCTGATGCCCTTCCATTCTGATCCTGTCGAAACTTGGGAGACTGAGTGCTAGCAGATGAAGGCGCTGGGGCTGTAGACCTCTACTAAAATTGTAAGTGATTTCCACCACTCGACCTATGCTGAGGGTATACATAGTTGCCTATTCTAGCCTTTTTGTTATCCTTAGCCATTTCCTTTAGCTTATCTCCCTCAACCTGCTGAGTGTGGGTCATTAATCTGGAGATATTAATATCTTATAATAGCATAGCATTCCTGCACTCGGTCTTTACCATATTGAATACTCCAAACAAGAACTTATTCATTTGTGCCCTTGGATCGGCCATCATATGTGGAGCATACCTGGAGAGCTGAGTGAACTTTAGCCAGTATTCCTGGACAGACATTGAACACTACCTCAAGTTCATAAATTCCTGGGCCTTGGCCTCCCTCAACTCTCTCGGGAAGAACCTGTCTAGGAAAGCTCCAGTAAAATAATCCCACGTCACAGGAGCTGCATCTATCCACTGTTGTCCTTCCACTACATGAACCCGATATGAGTCACATACTTAAATTGTTAGGATGCTAGCTCAACACCATCAGTATCGGTCACTTGCATTACCTCAAGAATCTTCTTGACCTCATCAATAAAGTTCTATGGGTCCTCACCAACCTTCGACCCTAGAAACTTCTGTGGATTCATACGAGCAAAGTCTCAAACCCTAGCTATAGCTGATCCACCAGGGGTGTTTGCAAGAACTGTGGCCTGCTGATTGTTCTGGTTGGCTACTGTCTGAGCCAATATATGGATCACAGTACGGATCTCTGCATTCGTAATCTCATGGTTCAGGACTGGAGGGGCTGCGTTATCATTCCTGTGTTAGCTCTGCGAGGAGGCATGATTTGAAATGCATAATGATGGATTAGAAAGGAGAAGCAGAATCACACTTCACGCACGATAGGAATAGCAAAATAAGGGAAATTTTCTTAGAACACCTAGTAGCCTCCCTTTCATAGGTGTGGTATGCTTCACACTCATGAAAGATATTCCACTTAGTGCGCCTTTCAGACACCCTAGGACTTTTGAACCTAATGCTCTAATACCAAGTTTGTCATGTCCTGAGGCTACCCCGTAGACGTAACACGTAACCTAGGATCACAAGGTACCTCAAGCTAACCCTGAGTCTGGTATGTCACAAGCATATTGAAATATAACTAAGTAAGCGGAAGCATAATTGCAAAGGGAGTCAAAATAAAAAGGACTCCAAGCGGAAATATATCTGAATATCCATGGGAAACGACCCCAAAACACTAAACACTGACTCTATCTATAAAAGCCTCTAAAATAGATGAGTTGCTGGTACAAGTCCCCAACTAACTCTAATAATACTGAAAACTAAATAATGAACTAACTGAGTCAAAAGCATAAAGAAACGTCCTCGAACTATGAGGACTAACCATTGAAGCTACTGAGTAAGGACTAGAAGTCGGGCTAAGCCCGGTCTGAATGCTGAGCGCCTGAACCTACATCATGAAACGATGTAGCGCAAAAGTATGTGTCAGTACTTTGAATGTACTGAGCATGCAAGATATAGATACTAAGTTGAACAATATAAACTTAATATGGATATAGGTTGTACTGAAGTATAACTAAAAACTGAGCTAGATGCAATGACCAAGTACTACTTATAAAGATAACATGTTGAACTATCTACTAAAGTAAATATTAATAACATGGTCAATGCAATAAGACTATGACTGTGGGAGCTACTATTAACCGACATAATTCACGTGAGCTAAATGTGGAGTCTGATGTATACGCCCCATCGAGAGGACCCAATATACCTTTCCAGGGGTATAAACGCATAACTGTGGCGTGATCACAAAAAAACTAATGCCCAACAGAGGGGACTTCTAAACCTACGTTGTCACGTAATTTTGGGACTTTGAGGGTACCCTGAACCCTAGTCCAACTCGGTGCTAAGTGTACTCCCAACTGAATATATTAAGCTAACAATGCTACTGATATACTGAGTAGCTCAAAATACTGACATGTTATCTGGGAATGCAATATAAATATACTGAAAGATATGACATTCAAATTCTGGAGCATGATTTTCTGATTGATCTGTCTAGCAAGTGTAATTCATGAAAAACTTATGATGAATACAAGCTAGGGTTCTAATTCTATACATGGGACTACATTAATTCTCTAAGAAAATAGGTAATCAATGCAATGTAACTATAGCAGCTAACTTTCAATGGATTCCCAAGATTTGGGAACCCTAGGTCTAAGCAATTTATGGAGAAATGAAAGAAACTGACTGAATTCTAGGGACCTAATGGGTGAAAAGAACCTACTAGTGAAATCCCACATACCTGCTGAAGAAAACTATGGAGAAATCCGCTGGATTTCGAGGCTGAACCTCGAAGAACACCGTCGCTTTTTCTTGGGAGAAATTGTTGCTTCTGTCATGACCCGATTTCTCTAGTCATGATGGCGCCTACTAATTAACCCACCAGTAGGCCAGCAAAAATCCTATCCCGGAACTGAACAGTAATGGGACTAATGGTGGAAACTAGTCCTCAACTAAGCGGAAGTAACAAATACAACACATAAAGAAAGCGGAAGCGAAACCAACTATATGTATAGGACACCTCCCAAAACCTGGAAGTCACAAGTACAGAACTGGTAACAAGAGTACAAGTCCCAAAAGTGGACCACAGAAACAAACTGTCTCGAAAACAAAAGACAAGTAAAAATATTAATACAGAAGGAGATAGGTAATCTCAGAACGCCATGTGCTCACCCGCGTCTCCTGGACAAACAGCTGCAGGCTTGAACTCAATGCTGATAAGTGGTGCTCGGACCTGCATCACGAAAACAGATGCAGAGTGTAGTATGAGTACAAAAATAATAGGTACCTAGTAGGCAACATAGGCCGACTGAGCAAGAAAGGTAAAAATAGACAGACATGATATAATCAAAACAACAGAGGTCAACAGAACGGAAGCAGAGAAAGCGGAAAGTAAACAAAGAACTACTAAGCTAAACCCAGTTGAGCCCCCCCATAAGACCCACTAGGCACACTCATGCGCAAGATTAAATAAAACCCAAACGGACCCACCTAAGCCCGACAGGTACACAGAAGAGCTACTCTAAAGAAGTGAACGAAAACCCAACTCCAAAAACCTCAATACCATGGGTCCCGGTCCCAAAATACAGCACATGGGCCCAGCCCAATCACCAGTCACGAGATGGAAAGACCGAGTCCCACTCGTGTAACCTCAGCCTCATTCTGGAACAATACCTAGGCCCAGCCCAATCATCAGTCACAAGCTCGAAATACAGGACTATAACAGGGTACGTCAGCCTCAGACCAGAAAATCAAACCTCTCGCTCAACAGCCTAGCACTGGAAATATCGGCTCAAATCGGGTAACATCAGCTGCGCACCTGGACTAGTTGCATACGAGCAACAGCCTCGCATTGGAAATACCTGGCTGCAATCGTATAACGTCAGCTGCGGAACGGATGCTAGCAGCCTACCCCCGACAACCAGCGCTAGAAATGCCGGATGGTAACTAGGTAATGTGAGCTGCGTACCGGAGCTAACAACCTCAAACTAGATAAAGCCACAACCAAACAAATAATACAATGTGAGACTAAATACCACGGGCCACTGGCCCTATTAAGATATCAACCGAAGGCTCCCAGCCTCGCACAATCCAACCGTCAATCGACGCAACAACGCTAAATCTTTCGGCAGCATCCTAGAATCGTAGAAATAGGAGAGAAAGAATCGAAAGATTCGAAAGCCACGAAAACACCTAAACTAAGTCTCAACTATCAGATTCAAGTCTGCTATACCAGTCTACAAGGACCAAGTCCATCTGAAACAACGTCGGATACATACTTGAGTCAACAGGTGCATAAGACTAAGGCAATACTATCCTAGCCTATTCTAAGGCCGAAAAACACAAGCAATCAACACAACGGAAGAAAATAACCCAAACCCATGCATGCAACAACAGATAACCACTCAACAGATAATTCACAACACAAATATCAACAATCCAAGCCAACAACCCAACCTACAGCATGATACTTGCCCTAAATAGCCCACCAATAAACTCTAAGTGAAGAAAACAGAGAAGAAGAAGAACAATACTAGCAACCCAACCCCAGATTCACACAAGTCGACAAGCATTTACACAATCATGCTCAATCTAAGAAAGAAGGGAAGCCGTAACCTATCAGAAAGTCGATCACGCGTGCTCCAAGTCACTCTGCCTGAGTTTTTCCCTTTCGTACAGCCTCAGACTGCTGCCACACTATCAAAAATAGAATCACAGCGTCAATACGGTCGTTTAGACACTAAAATCATAAAATTCGTAGACAGACCAATTTCGTAGTCAAAATTGAGAATGTGGGACCCGCTCTGGATTTTCTTGAATTGACTCCATGAAGAGGTCCTAAATCCTCTCTCGAACATGTAATCCAATATGGGACACTAATCGAGGCTCGGATAAGGTCCAAACAGCCAACAGAAGAAAGTACAAATTTACACAATTAGGCTAAGAGAACAACTTATGCCTCAAATTCATGACAATCGAGGAGTACCCAATGCTAATCAACTGAAAATCCACGAAGCCAACGAGATTCTGAATGCCTGGGATTTCGAATCACCGAAAATCGATAACCGAGGAGGGAGATATGATTTTTTGAAGCTTAACTCCAAATGAGCCTCGACCTCCATATAAATACTACTGAACCCCGCTCTTCTCCGCAAACGTGGAGGGAAACCAACCACAGCTCCGCAAATGTGGTCCCAGGGCTGCAAATGCGGAGAAGAAGAATTCCACACTCACACAGACCTCGCGGCCTTGGCCCTAGGCCCTAGGCCCTAGGCCCTAGGCCCGCGAACGCGGAGAACAATGAATCCACACTCACACAGATCTCCACGAACGCAGAACAGCTCACGCGAACGCAGAGCACAGGGTCTCAGACCTCCGCGAACGCGGAGAACCCACGCGAATGTAGAGCCCGGCACCTAGACCTCTGCGAACGCGGAGTAGACTCCTTCACTCCTCCATGAACGCGAAGCCTATCCCACGAACGTGGAGAGATGGGATGTCTGCATTTGTGACAGCTGTTTCAGCTGAGTTTTGGCAACTCATAAACTCCGACGGGGTGCTCGGGATTCGTTCGAAACCCCGTGCACAAAAACGAAATATGCTACCCTCTCGAGTTCATCATTACAGACTCAATGGCGCAGTCAAAATTTCTATACGAGGTCGTTTCGACAAAAAGTGGATCCCACAACCAATGGGTCATTTTAGCCAATTTCTATCGGAGGCCTCAAATTTTTATCCAAAGTTCTCGAAGGGTCATTCTAGAACAAACTTGGAATTTCAGAACCAACCGCGCTGTCGAAATTTTCATATGAGCGCATTTTTCAAGAATATTGACCAAAGTTAACTTTAAGCCAAATTTCGAAAGAAAAAGAGCTTAGTGGCCCCAAAATCACACCGAAAACCTCGAGACCCGGGCAAACCATGCTTCTAGCATAATTTGGCCGCTCCGAAGCTGATTGAACCATCAAAATTCCCATCTGAGGTTGTTTACCTGAACTTATGACCGAAATAAATTTTTCAAGGTTCAAAAGCTCCAAAACAGGAAAACAGGAATAAAAACCAAACAAATGACCAGGCAACCGAACAGTCAGTGCCAGCAAGTCATAAATGACTTGGGGTCGCTACAAGAACGCTCTAAACGACATAAAGGAGGCATTAACACAAAAATGACCTAGAGGGTCAATATAACATCCACTACTAAAAGGACTTTCGTCCTCGAAAGTAAGAATCAAGAAGTTCCTAAGGGCTCAAATAAGTTAGGGAATTGCTCCCGCATCTCCCGCTCAGTCTCCCAGGTAGCCTCCTCAACTGGACGATGCCTCCAATGGACCTTAACTACAGATATGGCTCTCGACCTCAGTTGCCTCACATCTCTGGTCAAAATAGCAATTGGCACCTCAATATAGGTCAGACGATCATCCAACTCAACTGCATCATACTGGAGCACATGAGACTCATCTGGAACATAACGGCGCAATATCGAAACATGAAAAACCGGATAGATAGCTGAGAATGCTGGAGGTAAAGCTAACTCATAAGCCACCTCACCAACTACCCTCAAAATCTCAAAAGGCCCAATATACCTAGGGCTAAACTTGCCTCGCCTCCCAAATCTCATCAGGCTCTTCATGGGAGACACTCGTAGGAATACTCTATCACCCACGGAAAATCTCAACGATCGGCGCCTGCAGTCTGCATAACTCTGTTGTCTACTGTAAGCCGTCCTGAGCCTATCTTTTATCAACCTCACATGCACAATTCTCTCCTGAAATAGATATGTCCCTCGTGGCCTAGGCTCTGTAGACTCGAACCAACCAATTGGAGACAACGCCTACCATATAAGGCCTCAAATTGAGCCATCTGAATACTAGAATGATAGTTGTTGTTGTACGCAAACCCTGCTAAGGGCAAGAAATTGTCCCACTGACCTCCAAAATCTATAACACAAGCCCGCAACATATCCTTAAGAACCTGAATAGTACACTCCGACTGGCCATAAGTATGCGGGTAAAGGGTTGTGCTAAGGCCGACACGGGGGCCTAACTCCTCCTGAAATACTCTCCAAAAGTTGGAAGTGAACTGTGGAGCCCGGTCTGAGATGATAGAAATAGGCACACCATGAAGGCGGACTACCTCCCGAATCTAGATACGAGCTAACCTCTCAGCATGGAAGGATGAATGAACTGGGATGAAGTGTGCTAACTTGGTCAAATACTGCCAATACCTCTAGAAGTTCGTGGCATCCCAACAACGAAGTCCATGGTGATACGCTCCCACTTCCACTCAGGAATGGGTAATCTCTGCAACTCTCCACCTGGCCTCAAATGATCGGTCTTCACGTGCTAGCAACACAAGCAATGGGACACATAGTCTGAGATTTCCCTCCTCATACCGCTCCACCAGTAGTGCTGCCTCAAATCACGATACATCTTAGTTGTGCCCGGATTGATAGAATACCTAGAATCATGGGCCTCGCTAAGGATCCGCTGAATCAAATCACCAACTCTCGGAACACACAAACGGCCAGCAAACCTCAAAAACCCATCTGAATCTAAAGAAGCCTTCCCGGCATCAGCTTCCAAAAATCTATCTCTGAGTGCCACCAAAGACTCATCCTTGAATTGACGACTTCAGATCTGATCAAGAAGCGATGACTGAACCCCCACATAAGCTAACACTCGGCTGGAATCTGAAACATCAAGCTTGATCATCTTATTGGCTAAAGACTAAATGTCCATAGCCAAGGGTCACTCCGAAACAAAAAGGAAGGCTAGACTACCCATACTCCTGCCCTCCGACTCAAGGCGTCCGCTACTACATTCACCTTGCCCAGGTGGTAGAGAATAGACAAATCATAGTCCTTCAGGAGCTCAATCCAATGGCGCTGCCTCAAATTAAGATCCCTCTTGCTCCTAATGTACTGAAAGCTCCGATGGTCAGTGTATATCTCACAATGAACTCCATAAAGGTAATGCCTCCAGATCTTAAGCGCGAAAACTACCGCTGCCAACTCCAGATCATGAGTGGGGCAGTTGCGCTTGCCTCGACGCACAAGCAATAATGCGACCCTGCTGCATTAACACACAACCCAAACCAACGCCGGATGCGTCACAATAAACCGTGAAGCCCTCTCCCTCAACTGGAAGAGTCAATATAGGAGCGGTAGTCAACAACTCCTTAAGTCTCAGAAAGCTCCGCTCACACTCCTCCGACCACACAAAGGGTACGTCCTGGTGAGTCATCGAGTCAGAGGTGCTGCCATAGTGGAGAAAACCTCGACAAAGCGCCTATAATACCCTGCCAATCCGACGAAGCTCCGAACCTCAGTCACAAAAGTGGGCCTAGCCCAACCACGAATAGCCTCAATCTTCACCGGATCCACCATAAAGCCATGCTTGGACACTACGTGCCCCAAGAATGCTACGGACTCGAGCCAAAACTCACACTTTGAGAACTTGGCATACAACCGATGATCTCTCAAAGTTTGGAGCACTATCCTCAAATGCTGCTCATGCTCACTATGGCTCCACGAGTATACCAAGATGTCATCAATGAAGACTATGATGAGGGAGTCCAAATAAGGCCTAAATACACGAGTCATCGAATCCATAAAGGCGGCAGGCACATTAGTCAACCCAAAAGACATCACTAGGAACTCATAATGGCCTTAACGAGTCCTAAATGTTGTCTTAGGGATGTCCTCTGCTCTTACCCTTAATTGATGGTAGCCAGATCTCAAGTCAATCTGTGAAAACACTACGGCACCCTGAAGATGGTCGAACAAATAATCAATAAGAGGCATAGGATAACGGTTCCTCACCGTCACCTTATTCAACTGCCTGTAGTCAATACACATCCGTATGGTGCCATCCTTCATCTTCACAAACAGGACTGGGGCACCCAAAGGCGATACACTAGGCCAAATGAACCCCTTACCCAAGAGGTCCTGAAGCTGAACACTGAGCTCCTTGAGCTGTACAGGTGCCATATGATACGGCGGGATAGAAATAGGACGGGTACCTAGTTCTAACTCAATTGATAAGCCAATATCTCGCTCTAGGGGTAGGCAAGAAAGGTCAGCAGGAAACACATCCGCGAACTCTCGGACTATAGGCACGGATCAACTGTACGGCCCTCCCTACTAAAATCTCTAACATATGCCAAATAAGCTAAACACTTGCTGTCCACCAACCTCTGGGCCTGAACACAAGAAATCACCCCGACTGGTGTACAACTGCGAGAGCCCTGCCACACCACCGGCAAAATACCAGGCATGACTATAGGAACGGTCTTGGCATAGCAATCCAAGATGGCCCGTTGAGGGGCTAACTAATCCATGCCAAAAACCACATCAAAATCCACCATACAAAGCACAAAAAGATTGACCAGAGTGTCCTGCCCCTGAATAGCGACCACACAGGATCTACAAACCCAATCCACTACTAAAGAATTCCCTACTGGGGTTGAAACACGCAAAGGCACAGATAAGGGCTTAGGACGCACTCCCAATCGAGGCACATAATACTCCGAAAAATAAGAATAAGTAGAACCAGGATCAAATAAGGCTGAAGCGGACTGATGGCATAAACGAACCGTACCTGTGATCATCGTATCCGATGCCTCGGCCTCTATTCTAGCTGGAGCTGCATAGAAATTGCCCTGGGTTCCTCTACCTCGAGCATCCACTCTACCACCTGACATGCATCCCCGGGAAACTCCATGAGTACCCTGCTGCTGACCTCCACCCCTAGCTGGAGGTGCTACCACCAAAACCGGTCTCGCCGCCAGAGGAGCTGGTAAAGCTGACCTGGAAACAGGGCACTCCCTAGCCCAATGACCAATCTCCCCGCAAGTGAAGCAACCCTGTGACAATCAGCTACCCGCTGAAGGCCGGCCACCCTAACCTGATGCACCTGACTGGGAACCACCTTGGCCCTGACTCTGGCCAGCACTATGCTCACTCTGACGGTGCTGGTCATCCTCTAAAGCCTGTAACATTGCCTGCTATGGGAGACTAGACTTGCCCAACTGGAACCCCCGGTAAACCCAATCTTGGGTATCCCTCGACCTACGACGGGCCCTACTGAAGCTATCATCTAGCCTTGCCCTCTTACCGCTGCCCCAAAGGACCTCACGACGGAGCTGCTTGATAGTGCGGGCATTGTCCACCACATCTAGAAGAGATCGACCCACTGATAGCATATATTGCAACTCAATCCTCAACTGCAGCCTCAAACCTCTAACAAAGCATCAGACCCGCTCCTCCTCTATAGGCAGAATGATGGTGGCTTGGCGAGACAACTCCAAAAATCTAACCTCGTACTCCGATACTACTCCAACCTTGTAAACTCATCACGGAATTGATCCCTGACACTCCGTGGAATACATCTAGCCAGGAAGGCCTCAAAAAGCTCCGTCCATGATACCGGTGGTGACCTAACTGGCCTGGTCTCGATGAAAGAAAGCCACCATTGTTTGGGCGGTCATCTAACTGATAAGATGTGAAGTCGGCTCCTCTGGACTCCACTAACCCCAAAGTCTGCAACCTCATCGGCAAGTAGTCAGAACTTGTGGGAATCCTCCCCCACAGTCCCAGAGAACCTCGGTGGTGATAGTCTAAGAAACACCCCGAGCATCTTCTGCTCTCGCAGCGGCATAACCCCATCCAAAAAGTTCGACTGAACCGCGGCCAGTGCTGACGGCTGATGAACCTCTGGAGCCGCTACCCCATGCTGGCCCTGCTGTGATGGAACCGGCTCTGGAACTGGTGCTGAGGTCGGCTGCTGCTGCTGCATACCCCTAATAGAAGCTAGGATCTGGGCAAGCATACCCTAAAGATCTGGGGCGGTAATAGGTACGGGCATTGGCTGGGCTGGTCCCGAGGCTCTAGCTTTGGCTCTGGCTCTGGAGTCCTTGCTCTATCGCGGTCTGGTGCCGCAGCACCACCTCGACCTCGGGGTGGGCCTCTACTACTCGTGTGAGCCATCCTGCAACAGAGTGAAGCAAGTGAGATTTCATGAAACCAATCAACACACGCACGAACAGGAACCAATACAAGAAAACATCCTAAGGACATCCTGTAACCTGCTAAAGATAAGTCACAGATGTCTCCGTGCGGATCCTCAAGACACTACTAGATGCTAGTTTTGTACAAATGAGACCAATGAACCTGGGACTCTGATACCAACTTATCACGACCCGATTTCTTGAATAATGATGGCGCCTACCAACCCACCGGTAGGCCAGCCAAAACACTATCTCGGAATTGAACATTAATGGGACTAAGGGTGGAAACTAGTCCTCAACTAAGCAGAAGCTACAAATACAACACATAAAGAACGCGGAAGCAAAACCAACTATACGTACAAGACACCTCCCAAAACCTGGAAGTCACAAGTACAGAACTACTAACAAGAGTAGAAGTCCCAAAAGTGGACCACGGAAACAAACTATCTCAAAAACAAAAGACAAGCCACAATATAAATACAAAAGGAGATAGGTAATCTCAGAACACCATGTGCTCACCCTCGTCTCCTGGACAAACAGCTGCAGGCTCGAACTCGACACTGATAACTAGTGCTCGGACCTGCATCACGAAAGTAGATGCAGAGTGTAGTATGGGTACCTAAAAAATAGGTACCTAGTAGGCATCATAGGTCGACTGAGCAAGAAAGGTAAAAATAGGAAGACAGGATAGAATCAAAACAACAGAGGTCAATAGAACGAAAGCAGAGAAAGTGGAGACTAAACAAAGAACAACTAAGCTAAGCCCAGCTGAGCCCGTTGGGCACACTCGTACGCAAGTTTAAATAAAACCTGAACGAAACCCCATAAGCCCAATAGATAAACAAAAGAGCTATTCTAAAGAAATGAAGGAAAACCCAACTCCAGAAACCTCAAAACCATGGGTCCCGAACCCAAAATATAGCACATGGGCCCAGCCCAATCACCAGTCATGAGCTAGAAATATCGAGTCCCACCCACGTAACCTCAGCCTCATTCTTGAACAATACCTGGGCCCAGCCCAATCATCAGTCACGAGCTGGAATTACTGGACTATAACCGGGTAACGTCAGCCTCGCACCGAAAAATCACACCTCTCTCTCAACAGCCTAGCGCTGGAAATACCGGCTCCAACTGGGTAACGTCAGCTGCGCAGCTGGGACTAGTAGCCTACGAGCAATGGCCTCGCGCTGGAAATACCTTGCTGCAATCATGTAACATCAGCTGTGGACCGGATGCTAGCAGCCTATCTCTGACAGCCAGTGCTGGAAATACCGGATGCTAACCAGGTAATGTCAGCTGCGTATTGGACCTAACAACCTCGAACCAAATAAAGCCACAACCAAACAAAAAATACAACGCGATACTAAACACCACAGGCCGCCGCCGCCACGAGGATATCATCCGAAGGCTCCCAGCCTTGCACAATGCAACCGTCAATCGATGCAACAATGCTAAATCTTTCGACAGCATCCAAAAATCACAGAAATAAGAGAGAATGAATTGAAAGATCCGAAAGCCATGAAAACGCCTAAACTAAGGCTCAACTATCAGACCCAAGTCTTCTACACCAGTATACAAGGACCTAGTCCATCAGAAATGACGTCGGATACATACTCAAGTCAACAGGTGCATAGGACTAAGGCAATACTATCCTAGCCTATTATAAGGTCGAAAAACACAAGCAATCAACACAACGGAAGCAAATAACCTAAACCCACGCATGCAACAACAGATAACCACCCAACATATAATTCACAACACAAATACCAACAATCCAAACAAATAACCCAACCTATAACATGATACAAGTCCTGAACAGCCCACCAATCAACTCGAAATCAAGAAAATGGAGAAGAAGAAGAACAATACTAGCTACCCAACCCCAGATTCACATAAGTGGACAAGCATTTACACAATTATGCTCAATCTAGAAAGAAGGACAGCTGTAACCTACCAGAAAGACAATCACGCGCGCTCTAAATTACTCTGCCAGAGATTTTTCCTTCCGTACGGTCTCAGACTACTGCCACGCTATCAAAAGTAGAACCACATCGTCAATACGGTCGTTTAGACACTAAAATCATCAAATTCGGAGACAAACTAATTTCTAAGTCAAAATTAGGAATGTGGGACCCGCTTTAGATTTTCCAGAATTGACTCCTTGAAGAGGTCCTTAATCCTCCCTCGAACCTGTAGTAAAAAATGGGACACTAATCCGGGCTCGGATTAGCTCCCAACATCCAACACAAGAAAATACAAAACTTTACACAATTAGGAAAGGAAAGCAACTTACGTCTCAAATTCATGACAATCCAGGAGTACCCAATGCTAATCAACCAAAAACCCACGAAGCCAACGAGATTCTAAATGCTTGGGACTTCGAATCACCGAAAACCGATAACCGAGGTGGGAGATATGATTTTCGGAAGCTTAACTCCAAATGATCCTCGACCTCCATTTAAATATTGTTGAACCCCTCTCTTCTCCACGAACGTGGCCAAAGCTCTGCGAACGCAGAGGGAAACCAACCATAGCTCCGTGAACGCAGCCCTAGTCTCGCGAACGTGGAGAACAAGAACATCACACTCACACAGATCTCTGCGGACGCGAAGAACAAGGACTTCACACTCACACAAATCTCCGCAAACACGGAGCAGCTCATGTAAACGTGGAGCATAGGGTCTCAGACCTGCGCGAACATGGAAAACCCACGCGAACGCGGAGCACTGGCTCCCAAACCTCCGCGAACGCGGAATACGCTTCCTCACTCCTCCGCGAACGCGGAGAGATGGGATGTCTGCATTTGTGACAGCTGCATCAGCTGAGTTTTGGTAACTCCCAAACTCCGACGGGGCGCTCGGGATTCGTTTGGAACCCCGTGCATGCAAACGAATTATGCTACCCCCTCGAATTTGACGTTCCAGACACAATGGAGCAGTCAAAATTTTTATATGAGGTCGTTTCGACAAAAAGCTTGTCCCACACCCAATGGGTCATTTTAGCCAATTTTTACCGGAGGCCTCGGATTTTGATCGGAAGCTCCCCGGAAGTTCTCTAAGAGTCATTCTATACCAAACTCGGCATTACGGAACTAACCGCATAGTAGAAATTTTTATCCGAGTGCGTTTTCCAAGAATGTTTACCAAAGTCAAATTTAAGCCAAATTTCGAAGGGTAAAGAAATAACTTGCCCCAAAATCACACCGAAAACCCTGGGACCCGAGCAAACCATGCTTCTAGCCTAATTTTGCCGCTCCGGAGCTGATGAACTGTCAGAATTCCTATCTGAGGTCGTTTACCTGAAGTTATTACCGAAATCAACTTTTCAAGGTGCAGAAGCTCTAAAATAGGAAAACAGGCATAAAAACCAAACAAACGACCAGGCAACCGAACAATCAGTGCCAATAAGTCATAAATGACTTGGGGTCGCTACACGAACGCTCTAAAGGATAGAAAGGAGGCATTAACACAGAAATGACCTAGAGGGTCATTACAACTTCTTTCTCTTCTTTTCTTTCTAAGTTGGATGATTTTGGAGAATGAGGGTTCTAGGTAGTTTATGACTAGGTTATTAGTCTTCGACTGAGTAAAATGACGTAGTTTAGGCATCAAATGACGTACTTTAAGTGCCCAACGCATAGGGGAAAAGATCAGTACGACCCCTACTTAAAAGCTGACGATGTGACTTCAAGACAAGCTTCACGGGCTATGAAGCACATCAAGGGCCGTCAAGCAGGTCGTGAAGCTTTGCCTGCCTGATAGGGCTCCAATAAAATAGGCATAACATTTTACTCCAAACATTAAATGGTAAAAACTCGGTGGAGTTGGAAACTGAGATCACTAATTTGATAGGTCATGGGCCACCAACTTCATTTTGTGCTGAAAGATATGGTCGATTGAATTTGACCGAAAACTCCAAGTATAACAAGCCTCTTTCACGAGCCACTTTACGGCTCGTGTGAAGCTCCACATGCCGTTTAGGCGATCTTGGTCCTTCACAGTAGCCTTAGGGGTGCAACCTCACTTAAAATTGATGAAGTAACCTTCAAGAGAGGCTTCACGGGCCGTCTAGAGCACCACGGCCCGTCAAGTGGGTCGTGAAGATGCTTTGCCCGACAGGGCTTCATTAAAATGACCATAACTTTTTACTTCGGGCTCGGAATTAGGCAAATTTGGTTGCATTGAAAAGAGGACTCAAAGACCATTAATATGATAAGTGATGAGCCATCAAGTTCATTTTGTGCTAAAAGATGTGATCGTTTGAAGTTTTCCCAACACTCAAGACCTGACTTGGGTGCAACCTCCTTGACTCGGTGACTTGTACGGACCCCTAGACGGGCCGTCCAAGTCACCACGGGCCGTCTAGGGCGCCATCTAGGTGACCCCTCCCAGGGTTGTCCTGGATGATCACTCAAAACATCCTTAACGGACCGTGGTCCCCTACACGGACCATCTAAGATGTCGTGAAGGGTCCATGGTTCATTTTGGATTGGTGGACTTGCCCAAATTTCCTCTTCTATCCCTTTCTCGAAGTCTGAGGTATTACATGCGCCTTTTCAAATTCACAACTCATCCTTGGCCTCTTCATAGCACAGAAGAAATTTTGGTATCCCCTTTATATTTCCACCACAGTGCACAATGAGCATAATTTATTCACATCTTTTCTTTTCTTTTTTTTATATGGAGGGGTTCAATCTTTCTAACACATCTCTTTACAAAGATAGAGTTCACAAACTTCTTACTCAATTTCTTTCTTCCTTCTTACCACATCCCCAACATAGGCTTTTGGCCTAAGTTGGCTATTCAAACAAACCAATGCTTCACGAAGGTTATAGGTGGAAAAGACATGGCAATTTCAATAATCGGCTCAAATCATTGTGTTCATGTTTCAACCAATGAAAAGGATAGACTCAAATGGTTCCAAGATAGTTTCACACACTCACAAGGTGGTAAAACAAAGGTATAGCAATTAGGTTCACTCTCAAAAATTTATGCCTAAGATTATTTCCTTCATTTGTCAATGCCCATCAAATGGACCAACGGGGCAAATTCTAGGAGTGATCAATTCCATTTGAAAAGCAATTAAAGCATGAGATTCATTGGATAATCAAAGACCCATTTCATATATGAAAAAGTATTCAACTAATTACAAAAGCTCAAGGCGAAGATTAACAACCCAAATATTGTTTATCACTAACACAATATCCAAATAACAAAATAACAACTACACCTAAGATTTATGCATTACAAAGCAAGAGTTGAAGAAAGGGTGAAAAATAGTTACAACTCAAGCATTCAATCTTCACTTTAAGGGTGATTGTTGTGGGAACTTGCTCTCAAAGCTATGCCTTAGTTCCAAGCCTCTATCAATTCTTTAGTGTTTTTCGAGTATATCCTTCCAAAATGGCTGAGTTTCAGTGTATATTGTGAATTAAGGTAAAAAGGCAAAATTCCAAAACTGCCCAGACGCTAGGCACGTTTTCTTCTCCATGTTCACGAAGGGACAGGTGCATTCACAGATCCCAGCAAGCTTGTGCTCTGCGTTCACGGAGGAGTTGACCGCGTTCGCAGTTCATGAAGGACTAAAGTTCCACGTTCGCAAGTCAGTTGATTGCGTTCGCGGAGAACATTTTGCTGCCAGTTCCAAATTCTCTCCTTTTAGCTCCATTTTGCATCAATTTCCATTCTTTTCTTTCAAAAACTCCTTGCAAACCTAAATATACCTAAAACAACCATATTTAAAGGATAATCAGCCTCTTTCTCTATTTGAGTGCCACAAAATCAGAAGAAAAGAGCTCCAAATGAGCTAAAGTCACCTACTCATCACTAAGCAGTGATAGTATGATGATGTAGAGTTAATATTTCTTAGAGATAACATATTCCAATAAAAACAGGGCCTATTTGACTGTGGACCAGATAGAGTCACTACTAGAAATTAGGACTACGGCAACGGATTTTTTAGCAACGCTTAAGAAACCGTTACTATAGAGCGTCTATTGCAACGGTTTGAACCGTTACCAAAAGGATAAGGTGTTTTTGATACGACTAGGTAATAAATCCGTTGCCACTGTGTAAAACCGTTGCGATAGACTTACATATTGCAACGGGTACGAGAACCGTTGCCAAAAAGTCATCTGTAGCAACATTTTATGCGACATTTTTTCTATTGGAACGGTTATTAAATCCCTCCATAATTTCCCTCTCTTATTTTGGCTAAACCCGCCAAACAATATAATTTTCATTTATTTCTCATCTCTTTCACAAATAATTTTATTTTTAATTAATTTCTTAAATATAATTTTTTTTCTCTCTATACAGATATCGATACAAACTAAGCAAACATAGACCCATTTTTCTCATCCATTTCTCTTCTCTTTCACAAGCAGAACACAACTTCTTGCCCTTCTTCTTTGACCTAAATTTTCATCCATTCATGGAAAGCTTGTGGTAAGCTTGTGGTGTTTTGAAGGGATTGAATCTTATGGTAAGTTCTTCATGTCTTTCATTTTAGGGCAAACATAAACCCATCTTTGTCTTCAAATCTTAACCCATTTCTCTCTTCAAACCTCTTGTGAAATCTAAGGAAATGGAGGGCTGGACGTTTTCTTGTGAAATCTGAGAAATCGTGAGGTTTTCTTCTTCAACTGTTGGAGGTACTCTTCTTCAATCTTTGAGTTTATAGCTGAAGAAACTACAGTTTTGAGATTTTGAGGTTTTCTTCTTGAATCTCTTCTTTTGTCTTTAATCTTTGAGGTGTGGTTAGTGTATTTGATGTATTCCTTCTGATTGTGTGGGTTTTTCCAATTAAATTGTAGCTACTATGGGTTTAAAATCTGTAATTTCCCTTAAAAATATAAGTATCAATATGATAATTTAACTAATTGAATACCTGAGTATCAATATTATTTGCCTTAAAAATCTGTTTTATCACATTTAAAGACTGCATGTTCTGCCTTGATTTCTTATAAAAAAAGAAAGTCAGTAGGGATTCTTTTTGGAAAAGACTCGAATCCTCAAGGCGATTTACTGGTGTGTTAGAATATGATCTGAACTTCATGTGAATCGAGTGACTATTTTCCATTTCTTGAATGCCCATAAGTCGTTAATAACATAAATTTGAAAGCATGATAAGCTTGTTATGATTTTTATACTTTTCCTTTTACTAGTTACGAGTATCTTTGAAATTATTTCCTAATCATAAATTTGTTTGTTCTTTAGGATAATATAAAGTAAATTGTTATTGAGTACGAGCTCTTTTTGAAAGTATTTCTAATTGGTATGACATCTGATTTTTTAATTTTGTCTTATGAACATATATTTTGGTGAATATTTTGTCTTCTTGTAAGTAAAGAAGTGGTGATTACTTGTTCAACAGAACAAAATGTAGACTTGTTCCTTGGTGTCTGTGGACTTTGTGTTTTCAGTTTTGGTGTTTTTTTTCCTCTGTCTGTTCTGTTGTACTGGCTGCTTCATTGAATATGTTGATGTGTATTATGGAGTTGATTTGCATCCTTGTCTTGCAACTGGCTAAGTCTGTTGTACTGGCTGCTTCATTGAATTCACGTCCTCTCTATAATAGTGAAGACAGTGAAGCATGCTGGATACAGGTTTTGTCGTTCAAAGTACCATTCTGTTAACTAGCAGAGATCCCATTTTGATTCTTAGAGTACCTTTAATTTTGGGTGTCCCCTAAAACAAGTGTCCCTACACATTTTAACATTTTTCCAAGCAGGGAAAGGTTGAAATCTTTGTGCAGTCAGTTCCAACAGTGAAGTTGAAAAGGTTTTCAGAAACTAGTCCTACAATAATAGAAAAAAATAAAATACGAAGTGATATATGAGGTATGGGTGACTTTCAAATAGTTCAATGTTACAAACAACAGCATACTCAGTGTAATCCACGAGTAAATGATTACAAGAACACAAAAGATATTACATCCCTTATTCCCATAGCTATCCTGCCAACATTCTTCTATACATCCATTAATTATGTTTTATAAAATAAGTAAGGAATGTGAAAGCAACAAAAACAAAACATTGTTCATCATACAGCAAGAACACATAATGTCATATAGCTTATAATGATATACAATGATAAATTAAAAAAGAGCCATTTCTTTGTTTGGTTGCATTTTTATTTTCGATAATACTTTTAACACTTCCTCACTAATTGTCTTACTTTCACTTTTGCAAAACATTGTTGTCTTTTTTATTTCATAATTTATCATAAATTTGATTCTTGTTATCTTTTTGTGTCACATAGAGGTTATTTTGCACTGTCTTAAAAAATGCCAAATTACCAAAAGGGTTTGCCTCAAACATATCAGATCGTGTGGATGTGGAAGAGATGAAAATATCAGGGTACAAAAGCCATGATGCTCATTTTATAATGCATTACTTGCTCCAGATTGCGGTTCGAAAAGGATTGCCTAAGAATGTTTCATTAGCCTTGATTAGGTTGGGGAACTTCTTTAAAGCCATATGTAGTAAGGTTATAAGGCGAGCAGATCTTGAGGCAATGCAGACTGAAATCAAAGAAATTTTATGCGAGCTTGAAAAGATTTTTCCTCCATCTTTTTTTGATATAATGGAACATTTGCCTATCCATTTGGTAGATGAAATTAGATTGGGTGGTCCAATTCATCTTCGTTGGATGTATTCTACTGAGAGAAAAATGTGTAAGTTCAAGGGTCTTGTTCGTAATCGACGTTATCCAGAAGCTTGTATAGCGGAGGCGTTTGATGTTGAAGAGTTCTTGATTTTTGGTTCAAGATACCTACATCATGGAGTGAAGACACGATTCAGTAGGTATCGAACTGAGGACGATGAGGATTTTGAAAAAGAGGGAGATGATTTGTCCTATATGTTTCCTATGCTTGGGCATCCTGTTGGAAATGAGAAGAAGAAAAAAGGAAAGACTTTTACCATGGATCTAGAGTTATCTTTAGAAGTACATCGATATGTTCTGTTCAATACTGGTGATGAACAAGTGGATGATTTTATCAAGTAAGATAAAAATATAGTAATTATATATATGTTGAACTTCATTTATTCAATAATTACAAGGCACTTTAAACTTCAATTATGAATGCCTAATAATCAAATTTGAATTATTCATACTTGCAGGGAGCATAAGATTTTAATTGATAGTAATATTAGATTAAATGCATGGACAAGAGCAAGGAATCATAGTCGAGAATTTGGCAACTGGTTCAAAGAGAAAGTTAAAAATGTTGAAGTGCCTAACCAGTTAAGATGGCTAGCTAAAGGGCCTAACAGGGTGGCAACCAAAAGATATTCTGCATATTTCATTAATGGATACCGATTTCATACATTAAAACGTGATTACTCACGCAAGTCTCAAAATAGTGGAGTGACTTTATCTGCGACAACTGATAGTTTTGCTAGTGCTCGGGATCAAAATCCCATTGATGGAGAGGTTATATATTATGGGGCTATTCAAGATATCATTGAGGTTGATTATTACAATTGTTTTAGTGTTGTACTATTTAGATGTGATTGGTTTCATAATGAAATAGATGAATATGGGTTAACTTGTGTGTACTTCAACAAATCACGGAGTTCGGATGACCCTTTTGTGTTGGCGTCTCAAGTGCATCAAGTCTTTTATGTGGAGGATCCAATAGAGAAGGATGTTTATTATGCAAGGAATAAAGTGCCTGTTGATTTGTATGACTTGGAGGAAGAAAATTGTTCTAATATAGGAGATACATTTTGGAGAGAGCCAAGTGAAGACATTGGTCCCTCGGATAGATTATCCAATGTTGTCATGAGATGGTCAAGAGAAGATATTCCTGTTGATGTTGTTGATATGCCATCTGATGCAGAATTTTCAGAGGATACAATTATGGGAACGTCAGAAGAGGAGGATGACTTTGATGATACTGATTGGGATTGGATGAATGCGGATGATTAAATAAACAATTTTTGAATGTCTTGTAAATATATATTTGTCATTGTTTTAATTTGTTTTAAGTGAGTGATAAATGTCCTTTCCTTAGAAATGCTTACTTCATTTATTCTTTTTTCTTAGAATTAAACTCTGAATTATTTCAATTTTACAGGAGATTCACCATCCATTTACGAGCTAGTTAGTGGATCATTAAAGGGAATCTCAATAACACTACTGACGGACTAGGACTACTGGAAGGTCTGTGTTGCTTGAACTATCTTCAGAAATAAATTTCTTTAAACTTATCCTAGTTATTCTCTTTTCAGATGTCCCAAAATTGTGGTCCATTTCCTTGAACAAATAACCATTCAGTCAAAGATAATTTAGGGCATCATTTAGAATAGATAGTAGGAGAACAACAGGGAATTGTGATTGGTGCTGCATCTTCTTCATTTTTTGAAATTTTGTTGTTTGGTGCTGCATCTTCTTCATTTTGTTTTGTTCTGGATGGTGATGGTTGTGTTATAAATCAAAAAGAAAAGCGTAATGCAAAAATAATTGAAGATGATTCCCTTAGTAAGCTGGTCCTTAATCGTTTAGCTATGGTCGACAAAAAACTTTTTAGAGTAGATTTTATGTATCATCATGTTAATGTCTTGTTGACTTGAAATCTGAATAGAGAAATCTGAATCGTTTAGCTTGGTTTGAAGTTGATTGTGGTGTTTGTGTACGAAGTATGTTGCATTTTGTTGTGTTTTTACCCTTCTGTGGATGGTGGTGATGAATTCAATTGGGTCATATAATTCACCTTTGATTTATATGGTAAATTCATTGTAGTAGTAGAAGATTCTAAAACTTCTTTGTTCACTGTTATTTAAATGGCTGATAGACTGCACAGTTAAAGCTGTTTTCCCATTTTCCAAAGGAGATGTTCGACAAGTTATGATCATGACATTGATAGTACTGACAAGAAACAAGGAAAACAAAAATAGAGGTTAGGGATGTTAGGGCAGCAATAAGAGAACAAGTGAATGAGTTGGGACGAGCTTTGTATCTTGGGAAGACACAAGGAAGAAGATGTAGGGGCGTCACTAGATGAGGAAGCAACAGTAGTACATCAGATCAAGGCACAGGAGGAGGAATTCGAAACATTTGATCTAAAGTTTGTGCATAGGAAAAACAGAACTGACTTTGACTAGGACAAGAATTTCCATGTCGTTTTAAATTCATTTTTAGCCGGGAGATATTAAGCTACTGAGTATCTTAGATCTGCTGCACTTAGTAAAGATATCAAAAGCACATTCTTTGGCATTTTAACCTGCTGAAGTTCTGGAATTGCTCCAATTTGGATGCTCCAGTGAGGGCATATGAAGGATATCTCCAAGGTGGTCTGCAATTCCTTCCAAATCACTGAGTTGTATTTCTATTTTAACCCAACTGAGAATGTAGTCTTGCAAATTTTATGTAACATTGAGGTTTTCTATCTTGTTTGATGGAAAGGGACGCATGTATAGTTTATACATTATGTGTGTTGATTCTTTTAGGTGTTTAGTGATAGCTTGTGAAATAGTTGTTTATCCAATTTTGGTTGCCATCCCTCATTTGCAGCAATATATCAAATGAAGGAAGATCAGAAACATATATTTTCATACGTCTGATCCATTTTCATCAATGGCCATAATGCAAAATTCCACTTGATGGAAAAAAAACAACTTTATATGTGAACTGTTTTTCTTTCTGATTGACTTTTAATTAACTTTTATTTATGGTCTTTTGTAGGTGAAGAAGATATTCAAGGGGATGACGAAAGCAGTGAAGACCTTACTTGATATAGTTGACTGAAAGTTGTAGAAACTTCAAATGCTTTAGCTCGACTCTTTTGTTTCTTGACATTTTGAAACTTGTGCTAAGCTACAATCTTTTGTTTCCTATCGGTATATATGAAACTTGTGCTAACTGTTGAATACATATTGTTTTGGTATATTTTGCCTTAATTGATATTGTGACTAGAATATTTTGAATTATATGATTCGGCTTATAATTATTTTCTTTCGTGATTTATAGAATTTTTAGTGTATTATATTTTATATAATGAGTAATATTAATATTTACAGCCCTTGCTATACACTGTTGTTTACTATATACATATATATATATATATATATAATGCTCAAGAATTAACCTATAATTAAGAATTGCTGCAATAGGTTGAGAAAAACTGTAAATTCATATTACGACCGTTACCATAATATTTTAAAAAGCGTTGCGATAGATACAAAGAACAACCGTTGCAACAACATCTATTGCAACGGCTATTAATCGTTACCACTGCTGTAGTATAATTGTTCCGATAGATGCAAGGATAACCGTTGCAACAGAGGTACCTATGGCAACACTTCTACGGACCGTTACATTAACTATTACAATAGAGCTACAGCAACGCGAGCGGATGAGACGGTTTCCAACCCGTTGCCATAGCTCTATGGCAACAGTTTTAGGGCCTATTGCAACGCATACTAAACCGTTGCTATAACCCAAATTTCTAGTAGTGAGTTCTCAGATATCAGAGTCATCTATGTATGCCTAATGTGTGCAGGTTATGAGATCAAATTATGAGTGGAGCTCATAATTTCATATATTCAGTATATTCAGGCTCCACGAAGATGTATCGTGACCTAAGGCAGTTATACTGGTACAGTGGCATGAAAAGAGATATTACATATTTCATAGCTCAATATCCTAATTGTCAGCAGGTGAAGGTTGAGCACCAAAAACCTGGAGGCCTAACTCAAAATATAGAAATTTCAGCGTGGAAATAGGATGTAATTAATATCCTAATTTCAGCTCACTTCTTGCAAGTTAGGACAACTTATGTTGCAGAAAACTAATACGTGAGATAGTTCCCTACATGGAATTCCTTTGTCCATTATCTCATATAGAAGTGTACAATTTACAGCAAACTTCTGGAAATCCTTTCGAAAAGGTCTTGGTACCAAAGTGAGCCTAAGTGCTGCATTCCATCATTGGACTGATGGATAGGCTGAGTGCACTATCAGACACTTGAAGATATGTTGCATGCATATGTATTAGACTTCATAGGAAGGTGGGATGATCATATATCTTTGATTAGGTTTTCTTGTAATAATAGTTATCACATGGGTGTTGAAATGGCTCCTTATGAAGCTTTATATGGGTGGAAGTGTAGATCTCCAGTAAGCTGATTTTAACTCAGCAAGGCAAAATTATTGGGGCTAGATTAAGAGCAGTAATCTATTGATAACGTAAAGTTAACCCTCATTTGAGGATGAATGTTTTTAAGGAGGGGCGGATGTAGCACCTCATATATTTTAAGGAGACTAAGCTTAACACATATGCATAAAAAATTATAATTTTCACCTTACACTCTTTGTTGATGATTTGTCAGGAGTATAAGGTTTTAAATGGATTATTATACTGATTGTTACTTTACATTGGCATAAGTGTTATACTAAGGTTGAAGGCCAAAGGAAGCCTTGGAACAATAGTACAAGTTGAAGGGCTCATTGAGAAGAATTATTTCTTATAATCTTGTATATGATCTGAGTTGGGATAAGCATATCTCCTAATATATATTGAGTTACAAGAACTATAATATATCAAATTAAAGATATTTGAGTCTATTTTCCAATGAACAAAACCTCTCATCAATACGACTTTTGAGTAAAATGATATGCTTGTTTTACTACGGACTGCGCAGAGGCATAAATTGGCCGCGCTGGGCACGTGACTGGCATATGTTAAGTCGGTTTAAATGTTTAAAACAGATGTACGAATTGAATTAATGAGAAACCGTTATTAAGTTATTTTAAAAGCTCCTCTTTGCTGGTTCTTCAAGCCCTCTCCTCTCCAAAATTCCTAGTGAAGAAATCAACCAAGAATCAAGTTTTGTTCCTCAACCAAGCCTACAATTCACTTAAGTCTCCTTTTGTATTGAAGAGACAGCTTTTCTCCATGGTTAATATGAGCTTAATGGACTGTATATTCTTTAATTAAGGTATGACCATGTTCCCTTCTCTCATGTATGTGATGTTCTTCATGTTTTAGCTATATTCTACGGGTTAGACTCATGGGACGGCGATAGGAAGCCGTGAGTCCAAGTTTCGCCTATGTTAGTTGCTGTTTTCGGAGAGGAGGGAGTATGTAGAGTGGGCTGGTAGCTACTGGTTAATGTGTTGGATGTATATAAATGTAGTGTGTTGCTGTTAGTAATGTGAGGGGCTGAATACTATGAACACCAATCGATTTGAATGTCTCTTGAGTTTACGCCCACCATGCATTTGTTAAATTGACGACCCTACTTTGATGTGTTGTGTAACTGCCTAAAGTTGACTTTTCATTGGTTGTTGTTTTATATTGAATGAGCAAGGGATAATTCAGCCATTGTAGTATTTTAAAGGACTCAAATCAAGGTATGTAAAGGCGCCTCTTTCCTCCATTTTCATGCAAGAATCTATGTCATTGATAGGACTAGTACTCCTATGTTTTTAACTAATATTGAGGTGTGGTATGGTTCTGTTACAAGGTTGTGAGGACATGGTGAAATCTATAGTTTTCTTAATGTTTAAGGTAAATGTATGTGATGCGAATGGCAATATATATGTAATTGTAGTCGTGATTGTAAATTGAGTTTGGAGACCCCTTATCGTGGGCACTGTGAGGTGGTCATATATGTGTTTTCATTAAGAAATAGTTTTGTATATGACTTCCATGTGATTAAGGCCAATTAATTGAGAACTATTTGTGCTCGTCGACACGATAAGTTAATAACGGGAGTCCAATTGTATAATTATTGGCACGGATAAAAGAAGCACCTTATGGGCATGATATATGTATATATGCAGATCCTAAAGGTTAGTGGATTATATTGAAAAAGAAATGTATGTGCTCTAGTTCAAGCTATATGCTATGGCAGTAGAATATCTTTAGGTACCTCATTCATAAGACTACTAGATTCCTCATGATATATAAACCTTCTAATGGTTGTTTAAGTATTGAGTAGGTGTGCTTATATGCTATTTGAAAGCTTTATATGTTACATGTACATAATTGCAACACACGAGTCTTGAAGCATCCTATTGAGGCCACAGTCATAGAGGTAGCTTGAGTATGTACATTATTTATTTGAGATACTTGATATGAGCTCGGCTGGCACTGTAGGTGATAGTGGTTATGACTTTATGTTACACTACCAATGGGGTAATGTCGATAGGCAGATATAGTAGTAGTTGCAGTTATAGTTTACCACACCACCGCGGTTGGCATGTCGGGTGGGCATATAACCCAGTCACAACACCACCACGACAGGCACAATGTCGGGTGGTCAGATAACCCAATCATTACACCACCACCACAGGCATGTCGGGTGGGTAGATGCTTACTAAGTTTATACACCACCGAGATGGCAATCTCGGAAAGGCAGGTTCATTATTATGACATGATTATTATATAGTTCACCATTAAAGCAATATGATTTGTATATTTGCTTACTTTGTTGCACTCACGGATAAATGGTAAGTCTTTATCAGATCTCAGCTTCTGAAGTTTCAGGTTGTTTCTATCCCTAACTCTAGTTCAGTATCTTTGATATACTTATTTTTATAGCTTTCAGCCATACATACCAGTACATGTTATTCATACTGACATCTCTCTGCTTGGGGAAGCTACATTCGTGCTGCAGCTGCAGGTAGAGGCTCTGATTTGTCAGCTGTAGTAGGAGTCTAACTTCAGCTGAGGCTTGATATTCTCCTTTCATTCATGAGTAATGTTCTACTTTGGTATAATTATGTTTTTCAATATTTGTATGGGTAGTCCGGGCCCCAGTCCCATGCGCTAAGTTTTCTACTCTTTAGAGGCTTTTGTGGACATTGTCACGACCTAAAGCACCCCCTAGATGTGACATGGCGTAAAAGACCCCGAAAGGCCCTATACAAGCTACTTAGCATACATCATATAAGATAATAGTAGATAAGTGTTAAAATAATTTATATCAAGAGTAGACAAAAGTAGCGAAAGTCTAAACATAACCTCAAAGCCATCTAATACATCAATAGAATGAAAGTGGGACGTAACTTATAAAGTCTTACTATGAAATGACATAAAACTGTAAATGTGGTATTGTCCTCGAAGTATGAAGGCTCACCAAGTCTTCCAAATCTCTATCACAATGAACTAGCCACGGGAGGGTGGAGAAGAGCCGGATCATACACTTGTGAGAAAATGTAGGAAAAAGTATGTGTTAGTACAAGAATGTACCAATTATGATAAATATGCATAAAGGTTACATAATCATGCAAAAAAGGCTATACATAAGTTAAAATGACCAAGTTAAATCATATGATGACATGATAGAAAATATGAGGTAAAAGCCAAGGTCAATGCAATGAAATCATCTTAAAAAACATATCCTTAAAATACCTTTAGAAAGTGACCTTAGTTCATTATTGTGGGACGTGAGCCTTAACCGACATAGACCATGTGAGATATAATATGGAATCCGATGTCTACCCCACAACAAAAAGACGTGCCCTTACTTGACAAGGTAAGAACCATAACTTCTAGCTTAAGTGCATCTACTAGCCAATGTCTATCTAAGACAAACCTATTGTGGCACATAGTTATGGGATAATGAGATTGCTATTTGAAACCCAGCCTCTACTAACAAGAGAGCTTCCATCACAATATCCATTCGGTGCTAAGCATAATTCCCACGGACTTATCATAATTCATAACTTATCTCATCATTAAAAGACATGGGTAATCCCATCTTGTCTAATTATTAGAATAGCTGCTTAACCTTGATCCAAAGTTTAGTTGAGAAAACCTTTCAGCCCTTATGAATCCTTTACGTGAAAAAATCCTTTCACAAATCATGTTTTTAGTAGTATGTGAGAAATCCTTTCACAACACAACAATATCAACATTTATGCTTCACTCTCAAGGAAAATCTTAAATCATCATAATTTCATAATTTGAACATGCATAACTTCGTAAAACTCATCCTTTGATCATTCATGAACTTCTTCTTAGACTTATAGCTTTGAAATCATAAATCAAACATGGGCTCATATAGCTTCATCTTAAAGTCATTGAATTAACTCAATTCATGTATAAATAAACATTATTGTATCAATTACATCATAATTGGAAAGAACACATAAGATAGAAGAAAACCCTAATTTCAATTGAAGAATCTCACTTAAAAAAATTAGAGAATTTAGGAACCCTATGGAGGAAAGGACTCCGAAGGTAAAAGCTGTCATACCTTGATGCCAAAAGCCCACAATCAATGGAGGATTAGGAGGTTTGATCTTGAAAACCTAGATTCTCCTTCTTCTTCTTCTTCATGCTTTTTTAGAGACAAATATTTGGGGAAACTTAGACGGATTTGGAGAACTTTGAAAAAGTGATTAGAAAAGGGTAAAATTAGGCTTAGAGCACTTATATATGGTCTAGGATTAAGGCTTAACCGACCTAGATTAGGAATAGATCAATTAAGGAAAAGACCAAAAAGCCCTTGAAATAACTGTCGGATCTCGACCTACGGTCTGTAGGTCCAACTACGGACCATCTTGGTCAACCGTAGAATGATTCAGAAACTATAATTTTGGACCTTCAAACAATGGAAGACCATGTACGGTTCATAGGTCCATTAATTGACCGTACATGGAAACCATCAGTCCTACCTTGAACCCTCAAAATTTTCACTTAGTCTTGAGAGACCTACCTACAGTCCGTAGAAGCAATGACGGACCATCCTCTTGAGTCTTGGAAAAGATCCTGAAACTTGACATTTTGAAAATATTTACCTTGCCATCTACGGTTCCCACCTACGACTCACAAATCAACCTACGGTCCATAGGTGGCTTCCGTTAGTCCTGGCACCAGACTTGAAAAACTAGAAATTTTCCTTCTTTTCAAATCTGAGGTGTTACAATATCTCCCCCTTGGAAACATTCGTCCTCGAATGAGAATCAAGATATCATAAGAAGGATAGGAACTAAATCCAACAGCCCTACATGAATGCAATCACATAAATGCACATATCCGAGGAGGAAACATCAACTCCAAGCTAAAGCATGCTCAAACCATCATTTCGTAAGGTCTATATGCAACATATCTAAGACACATGAGACCAAAAGAGTGAACCATGAGGAGCTAAATACCTCAAGCTAGAGTAGGAACGGAGAGAAATAGATGAGGATAACGGGACAACATATCGGCCTCGGCCTCTAAAGTAGCACCCTCAACTAACTGATTCCTCCATAGGACTTTTACAGAAGCAACTTCTTTATTTCTCAACTTCTGAACTTGTCGGTCTAAAATCTCAACCGGAACCTCTTCATAAGGAAGACTCTCCTTTAACCCAAGACTCTCCAACGGCATTATAGATGTCGGATTACCAACACACTTTTTCAAAAAGGAGACATGGAAAAATGGATGAATCGATGCTAAATCATTAGGCAAGTCAAGTTCATAAGCAACCTTACCAATTCGCCTCAAAATCTTATATGGGCCCGCATAACGGGGACTAAGCTTCCCTTTCTTTCCAAACCTCATTATACTCTTAATGGGTGGAATTTTCAAGTAAACCCAATCATTAACATTAAATTCTAGATCTCTCCTTCTAACATCGGTATAGGACTTTTGTCGACTTTGAATCGTTTTCAACCTTTCTCTAATAAGCTGAACTTTCTCCATAGCCTCATGTACCAATTCGGGACCTATCAAAGCAACTTCTCCAACTTCAAACAATATATAGGAGATCTACACCTCCTACCATAAAGAGCCTCAAATGGAGCCATACCAATACTGGAATGATAGATATTATTGTAAGCAAACTCAATCAACGGCAAATGATCATCCCAATTACCCTTGAAATAAATCACACAAGCTCTCAACATATCTTTCAAACTTTGGATAGTACGCTCCGCTTGCCCATCGATTTGGGGATGAAAGGTCGTGCTAAGCTTAACACGGGTATCAAGGCCTGGAAAGATTTCCAAAATTGAGAAGTGAATTGTGTACCACGATCAGATATAATGGATGGGGCACTCCATGAAACTTAACCATTTCCCTTAGGTACAACTTAGCATAGTCCTCTGCCGAATAGGAAACCTTCACGGGAATAAAATGAGCTGATTTTGTCATACGGTCCACAATACCCATATCGAGTCATGTTGTCACCGGGTGCGCGGTAAACCAACAATAAAGTCCATATTCAAATCTTCCCATTTTCAAGTAGGAATACTAATATCTTGGGACAAACCTCCTGACTTTTGATTTTCAACTTTCACTGGTTGACAATTTGGACACTTAGCCACAAATTCTGCAATGTCCTTCTTCATCCCATTCCACCAATAAACCTCCTGCAAATCACAGTACATCTTAGTCGCTCCAGGGTGAATGGAATATCGGGAACTATGGGCTTCCGATAAAATCCACTCCCTCAAGTTATCAACATTCGAAACACACAAACGACCTTGATATCTAAGTACACTATCTCCCCCTTGCGAGAAAGCCTCAATGGAATTTTTAAGCACCGTTTCCTTCAATTCCATCAAGATCGGGTCCAAATCTTGCTTTAATTTCACATCAGACACAAAGGACTATTCTGCACCATTGTGAAACACAACGCCACTTTCATTACAATCAATCAACTGAACACCCAATCGGGCCAATCTATGAACATCTCGAACCAATTCCTTTTTACTATCCTCAACATGAGCAATCGTAACCATGGATAACCGACTAAGGGCATCTGCAACTATATTCGCCCTACCAGTGTGGTAGAGGACACTCATGTCATAGTCCTTTAGCAACTCTAGCCACCTCCTTTGGCGAAGATTCAAATCCTTTCGCTGGAACTCATATTGGGTCGGTGAAGACATCCACATGAACACCATACAAGTAATGCCTCAGAATCTTTAGAGCAAACACAACCGCTGCTAGTTCCAAGTCATGGGTAGGATAGTTCTTTTCATAAACCTTAAGTTGCCTTGAAGCATAAGCAATTACCTATCCATTTTGCATAACGACACATCCCAACCCAATTCACGAGGCAACACAATAAACTACAAATCCATCGAACCCTTCTGGTAGAGTTAACACCGGAGCGGAGGTAAGTCGATCTTTCAATTCTTGGAAGCTCTTCTCACATGCTTCAGACCATACAAACTTAACTTTGTTTTTGGTCAATGCCTTCAATGGAGAGGCAATTGAAGAAAACCCCTCAACAAACCTTCTATAGTACCCAACCAAACCCAAGAAACTTCAAATATCTGAAGGGGATAGAGGTCTAGGCCAACTCTTAACTACATTCGTCTTCTTAGAATCTACCTCAATACCCTTATCGAAAATAATGTGACCAAGAAAAGCCACGAACCTCAACCAAAACTCACATATACTAAACTTTGCAAAGAGGTCTTGGCCCTTGGGAACTTGCAACACAATCCTCAAATGAGAGGTATGCTCATCCTCACTCCTTGAGTAAATCAAGATGTCATCGATGAACACAATCACAAACATATCTAGGTATTGTCTAAACACCCTATTCATCAAATCCATAAATGCAGCCAGAGCATTTGTCAAACCAAATGACATTACTAAGAATTCGTAATGGCCATATCTAATCTGAAAAGTTGTCTTCAAAATGTCATCTTCCTTCACCCTTAATTGGTGGTAGCCCAATCGAAGGTCAATCTTAGAGAAGTAACTCACTCCTTGATGTTGGTCAAACAAATTATCTATCCTCAGAAGAGGATACTTGTTCTTAATAGTAATCTTGTTCAATTGACGATAGTCGATACACATGAGAAGCAAACAATCCTTCTTTCGAACAAAAAACACCAGAGCACCCCATGGAGAGATACTCGGTTGGATAAAGCCCCTATCCAGTAAGTCTTTTAATTTCTCTTTCAATTCCTTGAGTTCTATCGGAGCCATTCGGTAAGGAGGAATAGAGATGGGTTACGTACTAGGAGAAGGTCAATACCGAAGTCTATTTCCCTTTTGGGAGGAACACCTGGTAGATCATTGGGAAACACTTCCGGATACTCATTTACAATGGGGACCGACTCAAAGATAGGGGTTTTAGAATCCATATCCCTAACCCGAACAAGATGTTATATGCAACCCCTAGAAATCATCTTCCTAGCTTTAAGACAAGAAACAAATCGACTCTTAAGCATAGAATTTCCCCCTTTCCACTCTAGGATAGCCTCATTTGGAAACTTAAATTTGGCCACTCGGGTCCTACATTCAATAGAAGCATAACATGAATACAACTAATCCATCCCAAGAATAACATCAAAATCTAACATATCAAGCTCTACGAGATCAACATGAGTGATTCTATGGGATAAGGAGACGAGGCAATTTCTATAAACTCTCTTAGCCACAATAGATTCACCAATAGGAGTAGAGAAGGAAAAGTGATCTAACAACACATTTGGAAGAATATCAAACATCATATCCACATATGGTGTCACGAAAGATAAAGTAGCACCGGGGTCAATCAAGGCATAAATATCAAGTTGGAAGACTTTCAACATACTGGTAACAACATCGGGAGAACCCTCTTGATCATGTCGAGTTTGGAGTGTATAGAATCAGTGTTTCTTGGGAGCATTCAAACTCGAACCACTAGGTATAGCTTGTCTACCTTCTCTTCCCTTAGCCATAAGTGATGGAAAATGCTTTATCTTGTGACTGCTCTTACCACAACCGAAGCAACCATTCGTACTAACAAAGCATTTACCCTTAAGCTTCTTTCCACATTTTGCACAAGTAGTCGATAAACATCCACCACCGTTCCCTCCTTGAGGCTTAGGTTTAGAAACCCTTTCATTCTTGAACTTAGGAGGAGCATTGGAGGAACCTTGACTAGAGAACCTTTGTCAAAACTTAGAACGACCATACCCATCGAACTTTGAGCGTGAAAAGTCACCATCACCGTTCTCTTTGCCTCCCTAGACTTTTCCTTAAGTATCTCCTGTTCTATTTGTTATCATGTACCATTTGACGAGGAATGTCCATATCATGGATAAGTATAGCGGTATGGCATTCTTTGACCACCATTTCGGACACTCCCGAAACAAACTTACTCATTCTTGCCCTAGGATCAGCAACCATAATAAGAGCATACCTAGACAATTGTGTGATTTTCGAAGCATATTCCTTCACACTCATGTTTCCTTGACGAAGTTAATGAACTCAAGCACCCTTGCCTCCCTTATCTCAAGGGGAAAGAACCTATTAAGGAAAGAAACCTTAAAATTCTCCCAATCAAGAGGACCCGCATCAACCGCCCTCTCACTCTTCCATTTTTCAAACCACACTTGAGCCACACCCTTGAGTTGATAAGCGGCCAATTCTGCCTTTTCCACTGGGGTTACACCATGATCATCAACACCTTATACACCTTATCAATAATTTCTTGAGGATCTTCCTCAACCTTGGAACCATGAAACTCTGTAGGGTTCATCCTAGTGAAGTCCCTATCACTAGTTGCCGCCGTACCCACATTTGGGTTCACGGGGACCACAACCTTCCTATTGGCTTTGTCCATCATGGCTTAGGCCAACACTTGAAAAACCAGCCCTAAACTCCACATTAGTCTCTTGCTCGGCCAAAGGGTCGAACGAAACTTGAGGAGCTTCTTGAGGATCATTTTTTCCACATTCTCTCTGGCATTCCAACTAGCATATGCCCTTTGAGTGGCCATATCCTAAAATGCATTGGATACGGAGTAGGAGAGAGACATAAAGAGTAAAATTCTATCACATGACCTTAGAGTGATGAAAGAAGTGGAGTTTTCTAAACAACGTATAGCCTCTCATTCATAAGTGTGACGCGCTTCACACCCATGAACAAGACTCTGAGAGACGTGGCTTATGAGACATCCTAGGAACTTTCTAAAAACTTGTGCTCTGCATACCAAGTTTTTTCACGACCTAAAGTACCCCCTAGACGTGACATGATGTACAAGACCCAAAAAGAACCTATACAAGCCACTTAGCATACATCATACAAGATAATAGTGGATAAGGAGTTCAAAAGACAATTTATATTGAGAGTAGACAAAAGTAGCGGAAGTCTAAACATAGTCTCAAGGCCATCTAATACATCGATATAATGAACGTGGGACGTAAACCATACAAGTCTTAATATGAAATAATATAAAACTGCAAATGTGGCATTGTCCTCAAACTTTGAGTACTTACCAAGTCTTCCAAATCTCTATCACAACGAACTATCCATGAGAGGGTGGAGAAAAGCCGGATCCTATACTTGTGAGAAAATGTAGGCAAGAGTAAGTGTTAGTACAAAAATGTACCAAGTATGATAACTATGCATAAATGTTACAAAATCATGCAAAAATGGCTATACATAAGATACAATGACCAAGTTAAATCATATGATGACATGATGGAAAACATGAGGTAAAAGCCATGGTAATTGCAATTAAATCATCATAAAACGACATATGCTTAAATTACCTTTAGAAAGTAACTTTAGTTCATTATTGTGGGAAGTGATCCTTAACCTTCATAGACCATGTGAGCTATAACAAGGAACTCGATGTCTACCACACACTGAAAAGAGGTTCCCTTACTTCCCAAGGTAGGAACCATAACTTCTATCTTATAAAGTGGATCCACTAGCCAATGTCTATCTAAGACAAACCTATGGTGGCTCATATTTATGGGATAAGGAGATTGCAACTAGAAACCAAGCCTATACTAACGGGAGAGCTTCCATCTCAATATCCACTCGGTGCTAAGCATAATTCCCACGGACTCATCATAATTCGTAACTTATCTCATCATTAAAAGAGATGGGTAATCGCCTCTTATTTTATTATAAGAATAGCACCATAATCTTAATTCAAAGTTTAGTTGAAAAAACTTTTTAACCCTTATGAATCCTTTACGTGAGAAAATCCTTTTACAAATCATGTGTCACGACCCAAGGTACCCCTAGACGTGACATGGTGTACTAGACCCCGAAAGGCCTCATACAAGCCACTAAGCATACATACATACAAGATCATAGAGATTTAAGAGTTCAAAAGATAGACAAAATCATATCATAGCTTTTAAGAAAGTAGCAGAAGTTTACATCTCATGCCTCAAGCCAATCTGATCATAAGAATAAAAAAAAAAGATTCAGGACGTAACCCAATACAATGTCAAAGGAAGAACATAAAAGTAAGAACAACTAGGCTATGTCCTCGGATGGATGAGGACTCACCAAGTCTTCACAATTCTTCTACTAAGCTCTAGCCACGAGTGGAGGGTAAATCGCCAAGTCCTACATCAACATGTCAATGTAGGCAAGAGTATGCGTTAGTACAATCAAGTACTAAGTATGATAGCAATGCACATAAATCACTTAAAACGTACTAAATGGGAAACTTTCATGACATGCAATGGCCAAACTAAAACATGATAGAGCATGGAAAACATAAGGTATAAACCAAGGCCAAAGCAAGCTGAACATCTTTACTTTACTTTACTTGAGAACATTATAACAATACTTTTGTTCATTAGTTGTGGGAAATAGCCTTAACCGACATATAAGACCATATGAGCTATCAACATGGAATCTGGTGTCTACCCTACACCGAAAGAGGGTTGCCCTACTTGCCAAGGTAAGACCATACCCTTTTTAGCTTACGTGAATCTACTAGCTAGTGTCTATCATAGACCATCATCCTATGGTGGCACATAGTTTATGGGACAAGGGTAATCGCCATTTGTCCACTCGGTGCTAAGCATAATTCCCACGGCTTAATCATAGTTCAATTATCATAGGTAGATATGGGTGATCGCCTCTTGTCTACATTAGGGAACATGGGTGATCGCCTCTTGTCCCTTCATTAGAATAGCTCCTTAAGAACATGGGTAATCGCCTCTTGTTCATTCAAATTCATAGTGTGAGTATTACGCAAGGAACCCTTTTACTACTCAACAACAATATCGACATATCATAAACTTTGGTACTTTAATCTCAAAGCACCCTTAATTCATTATTGACTTCATATGAGACATGCATAAATTCATGGACTTCCTCCTTACATAGTTTATCATGCTCATAACTTACAAACCATAGGGTTCACATAGCTTCATGAGAATTCTTCTTAAATCATGCAATTCAATGCAAACTCATATTTAGAAACCTATAAAAAAGGCAATTTACCATAATTGAAGGAACCCACATAGTAGAGAAAAATCATGCTGTTGATTTGAATATGCTTAATTCCATAAAATCATCCTTCGTTCATTCATAAATCATGCATGGATTCATCGAGATATCATAAAATTCATCACTTCATAATTTAACCCACCAATCAAAGTATAGATTTTGAAATTTGGGGGGAAAAGCATGGGTTCATCCAACTTCTACATCAAATCATATAGATCACGCTAATTCGTGCACTAAATCACTTTATCACGCTAAATCGGGCACTAGGAATTATAAAATCAACAATTGGAAATCATAATTGAAAAACCCATAAAAATTGATCAAAACCCTAACTCAATTTGAGGAATTGAACCTTGAAAATTGAAGAGAACTAGGGACCCAATGGAGGTAAAGGCTCCAATGATGAATTCTAACATACCTCTACAAATCCCACAAGAAGTTTTCAGAAATCAATGGCCTTCAATGGAGGATCCTAGCCCTTCTTCTTCCTTGAAACTTAAGAGGACTTTTCTAGAGAGAGAAATATTTGAGGGAGGAAAAATTTGGGAATGATTTAGAATGAGTAAAATTAGGCTTAGGAAGCTTATATAGGATCTGGGTTAAGGGCATAACGACTTAAATTAGGGGTTAAACATTTAGGGAATAGATCAAAAAGCCCTTAAATAATAATTGTCGGGACCTACAGTCCGTGAGTTAGCCTACGGACCGTCCTGTTCCTCCGTCAATTGGTTTAAAGACTGTCAACCTAGGCCTTCCAACGATGACACCCATGTATGGCTCGTGGTCTCAACCACGGGTCATCTTGTTGCTCCGTAGGTCCAGGTTCTGAAACTTGGCAACCTTAGGACTTTAAGTGGCCAACTACAATTCCCACCTACGGTCCTTCATTTTTTCTACGGTCCGTAGGTGGCCTCCGTCCCTGGCACTAGAACCCAAAAAAATTTAAAAAAATTCTACCCTTGTATCTGAGGTATTAAATTATCTCCCCCTTGGGAACATTCGTCCTCGAATGAGAATCAAGACATCATAAGGAGGGTAAGAAACAAGAGCTAACAACGCAACCTTGCATGCAATCGCATAGATGCACATATCCGAGGAGGAAACTTCAACTCCAAGGTAAAGCATGTTCAACACACCATTTCATGAATGCTTTATGCAACTCATACTCAATGCACATAATCATAGATAAATCAATCAAACTAGCTCATTTTCACAACATTAGATTCTTCATGAACATGCATAATCATGGAATTAACTAAGACACATGAATCAAAAAGAATGAACCATGAGGAAATAAATACCTCAAGCTAGGGTAGGATTGGAAGGAAAGAGATAAGGATATCGGGATATCATATCGGCCTCGGCCTCCCAAGTAACACCCTCAACTAATTGATTCCTCCAAAGAACTTTCACGGAAGCGACTTCTTTATTTCTTAGCTTTCGGACTTGCCAGTCTAAAATCTCAACCAGAACTTCTTCATAGGAAAGACTATCCTTTATGCCAAGATTCTCTAATGGCATTATAGATGACGGAACACCAACACATTTCTTCAACAATGAGATGTGAAAAACCAGATGCACTGACGCCAAATCATTAGGCAAGTCAAGCTCATAAGCAACCTTACCAACACGTCTGAGAATCTGATATGGGCCTAAATAACGGGGACAAAGCTTCCCTTTCCTCCCGAATCTCATCACACCCTTCATGGGTGAAATTTTCAAGTAAACCCAATCATCAACATCAAATTCTAAATCTCTCTTTCTATCATCGGCATAGGACTTTTGTCGACTTTGGGCCATTTTCAACCTTTCTCTAATAAGCCGAACTTTATCCATAGCCTCATGTACCAACTCGGGGCCTATCAAAGCAACTTCACCAACTTCAAACCAACCTATAGGAGATCTACACCTCCTTCCATATAGAGCCTCAAATGGAGCATTGCCAATGCTAGAATGGTAGCTATTTTTATAAGCAAACTCAATTAAAGGCAAATGATCATCCCAATTACCCTTAAAATCAATCAAACAAGCTCTCAACATATCTTCAAAAGTTGGGATAGTACGCTCCATTAGCTCATCAGTTTGGGAATGGAAGGCCGTACTAAGTTTAACACGAGTACCAAGACCCTTTTGGAAAGACTTCCAAAATTGAGAAGTGAATTGTGCACCACGATCGGAGATAATGGATAAAGGCACTCCATGCATACTAACCATTTCCCTCAAATACAACTTAGCGTAATCCTTCACCGAATAAGAAGTTTTGACGGGAATGAAATGGGCTGATTTCGTCATTCGATCTACAACAACCCAAATCGAATCATATTGCCACCGGGTGCGTGGTAAACCAACAATAAAATCTATGTTCACATCTTCCCACTTCCAAGTAGGATTACTACTATCTTGAGTCAAACCTCCTGGCTTTTGATGCTCAACTTTCACTTGTTGGCAATTCAGACACTTAGCCACAAATTCTGCAATATCCTTCTTCATCCCATTCAACCAATAGACCTCCCACAAATCACGAAACATCTTGGTATCTCCCGGGTGAATGGAATATTGAGAGCTATCGGCTTCCGATAAAATTTGTCCTCTTAAGTCATTCACATCGGGAACACACAAGCGACCTTGATATCGATGTACGCCATCTCCCCCTTGGGAGAAGGCCTCTACGGACTTCTTTAGCACTGCTTCTTTCATCTAAACTAAATTAGGATCAAGATCTTGTTTAGACTTTACATCATGCTCTAAAGATGATTCAAAACCATTATGAACCATAACACCACCCTCAGCGGAATCAACCAACTGAACAACCAATCGGGCCAATCTATGAACATCGCGAACCAACTTTTTCTTACCATCCTCAACATGAGCAACACTACCCATAGATAACCAACTAAGAGCATCCGCCACCGCATTAGCCTTGACGGGGTGATAGAGGGCACTCATGTCGTAATCCTTTAACAACTCGAGCCACCTTCTTTGGTGAAGATTCAGGTCTTTTTGCTTAAACACATATTGTAAACTTGTATGGTCGGTAAAGGCATCCACATGTACCCCATAAAAATAATGCCTCCATTTTTCCAAAGCAAATACAATCGCCGCTAATTCTAGGTCATGAGTAGGATAGTTCTTTTCATGCACCTTGAGTTGTCTTGAAGCATAAGCAATAACCTTCCCATTTTGCATGAGAACACATCCTAGCCCAATTCTTGAAGCATTACAATAAACTACAAAACCATCGAATCCTTCTGGTAAAGTCAATATCGGGGCTGAGGTAAGTCTATCTTTCAACTCTTGGAAACTCTTCTCACATTCTTCGGACCATGTGAACTTAACCTTCTTTTTAGTCAAAGCCATCAATGGAGAAGCAATTGAAGAAAACCCTTCAACAAACCTCCTATAATAGCCGGCTAAGCCCAAGAAACTACGAATATCCGAAGGTGATAGAGGTCTAGGCCAATTCTTAACCGCATCCTTCTTCTTAGGATCTACCTCAATACCCTTATCAGAGACAATGTGAACAAGAAATGCCACGGACCTTAGCCAAAACTCACATTTACTAAACTTCGCAAAGAGTTATTGGTCCTTGAGGACTTGCAATATAATCCTCAAATGATTGGCATGCTCATCCTCATTCCTTGAATAGATCAAGATATCATCAATAAACACAATCACGAACATGTCAAGGTATTGTTTAAACACCCTATTCATCAAGTCCATAAAAGCGGCCGGAGCATTTGTCAATCCAAACGACATTACCAAGAACTCATAGTGAACATACCTAGTTCGGAAAGTCATTTCTGGAATATCATTTTCTTTCACCCTCAATTGGTGATAGCCCGAATGAAGGTCGATCTTAGAAAAATAACTAGCCCCTTGAAGTTGATCAAACAAGTCATCTATCCTTGGAAGAGGATACTTATTCTTAATGGAAACCTTTTTCAATTGATGATTGTCAATGCACATACGGAGTGAACCATCTTTCTTCCTTCCAAACAAACCCGGAACACCCCATGGAGAAACACTTGGTCGGATGAAGCCCTTATCCAACAAGTCTTTTAATTGCTCTTTTAGTTCCATAAGTTCTACCGGAGCCATTCTATATGGAGGAATAGAAATAGGTTGCGTATCTCGGAGAAGATCAATGCCGAAGTCTATTTCCCTTTTGGGAGGAATACCAGGTAAATCATCGGGAAACACTTTCGAGAACTCATTAACAACGGGGACCGACTCGAGAGTAGGGGTTTCAGAATCCATATCCCTCACCCTAACAAGATGGTATATGCAACCCTTAGAAATCATCTTTCTAGCTTTTATATAAGAAAAAAATTGACCTCTAAACATAGAATTTCCCCCCTTCCACTCTAGGATAGGCTCATTCGGGAATAGAAACTTGACCATGCGGGTCCTACAATAAATAGAAGCATAAAAAGAATGCAACCAATCCATCCAAAGAATAACATCAAAATCTAACATATCAAGCTCTACGAGATCAACATGAGTGACTCTATGGGATAAGGACACGAGACAATTCCTATAGACTCGTTTATCTATGATAGATTCTCCAATCTGAGTAGAGACACAAAAAGGATCTAGCAACACATCCGGAACAACATCAAACGTCACAGCCACATATGGCGTCACAAAAGACAAGGTAGCACCGGGATCAAGAAACGCGTAAACATCAAAACCAAAGCATGCATTAGAATCGGCTAGACATTTACCCTCATGCTTTCTCCCACACTTAGCACAAGTAGTCGATTAAAAGCCACCACCATTTCCTCCTTGAGGCTTAAGGTTAGGCACCCTATATTTGTTGGACTTAGGAGGAGCATTGGATGAACCTTGACCGGAAAACATTTGTCAAAATCTAGGACGACCATGTCCATCAGACCTTGTATGTGAAAAGTTACCATCACCGGTCCTAGCCCTCTTTGTTTCTCTAGACTTTTCCTTGAGTTTCTCCTCTTCTATTTGTTGAGCATACACCATGAGACGAGAAATATCCATGTCATTGACAAGCATGGTGGTACGACACTCTTTGACCACCATTTCAGACACTCTCAAAACAAACTTACTCATTATTGCCCTAGGATCAGCAACCATAGAAGGAGCATAGCGAGACAATTGTGTGAACTTCAAAGCATTCTCTTTCACACTCATGTTTCCTTGACGAAGGTTGATGAACTCAAGCACCCTTGCCTCCCTCGTCTCAAGGGGAAAGAACCTATCAAGGAAAGCAATCTTGAATTTCTCCCAATCAAGAGGGCCCTCATTAACCGCCCTTTCACTCTTCCATTGGTTGAACCAAATTTGAGCAACACCCTTGATTTGATAAGCGGCCAATTCTGTCTTTTCCTTCGGAGTCACACCCATGATCATCAACACCTTGTACACCTCATCGATGATCTCTTAAGGATCCTCCTCAACCTTAGAGCCATGAAATTCTAGAGGGTTCATTCTAGTGAAGTCCCTTACCCTTGATGCTGCCGTACCCACATTTGGGTTCATGGGAACCACAACCTCTCTATTTGTTTGAGCCGTCACAGCTTGACCCAATGCTTGAAAAGTATACCTAAACTTTGCATTAGTCACTTGTTCGGCCAAAGGGTCGGTCGAAACTTGAGGAGCTTGAGGAGGAGCTTCTTGTTCCACATTCTCTCCCGCGTTTCTTCTAGCATAAGCTCTTCGAGTCACCATATCCTAAAACACATAGGATAGGGATTAGGAGAGAGACATATAGAGTTAGACTCTATGGCATGACTTAGCAGTAATGAAAGAAGTGAAGTTTCTTAAATGCCTTATAGCCTCTCATTCATAAATGTGGTGCGCTTCACACTCATGAACAAGACTCTACTTGACGCTGCTTGTGAGACATCCTAGGATCTTTCTAAAACCTGGTTGTGATGCCAAGTTTGTCACGACCCAAGGTACCCCTTAGATGTGACATGGCGTACAAGACCCCGAAAGGCCTCATACAAGCCACTTAGCATACATACTTACAAGATCATAGAGATTTAAGTGTTCAAAAGATAGACAATATCATATCACGGCTTTTAAGAAAGTAGCGGAAGTCTACATCTCATGTCACAAGCCAATCTAATCATAAGAATAAAAATATAAGATTCAGGACATAACCCAATACAATGTCAAAGGAAGAACATAAAAGTAAGAACAACTAGGCTATGTCCTCGGATGGATTAGGACTCACCAAGTCTTCACAATTCTTCTACTAAGCTTTAGCCACGAGTGGAGGGTGAATCACTAAGTCCTACATCAACAAGTGAATGTAGGCAATAGATTGCGTTAGTACAATCAAGTACCAATTATGATAGCAATGCACATAAATCATTTAAAACGTGCTAAACGGGACAATTTCATGACATGCAATGGCCAAACTAAAACATGATAGAGCATGGAAAACATAAGGTATAAACCAAGGCCAAAGCAAGCTTAACATCTTTACTTTACTTTACTTGAGAACATCATAACAACACTTTTGTTCATTAGTTGTGGGAAATAGCCTTAACCAACATATAAGACCATCAAAGCTATCAACATAGAATCCGGTGTCTACCATACACCGAAAGAGGGTTGCCCTACTTGCAAAGGTAAGACCATAACCTTTTTAGCTTACGTGGATCCACTAGCTAGTATCTATCATAGAACATCAATCTATGGTGGCACATAGTTTATGGGACATGGGTAATTGCCACTTGTCCACTCGGTGCTAAGCATAATTCCAAAGGATTAATCATAGTTCAATTATCATAGGTAGACATGGGTGATCACCTCTTGTCTACGTTAGGGAACATGGGTGATCGCCTCTTGTCCCTTCATTAGAATAGCTCCTTAAGAACATGGGTAATCGCCTCTTGTTCATTCAAATTCATACTGTAAGTATTATGCAAGGACCCCTTTTACAACTCAACAACAATAGCAACTTATCATAAACTTTGGTACTTTAATCTCAAAGCACCGTTAATTCATTATTGACTTCATATGAGACATGCATAAATTCATGGACTTCCTCCTTACATAGTTCATCATGCTCATAACTTACAATCCATAGGGTTCACATAGCTTCATGAGAATTCTTCTTAAATCATGCAATTCAATGCAAACTCATGCTTAGAAAACCATAAACAACTCAATTTATCCATAATTGAAGGAACACACATAGTAGAGGAAAATCAAACTTTTGATTTGAATATGATTAATTCCATAAAATCATCCTTAGTTCATTCATAATTCATGCATGGATTCATTGAGATATCATAAAATTCATCACTTCATAATTCAACCCACCAATCAAAGTGTAGATTTCAAAATTTGGGGAAATAGCATGGGTTCATCCAACTTCTACATCAAATCATATAAATCACGCTTATTCGTGCACTAAATCACTTTATCACACTAGATCATGCACTAGGAATCATAAAATCAACAATTTGAAATCATATTTGAAGAAACCATAAGAATTGATCAAACCCCTAACTAAATTTTGGGAATTGAACCTTGAAAATTGAAGAGAACTAGGGACCCTTTGGAGGAAAGGGCTCCAATGGTGAATGATAACATACCTCTACAAAACCCACAAAAAGTTGTTAGAAATCAATGGCCTTCAATGGAGGATCCTAGCCCTTCTTCTTCCTTGAAATTTGAGAGGATTTTTCTAGAGAGAGAAATATTTGAGGGAGAAGAAATTTGGGAATAATTTAGAATGAGTAAAATTAGGCTTAGGAAGCTTATATAGGATCTGGGTTAAGGGCATAACCGACTTAGATTAGGGGTTAAATATTTAGGGAAAAGACCAAAAAGCCCTTAAATAATAACTGTCGGGACACATCGATGGCCGGGACCTACGGTCCGTGAGTCGGCCTACAGACCGTCCTGTTCCTCCGTCAATTGGTTCAGAGACTGTCAACCTAGGCCTTCCAATGACAACACCCATGTACGGCTCATGGTCTCAACAAAGGGTCATCCTGTTGCTCCGTAGGTCCAGGTTCTAAAACATGGCATCCTTAGGACTTTCAGTGGCCAACTACGATCCGTCATTCCTTCTACAGTCCGTAGGTGGCCTCCGTCATTGGTACCAAACCCAAAAAATTCAAAAAATTTCCACCCTTGAATCCGGGGTCTTACATCATGTTTTGAGTAGTATGTGAGAAATCATTTCATAACACAAAAATATCAACATTTATGCTTCACTCTCAAGGCAAATCTTAAATCATCATAATTTTATAATTGGAACTTGCAAGACTTCATAAAACTCATCCTTTGATCATTCATGAACTTCTTCTTAGACTTATAGCTTAGAAATCATAAATCAATCATGGGCTCATATAACTTCATCTTAAAATCATTGAATTAACTCAATTCATGCATAAATAAACATAATTTAATCAATTAGATCATAATTGTAAAGAACTCATAAGATAGAAGAAAACCCTAATTTCAATTAAATAAACTTAGTTTACAAAATTGGAGAATTTAGGAACCCTATGGAGGAAAGGACTACCTAGGTGAAAGCTATTATACCTTGATGCCAAAAGCCCGCAATCTGTGGAGGATTAGGAGGCTTGATCTTGTAACCCTGGATTCTCTTTCTTCTTCTTCAAGCTTTTTAGAGAGAGAAATATTTGGGGAAACTTGAAAGGATTTGGGAAACTTTGAAAAAGTGATTAGAAAAGGGTAAAATAAGGCTTTGAGGACTTATATAGGGTCTAGGATTAGGGCTTAACTAACTATATTAGTTATAGATCAATTAGGGAAAATACCAAAAAGCCCTTAAAATAACTGCCAGATCTTGACCTACGGTCTGTAGGTCCAACTACGGACCGTCCTAGTCAACCGTAGAAAGATTCAGAAACTATAATTTTGGACCTTTAAATGATGGGACCCCATGTAAGGGTCGTAGGTCCATTGACGGACCGTATATGGAAACCGTAAGTCCAATCTTGAATCCTCAAAATTTTCACTAAGTTTGGAGAGACCTACGAGATCTACCTATGGTCCATAGAAGAAATGATGGACCGTCATGTTGAGTCGTGGAAAAGATCCTGAAACTTGACATTTTGAAAATATTTACCTTGCCATCTACGGTTCCAACCTATGACTCGTAAGTTAACCTATGGTCCGTAGGCAGCTTCCATCAGCACTGGCACCAGACTTAATAAACTAAAAAATTTCCTTCTTTTCGAATCCGAGGTGTTACAGACATGTATATATAGCTTAGTTCAGTTTAGTTTTATGGCCTTGTCGATTTTTCGTTGCTCATTTCAGCTATATTATGGCCTAGTTGACCTTATGTTGTTAAAATTTAGTTTAGGTGTGATCGTTTCTACCTAGATGGTTATGACAGGTGGCCTGGTTGGACTAAGCAACATAGTTTCAGATGTTATATAGCCAGCTTCTCGATTAAGTCGATATCGAGGCCAGTTGTGCCCTCTCCTAGTGTTGGGACGTGTCACAGACAAATGTCTAGGCCAGTTCTTAACTGCCTCAATCTTCTTAGGATTAACGTGTATACCATCATCAGAGACAATAAGGCCAAGGAAAGCAACGGATCTCAACCCACTCTTTCTAAACTTAGCAAAAAATTGATGAACCTTTAGAACTTGCAACACAATCCTCAAATGCTCAACATTCTCACCCTCACTGCATGAGCAAATCAAAGTATCATCAATAAACACAATAACGAACATGTCAAGATATTGTTTGAAGACCCTATTCATTGAGTCCATGAACGTTGTTGGGGCATTAGTCAAACCAAACAACATAACCATGAACTCATACTGACCATATCGAGTTCGAAAAGCCATCTTTGGAATGTCACTTTTGTTTACTCTTAACTGATGATAACCCGGACGAAGATCAATCTTTGAAAAGAAGCACGCACCATAGAGTTGATCAGACAAGCCATCAATCCTTGGAATAGGATACTTATTCTTTGCTGTGACCTTATTCAATTGCCGATAGTCATTACACATATGAAGTGAACCATCCTTTTTCTGAACAAACAACACCAGAGCACCTTATGTTGAGATACTCGGTCTAATGAAACCTTTTTCCAACAAATCCTTCAATTTATTCTTTAATTCATTAAGTTCTTTTAGAGCCATACGGTTGGCTCCAGCAAGGAGGTATAGAGATAGGCTGCGTAGCTGGGAGAAGTCTAATACCAAAATCTATTCCCCTTTCGGGATGAAGACTGGGAAGATCATCGAGAAACATTTCCAGAAACTCATTTTAAATTTGAACTGACTCAAGAGTAGGAGTTTAAGAATTCGTATCCCTAACCCGAACGAGATAATAAATGCAACCCTTAGAAATGATTTTCCTAGCCTTTAAGCAGGATATGAACTGACCCTTATGTGATGAATTTCCGCCTTTCCATTCTAAGATAGGTTCGTTCAGAACCTGGAATATGACCAATCTGGTCCTACAATCCATGGAAGCATAATAAGAGTAAAGCCAATCTATCCCAAGAATGACATCAAAGTCTAACATATCAAGCTCTACCATATCAACATGAGTGACTCTATGAGAAATAAAAACAAGACAATTTCTATAAACTCGTTCAGCAACAATAGATTCACCAACAAGTGCATAGAGTGAAAAAGCTTCTTAAAGAATATCGGGACAGACAAATAATCTCGTAGCCACATAGAAAGTCATAAAAGATAATGTTGCACTCGGATCAAGAAAAGCATATACATAATGATGAAAAACTTTCTACATACCGGTCAAAACATTTGGAGAATCCTCATGATCATGTCGACTCTAAAGAGCATAGAATTTGTTCTAGCGAAGAGCACCAGAACCAGAACCACTAGGCTAAGCTGGCCTACCATCTCTTCCCTTAGTAGCGAGCAAAATAAACTCTCTCCCTTTGTGACCACTCTTCCCATGACCATAGAAAATATCTGTACCGGCTAAGCACTTTCCCAGATGACTCTTGCCACACTTTTGGCAAGAAGGAATAGAAGATCCATTACCACCACCTCCTTAAGGCTTACGGTTAGACATCCTAGATTTGTTGAACATTGAAGCCGGAACATTAGAAGAACCTTGATCGGAAAACTTTTACCAAAACTAAGAACGCCTATGTCCATCGGACCTAGCATAAGAAAAGTCACCATCACCAGTCCTTGACTTTTTTGACTCTCCAGACTTCTCCTTAAGTTTCTCCTCTTCGATTTTTTGGGTTTGTGACATCAAACGACAGATATCCATCTCCTTGATTAGTATGGCAGTTTGACATTCTTTGACCACCATCTCGGACACACTCGATACAAATTTACTCATCCTTGCCCTAGAGTCGGCAACCATAGTAGGAGCATACTTAGACAATTGAGTGAACTTCAATACATACTCTTTCACACACATATTCCCTTGATGAAGATTGATGAACACAAGAACTTTTGCTTCCCTCATCTATAGGGGAAAGAAACAATCAAGAAAAACCCCTTTGAATTTCTCCCAATCAAAAGGACCCGCATCAATTGCCCTTTCTTCTTTCCATTGATTGAACCATACTTGAGCAACAACCTTAAGCTGATAAGCAACCAACTCTTCCTTTTCCACTAATGTAACTCCCATGATCTCCACGATCTTGTAGATTTTCTCAATAAGCTCTTGGGGATCTTCATCAACTTTGGAACCAAAGAACTCCGAGGGATTCATCCTAGTGATGTTCCTCACCCTTATAACCATCGTACCCACAGTTGGTTTCACAGGAGCAACGACCTCTCTTTTATCTTGGCTCGTCATAGCTTGAACCAACACTTGGAAGTGGCTCGGAATTAAGCATGTGACACTTGCTCAGCTAAAGGGTCAACCGGCACATAAGGTACCTCAGGATCCACACTGTCACCCACATTCCTTCTTGCATTAGCTCTTCAAGGAGTCATATCTTGAAAAGCATCGAACAAGAGTTAGGAAGAGGACTTTTATAGAGTTCAACTCTATCACATGACTTTAGAGTAATGAAAGAAGTGAAGTTTCCTAAACGCCTTGTAGCCTCTTATTCATAAATGTGGCGCGCTTAACACTCATGAACAAGACTCCACTTGACACGGCTTGTCAGACATCCTAGGACCTTTCTAAAAACTTGATGCTCTAAATACCAAGTTTGTTATGACCAAAAGTACACCCTAGATCTAACATGGAAAATAAGACCCCAAAAGGCCTTAAACAAGCCACATGACTTGAGCATGACGTAAAAGAATACAATAAGAGAGAACAAGTAATAAAAGTATCAACTCATAAGATGACATAAAAGATACCAACAAAGTACACAAGAGAATATGTGGAATACTACTAAGTTTGACATAAGCCGCCTACTATCATAGATATAACTAGGACAAACCGCTAAGTCACGAACATAATCCAGAAACTAAAGAGACATCAAAGCACAAACCTTTTCCATGTCCTTGCCCTCGGATCATGAAGACTCACTAATCCAAGTAGTCAATAGCGAAACAATCCACCTAATTGAATTTGGGTAGAGGAGCATCATATCCTATATTATGAGACAATATAGGCACAAATATGCTTTAGTATGGTGAATGTATTAAGTATGGAGAAATTCATAAAAACATAGGCATAATGAAATAGTGAACTTAAACATAATATGCATGAGCAAATAAAACGTAGTAAAAGCCTTTAGAGAGAAATCACAAGTCATGAGCAAAGTCAATGCATATTTGAAAATAATTTTAAAAGCTTTGATAAAACCATTTGAGAGAAAACATAGTTCATTTGTGGGATATTTACCGTTAACCGATAATAAGACCATGTGAGCGATAACAAAGAATCTAGTGTAACCCTCACACCTAAAAGAGAGAGACTACTTGCCAAGGTAGAACTATGTATCATTCTATAGTGGTAAAATGGTTCCACTAGCTAGGTCATTTAAGACAATTCTATGGGGGCATGTAGTTTTGGACAAGGAGATTGCTACTAGAGACCCGGCCTCTACTAATGGGAAAGCTTCCATCTCAAAGTTCTCTCAGTGCTAAGTAAATCCCAACGGAAAAGACATAATCATAATCATATCAAAATACTTGGAAAGGCAACAATTAAAGACTACCAATCCAATCATAAGTCCACAGTAGAATAGCTCCTTCCAAAACCATGATTTCAAAAAATGTTCATAACAGACAGTTACCTTTCTAAGTATCTAAATCATGATTCCTTTCAAATGTGAGAAATTTTTTCACAAAACATGTATATTTATCCTAAAATCATCCTTTAGTTATAAATCATTCTTTTCGTAAAACATGTATAAATCTTAAACCAAGTTCATAATCATAATTCATAAGATCATTATTGAAATCAAAGCATAAAGCATGGGTCCATATGAAATCAATTAGAAAACATGTAATTGAATCAAATCATGCATAATAAGGTCAAATAATAACAAATGAATCATAATAAATTGAACCCATAGAGAATTGACATGAAACCCTAAAAATTGGGTGAAATTGAATTGGAGACTTTGAGATTCTTTGAAAACCCAATGGATGAAAGGGATCCATTGGTGAATTCCCACATACCATGATGATCATAGCCCTAAGAATTCAAGACAAAAATCCTTGAAGCCCTTGAAACCCTAATTTTTCACCTTGGAGCTCTTGAGAGAATTTTTGAGAAAAAACCTTTGAGAGAAATTGTGAGTTTGAGTGAACGGGAGGGAATGATGGATTTTTGAAGGATAAAATCAGTTATAGGGGTAGTTATAGGGTGAAAATGACATAGTTTAGGGGTTAAGTAGGTAGAAAAAGACCAAAACATCCTTAATTAAAATTGTTGGATGGCTCCTATGGTCCGTAAGACTTCCTACGGACTGTCCTTGTCAAAGGTAGAGTCAAGTACTATGGGCTCAATATCGTGCCCAACTTCCACGAATTTCTTCAATGAGTCATTAACCATCCTACAGTCTGTAGACCCCAAGTTCAAGTCCAAAATTTCACCAAGTCTGAATTACCTTTAACGGAACTTCCGACAGCCCATAGAACTGTAACACCCCAAGCTTCCAAGGGATTTTTAAATGCACAACTCACCTGAAGACAGTGACCTACGGAGGCCACTTACGGGCCGTAGATGGATTGACGGGCCATAGGTGGGAACTGTCAATGGCACTATGAAATTTCAGGATTTCCAAGTTTCTGAACCTTGACCTACGAAACAGCAGGACGGTTCGTAGTCCAGTTGACGGGCCGCAGATGGGTTCCATAGATGCCTTCCAGACTTAGCCAGATTTTCAGCCAAAAATGAACTTTCTGAATCAATTGATGAAAGAACAGGACGGTCCGTCAATCGATATACGGACCGTAGATCCTGTCTGTCGATTGGCCCCGGCAGTTTTTAATTAAGGGCTTTTTGTTCTTTTTCCTAATTGTTTACCTATTAAGCAATAAATACTTTCTAAGCCTAATTCCTTTCATTCTAATTCATTCATAAATTCTCCTCTCTCAAATATTTCTCTCTCAAATATTTCTCTCTCAAAAAAAGAAACTCTCTCAACTCTCAAGGAAGAAGAAAGAGCTTGAATCCTCCATTGAAGACCTTCAATCTTCTCCAATTTCTTGTGGATTGCTTTGAGGTATGATAGTGTTCACCATTAGGAGTCTTTTCCTCCAATGAGCCCTTCCTCTTCTTCATGATTTTCAAAGGTTTATTCTAACCCAATTGAATTAGGGTTTGTAATCAATCATTCTGGGTTCTTCAATTGTGATTCCAATTATTGATTTTATGATTCCTAGTGCACGATTTAGCGTGATAAAGTAACTTGGTGCATGAATTAGCATGAATCACATGATTTGATGTAAAGATTGCATGAACCCCCATGATCCCAAGCTAATTCTCCCCAATTTGATAATCTATGCTTTGATTGTTGGGTTGAGTTATGGTTTGATGAAGTTAATGAATTCTCTATGAAATCAATCATTAATTATGAATGAATTGAGGATGATCTTATGAATTTAGCATGATCAAGTCAAAAAGCATGATTTTCCTCTATTATGTGAGTTCCTTCAAGTATGGGTAAATTGTCTTAATTATGGTTTTCTAAGCATGAGCTTGCATTGAAATGCATGATATGAGTTGAACTTGCATGAACCCATATGAACTCTATGAACTATGAAATATGAGCATGATGAATTAAGGTGCTTTGAGAGTAAAGTGCCAAAGTTATGATATGATGATGCTATGGTCGAGTAGTGAAAGTTTTTCTCACGTAATTCTCCCATTATGATAAAAGAAGAACAAAGAGGCGATTACCCATGTTCTTAAGGAGCTATTCTAATGATGTAAGTTTGGACAAGGTCCATGAAAGATGAATATCTATAAGCATGATTTTAGCTTGAATTGGTAACCCTAGTTGTACCTTTTCATGTTTGATGATATAAATATGTTAATGACTAATCCGTGGAAATTATGCTTAGCACTGAGTGGATATTGAGATGGAAGCCCTCCCGTTAGTAGAGTCCGGGTCTTCTAGTGAAAGCTCTCCCGTTAGAAGAGGCCGGGTTTTCTAGATGGAACTCTCCCGTTAGTTTCGGCCGAGTCTCCTAAAGCAATCTCTATCCCATAAACTATGTTGCCACCATAGGATGTTGTCTTTAAGTAGACATTAGCTAGTGGATCCACATAAGCTAAGAAGTTCATGGTCTTACCTTGGCAAGTAGGACACCCCTTTTCGGTGTGGGGTAGACACCGGATTCCGTGTTGATAGCTCACATGGTCTTACATATCGGTTAAGGCTTTTCCCCACAAGTTAATGAACAAGTGTTCTCATGATGAAGTAAAGGAAAGAAGGAAAGATGATTTAGCCTGCTTTGGCCTTGATATATGCTTTATGTTTCATGTTTCTCATGTTTATCATGTTTTTAGCTTAGCCATTGCATGTCATGATTATGTCTCTCTTTAGCATGATTTATGTGTTTATGTGCATTGCTATCATACTTAGTACTTAATTGTGCTAACGCATACTCTTGCCTACATTAACTTCTTTGGTGTAGGACGTGGCAATTCACCTTCCACTCGTGGCTAGAGCATTGACTTAGAGTTGGGAAGAAGACTTGGTGAGTCCTCATCCATCCGAGGACATGGTCAAGTTGTTCTTATTTTCATGTCGTTTCTTTTCAGTGTTGTATATTGTATTGGGATGCGTCCCTATCACTTTTATTCGTATTCTATGATATTAGAAGGCTTTGAGACATGAGTTGTAGACTTCCGTTGTTTTGAGTAAAGCTTTGATATAAAAATGCTCTTTTGAACTCTTATTTCTCTATTATCTTGTATGTTTTGTATGCTAAGCGCTTATATGAGGCTTTTCGGGGTCTTGTACGCCGTGTTACATCTAGGGGCTACCCTTGGTCGTGACAAGAACATCTTATGACTCGTCATGTTCATTCGTAGGGAAACCTCAGAGACTTCAAATTTTTCAGAACTCAACCCCAGTCCTACGACTTCCTTCCTATAGCCTGTAGGACTTCCAATGGTCCATACGTTGACTCATAGATACTGGCATCAACACAAATTTCTGAAAGTTTTCCTTCCAAACTCAACTTCTAATTTCCGAGGTGTTACACAAATCCTCATTTCTGGGACTACAATTTAATCTATACTAGGATGCATAAAAATCTACAAATCTACCTATTTGAATGTGTGATGTTTAAAATTTCATATGGCTGAAATTCAGTCATTTGTTGCCTTAACTTTAGTCATATACTGCTAAATTCAACATTTTAACCTAAACTTCAAATATTTTGTGCCCAAAGTTCATTTACCATTTTGTCTAACTTTCTAGCATGTCTAAAGGTTTTACGAAGTTGATAAACAAGGTGAACAGAAATGTCAAAAAAAAGACACCCCATGATTTATACGATATTTGGAGTTTAATGATTCGACTAATTTGCAATCACACCAAGTAGGCTTACAAAGGCAGTAGAATACTGCCTACAAAAAAGTTCACAATTTATATAGCTCGCTGCACCCTATACCTTTTATTAAGGGTGAAAGAATTTTAATCATCACAACGCTCAATAGAATGATCCCTTGTGAATCTCATACAACCAAATAGACAAAAATTCAAAATTACTAAGTCAAATCTGTCTCCACATTTATCAGATACTTAAACGGATAAATATTGAAAATAACAAAGTTGATACTTTCTTGGAGGGCAAAAATTTAAGGTACATCAAATCAGATTCAATAAAGGTGTGTTTGACATGAAAGAAAACATTTTCTGTAAGTTGTTTCTCAATTTTCTCATGTTTGGTTGGCCTAAATGTTTTAGAAAATATTTTTCAAATCAACTTATTTTCTTCAAATTTAAGGAAAATAACTTCCCACTAAAAAAAATAAGGAAAATATTTTCCAACTCTCCTCCAACTTCAAATTACAGCTTTCTTCTTACCCCACCCCATCCCTGCTTTCCCCTCTAAAAAATTAAAAATTTTAAAATTTCTTTTTTTAAAAGATTCAAAAAAAAAATTCCCCTTCCCCCAAATCAGCCCCCCTGCCGCCTCACAACACTAGCAAAACTAAAATTTTAAAAATTTAATTTTGAAAAATACTTAAATATTAAAAAGTTTAGCTTCTTTTTTACCCCACCCTACTCCCTTACCTCTTCTACCAACCCCCCCCCCCCTTCTACAAAAAAAAATAATTCAAAAAAGATCTTTTTTGAAAAATAATTTAAATTTTAAAAAAAATTCATTTTTTTACCCCTCCCCCGCCCCATCCCTACAAAAAGAATTTAAAAATAAGTTTTTTAAATAAATTCAAAAAATTTTAAATTTTCATTTTTTTACACCTAACACCTACCCCGACCCCCTACCAGCCCCCCCTTACAAGAAACTTATTAAATAAATTATTTCTAAAAAAAAATTGAAATTTTGATTTGAAAGTCAAGTCCCGAGTCGGGTGTGGTCGGATTTCGATCTGAAAGTTGGGTTTGAGTCCTGGTTTGAACATTTGGTCCCGATTTGGAAGTCGAGTCTCGATTCAAGTATCAGAGTTAGATTCTGGACTGATCAGTCATATCTAGGTTCAGATGTCGAGATTAGGTTTTGGGTCGAGTCTCCGAGTTGGATTTTGAATAGATTGTCCAGAACGTGTCTCTATTTGTGTGTCGAGGTAGGGGTCGGGTCTCAATTCAAATGTCGAGCCTCTGGTAGGGAGTCGAGTCAGGTTCCAAGTTGGATGTCGATATCGGGATAGAGTTAGATGTCAAGGTCAGGTCCTAGTTTGAATGTTAGGTCTTAGGCAGGAGTCGAGGTTAGGTCTCAAGGTTTGATTTCATCGTTGGGGTCTTGTTTCGATTCAGGTGTCAAGATTGGAATCGGGTGCCAGTTTAAATGTTGTGTCTCGAGTCTAATGTTGGGGTCATGTCTCAAATCAGGTGTTGGGGTCGAGGTCGGGTCCCAGTTTGAATGTTGTTCCTGAATTTATTGTTTGTGTCTGGTCATGATTCAGATGTCGAGGTCGGGTCCCGAATCAGTTATTGGGGGTGATTTTCATGTTAGAAACTATTTTTCTAAAAAGTATTTTCTACTCCCTAGCAAATAATAAAAGATATTTTCTAGAAAATATTTTTCATTCACCAACCAAAGAATAGAAGTTCTTTTTTGGAAAATACTTTCCACTCACCAACCAAACATGAGAAAATAAGTTAGAAACCAACTTATTTTCCAAGAAAACATTTTCCTTCATACAAAACATGTACACCTTAAGTGACAACTCAGGTTCACAAAAAAATACCTAGTATGATTACATAAGTTGGGTTTGAAAAGGATGGTATACATACAACCTTACCTCTACTTTGTGAAGGTAGAAGGTGTTTCCGGTAGACCTTCAGCTCCAGTAAAGCATAATAAAACCAAGTATGAAAAGGAAAATATAGTTATGAAATAATCATGTCGAGCATAACGGACAAGAGAAAATAGCAACACTTAATACAATAACCGAAGCAATGGAAAACAACAAGTAATAAGACAATACGAGTTCATAGTAACAGTCATATAGGAAGAAAGATTAAAGGTCCGAAATTTAAGGTGCATAACATAGATTATATGAAAATCTTTCTGGGCACAAGAACCACACAACTAAGAGAAAATACTGAGGTAGCCCCTTAAGTAATCGGAACTACACTGCATAACCATGAGCTATTTACTTTCGCCACTCACATCCTCCCCATTCGCAAGCATAGCAGCCTTGCATCAGGGGAAAAAGGGGGAGCTATGACCAGATGTGAAATATTTTTATTTTCGAGACATATCCCGATCTACAACATCACACATTAGAGAGGCATTCTCAAATATACAAAATAGAAACAGCCCTCTTTCTCTTGAAAGTTTAGCAAGTTTGTTAAATTGTAAGAATCAATGCATGCTTGTTCACTACTAAAAAACTGGATTTAGCGATGGATAAATTTTGTAGCTAAACAGCAAAATATGTCACTAATCCTACTTAATGATGAATTAGTGACAAATTTTCGTTAGCTATGAGCAAAATAATGACGGATCAGCGACAAAGTTCGTAGCTAAATGCAGTGTTTTTTAGTAGTGGTTGGGAAGTCCTTAAGACAGCTGCTCAATCTGTTGTTCAACTATAAGTAAAGATAGTAATGATAAGTTCATATTAGCTGAGGACTAATATCAAAAATAAGAAAATAGTACTTGAATATTTGTGGTAAAAGTTTTGGTACCTTGAGGGGTAAATATTAGACATCAAATATCCTCATTTCTGTCTTCCAGTGCAAATTATCAATAGCTCAAAGCTCCTAAGAGCATCATTCCGACCCCCTCTAGTTGCATAGCGTGGGTAAAAGATGATGACTTGGATTCAAATCCAGGTTCTACTCTTTGGGTAGTGCAAATATGGCCACTGCTTGAACCCAAGCGACCAGTGCGGTTGTCAGTGGGTTCGCCATATGAGCTTGGCCGACTGCTTCCCATTACATCCCTCCTGGAGGTGCTACCAGTCCGAGATACACACGCACTTTCAGCATCAGCTTGCTGAAAATATTAACAGTGAATCAAAAGATCACCTACAATGAGTAGCTCAGACACCAAGAAATCTCCAGGTTGGAACAAACTCATGCCTGTAAATTGAGAGGATGCAAAAATATTGTACAGAGTCCCCAAGCAAATAAAATATATCACATTCGCTACTTAACACATCTTTAGATGATGGTATATCTTCACACGATCTGTGATGTCTCAAATGGTCCCCTTGCAAACCAATTCTAGACACATTCCTTCTAGAAAAAGAAGAAAACCTATCTTAAATTTCCTGCCTCACTATAGAATAGATCAAACAAATCTTAAAAGTAGCCCACAAATCTGTAACATGATAACAGAAATTCAACCAAAAAAAGACAACACGGGAGGAAAAAGAAACAAAAGAAAATGTCCTAGACACCTATAGTTCATATATGGGCTTTTTTTTCAGAACCAATATTTTTTTTGTGTGTATGTGTGGATGATATGATGCACTTCTTCTTCTGTCTTTGCTCTTCCTATCATTAATTGGACAGCACCCATTTCCTCAGATTCAATAAATCCTCAAGGATAGCTGCAACTTTTAGTCAATGCACATATATGATCACTGTGTTGGTTTTTGGGTCTTTTTCCCTTCCTATAAGGATAAATAAAAGCCCAATTTGAACTAGCCCACTTTTGCCCATAAGTCCAATATTATGTTGCATATGTAAGACTTTATTTTAGGTTCTATTTTTAAGTTTCACAAGAGATTGATTAGTAGCCATATAGAGAGAAAAGTGAGAGAGTGCAGATTTTTTGCATAAGCCCTAGAAGCTGATTTCAAATCGCGATTCCGGCATCGTTTCCTGTCTGATTGAGCTGATTGTTGGAAACCTTGTTCCGTTGAACTTAAAATTTTAGTGAGATTTAAGATAGGTGGATTTGATGTCCTGTAGCTCCATATTTTTACTCGTGCACAGTAGCTACATTTTGGTAATTTTACTTCTTTTACTTCTCTAGTTTTTGATGCTATCTTGTAGTTGTGTTGCTCATTGTTTGGCACTTTGTTGGTGGCCAATTTGGAGAACACATTTGTAACTTTTTTTTATTTCAGTGAAGCTTTGGCCTTGTGCTTTTACTCTTTACCCCGAAGAGATTTTCACGTTAAACTTGGTGTTTCGTGTATTGATTTTACTTTGTCTTGTTTCTTTGGTTGATTTGTTTGTTGTCCCAAATAATGTTTGCACTTGATTTCATTTGTCTCCTCTTGGTTCAAATAGAAGGGAAATTTTATATTAGGTTTCTTCTGCTATTACCTTGTCGTGCACATGTAATAACCCTCCAGGTTGTTTTCTTCATTTTCTAATCTTTTAAGCTTTTAGAGCTTTCCTGTAGTGAGCCCAAGTCTTTTATGACTTGCTGGGACTGACAGTTCAGTCGCTGGGTAGATCATTTGGATTTTGTGCAAGTTTTCATATTTTTAAGCCTTTGAAACTTGAACGATTAACTTCAGTCAAAAGTTTAGGAAGACAATTTCAGAATATAATTTTGACAGTTTCATTAGCTACAAAAAGGCCATTTTAGGCTAGGGGCATGGTTGGTTCGGGCTCCGAGACCTCTAGTGTGATTTTGTGTCATTAGTCATTTTAACCTTGAAGCTTAAGCAAAGGTTTTACTTCGGTCAATATTCTTGGTAAACGTGCTCAGATGAGAATTCCATCAGCGCGGTTAGCTTCGAAATTTCAAGTTTTTTCTAGAATGACCTTTCGTGTGGTTCCTGAGACTTTTGGTCTTATTTTGAGCCCCTCTGTGGATTTTAACTTAAAATGGAACTTGGGTGTGGGACCCACTTTTCATTGATATGACCTCGTATGAAAGTTTTGATGGTTCCATTGAGTCTGGAATGCCGAATTTAATGGGTAGCATATTTCAGTTGCATGAACGGGGTTCCGAACGAATCTCGAGCATCCCGTCAGAGTTCTTTTTAACCTTGAACTTAGGCTGGTGTAGCACATTTTGTGCTTCACATTCGCACCCCTATGGTCGTGTTTGTGGAGGCCATTGTGTTGGCCTCCAGCGTTCGTGGGCTGTGTGCCACATTCTTAGAGGAGCAGAGCTTGGGCATCGTGATCGCGGGCTAGGCATCACGTTCGTGAAGGCCAACTGACTGGTCTTTTTAGTTAAAAACCAGTCGAGGTTCAGCCTGACTTCATAGTTTCATTTAGCAATTTGAGAGCTAGGGACCTCCATTTTAAGTGATTCAATGTGTTGGAAATCTGTGGTAATCATGGCTATGCGTTGGAGTGTTCGTGGAAGTGAAGAAGGTGTTGGTTTGAGGTAGTTCTTGCCTTGAAGGGGCTGCCTATCCTCTTTATTTGGTGTTTTTATTGCATGTGTTGTTTGGGTTGTTCCGTGCATGGAATTGTGTCCCATTTTGGGAATCAAGATCGAATATTCGATTAAGATCTTTTGACAGAGTCAATTTTTGAATTCTTGATGCGGGTCCCACATTCCTATTTTGACCCAATTTTTAGGCCCATTTCTGATTGTTTCAAATTTAGTGTCTAAGTATACGTAAAGACGTGGGGATTGATAATTTGATAATGTGGCGGTGTTCGGAGGCATTTTGAAAGTGGTTAGCTCATGTGCAGTGGATTCAGAGCGCTCGTGATTGGCCTTGAGGTAGGCTTTGGTCTACTTTCCTAATTGAGCTTCTCGAATAATGCCTAGTATAGATTTCATAAAATTTTGGATTTTATTTTCTAGGTATTTAGCTCTCCTCTTGTTATTCCATCTTTTTTTATTTCGTAGGAGCCTTGGGCTTAGTGTGGGTATTGGGATCCTTAGTTTAGGATTGTGACTTCCCTCGTGGTGTAGATGATCTTTCTTATCCTTGTAAGGAATGGAACTTTGTGGCCTTAGACTAGGTTAGACCTTAGATGCTTTAGGTTGTGCTTTATCACCTTGTAGTTTCAATTTACCCTCGTAGGGCTTGTTTTGGCTTGTTCTTCTTATGTTGGTGCTTAAGACTCGGGCGGCTTTTCGTAGCTGTAGGTTGGCCCTAGTTATGCTCAATATTGGATTGGAGTAGTATGAGTGGGGTAGAATGTCATCCCTTCAGTTGGTTCCCCTTTTTATTTATTTGGAAGCTCTTCTTGATCCTTTTGCATGTTGTTTAGTGGAAGACCTGTTATACTCTTGTGAGCTTGATTATATTGTTGGGACCGCAGCCATATGCGAGGACTAGTCGAATCCTAGGTTAGTACCCTCCCTTTTGGTACCTTGGTTTGGTTGGCTGTATGGTTATTTTACTTGAGTGCCTTGTTTGAATGATGGTGATGGCATGCAATGCGATGTTTTTTCATTCTAGTAGGCTTTGTGGTACGATCCCAGTTCATGCATTGGCATACCTAACATTTATGATGAATTACTATTTTACTCGACTGTCATTCTACACTAGTTTTAATGGGAGTCGTACCACCTGGATCATCTGATATACTAGTTTTTGAGATTACGAGACGTTAGGGATGTACTCTTTTTCAACTTGAGATATAGAGGCATCTAACATGTGCTCAGATTTTACTGACTAGCTGGTGCGTCGACGTCCATTCTTGCATGATTTTTGCTACTTATGATCTTCTACAAAGTTGATCCCTACTATTCACAGGTTCCAGGCCTAAGACTTGCTTTGGACCCGGTAGTGTATACAGACTACCAACGTCCTCTATGAGACCCTCTAGTCACGAGTACTATACTACCGGATGAGGAAATTACATGGGTCCTACCTCACCCACACGGCAGGGAGTTAGGTCTATACACTTGGTTACGGATGGTTACTGATGGTTCTATTGTATCCTCTACATTCATTTGCATGGCCTATCACTAGTATACTTGTTTGTTGTTTGTACCCTCCGGTTTATAGGGGCGGTTGGGTAATGTTTGTTGTTTGTACCTTTTCAGATATTGTTTGACTATAATCTATTCTCTGTTATTATTTTATTATTAGCTGATAGGCTTGGACACGAGAATTGTGGTTGTGGGTCCGCCTGGCCCTGGGTAGTTGACTTGGTATCTTAGTTGCTTATGAATAGGTTGTTGGCTTGCGTTCCAGGTACGTTCTTGACACGGCTTCTCGGTCCTTGTATCTTGTTTCTACTCTTTATTGTCTATCTACTTTAGCATCTTCGGTTTAGTCACATGTGCTATCCTCTCCTTATTACTTGTTATTTAAGTTTGTGTTATATTTTGAACTCAGTCAGTCTTTGCCTACTCAATACCTTTCTTGGTACTCATAATACACTTCTGCCCCCTGTAGATTACAGTTTCAGTTATTGCCATTGAATTGGAGTCGTGCAGAGCAGCTTGGTGTTCCAGAGATTAGGGTGAGCTCCAGGCATCTAGAACTACTGATTTCTGTCTATTTTGGCTAGGCTTAGTCTTTATGTTGTATTCAGAGACGGGTTGTACTTATGTTGTTCTTCGTAAAAGCCTTGTACTCTTATTTTTTATTAGATGTTCAACTACTCACGGATGATAGGTATTGGGATGGTCCCTTGTATTGTATTTCAATAAATTACCCTTCTTCTCTTATTTTAAGCTTAATGCTCTTTTGTTGACTTCCGCTTGTTAGCCCGTTTCTTATGGCTCCAGGCTAACGGTTAGGCTTACCTATTGGTGGGGTGTAGTAGGTCCCATCATGACCTGAGAAATTAGAACGTGACAGTTTGGTATAAGAGCTCTAGGTTGATCAGCATCATTAGTATTAGGCCAAATGCCTAGTAGAGTCCTACGGATTGGTGCTGAGACGTATGTATGCAATCTGCGGGAGGCTATGGGGCATTTCTGGGAAATTATGTTTTTGACTCCTATCGAGTATTTTCTCTTTGACTGACCTCTAAAGCTGCTTCTTTGGAATCTACTCTCTCCTAGAATGATAGCTCAAAGAATTCGATGGACGTGGGTGAAGTACCAGCACATTCCACTAGAGTTTCAGCACTTGATCGAGCTAGGAGGCCTCAGTCGGATATGGACCTTAACATCGGAGGCATTCTTCAGCATTCTGAGAGTCTAGGGGCAATACATTCTTTGAAAGGGTCTTTGGCTACCTCGGTTCGTCGATATTTAGTGTTAGGAGGTCCGAGCTCCTCCGAGGGTACTCCTCAGATAGGTATGGTTCTTGGTGCAGTGGATTCTCCTCATAGCAGAGTTGGGTTGAATGGTCCAGTAGGGTTCGTCTTCTATTTCTGACTATGTGTTGGGATTTCTAGATTGGGCTAGGCATATCCCCATATTGTTCCCTTCAGATCAGGAGTTGAGTCAGGGGTTAATCAGAGGTTTGGACTTGCCACTCTGGCTGGTGTCGAAGCATCTGATATCAGCGGGGTCCACCTGTCCCTAGGTTGTAATTCATGTAAGGGTTGTAGAGCAGGCGTGCCTTGAGACTTACATTGATAGTTGTAAAATACCTTGCCACCAGTACAGTGGTTACAACATTCCACTTCGAGGTGGGCATCAGTTCAGTAAGGATTATCTTTCTTCTCAACCTATCATGCTTTGGAAGGTAGCATCTCAGGTCCTAGGGGGTTCTGAGATAGGTCATGGTGCCTATGGCAGGCAGAGTTCTGGCCAAACTTCTCACAGTGATCATACTAGACTTTCACGTGTTGGGCCTCATGTTACTCTAGTTGGGTCTTCACAGCTAGTTGCTCTCGGTGATGGTTGCTACGAGAGCAAAGAGATAGGACACTATGTTAGATATTTTCGCAAGGCCCTAGTATAGTCGGCTAGGCTTTGTTCTAAGTTTAGCAGAGGTAGACAAGGTAGATGATCACATTCTTCACTCTACGCTTCACGCTATAGAGGTTTCTATGAGTATGGAGGGTCTGACCACTGGTCTAGAGAGTGCCCCAAGCAAGAGTTGCTTTTCTAGGCTTTACAGACATCTGATACTCCCTGGCTCGGGTGGTCGGACATGGTTTTACCTGTGGGGAGCTTGGTCATCGGTCTACTTCTTGTCCCCAGCATGGTATTATGATGAGAGGTACTTAGTTAGATCAGTGTCGTTGCTTATTGGCTCCTTTAGTCAGAGGTGATACCTTTGGCATTGCCAGTACTTCATCAGGTGTACAGGATGGGGTCAGACATGATTTGTTCTATGGTTCTATAGGCTGGCTAGATGTCGAGGCTCCAAGTATCCCTTCTCTGTCTGTGATTTTGTGGTTTTGCCGTTTTAGTTCCTATTTGTGTAATTTGGGGCTTTCATGCCCATTTGAGTTTATTCAGCTTAGTACCTATGGCTTGCTAGTTATAATGGCTTGATTGAGGATTGTGTTTGTGTTTTTCCTCCGGTAGTTGATTTCATTTAGTAGTGGATTGACTAGGTTGTGCCGCATTAGTTGGGAGTAGTGGTTGGGTAACTCCAGCGCCTTTGCCTTGTTAGTCATGTTGTGGTTGTGGCCTTGGGATTGTTGGTTTCCCCTTTTTGCCACCCTTGTTGTGTGTTTTCACTGTGATGTCGGCCCTTGTTTGTTAGGTGACTAGACCAGCTTTGCCCGTTGTGAGATTTGTGTGTTATTGAGCCTAATCGGCTTAGGAGGTTGGCTTAGTTATGTGTCGTCCCTTTTGAGTGGTGGTTGGGAGATTATTGGTTTTTTTAATTGATAAGTGGGTAGTTTCCCCTTCTTTAGTTGTAGTGGTCCGTTTTGGTTGCGTCCGCTCTTTGCTTAGTCTTTTCTCAATTGTAGAGTTGTGTTTTTGCTCATTCGGCTCCTTTGGGATTCATCCGCTTCATGTGGTCTTGGGTTTTTGTTATGGCTAGCTGGAAGTTAGAGGTGTAACCCCTTGTTGTGCATGGATTAGTTGTTATGTTGGTTCTTTGTTGTTGTATTGATAGCTCTCGAGGCTACTGTATAATTTAAATCCAGAATGGTGGTGTTCATTATGGGTTTTAGACCTTATCTTCTTTTGGAAAATGGAAATTTTCCAAGAAAGTTAATCTCTAGGGTGGGGTCAAGGTATTTCGTAGAATCTATAGGTTGGTTATAGTTTAGGATGCGGGTCTGTTTTGTCATGTTTGGTGGCTGGCGAATTTCTTTGATAAGAGTTGGTAGCCATGGGTCACTATCGTCTATTTGACTATGTTGATACACCACCTGCTGACTTAGTTTCCCTTAAATTGGGGTGGTTGGTTCAAATTTACGATGGTAGAGTAGCTTGTGGACTCATGGCGTTGGTTTTCAGAAGTTACTCTGCTTGTAGTAGGTCTGTAGAGCTGAACTGAGTGCAGACTTGGCATTCGTAGGATGGTCATCCTTTGGATTAGCGTGTTAGCTTTAGAAGGTTTTGTTTCAACAAGATTTGTTGGTCTTTGATAGCCAAAGGTGATTTTGTTCCTTGCCTTGGGCTGAGTTCCTTATTTTGGCAGTTTTTGTTCCTTGTCGTTCATGTGAAGCTTGTTTTTCTTCTGAGGGTTGTGTCATGTGTATTTGTAGATAGGATTCAGATGGTGCAGGTGATGCTCAGGATGACTTAGTAGCAGCAGAACACTCTTGATGGTTAGAAGACATTAATGTGGACGATAAGGTTAGTTTTTTTATTTGGGAGTTGGGTTGCATCTGCCATGGACCTGCAGTTGCTTTCTATTGTGGTTTTGGTCTTCTCAGATGAATCTGGTGCTTTCAGGCAAATTCAGTTCCGTAGGGCAGGAGTTGAAGCCTAAAATAGATTTAGAGGAGTTTTTGGAGTTTGAGAGTGAATTTGAGGATCATCCTCTTATCTTGAGTTTTGTGATGCCGTTGCTCAATCAGAGAGGGTGTCTGTGGGTCCGGTGGAGCATACAGAACCACTTTTCTCATATTTTTGTACCTTCAGGCTATGTCTATCATTCTACTTTCACCGATGAAAGCTATTTTAGTAATGGATGTTCTAATGACCCTCTAGGTTATTTTCTTTGTTTTCTGATCATTTCAGTGTTTCAAGCTTTCTTGTAGCTATCCGAAGTCATTTATTACTTGCTGGGACTGACAATTTGGTCACCGGGTCATTTGTTTAGGTTTTGTGCAATTTTTCATACTTTGGAGTCTTTGAAACTTGAACGGCTGACTTCAGTCAAAAATTCAGGAAGAAGGCTTCAGAATCAATTCTGACAATTTCATTAGCTCTAAAAGGTCCATTTTAGGCTAGGGGAATGGTTGGTTTGGGCCCCGAGACTTCTAGTATGAGTTTTTGTCGTTAGGCATTTTAACCATGAAGCTTAAGCCAAGGTTCGCCTTCAATAAAAATTCTTGGTAAACGTACTCGGATGAGGATTTTTTCAGTGTGATTAGCTTTGGAATGTCGATTTTGGTCTAGAATGACCTTTCATACGGTTTGATCTGAGGCCAAAAATATATTTTCTTATCATTATTTGTCTCAAATTTAGTATTTATATTTGTCCTTTTTAAGCATGAATTTTATGGATTGTGTTAAATAGTGTATTTTATTTGTAGGATTAAATTGGTGTGAAGATGAAGAAGTTTGGAGCTAAAACGAATTAAAGATAGAAGATTATAGAAGGAAATCAAGCAGACAGCTTAATGGATTAAATTCAATATAATAATATAATATATATAAGACATGCAAATTGCAAATTGGAACGGCAAAATTGGCAGAATTGCCACGTGGTTGCAAACTGAAGACATCCACAATTATATTTGAGGCGGTGCACTTTCACGTTGGAATCCAATTCCGTTTCGGTTTTGGGTTCCTAATTTGTTTTGGACTCAATTATTTTATTCAGGGTTTCCTACATCTATAAATAGTCCATAGAAATAATTATTAGGGGGAGAGACTTTTTGAGGAAGAGATTGTGGAAGGAAAAATTGTCAATACTTTTAGGGTTCTTTTCTTCTTTTTTTTCTTAGCTATTAGTAGCTAAAGACCCTTGTTCTGGGGCTGCGGCCATGGGTAATTGTTGAACATCGATTGTTTTGAATTAATGTTGGTTATCGTTTAAATTACTTTTGTATTCCTGTTTTAGTATTTCATGCTTGATCACCATAGAAATAAATCTATTGTCTATTCTTGGACTCGAGAGATAAAGAGGTAGATAGGCCAGAGAATGCAAAGAGCTTGTTCTAACTTTGTTTAGATTCGTGTTCAGGAGTGACGCCCGGACGAACACCTCACTTGGTTACGAAACAGGATGAAATATAAATGCTCGCCAATTAGGACTGCCTATCCCCGCTCAACGATGTAGTTAGACAGCTAGTTGGAGTAGGCGATTAGAGGTCGAGAGATCATAATCATAAAATCAACCCTGTAAATCAGTAATTTGATAACCGTATTTAATTCATTACATGAGATGCGATACATGAAACCCTATGCATGCTGCAGCCCTGGAATTGTCTCAATCACTGTAAGTTAATCTTAGTATTTAATTCTTGCATTCTTTTATTTCTTTTGATACTCTTAAATAAATAATTAGACTAGTATAATTTAGTAAACAGTTAATTGACAAGTCTTTGTGGGTTCGATATTCCGGTTCTTAAAGAGCCACTTATTACTTTTGCGACCACGTACACTTGTGTGTGCAATTGGAAGCAACAAGTTTTTGGCACCGTTGTCGGGGACTTAGAAATTAACTATTCTTTTAGGTTATACTTTTTCTTTTTATTTATTTATTTATTTTAAATTTTTTTAGTTAATTTTTTTTCTACACAATTAAAAAAAATTTCCTTTGAATAATTTGGTACTCTTATTGATATGACTGATTGGGATAAATCGTGGTTGGGTGAGAAGTATCCTTGTAATTATTGTAATGGACCCCACTTGGATATCGAGTGTCATATTTGTCATATATGTGGTGGTCAATTTGGTCATTGGAATGGTTGTCCTAACTCTTATTCCCCTCCCCCTCCCCCCTATTATGATTCTTCTGTTATCTGTGATGTTGATAGGGGTGATGAAGTGGGGAATGCCCAAAGAGGTGGAGGTACGCAGAATTATGGGAACACGTATAACTCTAGTTGGAGGAACCACCCTAACTTCTCATGGGGTGGAAATCAGAATCAACACCAAAATCAGGCTCAAGGGCAGAACCAATACAGACCACAAGGTAATGGACAAGAATTTCAACAGCCAAATAATCAAGGTGCGAAGCAAGGGGGCATGACTAAGGAGGAGTTGTTCCAAAAGCTAAGTACAGAAATCAGCAACAAGTTTTTGGCTGTTGGCAGGGGTGATACAATGGATAATGCAAAACAAGAGGTTCATAATGTGAACTCATTTATGGAATGTGCGGACATGCTGGGCAAAGTTAATTTAAAAATCTCAGAACAAATGTTGGAATGCGTGGAAGAGCAACCAAAAATCAGAGAAATGCAAGCTACACTTGACGATATTGGATTGCAAATTGCAGTCCTAGCTAAAATAGATGAAGATATTGAATCCCAACAAAGAGAAAGTCGTGAAGAAGCAGAGATAGTAAGCAAATATTGGATACAAGGACAAATTCAACTTCTAAAGTGTCAAGAGTCTATCCGTGATGATCTGACATACATGACAACCCAACTGATAGAAGGAAGAGTTGAGCTCACACAAGAAATAGATCAATTTGGCTCAGATACTCTAGACTTGGAGGCTCACTTGAACAAAAAGATTGAGGCGTCTGATGTCCAATCACCAATTGTTGTGGATGATGACCAACTAGTGGAGTAAAAAGAGGAATTCCAACCATTCAACTATACCTTATTCCTTAATGTCAATGTTGAGAAAGAGTACAAAAGTGAGAATGTTGTAAATAATGTTGCTTTGGAGTTGAGGCATTTTGGATCTCATTCAAAACACTTGACTATAGATGAGGAACAAGGCTCCGACATCCTAATGTTTTCTAATCCACATAGACAAAACGACATTCCTCACATAAGGGCCAAGAAGTGCAAGATGCGACATTTATTACTTGGTTCTTTTATCTTTATACCACCGCCCCTAGAGAGGAGCAGAAAAATTGATGCAAAGTTAGGGGTACAATTCATACGTTCAAAGTGGAAAGAAAAGTGGTGAACTTAATTAGGCCGTGCCGCGACATTTAATTAGGCGCTTATTGGGAGGCAACCCAATTGGTAGTGTAACTTCTTATTTTATTTTATTTTTAATTTTATAGTGTCATTTTTTCTTTTGGTCTTGTCTTTATAGGTTTTGGAGAAGTCTGAATATCCAAAATTTGGAGCTAAGGAGCACGTTTGAGCTTAAGGGTGGGGTGACGACCCTTGATGAAAATTAAGAGAACATGCTACTAGCTAGGCCTAGAGGCCTCAGGGAGTTTTCCTAACCCTTGTTTTAAATTTTATTTGATGCTTTGGGGACATAGCATCTTTTTAAGTGTGGGGTGGAGGAATGAATTCCTAGTTTTTACGGCTTTATCGAGTCTTTTTGTATTTTTAGGTGGGTTCCTCGGCTTTTGTTTTCGGTACTTTTCCTGAGGATAGTCCCTTTGAACCGATAGGGAGTAATTTTTTTTAATTTTTAATTTTATTTTTTTTAGAGAAAAGAAAAGACCCTTTTGAGTTGTGTAATACTTGCTCTTTAGGCTTAATTTTGAATAATATTTTCTTGTGAATGCTTGATTGCTATTGAAATTGCAGACTCTTTGACACCGAGGTTCATGGTTGTGACTTTGTAAATAGCTTATTTTATTTTGTAGTTTGTTATGATCTTGTCTCTCTTAGAAGTGAAATTGATCCATCTTGATTGATACTTGTGCCATGTGTGGTGAGAATTTGCTTATTCCATGTTTTGCATCTTAGTCTAGAACTTGCCCTGCATGTTATTGAAGCGAAATAAAAAGTGTTGCTCAGTTTAGGAGATGATAATAGGCTTTCTTTGATTTGTCTTGTAAATTTTAGCCTTTTCAGATATTATATCACTAGTTCGCCCTTTTGAGCCTGTAGCCTTTTGTTGGTAGCCATATTTTGCCCTTAACTATTTTGTTGAATCCCTAGTTTTTGCACCTTGCTTCCTTGAGCACTGTAGCATAGACTGATTATAATTGTTATATCTGGAAAAAGAAAAGGGTGGTTGAATGAAAAAGAAATCAATGATGGCTACAAAGTGGTGAAAAAAGCCCTATTCGAAAGAATGTGACACCCAAAAAAAAAAATTCTTTGAGAAAAAAAAAGTATTATTGTGAAAAAAAAAATGATTGAAGCATTCTTGAGATGATGAGAATTACTTGTGAAATAATTGTTGAAGAGAGAACTGAAAATAAAGAGAAGAAAATAATGGGTGATGAAGTCTAAAAAATACAAAGTGCTTAGGGAAGTGTGAGTCACTATTATATAATTTTCCTACCTGTCCCTTAGCCTACATTACAACCCGTTAAAGTCCTATTTGATTCTATTCAAGCATGCTTAATTAGTGGAGATGTACATAATGGGCAAGCATATGGTTCTTTGAGCACACATGTGAATTTTATTTGTGAGTGTGAGATTTGATCTTTGATGCTAAGTCCTTAATTTATATTCAATCTTTTGAATTGAGTGTGTGGAATATTTCTTCTTGTGAGGGCACTTGTTTCATGATAGATAGGTGATGTTATTAACTTTCTTTGATGAGAGTAGGTGAGCAAGCTTAAATTTGATGAGTTCAGAGTCTTTCCTTGAGGTTAGGAGGTTAGAGGTTTGTTGTTTATTTGGATGTCTTGCATAATGAGCGGGAATTGTACTTGATGTTTTCAAATTTCAATATGGCCTAATTGTTTGTATCAACCAAAGTGATGGCTTCCTAGTATGATTTTTGAAATGAGATTTAATGTTTGCTTGAGGACGAACAAAAGTTTAAGTGTGGGGTGTTGATCTGAGGCCAAAAATATATTTTCTTATCATTATTTGTCTCAAATTTAGTATTTATATTTGTCCTTTTTGAGCATGAATTTTATGGATTGTGTTAAATAGTGTATTTTATTTGTAGGATTAAATTGGTGTGAAGATGAAGAAGTTTGGATCTAAAACGAATTAAAGATAGAAGATTATAGAAGGAAATCAAGCAGACAACTTAATGGATTAAATTCAATATAATAATATAATATATATAAGACATACAAATTGCAAATTGCAAATTGCATATTGCAAATTGGAACGGCGAAATTGGCAGAATTGCCACGTGGTTGCAAACTGAAGACATCCACAATTATATTTGAGGCGGTGCACTTTCACGTTGGAATCCAATTCCGTTTCAGTTTTGGGTTCCTAATTTGTTTTGGACTCAATTATTTTATTCAGGGTTTCCTACATCTATAAATAGTCCATAGAAATAATTATTAGGGGGAGAGACTTTTTGAGGAAGAGATTGTGGAAGGAAAAATTGTCAATACTTTTAGGGTTCTTTTCTTCTTTTTTTTCTTAAGTATTAGTAGCTAAAGACCCTTGTTCTGGGGCTGCGGCCATGGGTAATTGTTGAACATCGATTGTTTTGAATTAATGTTGGTTATCGTTTAAATTACTTTTGTATTCTTGTTTTAGTATTTCATGCTTGATCACCATAGAAATAAATCTATTGTCTATTCTTGGACTCGAGAGATAAAGAGGTAGATAGACCAGAGAATGCAAAGAGCTTGTTCTAACTTTGTTTAGATTCGTGTTCAGGAGTGACGCCCGGACGAACACCTCGCTTGGTTACAAAACAGGATGAAATATAAATGCTCGCCAATTAGGACTGCCTATCCCCGCTCAACGATGTAGTTAGACAGCTAGTTGGAGTAGGCGATTAGAGGTCGAGAGATCATGATCATAAAATCAACCCTGTAAATCAGTAATTTGATAACCTTAGTTAATTCATTACAGGAGATGCGATACATGAAACCCTATGCATGCTGCAGCCCTGGAATTGTCCCAATCACTGTAAGTTAATCTTAGTATTTAATTTTTGCATTCTTTTATTTCTTTTGATACTCTTAAATAAATAATTAGACTAGTATAATTTAGTAAATAGTTAATTGACAAGTCTCTGTGGGTTCGATATTCCGGTTCTTAAAGAGCCACTTATTACTTCTGCGACCACGTACACTTGCGTGTGCAATTGGAAGCAACACGGTTCATGAGGCTTTCGGTCTCATTTTGAGCCCCTTTACAGATTTTAGCTTAAAATAGAACTTGGGTGTGGGACCCACATTTCATTGAGATGACCTCATATAGAAGTTTTGATGGTTCTGTTGAGTCCAGAATGCCGAATTTGATGGGGTAGCATATTTCATTTGCATAAACGGGGTTTTGAACGAATCCCAAGCACCCCATCAAAGTCCTTTATAACCTTAAACATGGGTTGGTGCAGCACCTGCTGGTGCAACACTTTTTGTGCTTCACATTTGCGCCCCCATAGCCACTTTCGCAGGTCATTGTGTTGGCCTCCCATGTTAACAGGTTGTGTGCCACATTCGTAAGGAGCGGAGGTATAGGCATTGTAATTGTGGGCTTGGTGCCATTTTTGCGAGGGCCAACGGGGCTAACCCACCGCATTAATGGGCCCTTGCACCATGTTTGCGAAGGCCAACTGACTGGTCTTTTTAATTAAAGACCAGTCGAGGTTCAACCTAACTTCAAAGTTTTATTTTGCAATTTTGGGAGTTAGGGGGCTCCGTTTTGAGTGAATCAAAGTGCTTGAGGTCAGTGGTGAGCATCGCTACGCGTTGGAGTGTTGGTGGAAGTGTGGAAGGCGTCGATTTAAGGTATTTCTTACCCCGAAGAGGCTGCATGTCCTCTTTATTTGGTGTTTTTATTGCATGTGTTGTTTGGCCTGTTCCGGGCATGAAATTGTGTCCCATTTTGGCACACACTCTTGGGAAGTTTAGTAGGACCTTTTGACATAGTCAATATCAGGATTCCCAGTGCAAGTCCAATATTCCTATTTTGACCCAATTCTTGGGTCCACTTTCGATTGTTGTGAATTTAGTGTCTAAGCATCTGTATTGACATTTTGATTAACAATTTGATAGTACGGTGATATTCGAAGGCATTTTAGAAGTGGTTAACTCGTGTGCAATGGATTCAGAGCGCTTGTGATCGGCTTTTAAGTAGGCTTCGGTCTACTTTCTTGATTGAGCTTCTCATATAATTCCTTGTATAGATTTCATAAAATTTTGGATTGTATTTGCGGGGTAATTTAGCTCTCCTCTTGTTATTCCATATTTTCTTGATTTCGTAGGAGCCTTGGGCTTAGTGTGGGTGTTGGGATCCTTAGTTTAGGCTTGTGACTTCTCTCGTGGTGTATATGATCTTTGTTATCCTTTTTAGGAGTTGAACTTTGTCGCCTTAGACTAGGTTAGACCTCAGAGGCTTTAGGTTGTGCTTTATTGCCTTGTAGTTTTGATTTGCACCCGTAGGGCTTGTTTTGGGTTGTTCTTCTTATGCTGGTGCTTGAGACCTAGGTGGCTCATCGTAGCCGTAGGTTGGCCTTAGCTATTCTCAATCTTGGATTGGATTAGCATGAGTGGGCTAGGGTGTCATCCCTTTAGTTGGTTCCCTTTTTTATTGATTTGGAAGCTCTTCTTGCTATTTTTGCTTATTTTTTAGCGGTAGACCTGTTATACTCTTGTAAGCTTGATTATATTGTTAGGGCCGAGAATGTATTCGAGGACCAGTCGAATCCCAAGTTAGTGCCCTCCCCTTTGGAAGCATAGTTTGGTTGGATGTATGGATATTTTACTTGAGTGCCTTGTTTGAATGCTGGTGATAGCACGCATTGCATTATTTGTTCATTCTCGTGGGTTTTGTGGTACGATCCTGGTTCATGCATTGGCATACCTAGCATTCATGATGAAATATTATTTTACTCAACTTTCTTTCTAAACTGGTTTTAACGAGAGTCATACCACATGGATCACCTTATTTACTCATTTTTGAGATTACGAGACGTCAGGGACGTACTCCTTTTCCACTTGAGATATTAGAGGCCTCTGGGATGTGCTCAATATTTACTTTACTAGCCGGCATAGCGATGCCTTTTCTTGCATGATTTTGGCTATTTATGATCCTCTATGGATTTGATCCCTACTATTCATTGGTTCGAGGCCGAAGACCTAGTTCAGGCCCAGGCAGTGTATACGGACTACCTACATCCCCTAGGAGCTCCTCTGGCCGTGAGTACCATAGTACTAGATGAGGGAGTTGCATGGGTCCTACCTCACCCGCACGGCAGGGAGGTAGGTCTATACACTTGGTTACAGATGGTTTCTAATGGTTTTATTGTGTCCTCTGTATTTATAGGCATTGCCTATAATCAGTATACTTATTTGTTTCTTGTACTTGATGTGAGGGTAAAAATATACATATTTAATCATTATTTGCTTCACATTTATTATTTGTATTTATCTGTTTTGAGCATATATTTTATGAATTGTGCTAAATAGTATATTTTATTTGTAGGATTAAATTGGTGTGAAGATGAAGAAGTAAGGAGCGAAAACGAATTAAAAATAGAAGATTCTAGAAGGAAAATCAAGCAGGCGTCTTAATAGATTAAATTCAATAAAATAATATATTCATACAGAAAGCGAATAGCGGCTAAATTGAATTGAAATTTCAATTGCAATTACGCTACATGCTGCCACATGGCAGCCATATAGTGACCAAGAAAATTTTTGAGGCGGCGAGATTTTCCAGAAAATAGTGAACAATTAGGAATCCAATTCTTTCTGGTTTTGGTTTCCTAATTTGTTTTGGACTCAATTATTTTATTTGGAGTTTCTACATCTATAAATAGGACATAAAAAATTATTATTGAAGGGACCCAAGAACCCAAGAAATATTATACAAGTTAGAACTTCATAGCTTAGGAACTTTGGAAGAGCCGCTGTGGAGTCCGGAGAATTTTTGTTTATTCTTTCTTCTCCTTTATTATTTATTTGTGTTCGTGATTATTGAATGATATTTTACCTATTGTTCTTAAATTTTTATCATTAACATAAGCATATTTATTTTAATAAATTTTGATTGTGTTTTTGAAATAATGAGTAGCTAAATCAAAAACTAGGGTTGTGAGAACCATGGGTAATTAACGAAAGTTAAACTAATAATGTTGTAATTCTTGAAAGTGTTTGTGCATGTATTTTTGGATCTCTTCGTTTAGAATGTTTTTTAACGCTGCGCAACGTTAGAACCCGCCTCATTCCTACTAACCGGACCAGGGAGGTAACGAATGAGAAAGAAATTATATAATGGAGATTTAGCATTGAGTAGTCCGCTATCTAATAACCCAAACTAGTTATAGCTGTGGGTTAATATGGGTCAAAGGTAAGGGTTAGTAAATTGACACACGTAGATGGACCATTGTGCGGAGTGAAATTCCATCTTTGGAGGACCATTCACTTAGGGATACATAACTTACCGATCACGCATGCTAGACATTAAAAAGAATTACCATTGTTAGTATTACTGAGTTAAGAGATTATGGGGAACACATATACCCTAGTTTCATTATCGTATTGATATCTCAAACTGCATAATTCATGCTATTTGTTTTATTTCATATTCAGTAGTTTTAATTCTAGTTTATTTAACTCCCCCCTTTCCTTCAGAAATAATTCAGCTAAATGTACAGCTAATCTTGATTAGCCTAAGTCTAAACCATATTCCTCGTAGGATCGACCCTAACCTTTGTTAGGTTCTTTAATTGACAGCGGCCGCTTATACTTCTTTAGGGAGGTGTAATTTGGGCGATATCAAATTTTAGCGCCACTTCTGGGGATTAAGGCTTTTAGATTAGACTAATTTTGTTAGTGCACTTTAGTCAATTATTTTCGGATTTACATTTTATTGTTGTTTTTTATTTTCTATAGCTCATAGTTCCAATGTATGCCAAATATACGTAGTCAAGGCATTCCCCTGAGTCCTTACGACCCTGAGCTAAGAAGAACTCTGCGAAGAATGGCTGCAACAGGTCAACAAGTTAGGCCAGAAGATAATCCAAAGGGCGAGGAGCCACAAGAGGTCCCAGGAGTCCAACCTCCGGGAGCTATAGAGGTGCCTGTAAACTGACAAGAGGTTCGAGCACAACATCAACCTGCACCTAATGATCGCCGGAACTTTGAAGTGGATCATAATGAAATAGGATCAACGTGCGCTATAGTTGTTCCTCCATTGCCACCTGGATTCACATTTGTGATTACAAGCAGCCTTATGCAGATGTTGACCGCTAGAGGACTATTTGCTGGATTACCATCAGAAGATCCTTATGCTCATTGGACCAAGGTTGCCAGCATATGTAAAAGCAGTGTGGGGAATCCAAATCTAGATATGAATGTAGTTGGTTTACGGGTATCCCCACTGTCTCTAACTTGAGACGCCACAGTATGGTTGAACGAGCTCCTGTACAACCTATATACACATGGAATGAGCTGCATCGAGTTTTTATTGAAAAATATTTCCAGTATCAAGGAAGCTGAATCTTAAGGATAAACTCAATAACTTTATGACTCTTCCGGGAGAGTCCATCAGTGATGCTTGGGATAGATTCACAAGTTGCATGAGTGTTGTGGCAAACCACCGCATTGATGACGAATCACTCAAAGAATATTTCTACAAAGGAATGGATGATAATGGTAAGGCAGTTCTTGTTACTATTGCAGGTGGATCTTATGGAGCAATTACCTTCCAAGAGATTGCGGAGAAGCTCGACAGGATATCAAAGAACAACAAGGCTTGGAGCACTAGAGTGTCATCTATGACAAAGAGTACCTTCTCAATACAAGCCGCATCAAATCCATCTCATGATGAGTTCCGTGAAGAAATGGTGCAACTAAGAATTGAAGTGGGTCTGGTACTAACGCTTGTAAGTGGCAATACAGAGAAGGTCCAGGCAGTCCAATATCAACAGCATGCTCTGCAAAATGATTGGTACACTTATGAAGAGGATGCAATTCCTGTGAACGAGCAAACGGGGGGTTTTCGGGCCAATGCCCAAGGATCCAATCAGGAAAATTGGTGCCAGGGTCAAGGAAATCAAGGTCGGAACTATGGAAACTATAATAGAGAAGGACAATACAAACGTGTAGGACTACAACAGTGATAACAATTACAACTGAAGCGGTGATAACAATAGGAATGATAGAAGCGGTGTGTACATTCCACCAGGAATTCGAGATGGCGGATCAAGTTTGAATCGTATTGAAGATATGATAGCAAGATGATGTAGCGATTTGATGCCACGGATGAGAATGTGAAGGAAATGCGAAATGATCTCTCAGGCATCAGGCAAAAAGTAGAGTCACACATAGTGGCGACTCAACAAATAGAGCAACATTGAACCAATTGTAGATAAATGCAAATCCACGTCAACAAGGAACACTTCCCAGTAACACTGTGCAAAACCCCAAAAATACGGACAATGCATGGCTGTGACAACTAGAGGTGGGATACAGACCATTGATCCTCATGCCAACTGAAGTGGAAAGCGCGAAGGCATCTGACGAAGATGAGAAAGAGGTAGCAGAACTACCCAAGGATCAAAATGAGGTAGAGGTGAAAGTCATACAAAAAGACATCCCTATGCCCAGACCTCCACCTCCCTTTCCACAACGATTGGTTAAGAGGACAGAAGAAGGGAAGTATAGGAAATTCATATCTATGCTTAAACAATTATCTTTAAATGCTCCTTTGATTGAAGCTTTAGAGCAGATGCCGAGTTATACGAAGTTCATGAAAGACCTGGTGACCAAGAAGAGAGCTGCAAGCTTAGAGGAGGATGACAAGTTGCAGCATTGTAGCGCCATTGCAACAAGGTCATTGGTTCAAAAGAAGGAAAATCCTGGAGCATTTACCATTCTGTGTATTATTGGTGTGATGCACTTTGCAAAGGCACTCTGTGACTTGGGTGCAAGCATAAACCTCATGCCGTTGTCCGTGTTCAAGAAATTGTGCTTGGGAGCCCCTAAACCGACTCTAATGAGGCTACTGATGGCAGACCGGACGGTGAAGAAACCCATAGGAGTGCTACAAGATGTCTTGGTAAAAGTGGAGGCATTCATCTTTCTTGTGGACTCTGTGATTCTGGACTGTGAAGTGGATTTTGAAGTGCCTATAATCCTAGGCAGACCGTTTCTTGCAACATGGTGTGTTTTGGTAGATCTGGAAAAGGGGCAGATGAAGTTTCGATTAAACAATGAAAAAGTGACCTTTAACATCTGTAGATCAATGAAGCACCATAGATACATCAAGGCAATATCCGTGGTGAACTATGCGGAGGAGCCTAACCCAGAGGTCCCATTTAGGAGAGGCTAGGAGTTGAGGCACTTGCGGCTATGATCATGAATTTTGATGGTGATGGAATCCCTGAATATGATGCATTGGTGGCTGAAATAGATGGAAGTACTATTATTTGTCGTCCACCACAAAAGCTGAACTTGGACTTAATGAATCGAGACACTCTGCCCGCAAGACCATCCATCGATGAACCCCCAGAGTTGGAATTGAAAGCTCTTCCAACCCACTTGAGGTATGTATTCTTGGGCCAGAACAACACATTGCATGTGATTATTGTTGCTGACTTTAATGTAAGACAAGTGGAAGCTTTGGTTGCGATGCTGAAGCGTTACATAAGGGCGATCGGATGGACGATTACAGACATAATAGGTATCCCTCCAGGGATATGCTCCCACAAAATACAACTCATGATGGATTGCATTCCAAGTGTGGAGCATCAAAGAAGGTTAAACCCACCTATGCAAGAGGTGGTAAAGAAAGAAATCATCAAATGGTTGGATGCTTGCGTGATATACCCTATAGCTGATAGTAAATGGGTATGCTTGGTCCAATGCGTGCTTAAAAAGGGAGGAATCACTGTGGTTCAAAATGCTAAAAATGAGCTTGTTCCTATGAGGCTCGTCATAGGCTGGAGAGTTTGCATGGACCGAAAAGGACCACTTCCCGATGTTGTTCATGGACCAAATGCTAGATCGTCTTGCTGGAAAAGGATGGTACTGCTTTTTGGATGGATACTCGGGGTATAATCAGATCTCTATAGCCCCTGAAGATCAAGAAAAGACTAAATTCACATGTCCCTATGGTACATTCGCTTTCAAGAGGATGCCATTTGGACTACGCAATGCACTGGCGATGTTTCAGTGTTGCATGATGTCTATCTTCTCAGATATGGTGGAGGACACTATTGAGGTATTTATGGATGATTTTTCTATGGTTGGTAACTCTTTCGATGATTGTTTGTTGCATTTACGTGAAGTGATGCGTCGATGCGAGGAATGCAACCTTGTGCTAAACTGGGAGAATTGTCACTTCATGGTGAAAGAAGGCATAGTGTTGGGCCATAGAATCTCCCAGAAAGGCATTGAAGTAGATAGGGCCAAAGTCGAGGTGATTGAAAAATTACCCCCTCCAATCTCTGTGAAGGGTATTAGAAGTTTTCTAGGGCATATAGGTTTCTATCAGAGATTCATAAAGGACTTCTCAAAAATTGCACATTCTTTGTGAAAATTGCTTGAAAAGGAGACGAAGTTTGAATTTGATGAAGCATGTTTGAGACCATTTGAAACGCTGAAAGAGAAGTTATCTTCTGCACCCATCATCATTTCACCAGATTGGGAGAAACCGTTCGAGGTTATGTGCGATGCGAGCGGAGTGGCATTTAGCGTAGTTTTGGGACAAAGGCACGAGAAGATACTTCATCCTATTTACTATGCGAGCAAAGCATTGAATGCTTCCCAAAAGAACTACACGGTCACTGAACAAGAGTTGTTTGCAGTCGTCTTCGCCTTTGAGAAATTTCGATCTTATTTGCTGGGCACCAAAGTGATTGTGCATACTGACCACTCTTCTTGTGATACCTCATGGCGAAGAAGGATGCCAAACCAAGGCTGATTAATTGGGTTTTGTTGCTACAAGAGTTTGATTTCGAAGTCCGAGACATGAAGGGAACCGAGAACCAAGTGGCTGATCATCTATCCAGATTAGAAGATGAAGCTATGAAGAAGTTAGCTGATGGACTAGAGATTAATGATGCTTTCTGAGACGAGCAGGTATTAGCTGCCTCTTTTGATCTTTTTCCTTGGTTTGCAGATTTTACCAACTACTTGGCTAGCGATGTGGTGCCTTCGGAACTGTCATTCCACCAACGAAAAAAGTTCATGTCCGATGTGAAGAAGTTTTTCTAGGAAGAGCCTTATTTGTTCCGCATCTGTGCTGATGGGATTATTCGTCGTTGTGTGCCTGAGGTAGAGATGATGAGTATATTGGAAGCTTGTCATTCGTCCCCTATTGGTGGTCATCATAGTGGCATCCAGACTGCTCATAATATCTTGCAATATGGGTATTACTGGCCTACAATTCACCAAGATGCCCATGATTTCGCCAAGGCATGTGATCGATGTCAAAGGGAAGGAGGTATTTCTAGAAAGCAAGAACTCCCTATGAACCCAATACTCGTCATCGAACTCTTTGATGTATGGGGCCTTGATTTCATGGGTTCGTTTGTGAGTTCGAATGGCATGAAGTACATCCTGGTGGTGGTCGACTATGTGTCAAAATGGGTGGAAGCTATACCGCTTCCAAACAATGAAGGTAAAAGTGTCACCGCTTTTCTGAAAAAGAACATATTCACCAAGGGCAATAATCAGCGATGGAGGTTCCCATTTTTGTAACAAATTGTTCAAGGCGTTGCTTGAGAAGTATGGTGTTCATCACAGTGTAGCAACTCCTTATCATCCACAGTCTAGTGAGAGGGTTGAAGTGTCCAATAGAGAAATCAAGAAAATTCTGTCAAAGACTGTGAATGCAAACCGAACTGATTGGTCAAGAAAGCTCGATGATGCTCTATGGGCTTACCGCACTGCATTCGAAATTCCCATAGGTATGTCTCCTTACCAACTTGTATTTGGGAAATCATGTCACTTACCTGTAGAGCTAGAGCGTAAGGCGATGTGGGCACTCAAAAAGCTGAATCTGGATTAGGGTGCTGCATCAAGTCAAAGAATGATGGAACTAAATGAGATGGATGAGTTTCGCCTCAAAGCCTATGAGAGTTCAGTCTTGTACAAGGAAAAGATTAGGAAGTACCATGATCAAAAGATCGAAAAGCGCAGTTTTGCTCCCGATGATATGGTGCTCCTCTTCAACTCAAGGTTGTGGTTGTTTACTGGCAAACTAAGGTCAAAATGGACGGGACCATTTAGAGTCGTCAAAGTGTTTTCACATGGCGCCGTGGAACTTGAAAACAAGGAAGGAACCAAATTCAAGGTCAATGGCCAGAGGATCAAACTCTATGTAGGCCATTTGGAGGAGGTTAATGAGCTAATTACGCAATGGAGTCTTGCCAAAGTCTAAGTAGTCAAGAAAGCTATGTCGTGCCGCGACGTTAAATAAAGCACTTATTGGGAGGCAACCCAGTTCGTAGTGTAGCTTCTTATTTTATTTTATTTTAGTGTCATTTTTTTTTTTTGCAGATTTAGGGAAAGTCTGAGTACCCTACTTTGAAGCTAAGGAACACGTTTTGAGCTTAAGTGTGAGGTGCGCGCGACCCTTGATGAATGGAGAGAAAACATGTTTTTAGCTAGGCCATAGAGGGCCGAGGGAGTATTTCTCACCCTTCTTCTTCTTCTCTTTTCTATAAATTGCTTTGGGGACTAAGCATGATTTTAAGTGTGGGGTGAAAATTCTTCCGATAGTTGTGAGCTTAAGGATGAATATGTGTTAGTTGTGAGTTTAAGGGTGAATATGCCATAGGATTTATTTTTATTTGAAAAAAAAAAAATACAAAAAAAATTTCTTTATTATTTCTTTTATTGTAGTTTTTAGTGGCATATCTCATCCACCCCTTGGTTTTTCTTATCACCTCGGTTCTTTTCCGAGGGGGCGCCCTTTGAACCGGGCAAAATTTTTAAAATTTTTATTTTTATTTTATTTTATTTGGAGAGAAAAGAAAAGACCGTTTTGACTTATTTGATATTAGCAATTTAAGCCCGAGTTGAGTAGTACTTTCTTGGAGTGCTTGAGAATAAAATTTAAAATAAACTTTTTGACACCTAGGCTCATGGTTGTGACTCTGTACATAAGTTATTCTTATTTATAGGTTGTAATGATCCTGTCTACCTTAGACGTAGAATTGATCCATCTTGATTGAGACTTGTGCCATTTTTGGTGAGGTTGTTTGCATATATTCCATGTTTTGCATCTCAGTCAAGAACTTGCTCTGCATGTTATTGAAGCGAAATAAAAAGTATTGCTTTTGTTTAGAAGATGATAATAGGCTTTCTTTTATTTGTCTTATAAATTTTAGCCTTTTCAGATATTATAACACTAGTAACCCCTTTGAGCTTGTAGTCTTTCGTTTGATAGCCTTATATTTATCTTGATCTAATTTATTTGAATCCCCAATGTTTTGCACCCTGCTTCCTTGAGCACTGTAGCATAAATTGTGATATAATTATTAAATCTGAATAAAAAGGATGGTTGAGTAAAAAACAAAGGGTGACCAATGATAGTTACTTGTGATGAGAAGGCCCTCTTAGAAAGAGTGTGACATGAAAAAAAAAATTTGCTTGAAAAAAAATATTATTGAAGCATTGTTGATATGATGAGAATTACTTGTAAAAATAATTGGAGGGATGAAAAAAAAAGTGATGAAAATAATGGGTGATGAGAAAAAAAAATGCGAAGTGCTTAGGGAAGTTTTGAGACACTATTATATAGTTTCCTACCTGTCTCCTAGCCAACATTACAACCCGTTAAAGTCCTATTTGATTCTATTCATGCGTACTTAATTAGTGGAGATGTAGATAATGGGCAAGCCTATGGTTCTTTATGCATACATGTGAATTCTTTTGTAAGTGAGAGAGTTGTTCATTGATGCTTAGTCCTTAGTTTATATTCGATTCTTTAAATTGAGTGTGTGGACTATTTCTTCTTGTGAGGGCACTTGTTTCATGATAGATAGGTGATTTTATTAGCTTTCTTTGATGGAGTAGGAGAACAAACCTAATTGGATGAGTAGAGTCCGTCTTTGAGCTTAGGAGGTTAGAAGTTTGTTGTTTTATTTTATATCTTGCATAATGATTGGAAAAGTACTTGATATTATGATTTGTAACGTGGCTTAATTGTTTTTATCAATAAAAGTGACGGTATTCCAAGTTCAATTTTTTTTAAAGATGAGCTTTAATGGTTGCTCGAGGACGAGCAAAAGTTTAAGTGTGGGTGTTGATGTGAGGCTAAAAATATACATATTTAATCATTATTTGCCTTACATTTATTATTTGTATTTGTCCGTTTTGAGCATAAATTTTAAGGATTGTGCTAAATAGTATATTTTATTTGTAGGATTAAATTGGTGTGAAGATGAAGAAGTATGGAGCTAAAACGAATTAAAAATAGAAGATTTTCGAAGGAAAATTAAGCAGGCAGCTTAATGGATTAAATTTAATAAAATAATATAGCGGCTGAATTGAAGTGAACTTTCAATTGCAATTTCGCTACATGCTGCCACGCGGCAGTCATATAGTGACCAAGCAAATTTTTGAGGCGGCGAGATTTTCAAGAAAACAGTGAACAATTCGGAATCCAATTCTTTCGGGTTTTGGTTTCCTAATTTATTTTGGACTCAATTATTTTATTTGGAGTTTCTACATTTATAAATAGGACATAAAAAATTATTATTGGAGGGACCCCAAGAACCCAAGAAATATTATACAAGTTAGAACTTCATAGCTTAGGAACTTTGGAAGAGACGTCGTGAAAGCCGGAGAATTTTGGTTTATTCTTTCTTCTCCTTTATTATTTATTTGTGTTCGTGATTAATGAATGATATTTTAGCTATTGTTCTTAAATTTTTATCATTAACATAAGCATATTTATTTTAATAAATTTTAATTGTGTTTTTGAAATAATGAGTAGCTAAATCCACAACTAGGGTTGTGGGAACCATGAGTAATTAACGAATGTAAAACTAGTAATGTTGTAATTCTTGAAAGTGTTTATGCATGTATTTTTTAATCTCTTCGTTTATAATGCTTTTTAACGGTACGCAACGTTAGAACCCGCCTCATTCCTACTAACCGGACCAGGGAGGTAACGAATGAGAAAGAAATTATACAATGGAGATTTAGCGTTGAGTAGTCCGCTATCTAATAACCCAAACTAGTTATAGCTATGGGTTAATCTGGGTCAAATGTAAGTGTTAGTAAATCGACACACGTAGACGGACCAGTGTGCGGAGTGAAATTCCCTCTTTGGAGGACCATTCACTTAGGGATACATAACTTACCGATCATGCATGCTAGACATTAGAAAGAATTACCATTGTTAGGATTACTGAGTTAAGAGCTTATGGGGAACACATATACCCTAGTTTCATTATCGTATTGATATCTCAAACTGCATAATTCATGCTATTTGTTTTATTTCATATTCAGTAGTTTTAATTCTAGTTTATTTAACTCCCTCCTTTCCTTTAGAAATAATTCAGCTAAATGTACAACTAATCTTGATTATCCTAAGTCTAAACCATATTCCTCGTGGGATCGACCCTAACCTTTGTTAGGTTCTTTATTTGGCAGCGACTGCTTATACCTCTTTAGAGAGGTGTAATTTGGGCGATTTCAGTACCCTCCGATTTATAGGGGATGGTAGGGATATGTTTGATGTTTGTACATACTGGGCTTATGGGGTTCGGTAGGTTATTGTTTGACCGTATTATGTTCTCTGTTATTGTTTCATTGTTAGCGAATAGGCTTGGACAGTAGAATTGTGGGTGTGGGTCCTCCTGGACCTGGGTAATTGACTTGGTATCTTAATTTCTTATGAATAGGTTGTTGGCTTGCGTTCTAGGTATGTTCTTGAGTCGGCTTCTCACTCCTTGTGTCTTGTTTCTACTCTTTTTTGTCTCTCTACTTTCGCATCTCCTGTTTAGTTACTTGTGCTATGCTCTCCTTCTTACTTGTTATTTATGCTTGTGTTATCTTTTGAGCTTAGTCGGCCATTGCCTACCGAGTACCTTTTTCAGTACTCATACTACACTTCTGCCCCTGCAGATTACAGTTTGAGTTATCGCCATTGATTTGGAGTCGTGCGGAGCAACTTGGAGTTACGGAGATTAGGGTGAGCTTCTGGCGTCCAAAGCTATCGATTTCTATCTGTTTTTGCTAGGCTTAGTCATTATATTGTATTTAGAGACAGCCTGTACTTATGTTGTTTTTTGTAAAAGCCTTGTACTCTTATTTTGGATTAGATGCTCAGCTATTGACGAATGCCAGATCTTGGGATGGTCCCTTGTATTGTATTTCAGTAAATTACCCTTCTTCTCTTGTTTTAAGCTTTATGCTCTTTTGTTGACTTCCGCTTGGCAGCCCGTTGCTTATGGCTCCGGGCTAAGGGTTAGGCTTACCTATTGGTGGGGTGTAGTAGGTGCCATCATGACCTGAGAAATCGGATCGTGACAACACATTTACTTGTGCTTTCCTTTCCCAACACACTGTACATCTCTCCTTCTGCCACTGAATGGGCCACACAGGAAAACTTGTGCATTTATGGGTTTCAAGTTTGTTTTCTGAAACTTGTTATAATTACGTGGTATTCTGCTTGCAATAATTGGCTATTTTGTCAAAAGCATAGATTAGATTGGCGAAAAAGGACAAGCACCATGAACCCACCCAAACGTCTATAATCATAAAATAAAATGTAATAGTATGAGGGATTTTTCAGGTCTTTCAATGGATGGTCTCGGAAGCATGAGTAATCTTACAATAGGTTGCTGACAACCAAATAAAATGTTAAAATAAGTCCTCTTTTAAATTGCAAAAATGAAACAGTAGATAATTTTTAGCGAGAGCAGATTGAAGACAGACGCCGATCTGTAGGTACTTGAAGAGAGTCCTATCAAACACATATTCAAATTGATAAGCTGCAATGCATACAAAAATAGAGTTAGATATCTAAAAAGGCTACTCAATGTTAGGAAATTATGTAACAAAGTCATTAAATTTTATATTGTATGAATAAAATCCCCCAACAAAAGTCTTTGTATCAATAACTTCATTCAATTAAATTTATTATTAAAATAAATTTGACATGGAAAAATTATTTTTATATCATGCTAATTTCATTTTTAAAAGTAAAAAAATAATTAAAAGGAAATTAATCCCTTTCTTTTTCATTATAGAAGTCAATCCAGACTCCAGAATGGTGTATCTGGTCTATCCAACTTGCTGTTATGGACTCTGATTACAGAAAATTCATCCAACAAAAACTGGATGGATTATTACAGAAAGTCCACACATTGATAGATTATTTTTCTGTAGTTATTTAACTACTCCCCATTTTTCCCTCTAAATAATATCTAAAAATCATAACAAATTACAGTAGTTGATTTACATAGTTAGTAGGATTTTTTACATAACTAAAATCATTCAGATTAATTATTATTCTTTTTGGGTACTCTTTTAGATTAATTATAATGAAGTAGTAATTTTGAGTCATTTCTATATTATTTTAATAATAAATATGACATAAAAATAATTTATTTGTCATGCCAAATTTTTTAATAATAAATTTAGTTGAGTGATTTTATTGATAAAAATATTCTAAATTGAGTGATTTTATTGATACAAAACAAAGTTATATGACTTTACTGAATAATTTTTCAAAATTGAGTGACCTTTTGAAATATTAACTGTACAAAAATAATTTTGTCATATAAGACTACAAAAATGTACTTGTAGTGCGAAAGGAGGAAACAGATTACTGAAACTATCATGAAATAGACACTTACTCTCTCTAATGAATAGCCTCTTTAGCTATGAGTAATCTTGCTTGTCGTCAAATCGTAATGATCGGCAATAATGAAATAGGGAAAAGGGCAAAAATTACTCTAAAACTATCTGAAATGGAACACATATGCCTTCCATTTATTTTTGGTATCAAAAACACCCCTCTCGTCTATCTAAAGGACCACAAATACCCCTTCCTTTTAATGGAGTGCCATTAGATCCTACTTGGCATCCAACGTGTCAAAAAATTGCCAACATGATTTTTCACATAGGCAGTCAACATGGCTAAAGCACTCCCACCCTTTAAATTGATCCCTTCTTCTCCATTTATAACCCTAATTTCATATATTTTTTCCAAGTTCTTAAAGAATCTTTCTCCCATTGCAATTATTTGTTGGAAAAGAAATTATTAAATGGTGAAATAAGAAAACTTATCAATTAAATTTGTTGAAGAGTTGCAACTGGGGAAATTGGTATTCCAACAAAAGCAGAAGCTATTAATAAAAAGGATGTCGTCAAAAGAAAATTAAGGCTGATATAATTAGTGTTATGCACCTAATGAAGATATTAAAATCACTGAAGAGATCAATTATGTTTTAGGCTTAGCTTCTGAACTCTTCAACAAATTATTTAACACTGCTATGTATTTGTCCACATAAGAAAACTTTTGAAATTTGTCCACATAATAAAACTTATCAATGTAAAACTTGAGGAATCAAAAGTTTGTTGCGTATGCATGCCAACTGATCAAAATTGTTAAGGAACACATGTACCATTAATCCATTGGATTTTCAATTAGGGCATTTTCGAAAACAAAATAAAGGATCCACCAAGAGGGAGGGGGGGGGGGCTTTTATTTCCTTCTTTCCACCCTTTAATAATTTCTCTTACAACAAATAATTGCAATAGAAGAAAGTTTTTTTAAGAATTTGCAGAAGAAATCTGAAATTAGGGTTCTTAATGGAGAAGAAGGCATCAATTTAGAGAGAGGGTGTTTTAACCACGTTGGAACCTAGGTGGATAGCCACGTAGGAATTTTTTTGATATGTCGGATGTCAAGTAGGATCTAGTGGCACTCCATTGAAATGAAGGGGTATTTGTGGTCCTTTAATTAGACGGGAAAGGTGTTTTTACACCAAAAATAAATGTAGGGTATATATGCTCCATCTCAGATAGTTTAAGGGTAATTTTGACCCTTTTCCGATGAAAGTATGATAAGGATTCTCACAGCCCCTGTTTAACAGAGACTAGTGGAATGCAGTTTGATGAGAGTATAATTTAGTAAAAAATATATTCACTACTCCTCTGTAGGGAAAAATATATTTGGTATGGAAAATATAATGTACATAAAGTCACTACCTCTATAGGCGTAAGCATCTTCTTCTTACTAATCTTGTCATATTTCTGCTTTCAGATTGTAATGACCCTCCAGGTCATTTTTGTGTTAATGTCTTGCTTTCGTCATTTAGGCCGTTCTTATAGCGACCCCAAGTCATTTATGACTTGCTAGTCACCTGGTTGTTCGTTTGGTTTTTCTACAAGTTTTTGTATTTGAGCTTTCGAAACTTGAACAATTGATTTTGATCAAAAGTTCAGGAAGTTGGCCTCAGAATGCATTTATGTCAATTCCACCAGCTCTGAAAGGGTTATTTTGGGATAGTGGCATGGTAGGACTAAACTTCGAGGCTTTCGATGAGAGTTTGTGCCATTAGGCATTTTAGCATCGAAACTTTAGCCTTATTTTGACTTTGATCAATATTCTTGGTAAGCATACTCAGATGAGAATTCCGCTTGTGCGGTTAGCTCTGGAATGTTCAGTTTGGCCTAATACGACCCTTTATTTGGATCCCGAGACTTCCAAGCTAATCACAAGCCCCCTTGTGGATTTTGACTTAAAATAGAATTTGGGTGTGGGACCCAATTTTTGATGAGACGACCTCGATTGGAAGTTTTGACTTCTCTTTTGAGTCTGAAATATCAATTTTGTTTGGGTAGCATGCACGAGATTCAGAATGAATTTTGGACACCCCGTTAAAGTTTTGGAAATTGCCAAAACTAGTTGATATGCATCAGCTGGTGCAAGCAATTTGTGGCCTTCGCGTTCGCGAGTAGTTGGCCGCATTTGTGGAGACCAGTGTACCTAGTTACAGCGATCGTGGGGCCCCTCATATCAATATAAATATACATATGCATATATATATCCTTTCTAATGTGTTTTTAAAGTATATATATCAAAATGAAGGTCAATGGAAAAAAAGCATTAAAAATATGAGGTTTATAACTTTTCTCCATGAGTTTTTTAAAAAATGTATCAAAATGGAGGTCAATGGAAAAAACCATTAAAAAATTGAGGCTAGGCGGGTTTGAAAAAACAACCTTGCCTATAGAACTTCAATTCCAAACTAATTGAACCACAGACAACTTTGTTCCAAGGAGTGTCAACTTATATATTATATTCTTTATTACTTTTTTTCCTTTTGACTATATATACATTTTTAGTAAAAGTTTTTGACAAAGCAGTGTCACGTGACACCCTTTAACCCTTCTAAAATCTTCCCCTGCCTGCCGCGTTCGTGATGATCTAGGTTCTTAACCCTCTATGATCACGAGACCCTGTCACATTCGTGGGCCTCCAATTTCCTTTGCCTTCATATTCGTGGGATCCTCACCGCATTCATGAAGGGTTATCCAGCCGATCCTCTATGTTCCCGAGCCCCTCTGGCAACGTTCATGAAGGGTTAATTGGTTTGGTCATTTAAATAAAGACCAGACCCGATCAGCAGTTGGTCTCAAACATCAAAGTGGGATTTCTCCATCGTTATAGCTCAAAATTTAGTGATTCAAAGCACTTATTGTCCGTAGTTGTCGGGGCTACGTGGGTGTATGATCGGGAAGTGTTGGAGACTCTTTGTTTGAGGCATTTCCACTGTTTCAGGATAGCCTTAGCCTCTTTTGTTCTTTTAATTATGGAATTATTACATATTGGTTGCTTCTACTGTTCCGAGCTCCAAATTGTGTTCCATTTTGGAACACAAGTTTTGGGAGGCAATTAAGACCTTTTGACGTAGTCAATTTTGGAATTTTCATGCGGGTCCCAGATTTCCTATTTTGACTCCAATTTGGTTCAATTTCTGCTTAATGTGAATTTAGTGTCTAAATGATCGTATTAATGTTGTGATTCTACATTTTATAGTGTGGAAGTGTTCGGAGGCAATTCGAAGGGAAAAGCTTTAGAAATGTGATTTAGAGTGCGTGCAATCAGCCGAAAGGTAGACTACAGCTTCCCCTTCCTTAAATTGAACTTGATTATGTGAAAGCATGTTGTTTTGTGTGAGTATGGGGCGGGTACCTAGTTGATTATGCTGGCTTGCTTAGAATTCATGTTTTAGACTTATATCAGGCTTTTTGGGATTAGAAGCATGTTAGTTACTAATTGTGATCATCCTTACCTTGTGGTGTGCCTTCCTTGTTGTTGTTATTGTTGGTTTTGAGAACGATTGGCCTTAGTCTAGGCTTAGATTAGTGTTTCCATAGACTTGCGATGTTTGGAGCTGTTTGGCCATATTTGCATTACAACATCATTTTAGACGGTTTAGCTCTTTGTAGACTAGTACAGCAGACATGGGTTTGATAGAATGAGCCTCAAATTTTGCGTTGACTCAGCTTTGATGACCTTATATCCATTCTCCATCTTTCTATGGCCTTGTGAGTTATGTTGGAATTTTGGGATTTGCTTGGCGATTAGGGACTGGAGTTGGCTCGAGCTTGGAGTATTGTGCTGATTATCTAAGAGTGGACGTTGTTCCACGGTGTTATTATGATGATGAGTGAATATGAGATCCTTCGGCAGCCATTATAGTCATAAATTTAAGGTCTGGTCATGCTACTCTTATCCTCTATGGAGTTGATAAACACCGTCTACAGATTATTTCCCTTTGGAGGTTATCTGTAGTTCTAGATCTGGGCTTTGCACTCCTTGTTTATGGGCAACTCTTATTTCTCTTTCGAGGTTATTCACGGTTTGAGGTCCGAGCTCTGCACTCCTTGTCTATGAGTGACTCTTATTAGTTACTTGGGAGGCTATCCACAGTTTGAGGTTTGGGCTAGGCTTTATCTGGCTTTGGACGTAACTTGTTCTTAGTAGATATGGCTATTCTGTGTACCTTTCAGGTTTATGGGGGTCCGTTTGGGATTTTACTTAAACTTGCGCACGAGTGTACCTTCTGGGCTTATGGGGGTTCGGTTAAGTTTAGTTGGCTATACTTAGTTCTTTTTTGTTTATAGTACACTCGTGTGCATCTATCTTAAATTCCTCTTTGACCTCTATTGTGTCTAGATTCTTGCATTTCATATTGCTTTTACTTTTCTTGCTCAGTCTGCCTATGATCCTACTGAGTACTTGTTGTTTTGGTACTCATGCCACACTCTGCATCTGTTTCATGATGCAAGTTTGAGCACTAGCTACAAGTATTGATATTTGAGCCTGCTACAGCTGCAATTCAGAGGTGAAGGTGAGCATTTGGAGTCGTGGACTTACCTGTCTCTATCTATAGTTTGATAGCTAGTCTTTTGCTTTATGAGATAAGCTTTGTATGTTGGGTCCACTTTTGGTACTTATACTCTATTTATATTAGAAAGCTCTGTACTTGTGGCTTCCAAATTCTGGGAGGGATCTATTGTATATATTTTGGTTTTCTTTCGCCTGTTCTCTTATTTTTCTTGTTAATTTATTGCTTCCGCTTTGTTTCTACCTTTATATCCATTACATGTTGTTCTGGATTGTGGGTGGCTTACCTACTGGTTAGTTATAGTAAGTGTCATCATGACTCAAGAAATCAGGTCGTAACAAGTTGGTATCAGAGCCCAAGTTCACCGATCTCACTTGTACAGAGCTAATTCCTAGTAGAGTCCCACGAATCGGTGAGGAGATGTTTGTATCCTATCTTTGGAAGGATACAGGGTGTGGATAGGAATAATCACTCCTTTATATCTTTGTCATGCAGTGTGTGTCTTATTGGTTTCTTGGAATCTCACTTGTTTCATTCTTTCACAGGATAGCTCGTACACGCAGTGCGGTGGCAAGAGGTAGAGGTCAGGCTCCCCAATACGTCAGGGCTATAGCACTAGCCCCTGATAGAGAGAGTGATCCGAAACCAGCTACAAACCCTCCGACAACTGATGTTCCTATTCACCCAGTGGGTCTGGGACCTACCAAGCCACCACCTGGACTAGCTATGGCTCCCGATCTCTAGGAATTCATTACTCAACTCTTGACAGTACCTGTGGGTATGCAATAGGCCCCAGTTGCACCAGCACTAGCTCCGTAGGACCAGCCTACACCAGAGCCACCTCTACTTCAAGTACAACCTATGGGGTGCCCAGCCCATGATTTTGACAAGAGTTATGCCACTAGAGGAGTAGAAGATGCTAAGAGTGTTCTTGAGACTCTCACCTACAAGGTTTTCTGGGGCTATTGGAGTGGATTCCCATGTTTCTCACTACTTACCGCGAGAGGCTATATAGTTTGGGCTTTGTGGAGTCGAGATGAGCTAACTTCACTGCTTACCAGCTCGATGGTCTAGCTAATTAGTGGTGGCATTTTTATCTTGAGACTAGCCAGCTAGGTCTCCGATGGTATCATGGTCAGAGTTTTATTAGGCTTTCTTGGCTAGGTTCATTCCCCGTAACTTTAGAGATTGAGTTCGAGATTAGTTTTTGAGGTTGGAGCAGGTATCCATGATTGTGTTTGAGTAATAGGTGAGGTTTCACGAGCTCTCCCACCATGTACTATGATCCTACCTATCGAGAAGGAGAGAGTATGGTGCTTTGTCTGAGTTTTGATGTTGCAAGTACTTATTGAGACCTAGGCTATGGTTTTAGCGGTCCATTCCTTTTTGGATGTGGTTGACCATGCCTACACTATTGAGTAGATCTGTCGTGAGTCCTATAGGGGAAGTGACAAGAGAGCTAGGCATGAGGGCAACTACAGTGGGTCCTGTTCTAGACCCAGGGACTTCTATGATAGGCCTTACCAGAGATTTCAGTAGGGTCAGTCCAGCCGTCCTGTTCAGGCCTCACTATAGGCTTCAGAGGGTGACATTTTATAATTAGAGTGATGCCAACCCAAGTCAGGGTTGAGATGGGTCCCAGTCAAGTTCTTCAGGCCATGGTGGCCGGTATTTTGCAGGTCGATTGTCGCAGGGTTGTTATGACTGTGAGGAGCTTGATCATTAGTTTATTGTCTTTTGAATAGGTAGATTGCATCATCTCCATAGGCAGCTCTACCACTAACACCTTTGATTAGAGGCAGAGGCTAGGGTCAAGACCATCATGATAGTCACTAGGGTACTCGGGGTGGTCCTTGAGGAGGCAGTACATGTAGTAGGATAGATGCCCAGGGTAGAGGTGGACATGCTCACTTGTATGCAGCTCCAGTGAGAGTAGAGGCTGAGGCATCGGATGATGTGATCACATGTACGATTCTTTTATGCCATCAGGCCACCTCCATTTTATTTGATTTGGGCTCTACTTTTTTGTATGTATCTGTATATTATGCTTCCTGTTTGAGTATGATTTCAAAACCTTTGGCAGTGCCGTTGCATGTGTTGACCCTCATAGGTGAGTCATTAGTAGTGGATCAGGTGTTTTGATCTTATTTTGTTACTATCCAGGAGCGTGATACCAAGACTGACCTTATATTACTTGATATGCTGGATTTTGATGTGATTTTTGGCATGGACTCATTATCCCTCTAACGTGAGATTTGAGATTGCCTTTCTAAGATTGTTACCTTAGTCATGCCTGGTATTCCCCCGGTGGTGTAGCAGGGCTCTTGTGGTCGCACAGTGATTAGAGTTATCTTATTTACTTGAGCTTGGAGGTTAATAGCTAGCGATTGTCTTTCTTGCTTGGCTTATGTGCGGGATGTGAGTAGAAAGGTTTCTTCAGTTGAGTCGGTCCCTGTTGTTCGTAAGTTTGTGAATGTGTTTCATACCGACCTATCTTGCTTACCCCAGAGTGTAATATTGATTTTCCTATTGACCTTGAGCCGAATACCCTTCCTATTTCTATTCTGCCTTATCGAATGGCCCACACAGATCTCAATGAACTTAGTTTTCATCTTCAGGATCTCTTGGGTAAGAGATTCATTCGGCCTAGTGTATCACCTTGGGGTTCCCCCATTCTGTTTGTGAAGAAGAAGGACGTCAGTATGCACATGTGTATTGACTTTAGGTAGCTGAAAAAGGTGACAGTGAAGAACCATTACCTCATGCCTTGTATTGATGATCTACTTGACCAGCTTTAGGGTGCTGTGGTGTTCTCTAAGATTGATTTGAGATTCAATTACCATTAGCTAAGGATTAGGGCAATGGACATCCCTAAGACCGCATTTAGGACTCGTTATGGCTACTGCGAGTTCCTTGTGAATTCTTTTGGGTTGACTAATGCCCCTGTAATACCCCGGATTCAAGAGGGGGGAAAATTTTTGGATTTTTTTGGGTTCTGGTGCCAGTGACGGAGGCCACCTACGGACCGTAGATGGACTGATGAATCGTAAATGGGGACCGTAGATGGCAAGCCCAAGTTTTCAAAATGTCAAGTTTCAAAACCCTAACGACGGCTTGCCAGGACGGCCCGTCGTCTAGTATAAGAGTCGTAGATCCTATAGTTAGTTAAATTTTCAGAGCCTAGAGTCTGACCTACAATGGCTATGTACATGTCGACCCACGAGCCGTATATTGGACCCGTCGTTGTAGGGTCCAAATTGATAGTCTCTGAACACACCTACAGAAGGACATGACTGTTCGTAGGTCTGACCTACTGACCGTAAGTCCCACCGTAGGTAGGGGCCCGATAGTTAATTTAAAGGGGTCTTTTGGTCTTTTCACCCAATGACTTATTTACTAGTCTAAGTCAGTTTATCACTTCTCCTAACACTATATAAGCCCTTTGAATCCTAAAATCTACCCTTTCAAACCACTTTACAAATTCCCCAAACCCTCCTCTCTCAAATATTTCTCTCTCTAGAGTTTGAAAAAGAAGAAGAGGGCAAGCTTAGGGTTCAAGAAATCAAGCTTTCTTCATCAAATTGCTTAAGGAAATGAGACACTGAGGTATGATAGTCTTCATCCATGGAGCCCTTTCCTCCTTGGAGTCCTTCAAATCTTCACTTTTCAAGTAAGAAGTTCCCAATTGAATTTAGGGTTTTCTTCCAAGTTATGGGTTCCTTGTAATGTCGCTTCAATTGATTATTTTATGAAATTTGAAGTATTAATTGAGTTGAATATCATGAAATTGAATGAATCCCCATGAATCCATGCTAAATCCCCCAATTTTGAAATTACGCTTTTCTTTGTGGGTTGAATCGTGAAGTGATGAATTTTATGAAATCTCTATGATTCCATGTACGAATTATGAGTTCTAAGTTAAGGTCTTCATGATTAGATTGTGAATTAACTACGGATGATTTTATGTAACTAAGCATGTTCAATCAAAACTATTATTTTCCTCTATTATGTGGGTTCCTTTAATTATGAATAAATTGCCTTGTTCATAGTTTTCTAAGAATGAGTTTGCATTGAATTGCATGATTTAAGAAGAATTCTCATGAATCTATGTGAACCCTAAGATTTGTAAGTTATGAGCATGTTGAACTATGTAAAAATGAAGTTTATGAAATTATGCATGTGTCATATAAAGTTAATGGTGAATTAAGGGTGCTTTGAGATTGAAGTACCAAAGTTTATGATTTGTTGATATTGTTGTTGAGTTGTGAAAGGGTATCTCACGTAATACTCACACTATGAATTTGAAACAAACAAGAGGTGATTACTCATGTTCTTAAAGAGCTATTCTAATTAAGGGACAAGAGGCGAGGACCCATCTCTACTTATGATAATTGAACTATGATTAATCCGTGGGAATTATGCTTAGCATCGAGTGGACAAGTGGCGATTACCCATGTCCCATAAACTATGTGCCACCATAGGATGAGGGTCTATGATAGACACTAGCTAGTGGATCCACATAAGCTATATGTTAAGTAAAGGGTCCTACCTTGGCAAGAAGGATGGCCCTATCGGTGTGGGGCTATACACAGGATTCCATGTTGATAGCTCACATGGTCTTATACGTCGATTAAGGCTATTTCCCACAAAAAATGAACTAAAAGTGTTGTCATGATGTTTCTCAAGTAAAGTAAAGATGCTTAGCTTGATTTGACCTTGGTTTATGCTTTATGCTTTCTATACCTTATCATGTTTTAGCTTTGTCATTGCATGCCATGAAAATGTCCCGTTTTAGCATGTTTTAAATGTTTTATGTGAATTGATATAATACTTGGTACTTGATTGTACTAATGCATACTCTTGCCTACATTGACTTGTTAATCTAGGGTTTGGCAATTCTCTATCTACTCGTGGCTAGAGCTTAGTAGAAGAAGTGTGAAGACTTGGTGAGTCCTCATCCATTTGAGGACATAGCCTAGTTGTTCTTACTTTTATGTTTCTTTCTTTTGACATTGTATTGGGTTACGTCTCAAACCTTACTTTTCCTTCTTATGATTAGATTGGCTTTCAGACATGAGATGTAGACTTCCGCAATTTTTCTTAAAAGCTTGATATGATCTTGTCTTTGAAACCCTTAATTCTGTATGATCTTGTATGTATGTATGCTAAGTGGCTTGTATGAGGCCTTTCGGGGTCTTATATGCCATTTCACGTCTAGGGGGTACCTTGGGTCGTGACAAACTTAGTATTCAGAGCACAAGGTTTTAGAAAGATCCTATGATGTCTCATAAGCCACGTCGAGTAGAGTCTTGTTCATGAGTGTGAAGCGCGCCACATTTATGAATGAGAGGCCATAAGACGTTTAAGAAACTCCACTTCTTTCCTTAATTCTAAGTCGTGCCATAGAGTTTAACTCTATATGTCTCTCTCCTAATTCCTATCCTATGTGTTTCAGGATATGGCGACTCCCAGAGCTTACACTTTAAGAAATGCGGGAGAGAATGCAGATCAACAAGCTCCTCAAGTTCCGGCCAACCCTTTAGCGGAGCAAGTGACTAATGCAAAGTTTAGGGCTGCTTTACAAGTGTTGCTGGAGCTGTGACGGCTCAAGCCAATAGAGAGGTTGTGGCTCCCGTGAACCCAAATGTGGGTACGGCGGCATCAAGGGTGAGGGACTTCACTAGAATAAACCCTCTGAAATTTCATGGCTCTAAGGTAGAGGAAGATCCTCAAGATTTCATTGATGAGGTGTACAATGTGCTAATGATCATGGGTGCGACGCTGGAGGAAATGACGGAGTTGGCCGCTTATCAACTCAAGGGTGTTGCTCAAATTTGGTTCAACCAATTGAAGAGTGAGAGGGCAGTTAATGAAGGTCCTCTTGATTGAGAGAAATTCAAGGTTGCTTTTCTTGATAGGTTCTTTCCCCTTGAGATGAGGGAGGCAAGGGTGCTTGAGTTCATCAACCTTCGTCAAGGAAATGAAAGAGTATGCGTTGAAGTTCACACAATTGTCTCAATATGCTCCGTCCATGGTTGTCGATCCTAGGGCCAAAATGAGTAAGTTTGTTTTGGGAGTGTCCGAAATGGTGGTCAAAGAGTGTCGTACCACCATACTTGTCAATGACATGGATATTTCTCGTCTCATGTGTATGCTCAACAAATAGAAGAGGAGAAACTCAAGGAAAGGTCTAGAGAGGCAAAGAGGGTCAGGACCGGTGATGGTAACTTTTCACATTCAAGGTCCGATGATATGGTCATCCTAGATTTCGACAAAGGTTTTCCTGTCAAGGTTCCTCCAAATGCTCCACCTAAGTCCAACATAGATAGGGTGTCTAACCCCAAGCCTCAAGGATGAAATGGTGGTGGCTTTTTATCGACTACTTGTGCTAAGTGGGAGAAAGCATGAGGGTAAATGTCTAGTTGATTCTCATGCATGCTTTGGTTGTGGAAAGACGGATCACAAGATAAGGGATTGTCCCTTAGTGGCTAAGAATGAAAGGGATAACCATCGATGCACTCAATCTCAAAACCCATCAAATTCTAGTGGAAATCAGAAGCAAAACCAATTCTATGCACTTCAAGCTCGTCATGAGCAAGAGAGCTCTCCCAATGTGGTTATTGGTATGTTGAAAGTTTTTCGCTTTGATGTATATGCCTTGCTTGATCCCGGTGCTACTTTGTCTTTTGTGACGCCATATGTGGCTATGAGTTTCAGATGTGTTGTTAGATCCTTTTCGTGTCTCTAGTCCGATTGGAGAATCTATTATGGGTAAGAGAGTCTATAGAAAGTGTCCCGTCTCCTTATCCCATAGAGTCACTCATGTTAATCTGGTAGAGCTTGATATGTTAGACTTTGACATTATTCTTGGGATGGATTGGTTGCATTCTTGTTATGCTTCTATTGATTGTAGGACCCGAATGATCAAGTTTCAATTTCCAAATGAGCCTGTCCTAAAATGGAAGGGGGGAAATTCTATGTTTAGAGGTCAAATTTTTTTTTCTAAAAGCTAGAAAGATGATTTCTAAAGGTTGCATATACCATCTTGTTAGGATGAGGGATATAGATTTTGAAACCCCTACTCTTGAGTCGGTCCCCGTTGTTAATGAGTTTTCAGAAGTGTTTCCTGATCATTTGCCCAGTATTCCTCCCGAAAGGTAAATAGACTTTGGTATTGACCTCCTCCCCGGTATGCAACCTATCTCTATTTCTCCTTACCGAATGGCTCTGGCAGAACTTAAGGAATTGAAGTAACAATTGAAGGATTTGTTGGAAAAGGGTTTCATCCGACCAAGTGTTTCTCCATGGGGTGCTCCGATCTCGTTTGTAAGAAAGAAAGATGGTTCACTCCATATGTGCATTGACTACCGTCAACTGAACAAGGTTACCATTAAGAATAAGTATCCTCTTCCAAAGATTAATGACTTATTTGATCAACCTTAAGGGGTGAGTTACTTCTCTAAGATCGACCTTCGTTCGGGTTATCACCAATGAAGGGTGAAAGAAGATGATATTCTGAAAATGGCTTTCCGGACTAAGTATGGTCAGTACAAGTTCCTAGTAATATCGTTTGGATTGACAAATTCTCCGACTTCGTTTATGGAATTGATGAATAGGGTGTTTCGACAATACCTTGACATGTTCGTGATTGTGTTTATTGATGGTATCTTGATCTATTCAAGGAGTGAGGATGAGCATGCCAATTAATTGAGGATTGTATTGCAAGTCCTCAAGGACCAATAACTCTTTGCAAAGTTTAGTAAATGTGAGTTTTTGCTAAGGTCCGTGGCTTTTCTTGGCCACATTGTCTCCGATAAGGGTATTGAGGTAGATCCTAAGAAGACGGATGTGGTTAAGAATTGGCCTAGACCTTTATCACCTTTAGATATCTGTAGTTTCTTGGGTTTAGCCGGTTATTATAGGAGATTTGTTGAAGGTTTTTCTTTGATTGCTTCTCCAGTGACGGCTTTGACTCAAAAAAAGGTTAAGTTCACTTGGTCCGAAACGTGTGAGAAGAGTTTTCAAGAGTTGAAAGATAGACTTACTTCGGCTCCGGTGTTGACCTTACCGGAAGGGTCGATGGTTTTGTAGTTTATTGTGATGCCTCGAGGATTGGGTTAGGATGTGTTCTTATGCAAAATGGAAAAGTCATTGCTTATGATTCTAGGCAACTCAAGGTGCATGAAAAGAACTATCCTACTCATTATTTAGAATTAGCGGCGGTTGTGTTTGCTTTAAAGATATGGTGGCACTATTTGTATGGGGTACATGTGGATGCCTTTACCGACCATAAAAGTTTACAATATGTGTTTAAGCAAAAAGACCTGAATCTTCGCCAAAGAAGGTGGCTTGAATTGTTAAAGGACAATGACATGAGTGTCCTCTATCACCCCGGCAAGGCTAATGTTGTGGCAGATGCTCATAGTCGATTATCTATGGGTAGTGTTGCTCATGTTGAGGATAGTAAGAAAAAGTTAGTTTGTGATGTTCGGTTGATTGATTCCACTAAAGGTGGTGTTATGGTTCTCAATGGTTCCGAGTCATCTTTTGTGCATGATGTAAAGGCTAAACAAGATCTTAATCCTAATTAGGTTGAGTTGAAGGAAGCAGTGTTCAAAAATTTTGTTGGGGTTTTCTCCCAAGGGGGAGATGGCATACTTCGATATCAAGGTCGTTTGTGTGTTCCCGATGTAGATGACTTAAGAGGACAAATTTTATCGAAATCCCATAGTTCAAAATATTCCATTCACCCGGGAGCTACCAAGATGTACCGTGATTTGCGGGAGATCTATTGGTGGAATGGGATGAAGAAGGATATTGCGGAATTTGTGGCTAAGTGTCCTAATTTTCAACAAGTGAAAGTTGAGCATCAAAAGCTGGGAGGCTTGACCCAAGATATTAGTATTCCTACTTGGAAGTGGGAAGATGTGAATATGGACTTTATTGTTGGTTTACAATGCACCCAGCAACAATATGATTCAATTTGGGTTATTGCAGATCGAATGACGAAATCAGCATATTTCATTCCCATCAAAGTTTCTTATTCGGTGGTGGATTATGCTAAGTTGTATTTGAGGGAAATGGTTAGGTTGCATGGAGTGCCTTTATCCATTATCTCTGACCGCGGGGCCCAATTCACTTCTCAATTTTGGAAGTCTTTCCAAAAGGGTCTTAGTACTCGTGTTAAGCTTAGTACGGCCTTTCATCCTCAAATCGATGGGCAAGCGGAGTGTACTATCCAAACTTTGGAAGACATGTTGAGAGCTTGTGTGATTGATTTTAAGGGTAATTGGGATGATCATTTGCCTCTGATTGAATTTGCTTATAATAATAGCTACCATTCTAGTGTTGGTATGGCCCCATTTGAAGCCCTTTATGGTAGGAGGTGTAGATCTCCTATAGGTTGGTTTGAAGGTTGTGAAGTCGCGTTGATAGGTCCTGAGTTGATACATGAGGCTATGGAGAAAGTTTGGCTTCTTAGAGAATGGTTAAAAACGGCTCAAAGTCGACAAAAGTCCTATGCCGATGTTAGAAGGAGAGATTTAGAATTTGATTTTGATGATTGGGTTTACTTGAAAATTTCACCCATGAAGGGTGTATTGAGATTCTGGAAGAAAGGGAAGCTTAGTCCCCGATATGTAGGCCCATATCAGATTTTGAGACGTGTTGGTAAGGTTGCTTATGAACTTGACTTGCCTAATGATTTGGCATCGGTGCATCTGGTTTTCCATGTCTCATTGTTGAAGAAATGTTTTGGTGATCCGACATCGATAGTGCCATTAGAGAATCTTGGCATAAAAGATAGTCTTTCCTATGAAGAAGTTTCGGTTGAGATTTTAGACCAGCAAGTCCGAAAGCTAAGAAATAAAAAAGTCACTTCTGTGAAGGTTCTTTGGAGGAATCAATTAGTTGAGGGTGCTACATGGGAGGCCGAGGCTGATATGATGTCCCGATATCCTCATCTCTTTCCTTCCGATCCTACTCTAGCTTGAGATACCTAGTTCCTCATGGTTCATTCTTTTGGTTTCATGTGTCTTAGTTATGTCCATGATTCCTTGATTATGCATGTTCATGAAGAGTCTAATGTTGTGAAAATGAGCTAGCTTGATTGATTTATCTATGATTATGTGCATTGGGTATGAGTTGCATAAAGTCTTCAGGAAATGATGTGTTGAACATGCTTTAGTTTGGAATTGATGTTTCCTCCTCGGATATGTGCATTTATGTGATTGCATTCTAGGTTGGAATGTTAGATCTTGTTTCTTACCCTCCATATAATGTCTTGATTCTCATTCAAGGATGAATGTTCCCAAGGGGGAGATAATGTAATACCCCAAATTCAAGAGGGTGGAAAAGTTTTGAATTTTTCTGGGTTCTGGTGCCAATGACGGAGGCCACCTACGGACCGTAGATGGACAGATGAACCGTAGGTGGGGACTGTAGGTGGCAAGCCCAAGTTTTTAAAATTTCAAGTTTCAGAACCCCAATGACGACTTGCCAGGATGGCCCGTCGTCCAGTATTCGAGTCGTAGGTAGGGTTCGTTGGTAAGACCTATAGTTAGTTAAATTTTTAGAGCCTAGAGTCTGACCCACGATGGCCATGTTTGGGTCGTGTGTGGACCCACGAGCCGTACATTGGACCCATCGTTGTAAGGTCCAAATTGATAGTCTCTGAACCCACCTACGGAAGGACAGGATGGGTCGTAGGTCTGACCTACGAACCGTAAGTCCCACCGTAGGTTGGGGCCCCACAGTTAATTTAAAGGGGTCTTTTGGTCTTTTTACCCAATGAACTATTTACTAGTCTGATTCGGTTTATGACTTCTAATAACAATATATAAGCCCTTTCAATCCTAAAATCTACCCTTTCCAACCACTTTACAAATTCCCCAAACCCTTCTCTCTCTAGTGTTTGAAGAAGAAGAAGAGGGCAAGCTAGGGTTCAAGAAATCAAGCTTTCTTCATCAAATTGCTTAAGGAATTGAGATACTAAGATATGATAGTGTTCATCCATGGAGCCCTTTCCTCTAGGGAGTCCTTAAAATATTTACTTTTCAAGTAAGAAGTTCCCAATTGAATTTAGGGTTTTCTTCCAAGTTATGGGTTCCTTGTAATGTCGCTTCAATTGATTATTTTATGAACTTTGAAGTATTAATTGAGTTGAATATCATGAAATTGGATGAATCCCCATGAACCCATGCTAAATCCCCCAATTTCGAGCCATAGCTCTATGACCACGCGAGCTAATGAAATGCGTGACAAACCATTGATCTAGATCTATGGCAACGGTTTGTCTATCCATAGCAATGGTTTTCCCTGTGTTGCCATAGGCCTATTTTCCAGTTGTGACTTTCTCATATTTTCATGACCAATTATATGTTGCATGAGGATTAATGCATCATAACACAAAGGCATAATCAATTCATCAAGGATTTCAAATAGTATCAAGTTTCCAAACTCAACAAGTCATGAAACACTTCTTCAAATGTAGGAATAGTGGAGGAAACCATTTGAAATTAGCCTTTACCACTTAGAAAGCATGTCTTTCATTTTAAGATGTTCAAAAATAAACTCAAGCCCCTGACTTGGGTATATCAATGTCAAAAATAAAGATAGGTCACACAGTCCCTATCTCGGGCAATTACTCAAATATCACAACTTTTTAGCAATAATTAAAGGTATCACACAAGCATCCACACATGCTAAGCATCACAAATAGGCATCATACGAGCTAAACAAGGAGGTAAACACTTACCAACTTCTAAGACTCATGATATTACTCACTTCACACTTGACTTCCTAAATAAGGTTAATTACTCATCTCAGTCTAAAAGAGAGATAGCCAAACCTATCTCGAAGGTTGAAACTTCACTCGAACAACACTATCGGAGCACTTCCTCAACCACCCGATCACTGAAACAATCCTCAACTATCTAGAATGGATAGAGTTCATCAAAAGGATTCTAATGATACCCATATTGATAGGATTAGAAATCGGAGGTAAAATGGTCCAAAAATCACTTTAGAAGTTGAAAGGGTAAAATCAGATTTTTAGATAAAAATCAACTTCTATAAGTCAAGAGGAGTTTGTGGTTGAAAAACCCATTAGAAACAAACAAGAATAGAGCTCCAAATCATGAAAATACCAGTTTTCAAACTTAAGGACAAAAACCCCCAAAAACCACATTGAAATCATGATTTAAAGATATTTTCGGAAGATAAAAATTGAAGGAATTGATAAAGAATAGCTAAAGCCACTTACCCAAGTGAATCTCCTCAAGAAATCCCTAAAAAATCTCTTCTCCTAAGCTCCCAAACGAGTGGAAAATGGTGGAGTATGAAAAAAGGGATGAAATCCCGATTAAACATTGTTCAGTTCTGGAAATTGATGTCCGCAAATGCAAAAAAGGTGTCGCGAGCGCGGCCCACTAAATGGCTAAGGCTCGCGAATGCGAGAGTAGTGCCCTAATCACGGAGCACTGTTCACCAACCCTCCGTGATTGCGGTGCCTCAGATACCTACCCTCTGCGAACGTGCTAGGGGACCCACAAACGGGGTCCCCTTGCACCAGATAAGAGAAACAAGAAAAAAAGCGAAGCTCAAGTCTCTAGCTGGACCCTTGGAAATCATTCAGAGCCCAATAAAAATAAACTAGGCATGCTACCCAACGAAATTTGATATTCCGGACTAAATGGAATCGTCAGATTTCTAAATATAGGTTAAAATTATGGAATTACCCTTCCAAACCACTCTTAAGGCTTAAAGCTCAACTTTCCACCCAAAAGTAAACCTAAGGCCTTGGAAACCTTATCAACCACTTTGCTAGCTCAAACTCGGCGTTCCGGACGAGATCGAACTAACAGAATTCCCATCCGACACTTGAAACTCAAAATATTGACCAAAGTCTACCCTGTCATGAATTCTCAATTCAAAAGGAGTCAAATCACCATAAACATACCCGATCGCATTAGCGACCACACCAACCATTCTCAAAACACAAACTAAACATGAAAACGCTAAGGGAAAGGGTAAAATGTTCACTTAATAATTAAAAGCAAATTCACAAGAAATGATACATTACACTATCCACCACTAAAATATGTGTTTGTCCTCGAACGAAAAGCAAAATAAGATACCTGAAGGAGTGAAAAGTTGAGGGTGTCTACGACGCATGTTGGACTCCACCTCCCACGTCGCCTACTCAACGGATCTGTGCCTCCACTTCACCTTCACTGAGTCAATATGCTTGGATCTCAACTTCCTGGTTTGCCTATCTAAGTTAGCAATCGGCTTCTCCTCAAAGGACAGATTTTGATCCATATTAATTGAGTCCCACTGAATCACATGAGAGTTATCATGACAATATTGCTTAAGCATCGAAATATGGAACATGGGGTGAACCCCTGAAAGGTTCAGAGGTAAAGTCAACCTATAGGCTTCCTCACCACACTTCTCCAAAATTTCAAAAGGCCCAATGAACCGCGGACTGAGCTTTCTTATCCTTCATTTTTTAAATACAATGATATCTTTCAACCTATTGCTAATTTTTTTAATTATTCCTTATCCTTGATTTTTTAAATACAATAATATTTTTCTATAAGCTATATATTTGAAATCAGTAACATTATCCCCCACCCCATCCCCAAACTCCTACGTTTTCTGTTTTTTTCTCATTTATCTTCTTTTTATTCTTTTTTTCTTTTGTTTATTTTTTATTATTCTATTTTTTAATTTATTATTTTTACTACTACTACAATTTCTTATTATTATTATTATTATTATTATTATTATTATTATTATTATTATTATTATCAAGGATAAGGACGAATTAAAAAATATCATTGTATTTAAAATTTAATTAAGAAGCACTATGTCATGACCCGCCACTTTGACATCTCACTTAGGCAGAAAATTGAAGTAAAAGTGAGCTAGCCTAAGGGAGAAGGAGCTAGAGTCTGAGGTTTATGGAAGACTCTAGAACACCCTAAATATTTTCTTAGAAGACTTTGGATTCTCTAGACTTGTAGAGGATTCTAGAATAGGGACTAAAATGTAAATACTTAGGGACTTATAAGTAATTTTTATTTATACATTGGCCCCTAGGAGAGTAGTATAAATAGAGGGGCTCTCATTTTCCAAACCATCCAAGCAAGTGTAAGCAATCTTCCAAAAAGCAATACAAAACATTCTTTATAAAGGTCTCTCTTAGTATTTCTTTCTCATTCTCTTAGCTATCTTAGTTTCGAAAAGGCTTACTTGAGCTTACAAGATCCTGAAAGATTCGTGAGTAAGTTGTCAAGTGCCGCACGGAGCATTAGTGAAAGTCTGAGTCCGTGACAACTAGCTTATTTATTATAATCTAAGTTGAATGAAAAATACATTTTTGTAAATTTCTTTTTCTGTTAAAATAATGAAAAATAAAACTTATCTTAAAAGTGACTCTAATTTTTTTAGTTTTCAAATCTTATAAAATAAATTTACTAAAATAAGATGAAAATAAAAATATATAATTTAGACCCAAAATATATATTTAAACACTAAAAGGTATAAAATTGGTCAAAAATTAGGTGTTCACACTTATTATGCAGGAACTGATAATAATTCAATTTTTTCAATGATATTTTAGTGAACGCATAACATGCAAGTATTTTCATGATCATAATTATGTTATTCTCACATGCATGCCTCATATTATCATATTTTTATGAATTACGATGCTTCCGATTGAAGTATCTCTTAGTATATATAATTATCATGATTTCGATACTTTCAGATAAATTATATTTCAGATTATGTTTAATTATTATGATTTAGGAGCTACTAAGATTATCATATATTTCATGAATGATACATTATTATCATATTATTACTGTTTCCAAATTTATACATGTTTCTGTTGAGATCATACTTAACACCGAGTGGACCTAGGGAAGAAGGTTCACCCGTTAGTTGAGGCATGAGACCTTTAGAAGCAATCTCTTTGTCCTAGAACTACATGCCCCTATAGTATTTGACTCAGATAAATATTAGCTAGTGGATCCACCTTAGCTCAGATTTCATGGTCCTTACCTTAGCAAAAAGGACACTCTTTTTTCAGTGTGGGAGCAATACACTGAACTCCATGTTGTAGCTCACATGGTTTTTGTCGATTAATGGTATCTCCCACATTATGATATGATTTTCAGATATTGCATGACTTTGTACTATGAATTACATATTTGATCACCAGTTTTCATGTTATGTTTACTTGGTCATTGCATTAGCATGTTTTACAAACTTATCATGTTCTCATGTCATGTTTATGCATTTTCCTCATACTCAGTATATTCCGAGTACTGACCGCATAACTTTCTGCCTATATTGTTTCTGTAACACCCCAAGCCTCCAAGGGATTTTAAAATGCAAAACTCACCTGAAGACAGTGACCTACGGAGGCCACCTACGGGCCATAGATGGATTGATGGGCCGTAGGTGGGAACCGTCAATGGCACTGTGAAATTTTAGGATTTCCAAGTTTTTGAACTTTGATCTACGGAGTAGCTGGACGCTTCGTAGTTCAGTTGACGGGCCGTAGATGGGTCCCGTAGATGCCTTCCAGACTTAACCAAATTTTCAACCCAAAATGAACTTTCTGAATCAATTGACGAAAGAGCAGGACGGTCCGTCAATTGATGTACGGACCGTAGATCCTATCCGTCGATTGGCCCCGACAGTTTTTAATTAAGGGTTTTTTGGTCTTTTTCCTAATTGATTACCTATTAAGCTAAGTCGGTTATGGCCTTAATCTAAGACCTATAAATATTTTCTAAGCCTAATTCCTCTCATTATTTTTCATTCCCAAATATTTCCTCTCAAATATTTCTCTCTCTAAAAAGAAACTCTCTCAAAGTTTCAAGGAAGAATAAGAAGCTAGGATCCTCCATTGAAGACCTTTGATCTTCTCCAATTTCTTGTGAATTTCCTTGAGGTATGATAGTATTCACCATTAGGAGTCCTTTCCTCCAATGGGTCCTTCCTCTTCTTCATGATTTTCAAAGGTTACTCTACCCCAATTGAATTAGGGTTTGTGATCAATCATTGTGGGTTCTTCAATTATGATTCCAATTATTGATTTTATGATTCCTATTGCACGATTTAGCGTGATAAAGTAACTTAGTGCACGAATTAGCGTAAATTACATGATTTGATGTAAAGATTGTATGAACCCCCATGATCCCAAGCTAATTCTCCCTAATTTGATAATCTATGCTTTGATTGTTGGGTTGAGTTATGATTTGATGCAGTTTATGAATTCTCATTGAAATCAAGCATGAATTTCCTCTATTATGTGAGTTCCTTCAAGTATGGGTAAATTGTCCTAATTATGGCTTTCTAAGCATGAGCTTGCATTGAATTGCATGATATGAGTTGAACTTGCATGAACCCATATGAACTCTATGACCTATGAACTATGAGCATGATGAACTAAGTAAAGATAAGGCTAATGAACGTATGCATGTCTCATATGAAGTAAAAGATGAGTTAAGGGTGCTTTGAGAGTAAAGTACCAAAGTTATGACATGATGATGCTATGGTTGAGTTGTGAAAGGTTTTCTCACGTAATTCTCCCAATATGACTTAAAAGAACAAGAGGTGATTACCCATGTTCTTAAGGAGCTATTCTAATGAATGAAGGGACAAGAGGCGATTACCCATGTACCCTAATGTAGACAAAGTGGCGATTACCCATGTCTACCTAGGATAAAATGAACTATGATTAATCCGTGGGAAGTATGCTTAGTACCGAGTGGACAAGTGGCGATTACCCATGTCCCATAACCTATGTGCCCCCATAGGGTGATGGTCTATGATAGACACTAGCTAGTGGATCCTCATAAGCTAAGAAGTTCATGGTCTTACCTTGGCAAGTAGGACACCCCTTTACGGTGTGGGGTAGATACCGAATTCCATGTTGATAGCTCACATGGTCTTATATGTCGGTTAAGGCTATTCCCCACAAGTTAATGAATAAGTGTTCTCATGATGAAGTAAAGAAAAGAAGGAAAGATGATCTAGGTTGCTTTGGCCTTGATATATGCTTTATGTTTCATGTTTATCATGTTTTTAGCTTGTCCATTGCATGTCATGATTATGTCTCTCTCTAGCATGATTTATGTGTTTATGTGCATTGCTATCATACTTAGTACTTAATTGTGCTAACGCATACTCTTGCCTACATTTACTTCTTTGGTGTAGGACGTGGCAATTCACCTTCCACTCGTGGCTAGAGCATTGACTTAGAATTGGGAAGAAGACTTGGTGAGTCCTCATCCATCCGACGACATGGCCTAGTTGTTCTTATTTTCATGTCATTTCTTTTCAGTGTTGGATATTGTATGGGGCTGCGTCCCTATCGCTTTTACTTGTATTCTATGATGTTAGAAGTCTTTGAGACATGAGTTGTAGACTTCCGCTGCTTTGAGTAAAGCTTCGATATAAAATGCTCTTTTAAACTCTTATTTCTCTATTATCTTGTATGTTATGTATGCTAAGGGCTTGTATGAGGCCTCTCGGGGTCTTGTACGTCATGTTACATCTAGTGGCTACCCTGGGTCGTGACAGTTTCATAATATAGTGTAACACCTCAGACTTTAAAAAGGTTAAAATGGGTTAATGGGCAGGTCCACAGGCCTAAAACCAACCATGGACCCTCCATGGAAGCCTAAACGACTCGTGAAAGGGTCCACAGCCCATTTAGGGGAAGTGGCCTAGCCGTTTAAGGAAGCTAGGAAATTGAGGCCATTTGTACGGCTCCCTATATGGACGATGGTGACTTATACGGTCCGTTTAGGCTTCCATATAAGTCACCCGTGAGCTTTTTAAGTCAAGGTTATTTTTGTTGTTTTCTATGTGTTTAATACCTAAGCTATATCATTTTAACCCCTATTTTAAGCCCTATATGAGTGATTTAAGTCCTAAAACTACCCTTTCCAAATCATTCCCCTAAATAACAAATTCCCTCCAAGTTCTTCCCAAAAGTTCTCTCTTTAAAGCTTAGGAAAAAGAAGAAGGGTTTCACTTCAAGGTCTCCAATTCACCATAGCTTTTGGGCTTTGTTCATCAAGGTAAGTTAGTGATCACCTATGGAGTCCTTTCCTTCATAGGGTTCCCAAGATCTTCCAATTTTACAAGTTAAATTCTCAATTCAAAGTTAGGGTTTTATTCAATCTTCATGGGTTCTCTTTAATTGTGATCTTATTGATAAATTTCTATCATCCAATGCATGAATTGAAGTAATTACATGTTTTTGAGTTGAAATCTTACGAACCCATGCATAATCCATGATTTTTTACCATGAACACATGATGAAGCTTATGAACTATGATCTATGAATTTTATAAAGATATGCATGCTTTTATGCAATTGACGTAAATGATTTGAGGATGCTTTGAGAGGAAAGTATCAATGTTATTGTGAAAGGTTTTCACACATGCTACTATGATCATGATTGTGAAAGATATTAATCACGTATGGATTCACATTGGTGAAAGGTTTTCCCATCTATGTTGAATTGTGTTTTAAGGAGCTATTCTATGCTTTGATCTTTAGATGTGGATTAGTATTGATCATTGCCTTTCCTATGTTATAATGATATTTTACTTTTATCTATTCCGTTGGGATTTTGACTTAGCACCGAGAGGGTTTGAGGTGGAGGCTCAAATTAGGTAGTCTCTGGTAGAAACCTCTAGTTCCTAACTACGTGCCCCTGTAGGATTGTCTTAATAAATGATCTAGCTAATGGATCCACTTTAGTAAAAGATAATGTGTACGGGTTCTACCTTGGCAAATAGAATCCCATTCTTTTGGTATGAGAGATATACCGGATTCCATGATATAACTCTCATGGTCTTATTGTCGGTTAAACCTAATATCCCACAAAACGAATATGTTTTCTTCAAAGCTTTCTTATGTCTCTTAATTTAAGTATGTTAAGCTTGCATTGACCATGACTATGAATCATGTTTTCTAACCTTTTTTCTTATGATTTAGCCTGGTCATTACATGCCATCAAAAGTCCTTTTGCATGATTTCATACCTTTTTTGCATTTCTATCATACTTAGTACATTCCATGTACTAATACATACTTGTGCCTACATTGTTTCACAAATGTAGGGTCTGATGCTCCTACCTCTCACACTTGTTGCTAGTTGATATCTCTCTTGGCATTTAAAGATTGGTGAGTCCTCATATTCTGAGGATCGAGACACTTTTACATGTTTTCCTTTATTACAATTTTCAGACATTGTACGTGATATATGGATTATGTCCCGATCACTTGTTTTGATATATTAGATGGCTTGTTGAGACTATTTTAGACTTCCGCTTTGTCAAACTATTTTGATTTGAGATTGCTACTTTTGAAATCTTAATTTCTAATATCTTGTATGATGTATGCTAAGTGACTTGTGTAGGGCCTTTCGGAGTTCTATACGCCATGTTACACCTAGGTTATACCTTTGGTCGTGAAAAACTTGGTATTCAGAGCACAAGGTCTAGAAAGGTTCTAGGATGTCTCTCAAGCCATGTCTAGTAGAGTATTGTTCATGAGTGTAAAGCATGCCACATTTATGAATAAGAGGCTATAAAGCATTTAAGAAATTCCACTTCTTTCATCATTCTAAAGTCGTGCGATAGAGTGTAACTCTATATGTCTCTCTCCTAATCCTTATCTGATGTTTTTCAAGATATGGCCCCTCGAAGAGCATATGTTAGAAGGAATGTGGGTGAGAATGTGGAACAAGAAGTTCCTCAAGTTCCAGCCAACCCTTTGGCTGAACAAGTGACTAATGCAGAGTTCCGAGCCTCTTTTCATATTTTTTACCAAGCTATGATGGCTCAAGACAATAGGGAGGTTGTGGTCCCCGTGAACCCAAATGTAGGTACGGAAGTAACTAGAGTAGGGGACTTCACTAAAATGAATCCATCGGATTTTCATGGTTCCAAGGTTGAGGAAGATCCTTAAGAGTTCATTGATGAGGTGTATAAGGTTTTGATGATCATAGGAGTGACGCTGCTGGAAAAGGTGGAATTAGCCGCTTATCAACTCAAGGGTGTTGCTCAAATATGGTTTGAACAATGGAAAAGTGAAAGGGTGATTGATGCGGGTCCTCTTGATTGGGAGAAATTCAAAGGAGCATTTCTTGATCGTTTCTTTCCCCTTGAAATGAGAAAAGCAAAAGTACTTGAGTTCATAAACCTTCTTCAACGAAATATGAGTGTGAAGGAGTATACTTTGAAGTTCACTCAATTAGATAGGTATGCTCCAACTATGGTTGCCGATTCTAGGGCAAGGATGAGTAAGTTTGTTTCGAATGTGTCTGAGATAGTGGTCAAGGAATGTCATACTGCCATGTTGATCAAGGAAATGGATATTTCTTGTTTTATTATTCATGCCTAACAACTTGAAGAGTAGAAGCTTAAGGAAAGGTCTAGAGAGGCAAAGAGGACAAAGACTGGTGATGGTGACTTTTCACATACGAGGTCTCATGGACATGGTCGTTCTAGATTCTGACAAAGGTTTTCCGATCAAGGTTCTTCTAATGCTCCGGCTCATAAGTTCAACAAAGAAGGGTGTCTAACCCTAAGTCTTAAGGAGGAAATGGTGGTAGAAATGGATCATCGGTTCTCGCATGCCAAAAGAATCACAAGAGTCATTCGGGAAAATGCTAGATGGGTACGGATAATTGTTTTGGTTGTAGTAAAACTGGTCACCGCTTGTGAGATTGTCCATCTAGAATCGACAAGGGAAAAGATGGTAGGAAAGCTCTGGCTAGCGGTTCGGGTTCAAGTGCTCCAAAGAAAAACCGATTCTATGCACTTCAAACTCGACTTGATCAAGAGGGTTCTCCCGATGTGGCTACCAGTATGTTGAAAGTCTTTCATCATGATGTTTATGCTTTGCTTGATCCCGATGCTACTTTGTCATTTGTGACGCCATATGTGGCTATGAGATTTGATGTTTCTCCGGATGTATTGTTAGACCCTTTTTTTGTCTCTACTCCGATTGGTGAATCTATTGTGGCTAAGAGAGTCTATAGAAATTGTCTTGTCTCCTTATCCCATAGAGTTACTTATGTTGATCTTGTAGAGCTTGATATGCTTGATTTCGATGTTATTCTTGGTATGGATTGGCTCCATTCTTGTTATGCTTCTGTTGATTGTAGAATCCAAGTGGTTAAGTTTAAGTTTCCAAATGAGCCTGTCTTAGAGTGGAAAGGGGGGAATTCTATGCCTAAGGGTTAGTTTGTTTCTTGTCTTAAAGCTAGAAAAATAATTCTATGTGTTATATATATCATCTTGTTCGAGTTAGGGATACAGATTCCAAAACCCCTACTCTTGAATCGATCCCCATTGCAAATGAGTTTTTGGAAGTATTTCCCGATGATCTACCTAGTGTTCCTCCCGAAAAGAAAATAGACTTCGGTATTGACCTTCTCCCAGATACGTAGCCTATCTCTATTTCTCCTTACCGTATGGCTCCGGTAGAACATAAAGAATTAAAGGAGCAATTGAAAGATTTGTTGGATAAGGGCTTCATCCGACCAAGTATCTCTCCATGGGGTGCTCCAGTTTTGTTTGTTCATAAGAAAGATGGTTCACTTAGCATGTGTATTGATTACCGAAAATTGAACAAGGTTACCATTAATAATAAGTATCCTCTTCCAAGGATTGATGATCTGTTTGATCAACTCCAAGGAGCGAGTTACTTCTATAAGATTGACCTCCGGTTGGATTATCACCAATTGAGGGTGAAAGAGAGTGACATTTTGAAGATGACTTTTCGAACTCGATATGGTCATTATGAGTTTTTGGTGATATTGTTTGGGTTGACTAATGCTCTGGCGGCATTTATGAATTTGATGAGTAGTGTCTTCAAGCAATACCTTGATATGTTCGTAATCGTGTTTATTGATGATATTTTGATTTATTCACAGAGTGAGGATAAGCATGTTGAGCATCTGAGGATTGTGTTACAAATTCTCAAGGATCATGAGTTGTATGCTAAGTTTAACAAGTGTGATTTTTGGTTGAGGTCTTTTGCTTTCCTTAGCCATATTGTCTCCGATGAAGGTATTCAGTCGATCCTAAGAAAACCGAGGCGGTTAAGAACTGGCCTAGATCTTTGTCCGCTTCAGATATACAGAGTTTCTTGGGTTTGGCTGGTTATTATAGAAGGTTTTTGGAATGATTTTCCTCTATTGCTTCGCCTTTGACGATATTGACTCAAAAGAAGGTAAAATTCCTATGTTCAAAAGCTTGTGAGAAGAGTTTTCAAGAGTTGAAGGATAGACTCATTTCGGCCCTTATTTTGACACTACCGAAAGGATCGGATGGTTTTGTTGTTTATTGTGATGCTTCACGGGTTGTTCTTGGTTGTGTTTTGATGCAATATGGGAAAGTCATTGCTTATGCTTCGAGGCAATTGAAAGTGCATGAAAAGAATTATCCGACTCATGATTTGGAACTAGCGTGGTTGTTTTTGTCTTAAATATTTGGAGGCATTATTTGTATGGTGTCCATGTTGACGTCTTTACCAACCACAAAAGTTTGCAATATGTGTTCAAGAAAAATGATCTAAATCTTCACCAACATAGGTGGCTAGAACTCTTGAAGGACTATGACATGAGTGTCCTTTATCACCCGGGCAAAGCCAATGTGGTAGCTGATGCCTTAAGTCGGTTGTCAATGAGTAGTGTGGCTCATGTTAAGGTTGACAAGAAGGAGTTAGTTCGTGATGTTCATAGATTGGCCCAACTAGGTGTTCGGTTGGTTGATTCAAGTGAGGGCTGTGTTGATGTTCATAATGGTTCGAAATCATCTTTTGTGTTGGATGTGAAAGAAAAGCAAGGTCTTGATCTGATTTTTGGTTGAGTTGAAGGAAGCGGTGCTTAAAAAGTCCATTGAGGCTTTCTCCCAAGGGGGAGATGGTGTGCTTCGATATCAAGGTCATTTGTGTGTTCCCAATGTTGATGACTTAAGAGATCAAATTTTATCGAAAGCCCATAATTCTTGATATTCCATTCACTCGGAGCTACCAAGATATACTGTGACTTGACCGAGGTCTATTGGTGGAACGGGATGAAGAAGGATATTTCATAATTCGTGGCTAAATGTCCTAATTGTCAACAAGTAAAAGTTGAGTATCAAAGGTCGGGAGGTTTGTCCCAAGATATTATTATTTCTACTTGAAAGTGGGAAGATTTGAACATGAACTTTATTGGTTGTTTACCCTACACCCAGCGGCGTCATGATTTGATTTTGGTTATTGTGGATCGTATGATGAAGTCGACTCATTTCATTTTCGTCAAAGTTTCTTATTCCACGGAGAATTATGCAAGGTTGTATCTAAGGGAAATTGTTAGGTTGCGTGGAGTGCCCCTATCCATTATCTCTGATCGTGGTACCCAATTTACTTCTTAATTTTGGAAGTCTTTCCAAAAGGATCTTGGTACTCATGTCAGGCTTAGTACGGCCTTTCATCCTCCAACAGATGGGCAAGCTGAGCATACTATTCAAACTTTATAAGATATGTTGAGAGCTTGAGTGATTGACTTCAAGGGTAATTAGGATGATCATTTGCCTTTGATTGAGTTTGCGTACAATAATAGCTATCATTCAAGTATTGGTATGACTCCATTTGAGGCTCTTTATGGTAGGAGGTGTAGATCTCTTAGAGGTTGGTTTGAAGTTGGTGAGGTTGCTTTGATAGGTCTCAAATGAGTCCATGAGGCCATGGAAAAAGTTTGACTCATTAGAGAAAGGTTGAAAATGGCTCAAAGTCGACAAAAGTCTTATGCCGATGTTAAAAGAAGGGATTTTGATTTTAATGTAGGTGATTGGGTTTACTTGAAGATTTCACCTATGAAGGGTGTCATGAGGTTTGGTAAGAAAGGGAATCTTAGTCCCCGTTCTGTTGGTCATTATCAAGTATTAAGGCGTATTTGGCAAGGTTGCTTATGAACTTGATTTGACTAATGATTTAGCATCAATACATCAAATTTTCCATGTGTCCTTATTAAAGAAGTATGTTGGAGATCCGACATCGATTGTACAATTAGAGAATCTTGGTATAAAGGAAAGTCTTTCGTATGAAGAAGTTTCGATTGAAATTTTGGACAGGCAAGTTCAAAAGTTGAGGAATAAGGAAGTTGAATCCGTAAAAGTGTTGTGGAGGAATCAAATGGTTCAGGGTGTGCTACTTGGGATGCCGAGGCCGACATGATGTCCCGATATGCTCATCTCTTTCCCTCCGATCCTATTCTAGCTTGAGATATTTAGCTCCTCATGGTTCATTCTTTTGGTTTCAATTGTCTTAGTCCTTCTCATGTTTCCATATACATGCATGTATTTTTTATGAAATGATGTTTTGAGTATGTGTTAACTTGGAGTCAATTTTCCTCCTTGGATATGTGCATTTTGATGAAATTGCATTCATGTTGAGTTGATAGTTTCTCTCGTACTCTCTTCGTGCTAGCTTGAGTTTCATTCGAGGACGAATATTCCCAAGGGGGGGATCTTGTAACACCTCAGACTATGAAAAGGTTAAAGTGGGTTAACAGTAAGGTCCACATGCCTAAAACCAACCATGGACCCTCCACGGAAGCCTAAATGACTCGTGAAAGGGTCCACAGCCCATTTAGGGGAAGTGGCCTAGCTGTTTAAGACAACCAAGAAATTGAGGCCGTCTATACAGCTCCCTATACTGATGGCGGTGACTTATACGGTCCATTTAGGCTTCCATATAAGTCATCCATCAACTTTTTAAGCCATGGCTATTTTTGTCATTTTCTATGTATTTAGTACCTAAGCTATGTCATTTTAACCCCTATTTTAAGCCCTATATAGGTGATTTAAGTCCTAAAACTACCCATTCCAAATCATTCCCCTAAATCACTAATTCCCTCCAAGTTCGTCCCAAAAGTTCTCTCTCTAAAGTTAAGGAAGAAGAAGAAGGGTTTCACTTCAAGGTCTCCAATTCACCATAGCTTTTGGGCTTTTTTCATCAAGGTGTGTTAGTGTTACACCTAGGGTATACTTTGGGTCATGAAATATAGGTATCAGGTTCGCGATTAGTATATGATCCCCTTAGCTTGTACTATTTCGGTGAGTCCTTATGTTTCAGGGACATAACTTTTTATGCTCCTCTTTAGTATTATCATTTAGTTTCAGACCGTTTAGGTTTAGCGAGGTGATAACACCATGGATAGCATAGATCATATGAAAGCTTTAGAGGATCTTGATTGACACCAAATAAAGAAATATAATGTGTTGAAGATCCATCAAAATGAAAAGGATGGAGAAAAGAGGCTATGTGTGCAAGTGGCTATCTCTTAACTCCAAGAATTCACAAAAGAAGGCAACCAAATAAGGCCCTTATCTCATTCAGGGTAAAATTGTCAAAGAAGTGTCTTCTTTATTTTCTTAGTATAAATAGTAGTTTTTAGCATTTTGGAAGATAGATTATGATGAATTGAATATTTGAGAGCTTTGAAGCTTTTAGTTTCTTGGTGAAGCCTAGCCTTAGTGTAGTTTATAGTTGGTAATTGTAGTTGAGTGATTAGGGTAGATTCCTAATATTGCTTGTGTTAACTTCTTTGCTTGATTAATCAAAGTGTCTCCTATTTGTGGTCAACTTTTGGTTGCTTTTGATTCTTGGGTAGGGTTGATTTTAATTGTTAAAATCAATTGGGAGGTGAGGGTTTTTGTCCCTTGTTGCCCATAATTTCAATTTCTTAATCTTAATCCACATATGTTTTCTTATTTCCTTCAATTGTCCCTTTGATTCTTATCATTTGGTATCAAGAGCCTAGGTTTAGATTTGTTCCTACAAATCTAGTCTGGGTTTGCAAAAAAAAATCTCATAAATCTGCCCAAATTTTTGGAAAAAATATTTAGATTCGTATTTTTATTGTTGTTTTTTTTACACTAGATACTTGTTCCTGGTGTCTTTTGAGTCTATGTTCAAAATTTCAAGTGATTTGGAATTTAAAAAAAGAAACCACCATTAAAGGAGCTTGAAGCTTTGAAACTTTGAAACTTTGAAATCAATTCAAGTGGGTCTTTATGATTGAGGTTGAATTTAAGCTCAAAAAGTATTGGATTTTATTATCTAGGTCGAAGGAAGATAATCTTGAAATTTTAGATGATTTGGTGAAGATTTGAATTGGGGCTTGTTCTTGAAGTTCTTTCATGTTCATGATGTTCTTATAGCTTGAAGATGGAGGAAATGGATTTATTTTCGGCTTAAAATTGAGGGTTAAAATCTATTTTTAGATGATTTGGTGAAGATTTGAATTGGGGCTTGTTCTTGAAGTTCTTTCATGTTCATGATGTTCTTATAGCTTGAAGATGGAGGAAATGGATTTATTTTCGGCTTAAAATTGAGGGTTAAAATCTATTGAACTTTGTTCGTGGTGTTGAAAGGAGCTCGTGTTCGAAATTTCATGAAAATCGAAGCTAAATTGAGTGAGTTATGAATTTTTGAAGTTCATCAATGTTGTTGGTGTACTTCATGTGTTTTTGAGGAAGAAGGAGCAAAAAGGTACTTTTGATCCAATATTTTCAAGTCAAAAGTGGGTCAAGGTGTTTATTGGTTCATTTGTGAAAATTTTAAAAAAATTCAAAAAAAATAATTAATTTCCACGTGGGCCAACACGTAGGCAGCCACGTTAGCTGTCAGCCGCCATGCAAGCACCACACGGACGCTGCATCAGCAGCCAGCGCAGCAGCAGGCGCCCAAGCAAATCCCACTACTCGCACGGTTGGCACGTGATAGCCAATTTTAGAGACAAAAAATGACAGGTTTTTAAAGAGCCAAAATTTGACCAAGTATGGGAAGTTTTTCGGGCCTAAAAATTTTTCTAAGTATCCTAATTCACTTCTTCTTCTTCTTCTAAGCTCATATTTCTTCAATTCCTCAACTATTTAACAACTACTTAACATAATTAATTACTTGCTAACTAGTTTTAAATCATCATCACCCAATCAAAGTCTTACAAGTGATGAACTTCTTTGAGGCTTAAGAATTTTTTAAGTGTCCAAATTCATTTATTTTTCTTCCACGCTCTTTTTTCTTCTATTTCTCAACTATTTAACAATTAATTAACATCTTTAATTACTTGTTAACTAGTTTTTAATCATCAAATCATTTCTTTGATCCTTCAAATTAAGTAACCACAACTAATTCTTCTACTTTTGTTACTTGGTTTATTTTGAGTCAGAATCTTTTGGTGCCTCTTTCTTCTACTTTTCTCATCTTAATTCGTTGATAACCTTCTTGATTCAAGTCCGTTAGTTTTTTTTGGGTCGGCCCTCTTTCAAGAGTCAAAAGAATCCACTCCACCACAAAGGATAGGTGATCTTGAATTGGTTGGCAAAGCTAGTTCACTATCAATTTTTAGACGACGTCATAGATGGTGAGTTGAGAGTTCAAATAAAAAGTGACGTGAGGAATTTTGCTACTAACTTGTTTGTTGAGTTTTATAGGTATGGTAAAAGGATCATTATCATTTTGCTATCAGGATCCTCGTACTATGAACACAAATGAGTTGCTTGCTTCAATACAAGGAAATTGAAAAGGTCATTCAATTAGTCATCGAGATGGCACCCGATGAGTTGGAAAGACTATTGAAGGGTACTACTCAGCGTGATGAAGAACCTATGGAGTTGCACACTCAAGGTGAAGACACTTCATGTTATGAGCTACAAGGTAACAATGCTAATTCTTGCACTTCCTTAAGCTTGCAAATTCATTGTGAGGCTAGTAGCCAATTGAGTATAAGTGATAGCTTGATTTCATGTGAGCTTAATGATTCTTTGCACATAGTGATAATGTATTTGTTGAGAGTGTTCATACACTAGTTGATCCTATTGATGACCAAATTGATTCTTCTAGTAAAGTCAATTTGTGTCCACCTAGTGTTGATACATGTGCTATAAATGATAGTTCATTATCAAGTGATATTGGTGTTGATCAACTTGTGTGTAATAATCCCTTGTTTGATGTTGACATGACTAATAATGGTGAAATTCATAGTGGTGTGTCTTGGCATGATAGAAGTGTAGTCCCTCTTGAAGGCTACCAAGTGATTGAGAATCCACTATGGTATAATGACACACTTTCCAAAGATGGAACTCTCTTATTAGAAGATGATGCTAAGTCTATTGGAGGGGTTAGTGGTCAAAAGGAAGAGGGTGAATGTTCTCCAATGAGCCCTTCATTCTTATGTGACTCCATTTTTTATCAAGGCCTTAATGCTTGTGGATCAAAATATGATTCTATATGTGGGCACACCTTGGATGAAGTTCATTTATGTAGCACCTTTTTTTAAAAGCATGAGCATATGATGATGCTCATGCTTTTGAGTGGAGAATGTTATTGGAAGATAAGAGTGTCAACTAGGTAAAAAAAGGGTGTACTTGATCTATGTTCATGCATTTTCTTTCCATTTGACCCCGGTAATGAGTTGAATTGTGGCACTTGTGTAGTGATGCTTGGTCAAGATGACAAGAACGATTTGGATGAATTGTTGGCACATTTGCCTATGATGGAAAGTCCTTCTTGAGGGTTTACAATCCACTTGAGGGGCCTACGTTGTGTATGGGGAAGGGTAGTTTTCTAACCCCCTTTCTTTACAACCTTTTTGGGTATGATCATGTTGATTGTGCATCTTTTGGGGGTAGGAGTTATTTGTCAAGAGAAGGTGAAGTTTATCTTAAATTTGTCATGTTGTCTTTGTGTGTTTCATCTTGTTATTTAATGAGTGTTAGGATCCTTGAAACTAGTTGTGAGCCTGCATATAGGAACACCTTAGATGACCCCAATGTGCACGAAACCTTTCTCTACTATCTCTTTGCATATGATGAATCTCATACTTGTCTTAGATTGGCATTGCATGTGGGTTGGGGTTTCATTGAGGTCTCTTGTATGACCCGATAATATGGACCTTCTATCATTTTGACCCCGGTGAATATTTGGGAGTATGTGAGCTTGTAGTGTCATCTTTTGGGTGGTATTATCCTTTTGATGTGAGGAATAACCCATTTCCTTGTGCTCCATCTATGGGCTTAATAGCCATGATAATGGAGGATACTTGGTTGTTCCTTGAGAATGAGTCTCCTTGGTGTGATGTTTTTTGTGCTAACAATTGTACTAACCCTCATCCTATGAGGATCTCTTGGTTGCTTGTCCTTCTTATGGTTTTTCAAGGTTTGAATTCGAGGATGAGTTCTTTTCAAGAAGGGGAGGATGATAACGGTATGGATAGCATAGATCATATGAAAGCTTTAGAGGAGCTGATTGACACCAAATAAAGACATATAATGTGTTAAAGGTCCATCAAAATGAAGAGGATGGAGAAAAGAGGCTATGTGTGTAAGTGGCTATCTCTTAAATCCAAGAATTCACAAAAGAAGACCACCAAACAAGGCCCTTATCTCATTAAGGGTAAAATTGTCAAAGAAGTATCTTCTTTATTTCCTTAGTATAAATAGTAGTTTTTAGCATTTTGGAAGATAGATTATGAAGATTATGATGAATTGAATATTTGATAGCTTTGAAGCTTATAGTTTCTAGGTGAAGCCTAGCATTAGTGTAGTTTATAGTTGGTAATTGTAGTTGAGTGATTATGGTAGATTCCTGATATTGCTTGTGTTAACTTCTTTGCTCGATTAATCAAAGTGTCTCCCATTTGTGGTCATCTTTTGGTTGCTTTTGATTCTTGAGTAGGGTTGATTTTATGTGTTGAAATCAATTGGGAGGTGAGGATTTTAGTCCCTTGTTGCCCATAATTTCAATTTCTTAATCTTAATCCACATATGTTTTCTTATTTCGTTCAATTGTCCCTTTGATTCTTATCACTAGGGATTTGTCCTAGCAACTCACTATGATTAGAGGCTTTTCAGACTGTTAGTTAGTTCACGTATATTGTCTTTGTATTAGATTTCCCCCTTATGATATGATAGCAACTTGAGACTTTAGTCCGTTTTCATTTTATTCAGTTATGTATGTTATTTTAGTGTAATGCCATTCCATGTGGTTAGCTTGAGGTCACTCGTGGCTTTAGGCACCATGTCACGTTTAGGGGTAGCCTTGGATCGTTACAATTAGGATGCAAAGATTCAAGTTTTTGGATTGATGTTCTCATCAATGAGAGTTAATACGCGTTGTACTATATTTTCCTTGCAAGATTTTTGTCATACTAGATTTTTCCTTGTAAGATTTTTATTGAGATAGCCAAAATACGTATTATTATATACGTGTACTCTTTTCTCTTCACTAAATTTGTTTAGTAATGTTTTAACGAGATACATTATCTATCAAATAGATATCTAGGGAGAACAAAAAATAAAAATACATATATTTCTATTATATTGAATAAACTTCAAGCATAAACTTTTTAGAATCTTATAACTATGGTCATTATATGGAAAAGTAAATAACAAAGCGTAACAAAGGCAATCAATCCATGTTGTTCTATAATATGCAAAAAAAAAAAAATTCATTAGAAAACCCTAGTTTATAGTCATAAATCCTTCTTTAATAATCATTAATTAATGTGTCACCTAAAAACTTACACACTTTTCTTTTGAATGCCTATTAATTAAACTGAAATAAGGGAAAATGTATCACAACGGAAATAAAAAACAAAACTAAAAAAAATAAAAATACGAGAGCTAGAGAGATGAAGAGGGGAAAGGGTTGTACTGAATCACTGGTTGCTCTCGGGTGCTCCTCGATGGAGAAGTGAAAAAGATCAGGGGAGTGACTAATTTTGAGTTAAAAAGGGACGAAGGTTTTAATTCAGATATTTTTTTAAAAATTTAGATGAGTTTCGTATATTGAGTGGCTTAATTAATGGAGTAGTCTATCCTAATTGATTACCTGAAAAAGTAGTATATCAAAATCAGTTATATTTTTCGTTAATAAATAAGGGTAAGTTACATAAATCACATAACGTAAAGATGAAATTACTATATATTCCTACTTTTTTTCTAATTATAATAATCCATTAAAATTAACTCAATCAGGATACATTAATGAAAGTGCGGATACATTAATACAAGCACGGATACATTAATACATTAATACGGATACATTGTTAAAATAAGGGATTTTAATTATTTTTAAAAGATATAGGGACAAATGAAAAATAATATACTTAAACGTATGTAAGTTAGTAATTTTTCCAATAAATAATGACATAAATGAATACTTTGTGTTATGGCAAGAGGCATATATAAATTCAACTTTTAACGAATTATATAAATAAAAAAAATGTTCTCAAAGTTTGATAATATATTTAAGTCTTTTCTATTGATCGTATTTCATGCGTCAAAAGTAATAATCATCTCTCTCTTCTGTCTAATCTTTGTCAATACTAATATTTTTCTTCTTACTTTATTATTTTAATAACAATATTATTCTTTTTTTATTTTATTTTTTTTAAGAAAGTTGAAATTAAAATGGGAATAAAAGGAAAAAGAATAAAGTTTTTGACATTGCACTAGGGTAGGAAAATTTATGAAACCATACAAATTTCTTGAGAAAAAAGATATTCCCATAAGATGCTGTTATAACGCAACCCAACAACTGCGGCGGCACAGCGTTGAATCCATCACGCCACTCTAAGGCAACGATTAACCCTTTTCTCCTCCGTTTGGAACATCACAACCTCTGTCGATCTGGGGAAAAGGATTCTCAGATTTTACAGTAAGTTCGTTTTTGATTCAATTTGTTGATATTTATTTTTGTTTGTGATTTTGGAGATGGATGGTAACAAAGATGAGGCTTTGAAATGCTTAAAAATAGCACAAACTTCGATTGAATCTGGAAATCGAGCACGGGCGTTGAAATTCTTGAACAAAGCTCGTCGTTTAGACCCATCACTTGAAATTGATGATTTATTGTCCCAAGCTGATGCTTTTCAATCGAAAAATAGTGTATCCAACTCTCCTTCTAGCTCATCTATACCATCCGACTCCGAAAGTAGCTGTACCCGTCGGAGAGTTTCTTCGTATACCGAGGAGCAAGTGACAATTGTCAGGGAGATCAAGAGGAAAAAGGATTATTACGATATCTTAGGGTTAGAGAAAGGATCTAGTGTTGAGGATGTAAGGAAATCTTATAGGAAGCTGTCTTTAAAAGTTCATCCTGATAAGAACAAGGCTCCAGGGGCGGAAGAGGCATTTAAGATGGTGTCTAAGGCGTTTCAGTGTTTGAGTGATGACGAGAGAAGGAAAGCATATGACTCTGTTGGCTCTGAGGAGCCTGTTTACGTCAGGCGTCCTGCTAGACATCATGCTGCTGGATTTCAATTTAATGATGACATTGATGCTGAAGAGATATTTAGGAATTTCTTCTTCGGCGGTATGAATCCTGCAACAACCACTCATTTTAGCTTTGGTCATGGAATGGGAGGAAATCATGGATCAAATGGCTTATTTAGGACTTTGATTCAATTATTGCCTGTCATATTGATCTTGTTGGTCAACTTTCTACCTTCATCAGACCCAGTTTATTTATTTTCAAGGTCTTATCCATATGATCTTCGCCTGACTACACAAAAGGGTGTCAACTACTATGTCAAGTCTGGGAAATTTGAACAGGACTATCCTGTTAATACCCCAAAGCGTTTCGACCTTGAAGAAAAAGTCGAGAATGATTATTTCTCAGTTCTCTCTCACAACTGCAGGCTTGAGCTACAACAGCTTCATTGGGGTTATCAACGACAAACACCAAATTGTGATACACTGAAGCAGTTCCAAGCTGCAGCTTGATTTACTGATGAAAGGGTGCAGTTTCCTCCTTGTGATATCTTACTCCAAAAATAAATTTAGTTTTGGATTTTGGATTGACTATCATATGCAGTTTGATCCCTTTATTTAATTCCTGTCCACATGAAAACATTTTCATAGATGACTTAGTGAACTTGCCAATCTTGTGTGCATTGTTTGATAATTGCTGTGTTATAATTGCAGAACATATGCTAGTTTATGTCATATTCTGTTCTAAACTCTACTAGATAGTAATTCATCTTTCAGACCACTGGAGCTTCATTTGTTGTATTAAATTACTACTACAATCATGATTGAAGATCCACTTCTTTTTTTTGGGGATAAATATGATTGAAGGTTCAGTTATTTAAGTTCAGGTATGAATCTCATATCTTTATGGACAACGAGCTTAACTCATTTTAAAGTTTTTTGGTATACTGTCTATACAAGGTGGTTAACAGATTCCTTGTTGCAGTACACACTAGATTACTTTATATATGATATGAGTTTGGGAAAAGTTGAACTGATGAGCAGTACAACACCGTTTCGGTTAGATAATACAAGCTGTTTGATCTCACTGTTGTGATAATTACTTGACAATGGCAGAGGTTTTGTGGAATATTAGATTGATTTCAGTTGAATTTTGTGACCTTTATGTTGCTCCAGTATTTAGAAGGCTTGTTGATGATTTGGTTTCTGATTCAACCTTTTCTTGTATTAAAATTTAACAAGCAGGATTTGTCTTTTCATTTCTTTCCTTGTTCCTTGCTGTAGTAATTTACAAAATCCCATAGGATGTGGTATTACATGTATTCATAAGTTGTTACTGGCTAGCAAACGTCGTGGTTCTTAGGCATTGTGTGGTTGTAGTGGTGCATGTCAAGAAGGTTATGTTCACCAGTAGCAAGCAAGTAGGCAGATAAGTTTGTGATGAGCTATTTGAGCAATTGCTGAGTGAAGCAGAAACATTGATTTATATTGGTGCTGAGTAAAATGTTTCCCTCTCTTGGTGAACAGGTGAAGTATTAGTAGAAAGATTCCTTATTAAATGAACACGATGTGAAATGAATCTCCTAAAGTCTGCTAATGAGTAATGGAGTTTCTACTTATTCTTCCTACATTTTGCGATGTAGAGGGTATACGATAAGCGGAGTGTAGTGTATATTTCTATTAGGACCTGTTTGGTAGGCGGTATTAATTAGAATAGTTTATGGATTAAAATTTAGTCCATCAAATACATTGTTTGGTTACTTTATTTAACTTAATACATGAATTAGTTATACAACATATGTGGTCTTAGTTTATCCCTACAAAATGAAAGGATAACTAGTCCAAGGTTTAACAATCCTTGGATAAGACCCCTAAGTTACTAAAAACTATTCCCCTATTCTTTGTTCCTAAATTTCTTTTGTAATTTGATTTCCTTTTTATTTATATTGGAATGGTTATAAATTTTCTTTTTAATTCTCCAAATCCGTTTAGTATAATTTGATGATTTCACTAATATTTTTTTTCCTTCATTTTTTTTTGGCTTTTTTTGGTGTTCTTTTATTCAATGTAGTTTGTCAATTGACCACTTGAATTTATTTTTTTAATAAGCTTTTGGTATTGAACTATTTAAGTAGCCTTAAATTTATGTTAAATTTAATATATATTTGACCAACAAAAAATTAAAAATACACAGTGCCATCAAGGATCTGGTACATCACACCTCAAAATCAATAACAATTTTTTTTATTTATATATTTTAGTATTTCACTTGACTAGTTAAATGAAATGAAATAGAAATCCTAAAAAAAAAAAAATATTGTTTGGCGGTTATCTACCTTGACTCAGTTACATGAAATAGACAATCTCATAATAACACAAGGGTAAAATAGGAAAAAAAATTGTAGAGTTTTAAATCAAATACAAGATTAAAGTGGGAAGCAATGAACCAAACACGTGATAAAAAAATAATCTTTGTATTACTAATGTGTGCATTGTTAATCCCTGCATTACTAATCCATGCATTATCAATGTTTGTACCAAATGACCCCTTAATGATAAATATTGGTATTTAAAAAGAAAAAATTACTAAATTACACAGCTTTAAGTAAACTATTTTCCATATTTCTCTATATCTTTTAAAAATCTCATGTATCCGTGCTTTCACTAATGTATCCGGATTGGGAAATTCCTTATTTTAATAATGTATTTGTATTAATGTATTAATGTATTAATGTATCCGCGCTTTCACTAATGTTTCCGGATTGCTGTATTAATGTATTAATGTATCCGCGCTTTCACTAATGTATCCGGATTGGGAAATCCCTTATTTTAATAAAGTATCTGTATTAATGTATCCGCGCTTTCATTAATGTTTCCGGATTGGGTTAATTTTAAGAAATTATTGTAATTAAAAAAAAGTAACGGATAGATAATAATTTCATCTTTACACTATGTGATTTATGTAATTTATATATTTAAAAATGGCCCTTGATGACTTCCCTGGAAATAGGGATGACAACGTGGCGGTGTTGGGTGGGGTGGATTGAGATAATTTTTTTCTGAACTGATGCGGACCAGTTTGCGGGTTTAAACAAAAAAAGAAAGAAATACTAAAATTTAAAATTTAAATTATTCTCATGAATTTACCTAAAATTATATGTAGCTTTACTTAAAATTACTGCATGACACTACAAAATAACTTTTATAACTCAGAATATCATATAACTTAGTTTCCCTACCATTCGTTAATTTTTAAAGTTCTTTTCTGCATGCATAAGATGTTGAATAGTAAATCTGGAAAGAATTTATAGACTCTTAAAAGATTATGCAGAATTTGAAGCAATAAGATCATACAATTAGCGATAAACAATTAAGATAGGAAACAATGAAAATGAAGATTAAGCAGTGCAGGGCAGTGCAGCTTTGTGTGGTGCGGGTTGAACTTAACAAAAGGAAAAGGGTCCGATATATTCTCAATTTTGTAATTTGGAAGTGATATACTCTTCGTTACAGAAGTGATTGACATATACTTCTATCATTACACTGTATTTTTTTTCTATCCGTCATTACATAGATGGCCTAAATATAGCTTTTTTGTCTAATGAAAGTGAAAAAAATTAAGTTTAGTTTATTTTTAAAAAATTCATATAGTTATACTTTGATCCTTTCATAAAATTAAAATGTATATTTGATCCTTCTCAAACATGTTTTTTTTTGTTTTTACCTTTTTTTAATTAAATGAATAATTTTAATGTATTGTCTTAATAGTTAAAATTTATTTTTTCACTCTTCTTCTTATAAAAATAATAATAGATAGCCCCTCTTTTTCTTTTCAAATACAAAAAATAAATTACAATATAAATGTGAAAATAAATAGTCTTGAGTTTTTTCTTCTTTTTTCATTCACATTTCTTTTTTTTTTTTTGTTTCTCCATTTTTCACGATAAAAAGGTGAAATAAGTATAAGATACTCAAATAGTGATAAACAAATAGATCTAAAAGGGAGATATTTATAATTCAAATAAGTGGTTGTCAAAGAAGTCAAAAAAAAAAATCACACGTGAGAAAGGATCAAATATACCCTTAAACTTTGCTAGAAGGATCTAGTATACTCATAAATAGATTTTTTTTAAATAAAATTAATTTTTTTCACTTTTGTTAGATGAAAAGAGTATATCTGAGCTATTTGTGTGATAGTAAAGACATATTTGAGTCATTTTTGTAACAATAAGAGTAAAAGTTAGCAACTTTTGTACTGAGGGGGAATCAACTCTAAATTATAAAGTTGAGTAGTATATCAAACCATTTTCCTCATAATAAATTGTGATATGCGGGGCGGATGTTTGTCATCCCTATTAGTCACCTCTTTCTTTCAATAAAAAATAAGGGGGATAAAAAGTTATACGAGCCTATTTGGATTGACTTACTTTAAGTATTTTTAAGTAAACATAGTTGTTAAGTAGTTTGGTAATATTTGAGTAAAATAAAAAAAATATTTATAAGCATTTTTCTTTAAGATAAAATAACAAAAATAAGTCAACATAATAAGTTAGAATTTCTAATTTATGACTTTTAGCCTATAAATCAAAAATAAAAAATCAAACCAAACATGTTCATAGTGAAAACAAGAAATGATAAAAGGAGAGATAACAGTTTTGATACATTTTGCTTTATGTTTTCGTGTTTGACAAAATGAAGATAACATCTGGTAAGTTAGATATTCCATAATATATCAAAGTAGACTCGTCATAGAGTTACTAATATTTGAGAACAAAATACAAGTTGTAGTTCGAAATCTAAGGTAATACCAAAAGATAAATGATAAATAGCTAAAATGGATCTCTATGAATTAGTCGTGACTCACTTTAGTTGGATAGAACTGATCGTCATGGATCAACTACTAGACCACCCTTAACAGCATTGCACAAAATATCAAGTTTTCTTTGAAAGACTCACAAAATATCAAGTTTTCTTTTAAAAATCAAAGTGTTTATCTAACAATAAGCACATAGCAAGTATTAATTTACTACTTACTACACTATATATAAGAGTAAACAGCTTTTCGTCAACGTGATTGCTTGCCAATCAAGGGGTATTTTTGGTATATCAGAAATTAATTGCTCTGAAAGTCTTGTACTAAACGATACTAATGTTATATTATTGCTCTGTTAGACAAAAAAAGTCAAACCACATTTCTTTATTTATTCCTCTGTCCTATAAAAAAAAAGGTACTACTGCCTTGATTTGTGGAGCCGACCATGTGTACATATTAATTTCCGTGGTACCATATGCTACTTCATTGTTGAAAGTGTGATCCTCATTTAAATTTCTACTACACGCTCCGTAATTGCAGTTCTTTTAAATTGACTCATCCAAATGGGTCTCATTAAACTTTTACTCGATAATTTTTGTTAGGAGTGTCAATGGGACAGTTCAGTCAGTTATTTTTTAAAAATTATATCATCTAAATTTTTTGGGTATTTTATAAGTATAACTAAAATTAGATTTTTTTTTAAAACCATCCAAATCATATTGGTTTCTCTTTGATATTGATACGGTTCAGTTAATTTTTGGTTTTTTTACTTTTAAAATATCACCTCAAAATATACTATTATTAAAATATTTCTTTCGCAAATATGTTCTTAAAGAAACACTCCAATTCTTCACCAAGAAGTTAAAAATGTAAAACATTATTGTCGTATTGTTTGATCTTAAATATTTAATAGGAGTGTTGTCACAATTCAAACTACCCTCTAGACATGACATGACGAATAGGATTCTGAAAGACTCTAAACAATCCACTTGACATAAGCATGACACTAAGATAAACATCGTAACGGAATAAAACATAAAAGTGGATTATAAGTCTCAAAGCTAAATTTCATAAGATACCAAAAATCAGAATACAAACTTAAATGTGGAAACCTTCTAAGTCTGACAACAAACCTCTACTGATCATAGATGCGGCTAGAACAAGCCCTAGCTTACGAAGTAAGTCTGGAAACTGAAAAGACTGAATGAACATAAAATTGATAATGTGGTCATGCACTCGAACCATGGGGACTCACCAAAATACTAAGATGATCAATTCAAACTAGCCACGGCCGGATGGAGGAATGTCAGAACCTATATTATAAGACAATATAGGCACAAGAGAATGTATGTGTGAGTACTCGAAATGTGCTGAATATGAGGTAAGATGCATGAGTATAAACACAATAATGTGATAAGTATGAAAGCATGATAATGCATGACCAAGTAAAACACATCAATTGGATAAGCTTAGTTCATAAATCATGATAGAAGGTCAATGCAATAGTCTTAATAGATATCGTAAGTAAAGTCATGACATATGTATAAAACATAAGCTAAGCAAGAAAATCATATTCTTTTGTGGGAGTTTTACCATTAACCGACATAAACCATGTGAGCTATAACATGGTGTTCAGTATATCGCTCCCACACCAAAAAGAGAGTGTCCTACTTGCCAAGGTAAGGACCATATGCTTAAGCTTAGGTGGATCCACTAGCTAATATCCAATCGGGACAATCCTACAGGGGCACGTAGTTCAGGGACTTGGATAATCGCCACTAGTCCAACTCGATGCTAAGTAAACTCCAAATGAAAATATATATAGAATCATATCAAGTTCGTAAATCTAGTCATTGAAATGGTAAGAATCTAGTAATACCAATTCAATCATAAAGACTCATAATCATAAGAATAGCTCTTTCAAAATACTAAGATTTTATAACATAATGAATTCATAGAAGACACTCAATCGAAAGCATCTAAATCATAATAATCTTTCATATTGAGAATAATTCAATCGAAACCAACCTATTTTCATAACACATGAGATACTTTATTCGAAAGCACTCTAGAATCATAGTCTCTACAATTCTTCATGCATGCATAATCTTCAAAGCTTTAGTTATTGATCATAAAGTATTCATATAACATGGGTTCATAGGGAAATCATTAAAAATATGTAATTTAGATTAGATCATGTATAACAAGATCAAATATAATGAATTTGGTCATAAACAATTGGACCCATAAGAAATCATGCAAACCCTAGAATTTGGGTTGAAATCATAAAAGAGAAATAAGAGTTTCTTTTTGGACTCAATGGAAGAAAAAGGATCAATTGATGAATTTCCCACATACCTTGATGAACCCTAGCTTTGGAATTGGAAGCAGAGACTTGAAGCTTGAAGAACCCTAGAAATCACCTTGAGAGAATTCCTTGGGGAAGAAGACTTGAGAGCTTTTTGGGTTTGAGAGAATATGTCACGATCCAAAGTACACCCTAGACATGACATGGTGTATAAGACCCAGAGAGGCCCTACACAAGCCACATGACATACATGCAACACAATAAAATATGAAATTGGAGAGTTTAGGTAAGGAGTCCCATATCATAAAAGAGAGTTTAAAGGAAAATGCAGAATCATAACTATGTCTTGACAAGCCCTTCTAAAACATAACAAGAGTGGTTGGAACTTAACTCATACACCACATACATATATAGTCTGAATAGTAAAAAACAACGTAAACAATAAAGTCTTCATGGCCTTGTCTTTAGAGTATGTGGACTCACCAATCTACTAGTCTGAAGTAGCAATATGAACTAACCACGAGCGGGAGGAGAGAGATCATCTGACCTTACATTATTAAACGATGTAGGCACAAGTATGCATTAGTACATGAAATGTACTAAGTATGATGGAAATGCATAAAAACATAAACATGATCATATGGGGACATTAAACATGATATGCATGACCAAGCTATAAACATATTAAAACCTTTAAAGAAGAATCATAAATCATGAACATGGTCAAGGCATACTTAAAATCATTTGAAAGCTTTTATAAAACCTTTAAAGGTAACTTAGTTCATTTTTGTGGGCTATTAGCTTTAACCGACAATAAGACCATGTGAGCTATAACATGGAATCCTATGTAACTCACACACCGGGAAGGGAGAGTCTACTTGCCAAGGTAGAACTCTGTATCATTCATTCATATGCTATTTGTGGATCCACTAGCTAGGCCATTTAAGACAATCCTACGGGGGTACACAGTTTGGAACTAGAGGTTGCTACTAGAGACTATCCAATTTGAGCCTTCACCTCAAAGTTCTCTCGGTGCTAAGTTAAATCCCAGCGGAATAAATAAAGTCAATTATCAAAACATAACATTATGAAAGGAAATAAACAACATACCTATCCAAATTGTAACAGCATCATAGAGTAGCTCCTTTAAATCATGATTCATACATATGTGAGAAACCCTTTCACAACCATGATTTCATAATTATGTGAGAAAACCTTTCACAAGTCATTCATATTTACTTGAGAAATATCCTTAAATCATAATTTCATCTTTTCATAAAGCATGCACAACTTTCATCATCATATTCATAACTTCATAAACTTTCTTAATAAATTCATAGTCAAAATCATGAATAATGCGTAAGTCCATATGAAATCAATTGAAAAACATGTAATTGAATCAAATCATGTATAATAAGATTGAAATCAAATAATTGAATCACAACAAATCGGACCCATGGAGAATTGCATGAAACCCTATATAATTGGGCGAAATTAACTTTTTGGAGATTGATATTTCTTAGGACCCAATGGACGGATGGAATCTATTAGTGAATTTCCACATACCTTGATAATCAAAGCCCAAAAGAAGTGGAGGAAAAGAGACTTGAAGCTTGAACCCTATGTTTCTTCCTTAAAGCATGAGAGGATTTTGGGAACGAGACTTGAGAGGATTTGGAGGGATTTTGTGAGGATGAGGAATTTAGGTTGAGTTTTAATGGGTAAAAATAGTTATGGGTAGTTTGTGGGTCCAAAACAATGTAGTTTAAGGGGTTGGATAGATAGGAAAAGACCAAAACACCCTTAATTAAAAACTGCCGAAGGACCTATGGTTTGGACCTAGGGCCCGTACTGGTCAACCGTAGAACCAACTTCACAAACCCAAAATTTGGCCAACTTCCCATGAAACACTTCTACGAGTTGTCAACCTTTCTACGGTCGGTAGACCCCAATCCGTAGTCCTCAACTTTTAGTCCAAAATTTCACTAAGTGTAGAACCTTTCTACGAAACCCATCTAAGGCTCATCCAATTTCCTAGGGTTCGTCCTATTCCCTATTAGGTCAAGCTTCAGAAACTTGAAATTTCCAATAATCTTACTCAGTGTCTACGAGACCCTTCCTACTACCCGTAGGTCGATCCGTCACACCAGATTCTTGCAACATTTTCTAAACTTTTCCAACTCAACTCAACTTCCGATTTTTGAGGTGTTACAATATCTCACCCTTGGGAATATTCGTCATTGGATGGGACTCAAGCTGGCATAAGTGGAGTAGGAGAGAAACTATCAACTCAACATAAATGTAAATCTCATCATAATGCACATAAACACGGAGAATCATCCCAAGCTAAATCATAACATCAAAATTAAGTTTTTTATGAACATGCATGCATATGGAAGCATGAGAATGACTAAAATGCATGAATCCGAAAAAATGAACCATGAGAAACTAATACCTCAAGCTATAATAGGAGAGGAGGAAAAGAGATGAGGGTACTTGGACATCATATCTGCTTCGACCTTCCAAGTATTACCCTTAACTTGTTGATTCCTCCAAAGAACTTTCACGAAAGAAACTTCTTTATTTCTTAACTTCCGAACTTGTCGGTCTAGAATCTCAACCGAAACCTCTTTGTAGGAAAGACTTTCTTTAACTCCCAAGATTTCTAAAGGCACTATGGACATGAGATCTCCAACACACTTTTTCAATAAAGAGACATGGAATACCGGATGTACCGATTCTAAATCATTAGGCAACTCTAATTCATAAGCAGCCTTTCCAATACACCTCAAAATCTTATATGGGCCCACATACTAGGACTAAGCTTCCCTTTCTTTCTAAATCTCATCACACACTTCATGGGTGAGATTTTCAAGTAGAACCAATCATCGACATCAAATTCAAGCTCTCTTTTTCTCACATTAACATAAGACTTTTGTCAACTTTAAGCCGTTTTCAACCTTTCATGAATAAGTTGAACCTTTCCCATAGCCTCATGCACCAACTCGGGCCCTATCAAAGCGACCTCACCAACTTCAAACCAACCAAGACCTACGCCTCCTACCATAGAGAGCCTCAAATGGATTCATTCCAATACTAGAGTGATAGCTATTATTATGAGCAAACTCAATCAAAGGCAAATGATCATCCCAATTACCCTTGAAGTCAATCACATAAGCTCTCAACATATCTTTCAAAGTCTGAATAGCACACTCGGCTTGTCCGTCGGTTTGAGGATGAAAAGTCATGCTGAAATTCACTTGGGTACCAAGACCTTTCTGAAACGACCTCCAGAACTGAGATGTAAACTGAGTACCACGATCGGAGATAATAGATAAGGGTGCTCCATGCAACCTCACCATTTCCCAAATATAAAGCTCGGCATACTCTTTCGTTGAAAATGAAGTCCGTATAGGGAGAAAATGAGCCAATTTTGTCATTCGGTCCACGATAACTCAAATCGAATCAAACTGACGACCAGTGCGAGGTAAACCCATAATGAAGTCCATATTCAAATATTTCCACTTCCAAGTAGGAATACTAATGTCTGAGCCAAACCACCCAGTTTCTGATGCTCAACTTTCACTTGTTGACAATTTGGACTTAGCCACAAATTTCACAATATCATTCTTCATCCCATTCCACCAATAGACTTCCCGCAAGTCACGGTACATCCTGGTGTCTCTCGGGTGAATAGAATATCGAGAACTGTGATCGTTTATCAAAATCTGATTTCTATACTCATCAACATTCATAACACATAATCGACCTTAGTATCGAAAGGCACCATCTCCTTCTTCAGAGAAAGCTTCAATGGCTTTTTCAAAAACCGACATCTTCAAATCAACCAATACCAGATCAAGATCCTTCTTAGCCTTAACATCTGATATAAGAGACGATCTGGAACCATTCTGAATAATTAGACCACCTTAATTAGAATTAACCAAGTGAACACCCAATCGGCTCAATCTATGCACATCACGAACTAACTCTTTCTTACCATTCTCAATATGAGCAACACTTCCCATCGATAGTTGTCTAAGAGCATCCTCTACCACATTTTCTTTTTCCAAATGATAGAGTACACTCATGTCATAATCTTTCAATAACTCCAGCCATCCCCTTTGGCGAAGATTCAAGTTCTTTTGAGTGAACACATACTTCAAACTCTTGTGGTCGGTAAACACATCCACATGAGCACCATTCAAGTGACGTCTCAAAATCTTTAAAGCAAGCACTACCGTCGCTAACTCCTAATCATGAGTCGGATAATTCTTTTCATAAACCTTCAATTGCCTTGAAGAATAGGCGATGACCTTCCCATGTTGCATCAAAACACAACCAATACCAATCCGTGAAGCATCACAATGAACCACAAAACTGTCAGATCCTTCTGGTAATGTCAAAATAGGGGCTGAAGTGAGTCTATCTTTTAACTCTTGGAAACTCTTCTCACAAGCTTCTAACTATAGTAATTTCACTTTCTTTTGAGTCAATGTGGTCAAAGGCGAAGCAATAGCAAAAAATCCTTTCACAAATATTCTATAGTAACCGGCCAAACCCAGGAAACTCTGAATATTTGAAGCGGACAAAGGTCTAGGTCAATTCTTAACCGCCTCAGTTTTTTTAGGATCAACTTCGATACCTTCACCGGAGACAATATGGCCAAGGAAAGCAAAGGACCTCAACCAAAAACTCACATTTGCTAACCTTAGCATACAATTCACGATCCATGAGAATTTGCAACACAATCCTCAAATGCACAACATGTTCATCCTCACTTCAAGAGTAAATCATGATATCATCAATAAACATAATCACGAACATGTCAAGATATTGTTTGAAGACTCTATTCATCAAATCCATAAACGTTAACGGGGCATTAGTCAAACGAAATGACATCCCCAAAAACTCAGAATGACCATATCAAGTTCAAAAAGTCATCTTCGGGATGTCACTCTCCTTCACCCTCAATTGGTGAGAGCCTATTCGAAGGTCAATCTTAGAGAAGTAACTCGCTCCTTGGAGTTGATCAAACAAATCATTTATCCTTGGAATAGGATACTTATTCTTTATTGAAACCTTATTCAATTGTTGATAGTCAATGCACATTCGAAGGGAACCATCCTTCTTTCAAACAAACAAGTAGAGCATCCCATGGAGAGATATTTGGTCTAATAAAGCCCTTATCCAGTAAGTCATTCAATTGATCTTTTAATTCCTTAAGTTCTACCGAGGCCATACTGTAAGAAGGAATAGAGATAGGCTACGTATCGGGGAGAAGGTCAATATCGAAGTCTATTTCCCTTTTGGGAGGAATACTGGGAGGATCCTCAGGAAATACTTCTGGAAACTCACTTACAATGGAACTGACTCAAGAGTAGGGGTTTCGAAATTGTATCCATAACATGAACAATATGATAAATGCAACCCTTAGAAATCATATTCCTAGCCTTTAGGCAAGATATGAACTGACTCTTAAGAACATAATTTCCCCCTTCCCATGACATGATAGGTTCGTTCGGAACCTTGAATATGACCAATAAGGTCCTACAATCTATGGAAGCATAGCATGCTTGAAGCCAATCCATCCCAAGAATAACATCAAAATCTAACATATTAGGCTCTACAAGATCAACATGAGTGACTCTATGAGAAACAGAAATAGGGCAATTTCAATAAACACTTTTAGCAACAATAAAATCACCAACAGGAGTAGAGACATAAAAGGGATTAGAAAGGATTTCGAGACCAACATCAAATCTCATGGACACATATGGAGTAACACATGATCCTGTAGAGTCTGAAGAGCATAATATCTATTCTGACGAGGAGCACTCGAACCAGAACCACTCGGATGAGCTTGCATACCATTCTTACCCTTGCTAGCTTGCCACAAACAATTCTTCATTTTGTGACCACTCTTTCCACAAACAAACCAACTATTCGTACCTGCTAAACATTTTCCCGAGTGACTCTTACAACACCTTTGGCAAATGGGAATAAAATATCCATTACCACTACCTTCTTAAGGGCTAGGGTTAGACACCCTATCTTTGTTGAACTTAGAGGTCAGAGCATTGGAAGAACCTTGACTAGAAAACCTTTGTCTAAAATTAGAACGACCTTGCCCGCTGGACCTAGAATGAAAAAAGTCACCATCATCCACACACCCTCTTGGACTCCCTTGCCCTCTCTTTGAGTTTCTCTTCTGCAATTTACTATGCATGAACCATCAATCTAAAGATATCCTTTTCCTTGATAAGCATGGCGGTTCGGCACTCTTTGACAACCAAGTCAGAAGCACCACACACACAAACTTACTCATTCTTGCCCTAGAGTCGGCAACCATAGTTGGAGCATACTTAGCCACTTGAGTGAACTTCAAAGCATACTCCTTCACACTCATATTACCTTGTTGGAGATTAATTAATTCAAGTATTTTTGCCTCCCTCATTTCAAGAAGAAAGAAACGATCAAGAAAAGCTCCCTTGAATTTCTCCCAATGAAGAGGACCCGCATCAACGGCCCTCTCTTCCTTCTATTGTTCAAACCAAACTTGAGAAACACCCTTTTGTTGATAAACGGCCAATTCCTCCTTCTCTACCATCGACACTCCCATAATTCCCACTATCTTGTAAACCTCATCAATGAACTCTTGAAGATCCTCATCCACTTTTGACCCATGAAACTCTGGAAGATTCATCCTAGTGAAGTCTCTTATCCTTGTCGTCGCCATACCCACATTAGGGTTCACGGGAGCAATGACTTCTCTATTTGCTTGGGCTGTCATAGCTTGAGCCAACACTTAGAAAGCGGCTAAGAACTCAGCACGAGTTACTTGCTCGGCCATAGGGTCGACCGAAACTTGAGTAACCTTGGGCACCACATTGTTTCCTGCATTCCTTCTCATGTAAGCTCTTCGAGGGGTCATATCCTGCAAAGCATCGGACAAGATTTAGGAGAAGGATCTTTATAGAGATAGACTATATGGCACGCCTTTAGAGTAATGAAAGAAGTGAAGTTTCAAAAATGTTTTGTAGCCTCCTATTCATAAATGTGGGGCACTTCACACTTATGAACAAGACTCTACTCAACGTGACTTGTCAGATATCTAGTACCTTTTTCTAAAACTTTGTGATATGAATACCAAGTTTGTCACGACCCAAAGTACACCCTAGACGTGACGTGGCGTTTAAGACCCTGAGAGGCCTAACCCAAGCCACTTGACATACATACAACACAATATAATATGAAATAGGAGAGTTTAGGTAAGGAGCCCATATCTTAAAAGAGAGTTTAAAGGAAAATGCGGAACCATAACTATGTCTTGACAAGCCCTTCTAAAACATAACAAGAGTGGTTGGGACGTAACCCATACACCATGTACAAAGTCTAAATAGTAAAAGACAATGTAAGCAATAAAGTCTTTGTGGCCTTGCCCTCAGAGTATGAGAACTCACCAATCTACTAGTTTGAAGTAGCAATCCGAACTAACCACGAGCGGAAGGAGAGAGATTGTCTGACCCTAGATTATTAGACAATGTAGACACAAATAAGCATTAGTACATGGAATGTACTAAGTATGAGAGAAATGCATAAAAACATAAACAAGATCATATGGGGATATTAAACATGATATGCATGACCAAGCAAAAAACATATTAAAACCTTTGAAGAAGAATCATAAATCATGAACATGTCCAAGGCATACTTAAAATCATGTGAAAGCTTTTATAAAACCTTTGAAGGTAACTTAGTTTATTTTTGTGGGATATTAGCTTTAACCAATAATAGGACCATGTGAGCTATAACATGAAATCCGATGTAACTCCCACACCGAGAAGGGAGAGTCTACTTGCCAAGGTAGAACTCTGTATCATTCATTCATATGCTATTTGTGGATCCACTAGCTAGGTCATTTAAGACAATCCTACGGGGGCACATAGTTTGAAACTAAAAGTTGCTACTAGAGACTACCCTATTGTGCTAAGTTAAATCTCAACTGAATAGATAAAGTCAATTATCAAAGAATAACATTAGAAAAGGAAATAAACAACATACCTATCCAAATCGTAACGTCATCATAGAGTAGCTCCTTTAAATCATGATTCATACATATGTGAGAAACCTTTTCACAACCATGATTTCATAGTTATGTGAGAAAACCTTTCACAAGTCATTGATACTTACTTGAAAAGTATCCTTAAATCATAATCTCATAAAACATGCATACCTTTCATAATTATATTCATAACTTCATAAACTTTCTTAATAAATTCATAGTCAAAATCATGAATAATGCATGGGTCCATATGAAATCAGTTGAAAAACTTGTAATTGAATCAAATCATGCATAATAAGATTGAAATCAAAAAATTGAATCACAACAAATAGGACCCATGAAGAATTTCATGAAACCCTAGCTAATTGGGTGAAATTAACTTTTGGAGATTAAGATTTCTTGGGACCCAATGGATGAATGGAATCCATTGGTGAATTTCCACATACCTTGATAATCAAAGCTCAAAAGCAATGGAGGAAAAAGAGACTCGAAGCTTGAACCCTAGGTTTCTTCCTTGAAGCTTGAGAGGATTTTGAGAAGGAGACTTGAGAGAATTTGGATGTATTGTGTGTGAATGGGGGATTTAGGTTGAGTTTTAATGGGTTAAAACAGTTATGGGTTAAAACAGTTATGGGTAGATTATGGGTCCAAAACATCGTAGTTTTAGGGGTTGGATATGTAGGAAAAGAAAAAAATACCTTTAATTAATAATTGTCGAAGGACCCTACGATTTGGACCTATGGTCTGTAGAACTTTCTATGAACCGTACTGGTCAACCATAGAACCAACTTTAGAAATCCAAAATTTGGCCAACTTCCCACGAAACACTTCTACGATTCATCAATCATTTTACGGTCCGTACACCCCATCCGTAGTCCTCAACTTTGAGTCTAAAATTTCACCAAGTGTAGAACCTTTCTACGGAACCCATTTATGGCTCATCCAATTTCCTATGGTTCAACTTGTTCACTCATAGGTCAAGCTTCAGAAACTTGAAATTTCCAATAATCTTACCCAATGTCTACAAGACCCTTCTTACGACCCGTCGGTTGATCCGTAGCACCAGATTCGTGCAACATTTTCTAAACTTTTCCAACTTACCTCAACTTTCGATTTCCGAGGTGTTACAGAATGAGAGAGAATGAAATAATTTTGAAGTGTAAAATCAATTGTAGGACTTAGGAATAGTCTAGAAACGACGTAGTTTAGGAATTAAAAGGATAGGAAAAGACCCAAATAACCCTGAATTTAAAACTGTTGAAGTGACCTACGGAACCACATACGATCCGTAGAAAGGACTACGGACCGTACTGATCTTTCGTAGACCAAGTTACTGGAGACCCAAATCCAGTTCAAAGACCACGAGTCAACTTCTACGGGCTATAGAGCCATGTATCCATACAACCAACCTGTACAACTCAAGGTACTAAAAATCCAACCAAGTCTGGGACCCATCTACGAGTCTCATCCACGAGCTGTAGAATGTTGTACGAACCGTCCTGGCCCCTCGTGAACCAACTTACTGAAACTCCCAAAATCCTTCGACAACCACGACTGTTCATCCATGAGCCATACAATGCTCTATAGTCCATACACTGGCTCACGGAACCAGTGCACTAGAATTTTCTGCATTCTTCCTTTCCATCTCGACTTTCCAACTTCTAAGGTTTTAAAATATCTCCTCCTTGGGAACATTCATACTCGAATAGGACTCAAGATAGCATGAATATAGAAGAGAAAGAGATCTAACAACCCAACTTGAATGCAAATCCCATCAAAATGCATAAAACCAAGGAGTAATCAACCCCAAGCTAAACCATAAACTTTAAAACTGATTTCATGAATATACATGCATATGAAAACATACGAATAACTAAAACGCATGAATCTAAAAGAGTAAACATGAGGAACTAATACCTAGGTAAATTGAAGTAGAGGGAGACAAATGGGGGTACTTGAACATCATATCGGCATCGGCCTCCCAAGTAGCACCCTCAACTAATTGATTCCTCCAAATGACTTTGACATAAACAACTTCTTTAATTCTCAACTTTCAGACTTAATGATCCAAAATCTCAACCAGAACCTCTTCGTCAGATAGACTTTCCTAAACCTCAACACTCCCCAATGGCACAATCGAAGTAGGATCATCAATACACTTCTTCAACAACGAAACATGGAAAAATGGATACACCGATGCCAAATTGGAAGGTAATTCCAACTCATAGACTACCTTGCTGAAACGCCTCAAAATCTTATATGAGCTTACATAACGGAGACTAACCTTCCCTCTCTTTTTGAATCTCATCACACCCTTCATAGGTGAGATTTTCAAGTAAACCCAATCATGAACATCGAATTCGAGCTCTCTTCTTCTAACATCTGCATAGGGTTTTTGTCGACTTTGAGCCGTTTTCAACCTCTCTCTAATAAGTCGAACCTTCTCCAAATACTCATGCACTAACTCGGGCCCTATCAAAGTGACCTATCAAACTTTGAACCAAGCAAAAGGAGACCTATATCTTCTACCATAGAGAGCCTCAAATGGAGCCATTTGGATACTTGAGTGATAACTATTATTATAAGCAAACTCATCAAAGGCAAATGATCATTCCAATTGCCCTTAAAGTCGATCATACAAGCTCTCAACATATCTTACAATGTTTGAATAGTACACTCGACTTGACCATTAGTGTGAGGATAAAAAATCATACTAAGCTTCACTTGAACACCAAGCCCTTTCTGAAACGATTTCCTAAACTGAGAAGTAAACTGGGTACCTCGATCTGAAATGATGGATAAGGGCACTACATGCAACCTTACCACCTCTCGAATATAGAGCCTAGCATAGCGCTCGACTAAAAAAGAGATCTTCAAGAGAAAAAAATGTACTGGCTTAGTCATTCAGTCTACAACAACCCAAATAGAATCATATTGTCGATGAGTACGAGGTAAAACCATAATGAAGTCCATATTCAAATCTTCCCACTTCCAAGTAGGAATGCTAATGTATTGAGCCAAACCTCCTATTTTTTATGCTCAACTTTCACTTGTTGACAATTTGGATACTAGCCACAAACTCCACAATATCCTTTTCATCTCATTCCACTAATAGAACTCCCGTAGATGACGGTAGATCTTGGTGGCTCCCGGGTGAATAGAATACCGAGAACTGTGAGCTTCTGAAAAAATCTATTACCTCAACTCATCAACATTTGGAACACATAAACGATCTGGGTAACGAAGAATACCATCTCCCCCTAGGGAGAAAGCCTCAATGGGTTTTTTGAAAACTGCCTTCTTTAGCTCAACCATAGTCAGATCAAGATCTTGCTTAAGCTTCACATCCCATACAAGAGACGATTCTGAATCATTCTGAACAAATATACCACCATCCATGGAATCAACAAAGTGAATGCCCAATCGAGCTAGTCTATGCACATCATGAGATCCTTTTTCCATCTTTGATGTGGGCAACACTACTCATCGACAATCAACTAAGAGCATCAACAACTACAATTTCCTTACTCGGATGGTAAAGAACACTCATATCATAATGTTTCAATAACTCAAGCCACCTCATTTGGAAAAGATTCAAATCCTTTTGCTGAAACACATATTTCAAACTCTTATGATCGATGAACACATCCACATGAACACCATAGAGATAATGTCTCCAAATCATCTAAGCAAATACCACTGCCACTAACTCAAATCATGACTCAGATAGTCCTTTTCATGAACCTTCAGTTGCCTTGAAGCATAAGCAATTACTTTATTGTGTTGCACCAAAACACAACCAAGCGCAATCCGCAAAGCATCACAGTAAACCACAAACCCGTCAGATCCTTTCGATAATGTCAAAACTGGGGCTGAAGTAAGTCTATGCTTCAACTCTTGAAAAAAAATTCACATGTTTCTAACCAGTGAAATTTCATGTTTTTCTGAGTCAAGGTAGTCAAAGGACACGCAATAGAGGAAAAAACCTCCACAAACCTTCTATAATAATCGACCAACCCCAAGAAACTCCAAATATCTAAAGGGGAAAGAGATCTAGGCTATTTTGTAATTGCCTCAGTCTTCTTAGGATCAACTTGAATACCTTCACCAGAAATAATATGACCAACGAAAGCAACGGACCTCAACCAAATCTCACATTTGCTAAACTTAGCAAACAATTGACGAACCTTGAGGATTTGCAAAATGATCCTTAGGTGATCAACATTTTCATCCTTGCTCCGTGAGTAAATAAAAAATCATCAATAAACACGATCATGAACATGTCGAGGTATTGCTTGAACACTTTATTCACTAGATCCATGAAAGCCACCGCGGCATTTATCAAACCAAATGACATCACTAAGAACTCATACTGACCATACCAAGTTTGAAATGTCATCTTCGGAATGTCGCTTTCTCTTACTTTCAATTGATGATACCTCGAATGAAGATCAATTTTTGAGAACTAGCACCTTAAAGTTGATCAAACAAGTCATCGATCCTTTAAATAAGATACTTATTCTTTATCCACATACAAAGTGAACCATCTTTCTTTCGAACAAACAAAATTGGAGCACCCCATGGTGAGATACTAAGACCTTTTAACTCCTTAAGTTCTTGTAGAGTCATACGATAAGGAGGAATAGAGATAGGCTGAATATCTGGAAGAAGGTCAATTCCAAAATCTATCTCCTTTCGGGAGGAACACCAGAAAGATCATTAGGAAACACTTTCAGAAAAACATTAACAATAGGGACTGACTCAAGAGTAAGGGCTTAGGAATCTGTGTTCTTACTTCGAACAAGATTATAAATGCAATCTTTCGAAATCATTTTCTTGGCCTTAAGGCACGAAATAAACCAACCTATAGGTGCTGAATTTCCACCATTCCATTCTAAGATAGGTTCATTTGAAACCTATAATGTGACCACTCGGGTCCAATAATCAATGGAAGCATAACAATAATGAAGCCAATTCATCTCAAGAATGACATCAAAATCTATCATGTCTAACTCTATAAGACAATTGGGGTGACTTTATGGGAAATTGAAACTGGGCAATTTCTATACACCCGCTTAGCCACGATAGTATCATCGATAGGAGTAGAGATCGAGAAAGGTTCAAAAGGGATTTTGGGACTAACACCAAACTTCATAGCCACATAAGGATTCAAAAAAGACAATGTGGAACATGGATCAAAAAATTCATAAACATCAAGATAAAACACTCATAGCATACCAGTAACCATATCCGAAGAACCCTCATGATCCTATCGAGTCTGAAGAGTATAAAACATGTTCTGATGCTTACTACCAAAACCAGAAGAAGCACCCTGTTGAGTCGGGCGATGCATATCACCACCCTTGCTAGCCTATGAAGGACAATCTCTTAATATATGCCCCCTCTTTCCATAACGAAAGCATGCACCGAAATTGTCTAAGCATTCTCCCGGATGGTTCTTCCTACACCTCTTACATGTGGGGAAATTCTAAACACTAGGAGCACTCCCTTGAGACTTAGGTCTAGACACCCTATCCTTGTTAAATTTGTGAGTCAGAGAACTTGATGAAGTCGAACCAGAGAACTTCTATCGAAAATGAGAATGTCCATTTCCACCGGATCTCCTTAAGCTTTTCCTTCTTGATTTGTTTAGCATGAGTCATCAACCTTGAGATGTCCATCTCCTTAATCAACATGGAAGTTCTACATTCTTTGACCACCATTTCAGAAACACCTGAAACAAACTTACTCATACGAGCTCTAGAGTTAGCAACCATTGCCGAAGCATACTTGGACAATTGAGTGAACTTCAAAGAGTATTCCTTCACACTCATATTTCCTTGCCTTAAGTTGATAAATTCTTGCACTTTAGCCTCCCTCATCTCAAGGGGAAAGAACGATCGAGAAATGCCCCTTTGAACTTGTCCCTATCCAAGGGACCCTCATCCAATGCACTTTCATCCTTCCATTGAGTAAACCATACTTTCAATTGATAAGTGACAAAATCCACCTTTTCCATCGGAGTCACTCCCATAATGTCCACAATCTTTTGGATTCCCTCTATAAACTCATGTCGATCCTCGTCCACTTTTGAACCATGGAATTTTGGAGGATTCATCCTCATAAAGTCTCTAACTCTTGTTGCCTTCATACCCATATTTGGGTTCACGGGAGCTACCACTTTCCTATTAGCTTGTGTGGTCATGGATTGGGCCAACACTTGCAAAGCAGTCCTAAAATTTCCATGGGACTCTTGCTCGGCCAAAGGATCAACCAGAGCTTGAGGAACTTCGGGTTCCACATTCAAGTTCCTTCTCTATGGAGCTCTTCTTGGAGGCATATTATGAAAAACACATAAAACAAGATGTAGGAGAAAGACCTTTACAGAGTTCAACTTTATCTCATGACTTTAGAGTAATGAAAGAAGTGAAGTTTCTTAAACGTCTCATAGCTTCCTATTCATAAATGTGGTGCACTTCACAATCATGAATAAGACGCTACTAAACATGGCTTGTCAGACTCCTAGGACTCTTTAAAACATGATGCTCTGAATACCAAGTTTGTCATGACCCAAACTACCCCTTAGACATGACATGGCGAATGGAGTCCCGAAAGACTCTAAACAAGTCACTTGACATAGGCATGCCACTAAGATAAACATCGTAACGAAATAAAGTGTAAAAGTGGAATATAAGTCTCAAAGCTACATCTCATAAGATACCAAAAATCAAAGTACAAAATTGAAATGCGAAAATCTTCTAAATATGACAAACAAGCCTCTACTAATCAATGATGTGTCTAGGACACGCCCTAGCTCACGAAATAAGTCTTGAAACTGAAAAGACTAAATGAACATAAAATTGATAATGTGGCCATGTCCTCGAAGCATGAGGACTCACCAAGTTGCTAAGCTAATCAATCAAAACTAGCCACGACCGAATGGAGGAACGTCAGAACCTATATTATAAGACAATGTAGAAACAAGAGATTGTATGTGTTAGTACTCGGAATGTACAGATGCATGAGTATAAACGCGATAATATGATAAGTATGAAAATATGATTATACATGACCAAGTAAATCACACCAATTGGATAAGCTTAGTTTATAAATCATGATAGAAGGGCAATGCAATAGTCTTAATTCATATCGTAGGTAAAGTCATGACATATGTATAAAACATAAGCTAAGTAAGAAAATCATATTCTTTTGTGGGAGGTTTACCGTTAAACAACACAAACCATGTGAGCTATAACATGGAGTTCATTGTACTTCTCCCACACCAAAAAGAGAGTGTCCTACTTGCAAAGGTAAGGATCATATTCTTCAGCTTAGGTGGATCCACTAGCTAATGTCCAATCAGGACAATCCTATGGGGGCACGTAGTATAGGACCCGGGTAATCGCTACTAGTTCAACTCGGTGCTAAGTAAATTTTTAACAAAAATACAATAGAATCATATCAAGTTCGTAAATCTTAGTTTTTGAAATGGTAAGAATCTAGTAATATCAATTCAATTATAAAGACTCATAATCATAAGAATAGCTAATTTAAAATACCATGATTTTATAATATAATCAATTCATAGAAGACACTAAATTGAAAGCATCGAAATCATGATAATCTTTCATATTGAGAATACTTCAATCGGAAGCAGCCTAATTTCATAATACATGAGATACTTTATTCGAAAGCACTCTAGAATCATAGTCTCTACAATTCCTCATGCATGCATAATCTTCAAAACTTTAGTTCTTGATCATAAAGTATTCATATAACATGGTTTCATAGGAAAATCATTAAAAACATGTAATTTAGATCAAACCATGCATAACAAGATAAAATATAATGAATTTGATCATAAACAATTGACCATAAGAAATCAGGCAAACCCTAGAATTTGAGTTGAAATCTTAAAAGAGAAATAAGTGTTCCTTTTGGGACTCAATGGATGAGAAAGGATCCATTGATGAACCCTAGATTTGGAATTGGAAGAGGAGACTTAAAGCTTGAAGAACCCTAGAAATCACCTTGGGAGAATTCCTTGGGGAAGAAGACTTGAGAGCTTTTGGGGTTTTGAGGGAATGAGAGGGAATGAGAGAATTTTGAAGTGTAAAATCAGTTATAGGACTTAGGAATAGTCTAGAAACAACGTAGTTTAGGAATTAAAGGGGTAGAAATAGACCAAAATAACTCTGAATTTAAAACTGTCGAAGTGACCTATGGAACCATGTACGGTCTGTACAAAGGATTAAGGACCGTATTGGTCATCCATAGACCAAGTTACTGGAGACCCAAATCCAGGTAAAAGGCCATGAGTCAACTTTTAAGGGTCGTAAAGCCATGTACGATCCGTACAACTCAAGGTACCAAAAATCCAACCAAGTCTAAGACTACATCTACGAGCCATAGAACGTTGTATGAACCGTCATGTACCCTCGTGAAACAACTTACTGAAACTCTCATGATCCTAAGAGCAACCACGACTGGTCATCCATGAGTCGTATAACCCACTACGGTCCGTACACTGGCTTGTGGAACCAGTGTACCAGAATTTTCTGCATTCTTCCTTTCCGTCTCGGCTTTCCAACTTTCAAGGTGTTACAAGTGCTTGCATAGGTTTTGTTGTATTGTTTGATAGAGTATCTATTATAGTATCTTTACCTAATTAATTAAAGGCCAATTAAAGAGCAAAGACCCACAGTCGTCCATTCACTAGAGGCCTAGGACCTAGGTTATATTTATATTTGAAAAATGTTATAAAATATATTTATATATTAAATTTAATATATTGTTAATCTATAAAATATATTTACATACATGTAAGGTTATTCAGTTTGGTTCGGAATTTTTTTAGTTTTTTTCACAAATTAAAATGATCATCCTAATTGTTCGGGATGGTTATACACTTAAATAAAAGTCTACGATTTTATTGAAAAATGACATAAATCGGTTAGGTTAGGTTAGATTTGATCAGTTCGGTCGGTTTTTCATATTCTTTTGACACCCCTAGTTTTTGCCCTTTTTTTGGTCATTCTCCTTACACCTTGTTTGGATGGTTGTTACCTGTTATATTGTATTGTATTGTATTGTTAGTTTAAATACAATATTCTTTTTGATTGCTACTTAAATTTTATTGTATCGTATCGTTTAAATTTATCGTTAGGTAACAATGACAAGACCCATTTTATGAAACGACCGATTTGGTGTGATCGCGTTGTTGCCTTAAAATTTTCTTATCATTTTGTCTTTATTTATTATTTAATAATTAAATTTTATCTTTTACACTATCTTTTCATAGTAGCTCTACCTCCTACCCAACTTTTCTTGTAGGTTTATAATTCAAATTATGGATGCGTGACGTTATGTAACGATGGAGAACAATACAATCTATCCAAATATTGTATTCATTAAAACAATACAGTATGATACAATATAATACGATACATTATGAAACAAGACGTAACAACCATCCAAACAAAGATATAGGTGTATGAATAACTTTTAAGTGTTTTAATACTTTTAAGGCACAAGTACCCCCTAGACTATAACCGAAATCTCAGAGACACGCCTTAACTAAACTAAGGTCCTATTACCCCCCCCCCCCCCAAATCCATTTTTTTATAATTTTGTACACCCTTTTGGCTTACGTGGCATCCAAACATCTCCCATGCGCCTCAACTACGCAGAGTCACACAGTGTGCCACGTAAGCCAAAAGGTATACAAAATTACAAAATAATGAGTTCGAGGGTAATAGGACCTTAGTTTAGCTAAACTGTGTCTCTGAAATTTCGGTCATACTCTGGAGGGTACTTGTGCCTTATCCCTAATAAATAAATATAGAATTAGATATACATTGGCAAGGAATAAGTGTTTTAATACTATTTTGAAAATTATCTCTTTCAATTTTAAATCTTCATTTTATAAAGCTTTAAATCCACATTTTATATAGTTACAACTAATCAAATTTTATGATACATATAAGAAATAATAGCTTAAAAATAAGTATAATTAGGTAACATCACAAATTGTAATTTTATGATCAAATTAATTAAATATATTTACGATTAATGAAATAAATTACGTTGATCTTTATTGTAATTTTAATATTAAAAAATAAAAGATAAGTATTATATTATCATAAGGATAATACATAAGTACCCACTACACTATAATCGAAATTCCAACAACACACTTGAACTTAACTAGGGTCCTATTACCCCCTAAACTCATTTTTTTGTATTTTCTTACTCCTTTTGTGCTGACGTGGCACCTTACGTGACTCCACTTTGCTAAGGTGCGTGGGAATATTGTTGAGAAACTACTAACCAATAGGAAGGGGCCACATATCTTTAATAAAGTTGAAATTGTGACTATTCTTGCAAATTTCAAATTTGCAGCAACTCTCCTTCTTCCTCTTTCTTCCTACCATGGTTGTTGCTGTAATTTCATGCTAAATCATCCGAAAACTTGTTCAAATCGCTCAAAATGTTAAATTTGAGATCCTCTCTGCGCCCGCTTTATTTGAGATACTACTCACCTAAAATGGAAGTCTTTGGCAGTGATTTGAATATTTGAAATTGAGCTTCTCGTAGCTTTAATGGTGGATTGTTGTCACTCAATTTTTTTCAGTTTTAAATCAATGGCTATTACATCTTTCAGCTTCAAATGTTCTTCACCAACAGGTTCTATCAAATGAAATTCGACCTTTGAAAATTCAAAAAATTACCAACGCCCAACATGAAATCAAGAGCTTTGTTAATGGAGGTCTCCTTCAAGCTCTCTTAAAATAGTAGCTAAAATCATTTTCTTCTTATACTCTAGATTTAAATCTCATACACCACAACTATGATCCCCCAACCACCACCATCAGATTTTAACTCAAACATGGAACCAATAAATGAATCCTTCAAACTCGTTGCTCAAATCACACGAACTAAACTCCTTTGATGAAATTGAAGAAGAACAACATTTGAATTTTTGGAAAACAAATTTTTCAAGTGAAAAATTAAAGGACTTTTTAATAAAGTTAAAAGTTTTTATTTGAAAAATTAAAAAGTTTGATAAAGTGGGACCCGCGCGTGTTATACAACATAGGTCACTTATCTGGACCAAGGTACCACGTCAGCATAAAAAGAGTAAGAAAATACAGAAAAAATGAGTTTGGGGGTAATAGGATCCTAATTAAATTTAGGTGTGTCGCTGGGATTTCAAGTATAGTTCAGGAGGTACTTATGCCTTATCCCATTATCATAAGACATTTTTCAATGCATTATTACTATTCTTTTTAATTTGTTATATATTTGAAAATTACGAAAAAAGTAGTCAAATCATAATAATTAACTATTAAAAATATTTAAAATCATATAAGGGATTTGTTTGACTCTTGAAAGCCTATTTGTACCTAATAAATTGAAACAAGGAGAGGAAGGTAATATATATTATGTAAAAATTACGTAATAGGTACTATAAATCATGATAATCAACAACTTAAAATTTTAAAAAAACATTTTTACTTTATTGACTTTCTAAGTACAATATAAGTTGAGACAAAATAAGTAATAAATATTGGGCCTGTATTTACATGAGCTCAAGTATCTAGTAGAATTAATCAGAGGAAATTTCATAAATAGCAAAGAGATTAAACTTAATAAGCCTCCTTAGCTATAGTTTGCCTAAGTATGCTCCATAGTTATAGTTTCATTTGCTATGAGTATTTTCGTTTGTATAATTCGCTTGCCAATATACAAACAGAGTAAGAATGTACAAATTATGTATTTATACATTGAGAAATTATTTAGAACTTATACAAATCAAATGTATCAATAAATGTATAAAAAGGATAATTATATACAAACTATGATAAGCATATACAAATTCTGGATTTATACAATTAGGGGCCAAATTATGCAAATTCTGGACATGACCCACTTAAATATGGTTATAGGTTAGTGGCGAAAAGTAATTTTTTCAAACTATAGCTATGTTAAAAAATTAACTAGTATATATTTGCTTAGTCGCGTAATTTTCCCAATTAATAAACGAGTGTGCAATCAACTTAAAAGTAATGAACACAATCAACTATCATGATGCAACTGAACATAATCAACTATCATGATGCAGCAGATGCTTCTAAAGCTTCTAAAAATCGTTGATTAAATCGTTATAGTGTAGTGAAACCGCCTTACCATTGTGTCTTATCCATCTACGGAGCGTTGATTGCATGTTTAACCCCTTTAAAGCAGTATATCAACTGCTTGTCTTATGCGAGAATGACTCAATAATATAGAACTATTAGTTGGCCCCTCTAGAGTGGTATATCAACCACTTGTCTTATGCAAGAATAACTCAGTAATATAGAACTAATAGCTGGCCAAGAAACACATTTTGCCCAAGCTATGCAATGTTGATTGTGTGATGAAATATGCTAAACAACTAACATATATCAAGAGTCTACTAAAAATATCTAGTAATGTAGATACACACGTTAGGACTCTGGCAGACAACATTGAATGCTTCAAAACTAGCTAATCTAGCTCATACTGTGTTGAACACAAATTAGATAGTTTAAGGGCGTACAAATAATGCATGAATCAGGTTTCAAAGAAAATGAAGTAATCTAAGAGTTAAAGTCTTACTTACCTCGAATACGATAAATCGTACAAACAACATATATTGGTCGTATGTATCTCCAAAATCAAACCAATTTTGAAAAATACTCAAGTCCATGTACGGTTCAACATATATTCCGTATAATTCAAATTAAATACGACCCATATTTTGATCCGTAAGTCAACCCCTAGAGGTTTTAAAAATTTTAAACTTCCAGTATTTCATTTGCAGTCCTATATATGACTAGTTTGTGAGATGTACGAGTGTATGTCGACTCCGTATATCAACAACTGAAAAGACCCCAAATTCCATCTTTCATAACTTTCACCCGCGGCTCAACATACGAGCATATGTCAAGTGTACGGTTGTATAGCCTTAGTTTGTTGAACACAAATATCTCAAAAATGCTAAGTGTCCGAATCCCACCTACGATTGACATGCAAACCTTATATCCCACAAGCGGAATGTGTGTGATTCTGCATCTCAATCCTGAAATTTCAATATTTCTAACCTTCTAAATCTCACATACGATTGAACATGCAGACTGTGTTGAAGATAAGAGAAACTGAAGATATGGAACAGGTTTAACAACATGGAACAACCAACATGTACAATTATTAAATATTGTAGAGTTAGAGTCACACTAGGACTGTACTTTTAACTGTCGACTAGACTGTTATGTCTTGTACCAGCGGGAGTCGACTAGGATAAGTTATACTTGTAGTATTATTGTAGTAGTAGTAGTCAACCATACTCTTGTAATTGCATATTTGTATTATAGTAGAACTCTAAGTGTAGCTAGCCTAGGACTCTATAATTCACTCCTATATAAGAAACATGTACTCAACAATTTTTATCATCAATACAATCCTTGGTTTCTCTTATTCTTTACGTAAAAATTCGACATGGTATCAGAGCACATAAGCTCTTCCACTCTCTAAGTATTGAATCTAAAAATAAAAATAACTACACGTTCAAACTGCAATGGCCCCCTCTGCCATTACTATGTCCACCTCCTCACTTCACCACCTCATTGCCTCTTATCCATTAAACTTAAGCCAATAAATTATTTCATATGGAGGATGCAAATAATGCAGTTGATTCAGGAGATGAGACTAATCATAGAGAATGAACCAACTAAAAGCATTGGAAAGACTGTTGAGAAAGCTATAGTTGTTGAGAAGGATGCAGAAGATAGTGGCAGCAATGATTACTAGGAGGAGAAAGATGTGTTGCTAAGGAGTTAGATCTCAAGTACCTTGACAGAAGAAAGCATGTACGTGATTGTGGGCTGCTCAATTGTTAAGGAGATGTGAGAATGCTTGGAAAAAGCTTATCTTCAAGTAACAAAAAATAAGGAGTTTTAGCTCAAACAACAACTGCAATTTTAGGCTAGGAACCAAATAGATTGATGAATACATTAAAGAATTCAAAGGCATATGTGATGGCTTTGCAGGCATTTACAAACCTATGGATGAAGATAGCAAAGTAATCAATTTTTCTAGAGGTTTAGGTCTCAAGTAAAAGACCTTCAGGACTGTCATGCTAGGTAAGACACCATATCCTACTCTAAATCAATTTGTTAACGCTCTCAGGGGTTTTGTTATGAGGGAGGATGAAGAAGAGGTGCAACAACAGAACCATAACATGACATTGTCTTCTCAAAGGGGCAGGGTAAAAGGAAAATACTCTCAGAGAAGAGGAAAAAATAACTTCAACTTTAGAAGAAGAGGTTTCAAGCCTAGTGGACAAGGAACAGGCTCTCAAAACAACCAATATGGAACAGGTTCTCGGAATAATCAAAGTTTCCCTAGTGGAAACAAGAAAAGAAACAATACTGAGTCATGTCAAATATGTGGTACGAATAACCATATTGATCTTAAGTGCTTTTACATATGGGACTACTCTTATCAAGCTACAGATAAACTACCACAAGCATTGACTGTGGTCAATCTACATAATACATCTGCTACTGATGACACCTTATATGTGGACTCAGGAGCAAGTAGTCATATGACACATAACTCAGGTAGTCTATTTGATCTTAAATACTACAATGGACCAAATAAAATCATTGTTAGGAATGGATCACAATTTGACATAACACATGTTGGGAACACAACTAGAACAAACCTGAAATTACAAGAAGTTCTTGTAGTTCCTAAGATTAATAAGAATCTTTTCTCAGTTAGTAAATTTGCAAAGGATAATTGTTGCACTCTTGAATTTGATGAAACTAATTTTTTGTAAAGGACAAGAAGACAAGGAGTGGTCTCTATGTTTTGGAAGATAAAAATCTCTATGCTTTGACTACTGCACACGATTGGAATACATCAGACGACATGTGGAATTCTAGATTAGGACATCCTAGTTTGAAGACATTACAAGTTTTGAGTAATAATAGTTGCATCAATGTTAGTAGTTGGAATAAACTACCTACTATTTGTTCTAGTTGTTAGTTGGAAAAAAGTTGTAAACTTCTATTTGGCTTGAGAAATAAAATTGAGAAGGAACCTTTATTAAACATTTATTGTGATTTATGGGGTCCTTCCCCTGATGAATCCTCTCTTCATATGAGATATTATGTAGTGTTTGTAGATGATCACACAAGGTATACTTGGCTTTATCCACTGAAGAAGATGTCTGAATTTTTTGAAGTATATGTAAAATTTCATAAAATGGTGGAAAAATAGTTTTCTAAAGAGATTAAGATATTCTAGTGTGATGGAGGTAGTGAGTTCATCAAAACAGACTTCATTAAACATCTGGAAGATTGTTATATTGTCATGCATATTTCATGTCCTAACACATCTGAACAAAAAGAAGTTTCAAAAAGAAAACATAGACATATTGTTGAGACTGGATTAACTGTCCTACTCATGCCAACCTTCATTTGTTTCTATGGGTTGAGGCATTTATCGCTGCAGTTTTTCTCATTAATAGACTACCCTATTCGGTCCTAAAGATGGTGACTCTATTTGTTAAGTTATATGGTGACCTACCTGATTACAATATCCTAAATGTATTTAGTTGTACGTGATCAAGGGTAGTAAGAAGTTTAGTCCAAAAGTCTATCCTTGTGTGTTCATAGGATACAATAGCATCCTTGTGTGTTCATAGGATACAATAGCTTACACAAATGTTACATATGTTATCATCCCTCAACAAGGAAAGTGTATGTGTCCAGACATGTTGCTTTAATGAAAACACATTACCTTTTGTGCCTCCAAGTCAAGCTCAGACTAACATTGATGTCTCACCTCATCTTGCTACTTTTTTTGAATTTTTCTCCAGACTAAAGGCACATGATGATCCAAATTCAGGGGAAGTACAAGTTGATGGTACACAAGCTACTGGTGAAAATGCTACTAAAATAACCCTTATACCTCTTGATGATGATAGTGATACTGACCCGTCAGATGCAGGATCAGATGATGGTCATGAGGAACAGGTTGAAAGAGCAGGTATAGACAATAGTGATGAGACTCAAGTTGTACGTTCAGGATCAACTAGTGTTACTGAGGAATAGGTTGCATGTGCAGGTCCAGATAGTGGTGGTCCATCAAATCCCACCTTCTCTGTGACTAGCCCACAAGAAATACATTTACAAGTCGATCTCTCAAGGTGGAATCTAACATAGAATTAGCAATCTGAAGATCCTACACTACAATCAGCTGCCTCAGTTGATATACCTCTTGCATCACAAGGGCATCACATGATCATCAAACACAATGCAACGGAACATTACCTGTCACTTGTTGCTAACAACAAAGAAGAAATTGTGAGGAAACCAAAAACTACTAAGAAAGGACTAATGTCACTTCATTGGCCTGTAGCTATGCCAGAGGAAATCAATGCTTTAAATACCAACAAGACCTAGATATTGGTGCCCAAATCTGCTGGTATAAACTTAGTTGGTTCAAAATGTGTGTTCAAGACCAAGTTGAAGGCCAATAGAACAATAGACAGATACAAAGCCAGGCTTGTTGCTAGGGGTTCTCACAGCTTGAAGGGATAGATTTTGAAGAAACTTTTAGCCTTGTGGTTAAGGCCACAACTATTAGAGTGGTTCTCTCCGTTTGTTGTCAGCTCTAAGTGGGAAATCAGACAACTAGATTTCAAAATTGATTTCCTCCATGGTTTCCTGCAAGAGGAGGTATACATGAGTCAACCTCCTGAATTTTTTGATCATAGATATCCTCAGCATGTGTGTCTACTGAAAGAGGCACTATATGGCCTTAAATAGGCACTAAGAGCTTGGTCTGATAGGTTTAGCATGCATCTCCTACATCTTGGTTTCATTTGTAGTCAGATCCCTCGTTGTTCACTTTGTAAACTCACAAAGGTACCATATTCCTCTTGTTATATGTAGATGACATTATTGTAACAGGAAGTAATTCATCACATATCTCAAAGTTGGTTCTACAACTTGCAAAGGAATTTGCTATGAAAGATCTTGGTCCTTTACACTTCTTTTTGGGAGTATAAGTCAAGTATTTTGAAGAAGGAATTCACCTGAGCAAAAGCAAGTATGCTACTGAGTTACTGGACAAGATAGACATGACATTGGCAAAGGTTGTAGCTACTCCTTTGGCTCATAATCATCGTTTACATGAAGTTGCGGGAAGCCTTGTAGATGCCTCTTTATACAAAATGATAGTAAGGAATCTTCAGTATTTGACACTCACAAGATCTTATATAACTCATGCAATGAACCTAGCCAGTCATTTTATGCAAACTCCTAGTATTAAACAGCTTTAAGGAGTCAAGAGGATTCTCAAATACATCAAAGGTACTCTGCACTTTGGACTTAGAATTATTTCACAATCATCTTGTAGGTTGTATGGATATTTAGATGTTGATTGGGGAGGCTGCACCACTACTAGGAGATCAACTATAGGCTATTACATCTACCTAGGTACAAATTGTATTTCTTGACTTTCAAGAAACAGACCACATTAGCAAGATCAAGTGTTGAAGCTACGTATAGAGCACTGGCCTCCACTGCAGTAGAGATGACATGGATAATATATTTACTTCATGATCTTGGGGTGTACCTCAAGTCAGTTTCTACACTGTATTGTGATAACTTGAGTGCCTTGTACATGACAGTAAATCCAGTTATGTATGCTAGAATTAAACATATTGAGATGGACTATCATTTTTTCGAGAAAAGGTGGCTAGAGGAAAACTTCTTACTCTGTTGCTGAGGTTCAAGGATCAGCTAGTTGACATTCATACTAAAGCATTAACAATACAAGTTTTTGTTGGGTTTCAAAACAAGCTGGGAGTAGTTGTTCCTCCACTCACTAGCTTGAGGGGAAGTGTTGAAGATAAGGGAAGCTGAAGATACGGAACAGGTTGAACAATGTGGTACAACCAATGTGTACAATTGTTAACTATTGTAGAGTTCGAGTCACACTAGGACTGGGCTACTAAATGTTGACTAGGTTGCTATGTCTTGTACCACCTGGAGTCGACTAGGATAAGTTATAATTGTAGTATTATTGTAGTAGTAGTCAACCACTACTCTTGTAATTGCATATTTGTATTGTAGTAGGACTCTAAGTGCAGCTAGCCTAGGACTCTACAATTCACTTATATATAAGGAGCATGTACTCAACAATTTTTACCATTAATACAATCCTTGATTTCTCTTATTCTTTACGTGAGAATTTTACAAACTGTATGTGACATGTACAATTCGTATGTCTACCGTCCCTTGAAACTATTTGGCCCAAACATGGTATTTGAAATATTTTTCAACTCCAATCTTTGATTACATTTAGTACACGCTGAGATATCAACTTTAACACATATTAACACGTGATTTAATACTCCTCGAGTAAAATCACACTAAATTTTAGGATTCAAATCTAATTAGAATTAACAGAGTGTTACATAAACTCCTAATCTAAGGTTTATGACAAATAAAAGGAATTACTCTACATAAGTACATGTTTGATATTGTAAAATAAAGTATTGGCAAAACTTCAATATAGTATATTAGCTTTGGGTTAACCTATTGAAGGAGTAGCAATACTTGAGGAACATGTATCACTATACTATTATGATTTACGGTAAAAAATGCAGGGTCAAGCTCCATATTTTCACTTGTTGAACTTAATCTGGAATTAGAATTAAACTTCACACATAGGGGTGGCAATGGAGTGGTGCGGGTCGAATTTAACCCAATTCACAAAATTCTCAATCCACCCCGCTCCGTCTCGCATTTCATTTTTTTCTATTTTTAACTCGCTCTACTCTGTCCTGCATAAACCCACTCCGCCCTGCCCCACTTAAGTTATTATTGCTACATACATAAAGTAAATTATAGTTTCATTAAATTTTTCATGAAATTTGTTGAACTAAGGAGAGAAATTAATGATTTTACTCTAACAAATTAAACTTAAAAGAGAATTTTGCACGTTGATATTGAAAACAAATTAAAGTTGATTTCCATTTTTGTGACCACTGTTTTTCATATTAAATATACTAGTTTGGTCTTATATCAAACAAGTTATTGCTCATCATTGGGTTTTGAATTATTTTATTTTTTTAAAAAAAAAATCTTTTCTCTAAAATTTGAACTTCTTACCTGATAGTTTGTACAACAAAAAAATTCCAAAGTGCCAGCCATAGCTAAATGCATATAAAAATTTTTTCTAAATTTTTGGCAAGTGAAATATAAAATGAGACAGGCAAGAAAACTTAATGTTATTTGAAAATTTTATCAAACATGAAGCAGTAGAACACAAGAAGGGAGGAGATCCGCACCCACCCCGCACCCGCATAATTTTAAAAAAATAAGGCTTTAACCCGTCCCGTCCCGCCCCGTCCCGCCCCGCACCCGCTTAGAGACTGCCCCGCCCTGTCCCACATAGCCTTAAATCCACCCCACGCTACACTCCGCCCCGTCCCACATAGCCTTAAATCCACCCCACGCTACACTCCGTCCCCCCATAGCTACCCCTTTTCACACATTCTGTACGGTTAGATATATAGTGGATTCTTACTATTCCTATTCACTCTTAGTACTAGACTAGAAATGGATTCTTATGATGTAATATGCTTATTCAACAACTTGGAGGGATTCTCTTATTGGTTTTTTTTATTGTTGTCACCTGATGATAACTTTGAGGTGACGTTGAAATTTGAATAATGTCGATTAAAGGCTGGATGGTGCTATTTTACCATATTAATATGTTATAAGGGTAATGAAGTTGAATGATGTCGATCAAAGGTTGGATGAGACTATTTTGTCATATCCACATGTTAATATGTTATAATATTAGAGAGTATTAGGACTTTTGCAGCATCTATCTCGAGCTTCTTTTTTGGTGTTACATTTTCTTTTCTCACAACTGTTTAGCTGGTGTTTTTATTCTTGTTTAGTTTGAACCTTTGTTATTCTTTTGGTATTTATATGCTGCTCCCTCCGTCCAATTTTATTTGTTTACTATTCTATTTTGGAATGTCCAATAGTATTTATTAAAAATATAAAAATCAATAAATAATTTATTATGTTGTGACTATTTTATCCTTGCTATTAAATACTATTTGTTTTCCAATGTTTAGATAACTTATATTTAAGAAGGGTGGTTTAGTAAAATCATTCCTATATAATACTGCTTCTTAATTCATATGTCAAGTCAACAGTTGGAAAACTATTGTTAGACTGACTATCTACTCCCTCCGTCCAACAATACTTGTCCATTTTAGGGCCCGTTTGGCCATGCGATACGGAATCATGATATGATATTAAAATATGAAATCATGAGATGAAGTTGAAGTTTTGTTTGGACATGCGATATGAAATTTTTGTATTGTATATTTTCTCATAAACATAAGAATCACATAAGTTGTAAAACTATTAAAATAGTCCCAATTGTTTATTCACTCTTACCAAATAAACAAAAATTTATAAAATCACATAATAAATTATTACAAAAGCTATTTATTCTCCACTTGAGTAACTGTTTCATCTAATTTTAATTGATCAAACTTTAATTCAATAAAATAATTGAACATAAATTGTAGTGTACTAGTCTTTAATACAGTCCTCCCATATAGTATGGACAATCTCGTTATGGTGAACTTGCATTTCTCGATCCATTCTTATTTATATTTACCAAATCAATTCCTACTTTATCATTTCTATTCACCAATTTTAAAGTAATAATAAATTTTATGTTGGTAAGAGTAATAAATTTTAAAAAGTAATGATGTGATTATAAATTTTATTGAAAAAATTACTTGAGTTGGTACGTTTTAATAAATAATTACTGAGTTTAGCAATATTTTTTATTTGTTACCATTTATAGAAATATATAGCAATATTATGATAAATATGCATGATGTATTAAAAGAGAATTATGCATGCAATATAAATGTATTATAAGTGTTTTTAAAATATATTATGTTTGCTTAGTAAGAAATTGGCACAATGTATTATAAGTGTATTAAAGTATCTGATAAATGTATTATCCATCAGTAAAATTTGTATTATATGTGTCTAATAAATCATTCTCTGTAATATGTATTAAAACTATATTAAAAATGTATTATAAGTGTCCAGTGAAAAAGAAAGTGTTATTGCTATAAATGATAAATACTTTCTTAATATAGCATATTTATGTAAGTTTCCCAATTTTATTTACATATGAAATAAATAGATAGTAGATATAAATGTGGGGTTGTTTTAACAAAATATAAACTTGTGGATCAATTTTTGTATTTAAAAATTTTCAAATCATGATTTTTGAAGAATATGGGATTCCATCTCATGATATGCATAAAATTGCATGTCCAAACGTTAATTCCATCTCACGATTTCATATTGTGATATGATATCACACGGTCAAACATCTACTTAGAAAATCAAGAGATAATTTATTTTTTGTGTTTATTTTAACCTTGCTATTAAATATAATTTATCATCTAACACATTTCTAAAAGCATTAAATTTAATAAAATCAAAGAATAATATAATAATATTATCCCTTTTATTTATTATTTCTTAAAGAGTGTGTCAAGTCAATCTATTGTTATAAATTTCTGCTACACTGTTTTTTTTTTGTTTTTTTTAAAAAACAATTATTAGTTGCGGCATAAATTAGAAATTGAGAGAGTATTAAACCTGGGTGTTCAATTAGTCTCCTCCCTTAAGCTGAGCAATCGGAAATGTCGAACGTGGTAGTTTTGGACAACGGGGCCGGCCTAATTAAGGCTGGTATCGGCGGCGAAAGAGATCCAACAGCTATTGTCCCCAACAGCATGGGCCGTCCACTTTCTTCCAAGAAATGGCTTGTGGCTGACCAGCTTCTTTACCCAGACCTCGACCTCACTTCCGCCACTGCCCGCCGCCCATTTGACCGTGGTTATCTTATCAACCCTGATCTCCAATCTTCCATTTGGTCTCACATCTTCTCAAATCTTCTTAAAATCACTCCTTCACACTCTTCTCTACTTCTTACTGAACCCCTTTTCAATCTCCCTTCCATACAACGCTCACTTGATGAAATTGTATTTGAAGATTTTAATTTTAAGGCCCTCTATGTATCTGATTCCCCCTCTTTGGTTCATCTTTATGAGGCATCTCGTCGACCTTATGGCCTTGTCTCTAAAGCCCAGTGTAGCTTAGTTGTCGACTGTGGATTTTCCTTTACTCATGCTTCTCCTGTCTTTCAGAATTTTACATTGAATTATGCTGTCAAAAGGCTTGATCTTGGTGGTAAAGCTTTGAGTAATTATTTAAAGGAGTTGGTCAGTTATACAAGTGTTAATTTGATGGATCAAAGTTTCCTTATGGACCATGTTAAAGAGGAACTTTGCTTTGTTTCTTTGGATGTTCCCAGGGACTTGCACATTGCTAGGTAATACTATTTTCAATGCTCATTAATTAGAATTTATTTGTCTGCGGATGTTAAAGTTCATGCGCTGCACCTTATAGGGTCTGTTTGCTCTTATTTTACTTAAATAACTAGTTTAAACGGATGGGGGCATGATCGCAGGATGGATATAATTAATAGAGTTCAAAGGGATCTTGAAGTCAATTATATGTTTTCGGCCCTCTCAAACAAATGTAGAATTAGGATCCTTCAATGCCATGACGTTTGAACCGTTTTCTAAACCTAAAACAAACTTAAAACTTAAATTAAGCCAGCACATTAAAGTAAGATGATCTTTGAGTGCCAAACGTGCTGGGATCTCCCTTATTCATAACTACTGTATCAATCTCCCAGGAAACCGGGAAAGGACAATTTGTTTAGGTGCACGTATGTGCTTCCTGATGGTATTACACATACTAAGGGTTTTCTAAAAGATCCCCAAGAACCAAACAGATATCTCTCTTTGTATGATAAAGCTCCACAGGAAGTAGCAGGGGAACAAATTGATATGGATCAGCTTGACAATTCCGAGGACAGGAACAGAAGCAATGAATCAAGAATTGATTTGACAAAAAATGTACTCTTTCCAAGCCCTTATAAATAGCTCGCCATCCTCTTTTCTTTGATTCTAATTTATTTGTATGAATAGGAATTTGGCTTGACAAATGAGCGGTTTCTTGTCCCAGAGATGATGTTTCGTCCAGCTGACTTGGGTCCGTATCACGGCTTATCTTTGACTTCTATTTCAGTTTTGTGTTCAATTGAAGAATCTGCTTCATTTATTCAACATTTTTTCCCTTTTCATGTAGCTATATGAATTTGTTTATTCCTTAGTATGAATTTGGTAGTCAGCATCTCAGTTATTGGTGGCTTACAGGACTGAATCAGGCTGGACTTGCAGAGTGCATTCATCGAGCTATCAGTTCCTGCCATTCTCATCTTCACCCTGTTCTATATGAGAGGTAGTGCAGAAGCCTCGGTGCATCACAAAACCTTATCTACTAATATTGGTTTATGCTTATCTTCCTTCTTCTAATGTCAATGTATTGAATTTGGACGAGGAAGCATTATTCTGACGGGAGGCAGTACTCTATTTCCTCATTTTGCCAAAAGACTGTAAGATGCAGCCTTTTTTGCCCATTGCTTTAGAAAAGCTGGATGTTCTATTTGCTTATGTCTTGAAAATTCATCTAAATGCAGAGAAATGGACCTTCGGCCTCTTGTACCAGATAAATATCGTTTAAAGATTACGACTCAAGAAGAGTAATATACTGTCCTTTTGGAGAAACTGTTTAAAAGTGTTTCTACTTCTCTAACATGTCTTTTGTTACTTTTTGCAGTCCTATTCTAGGTGTTTGGCGTGGAGGATCACTGTTGGCATCAAGTCCTGACTTTGATGCAATGTGTGTCACAAAAGCTGAATATGAGGAGCTTGGATCAGCTAGATGTCGAAAGAGATTCTTCCACTAACTTTTCTAGTGTTATGGAGAGGAGAAATTCAGATTTTAGGATGATCACCGGCCTCTGCAGTTGGAAATGAGCTAAATATTGATGTGTTCTCCGGAGAAAAAAAAATCATGTGTTCTGAAATGATTCTTTTTCTAGTCAGTTTCTTTGAAATATTGCAGAACTCCTTTTGGTTGAAGTCTAACTTATCTGCAATGAAATGTTAGTGGCATCTTAAATGCCAATCCTGTTTCTCTTGTCTCATGTCGCTTGTCCTTGATTGTAGTATGGGTGTTATGTTGCAACTTGTTAAGGACAAGATGAAATTACGCATATCGTTGGCTGTACGACTACGACATGCGGATCAAAACTGATGAAACAGCTTTGGTGAATATTTGTTTGATCTTATTGGACAATGATGATAGGATCAAATGGACTAAGACAGAGCTTATGAATCAGTCAAACAAATGAATGATTGCTTAACATGACCAGATATCTTTCTTCCTGTCTTACAGAGCCTTGATACATTAATGATATGCAAATTAGTTTTTACTCACATTTGATTGAGCATAGAGTTTAAAGAAGAAAGCAGAAGTATCATCACATTTGTAAGTGGTCAAAAATGCACCTAAACTATCTCTTTTTTTTTTTAGTTTCATACCCAAACTATTGGGAGTTATTTCATACTTAAATTATCACTTATTAGTTTGAGAAACACACTTTTTCTCTTTTATTACACCCTCTTCATGGTGTGTATACTACACTCTCTTTTTCATTTAAAAAAAATTATCCCATCACACTCCACATGGACAATATTCCACTTGACAAAAATTAAATAAATTATTAGAATTAGTTAAAATTAAAGATTAAAGAATTATTATCTCAAAAAATTATTTCTTTTTATAAATTAAAATGTAAATATTTTTCTTACAACACTCCACCACTTCCTCTCACCGTACCCCTCTCCCTACCCCCCGCGGTCATTTTTTTAGTTTGTTTTTCTTTTTTAAAAAAATTATAAAAGTTTTTAATTATTTTTTTTACTTCATCTCCTCCCCCCTTACAAATAATAATTTAGATACTATTATATTTAAAAAAAAAAAAACAATTTCACCCCACCTAACCCTCCACTTATAATTTTTTTTCGTTATGTTAGATATATACATATATTTCTAGGAAAATATTTTTTATTTGCGGCAAGATTTTTTTTAAATGAAATTTTTATTTATGTTATATTTGGTACGCAAATATTAAAAAAGCTTTTCCTAAAAATATATGTACATATCTAACACAAAACGAGAAAAATATAAATAAATAAATTAGGAGTGGAGGGTTAGATAGGGTGGGGTAGAATTTATTTTTTTCAAATAAAATAATATCAATTTTTTTTTTGGGAATGAGTGGATGGTTTGGGGTTGATGGGGGGAGGGGGGTGAAGTATGATTTTTTTTAAAAAAATATTTTATAAAAAAAATTGAAAAAATAAAAGGAGGGGAGGGGGGGGGGGTAGGTGGTAGAGTGGGTAAGAAAAATTAATTTTATTTTTTAAAAATTATTTTTTGGGGATAGTAATACTTTAATCTTTAGTTAATACTAATAGTTTATTATTTAATTTTTGCCAAGATGAAATATTTTATCCATGTGATAAGATTTTTTCAAATAAAAGAGAGTGTATTACACACACCACTGATGTGTGTTTCTCAAACTAATAAGTAATAATTTAGATATGAAACTCACACTCTCAATAGTTTAGGTATGAAACTAAATAAAAAGAGATAGTTTAGGTGTGTTTTTTTTATATGTTTATCTCTTTGTGAGTACAACCACATTATGAAGGATTTTAAAAAAAAAATTAAATTGGGTCGTGACTTGTTTTTATTCAGGAAATTATACAATGTGTCCCCCAAATGTAGTGCTCTTGATTTTTTGTCCCCCATAAGAAAGTCTTTACGACTATTTCCAATCCATCTCTATTTTACTCTCTATTCTTTATATTTGGAGAGTAAAATAGAGAATGGGCTCTGCAACCACACTCTAAGATGCTCTCTATTCTTTATTTGTAGAGAGGTTGGAGAACTACTATTCATCTTCCATATTCCACTTTTTAATTATTTTAATATTATTTACATTATATAATATTTATAATTAACATATTATAAATCATATAAGACCATTAATTAAGTCTCTAATATTTGTATTTATTTTCTAATGTAATGTAGCATCTAAAAGTATATTATTGACAAGTATACTATTTTCATCCCGAATTGATAATTTTTCATTTTTTTATTTTCGTCACTTTAAATATGTAATTTAGAATTATAATTATTTTTCACTATGAAGAATGCAAAAATTTAAATGATAACTCAAGAAATGTACCTTTAGATTATACTGATAAATTATTAAACTACACTTTTTAATGAACATGGAAATACTTAATGCAATAAGTCAAAATGGAATAGGGGAAGTAAATTAGTACACAAAATAATTGGATATAAGATGAAATTTATATTTTAAAATACAATACATAACATAAAAACTTAAATACAAGATAAAAATACATTACACAACATAATAAATTTAATACTTACAACAATAATTTAGTAATCTGATAGTTCGTTTCCAAACTATTTGTGATCCACGTTCCCAAAAGAAGAAATATTGCACGATGAAACAAGAATCATACAGAGAAGATGTAGAATGTGCATTCAGAGTTTTGCAATCACGTTCTGTAACTATTGCAGGACCATCATCTTTTTAGAGAAAGGAAGTGCTATATGATATAATGACTAAATGTATTATACTGCACAACAGGAAAATTGAGGATGAGCGTGATCTTAATGCACCAATTCAAGATACTTCAGAAGCTCCAAATGCAATGACAGAAATGTTGGTAGACGAAAATCTCTGATTTGAATAATTTTTACCTAGACATAAAAAAATTAAGAACAAAAATGCTCATTTTGAACTCCGTAATGCATTAATATAGTTTATGGAAAAATGTAAAAAAACTTAAAAGTTAAATATTTATGTAATTGTATTTAATGAATGATTTTACTTTTATTCGAATTTGTAACACCACAGAAGTAGAAAAATTGAGTTAAAAAGGAAAAGTTGTAGAAAATTTACTGGTGCAAGTTTGTACGAAGCCAAGTACAGACCGTACATATATCCACAGTGCATAGATGTTTGGCGTGGATGGTATCCTAAAAGTTAGGAAAAATATTAAGGCTCAGATGGGTTTTCACGAGTCAACAAAATGGCTCGTAGAGTGTTACACGAGTGGTGGTTGCCTGTAGTAGAGTCAGTTAAAGACTTGGTGAAATTTGAGTACCTGGGATCTACGGACAAAGTGTACGGGTCGTACTAGGAAAGACAACTCGTGATCAGTGTTCGTGGTTGGTGTCCTTGACTGGGAGAAATTCCAGGCTGGCGTTTTAAGAATAAGGTTGACGGCTCGTTGAATGGTTGACGACCCGCGGACTCTGGATCGTGGTTTGACATAATAGATTTGGGTTTAATTACTTGATTCTACGACAGACTATTATGGTCCTTTGCAAGGAGTACAGACCATACATGGTGTCCGTAGATGCGATTCGGCAATTATTTCCAAGGTTATTTGGGTCTTTTCCTATCCTTTTAATTCCTTAACTACGTCGTTTCTAAACTATTCCTAAGAGCTATAACCTTTTCTAAGGCCAAAACCCTCCTCATTCACTCTCAAACTCCCAAAGCTCTCAAGCCTTCTTCTCCAAGGTTCCCTCAAGGTGATTCTAGGGTTCTTCAAGCTCCAAGTCTCCTTTCTAGATTTCAAGCTAAGATTTCATCAAGGTATGTGGGAAGTTCATCAATGGGTCCTTTTCACCTATTGAGTCCCAAAAGAAACCTAAATTTCTACTTATGATTTCAACCTAATTTCTAGAGTTTTCATGATTCTTCCATAGGTTCAATTGAAGCAAAGTTTTCTCTCCATGAATGATCTTATTATGCATGATTTGATCATATTTGAATGTTTTCAATGATATTTTTACATGAACCCATGTTATACAAGTGATTTGATATGAAATCAAGCTTTTAAGATATGCATGCATTATGAATTGAAGTACTTCTGAATCAAGGATGCTTTTAGATAAAGTATCAAACATGTTTTATGAAATTGAATGCTTCCGATTGACATAATTCTTAGTATGATAGATGATCATGATTTATATGCTTTATATAAGTGTCTCTTATGAATTGATTATGTTATGAAATCATGATATTTTAAAGGAGCTATTCGTATGAGTCTTCATGATTGATTTGGTATTACTAGATTCTTACCATTTCAAAGACTATGAATATGATATGATTGTGCATGTTTTTCATTGGGAGTTTACTTAGCACCGAGTCGACCTTGGGATGAAGGCTCACCAGTGATTAGAGGTATAAGCATTTATAGAAATCCCCTAGTCTTAGACCTACATGCCACCATAGGATGAGATGAGTCATTCGGTAGTAGAGGCTTGACTTTAGCTAGTGGATCCACCTAAGCTTAATATTATGGTCCTTACCTTGACAAGTAGGACACTCTCTTTTTGCTATGGAAATAGTAGACTAAACTCCATATTATAGCTTAGATGATTTATGTCGATTAATGGTATCTCCCCCAAAAGAATATGATTCCCACTTATGATATGACTATGATTATGACTTCTACATATTACATGATTTTCAGAATTTTGCATTGACCTTGTACTATGTTCTGTGAACTCAGCTTATCAAATTATCTCATGTTTACTTGTCACTCATTATCATGTTATCAGATTTATCATGTTATTATGTTTATACTCATTCATCTTTTCTCATACTCAGTACATTCCGAATACTGACTGCATACATCTCTTGTGCCTATATTGTCTTATAATATAGGGTCCAGTCCTCTCATCTAACTTGCAGTTAGCACAGATTCCAGTCAGCTTTGTTCAAATTTGGTTAGTCCTCATGCTTTGAGAACATGGCCACATTATGAGTTATTTTATATTCTTTCAGACTCTTTTAGTTTCTAGATTGTTTCATTAGCTAGGGCTTGTCCTAGTCACACCTATGTAGTAGAGGCTTGTTGTCAGACTTAAGTATATTTTTCTCATTATTGTTTTGTACTATGATTTTGGTACCATTTGATGGTTGAGTTTTGGAGACTTATATTCTGATTTCATGATTCTTTAAGTTATATTGTTATCTTAGTGTTTAGTTAGAGTCTTTCGGGATTCTATTCACCACGTCACGTCTAAGGGGGTAGTCTTTGGTCATGACAAATTTGGAATTCAGAGCATCAGGTTCAAGTGTCTTAAGGTGTCTGACAAGGCGAGTTTAGTAGAGTCTTATTCATAAGTGTAAAGAATGCCATACATATGAATAAGAAGCTACGAGATGTTTAAGAAACTTCACTTCTTTTGTTACTCTAAAGTCATGCGATAGAGTTGAACTCTATAAAGTTTCCTTCTAACTTATGTTCTATGCATTTTCAGAATAATGCCTCTAAGAAGAACTCCGTTGATAAGGAATGTGAATGTGGAACCTGAAGCTCCATAAGCTCCGATTGATCCCTTAGCTGAGCAAGTCACTCATGTTGAGTTTAGGGCTTCTTTATAAGTGTGTCCTAAGCCATGACGGCACAAGAAAATAGATAGGTCATAACTCCCGTGAATCCAAATTTGGGTACTGCAGCGACAACGGTTCGAGACTTCACAAGGATGTATCCTCTGGAATTTCATGGTGTAAAAGTGGACGAGGATGCAGAAGAGTTAACTGAAGGAATTCAAAAGATTGTGGACATTATGGGTGTGACTCCAGTTGAAAAGGCGGACTTGGCCGCTTACCAATTAAAAGGGGTTGCTCAAGTATGGTTTGCTCAATGGAAGGAAGAAAGGGCAATTGATGCGGGTCCCTTGGATTAGGATAAGTTCAAAGGAGCATTTCTTGACTGGTTTTTTTCCCTTGAGATAAGGGAGGCCAAAGTGCAAGAATTCATCAATTTGAAGCAAGGAAATATGAGCGTGAAGGAATACTCTTTGAAATTCACTCAATTATATAAGTATGCTCCAACAATGATTACCGATTCTAGAGCTCATATGAGCATGTTCATTTCAGGTGTTTCAGAAATGGTGGTCAAAGAGTGTAGAACCGCTATGTTGATCAAGAGATGGACATTTCTAGGTTGATGACTCATGCTCAACATATTGAGGAAGAGAAGCTTAAAGAGAATGCTAGGGAGACTAAGAGGGCTCAGACCGATAGCGTTGACTACTCTCATCAGAGATCCAGTGCTAGTGGTAGTTCTCTATTTCGACAAAGGTGAGGCCTGACTTCATCTTCTTCTAGTGCTCTGGTGCCTAAGTTCAATAAGGATATGTTGTTTAACCCTAAGCCTCAAGGAAATGCTTCTAGTGGATCTACTTTCCCCACTTTTCAAAAGTGTGGAAAGAGTCATTGGGGAAATGTTTAACCATTACTGAGGGTTGCTATGCATGTGGTAAGATTGGACACAAAATGAGGGATTATCCAACGGCTTCTAGTAGAGGTAGAGAGATTCGTCAATAGGCTCAGTCTACTTCTTCAGGTTGCTAGGCTCAGTAGGGTGCTTTATCCGGTTCCGGTGGTCCGCACCAAAATAGGTTTTATGCTCTTCAAAATGGTTATGATCAGGAGATTTCTCCTGATGTGGTCACTAGTATGTTAGAGTCTTTGACATTGATGTTTATGATTTTCTTGATCCAAGAGATATATTGTCTTTTGTGACTCCTTATGTTGCTATGAAGTTGGATGTCAGTCTTGAAATCTTATTAAAACCTCTCTCAGTCTCTACTCTTGTTTGTGATTCTATTGTTGCTAAATGGATCTATAGAAATTGCCTGTTCTCAGTTTTTTAGAAAGTCATCTCAATTGATCTAGTAGAGCTAGATATGATTGATTTCGATGTTATTCTTGGAATGGATTGACTTCATGCTTGTTATGCCTCTATTGACTGTAGAACTCGAGTGGTTAAGTTTTAGTTTTTGAATGAACCAGTCATAGAGTGGAAGGGTAGTAATTCAGCTCCTAAGGGTCATTTTATCTCGTGCCTTAAGGCCAAAAGTATGATTTCTAAAGGTTGCATTTATCATCTAGTTCGGGTTAGGAATACGAATTTTGAAGACCCTACTCTTGAGTCAGTTCCAGTTGTTAATGAGTTTTTAAAAGTGTTCCCTGATGATCTTCCTGGTGTTCCTTCTGCAAGGGAAATCAACTTTGGAATTGACCTTCTTCTAGATACGCATCCTATCTCTATTCCTCCCTATAGAATGGCTGTGGCAGAACTTAAGGAGTTAGAAGATTATTTAAAGGACCTCTTAGATAAGGGTTTCATTAGATTGAGTATTTCTCCATGGGGTGCTCCAGTTTTGTTTGTTTGAAAGAAAGATGGTTCTGTTCGTGTGTGCATTCATTATAGATAATTGAATAAGGTCACAATCAAGAATAAGTATCTCATCCTAAGAATTGATGACTTCTTCGATCAGCTTCAGGGTGCTTGCTTTTTTTCCCAAGATTGATCTTGAATCAGGTTATCATCAGTTGAAAGTGAGAGAGTGTGACATTCCGAAGATATCCTTTAGGACTCTGTATGGTCACTATGAATTTGTAGTTATGTCTTTTGGACTAACGAATGCTCCTATAAATTTTATGGATTTGATGAACAGGGTGTTCAAGCAATACATTGATATGTTTGTGATTGTATTTATTTATGATATATTGATTTACTCTCGTAGTGAGGATGAACATGCCTATCATTTGAGGATTGTCTTGCGAATTCTCAAGAATCGTCAGTTATTTGCTAAGTTTAGCAAGTGTGAGTTTTGGTTGAGGTCAGTTGCATTCTTTTCCCATAATATTTCCGGTGAAGGTATTCAAGTTGATCCTAAGAAGACTGAGGCAGTTGAGAACTGGCCTAGACCTCTTTCCCATTCAGATATTAAGAATTTCTTGGGATTAGCTAGTTACTACAGACGGTTTATCGAAGGTTTTTCCTCTATTGCTTTGCCTTTGACTACTTTGACTCAGAAAGAGGTAAAATTTCAATGGTCTAAGGCTTGTGAGAAGAGTTTTCAAAAGTTGAAGACTTGACTCACTTCAACCCCGATTTTGATATTGCCAGAAGGTTCCAATGGGTTTGTGGTATATTGTGATGCTTCCAGAATTGGGCTTGGTTGTGTTTTGATGCAACACGGTAAGGTAATCGCATATGTATCGAGGCAACTTAAAATTCATGAAAAGAACTACCTGATTCATGATTTGGAGTTAGCGGCGGTAGTTTTTACTTTGAAGATATGGAGACACTATCTCTATGTTGTTCATGTGGATGTATTCACCGATCATAAGTGTAACACCCCAGTTTTTGAAAAGAAAGAAAATGCAGTTTTAAAATTTTTCTGGTGCCAGTGACGACGGAGGCCATCTACGAACCGTAGGTGGAGTGACGGGCCGTAGATGGTAACCATTGATGGCTCTGCCAGCTTTATAAATTTTGAGTTTCTAAACCTTGACCTACAGAATAGCAGGACGGTTCGTAGTTCAGTTGACAGGCCGTAGATGGGTTCCGTAGATACCTTCTAGACTTAGCCAAATTTTCAGTCCAAACGAACTTTCTGAATCGATTGACGGAGGAGCAGAACGGTCCGTCAGTGGATGTACGGACCGTAGGTCCTGTCCGTCGATTGGCCCCAACAGTTTATTTAAGGGATTTTTGGACTTTTCCCCTAAATGTTTATTCCTTATACTGGACGATAAGGAGAAGAAGAGAGCTAGGGTTCTCATCAAGGTCATCAATCCCTTTTTATTTCAAGGCATTGGCATTGAGGTATGATAGTATTTACCATTTGGAGTCTTTCCTTCAATGGGTCCCCTTTTCCTTAAGGTTTTCAAGGTATAGTCTTGCCCAAGAGAGTTAGGGTATGACAAATTCTTATGGGATCTTCATTATGCTTTCCATTGTTGATGTTATGGTTGATAGTGCACGTCTAGCATGGTAAAGTAAGCTAGTGCACGGTTTAGCGTGGTTTACATGCAACTTGATGAATCCCATGAGCTTATGCTAAGTATCCCCCAATTTATGATTATACTTATGATTGTGTGTTGATTGAGAAAAGATGAATTGCATGAACTCTTTGTGAAGTGAGTTAAGGATTATGATTATCAAGCTATGAATTCCATGTAAGACTATGAATGATGAAAATAGGATATTTTATGAAAAGATGCATGTTGAATCAAAATCTATGATTTTCCTCTGTTATGTGGGTTCCCTCAATTATGACTAAATTGCCGTGATTTATGGCTTTCTAAGTAATTGCTTGCATTGAATTGCACGTTTGAGGAGAAGCTTATGAACCCATGATTTATGAGTTAAGAGCATGATGAGCTATGTAAATATGAAGCTTGTGAATTCATGCATGTTTTATGAAGTTTATGATATGTTAGTACATTTTGTTGAGTTGTGAAAGGGTTTCTCATTTAATGCTCAACCTATGGGTGTGAAAGGTTTTCTCACGCGTAATGATTCATAACTAGTTGAAAGGTTTGCTCAACTAAGCTTGAATCCATGATTAATGAACTATTCTATGAAGGGACAAGAGGTGATTACCCATGTTCCCTAATGTAGACAAGAGGCGATTACCCATGTCTACTAATAATGAAATTATGACTAATAGAAGAACAAGTGGAAATTACCCATGTTCTTAAGGAGCTATTCTATGAAGGGACAAGAGGCGATTACCCATGTTCCCTAATGTAGACAAGAGGCGATTACCCATGTCTACCTAAGATAAAATAAACTATGATAATTCCGTGGGAAATATGCTTAGTACCAAGTGGACAAGTGGCGATTACCCATGTCCCATAACCTATGTGCCACCATAGGGTGATGGTCTATGATAGACACAATCTAAGCAGTTCATGGTCTTACCTTGGCAAGTAGGACACCTCTTTTCGGTGTGGGGCAGACACCGGATTCCATGTTGATAGCTCACATGGTCTTATATGTCGGTTAAGGCTATTTCTCCACAAGTTAATGAACAAGTGTTCTCATGATGATGGTTAAAGTAAAGTAAAGGAAAGATGAATAGTTTGTCTTGGCCATGCTTTATGCTTCATGTTTCTTATGTTCTATCATGTTTTAGCTTGGTCATTACATTTCATGATTATATGTCATTCTAGCATGGTTTATATGCCCTTTTATGCATTGCTATCATACTTGGTACTTGATTGTACTAACACATACTTTTGCCTACATTGATTCTATTGATGTGGGGCTTGGCGGTTCTTCTCATCCCACTCGTGGCTAGTCAGTTCCAGTGATAGTGAAGATTTGGTGAGGCCTCCTATGTCCGAGGACCTAGCCTTGTTACTTTTCATGTTTTTCGTTATGCTTTTGGATATTGTACTGGGCTGCGTCCCAAACCTTCAATTTTATTCTGTTATGTTAGATGGCTTGAGACATAAGTTGTAGACTTCTGCTGTTTTGTTATATAATGCTCCTTTTATTTCTTTTCTCTATTATCTTGTATGGTATGTATGCTAAGGGCTTGTGTGAGGCCTCTCGGGGTCTTGTACGCCGTGTTACATCTAGGGGCTACCCTGGGTCGTGACAAACTTGGTATCAGAGCACAAGGTTTTAGAAAGATTTTAGGATGTCTCATAAGACACGTCGAGTAAAGTCTTGTTCATGAGTGTTAAGCGCGCCACATTTATGAATGAGAGGCTACAAGATGATTAGGAAACTCCACTTCTTCGTTATCCTTAAGTCGTGCGTAGAGTGTTACTCTATACGCCCCTCTCTCCTAATCCCTATCCTACACGTTTCAGGATATGGCGTCTCGAAGAGCATATACTCGAAGGAATGAGAGAGAAAGTGAAGAGCAAGAAACCCCTCCTCAAGCTCCTCAAGTTCCGACCGATCCTTTGGCCGAGCAAGTAACCAATGCAGAGTTCAGGGCTGCTTTTCAGGTGTTGGCCCAAGCCGTGATGGGTCAAGCCAATAGGGAGGTTGTGGCTCCCGTGAAACCAAATGTGGGTACGGTGACGTCAAGAGTGAGGGATTTCACCCGGATGAACCCTCCGGAGTTTCACGGTTCTAAAGTGGAGGAAGATCCTCAAGAGTTTATTGATGAGGTTTATAAAGTGTAGATGATCATGGGAGTGTCACCGACGGAAAAGGTGGAATTGGCCGCCTACCAACTCAAGGGTGTCGCTCAAATTTGGTACAACAAATGGAAGAGTGAGATGGCGGTTGATGAAGGTCCTCTGGAGTGGGAGAAATTCAAGGGTGCTTTCCTCGATAGATTCTTTCCCCTTGAAGTTCACACAGTTGGCTTGATATGCTCCTTCTATGGTGGCCGATCCTAGGGCAAGAATGAACAAATTTGTTTCAGGAGTGTCCAAAATGGTGGTCAAGGAGTGTCGTATCGCCATGCTTATTAGTGATATGGATATTTCTCGCCTCATGATTCATGCACAATAAATAGAGGAGGAGAAGCTCAAGGAAAGGTCTAGGAACTTCAAGAAGGCTAAGACCGGTGATGGTGGGTTCTCTTAGTCAAGGTCCGATGGACATGTTCGTTTTAAGCCTAGACAAAGGTTCTCTAATCAAGGGCCTTCCAATGCCCCTCCTAAGTTCAACCAAGAGAGGGTGTCTAACCCTAAGCCTCAAGGAGGAAATGGTAGTGGCTCCTCATTGCCTACTTGTGCCAAGTGTGGGAGGAAACACGAGGGTACTTGTCTAGCCGATTCGAATGCATGTTTTGGATGTGGTAGGACGGGTCATAAAGTAAGGGATTGTCCCTTGGCTGCTAAGAAGGGAGGAGAAAATCATCGAAAGGCTCAACCCCAAAATCCGACAAGTTCTAGTGGAAATCGAAAGCAAAATCGGTTCTATGCACTTCAGGCCCGTTATGAGCAAGAGGGTTCTCTAGATGTGGTTACCGGTATGTTGAAAATCTTCCACTTTGATGTTTATGCTTTGCTTGATCCAGGTGCTACGTTGTCTTTTGTGATGCCTTATGTAGCTATGAAGTTTGATGTTGTTCCGGATGTGTTGTTAGATCCATTCCGTGTCTCTACTCCTATTGGTGAATCTATTGTGGCTAAGAGAGTCTATAGAAATTGTAAAGTCTCTTTATTTCATAGAGTCACTCATGTGGATCTTGTAGAGCTTGATATGCTAGACTTCGATGTTATCCTCGGGATGGATTGGTTGCATTCTTGTTATGCCTCTATTGATTGTAGAACCCGAATGGTCAAGTTCCAATTTCCAGATGAGCCTATCCTAGAGTGAAAAGGGGGAAATTCTTTGCTTAAGGGTCAATTTGTTTCTTATTTGCAAGCTAGAAAGATGATTTCTAAAGGTTGCATGTACCATCTTGTTAGGGTGAGGGATGTGAATTCCGAAACCCCTACCCTTGAGTCAGTCCCCGTTGTTAATGAATTTTTGGTAGTGTTCCCCGATGATTTACCCGGTGTTCCTCCAGAGAGGAAATAGACTTCGGTATTGACCTTCTCCCTGATACGCAACCTATCTCTGTTCCTCCTTATAGAATGGCTTCGGCAGAACTTAAGGAACTAAAAGAGCAGTTGAAAGATTTGTTGGATAAGGGTTTCATCCGACTAAGTATTTCTCCATGGGGTGCTCCAGTTTTGTCTGTTAGAAAGAAAGATGGGTCACTCCGTATGTGTATTGACTACCGCCAATTGAATAAGGTTACTATCAAGAATAAGTATCCTCTCCCGAGAATTGATGATTTGTTTGACCAACTCCAAGGGGCTAGTTATTTCTCTAAGATTGATCTTCGTTCGGGCTATCACCAATTGAAAGTAAGGGATGATGACATTCCAAAAACAGCTTTCCGGACAAGATATGGGCACTATGAGTTTCTAGTGATGTCTTTCGGGTTGACTAATGCTCCAACCGCATTTATGGATTTGATGAATCGAGTGTTTAGATAATACCTTGATATGTTCATCATTGTTATAGATGATATCTTGATTTACTCAAGGAGTGATAGTGAGCATGCTGATCATTTGAGGATTGTGTTGCAAGTTCTCAAGGACCAACAACTCTTTGCGAAGTTCGAGAAATGTGAGTTTTGGCTAAGATCCGTAGCCTTCCTTGGTCACATTGTTTCCGGTAAAGGTGTCGAGGTAGATCCTAAGAAGATGGATGCGGTTAAGAATTGGCCTAGACCTGTATCACCTTCGGATATTCATAGCTTCTTGGGTTTAGCCGGTTACTATCGAAGGTTTGTTGAAGGGTTTTCTTCAATTGCTTCACCTTTGATGACTCTAACTCAAAAGAAGGATAAGTTTGCTTGGTCAGAAAGGTGTGAAGCGAGTTTTCAAGAGTTGAAAGATAGACTTACCTCGGCTCCGGTGTTGACCTTACCGGAAGGGTCCGATGGGTTTGTGGTCTATTGTGATGCTTCCAGAATTGGGTTGGGTGTGTACTTATGCAAAATGGGAAAGTCATTGCTTATGCTTCAAGGCAACTAAAGGTGCATGAAAGGAATTATCCTACTCATGATTTGGAGCTAGCGGCAGTTGTGTTTGCTCTAAATATATGGTGGCATTACTTGTATGGTGTTCATGTTGACGTCTTTACCGACCATAAGAGTTTGCAATATGTATTTAAGAAAAAGGATCTAAATCTTCGCCAACGAAGGTGTCTTGAACTATTAAAGGACTATGACATGAATGTCCTCTATCACCCTGGCAAGGCTAACGTGGTGGCAGATGCACTTAGTCAGATGCCAATGGGTAGTGTTGCCCATATTGAAGATGGTAAAAGGGAACTAGTTTGTGATGTTCATAGATTGGCTCGTTTGGGTGTGCGATTAGTTGATTCCACCCAAGGTGGTGTTATGGTCCTCAATGGTTCAGAATCTTCCTATGTGCAGGATGTGAAAGCTAAGCAAGATCTTGATCCGAACCTAGTCGAATTGAAAGAAGCGGTTCTAAAAAAGTTCGTAGAGGATTTCTCCCAAGGGGAAGATGGAGTGCTCAGATATCAGGGTCGTTTATGTGTCCCTAATGTAGATGACCTAAGAGGACGAATCTTGATTGAGGCCCATGGTTCTCGTTATTCCATTCACCCGGGAGCTACCAAGATGTACCGTGACTTGCGGGAGATCTTTTGGTGGAATGGGATGAAGAAGAACATTGCGGGGTTTGTGGCTAGATGTTCTAATTGCCAACAGGTGAAAGTTGAACACCAAAGACTGGGAGGTCTATCACAAGATATTGACATTCCTACTTAGAAGTGGGAAGATGTGAACATGGACTTTATTGTTGGCTTGCCCGCACTCGGCGCCAGTTTGATTCGATTTGGGTAGTTGTAGATCGTATGATGAAATCAACCCATTTCATTCCCGTCAAGGTTTCTTACTCGGCGGAGGATTATGCTAAGTTGTACTTAAGGGAGATGGTTAGGTTGCATGGAGTGCCTTTATCCATTATCTCCGATCGTGGTACACAGTTTACTTCTCAGTTTTGGAAATCTTTCCAAAAGGGCCTTGGTACTCGTGTTAAGCTTAGCACGGCCTTTCATCCCCAAACCGATGGGCAAGCAGAGCGTACCATCTAAACTTTGGAAGATATGTTGAGAGCTTGTGCAATAGACTTCAAGGGTAATTGGGATGATCATTTGCCTTTGGTTGAGTTTGCTTATAATAACAACTACCATTCTAGTATTGGTATGGCTCCATTTGAAGCTCTCTATGGTAGGAGGTGTAGATCTCCCATAGGTTGGTTTGAAATTGGGGAAGTTGCTTTGATAGGCCCCAAGTTAGTGCATGAAGGTATGGAGAAAGTTTGGCTTATTATAGAAAAGCTAAAAACGGCTTAAAGTCAACAAAAGTCTTATGCCGATATCAGAAGAATAGAATTATAGTTTGATGTTGATGATTGGGTTTACTTGAAAATTTCACCTATGCAGGGTGTAATGAGATTTGGGAAGAAAGGGAAGCTTAGTCCCCTTTATGTAGGCCCATATCAGATTTTGAGACGTATTGGTAAGGTTGCCTATGAGCTTGAATTGCCTAATGAGTTGGCATCAGTGCATTCGATTTTCCATGTCTCATTGTTGAGAAAGTGTGTTGGTGATCCGACCTCTGTAGTGCCAATAGAGACTCTTGGCATTAAGGATAGCCTTTCTTATGAAGAGGTTCCGATTGAGATTCTAGACCGACAAGTCTGGAAGTTGAGAAATAAAGAAGTTGCTTTCGTGAAAGTTCTATGGAGGAATCAATTAGTTGAGGGTGCTGCTTGGGAGGCCAAGGCCGATATGATGTCCCTCTATCCTCATCTTTTTCCTTCCGATCCTCCTCTAGCTTGAGGTACCTAGTTCCTCATGGTTCATTCTTTTGGTCTCATGTGTCATAGTTGATTTCCATGATTCCTTGATTTATGCATGTTCAAGAAGAGTCTAACATGATATACGTGCATTGAGTATGAGTTGCATAAAGTCTTCATGAATTGTATTGAGCATGCTTTAGCTTGGAGTTGATGTTGCTCCTCGGATATGTGCAATTACGTGCTTGCATGCTAGGTTGGGTTGTTAGTCAGAGTCTTTTGACCTTCTTAGGATATCCAGGTTCTCATTCGAGGACGAATGTCCCCAAGGGGGAGATATTGTAACACCCCAGTTTTTGAAAAGAAAGAAAATGCAGTTTTAAAATTTTTCTGAAGCTAGTGACAACGGAGGCCATCTAAGGACCGTAGGTGGAGTGACGGGCCGTAGATGGTAACCGTCGATGGCCCTGCCTGCTTTATAAATTTTGAGTTTCTGAACCTTGACCTACGGAATAGCAGGACGGTTTGTAGTTCAGTTGACGGGTCGTAGATGGGTTCCGTAGATGCCTTCCTGACTTAGCCAAATTTTCAGTCCAAACGAACTTTCTGAATCGATTGACGGAGGAGCAGGACGGTCCGTCAGTGGATGTACGGACCGTAGGTCCTGTCCGTCGATTGGCCCCGACAGTTTATTTAAGGGCTTTTTTGACTTTTTCCCTAAATGTTTATTCCTTACACTAGACGATTTTGCCCCTTAACCTTGGCCCTATTTATATTTTTGTAAGCCCTAACCCCTTCATTTTCCAACTCTCATCTCCCAAAGTATTTCTCTCTCTAGAAGAACAAGAAGAAGAAGAAGAGAGCTAGGGTTCTCATCAAGGTCATCAATCCCTTTTTATTTCAAGGCATTGGCATTGAGGTGTGATAGTATTTACCATTTGGAGTCTTTCCTCCAATGGGTTCTCTTTTCCTTAAGGTTTTCAAGGTATAGTCTTGCCCAAGAGAGTTAGGGTTTGACAAATTCTTATGGGTTCTTCATTATGCTTTCCATTGTTGATGTTATGGTTGATAGTGCACGATTTAGCGTGGTAAAGTAAGCTAGTGCACGGTTTAGCGTGGTTTACATGAACTTGATGAATCCCATGAGCTTATGCTAAGTATCCCCCAATTTATGATTATGCTTATGATTGTGGGTGGATTGAGAAAACATGAATTGCATGAAATCTTTGTGAAGTGAGTTAAGGATTATGATTATCAAGCTATGAATTCCATGTAAGACTATGAATGATGAAAATAGGATATTTTATGAAAAGATGCATGTTGAATCAAAATCTATGATTTTCCTCTGTTATGTGGGTTCCATCAATTATGACTAAATTGCCTTGATTTATGGCTTTCTATGTAATTGCTTGCATTGAATTGCATGTTTGAGGAGAAGCTTATGAACCCATGATTTATGATTTAAGAGCATGATGAGCTATGTAAATATGAAGCTTGTGAATTCATGCATGTTTTATGAAGTTTATGATATGTTAGTACATTTTGTTGAGTTGTGAAAGGGTTTCTCATGTAATGCTCAGCCTATGGTGTGAAAGGTTTTCTCAACTAAGCTTGAATCCATTATTAATGAACTATTCTATGAAGGGACAAGAGGCGATTACCCATGTTCCCTAATGTAGACAAGAGGCGATTGCCCATGTCTACTAATAATGAAATTATGACTAATAGAAGAACAAGTGACGATTACCCATGTTCTTAAGGAGCTATTCTATGAAGGGACAAGAGGCGATTACCCATGTTCCCTAATGTAGACAAGAGGCGATTACCCATGTTCCCTAATGTAGACAAGAGGCGATTACCCATGTTCCCTAATGTAGACAAGAGGCGATTACCCATGTCTACCTAAGATAAAATAAACTATGATAATTCCGTGGGAAATATGCTTAGTACCGAGTGGACAAGTGGCGATTACCCATGTCCCATAACCTATGTGCCACCATAGGGTGATGGTCTATGATAAACACAATCTAAGCAGTTCATGGTCTTACCTTGGCAAGTAGGACACCCCTTTTCGGTGTGGGGCAGACACCGGATTCCAAGTTGATAGCTCACATGGTCTTATATGTCGGTTAAGGCTATTTACCCACAAGTTAATGAACAAGTGTTCTCATGATGATGGTTAAAGTAAAGTAAAGGAAAGATGAATAGTTTGTCTTGGCCATGCTTTATGCTTCATGTTTCTTATGTTCTATCATGTTTTAGCTTGGCTATTACATGTCATGATTATATGTCATTCTAGCATGGTTTATATGCCCTTTTATGTATTGCTATCATACTTGGTACTTGATTGTACTAACGCATACTTTAGCCTACATTGATTCTATTGATGTAGGGCTTGGCGGTTCTTCTCATCCCACTCGTGGCTAGTCAGTTCCAGTGATAGTGAAGACTTGGTGAGGCCTCTTATGTCCAAGGACCTAACCTTGTTACTTTTCATGTTTTTCGTTATGCTTTTGGATATTGTACTGGGTTGTGTCCCAAACCTTCAATTCTATTCTGTTATGTTAGATGGCTTGAGACATAAGTTGTAGACTTCCGCTGTTTATTTATATAATGCTCCTTTTTATTCTTTTCTCTATTATCTTGTATGTTATGTATGGTAAGGGCTTGTGTGAGGCCTCTCGGGGTCTTGTACACCTTGTTACATCTAGGGGCTACCCTGGGTCGTGACAATAAGACTTTGCAATATGTGTTTAATAAAAAGGATTTGAATCATTCCCACAGAAGGTGGCTTATATTGTTGAAGGATTATGATATGAGTATTCTTTACCATCCGAGTAAGGCAAATGTGGTTGCCGGTTCTCTTAGTGTATTATCCATAAATAGCATTGCTCACATAGAGAGAGATAGTGTGCTTCGTTATCAAGGTCATTTTTGTGTTCTGGATGTTGATGAGTTGAGGGAATGTATTTTAACACAAGCTCACAGTTCTCGATATTCTATTCTCCTAGGAGCCACCAAGATGTGTCGTGATCAACAAGAGGTATATTAGTGGAATGGGATGAAGAAATATATTATGGATTTTATAGCTAAGTGTCTATATTACCAACAAGTGAAAGTTGAACATCAGAAACCTGGAGGTATGACTCAAGAAAATGGCAACAAGTGAAACTTAATCAAACTATTTTGGATTGATTGTATGATATTTTGAGTTATGATCTTGATGATATTGAAATGTTAGGCATGAGGCAATGAGATTGGATTGGCAGGAGCCCCAGGTTAGTATTCTTATGGTGTGACGGGTACTCTACTCGGTTGTGTGTGCGATATGAGTTGATTTGTGGTGATGACTGGATTGTATCGGTGTGAAAGCATGCTCATGGAATATTGAACGTATAATTGCATATGATTTTTGAAAGATAAGAGGTTTTGGAGATATTTTGAGTACACCACCTTTTCTACTGATTTTTATCTCCTAGGGAGTGAGACTATTGATTTTTACTATGGAAATTGGTATTGAGGAGAAATATTCAAATTTTTCCTTTTAAGGCGTCTGTTGATAAGCTTTGGTGGCCCGTAGACTATATTGCGACTTTACTTTTGCATATGCTGATAAGCTCTGGCGGCCCATGGATTGAACTCTGGGTTTTACTTTCTGATAAGCTGAGGCGGGGTTCCACAGTTACCTCGGGGGTCCACGGGACAACCGGTGAGACAACTACAAAACTTTTTACATTCATCCTGCATTGGCCACATGTACATTGCATCGCTTGTGTGATTTTAATTGTCTGTGATTTGTTGACTGGTGTTATATTTTTATTGTTCTTCTTCTTGTTGGTAGTTATGGGTTCTTTTGACCTTTATTAGCTTTCTGTTAGCTTCATCGAGCTATTTGTTATATATTTGATCTTTCTGAGCTCGGTCAGCCTATGATGCGTACTGAGTACCTCATATTTTGGTACTCATACTGCACTTCTGTATCATTTTCTGATGCTGCTCCAAGTACGAGCCACCCTCCGTGAGCGTTAGATCTACCTTGGTCGTCATAGACTTGGATTGTGGTGAGCTTCTGGCATTTAGAGACTTGTTGCTTTCCCTCTTTTGTACTGACTTGTATTTTGTATTTTGGATTAGTAAGTTCACTTGTATATATGACCTTTCTATACTTAGTAGCTCCTGTATAGGTGACACTAGGTCTGGGGCTGGTTCTTGTGTTAGTTTGTATTCTCGGTCACTTTTGGGCCTTTTTTTGTATATCTTGTATCGCACTACAGTTTTATGAAATAGCCCGTTTCCTATATAATATTCTTCTACTTCTGCATATTATTATTGCTAATTACTTAATTTTTTCTTCTACATCTTGTGTTGGGCTTAGGCTTGCTTACTCGAGGGGTTATAGTAGGCGCTATCATGACCTGATTTTCGGTCGGATCGGTACGATGATGTCCGTATCCAATCTTCTAGAGGCTATAGGGCATTCTTAGGAATACTTCAATGTTTCTTGTTTCTTATCGTGCATTGATGGTTATACCAATATCTAAACTCTGTTTGTTTCACTCTTTCTTAGATGGCTAGGACGAGGTCATCGATGGGCGGGTGAGAGCCTCCTGCACCTCCAGAGGGAGCCCTAGATAGGGGTAAAGGTCGAGGCTAACCTAGAGGTCAAGGGAGAGCATGGGTTACAACAACAATTCAAGATCTGGAGCAGGCACCAACACCTGAGCCCGAGATAGAGGTTGAGCATGTTCAACATTAGCTAGATGGTATGGAGCCAGCCCAACCTCCACCAGGATTCATGGCTGCACCAGTACTATAGGATACTTTGGCATGGATCCACAACTTTATGGAGGGCATGTCATATGCGGGTGATGAGTGGTGAATTTCCACTCATTTGAGGCTATTTTCTTATAATTTTGTGGCACTCAAGTAGAGAAAGTGGCTAATTATTCATTGAATGGTGATGATTCCAGGTATTTGTTTCTCGGAAAGAACATGATGGAAAAGAGTGGGAAAGGAGCTGGCAAGAAAATTTCCTCTGATGTCGCACCTACGAAGAGAGGTTCACTTAAGTGAACGGTCAATTGAGGTCAACATGCCACTTAAGGAGTCACTTTTGCGAACAGGACACAAAAGGTGGGGTTCGTTTAAGCGATAAGATGTTCTCTTTTACGACATCCACTTTTGCAAACTCCCAGCTGCTTTTGAAAGGCCTGACTATCTGAACAGGGGCATAATTGAAATTTCTCAGACTTTGGACCCAAATTCTCACAAAGGGCTGAAGTGAAACATCATTCCATATCATTCTATTGTTGAGCAATTATTGAACTGGAGTTTTAGCTTAGCTTATTGAATCCTAAGTTTGAGACCGAAAGGAAAAGATTTGGGTCTACTTTGTTGATTGCTAAACTTGCTAGAAATAGGGGTTTAGATTAAGGTATTAGGTTGTTTTGTTGAATTACATGATTGAGACCGAAAGGAGATTTCATGAGATAGCACAATGAGATCGAAAGAAGATTTGTGTTATTGAAGATTTCCTAGCCTACCTATGATTGATTAGCATGTGTTGAGATTGCAATGGATCGTTGAATGAGTGTTGAGTTTCAAATTTCCCCATTTCCAATTATCCCTTGCTTTATTTGTTTTTTGCCCAATTTTAATTTTGGTTATTTAAACAATCTTCTATTTGATAAATTGAGTAATCTTAAGTTTAGATTCAAACTAGTAGCTTGTAATTATCTATCTTTTCAATTACCAACAAATTGTTCTTTGTGAGATTCGACCCCGACTCTCTTGTTGGGTATTTTTATTGCTAACGAACGCTTACTCTATGTACTTGTTTTGAGGGTAATTTGAGCGTTATCAAAAAAGGTGCCGCTGCCAGGGAACAATTAGGCGTATGAAATTGATTTAGGATTTATAGTTTACTTGTTTCTATCTAAATTGTGAATAGTTGTATTTACTTTTTTTACTTTGTTTCTATGGCTTCTTGTGATATCAATAAAATGTTTGGGGGTTGTAAGCCCTATGAAGATAGCTCATGGCCTTGTCATTAGGAAGAATGGGTTGAGAGGCTCATTATTGATGAGAAATGAGGTGTGTGCAACCGAGCCAAGACAATAACAATCCAAGATGCCGGAATCACTTACTTGGGGGCCAATGATTATGAAAGCCTATGCTCAAATGGCCTACTGAGCTTCTTACTCTTGCCCATGGATCAAAAATGAAAGAATGATTCAAAGTTGGGTAAGAAATTCATCTTCAAAGTGGAGAGATCGAGTGAAACTCTTGATGCTCTCGTGTACTCGCCACTCTCTTCGGAGAGAAATTGATCTAAAATTGGGGAGTAGGTTCATTGCCTCAAAGAGGAAACACAAAGGGTGATGTACCTGTCGTCATGCCGTGACGTTAAATTGTGCGTTTGATGTGAGTTGATTGAGTTTTCAAATTTTTTTGTGAAAAAATGTGTCAAAGATTTGGTTGTTCATGTTGAGGAGGCGACTGGTCGCGAAAGCGACCTCGCTGTCGCAAAAGCGAACTTCACTTTAGCGACCCTTCTTCGCTTTTGCGATTTCCTCATAAGTGGCCTCCTGGTCGCTTTTGCGATGTTCACTTAAGAGAACATGGCTTCACTTTGTGAGATCATATACCATTTTTTCCCGTGTTCAATTTTTTCAGAATGCTTATTTTGGTCCCGGATTGGTTTCTAACCCTTTTCTTTTACTTCTACCAATAGAATAACATTATTTAATACATGTTCATGTATTGTGATTTTCAAATTGCTAAAAGCCAAGAATGGCACAACAATTTGGTTTTGAAGAGGAAGTCGTGGTCGACTATGACCAACAACGATTTGTGTCTCTTTAAGCTCAAGAGAACTACAATGTTGATCTAATCAGAAAGAAAATTGCTCCTTGAGAGAGGTATCACACTTGATAAGGTGGCCGAGATGCTTCCAAACTTTTATCGAATGTTGGAAAACTCCGATTGGATTTGCTTCACTCTTGAACCATGCAAAGCAAATGAGCAATGGGTGAGGGAATTCTATGCCAACCTCATGGAGGCCAACATGTCAACAAGGTTGATCACCATTCACGAAAGTCATTGATTATGGGTCAGAAGCAACCAATGCATTATATAGGCTGCTAGATCACGACATTGAGGCTTTCAATGCTAAGGATTGTGAGCCTGGCACTTGGCTCGCATCAAAGCTATGCCTGAGCAAGAATGTCCCATGGGCTGTTACAAGGCCAAAATTCTATGCTTTGATTTGACGGTCGAGGCAAGAACATGGATGCCCATTGTATGCAGCTGAATCTCCCCAAGTGGGAACATTAGCAACATTTCGGTGTTGCGGGCACAAATCGTGGCTTGTGTACTTGATGATGTCCCTTTGAATGTGGGCCACTTGATCATAAATGAGTTCTGGGAGTTCAAGCTCCATGATAGCCTCTGCTTTGTTGTCCCTTATTTGATTACGGAGCTGTGCAAAACGGGCTGAAGTAGAAGTGTACCCAACTAATACTTGGGTAGGACCCAAAAATCAAGTCTTTCCTCTTAAGATGCGAGGTGAAGGCACCTTGGTCAAGAGCTATAAAAGGAAAATTGATGCGGGGAAGTTTGTGCATGTGGAGGAGGATTCTCCTATACCTCCAGTTTTGGGGCCATTTGAATCTTTGGCTAGTGAGTTGAAAATATTGAAAGAGATAGTGGCGAAGATGACTCAAGGACTGGGTGAGTCATTTTCTGGGCCTGTATCATATGTGCCATAGTGTGAGTTTGATGCCTACTTGAGAGATCAAAGAAAGAAGAAAGCTCAGCTTGACAATTTGGAATGGGCATACGATAGTTTGGCCAAGTCACATGGTGAGTTGATTATCTCTCACAGCAAGATGAAGAAGTGGGAGAAGAGTAGGGACAAGTTCTTCACACAGATGTGGAAAGGGGTCAAAGGCCTTTGCAAAGTGTTGAAGGAAAATGAGCCACTCCCGACTTCGAGGTCGGCTGAGGATGGAGATGCCCCAACTGTGTAGTCTGATGACGAGGGAGATGATGACAACGAGGCCATCGAGAGTGATGAGGATTGAGGTAGCTCGGGGATCCCTTTCATATTCTCTTTATGATTTTCAGAGTTGTGTTGTGAGGAAACAATACCATTTTTAGTGGGGGTGCTTCCCTTTGGGTTGTTTCTACTATTTTTATTGACATTTTTGATTGGTGTTTTGATTGCCCTTATCAGGATTTTGTTTAGATTGTGTGAATTGGTCATTTTTATTATAGTTTTGCTTTTCTTATGTTAGTTTCTTTTTGTGGTAATAAATCGTTATGGTAGTGTTTCTTTCTTGTATGCCTTGGAGCAGGGGAAGTCTGAGTACCCGTAGCTTGTTAGATTGGAAGCCCTTGTGAAAACTCAATGAAAAGGCTTGAATTTTCCCAATGATAGATTGGTTGACGACATTCTTAAGGGCAAATCGTCGTTTTGCTTAGTGTTGTTGGCTTTGTGGTGCTTTGATTTGAGGTTGTGACTTGTTTGGTACTAGTAGACTTAGTCAAGCCTTGTGAATCATAAATGAGTACCCCTCAAAAAAATTAGAAGTGAATGACTTTGTGACAATGTTTTGACTCTTTTTGTGACTCCAAATTACTAGGTGGTAAATGTGAAAATTGGCTCCTTTGTTCTTGATTAGAAGGTGAAATTGATCCATCTTGAATAGTTTGCATGACATGTGTGGTGAGTTGTTAAAAATAATTCCTTGTGTTTATTTATGTTAACTAGAAGTTGCCCGGTTGGTCTTGAGATGTTGGTCTTAATTGAGTCTGGTTGGAGAAATGATCTTAGGCTTTCTTTGTGATTGTTTTTGAAGTCCACTTGGCCTAAAAAAATCACGTTTGCACTAAATATATTCTTAGTTGTTCCCTTTGAGCCTAATCCTTTTTATTGGCAACCTCATTAAAAGCTTTACCCTTTTTGAACAAGTAACCCTCTTTTAAATTCTTCCCTCTTTGAACCTGAAGTTGTGAAAGTTGAGGCTAAAATCCTAAGTTAGGGGTATTATGAGAAACTCATAGAAGGGATGTTTACCATATGAGGGCTTGAAAAAAAGTTGAGAGATTGAGAATGGAGGAAAAAGTCTTAAAGAAAGAAAAATTTTGAAAAAGAAGGAAAGAAAGTGAATAAATGAGACTTGAATCCTCCAAAGATGAAAATGGTTGCATGTGGGGCATCTAGAGTGTGAAAAATGAAAAATAGTATAAAAATGTGCATTGGTTTGAAATGTGAAAAAGTTGAAAAATGAAGAGTTGTTGTGTAGTGTCATGGAGGGTATAGTCACTTGTACCTAAATGATATTCTAACCTGTCTTAAGCCTACATTAGAATCTTAACAAATTCCTTTGAGATATCTAACCAAATGAAGTTGAGTCAATGTTGATTGAAAATATGGGCAAGCCTATGGTGTGACACTTGTGTACATGAGATGTTCCTTGTGAGTGTGAGTATTTGATGCTTTTGTCCTTTGTCTTGTAAATACGTGTGTGTGCATTCGTGGGACATTTGTTTCTTGTGAGGGCATGAAAACTAGGATGGATTGGTGAACTTGATAGATTCCAAAATTGAGTCAAGGGAAGTTGTTTAGTTGACTAGTAGTTGTGAGCCACTTCTTGGGAATTATTGTTGTCACTTGATTATTCTTGAAAATGCATTGTGTTTTTAAATTATGCTTCAACTTGGAGGAGTTTCTCTAATTGGAAATCACTTGTTTGCTTGCTAATTATTAGTACCAACCAAATTCATGACCATGATCCCTAGTTGAAATAGAAGTGCATTGTGCTTAAATTGAGTGTGTCTTATGGTTTTGATTTTGTTTTGCTTGAGGACAAGCAAAGTTTTTAAGTTGGAGGTGTTGATGAGTGGTGAGTTTTCACTCATTTGAGGCTATGTACTTATGATTTTGTGGCACTCAAGTAGAGAACGAAGCTAATTATTTATTGAATTGTGATGATTTTAGGTATTTGTTGCTTGGAAGGAACATGATGGAAAAAAGTGAAAAAATGAGTTGGCAGGAAAACTACCTCTGATGTTGCAACGGCGAAGGCAAACGGTCAACTGAGTTCAACAGGCCGCTTAAGCGATCATGCGAGAGTCGCTTTTGCAAAACAGGCCACAAAAGGCGGAGTTCGCTTAAGCGATAAGATGTTTGCTTTTGCGACATCCACTTTTGCGAACTCCCAGCCGCTTTTGCGAGGCTTGGATATCTAGACAGGGGCAAATTGGAATTTCTCAGACTTTAGACCCAAATTCTCACTAAGGGCTGAAGAGAAACATCATTCCATACCATTCCGTTATTGAACAATTGTTGAACTGGAGTTTTAGCTTAACTTATTGAAGAACTCTTAGTATTAGAATTTAATAGTTTTGGGTTGAGACTTTGAAGGCAAGTTGCCTCATAATTCATCCTTTGGATTGAAGATTGTGTTCTTCATAGTATTATTTCTTACCCTATCTTCTTTTCCTTTCTTTATATTACATGAATTATGGGTGTAATTGCTAATTGAAATTATGGTTTTGTGCTAGAAATAGACAATTCCTTTGGATCTTTAATTTCTCACTCAATTGCTTTTCTATTTGATTCCATGCTCAATATTCACGAAATAGGTTTAGTAAAATTTTCATGTTTGAATTTATAATTTGAGAGTGCAGGCTCAGATCTAGATTTCGATCTTTGTGGGTTGCTCGGAAGAGGATTTGTGAAGTGGAGAATTAGATTAATAATCATTATTCAGCTTTGAGTCCTAAGTTTGAGACCGAAAGGAGAAGATTTGGGTCTACTTTGTTGATTGCTAAACTTGCTAGAAATAAGGGTTTAGATTAAGGTTTTAGGTTGTTTCATTGAATCACATGATTGAGATGGAAAGGAGATTTTAGGAGATAGCACAATGAGATAAAAAGAAGATTTGTGTTATTGAAGGTTGTTTACCCTACCTATGATTGATTAGCATGTGTTGAGATTGCAATGGATCGTTGAATGAGTGTTGAGTTCTGAATTTTCTAATTCCCAATAATCCATTGCTTGATTTTTTCTTTGCCCAATCTTAATTTTGTTACTTAAACAATCCTCTTTTTGATAAATTATGTAATGTTAAGTTTAGATTCAAACTAGTGACTTGTAATTCTTTGTCTTTTGATTGCCGACAAATTATTTCTTGTGGGATTCGACCTCGACTCTCTTGTTGGATTTTTTTATTGCTAACAACTGCTTACATTTTGAACTTGTTTTGAGGGTAATTTGAGCGTTATCTGCGGATACTTTACCTAGCACTTAGCTGGACCCCAAATTAGAGGTGATTCCTAGACTTTAGGCCAAACAGGGGAACGGGGTGTTCAGACCCCACATGCATATCATGCTGCTGCAGCTCCTCATGTAGAGGTCCACCTGATTTCAAGTTTTGCTCCACCTATGTCCTCTAGGAAAACTATGACTTTTGAAGAGCAGAAGATGTTAGGATAGTTCATTAGATTGGGTCCTCTGAGGTTTACCGGTGCTGTGAGCGAGGATGCCCACGAGTTTCTAATCCGTTGCCAGGAGAGGTTGCATAACCTTGAATTAATGGAGTCCCATAGGGTTGACTATAATGTTTACTAGCTTGAGGGGTCAGCGAAGCAGTGGTAGAGGTCTTACCTTGAGTGCAGATAAGCCGGGTCACCTTTGATGACTTGGGCTCAATTCTTCGAGGCTTTCGTAGAGAAATATGTACCTTGTAGCCTGAGGGAGCGGTTGTGGGATGAGTTGATAGACTTGACTCAGGGATCACGGTCAGTTACAGAGTATGAAACACAGTTCCATGAGTTGGCTAGACATGCGGCTATCCTGATGCTAAAAAAGCACAAGAGGGTGCATAGATTTGTTAGAGGGAACTTATTCCCACTCTGGATGGTCACAGAGCAGATGGTGAAGGTGGGCTGTCTTTTCTACAGATAGTTGATCATGCACGCACCATTGACGGGATCCATTGCAAGGTCTATGGAGGCTGTGACAAGCAGACCTATCGTCAGGGTGGTTTTAATAGGTCTCAGTCCTGTGGTAGAGGATTTCCAGGTTGAGTTATCTACATTAGTTTCAGACTAGAAGATGGATTCAGGTAGCTATATACCTTACAGATGGTGGCACTATGGGTGCTAGTTGTATGATGGTTCAGACTTCTTGGGGTACACATTCGAGGTATTAGGCCGTAGTGGCCAATCAGGTTTAGCTGAGTAGTCTCAGCGGGTCAGTTCTAGTAAGGTTTTTATGAGTTTGGTGAGTTTGACCACTTTTCTAGATATTGTTATAGGGGTCGACCTTTCAGACAGCAGGTTCAATAAGGTCAGTAGGTTCAGGCCCCCATGGCTTCGGTATAGTCGACTAGGGGTGGTCCCTAGTGTACTAGAGGTGGTCCTCAGGCAGGCAAGTCGGGTGGTCGAGGTGGACGCAGCCATATGTATACCTTTTCAGGGAGGCGAGAAGAAGACATCGGATGTTGTTATCACAAGTACTATCTCTAACTCCCATCAGCCACCTTATGCTTTATTTGACCTAGAGTCTACTTTTTCGTATGTGTCTACTTATTATGCTATGTGATTGGACTTATCTTGTGAGCTGATGTATGTGCCTATGTGTGTAGCTACACTTGTAGGTGATTCTTTAGTAGTGGATCGGGTTTATAGAGCTTGTACGGTGACCATCTCGGGGTATAATACTTGGGTAGACCTGATTGTGCTAGATATGGCGGATTTTGATTGCTTTTAGGCATGCATTAGTTGTCTCCCTTTCATGCAGTCTTGGATTATTTCTCTAAGACTAGTACTTTGTGCATGCCTAGTATTCCTCCTCCACTATAGACCAGTTCTGATAGTCATATGTTGAGAGGTGTGATCTCCTTTCTGATAGCACGGAGGTTGGTAGGGAAGGGGTGTCATTCTTATCTTGCTTATGTCTTTGATACTAGTGTCAACACTTCTCTTGAGTTAGTTCCAGTGGTTAGAGTGTTTGCTCTATGTTTTCTATTAATCTACCTAGTCTTCCTCCTAGCCGTGATATCAATTTAGGGATTGATATTGAGCCAGGTACATAGCCAGTTTTTATTTCGCCATACTAGATAGCTCCAATTGAGTTGAGGGAGCTTAAGGAGTAGCTCCAGGACCTCTTGGGCAAGGGGTTCATTAGACCGAGTGTATCTCCTTGGGGTGCTTCTTTTTTGTTCGTAAAGAAGAAGGATGGTACCTTGCATATGTGCATTGACCACATGAAATTGAATAAGGTGACCATCATGAACAGGTATCCTATGCATGGATTGATGATTTATTCGACCAGCTTCTGGGTGCAGTGGTGTTCTCTAAGATAGACTTGAGATTGAGCTACCACAAGTTGAGGATTAGGATGGCAGACATCCCTAAGACTGCCTTTAGGACTCGGTACAGTCACTATGAGTTCTTAGTCATGTCTTTTGGGTTGAGTAATGCCCTTACAACATTTATGGAGTTTATGAACCGTATGTTCAGGCCCTATTTGGACTTATTTGTGATAGTGTTCATCGATGACATCTTGGTCTACTCTGGGAGTAGGGAGCAGCATGAGCAGCATCTGAGGATGGTATTCCAGACCTTGAGAGATCAGTGATTTTATGCCAAATTCACTAAGTATGAGTTTTTACTTGAGTCTATAGCATTCTTGCGGCACGCAGTGTCCAAGGATGGCATTATGGTGGATTTGATGAAGATTGAGGTAGTCTGTGGTTAGGTCAGGCCCACTTCTCCTACTAAGGTTCGTAGTTTCATCGGGTTAATAGTCCACTACAGATGATTCGAGGAGGAGTTTTCTTCGATTGCAGCACCTTTGAATAGATTGACTCAGAAAAATGTCCCTTTCTAGTGGTCTGATGAGTGTTAGGCGAGCTTTATGAAGCTCAAAACTTTGTTGACTTCAGCACCAATTATGACTCTTCGTGTTGAGGGCCATGGATTTAAGTTCTACTGTGATGCTTCCGGTGTTGGCCTAGGTTTTGTATTGATGCATCATGATAGAGTTATTACTTATGCTTCCAGACAACTGAAGCTTCACGAGAAGAACTATCCCATTCATGACTAGGAGTTGGCATGGTAGTCTTTGCATTGAAGATTTGGTGGCACTACTTGTATGGATTTCACTTTGAGATATTCAGCGACCATCGTAGTCTTCAGTATTTTTTTAGCCAGAGGGACCTTAATCTAAGATAGTGCAGGTGGTTTGGAAATACTGAAGGACTATGGCTTTTCTATCCTTTATCACCCAGGCAAGGCTAATGTGGTAACAGACGCCTTGAGCCAGAAGGCAGTGAGTATGGGGAGTTTGGCTTTCTTAGCTTTGGAGGAGCGGCCTATGGCTTCGGAGATTCAGTCATTATCCAACCGAACGGTTAGGCTAGATTTTTCTGAGCCGGATAGAATACTTGCTTATGTGGAGGCTAGATCTTCCTTGATGGAGCAGATTTAGGCACAACAGTTTGAGGATCCATAGTTGAGGGTGATTTGAGACAAAGTTCTTAGCGGTGAGGCTAGGAAGGCGACCTTAGATTCGGAGGACATCTTGAGTATTAAGGGTCATATATATGTTCCTAGAGTTAGTGAGTTAGTTAAGATGATTTTTAAGGAGTCCCATTATTTTAGATATTCTATTCATCTCGGTGCTACGAAGATGTATCGTGATCTAAGGTAGAACTATTGGGGGTGTGAGATGAACAGGGACATCGCAACGTTCGTGACTAGGTGCTTGAACTATCAGTAGGTGAAGTACGAGCACCAAAGACTAGGTGGATTGACTCAATGGCTACCTATTCTGGAGTGGAAGTGGGAGCGCACAACCATGGACTTTGTTGTAGGCTTCCCTCGTACCTTCCAAGGTTTAGATTCTATTTAGGTCATCATAGATTGGTTGCCAAGTCAGATCATTTTCTACCGGTTCAAATTGCTTACAGTTCAAAGAGATTGGCCTGGACCTACCTTAGAGAGATTGTCCATTTGCATGAGGTGCCAGTCTCTATCATTTCAGACCGTGGTACTTAGTTCACTTTACACTTTTGTAGGTCTATTCAAAGTGAGTTGGGTACTTGGGTCAAGCTCTGTATAACTTTTCACCTCAGACTGATGGCCAGCCTAAGAGAACTATTCAGGTTTTGGAGGATATGGTATGGGCTTTTGTTATTGATTTCGGTGGTCAGTGGGATCAGTCTTTGGCTTTGGTAGAGTTTGTATATAATAATAGCTACCATTCGAGTATCCAGATGGCCCCTTTCGAGGCATTATATGGTAGGAGGTGTCATTCTCTGGTGGGCTAGTTTGATGCTTTTGAGGTTAGACTGTGGGGCACCGACTTATAGAGAGATTCTAAGGATTGTGTTTATGTGATCCAGGAGTGACTTTGTACTACCCAGAGTAGGATGAAGAGTTATGTTAATAAGACATTGCGGCCTTTAGAGTTCATGGTGGGTGATTAGGTATTTCTATGGGTTTTGCCCAAGAAGGGCATGATGAGATTCAAGAGGAGGGTCAAGCTTAGCCCCAAGTTCACCGACCCTTTTGAGATTCTGAGATAGGTAGGAGAGGTGGCTTATGAGATAGCCTTACCTCTAGCTCTTTCTAGTGTCCATCTTGTTTTTCATGTCTTGATATTGAGATGGTATGTTCTCGATGAGTTTCACGTGCTTCAATGGGATTCGATTCAGCTTGATGAGTCCTTGAGTTATGAGGAGGAGCCTGTGGACATTTTAGACAGGCAGGTTAGGCGGTTGTGGTCTAAGGAGATCACATCAATGAAGGTTCAGTGGAGGCACCGTCCAGTTGAGGAGTCTACTTGGGAGGCCGAGATTGACATGCGAACCCTGTATCCTTATCTTTTCAAGCCTTCAGGTACTGCCTTTGTTTTACTTTCATTGATAAAAGTCCTTCTAATAGTGGATGTTTTAATGACCCTCGTGGTCATTTCTGTGTTTTTTTGTGCTTTTATTGTTTCCCCCTCCCATAGCTTTCTTATAGCTTTTGTGTGATGCTGGATTGGGTGGAATGCTTTTTGAGGTGCTCGATTGAGTTTGGTGCAAGGATTTAAGTTTTGGAGTCTTAATGCTTGATAGAGTTGACTTTAGTCAACATCCAGAGATTCTGATATCTGATCAGAATTTCGTTAGTTCCATCAACTCCGAAAGGATCATTTCGGACTAGTGTGATGATCTGTTCCGGTTTCAAGGATTTTGTATGGAGTTGGTGTGATTAGGTGTTTTAGTTTTTGAGTTTTGCCTAAAGTTTTACTTTGGTCAACCTTCTTGGTAAACACATTTAGAATGAAATTTTGACAACACGGTTAGCTCTGAAACAACGAGTTTATCTAGAACGGTCTTTGTTTCGATTCTTGAGGCAGCCGGGATGATTTTGTGGAGTTTAGCATTTTATTTGTATTTCTTTGTAAAGTGTTGACTTTGGTCAACATTTTGACGAGATGACCTCGACTGGTTGTTTTGTTGATTCCATTGAGTTTGAAATGTCATTTTCAGCCTAGTAGCATATTTGGTTTGCATTGACAGGGTTCCGAGTGAATTTCGAACCCCCAACAGAGAACTTGATAACTTAGAGATATTGTTCATGTCGTGCTGATGGTGAACCACTGATTTCTTCTTCGCGATTGTAGGATTATGGACGCGTTCCCAAAGACCAGAGTCTCTTGACCTCAATGTTCGCATGGGTCACGCTAATGAGTCTGAGATTTTGACTCATTTGAGGCCTTTTTAGTTCAACAAGTGATGTCTACAATGCCTTTTTATGTCCAATAATGTTTTATGGTATTTTGCAGCTATGAAGACTAAAAGATAAGGCAAGGTTGAAATCACGCAAAAAGAGGCTAAAGACATGAAAAAAGAGCAAAATCATGACAATAATGCTCGCAAAAAGGCACTCGGTGACTCGCCGAATGTGCCCGACCTTACCAAAAATGATAGAGTCCTTGACTCAAATGCTGAAGATAGGTTGGCGAGGAAAAGTGTTGAACGTCGACTGTGTTCGCCAAAAGTGAAAGTACATTTAAACCAAGTTGAAGGCCAGAATGGAGAGATTGGATGCTGATCGATGACTCGCCGAATGAGAAGGGCAAACTCCTTCGAGCTTGCCAACTGCAGTTCAAACACCTGAAGCCAAGAAAGGCGAGAAGAAGAACAATTGGCGGCTCACCAAATTGGTCGGGGAGCACGACCAACATCGCCAACAAAGAAATTTGATGGAACTTTGGCTAATTTTTGGGGAAATATAAATAGCAAAAAAGAGAGAAAATGTATCTTTTGCTCATACAATTAAATCTGAAACTTCTCTGAGTAAAGTGCAATAGAAACTTCTATTTTGTAGAGTGAGAAACAAGCTTTTAACCCATAATTTTTGGGATTTTGGAAGTTGGTCTCTTAAATTAAAGTTGCAAATCATCAATCTGATGGCCGAGAATATTTTTGGTATAATTTCTTGGGTATGTAGTTGGATTTTGATTAAATTGGTGGGATAATGTGTATTTATCTGTTTTATTTTGATTTCCATGGATTTTATTTGGTTACCATGTGTTCAACTTATGAATTAAGATTGCTAACTTAATTCTAGGTTTAGATCTTTATATATTGCTTGAGAAAGAAAATGTGAAGTGGGTAATTGAATTGATGGTTGCATATTGCTTTGAAATTCTTTGTTTGCTTGAGAAAGGAATTTGGGGTTTCATATCTAGTTGCTAATCTTGCTTGAGAGAGAAGATTTATGTCAAGAATTTGGGTTGTTTAACTGATTATACATGAGACTGTTCGAGAGGAATTTTTGTGATGAACATATTATGATTGAGAAATATAATATGGGTTTGGGATTGCCAACCTATCCATGGGTAATTAAGGTGTTTTGAGCAATTGTATTGACCCACATTTAAAATCGTTACCCACTTCCGTACACTCCTAGATTCCCACTCCACTTGCTTGTTAATCACATTTTTTAGTTTAAGTGATTAAAATTGGTTACCAAACAATCTTAATTCGATAATTGGAATTATTTCCACCCTTATTACCATCTACTTGCAATGAATTGGAATACAAATTGACTTTGTAATTGAATTCTTTCACATACCACTCCCTGTGGGATTCGACCCCAACCTCATACGTTGGGTAATTAGATTGCTAATGACCGCTTACTTGTTTATTCATTTTGTAAGTAATTTGAGCATTATCAAAAATGGCGTCGTTGCTGGGAAGTGGTGCTTAGAATTCTTTTAGTGAAGTATTTTTGTGAACTGGTTTATTGTTGTAGAATAATCTTATTATTTGTTTCAATGTTTTGCTCTTTTTAGGTGATGACATGAGTGTAATTGGGAACAACGTTGCTAGCCAACATGGGCATAATGATGATGTGTGAAATTTGGATGATGTGAATTTCAATGCCATACGAAGTACGGGAGCTATCCGGTTACTCCTAACTGTGGGAATGCTATATTTCATTTAACCAAAACCATGCTTCAACTAGTCCAAATGAAGGGAATGTTTGGGGGTTTGGCTCATGAGGATCGCCATGAGCACATTCACAATGTTTTTGATGTATGTGGCCCATTCACTTTCAAGAACATCACCCAAGAGTCCATTCGATTGAGGCTTTTCCCTTTTTGTCTGATGGGGGAGGCTTCAAAATGGCTGGCTGAACTACCAAGAGACTCAATTACTAGTTGGGATGAATTAATTGAGGCGTTCTTTGAAAGATTCTTTTCTTCTTCGAAGATGGTGAAACGTAAGGACAACATCCAAAATTTTAAGAGAATTGAAGGCGAACCTAATCATGAAACATGGTTAAGGTTCCAAAAATTAGTGCTACAATGTCCAAATCATGAGTTTCCACATAAAATGTTGTTGCAATATCTACCGAAGCCTTGATACTGTGAATAAAGGGATAGGTAATCAACTCATCGGAGGGGGAATCATGAGACAATCATTTGAAGTTGCTTCAGCATTGCTTGATGAGATGACTAAGATCAACTGTGCATGACACACAAGGGAAGAACAAGTGTCTCCTCTCAATATGGGCTTGACAAAAGAGCAACTAGAGAAAAAATAAGAGCGTGATGAGGACATGGCTAAAATGATGACCCACCTTGATTTGTTGTCAAAACATGTCATAGGGGGTGGATTCAAGTCGGTAAATGTGATTGGTGTTAGTAGTGGGTTAAGCCCAAAAATTGCTAAATTTGAAGCCATGTATGAAGAGAAAGTTCAATTTTTAGAAAATCAAATGGGGTTTCTCACCCAAGCTACCCAATGCCGGGTGGGAACTAAAGTTGGAACAAAGATCGAGATAATGGTTGGAGATATTGTGATCGGGATTGGCGTGATAGAGGCACAAACTGGAGAGAGCATGAAGGTGACAAATAAAGACATGTACCTCCTCATGATTGACCTAAACCAAAGGAACAAATGGATCCATAAAATTTTCAGACCACGGATATGTCGGCAAGGATCTCCTATAAAGTTGAGGGGTCCGACAAGGTGTTAAAAGAATTGAAATTTGATTTCTCTACCTTGACTCAAACCATGACTTCTCATTCAATGTCAATTAAGCAACTTGAGGCCCACCTATGTCAAATTTCAACTCAATTGAGCCCGAGGTCGAGAGGAAGTTAGCCTAGCAACAATATTGCCAATCCAAATAATCATCTTTGAAAACATGGCCACTTCGGGCCACGATGTTAAATAAGGTGCTTTTTGGGAGGCAACCCAAGTTTTTAATGTTTTTCAATAATGTTTGTTGAAACGTGCAGAAGGAAGTGAAGTTCCAAAGCTAGGCATGATTGGTGAGACAAAGACTAAAGGACGATCGGCCAAATTGTTTAGGTGAGAAGAATTCATCTCGCCAAGGGAATCACAACAATTTGAGAAGTGGTTCTGTCATTTTAAGCGAGCTCTAGCACATTCGGCAATTTGCTGAAATGGTAGGGCAAGTTGTATCGAGCTTGCTGAGTTAAGATTGGAGGTTGATGATGCGTACAAGCCAAATGGGCAAGTTGAAGCTCGTTCAGTGATTCGCTGAAGAGCTTCAGCGATGTAAGTCACAACTCACTGAAAAGGACTTCGGCGGGAGCATAAAGGGTTTTAAGCCTATAATGTCTTTTATTTTGAAATCGCTTATGCTTTCTTCTTCCTAAATCTTTCAATACATATTTTCGAGTAGCTCTTTTGTATTTCTTCTCAGTTTGATCTCTTATGGATTGCGTAATTATGAAAAAGCGCTCCCCAAACCATTGCTCCTTTTCGTTAGCTTAAGTCTTTTGTTAATAGAGGTTGGTTTTCGAGTTATATATTGGCACCTCTAGTATTTTTTGATTGTTGAGTTTGCTCATGTGTCCTGTATGTTGTTAGGGGCCGTTTGGTTACTGGATAAGGGTTGAGTTATTCATGTATAAAATTTTGTATAAGTTTTACCATGTTTGGTAGCATTTTTTATTTCTATGTATAAAATTCAACACACATATTACTATGTTTGGTTAGCAAATTACAATGCCACATAATTAACAAATGTATAAGTTATGAATCAATCTATGTATTATTTTATGCGGGGTAAAAGCTGGAATAACTTATACCTGAGTAGATAATACATGAATAAAAAAATTAAAATGACTAAATTACCCTTTATCACTACCAATTAAATATAATTCTTTTTCTAAAGTTATAATCAGATCCACTATATACTTTTTTCTATATCTCAAATTTCTTCATCTTTTCAAAGGCAAATCTTGAAGAATCGATCAATCCAATGGCAGAAAATAATATCGATGAATTATTGAAAGGATGGCAAAGAATCTAAAATAGAATTTTTCGATTTGCTCTTCTTTACTGCAAAATTTCTTGGTATCTGGCATCAGTTCAGACCATCTGGTAGCAGATTTGACGAACTTCTTGGCAGTTCCGATGAAGTTTTCGGACAGTTGACTTATCATTTCTTTCCATTTTAATGTCTTTGGCTCTATTAGTTTTTTGAATAGCTTCTCGGTCCTTTTTTTGTTAAGAACTTTGTATTCTTTTTTATGTTTCAATAAAATGGGTTTGAAAACCACCCAATCTTTTTTATTTTTTATTTTTTTAAAAAAAATTAGGTATCAAATAGAAAAAATAAACTTCCTCGTATATATATATATATATATATATATATATATCTGTAATACCTTAAAAGTATGAACTCCCAAATTTGAATGTTAAATTACTAGAATACCCCCAACTAAAATACTCAATTTATTTTATTTATTTAATTATATTATATTAAAAGTAGACGCATTTTTACATTGAAGGGTTGTGACTTTTCCAATGAGTTGTGACTTTTTTGAAGAGTTGTGACTTCTCCGATGAGTTGTGACTTTTCCAAAGTGTTGTGACTTTTCCTAAGGGTTATGACTTTTTCAAAGGGTTGTGACTTTTTCAATTAGCAGTGATTTTTCTGATAAGGCACAATTACTACCTATTCATACTAGCTATATATAGAGGGGTTTCCTCTTATTTTTACGCTACAATTTTTAAAGTTTTCTACTCTTCTTCTCTTAAAAAATGTCATGTGTGCTGTGCTACAGTTTAATAAGTTCGATGTTCAACTTCTTGTGTAAACGAATAGGTTTCCCATGATTTAACACTAGCGTACTACCTTCGTTTCTTGCACAATCATGTGCACTTTGAACTTTGATTAACCTACGTGCTGATTTTTCAGGCCAGCAACGCTCTTCATCCTTGAAACACACTCAAATATTGGAGTACTCTTTGGCCCAACTTAAGGCTAGCATTAATAATTGTAAGTTCCCACCACCTGAACTGTTGCCTTTAAAATATCATGGACATGACACTCATTAAATAAGTGGATTCACCAAATTTACGGACTGTTATTTTGTGCGATGGAATTCTTGAAGTACCCAACCTCTTTCCTTCTCATTCTATCCCCTATATATCGTTCCAGTATTCTTACGTTTCCAGAAATTTTAAGTTTTGCTACTTCTCACAAGTAGTAATATATTTGACTCTCAACATCACCCTTTATACTGTAAATTGCTTCGTATGTACCACTGAATTATAAAAACTGCTTGCAACACTCTCTACTTGGTCTTATAATACTGCTTTAATCTTACATTATGCTTCCTTTGATTTTAGCTCCAACAAAAAAATTTATTGATTTAACATTGTTATTCACTATTCCCTCTGTAACTCTATCCATCCAGATTCTGCACACATGTTGACTGTATCAGAATTATCAAAGCAAAGTATTCCAATTAACAACATACCAAAACACTATGTAGAATGGGTGATGAGAATTTTAGTAATACGAAAGGGTTCAGTAATTTCATAAAAGAATTCAAGGCATGAAGGCACTTTCCAAACCATAATATTAGTTGACGACGAGGTAATATCATCGTCACTTTCACTTACCTTTTATACTATCGCTCATATTTTCTTTCTTGATTACTTCTCTGGTCATCGTCATTTTCACTTACCTTATATACTATCCTCATATTTTCTTTCTTGATTACTTCTCTTGTCACTCACCCATCGGATAAATCATTACTAGGAAACAAAGCTACACACAACACTATTTAATAAGCTTATCGACAGATGGAAAGGCTTTCTTGAAGCCATGTAAGACTTACTTCATCTCTAACGGATGGTTGGATCGATTTAGCCAAAACTACGCATCGGTCCACAATGAAGTTGAACTGTTCATTGTAGACAACACAATCATAAAGGACGCTGACCATGGTGTTTCAACACATAAATTCTCTGATAGCTTTGTAAGATTGAAAGATGCAAAGAAGTTTCCCAATGGCTCCATATTTGATAACTCTTTACATGACTATTGTGTATTTTCACGCCCAGATACATAATAGTTATCTCTAATTTGCATGCCCTTTATTCGGCTAGACTTGATTTGCGTGTTAGTTATGGTGAATCCCCTCGTTGAGAAAGACAATAGAAAACAACGAGAAATTATTGTTACAAATGAACTGTAAGTTGCCATTGATCGTCCTCTACTGTCTATACAAATGTGACAATGTACTTACAATACACTATAACTGTTACTCTATGGGGAGATTTGGCAAAAAATGACGGTGCATTTCTGGAAAAGCTTAAGCATGATCAACATATTCTAGCCCTATATAATGTTAGAGTCTCAAATTATAAAGCTATCACATAGCCTCTTGTATGTGTTTCTAATAATTTCATTGAGTATATTGGTTGATTCCTCACTTTACTATGCTCATTCAAAACTAGGGAATTATAGGATATCAACTCTTCCCATGAGCAGCGTTTTGATCAATCTAATATACATATGTATATATAATATGCACGTTAGTTCAACTATATGAGGTAGTTGAAAAATGTGGCATTCAAATTTCTATCTAAAACTTTGCCTAAGCAAAAAGAAAAAATACAAAGGCAAAAACGATCAAGGGTATAATGGTAAACAAATAATTTATTTTTAAGAAGTATATAATGTTTATAATTTTTAATATAACAAACTAGAACCCAAAGAAATTATTAAATCTTGCATAACTAAATCGTGCATAACTAAACCCTGCATAACTAATATTTGCATAACTAATACCTGCATTACTAATACCTGCATTAATAATACCTACATTACTAATACATGTATTACTGATACCTGCATAACTCTAACCAGCAACCAAACGGTTAGTTAGTGTTTTATTTAATGTTTAATCATGTTGGGTATGTGCTTTATTACGTTATGATTGATTGCCCAATGTTATTCTTGATTTAATTTCACCTTTGTGTTGATTATTGGTGTGTTGGGTAGTTGATTCCTAAATTTGGTATTAGAATGCTTGTGGGTCTTGTTGTTTCTGTGTATGGGTGAAGTCAGATTAATCCAATCTAAAAAAATTGGCTTGTATTTGCCCAATGATATATTGGTGACGTCATTCTTAAGGGAAAATCATTATTTTATTGATTATAATTGAGTTTGGGGGGAAGTCTAAGTACTTGAGGGTTTATTAATGTGATGGGTAGTTCTATTTTAATGTTAATTAGATGCGAGTGTTATTGGTTGAGTGAAAATTGTGTAAAATTTTAAAATTAGGGTTAAAGCTGGCATTTACATGTTCGACGAGCTCGCCAACGTGAATCAGTGAGTTGCCAAGTCAGCCATAGCTCACCCTTTGATCGAGCATTTTAGGTCTTGGAGTTTGTCATTTTCGGCAAGCTTTTCTCAGCTCACTGAACCGACCCAAAAAATCACCAAGTCGGTCATTACCTCGCCCTTTGTACCTGAGTTTAATTGATTTTTGTTATGTCTCTTTTGGCAAGCTCGCCTAACCTATTGGGCAACTCATAGACTCGGTTGGCGAGCACCAGAACATTTTTTTGTTGTGCTTTCTTTGCGATTGATTTTCAACTGACCCTTCACCTAATCTATGTTGTGGATTGTTGTGTAATACATGTATGGCTACACCAAAAAAACCAATGTATAGGAGAATATTTCTTTAGACTCTCCTTCACCACCTCCTCGAAAGAAACATATGAGGTGGTCATTAATGATCCCGATGAGCAACAACAAGGCGCTCCATGCACTTCCCAACGTGTGGGCAAAAGATAAAAAAGGAAAGTTGTTGGCACTTCCCTAAGCACAAGGAGGAGGTAGTTATTTGATGAGAGTACATCCTCATCTTCCACATCTAAGGGTGAGCCACTGAACTACTCGTGGACTGACAATAACCATGAAGCAACAACAACCGAGGGTGTGCCTACATCAGCATAAAAATAACGAGTCCCTCTACTCCACCCACAAAAGAAGAGGAGCACAGTTCGCTCCAATCTCATGAGGGATCCACTGCCAACGTGGTCTCAAGGGTACTTCTAGTAATTGCTCCCTAGGTCATGAATAGGTTAAAGGCTGCCCGATTGAGGATGATATTGGAAGAAAAGAGACTATCCACCGATGGGGTGATGAGCGACTACTAAGAGGTGTAGAGAATGATTAAGTTTCACCATTTTGAGCAGTTTACCCAGAGTCAGACACCCTATGTCCTTTCCTGGGTCAGAAAATTCTACAAGGCCTAGGCCAAAGCACTCCCAAAGAAAAGGAAGGGAGTTATATGGAGGCCCATCGAAGAGGTAGAGGTTCGTGGCAAGATGGTCAAGTGTGGGGCAGGTTCTATTAATGATGTGTTGGGCATTGGAAGTCATGATACCCTATCTTACAAAGAGAGGATGAGATACTCTCTCGACCAATTGAGGGGTTGGTTGGCCCCTTTCTTAACAGATGGTACTCCCTCGTGGATTTTGGATGGGGTGAATATAGAGAAGAAGAACCTTAATGTGGTCGCCTGGTAGTGATTTGGGTTCATATGTAGTAATTTGATGCCCTCCCAGAACAAGTCCATTCTCAGGCAGCCCAAGGAAGCACTAATGGGGTGCATTATTGCACGAGAGCGTATTTGCATGGGCAGTATTATTGAGGATCATATCTTTATGAGGGCATGACAACAACATACATCCTTGCATTTCTTGGTGTTGATCACCCAATTATGTGAGTTGGCAGGGGTGCCATATGGAGAGAATACTGATATGAGGATCACCCCAGCCTCCTCTAGTGACATCCAGAGGATAGAGGCAGATTACCTCAAGGATAATGCGGACAGAAGGAAGCTGCCTCCAGCTGACACTGGTAGTTGATCCTGCTACCTTAGAGTCTAAGCATGTTCATCTCGCTTCTATTGTGGAGCCTTCAGGTACTTCTCCTCATCCTACTTTTGGGTCTGCTTTGCCTCCTCCTACATCCCAGCCCCCATTGACACATGCTTTTATCTATTGGATAGGGAGAGTTTCCCACTCAGTGAATGTTAGGGTTTCTTGTTTAGAGAAGGAGATGTGTGGCAGGATCGCTGCAGCTATTGAGGTTGCCATGGCCCCCATGACGACTGAGTTGGCTGATCAGAGGACTTTTTGATGGACTATGGATTGAGATTACAGACCTTCACCGCTCGAGTTGATGAGCGTGAGAGAGTGGAGGGTGTGTCTCCAAATTTGACAACCTTATAGACTGATTTAGCAGGTCTGAGGAAGGATGTGGATTAGCTAAAATCCACAGATCTCCATGCTTTGGGGTGAGGTACTCCTACCTGAGATGTTGACATCTGAGACTCCTACCATGCCGAGTGTGGATGTGCCTCCTATTGATATTGAGAGAGCGGTAGATGAGGCTGATAAGAACTACACCTTGGAGATTGATGAGGAGAAGTTTGGTGATGATGGGCAGCTAAGCACAGATGCCATTGCAGAGTTATAAAGCTTGGAGGAGTCAATCATGCACACCGTTATAGAGTGATCCCTTTATGAGACCTCCAAGATTGGTCCAAGTGAGACCCATTCTTCAGACTCGACCCCTCCTCCAGATGCATCGGGCATTGATGCCCAGGTTTATGCCACCACAGTTGAGCCACAAGATCAGAGTTCATCGTAGGCATAGCCTACCAAGGGGAGGGGGATTTTTCTCATCTATTTCATTTACACACTTTATATCCACATTGAGGACACTACATTTGTTTCTGGTGGGGTGAGGGCATTTGCCTATCCCCTTTTGATTGTATTGTTTTGATTTGATATTTTATTTGGGTTGTAGTTTATATTATCTTTTGACGTATTTTGTAGTTTATGGTTTTTGGTGTTTTGGTTTTGATGATATATGAGTAAATGGTCGTTTTCTCTTATCTATCAATTGCCCCTAGCTTTTGAAGTGATTATGATGATTTGAAATGATTGAAGATCTTGTGCACTCATTGTTAATGTTCGAGTATCCATAATGATCAATATCGATGTCTTGGATAGTTCTTTTGATCGATGAGAGATATGTTGGTGTTGGTGTTGATGTTGCGGGAAAATTCATGTTGCACAACTCTTGCATGATCTTCTAACATCTTGTGGTGACTGGTCTTGTATTGTAGTAAGTCTTGCAATGACTATTGCACGCAAGCTTAATTTGTAGAGTTATGGACAATGATGGTGTTTGAAGTGCCTTGTGTGATGAGGTCTTACTTGAAAGCATGTGTGTAGATTCCTAGAATTTGCCTTGTTAGTCTAATTTTTTAAGCTTTGGTGAATTCAAGAAATGATCTGAGGCACAAGTTTTGAGAGTGAGCCTAAATTTTCATACTTATTTTATGACTACCTTTTGAGGGTGTGCAATCATTTTTGGCACCATTTGAGCCTAAACCTTTTGTTGTCAACCTTGTTGAAACCTCTTGAACCAAAAATGTCCCTACCATCTCACTCCTAAATCCTTATTGAAGTATTCAATTGTTTGAATAGCCAACTTAGGCCAAAACCCTAAGTTAGAGGCATGGTGAAGAGGGAGAAATGATCCCATTTGAAAAATAGAGAAACATCAGACTATTTGTCAAAAAGTTGTAAAAGAGGGGACCCCTCCCTATAAAAAAAAGAGAGAGAAAAGATTGTGAAATGAAAAAGAATTCGTGCAAATGTAATACCTTAATTATCTTAATGGCATGAGTAATAAAATGGGGTTCCAAATGAAATGAATAAGAATTGAATGTTGTAAATTGTTTAAGTTAAGTCTGTTAAACAATTATCTTATTGGCATCAATTCTTTGAAGATGTGAAATAATTGAGCCAAATTAACCATACCTTTACCCTCAGGCCCATTACAAACTTGAAAAAGACCCTTGAGATCTTGCTAAAATTGGGTGATGTGATGATTGGAAAATATGGGCAAACCTATGGGATAAAACATGCATGTATTTCTCTTTGAGAGAGTGAGAGTTTGTATGGATTCCTTAACTTTGCTATTGATGTGGTTAATGAGAGCATGAAATCATCTTTTGTTGTGAGGCCATTTGAATAACTTTGCTGAAGCTTAATTTTGCATCTTGAGTGAGCATTCGTGAGCTTCCACTTAGATACATAAATACTAGTCTTCATTAGAGGCTTTTTGAGCATAATTAAGATTTGCATTATAATGAGATTGGCCTTGTGATATCACTTGCATATTGGCTCACAAAAAGCACTATTGTAGACACCTTTGTTGAACTGATTGAGTTCATGATTTACTTGAGGACAAACAAAAGTTTAAGTTGGGTGTTGATGAGTCTGAGATTTTGACTCATTTGAGGCCTTTTTAGTTCAACAATTGGTGTCCTCAATGCCTTTTTATGCCTAATATCTAATGTTTTATGGTGTTTTACAACTATGAAGAATAAAGGGCAAGGAAAGGATGAAATCATGCAAAAAGAGGCTAAAACATTAAAAAAAAGAGCAAAATCATGATATTGATGCTTGCCAAAAGGCACTCAGCAACTCGCCGAATGTGCCAGACCTTTTCAAAAATTATAGAGTGTCACGACCCAAGGTACCCCCTAGACATGACATGGCGTACAAGACCCCGAAAGGCCTCATACAAGCCACTTAGCATACATACATCCAAGTCTTCTATCAAAGAGATAAAGTTTGGGACGTAACCCAATACAATTCGACCAAAGGGAAAATACATGAAAAATAAGAACAACTAGGCTATGTCCTCAGATGGATGAGGAATCACCAAGTCTTTTATCAATCTTCTACTAAAGCTCTAGCCACGAGTGGGAGGTGAATCATCAAGTCCTACACAAAAGAAGTGAATGTAGGCAAGAGTATGCGTTAGGACAATTAAGTACTAAGTATGATAGCAATGCACATAAACGCATAAATCATGCTAGAGAGAGATATAATCATGACATGCAAATGGCCAAGCTAAAATAAGATAAACATGAGAAACATGAAGCATAAAGCATATATCATGGCCAAAGCAAGCTAAATCATCTTTCTTTACTTTTCTTTACTTGAAGTCCTCATAGCACACTTGTGCTTGTTAATTTGTGGGAAAAGCCTTAACTGACATGTCAGACCACGTGAGCTATCAACATGGAATTCGGTGTCTGCCCCACACCGAAAAGAGGTGTCCTACTTGCCAATGTAAGACCATGAACTTCTTAGCTTATGTGGATCCACTAGCTAATCAAAGGTCTATTCAAGACATCCTATGGGGGCACATAGGTATGGGACATGAGGGATCTCCTCTTGTCCTCTCAGTGCTAAGCATTGTTCCCACGAATTAATCATAGTCATAATCTTTTCATATCATTAGGAAGCATGGGGGATCTCCCCTACCTTACTATGAGTAGATATGAGGGATCTCCTCTTGTCCTTTCCATTAGAATAGCTCCATAGAAGACATGAGGGATCTCCTCTTGACTATCATAGGGAGGGGGAAAACATGGGGGATCTCTTCTTGTTCCTTTCATTAGAATAGCTCTATAGAAGACATGAGGGATCTCCTCTTGACGATCATAGGGAGGGGGAAAACATGAGGGATCTCATCTTGTTACTTTCATTAGAATAGCTCCATAGAAGACATGAGGGATCTCCTCTTGTATTGTCTTGGATGGGCATGAGGGATCTCCTCTTGACTATCATAGGGAGGGGGAAAACATGAGGGATCTCCTCTTGTTCCTTTCATTAAATCTACTCCCTATTCTCCTTAGTTAAGAAAATCCTTTCATAATTCATCATCAATATCTACATATCATAAACTTTGGCACTTCAATCTCAAAGCACCCTTAATTCATCATTTAGCTCATATGAAACATGCATAAGTTCATTAGCTTCTTCTTTACTTAGTTCATCATACTCAAAATTCATAAATCATAGAATTCATGTGAGTTCATAAAATTCCTTCTTAAATCATGCAATCAAATGCAAGCCCATACTTAGAAAATCATAAACAAGTCAAATTGACCATATTTGAAGAAACCCACATGTTAGAGGAAAATCATGCTTTTGACTTGATCATGCTAATTTAATAAAAATTATCCTTAATTCATTCATACATCATGCATAATCTCATACATAATTCACAAACTTCATCAATTCATATCTCAACCCAACAATCAAAGCATCGATTATAAATTTGGGGAGAATTTAGTTGGGATCATAGGGGTTCATGCAATCTTTACATCAAATCATGTAATTCATGCTAATTCGTGCACTAAGTTACTTTATCACGCTAGATCGTGCACTATGAATCATAAAATCAATAATTGAAATCATAATTAAAGAACCAAGAATGATTGATCACAAACCCTAGTTCAATTGGGTTAGAATAAACCTTAAAATTTATGAAGAAAAGGGAGGGCCCATTGGAGGAAAGGGCTCCAAATGGTGAATACTATCATACCTCAATGGAATCCACAAGCAGACACCGAATTCCATGTTGATAGCTCACATGGTCTTACATGTCGGTTAAGGCTTTTCCCACAAATTAACAAGCACAAGTGTGCTATGAGGACTTAAGGTAAAGAAAAGTAAAGAAAGATGATTTAGCTTGCTTTGGCCATGATATATGCTTTATGCTTCATGTTTCTCATGTTTATCTTATTTTAGCTTGGCCATTTGCATGTCATGATTATATCTCTCTCTAGCATGATTTATGCGTTTATGTGCATTGCTATCATACTTAGTACTTAATTGTGCTAACGCATACTCTTGCCTACATTCACTTCTTTGGTGTAGGACTTGATGATTCACCTCCCACTCGTGGCTAGAGCTTTAGTAGAAGATTGATAGAAGACTTGGTGAGTCCTCATCCATCTGAGGACATAGCCTAGTTGTTCTTATTTTTCATGTATTTTCCCTTTGGTCGAATTGTATTGGGTTACGTCCCAAACTTTATCTCTTTATGTTAGAATGGCTTTGAAACATGAGATGTAGACTTCCGCTATTTCCTTTTTAAACTTTGATATGAGAAACTCTTTGAACTCTTAATCTCTATTATCTTGGATGTATGTATGCTAAGTTGCTTGTATGAGGCCTTTCGGGGTCTTGTACGCCATGTCACGTCTATAGGGTATCTTGGGTCGTGACAAACTTGATATCAAAGCCAGGTTTTAGAAAGATCCTGGGATGTCTCATAAGCCGCGTCGGGTAGAGTCTTGTTCATGAGTGTGAAGCGCGCCACATTTATGAATGAGAGGCTATAAGGCATTTAGGAAACTCCACTTCTTTCATTACTCTTAAGTCATGCGATAGAGTTTAACTTCATAGGTCTTCCTCTCTTAACCCTTCTTTGTACTTTTCAGAATATGCCTCCATGAAGGAATCTCGTGAGAAGGAATAGGTATGTTGGTGCAAATAAGAGACAAGAGTTTCCCCAAGTACCGGTTAATCCTTTGGCCGAGGAAGTGACTACTGATGAGTTTCGGGCAGCATTTCACGCATTGGCTCAAGCTATGATGGCCCAAGAAAATAGTGAGGTTGTGGCTCCCATGAACCCAAATGTGGGTACGGCGGCATCAAGGGTGAGGGACTTTATAAGGATGAATCCTCCAAAATTTCATGGCTCTAAGGTGGAAGAAGACCCTCAAGAGTTTATTGATGAAGTGTACAAGGTATTGATGATCATGGGTGTCACAGCGGAAGAGAAGGTGGAGTTGGCCGCTTATCAACTCAAAGGTGTTGCTCAAACTTGGTTCAATCAATGGAAGAGCGAGAGGGCAGTTAACGAGGATCCTCTTGATTGGGAGAAATTTAAGGTTGCTTTTCTTGATAGGTTCTTTCCTCTTGACATGAGGGAGGCAAAGGTACTTGAGTTCATTAACCTTCGTCAAGGGGATATGAGTGTGAAGGAGTATGCCTTGAAGTTCACACAATTGTCCAAGTATGCTCCAACTATGGTTGCCGATCCTAGGGCAAAGATGAGTCAATTCGTGTCGGGTGCTTCCGAATTGGTGGTCAAAGTGTGCTTAACCGCCATGCTTGTTAAGGAGATGGATGTCTCTCGCTTGATGGTTCATGCACAACAAATAGAAGAAGAAAAGCTTAAGGAGAAAACTAGGGATTCAAAAAGGGCAAGGAGAGATGTTGGTGAATCTTCCCAATTCAAGGTCCGGTGAAGGAAATCGTTCTCAAGGTAATGGTTTTAGTGGGAAAATGTGGCCCGAGTGTCGAAGGTGTGGAAGAAGGCATGAGGGCAAATGTTTAGCCCGTACAGATGGTTGTTATGGTTGTGGAAAGAGTGGTCAAAAGATGAGGGATTGTCCCTCTCTCACGACTAAGGGAAGAGAGAGTAAGCAAGTTCAACCTAGTGAGTTTGGTTCAAGTGCTCAAAAGCAAGACCGATTCTATGCACTTTAAGCTCGTCATGAGTGAGAGGGTTCCCCGGATGCAGAAATTGGTGAGTTATGATCCTTTAGCTTGTGGTTATGTATTGTCTAATGATGGGTGTTTAGTTGTCTATGATAAAACTTCATGTGTGGTTAGTGTGTTTAAGGTCAACTTAGAAATCCTTGTAAAAATTTCTTAAGTGTTCACTTGTATCAATGGAATTGTGGTTGTTAAGATATGGGTGTTATGTTTTGATTGAGGAAAATGGATTCGGAAGGATTAGAGAGGTTTTCTCCCAAGGGGGAGATAGTGTGCTTCATGATTGGTAAGTGAAGGTTCGGAGGCGATGTGATGTCTTGATATCTCTATCTTTTTCCTTATACCTTCGGATCTAGCTTGAGGCTTTAGCCCCTCATAGATCACTCTTAAGGGTTCTTGTGTCTTAGTCATTCTTATGTTTCCTCATGCATTCATGTTCATAAATTTTTTAATCTTTTCAAAGATATGATTTAGCTTGATTGATTTCTTGATTTTGCATGTTCATAAAGTGTCTTGTATGATTATGTGCATTGAGTATGAGTTGCATAAAGTCTTCATGATATTATGTCTTGAACATGCGTTAGCTTGGAGTTGATGTTTCCTCCTCAGATATGTGCATTTATGTGATTGCATTCTAGGTTGGGTTGCTAGTCCGTGTCTATTACCCTTCTCTTGATGTCTAGATTCTCATTCGAGGACGAATGTGCCCAAGGGGGAGATAATGTAACACCCCGGATTTCAAAAAGGTGAAAAATTTCAATTTTTGTGAACTTTGGTGACCTACCACTTGACCTACCAACCGTTGGTGGACTTCCCAATGGTAGGTCAAGGGGCTATGGGTCGTTGGTGAGGCTACCCAATGGAAAGGAGTTGAAAAATATTCTAAGTAATGATCTACTACTTTGATCTACCAATAGTCATTTGATCTACCAATAGTCGTTTGATCTACCAATAGTCGTTGAGAGGGGGGGGGAAGTCGTTGGTGCTACTGTTTTGGAGGAAAGAAATTATTTAAATTTTGGTGCTAAGGCAGTGTGACCTACGGTTGGTCACCTACGGGCCGTAGGTTGACCTACCAACGTAGGTCAGGGTCGTAGGTGGGGGTCTACCGAGATTTTTAATGAGGGATCGTTTGGTCTTTTCACCTATGCATTTCAGGATATGGCCACCCGAAGAGCTTATGCTAGAAGAAATGCGGGAGAAAATGTGGAACAACAAGCTCCTCCTCAAGCTCTTCAAGTTCCAGCCAACCCTTTGGCCGAACAACTGACTAATGCAGAGCTTAGAGCTGTTTTTCAAGTGTTAGCCCAAGCCATGATGGCTCAAGTCAATTGAGAGGTTGCAGCTCCCGTTAACCCAAATGTGGGTACGGAGGCATCGAAGGTGAGCGATTTCACTAGAATGAACCCTCTGGAATTTCATGGTTCTAAGGTTGAGGAAGATCCTCAAGAGTTCATCGATGAGGTGTACAAGGTGCTAATGATCATGGGTGTGACGCCGGAGGAAAAGACAAAGTTGGCCGCTTATCAACTTAAGGGTGTTGCTCAAGTTTTGTTCAACCAATGGAATGAAGGGAGGGCGGTTAATGAGGATCCTCTTGATTGGGAGAAATTCAAGGTTGCTTTCTTTGATAAGTTCTTTCCCCTTGAGATGAGGGAGGCAAGGGTGCTTGAGTTCATCAACCTTCATCAAGGAAGTTTGAGTGAGAAAGAGTATGCTTTAAAGTTCACACAATTATCTCGATATGCTCCTTCTATGGTTGCTAATCCTAGGGCAAGAATGAGTAAGGTCATTTCAGGAGTGTCCAAAATGGTGGTCAAGGAATGTCGTACCACTATGCTTATCCATGATATGGATATTTCTCGACTTATGGTTCATGCTCAGCAAATAGAAGAGGAAAAGCTTAAGGAAAGGTCTAGGGAGGTAAAGAGGGCTAAGACCGGTGATGGTAATTTCTCATTTTCAAGGTCCGATGGACATGGTCATTCTAGATTTCGACAAAGGTTTTCTGGTCAAGGTTTCTCCAATGCTCCTCCTAAGTTCAACAAAGATAGGGTGCCTAACCCTAAGCCTCAAGGAGGAAATGGTGGTGGATTCTCTTCAGCTACTTGTGCTAAGTGTGGGAAAAAGCATGAGGGTAAATGTCTAGCCGGTTCTAATGCATGCTTTGGTTGGGAAAGATGGATCACAAGATAAGGGATTGTCCCTTAGCGGCTAAAAATGAAGGGGATAATCGTCGATGAACTCAACCTCAAAATCCATCGGGTTCTAGTGGAAATCAGAAGCAAAACCGATTTTATGCACTTCAAGCTCGCCATTAGCAAGAGGGTTCTCCCAATGTGGTTACCGGTATGTTGAAATTCTTTCACTTTGATGTTTATGCTTTGCTTGATCCCGATGCTACCTGGTCTTTTGTGATGCCATATATGGCTATGAGGTTTGATGTTGTTTCGGATGTGTTGTTAGATCCTTTTCATGTCTCTACTCCGATTAGTGAATCCATTGTGGCTAGGAGAGTCTATAGAAATTGTCCCGTCTCCTTATCCCATAGAGTCACTCATGTTGATCTTATAGAGTTTGATATGTTGGATTTTGACGTTATACTTGGGATGGATTGGTTGCATTCTTGTTACGCTTCTATTGATTGTAGGACCCAAATGGTCAAGTTTTAATTTCCGAATGAGCCTATCCTAGAGTGGAAGGGGGGAAATTCAATGTTTAGAGGTCAATTTGTTTCCTATCTTAAAGCTAGAAATATATTTTCTAAGGGGTGCATATATCATCTTGTTAGGGTGAGGGATGTGGATTCGAAAACCCCTACTCTTGAGTCGGTTCCCATTATCAATGAGTTTTTGAAAGTATTTCTCAATGATCTACCCGGTGTTCCTTCCGAAAGGGAAATAGATTTTGGTATTGATATCCTTCTCAATACGCAACCTCTCTCTATTCTTCCTTATCGAATGGCTCCGGCAGAACTTAAGGAGTTAAATGAGCAATTGAAAGATTTGTTGGATAAGGATTTCATCCGACCAAGTATCTCTCCATGGGGTGCTCCAGTTTTGTTTGTTAGAAAGAAGGATGGTTCACTTCGTATGTGCATTGTCTACCGCCAATTGAATAAGGTTACCATTAAGAATAAGTATCCCCTTCCAAGAATAGATGACTTGTTTGATCAACTTCAAGGGGCTAGCTACTTCTCTAAGATCGACCTTCGTTCAGGTTATCACCAATTGAGGGTGAAAGAAGATGACATTCCGAAAATGGCTTTACGGACTAGATATGGCCATTATGAATTCCTAGTGATGTCGTTTGGGTTGACAAATGCTCCTGCCGCATTTATGGATTTGATGAATAGGGTGTTTAGAAAAAATCTTGATATGTTTGTGATTGTGTTTATAGATGATATTTTGATTTACTCCAGGAGTGAGAGTGAGAGTTAGCATGTCGATCATTTGAGGATTGTATTGCAAGTCCTCAAGGACCAACAACTCTTTGCGAAGTTTAGTAAATGTGAGTTTTGGCTAAGGTCCGCGGCTTTTCTTGGTCACATTGTCTCCGGTAGGGGTATAGAGGTAGATCCTAAGAAAACTGATGCGGTTAAGAATTGGCCTAGACCTCTATCACCTTCGGATATTTGAAATTTCTTGGGTTTAGCTGGTTATTATAGGAGATTTGTTGAAGGGTTCTCTTCGATTGTTTCTTCATTGACGGCTTCAACTCAAAAGAAGGTTAAGTTCACATGGTCCGAATCGTGTGAGAAGAGTTTCCAAGAGTTGAAAGATAGACTTACCTCTGCTCCGATGTTGACTTTACCAGAAGGGTTTGATGGTTTTGTGGTTTATTGTGATGCTTCAAGGATTGGGTTAGGGTGTGTTCTTATGCAAAATGGTAAAGTTATTTCTTATTCTTCAAGGCAACTTAAGATTCATGAAAAGAACTATCCTACTCATGATTTAGAATTGGCGGCGGTTGCGTTTGCTTTAAAGATTTGGAGGCATTATTTTTATGGGGTGGATGCTGACATTTTTATCGACCATAAGAGTTTGCAATATGTGTTTAAACAGAAAGATCTAAATCTTCGCTAAAGGAGGTGGCTTGAGTTGTTAAAAGACTATGACATGAGTGTGCTCTATCACCCCAGAAAGGCTAATGTGGTGGCAGATGCTCTTAGTCGATTGTCTATGGGTAGTGTTGCTTATGTTGAGGATGATAAGAAAGAGTTTGTTAGCGATGTTCATAGATTGGCCTGATTGGGTGTTCGGTTGATTGATTTCACTAAAGGTGGTGTTATGGTTCACAATGGTTCCAAATCGTCTTTTGTGCGTGATGTGAATGGTAAACAGGATCGTGATCCTAATTTGGTTGAGTTGAAGGAAGTGGTGCTCAAAAAGTCCATAGAGGCTTTCTCCCAAGGGGAGATGGTATGCTTCGATATCAAAGTCGTTTGTGTGTTCCCGATGTAGATGACTTAAGAAGACAAATTTTATTAGAAGCCCATAGTTCTCGATATTCCATTCAACCGGGAGCTTCCAAGATGTACCGTGATTTGAGGGAGATCTATTGATGCAATGGGATGAAGAAGGATATTGCGGAATTTTTGGCTAAGGGTCCTAATTGTCAACAAGTGAAAGTTTAGCATCAAAAGTCGGGAGGTTTGATCCAAGATATTAGTATTCCTACTTGGAAGTTGGAAGATGTGAATATGGACTTTATTGTTGATTTACCACGCACCCGGTGACAATATGATTCGATTTGGGTTATAGTAGATCAAATGACGAAATCAGCCCATTTCATTCCCATTATGATTTCTTATTCGGCGGAGAATTATGCTAAGTTTTACTTGAGGGAAGTGATTAGATTGCATGGAGTGCCTTTATCCATTATCTCCGATCATGGTGCACAATTCACCTCTCAATTTTGAAAATCTTTCCAAAAGGGCCTTGGTACTCATGTTAAGCTTAGTACGGCCTTTCATCCTCAAATCGATGGGCAAGTGGAGCGTACTATCAAAAATTTGGAAGATATGTAAAGAGCTTGTGTGATTGATTTCAAGGGTAATTGGGATGATCATTTGCCTTTAATTGATTTTGCTTATAATAATAGCTACCATTCTAGTATTGGCATTGCTCCATTTGAAGCTCTTTATTGTAGGAGGTGTAGATCTCCTATAGATTGGTTTGAAGTTGGTGAAGTTACTTTGATAGGTCCCGAATTGGTACATGAGGCTATGGAGAAAGTTAGACTTATTATAGAAAGTTGAAAACGGCTCAGAGTCGACAAAAGTCCTATGCCGATGTTAGAAGGAGGGATTTAGAATTTGATGTTAATGATTGGGTATAGTTGAAAATTTCACCCATGATGGGTGTAAAGAGATTCGGAAAGAAAGGGAAGCTTAGTCCCCGTTATGTAGGCCCATATCAAATTTTGAGGCGTGTTGATAAGGTTACTTATGAACTTGACTTGCCTAATGATTTGGCATCGGTGTATCCAGTTTTCCATGTCTCATTGTTGAAGAAATGTGTTGCTGATCCCACATCTATAGTGCCATTAGAGAATCCTGGCATAAAGGATAGACCGGCAAGTCCGAAAGTTAAGAAATAAAGAAGTTGCTTCCATGAAGGTTCTTTGGAGGAATCAATTAGTTTAGAGTGCTACTTGGGAGGTCGAGGCCGATATGATGTCCCGATATCCTCATCTCTTTCACTCCGATTCTACTCTAGGTATCTAATTTCTCATGGTTCATTCTTTTGGTTTCATGTGTCATAGTTGTTTCCATGATTCCTTGTTTATGCATGTTCATGAAGAGTCTAATTTTGAGAAAATGAGCTAGCTTGATTGATTTCTATATGAATATGTGCATTTGAGTGTGAATTACATTAAACCTTCATGAAATGATGTTTTGAGCATGCTTTAGATTGAAGTTGATGTTTTCCTCCTTGGATATGTGCATTTATATGATAGCATTCTAGGTTGGGTTGTCAGCTCTTGTTTTTTACCCTCCTTATGATGTTTTGATTCCCATTCGAGGACAATTGTGCCCAAGGGGAAGATATTGTAACACCTCAGATTTTTAAAAAAGGGAAAATTTTAGGTTTTCATCTGGTGCCAGCTCCTATGGGAGCCATCTACAGATCCTAGGCGGACCTACGGGCCGTAGGTGGGAACCCTAGGTGGCACGCCCAAGTTTTCAAAATATTAAGTTGCAGAACCGCAATGACGGCTTTCCAGGACGGCCCATCGTCCAGTGTACGAGTCGTATGTGGGAACCGTAGTTGCGGGGTCCAAGTGGAAAGTCTTTGAACCCAATGACAGTTGACTAGAACGGTCCGTTTTTCCAGGTCAACCCGTGTATGGGGTCTGATAGTTAATTTTAAAAGGGGTCTCTTGGTCTTTTCACCTATGGACTTATTTATCAACTAAGGTCGGTTCCTAACTATTCCTAACACTATATAAGCCTTTTTAATCCTTAAATCTACCCTTTCCAATCACTTTGCAAATTCCCCAATACTCTTCTCCCTCAAATATTTCTCTCTCTAGAAGTTAGAAGAAGAAGAAGAAGACTGCAAGCTAGGGTTCAAGAAATCAAATTTCTCTTCATCAATTGCTTAAAGAAATTGAGCACTAAGGTATGCTAGTCTTCATCCATGGAGCCCTTTCCTCCATAGAATCCCTAAAATGTATAATTTTAAAGTTAGAAATTTCCAATTGAATTAAGGGTTTTCTTCCATGTCACGGGTTCTTTGTAAAGTTGTTTGAATTGATTGTTTTATGAACTTTGAAGTATAAACTGAGTTGAATTTCATGAATTTAGATGAATCCCGATGAACCCATGTCAAATCCCCTAATTTTGAAATCTATGCTTTATTGGTGGGTTGAACTAGGAAGTGATGAATTTTATGAAATCTCTATGAATCCATGCATGAATTATGATTTCTAAGCTAAGACTTCTCACGATGAGATTATGAATGACTTAATGATGGTTTTATGAAAGTGAGTATGTTCAATAAACACTATGATTTTCCTCTATTATGTGGGTTCCTTCAATTATGATCAAATTACCTTGTATATGGTCTTCTAAACATGAGTTTGCATTGAATTATATGATTTAAGAGGAGCTCTTAGGAACCCATGTAAATCCTATTATTTCTAAATTATGAGCATGATGAACTATGTAAAGATGAAGTTTATGAAATTATGCATGTCTCTTATGAAGCTAACGATGAAGTAAGGGTGATTTGTGGTTGAAGCATCAAAGTTTATGATATGTTGATGTTGTTGTTGAGTTGTGAAAGGAAATTCTCATATATTACTCAACCCATGAATGTGAAAGGTTTTCTCACATGTAATGATTCATAACTTGTAGAAAGGCTTGCTCAACTAAACTTGAATCGATGATTAAGGAGCTATTCTAATGTAGACAAGAGGCGAACACCCATGTCTACTAATAATGAACTTATGACTAATGATAGAAAAGAGGCGACTACCCATGTCTACTTATGATAAATAAACTATGTCTAATCCGTGGGAATTATGCTTAGCACCGAGTGGACAAGTGGCGATTACCCATGTCCCATAAACTATGTGCCACCACAGGATGATGGTCTATGATATACACTAGCTAGTGGATCCACGTAAGCTATATGTTAAGTAAAGGGTCCTACCTTGGCAAGTAGGATGGCCCTATCGGTGTGGGGTTAGACACCGGATTCCATGTTGATAGCTCACATGGTCTTATATGTCGGTTAAGGCTACTTCCCACAAACAATAAACTAAAGTGCTTTCAAGATATTTCACAAGTGATGCAAAGATGTTTAGCTTGCTTTGACCATGATTTATGACTTATGTTTCTAACCTTTTCATGTTTTAGCTTGGTCATTGCATGTTATGAAAATGTCCCATTTTAGCATGTTTAAATGATTTTATGTATTGCTATCATACTTGGTACTTGATTGTACTAACGCATACTCTTGCCTACATTGACTTCTTAATGTAGGGCTTGGCGATTCTCCATATATTTGTGGCTAGGGCTTAGTAGAAGGATTATTGAAGACTTGGTTAGTCCTCATCCATTCGAAGACATAGCCTTGTTGTTCTTACTTTTATGTTATTCCTTTTGACATTGTATTGGGTTACGTCCCAAACTTTATTTCTCATTCTTATGTTAGATTGGCTTTGAGACATTTGATGTATACTTCCACTATTTCCTTAAAAGCTTTGATATGACATTGTCTTTTGAACTTTTAAATCTCTATGATCTTGTATGAATGTATGCTAAGTGGCTTGTATGAGGCCTTTTGGGGTCTTGTACGCCATGTTATGTCTAGGGGTACCTTGGGTCGTGACAACTCTCCTCCCTCACACTCCAAGGAATGAAGCGGTCCTAGAAAGCACTAGAGAACAGTCGTCCACCACACTCTGTCGCATCCATGCAACTGAAGAGCAATAAAACAAACACCTCGAGCATCCACCATACCCATTGCCTCAAGCATCTCATGGCATAAAGTCAAGAACTCATGAGCATCCTCGCTCTTACCACTTTTAAACTGGGGTGGTTTCATCTTCTGAAACCTCTCATAGCACTGTTGCTCAGCTATCGTTAGAATAACATTAGGGGTAATATGAACACCCACAACTGGTGCCGAAACCACTGATGGCTGACCCACCAAATCTTGAAAACTTGGAGTCTGCGCTCTTAACCTAGTCTGAGAACCATGTGATGTACAGTTGCACCACCCTGAGAGAAGTTCTCCATCACACCAAGCATCCTCAACAAAGTCTCCTGAAACAAGGAAGCTCAAAACCCGGAAGGAACTTGGTCCTCAGCAACCTCAACCTGTGGCTTAGGAGAAGCCTCTCTACCTGTGCCTCTGGCTGGTGCAACTCCACAGGCACGACCTCTAGCCGGTGCTACTCCACGAGCACGACCTCTAGCCCTAGTCCTATCTCTACCCCCAGCTGGGGTCTCAGAAACTGCCTTGGGGACTACCTCTCCTCTACCATTGTCAACAGAACCTCTAGTTCTCGGCATCTACCAAAACAACACGCGGCAACTCAGGACTAACGAAGGAAACCACACACGATAAGGACGAATGAACAAAAGGAAGTTTCTTAAAAATCTTAATAGCCTCTTGAAGATAAGGATAGAAGTCTTTGTATTGATCCTTGAGACTCTACTTAGAGCCTAGGGTTCTGATACCATTTGCATTGACCCAAAAATAAACGTGATGGCACTTGTTTATTCCTACCAACACAAGTCAGCCTCAACCCAACGAAAATGAAAGAAAAGCTGAAATAAATAGTGCAAGAACAAGACAAAGATGAAAAACTTATTTATTCTAAATAATACCCCAATACTTGGTTGTCACGTGTACAAGCCACTTACGTAAATACAGAATTTGTAAGATAAATACAAGTCTCAAATGTCTTTGCTTCTCAAATAGATCAAAGCATAATAAATGGAAAAAGAGGGCACGCTAAAGTGACAAGCAGCAACCTCTTCAAGTCCTTGACAAATCTCGATATCAGAAGAAGGAGAAAGAGATCACATAGGTTCAGGCTCAGAAACTACACAAGTGTAGAAGCAAGGGGTGAGTACCACCAACAAAGTACCCAGCAAGCAACCTAATAAACTAGGTAACCTAGCTAAATCGAATACTCCTTTCCATCCCAACCGAACCTCCATAAACTACAACCTACAAAGAAATCAACCCAACGTAACAATTCTACAATAAACAAGTCTCAAGGCTCAAAGAGCACAGACCAAAAGTCACATTTCAACAACCGATAAGTATCAAGTCATTTACTCTCAAGTACAAGACATTTCAAATCATAAATAGCGACATGTTCAACTCATATATCAAATAAACCAATCAAACATGACTAATAGCTCAATCATATGCATCAAATGAGTCAAATATATGTATCATGAAGTTTGATCACAAATTCAACATTGGCTGGAACCATTTTCCTTCGACACAATGCCACTAGCCAAAATCATTTTCCTTCGGCTTTCACATTATTTCATTTGCTGGAACCATTTTCCTTCGGCAATTAGATACTAGCCGAAACTATTTCCCTTTGGCTTTTATAAAAAAATAGCACTTGCCGGAACCATTTCCTTTCGGCATTTATATCACTAGCCGGAACCATTTTCCTTAGACTTTTTTCAAGTGTCTCATCACGGTGATTGTCAAATAATACACACAAGAAATATAACACCACACGGAGAGACAATAATTCAAATCACACAAGTCCACTTTAATGCATTCACGTAATTCACCAACTAAATCAATAGGGTCACAACAAGGCAATTCATAATTTAACATTAATCTAGTAGAACAAATAACCCTTCACCTCATTCCCAATTACTCCCCACCACATAGGCAATGAAGAGAAGTAAACAATTCAACCAAATTACTAAGTTTAAGAGATCACTTGCCTCAAATCAATTAACTAGTCACTCCAAGAGTTGAGTCTTCCCCTTCTGAATTACTTCGAAAGCGACACAATCTATAATAATCAAGTATCCACAATCATCTATCGAAAATCACAATGTCCACACCAATTCTCTTGAAAAGTGGATCAATCAACACAAACCCTAATTTGAAAAAAAAGGTTTGAATCCAAAAAATAATACTTGAAAACATTACTCAAGGCTTTAGGAACTCATTAGAGAAAATCATTTTGAAAAAGGGATTAAAACCACTTCAAAATCACTAGTTTAGTTAAGAACTTGAGTTCATGAAGAACCTCCACATTCACCAATCAAAATCTCATATATTGATGTTAAAACATATAAATAATCAATGGAAAATAGAGATTTAGGATCAAGAAGGCTTACCCAAATGATCTAGCACAGCAAATCCTTTCAAAATTTGCCACCAAGGGTTCCCCAAGCTCAAAAATGGTGAAATGGGGCTTAAACCCCGAAATTGCAGGTCAAAACCACTCTCTGATGTCGCAAAAGTGATCAGGGGTTCACTTAAGCGAACCTCGCTTAAAGTGCGGGCATCACAAAAGCGAGCCCTCTTCGCAAAAGTGAAGGTCGCTTAAGCGACAAGACCTTCGCAAAAGCGAGGCCTGCGGCACCAGCAAAAGTTCCGCCAACTCTCAAACATCAAATTGATCCTCGAAATTTAGTCGGAACCCCGTACACACAAAACAGATATGCTAATTAATTATACTCGACGTTTTGGACTCAATGGAACCATCAAAACACGAACTCGAGGTCTCCTTAATCCAACATATGTGGAAAATCACAAGAAACTAATAAATACCCAAAAGGCCAAAACAAGCTCGAGATCTATAAAAAATCAACCAAGACCTAGGCTTAAAATTATCCCCCGAATCCAACGAAACTCTCAGAATTCCAATCCGAGCATCTGAACTCCAAAGATTGACCAAAGTCAACCCAAAGGCTTAAATTCACAAAAGGACTCGGAATCAAAAACCACCTGCTCTTATGGATCAGATTCCACATTCCAGAACTAATGGAATCGATGGAATTCTATTCCGACACTCGAAACTCCAAAAGACTCTGAAAATCACTTTTAAGCAACTTAAACCTTTCAAAATCAAAATTACGAAAATTCTCAACTTTTAACTCAAAAATTTTAACCAACTTCTAAAACTCAATCAAGAAACAACTCGGGGACAATGTTAGGAGGGGCAAAATGGTAATTTTTATGAAAATACAAAAAATGACCAACCGGGTCATTACATTATCCACCACTAAAAACCATGTTCATCCTCGAACATAAAGCAAAAGAAAGTACCTGAAGCCTCAAAGATATGAGGATATCTGGCACGCATATTCGACTCTGTCTCCCAAGTCGCCTCACCAACTGAACGGTGGTTCCACTGCACCTTCATTGAAGCGATCTCCTTGGTCCTAAGATTTCAGACCTGCCTATCAAAGATGGCTATAGGCTCATCCTCAAAAGATAAATTTGGACCCAACTTAACTGAATCAAGGGAACGTACATGGGACTCATCCGGCACGTACTTTCGAAGCATGGAGACATGAAACACAAGATGAACAGCTGACAAGCTAGGTGGCAAGGCCAACTTATATGCCACCTCTCCCACTCGGCTCAAAATCTCAAAAGTTCTAATGAATTTAGGGCTAAGCTTGCCCTTCTTGTCGAACCTCATCACACCCTTCATGGGCGACACTCGAAGCCAAACATGATCACCCTCCATAAACACAAGGGCTCAAACTCTCTGATTTGCATAGCTCTTCTATCGACTCTGGGCTGTCAACAGTCTATCATGAATTATGCGGACATACTCCATAGCATCTCTCAGTAAGTCTGTATCTAATGAATCCATCTTAGTTGGATCAAACCAACCTATTGGCGATCTACACCGTTTGCCATACAACGCCTCAAAAGGGGCCATATGAATACTGGAATGATAATTGTTGTTGCAAACAAACTCTGTTTAGGGAAAATGCTGATCCCATCTAGCCTAAAATCTATCACACAAGCATGGTGCATGTCCTCCAACACCTGAATCGTCTGCTCGGAATGACCATTTATCTGAGGATGAAAATTTGTACTCATATCTAACCGAGTACCCAAATCATGCTGCAAATCCCTCCAGAAATGGGAAATGAACAAGGAACCTCGATTAGAAACAATAGAAACTAGAACTCCATAAAGTCGCACAATCTGACTGATATAAAGCTCGGCTAACTTCTTCGTCGCATACTTTACCTGAAATGGGATGAACTGGGAAGACTTGGTCAACCTATCAACCACAACCCAAATGGAGTCATAACCACCCATGGTGGTAGGCAAACCCATAAAAATATCTATAGTGATCCATTCCCACTTCCAAGTAGGAATAGGCATCCTCTAAGACACACCTCCGGGCCGCTGATGCTCACACTTGACATGTTGGTAAGTCAAACATCTAGAAATAATGTCTGCAGTATCCCTCTTCATGCCACACTACCAATAATACTGGCTCAGGTCATGATACATCTTTGTCGTCCCCGAATGAATAGAATTTCGAGAATAATGGGCCTCTTCAAGAATCAATCTAATTAACTCGCCCATCTTGGGCACGCAAATTCTGCCTCCAATCCTCAAGACACCATCAAAATCAAGGACAGGCTCATTGGCTTCCCCTCTTAACACTTTGTCTCGAATGAGACACAATTTCTCATCATCAAACTAGTGCTCACGGATCTGCTAAACTAAGGAAGAACGAGCCTCAATGAAAGCAATCAAACCATCTGTCTCCTCAGAAATATGCAACCGGATGAGACTGTTGGCTAACCTCTGAACATCTCTTGCCACTGGTCTCACCTTAACACTGATAGCTGCAAGACTTCCCATGCTAGAAGTCTTCCTGCTCAAAGCATCGGCCATCACATTGGCCTTCCCTGGATGGTACAAGATAGTGATGTCATAGTCCTTCAATAGGTCAAGCCATCTACGGTGCCTCAAGTTCAGATCCCTTTGACTGAAGATTTGCTGAAGACTCCGATGGTCAGTGAAGACCTCATAATGCACCCCATAAAGATAATGCCGCCATAGCTTAAGCACAAACACCACATCTACCAACTCAAGATCATGGGTAGGGTAGTTCTTCTCATGGGTCTTCCACTGTCTAGAAGCATAGGCAATCACCTTACCTTTTTGCATCAGAACACTCCCTAACCCAACTCCAAAAGCATCACAATAAATAGATAAGTCTACACCCCCTAGGGTAAAGTAAAGACAGAATCTGAAGTCAATAAGGTCTTGAGCTTTTGAAAGCTCTCCTCACACTCATCAGACCACTGGAAGCTCACACTCTATCAAGTCAATCAGGTCAAAAGAGTTGCAATAGTGGAGAAGCTTTGAACAAATCATCTATGGTAGCCTGCAAGTCCTAGAAAACTCCGAATCTTAGTGACTGAAGTAGGCCTAGTCTAACCTCTAACTGCCTTAATCTTGGCTGGATCGACCCTAATACCATCCTTGGACACCACGTGTCCTAGAAATGTAACTGAGTCAAGCTAAAACTCACACTTTGAGAACTTGGCATAAAATTTCTCTTCCCTCAATCTCTCGAGCACAATTCTCAAATGTCGATCATGATCCCCCTTAGTCTTGAAGTACACCAAGATGTCATCAATGAAGACTATCACAAAAGAGTCTAAATAAGGTCGGAACACTGCCCGTTCATCAACTCCATGAACGTTGCAGGTGCGTTAGTCAAATTGAAAGACATCACAACAAACTCATAGTGCCCATAACGAGTCCTGAAAGTTGTCTTAGGGATATCCAAAACCCTAATCTTCAGCTGATGATACACAAATCTCAAGTCAATCATAGAAAACAAAGATGCACCCTGAATTTGATCAAACGAGTCATCAATACGAGGAAGGGGATACTTGTTCTTCATTGTTAACTTGTTCAACTATCGATAATCAATATACATCCTCATGGATCCATTCTTCTTCCCCACCCCTTACTCAACAAATCCTACAACTGATCTTTCAATTCCTTCAACTCAGTTGGAGCCATCCGGTAAGAAGGAATAGAGATGGGTTTGGTGCTCGGCTCCAAGTCAATGGAAAAATCTATATCCTTATCCGGAGGAACACGTGAAAGATCAGTAGGGAACACATCTGAAAACTCTCTAACGATGGGCACTGGATACATAGAAGGTGGCTCAACACTAGTGTCTCGAATAAAAGCCAAATATGTCAAATACCCTCGATCAACCAATCTCTGACCTAGAATGAAGGGGATAACTTTGCTAGTGTAAGAACCACTAATACCCGTCCACTCAACTCTCGAGACACCTAGCATCGCTAAGGTCACAGTCTTAGAAATACAATCCAGAATAGCATGATGAGAGGTGATCTAATCCTTTCCCAAAATAACATCAAAGTCTACCATCCCCAAAATGATCAAGTCTACCCAAGTTTCATACTTGGCCAAAGAAACAAGACAGGATCGATACACTCGATCTACCACTAAGGATTCACCCACTGGTGTAGAAACATGAATGGGCACAGGCATACAATCAGATATCATATCAAACCCAGCATCAAAATAGGTAGACACATATGAGAAAGTAGACTCTGGATCAAACAATGCAAACTTAGGTCGATGGCAAACTGGGACAATACTTGTGATCACAGCATCAGAAGTCTCTGCCTCAGGTTTCATTGAAAAAGAATAATAGTGGCAATCCCGGCCACCTACCGTCAAAGTAGAACCTTGACCTCCAACCTGTGGAGCTGTAGCACCCCTACCAGAAGTCTTGCCACCTCTGTCAGACAAATCTCTACCTCGAGCCATGGTCGAAAGCGCTTAATCTCTAGCCGGAGTAGCTGAATAAATATGATGGGGTCCTGAGTGAGTCCATAAAGGAAGCTGCCGAATCATATGACCTGGACCCCCACAACCATAGCAAGCCCTCAGCACGAATAACTGCTACTGCGAACCACATGCGCTACCATGGCCACCTCGGACATAGCCATTTCCATCGGGAGATGACATGATTTACCGAGCACCAACTGATATGGCGACATACCAATTGGGGTCTTAAAAGCAGTTCTATGTGCTGACAAAGCATCATCTAACCTTTGAGACCAATCAGATTGATTTCCATTAACGGTCTTTGCCGAATTCCTTTTATTTCCCGATTGGACACTTCAACTTACCCACTTGTTTGAGGATTGTAGAGGGTAGCAACTTTATGTTTGACTCCATATTTGGACAACAACGAAGCAAAAAATTTGGTTACAAAATTGAGAACCCTCACCACTATTAATAGCACGCGGAGTACCAAACCTTCTGAAGATGTATTTCTTAAGAAAATTCACTACACTCCGCCCTTCATTGTTAGGTAAAGCCACAACTTCCACCCATTTTGACAATTAATAAACGGCCATCAAGATATATTTGTTCCCATAAGAACTCACGAAAGGACCCATAAAATCAATTCCCCACACATCAAACAATTCAACCTCAAGGATCGGAGTAAGAGGAAGCTCATGTCTACATGACACTCCTCCTTACTTTTGACATTAAATACACCTGCAGACAAGGGAATTTGTATCCTGATACAACGTTGGCCAATAATAACCACTTTGCAACATGTTGGCAGCTGTATGCACCCCACTATAGTGTCCACCAACCAGAGATGCATGGCATGCACCAAGAATAGCATCTACTTCAACCTCCAGTACACATCTCCTAATTATATGATCAGCACTGTCACGACCCAAGGTACCCTCCTAGATGTGACATGGCATACAAGATCCCGAAAGGCCTCATAAAAACACTTAGCATACATTACATACAAGATAATAGAGAATACAAGTTCGAAAGAGAATTTCATATCAAAGATTTTAAAATAAACAACGGAAGTCTACATCTCATGTCTCAAAGCCAATCTAATATAAAGAACAACGTTTGGGATGTAACCCAATACAATTCAAAACTGAAAGGAAATACATGAAAAAGAAATAAGAGCTAGGCTATGTCCACGGATGGATGAGGACATACCAAGTCTTCTATCAACTCTCTAATCAAACTCTAACCACAAGTGGAAGGTGAATCACCACGTCCTACACCGAAGAAGTTAATGTAGGCAAAAGTATGTGTTAGCACAATAAAGTACTAAGTATGATAGCAATGCACATAAACACATAAATCGTGCTTGAGGGAGAGACATAATCATGACATGCCATGGCCAAGCAAAAACATGATAAACATGAGAAACATGAATCATAAAGCATATATCAAGGTCAAAGCAAGCTAAATCATCTTTCTTTCTTTTCTTTACTTCATCATGAGAACACTTGTTCATTAACTTGTGGGGAAAAGCCTTAACCGACATGTAAGACCATGTGAGCTATTAACATGGAATCCGGTGTCTACCCCACACTGAAAAAAGGTGTCCTACTTTCCAAGGTATTACCATGAACATCTTAGCTTATGTGGATCCACTAGCTAATGTCTACTTAAAGACAACATTCTATGGTGGCAACATAGTTTATGGGATAGAGATGGTTTTAAGAGATTCGGCCTCAACTAACGGGAGAGCTCCATCTAGAAAACCTGGCCTCTACTAACGGGAGAGCTTTCACTAGAAGACCCGGTCTCTACTAACGGGAGGGCTTCCATCTCAATATCCACTCGGTGCTAAGCATAATTCCCACGGATTAGTCATTAACATATTATATCATTAAACATGAAAAGGTACGACTAGGGTTACCAATTCAAGATAAAATCATGCTTATAGACGTTTCATCTTCCATGGACTTTGTCCAAGCTTACGCCATTAGAATAGCTCCTTAGGAACATGGGTAATCGCCTCTTTGTTCTTCTTTTATCATAGTGGGAGAATTACGCGAGAAAACCTTTCACTACTCAACCATAGCATCATCATATCATAACTTTGGTACTTTACTCTCAAAGCCCTCTTAATTCATCATGCTCATATTTCATAGTTCATAGAGTTCATATGGGTTCATGTAAGTTCAACTCATATCATGCAATTCAATGCAAGCTCATGCTTAGAAAGCCATAATTAGGACAATTTACCCATACTTGAGGAACTCACATAATAGAGGAAAATCATGATTTTTATTTGATCATGCAAAATTCATAAGATTATACTCAATTCGTTCATCATTCATGCTTGATTTTATAGAGAATTCATAAACATCATCAAATCATAGCTCAACCAAACAATCAAAGCATAGATTATCAAATTGGGGAGAATTAGCTTTGGATCATGGGGGTTCATGCAATCTTTACATCAAATCATGTAATTCATGCTAATTTGTGCTTTAAGTTACTTTATCATGCTAGATCGTGCACTAGGAGTCATAAAATCAACAATTGAAATCATAATTGAAGAACCCACAATGATTGATCAAAACCCTAATTCAATTGGGTTAGAGTAAACCTTTTCCTAATGGTGAACACCATCATACCTCAAAGCAATCCACAAGAAATAGGAGAGGATTGAAGGTCTTCAATAGAATATTCAAGCTTTCTTCTTCTTCCTTGAGAGTTGTGAGAGTTTCTTTTAGAGAGAGAAATATTTGAGAAGAGAGTTTAGGAATGAGTTAGAATGAAAGGAATTAGGTTTAAAAGTATTTGTAGGTCTTAGACTAGGGGTATAACTGACTTAGATTAATAGGTAAACAATTAGGGAAAAGACCAAAAAGCCCTTAATTAAAAACTATTAGGCCAATCGACGGACAAGATCTACAGTCCGTACATCAATTGACGGACCGTTCTGCTCTTCCGTCAATTGATTCAGAAAGTTCATTTTGGGCTGAAAATTTGGCTAAGTCTGGAAGGTATCAACGGAAACCATCTACGGCCCGTCAACTGAACTACGAACCGTCCTTCTATTCCGTAGGTCAAGGTTCAGAAACTTGGAAATCCTAAAAGTTCACCGTGCCATTGACAGTCCCCACCTACGGCCCGTCAACTCTTCTACCGCCCATAGGTGGCCTCCGTAGTTCACTATCTTCAGGTGAGTTCTGCATTTAAAATTCTTTGAAAGCTTGGGGTATTACAATATCTCCCCCTTGGGAACATTCGTCCTCGAATGAGAATCATGACATCATGAAAAGGGTAATAGACACGGACTAACCCAACCTAGCATGCAATCACATAAGTGCACATATTCGAGGATGAAACATCAACTCCAATCTAAAGCATGATCAACACATCATATCATGAAGACTTTATGAAACTCATATTCAAATGCACATAATAATATATGACTCTTCATGAACATGCATAATCAAGGAATCATGGAAATCAACTATGACACATGAGACAAAAAGAATGAACCATGAGGATCAAGATACCTCAAGCTAGTGTAGGATCGAAAGGAAAGAGATGAGGATATCGGGACATCATATCGGCCTCGGCCTCCCAAGTAGCACCCTCAACCAATTGATTCCTACATAGATCTTTCACGAAAGTAACTTCTTTATTTCTTAACTTTCGGACTTGCCGGTCTAAAATCTCAACTGGAACTTCTTCATATGAAAGACTATCCTTTATGCCAAGATTCTCTAATGGCACTATAGAGGTCAGATCACCAACACACTTCTTCAACAATGAGACATGGAAAACCGGATGCACTGATGCCAAATCATTAGGCAAGTCAAGCTCATAAGGAACCTTACCAACACGTCTCAAAATCTAATAGGGGCCTACATAACGGGGACTAAGCTTCCTTTTCTTCCCAAATCTCCTTACACCCTTCATGGGCGAAATTTTCAAGTAAACCCAATCATCAACATCAAACTCTAATTCTCTTCTTCTAACATCGGCACAAGACTTTTGTCGACTTTGGGTAGTTTTCAACCTTTCCCTAATAAGTTGAACTTTCTCCATAGCCTCATGCACCAACTCCGGGCCTATCAAAACAACTTCACCAACTTCAAACCAACCTATAGGAGATCTACACCTCCTACCATAGAGAGCCTCAAATGGAGGCATACTTATACTAGAATATCAGCTATAATTATAAGCAAACTCAATCAAAGGCAAGTGATCATCCCAAGTACCTTTGAAATCAATTACACAAGCTCTCAACATATCTTTCAAAGTTTGAATAGTACGCTCCTCTTGCCCATTGGTTTGGGGATGAAAGGCTGTACTAAGCTTAACATGAGTACTAAGACCTTTTCGGAATGACTTCCAAAATTGAGAAGTAAATTGTGCACCACGATCGGAGATGAAGGATAAAGGCACTCCATGCGGCCTAACCATCTCCATCACATACAACTTAGCATAGTCCTTCGCCAAATAAGAAGTCTTAACGGAAATGAAATGGGCTGACTTCGTCATTCTATCAACAACAACCCAAATTGAATCATATTGTCGCCTCGTGCGATGCAAACCCACAATATAATCCATATTAACATCTTCCCACTTCCAAGTAGGAATACTAATATCTTGGGTCAAACCTCCCGACCTTTGATGCTCAACTTTCACTTGTTGACAATTAGGGCACTTAGCCACAAACTCTACAATATCTTTCTTCATTCCATTTCACCAATAAATTTCCTGCAAATCACGGTACATTTTGGTAGCACCTGGGTGGATAGAATATCGAGAACTATTGGCTTCCGATAAAATTTGCTCTCTTAAGCCCTCTACATTGTGAACACACAAACGACCTTGGTATCGAAGAACACCACTCCCCCTTGGGAGAAAACCTCCATGGACTTCTTGAGTACCTCTTCCTTTAGTTCAACCAAGTTAATTTCAACACCTTGCTTAGCTTTCACATCATGCACAAAAGAGGATTTGAAACCCTTGTGAACCGTAACACCACCTTTAGTAGAATCAACCAATCTAACACCCAATCGAGAAAATCTATGGACATCGCTAACCAACTCTCTCTTACCATCCTCAACATGAGCAACACTACCCATAAATAATCGACTAAGAGTATCTGCCACCACGTTAACTTTACCGGGGTGATAGAGAACACTCATATGAAGTCTTTTAATAACTCGAGCCACCTTCTTTAGCAGAGATTCAAATCCTTCTTTTTAAAACATATTGCAACTCTTATGGTCGGTGAAGACATCTACATGTACCCCATACAAATAATATCGCCATATTTTAAAAGAAAACACAACTGCCGCTAATTCCAAGTCATGAGTAGGATAGTTCTTTTCGTGCACCTTAAGTTGCCTTGAAGAATAAGCAATGACTTTCCCGTTTTTCATAAGAACACTTCCTAGCCTAATTCTTGAAGCGTCACAATAAACCACAAAACCATCGAATCCTTCCGGTAGAGTCAATATCGGAGCCGAAGTAAGTCGATCCTTCAACTCTTGAAAACTCTTCTCACATGCCTTGGACCATTGGACCATTCAAATTTAATCATCTTTTGAGTCAAAGTCGTCAATGAAGATGCAATAGATGAAAACTCTTCAACAAACCTCCTATAATAACCGGCTAAGCCCAAGAAACTATGGATATCCGAAGGTGATAAAGGTCTAGGCCAATTCTTAATCTCTTTCGTCTTCTTAGGATCTACCTACATGCCCTTATCGGAAACAATGTGACAAAGAAAAGACATGAACCTTAACCAAAACTCGCATTTACAAAACTTCACAAAGAGCTGTTGGTCCTTGAGGACTTGCAACACAATCCTCAAATGATAAACATGTTCACCCTCATTCTTTGAGTAGATCAAAATGTCTTCAATAAATAAAGTCACAAACATGTCAAGGTATTGCTTAAACACTCTATTCATCAAGTCCATAAATGCAGCCGGAGCATTTGTCAATCCAAACGACATCACAAAGAACTCGTGGTGACCATACCTAGTCCGGAAAGCCATTTTCGGAATATCATCTTCTTTCACCCTTAATTGGTAATAGCTCGAACGAAGGTTGATTTTTGAGAAATAACTAGCCCCTTGAAGTTGATCAAACAAGTCATCTATCCTTGGTAGAGGATACTTATTTTTAATGGTAACCTTGTTCAATTGGCGATAGTCGATACACATATGGAGTGAACCATGTTTCTTCCTTACAAACAAGACCGGAACACCCCATGGAGCCCTTATCCAACAAGTCTTTCAACTGCTCTTTTAGTTCCTTAAGTTCCGCCGGAGCCACTCTATAAGGAGGAATAGAAATAGGTTGTATATGTCACGACACAGGGTAGAACCTAGTGTAACACAGCATACAACACCTCGAGAGGCCTCATACAAGCCCTTAGCATACATAACATACAAGATAATAGAGAAATAAGAGTTCAAAAGAGCATTTGTATATCACAGCTTTACTCAAAACAACGGAAGGCTACAACTCATGTCTCAAAGCCTTCTAATATCATAGAATACGAATAAAAGTGGTACGACGCAGCCCAATACAATATCCAACATTGAAAAGAAACGACATGAAAAATAAGAACACCCAGGCCATGTCCTCGGATGGATGAGGACTCACCAAGTCTTCTTCCCAACTCTAAGTCAATGCCCTAGCCACGAGTAGGAGAACTTCCATGTCCTACACCAAGAAAGTTAATGCAGGCAAGAGTATGCGTTAGCACAATTAAGTACTAAGTATGATAGCAATGCATATAAACACATAAATCATGCTAGAGAGAGACATAATCATGATATGCAATAGCCAACCTAAAAATATGATAAACATGAGAAACATGAAACATAAAGCATATATCAAGGCCAAAGCAAGCTAAATAATCTTTCCTTCTTTTCTTTAGTTCATCATGAGAACACTGTTCATTAACTTGTGGGGAAAAGCCTTAACCGACTTGTAACACCATGTGAGCTATCAACATGGAATCCGGTGTCTACCCCACACAGAAAAGGGGTGTCCTACTTGCCAAGGTAAGACCATGAACTTCTTAGCTTTTGTGGATCAACTAGCTAATGTCTACTTAAAGACAACATCCTATGGTGTCAACATAGTTTATGGGATAGAGATTGCTTTAGGAGACTCGGCCTCAACTAACGGTAGAGTTCCATCTAGAAAACCCGGCCTCTACTAATGGGAGAGCTTACACTAGAAGACCCGGCCTCTACTAACGGGAGGGCTTCCATCTCAATATCCACTCGGTGCTAAGCATAATTTCCACGGATTAGTCATTAACATATTTATCATCAAACATGAAAATGTACAACTAGGGTTACCAATTCAAGATAAAATCATGCTTATAGATATTCATCTTTCATGGACCTTGTCCAAGATTACATCATTAGAATAGCTCCTTAAGAACATGGGTAATCGCCTCTTGTTCTTCTTTTATCATAGTGGGAAAATTACGTGAGAAAACCTTTCACTACTCGACCATAGCATCATCATATAATAACTTTGGCACTTTACTCTCAAAACACTCCTAGTTCATCATGCTCATATTTCATAGTTCATAGAGTTCATATGGGTTCATGCAAGTTCAACTCATAACATGCAATTCAATGCAAGCTCATGCTTAGAAAGCCATTATTAAAACAATTTACCCATACTTGAAGGAACTCACATAATAGAGGAAAATCATGCTTTCGACTTGATCATGCTAAATTTATAAGATTATCCTCAATTCATCCATAATTCATGCTTGATTTCATAGAGAATTCATAAACTTCATCAAATCATAACTCAACCCAACAATCAAAGCATAGATTATCAAATTGGGGAGAATTAGCTTGGGATCATGGGGGTTCATGCAATATTTACATCAAATCATGTAATTCACGCTAATTCGTGCACTAAGTTACTTTATCACGCTAAATCGTGCACTAGGAATCATAAAATCAAATATTGGAATCATAATTGAAGAACCCACAATGATTGATCACAAACCCTAATTCAATTGAGTTATAGTAAACCTTTGAAAATCATGAAGAAGAGGAAGGTCCTATTGGAGGAAAAGATTCCTAATGGTGAACACTATCATACCTCAAAGCAATCCATAAGAAATTGGAGAAGATTGAAGGTCTTCAATGGAGGATTCAAGCTCCTTCTTCTTCCTTGAGAGTTGAGAGAGTTTCTTTTTAGAGAGAGAAATATTTGAGAGAGGAGAGTTTTGGAATGAATTAGAATGAGAGAAATTAGGCTTAGAAAGTATTTATAGGTCTAAGATTAAGGGTATAACCGACTTAGCTTAATAGGTAAGCAATTGGGAAAAAGACCAAAAAGCCCTTAATTAAAAACTGTCGAGGCCAATCGACAGACAGGATCTACGGTCCGTACATCAATTGACGGACCGTCCTATTCTTCCGTCAATTGATTCAGAAAGTTCATTTTGGGCTGAAAATTTTGCGAAGTCTTGAAGGCATCTACGGAACCCATCTACGGCCCGTCAACTGGACTACGAACCGTCATGCTGTTCCGTAGGTCAAGGTTCAGAAACTTGGAAATCCAAAATTTTCACAGTGCCATTGACGGTTAACACCTACGGCCCGTCAACTCTTCTACGGCCCGTCGGTGGCCTCTGTAGGTCACTGTCTTCAGGTGAGTTCTGCATTTTAAAATCCCTTGGAAGCATGGGGTGTTAGAGTATCTCCCCCTTAGGAACATTCGTCCTCGAATGAAAATCAAGACATCTTGAGAAGGGTAATAGACATGGATTAACAACCTAACCTAGCATGCAATCACATAAATTCACTTATCCGAGGAGGAAACATCAACTCCAAGCTAAAGCATGATCAACACATCATATCATGAAGACTTTATGCAACCCATACTCAAATGCACATAATCATATAAGACTCTTCATGATCATACATAATCGAGAAATCATGGAAATCAATTATGACACATGAGACCAAAAGAATGAACCATGAGGATCAAGATACCTCAACCTAGAGTAGGATCGGAAGGAAAGAGATGAGGATATAGGGACATCATATCGGCCTCCGTCTCCCATGTAGCACCCTCAACCAATTGATTCCTACATAGAACTTTCACGAAAGCAACTTCCTTATTTCTTAACTTTCAGACTTGCCAGTCTAAAATCTCAACCGGAACCTCTTCATAAGAAAGACTATCCTTTATGCCAAGATTCTCTAATGGCACTATAGTGGTCGGATCACCAACACACTTCTTCAACAATGAGACATGGAAAACCGGATGCACAGATGCCAAATCATTAGGCAAGTCAAGCTCATAAGCAACCTTACCAACACGTCTTAAGATCTGATATAGGCCTACATAACGAGGACTAAGCTTCCCTTTCTTCCCAAATCTCATTACACCCTTCATGGGTGAGATTTTCAAGTAAACCCAATCATCCACATCAAATTCTAATTGTTTTCTTCTAACATCGGCATGGGACTTTTGTCGGCTTTGAGCCATTTTCAGCCTCTCCCTCATAAGTCAAACTTTCTCCATAGTCTCATGCACCAATTCCGGGCCTATCAAAGTAACTTCACCAACTTCAAACCAACCTATAGGAGATCTACACCTCCTACCATAGAGAGCCTCAAATGGAGCCATACTAATACTAGAATGGTAGCTATTGTTATAGGTAAACTCAATCAAAGGCAAATGATCATCCCAAATACCCTTGAAATCGATTACACAAGCTCTCAACATATCTTCCAAAGTCTGAATAGTACGCTCCGCTTTCCCATCTATTTGGGGATGAAAGGTCGTACTAATCTTAACACGAGTACCAAGGCATTTTTTGAACGACTTCCAAAATTTAGAAGTAAATTGTGCACCACAATCGGAGATAATGGATAACGGCACTCCATGCAACCTAACCATCTCCCTCAAATACAACTTAGCATAATCCTCCGTCGAATAAGAAGTCTTGACGGGAATGAAATGGGCTGACTTTGTCATTCTATCAATAACAACCCAAATCGAATCAAATTGTCGCCTCGTGCGAGGCAAAATCACAATAAAATCCATATTCACATCTTCCCACTTCCAAGTAGGAATACTAATAACTTGGGTTAAACCTCCCGGCCTTTGATGCTCAACTTTCACTTGTTAACAATTAGTACACTTAGCAACAAATTTCGCAATATCTTTCTTCATTCCGTTCCACCAATAAATTTCCCGCAAATCATGGTACATTTTTGTAGCTCCTGGGTGGATGGAATACCGAGAACTATGGGCTTCCGATAAAACTTGCTCTCTTAAGCCCTCTACTTTGGGAACACACAAACGACCTTGATATCGAAGCACACCATCTCCCCCTTGGGAGAAAACCTCTATGGATTTCTTGAGTACCGCTTCCTTTAGTTTAACCAAGTTAGGAACATGACCCTGCTTAGCTTTCAAATCATGCACAAAAGAGGATTCGGAACCCTTGTGAACCGTAACACCACCTTTAGTAGAATCAACCAATCTAACACCCAATTGAGCCAATCTATGGACATCGCGAACCAACTCTTTCTTACCATCCTCAACATGAGCAACACTACCCATAGATAATCGACTAAGAGCATTCGCCGCCACGTTAGCCTTACCGGGGTGACAGAGAACACCCATATCATAGTCTTTTAACAACTCGAGCCACCTTCTTTGGCAGAGATTCAAATCTTTCTGTTTAAACACATATTGCAAAATCTTATGGTTGGTGAAGACATCTACATGTACTCCATACAAATAATATCGCCATATTTTCAAAGCAAACACAACTGCCGCTAAGTCCAAGTCATGAGTAGGATAGTTCTTTTCATGCACCTTAAGTTGTCTTGAAGCATAAGCAATGACTCTCCCATTTTTCATAAGAACACATCCTAGCCCAATTCTCGAAGCGTCACAATAAACCACAAAACCATCGGATCCTTCCGGTAGAGTCAATATCGAAGCCGAAGTAAGTCTATCCTTCAACTCTTGAAAACTCTTTTCACATGCTTCGGACCATGCAAATATAACCTTCTTTTGAATCAAAGCCGTCAGTGGAGAAGCAATTGAAGAAAACCCCTCAACAAACCTCCTATAATAACCGGCTAAGCACAAGAAACTACGGATATCCGAAGGCAATAAAGGTCTAGGCCAATTCTTAATCTCTTTCGTCTTCTTAGGATCTACCTACATGCCCTTATCAGAAATAATGTGACAAAGAAAAGCCACGGACCTTAACCAAAACTCACATTTACTAAACTTCGCAAAGAGGTGTTCGCCCTTGAGGACTTGCAACACAATCCTCAAATGATTAACATGTTCACCCTCATTCTTTGAGTAGATTAAAATGTCGTCAATAAACACAATCACAAACATGTCAAGGTATTGCTTAAACACTCTATTCATCAAGTCCATAAATGCAGCTGGAGTATTTGTCAATCCAAACGACATTACCAAGAACTCGAAGTGACCATACCTAGTCCAAAAAGCCTTCTTTGGGATATCATCTTCTTTCACCCTGAATTAGTGATAGCCCGAACGAAGGTCGATCTTAGAGAAATAACTAGGCCCTGGAAGTTGATCAAACAAGTCATATATCCTTGGTAGAGGATACTTATTCTTAATGGTAACCTTGTTCAATTGGCGATAGTAGATACACATACGGAGTGAACCATCTTTATTCCTTACAAACAAGACCGGGTTACCCCATGGAGAAATACTTGGCCGGATGAAACCCTTATCCAATAAGTCTTTCAACTACTCTTTTAGTTCCTTAAGTTCCGCCAGAGCCATTCTATAAGGAGGAATAGAAATAGGTTGCGTATCTGGGAGAAGGTCAATACCAAAGTCTATTTCCCTTTCAGGAGGAATACCGGGCAAGTCATCGGGAAACACTTCCGCAAACTCATTAACAATGGGGATCAAATGGAGAGTAGGGTTCTCAGAATCTATATCCCTCACCTTAACAAGATGGTAAGTGCAGCCCTTTGAGATCATCTTTCTAGCATTTAGATAAGAAACAAATTGACCTCTAAACATAGAATTTCCTCCCTTCCACTCTAGGATAGGCTCATTTGGAAACTGAAACTTGACCATTCGGGACCTACAATCAATAGAGGCATAACAAGCATGCAACCAATCCATCCCAAGAATAACATCAAAATCTAGTATATCAAGCTCTACAAGATCCACATGAGTGACTCTATGGGATAAGAAGAGAGATATATAGAGTTAAACTCTATGGCACGACTTGAGAGTAATGAAAGAAGTGGAATTTCTTAAATGTCTTATAGCCTCTCATTCATAAATGTGGCGCGCTTCACACTCATGAACAAGACTCTACTTTATGCGGCTTACGAGACATCCTAGGATCATTCTAAAACCTTGGGCTTTGATACAAAGTTTGTCATGACCCAGGGTAGCACCTAGATGTAACACGGTGTACAACACCCCGAGAGGCCTCATACAAGACCTTAGCATACATAACATACAAGATAATAGAGAAATAAAAGTTCAAAAGAGCATTTGTATATCAAAGCTTTACTCAAAATAGCGGAAGTCTACAACTCATGTTTCAAAGCCTTCTAATATCATAGAATACAAATAAAAGTGATAGGGACGCAACCCAATAAAATATCAAACACTGAAAAGAAACGACATGAAAAATAAGAACAACTAGGCCATGTCCTCGGATGGATGAGGACTCACCAAGTCTTCTTCCCAACTCTAAGTCAATGCCCTAGCCAGGAGTAGGAGAACTGCCACGTCCTATACCGAGGAAGTTAATGTAGGTAAGAGTATGCGTTAGCACAATTAAGTACTAAGTATGATAGTAATGCACATAAACACATAAATCATGCTAGAGAGAGACATAATCATGACATGCAATGGCACAGATAAAAACATGATAAACATGAGAAACATGAAACATAAAGCATATATCATAGTCAAAGCAAGCTAAATCATCTTTCCTTCTTTTCTTTACTTCATCATGAGAACACTTGTTCATTAACTTGTGGGGAAAAGCCTTAACCGACATGTAAGACCATGTGAGCTATTAACATGGAATCCGATGTCTACCCCACACCGAAAAGGGGTGTCCTACTTGCCAAGGTAAGACCATTAACTTCTTAGCTTATGTGGATCCACTAGCTAATGTTTACTTAAAGACAACATCCTATGGTGGCAACATAGTTTATGGGATAGAGATTGCTTTAGGAGATTCGACCTCAACTAAAGGGAGAGTTCCATCTAGAAAACCCGGCCTCTACTAATGGGAGAGCTTTCACTAGAAGACCCAGCCTCTACTAACGGGAGGGCTTCCATCTCAATATCCACTCGGTGCTAAGCATAATTCCCACGGATTAGTCATTAACATATTTATATCATATAACATGAAAAGGTACAACTAGGGTTACCAAATCAAGCTAAAATCATGCTTATAGATATTCATCTTTCATAGACCTTGTCCAAGCTTACATCATTAGAATAGCTCTTTAAGAACATGGGTAATCGCCTCTTTGTTCTTCTTTTATAATAGTGGGAGAATTACGTGAGAAAACCTTTCACTACTCGACCATAGCATCATCATGTCATAGCTTTGGCACTTTACTCTCAAAGCAACCCTAATTCATCATGCTCATATTTCATAGTTCATAGAGAACAACCATATTCAAAGGATAATTAGCCTCTTTCTCTATTTAAGTGCCCCAAATTCATAAGAAAAGGACTCCAAATGAGTGAAAATGACCTACTCATCAAAGCTTTCCATTTACTAATTTAGTTAGAGGATAAGGTGTTATGGGCATTGAAGAAGGTAAATCTAAATTTGGAGATTGCTTCAAAAAATCGTGTTGTCCTACTCCATGAATTTGATGAATTTTTCCTTAAGGCATATCACTCTTCTTCACTCTTCTTCACTCTACAAGGGGAAGCTCAAGCGATGTCACGATGCTAAAATCCTACACCATAGTTTTAGGTAGGTGAGTGGGTTCTACTCTTCAATTCTAGGCTAAAGCTTTTCCCATAAAAGTTGAAATCAAATGGACTAGTCCGTATAAGGTGATGAAGGTGTATAGTAATAAAAGCATGAGTTTGAGCCTACTTGAAAGACAAAAGGAAGCAGAAAGTTCATCTAGCTAACTTGGAGAAGGCAAATGCCAGTTGTGCCAAGTCACATGGCTAGTTGAGTGTCTCTCATAGCAATATGAAGAAGCGGGATAAACGAAGAGAAAAATTCTTCACCCAGGTGTTGAAAGGGGTATAAGAACTGTGGAATCTGTTGAAGGAGAATGAGCTGCTTTCTACTTCGAGACCGGAGGAGGATGTAGATGTACCGATTTGTTGATAGATGCTGAAGAAGCTAAGGATAGCGAGGCCACATAAAGTGAGGAGGAGTGATGCAGCCAAGGGAGCCCTTTTGTATTCTCTTTATGATTTTCATAGTTCTACTGTGAGGGGATAGTGCCATTTCTCGTTGGGAGGTTCTTCACTTTGGAATATTGTTATTGTTTTATTTCATGTTGGATTGATGTTTTGATTGCCCTTATCGGGCTTTTGTATATATTGTGTGGATTGGTCACGTTTCTTATCTTTCATTTTATTTTAGTTTTTGCATTTCTTTTGTTAGTTTCTTTTTGTGATGATATTTCTTTGATAAGTGTCGATGCCCAATAATAGATACAGTGACGACTTTCTTAAGTGCAAATCATAACGGTGGTATGCTTTCCTTGTATTCCATTAAGCATGGAAAGTCTGGGTACCGGTAGCTAATGAGAATTGGAGTGGCCTTAAGTGAATTCTTAGGAGCCAAACTTGACAAAGAGATGGTTGAATTCACCAAGTGATAGATTGTGTGACGTCATTTTTAAAGGTAAATCATTCTTTTTTTGGGTGTTGTTGGCCTTGTTGGTGCTTTGATGTGAGATTGTGACTTTTTTGGTACTAATACACTTGGTCAATCCTTGTGAATCATAAATGAGCAACCCTCTTAAATTTTTGGGAAAATGCAATATGTGGAAGTGAATGACCTTTTAACAATGTTATGACTCTTTTTGTCACTCCTTACTTACTAGGTTGTTAATGTGGAATATAACTCCTTTGTTCTTGGCTAGGAAGTGAAATTGATCCATCTTGAATAGTTTGCATGCCATATGTGGTGAGTTGTTGAAAATAATTTCTTGTAGTCATTTGTGCTAACTATAACTTTCTCGATTAGTCTTGAAATGATTGTCTTGATTGCTTTGGATTGGAGATATGATCTTAGGCTTTCTTTGTGATTGTTTTTGATGCCCACTTCACCTAAAACGCCCACCTTTTCACTAAATGTATCCCTAGTTGTTCCCTTTTGAGCCTAATACCTTTTTCTTGGCAACCTCATTACAAGCCTATCCCATTTTGGAAAAAAAAGTAACCCTCTTTTGAACCCTTTCCTCCTTGAACTCGAAATATGTGAACGTTTAGGGTAAAATCCTAAGTCAGAATTATTGTTGGAAACCCATAGAGGAAAGGCTTATCACATTAGGGCATGATTTTGAGAGATAAAAAAGAACCAATAAATGGAGGAAAAAGTTTTAAAGAAAGAAAAATCTTTAAAAGGAAAGAAAGTTGAGAATAAAAGAAATTGAATCCTCCAAGGTATAAAATTTTTGTATGTGGGGCATCTTGAGTAAAATGAGAAAAAGTGTGCATTGGTTTAAAAAATGAAGAAGAGTGGTGAAGTTGAGAAAAATGAAGACTTGTTGTCATGTTCAAGGAGGGTGTAGTCATTTTTACCCAAAATGCTATACTAACCTTCCCTGAGCCTACATTACAAACTTGATAAAAGTCATTTGTGATATCCGACTGATTCTATGTGAGAGAATGATTATTGAAAAGAAGGGAAAGACTATGGTGTGGCACTAGTGTGTATGAGATGTTCTTTGGAGTGTGAGTGTTTGTACATTTATCCCTTGTCATGTTAATACTTTAGTGTGCATTTGTGGGACACTTTCTTTTTTGTGAGGGCATGCAAATTAGAATGGACTCGTGAAGTTGATAAATTCCAAAGTTGAGTCAAGGGAGATTGTTTGATTGACTAGTCGTAGTGATTCACTTCTTGAGAATTAGTGTTTTCACTTGATCATTCTTGAAAATTCCTTCTCTTTGTGAAAATGCTTGAATAGAAGGAGTTGCTTGGATTGGAAATCACTTTCTTTCTTGCTAATTTTTAGTATAAACAAAAGTCATGATCATGATCCTGAGTTGAAGGCCGGAGAATGTTGTACCTAAATTAAGTGCCTCTTGTGGTTTAGATTTTGTTTTGAATGAGGACAAATAAAGTTTTTAAGTTACGGGTTCTGATGAGTTGGGAATATTTACTCATTGGAAGCCTTTTTCTTATTATTTTGTGGCACCTAAGTATAAAAATGGGTTAATTATCTGTTTATTTGTGTTTGTTTTAGGTATTTATGGCTAAAAATAAATTTGATAGAAAATGATGGAAAAGAGTAAAAAACTAGCAGAAAGTACTCTCTAATCTCGCTCCCACAAACTTCTATTCTCTTTTGCAAAAGTCAACACAAGTGAAGGAGTCACTTCTGTGACCACACGGGCTTCGCTCTTGCAAAGGGTTGAGAAAACAAGGGGTTCGCTTTTGCGAGAAGTTGAGTCACACGAGCGATGTCCTCTTTAGCGAACTGTTGGTCGCTTAAGCGACTAGCAGTTATCTAAACAAAGGTAGAGTTGAAATTTCATGCAATTTTGGACCCAATTATCACGAAAGCTGAGAAGGGATGATTGGAGAAGACATCTTTGGCATTATTGAACAATTGGGAAAATTATTTATTGTAATAGAGAGTTCTTAGTGTTCATAGCGTGGGTTAAGACATTGAGAGCTAGTTACCTTACAATTAAACTTTTGGATTGAAGATTTAGTTCTTAATTGTAATATCTTTTCACCCTTTCTTCTTTCCCTTGTTTTGAATATATGAATAGTAGGAGTAATTGATCTCTTGGAATTGGGGTTTTGTAATAGATCTTCATGGGTTGCTTGAGAAAGAATTTATGAATTTGATGATTGAATTGATATAATTGCATATTATCTTTGATTCCTAAATTTACTTAGGAAAGGAATTTTGGGTATCATTGTTGAATGCAATATTTGCCTGAGAAAAAAAATCTGTTTTAAGGTAGAAGATTGCTTGCTTTATCTTCATGGGAGTGTCTGAGAAGAACCGCTATGATAAACAAATGTGCAATTGAGAAATGGACGTTTGGGCTTAGATGAATCTAACCTACCCATTGATAAATGAATTCACATGATATAAATTTGCAATGAATCATTTGAATGTCAATTAGTTTCCTATTTCCTAAGCTCCTTCAATCCCTTGATGGAAAATATCTTTTCCCCCATCTTTGATTGTTACTAAAATCATCTTTATATTATATTTTTTTATTATTTGTTTAGATTCAAAATAGTAGCCTATAATTCTTTATCTGCTCAATTGACGATATATTTTTCCATGTGGGATTCGACCCTGACCACAAAGGTAAGGTTATTAGATTGTTAACGATTGCTTACATATTAAAAATTTTTACGAGTAATTTGACTGTTATAAATGAGTGATTGTCAACCGGACCAGTCAGATTCACATCAGTGGACACAACTCAAAAAGTGCAACCACACAAAAATGGTCGACATTCTGCAGTAGAAGAGATCTCCTGATGTAGCCAGCTCTGCAATAGAGGCTGCCTCTCTACATGAGTGGCTCCATAGGAGTGTTTCTGGCTCAGAGGGATCGGTTACACCATCCCTTCGGATTAAAATTCCATGTCTCAATGGGCCTTTCATAATTATTTTGGCATCCAACAAATGCAAATTAAATATTTCACCCAACAAGAAATGACTTTCCAGACTCAATGAAAATATCAAAACTTTAAACGGAGTTCGTCTCAACAAAAAGTGGGTCCTTCAACCAAGCATCATTTTTTTCCATAAGTCACATAAGGTAGCTCAAACTGAGTCTAGAAGCCTCTACATCAAAACTAAAGGTCCTAGACCAAACTCGATTTTTGGAGCTAACCAAACCATTAAAACTGCATTCTGTGGTAGTTTGCCTGACATTTTGACAAAAGTCAATAGTTCAAACTTCAGGAGCTCCAAAATAGAAAAACTTTCATAAAAAACAAAATGGATAACCAGTTGTCCAAACTATCAGTCTGTGTAAGTCATGAAAGACTTGGGCTCTCTGTAGGAATTCTCCAAATGCCAAAATTTTGAAAAATAGAGTAAATGACTTAGAAGGTAATTACAACATCCACTACTAAAGAAGTTTTATTATCGAAAGTAAAGAGTAAAGAAGTACCTAAGAGGTCGAACAAATAGGGATATTGGTCTTGCATATCATGATTAGACACCCAAGTAGCCTTCTTAAGTGGATGGTGTCTCCATTGAACCTTAACTATAGGAATGTCTCTTGAGCACAATCTCCTAAGACCCCTAGCTAGAATAGCAACTCTCTCATCTAGAAAGGTCAAATGTTCATCCTATTAGACTAAGTCATACTGAATAACATGAGACTTGTATGATATATATCAGCAAAGCATTGACACATGGAAAACATGATGAATATCTGAAAAGGTAGGTGGAAGAAACAATTCATAGACAACATCTTTGACTACTCAAAGAATCTTAAAAGACCTAATATACTTTGGGATATACTTGCACCACCTCCAAGATCTCATTATGTCTTTTGAGGACAATACTTAGAGTAAAATAAAGTCACAAACACAAAACCTCAAAGGAAGACACCTACAGTCAACAACGTTCTTCTGTCTCCTCTAAGCATCTCACAGCCTGTCCCGAACCACATAAACTCTAGGAAGGAATAGACAAGTTAGAACTACAACAAAACCACCAACGGCGGCACCTCTCTTATAACAACTTTCTCAACAACCAACCTCTCGCCTACTAAATCATAATCATTACAAGAAACAAAGGTAACCATCTAAGCAAAATAAATCAAAAAGCATAACGAATTTCAAATCAAAATTTTTTAGTCTAGTCGTCTATCAAGCTAGGATCGATAATAATTAATGCACAACCAACAATGCACAAAATTGAAGGGACTTACCGAATAACTAATCCCAAAAATAGAACCACACAAAGAGAATAAACTACTAAGGAAATCATCTACGGGGGATAAACATAGACACATATCCCCAAGTAGGGATGTCACAACATCTAAAAGATAAACAACAAGTTAAGTAGGAGTGTATGGGTATGAAAACCCCCAAATCCTAACAACATAACCGATACGAGATACAATAATGAAATAAAATCTATACTAGTGATACATGGAACCTCAGCCCTGGGCCTACCTATAGAAATACATAATTGATCGTGCCCGATCACAAATTGAGTATCTGAGTTACCACAAGCAACACTCAAGGCACCACTCCTGATGAGAAATGCAAAAACCTAAGAGGGTGACCTGAATGAGCTAACTACACAATGGTCCCACACCGAGGAAACTCTCTAGATCAATGGCCCACCATACCATAATCATAGCAATGCGCATTGACCAAGGTCTAACATGACTAACAAGACGAGTTACCTTTGCTACCTCTACCAGACTGAGGACCAACTCTAAATCCCTAGGAATTATCCCAAAATTACTATAACGGGGACCTAGAGGCTTGAACCTGCCAAGCATATCATTAGTGATATGTCAATGTAGTGAGCTCCCTAGCACAATGTCCCAACTCAACGCACAAATAAATCTGCGCACTAAACGTAACTCATTGAGACAACCCAACTATACCAAAATAGACTCCAAGACATAATTACCAAGAATTCAAACCCTCAAAAGTCTGAGTTGAACTCTATAAACCATAAGAACCACAACCTATCTCACAACCACCTGGAACCTGAGGTGCTACTCTCATAGGTACGATAGGTCTAGAGTAAAAAGGACCCCTAATGAGATGATGTCTGCCATGGGTTGAGATGGTGTCACTAGTTTACTAATGACGAGGCTTCTTAACACAACCGCTGTAAATCTCAAGGCACGCCTTCTCTATGCCTCTCGCATGCCTTTGCGGGGAAAGTTGAATCAGATACTATCAAGGCCTTTGATGCTAGATTAAATGGTATATTCGATATCAAAATGAGCGTCGAACTCAAAAAATCTGCTTGGCAAGAAACAATATTGGAGTATGCCCGTGTCCACTAAAGAAACCTAATCACATTCTTTGAAACTGACAGAGAACCCTAATAGAAATCTAAAAATAAATCTCTAGACTGAGAACTATTCAATGCACACAAAAATACACTTTCCCATGGTGTAACACTCCAAGCTTCCAAGGGATTTAAAAAAATATGGAGGCCACCTACGGGCCGTAGATGGATTGATGGGCCGTATGTGGGGACCATCAATGGCACTATGAAATTTTTTGATTTCCAAGTTTCTGAACTTTGACCTACGGAATAATAGGACGGTTCGTAGTTCAGTTGACGGGCCATAGATGGGTTCCATAGATGCTTTCCAGACTTAGCCAAAATTTCAGCCCAAAATGAAATTTCTGAATCAATAGACGGAAGAACAGGACGGTCCATCAATTGATGTACGGACCGTAGATCCTGTTCGTTGATTGGCCCCGACAGTTTTTAATTGAGGGCTTTTTGGTCTTTTCCCTGATTGTGTACCTATTAAGCTAAGACGATTATAACCTTAATCCAAGACCTACAAATACTTTCTAAGCCTAATTCCTTTCATTCTAATTCATTCCAAAACTCTCCTCTCTCAAATATTTCTCTCTCTAAAAAGAATCTCTCTCAACTCTCAAGGAAGAAGAAGAAGCTTGAATCCTCCATTGAAGACCTTCAATCTTCTCCAATTCTTGTGTATTGCTTTGAGGTATGATAGTGTTCACCATTAGGAGTCTTTTCCTCCAATGGGCCCTTCCTCTTCTTCATGATTTTCAAAGGTTTACTCTAACCCAATTGAATTAGGGTTTTGATCAATCATTGTGGGTTCTTCAATTTTGATTCCAATTATTGATTTTATGATTCCTAGTGCACGATTTAGCGTGATAAAGTAACTTAGTGCACGAATTAGCGTGAATTACATGATTTGATGTAAAGATTGCATGAACCCCCATTATCCCAAGCTAATTCTCCCCAATTTAATAATCTATGCTTTGATTGTTGGGTTGACTTATGATTTGATGAAGTTTATGAAGTCTCTATGAAATCAAGCATGAATTATGAATGAATGGGGAATAATCTTATGAATTTAGCATGATCAAGTCAAAAGCATGATTTTCCTCTATTATGTGAGTTCCTTCAAGAATGGGTAAATTGTCTTAATTATGGTTTTCTAAGCATGAGCTTGCATTAAATTTCATGATATGAGTTGAACTTGCATGAACCCATATGGACTCTATGAACTATGAAATATGAGCATGATGAATTAAGGAAGCTTTGAGAGTAAAGTACCAAATTTATGATATGATAATGCTATGGTTGAGTAGTGAAAGGTTTTCTCACGTAATTTTCCCAATATGATAAAAGAAGAACAAAGAGGCGATTACCCATGTTCTTAAGGAACTATTCTAATGACGTAAGTTTGGACAAAGTCCATGGAAGATGAAACAACTATAAGCATGATTTTAGCTTGAAATGGTAGCCCTAGTTATGCCTTTTCATGTTTAATGATATAAATATGTTAATGACTAATCTGTGGGAATTATGCTTTGCACCTAGTGGATATTGAGATGGAAGCCCTCCCATTAGTAGAGGCCGAGTCTTCTAGTGAAAGCTCTCCCGTTAGTAGAGGCCGCATTTTCTAAATGGAGCTCTCCCGTTAGTTGAGGCTGAGTCTCCTAAAGCAATCTCTATCCCATAAACTATGTTGCCACCATAGGATGTTGTCTTTAAGTAGACATTAGCTAGTTGATCCACATAAGCTAAGAAGTTCATGGTCTTACCTTAGCAAGTAGGATACCTCTTTTCAGTGTGGGGTAGACTCCAGATTCCGAGTTGATAGCTCACATGGTCTTACATGTCGGTTAAGGCTTTTCCCTACAAGTTAATGAACAAGTATTCTCATAATGAAGTAATGAAAAGAAGGAAAGATGATTTAGCTTTATTTGGCCTTGATATATGCTTTATGTTTCATGTTTCTTATGTTTATCATCTTTTTAGCTTGGCCATCGCATGTCATGATTATGTCTCTCTCTCTAGCATGACTTATGTCATGACCCAGGGTAGCCCCTAGGTGTAACACGGCATACATGACCCCGAGAGGCCTCATACAAGCCCTTAGCATACATAACATACAAGATAATAGAGAAATGAGATTTCAAAAGAGCATTTTTATATGAAAGATTTAATCAAAACAGCGGAAGTCTACATCTCATGTCTCAAAGCCTTCTAATATCATAGAATACGTCTAAAAGTGGTAGGGACGCAGCCCAATAAAACATCCAACATAAGGAAAGACATCAAAGTAAAATCCAACAAGGCTATGTCCTCGGATGGATGAGGACTCACCAAGTCTTCTTCTGAACTCTAGGTCAATGCTCTAGCCACGAGTAGGAGAACTGCCACGTCCTAGACCAAAGAAGTTGATTCAGGCAAGAGTATGCATTAGCACAATAAATTACTAAGTACGATAGCAATGCATCTAAACTCATAAAACATGCTAGAAATTGAGATATAAAAATGACATGCAAGTGGCCAAGCTAAACGTGATAAGGCATATAATAATATAGCATAAAACATAAACCGTGGCCAAAGCAAGCTAAATCATCTTTCTTTTACTATTCTTTTGTTTACTTTACCTTTAGTAACCAATGCACCATTGTGCAAGCTGGAGAGTGGGAAAAGCCTAAAACCGATCTGTAGATCATGGAATTACTCAACATCGAATCCGGTGTCTGCCCTACACCAAAGAAGGGCCATTCTACTTGCCAAGGCAGAATCCTGAACCATAGCCTACGTGGATCCACTAGCTAATTTGATATGGGCCTGTTAAAGACCACCTATGGGGGCACATAGGCATAGGCCATATGGGGACTTGTCACCCGTCCACTCGGTTCTACGCATAATTCCCACTATACAATCACAAATATGATATCCATGGAAGGGCACAACTGGGGTTGCCAATCCAAGCTGAACATGACTTCACATCTCATGGACTAGTCCAAGCTTACACCCCTAGAATAGCTTCTTTAAGCTCTTGATTCAATTTTAGTTAAGCAAACCTTTTAACAAGTTATGAATCATTTACAATGTGAGAAAACCTTTCACAAGCTTAGGCTGAGCATTATATGAGAAAACCCTTTCAAGACTCAACATCATGATATCATAGATTTCGTATAAAACATGCTAGTTCTATAAGCTTCTTTCATCATAGCTAATGGGTTCATATTACCTTTATTTTAAACCATGCAACTCGATGCAAGCTAGCAGTTAAAAGTACTAATCAAGGCAATTTAATCATACTTAAAGTAACCCACATAAAAGAGGAAAATCATGCTTTTTTTATTTGAACATGCTAACTTCATGCAATTAACCCCAATTCATGCTCAATTTCATAGAGAATCCATCAATTTCATCAATTCATATTTCAACCCAACAATCAAAGCATAGATTATCAAAATGGGGAGAATTATCTTGGGATCATAGGGGTTCATGCAATCTTTACATCAAATCATGTAATTCATGCTAATTCGTGCACTAAGTTACTTTATCACACTAGATCATGCACTAGGAATCATAAAATCAATAATTGGAATAATAATTGAAGAACCCACAATGATTGATCACAAATCCTAATTCAATTAGGTTAGAGTAAACCTTGGAAAAATCATGAAGAAGAGGAAGGGCCCATTGGAGGAAAAGACTCCTAATGGTGAACACTATCATACCTAAAAGCAATCCACAAAAAATTGGAGAAGATTGAAGGTCTTCAATGGAGGATTCGAGTTTCCTCTTCTTCCTTGAGAGTTGAGAGAAAAATATTTGAGAGAGGAGAGTTTTGGAATGAATTGGAATTAGGCTTAGAAAGTATTTATAGGTCTAAGATTGAGGGTATAACCGAGTTAGCTTAATAGGTAAACAATTAGGAAAAAGACCAAAAATCCCTTAATTAAAAACTGACGGGGCCCATCTACGGTCAGGACCTATGGTCCGTACATCCATTGACGGACTGTCCTGTTGAACCGTCAAAAGATTCAGAGAGTTGGTATCTGGGGACCCTGCAACGACGCTTCAAATCTACGGTTGGTAGATCCATCTACGGACTGTACACCACCACCGTAGATCACTGCCTGAGGTTCAAGATTTTGGCTAAGTCTGAAGGACTTTTATGGTTACTTTTTACGAACCGTCAATTGAATTACGAACCGTCCTGCTACTCGTAGATCAAACTTTAGAGACTGAGAATTACTGAACTTGACAGAGCCATTGATGGATTCTCACCTTCGGCCCGTCAACCTGACTACAACCCCTAAGTGTCCTCCGTAGGTCATTGCCTACAGGTAAATCCTACTTTTTTCATTCCTTGGAATGCTGGGGCATTACAATATCTCCCCCTTGGGGACAATTATCCTCGAATGAGAACCTGAACATTATGAGAAGGGTGAAAGACTCGGACTAACAACCCAACTAACATGCAAGCACATAAACACACATATTCGAGGAGGACACATTAACTCCAAGCTAAAGTATGCTCAATACTAAATTCATGAAGACTTTATGCAACTCATACTCCATGCACATATATCATACTAGACTCTTCATGAACATGCATAAAAATCAAGGAATCATGGAAATCAACTATGACACATGAGACCAAAAGAATGAACCATGAGGAACTAGGTACCTCAAGTTAGAGGAGGATTGGAAGAAAAAAGATGAGGATAGCGGGACATCATATCGGCCTCGGCCTCCCAAGTAGCACCCTCAACTAATTGATTCCTCCAAAGAACTTTCACGGAGCAACTTCTTTATTACTAAACTTCCGGACTTGTCGGTCTAAAATCTCAACCGGAACCTCTTTATAGGAAAGACTATCCTTTATGCCAAGAGTCTCTATTGTCACTATAGAGGTCGGATCAACAACACACTTTTTCAACAATGAGACATGAAAAACCTGATGCACTGATGCCAACCCATTAGGCAAATCAAGCTCATAGGCAACCTTACCAACGCGTCTCAAAATCTGATATGGGCCTACAAAACAGGGACTAAGCTTCCTTTTCTTCCCAAATCTCATTGCACCCTTCATAGGTGAAATTTTCAAGTAAACCCAATCATCAACATCAAATTCTAATTCTCTTCATCTAACATCGGCATAAGACTTTTATCGACTTTGAGCCATTTTCAGCCTTTCTTTAATAAGTCAAACTTTCTCCATAGCCTCATGCACTAACTCGGGGCCTATAAAATCCACTTTCCCTATTTCAAACCAACCTATGGAACATCTACACCTCCTACCATAGAGATCTTCAAATGGAGCCATACCAATACTAGAATGTTAACTAATATTATAAGCAAACTAAATCAAAGGCAAATGGTCATCCCAAGTACCCTTGAAATCAATCACACACGCTCTCAACATATCTTCCAAAGTCTGAATAGTACGCTCTGCTTGCCCATCGGTTTGGGGATGAAAGGCCGTGCTAAGCTTAACACGAGTACCAAGACCCTTTTTGGAACGACTTCCAAAATTGAGAAGTAAACTGCGTACCTCGATCGAAGATAATGGATAAAGGCACTCCATGCAGCCTAACCATCTCCCTCATGTACAGCTTAGCATAATCCTCCGCCGAATAAGAAGTCTTGACGGGAGTAAAATGGGTTGACTTGGTCATCCTGTCAACCACAACCCAAATCGAATCATAGTGTCGCCTTTTGCGGGGCAAGCCTACTACGAAAGTAGGAATCTCTATGTCTTGGGTCAAACCTCCCGGTCTCCGATACTCAACCTTTATTTGTTGGCGATTAGGATACTTAGCCACAAACTTCGCAATGTGCAACACTGCCCATAGACAATCTACTAAGAGCATCCACCACCACATTAGCCTTGTCGGGGATAGAGAACACTCATATCATAATATTTTAGCAACTCAAGCCATCTTCTTTGGCGGAGATTCAAATCTTTATACTTAAACACATACTGGAGACTCTTATGATTGGTGAAGACATCTACATGTACTCCATACAAGTAATGTCGCCATATTTTCAAAGCAAACACCACTGCTGCCAACTCTAAGTCATGAGTGGGACAGTTCTTCTCATGCACCTTTAGTTGCCTCGAAGCATAGGCAATCATCTTTCCGTTTTACATAAGAACACACCCTAGCCCAATCCATGAGGCATCACAATACACTACAAAACCATCGGTTCCTTTCAGTAGAGTCAATATCGGGGCCGAAGTAAGTCTGTCTTTCAATTCTTGAAAACTCCTTTCACAAGCCTCGAACCACATAAACTTAGCTTTGTTTTGAGTCAAAGCCGTCAACGGAGAAGCAAGTGAAGAAAACCCCTCACCAAACCTCCTATAAAAATCGGCTAAACCAAAGAAACTATGAATGTCAGAAGATGATAAAGGTCTAGGCCAATTCTTGACTGCTTCGGTCTTCTTAGGATCTACCTCAATACCCTTACCGGAAACAATGTGACAAAGAAAAGCCACGGACCTCAACCAAAATTCACACTTGCTAAAGTTTTCAAAGAGTTTTTGATCCTTGAGAACTTGCAACATAACCCTCAAATGACTAGCATGCTCATCCTCATTCCTCGAGTAGATCAAGATATAATCGATAAAAACAATCATGAAAATGTCAAGGTATTGCTTAAACACCCTATTCATCAAGTCCATGAATGCGGCCAGAGCATTTGTCAACCCAAACGACATAACCAAGAACTCATAGTGACCATACCTTGTCTGAAAAGCCATTTTCGGAATATCATCTTCCTTCATCCTCAATTGGTGATAACCCGAACGAAGGTCGATCTTAGAAAAGTAACTAGCCCCTTGAAGTTGGTCAAACAAATCATCTTTCCTTGGCAAAGGATACTTATTCTTGATTGTAACCTTATTCAATTGACGATAGTCCATGCACATACGGAGTGAACCATCTTTCTTTCTCACGAACAATACTAGAGTACCCCATGGGGAAAAACTTGGTCGGATGAAACCCTTATCCAACAAGTCTCTCAGTTGCTCTTTCAACTCTTAAAGTTCCGCCGGAGCCATTCTATAAGGAGGAATAGAGATGGGTTGCGTATCTTGAAGAAGGTCAATACCGAAGTCTATTTCCCTTTCGGAAGGAATACCGGGCAAGTCATCGGAAAACACTTTCGAAAACTCACTAGCAATGGGGATCGACTCAGGAGTAGGGGTTTTGGAATCTACATCCCTCACCCTAACTAGATGGTAAAAGCAACCCTTAGAGATCATTTTTCTAGCTTTTAGATAAGAAACGAATTGACCTCAAAATATAGAATTTCCCCCCTTCCACTCTAGGATAGGCTCATTAGGGAACTGAAACTTTACCACTCTAGTCCTGCAATCAATAGAGGCATAACAAGCATGCAACCAATCCGTCCCAAGAATTACATCGAAATTTAGCATATCTAGCTCTATGAGATCGACGAGAGTAACTTTATGGGATACGGAAATGGAGCAACCTCTACAAACCTTCTTAGCGAAGGTAGACTCTCATATCGAAGTAGAAACAAGGATACAATCTAGCAACATATCCATCACAATATCAAATCGCATGGCCACATAGGGCGTCACAAAGGACAATGTAGCACCGGGATCTAACAAGGCATAGACATCAAAATGGAAAACTTTCAACGTACCACTGACCACATCAGGTGAACTCTGTTGCTCATGACGAGCCTAAAGTGCATAGAATTTGTTTTGCTTAGGAGCACCTGAACCCGAACTACTTGGGGTAGCTTGCTTACCTTCTCTTCCTTTAGCCAAGAGAGATGGGCAATCTCTAATCTTGTGACCAACCTTACCACAAGTATAGCAACCATCCGAACCAGCTAGGCACTTGCCTTCATGCCTTCTCCCACATCTTGAACAACTAGGCAAAGAAGATCCACCACCATTCCCTCCTTGAGGGTTAGGGTTTGGCACCCTATCATTTTTGGATCTCGGAGGAGCCCTGGAAGAACCTTTCTAGAGAACCTTTGTCGAAATCTCGAACGACCTTGTCCATCGAACCTTGCATGAGAAAAGTTGCCATCTCCGGTTCTAGCCCGCTTAGTCTCTCTAGATCTTCCTTTAAGCTTTTCTGCTTCAATTTGCTCGGCATAAACCATAAGGCGAGAAATATCCATATCATGCACAAGCATGGCTGTGCAGCACTCTTTCACCGACATATCGGACACTCCCGACACAAATTTGCTCATTCTTGCCCTTGGGTCGGCAACCATGGATGGAACATATCTAACCAATTGTGTGATCTTCAATGCATATTCTTTCACACTCATACTCCCTTGACGAAGATTAATAAACTCAAGCACCTTGGCCTCTCTCTTCTCAAGAGGGAAGAATCAATCAAGGAAAACACTCTTAAACATCTCCCATTCTATGTGACCTTCATCAATAGCCCTTTCACTCTTCCATTGATTGTACCAAGTTTGGGCAACACCTTTAAGTTGATAAGCGGCCAACTCCGGCTTCTCTTCCGGTGTCACACCCATTATCATCAACACTTTTTAAACTTCATCAATAAACTCTTGAGATCCTCTTCCACCTTAGAACCATGAAATTCTTGAGGATTCATCCTTGTAAAGTCCCTCACTCTTGATGCCGTCGTACCCATATTTGGGTTCACGGGAGCCACCACTTCTCTATTGGCTTGGGCCGTCATGGCTTGAGCCAATACTTGGAAAGCAGCCCTAAACTCCGCATTAGTAACTTGTTCTGCAAAAGGGATGGCCAGAACTTGAGGAGCTTCTTATCCCACATTCTCTCCCATGTTTCTTCTAGCATAAGCTCTTCGGGTCGCTATATCCTGAAATGCATAGGATAGGGATTAGGAGAGAGTCTTATAGAGTTAAACTCTATGGCACGACTTAGGAGTAATGAAAGAAGTGAAATTTCTTAAACGTCTTATTGTCTCTAATTCATAAATGTGGCGCGCTTCACACTCATAACAAGACTCTACTTGACGCGGCTAATGAGACATCCTAGGATCTTTCTAAAACCAGGCTCTGATACCAAGTTTGTCACCACCCAGGGTAGCCCCTAGATGTAACATGGCGTACAAGACCCCGAGAGGCCTCATACAAGCCCTTAGCATACATAACATACAACATAATAGAGAAATGAGAGTTCAAAAGAGCATTTTTATATGAAAGCTTTAATCCAAACAGCGGAAGTCTACATCTCATGTCTCAAAGCCTTCTAATATCATAGAATACAACTAAAAGTGATAGGGACACAGCCCAATACAACATCAAACATAAGGAAATACATCAAAGTAAAATCTAACAAGGCTATGTCCTCGGATGGATGGGGACTCACCAAGTCTTCTTCTCAACTCTAGATCAATGCTCTAGCCACGAGTAGGAGAACTACCACGTCTTCCACCAAAGAAGTTGATGCAGGCAAGAGAATGAGTTAGCACAATAAAGTACTAAGTACGATAGCAATGCATCTAAACTCATAAAACATGCTAGAAACTGAGATATAAACAAGACATGCAAGTGGCCAAGCTAAGCATGATAAGGCATATAAGTAAATAGCATAAAGCATAAACCGTGGCCAAAGCAAGCTAAATCATCTTTCTTTAACTCTTCTTTTCTTTACTTGACCTTTAGTAACCCATGCACCATTGTGCAAGATGGAGTGTAGGAAAAGCCTCAAACCAATCTGTAGACCATGGAATAACTCAACATGGAATCCGGTGTCTGCCCTACACCGAAGAAGGGCCATTCTACTTGCCAAGGTAGAATCCTGAACCATAGCCTACGTGGATCCACTAACTAAGCTGATATGGGCCTATTAAAGATGACCTATGGGGGCACATAGGCATAGGCCATATGGGGACTTGTCACCCATCCACTCGGTTCTACGCATAATTCCCACTATACAATCACAAATATGATATACATGGAAGGGCACAACTGGGGTTGCCAATCCAAGCTAAACCTGACTTTAAATCTCATGGACTAGTCCAAGCTTACACCCCTAGAATAGCTTCTTTAAGCTCTTGATTCAATTTTAGTTAAGCAAACCTTTTAACAAGTTATGAATCATTTACAATGTGAGAAAACCTTTAACAAGCTTAGGTTGAACATTATATGAGAAAACCCTTTCAAGACTCAACATCATCATATCATAGATTTCATATAAAATAAGCTAGATTCTATAAGCTTCTTTCTTCATAGATAATGGGTTCATATTACCTTTATTTTAAACCATGCAACTCGATGCAAGCTAGCTGTTAAAAGTAATAATCAAGGCAATTTAATCATACTTTAAGTAACCCACATAAAAGAGGAAAATCATGCTTTTCTTACTTGAACATGCTAAGTTCATGCAATTAACCCCAATTCATGCGCAATTTCATAGATAATCCATCAATTTCATCAATTCATAGCTCAACCCAACAATCGAAACATAGATTATCAAATTTTGGAGAATTTTTCTGGGATCATAGGGGTTCATGCAATCTTTACATCAAATCATGTAATTCATGCTAATTCGTGCACTATGTTACTTTATCACGCTAGATCGGGCACTAAGAATCATAAAATCAATAATTCGAATCATAATTGAAGAACCCACAATGATTGATCACAAACCCTAATTCAATTAGGTTAGAGTAAACCTTAGAAAATCATGAAGAAGAGGAAGGGCCCATTGGAGGAAAAGACTCCTAATGGTGAACACTATCATACCTCAAGCAATCCACCAAAAATTGGAGAAGATTGAATGTCTTCAATGGAGGATTCAAGCTTCTTCTTATTCCTTGAGAGTTGAGAGAAAAATATTTGAGAGAGGAGGGTTTTGGAATGAATTGGAATTAGGCTTTGAAAGTATTTATAGGTCTAAGATTGAGGGTATAACCGACTTAGCTTAATAGGTACACAATTAGGGAAAAGACCAAAAATCCCTTAATTAAAAACTGACGGGGCCCATCTATGGTTAGGATCTACGGTCCGTACATCCATTGACGGACCGTCCTGTTGAACCGTCAAAAGATTCAGAGAGTTGGTATCTGGGGACCCTGCAACGACGCTTCAAATCTATGGTTGGTAGATCCATCTACGGACCGTACATCACCACCGTAGATCACTGCCTGAGGTTCAACATTTTGGTTAAGTCTTAAAGTTTTCTATGGTTACTTTCTACGGACCGTCAACTGAATTACGAACCGTCCTGCTACCCATAGATCAAACTTCAGAGACTGAGAATTACTAAAATTGATAGAGCCATTGACGACTTCTCATCTAAGGCCCATCAACCTGACTACAGCCAGTAAGTGGCCTCCGTAGTGGCCTACAGGTAAATCCTACATTTTCATTCCTTGGAAAGCTGGGGCATTAAAACTTATGTGTTTATGTGCATTGCTATCATACTTAGCACTTAATTGAGCTAACACATACTATTGCGTACAATAACTTCATTGGTATAGGACGTGGCGATTCACCTTCCACTCGTGGCTAGAGCATTGACTTAGAGTTGAGAAGAAGACTTGGTGAGTCCTCATCCATCCGAGGACATAACCTTGTTGGATTTTACATTTTATGTCTTTTCTTATGTTGGATATTTTATTGGACTGCGTCCCTATCACTTTTATTCGTATTCTATGATATTAGAAGGCTTTGAGACATGAGTTGTAGACTTCCGCTGTTTTGAGTAAATCTTGGATATAAAATGCTCTTTTGAACTCTTATTTCTCTATTATCTTGTGTGTTATGTATGCTAAGGGCTTGTATGAGACCTCGCAGGGTCTTGTACGCCGTGTTACATCTAGGGGTTACCCTGGGTAATGAAAAACTTGGTATTCAGAGTGCAAGGTTTTAGAAAGATCCTAGAATGTCTCATAAGCCGCGTCAAGTAGAGTCTTGTTCATGAGTGTGAAGCCCGCCACATTTATGAATGAGAGGCTATAAGACGTTTAAGAAACTCCACTTCTTTCATTACTCTTAAGTCGTGCCATAGAGTTTAACTCTATATATCTCTCTCCTAATCCCTATCCTACGCGTTTAAGGATATGGCGACCCTAAGAGCTTACACTAGAAGAAACATGGGAGAGAATGTGGAACAAGAAGCTCCTCCTCAAGCTCCTCAAGTTTCGGCCGACCCTCTGGCGGAAGAAGTTACTAATGCGGAGTTTAGGGCTGCTTTCCAAGTGATGGCTCAAGCCGTGACGGCTCAAGCCAATAGAGAGGTGGTGGCTCCCGTGAACCCAAATGTGGGTACGGCGGCATGAAGAGTGAGGGACTTTACGAGAATGAATCCTCTGGAATTCCATGGCTCTAAGGTTGAGGAAGATCCTCAAGAATTCATTGATGAAGTGTACAAGGTGTTGATGATCATGGGTGTGACGCCGGAAAAAAAGGCGGAGTTGGCCGCTAATCAACTCAAGGGTGTTGCCCAAATTTGGTTCAATCAATGGAAGAGTGAGAGGGCGGTTAATGAGGGTCCTCTTTATTAGGAGAAATTCAAGGTTGCTTTCCTTGAAAGGTTCTTCCCTCTTGAGAAGAGAGAGGCTAAGGTGCTTGAGTTTATCAACCTTCGACAAGGAAATATGAGTGTGAAAGAGTATGCATTTAAGTTCACAACATTGGCTAGATATGCTCCGTCCATAGTTGCCGACTCAAGGGCAAGAATGAGCAATTTTGTGTCGGGAGTGTCCAATATGTTGGTGAAAGAGTGCCGCACCGCCATGCTTGTGCATGACATGGATATTTCTCGCCTCATGGTTTATGCCGAATAAATTGAAGAAAAAAAGCTTAAGGAAAGGTCTAGGGAGACCAAGAGGGCTAGGACCGGAGATGGTAACTCTTCGTATGCAAGGTCCGATGGACATGGTTGTCCTAGATTTCGACAAAGGTTCTCCGGCCAAGGCTCATCCAATGCTCCTCCGAAGTCCAACAATGATAGGGTGTCTAACCCCAAGTCTCCAGGAGGGTATAATGATGGTTCTTTATTGGCTCCTTGTGCCAAGTGTGGGAAAAAGCATGAGGGTAGATGTGTAACCGGTACGGAGGGTTGTTATAATTTTGGAAAGAGTGGTCACAAGATGAGGGATTGTTCATCTCTCATGGCGAAGGGAAGAGAGAATAAGCAAGCTCCACCTAGAGGATCGGGTTCGAATGCTCAGAAGCAAAACCGATTTTATGCACTTCAGGCTCGTCATGAACAAGAGAGCTCTCCTGATGTGGTTACCGGTATGTTAAGACTTTTCCTTTTCGATGTTTATGCTTTGCTTGATCCCGGTGCTACCTTGTCTTTTGTGACGCCATATGTGTCTCTGAGGTTTGTTGTTGTTCCGGATGTGTTGCTGGATCCTTTTCGTGTTTCTACTTCGATTGGGGAATCTATCATGGCTAAGAGAGTTTATAGAGATTTTCCCGTCTCTTTATCCCATAGAGTCACTCATGTTGTTCTTGTAGAGCTTGATATGCTAGATTTTGATGTTATTCTTAGGATGGATTGGTTGCATGCTTGTTATGCCTCTATTGATTGTAGGACCCGAATGGTCAAGTTTCTGTTTCCAAATGAGCCTATCCTAGAGTGGAAGTGAGGAAATTCTATGTTTCGAAGTCAATTTGTTTCTTATCTTAAAGCTAGAAAGATGATCTCAAAGGGTTGCAATTACCATCTTGTTAAGGTGAGGGATATAGATTTCGAGACCCCTACTCTTGAGTCGGTCCCCGTTGTTAATGAGTTTCTGGAAGTGTTTCCCGAGTTCTTAGTAATGTTGTTTGGGTTGACAAATGCTCCGGCCGCATGTATGGACTTGATGAATAGAGTGTTTAAGCAATACCTTGACATGTTTGTGATTGTGTTTATTGACGACATTTTGATCTACTCAAAGAATGAGGGTGAACATGTTAATCATTTGAGGATTGTGTTGCAGGTCCTCAAGGACCAACAACTCTTTGCGAAGGTTAGTAAATGTGAGTTTTGGTTAAGGTCCGTGGCTTTTCTTGGTCACATTGTTTCCGGTAAGGGCATTGAGGTAGATCCTAAGAAGATGGAAGCGGTTAAGATTTGTCCTAGACCTTTATAACTTTTGGATATCCGTAGTTTCTTTGGCTTAGCCGGTTATTATAGGAGGTATGTTGAAGGGTTTTCTTCGATTGCTTCTCCATTGACGGCTTTGACTCAAAAGAAGGCTAAATTTGTGTGGTCCGAGGCATGTGAGAAGTGTTTTCAAGAGTTAAAAGATCGACTTACTTCAACTCCAATATTGACTCTACCGGAAGAATCTGATAGTTTTGTGGTTTATTGTGATGCCTCGATAATTGGGCTAGAATGTGTTCTTATGCAAAAATGGGAAAGTCATTGCTTATGCTTCAAGATAACTTAAGGTGCACGAAAAGAACTAACCTACTCATGACTTGGAATTAGCGGCTGTTGTGTTTGCTTTGAAAATATGGCGACATTATTTGTATGGGGTACATGTAGATGTCTTGACCGACCATACGAGTTTGCAATATGTGTTTAAATAGAAAGATTTGAATCTCCCCCAAAGAAGGTGGCTCGAGTTGTTAAAAGACTATGATATGAGTGTTCTCTATCACCCCAGTAAGGCGAACGTGGTGGCGGATGCCCTTAGTCGATTATCTATGGGTAGCATTGCTCATGTAGAGGATGGTAAGAAAGAGATTGTTTGCGATATCCATAGATTGGCCCATTTAGGTGTTAGATTGGTTTGTTCTACCAAAGGTTGTGTTACGGTTCACAAGGGTTCTGAATTCTCTTTTGTGCATGATGTGAAAGCTATGCAAGGTCTTGATCCTAACTTGGTTGAACTAAAGGAAGCGGTACTCAAGAAGTCCATAGAGGTTTTCTCCCAAGGGGGAGATGGTGTGCTTCGATATCAAGGTCGTTTGTGTGTTCCCAATGTTGAGGGCTTAAGAGAGCAAATTTTATCAGAAGCCCATAGTTCTTGATATTCTATCCACCCAGGAGCTACCAAAATGTACCGTGATTTGTGGGAAATTTATTGGTGGAACAGAATGAAGAAAGATATTGCGGAATTTGTGGCTAAGTGTCCTGATTGCCAACAAGTGAAAGTTGAGCATTAAAGGTCGGGAGGTTTGACCCAAGATATTAGTATTCCTACTTGGAAGTGGGAGGATATGAATATGGATTTTATTGTGGGTTTGCCTCGCACGAGGCGACAATATGATTCGATTTGGGTTTTTGTGGATAGAATGAGAAAGTCAGCCCATTTCATTCCCGTCAAGACTTCTTATTCGGCGGAGGATTATGCTAAGTTGTATTTGAGGGAGATGGTTAGGCTGCATGGAGTGCCTTTATCCATTATCTCCGATCAAGGTGCACAAGTTACTTCTAAATTTTGGAAGTCGTTTCAAAAAGGTCTTGGTACTCATGTTAAGCTTAGTACGGCCTTTCATCCCCAAATCAATGGGCAAGCAGAGCGTGCTACTTGGGAGGTCGAGGCCGATATGATATCCCGATATCCTCATCTCTTTCCTTCCGATCCTACTCTAGCTTGAGGTATGTTGATCCTCATGGTTCATTCTTTTTGTCTCATGTGTCATAGTTGATTTCCATGATTCCTTGATTGTGCATGTTCATGAAGAGTCTTATATGATTATGTGCATTTGAGTATGAGTTGCATAAAGTCTTCATGATATGTTGTGTGGATCATGCTTTAGCTTGGAGTTGAGGTTTCCTCCTCGGATATGTGCACTTATGTGATTGCATGCAAGGTTGGGTTGTTAGTCCATGTCTATTACACTTCTCAAGATGTCTTGATTCTCATTCCAGGATGAATGATCCCAAGGGGGAGATATAGTAACACCCCAAGCTTCCAAGGGATATTTAAAAAAATGCAGAACTCACCTAAAGATAGTGATCTACGGAGGCCACCTACAGGCCGTAGGTGGGGACCGTCAATGGCACTATGAAATTTCTGGATTTACAAGTTTCTGAACTTTGACCTACAGAATAGCACGACGGTTCGTAGTTTAGTTGATGGGCCGTAGATGGGTTTCGTAGAGGCCTTCCAGACTTAGCCAAATTTTCAGCCCAAAATGTACTTTCTGAATCAATTGACGGAAGACCAGGACGGTCCATCAATTGATGTACGGATAGTATATCCTGTCCGTCGATTGGCCCCGACAGTTTTTAATTGAGGGCTTTTTGGTCTTTTTCCTAATTGTTTACCTTTTAAGCTAAGATGGTTATACCCTAAATCTAAGACCTATAAATACTTTCTAAGCCTAATTCCTTTCATTCTATTTCATTCCAAAACTCTCCTATCTCAAATATTTCTCTCTCTAAAAAGAAAATCTCTCAACTCTCAAGGAAGAAGAGGAAGCTTGAATCCTCCATTGAAGACCTCAATCTTCTCCAATTCTTGTGGATTGCTTTGAGGTATGATAGTGTTCACCATTAGGAGTCTTTTCCTCCAATGTGCCCTTCCTCTTCTTCATGATTTTCAAAGGTTTACTCTAACCGAATTGAATTAGGGTTTTGATCAATCATTGTGGGTTCTTCAATTATGATTCCAATTATTGATTTTATGATTCCTAGTGCATGATTTAGCGTGATAAAGTAACTTAGTGCACGAATTAGCCTGAATTTCATGATTTGATGTAAAGAATGCATGAACCCCCATGATCCCAAGCTAATTCTCCCCAATCTGATAATCTATGCTTTGATTGTTGGGTTGAGATATGATTTGATGAAGTTTATGAATTCTCTATGAAATCAAGCATGAATTATGAATGAATTGAGGATAATCTTATGAATTTAGCATGACCAAGTCAAAATCATGATTTCCTCTATTATGTGAGTTCCTTCAAGTATGGGAAATTGTCTTTATTATGGCTTTCTAAGCATGAGCTTGCATTGAATTGCATGATATGAGTAGAACTTGCATGAACCCATATGAAATCAATGAACTATGAAATATGATCATGATGAATTAAGGGTGCTTTGAGAGTAAAGTACCAAAGTTATGATATGATGATGCTATGGTTGAGTAGTGAAAGGTTTTCTCACGTAATTCTCCCAATATGATAAAAGAAGAACAAAGAGGCGATTACCCATGTTCTTAAGGAGCTATTCTAATGACGTAATCTTGGACAAAGTCCATGGAAGATGAAACAGCTATAAGCATGATTTTTGCTGTAATTGGTAACCCTAGTTGTACCTTTTCATGTTTAATGATATAAATATGTTAATTACCGTGGGAATTATGCTTAGCACCGAGTGGATATTGAGATGGAAGCCCTCCCGTTAGTAGAGGCCGGGTGTTCTAATGAAAGCTCTCCCGTTAGTAGAGGCCGGGTTTTCCCGGGTTTTCTAGATGGAGCTCTCTCGTTAGTTGAGGCCGAGTCTCCTAAAGCAATCTATATCCCATAAACTATGTTGCCACCATATGATGTTGTCTTTAAGTAGACATTAGCTAGTGGATCCACATAAGCTAAGAAGTTCATGGTCTTTCCTTGGCAAGTAGGACACCTCTTTTCGATGTACGGTAGACACCGGATTCCGTGTTGATAGCTCACATGGTCTTACATGTAGGTTAAGGCTTTTCCCCACAAGTTAATGAACAAGTGTTCTCATAATGAAGTAATGAAAAGAAGGAAAGATGATTTAGCTTGCTTTGGCCTTGATATATGCTTTATGTTTCATGTTTTTCATGTTTATCATGTTTTTAGCTTTGCCATCGCATGCCATGATTATGTCTCTCTCTCTAGCATGACTTGTGTGTTTATGTGCATTGCTATAATACTTAATACTTAATTGTGCTAACGCATACTCTTGCCTACATTAACCTCATTAGTGTAGGACATGGAGATTCACCTTTCACTCGTGGCTAGAGCTTTGACTTAGAGTTGAGAAGAAGACTTGGTGAGTCCTCATCCATCCGAGGACATAGCCTTGTTGGATTTTACATTTTTTGTCTTTCCTTATGTTGGATAATGTATTGGGCTGCGTCCCTATCACTTTTATTCGTATTCTATGATATTAGAAGGCTTTGAGACATGAGTTATAGACTTCCGCTGTTTTGAATAAAGCTTTGATATAAAATGCTCTTTTGAACTCTTATTTCTCTATTATCTTGTATGTTATGTATGCTAAGGGCTTGTATGAGGCCTCTCGGGGTCTTGTATGCTGTGTTACATATAGGGGCTACCCTGGGTCGTGACACATGGTGTATCATTGAAAAGCTGCGGAATCCCCAATACTAATCATAAAAAGTTGTGGTTGCCAGTAATCCTGTAAGTGCCTGGACTGCCCCAGATTATCTAGCTGGCGCTAAACATCTCCAACCTCATGGTTTGTGTTTAATGGATGATCTCTACCCTAACCATACACTGACTTCCTAGTAATACGTTTAGATATCCCATATACAACGATCAGATACCTCATGCTATCCTTCTAAGAAAGAGTGGATTTATAGAAAGATTTAATATTTGATCAAAGTAAATTCACATGATAAGGAATTAAGATATGAATTTTCCTAAGAACTCCATATATACTCCTAAAGATAGGATACAAACGTCTCTTTGCTGATCCGCAAAACTCTACTAGGCACCTGTTGTGTACCAACAGTACAGTGAACCTAGGCTCTGACACAAATCTGTCACGCCATAAAATCACAAGTTAAGATCTTACCTACTAAAATCCCACCAGTTGGTAAGCCAAATCCATACCCTAGAACGAAAAGTAGTAGGCTATTACACGGAAAAGAAACATATGGAAAGCACGAAAAAATATCAAAATAGAAGAAAGAGGTAGAATCAAAATTAAAGTAAGAGAGAATCAACTATACATGAAATGTCCCCAAGACCAGGTATAAGTCGATATTCAAGCTATTAATCAAAATACGATACAAGCTAAGTACAAATATATAGAGATATCCCTAAATACAAAGATAGACAAGTCCAATAAAAATAGAAGGAGATGGATAGGCAGAAGCTAGGAGCTCACCCCATGTTTTCAATCCACATCTACACTGCACGAGGAACACGTAAAGGGTGGGAACTCATTCTATGATTTGCCAGAAGTGTATTATGAGTACCAACAAGTTTTACTGAGTAGGCATAGGCTGAAGAAGTTCAAAAGAAAAATCAAGTATAAATAACAAGTAAGTAAAGAACATATATTAAAAGAAACTGAAAAAGAGATAACCTGCAGTAAAAGGAAACAAAGACAAAGAATATGATAAAAGAAGCAAGCAAATGAGGCAAAGGAATGTCCCTTGAGCTGCTAGCTCAACAACCTAATCAAAAAAAGATTCTACTATAGAAGTTAATTAACCAAAGATATTCTAACGGTAACCATCACTACACATCATAGCAACAAACAGGTCAATATATTCCTATCAAATATTGAAATAGCGATATAGAGAAATAATAAAGGACAAGTCTAAGCCAATCATATAGCCAACTATCAAACTGAAACAAAACACACAACTATAATCAAATAACAATCTAACCGCACACCCCTAAGCCCGCAAATGACACAATAGAAAATATAATCCAACTACCCCATAAGACTGGCATGCGCAAACAACAACCGATTATACTAGTGATAGGTGATGCATATGAATGTAACTCATGCAACAGAAACCAATAGTGGAAACAGTACAAAAAGCGATACAACCAAGTATATAAATCTACCCATATCCCTGATATACCTAGTAGGACCCATGTAGACATCCTTCCTCTTATTCAATGTGCAACATGGACGGAGGGACCAATAGGGAGCTAAGAAGTCTGTATATACTGCCTTGTCCAAATCCAGGACTTTCATAATTATTGGTCATGGATTATGTCCATCATTGTACTAGAGATATATATAAAATTGAATCAAAATAAAAAAGGTCGGTGATTTCTCCAACTGATCAAGTAAAAAGGTGAGTACATCCTCGATTCCTATCTTATCTACAAAAATTCATTTATTAGTATTGTAAAGGTGGTACAACTCCCGTCTAAACAAATTTTATGAATAAAAGGTGCAAAAGCGATATTTGTCAAAACTTTTAGTAATAAACTAATGCATGTAAAGGGATCGTACCACAACACACAAGAAAATGAGTACCACTAAAAGCATTTCATCACCAGCATTCAAACAATAGCGTTTATAAGCCCTAAAGTACATAATTGACAACATAGTGCTCCTAAAATATAGAGTATTAACCTAGAATCTGGTCCTCAACAAAGAACTTGGGCCCAAACATATTCCAATATACACAAAAATAAAATCATAAAATGATCACTATAACTCAAAAAATAAAAGAAATTATTTAGCATCCAACAACTAAAAGGGTAACTCAAGAATCTTAGTCGTAACCCGAAAAAACTACTTGTGTGAAAACTAAGAATAATTAATGCTACCCTACGTCAATGTCAAAGACTAAGGGTCCATGCACTAGCGGAGGGTACCAAACCATATTGATCACTAAAGAGTGCAATTGAATACTAAAGGATCACTAAAAACTAATTCTAGGCACTTACATCACCAACTATTCTAGAGCCGAAATCTGCACCTCTAACGAGGATAAAAGCATAAAACTAAGGCATAAAAAAATAATTACCAGACTAAGTTAAGGATTTCAAATGATAGAACTAGTCTAAGGCATGTAATGGATTTAAGAAAATAGAATTTAGGTAGTAATTCTATCCCATCATATACAAACCAAACACACATAAAATCTATAATAAGCATTATCTCATAAAGCATAATTTTAAAAAAGTAGACCATATCCTACAAACAAGTTTAACCACGATCTAAAACCACCCACGAGATGCCTGACTCTTCCTCACATCCTTTGAATGGCATGACACCATAAAAATCTCAAGATATACATCATTATGAGTATAGCAATGCCTATGTTGCGATAATTGCACTTTTTTCTAATATTAGGTCAAAATGGTAGATAAGGACTTATGAGAGGAATCATGAAACCAACTCTGCCAATGGGTCTCAACTAGCTAAAGAAACTTTTGTCACGATAATGGGCGCAATCAAAGCTCAATATTCTAAAGAAAGACGCAACAAACAAAAATATCTTCCAAGACCCATTTCAAGAAATAATTAGAGAAATTAACAAGGACATATGATTTTGAAGCAAGAATGATGACCCGCATGATGTCCCCAAACTATTCCAAACTCAAAGCTAATAATCCTTAAGAAATCACCCAAGATGACCTCTAAAACTCTTCTTCACTCTTATGAAAAACAAAAAAGATGAAACAAATATAAATTTTGACACAGCCACATAAGTAGCCCTAGCTCTATAGGTGTGCTTCTGCACCGACGAGAAATTCTGCATAGAAGCGACTATCAATCGGACTAGTTAGCTCCACACACATGAGTTCACAGGATCGAAGGCCTCTCCTCCATAGTGAAGACTGATTGACGAAGCGAGCCTACAAAAGCGGCCCTGTCTACCATGGTAGAAGTTTCCCAGTGCGACCCACGACTCCAGAGGAGCGGCTGTAACAGCCGCTGGTGCATTTGCATTTGGTACTAAAAACCCAAATCTCCACTCAACCTTAAAAATTCAAACCGGGTTTCACCAATGCAAACAGAACTTGCTACCAAATTAGAAATCGCATTTTGGAATAAACAGAAGTATAAAAACATTTAACAGAAGCCGTCTCGATAAAAAGTAGGTCACATATGATGAGTCAGTGATTTTTGACTTAATTTTATCTCTTTTTAAAGTATTTTGTGTCACTTGTCTAGAGTTTGATGCTAATTATCCTTTGAATGATATTTGTTTCATGTATTTTATGTCTTACAAATAGTCTTGATAGAAGGTAATGAAATTTATGATAAACACTTGAAAATAAAGAGTTGAATCAATTATTCCTTAAGAGAAAATACGTGAAAAACACTTTGTGATGCCGCAAAAGCATCCCAAGGATTGCCTAAGAGATGTGTCAAGAAAGAGTCAATTGTTGCTTAAGAGGCAACTTTGACCGCTTTAACTATCAGTCAACCAAGGTCAATGAAACTTTAGAAGACGTCTGACCTCTTTAGCAGTTATCAGGGAATTTTTTATGGGTAGAACAGGAAATTCATATTTTAACCCCAAATTCATACCAAAGTGTATACTAAGTTTATCTTGAAAAAAACCTTGGACATTGCATTGGACTTTGGTTTATCTTTGAGAGAAAGATTCATCAACCAATACTATTATTGTGAAGACTGAGAGATTCAGTTTTTTTGGTTATCTTTAACCCTTTCTTCAACACTATGATTTGTATTGACAAATTTGTAGGTGTAGTTGTTAGTTTCTTATTTGGATGTTGTATTAGTCCTAAACAATATTTTGATTGTTAATTTCTATGTTGTGCTTTCGTAATTATTTGAATACTTTTTAAATTATGTCATGGGTCTTTGATTTTCTATTTAATCTCATGCTTTAATTTATTTACAAAGGGAGTGAGAAACACTAGAACTTGCCCATTTACTTTAATTTAGCTTGAAAGATTTAATTGATGTTGGGAAAGATTAATCGGTACTACTATGAGAGTTAATACCTCATCTATTGGATTTGAGATAGTAATAATAGAATCCTTGTATTTCCTAAATTTTTGATTGTCTTTCTAACATATAGCTAGGTTCGAAGAGGTAGTTGAGAAATATTTGCCTACGATCGAATGATATAGGTAGTTTCTTGAGATTCCAAGACATGTTTGACTTGACCCATGGATAATTGAGAAAGTATGAAATAAATGTGCAATTGATCGTGTAGATATTGATTGACTTCCCATTTCAAAATCTTCTTAGTATCCCTGCTTAACAAGGTTATTGGTCATCCTATCATCTATCATATTATCTTTTATATTTGTGATTTTCTTACTGAAAACCCTCCCAAAAATACTTTTATCAATTGTTTGGATTCAAATTAGTAGCTTCTAATTCTTTATTTCTTCAATGACCTTTATATTGCTCCTTGTGGAATTTGATCTCGATGCCATATTATAGGTATTATTTTTCATACAGCCACCTACATTTCTATTTTTTGGAGTGTAGTTGAGCATTATCCAAAATGGCATCGTTGTCGGGGAATAATTTGTCGTTTGAATTAATTTAGAATTTATAGTTTACTTGCTTATATAAAAATTGTGAATATTTGTTGGTGTTTGATGACGCTCAAGCTACTGTCAAAACAAGTAAGAGAACAAGCGGTCGTTGTCAATTAAAATACCATACTAAGAGTTGGGGTCGAATCCCACAAAGAGTGATATATTGCAAAAAATTTAATTAGAAATTAAAGAGTGTAAACCAATTCATTTGTAGCAATTAAAAGAGATGGGTGAATGATTTCACCCACTTTATGAAAAAGGTTTTGGTATCAAGTAACACAATTAACAAAAATATGGATTTCAAACAAGTAAAAGATAATCTAGGGGTGTGGGGATTGGTATCTATGTCAAGTATGGGTAATTGTGCTTTCTCGTTATCGCAAATCTATAATGGATAGGCTGGATATTCCAAAATAACTTTAATCTTCATTCGATCTCATAACATTTGATCATATAATCTACTTTCGGTCTCATCTTTGTGCACCACAAATCAACCCAATATCTTACTAGAATCTCTCTTTTGGAGCAGATTTGGCAACTTGAAGTGAACCACAATTTCTATTTCAAGCAAACTATAGTAAACAAATCTGAATTGCAGGCATTAATCTAACTACCCACTCCAATTAATCTCATCCGAGCACCAATCAAAGATCTAGGCTAGGATTAAGTTTGCAACCTTAACCCATGAAATAATCACATGCTGATTAGCTTAAATCCATGAATCTATAGCAATAAAATAGAGTAAGACACAAAACTCATCACAATAAATCAACACGCAACCACATAATCACATCCATAGATTTGGGGTTTTAGCAGAGCATTAAAAAGGGGAAAGAGAATATACACATGATGAATTCAGCCACAGGAGAATTGAAATTAAGCATTAATCTTCAAAACTCACTTCAATTTGAACCTTCAATTTTCAATTACAAGGTTAATTTGAAACCCAAAAAATTATGAATATTCTCCAAAGGTAGAAAAAATAATTCACCTAAAACTAACTCTCAAACTAAAATTCAAAGAGTCATTCCAAAAAGTGATTTCTAGAAGTGATACATTTTCTCTATGTTTAGAATTGTTTTAAGTTTCCCAAAATTAAGCCTAAAATTCAGTGAGTGACCAATTTGGTGAAATTAGTCTGGCTCGCCAAACATGATGGGCAGATTGCCGTTTGTCCTTGAGCTCACCCTTTATTTGTTGAAGACTTCATGTGTTTGAACCTCAGTTGGCAGAATCGATTGAGTCTGCAATTCATATTCAGCAGATCACTGATTACCACATTGTGTTCCCTTTAAGCCTTCATTTTAACTCAGAAATCTGTTAGTTTCAGCGATGGCCATCTAGTTCACCTATTCATATTTGGCAAATCGGCGTTTAATCTTTCAGTTTGCCGACCTCCCTTGAATATGTTCAATTTTGAGCACTATCACATTGGGCGAGGTCAGGCCACTTGGTCAATTTTCCATTTTTGTTAGGCGACTCCCAATTAAGGAGTTCACACTCATTTCAATGTATTTGGACTCTTTTTTATGTATTCATTCTTGCCTTGTCCTTTAGCCTTCATAGTTGCAAAACATCAAAATATCATCAGAATAAGACATAGTTAGGCATTGAGCACACTAATTGTTGAACTAAAAATGCGTCAAATGAGTGCAAATCCACCACTCATCAACACCGCCGACATAAATTTTTGTTTGTATTCAAGTAAATAAAGAACACAATCAGCTCAACAAGGGTGTCTACAACAGTTCTTAATGAGAGCTAACATTCCAGTGCTATCACAAGATTACTATCAAGCATATGCAACACTCAATAATGCTCCAAAAGCTTCAATTGATGACTAGCCGATATAAATCTAAACACAACCTCACTTAGCTTCCTTTATAAAGAAAACCATGTTTCAACAAATGCATTCAAATGCCCTCAAACCAAGGACAATTCCATGCTCTCACAAAGCAAGTCAACAGAGAAGTTAGAAATCAATACAACTCTCACTCTCTGAAAGAGAAATACTTGCAAGCTTTATTCATAGTTTTTTCCATATTTTCCAATCATCACACAACCTAGTATTTTCAAGATCTCAAGGGTCTCTTCAGGCTTGTAATGGGGCTAAGGGTCAATGTATGGTCAGTTTGGCTTAATAACTTCACCTTTTCAAAGCATTGTTGTACTCAACTTCACTTCTTCTTATGTTTTTTTCATAAACCTCAATTTTTTCACTCAATTTATTTGATACCCCTTTTATTTCATCACACTTTCTTTTTCATTTCAAATTTAAATCTTTTGCAACACCTCTCTTTTATTTTAAAAGGAGGGGTTCCTTCTTTTTGAATCAAGATTCAAAGTTAAGTCTCTTTTTTTCTTCACTTTCCACTTTGCTTTCTTTCTTCCTTCCTTTCAACACACACAACTTAGGCTTTTGGCCTAAGTTGACTATTCAAACAAACCAATGATTAGAAAAGGATTTATGGGCGAGAAGTCAGGGATAATTTGGCTCAAGTGGTTTCACAAGTTTGAAAACAAATGGTTTTGGCTCAAAAGGTGCAAAGATAGTTGCACACCCTCACAAGGTAGTCAAAAAAGGTATGAACATTTGGGTTCCCTCTGAAAACTTGTTCCTAAGATCATTTTTGCATTTACCAAAGCTAGATAATTATATTAACAGGGCAAATTCTAGGATTCAACCAGCATGCTTTCAAGTAGGACCTCACCACACATGGCACTACAAACACAATCATTTGGCATAACTATACTAAAATTAAAAAGTTTATGTGTGATTTTCATTGCAAGACTCACATCAAAATGCAGCTAGTCAACAGAAGAGTAAAAAAGATCATTCCAAAATGAGGCCACGCGATTTCTTCTTGCACCATTAACATAAAACACATTTCTCATCATACGTACTATCAAAGACAATGATATTTAACACAATCGATCCTCGAAGATCTACAATTAATACTCAAGCACTCTAAATAATTTAAAAATTCCAAAATCATTAGGCAATAGATAGAGAGAGACAAAATGAATCAAAACCATCAACAATCTTAACAAAAACAAAAATACCAAAATACTAAAAATACCTCAAAATAAAATGGAAAATAACCACATACAATCAAAAAGAAGAGGAAAGGAAAAGGTGACCTCACCCCTTTAAAATAAAAAAATACTAGTGCCCTTAATGATCAAAAATAACTACGAGAGAATAGTGAAATAAAAATCTCCCTAGCAGGATATGCCTGTGGAGTGCTATGATCCTGGGCTTAGGTGATATGGAATCACCTCGGGTATCAGTACCGAGCAAGACAAAAATAGAAGGATGCACAGAAGAATCAATCGGGGATTCAGTGCCCTAAACATCTATGCGAGGAATAGTGGGGTCTGAAGAAACTCCACTAGTCCCGACTGTTGAATTCTACAGACGAAATCTATCCAATGTAGCCTTCACTATCGTCTCCTCTATAGCTACAACTCTGTCAATGTCTTAGCAATCCGCTACTCATCCTCGTCAGTCTCTTCCCTATCCTCATCATGAACCTCATTAGTACCCTCATTAGGCTACTCAACCACATCACTAGGTGCATCAACTCTCGGCTTAGAATGAGGGACCACCTAGAGCAAATAACACTGCATTGGGATACCGGCGTTTCAGTTTGATATGTATTCGCTCTGAATGTGACATGACTTGGAATCTTTCAAAGGATGGTTGGCTCCACTGATTTTTGATTCTTCTCCCTCCTAGATGGATTATAGTGCTCGGATTGAAAAGAACGATGGGAATATGGTAGCACGATACTGGTTTTGCTTTATCAGCAGTAATATTATGCCCTCACAAAATTAGTCAATCCTTCGCTGCCCTAAGGCAGTCTTTGTGGAAAACATCATTAACAAGGAGATTATTCATGTGGGAGACATTATTTTAGAGGAGATACTAATGAGGGCTAGGCAAGAGCATACCTCTCTCCCATTCCCAATTCTTATTATGCAGTTGTGCGAGAATGCAGAAGTTCCTATAAAGCAACCATAGATGTGAGGATTACCCTGACCTCTTCCACTGACATTCAAAGTCTTGAGGCTGAGTGCTTACGGGATGGTGTGGCTCGGAGGAAGACGCCACTACCAGATACTATGCCAGTTGTTAATTTGAGATTCTAGCATCTGAGGCTAGCACACCTGCTGCTTCTGTGTAGCAGACCAGTATACCCTTCCCTTTTACTATGCCTTCAGTTACTTCTTCACATGTTGCTCTTAGTTCTTGTGTTGCTGCTGTTGTTGTACCTCCCCACTCCTACAACCTAACCCTCTTGACCCATGCCCTTATATATCAAATGCGTAGTCTTGCTTGATCAACAATTTTAAGAGACACGAGGGTTGAGAAAGATTTGTCTAGGAAGATTGCTAGGGCTATTGAGTGGGCCTTATATCCTTTGAGGTACAGGATGATTACATGTGAGGGGTTGATCGAGGCCCATGGTGTGAGGTTGGACAACCTCACCGCTAGATTTGAGGCCTAGGAGAAGGCCAAGGGTAGTTCTGGTGCACTAGACACCTTGAGAGATGAGCTTCCTACGTTGCGAGTGGAGGTGATGTAGCTTCAGTTCATAGAAATATTGAAGCAATAGGGCTAGGTTCCCCTACTGGATGCTACTATCTCCATGCCACAATAGATGCCTATTAGCGAGCCTACCCTAGTGTGCATCCTGGGATAGCTATGAGTATTGAGATTGGGTTGTTGTAGATCGAATTACGAAATCAGCCCACTTTGTTCCCATCAAAGTTTCTTATTCGGCGGAGGATTATGCTACGTTGTACTTGAGGGAAATGGTTAGGTTGCATGGAGTGCCTTTATCCATTATCTCCTATCGTGGTGCACAATTTACTTCTCAATTTTGGAAATCTCTCCAAAAGGGTCTTGGTACTCGTGTTAAGCTTAGTACAACCTTTCATCCTCAAATCGATGGGCAAGCGGAACATACTATCCAAACTTTCGAAGATATGTTGAGAGCTTGTGTGATTGATTTCAAGGGTAATTGGGATGATCATTTGCCTTTGATTGAACTTTCTTATAATAATAGCTACCATTCTAGTATTGGTATGGCCCCATTTGAAGCTCTTTATGGTAGGAGGTGTAGATCTCCTATAGGTTGGTTTGAAGTTAGTGAAGTTGTTTGATAGGTCTCGAGTTGGTACACGAGGCTATGGAGAAAGTTCGGCTTATTAGAGAATGGTTGAAAACGGCTCAAAGTCGACAAAAGTCCTATGCCGATGTTAGGAGGAGAGATTTAGAATTTGATGTTGATTATTGGGTTTACTTGAAAATTTCACCCATGGAAGGTGTATTGAGATTCGGGAAGAAAGGGAAGCTTTGTCCCTGTTATGTGGGCCCATATAAAATTTTGAGACGTGTTGGTAAGGTTGCTTATGAACTTGACTTACCTAATGATCTGGCATCGGTGCATCCGGTTTTCCATGTCTCCTTGTTAAAGAAATGTGTTGGTGATCCGACATCTATAGTGCCATTAGAGAATATTAGCATAAAGGATAGTCTTTCGTATGAAGAAGTTCCGGTTGAGATTTTAGACCAGCAAGTCTGGAAGTTAAGAAAAAAAGATGTTGCTTCTGTAAAGGTTCTTTGGAGGAATCAATTAGTTGACGGTGCTACTTGGGAGGCCGAGGCCGATATGATGTCCCGATATCCTCATCTCTTTCCTTCCGATCCTACCCTAGCTTGAGGTACTTAGTTCCTCATGGTTCATTCTTTTGGTCTCATGTGTTTTAGTCATTTCAATGATTCCTTGATTATGCATGTTCATGAAGAGTCTAATGTTGTGAAAATGAGCTAGCTTGATTGATTTATCTATGATTATGTGCATTGAGTATGAGTTGCATAAAGTCTTCAAGAAATAATGTGTTGAACATTCTTTAGCTTAGAGTTGATGTTTTCCTCCTCGGATATGTGCATTTATGTGATTGCATTCTAGGTTTGGTTGTTGAAGCTTGTCTTACGCTCCTTATGATGTCTTGATTCTCATTTGAGGACGAATGTTCCCAAGGGGTAGATAATGTAATACCCCGAATTCAAAGGGTGGAAATTTTTTTGATTTTCTGGGTTGGTGTTAGTGGCGACGGAGGCCACCTACGGACCGTAGATCGACTGACGAACCATAAGTGGGAACCGTAGGTGGCAAGCCCAAGTTTCCAAGATGTCAAGTTTCAGAACCACAATGATGGTCTACGAGGACGGCCCATCGACCTATGCACGAACCGTAAATGGGTCTCATAGGTCTCCTCGAAACTTAGTCTAATTCTAAAGCCGTTAGTTCTGACCTACGATAACTGCGTACGGTCCGTCGATTGACCCACAATCTATACATTGGACTCGTCGTTGCAGGGTCAAAATTGAAAGTCTCAAAAACTACCTACGGAAGGACAGGACGGGTCGTAGGTCTGACCTATAGACCGTAGGTCCCACCGTAGGTAGGGGCCCAGAAGTTATTTTAAAGGGGTCTTTTGGTCTTTTTACCCAATGACTTATTTACAAACTTAAGTCAGTTTCCCTCATTCCCTAGCACTATATAAGTCTATTCAATCCTAAAATCTACCTTTTCCAACAACTTTACAAAATTCCCCAAACCCTCCTCTTTCAAATATTTCTCTCTCTAGAAGTTAGAAGAAGAAGAAGACGGCTAGCTAGGGTTCAAGAAATCAAGCTTTCTTCATCAAATTACTTAAGGAATTGAGACCCTAAGGTTTGATAGTGTTCACCCATGGAGCCCTTTCCTCCATGGAAACCCTAAAATCTCCAATTTTCACGTTAGAAATTCCCAATTGAATTTAGGGTTTTCTTCCATGTTATGGGTTCTTTGCAATGTTGCCTCAATTGACAGTTTTATGAACTTTGAAGTATGAATTGAGTTGAATTTCATGTATTTAGATGAATCCCCATGAACCCATGCTAAATCCCCCAATTTTGAAACTTATGCTTTGTTGGTGGGTTGAATTATAAAGTGATGAATGTTATGAAATCTCTATGAATCTATGCAAGAAATTATGATTTCTAAGTAAGGTTTTCATGATGAGGTTGTGAATGAACTAAGGATGCTTTTATGGAAGTAAGCATGTCCAATAAAAAAATATGATTTTCCTCTATTATGTGGGTTCCTTCAATTATGGTCAAATTGTCTTGTTTATGGCTTTCTAAGCATGAGTTTGCATTGAATTGCATGATTTAAGAGGAATTCTCACTAATTTATGTGAGCCCTATGATTTGTAAGTTATGAGCATGATGAACTATGTAAAGATGAAGTTTATGAAATCATGCATGTCTCTTATGAAGCTAATGATTAATTAAGGGTGCTTTGAGATTTAAGTTCCAAAGTTTATGATATGTTGATGTTGATGTTGAGTTGTGAAAGAAATTCTCATATATTACTCAACCCATGAATGTGAAAGGTTTTCTCACATGTAATGTTTCATAACTTGTTGAAAGGCTTGCTCAACTAACCTTGAATTGATGATTAAGGAGCTATTCTAATGAAGGGACAAGAGTCGATCACCCATATTCCCTAAATTTAGACAAGAGGCGACTACCCATGTCTACTTATGATAAGTGAATGATGTCTAATCCGTGGGAATTATGCTGAGCACCGAGTGGACAAGTGGCGATTACCCATGTCCCAAAAACTATGTACCACCATAGGATGATGGTCTTTGATAGACACTAGCTAGTGGATCCACATAAGCTAAATGTTAAGAAAAGGGTCCTACCTTGGCAAGTGGGATCGCCCTATCGTTGTGGGGTCATACACCGGATTCCATGTTGATAGCTCACGTGGTCTTATATGTCGGTTAAGGCTACTTCCCACAACCAATGAACTAAAGTCATATTAAGATATGTCTCAAGTAAAGTAAAGATGTTTAGCTTGCTTTGACCTTGGGTTATGCTCTATGTTTTCAAACCTTTATCATGTTTAGCTTGGTCATTGCATGTCATGAAAATGTCCCGTTTTAGCATATTTTAAATTTTTTATGCATTGCTATCATACTTTGTACTTGATTGTACTAACTCATACTCTTGCCTACATTGACTTGTTAATGTAGGATTTGGCGATTCTCCATCCACTCGTGGCTAGAGCTTAGTAGAAGGATTGTGAAGACTTGGTGACTCCTCATCCATTCGAGGACGTAGCCTAGTTGTTCTTATTTTCATGTTCTTTCATTTATGCATTGTATTGGGTTATGTCCCAAACCTTATTTTCATTCTTATGTTAGATTAGCTTAGAGACATGAGATGTAGACTTCTGCTATGTTCTTCAAAGTTTTGATATTACATTTTCTTTTGAACTCTTAATCTATTTGATCTTGTATGAATGTATGCTAAGTGGCTTGTATGAGGCCTTTCGGGGTCTTTGATGCCATGTCACGTCTAGGGGGTACCTTGGGTCGTGACAGGTGTTCTTTATTATATTTTTGTAAAGGTCGAAAAATTCATATTTCCGGTAATTTTTTTGATTTTTGATTGTGAAATGGATGTCGAAATACCTATTATTCTTGGGAGACCATTCTTGGCTAGCGGGAGAGCTCTTGTCGACGTGGAAAGTGGCAATTTGAAATTTAGAGTTAATGAGGAGTAAGTTACTTTCATCATATGCAAGTCTATGAAACAACCAAGTGACCTACATGTGGTATCGATTATTGATGTTATTTATGAAGCGGTTGCTAGTACTGGTGAAGTTTCATGTATTGGTGAATCTTTGGCTGCCGTACTCTTGAATTATGACGGGGAAGAGATCAAAGATTATGATGAAGTCGTGGCTTCTCTTTAGGGTTTAGGTTCTTACTCGAAAACACCTTTTAAACTTGATATTGGTTTGAAGAATAGGGAAAGTCCTCCCGCGAAGCCATCGGTTGAAGTACCCCTGATGCTTGAATTAAAGGAACTTCCTTCACATCTTCAATATGTATTTTGGGGGGCTGATAATACCTTGTTGGTTATTACTGTTGCTGACTTGCTTGAAGGGCAGGTACAAGCACTTGTTAATGTGCTAAAAAGATTTATCAAAGCCATTGGCAGGACAATTGTTGATATTGTGGGGATACCTCCTGATATTTGCACTCATAAGATTCAATTGGAAGTCGATTGTAAACCCAACATCGAGCACCAAAGGAAGTTGAACTCTCCAATGCAATAAGTGGTTAAGAAATAAATCATCAAGTGGTTAGATGCGGGTGTGGTTTACCCAATGAGGATAGCAAATGGGTGAGCCCGGTACAATGTGTTCAAAAGAAGGGGGTATAACGGTACTCCCGAATGACAAGGGTGAACTTGGACCTATGCGACCGGTTTTCGGTTGGAGGGTATGCATAGACTATAGAAAACAAAATGCGGCACAGAAAAGGACCATTGTACCATGCCTTTCATGGACCAAATGCCCCACCAGCTCCCAGGGCGTGGATGGTATTGTTTCCTAGATGGCTATTCTGGTTACAATCAAATATCCATTGCACCGGAAGATCAAGATAAGACCAGTTTCACCTACCCCTATGGAACGTTTGCATTTAAAAGAATGCATTTTGGGTTGTGTAATGCACCAGCAACGTTCCAAAGGTGTATGTTTTCTATTTTCACTGACATGGTGGAAGACTCAATGGAGGTTTTCATGGAAGATTTCTCGGTTGTGGGAGACACTTTTCAAGAATGACTTGAACACTTGGGAAGAGTCCAACATAGATGTGTCGAAACAAACCTTCTACTAAATTGGGAGAAGTGTCATTTCATGGTGAAAGAAGGGATTGTTTTGGGGCATAAAATTTTGGGGGAAGGTATACAAGTGGATCAAGCCAAAGTTGAAGTTATCGCTACGTTGCCTCCTCCTATTTCGGTAAAAGGAGTCAGAAGTTTTTTTGTTCATGCGGGTTTCTACCGATGATTTATTAAAGACTTCTCCAATGTGGCATATTCTCTTTGCAAGCCTCTTGGAAAAGATAGTGCTTTCAATTTTGATGAAGCTTATATCAAGGCATTTTTATGTCTAAAGGAGAAGCTCGTGTGGGCCCCGGTCATCGTCGCTACGGATTGGAATAGCCCATTCGATCTAATGTGTGATGCTAGTGGTGTGGCTTTTGGTGCTGTACTTGATCAATGTAAAGACAAGTTATTCCACCCGATCTACTATGCAAGCAAGACCTTGAATGTGACTCAAATGAATTACATTGTTACTGAACAGGAGTTATTGGGGGTGGTGTACGCTTTTGAAAATTTTTGAGCCTACTTATTGGGAACTAAGGTAGTGGTGCACACCGACCATGCTGCTATACGCTACTTGATGGCCAAAAAGGATGCAAAACTAAGATTGATATTTCAAGAGTTCAACTTTTAGTTTAAAGATCGAAAAGGATGTGAGAATCAAGTGGCTGACCATTTGTCGAGACTCAAAACAAGTGTGGTTGTTCCCGGTGAAAGAGATATTGAAGAAGCCTTTCCTGATGAGGCGGTGATGGTTGAATCGACGGGTACCACTCCTTGGTATGCTTATTTTGCCAATTATGTGGTGTGTTGAATTATTCCCGATGGGTTGAAGCTTTATCAACGCAAGAGGTTCCTTTTTGATGTGAAGAAATATTTTTGGGATGAACCATATTTGTTTCGGGAATGTGTTGATCATATAATTAGAAGATGTGTACCGGAGGTTGAAATAGATGCTATTCTTAGTGCATGCCATGCATCACCGGCTGGGGAACATTATAGTGGAGTGCATACAACTACCAAGGTATTGCAATGTGGTTATTATTGGCCAACATTGTATCAAGATGCAAACTCCCTTGTCCAAAAGTGTGTTCAATGTCAAAAGCAAGGAGGAGTGTCGCGTAGACATGGGCTCCCCCTTACTCCGATCCTTGAGGTTGAATTGTTTGATGTGTGGGGAATCAACTTTATGGGCCCTTTCGTGAGTTCTTATCTGAACAAATATATTTTGATTGCCGTTGATTACGTGTCCAAATGGGTGGAAGCTGTGGCTTTACCTAACAATGAAGGGCGAAGCGTAGTTACTTTTCTTAAAAGATATATCTTCACAAGGTTTGGTACTCCATGTGCTATTATTAGTGATGGGGGCTCTCATTTTTGTAATCAAATTTTTGCTTCGTTGTTGAACAAATATGGAGTCAAGCATAAGGTTGCTACCCCCTGCCATCCGCAAACAAGTGGGCAAGTCGAAGTGTCAAACTGGGAAATTAAAGGGATCTTGGCCAAAATCGTTAATGCAAATTGATTTGATTGGTTTCGACGGTTAGATGATGCTCCTTGGGCATATAGAACTTCTTTTAAGACCCCAATTGGTATGTCGTCGTATCAATTGGTGTTCGATAAATCATGTCATCTACCGGTTGAACTTTAGCATAAGGCCTTGTGAGCTTTGAAAACCATGAATTTTAATTGGGGTAATGCATCTAAGGATCAGGTTGACCAACTCCATGCTTTGGAGGAATTTCGACTGCGGGCTTTTGAAAGTTCAGCTCTCTACAAGGAGAAAATGAAAAAGTGGCATGATGCTAAGATACTTCATCGAGAGCTTAGAGTGGGTGATCGTGTGTTACTCTACAACTCTCGTTTGAGACTCTTTCTGGGAAAGCTCAAGTATAAGTATTCGGGCCCTTTTAAGGTGAATTGTCTGTTTGAAAATGGGGCAATTGAAGTTGGAGGTGAGAATGGGTCCTTTTTCAAAGTGAATGGACAAAGGCTGAAACTTTACTTTGGAGAGGCTCCAAATGTGATATTGATTGATGTGGTGTATTTGGATGATGCTTGAAAGCATATGCACATCGTGCCGCGATGTTAAATAAGACACTTCTTGGGAGTCAACCCAAGTTTTATTTTATTTGTTTTAATAACGTGTGTTGGTTGTGTAGGTTGGAGCTCAAATTTTGAATGAAATGTGAAAGGGCAAGCGGCCTGGACTGCTGGCCGAGTCGCCTAAGTGCCCTTTATCTTGCCCAATGACATCACTAATGGAGACTTTGGAGTAAGGACGTCCTGGAAGATTGGGTGAGCTCAAATTCCACTAGGCGATTCGCCAAGTGGATTTGGCGAGCCCGATTGAGCTTGCCTTCTGCACAATAATGCAAGCCTGGATTCCTGTTGATTTTGGCGAGCTTGCTGGCCATTGTGTGCGTCATCGATGCATTCGACAACATTAGTTCTATCGCCGAAGGGAGTGCGACCTGAACGATTTTAAACTTTTCAAATTCAAATCTTCATTTTGTTTGAAATTTCTGACTCCCTTTCACACACCTTCATACTTTAGCATTTTATTTTCGTATTTGCATCTTATTTTGTGATTTTCGAGTTTGCTTGGACTCGATTCCATTCCCCGGTACCGCATTTGCTTAGTATTGTCTTCATTGAGGTTTGTTTCCTTTAGTTTCAAACTTTTTATGTCGATTTCTTTGTTTTGACTTGCTTTGTTATGGGTAATTGAGGTTTGAAAGATTGCATGTCTACATTTGTTGCCTTTCACTCTAATTGTGTTAATGGAATTCGAGCATGGCTATTTTTTTGGATTTTAGCCTTAATTGTGTTGGGCAATTGTCGTTAGTGAAGTTAGGTTGTTGATTTGTTGTTGGGTGAATTATTCATAACCCCGATTTCAATCAAATGGCTTGAAATTTCCCGATGATGGATTGGATGATGTCTTTCTTAAGGGAAAATTCATCATTTTGTTGCTTTTGAATGAATTTGTGGAATTCTGAGTACCATGGGTGAAAATTGGGTTGTGGGTAATGTTTGATTGTTGCTATTTGAGCTTTAATTTTTGTGTGGAGGGCTGATAGATTATAATCATTGAAAATTTAGGCGGGTGATGCACTTGGCTGATTTGGTGTGTTCAGTCGAGTTCGCCGAGTTGACTTGGTGTGTCGCCCATTGCGTTCCCCATTGCCTTTTCAGTTTGTGTTTGTACCTATTTGGTTCTGTGAGATTCGGTGAGCTAACTCTTACTCGCTGAGTAGATTCGGCGTCTCACCGATTGGCACCTGTATCGTCCTTTCAACCTGAATTTTTGATTGATTTCATTCTGATGATTTCGGCGATGCTCCTCTTGCTCGCCTAACCGATTTGGCGACTCGCCGACCTGGTCGGCAAGTCTTTCTGCAGTTTTTAACTCACCCCATTTCTAACCTATTTTGATCACTTCGTGTTCTGGCTTATTTGTTTCACAAGTATGCCTCGACGAAAAGTTCCTACTCATAGACCACCTCAGAAGAAAGAAAAAGGTGTTGAAATTTCTTTGGAGGTTGGCCAACCCCGACCTCATCAACCTAAGTCCAAACTTAAGGGAAAGGGATAACAACAAGTCCTTGAAGAGAGTTCCTCCGTGGAGAGCGAGGATACCTGTATCACATTCACCTCCACAGAGTCTGGGAGTGAGGAGGTTGAGGCGCCTGGGACTCCTATGGAGAATTGATTAAATTAAGGCGCTCCGAACTGCGGTCTAAAGTAGTTCATGACCCATTGGCCTCTATTCCTAATGCAAGACCTGAGCCTCCAGTTGCTCCAGCTTCATCACCAGGTCCAGTTTCGACCCCGGTTAACCATCTGAGGTCGATGAATAGGTTAAAGGCCAAGGGTTTGCAAACAATCCTTGAAGAGAAAAGATTGTCCACGGATGGTGTTGTGGATAGATATCTGGGGGTTTGGGATACTATTTGATACCACAAGTTCTAGATTTTTACCAAACCTCAGAGTCCGTATGTACCTACGTGGGTTTATGAATTATATGCTTCGTATACAGACTTGATCCCTAAAGCAAAGAAGCAAGCTTGATCGATGGCTCCCATAGATTTTGTTGTGGTGAGGGGAAAAAGGTGAAGTGCAGCCAAACGGAGCTCAATGATGCACTCAATTGTACAGTCAATGATCGACATTCATTGGCTGATAAGCTCAAGCGCAGTACATTGGAGGATCTAAAGGGGTGGTCGGCCCCTTTACTTAGCGATATTACACCTCTGTGGCTCGAGATCGACACTATCATTGAGAAGAAGGATCTTAACATTGCCACGAGGTACTGGGTTTGATTCATCACTAGCACCTTCATGCCATCCCAAAATGAGTCTATTCTTTGACACCCGAAAGCAGCTCTTTTGGGTTGTATCATGGATCGGCACATGCTTAATTTGGGGATGATAATGGAGCAAGAGATCATGATGAGGGCAAAGCAGAATGAAACGTCGCTCCCATTCCCGATATTGATCACAGAGTTGTGTCGGTGTGCAGGCGTTCCCTTCAAGGCCAAGAAGGATGTTGAGGTCACTTCGACCTCGTCTTGTGACATCCGTTGGATTGAGGCCGAGTATTTGAAGGATGAGGAAGAGCGGAGGAGGAGGCCTCCGGTAGATATGTCCCCAACTGTTGATGTTAATGCCATGGAGACCGATTCCCCTCCTCCCGCAGTTGAGCCAACAAGTATACCTGTCCCTGAGGCTCCTGCGACTTCTGCCCCTACACGAGCCGCCTCTTCTACACTTGCTCCTACCCCAGTGCCTAGCTCCCGGCCCTTGATTTAGGCCATGATTATAAAAATGGGCAACATGGCCAATTCGGCCGATATTCATGCTTCTCGAGTTGATGCGTCAGTCCCCACTATGATCGAGCATGCCATTGTTGCGGCACTTGATCCTATTAGAGTGGAGTTAGGAGATTAGAGTCGGTAGATAGCCATTCATAGGATTGCGTTAGATGCCCTCACCGCCCGTGTGGTGGAGTGTGAGAAGAAGGGGGGTAGTTCTGTGGAGTTGTCAGCCGTCATGGCTGATATTGCTGGAGTAAATAGAGATGTGGGGTAGTGTGGATGTGCCTGAGGGTACTAGTGCTGATGTTCCCCCACCTACCACCACTAGAGTTGCTGAGACTGTAGATGTTAAGGGCGATCAGATGCCCCGGAGACTAACGGGGAGGACCTTGCTAGAAGCGATAACGCATTATATTCAGATTTGGAGTATTTGGAGAGTGACATGGTGCAAGCTGTAACTTTGGCGTCCCTCCGAGAGACATCATAGATTGGGACGAGTGGGTCTCTGCCCACTGTTGATGGGGTTGCACATCCAGATGGAGTTGCACCAGGCACTGATGCCCAGACCCAAAGTCACCTCAGTCTAGCCTTCCTGGGAGACTTTTCACAACCCTTTGATTTCTTGTTTTTAGCTTCTATTGCATTGAGAACAGTGCAATTTCTTTTTGGTGGGGTGGAGATTTTGCCAACCCCGTTTGATTGTGCATTTTTATTTTGATTGTTGTTTTTGTTTTGAATTATGAAATTTTAGTTGAAATAAATGGTTTGGGTCTTCTTGATTTCTCTCTCTTTATCTTTATCAATTGTGTGTTGATTGAGTAGTTGTAGTTATCTTGTACATTCGAGTATCGGTTGTGATAAATATCGATGACTTTAATAGTGCTCTTGATGAACGACATGTTGGTGTGAGCACAATGAGGTAATTTGAGTTGCATAGTCTTGTGTGAACTCTTAACATCTCATTGTGACTAGTCAATTGTCAATGGTGAGTCCTGCAATGACTGTTGCACGCAAGCTTGACTCGTAGAGTTGTGATCCACAATTGTGTTTGAATGCCATGCATGGTGAGCTTTACCTGAAAATTATGTTTGATGATATCTAGAACTTTCCCCGTTGGTCTAGCTAGCTAACTTTGGTGAATGAAAGAAATGATCTAAGGCATAAATTTTTTAGAGTGAACCTAATTTCTATACCTTCGTGTGACCACCTTGTATGTGTGTGAACCCAGCTTGGCACCATTTGAGCCTACCCTTTTCTTTGAATGAACATAAAGGAAAATAGCCGATTGAGTGAAATTTTCCTACTCTCTCCCACCTTTAATCTTTATGGAGCATTGGTGTGTTTGATTTACCAACTAAGGCCAAAAGCCTAAGTTGGGGTGTGGTAGGAGTGAGGAAAGATATCGAGCAAGAAAAGTGTGAGCTTATCTTTGGAAATTTGTGAAAAAGATGGAACCTCTCCATATATAAAAGTATATATATATATAAGAAAAAAAGGTGTTGAGAAAAGAAAAGAAATGAATTGATTAGAGTTTGATCATTGTGCATTATTGGAAAATAAAAGGGGTGTCCCAAATTTGTAGTGTGAGATAGAGTCACTGAGCCAAAAATGATCATACCTTGAACCTCAGCCCCATTACAAGCATTAAAAGACCTTTTTAATCCTACATGAGCCAAGTGAAGTGTTGGTTGGAAAATACGGTCAAGCTTATGGATAGAGTCACACATTTTTTTCCTCATTTGAGAGTGTGAGTGTTCATTTCGATTTCTTAATGATGATCTTTACTAGGCTTTCTGAGAGCATGGAATCATTCTTGATGTAAGGGCATCAAAATACTTTTGTTGGGCATGAATTTGCATTTAAAGCAAGCATTTGGGAGCATGAACTCTAATTGATGATGGCTAGTCATAGTATGAAATTTTGAGTGCACATTTGATCCTTGCATGTTTAAATTGAACCTTGTGTGCATTCTCATGTGAATTCTAAAAGAACACTGTTTATAGACATCCCTATTGAACTGATTGATTTCTTGTTTGACTTGAGGACAAGCAAAAGTTTAATTTGGGGGTGTTGATGAGTTGGTAATTTTAACTCATTTAGAGCTTCATTTGTACTAAATTGGTGTCCTTAATGCCTATTTTACACGCATAACTAATGTTAAATTATTTATATGCAGCAAGGAGACTTGAAAATGAGGCAAGGGCAAGATAATGCAAAAAGAAGCAAAAACGTTGAAGAATTGAAGGAAAAAGAAGGCTAGAGCTCGCAAAAGACAACTCGGCGACTCATCGAGTGGACTTGAAGCTCACCTAAAGTTCCAGTAGGACAGCTAAAGAATCAAGTCGAGATGGCAAGCCTGAGAGACAATCGGCAACTCGTCGAACAGAACAGCGAGCCCGACTTTGATAGCCTAAAGTTCCAGTATAGATCCATGCTAAAACAAAGAAACAAAAGGAGAAGAAGAGCAACTTGGCGGATCGCCGAGTGGATGGGCGAGCCCGACTTATGTCGCTGAGTGGTCCCGCGTTTTAAAATGTGGGAAATTTTTGTGAGAGTATAAAAGAGAGTTTTTGAAAAGAGAAAAAAAAACCAAGTTAACTGAGACTAAAACTCTTGCACTTTGAATATTTTTAATTACTTTGAACTATTCTTGGGTTTTATTTTATTAAAGACATTGGGTGTAATTCTAATTGGTAGCATTTGTGTTTTGAAGACCTTGTGAATCAATGGCTAATATCTTTCGTAACAATGTCTTCACTTTTGCTATGATTGGCTAAAACCCCAATTCTTTAAGAATGTGATTATGTGTTCAATTGCTTAATTAGCTTCTGGGTAGTGTGAATTTAATGCCAAATTGAAATGGGTTCAGTTGTTAATTTATGTTTTCATTTATGAATTGAAGTTGCAAATTCAGTTCTAGTCTATATCTCTTTGTATGCTTGTAAAAAGTGCATTTGAGTTGAATTAATAGTTGATGATTGTATAGGTTGTTGCTTTTATTACCCAGCTTGTTAAAGTGGGTTGAATCACGGTATAAGATTTTTCTCTAGTGTAGTGCATGTTGGGGTTTGATAGAAACCAATTGAATGCATGATAGCTGATTGTAAAATAGCTATTGTAATCATGATCTTGCCTACCCATTGAGATTCAGCATATTTAAGCAATTCGTAATTACCCATTTACTGAAATTAGCAGTTGAACACGCAGACACTCCACAAAAGATTAGAACACTAACTTACTTCGTAGTCGAATTCTTTACTATATCACTCCTCGTGGGATTGAACCCAACTCCTTGTTGGGTTTATACTTCCTAGCGACTGCCTACACCTTGAATCGTTATAGGTGTAGTTGAGCGTTATTAGTAGGATGGATTATAACTATAACAACCATCTTTCAATCAGCTATCATATTACAAGCGAGTTCTTTCGAACCTCAACAAGCTTACCAATACAAAAATACCAATTCCTTAATTTAACTCACTTTCACAAGATGGGTTGTACAGACAAGAGTCCATACAACTATCATTCATAAATATCACTCTAAGTATCTTGCACAAGCAAACATAGAGATATAAAGCTTGAACTAAATTTGTGTTACGACCCAGGGTAGCCCCTAGATGTAACACGGCGTACAAGGCCCCGAGAGGCCTCATACAAGCCCTTAACATATATAACATACAAGATAATAGAGAAATAAGAGTTCAAAAGAGCATTTTATAACCAAGCTTTACTCAAAACAGCAGAAGTCTACAATTCATGTCTCAAAGCCTTCTAATATCATAGAATACAAATAAAAGTGATAGTGACGCAGCCCAATACAATATCCAACATAAGGAAAGACATAAAATGTAAAATCCAACAAGGCTATGTCCTCGGATGGATGAGGACTCACCAAGTCTTCTTTTCATCTCTAAGTCAAAGCTCTAGCCACGAGTGGAAGGTGAATCGCCACCTCCTACACCAAAGAAGTTAGTGCAGGCAAAAGTATGTGTTAGCACAATTAAATACTAAGTATGATAGCAATGCACATAAACACATAAATCATGCTAGAGAGAGAGAAATAATCATGACATGCAATGGCCAACCTAAAAATATGAGAAGCATGAAACATAAAGCATATATTAAGGCCAAAGCAAGCTAAATCATCTTTCCTTCTTTTCTTTACTTCATTAAGAGAACACTTGTTCATTAACTTGTGGGGAAGAGCCTTAACCGACATGTAAGACCCACTTCTTTCATTACTTTTAAGTCGTGCCATAGAGTTTAACTCTATATATCTCTCTCCTAATCCCTATCCTACGCGTTTTAGGATATGGAGACCTGAAGAGCTTACGCTAGAAGAAACATTTGAGAGAATATGGAAAAAGAAGCTCCTCCTCAAGCTCCTCCCGTTCCGGCCGACCCTTTGGCGGAACAGGTGACTAATGCGGAGTTTAGGGCTGCTTTCCAAGTTTTGTTTCAAGCCGTGACGGCTCAGGACAAAAGAGATGTGGTGGCTCCCATGAACCCAAATGTGGGTACAACGGCATCAAGAGTGAGGGACTTTACAAGGATGAATCCTCCGGAATTCCATGACTCTAAGGTTGAGGAAGATCCTTAAGAATTCATTGATGAAGTGTACAAGGTGTTGATGATCATGGGTGTGACGCCGGAAGAAAAGGCGGAGCTGGCTGCTTATCAACTCAATGGTGTTGCCCAAACTTGGTTCAATCAATGGAAGAGTGAGAGGGCGGTTAATGAGGGTCCTCTTGATTGGGAGAAATTCAAGGTTGCTTTCCTTGATAGGTTCTTCCCTCTTGAGAAGAGAGAGGCTAAGGTGCTTTAGTTTATCAACCTTCGACAAGGAAATATGAGTGTGAAAGAGTATGCATTGAAGTTCACACAATTGGCTAGATATGCTCCGTCCATTGTTGCCGACCCAAGGGCAAGAATGAGCAAATTTGTGTCGGGAGTGTCTGATATGTTGGTGAAAGAGTGCCGCACTGCCATGCTTGTGCATGACATGGATATTTCTCACCTCATGGTTTATGCCGAACAAATTGAAGAAGAAAAGCTTAAGGAAAGGTCTAGGGAGACAAAGAGGGCTAGGACCGGAGCTGGTAACTTTTCCCGTGCAAGGTCCGATGGACATGGTCATCGTGGATTTCGACCAAGGTTCTCTAACCAAGGCTCATCCAATGCTCCTCCGAAGTCCAACAATGCTAGGGTGTCTAATCCCAAGTCTGAAGGAGGGAATAATGGTGGTTCTTTATTAGCTCCTTATGCCAGGTGTGGGAAAAAGCATGAAGGTAGATGTCTAGCCGGTACGGATGGTTGTTATAATTATGGAAAGAGTTGTCACAAGATGAGGGATTGTCCATCTCTCACGGCCAAGGGAAGAAAAAATAAGCAAGCTCCACCTAGAGGTATGCACTTCAGGATCGTCATGAGAAAGAGAGCTCTCCCGATGTGGTTACTAGTATGTTAAGAGTTTTCCATTTTGATGTTTATGCTTTGCTTGATCCAGGTGCTACCTTGTCTTTTCTGACGCCATATGTGGCTATGAGGTTTGATGTTGTTCCAGATGTGTTGCTAGATCCTTTTGGTGTCGCTACTCCGATTGGAGAATCTATCATGGCTAAGAGAGTTTATCGAGATTGTTCCGTCTCCTTATCCCATAGAGTCACTCATGTTGTTCTTGTAGAGCTTGATATGCTAGATTTTGGTGTTATTCTTGGGATGGATCGGTTGCATGCTTGTTATGCCTCTATTGATTGTAGGATCCGAATGGTCAAGTTTCAATTTCCAAATGACCCTATCCTAGAGTGGAAGGGAGGAAATTCTATGTTTCGAGGTCAATTTGTTTTTTATCTAAAAGCTAGAAAGATGATCTCGAAGGTTTACATTTACCATCTTGTTAAGGTGAGGGATATAGATTCCAAGACCCTACTCTCGAGTCGGTCCCCGTTGTTAATGAGTTTCCGGAAGTGTTTCCCGATGACTTTCTCTAAGATCGACCTTCGTTCAGGCTATCACCAATTATGGGTGAAAGAAGATGATATCCCGAAGATGACTTTCCGGACTAGGTATGGTCACTAGGAGTTCTTAGTAATGTGGTTTGGGTTGACAAATGCTCCGGCCGCATTTATGGACTTGATGAATAGAGTGTTTAAGCAATAGCTTGACATGTTTGTGATTGTGTTTATTGACGACATTTTAATATACTCAAAGAATGAGGGTGAACATGTTAATCATTTGAGGATTGTGTTGCAAGTCCTCAAGGACGAACAACTCTTTGGGAAGTTTAGTAAGTGTGAGTTTTGGTTAAGGTCCGTGGATTTTCTTGGTCACATTGTTTCCGGTAAGGGCATTGAGGTAGGTCCTAAGAAGATGGAAGAAGTTAAGAATTGGCCTAGACCTTTATCGCATTCAGATATTCGTAGTTTCTTGGGCTTAGCCGGTTATTATAGGAGGTTTGTTGAAGGGTTTTCATCCATTGCTTCTCCATTGACGGTTTTGACTCAAAAGAAGGTTATATTCGCATGGTCCAAAGCATGTGAGAATAGTTTTCAAGAGTTGAAGGATCGACTTACTTCGGCTCCGATATTGACTCTATCGGAACGATCCAATGGTTTTGTGGTTTATTGTGACACCTCTAGAATTGGGCTAGGGTGTGTTCTTATGCAAAATGGGAAGGTCATTGCTTATTCTTCAAGACAACTTAAGGTGTATGAAAAGAACAATCCTACTCATAACTTGGAATTAGCGGCAGTTGTGTTTGCTTTGAAAATATGGCGACATTATTTGTATGGGGTACATGTAGATGTCTTCACCGACCATAAGAGTTTGCAATATGTGTTTAAACAGAAATATTTGAATCTCCACCAAAGAAAGTGGCTTGAGCTGTTAAAAGACTATGATATGAGTGTTCTCTATCACCCAGGTAAGGCTAACGTGGTGGCGGATGCTCTTAGTAGATTATCTATGGGTAGTGTTGCTCATGCTGAGGATGGTAAGAAACAGTTGGTTCACGATGTCCATCGATTGGCTCGATTGGGTGTTAGATTTGTTGATTCTACTGAAGGTTGTGTTACGGTTCACAAGGGTTTCGAATCCTCTTTTGTGCATGATGTGAAAGCTAAGCAAGGTCTTGATCCTAACTTGGTTGAACTAAAGGAAGTGGTACTCAAGAAGTCCATAGAGGTTTCCTCCCAAGGGGGAGATGGTGTGCTTCGATATCAAGGTCGTGTGTGTGTCCCCAATGTAGAGGGCTTAAGAGAGCAAATTTTATCAAAAGCCCATAGTTCTCGATATTCCATCCACCCAGGAGCTACCAAAATGTACCGTGATTTGCGAGAAATTTATTGGTGGAACGGAATGAAGAAAGATATTGCGGAATTTGTTGCTCAGTGTCCTAATTGCCAACAAGTGAATGTTGAGCATCAAAGGCCGAGATGTTTGAGACAAGATATTAGTATTCCTACTTGGAAGTGGGAAGATGTAAATATGGATTTTATTGTGGGTTTGCTTCGCACGAGGTGACAATTTGATTCGATTTGGATTGTTGTTGATAGACTGACAAAGTCATCTCATTTCATTCCCGTCAAGACTTCTTATTCGGCGGAGGATTATGCTAAGTTGTATTTGAGGGAGATGGTCAGGCTGCATTGATTGCCTTTATCCATTATCTCTGATCGTGGTGGATAATTTACTTCTCAATTTTGGAAGTCGATCCAAAAAGGCCTTGGTACTCATGTTAAGCTTAGTACGGCCTTTCATCCCCAAACCGATGGGCAAGCAGAGCACACTATTCAAACCTTAGAAGATATGTTGAGACCTTGTGTAATCGATTTCAAGGGTACTTGGGATGATCACTTGCCTTTGATTGAGTTTGCTTATAAAAATAGCTACCATTATGGTATTGGTATGGCTCCGTTTGAGGCTCTCTATGGTAGGAGGTGTAGATCTCCTATAGGTTTGTTTGAAGTTGGGGAAGTTGCTTTGATAGGCCCGGAGTTGGTGCATGAGGCTATGGAGAAAGTTTGACTTATTAGGGAGAGGTTGAAAATGGCTCAAAATCGACAAAAGTCCTCTACCGATGTTAGAAGAAGAGAATTAGAATTCGATGTGGATGATTGGGTTTACTTGAAAATCTTACCCATGAAGGGTGTAATGAGATTTGGGAAGAAAGGGAAGCTTAGTCCCGTTATGTAGGCCCATATCAGATCTTGAGACGTGTTGGTAAGGTTGCTTATGAGCTTGACTTGCCGAATGATTTTGCATATGTGCATCCGGTTTTCCAAGTCTCATTGTTGAAGAAGTGTATTGGTGATCCGACCACTATAGTGCCATTAGAGAATCTTGCCATAAAAGATAGTCTTTCCTATGAAGAGGTTCCGGTTGAGATTTTAGACCGGCAAGTCCGGAAGTTAAGCAATAAGGAAGTTTTTTCCGTGAAAGTTCTATGGTGGAATCAATTGGTTGAGGGTGCTACTTGGGAGGCCGAGGCCGATATGATGTCCCGATATCCTCATCTCTTTCCTTCCGATCCTACTCTAGCTTGAGGTATCTAGTTCCTTGTGGTTTATTCTTTTGGTCTCATGTGTCATAGTTGATTTCCAAGATTCCTTGATTGTGTATGTTCATGAAGAGTCTTATATGATTATGTGCATTTGAGTATAAGTTGCATAAAGTCTTCATGATATGATGTGTTGATCATGCTTTAGCTTGGAGTTGATGTTTCCTCCTCGGATATGTCCATTTATGTGATTGCATGCAAGGTTGGGTTGTTAGTCCTTGTCTATTACCCTTCTCAAGATGTCTTGATTCTCATTCGAGGATGAATGTTCCCAAGGGGGAGATATTGTAACACCCCAAGCTTCCAAGGGATTTTAAAATGCAGAACTTACATGAAGACATTGACGTACGGAGGTCACCTAAAGGCCGTAGGTGAATTGATTGGCCGTAGGTGGGAACCGTCAATGGCACTGTGAAATTTTAGGATTTCCAAGTTTCTGAACCTTGACCTACGGAACAGCAGGACGGTTCGTAGTCCTGTTGACGGGCCGTAGATGGGTTCCGCAGATGCCTTCCAAACTTGGCCAATTTTTCAGCCCAAAATGAACTTTCTGAATCAATTGACGGAGGAGCAGGACGGTCCGTCAATTGATGTACGGACCGTAGATCCGTTCCGTCGATTGGCCCCGACAATTTTTAATTAAAGGCTTTTTGGTCTTTCTCCTATTTGTTTACCTATTAAGCTAAGTCAGTTATACCCTTAATCTTAGACCTAGAGATACTTTCTAAGTCTAATTCCTTTAATTCTAATTCATTCCAAAACTCTCCTCTCTCAAATATTTCTCTCTCTAAAAAGAAACTCTCTAAACTCTCAAGGAAGAAGAAGGAGCTTGAATCCTCCATTGAAGACCTTCAATCTTCTCCAATTTCTTGTGGATTGCTTTGAGGTATGATAGTGTTCACCATTAGGAGTCTTTTCCTCCAATGGGCCCTTCCTCTTCTTCATGATTTTCAAAGGTTTACTCTAACCCAATTGAATAAGGGTTTGTGATCAATAATTGTGGGTTCTTCAATTGTGATTCCAATTATTGATTTTATGATTCCTAGTGCACAATTTTGTGTGATAAAGTAACTTAGTGCATGAATTAGCGTGAATTACGTGATTTAATGTAAAGATTGCATGAACCCCTATGATCTCAAGCTAATTATCCCCAATTTGATAATCTATGCTTTGATTGTTGGGTTGAGTTATGGTTTGATGATGTTTATGAATTCTCTATGAAATCAAGTATGAATTATGATTGAATTGAGGATAATCTTATGAATTTAGCATGATCAAGTCAAAAAGCATGATTTTCCTCTATTATATGAGTTCCTTCAAGTATGGGTAAATTGTCTTAAATATGACTTTCTAAGCATGAGCTTGCATGATATGAGTTGAACTTGCGTGAACCCATATGAACTATGAAATATGAGCATGATGAATTTGAGAGGACTTTGAGAGTAAAGTACCAAAGTTACGATATGATGATGCTATGGTCGAGTAGTGAAAGTTTTCTCACTTAATTCTTCCATTATGATAAAAGAAGAACAAAGAGGCGGTTACCCATGTTCTTAAGGAGCTATTCTAATGATATAAGCTTGGACAAGGTCCATGAAAGATGAATATCTATAGAATGATTTTAGCTTGAATTGGTAACCCTAGTTGTACCTTTTCATGTTTGATGATATAAATATGTTAATGACTAATCCATAGGAATTATGCTTAGCACCAGTGGATATTGAGATGGAAGCCCTCCCGTTAGTAGAGACCGGGTCTTCTAGTGAAAGCTCTCCCTTTAGTAGAGGCTGGGTTTTCTAGATGGAACACTCCCGTTAGTTGAGGCCAAGTTTCCTAAAGCAATCTCTATCCCATAAACTATGTTGCCACCATAGGATGTTGTCTTTAAGTAGACATTAGCTAGTGGATCCACATAAGCTAAGAAGTTCATGGTCTTACCTTGGCAAGTAAGACACCCCTTTTCAGTGTGGGGTAGACACTGGATTCCGTGTTGATAGCTCACATGGTCTTACATGTCGGTTAAGGCTTTTCCCCACAAGTTAATGAACAAGTGTTCTCATGATGAAGTAAAGAAAAGAAGGAAAGATTATTTAGCTTGCTTTGGCCTTGATATATGCTTTATGTTTCATGTTTCTCATGTTTATCATGTTTTTACCTTGGCCATTACATGTCATGATTATGTCTCTATCTCTAGCATGATTTATGTGTTTATATGCATTGCTATCATACTTAGTACTTAATTGTGCTAACGCATACTTTTCCCTACATCAAATTCCTTGGTGTAGGACGTGGCAGTTCTCCTACTCGTGGCTAGAGCTTTGACTTAGAGTTGAGAAGAAGACTTGGTGAGTCGTCATCCACCCGAGGACATAGCCTTGTCGGATTTTACTTTGTTGTCTTTCCTTATGTCGAATATTGTATTGGGCTGCGTCCCTATCACTTTTACTCGTATTTTATGATATTAGAAGGCTTTGAGACATGAGTTGTAGACTTTCGCTGATTTGAGTAAAGTTTTGATATGAAATGCTCTTTTGAACTTTTTTTTCTCTATTATCTCGTATGTTATGTATGCTAAGGGCTTGTATGGGGCCTCTTGGGGTCTTGTACGCCGTGTTACATCTAGGGGCTACCCTGGGTCATGACAGTGGGTTAGGGAGAGGATTTGGGAAAGGGACCTCTTTAAGGAGTCGATTCCAAAAAAATCTGGAGTGGGTCCCACATTTCTGATTTTGACTCTGAAATTGGTCTTTCTCCGAATTTGATGATTTTAGTGTCTAAATCACCGTATTGACGCTGTGACTCTATTTTTGATAGTGTGGCAGTAGTCTGAGGTCATTCGGAAGGGGAAATCTCTGATTGAGTGACTTGGAGCGCGCGTGATCGGCCTTTTGGGAGGTTACGGGTTCCCTTCCTTCTAGATTGAGCATGATTGTGTAATGGCTTGTGGACTTGTGTGAATCTGGGGTTGGGTAGCTAGTATTGTTCCTCTTCTTCTCTATTTTCTTCATTTTGAGCTCATTTGTGGGCTGTTCGGGACTAGTATGATGATATAGGTTGGGTTGTTGGCTTGGATTGTTTGTATTTGTGTGGTGAATTATATATTTGGTGGCTATCTGTTGTTGCATGCATGGGTTTGAGATATTTCCTTGATTTTTGTTGATTTCTGTGATTGCATTGGCCTTAGAATAGGATAGGATAGAATTGCCTTAGTCATATGTACCTGGTTGAGTTGAGTATGTTTCCGACATCGTTTCGGATGGACTAGGTCCTTTTATATTGGTTTAGCAAACTTGGGTCTGATAGTTTAAGCCTTAGTTTAGGAGATTTTGTGGCTTGGGATCGGCTGTTTCTTCTCTTCTTTTATTTCTGTGATTCTGGGTTATTGCTTGAAGACTTCGCTGTTGCGCCGACTGTCGGTTGGCTTGTACTAGGCAAGGAACCTTCGGTTAATACTCTTATGGGGGTGGTGGCCCATGGTGTTTAGCTGTGCATTGTATTTTTTAGTGGTGACTTTATTCGTTTCGAGGTTGTGGGATCTAATACGCGGCTGATGTTACTCGGTAGCATTCGGTATTTCCAGTACAGGCTGTCGGGGGTAGTCGGAAAGTTCAAATCTGCAGCTGACGTTACGCGATTGCAGCTAGGTAGTTCCAAGGCGAGACAGTTGAACGCAGGCTGCTAGTCCCAACTACGCAGCTAACATTATTAGATTGGAGTCGATATTTCCAGCGCTATACTGTCGAGGCTGAGGTTACGCGAGTAGGACCCGATATTACCTGCTCGGGGTTGATTATTGGGCTAGGCCCATGTATTGTTTCGATTCAAGGCTGACGTTACCCGGTTAGAGTCCGGTATGTCCAGCTCGTGATCGATGATTGGGCGGTGCCCAAATGTTATCTTTTCGGGTCTGGGACTCATGGTGTTGAGGCTTTTGGTGTTTGATTTTCTTTCGTTTCTTTAGAATAGCTCTTCTGTGTACCTATCGGGCTTATGCGGGTCCGTTCGGGTTTTTATTTAAACTTGCGCACTAGTGTGCCCATCGGGTCTTATGGGGGGCTCAACTGGGTTTAGCTTAGTCGTTCTTGTTGCTTTTCGCCTTCTCTGCTTATGTTTTCCGTTGACCTCTCTTTGTGCTGATTCTATCTTGTCTGCCTTTGTTTACCTTTCTTGCTCAGTCGGCCTAAGATGACTACTGTGTACCTGTTGGTTTGGTACTCTTGCTACACTCTGCATCTGTTTTCGTTATATAGGTCCGAGCACCAGTTATCAGCGTTGAGATAGAGCTTGCCGCTGTCTGTCTAGGAGACGAGGGTGAGCACATGGCGTTCTTGGATTACCTATCTCCTTTTGTATTGTATATTTTTACTTGTCTTTTGCCTTTGAGACAGTTTGTTTCCGTGGTCCACTTTTGGGACTTGTACTCTTGTTAGTAGTTTTGTACCTATGACTTCCAAGTTTTGGGAGGTGTCTTGTGTATATAGTTGGTTTCTCTTCTGCTTTCTTATGTGTTGTATTTGTTGCTTGCGCTTAGTTGAGGATTAGTTTCAACCCTTAGTCCCATTGCTGTTCAGTTCTGGGATAAGGTTTGGCTGGCCTACTGGTGGCTTGGTAGGCACTATCATTACTTAAGAAATCGGGTCATGAAAACTTTGTATCAGAGCCCGATTCGTTGGTCTCACTTGTACAGAACTAACATCTAGTAGAGTTCGGAGGATTGGCGTGGAAACGTCTGTGACTTATCTTCGAGAGGCTACAGGATGTCCTTGGGATGTTTTGTTGTTTTGATCCATGTTTGTGGGTTGGGTCTGATTGGTTTCATAAAATTTCAATTGCTTCACTATGTTGTGGGATGGCTCGCACGCGCAGTGGAGGTCGAACCTGAGGTCGAGGTGCTGCTGCGGTAGCAGGCCATGGTAGAGCCAGGACTCCGGAGCTGGAGCCCGAGCCAGACCCTTGGGGAGAGAAGATACCCCCTAGCTAGATGGACCGGGACCAACCCAGCCACCGTCCGCACCAGCTGTCGCACCAGATCTTCGGAGCATGCTTTCCTAGATCCTATATTTTATCGGTGGTATGTAGAAGAAGCAGCTGGCCCCAGCACCAGTTCCAGAGCTGATTCTAGCATAACAAGACCAGCCTGCGGTAGCGGCCCTAGAGGTCATTCAGCCGCCAACACCGACCGCAGTTCAATCGGACAGGTTTGGATAGGGTTATGCTGTTGAGGGAGTAGTAGATGTTCGGGGTGTTCCTTAGATTATCACCACCGAGGTTTTCAAAGGCTACCGGAGAGGATGCCCATGAGTTCATCACCACTTGCCGGGAGATATTGCCAACATTGGGTGTAGTGGAGACCAAAGGAGCCAACTTCACGGCTTACCAGAAAGAAGAATAAGCTCGGCAGTGGTGGCGTTCGTTTATGGAGTCCAGGCCAGCTGGATCCCTACCTGTATCTTGGACAGAGTTTTCTGAGGCTTTTGTTGCCCAATTTATTCCACGGAGCGTTAGGGACTGACTTCGTGATGAGTTTTTGAGGTTGGAGAAGGGCTCCATGACAGTGTCCGAGTAAGAAGCCAGATTTCTTGAGTTGTCCCGTCATGCCGCCATGAAACTGCCTACACAAGAGGAGCAGGTCTGATGCTTTGTTATAAGGTTGAGGCTGCAGCTGAGGATTGAGTAGCAGTCTATGTTGTCAGCGCGCCGTTAATTTTTAGATGTGGTGGACCACACCCGTACTTTTAAGCAGCTTCGTCGTGGGCCTACGGGGGCAGCGGTAAGAGGGCCAGGCCAGATGATTGTTTTGGTGGGGCCCGTCATAGGCCGATGGATACCCGAGATCGGGGTTTTAAGAGGTTTCAGTCAGGGCAATCCAGCCATCAGTTCTAGGCTTCCTTACTGATCTCCAAGGGTGATCAGTACCACCATTATGGGCATAGTACCTGCTCGAATCCGGGCTAAGGTGGTTTCTAGTCAGGTTCATCATCCGGATCGGCTGACATTCAGCGGTGAGCAGAGCTACGCATGGTTGCTTTACTTATGGAGAGCTCGGTCATTAAGCCAGGGAGTGCTCTTCGTCTAGGTCAGCATTACCGGCTCTAAAGGTAGCGAGACCAGTGTTAGTGGTAGCACCTCCAGCTAGAGGAGGAGGTCAGCAGCAAGGTGCTCTAGGAGGTCTTCAGGGAGGCTGGTTAGGAGGTAGAGTGTATGCTCGGGGAAGAGGGTCCCAGGGCCATTTCTATGCAGCTCCAGCTAGAACGGAGGCCGAGGCATTTGAAGCGGTGATCACATGTACGATTCTTTTATGCCATCAGCCCGCTTCAACATTATTTGATCCTGGATCTACTTATTCATATGTCTCTAATTATTGTGTGCCTCGTTTTAGAGTGAGTCCTTAGCCCTTATCTGTGCCTTTGCGTGTTTCGACCCCTGTAGGGGATTCTTTAGTAGTGGATCGGGTGTGTAGATCTTGTTTTGTTACCATTCAGGGGCAGGACACTCAAGTTGATCTTGTTGTGCTTTGTATGGTCGATTTTGATGTGATTCTGGGAATGGATTGGCTATCACCTCACTTGGCTGTCTTGAACTGTTATGCCAAGACCGGGACTTTAGCCATTCCAGGTATCTCGCCGGTGGTGTGGCTGTGTTCTTGTAGTCACACACCAGTTGGGGTGATTTCGTATGTTCGGGCCAGGAGGCTTGAGGTTGGAGAATGTTTTACATACTTTGCTTATATTAGAGATGTGAGTGGGGAGGGCCCTACAGGTTATTCAACACCTGTTGTTCGCGAGTTCATATATGTGTTTCCTGCCGACCTTCATGTCCTACCCCCAGAGCGAGATATTGATTTTTTAGTAGACTTGGAGCCGGGTACTTGACCAATTTCTAGCCTTTCGTATCGTATGTCACCTGCCGAGCTCAGGGAGCTCAGTGCTAAGCTTCAGAATCTCTTGGGTAAAGGATTCATCAGGCCTAGTGTGTCACCTTGGGGTTCCTAGTCCTGTTTGTGAAGAAGAAGGATGGCACCATGCAGATGTGTATTGACTACAGGCAGTTGAATAAGTTGACAGTGAAGAACCGTTATCATATGCCTCGTATTGATGATCTATTCGACAAGTTTCAGGGTGCCGTCGTGTTTTCAAAGATTGACCTGAGATCCGGGTACCATCAGGTGAGGATTAGAGCACTGGATATCCCTAAGATAGCATTGAGGACTTGTTACGGCCATTATGAGTTCCTAGTGTTATCTTTTGGGTTGTCTAATGCCCCTGCCGCCTTTATGGACTTGATTACTCGTGTATTCAGGCAGTATTTGGACTCCTTTTTCATAGTCTTCATTGATGACATCTAGGTATTCCCGCGGAGCCATAGTGAGCATAAGCAGCATTTGAGGATACTGCTCTAGCCTTTGAGAGATCAGCGACTTTATTCCATGTTCTCAAAGTGAAAGTTTTGGCTTTAGTCTGTAGCATTCTTGGGGCACGTAGTGTCAAAGGATGACATTATGGTAGATCCTGCGAAGATTGAGGATATTCATTGTTGGGCTAGGCCCACTTCTGTGACTGAGGTTTTGAACTTCATCAAATTGGTAGGGTATTACAGTCTCTTTGTCGAGGGTTTCACCACTATAGCATCACCTCTGACTCGGTTGACTCTCTAGTATGTTCCCTTTGTGTGGTCGGAGGAGTGTGAGCGGAGCTTTCTGAGGCTCAAGGAGTTGCTTACCACCGCTCCGATATTGACTCTTCCAGTTGAGGGCGAAGGCTTCACGGTTTATTGTGATGCATCAGGCATTGGTTTGGGTTGTGTCTTGATGCAGCGTAGCCGTGTTATTTCTTATGCGTCGAGGCAGCTTAATATGCATGATCGCAACTACCCCACTCATGACCTGGAGTTTGCAGCGGTAGTTTTTGAGCTTAAGATCTTGAGGCATTACCTTTATGGATTTCATTGTGAGATCTATACTTATCACAGAAGCCTTCAGTACATTATGAGTCAGAGGAATCTTAATTCGAGGCAGCACTGTTGGATTGAGCTCCTGAAGGACTATGATCTCTCTATTCTCTACCACCCGGGCAAGGCGAATGTAGTAGTGGACGCCTTGAGTCGGAGGGCAGGAAGTATGGGTAGTCTAGCCTTCCTTTCTGTTTCGGAGCGGCCCTTGGCTTTGGACATTCAGTCCTTAGCCAATCGGATGGTCAGACTTGATGTTTCAGATTCCAACCGAGTAATAGCTTATGTGGGGGTTCAGTCATCGCTTTTTGATTAGATCTGTAGTCGCCAGTTCGTGGATGAGTCTTTGGTGGAACTTTGAGATAGAGTTCTCGCGGGTGATGACAGGCAGGCTTTCTTTGATTCAAATGGGGTTTTGAGGTTTGCTGACCGTTTGTGTGTTCCGAGAGTTGGTGATATGATTCAGCTGATCATTAGCGAGACCCATGACTCCAGGTATTCTATCCATCCGGGCACAACTAAGATGTATCGTGACTTGAGACAGCACTACTGGTGGAGCGGTATGAGGAGAGACATATCAGACAATGTGTCCCGTTGCTTGTGTTGCCAACAGGTGAAGGCTGAGCATTTGAGGCCTAGTAGAGAGTTGCCGAGATAAGCCATTCCTGAGTTGAAGTGGGAGCGCAACACCATGGGCTTCATTGTTGGGTTGCCTTGGACTTCTAGAGGTGTTGACAACATTTGGGTCATCGTGGATTGATTGACCAAGTCAGCCCACTTCCTTGCAGTTCATTCTTCCTTCAGTGCTGAGAGGTTGGCCCGTATCTACATTTGGGATATAGTTCGTCTTCATGGTGTGCCTATTTCTATCATCTCAAACCAGGGTTCACTGTTCAATTCCATCTTTTGGAGAGTATTTCAGGAGGAGTTGGGTACCTGTGTCGATCTTAGCACAACATTTCACCCGCAGACTGATGGCCAGTCAGAGCGTATTATTCAGGTTCTTGAGGATATGTTGCGGGCCTATGTTATGGATTTTGGAGGTCAGTGGAATCAGTTCTTGCATTTGGTAGAGTTTGCATACAACAACAGCTACCATTCCAGCATTCAGATGGCCCTTTTTGAGGCCTTATATGGTAGGCGTTATCGCACTCCAGTTTGTTGGTTTGAGTCTACGAAGCCTACGCCACTTGGTACGGACTTGTTTCAGGAGTTCTTAGAGCATGTGAGGTTGATTCAGGATAGGCTCAGGATGGCTCAGTGTAGACAACAGAGTTATGCGGATCGTAGGCGCCGACCGTTGAGTTTTGTCGTGGGTGATAGGGTATTCCTCTAAGTGTCGCCCATGAAGGGCGTGATGAAATTTGGGAGGCGGGGCAAGCTTAGCCCCATGTATATTGGGCCTTTTGAGATTTTGAGGGCAGTTGTGAGGTGACTTATGAGTTAGCTTAAGTTCCACCATTCTAAGCTATTCATCAAGTTTTCGATGTTTCGATGCTGCAACGGTATGTTCCAGATGAATCTCATGTGCTCTATTATGATGCAGTTGAGTTGGATGATCGTCTAACCTATACTGAGGAGCCAGTTGCTATTTGGAGAAAGATGTGAGGCAGTTGAGGTCGAGAGCCATTCCAGTCGTTAAGATCAGTTGGAGGCATCGTCCAGTTGAGGAGGCTACCTGGGAGTCCGAGCAGGAGATGCGGGAGCAATTCCCCAGCTTATTTTAGTCCTCAGGTACTTCTTGATACTTACTTTCGCGAACGAAAGTCCTTTTCGTAGTGGATGTTGTAATGACCCTCCAGGTCATTTCTGTGTTGATGCCTTCTTTCAGTAGTTTAGAGCATTCCTGTAGCCACCCCATGTCATTTATGACTTGTTGGAACTGACTTTTCGGTCGCCTGGTCGTTCGTTTGGTTTTTATGCCTGTTTTCCTGTTCTGGAGCTTTTTAACCTTGAAAAGTTGAATTTTGTCATAACTTTAGGTAAACGACCTCAAATGGGAATTCTGACGGTTCCATCAGCTCCGTAGAGGCCAAATTAGGCAAGAAGCATGGTTTTCCCGAGTACCGGGGTTTTCGGAGTGATTTTGGGGCCAATTAGCTCTTTTACCTTCGAAATTTGGCTTAAGGTTGTCTTTGGTCAACATTCTTAGTAAACGTCCTCCGATGAAAATTCCGTCTGCGCGGTTAGTTTCGAAACGTTGAGTTTGGTGTAGAATGACCCTTCGAGAACTTTCAGGAGCTTTCGATCAAAATCCGAGGCCTCCAGTAGAAATTGGCTAAAATGGCCCAATGGGTGTGGGACCCACTTTTTGTCGAAACGACCTCTTATTTAAATTTTGAATTCATCATTGGGTTCGGAACTTCGAATTCGAGTGGTTAGCATAATTCATTTGCGTGCACGGGGTTCCAAACGAATTCCGGGTACCCCGTCGGAGTTTTGGAGTTGCCTAAACTCAGCTGTTGCAGCTATCTTTTAGTGCAGACATCCTATCTCTGCGCGTTCGTGGGATAGGCTCCCCATTTGTGGAGGAGAGAGGGAGTCTACTCTGCGTTCGCGGGCCAGAGGCCGTGTTTGTGGAGGACTGGGCGCCAATGCTCCGCGTTCGCGGAGGTCTGTGTCTGTAGAGTGCCTTGTTCTCTGTGTTCGCGGAGTTCTGTGTGATTGGGGTGTTCTTGTTCTCCACGTTTGCGAGCATGGGGCCACGTTCGTAGAGCTATGAAGGGCTTCTCTCCGCGTTCGGGGAGCCTTGGTCGCGTTCGCAGAAAAGAGCTTGGATCAGTGTCTATTTAATGGAGGTCGAGGTTCATTTGGTTTTATCTTAAAAATTTTATATCTCCCTCTTCGGTTGTTGGTTTTTTGTGATTAAAAGTCCCAGGCATTCAAAATCTCATTGCCTTCGTGAGTTTTTAGTTGGTTAGCGTTGGGTACTCCTCGTTTGTCATTAATTTGAGGCGTAAGGTTCTTTCTTGGTCTATTTTGTGAAAACTCTTGTATTTTCTTCTTGTTGGTTGTTGGATCTGATCCGAGCCCCAATAAGCGTTCCAGTTTGGGTTGTGTGTTCGGGGGAGAACTTGGGACCTCTTCACGAAGTCCATTCCAGGAAAATCCAGAGCGGGTCCCACATTCCCAATTTTGACCCCAAAATTGGTCTGTCTCCGAATTTTATGATTTTAGTGTCTAAACGACCGTATTGACGTTGTGACTATATTTTTTATAAGGTGGCAGCAGTTTGAGGCTGTTCGGAAGGGGAAATCTCTAGTTGAGTGACTTGGAGCGCGCGTGATTTGCGTTTTGGTAGGTTATGGCTTCCCTTCCTTCTAGATTGAGCATGATTGTGTAAAGGCTTGTGGATTTGTGTGAATCTGGGGCTGGGTAGCTAGTATTGTTCTTCTTCTTCTCTGTTTTCTTTGGTTTGAGCTGATTTGTGGGCTGTTCGGGGCTAGCATCATGTTGTAGGTTGGGTTGTTGGATTGGATTGTTTGTATTTGTGTGGTGAATTATCTGTTGGGTGGTCATCTGTTGTTGCATGCGTGGGTTCAGGATATTTTTTTTGATTTCTGTGATTGCTTTTTCCTTATAATAGGCTAGGATAGAATTGCCTTAGTCATATGTACCTGGTTGACTTGAGTATGAATCTGACGTCGTTATGGATGGACTAGATCCTTGTAGAATGGTTTAGCAGACTTGGGTCTTACAGTTTGAGCCTTAGTTTAGGTGATTTTGTGGCTTGGGATCCGCTATTTTTTCTCTTCTTCTATTTCTACAATTTCGGGTTATTGGTTGAAGATTTCGCTGATGGGCCGACTGTCGGTTGGTTTTTGATAGGCTTGGAGCTTTCGATTGATACTCTTATGGAGGCGGTGGCTCGTGGTGTTTAGCTTTGCATTGTATTATTTAGTGGTGACTTTATTAGGTTCGAGGTTATGGTCTGCAGTACGCTGCTGATGTTTCTCAAATAGCATTCGGTATTTCTTGCGCAGGTTGTCGGGGTTAGTCGGCCAGTTCCAATCTGCAGCTAACGTTACGCGATTGCAGCCTGGTATTTCCAGGGCGAGACCGTTGACCGCAGGCTACTAGTCCCAGCTACGCAGCTGACGTTATTCTATTAGAGCCGGTATTTCCAGCGCTAGACTATCGAGCGTTGGTTGTTTATTAGAGTCCGAGGCTGAGGTTACGCGAGTGCGACATGGTATTTCCAGCTCGGGGCTGATGATTGGGCTGGGCCCAAGTCTTGTTCCAGCTTGAGGCTAACGTTACCCGTTTAGAGTCCGGTATTTCCAGCTCGTGATGGATGATTGAGCGGGACCCAGGTGTTATCTTTTCGTGTCCGGGACCGATGGTGTTGAGGCTTCTGGGGTTGGGTTTTCTTTCGTTTCTATAGAATAGCTCTTCTGTGTGCCAGTCGGGCTTATGGGGGTCCGTTCGGGTTTATATTTAAACTTGCGCACGAGTGTGCCCAGCGGGTCTTATGGGGGGCTCAGCTGGGTTTAGCTTAGTTGTTCTTGTTACTTTCCGCCTTCTTTGCTTATGTTTTTCGTTGACCTCTGTTTGTGCTGATTCTTTCTTGTCTGCCTATTTTTATCTTTCTTGCTCAGACAGCCTATGATGCTCACTGGGTACTTGTTATTTTGGTAATTATGCTACACTCTGCATCTATTTTTGTGATGTAGGTCCGAGCACTAGTTATCAGTATTGAGATCGAGCCAGCCGCTGTCTCTCCAGGAGACGAGGGTGAGCACATGGCGTTCTGCGATTACCTGTCTCCTTCTGTATTGTATATTTTGACTTGTCTTTTGCCTTCGAGACAGTTTGTTTTTGTCTTCCACCTTTGGGACTTGTACTCTTGTTAGTAGTTTTGTACATGTGACTTCCAGGTTTTGGGAAGTGTCTTGTGTATATAGTTGGTTTCGCTTCCGCTTTCTTATGTGTTGTATTTGTTGCTTCCGCTTAGTTGAAGATTAGTTTCCACCCTTAGTCCCATTATTGTTCAGTTCCGGGATAAGTTTTGGCTGGCCTACTGTTGGGTTCGTAGGCGCTATCATGACTTGAGAAATCGGGTCGTGACAAGTTGTTGCCCAAGATCCCGCACTGCATTCATCAAGATTTTAAAAATTAGACTAACATGGCAAATTCTAGGTATCCACACACATGATTTCGAGTAATATCTCACAACACATGGAAATTAAAAATATACTCATTTAGCATAACCCGAAAAGATCAAAAGCGTATGTGTGATGTTCATTGCAAGGCTCACATCAAAATGCAGCTAGTCAACAAAAGATTCAAAAAGATCACTAACAAGATTAACCATATCGATATCATTCTTTAAACACCAACACTTTGCACCAAGCTTAGCAAGAGTACTATTCAAGATATCGATATTGAACACAATTGATCCTCGAATCATTATCAATTAAAACTTAAAATATTTCACAATTTTCAAAAGTCATTAGGGCTGCGAAATTGAGAGAAAACGAAAAAAAAAGAAGATACAATAAACCACATAAAGCACTATAACATAACCATATGTAAACTAAAACAAACATCCAAAACTCAAGATAAAAAAATACATAAATAAGGGGACTATTGACTCAAAGGCCCTCACCACACAAAAAATAAACAGGTAGTGTCCTCAATGCGATGAACAATAAAATTACGGGAGGCTGAGATGAAGGGTCCCCCTTACAGGTTATGCCTATGGAGTAATCTTATCTAGAGTCTTCAAAAGGGAAGCATCACCACGTCCATCAATGCCCGGCAATAGAATCACTTTAGGCTACAAAGAAGACTCATCTGTGGCATCAGTGCACGACACAAAACTCGAAGGAAGGTGGACTATGAAGAGACTCCAGTGGTACCAACCGCTAAAATCTCCCGAAGTGATCTTCTCCAGGACCTCCAGGCTTTTGATGCTCAACTTTCACTTGCTGGTAATCAGGACACTTAGTCACGAATTTCGCGGTATCCTTCTTCATCCCATTCCACCAATAAATCTCCCGCAAATTACGGTACATCTTGGTAGCTCCCGGGTGAATGGAGTATCGAGAACTATGGGCTTTTGATAAAAAATTTCCTCTTAAGTCATCGACATCGGGGACACACAAACGACCTTGATATCGAAGTACACCATCTCCCCTAGGAGAAAGCTTCAAAAGACTTTCTGAGCACCGCGTCCTTCAACTCAGCCAAATTAAGATCAAGGTCTTGCTTAGCCTTCACATCATGCACAAAGGACGATTCAGAACCATCGTGAACCATAACACCATCTTTAGTGGAATCAATCAACCGAACACCCAATCGGGCCAATCTATGTACATCACGAACCAACTCTTTCTTACAATCCTCAACGTGAGCAACACTACCCATAGACAACCGATTAATAGAATCTGCCACCACATTAGCCTTGCTGGGGTGATAGAGGACACTCATGTCATAGTCCTTTAACAACTCGAGCCAACTTCTTTGGTGAATATTCAGATCTTTTTGTTTAAACACATATTGTAAACTCTTGTGGTCGGTGAAAATGTCAACATGCACACCATACAAATAATGCCTAAAAATCTTTAAGGCAAACACAACATCCGCTAATTCTAAGTCATGAGTAGGATAGTTCTTTTCATATACCTTGAGTTGCGTTGAAGCATAAGCAATAATTTTTCCGTTTTGCATAAGAACACATCCTAGCCCAATTCTCGAGGCATCACAATAAACCACAAACCCATCAGACCCTTCCAGTAAGGTCAACATTGGAGAGAAGTAAGTCTATCTTTCAACTCTTGGAAACTCTTCTCACACATTTCGGACCAAGTGATCTTAACCTTCCTTTGAGTCAAAGTCGTCAATGGAGAAGCAATCGAAGAAAACCCTTCCACAAACCTCCTATAATAGCCGACTAAACCCAAGAAACTACGAATATACGAAGGTGATAAAGGTCTAGGCCAATTCTTAACCGCATTCGTCTTCTTAGGATCTACCTCAATACCTTTACCGGAGACAATGTGACCCAGAAAAGCCACGGACCTTAGCCGAAACTCACATTTACTAAATTTTGGAAAGAGTTGTTGGTCCTTGAGGACTTTCAATACAATACTAAAATTATCAGCATGCTCATCCTCACTCCTTGAGTAAATCAAGATATCATCTATGAACACAATTACAAACATGTTAAGATATTGTCTAAACACTCTATTCATCAAATCCATAAATGCAGCCGGAGCATTTGTTAACCCAAACGACATCACTAGGAATTCATAATGGTCATATCTAGTACAGAAAGCCATTTTCAGAATATCATCTTCTTTCACCCTCAATTGGTGATAACCCGAATGGAGGTCAATCTTAGAGAAGTAACTAGCCCCTTGAAGTTGATCAAACAAGTCATCTATCCTTGGAAGAGGATATTTATTCTTAATGGTAACCTTTTTCAATTGGCGGTAGTCAATGCATATACGAAGTGAACCATCTTTCTTCCTTACAAACAAGACCTGGGCACCCCATGCAGAAACACTTGGTCGGATGAAATCCTTATCCATCAAATCCTGCAATTGCTCTTTTAGTTCCTTACGTTCCACCGGAGCCATTTGGTAAGGAGGAATAGAGATAGGTTGCATATCCGAGAGAAGGTCAATACTGAAGTTTATTTCTCTTTCAGGAGGAATACCAGGTAAATCATCGGGAAACACTTCCGGAAACTCATTAACAACGGGGACCAACTCAAGAGTAGGAGTTTTGGAATCCATATCTCTTACCCTAATAAGATGGTATAAGCAACCCTTAGAAATCATCTTTCTAGCTTTTAGACAAGAAGCAATTTGACCTCTAAACATAGAATTTCCCCCCTTCCACTCTAGGATAGGCTCATTCAGGAATTGGAACTTGACCATTCAGGTCCTACAATCAATAGAAGCATAGCAAGCATGCAATCAATCCATCCCAAGAATAACATCAAAATTCAACATATCAAGCTCTACAAGATCAACATGCGTTACTCTATGGGATAAGGAGACGGGAAAATTTCTATAGACTCTCTTAGCCACAATAGATTCACCAATCAGAGTAGAGACATGAAAAGGATCTAACAACACATCCGAAATGACATCAAACCTAATAGCCACATATGGCGTCACTAAAGACCAAGTAGCACCGGGATCAAGCAAGGCAGAAACATCAAAGTGAAAGACTTTCAACATACCGGTAACCACATCGGAAGAACCTTTTTGTTCATGACGAGCTTGAAGTGCATATAATCAATTTTGCTTCTAATTTCCACTAGAACTCGATGGATTTTGAGATTGAGTGCGTCGACGGTTATCCCCTTCATTCTTAGCCACTGAGGGACAGTCCCTTATCTTGTGATCCATTTTGGTACAACAAAAGCACGCATTAGAACCGGCTAGACATTACCCTCATGCTTTTTCCCACACTTAGCACAAGGAGTCGATGAGAGACCACCACTATTCCCTCCTTGAGGCTTAGGGTTGGACACCCTATCCTTGTTTGACTTAGGAGGAGCATTGGAGGAACCTTGACTAGACAACTTTGGTCGAAATCTACAACGACCATGTCCATTGGACCTTGAGTTTGAAAAGTTACCATCACCGGTCCTAGCCCTTTTTGCCTCTCTAGACCTTTCCTTGAGTGTCTCCTCTTCTTTTTGTTGAGCATACACCATGAGATGAGAAATATCCATGTCATCGACAATAATGGCGGTACGGCACTCTTTGGCCACCATTTTGGACACTCCCGAAACAAACTTACTCATTCTTGCTCTAGGATCGGCAACCATAGAAGGAGCATATTGAGACAATTGTGTGAATTTCAAGGCATACTCTTTCACACTCATATTTCCTTGATGAAGGTTGATAAACTCAAGCACCCTTGCCTCTCTCATCTCAAGGGGAAAGAACCTATCAAGAGAAGCAACCTTGAATTTCTCCCAATCAAGAGGACCCTTATTAACCACCCTCTCACTCTTCCATTGGTTGAACCAAACTTATGCAACACCCTTGAGTTGATAAGCGGCCAACTTTGCCTTTTCCTCCGACGTCACACCCATGATCATGAACACTTTGTACACCTCATCGATGAACTCTTGAAGATCTTCCTCGACCTTAGAAACAGGAAATTCTGGAGGGTTCATCCAAGTGAAGTCCCTCACCCTTGATTCCACCGTACCCACATTTGGGTTCACGGGAGCCATGACCTCTCTATTGGCTTGGGCCGTCATGGTTTAGGCCAACGCTTGAAAAGCAGCCCTAAACTCTGCATTAATCACATGTTCGGCCAAAGGGTCGGCCGGAACTTGAGGGGTTTGAGCAGGAGCTTGTTGATCCATATTCTCTCCAGCATTTCTTCTAGCATAAGCTCTTTGAGTCGCCATATCCTAAAACGTATAGGATAGGGATTAAGAGAGAGAGACATATAGAGTTAAACTCTAAGGCACGACTTAGGAGTAATGAAAGAAGTGAAGTTTCTTAAACGTCTTATAGCCTCTCATTCATAAATGTGGAGTGCTTCACACTCCTGAACATGACTTTACTCAACGTGGCTTATGAGACATCCTAGGATCTTTCTAAAACATTGTGCTCTGAATACCAAGTATGTCACGACCCAAGGTACCCCCTAGACGTGACATGGCATACAAGACCCTGAAAGGCCTCATACAAGCCACTTAGCATACATTCATACAAGTTCAAAGAGATTAAGAGTTCAGAAGACAATGTCATATAAAAGATTTTAAGAACATAGTGAAAGTCTACACCTCATGTTTCAAAGCCAATCTAACATAAAAATGAAAATAAGGTTTGGGACGTAACCCAATACAATGCCAAAATGAAAGAACATGAAAATAAGAACAACTAGGCTACGTCCTCGAATGGATGAGGATTCACCAAGTCTTCAAAGTCCTTCTACTAAGCTCTAGCCACGAGTGGATGGAGAATCGCCAAGCCCTACATTAACAAGTCAATGAACGCAAGAGTATGCCTAGTACAATCAAGTACCAAGTATGATAGCAATGCACAAAAAATTTTAAATATACTAAAATGGGACATTTTCTTGACATGCAATGACCAAGCTAAACATGATAAAGGTTAGAAAACATAGAGCATAACCCAAGGTCAAAGCAAGCTAAACATCTTTACTTTACTTGAGACATATCTTAACAAGACTTTAGTTCATGGGTAGGTGGGAAGTAGCCTTAACCAACATATAAGACCATGTGAACAATCAACATGGAATCCGGTGTATGACCCCACACCGATAGGGCCATCCTACTTGCCAAGATAGGACCCTTTTTCTTAACATTTAGCTTACGTGGATCCACTACCTAGTGTCTATCAAAGACCATCATCCTATGGCGTCACATAGTTTATGGGACATGGGTAATCGCCACTTGTTCACTCGGTGCTAAGAATAATTCCTACGGATTAGACATAGTTCACTTATCATAAGTAGACATGGTTAGTCGTCTCTTGTCTACATTTAGGGAGCATGGCTGATCACCTCTTGTCCCTTCATTAGAATAGCTCCTTAATCATCAATTCAAGGTTAGTTGAGCAAGGCTTTCAACAAGTTATGAATTATTACATGTGAGAAAACCTTTCACATTCATGGGTTGAGTAATATATGAGAATTCCTTTCACAACTCAACAACAACATCAACATATCATAAACTTTGGCACTTAAATCTCAAAGCACCCTTAATTCATCATTAGCTTCATAAGAGACATGCATGATTTCATAAACTTCATCTTTACATAGTTCATCATGCTCATAACTTGCAAATCATAAGGTTCACATAAGTTCATGAGAATTCCTCTTAAATCATGCAATTTAATGCAAACTCATGCTTAGAATACCATAAACAAAACAATTTGACCATAATTGAAGGAACCCACATAATAGAGGAAAATCATAGTTTTTTATTGGACATACTTACTTCCATAAAATCATCCTTAGTTCATTCACAACCTCATCATGAAAACCTTACTTAGAAATCATAATTTCATGCATAGATTCATAGAGATTTCATATCATTCATCACTTTATAATTCAACCCACCAACATAGCATAAGTTTTGAAATTACGGGATTTGGCATGGGTTCATGGGGATTCATCTAAATCCATGAAATTCAACTCAATTCATACTTCAAAGTTCATGAAACAATCAATTAAGGCAACATTGCAAAGAACCCATAACATATAAGAAAACCCTAAATTCAATTGGGAATTTCTAACTTGAAAATTGGAGATTTTAGGGATTCCATGGAGGAAAGGGCTCCATGGATGAACACTATCACACCTTAAGGTCTCAATTTCTTAAGCAATTTGATGAAGAAACCTTGATTTATTGAACCCTAGCTTGCCCTCTTCTTCTTTTTCTAACTTCTAGAGAGAGAAATATTTGAGAGAGGAGGGTTTAGGGAATTTTGTAAAGTTGTTGGAAAAGGTAGATTTTAGGATTGAATAGACTTATATAGTTCTAGGGAATGAGGGAAACCGGATTAAGTTAGTAAATAAGCCATTGGGTGAAAAGGCCAAAAGACCCCTTTAAAATAATTGTCGGGCCCCTACCTACGGTGTGTAGGTCATACGTACGACCCGTCCTGTCCTTCCGTAGGTAGGTTCAGAGACTGTCAATTTGGACCCCTGCAACGACAGGTCCAATGTAGGGCTCGTGGGTTAATCGACGGACCGTACACAACAACCATAGGCCAGAACTTATGGCTTAAGAATTTGACTAAGTCTGGCGGAGACCTACGAGACCCATTTATGGCTCGTGCTTAGGTCGACGGGCCCTCCTGGCAGATCATCATTGGGGTTATTAAACTTGACATATTTGAAACTTAGGCTTCCCATCTACGGTTCGTCAATCCATTTACGGTCAATAGGTGGCCTCCGTCGCCACTGTCACCAACCCAACAAATCCAAAAATTTTCCACCCTTTGAATCCAGGGTATTACAACACCGCTAGGCTGCTTTATAGAGTGATCAGCCATGAGAAGCCGTATTGTGTTTGACTTAGGCTCACCTAACCCAAGTTGCTTGAAGATAGCATAGGGCATCAAGTTTATACTAGCCCCCAAATCACACCACGCTTTGGCAAATTCGAACACCCCAATAGTGCAAGGTATAGTAAACACTCCTGGGTCTTCCTTTTTAGCAACCACACTTGACATAATAGCGCTGCAACTATGGAATACTTCAACCATCTCGTAGTCCATGCTTCTCTTTTTCGTGACCAATTCCTTCATAAACTTAGCATATCCCGACATTTCTAGCAATGCGTTCACCAATGGGAGATTGATAGGGAGAGATTTAAAAATGGAGAGAAACTTTTGAAACTTGGCATTGTCATCTCTCTTTCTAAACCTTTGTGGAAATCGTGGGTTTACTTTTGGCAATTGATTTGGAGAAACCGATATAGGAACAACTTCAACCTTTGACTTGGTAGCTCCACCAGAATCAATATCATTCATTTCGCCACCAACCTGGTTGGGAATGTCATTGTTCAAGCCATCATCAAAGCCATCACCTTCAATCACAATAGGTTTCTCTCTACTTGCATCAATCCCATCAACATCTATCACATCACTAGCCACAATCTTGCCGCTCCGGGTCGTAATAGCCATACATTGAGCATTCTCGTTCTTTGGGTTTGCTAAAGTATAGCTAGAAAGGCCACCAATTGGTCTCTGATTTAATTGACCTAAAATTTGAACCATTTGTGATTCAAGGTCTTTGATTGAAGCTGAGTGAGAGGTCACCATTTGATTTAGAGAAGAGAAATCAGCTTTCATATCCTGAGCACTTTATTCGAACCTTCCACCTTATTCAAACTACAAGCAAGCATATCTTCAGTCTGAAAGCCCTCCGGATCAGCCTTAGGTTCTTTAGCTTTGAGTCGATCATGTGGAGGCACATACCGATCTCTCTCACCATCCCTCAAATTCACACCTCTATCACGCCAATCTCGATCTCTCTCTCTCTCCAACGACCACCTTTATCTTTGTTCCAACCTTGATTCCCGCCCGACTTTTGACAGCTCAGACAAGAACCCCCCATTTGATTCGACATGAATTGAACTTCTTCATTGTACATGGCTTTGAATTGAGCATCTTCCGAACTCATAGCAAATGTATTCACGACTTTAGAACCACCATCCATAATATATTTTGTTAACAAGTCCATTTGGGTCATCATCTTAGCCATATTCTAACCACGCTCTTGGTCCTTCTCCATTTGCTCCTTCGTCATTCCAACCATAAGAGGAGAAACTTGGTCTTCCCTCGTATGCCATGCCCAGTTAATTTTCGTCATATCATCAAGCAAAGCTGATGCTATAGGAAATGGTTGTATCATGATACCACCTTGAATCAAACGATTAGCTATAGACTTGTTCATAGAGTCAAGGCTACGGTAGAAGTATTGCAACAACACGTTTTTGGGTAAACCATGTGTGGGACATTGTAGAAGTAGCTTTTGAAACCTAAGCCATGTATCATAAATTGGTTCACCCTCAATCCTCTTGAAATTCTGGATGCCATATCTCAACTTCACCATCTTCGAAGGGGGAAAGAAACGTTCAAGGAATGCCTCTGTAAGGTATACCCAAGAAGTAATTGAATCTCGTGGTAGTTCAGCCAACGACTTCATTGCATCCCCTGTTAGAGAGAAGGGAAACAAACGAAGTCGAATCGACTCTTGAGAGATGTTCTTAAATGAGAAAGGGCCACACACATCCAAGAAGTTCCGAATGTGCTCATGGGGATCCTAATGAGCAAGTCATCCAAAGAACCCTTTGATCAGCAACAGCTGAAGCATGGTCCCGATCACATTAAAGATAGCATTACCCACAGTAGGGGGCAAGCGAAAGGCTCCAGCGCTTCCCACTTGATCATCATTGAAGTCATTCAAACGACCAATGTCATCATTTTTCCCAATAACACTACTAGCCTCACTTCCATGGACACTCATGTCGTCACCTATTGACAATAAACAACGACAAGACTAATAGGTAAATTCAACTATAACCAATTTAGTTCACTAAAATACTTCAATACAAGAATTCTAGACACCACTCCCCGGCAACGGTGCCATTTTTGATAACGCTCAACTACACCTATAACGATTCAAGGTGTAGGCGGTCGCTAGCAAGTATAAACCAAACAAGGAGTTGGGGTGATCCCACAAGGAGTGATCTAGTAAAAAATTTGACCACGAAGTATGTTAGTGTTCTAATATTTTGTAGAATTTAAAAAGTTCATACGAAACATGAATTAAATCATGTAATTTTGATTATCAAATATGAGTGAAGATTTAGTAACCGAAAGCAACAACACAATTAACAACAAATTTAATCAAGGGGAGAAAAGACCTTAGGAGTGTGTGAGTGTTCAACTACTAATTTCACTAAATGGGTAATTACGAATTTCTTAAATATGTTGAATCGCAATGGGCAGGCAAGGTCATGATTACAATAGCTATTTTACAATCAGCTATCACACATTCAATTGGGTTCTATCAAACTCCAACATGTACTATACTAGAGAACAATCTTATACCTTGATTCAACCCACTTTAACAAGCTGGGTAATAAAAGCAACAGCCCATACAATCATCAACTGTTAATTCCACTCAAATGCACCTTTTACAAGCATACAAAGAGATATAGACTATAACTGAATTTGCAACTTCAATTCATAAATGAAAATATGAATTGACAACTTAACCCATTTCAATTTGGCATTAAATTAAGCAATTCATAATACCCATAAGCTAATTAATAAATTTAACGCATAATCACACCCCTAAACCATTGGGGTTTTAGCCAATCATAGCAAAAGTGAAGACATTGTTACCAAAGATGTTATCCATTGATTCACAAGGTCTTCAAAAGGTAAATTCTACCAATTAGAATTACACGCAATGTCTTGAATCCAATAAAACACAAGAATAGTTCAAAGTAATAAAAATTATTCAAACTGCAAGAGTACTTTTTAGTCTCAGTTAACTGGAATTTTTTTCTCTTTTTAAAAACTCCCTTTTATACTCTCACAAAAATTTCCCACATTTAAAAATATGGGACCACTTGGAGGCATAAGTCGGGCTCGCCCATCCACTCGGTGATCTACCGAGTTGCTCTTCTTCGCCTTTTGTTTCTTGGTTTCCACATGGATTTGTACTGGAACTTTAGGCGATCAAAGTCGGGCTCGTCGTTCTTTTCGGTGAGTCACCGATTGTCTCTCAGGCTTGCCATCTCAACTTGATTCTTTAGGTCTCCTACTGGAACTTTAGGCGAGTTGCAGGTCCACTCGGTGAGTCACCGAGTTGTCTTTTGCGAGCTCCAGCCTTCTTTTTCCTTTAATTCTTCAACTTTTTAGCTTTTTTTTCCCATTATCTTGCCCTTACCTCATTTTCAAGTCTCCTTGCAGCATATAAACAATTTAACATTAGTTATGAGTGTAAAATAGGGATTAAGGACACCAATTCAATACAAATGAAGCTCTAAATGAGTCAAAATTACCGACTCATCACCTACTGATGAGTCTGTAGTTTTGACTCATTTATAGCTTCATTTGTGCCAAATTAGTGTCCTTAATGCCAATTTTACACCTATAACTAATCTTAAATCGTTTGTGTGCAGCATGAAGGACTTGGAATGAGGCAAGGACAGTATAATGCGAAAAAAAGCCAAAACATTGCAAAACTTGAAGGAACAAGAAGGCTAATGCTCGCCAAAAGCAACTCGGTGACACGCCGAGTTGGCAATTCCTTGCCTAAAGTTCCAGCAGACAAAGAGAAGATATTGGTCAAGTCGGCGAGCTGAGGGACCAGACGGTGAGTCACCAATCAGAATGGAGAGCTCGATGCACATAGCCTAAAGTTCCAGGATAAAATCAATACTGAAGTCAAGAGTGAAAAGGCGAGATCGAGCAACTCGGCAAATCGCTGAGTGGAAGGGCAAGCCCGATTTACGCCACCGAATCATCTTGAAATTTGAATCGTGTGAAGTTTTTGGGAAAGTATAAATAAAATTTTTGAATTGAATTGAACATTGAGTGATTGAGAGAGGAACCAGAACTCGAACTTAGAAAGTACATTTCACTTTGAGGGATTTTGTGAACTATTCTTGTGATTTCTTAGGAATTAAACATTGGGTATAATTTTAGTTGATTGTATTTGCTGTTTGAAGACTTGGGAAATCAGTGGCTAACGTATTTGGTAACTATTTCTTCATTCTTGCTTTGATTGGCTAATACCCCAATGCCTTAGGGTTTGATTATGTGTTCAATCATCTAATTAGCTTATGGGTCTTTTAGATTGCAGAATTAAATGATGATTTAAGAATGTGTTCAATTGCTAAATCATGTTTTCCTCTTATGAATTGAAGTTGCAAATTCAGTTCTAGTTTATATCTCTTTGTATGCTTGTTAAAGATGCATTTGAGTGGAATTAGCAATTGATAATTGTACGAGTTTTTACTTGTAGTACCCAGCTTGTTAAAGTGGGTTGAATTAAGGTATAAGATTGGCCTCTAATTGTAATGCCTGTTGGAGTTTGATAAAACCCAATTGAAAGCATAATAGTTGATCGTAAAATAGCTATCATAATCGTAATCTTGCCTACCCATTATGATTCAGCATACTTGAGCAATCCAGAATGACCCATTTAGTGAAATTGGTGGTTGACCATTCACACATCCCTAAGGTTCCATTTCTCATTGATTAAATTCCTTTATAATTCGTGTTTGTCGCAAACAATCATTCAAAACTCCTCTAATTTGATAATTGAAACTTTGATGATTTACATTATGCATCGATTAATTTGCTTACATCTACAAAAAACTAGATCACTGTAGAACTTCATACTTGAATTCTATATTTAGTTCCATTCCTTGTGGGATCGACCCCAACTCTTTGTTGAGTTTCTATTGCTAGCGACCACCTACATCTTGAATCGTGATAGGTGTAGTTGAGCGTTATCAAAATTTGCACCGCTGCCGGGGAATGGCGTTTAGAATTCTTCTATCGACGTATTTTAGTGAATTAGTTTGATTATAGTCAAATTTACTTATTAGTCTTTTCGTTGTTTATTTTCAATAGGTGACAACATGAGTGGCGTTTATAGTGTTGTTGGTCAGAATGATGATATGCATCATGTGAATGATGACGTTGGTAATCTTAATGACTTTAATGCAGCACAAGTTGGAAGTGTTGGAGCCATACGCTTGCCCCCTACTATGGGTAATGTTATCTTTCATGTGACCAGAACCTTGCTTCAGCTGTTGCAAATCAAAAGTTCCTTTGGTGGACTTTCTCATGAGGACCCCCACGAGCATCTTAAGAACTTTTTGGATGTGTGCAGCCCTTTCACATTCAAGAACATCTCTCAAGAGTCGATTCGACTTCGGTTGTTTCCTTTCTCTCTAACTGGGGAGGCAACGAAGTGATTGGCTGAACTACCAAGAGACTCAATTACTTCTTGGGCAGAACTGATGGAAGCATTTGTAGAGCGGTTCTTTTCTCCTTTGAAGATGGTGAAGTTGAGAGATGGTATTCTGAACTTCAAGAGGCTTGATGGTGAACCAATCCATGAGACATGGCTCAGGTTCCAAAAGCTCCTTCTACAATGTCCTACTCATGGTTTACCTGAAAATGTGTTGTTGCAATACTTCTACCGTAGCCTCGATTCGGTAAACAAGTCTATCGCTGATCGTTTAATCCAAGGTGGGATCATGAGACAACAGTTTCCTATTTCATCAGCGTTGCCAGATGATATGACTAAAATCAACCGGGCATGGCACACAAGAGAAGACCAATTATCACTTCTTATGGTGGGAATGACTAAGGAGAAAATTGAGAAAGATCAAGAGCGTGAAGCGAATATGGCTAAGATGATGACCCAGATGGATTTATTGACAAAGAATCTTATGGGTGTGGGTTCAAAAGCCATTAATGCAGTCGCTATGAGCCCGGATGATGCTGCATTTGAAACCATGTACAATGAGGAAGTCCAATTTGTGTTGAATTAAATGGTGGGTTCTCGTCCGAGCTATCAAAGGCCGGGTGAGAATCAAGGTTGGAACAAGGAACAATGTGTTGGTTGGAGAGACAACTAGGAGTGGCGTGATCAAGGTGTAAATTAGAGGGCTGGTGAGAGAGATAGGTACGTGCCTCCACATTATCGTCCCAAAGTTACTGAACCAAAGATGGATCTAGAAAGTTTTAGAACTTAAGATATGCTTGCTCGTATTTTGCACAATGTGGAAGGTTCGGACAAAGTACTCAAAGAGATGAAGGCTGATTTCTCTTCTCTAAATCAAATGGTGACTTCTCACTCTGCTTCAATTAAACATCTTGAATCGCAAATGGTCCAAATATCCACCCAATTGCATCAAAGACTAAATGGTGGCCTTCCTAGCGACATATTGGCTAATCCGAAGAATGAGAATGCTCAGTGTATGTCAATCATAACTCAGAGTGGCAAAGCCTTAGGTAGTAATATGGGTGAGTTCGAGGAGACTAAACAGAGTATAATTCCACATATTGTGAGTAATGATGATAGTCTTGAGGATAGTGTGAACAATGATGTTCCCAACAAAGATGTTGATTCAACTAACGATGTTACTCTTGGTGGAACTTCCACGTCTAATGTGGGGGATGTGTCTAAATCAGTTTCTCCAAAGACATTGCCTAAAATCAACCCTCCTTTTCCACAAAGATTGAAGAAGAGGGATGACAATGCAAAATTTCAAAAGTTTCTCTTTGTTTTTAAGTCTCTCTCTAAAAATCTTCAGCTGATGGATGAATTACTAGAAATGCCGGGATATGCTAAGTTTATGAAAGAATTGGTCACGAAAAAGAGAAGTCTAGACTTTGAAATTGTTGAGGTATCCCATAGTTTCAGCGCTATTATGTCAAATGTGGTTGCTAAAAAAGATCATACTGGAGCGTTCACAATACCATGCACTATTGGGATGTTCAAGTTTGTGAAAGCATTTTGTGATTTGGGAGCTAGTATTAACTTGATGCCATATGTTATTTTCAAGCAACTTGGGCTAGGTGAGACTAATTTAACTACAATGCGACTTCTCATGCCGGATAATTCTATTAAGCAACCTATCGGTGTTCTTTATGATATTTTGGTAAAGGTTGAGAAGTTTATTTTTCTGGCGGATTTCGTTATTCTTGATTGTGATATGGATGCCGAGATCCCGATTATCTTGGTAGGCCATTCTTAGCTACTGCAAGAGCTTTGATTGATATGGAAAGTGGCGACTTGAAATTTAGAGTTAATGAGGAGGAAGCCACATTTAATGTATGTAAGTCTATGAAACAAACTAATGACATCCATGTGATGTTAGGTATTGGTGAATCTTTGGCTGATGTCCTTTTGAATTATGATGGGGAAGATATTCAAGTTTATGATGAAGTGGTTGGCTGCTTTATCGGCGATAGGTTCTTACTCGAAACTCCTTTAAAGCTTGAAATTGATTTGAAGAATAGAGAAAGTCCGCCCGCGAAGTCATCCATTGAAGCACCCCCGAAGCTTGAATTGAAAGCTCTTCCTTCTCATCTTCGATATGTATTTTTGGGGCTAACAATACCTTGCCGGTAATCGTTGCAGCTGACTTACTTGAAGAGCAGGTACAAGCACTTGTTAGTGTGCTATAAAGATTTATCAAAGCAATTGGATGGACAATTACTGATATTGTAGGGATCCTTTTGGTATTTGCACGCACAAGATTTAGTTGGAAGTTGATTGTAAACGTAAAGTCGAGCACCAAAGGAGGTTGAATCCTCCAATGCAAGAAGTGGTTAAGAAGAAAATCATCAAGTGGTTAGATGCGGGTGTGGTTTACCCTATTACGGATAGCAAGTGGGTAAGCCCGGTTAAATGTGTCCCAAAGAAGGGTGGTATGACCGTTGTCCCGAATGAGAAAGGTGCACTTGTGCCAATGCGACAAATTATCGGTTGGCGTATGTGCATGGACTATAGAAAGCTTAATTCGACAACTGAGAAAGATCATTTTCCAATGCCATTTATGGACCAAATGCTTGATAGATTGGCGGGGCGTGGATGGTATTGCTTCCTTGATGGTTATTCCGGTTACAATCAAATATCCAAAGCCCCGGAGGATCAAGATAAAACGACTTTCACCTGTCTCTATGGAACATTTGCATTTAAACGAATGCCTTTTGGGTTGTGTAATGCACCTGATTCATTTCAGAGGTGTATGTTGTCTATTTTTGCTGATATGGTTGAGACTCGATGGAGCTTTTTATGGATGATTTTTCCATAGTTGGGGACTCATTTGAAGAATGCCTTGAACATTTAGGATGAGTCTTAAAGAGATGTGTCGAAACAAACCTCGTACTTAATTGGGAGAAGTGTCACTTCATGGTGAAATAAGGGATTTTTTTGGGGAACAAGATTTCAGGAAAAGGTATACAAGTAGATCAAGCTAAGATTGAAGTTATTGCCAAGTTACCACCCCCTATCTCAGTTAAAGGTGTCCGAAGCTTCTTGGGACATGTAGGTTTTTACTAGCGGTTTAAAAAGGACTTCTGTAAGATAGCTAATCCTCTTTGCAAGCTTCTTGAGAATGACAGTGTTTTTATGTTTGATGAAGACTGTATGATTGCTTTTAAGTGTCTAAAGGAGAAACTTGTGTCGGCTCCGATCATTGTTGCCCCGGATTGGGGTAGCTCATTCAAGTTAATGTGTGATGCTAGTGGAATCACCTTGGGTGATGTACTTGGTCAACGTAGAGGCAAGTTATTCCACCCGGTATACTACGCAAGAAAGACCTTGAATGTGGATCAAAGAAATTACACTGTTATCGAACAAGAGTTATTGGCTGTAGTGAACGCTTTTGAAAAATTTCGCGCTTACTTGTTGGGAACTAAGGTAGTGGTGCACACTAACCATGCAACTTTATGCTACTTAATGGCCAAAAAGGATGAAAAACTGAGGATGATTCGATGGGTGTTGTTATTGCAAGAGTTCGATTTTGAGGTCAAAGACCTGAAAGGATGTGAAAATTAGGTGGCTGATCATTTATCGAGACTCGAAACAAGTTTCATTGTATCAGGTGACAAGGATATTGAAGACATTTTTCCTGATGAGATGGTCATGATGGTCTCTAAAAGTTTCATTCCTTGGTATGCCGGTTTTGCTAACTATGTAGTGTGGGAATTATTCCTGATGGGCTGACATTCTGTCAACGCAAGAGGTTTTTTTTTTATGCGAAAAGGTATTTTTAGGATGAGCTCTATCTATTCTGGTAGTGTGCGGATTACATAATTCGGAAATGTGTACCGGAAGTCGAAGTTGACGCTATTCTTGATGCATGCCACACATCTCGAGTTGGTAGACACTATAGTGGGGTACGTACAGTGGCAAAAGTGTTGCAAAGTGGCTATTATTGGCAAACGATGTATCACGATGCAAATTCTTTTGTCCGCAGTTGTATTTCATGTAAAAAGCAAGGAGGAGTGTCACGAAGACACGAGCTTCCGCTTACTCCTATCCTTGAGGTTGAATTGTTTGATGTGTGGGGAATTGATTTTATGGCCCTTTCGTGAGTTCTTATGAGAACAAATACATTTTGGTGGCCATTGATAATGTCTCGAAGTGGGTAGAAGTTGTGGCCTTACCCAACAATGAAAGAAGAGGTGTCATTACATTTCTTAAGCGGTATACTTTTACAAGTTTTGCACACCTCAAGCAATTATTAGTGATTGGGGTTCGCACTTTTGCAATAGATTGTTCGCATTACTATTGAGCAAGTATGGAGTAAACCACAAGGTTGCAACGCCTTACCATCCGCAAACAAGTGGACAGGTCAAAGTGTCCAACAGGGAAATTAAAGAAATTTTGGCCAAAACCGTGAATGCAAATAGTTCTGTTTGGTTGCGAAGGTTAGATGATGCTTTATGGGCCTATCACACTAATTTTAAAACACCAATTGGTATGTCGCCATATCATTTGGTGTTCGAAAAATAATGTCATCTCCCGGTGGAACTCGCTCATAAAGCCTTGTGGGCTTTGAAAACCATAAACTTGAACTGGGATGTTGCATCCAAGAGTCGGGTTGACCAACTTCATGCTTTGGAAGAATTTCAGCTTCGAGCTTTCGAAAGTGCTTCTCTTTATAAGGAGAAAATGAAAAGGTGGCATAATGCCAAGATACTTCATCGAGAATTTAGGGTGGGTGATTGTGTGTTGCTCTACAATTCTCATATGCGGCTATTTTCGGGTTGGCTCAAGTCTAAGTGGTCAGGCCCTTTTAAGGTTAATCATGTGCTTGACAACGGAGCTATTGAAGTTCAAGAGGAAAATGGATCATTCTTTAAAGATAATGGGCAAAGGCTGAAACTCTACTTTTGAGAAGCTCCCGTTGTGCGATTGATTGATGTGGTGTACTTAGAGAATGCTTGAATGCATTTCCATGTCGTTCCACGATGTTAAATAAGGTGCTTCTTCGGAGGCAACCCAAGCTTTATCTTAGTGTTTTTTGAATAACGTATTTTGAGTGTGTAGGTTGGAGTATGATATTTCAAGACATGGTAACTAGGCGACGAGTTGGTCCAGTCGGTCATCGTCCAATTGCCCCTAGGATCGCCTAAATTCATCAGAAATTGAAAGTTGAAGTTGTAGGCTACACTGGAAAATTAGGTGAGGTTTTTCACGTGCCGAGTGGATCGGCGAGCCCGCTTTAGCTCGCCTTCTGGACATGCACAATGTCTTGGCTTCCTGTGATTTTTGATAAGGAAGTGTACAACTCAGCGCATCACCGAATGGAACAGCGACGTTAATATCATCGCCCTCTGGGCGCAAATTGAAGGGTGTTTAATCTTTCCAAATTCAAATTTTCATCGCACTTGAAATTTTCCTCATCTCCTCACAAACCCAAACACTCTTGCATTTAAATTTGCATTTGTTGCCTTTAGCTACTAGTGGAGTGCTTTAGACGTGTCCCTGTTCCCCCATTTTCATCGTTTGCGCATCAAAATTTTGGGCCTTTTGATTAGTTTTCTTGGGTTTCACTTTTTCTACGCCATTGATTGTTAATTCCACTTGCGAATAGATGGGTACTTGATTTTGTGCGTGATTGTATGTAACACCCCAAGCTTCCAAGGGATTTTTAAATGAAGAACTCACCTGAAGACAGTGATCTACGGAGGCAACCTACGGGCCGTAGATGGATTGACAGGCCGTAGGTGGGGACCGTCAATGGCACTGTGAAATTTCTAGATTTCCAAGTTTCTAAACCTTGATCTAGGGAATAACAAGACGGTTCATAGTTCAGTAGACGGGCCGTAGATGCTTCATGACTTAGCCGAATTTTCAGCCCAAAATGAACTTTCTGAATCAATTGACGGAAGAGTAGGACGGTCCGTCAATTGATTTACGGACCGTAGATCCTGTCCATCGATTGGCTCTGACAATTTTTTTATTAAGGGCTTTTTGATCTTTTCCCTAATTGTTTACCTATTAAGCTAAGTTGGTTATACCCTTAATCTAAGACCTATAAATACTTTCTAAGCCTAATTCCTTTCATTCTAATTCATTCCAAAACTCTCCTCTCTCTAAAAGAAACTCTCTCAACTCTCAAGGAAGAAGAAGAAGCTTGAATCCTCCATTGAAGACCTTCAATCTTCTCCAATTTCTTGTGGATTTCTTTGAGGTATGATAGTGTTCACCATTTGGAGTCTTTTCCTCCAATGGGCCCTTCCTCTTCTTCATGATTTTCAAAGGTGTACTCTAACCCAATTGAATTAGGGTTTTAATCAATCATTGTGGGTTCTTTAATTATGATTTCAATTGTTGATTTTATGATTCCTAGTGCACGGTCTTGCGTGATAAAGTAACTCAGTGCACGAATTAGCGTGAAATACATGATTTGATGTAAAGATTGCATGAACCCCCATGATCCCAAGCTAATTCTCACCAATTTGATAATCTATGCTTTGATTGTTGGGTTGAGCTATGGTTCAATGAATTTTATGAATTTTCTATGAAATATAGCATGAATTATGAATGAATTGAGGATAATCTTATGAATTTAGCATGATCAAGTCAAAAGCATGATTTTCCTCTATTATGTGAGTTCCTTCAAGTATGGGTAAATTGTCCTAATTATGGCTTTCTAAGCAAGAGCTTGCATTGAATTGCTTAATATGAGTTGAACTTGCATGAACCCATACGAACTATGAAATATGAGCATGATGAATTAAGGGTGCTTTCAGAGTAAAGTACCAAAGTTATGATTTGATGATGCTATGGTTGAGTAGTGAAAGGTTTTCTCACGTAATTCTTCCACTATGATAAAAGAAGAACAAAGAGGCGATTACCCATATTCTTAAGGAGGTATTCTAATGACGTAAGCTTGGACAAAGTCTATGGAAGATGAAACGTCTATAAGCTTGATTTTTGCTTGAATTGGTAACCCTAGTTGTACCTTTTCGTGTTTAATGATATAAATATGTTAATGACTAATCCGTGGGAATTATGCTTAGCACCGAGTGGATTTCGAGATGTAAGCCCTCCCGTTATTAGAGGCCGGGTCTTCTAGTGAAAGCTCTCCCGTTAGTAGAAGCCGAGTTTTCTAGATGGAGCTCTCCCGTTAGTTGAGGCCGAGTCTCGTAAAAAAATATCTATCCCATAATCTATGTTGCCACCATAGGATGTTGTTTTTAAGTAGACATTAGCTAGTTGATCCACATAGTCTAAGAAGTTCATGGTCTTACCTTGGCAAGTAGGACTCCTCTTTTCAGTGTGGGGTAGACACCGAATTTCGTGTTGATAGCTCACATGGTCTTACATGTCGGTTAAGACTTTTCCCCACAAGTTAATGAACAAGTGTTCTCATGATGAAGTAAAGAAAAGAAGGAAAAATGATTTAGCATGCTTTGGCCTTGATATATGCTTTATGTTTCATGTTTCTCTTGTTTATCGTGTTTTTAGCTTGGCCATTGCATGTCATAATTATGTCTCTCTCTCTAGCATGATTTATGTGTTTATGTGCATTGCTATCATACTTAGTACTTAGTTGTACTAACACATACTTTTGCGTAAATTAACTTCTTTTGTGTAGGACGTGCCGATTCACCATGTACTCGTGGCTAGAGCTTGATCAGAGAGTTGATAGAAGACTTGGTGAGTCCTCATCCATCCGAGGACATAGCCTAGTTGTTCGTATTTTCATGTCGTTTCTTTTCAGTTTTTTTTTTATTGGGTTACGTCCCAACTTTACTTTCTATGATAGATTGGCTTTGAGACATGAGACGTAGACTTCCGTTGTTTCTTTTAAAATCTTTGATATGAAATTCTCTTTCGAACTTTTATTCTCTATTATCTTGTATGTAATGTATGCTAAGGGCTAGTATGAGGCCTCCATGGCTCTATGGTTGGAGAAGATCCTTAAGATTTCATTGACGAAGTGTACAAGGTGTTGATGATCATGGGTGTGACGCCGGAAGAAAAGGTGGAGTTGGCTGCTTATCAACTCAAGGGTGTTGCCCAAATTTCGTTTAATCAATGGAAGAGTGACAGGGCGGTTATTGAGGGTCCTCTTGATTGGGAGAAATTCAGGGTTGCTTTCCTTGATAGGTTATTCCATCTTGAGAAGAGAGAGGCTAAGGTTCTTGTGTTTATTAACCTTCGACAAGGAAATATGAGTGTGAAAGAGTATGCATTAAAGTTCACACAATTGGCTAGATATGCTCCGTCCAAAGTTGTTGACCCAAGGGCAAGAATGAGCAATTTTTTGTCGGGAGTGTCCGATATATTGGTGAAAGAGTGCCGCACCACCATGCTTGTACATGACATGGATATTTCTGGCCTCATGGTTTATGCCAAACAAATTGAATAAGAGAAGCTTAAGGAAAGGTCTAGGGAGACCAAGAGGCCTAGGACCGGAGATGGTAAATCTTCGCATGCAAGGTCCGATGGACATGGTCGTTCTAGATTTAAACAAAGGATCTTTGGCCAAGGCTCATCCAATGCTCCTCCGAAGTCCAACAATGATAGGGTGTCTAACCCCAAGTCTCAAGTAGGGTATAATTATGGTTCTTTATTAGCTCCTTGTGCCAAATGTGGGAAAAAACATGAGGGTAGATGTCTAGCCGGTACAGATAGTTGTTATAATTGTGGAAAGAATGGTCACAAGATGTGGGATTGTCCATCTCTCAGGGCCAAGGGAAGAGAGAATAATCAAGACAAATCTAGAGGATCGGGTTCAAATGCTCAGAAGCAAAACTGATTTCATGCACTTTAGGCTCATCATGAGCAAGAGAGCTCTCCAGATGTGGTTACTGGTATGCTAAGAGTTTTCCATTTTGATGTTTATGCTTTGCTTGATCCCGGTGCTACCTTGTCTTTTGTGACGCCATTTCTGGCTATGAGGTTTGATGTTGTTCCGAATGTGTTGCTAGATCCTTTTCGTGTTTCTACTCCGATTGGAGAATCTATCATGGCTAAGAAAGTTTATAGAGATTGTCCCGTCTCCTTATACCATAGAGTCACTCTTGTTGATCTTGTAGAGTTTGATATGCTAAATATTGATATTATTCTTGGGATGGATTGGTTGCATGCTTGTTAAGCCTCTATTGATTGTAGGACCTGAATGGTCAAGTTTTAGTTACAATATGAGCCTATCCTAGAGTGGAAGGGGGTAAATTCTATGTTTCGAGGTCAATTTGTTTCTTATTTTAAAGCTATAAAGATGATCTCAAAGGGTTGCATTTACCATCTTGTTAAGGTGAGGGATATAGATTCCAAGACCCCTACTCTTAAGTCGGTCCCCGTTATTAATGAATTTTAGGATGTGTTTCCCGATGACTTGCCCGGTATTCCTCCCGAAAAGAAAATAGACTTTTGTATTGACCTTCTCCTAGATACGCAACCTATTTCTATTCCTTCTAATAGAATGGCTCCGGCGGAACTTAAGGAACTAAAACAGCAGTTGAAAGACTTGTTGGATAAGGGTTTCATCCGGCAAAGTATTTCTCCATGGGGTGCTCCAGTCTTGTTTGTAAGGAAGAAAGATGGTTCACTCCGTATGTGTATTGACTATCTCCAATTGAACAAGGTTACCATTAAGAATAAGTATCCTCTACCAAGAATAGATGACTTGTTTGATCAACTTCTAGGGGCTAGTATTTCTCTCAGATTGACCTTTGCTCGAGCTGTCACTAATTAAGGGTGAAAGAAGATGATATTTCGAAAATGGCCTCCTGGACTACGTTTTGTCGCTATGAGTTCTTGGTAATGTCGTTTGGGTTGACAAATGCTCCGGCCACATTTATGAACTTGATGAATAGAGTATTTAAGCAATACCTTGACATATTTTGTATTGTGTTTATTGACGACATTTTGATCTACTCAAAGAATGAGGGTGAACAAGTTAATCATTTGAGGATTGTGTTGCATGTCCTCAAGGACCAACAATTCTTTGCGAAGTTTAGTAAATGTGAGTTTTGGTTAAGGGCCGTGGCTTTTCTTGGTCACATTATTTTCGGTAAGGGCATTGAGGTAGATCCTAAGAAGACAGAAGCGGTTAAGAATTGGCCTAGACCATTATCACCTTCGGATATCCTTAATTTCTTGGGCTTAGCCAGTTATTATAGGAGGTTTATTGAAGGGTTTTTTTCGATTGCTTCTCCATCGACGGCTTTGACTAAAAAGAAGGTTAAATTTGTGTGGTCCGAGGCATGTGAGAAGAGCTTTAAATAGTTGAAGGATCGACTTACTTCAGCTCCGATATTGACTCTACCGGAAGGATCCGATGATTTTGTGGTTTATTGTGATGCTTCTAGAATTGGGCTAGGATGTGTTCTTATGCAAAACGGGAAATGCATTGAATCCTCTTTTGTACATGATGTGAAAGCTAAGCAAGGTCTTGATCCTAACATGGTTGAACTAAAGGAAGCGGTACTCAAGAAATCCATAGACGTTTTCTCCCAAGGGGGAGATGGTGTGCTTCGATATCCAGGTCATTTGTGTGTTCCCAATGTAGAGGTCTTCAGAGAGCAAATTCTATCGGAAGCCCATAGTTCTGGATATTCCATCCACCCAGGAGCTACCAAAATGTACCGTGATTTGTGGTAAATATATTGGTGGAACGGAATGAGGAAAGATATTGTGGAATTTGTGGCTAAGTGTCCTAATTGTCAACAAGTGAAAGTTGAGCATCAAAGGCCGGGAGGTTTTACCCAAGATATTAGTATTCCTACTTGGAAGTGGGAAGATGTGGATATGGACTTTATTATGGGTTTGCCTCGCACAAGGAGACAATATGATTTGATTTGGGTTGTTGTTGATAGAATGACAAAGTTAGCCCATTTTATTACCATCAAAACTTCTTATTCGGCGGAGGATTATGCTAAGTTGTATTTGAGGGAGATGGTTAGGCTGCATGGAGTACCTTTATCCATTATCTCTGATCGTTGTGCACAATTTACTGCTCAATTTTTGAAGTCGTTCCAAAAAGCTCTTGGTACTCGTGTTGAGCTTAGTACGGCCTTTCATCCCCAAACCGATGGGCAAGCGGAACGTACTATTCAAACCTTGGAAGATATGTTGAGAGCCTATGTAATTGATTTCAAGGGTACTTGGGATGATCACTTGCCTTTAATTGAGTTTTCTTATAACAATAGCTACCATTCTAGTATTTGTGTGGCTCCATTGAAGGCTCTCTAGGGTAGGAGGTGTAGATCTCCTATAGGTTGGTTTGAAGTTGGTGAAGTTGCTTTGATAGGCCGGGAGTTGGTTCTTGAGGCTATAGAGAAAGTTGGACTTATTAGGGAAAGGTTGAAAATGGCACAAAGTCGACAAAAGTCCTATGCTGATGTTAGAAGAATAGAATTAGAATTCGATGTTAATGATTGGGCATACTTGAAAATCTTACCCATGAAGGGTGTAATGAGATTTGGGAAGAAAGGGAAGCTTAGTCCCCGTTATGTAGGCCCATATCAGATTTTGAGACATATTGGTAAGGTTGCTTATGAGCTTGGCTTGCCTAATGATTTGGCATCAGTGCATCCGGTTTACAATATCTCATTGTTGAAAAAGTGTGTTGGTGATCCGACCGCTATAGTGCCATTAGAGAATCTTTGCATAAAGGATAGTCTTTCTTATGAAGAAGTTCCAGTTGAGATTTTAGACTTGCAAGTTCGGAAGTTAAGGAAGAAAGAAGTTGCTTTCGTGAAAGTTCTATGGAAAAATCAATTAGTTGAGGGTGCTACTTGGGAGGCCGAGGCCGATATGATGTCCCGATATCTTCATCTCTTTCCTTCCAGTCCTAAGCTGTCTTGAGGTATCTTGATCCTCATGGTTAATTCTTTTTGTCTCATGTGTCATAGTTGATTTCCATGATTCCTTGATTATGAATGTTCATGAAGAGTCTCATATGATTATGTGCCTTTGAGTATGAGTTGCATAAAGTTTTCATGATATGATGTGTTGATCATGCTTTATCTTGGAGTTATTGTTTCCTCCTTGGATATGTGCACTTTTGTGATTACATACTAGGTTGGGTTGTTAGTAGGTGTCTATTACCCTTCTCAAGATGTCTTCATTCTCATTCGAGGACGAATGTTTCCAAGAGGGAGATATTGTAACACCCCAAGCTTCCAAAGGATTTTTAAATGCAGAACTCACTTGAAGACAGTGACCTACGGAGGGCCACCTACGGGCCGTAGATGGATTGACGGGCCGTAGGTGGGGACCGTCAATGGTAGTGTCAAATTTTAGGATTTCCAAGTTTCTGTACCTTGACCTATGGAATAGCAGGACGGTTCGTAATTTAGTTGACGGGGCGTAGATGGGTTCCGTAGATGCCTTCATGACTTAGCAAAATTTTTAGCCCAAAATGAACTTTCTGAATCAATTGACGGAAGAGCAGGACGGTCCGTCAATTGAAGTACGGACTGTAGATCCTATCCGTCGATTGGCCTCGACAGTTTTTTATTAAGGGCTTTTTGGTCTTTTCCCTAATTGTTTTACCTATTAAGCTAAGTCGGTTATACCCTTAATATAAGACCTATAAATACTTTCTAAGCCTAATTTCTTTCATTCTAATTCATTCCAAAACTCTCCTCACACAAATATTTCTCTCTAAAGAAACTCTCTCAACTCTCAAGGAGGAAGAAGAAGGTTGAATCCTCCATTGAAGACCTTCAATCTTCTCCAATTTCTTGTGGATTGCTTTGAGGTATGATAGTGTTCACCATTTGGAATCTTTTCCTCCAATGGGCCCTTCCTCTTCTTTATGATTGTTAAAGATTTGCTCTAATCCAATTGAATTAGGGTTTGTGATCAATCATTATGGATTCTTCAATTATGATTCCAATTATTGATTTTATGATTCCTAGTGCACGATCTAGCGTTATAAAGTAACTTAGTGCATGAATTAACGTGAATTACATGATTTGATGTAAACATTGCCTTAAACCCCATGATCCCAAGATAATTCTCCCCAATTTGATAATCTATGCTTTGTATGATTTGATGAAGTTTATGAATTCTCTATGAAATCAAGCCTGAATTATGAATGAATTGAGGATAATCTTATGAATTTAGTATGATCAAGTCAAAAGCATGATTTCCTCTATTATGTGAGTTCCTTTAAGTATGGGTAAATTGTCTTAATTATGGCTTTCTAATCATGAGCTTGCATTGAATTGCATAATATGAGTTGAACTTGCATGAACCCCTATGAACTCTATGAACTATGAAATATGAGCATGATGAATTAAGCGTACCTTGAGAGTAAAGTACCAAAGTTATGATATGATGATGTTATGGTTGAGTAGTGAAAGATTTTCTCACATAATTCTCCCACTATGAATTAAGAAGAACAAAGAGGCGAGTACCCATGTTCTTAAGGAGCTATTCTAATGACGTAAGCTTGGACAAAGTCCATGGAAGATGAAACATCTATAAGCATGATTTTAGCTTGAATTGGTAACCCTAGTTGTACCTTTTCATGTTTAATGATATAAACATATTAATGACTAATCCGTGGGAATTATTCTTAGCACCGAGTGGATATTGAGATGGAAGCCCTCCCATTAGTAGAGGCCAGGTCTTCTAGTGAAATCTCTCCCATTAGTAGAGGTCGAGTTTTCTAGATGGAGCTCTCCCGTTAGTTGAGGCCGAGTCTCCTAAGGCAATCTCTATCCCATAAACTATGTTGCCACCATAGGATGTTGTCTTTAAATAGACATTAGCTAGTAGATCCACCTAAGCTAAGAAGTTCATGCTCTTACCTTGGTAAGTAGGACACCCCTTTTCGGTGTAGGGTAGACATCGTATTTCGTGTTGATAGCTCACATGGTCTTACATGTCGGTTAAGGCTTTTCCCCACAAGTTAATGAACAAGTGTTCTCATGATGAAGTAAAGAAAAGAAGGAATAGATGATTTAGCTTCCTTTGGCCTTGATATATGTTTTATGTTTCATGTTTATCATGTTTTTAGCTTGGCCATTGCATGTCAGGATTATGTCTCTCTCTCTAGCATGATTTATTTGTTTATGTGCATTGCTATCATACTTAGTACTTAATTGTGCTAACACATACTTTTGCCTACATTAAATTATTTGGTGTAGGTCGTGGCGATTTACCTTCCACTCGTGGCTAGAGCTTGATCAGAGAGTTGATAGAAGACATGGTGAGTCCTCATCCATCCAAGGACATAGCCTAGCTGTTCTTATTTTCATGTCGTTTCTTTTCAGCTTTTTCTGGATTGTATTGGGTTACGTCCCAACTTTACTTTCTATGATAGATTGGCTTTGAGATATGAGATGTAGAGTTTCGTTGTTTCTTTTAAAAGCTTTGATATGAAATTCTCTTCCGAACTTTTATTCTCTATTATCTTGTATGTAATGTATGCTAAGGGCTTGTAAGAGGACTCTCGGGGTCTTGTATGCCATGTTACATCTAGGGGGTACCTTGGGTCATGACAAACTTGGTATTCAGAGCACAAGGTTTTAGAAAGATCCTAGGATGTCTCATAAGCCGCGTCAAATAGAGTCTTGTTCGTGATTTTAAAGCGCGCCACATTTATGAATGAGAGGCTATATGACGTTTAAGAAATTTCACTTCTTTCATTATTCCTAAGTCGTGCCATAGAGTTTAACTCTATATATATCTTCCTAATCCCTATCCTATGTGTTTCAGGATATGGCGACCCGAAGAGCTTACGCTAGAAGAAACATAGCAGAGAATGTGGAAAAAGAAGCTCCTCCTCAAGCTCCTCAAGTTCTGGCCGACCCTTTGGTGGAAAAGGTGACCAATGCGGAGTTTAGGGCTGCTCTCCAAGTATTGGTCCAAGCCAATAGAGAGGTGGTGGCTCCCGTGAACCCAAATGTGTGTACGGCAGCATCAAGAGTGAGGGACACTACGAGGATGAATCATCCGAAATTTCATGGCTCTAACGTTGAGGAAGATCCTCAAGAACTCATTGATGAAGTGTACAAGGTGTTGATGATCATGGGTGTGACACCGGAAGAAAACGCGGAGTTAGCCGCTTATCAACTCAAGGGTGTTGCCCAAATTTGGTTCAATCAATGGAAGAATGAGAGAGCGGTTAATGAGGGTCCTCTTGATTGGGAGAAATTCAAAGTTGCTTTCCTTGATAGGTTCTTCCCTCTTGAGAATAGAAAGGCTAAGGTTCTTGAGTTTATCAACCTTCGACAAGGAAATATAAGTGTGAAAGAGTATGCATTGAAGTTCACACAATTGGCTAGATATGCTCCGTCCATAGTTTCTGACCCAAGGGCAAGAATGAGCAAATTTGTGTCGGGAGTGTCCGATATGTTGGTGAAAGAGTGCCGCACCACCACGCTTGTGCATGACATGGATATTTCTCGCCTCATGGTTTATGCCGAACATATTGAAGAAGAAAAGCTTAAGGAAAGGTCTAGGGAGACCAAGAGGACTAGGACCGGAGATGGTAACTCTTCGCATGAAAGGTCCGATGGACATGATCGTCCTAGATTTCAGTAAAGGTTCTCTGGCCAAGGCTCATCCAATTCTCCTCCGAAGTCCAACAATGATAGGGTGTCTAACCCCAAGTCTCAAGAACGGTATAATGATGGTTCTTTATTAGCTCTTAGTGCCAAGTATGGGAAAAAGCATGAGGGTAGATGTCTAGCCGATACATATGGTTGTTAAAATTATGGAAATAATGGTTACAAGATGAGGGATTGTCCATCTCTCACGGCCAAGGTAAGACAGAATAAACAAGCTCCACCTAGAGGATCGGGTTCGAATGCTCAGAAGCAAAACTGATTTTACGCACTTCAAGCTCATCATGAGCAAGAGAGCTCTCCCGATGTGGGTACCGGTATGTTAAGAGTTTTTCATTTTGATGTTTATGTTTTGCATGATCCCGGTGCTACCTTGTCTTTTGTGACGCCATATGTGGCTATTAGGTTTGATGTTGTTCCGGATGTGTTGATAGATCCTTTTTATGTTTCTACTCCACTTGGAGAATCTATCATGGCTAAGAGAGTTTATAGAGATTGTCCCGTCTCCTTATCCCATAGAGTCATTCTTGTAGATCTTGTAGAGCTTGATATGCTAGATTTTGATGTTATTCTTGGGATGGATTGGTTGCACTCTTGTTATGCCTCTATTTATTATAGGACCCGAATGGTCAAGTTTCAGTTTCAAATGAGCCTATCCTAGAGTGGAAGGGGGGAAATTCTATGTTTCGAGGTCAATTTGTTTCTTATCTAAAAGCTAGAAAGATTATCACAAAGGGTTGCATTTACCATCTTGTTAAGGTGAGGGATATAGATTCTGAGACCCTTACTCTTGAATCGGTCCCCGTTGTTAATGAGTTTCCGGAAGTGTTTTTCGATGACTTGCCCGGTATTCCTCCCGAAAGGGAAATAGACTTGTGTAATGACCTTCTCCCAGACACGCAACTTATTTCTATTCCTCCTTATAGAATGGCTGCGGCGGAACTTAAGGAACTAAAAGAGCCGTTGAAAGACTTGTTGGATAAGGGTTTCATCTGGCCAAGTATTTCTCCATGGGGTGCTCCGGTCTTGTTTGTACGGAAGAAAGATGGTTCACTCCGTATATGTATCGACTATCGTCAATTGAACAAGGTTACCATTAAGAATAAGTATCCTCTACCAAGGATAGATGACTTGTTTAATCCACTTCAAGGGGCTAGTTATTTCTCTAAGATCGACCTTCGTTCGGGCTATCACCAATTAAGGGTTAAAGAAGAAGATATTCTGAAAATGGCCTTCCGGACTAGGTAGGGTCACTACGAGTTCTTGGAAATGTCGTTTGTGTTGACAAATGCTCCGGCCGCATTTATGGACTTGATGAATAAAGTGTTTAATCAATACCTTGACATGTTTGTGATTGTGTTTATTGACGACATTTTGATCTACTCAAAGAATGAGGGTGAACATGCTAATCATTTGAGGGTTGTGTTGCAAGTCTTCAAGGACCAACAACTCTTTGAGAAGTTTAGTAAATGTGAGATTTGGTTAAGGTCTGTGGCTTTTCTTGGTCACATTATTTCCGGTAAGGGCATTGAGGTAGATCCTAAGAAGACGGAAGCGGTTAAGAATTGGCCTAGACCTTTATCACCTTCGGATATCCGTAGTTTCTTGGGCTTAGCCGGTTATTATAGGAGGTTTGTTGAAGGGTTTTCTTCGATTGTTTCTCCATTGATGGCTTTGACTCAAAAGAAGGTTAAATTTGTGTGGTCCGAGGCATGTGAAAAGAGTTTTCAAGAGTTGAAGGATCGACTTACTTTGGCTCCGATATTGACTCTACCGGAAGGATCCGATGGTTTTGTGGTTAATTGTGATGCTTCAAGAATTTGGCTAGTATGTGTTCTTATGCAAAATGGGAAAGTCATTGATTATGCTTCAAGGCAACTTAAGGTGCACAAAAAGACCTATCCTACTCAGGACTTTGAATTAGTGGCAGTTGTGTTTGCTTTGAAAATATGGCGACATTATTTGTATGGGGTACATGTAGATTTTCTCACCGACCATAAGAGTTTGCAATATCTATTTAAACAGAAAAATTTGAATCTCCGCTAAAGAAGGTGGCTCGAGTTGTTAAAAGACTATGATATGAGTGTTCTCTATCACCCCGGTAAGGCTAACGTGGTGGCGGATGCTCTTAGGCGATTATCTACGGGTAGTATTGCTCATGTTGAGGATGGTAAGAAAGAGTTGGTTCGCGATATCCATAGTATCGCTCGATTGGGTGTTAGATTGGTTGGTTCTACTAAAGGTGGTGTTACGGTTCACAAGGGTTCTGAATCCACTTTTGTACATGATGTAAAAACTAAGCAAGGTCTTAATCCTAACTTGGTTGAACTAAAGGAAGCGGTACTCAAGAAGTCCATAGAGGTTTTCTCCCAAGGGGGAGATTGTGTCCTTCAATATCAAGGTCGTTTGTGTGTTCCAAATGTAGAGGGCTTAAGAGAGAAAATTTTATCAGAAGCCCATAGTTCTCGATATTCCATCCACCCAGGAGCTACCAAAATGTACCGTGATTTGCGGGAAATTTATTGGTGGAACGAAATGAAGAATGATATTGCGAAATTTGTGGCTAAGTGTCCTAATTGTCAACAAGTGAAAGTTGAGCATCAAAGGCCGGGAGGTTTGACCCAAGATATTAGTATTCCTACTTGGAAGTGGGAAGATGTGAATACGGATTTTATCGTGGGTTTTCCACGCACGAGGTGACAATATGATTCGATTTAGGTTGTTGTTGATAGAATGAAAAAGTCAGCCAATTTCATTCCCGTCAAGACTTCTTATTCGGTGGAGGATTATGCTAAGATTTATTTGAGAGAGATGCTTAGGCTGCATGGAGTGCCTTTATCCATTATCTCCGTTCGTGGTGCACAATTAACTTCTCAATTATGGAAGTCTTTCAAAAAAGGTCTTGGTACTCGTGTTCAGCTTAGTACGACCTTTTATCCCCAAACCGATGGGCAAGAGGAGCGTACTATTCAAACCTTGGAAGATATGTTAAGAGCCTGTGTAATTGATTTCAAGGGTACTTGGGATGATCACTTGCCTTTGATTGAGTTTTCTTATAACAATAACTACCATTCTAGTGTTGGTATGGCTCCATTTGAGACTCTCTATGGTAGGAGGTGTAGATCTCCTATAGGTTGGTTTGAAGTTGGTGAAGTTGCTTTGATAGGCCCAGAGTTGGAGCATGAGACTATTGAGAAAGTTTGACTTATTAGGGAAAGGTTGAAAACGGCTCAAAGTCGATAAAAGTCCTATGCTGATGTTAGAAGAAGAGAATTAGAATTTGATGTTGATTATTGGGTTTACTTGAAAATCTCACCCATGAATGGTGTAATGTGATTTGGGAAGAAAGGGAAGCTTAGTCCCCGTTATGTAGGCCCATATCAAATTTTGAGACGTGTTGGTAAGGTTGCTCATGAGCTTGGCTTGCCTAATGATTTGGCATCAGTGCATCGGTTTTTCCATGTGTCATTATTGAAGAAGTGTGTTGGTGATCCGACCTCTATAGTGTCACTAGAGAATCTTGGCATAAAGAATAGTCTTTCTTATGAAGAAGTTACGGTTGAGATTTTAGACCGGCAAGTCCAGAAGTTAAGGAATAAAGAAGTTGCTTCCATGAAAGTTCTATGGAGGAATCAATTAGTTGAGGGTGATACTTGGGAAGCCGAGGCCGATATGATGTCGCGATATCCTCATCTCTTTCCTTCCGATCCTACTCTACCTTGAGGTATCTTGATCCTCATGGTTCATTCTTTTCGTCTCACGTGTCATAGTTGATTTCCATGATTCCTTGACTGTGCATGTTCTTGAAGAGTCTTATATGATTATGTGCATTTGGGTATGAGTTGCATAAAGTCTTCGTGATATTGTGTGTGGATCATGCTCTAGCTTGGAGTTGAGGTTTCCTCCTCGGATATGTGCACTTATGTGATTGCATTCTAGGTTGGGTTGTTAGTCCGTTTCTATTACCCTTCTCAAGATGTCTTGATTCTCATTCGAGGACAAATGTTCCCAAGGGGGAGATATTGTAACACCCAAGGGATTTTTAAATGCAGAACTCACCTGAAGAAAGTGACCTACGGAGGCCACCTACGGGCCGTAGGTGGGGACCGTCAATGGAAATGTGAAATTTCAGGATTTCCAAGTTTCTGAGCCTTGACCTACGGAATAGGGAAAGTCCTCCTGCAAAGCCATCCAATGAAGAACCACTAAAGCTTAAATTGAAGGTATTTCCTCTGCACCTTCATTATGTGTTCATGGGAGCTAATAACACTTTACCCATGATTATTTCCGCGCACTTGCTTGAATCACAAACACAAGCGCTTTTTAGTGAGTTGAAAAAGTTTAACAAGGCTACTGGATGGACGATTGCCGACATTGTGGGAATTCTTTCTTGTATTTGTACCCACAAAATTCAATTGCATAGTGATTGTAAGCCAAGTGTTGAACATCAAAGGAGGTTGAACCCTCCAATGCAAGAAGTTGATAAAAAGAAGATCATCAAGCGGTTTGATGCGGGAGTTGTTTACCCTATTGCGGATAGCAAGTGGGTGAGACCCGTTCAATGCGTTCTAAAGAAAGGTGGTATGACCGTGGTCCCAAATGAAAAAGGTTAACTTGTGCCAATGTGACCGGTTACCAATTGGCGTGTATGTATGGATTATCAGAAGTTGAAAGTAAGGACCGAAGGGTATCATTTTCCAATTCCCTTTATGGATCAAATGCTTGATAGACTTGTGCGTCGTGGATTGTATTGCTTCTTGGATGGTTTATCCGGTTATAATCAAATCTCCATTGCACCGGAGGGTCAAGACAAGAAAACTTTCACATGTCCCTATGGGATGTTTGCTTTCAAAAGAATGTCTTTCGGATTGTGTAATGCACCGACGATGTTTCAACGATGTATGCTCTCTATTTTTCCCGATATGGTAGAGGGTTCGATGGAAGTCTTCATGGATGACTTTTCGATTGTGGGGGATACATTTGAAGCATGCCTTTAGCACCTTGGTTGAGTCTTGCAAAGATGTGTTGAAACAAATGTTGTGCTCAATTGGAAAAAATGTCACTTCATGATCAAGGAAGGTATTGTGTTGGGGCACAAAATTTTGGGAGAAGGCATACAAGTTGATCAATCTAAAGTTGAAGTTATAGCCAAGTTGCCTCCTCCTATTTCGGTTAAAGGCGTTAGAAGCTTCTTGGGTCATGCGGGTTTCTACCGGAGGTTTATAAAAGACTTCTCTAAGTTAGCTTATCCTCTTTGCAAGCTACTTGAGAAAGAAAGTGTCCTAGAGTTTGATGAAGCTTGCATCAAGGCATTTTTGTGTCTAAAGGAGAAGCTAGTTTCGGCTCCGATCATTGTTGGTCCGGATTGGAACATTCCATTTGAGCTAATGTGTGATGCTAGTGGTGTGGCTTTGGGGGCTGTACTTGGCCAATGCAAGGGAAAGTTTTTTCACTTGGTCTATTGTGTAAGCAAGACTTTAAATGTATCTCAAAAGAACTACACCATCACAGAGCAAGAGTTGTTAGCGGTCGTGTATGCTTTTAAGAAGTTTTGAGCATATTTATTGGGGACGAAGGTGGTGGTACACACTGACCATGCTACTATACGTTATTTTATGGCTAAGAAGGATTCAAAGCAAAGGTTTATTCGATGGGTGTTGTTGTTGCAAGAGTTTGTCTTTGAAGTCAAAGATCGAAAAGGGTGTGAGAACGAAGTAGCGGATCACTTGTCGAGGCTTGAAACGAATATGGTTGTTTTTGGTGAAAAAGACATTGAAGAAACCTTTCGTGATGAGTCGGTGATTGTTGTGTCGAAGGGTACAACACCTTGGTATGCTGATTTTGCAAATTATGTGGTAAGTGGGATTCTTCCAGACGGGCTGAACTTTTACCAACGAAAGAGGTTCCTTCTTGATGTGAAGAAATATTTTTGGGATGAGCCTTACTTATTCTGAGAGTGTGCGGATCATATGATTAGAAGATGTGTTCCAGAAGTTGAGGTAGATGTTATTCTTGATGCTTGCCAAGCATAACCGGTTGGTGGACACCATAATAGAGTGAATACAGCTGCGAAGGTACTACAAAGTGGTTACTATTGTCGACGTTGTATCAAGATGCCAACTCCTTTGTCGGAAAGTGTGTTCAATGTCAAAAGCAAGGAGGAGTGTCACGAAGGCGTGAATTACCTCTCACTCTGATTTTAGAGGTTGAGTGTTATGTATGGGGAATCGATTTCATGGGGCCTTTTGTGAGTTCTTATGGGAAAAAATACATCTTTGTGGCTGTTGACTATGTCTCAAAATGGGTAGAGGCTATGGCCTTGTCTAATAATGAAGGGAGAAGTGTGGTTAAATTCCTCAAGCGGTACATTTTAACAAGGTTTGGCACTCCACGCCCAATTCATAGTGATGGGGGCTCTCACTTTTGTAACTGAATGGTTGCATCGTTATTGAGCAAGCATGGAGTCAAGCATAAGGTTACCACAACTTATCATCCTCAAAAAAGTGGGCAAGTCGAGGTGTCAAATCAGGAAATCAAAGGGATTTTGGCCAAAACCATTAATCCAAATCGAACTGATTGGTCCCGGAAGTTAGATGACGCTCTTTAGGCGTATAGAACAGCATTCAAGACCCCGATTGGTATGTCCCCGTATCAATTGGTGTTTGGTAAATCTTGTCATCTACCAGTTGAGCTTGAGCATAAGGCGTTGTGGGCATTGAATGCCATGAACTTGAATTGGAAAGATGCGTAAAAGGAACGAGTTAACCAACTCCATGCTTTGGAAAAGTTTTTTCTTCGAGCTTATGAGAGTTCAGCCCTTTATAAGGAGAAAATGAAGAAATGGCATGATACCAAAATCCTTTATTGAGATTTTAAAATTTGTGATCTTGTGTTGCTCTACAACTCTCATGTTAGACTCTTTCCAAGAAAACTCAAGTCAAAATGGTCGGGTCTATTTAAAGTATATCGTACGTTTACAAATAGGGCAGTAGAAGTTGAAAACCAGGTTGGGTCGATGTTCAAAGTGAATGGACAAAGACTTAAGCTTTACTTTAGAGAGTGCCCCAATGTGACTGTGATTGATGTGGTGTATTTGGATGAAGCTTAAAGGCATGTTCACGTCGTGCCATGACGTTAACTAAGGCATTTTTTGGGAGGCAACCCAAGTTTTACTTTTAGTTGTTTGAATTATGTTTGTTGGATGTGTAGGTTGGAGTTTGTATTTTGGAAGAAATACAAATCTCGGTGAGCCGCCGAATTTCCTCCATCATCACCCAAATGCATCCCTCCGTGAAGGTCAAAAGTTAGGAAACTTCTGGAAGATTGGGTGAGTTGAAAGCTAATTCGGCAAATCACTGAGTTTGATCGGTGAACCCGATCGAGCTCGCCCTTTGCACCTACCGAAGGGATGGACTTCAATCAAGTTTCGCGAGCTGAGGCCCATTCGGCGCATCGCCAAGTGGATCGGCGACGTTAGTCAGCTCACCGACTGGGGCACGAACTGAATGGTCTATAACCTTTTAAATTCAAATCTTTTCTTTGGTTTGAAATTTTTTACTTCCTTACGCTTTCCCTCAAACTTTATATCATAATTTCATAACTAGTGTCATTTGGTTTGCGTCCGGAGTGTAGTTTGGATTCATTTTCCTTTCCTCTTTGCCGCGTCAGACCTTCATCTACTTTGAGGTTGGTTTTTCAAATTTTGTTTTTTTTCATGCCGTATTTGTGATGCTAGTAGGTAGTGCGATGGGTATATTGTTGATTAGTTGAATTGTATGCTTTGATTGTACGTCTATTAATTTGTATAGTGTTAAATTGAATGTGAAGATGTTAAAATCAATTGTTTGGGCGATTTGGTTCTAATTTCTCGTAGTAGATGATTAATTGTTATTGATACATGTTGCGTAATGCGTGGATAAAGTCTGAGTTGCCCAAATTCGATCGAATGACTTGAATTTTCCTGATGATGGATTGGGTGACTCCATTCTTAAGGGAAAAATTGTCATTTGGTTGAATTTTAAATGATTAGGGGACGTCTGAGTACCCCGGTAGTAATTGGTTAGTGGGTAGTATCTAATTGCTGAAAATTGTGCTTGAATTGATGTTTCGTGGGCTGTTAGTTGTGAATAAAAAGAATGGGAGGTGAAGCGTTGGGCCATTTCGGAAACTTCATTGAGCTCGCCAAGTTGGTTCGGTGTGTCGCCAAATGTCCTCCCCATCGCCTTTCTGACTTGTTTTTGTGCTGAAATGTTCTATGATATTGGGCGAGGTTCCTTTAGCTCGCCGAGTGAGCTCGGTGACTCTCGAAATGGTCTTGTGATCACCCATTTTAACGTGAATTTTTACTGAAACTTTTGGCGATGCCCCTTGCTCGCCGAACAGACTCAGTGACTGGTTCAGCGAGCTTTTCTGCAATTTCTTTCTATGAAGTCTATTTTTCTAACCCTTTTGCGATCAAATTTTTTCTTCTTTGTGTGTATTTAAAGGTATGGCTAGACCCAAGTTTCCCGCTCAAGATCCACCACGCTGCAAGAGGGCAGAAGGGATAGTGATTGCGGAGAAGGGTAAGCAGCCCCAACCCACTCGCCTTCAAACATCACAGGGGAGACGGAAGGGTAAGAAACAAATATTAGACAGTACCAACTTAGAGAGCAGTGATGACTCATTACAATTCACATCAACCGGCTCCGATAATGAAGAGAAAATGGATTCCGGGGCCCCAATAGCTGAACTGATCAAATGGAGGTGTTCAGAGCTGCGTTCCAAAGCAGCCCATGACCCTCTAGCAGCACCACAGGTACCACTGGGATCACAGGCAGCACCTGTGCCTCCGGTTCCGGTTAATCCTTTGAGGTCGATGAATAGATTAAAGGCCAAGGGTTTGAGGACCATACTCAAGGAGAAGCGGTTGTCCACATATGGCATAGTGGACAGATATCCTACTGTCTGGGAGATCCTGAAGTATCATAAATTCCAATAGTTCACCAAACCTCGGAGCCCATATTTTCCTACCTGGGTCCGAGAATTCTACGAAGGGTATGCTAAATTAATTCCAAAGGGGAAGAAGAAGGAGAGTTTTATGGCCCCGGCAAAGTTGGTAGAGGTCCAGGGTAAGAGAGTTCAGTGTAGTGAGACCAACATCAACAATGAGTTGGACTGCACGATGCGGAGTCAGCATTCTTTGGCCGACTATAAAAAGACACACACTTTAGACGACCTGAAGGGGTGGCTTGACCCTTTGTTGTGTGATCTGATGCCTCCATGGATCGAGGCAGGGGTAACAATTGAGAAGAAGGACCTGAACATCGCAGCTTGATATTGGTTCGAGTTCATTAGCAGTACATTGATGTCGTCCCAGAATGAATCTATCATTTGGCATCCGAAGGCTGCACTTCTAGGCTGCATAACTGACAGGGAGAAGCTAAATTTAAGAGCTATTATTGTCCATGAGAGGTTTATGAAGGCCAATCAAAATCAAACCTCATTTCCATTTTCGATCTTGAACAGTGCCTTATGTCACCGAGTGGGTGTGCATTTTGAGGCAAAGATGGATATTGAGGTCACTCCTGCCTCGTCTTGTGATATTAACCGGATTGAAGCGGAGTACCTGAAGGATGAAGCAGAGAGGAAGAAGAAAACTCCGGTGGATACTTCTTCGATTGTTGATTTGGACCCTATGGAGACTGGTCCTACATCTCCTCCTCCCACCGTCGAGAAATCAAGTATGCCTACACCCTCGACCTATACTGCTCCTGCTCCTACTCATATTCCTATCTCCCATCCCCCTTTGACTCAGGCCATGCTTTATAAAATGCGCAACCTTGCCCATTCGACTAATGTGAGGGCTTCGAGGGTTGAGGTCAATGTCCTACATTAATTAAGCGTTCCATTCCTGCTGCACATACTCCCATTCGGGAGGAGTTGAAGGAACAGTGCAGGTTGATCACTGTCCATGGGCTGGCACTGGATGACCTCACCGCTCGAGTTGAGGTGTGTGAGACGACGGATCATAGTCCCATTGATTTTACAACCGTGAAGGTTGATATTGCTGGGTTGCATCGGGATGTGGACAAGTTGAAGTCCACTAATATATCGATGCTCTGGGGTGGTGTGGTTGTCCCCGAGGACCCTTTGGTTACTATGGCCAGAGCCACTGCTGCAGCCGATGAGGACAAACATTTTGACACACCTGAGATGGATGAGGAGGACCTCGCTGCTAGTGAGAGAGATGTATATGAGGATGTCACCACGGAGGCTTCACTTCGAGACACGTCTATGATAGGTTCTTCTGGGTCTAAGCCCACAGCAGAGGACGTTGCAAAGCCTTCAGAAGTTGGAGTAGAGTCGGGCACTGATGCCTAGGTTGAGGCGACACTACTAAGCCGGAGCTCACCTCAAGTCTAGCCTGACAGGGGATCTTTACTCTCCCTCCATTTTATTTCCTTTTGATAATCTTAGTTTATTTTTGCATTGAGGACACTGCATGTCTCGTTTTGGTGGGCTGAAGACATCTAGCTGCCTACGCTTTTTGATTGTTTGTACGTTTTGAGATATTGTGTTATTTTTATTTTTGAGATATTTTTATGTTTTCATTTTGAATGAATGTTTTGGTTTTGATCCTTTGATTTCTCTCTCTTGATTGCTTGTTGGTCAAAGTTGGTGTGTGAATGTTTGGTTGATGTTCTCATGTACATTCGAGTGTCGGTTGTGATCAATATTGATGACTTGAATAGTGCTCTTGATGAACGATATGATTGTGTCAGTCTAATGAGGAAATCTGATATGCATAAGTCTTGTGTGAACTCTTAGCATCTCATTATGACTAGTTGAATATCGAGGTGAGTCTTGCAATGACCGTTGAATGCAAGCTTAACTCGTAGGGTTGTGATCCTAAATTGTGTTAGGATGTCATGTGTGGTGAGGTTTACTTGAAAAGTGTGTATGATGATACCTAGAACTTGCCCCGTTGGTCCTATTGACTACCATTGGTGAATGAAGGAAATGATCTTAGGAATGAATTTTTAAGAGCGAACCTAATTGCTATACCTTTGTATGACCACCTTGTGAGTGTGTGAACCCAGCTTGGCACCATTTGAGCCTACCTTTTTCTTTTGATGAAACATGAACATAATTGTTTAGGCCGGTTGTTGAAATTACCGTGTCTTTCCCACCTATAACCTTCGTGAAGCATTGGTTTGTTTGAAAACCAACTTAGGCCAAGAGCCTAAGTTGGGGGTGTGGTAAGAGTGAAGAAAGAAACCGAGCAAGAAGTTCGTGAACTTTATCCTTGGAAAGAAACTTGTGAAAAAGATAGATCCCCTCCATATAAAAAAAAGAAGAAAAGAGGTGAAAGAAAATAGAAGAAAGAAATGAAATGAATAAATTGTATCCATTGTGCATTGTTGTGGAAACAAAAAGGGGTATACCAAAATTTGTGTGCTATGAATAGGCCAAGGATGAGTTGTGAATATGAAAAGAGTGAAAGAAAAAGAAAAGAAGTGAAAGTTGAGCCATGCTTCATGAAGGTAGAGTCACTAAGCCAAAATGATCATACCCTGAAACTCAGCACCATTACAAGCCTTGAAAGACGTTTTTGATCCTACATAAGCCTAATGATGTGTTGGTTGGAAAATACGGGCAAGCCTATGGGTAAAATCATGCATGTTTTTCTCATTTGGGAGTGTTAGCGTTGATTTTGATTCCTTAAATATAGTCCTTGATTAGCTTTGTCAGAGCATAGAATCATCCTTGATGTGAGGACATTTGAATACTTTTGTTGCACATGAATTTGCGTTTGAAGTGAGCATTTGTGAGCATGAACTCTAATTGATAATGGCTAGTCAGAGTTTGAAACTTTGAGTGAACATTTGAACATTGCATGTTTAAATTGAACCTTCTGTGCATTCTCATGTTGATTCTCAAGGAGCACTACTTGTAGACATCCATGTTGACCTGATTGATCTCATGTTTTACTAGAGGACAAGCAAAAGTTTAAGTTGGGGGTGTTGATGAGTCGGGAGTTTTGACTCATTTAGAGCTTCTTATTTATTGAAATAGTGTCCTCAATACCTTTTTTGTGTTCATAACTGATGTTAAATTGTTTATGTGCAGCCATCGAGGCTTAAGAACAAGGCAAGGACATTACATTGTGAAAAGTAGCAAAAAAGTTGGAAAAGCTGAAGAAAAAGGAGGTTGGAGCTCGCAAAAGCCACTCGGCAACTCGCCGAGTGAGCTTCTAGCTCACCAAAAAGTCCAGCAAAGTTGGCTCATGAACTAAGCCAACTTGGCGAACCAAAGGGCACTTTGAGGACACACCGATCGAAATGGCGAGCTTGACCCAGATCGCATAAATGAACAAAACAATTTGAGGCAGAAATCAAGTCCAAAAGGGTGAGAAGGAGTACATCGGCGGATCGCCAAGTCATTCAGCGATCCTGACTAATTTCGCCGAGTGGTCCGCGTACTGAAATGTTGGGATGTTTTTGGCAACGTATAAATTGATTTTTGAATAGAGAAAAAGGCATCAGGATGAACCAGACTGAAAGAGACATTCATACTTTTGATATTTTTGAGCTTTTGAACATTCATGAAGAGGATTTTGAGCTAGACATTGGGTTTTGAAAGTTCTAGTCTTACTTTTTAGCATTTGAGTATTGGAGACTTTGTCATTTTGATGGAGAACCTTTATATTAACTATCTCTTGCTTTTCGCTATGATTGGCTAAAACCCTTTTCCTTAGGGTGAGTATGTAATCGAATACATAAATTATCTTATGGGTATTTCTAATTGCTAGATTTAATGTTTTTTTGAAATGAGTTAATTTATTTGTTCATGTTTTCACTTATGAACTGAGGTTGCAAATTCAGTTCTATCTTTATATCTCTATGCTTGCTTGTGAAAGATGCTTAGAATGGAATTTATAATTGATAGTTGTATTGACTCTTGTTTTTACAACCTAGCTTGATAAAGTGGATTAAATTAAGGAATTGGGTTGTTTTGTATTGCTAAGCTTGTTGAGGTTCGAAAGAACTCGCTTGAAACATGATAGCTTATTAAAAGATGGTTGTTATAGTTATAATCTATCCTACCTATTGAGATCCAACAACTTAAAGAAATTGGTTACTAAACTCTCTTAATATTGATAATTAAACTTGTTGATTTACATTATGTTGCATTTTGCTTATTTCTATTATACAAAAGATTAGAACACTCTCATACTTCGTACTTGAATTCTATTCCATATCACTCCTTGTGGGATCGACCCCAACTCACCGTTGGGTTTATACTTGTTAGCGACCGCCTACACTTTGAATCATAAGAGGTGTAGTTGATCGTTATCAATGTTCCTCCTTGTTTATGTGTTGTTGATGAAGTTGCATTCTTATTATGCTGTTAGATCTCTTCCCCTTGCCTCCTTGTATTTCCTTAAGTTCCATTCGAGGATGAAAGTTCCCTAGCGGGAAGATATTGTAACACTTCAGAACATGGAAATAAGGGAGAAAATGAATTTTTGGGCTGAGGTCTATGTCTACTGCTCCCATCTATGAACCATAGATGCTTCTAGACGCCGTAGATGGCGACCATAGGAAGTGGGGAAATAATTTTCTAAAACCAAGTCTAAGTATCCTTTTTACGGTTCACCAAGATGGTCCATCAACCTTTGTACGAGTCGTAGGTAGGTCTCATAGATCACATCCAGACTTGGTGAAATTTTGTAGGGTAAAGTTGGTTTTTACGGTTGGAATGTACTGACCGTAGGAAGACCTATGAGCCGTACATGGGTTCCGTCAAAAGTTGGTCAAAATAATAGTTTCAGAATCTTTCTACAGTTGACCAGTACGGTCCGTAGAAGGACCTATGGACCGTAGGCGAGGCTCGACAGTTTTTTTAAAGGGGCTTTTAGGTCTTTTCCTAATTGTTATAAACCTATACAAGATAATTTTACCTTTTACTTTAAGCCCTATATAAACCTTTTAAGCCCCCAAATTACCCATTTACAACTCATTCGCCTAAATTCCCAAAACTTGACCAAATTCATCCTCCCAAATTCTCTCAAGTGTAAGGCAGAAAAAGAAAAGCTAGGGTTCCATTCAAGTCTCCAAATTCTCTGTTTTTCTTGAGCTTAAAGGATCAATGTATGTGTGTATTCACCCATGGAGTCCTTTCCTTCATGGGGTTCCCAAAGATTTCAATCAATTGATAAAATTAGGGTTTCAATTCAATGAATGTGGGTTTCTTCCAATTATGATTCATTATGGGTAATTAAGTCTTCTAATGCATGAATTGATGTTAATCCATAATATTTAGTTGAAATTGTATTGACCCATGCGTAAATTATATTTTTCAACTATGATCCTATGATGAACCCATTAATATATGAATTATGAAATTATGAAGATATGCATGTTTTATGAAATGATTATAAATGATTTGAGGATGCTTTGAAAGGAAAGTACCAATGCTATTGTGAAAGGATTTCACACTTACTATGATGATCATGATTGTGAAAGGTATTTCTCACAAAAGTATTCACATAGGTGAAAGGTTTTCTCATCCATGTTAAAATTATGTTTAAGTAGCTATTCTATGTTTTGATCTTTAAATGAGTGGATTGGTATTTATCATTGCCTTTCCCTATGCTAAATTGATATTTGACTTTTATCTATTCCGTTGGGATCTAGACCTAGCATCGAGTAGGCTTTTAGGTGAACGTTCAAATATTGTAGTCTCTAGTAGCAACCTCTAGTCCCTAACTACGTGCCCCTGTAGGATTATCTTAAATGACCTAGCTAGTGGATCCACTTTAGCAAATGATGATATGTACGGATTCTACATTGGCAAGTAGTTTCCCCTTCTTTCAATATAAGGGATATACTGGATTCTATGATATAGCTCTCATGGTCTTATTGTCGGTTAAAGCTAATATCCCACAAAATAATTATGTTTCATTCAAAGCTTTCTTATGTCCTTTATGTTGATGAAATTTATCATGTCTTTAAGATTTTCATGTCATTTCTTCCTTCAAGCTTTCAAATGTTTTCGATATGATCATGCCTACTTATTTTAAGTCACTCATACTATCATGCCTATGTTTATGCATATTGCCTCATACTTAATGTATATTCCATGTTCTAACACATACTTGTGCCTACATTTTCTCATGAATGTAGGTTCTGATGCTCCTACCTCCCATACTCATGACTAGTTGGTTCTATAGACTTTGAAGATCGGTGAGTCCTCATGTTTCGAGGACCGAGACTTTTATTGCTTTATGTCATTTCCATTTCATACTTTGTATGTGATATATGGGTTATGTCCCAATCACTTTCCTTATGATGTATTAGATGGATTTTGAGACGTAGGTAGACTTTCGCTTTGTTTAAACTCCTTTGATGTTTGGCATTTTTCCTTTTGAATTCTTTAAATTCTATTATCTTGTATGATGTATGATAAGTGGCTTGTGTAGGGCCTCTCAGGGTCCTATATGCCATGTTACGCCTAGGGTATACTTTTGGTCGTGACAGCTTTTGAGGAGGAAGTTGAGGTGTAAGCAATTCCATTGGTAAAGGTTCTGTAGAGGAATCGTCTAGCCGAGGACGCTACTTAGGAGGCCAAGCTTGACTTGAGGACCTGATATCCTCACCCTTTCAAGCCTTTCTATACTTTTTTTTCTTTAACTTTGGAGGAAAGTCCTTTTAGTAGTGGATGTTGGAATGTCCCTCATGGTCTTTTTCTTGCTTTCATGTTGATTTCTTATTTTTGCCCTTCTCGTAGCTTTTGTGCAGTGTTTGTATTCTATTGGATTCGATAGCACACTACCCAAGGTAGTGAAGAGATTTTGGATGAGTTTTCCCACTTTTGGAACTTTTATATTGAGAGAGCTAATTTTGGTCAACATCTAAAGAATCTAATGTCATATAAGATTTCAATCAATTCCATCAGTGTCGAAAGATTCATTTTCGATTAGTAGCATGTTTGGTTAGAGTCCTGAGGCCGTCAGTGAGAGTTTGAGTCGTTAGGCGAGATGGTGGAAGAAGTTTGACATAAGGCTGACTTCAATTAACATTCTTGGTAAATGGGCTCGGATGATATTTTCATTAGCGTCGTTTGCTTTAAAATGTTGAGTTTGGTATAGAATAACCTTTGGTTTCATTCAAAGGTGATTGGGGTAATTTTGTGGTATTTTACGTTATGATTGTTTTTGTGTAAGTGTTGACTAGGGTGAACATTGTACCAAGATGACTTCCATTGCCTATTTTGTCAATTTTGTGGAGTTCCAAATAACATTTTAGGTGGGATAGCATAGTTTTTATGGAGACACGGGGTTCTAAACAAATCACGATCCCCATCGAAGCATTTTCTCAACTATAAGATCAGTTTATGCAGCCTTTGCTAGTACATCGTAGACTGTGCTCTATGTTCGCTAACCTTGAGCCACATTCAGGGATTTTTCGGGCCCTTGACAACAGCATTACCGGACCAGATCCCACATTCACGGAGTAGGGTAATCATGAGCTAGTTATGTTTGACCTCGATGTCCACAAACTAGGTCTCGTGTTCACGGAGGCCAAATGACTGGCAGTTATATTCAGTTTCACAATTTCAACATTCATTTTCTCAAAGTTAACTTGAATACAAGGTGATTTGGAGCTTGTTTTGGAGGAAAATTAGTGGGAATTAATAGGTTTTGTTGTGGATAGCTTGGGGAATTTAGAGGGGTCCTTAGTCGCGCGTTTAGACATATAAGTATCCAACATTTTCCTCTCTTAGACTCCTAATTTGATCATTTTTAAGCTTTCTTTTCCTTGGGATGTTTATCCTTCGATTATGCTCTGATTGTACCAAGTTTTTAGCCACAAGTTCCTTGAGCTAATTGGGACCTTGTGACAGAATAAATTTTATGATTCCATGCATGGGTCACACGACCCTATTTTTGCTGAATTTTTTCGTTTGAAATTTTTTTACAAAATTTAGGGTACCATGCGCTTGTGTTGATGTCTACCTCACTAATTGATAGCATGGAATCATTCTGAAGCTGCTCGAAAACGAAAATTTCTTAAATAGATGTTCAAGTACGATTTATTCCTTACGGTAGGTTACTGCTTCCCTTTTTGACATGGCTCAGTTATACTTCATATAAAATGAGTTGCATGATCGATAATTAGGTTGTTTAGTGAGAAATTAGGCTTACATGATCCTTCGTCACATTTTTGCCATTTTTGAGGCATTAGCCTAGTACTTTAGCCATAAAGCCTTAGATTAGGATTAGCTTTAGTCTTGGTTGTCGTTATAGGATGCTTAGAATTCTTGTAGGTGGTCTAAAACATAGATTTATACGTGTTGGATGCTTTAATGTGGTTGTGTGTTGTTCCTGATTATTTATTAGGTTTTGTTTGATTATTATTGTGTTTGTGGGACTAAGGCCTTAGACTTGGAATGGTTGGGGATCTAGGTTATTACGACTTACTAAGACGGGTGTTTATTTTATTGTTGTGTGGTGTATTGTATTGCAATGAATTAATTTTGTTTGTTATGCACTCATTAATACACCCAAATTACACCTCCCAAAATAAGTATAAGTGGTCCTTGTTCAAATAAAGAACCTAATAGAGGTTAGGAGCGATCCTACTAGGAATGAGGTCTAGACTAAGCTTACTTGTTTGTTAGTTGTAGTTTTAGTTGAGTTATTTCTGTAAAACGGGGGGTTTTCTGAAAGAAAAGCTTGATTGAATGATTGTAGTAGCAAGTAAGAAAGTAAGTAGGATTGAATCTTTGTAAAATCTATAGAAGATAAAACTAGGGTATTTGTGTTCCCCATTAGTCCTTAACGCAGCAAACCTTATAGTAGTAACCTTGTCTAATGTCTAGCATAAAAAGTCGGTAAGTTAGGTATCACCTAAGTGGATGGTCACCTAAATAAGTGAATTTCACCATGCAACTTGGCCCGTCTACGGGTGAATGTTTTACTAACCCTTACCCTTTAACTGAGATTAGCTATCCCTTGGTTCGTTCAAAATAATAGATAAGGTTTGGTAGCCTCAAATCTTTGTTGTATAATCTCTTTTCCCATCGATTACCCCCTTGGTCCGGTGAGTAGAAATAAGGCGAATTCTAACGCAGGCCCTTGTTAAATAGTAATCAAAGTGAAGAGAAAAATAATGCATGCATAAACACTATTGAAGAATTACTAGTTATTAGGTCTACTTTGTTAATTTCTCATGGTTTCCACAACCCTAGTTGTGAAATTAGCTAGTCGTGCTTGGGTGATCACAATACATTTTTATTTAGTGAAGATAACTCTTGAATTTACAATTAGAGTAGTTGAGTTTTGGAATCATCAGTTGAAATTGCAAAGTAACAATGGATGAACAAAGATATAATATAAACCAACGATTCTAGAATTAAAATGGAAAAGTATTTAACAAATTAATTCTCAAAAAGAAAACACAACTGTACGAACTACACAAAATAAACAAGAGACGACTATTTATAAACATCTAATCCTAAATTAAATAAAGTAAGAAAACATAGGAAAAATACGATTCGGTAGTCCTTTCTACAACACAATTTCTACGGCTCATAGGTGTTTCTACGGATCGTAGACACCTCTCGTCGAAGAAGCTTTCTCCATATATCTCTGGACTCTTTCTTCATACAGGTCTATGACTCGTAGAACTTTTTACTGTCTGTCCTGGTCAATCATAGTCGAGTACTGGAACCCAAAATCTCTGATGTTCTCTACCACTTGTAACTACAGCTCATAGAAGTTCTTATGGCTCATAGTCCTATCTCGTGGCTCCATACTTAGCTTCAAAAACCTCCAGTCCCTTCTAGGAATCATTCCTCTGGCTTGTAGGTTGACTTGTAGGACTCTAAACTTCAGCTACTACATTGTAATCCTCAACCCAAACTGCCAAAACTATTTTTCCTGCAAAACATAAATAAAATACCATCAAATCTACTAAAAACGCTTTAAAAACATGCAAAACTACAAGTTTAAAGCATTACAAGTACCTTAAATTTGTGGTACATCGACACCCTCAACTTAAAATCGTTGCTTTTCCTCAAGAGACACTACCAACACATAATGGCATGCACTATGCAAAAAGAAGTACTAGAATTTAGGCAATCACACAGTCTTCTCTAAACAACACACCCTCATTTTTTTCGTCTCAACACGGTGAAATCATTTAACATTTAACAAGATAACATATGCGGATCAATTTATGAAATAACTATACAAATGGACACATTCACATACACAGTCAACAATCACCAAGATAATGAACTTTTGATAATGCCACTTGTTCCCTTACCACAAAAATGCCCCGATTTCACACAGATTTAGAATATTATTTTCAAATAGGGACTCGGTATACAATCTCTCTCAATAAAGAAATTCAAATTTTACATGTACAATACCATAGGCTTAACCTTATTTTCAAACTTAGACTCTTGAATAGTTATATTAGGATCAGTATAGGATTTTCTTGGCTTGTAACGTAGGCTCAAGGCCAGGTGTGGTATACTTGGATTAATAGTGACTTTCTACCCTCCTTGACATTACATTGGGTCATTTCCTTTTCTCACAACTGCATTTCATTTTACCCTAATTTTCTTTTTCTTCAATTTCTTCCTAATGCTCGGGTGTGGCTTTCACTTTTTCTTTTCTTTTCCATATTTTCATCTTATTTTTATTTACTTCTTTTTCTTTTTATTTTTCACGGCCACACCCTGTTATCTTCCTCTTTTCACCTTACAATATTCTTTTCATACCCATTTCTTTTTTCATTTTCCTCTATAGTAGCCACCCTCGACTTAGGTTTTTAGCTTGAGTTGAGGTGCATGATGTCCAGGGAGGGACTAGGGCAAATACAAAGGTTACAATTTAGAATGGGAAAGGTGAATTAGGTAATCCAATAAAAGGTCTATTCAAAGCTCAAATATTTGGATCGAGGGGCATCTTTTCATTTATTCTGTTGTTTCTATGATTAGTGAACTTATATTTCAAAAACGGCCTACGATCCTTTCCTAATTAATAGTTTAATTATACTAGCAGGACTAACGGGGCAAGTTCTCGATTGGCACATATAGTAAGAATAAGAAATGACCTAATAACACACATGGCACATAGTTTCTTTATCAAGTATGAATGAATCTAGTTCATGCTTTAGCTTAAGTCATGGTATCACATCAATTTATTTCATGTCATACAAATATACCACAAAGTAAACCTATTAGTGAATACAAATATAGCACAAAATTGGGATGGGTATCATTTATCATCAATTATCGACCATCATGCCCTTTTCTTCTAGACTATTTTCATATTAAACAATTATCTCCTAAAAATGTTGATTCAACATAAATTAAAAGGTCCTTGGAGAAAAAGAATTCATGCAAGAAAATCCCAAGGAAAGATTCGAGTGTCCAGGCTATTCAGACTTCACTTAGACACTCTCTGTCAGTTCATCCCACCCCCACATGAAAAATTGTGAACTATTCTCAATGCACTAAGAAATGTAAAATAGAGGATGAAGACAAACCTTTGGCGACTAAGCGCTGGTGGACTAACTCAAGGCATGTGGGCCCAATAGTGTGGAGCTCGATGTCTCAGCAAATGCCTTCAATTCAATCTAAGGAGCACAATCAGTCGTACCTCCCGAGCTCAAAGTTCTAACCATATGCTACCTAACCCTCTCTAATCTCGCCTCCTCAGATTGTATCGACACATTTTGGGCTGCTCGACTACATGAATCTCCCTCTTCGCTGCTCTATCTACTAACTCCTTCATAATATATGTATTAGCAAGTGTGCTTCCCAGTTGCATGTGGAGGATCCTTAACACCAAAAAGAGCCACAAAAACCCCATTCGTGTCAACTAGAAACTATATAGATGTCCACTCAAAGTGGTTTGGGATCAGGCTAACATCCTCAACATGAATACATTGATCATCTACTATGTGGCTCAGTTTTGGTCTGTTATAGTAGTTTTCATCCTCATCTCAGAATCCTCAAATGATACCTCTTCAGGAATGAAAAAAAATCGATCTACTTTCATTTGATTAGACCCGAGGTCGGAGCTACTGAATTAACTATGTCATCTATGCCTCAGTGCAAGTCTTTCACTGCTCAAACCTATGAAATCTATCAACTGACACTATTAAAAGAGCCGATACAACACGAAGGGCACGTGGTGTGTTATCAGATTGTGTGGATGTGGAGGTATGAGTGGGCTTTTTCGACTCAAAAGTGATGGGATCTCGCTCTAGTATATCTCCATCTTTGGGCTGCTATGAGGCAGGCATCACGCTCATATCGAGCATGCTAAACTGAGGTCCTCATCTCAGTGAGGTTAGGTTAGAATCATCCTCTTTAACCCGACATCCAGAGACTTACTCACCTTTTTCAGTGGGTCGACTCCGGCTATCATAGGCATCATGGACTCCCTACATAAGTGAAAATCAAACAAAGGAAGGGAAGAGTAATAGTACCTCTAAAAGCCCACTCGTGAATGTATACAATCAGTAGTCAAGTGAAGTTGATCTCGTAACCAGCCATCAAACACGCCCCTATCATCATCTGGTCTAAAGTAAGAGGTTATCTGCCATGGTTTGAGATAGCCGAGAACATAGTGTATACCACCAAACCTTTTCCACAAAATTGAGTGTGGCCTTCTTGATCAGCACTAGATTGTGTACCGAGTCTGTATTAATAACCTATTTTTCCATGTACCCCGCTACCCTTCTTTGCAAATCTTTCTTTTGAGCCGAATCTTTCATTTCATTTTTGTCACTGGTCGTATTCATCTGGTAGTTGAACTCATTGTAAAGGCAGTCTGCTCATAGGCTGGTCCATGGAGGAACCATCGGATGGTACGCTCAGATATATCAACTGGGATATCCCATAACAAGGTGCTTAGGAGTGGAGGTTGCTTAAGCTCCTTAGCTTTTTTGGCATGTTCTTCCTCACTGTTACCGCGTAAGATGTGTAAATTTCTCAAACCATGGTGAAATGGTATTTTTTCAGAGGGTGTGCAATCTAGTCACATCTGTGTCACTGAAATAAGGCATGTATCTCTGGCGCATTGTGAAGACTCCCAATCAGTACTCACAGCTCCTCAGTGATCAGTTGGTTGTTCTTGCCCTCGTAATCATGGAGGACTACCTGCTGGTATAACTTGTACAGGCCCTATACACACCATAAGTTGGGATAACCCTATGCTCGTACCAACTATGAGGGTAACTCAGGAGATGCTACCTCTTGTTCAGACTGTGAAAAGATAGAGTCAGACTTTTATCCGGATTGTGAACTAGAGTCTTACCCTGACTGTGAGATTTTACAATCAACCCCAAAGCTTGTTCCCCTTCATCATACTAGAGAGAAGTAGTTGTTGTGGGTAAGGCAACATTAACCAGCTCCGGAACCATCATCATTTTTCTTGATTGTGTCTTAGTGGTTTAAGGCTCGGTGAGTGAATCAGTGTCCAAGTTCTTGTTTAGCTGACACCCACTATGTTATTCCTTAGATGATTGGTCACAAAGATGAGACTTGGCAGGAGTCTCAGCCATCTTAGATTGTGTGGTGGATTTGCCCCTACATCTCGGCATTGTACCTGCGGGGTGTGTATTAGTAACTAGGAAATGCTAAAACAAAGAAAAGAAATTGAAAAAATGTCAAGGAAAAACAACAAAAATAATTGGCACTGCACTATTTTTGGTCTTACGATAGGGTTCCTACGGGCCGTAAAAGGTTCTATGGACAGTAGAACCCTGTCGTAAAAAGTAAGGCCTAAAACAGTTTCAGAAGTTTGAACTACAAACTACCAGTATGATCCATCAAACTTTCTACGGACCGTAGGTCAATCCGTAGTTCCATGTCATATCTATTGGAATTGGCATTACTGGGACTACGTGGCTGATCTACGAACTATAGAAATTTCTACGAATTATAGATAGGCTTATAGTCCTCACTAAAATTACAACTTTTTTCATTTTTGTACGAGTCCTATCTATGGTCAATAGAGGTTTCTACGACCTGTAAATAGTACTCGTACTGGTCATGATTAAAAATTTTGATCACTGGATGATGAGTCAGAGATTTTTTCTCATTTGAGTCCTTTTAGTTCTACAAATATCATCCTCAATGCCTTTTTATATCCATATATGATGATTAATTATTCTTTTGTAGCTATAAAGACTTAAGGACAAGGCAAGGACAAAATCATGTAAAAAGTGGCCAAAACATGGAAAAGAATGGAAATGTGAAGCGCCGAAGGAACTTGGCGACTCGCAAAATGTGCCAAACCTCACCGAAATTGACATAGTCCTTTATTTATAAGATTAAGAAAGGTCAGCGAGAAGAATTCAAATCGATGACTCACTGAACTCTGTCGACGAGTTCAGTCGTGATCGCCAAAAATGTCTGAAGCTAAGCTTAAAAGTCATGGGAATTAGGCATGTAGATTGATAAATCAGTGACTTGCCAAACTCAATCAGTGAGATCATGCAAGCTCACTAAAAGTAACAGAACACTCGAGCTAAAATGAAGAACAAAAAGGTGAGAAGAGAAGATGGTCGGCGATTCACTGAACGAGTCAACAAAATCGACTAACCTCACCGACTGGGATTTTACATCTTATACTTTCTGAAAATACAGAGTATAATAGAACTTTCCAATATCATGAGTGTCAAGCAAGCTTGTAATTCATCTTTTGGGTGGAATTTTGAAGTGGGTCTCTAGATTTGAAGTTATAAATCAACAATTCAACGGCTAAGAATATTTTTGATATAGTTTCTTTTATTCTAGCATGATTGGCTAAAACCACTATTCTATGGGTTTATAAATGAAGTTGGGTTTTGATTAAATTAGTAGCATTTGGTGTATTGCTCTATTTTACTTTAATTTCTATGGATTCAAATTGATTTTCATGTGTTAATTTATGAATTGAGGTTACAAACTTAATTCTACTTTAGATCTTCATGTATTGCTTGAGAAAGTCTACATGAAATGGGTAATTGATTTGATCCTTGCATATTAGATTTGAATTCCTTATTTTCTTGAGAAAGAAATTTGTGGTTTCATCTCTGAATGCTAGACTTGCTTGAGAGAGTTGATCTATGTCAAGGCAATGGGTTTTTAGTAGATTGTACGTGGGAGGGAGAAGAGCTCCTATGATAAACAAGGTATTATTTTGAAATGCAATTAGAGAAAAACCAAGAGCGTGATGAGAAAATGGCTAAAATGATGACCTAACTTAACTTGTTGTCAAAGCATTTCATGGAGGATGGATTCAAGTCGGTGATTGCAGTTGGTGCTAGTAGTGGGTTGAGCCTGGAGGATGCAAAATTTGAAGCTTTGTATGATGAAGAAGTTCAATTCTTAAGCAATTAAGTGGGGGGTTCTCTCCCAAGCCACCAAAGGCTGAGTGGGAACGAAGGTTGGAACAAATATCATGATAATGGTTGGAGGGACTGTGAAAGGGATTTGTCAGATAGAGGCACAAAATTGATGGAGCGTGAAGGTGACAAAGATAGATATGTGTCACCTCATCAATGTCCCAGGCCAAAAGAACAAGTGGATCTAGAAAGATTTTAGACCGAGGATATGTTGGCAAGAATCTTCAAAAAGGTTGAGGGGTCTTACAAGGTGTTGAACGAATTGAAGACTGGTTTCTCCTCTTTAACACAAAAAGCCACTTCTCACTCGGTGTAAATTAAGTAACTTGAGGCTCAAATGTGCCAAATTTCAACTCATTTAATTCTAAGACCAAGATGGAGCTTACCTAGTGACACGGTTGCCAACCCAAAGAATGATGCTTGAAGGAATGTCCACGTCGTGCCACAATATTTAATAAGACGCTTCTTGGGAGGCAACCTAAATTTTTAGTGTTTTTCAATAAAGTGTGTTGAATGTGCAGGTGGAAGTAAAGTCCTCAAAGATCAGGAAAGATTTGCGAGAAGCATGGCAAGTTGGTGATTCGCCAAGTCGATTTGGCGAGGTTATCTCTGCTCACCTTGTTGACTCCAAAAAACTGTAAAGGGTTCTGTCAAGTTCAGTGGACTCAATCCCATTTGGTGAGTTTCCAATCTGCGTTGGCGAGATAAATTGTGATCACCGGGTTGAAGTTCAGGTTTTCTGATTTGAAGAGGCTAGGTTGGCGAGCTTGAGCGCCTTCAGTGAGTCACTAATCGGTTCGGCAACATTAGACGCAGCTCACTGAAATGATCGTCAGTTGAAAGGCCAAGGGTCTTTTGCCCATTAAATTTCAAATCTATTAAAATTCCTTGACTTTTAGCCTTCCTCACTCATCAATACATAGTGTCAATTAGTTCTTTTGCATTTTTACCTTCATTTTGCTTGTGAGGATTGCGTATTTGCCGAGTTTCAATCATGCCCAAAACGCTTGCCCCTTGCTACATGTCCTTGATTATAGAGGTTTGTTTTCAATTTTAAAATATAGTTTCCTCAAGTATTACATGATTAATGAACTCATTTGTATTGATCTTGTTAATGTATTGCATTATTGTGTGCTTAATCGAATTAGGTATGTGATTGAATATGAATGTCGATTACCCATTGTTATAATTTTTAAATTGTCGCCATTTTGTTGAATGTTGTGGTGTTAGAGTAGTTGATAGTTGAAATTGATAATGCTTTGCATATGGGTCTTGTTTTTATATTATGTGGGTGAAGTTTGATTAATCCGAACTCAACAAAAAGGCCTAAACTTACCTAATGATAGATTGGGTAAGGTCATTCTTAAGGGAAAATTGTCATTTCATTGGGTATTGGTGAAGGGGAAGTCTGAGTACCCGGGGGTTGTTGATGTGTTGGGTAGCTGTTAGATTGTGCAAATTGTGTGTAGTTACTAATCGTTGTTTAAAAATTGCATTAACTTTTGAATATTGGGTGATGGGCTAAAATTTACCAGTTCAGTGAGCTTCATAGAGCTCGCCAAGATGGATCGACGAATCGCTGAGTTAGTTCCAACTCGCCCTTTTTGTTCATAATTTTGGTCAGATGCACTATCAATTTCGGTAAGCTCCCTCTACCTCACTGAACAGGTTTTGTGACTCGCAAAGCTGGTAGTGATCTCACCCTTTTTTCCTGAATTTTAATGTTTGGCTACTGTCTTTTTTGGTGAGCTCATTTTAGCTCGCCGAACCTGTTCAGTGAATCACCGACCTAGTTGGCAAGCCTTAGGACAGGTTTTTCTTAAGCTTTTGTTTTGCTCATTTTTCAACTAACCCTTTACCCGATACATGTTTTGGGTTATTTTGTAATGTAGGTATGGTTAGACAGAAGTTACCAAGTGTCCGGATAACTTCTCAAAGAGGTGCTCCCCTACCCCGAAAAAGACAAAAAGGGGTGGTGATATCTGAGCCGACTGACAAACCACAAGCCGCTCCATGTACTTCTACCTGTGTGAGTGAGAAAGCTTAGAAAAAGCCACGTAAACAGCTGAATCACGGGGACTTCAAAAAGTTGGGGAACCTTCTGATGAAGAACATAGCTCCGCCAATGAATCCATTGACTTCATCTTGACTAAAAGTTAAGAGGAGCTTGACGGACTACCTACCCTAGTTCACCATTCATATGTTGCAGCTCCTAAGGTTACCTAAAAGAAACAGAGTGCAATCCGCTCCAAAATCATGTCTGACCCATCTGCCAATGTTGTGTCTCTAGTATTGCCGATAATTTCTATCGGGCTATGAATATATTTAAGGTAGCTAAATTTTTAAATATCTTAGAAGAGAAGAGGTTGTCAACTGACGGATTAATGAGTGACTACCTTGATGTTTGGAACACAATAAAATCTCACAAATTAAAGCAATTTACCCGAGCCCGATAACCCTGTTGCACTGCTTGGGTACGAGAGTTCTATGGGGCATATGCCAGGGTACTCTCAAAGAGGATAAAGGGAGTTCTTTGGAATCCTATTAAGGAAGTTGAGGTTCATGGGAAGATGGTCAAGTGTGGGGCCAGAACAATTAATAAGGTCTTAAGTTTTGGGAACAATGATACATCCTTTTACAATGGGGGGATGAAGCACCCTCTAGATGATCTTAGGGGTTGGTTTGCCCCATTGTTATCAGATGCTACGCCCATGTGGATTATGGACGGGGTAAACATTAAGAAGAAAGATCTGAATGTGGTTATGAGGTATTGGTTCATATTCATTAGCAGTACCTTGATTCCGTCACACAATGAATCAATCCTTTGATAACCCAAAGCACTTCTATTGGGATGCATCATTTCGGGGGAGAAGTTAGACTTGGAGAGCATTATCGAGGATGAGATGCTTATGAGAGAAAATAGCAGTAGACATCCTTGCCCTTTCCAGTGTTGATTACTCAGCTTTGTGAGTTGGCTAGAGTGCCATTCGTAGAGGTGACTGATGTGACAATCTATTCGGCCTCTTTTAGTGACATCCGGAGGATAGAGAAGACTACTTGAGGGATGTTGTGGCTAGGAGGAAGCCTTACCCTGCTAATACAACTTTGGTAGTTGATCTGACTACGTTGGCACCTAACTCTGTGCATCTGGCTCCTACTGTGGAGCCCTCAGGTATTGCTACTCCTTTCACCTCTGAATCTGATGTACCTACCTCTACATCACAACCCCCACTTACACTAGCCTTATTTACCAGATGGGTGGCCTTTCCCATTTGACGGATGTTAGAGATTTTTGTCTAGAGAAGGAGGTCCATGATATGATAGCCGCACCTATTGAGGTTTCCCTCACCCCACTTTGAGTCAAGGTAGCAGAATATTAGAATTTCTTGATAGCCTATGGGTTGAGATTGGACACCTCACCACCTGGGTTGATAAGCATGAGAAAGTGGAAGGTCCATCGGCTAAGGTGACAACATTCGAGGCTGAGGTTGATTCTTTGAGGACGAATTCGGACAAACTCAAGTCCACATATATTTCTATGCTTTGGAGTGAGTTACGCCTTCATGAGATTCCCATTTCTGAGCCTTCTTCAGTTCAGAGAGTTGATGAGTTGGGAGTTGCAGCTGAGCAGACTACCAATGAGGATGATGAGGACTCCACTTTGTAGTGTCGTAGAAGATGAACATTTGAGCGTGGAGGCTATCATAGAGGTGCAGGATTTGGAGGAGTCTATTTTTCATGCTACCACAGAACGTTCTCTTCATGAGACCTCTGCCATTGGTCCGAGTGAGACCCATACTTCAAACTCCATTCCTTCTCCATTCCTTCTCCAGATGCTTCTAGCACTGATGCGTAGGTTGATGTTGTCATCATTGAGCCACAAGGCCAGAGTTCTCTCCAGGCATAGCCTGATAGAGGGATCCCTCATCCTATCCATTCATATCAGCATTTATGTTATTCCACATTGAAAATGGTTTAATTTATTTTTGGTGGGTTGAGGCAACTTGCTAGGGCGTTGCCCCTTTTGATTGTATTTTGTTATTTTGTTTTGAGCATATTTGGTTTTTAGTAGATATAATCTTTTATTTTTGATTAGTAGTACATATATTGTTGTCTTTGAATTGTGGTGATGTTTATTCTCACTCTATTGCCCTGGATTTTGAATGATGGTGATGATTTTGAATGATTGAGAGCTTGCACACTCATTGTGAATATTTGAGTATCAATCATGATCAATATCAATGTCTTGGATAATGTTTTTGATGAGAAATATGTTTTTGTTGATGTTTTGAGGGAATTCAAAGTGTGTGATCTTATAGCATCTCAGTGTGACTGGTTGTGTATTGATTGTGGGACTTGCAATGACCATTGCACACAAGCTTAATCTTGTAGAGTTATGTTCAATTATTATGTTGAAGCACCTTGTGTGGTGAGGATTACTTGAAAGGCATGTTTGTGGATTCCTATACTTTGCCTTGTAGGTCTAATTGTTTAACATTGGTGAATGCAAGAAATGATCATAGGCACAAATTTAGCCCAAATTGTCATACCTACACTGTGACTACCTTGTGAGTTTGTGCAACCATTTTCGCACTAATAGTGCCTAATCCATTTGTTGACAACCTTGTTGAAATCTCTTGACCCAAAAATGTTACTTCTTTCTCACCCATAAATTCTTTTTGAAGCATTGGTTTGTTTGAATAGTTAACTTAGGCCAAAAGCCTAAGTCGGGGTTGTGGTAAGGAAGGAGAAAAGAATCCAAGTGAAAATGAAGTGTGATACTCATCCTTGGTATTTAAAGAAAATGGAATTCCTCCATATAAAAAAATGGAGAAAAGAAATGAAATGCAAAACTGTATCTCAAAGTGATGTTTTGATAAGTTTATTGTATGATGGAACAAACGGGGGTTAACGATGACCTGAATAAGAAATGAATATTGTAAATTGCTTGAGGTTAAGTATCTTTGTCAAAAGGAAGAAATAAAATGAGAAGAGGAGAAGTTGAGAATAACAATGCTTTGAAAAAGTGAGGTCACTAAGCCAAATTGAGTATACATTTGCCCTCAGCCTCGTTAGAAGCGTGAAAAAGAACTTTGAGATCTTGCTAAAGTCGGGCAATGTGATGATTGAAAAATATGGTCAAACTTATGGGTTGAAACATGCATGCATTTCCCCTTGAGATTGTGAGAGTTTGTGGTGATTCCTAACTTCATTGTTGATATGCTTTGTGAGAGCAAGGAATCATATTTTATTGTGAGGGAATTTGAATACTTTTATTAAAACATAATTTTGCATTATGAGTAAGCATTCGTGTGCTTAATACCGACTAGTCATCATTTGAGGCTTTTTGAGCATAATTGAGAAATGCATAAACTTGATATTAGCCTTGTGATAGCACTTGCATGTCGACTCACAAGAAGCACTTTTGTAGACACCCTTGTTGAACTAATTGAATTCTTGATTTACTCAAGGATTAGCATAAGTTTATGTTGTGGGTGTTGATGAGTCAGAGATTTTGACTCATTTGAGGCCTTTTAGTTCAATAAATATTTTTCTTAGTGCCTTTTTATGTCCATATGTGATGATTATTTGTTGTTTTATTGCTATGAAGGTTGAAAGACAAGGCAAGGACAAAATCATGTAAAATGAGGCCAAACACTGGGAAAAAGACTGAAAATGTGAAGTTGATGCTTGTCAAAGGCACTTGGTGACTTGCAAAATGTGTAAGACCTCGCTGAAATTGATAGACTCTTTTACTTAAAAGTTTAAGGCAGGTCGGCAAGAAGAATTCAAATTGGGGACTCACCAAACTCTATCGGCGAGTTCACTCGTGATCGCCAAAAATTCCTGAAGCTAAGCTAAAGAGTCATGGGAATTAGGTGAGTAGATGGATAAATATGTGACTTGCCAAACTTAATCGACGAGATCATGCAAGCTCACCAAAAGTGGGAGAACACTGGAGCTAAAATGAAGAACACAAAGGCAAGAACAGAAGATGTTAAGCAACTCAGCGAACGAGTTGGTGAACCTGACTAACCTTGACGACTGAGCCACGATGTGAAATAAATTGGCTACGTTTTGGGGAAAGTGTAAATAGCCAAGAAGAAATAGAAAAATTATCTTATATCTGGGATTTTACGTCTTACACTTATTAAAATTAGAGAGAACAATAGTACTTTCCAATATCTTGAGCGTCAAGCAAGCTTGTAATTCATATTTTAGGTAGAATTCGGAAGTGGATCTATAGATTTGAAGTTGTAAATCAACAATTCGATGGCTGAGAATGTTTTTGGTATAATTTCTTTGAATTCTAGCATGATTAGCTAAAACCCTAATGATATGGGTGTGCAAATGAAGTTTGGTTTTTATTAAATTGGTGGAATTGTGTATTGCTTTACTTTACTTTAATTTCTAGGATTCAAATTTATTTTCATGTGTTAATTTATAAATTGAAGTTGCAAACTTAATTCTACTTTAGATCTTCATGTATTTCTTGGGAAAGGTTACATGAAGTGGGTAAGTGATTTGATGCATCCATATTAGATTTGAATTCCTTATTTGCTTGAGAAAGAAACTTGGGGTTTGATATCTGAATGCTAGACTTGCTCGAGAGATGAGATCTACGTCAAGGAAATGGGTTGTAAAGTAGATTGTACATGGGAGGGTTCTTGAAGAGCTCTTATGATAAGCATGTTGTGATTGAGAAATGCAATGTGTGTTTGAGATTAACCCAGCCTATCCATGGGTAATTAATGTTATTGAGAAATCATGCACATTGATTCACTTGTTGAAACTAATACCCACTTCCCCACACTCCTAGATGATTACTCTGCTTGCTTACTAAACACTTGTTTTAGTTTATTTTGTCAAAATCGGTTACTAAATCATCTTTAATTTGATATTTGGAATTTATCCACCCTTATTACCATCTATCTACAATGGATTACATCACACTTTGACTTCATAATTGAATTCTTCCATATACCACTCCCTATGGGATTCCACTTTGACCTCATACGTTGGGTAACTAGATTGCTAACAACCACTAACTTATTTAATTGTTTTACAAGTAATTTTAGTGTTATCACTGGACCCTAAGGCTTGTCTGTGGAGGGAAACTACGGACCTTCAAAAACTCTACGATTCGTAGAAGACCTACATAGTTGACAACTACCAAGGTCAGTGTCTCCATTCAACACGACCACTTCATGTTACCTACTAACATCCCAACCTATGTTGTAAACATGGATAACACATTTATCTCATTTAACCTTTTATTCGATGTGGCACCCCAATCTATATTAAGCTTCTTGAGTGCCCACATGGCTTTGTGCTCTAGCTCGATAGGCAGATGACAAGACTTCCCAAATACATGTTGGTAAGGAGACATACCTATGGAAGTCTTGAATGCATTTTGATATGCCCATAAAGCATCATCAAGGTTCCTGGACTAATCCATTATGTTTGCATTCACAGTCTTTGTCAGGATTTGCTTTATTTTTCTATGTGAAACTTCAATTTGCCGACTATACTACGGATGGTAAGAAGTTTCTACACTACGTCCAACACCATAATTCCCAAGGAGCACCTTGAACAACTTATTACAAAAGTGGGAACCTCCATCACAATTATTGCCATTGGTGTACTAAATTTGGAGAAAATATTTCTTTTAAGAAATGCGGTGACACTCTTACCCTCATTATCTGAAAGTGTGATAGCTTCCACCCATTTCAACACATAGTCAACCTCTACAAATATATACTTCATCCCATTCAACCTCACATAGGGACCTATAAATTCAAGGCCCCAAACGTCAAAAAATTCAATCACCAGAATAGGAGTAACTGAATTTCATATTTCCTTGAATTACCTCCTTCTCTTTGAAAACCATCACAAGACTTGGAGAAATCATGAGCATCTTTTTGAATGGTAGGCCAGTAATACCCACATGTCAATATTTTGTAGACAGTTCGGACAACACTACGATGCCCTCTAACCGGAGATGGCAAGCTTCTAATATACTCATTATCTCAACCTCAGGAATACACCGATGAATAATCCCATTAGCACAAACGCGGAACATGTATTGCTCTTCCCAAAAGAACTTTTTCATATCAGACATGAATTTTCTGCATTGGTGAAAAGAAAAATTTGAGGGAACCACATCACTTACTAAGTAATTAGCAAAATACGTGAACCATGGAATAAGATCATATGAAGCAGCCAAGACTTTCACATCTAGAAAAGTATCATCTATCTCAACCTCATCAGCTAACTTCAACATTGCTTCTTCTTCAAATTTGAACAAGTGAACAACAACTTTATTTTCAGTCTGTTTTCTGTCTCTAACATCGAAGTCAAATTCTTGCAACAACAGAACCCAACGAATCAGTCTTAGTTTAGCATCCTTCATTACCATAAGGTACCACAATTTTTCATGATCAGTGTGCACAATGACTTTGGTGCCAAGCCAGCAGGATCTAAATTTATTTAATGTGAAGATTACATATAGAAATTATTGTTCATTGACTATGTAGTTCCTTTGAGCAACATTCAAAGCTTTGCTAGCATAATATATAGGGTGGAGAATCTTATCACACCTTTGTGCCAACAATACGCCAAGCGCCACCCCACTCATATCAAACATAACTTCAAACAGTTGTCCCCAATCCTGTGAAATAATAATAGGTGCAGAAATCAACTTCTCTTTCAACCCTTCAAACGCCTTGAGACAAGCTGCATCAAACTCAAACTTCATCTCCTTCTCAAAGAGCTTTCATATTGGGTTTGTATCTTGGAAAAATCATTGATAAATTGTCGATAAAATCTAGTATGTCCCAAAAAGCTTCTAACACCCTTTATGGAGATAGGTGGGGGTAATTTTTTAATCACCTCAATTTTAGCTTGATCCACTTCAATGCCTTTGCTGGAGATCCGATGACCAAGAACTATGCCTTCATTCACCATGAAGTGACACTTCTCCCAGTTTAGCCCAAGATTGCACTCTTCACACAACCCGAATTGCATCCTCTTGAACTCAAATGTCTTATATGGGCAAGTGACAGTAGTTTTCTCTTGGTCTTCAGGAGCAATAGAAATCTAATTGTAGCCTGAATACCCATCAAACAAATAGTACCATCGTTTACCAGCAAGACAATCCGATACCTTATCCATGAACGTCATTCGGAAGTGATATTTTTCTTTCAATGCATTCAACTTGCGATAATCCAGGCATACCCTCCAACCAATGACCGACCTCATAGGAATGAGCTCATTCTTTGTGTTTGGAACCATAGTGATTCCACCCTTCTTAGGCACACATTGAACAGGGCTTACCTATTTACTGTCATCAATAGAATAAACCACTTGAGCATCTAACTACTTGATAATTTCCTTTTTGACAACTTCTTGCATAGGTGGATTAAGTCTTCTCTGGTGCTCAATGCTAGGTTTGCAATCAGGCATGAGTTGGATTTTATGGGAACAAATGTCTGGTGAAATACTTATGAAGTTAGTAATGGTCAACCCAATTACTCTCTTGAGTCGCTTCAACACAGATATCAAATCTTCTTCTTGCCTTTCATCAAGATTTGCCGCAATGATTACCAGTAGGGTATTATTTTTCCCCAAAAACACATACCGCAAGTGAGATGGAAGCTTTGAGCTCTATCATTGGAGGCTCATCAATGGATAGTTTTGCAGGTGGGCTTCTCTATTCTTCAGATTCAAAGCCAGCTTCTTTGGTGCATAGCTAAAAAATTTGATCCCATCAAGTGCATTAACCATCTCATCATATTCCTCAATGTGTTCTCCATCAAAATTCATGATCACTGCTTCTAGCGCCTCAACACCTAATCTTTCTTCAATTGGCACTTCCAGTTGCTCTTTAATCATCAAGTTTACAATGGATACCACTTTGAGATTACTTTGATGCTTCTTTGACTTACAGATATTGAAATATACCTCTTCATTATTCAATATAAACTTTATCTTCCCTTTATCCATATCAGCTAAAGCACGCCCGATTGCAAGGAATGGTCTTCCTAAAATTATGGGCACTTCAAAAATAACTTCACAGTCTAGAATCTTGAAGTCCCCAAGAAATATGAAAGCCTCAACCTTAACTAGAACATCATAAAGGACACCAATTGATTTCTTGAGGGCTCTCAAGCCCAACTTTTTGAACACTGATAGAGGCATCAATTTAATGTTAGCACCTAGGTCACATAGCGCTTTAGCAAAACGTAATATGCCAATCGTACATGGAATGGTGAAAGCTCTAGGATCCTCTTTCTTTTGTACTAAGGATCTAGTAGAAATGGCACTACAATGTTGCAGCTTTTCATCTCCTTCCTTACCTTCCTTAGTTTTCTTGACTAATCTTTGGGGAAGGGGAGGAGGAGGCCGGGGCATCGAAATTATCTTTTCAGTGGCTTCTTCTTCTTTCTCGACTTGATCTTTGGGTTTCTGTACTTCTTTAACTTTAGTATATTCGGGTTCCTTTGAACTTTCCACTTCTGTTGTATAGGAGGATCAATGGTCGGCTTTCCACCTCGAGTGGTGACTGCCATGCATTCTCCATCATTATTCGGATTCATGACAGTATTACTAGAAAGTGTTCCTTTCTAGCGTGAATTTACGGATGAAGAAAGTTGACCCGACTGTTGCTCAATCTATTTAATGGATATAGCATGTGAATCTACCTTTTGACCTATTCTTGATAGATCGATGTGCATATCTTTGATGCTATGATCTGTTCAGTCGAGCCTTTTCATCATCTTGGATATCATGTCCTAAATTCATGCCAAACTTGGTCGTCCATCTCTATTTCTTGGAGGAACATACGGACCACCCTTATCAATTTTGTTATTGTCTTTCCTTGCCCAATCACCTTCTCTATCTTAGCCTCGATTTCTTTCATTATACCTACTTAAGTTTTAATTGTTATCGCGATTGTAGTTCCCATCCCAGTGTATTTGTTTTCTTGATTATAGTTTTAGCCTTGAATACCTTGACCTTGGTACCAAGTATCCTGATTGGATGCTTGGGTGTTAGTTCGAAACCGCCCCTCCCTCCCCCCATCTGATCATTCACATAGTAAGCATCATCTTCATATCCATAATTTTCTTATGGTGGCATTCTACTTTGGTAGTTGACTACGTTAACTTTTTCTGCACCATCACATAAATATTTTAGCACCAACCCAACCTCTGTTCTCAATTGTGACACCTCTTGATGCATATCATCATTCGCTTGGTTTTAGCTTCTCTTTGCTGCAAAAGTAATCTTTGAAGTTTCTGTACTTCTAGCACACCAAGCTTTTTAGTTTTAAATACCTTTTCCAGTTTCTCCGCTGCTTTCTCAAAAGTGTTTGCTCTGAATGATCCTCCAGTAATTGTGTTTGCCCCTACTTTTCCATTATTGTCTAATGCTCTATAGAAGAACTCCATAAGTGACTCACTATTTCTTTTGTGCTTTGGTACACATCTCAGATAACTTGTGAATCATTCTCATGCAGCTCTCACCGATTGGCTAGGTAGTTGCCCCAAGTTCATTCTATCCTTCAAATTCTTTGACAATGGGAATTAATTTTCTATGAATGCTCTGTGCAACTCATTCCATGTGGTAATCAAGTTATATGGAAGCTCAGATAGCAACACAGTTGCATCACCAGTTATTGATAATGGGAACACACGCAATCTGATGACATCCATGTCTAAGTCTGGCCTACTCATACTACTTTTACAAATGTTTGTAACTTTGCTAAGATGGGCGATGGGTCTTCGGATGGTAGACTAGTGAATAATCCTCAATATGTAAGAATTTGCATTAGGCTGCTAGTGATGACGAACATCGGTCCGACTAGCAGTGGAGGTACTACGATTTCACCCGTTGTCCCAACAACATTATGATAAATCCTATAATTATTTTGCACATCGACTGCTGGTCTTTCTCTGGGTGGAGGTTGATCTTTCATTATTAGTTGGTTGTTCTAATTGTTTCTCGATACCTCTTCTGCACCCTACAGTTGGGCTTCGTGATCACCCTCATGTTACATTTCGACTGAATCTGAATTTAGTCCTAGATATTTGTCACGTCTGGTATTGGCCATTCGTCAAAGAGTTTTATTTAGCTCTGGATTAAATGGGTTCAGGGTAATGCCTTGACGTGTGTACTTGGCATACACTTAGAACTTAACCTTTAAGAAACCAAAATAAAAAGAAAGCGTAAATTAAAAAATAATGACTAATAGTCCAATAACACAATTAGTCAAATCTAAAAGCCCTACTTCCCCGACAACGGTGCCAAAATTTAAGAAGCCCAAACTACACCTCCCAAAAGAAGTATAAGAGGTCGTTGTTCAAAAAAAGAACCTAAGAGAGGTTAGGATCGATTCCACAAGGAATGAAGTCTAGACTTAGCTTAATTGTTTCTTAGTTGTACTTTTAGTCAAGGAATTTCCATAAAATGAGGGGTTTTGTGAAACAAAGGCTTGATTGAATGATTGTAGTAGCAAGTTACAAAGTAAGCAAGATTGAATAATTGAAAAATTAATACAAGATAAAACTAGGGTATTTATGTTCCCCATAAGTCTTTAATGTAGTAAACCTTATAGTAGTAACATTGTCTAGTGTCTAGCATGAAAAGTCAGTAAGTTAGGTATAACTTAAGTGGATGGTCACCGAAATAAATGAATTTCACCACGAAACTTGATTCTTCTACAGGTATTTCCTTTACTAACCCTTACCCTTGACCCAAATTTGCTATCTCTTGGTCCGTTCATGCTATTAGATCATGAGGATTAGTAGACTCAAATCTATGTTGTATATCTCTTTTCCCATTCGTTACCCCTAGGTCTGGCAAGTAGGAATAAGATGAGTTCTAACGCGAGCCCTCATTAAAAAGCAATCAAAGTGATGAGAATAATACATGCATAAACACTATTCAAGAATTACTAGTTATTATGTCTACTTTGTTCATTTCGCATGGTTTCCACAACTCTAGTTGTGAAATTACCTAATCATGCTTGGATGATCACAATTCATATTAATTTGGTTAAGATAAACCATGAACTTATAATTAGAGTAGTTGAGTTCCAAAATCTTCAATTAAGATTGCAAAGTAACAATGGATAAACAAGGATATAATATAAACCAACAATTCAAGAATTAAATTGGAAAAGTATATTCACAAATTATTTCTCAAAACAAAAACCAAACTACATGAACTATATAAAATAAACAAGAGACGACTCCTTATAGAAATCTAACCTTAAATAAAACAAACTAAGAAAATATAGGAAAATAGGATTCGACAGTCTTTTCTAAGACAAATGTGTACGGCTTGTAGGTGTTTCTAAGGATCATAGACACCTCTCGTAGAAGCAACTTTCACAACATATCTATTGACTCTTTTAATGGACAGGTGCTATGACTAGTAGAACTTTACACTGTCTGTCCTACTCAATCATAGTCCTAGTACTGGAAGCCAAAATCTCTTATATTTTCTATGACTTGGACCTACAACTCGTAGTCCTCTCTCGTGGCTAAATACTTAGATTCAAAAACCTCTAGTACCTTCTACGAATCATTCCTACGGCCCACAGAAAAGTCTACAACTCTTAGGACTCAAAACTTCGGCTGATACACTGTAATCTTCAACCCAAACTGCCAAAACATATTTTCCTATAAAACATAGATAAAATACCATCAAATCTACTAACGAATGCTTAAAATACATTAAAAATTTCAAGTTTAAAGCATTACAAGTAGCGTAAATCTGCCATATATAAATCTTGCGTACGACATCTACAGTTGACATGATTTGAAATAGCACCGGGAGAAATGTGTAATTGAGACACTTAAATGGTTTTTGACATGATTTATTCTTATTTTGGGCTCCGAGGGACAGTGTTATTGATTTTACTCTAGGAAACTTGTAATTTTGTAAGGAAGTACATCATATTTTTTAGTTTTTTGGCTCCAAACAGATATTTACTTTAAACACATTAATTTTACTTTCGAGGTATAAATATTTTCGATGAAAAATACTATTTTTATAAAAGTTTCATATAGAAAGGAGGTTTACTTTTATACTGCTAAGTTTGAGCAAGCACTCCGGGCATCCCAAGAACCTATTTCAAGGTCAAATGCTCATTATTTATGTTATCTTTATTTTCTATGTTGGCATGTGTGTTTCTAGTTAGCTATTGAATCATAATTTTAGCACTATCATTGGCACGCCCCGGGCCTACATCCTGGACGTGGCCGGCACTCGAGAACTATTGTTGGTCTCCAAGCAAACCCTTGGTCTGGCTGATTACTTAGCAGAAGAGTTACTCAAATAATGATAGGCTCAAAATAGAATTAAAATCTGTTAAACTCAAATTCTCATCTCATAAAGTCTGGAAAATACTCAATAGCAATATTTATAGTTAGTAAAACTACTCAAAGAAATTAAATACTAAGAAACACCTCGACTATGTATATCTATGAAGCCTATACTATTAAAGAAGGATATTGGGACAAGACCCACGGCATCTCAAAACTACTAACTAGAACTAAATATAAAGCCCTCTATAATGCAAGGAGTGTAACACCTCAGATTTCAAAAGAAGGAAAATTTTAGGTTTTTCAAAACTTGTGCTAGTACTAACAGAAGCCATCTACGGACCGTAGGTTGACTTACGTGTTGTAGGTAGGAACCATAGTTGGCAAGAAAAATAAAATCCATTGTCAAGTTACAGAACCCTTTCTACGGCTCAACAGGATGGCCCGTCATTTCTTCTACGGGTCGTACATAGGTCTCGTAGGTCCCTCTCAAACTTAGTGAGATTTTGAGGGTAAAAGTTGGGATCTACGGTTGGTATGTACGTTTCGTAAGTGGACCAACGGACCGTACATGGCAACCGTCATTGGAAGTTCATATTAAATGGTTTTTAGATCCGACCTATGGTTGACCAGGATGGTCCGTAGTTGGACCTACAGACCGTCGGTCCCAACCATAAGTCGAGGTTCGGTAGTTATTTTTAAGGGCTTTTTGGTATTTTCCTAAATTGATTAATACCATAGCATAGTCAGTTTAGTCCTAATCCTAGACCCTATATAAGCCTTCTAAGCCTAAAATCCCACCATTCTAAATCACTCTTCAAATTCCCCAAAATCCCTCCAAAGTTTTCCCCAAATATTTCTCTCTCTAAGGAAGAAGAAGAAGAGCTAGAGTTCCATTTAAGTCTCCAAATTCACCATTGATTATGGGCTTTTGACATCAAGGTATGATGGCTTTCACCTGTGGAGTCCTTTCCTCCATAGTGTTCCTAAATTCCCCAATTTTACAAGTTAGAATTCTCCAATTGAAATTGGGTTTTCTTCTATCTTATGGATTCTTTCAAATAAAGATCAAATTGATTGATTTTTCTCTTTTTATGCATGAATTAAGTTAATTTCATGTTTTTAAGTTGAATCACCATGAACCCATGTGAAATCCATGATTTCTATACTTTGATCTCATGATGAGGTTTCGAACTACGAAAAGATGAAATGTATGAAAATATGCATGTTCTTTATGAAATTGAGATAAATGATTTAAGGTTGCTTTCAGAGTGAAGCATCAATATTGTTGTTGTTGTGTCGTGAAAGGATTTTCCCACATAATGGAGTCATAAGGGTTGAAAGGTTTTCTCAACTAAACATTGAATAAAGATTAAGGAGCTATTCTAATGAACTTTAGCTTTGATTGACTACTTGATGTGCCTTCCGTGGATGTAAGACAAGTGGAAATTGCCCATGTCTCTTAATGTTAATGCATGTTAAGATTAATGACTATTCCATGAGATTTATGCTTAGCACAGAGAGGATACCGAGATTGAAGCTCTCCCGTAGTAGAGGCTGGGTTTCTAGTAGCAATCTCCCTATCCCAAAACTATGTGTCACCATAGGTGGATTGTCTTAGATAGATATTAGCTAGTGGATCCACTTAAGCTAGAAGACTATGGTTCTTACCTTGGCAAGTAAGGACACCACTTTTTGGTGTGGGGTAGACACCGGATTCCATGTTATAGCTCACATGGTCTATGTCGGTTAAGGCTAATTTTCCACATAATGAACCAAGGTTACTTCATAAAAAGGTATTTCACGTATGTTTGTTTTAAGATGAATTCCTTGCATTGACCATGGTTTTAAATCATGTTTTCCATCATGTTATTTTATGATTTAGCTTGGTCATTGCATCTTATGTATAGTTCCTGTTGACATGATTTTGTAACTCTATGCATAGCTATCATACTTGGTACATTCCATGTACTAACGCATACTCTTGCCTACATTCTTTTACAAATCTAGGGTGTGACGACTCTTCTCCTACACTCGTGGCTAGTGTGTTCACATTTAAGATTGTGAAGGCTTGGTGACTCCTCATACTTTGAGGACAATGTCACTTCTTTAGTTTTATGTCTTTCCTTTTTGTACCTTGTATGTGATGTATGAATTATGTCTCAATCACCTCTTTTATCATGTATTAGATGGCTTTGAGACTTGTTTTAGACTTCCGTTACTTTTTTTATTTTAAACTGTCCTTTGAACTCTTTAAATTATATTATCTTGTACGATGTATGTTAAGTGGCTTGTGTGGGGCCTCTCGGGGTTCCATACGCCATGTCACGTCTAGGGGGTACTTCAGGTCATGGAGCCAGGTTTAGAAAGATCCTAGGAAGTCTCATAAGCCACGTCGAGTAGATTATTATTCATGAGTGTGAAGAGCGCCACATTTATGAATGAGAGGCTATAAGATGTTTAGGAAATTCCACTTCTTTTATTATTCTAAAGTCGTACGATAGAGTGTAACTCTATATGTCTTGCTCCTAATCCCTATCCGATGCTTTTCAGGATATGACCCCTCAAAAAGAATACGTTAGAAGGAATGTGATCGAGAATGTGGAATGAGAAGCTCATCAAGCTCCTCAAGTTCTGGCCGACCCTTTGGCCGAGCAAGTGACGAATGTGGAGTTTAGGGATGTTTTTCAAGTGTTGGCCCAAGCCATGACGGCTCAAGCCATGACGGCTCAAGCAAAAGGAGGTTGTGGCCCCCATGAGCCCAAATATCGGTACGGTGACATCTAGAGTGAGGGACTTTGCTAGAATAAATCCTCCGGAGTTTCATGGTTCCAAAGTTGAGGAAGATCCTCAAGATTTCATTGATGAGTTGTACAAGGTGGTTATGATGCCGGTGGAAAAGGTGGAATTGGCCACTTTTCAACTTAAGGGTGTTGCTCAAGTTTGGTTCAACCAATGGAAGGAAGAGAGGGTGGTTGATGCGGGTCCTCTTGATTGGGAAAAGTTTAAGGTTGCTTTCCTTGATAGGCTCTTTCCCCTTGAGATGAGGGAGGCAAAGGTACTTGAGTTCATCAGCCTTCGTCAAGGAAACATGAGTGTGAAGGAGTATGCTTTGAAGTTCACACAATTGTCTAGATCTGCTCCTACTATAGTTGCTGATCCTATGGCGAGGATAAGTAAATTCATTTCGGGAGTGTCCGAAATAGTAGTCAAAGAATGTCGTACCACTATTCTTATCAATGATATGGACATTTCTCGTCTCATGGTGCATTCTCAACAAATAGAAGAGTAGAAGCTTAAGGGAAAGTCTAGAGAGGCAAAGAGGTCTAAGACCGGTGATGGTGATTTCTCACATTCAAGGTCTAATGGACATTGTAATTCTAGGTTCTGACCAAAGTTTTCCAGTCAAGATTCCTCCTATTCTCCTCCTAATTTCAACAACGATAGGGTGTCTAACCCGAAGCCACATGGAGGAAATGGTGGTGGATTTTTGTCGACTACTTGTGCTCGATGTGGAAGGAAGCATAAGGGTAAATGCTTAGTAGGTACGGATGGTTGCCTTGGTTGTGGAAAGAGTGGTCATAAAATAAGGGATTGTCCATCACTCACGACTAAGGAAAGAGAAGGTAGACAAGCTCCGCCTAGTGTTTCGGGTTCAAATGCTCCAAAGCAAAATAAATTATCTGCACTTCAGACTCGTCTTGAGCAAGAGGGTTCTCCCGATATTGTTGCCAGTATGTTTAAAATCTTTCATCTTGATGTTTATGCTTTGTACGCTCCCAGTGCTACCTTATCTTTTGTGACGCAATATGTGGCTATGAGGTTTTATATTATTCTTGATGTGTTGTTAGACCCTTTTTCTATCTCTACTCCTAATGGTAAATCTATTGTGGCTAAGAGGGTCTATATAAATTTTCCCGTCCCCTTATCCCATAAAGTCACACATGTTGATCTAGTAAAGCTTGATATGTTAGATTTTGATGTCATTCTTGGGTTGGATTAGCTGCACTCTTGTTATGCTTCCAATGATTGTAGGACCCGAGTGGTCAAGTTTCAGTTTCCAAATGAGCCTAGAATGGAAAGGGGGAAATTCTATGACTAAGGGTCAATTTGTTTCTTACCTCAAAGCTAGATAGATGATTTCTAAGGGTTGCATATACCATCTAGTAAGAGTGAGAGATATGGATTCTGAAACCCCTATCTTTGAGACGGTCCCCGTTGTTAATGAGTTTCTGGAAATGTTTAACGATGATTTACCCGGTGTTTCTCTCAAAAGGGAAATAGAATTCAGTATTGACCTTCTCCCGATACGTAACCTATCTCTATTCCTCCTTACCGAATGGCTCCAGCAAAACTTAAGGAATTAAAAAAATAATTGAAAGATTTCTTGGATAAGGGTTTTATCCGACCGAGTATCTCTCCATGGGGTGTTCCAGTTTTGTTAGTTCAAAAGAAAAATGGTTCACTCCGTATGTGTATTGACTATCGCCAATTGAACAAGGTTATCATTAAGAATAAGTATCCTCTTTCGAGAATAGATATTTTGTTTGATCAACTCCAAGGGGCAAGCTACTTCTCTAATATCGATCTTCGTTCAGGTGATCACCAATTGAGGGTGAAGAAAGATGTCATTCCAAAGATGATTTTTCGGACTAGATACAGTCACTACGAGTTTTTAGTGATGTCTTTTGGCTTGACAAATGCTCCGGCCGCATTTATGGATTTGATGAATAGGGTGTTCAGACAATACCTTGATATGTTTGTGATCTTGTTTATTAATGATATTTTGATTTACTCACGGAGTGAAGATGAGCATACCGATCATTTGAGAATTGTATTGCAAGTCCTCAAGGACCAACAACTCTTTGCAAAGTTTGATAAATGTGAGTTTTGGTTGAGATCCATGGCTTTTCTTGGCCACATTGTTTTCGGTAAGGGTATTAAGGTAGTTCCTAAGAAGACGGATGTGGTTAAGAGTTGGCCTAGAACTCTATCGCCTTCATATATTAAAAGTTTCTTGAGTTTGGCTGGTTATTTTAGAAGGTTTGTTGAAGTTTATTCTTCAATTGCCTCTCCATTGACGGCTTTGACTCAAAATAAGATTAAGTTCATATGGTCCGAATCGTGTGAGAAGAGTTTTCAAGAGTTGAAAGATACACTTACCTTCGCTCTGGTGTTGACTTTGCCGGAAGGATCCGATGGATTTGTGGTTTATTGTGATGCTTCAAGAATTGGGTTGGGGTGTGTCCTTATGAAAAATGGGAAAGTCATTGCTTATGCTTCAAGGCTACTTAAGACTCTTGAAAAGAACTATCCTACCCATGACATAGAACTAGCGGCGGTTGTATTTTCTCTAAAGATTAGGAGGCATTACTTATATAGTGTTCAAGTTGATGTCTTTACCGACCATAAGAAATTGCAATATGTGTTCAAATATAAATATCTAAATCTTCACCAAAGAAGGCGGCTTGAGTTGTTAAAGGACTATGACATGAGTGTCCTCTATCCCCCTGGAAAGGCGAATGTGGTGGCAGATGCTCCTAGTTGGTTATTGTTGGGTAGTGTTGCTCACCTAAAAGATAGTTAATAGGAGTTAGTTCGAGATGTTCATAAGTTGGCCTGATTGGGTGTTCGGTTGGTTGATTCCACCAAAGGTAGTGTATAAGGTTTACAATGGTTCAAAATTGTCTTTTGTGACAGATGTGAAAGCCAAGTAAGGTCTTCATCCGAATTTGGTTGAATTGAAGGAAGCAGTGCTTAAGAAGTCCGTTGAGGCTTTCTCCCAAGGAGGAGATGGAGTGCTCCAATATCAAGGTCACTTGTGTGTTCTCAATGTAGATGACTTGAGGGAAAAATCTTATCACAAGCCCATAGTTTTTGATATTCCATTCACCCAGGAGCCACAAAGATGTACCGTGACTTGCGGGAGATCTATTGGTGGAATGGTATGAAGAAGGATATTGCGGAATTCGTGGCTAAGTGTCCTAATTGTCAACAAGTGAAAGTTGAGCATCAAAAGCCAGGAGGTTTGTCCCAAGATATTAGTATTCCTACATGAAAATGGGAAGATTTTAATATGGACTTCATTGTTGGTTTACCACGCACCCGACGACAACAAAAGTCGATTTGGGTTATTGTGAATCTTATGATGAAATCGGCCTATTTTATTCCCGTCAAAGTTTGTTATTTGGTGAAAGACTATGCTAAGTTGTACATGAGGCAAATGGTTAGGTTGCATGGAGTGCCTCTATACATTATCTCCTATCGTGGTACCCAATTCACTTCGCAGTTTTTGAAATCTTTTCAAATGGACCTTGGTCGTGTTAAGCTTAGCACGACCTTTCATCCTCAAACCGATGGGGAAGTAGAGCGTACTATCTGAACTTTGAAAGACATATTGAGAGCTTGTGTGATTAACTTCAAGGTTAGTTGGGATGATCATTCGTCTTAGATTGAGTTTGTGTATAATAATAGCTATCATTCGAGCATATATATGGCTCCATTTGAGGCTCTTTAGGGTAGGAGGTGTAGATCTCCTATAGGTTAGTTTGAAGTTGGTGAAGTTGTGTTGATAGGTCCCGAGTTGGTATATGACGCTATGGAGAAAGTTTGGTTTATTAGAGAGAGGTTGAAAATGGCTCAAAGTTGACAAAAGTCATATGCCGATGTTAGAAGGAGAGATCTAGAATTCGATGTTGATGATTGGGTCTACTTGAACATTTCATCCATGAAGGGTGTAATGAGTTTTGGAAAGAAATGGAAGCTTATTCCCCGTTATGTGGGCCCTTATTAGATTTTGAGACGTATTGGTAAAGTTGCTTATGAACTTGATTTACCTAATGACTTGGAATCGGTGCATCCGGTTTTCCATGTCTCCTTGTTGAAGAAATGTGTTGGTTATTGGGCATCTATAGTATCATTGGAGATTCTTGGTATAAAGGATAGTCTTTCTTATGAAGAAGTTTCGGTTGAGATTTTGGTCCGCCAAGTTCAAAAGTTGAGGAATAAAGAAGTTGCTTCCGTAAAGGTTCTTTGGAGGAATCAGTTAGTTGAGGGTGCTACTTGGGAGGCCGAGGTTGATATGATGTCCCGTTATCCTCATCTCTTTCCTTTCGTTCTTACTCTAGCATGAGATATTTAGTTCCTCTTGGTTTACTCTTTTGGTTTCATGTGTCATAGTTTTTCTCAGGATTCCTTATTTATGCATATTCATGAAAGCTTAAATTTTGAGAAAATGAGTTAGCTTGATTGATTTCTTCATGTTTATGTGCATTTGAGTATGAGGTGCATATAGACCTTATGAGATGATGCTTTGAACATTCTTTAGCTTGGTGTTGATGTTTCCTCCTTGAATATTGGTAACGCTCAAATACACCTATCACGATTCAAGATGTAAGCAATCTTTAGCAATATAAACCCAACAAGGAGTTGGGGTCGATCCCACGAGGAATGGGACTAAGTTCAGAATTCAAGTACGAAGTATTGAGGTGATCTAGATTTTTTTAGGTGGAAAAAAAGTGAAACGGTACTTAATGTAAATCGATGAAATTTCAATTATCAAGTAAGAAGAGCTTCAAACGGACGATTTCAACAAAACACAAATTAAAAAGGGATTTAATCAATGAGGGAAGGGACCTTAGGGATGTGTGAGTGTTGAACCACCAATTTCACTAAATGGGTCATTACCAATTGCCTAATAATGCTGATCTATAATGGGTAGGTAAGATTATCACTATGATAGCTATTTTGCAACCAACTACCATGCTTTCAATTGGGTTTTAACAAACCCCAACAGGCTAGACAATCAGAGCACAACCTTATGCCTTAATTAAACCCACTTTAACAAGCTGAGTAGTACAAGTAAGAACCCATACAATTATCAGAAGTCAATTCCACTCAAATGCATCTTCAACAAGCATCCAAAGAGATATAAGCTAAAAGTGAATTTGCAACTCCAATTCACAAGATAAAAACATGAATTAACAACTAAACTCATTCTAAATCAACAAGTAATTCAGCAATTCATAAGACCCATAAGCTAATTAGGTGATTCAACACATAATCACACCCCTAAGGCATTGGGGTTTTAGCCAATCATAATGAAAGTAAAGAAATGGTCACCAAAAGCATTCTCCATTGAATTTTCAAATCTTCACAAAGTAGAAAATAATCAACTAAAAGTGTACCCAATGTTGGATTCTCCCAAACACTCTAAAGAACAAATCTCTAAGAACAAAACTAAGTACATCAAAAGTGCAATGTACTTCTTTGTCTCAATACAATTCTGTTCCACCACCACTCTCTCATTTGAAATCTTTTATTTATACTTCCCAAAAGCTTTCCATGATTTTGAATTTGCGGATAAATCAGCGGCATGAGTTGGGTCTCGCCCTTCTACTTGGCGACATGTCGAATTGCTCAATCTCGCCTTTTCGGTTTATCACTTCAGCGCTGATTTCATTCTAGAACTTTAGGCGATGTGCATCGGGGATCAGCGATGCATCGTCTGGTCTCTCAGCTCACCGTTTTGACTTAGATTTTTTCCTTGCTTCCTGGCGAGTTGACTTTGGCGAGCCTTTTAGTTCCTTTTAGTTCCTTCAATTTTTGAAATTTTTGACTTGCTTTTGCTATATATTGGCTTCATCCCATTCCTTATCCCTCATGCTGCACACAAATGATTTAACATTAGTTATAGGTGTAAAAAATGGCATTAAGGACACTAAATTGGCACAAAGGAAGCTATAAATGAGTCAAAACTACTGACTCATCAGATATATGCATTTATGTGATTTCATTCTTGGTGGACTGTTAGATCTTGTTCCTACCCAACTTATGATGTCTTGAGTTCCATTTGTGTACAAATGTTCCCAACAGGGAGATATTGTAACACCTCGGATTTGAAAAGAAGGAAAATTTAAGGTTTTTCAGAATTGGTGCCAGTACTGACGGAAGCCATCTACAGACCGTAGGTTGACTTATGGGCTGTAAGTGGGAACCGTAGTTGGCAGGAAAAATAACTTTCGGTGTCAAGTTTCAGAACCCTTTCTACGGCTCAGCAGGACGGCCCTTCATTTCTTCTACGGGTCGTACATAGGTGTCGTAGGTCACTGTCAGACTTAGTGAGATTTTGAGGGTAAAAGTTAGGATCTACGGTTGGTATGTACGGTCCGTAAGTGGACCAACGAACCGTACATGGAAACCATCGTTCAAAGTCCAAATTAAATAGTTTCTGGATCTGACCTACGGTTTTCCAGGACGGTCCATAGTTGGACTTACGGACCGTAGGTCCCAACCGTAAGTCGAGGTCCTGCAGTTATTTTTATGAGCTTTATGGTCTTTTCCTAAATTGATTAATACCTTAACTTAGTCGATTTAGTCCTGATCTCAAACCCTATATAAGCCTTCTAAGCTTAAAATCCCACCATTCTAAATCACTCTTCAAATTCCCCCAAATGCCTTCAAAGTTTTCCCCAAATATTTCTCTCTCTAAGAAAGAACAAGAAGAGTTAGGGTTCCATTCAAGTCTCCAAATTCACCATTGATTGTGGGCTTTTGACATCAAGGTATAATGGCTTTCACCTGTGGAATCCTTTCCTCCATAGGGTTTTTGAATTCTACAATTTAAATTAGAGTTTTCTTCTATCTTATGGGTTCTTTCAAATTATGATCAAATTGATTGATTTATACCTTTTTATGCATGAATTGAGTTAATTGCATGTTTTTAAGTTGAATCCCCATGAACCCATGTGAAATCCATGATTTTTATACTTTTATCTTATGATGAGGTTTTGAACTATGAAAAGATGAAATTTATGAAAATATGCATGTTCTTTATGAAATTGAGATAAATGATTTAAGGTTTCTTTGAGAGTGAAGCATCAATGTTGTTGTTGTTGTGTTGTGAAAGGATTTTCTCACATAAAGGATTCATAAGAGTTGAAAGGTTTTCTAGACTAAACGTTGAATCAAGATTAAGGAGCTATTCTAATGAACATTAACTTGTATTGGCTATTTGATGTGCCTTCCCTGGATGATAAGACAAATGGCGATAACCTATGTCTCTTAATGATAATGCAAGTTAAGATTAATGACTATTCCGTGGGATTTATGCTTAGCACCGAGAGGATACCGAGATGGAAGCTCTCCCGTAGTACAGGTCTCTAGTAGCCATCTCCCTATCCCATAACTATGTGCCACCATAGGATGATTTTCTTACATAGACATTAGCTAGTGGATCCACTTAAGCTAGAGGACTATGATTCTTACCTTGGCAAGTAAGGACACCTCATTTCGGTGTGGGGTAGACACTGGATTCCATGTTCTAGCTCACATGGTCTATGTCGGTTAAGGCTAATTTCCCACATAATGAACCAAGGTTAATTCACAAAAAGGCATTTCAAGTATGTTTTTTTAAGATGATTTCCTTGCATTGACCATGGTTTTAAATCATGTTTTCCATCATGTTATTTTATGATTTAGCTTGGCCATTGCATCTTATGTATAGTTTCTTTTGACATGATTTTGTAACTTTATGTATAGCTATCATACTTGGTACATTCCATGTACTAACGCATACTCTGTCCTACTTAATTTCACTAATGTAGGGCGTGAGGATTCTTCTCCCTCCACTCGTGGCTAGTGAGATCGCATTTAAGATTGTGAAGGCTTGGTGAGTCCTCATACTTCGAGGACAATGTCACTTCTTTAGTTTTATTTCTTTCCATTTCGAACCTTGTATGTGATGTATGGGTTACGTCCCAGTCACCTCTTTTATCATGTATTAGATGGCTTTGAGACTTGTGTTAGACTTTAGCTACGTTTTGATATGAAATTGTCTTTTGAACTCTTTAAATTATATTATCTTGTATGATGTATGCTAAGTGGCTTGTGTTGGGCCTCTCAGGGTCCCATATGCCATGTCACGTCTAGGGGGGTACTTTAGGTCGTGACAAGGAGGCTAATCAAAAGCTAGCTGAAGTGTAGAGTGATCTCAACGAAGCGCTTGTTGATCATCCTAAACACTATCAATCTCGTTTATGAATGTTATGATAGCCAGGCATAGCCGGAACTCTTTCATAGGTAACTCTCGAGGCAGTGGCTTGAAACTAATCTCCCGCAGTCACCGGCTCCGGGAGGGGGAGATGTAAGAAAAATTACCAACTTGACCCTTAGCCCGAGTATCATATTTGGTTATTTAATAAAATCCCCTTTTGGAGGGGTGTATCTTCATCAAAAAAAGATGCAGGTCGGATGACATCAATATATTGAATGTACGAGTACATAATATAGCCGAAGAGAAATAATTGAATGAAAGGACTGCAATAGACAAAATATGCTCAAGAAGAATGTAAAGAAATAAAGGAGTCCAATCATTTAAAACATTACAAAATACTTACTCATCTTTGAACTCAACATAATAAGTTATATATTAAAATACACTTTAACTCTTTTGGGAGATTTTCTAACCTACAACCATCACTATAAGCGACATGATAATACATCATCTCGCCCATGCTGCCAGAATTGTCATATACCGTGTCGGAGTATAGGACCCTTGATTAAGTGGATCCACTAAGCAATAAGGATTCATCTAAAAAGTATGATCATGTACCCTTGTTGGCAAGACATGGTTTATGAGAATTTTGAGTTGTCTGAACTCATTCTCATATCGGTGTTCAATACTACTCCCAATAATATATATACGCATTCTCAAATGTATAAAACATACTCTTTCTCTAGTTTGAGCTAATTGTTCAAACTATCCTCTTAAAAGAGGTAACTGTTCTGAAATATATTTGAACTCATAAACTCCTTTAGAAATCAAAGTTTCTCTTTTCTCAATGTAACAAAATGATACATTTAGGACTACTTAGTTCCCATAAATTTTACTCAAAAATTCTATTTAAACTCTACTCAAATTCTTCTTTACTTTCTCAAAAAAATAATTTAAAATAAATGCTTATTGTTATCTGACCATTGATGACTCGGGGAGTCATATTGCATAAACATTGATGGCATATCTAGATGTCATGCTGCTTACACATTGATGGAATACTCGACTTCCATACTAATCATGAATCATAGTTCTATTCTAAATGTAAAAATATTGCTTCTGGAACCATTTTTGTTCCCTTAAACTCATCTCAAAAGATACTTTGAAATACTCTTACTCAAATCTTGGTTTAAACTCTTTCTCAAAACTCATCTTTGCTTTCTTAGGAAATCAGTTTACGACAAAAATGTTTGCTTTAAAAGATTCTCAAAAATTATAACTCAAAATATGGTTCATGCTGAAATATAGACATGAACGAATCAACTCAAGAATCTCAATAACAATATTGAAAAACTCAATACTCAGAACTCAAGAACTAAGAACTCAACATCAACTCATCTCAAGAATACTCAAATCTAATGATAGAACCCTCGATTTACTCTTTCACTTTTCTCAAACTAATACTCTTTTTTTTCATGTAAAAATGAAACATTTGGGAATCATATAGTTCCCTTAGCTTTAACTCAAAAATTAGGATTCATGTGGAATATAAACATAACAACATATCAAGGATCCCAATGTATAATAATATAAATAACAACTCATGATCAAGGATTTAGAACTCAGAATCAATAACATAACTCATATCAAGAATTCTCGAAACTAAGGGTATAACCCTAGATTAAACTTTTACTGACTGAATTGAGATGTAGAGCGTGAGGACGAACTCAATCCATCACTATGAATAGCCTTACATACTTGGAAGAACAAAGTTCTTGAAGAACTTGATTGGAAGACTTGAAACCCTAGCTTGAAGAAGATCGATCAAGAAAACCATTCTTGAGATTCTTGAATTGGTTTCTTGAAAACTCTATGGCCAAAGAATTATAATTTTCATTAATGATTCATAATTGTATGGAGGAATTTGAGTTGAAAAGAATAGAATTCTTGGAGAAGGACTTACCTTGAAGAAGAATCTTGAAAAAATTTGAAAGAATCTTGAATGGAAGTCCTATGCTTTGATTTTTCTTTCCTTAGGATTTTGCCTTAGCGTTTAAGAAAGAAGATAACGGGGAATTAAGAGATGGAAATCTGATTGTTTTGGGTCTTTTATTAGTCAAGAAATTCATTTAGGGTTTTTTTAGAGGTAAAAAGACAAAAACAACCCTTTTTAATATTTTAATGTTGGCTAATTCGTCACTGCACTGTATCAGGTTACTAAAATGGCCATAACATTTACGCAAAATTTGTATTGATGCAAAACTTATTGCGTTGGAAGGAAGATTCAAATACATTTAATTTGATAGGTTATGTGACATGTAACTCCTTATATTCTAAGAGATATAATCATTTGAAGTTAACCCAAGTAGAATCTTACATTAAAACTTAATCGGTATGGAAGCTTTCAACTCAACTTTGTGTTAGGGGATTCTAGTGACCTTAATTCATATCCAAATCAATTTCCACACTAAGTAATTGACCTTTACACTTATGAGAAATTTAAGAATCACCCGATACGACCATACATGTAAATGAAGAATACTTCGGGTCTTAACTTAGAAATTTATGGGGTGTTACAATCGTACCTCTTATATTTGTGTGGTCTATATCTAAGCTCGGTCGGGCCAAGATTCTTACTGAGTAATACGTATTTTGGTACTCATACTACACATCAGCGTCTTTTTTCTAATGCATTACCTACAAGCCACCCCCGCCAATTCTAGATCTTCTGAGGTCGTCGTTGTTTGATCGTGGTTAGCTCTTGGCGTCTTGAGATTTACTATTTTTTCTCTCTTGTATTGTCTATGCCTTTTGTATTTTGATTATAAAGAACTGTTGTATATAGTTTGTTTTGTACTTATATACTCTTGTACCAGTGACACCATGTCCAGGTTGGTTCTTGTGTATAGTTTTTCTTTCTTGGTTACTTTCGGGCCACATCTATATATTTTGCACCTTTATGTATTATCAATACTAAGGCCCCATTCCTTGTCTATTTGCTTCTGCATAGTTTTATTTTAGATTATTCAACTTTGTTTCTCGTAGTTGGATTTTGGCTTGCCTATTGGGGATTTAGGGTTGGCGCTATCATAGCTCGATTTTAGATCATGACAATAATGTGTAAAATATTCACAACGGTAAGCAATAATATTGTGATTAATTTTTATTTCAAAATATGAAAAATCACCAAGTATAACGCTAATTTTTGTCTAAAAGTTTGATACAAAGATTCATAGTTACGTGCTCTAATTATTTGAACAATGCTCCACACTCTCTTCACTGAATCCCAAATTTTATCATTGATGAACTGCATAACAAAAAAGTTTTATACATTTATAATGTTGTTTAATTTGTCTATGTTAAGCGTAAGATATTCACAAGTTCAAGAGATGTTGTTATTGCACATTTCCATTTCAACATGCAAAAATTCATGGAGTACAATTGTAATTTGTGACTAGAGGTCTTCTTCTATGATAGTAATATTAAACATATATAGTTTGCTCACTAATCATTTTCACGATGCATTCAAATAGTTCTCAAAATTATACTATATGAATGGTAACAATTTAATGTTAAAAATGAAATGCTCAAGACCTTCAAATTCTTGATCCAATAATATACATAAGTGAAAGAGGTAAATGAATATCCAACTCCATTGAGAAAGAATACACTTCCACACTCTTTTTCTTCTTCTTCTTCTTCTTCTTCTTTTTTTTTGTCCATTGAATAGAGTGTAAGTAAATTTTGTATTGAACATTATTGATACACCTAAATGCTTAATTTGAAGAATGAATGTTTTAAGCATCTTAGCTTAGATTTCCACTTCTAGCATACCTATCAATTTGAGTGACATCAAGTATTTTGTCCATTCCGCTTGGCAAGAGAAACCTAATGAAACATAAGAAATGTGTGATCACTCAAACTGTTAAAAAGGAAACCAAAAAAGAAAATAAGGAGCACAAAAGAACATACTGATCTCTTAGAACTTTTGCCATGTATTGGCATCCACCAGGAACTGTGGATTGCATATTAACAGCAATATTTGGATTGTGGATACTTTGTCGAAGGTGAATCCATCCATGTTCCCCATTTTCTTCAGATGAAACTTTGGCCCTGAATATAAGTCAACATTTTCTTAGCTAGATAAGGAAATGTCCAATACTTTAAAGTATATTGTAAATTTTTGTCTTATAATTTATGAGATTATTACCTATACATATAAGCATCAATTGCAGTTGGATCATCATTAGTGTCCACAAGACAACCATCACTTACCCAACAATCTCCACAAGCATCAAGTTCCCATCCTGGTAAACTTCCTTGCTAAAGGTGAACACACATTTGTTTAAAGGGAATGAATGGAAGTGGTGTTGAACATATAACTAACTAAATAGTAAATAAAAATATGCTCCATATAACAACTTTTAGATGAGATACTTTAATACGGTATGAGAGCACACAAAAGTCCTGAGTCAAATCTCATTGTCGTCCTTTATCAAATGAAGAATCAGATATAACAACTAAATAAAAATATACTTTCTAACAATTTAAAGTTCTTTTAGATGAGTTAGGTTACACACGTCAACAAGTGAGTTACATAACTTTAAGGTTTTTTGTATCTGATGAAAGAAAGGTAGTTATATAGAAACTATTGCCCAATCAATTATGTGAAACTAAAGGTATGAAAGAGTTCATATCCTTTCTCCAACTAATCAAGAGATCTAAACATATACCTCAATATAGGTTCTGAATGCTTCAATGGCTTCAAATGCTTTTGCCTTTGCATATCTAGGCTCAGAAAGGACAACCATTCTAAGTTCTGCCGACTCTAATGGCTCTTCAAGATCTTTTATGAGACTGCCAATGCCTCTTTCTGATCCCTTGAGCTTCATTCTTACCATTTCAATGATAATTTTCACAACCATGTAAGCACCTAGAAATCAAGGCATATATTAAAAGGAACCATATAAGAATATATGTACACTTAAAATAATTGATAATTAGGAAGTAGTTAATTATTACCATCATCAAGAAAGTGATTTTCTTTCAAAGCACCATGGCCACTAGTTTCCATCATAAGATAGTGTTTCAATGCCATCCTTGTTAAGATTGACACCCTTGTCAATGACATTTCTATAACCAACTCTATACAAGCAATGTTGACCTCCTTTATTTGTAATAAACTTAGTTAAGGCCATACTAGTACGAGCATCAGTAACAATAGTCGTACCAGGATGTTCCTTGAGAACAATTGCAGACATTAGTGCAATGAGCCTGTCATCATTAATGGGATTTCCTTCACTATCTACTACACCACTGCGATCCACGTCTGTGTCAAAAACAATACCGAGATCAGCATTATTTTCCAGCACAGCACCTCTTGTTAAGGACATGGCTATTTTGTCCTCTGGATTAGGGATGTGGTTAGGGAACATTCCATCTGGATTTAGGTGGAGAGATCCAAATGTGTCTGCACCAAGCTTGTCTAACACATCCCATGTAAAGAACCTTCCTGATCCATTTCCAGCATTTACAATTATCTGCATTTTCAACCTTAGATCACATAAATAATAGAAAATATTTAAAAAAAAATAATTGTGGTATTTTAATCAAGTCCATAGTACTATTGTACACTCCTTAAAATTAAACAAGCCACTATAGCTTAATTCATCCAGATCACAATTGAGTAAAGTGAGAATAAAGCTTGATTTAACAAGGTCATTGTCGCATTAATTTCGGGTGGGTACATTTAATGAAGAAGAAAATCCCTTATTCATGATTGTACAAATAATGAGATGAACATTTAAGAACCAATCAACGCACAAGAAATATAAACTAATAACAAAAAATGGTAGAGGAACAAAATTAGCCCATAAAAATAATAGGGAGAATTACGTAATAGAGAAAACTTAAGCACCTAATATACAATCTATAATGATACTTTGGAATTATTGCCATTCATAGTGACAGATTTGGTTTCATAGCAAAAACAATATAGTTACTGCTTCCATCCTCTCTTTTCCGCCTAAAACCAACATGAATCTATCAATTGGTTCTCACCAATTCGCGTAATCTCTCTCTTTCTCTCAATATTATACTCTTATATCCTCGCTACATTGACTATAATTTTTGTTCTTCCTTAAATCGTGGGTGTTCATTGTTGGAAATCTTACGAAAAATATCTTCTTCCAAACACTTGTATGAAATTTACCAAAGCTTGAGGCGTGTTAAACACTGTCCTTAACTAGGAGCCAGAAACTAACAAAGATCCACAATAAAAAGAAATCCAACACAAGAAACATGAACAAAGGAGAAAGGAAAATCTCTCTTCAATTTCTACCTACACGTGAATCAAGAAGCAAATCGTTTATAGGAAATGAGATAATATCATTCTCCAAATGTTTGCAGGAAATTAAAGACAATGATAAGAAGATTAATGGGTCATAAAGGATAGTAGTGGGAATGTTTAAACAAAAAAGTCAGCTGCCAAATTATGGCTTTCAATGGTAGAAAATATAATGGAATTATGGCTGATCAAGGCTAGGCATTCAACCACAATAAATATATATTTAATACTCATAAACCAGATATGAAAGAATGTACCTAGACAATATTATGAATACTTCTTATTGAGATGTAACACCCCAAAAAATTATGTTTTTAGCTAAGACCCGAGCCATTGTTCATATGCGTAGGCCCAAACTCAATGACTTCTAATGGTATATATTTATTTCTAAGTATTTAAAGTGTATTAGAGGTGAATTAGGGTCATAAGGAACCTCTAGTACTAAGTCAAGTTCAAAGATCCTCTACCGATTAAGTTTTCGTATAAGATCATATAAGGGTCAACTTCAAACAATCTGATCTACCAGAACATAATGAATTAGGTTACTCATGACCAATAAAATTAAAGGTCTTTGAGTCTTCTTTCCAACGCCATTAAGTTTGCCTTTTTTGGAGCTCGAAGTAAAACGTTATGGCCATTTTACCAAAGACTGTCATATGAAAATTCTGAGTCTGTGAATGACGAATCTGACCTGCAGTCCATTGTTTGAACGACGAACCGTAGGAAGGTCTCGTGGGTGGTTCTGTCAAGTCATCAAAAAGGTTCAAAAACTCAATTTTTGGGGATCCAAGACCTACGGATGGTACCTACAATCCGTAGGTCGAACCACGAGCCGTAGGTGACCTCGTAGGTCATTTCGGCAATTTTAAATAAGGGTGTTTTTATCTTTTTCCACCCTTATATAATTAAAACCAAGGCGTTTTGGGACTAAAATTAGTCCCTTATCAGTACCCAACATGTTTTTTCTTCATTAACAATTAGAATCTTTTGAGAGCAAGAATTGGAGAGAAGGAGAAAACCTAGGGTTCAAGAGTTTCATGCAAGACCTTCGAGTTCCGCTTAGATAATCATTGTCCTAGGTATGTAAGGATATTCATGGTGTTGGACTGAGTTTGTCCACACGGCCTACATCTCATTTCCATCATTAAAGAGTCAAGTTAAGTTCTAACGCTAATGTTATTGAGTTTTCGAATGAGTTATGATTTCCATCATTGAGTTTCATGTTTAATTATCAAGATTTTGTTTATCCGTATGAGTCTTATTCTCGAATCGTTGTTCATGCCTAGTTTCACATGAACCCTAGTTGAGTTACTACATTGCTTCCTATAATGCACTGTTTTAATTGAGTAAAGAATTTTTTTTTTACGCTATGAGTAAGAGAAAGGATTTAAGGGAACATGAGCGTCCATGAGTTCATTCATTGGAGTTTTGAAAGTCTTCAGTCATCCATTATGATGCATTATTTTAAGAATGAGTTTTTCAAAGTTTTTGCATTATTATTCACTATGCATGATTTTCAGAGTCTTAATGAGTATAGAATCGAGCATAAATGATGTTTTCAAGAAAAGAGTTTGATGAGATCTGAGTAAGTCTTAAAAGCGTTTTTGAATGAGAATAAGTTGAGTCCGAGTTGAGTCTGAAAGATTCTTAAACTTCTATTATTTTGAACAAGAGAATTTTTTAGTAAAGTTTAAGGGTACTAATAGAGTCCCAAATGTATTACTTTTACATTGAGAAAGAAACTTTGTTTTCTAAATGAGTTATGAGTACAGAGATACTTCATAGCAGTTACCTCTTTTAAGAGAATCTGTTGAGTAATTACATCAAATTGAGAAAAGTGATTGTTTTTAAACATTGAGCATGAGTATATTATTGGGAGTAGTATTGAGCATCGATATGAGGGAGAGTTCAGACAACTCACAGCCCCCATAAACCATGTTTGCCAACATGGGTACAGTATCATACTTTTTAGATGAATCCTTATTGCTTAGTGGATCTACTTAGTTGAGGTTGTTCTATACCCCGGTAAGATGTAGGACAGTTCTGGCAGTGTGGGCGAGACGCTGTATCATCACGTAGCTCATAGTGATGATTGTCGATTAGAGAATCTCCCAAATAAGAGTAAAGAGTAATTTATTGAATTTTTAGATACATCCTTGAGTTATATCTTTTATTTATGAAGCTTTAAATGATTTTATCTCTAATCATGCTTTGCATTGAGTTGAGTTGAGTATAGCTTTAAATGATTTTATCTCTAATCATGCTTTACATTGAGTTGAGTTGAGTTGAGTATAGCTTTAAATGATTTTATCTTTAATCATGCTTTACATTGAGTTGAGTTGAGTATAGCATTGAATGATTTTATCTCTAATCATGCTTTACATTGAGTTGAGTTGAGTATAGCTTTAAATGACTTTATCTCTAATCATGCTTTACATTGAGTTGAGTATAGCTTTAACTGATTTTATCTCTAATCATGCTTTACATTGAGTTGAATTGAGTATAGCTTTAAATGACTTTATCTCTAATCATGTTTTACATTGAGTTGAGTTGAGTTGAGTATAGCTTTAAATGATTTTATCTCTAATCATGCTTTACATTGAGTTGAGTTGAGTTGAGTATAGCTTTAAATGATTTTATCTCTAATCATGCTTTACATTGAGTTGAGTTGAGTTGAGTATTTTTCCAGTCTTGTCAGTGCAGTTATCTATGCTTTCAGTTCTCCTTGCATGCTTGTACATTCCATGTACTGATGTCATTCGACCTGCATTTTATAATGATGCAGATACAGGTGTTCAGGATCATCAACAGACGCTTCGTTGAGTTCATTTGACATTCCAGTTAGCTTTGGTGAGCCTCCTTGCATTCCGGAGGATTCCCTTTTTTCCCCTTTAAGTTTAGTCTTTTAGAGTGTTGTGGGTCTTTTCCCAACATCCATGTTGAACTATAGAGGCTTCATAGATAGATAGAGTTGAGGAGTCGTTCAGTATTTACTCTTTTGAGTTGTTTTACAAACTATAAGTATTTCTATTGAATATTGTCCAGACTTTATGAGCTGAGTATTTAAGTTTATCAGATTTAATGCAATTTAAAGCCTATTATTTCTTGAATTATTTTTCCTCTTGTAGTCATCCAGAATGAGGGTTCGCTTGGGGACCAGCGATGGTCTCTGAGTGCCGGCCACGTCTAGGGTGTAGGCTCGGGGAGTGACAAACTTGGTATCAGAGCACAGAGTTCAAGTGTCCTAGGGTGTCTATGAAGCTGTGTCAGTAGGATCTTATTTATGGTTGTGAGGGTCCCACTTATTTAAATGAGGAACTATAGACATTTAAGAAAAGTTTCCTTTCTTTCATACTCTAAATCGTGCAATAGAACAGTTTCATATGGAACTTATTCAAACTCATGCATATCTCATATCCATTCGACTACCCCTCATATTCAAGGTAGTTGAAAAGAAAAGCCAAGATCCTTATTGATAAATTACTCCTAGCAAAAGTCTTTAGAAAGTCATGAGATTGTAGAGGGGCTTGAGAGAAGCCCGTGAGTGAGCTTAAGTATTGAGATTTGAAAGAATGCACTCTTAATTCATATGAATCGTGCGTTCGAGCTAAAAGCAAAAGTTACTCTTAGACTCTCTTCAACCTTGTTTCACTTGAGACCCTTATGAGGAAGTGTGTTTTAGAACTTGAGTAGTATTTTCACTTGAAAAGATAGTATGAGTTACGATATTATGAGCCAATAGTAGTAGAAGTGCCTAGAGTTAGAAGAATACATGTAGAGGTATAGTAATCTAAGAAAGGAGGATATTGATGAGGTCAATTACGTTATTGCAGTCATGAACCCACTAAGTCATTAATTAAGAGTTTCCCTTATGGGTAGACTGAGAAGTGATGAGTTAATGTAGATCTCATGATAGAAGGTAGAGTAATAGTTACTAGTCAGGATGAGTTAAGACTTTACTTTAACAAGAGAGAAGTTATGATGAAGTGTTAATACATTAGTATTGACCAAGTATAAGTGTTGAATAAAAGAGCCTAGTGTCACGACCCAGGGTAGCCCCTAGATGTAACACGGCGTACAAGACCCCGAGAGGCCTCATACAAGCCCTTAGCATACATAACATACAAGATAATAGAGAAATAAGAGTTCAAAAGAGAATTTCATATCAGAACTTTACTCAAACAGCGGAAGTCTACAACTCATGTCTCAAAGCCTTCTAATATCATAGAATACGAATAAAAGTGATAAGGACGCAGCCCAATACAATATCCAACACTGAAAAGAAATGACATGAAAAGAAGAACAACTAGGCTATGTCCTCGGATGGATGAGGACTCACCAAGTCTTCTTCCCAACTCTAAGTCAATGCTTTAGCCACGAGTAGGAGAACTGCCACGTCCTACACCAAGGAAGTTGATGCAAGCAAAAGTATGCGTTAGCACAATTAAGTACTAAGTATGATAGCAATGCATATAAAAACATAAATCATGCTAGAGATAGAGACAAAATCATGACATGCAATGGCCAAGCTAAAAACATGATAAACATGAGAAACATGAAACATAAAGCATATATCAAGGCCAAAGCAAGCTAAATCATCTTTCTTTACTTCTTTTCTTTACTTCATCATGAGAACACTTGTTCATTAACTTGTGGGGAAAAGCCTTAACCGACATATAAGACCATGTGAGCTATCAACATAGAATACGGTGTCTACCCCACACCGTAAAGGGGTGTCCTACTTGCCAAGGTAAGACCATGAACTTCTTAGCTTATGTGGATCCACTAGCTAATGTCTACTTAAAGACAACATCCTATGGTTGCAACATAGTTTAAGGGATAGAGATTGCTTTAGGAGACTCGACCTCAACTAACCGGAGAGTTCCATCTAGAAAACTTTGCCTCTACTAACGTGAGAGCTTTCACTAGAAGACCCGAACTCTACTAACGGAAGGGCTTCCATCTCAATATCCACTCGGTGCTCCATAATTCCCACAGATTAGTCATTAACATATTTATATCATCAAACATGAAAAGGTACAACTAGGGTTACCAATTCAAGCTAAAATCATGCTTATATATACTCATCTTTCATGGACCTTGTCCAAGCTTACATCCTTAGAATAGCTCCTTAAGAACATGGGTAATCGCCTCTTTGTTCTTCTTTTATCATAATGGGAGGATTACGTGAGAAAACCTTTCACTACTCGACCATAACATCATCATATCATAACTTTGGTACTTTACTCTCAAGGCACCCTTAATTCATCATGCTCATATTTCATAGTTCATAGAGTTCATATGGGTTCATGCAAGTTCAAATCATAACATGCAATTCAATGCAAGCTCATGCTTAGAAAGCCATAATTAAGACAATTTACCACTACTTGAAGGAACTCACATAATAGAGGAAAATCATGCTTTTGACTTGATCATGCTAAATTCATAAAATTATCCTCAATTCATTCATAATTCATGCTTGATTTCATAGAGAATTCATAAACTTCATCAAATCATAACTCAACCCAACAATCAAAGTATAGATTATCAAATTGGGGAGAATTAGCTTGGGATCATGGGGGTTCATGCAATCTTTACATCAAATCATGTAATTCACGCTAATTCGTGCACTAAGTTACTTTATCACGCTAAATAGTGCACTAGGAATCATAAAATCAATAATTTGAATCATAATTGAAGAACTCACAATGATTGATCACAAACCCTAATTCAATTGGGTTAGAGTAAACCTTTGAAAATCATGAACAAGAGGAAGGGCCCATTGGAGGAAAAGACTCCTAATGGTGAACACTATCATACCTCAAAGCAATCCACAAGAAATTGGAGAAGATTGAAGGTCTTCAATGGAGGATTCAAGCTCTTTCTTCTTCCTTGAGAGTTGAGAGAGTTTCTTTTTTTTAGAGAGAAATATTTGAGATATGAGAGTTTTGGAATGAATTAGAATGAAAGGAATTAGGCTTAGAAAGTATTTATAGGTCTAATATTAATGGTATAAACGACTTAGCTTAATAGGTAAATGATTAGGGAAAAGACCAAAAAGCCCTTAATTAAAAATTGTCGCGACCAATAGACGGACATGATGTACAATCCGTACATCCTTTGACGGACCGTCCTGTTGAACCGTCAAAAGATTCAGAGAGTTGGTATATGGGGACCCTGCAACGACGGTCTTGATTTATGGTTGGTAGGTCCATCTACGGACCATACACCACAACCGTAGATCACTGCCTGAGTTTAAGGAGTTGGCTAAGTTTGGGGTAATCTACGGTTACATTCTACGTACCATCGTTCGACTCACGAACCGTCCTGCTACCTGTAGGTCAAAGTTCAGAAACTTGGAAATCTTGAAATTTATAGTGCCATTGACGGTCCCCACGTACGGCCCGTCAATCCATCTGCGGCCAGAAGGTGGCCTCCGTAGGTCACTGTCTTTAGGTGAGTTCTGCATTTTAAAATCCTTTGGAAGCTTGAGGTGTTACACCAAGTATTGGTGAAGTGATAGATCTAAGCTAGGCTTATGATATGTAAGGCAGAGCCCCATGGTATTCAGAGGGTTATAGAACTAATTAGGCAATGATGTCTAGGAAATGAGTAAGTGGTACTTAAGTTGTGAAATAGAAGTGTGGTAGTAATCTGTAAATAGGTAGACTGAGAGATAAAAGTTGACTACTTGTCATGAGATCTTAGTGGGTGAGTATTTCTTAAGTTTATCTAGTAGTTGTAAGTTAGTATAGTAAGCGAGCAATTATATTGATACCTGTGTTTAGTAATAAACACTAAGCTTGAATTCGAGATTAGTGTCGTGATCAAAAGAATGGCAACATAGGGGTGATGATGTTAGTTTGAGATCTAATCTAGTAGGTTTGACATAAATTAGCTGAGAAATTAAGGTGTTACTTTTGATAAATGTGAGTGGCACAAGTGTGGTATTATTTTGGAATTTGCTCTAGTAGGCTTGGTATATCGTATGCGAGAGATCAAAATATTAACTTGCGAGAAGTGTGATGTTACAAATGTGGAGTATGTGACTCATAGATGAAAATAGTGAATTGAGGCTAAGTCATGAGGTAAGAAGAGGCTTAAGATGTGTATTTGAGATAGTATAAAGTTGTATGAGGCTCTAATTTTATGATTTGCTATGGGTGACTAGTTATTATCCTATCCATAAGAATTCGGTCGAAGGGGTTATATATAGATGATGATGAGTCTCCCATTATAGTTCAAATTTCCTTTAACTAAGTTAGGAATATGTGAACTTGGAAGATGATTGTTAGCAGACTAAGGAGAAGAGGTTAGATCATAAAAGTTAGAGAAAGAGGCTATGTACACCAATAAGAGCACCAGGTATAGAAAGATGCCTATAAAGATAGAAGGAAGTTAAGAAAAGTATCTTTGAAGGAAGCCCTAGTAGCGGTTTTGTATCTTCGAGTGTAGTATAACCGGAGAGTTTAAGTGTTCTTGTGTTTAGTGATACCCTGGTCGTGTGGAGCAGTGTGCTTATAGCATAGTGTAGAGAATCAATCTGCAGGCTCAGGGTAGTGACCTTCGAGCTAAGGGGGAGATGATGAGGTAATGAACCAAAGTGGGTCTTAAGTTTTAAGAAGTGATGAGTTAAACAGGATGAGACATCAGTGTTTTTCCATCTCTTACCTTCCTTATACTTCAGTCGAGGTGATACCTTACTCCTGTCTTGCGTATGAGCTCCATACCCATGGCCTAGACCCATGCACTTCATGTTGATTCATGCTAATGCTCAGTTCCTAGAGTGAGAAGCGGTAACTTCCTTCAGCGATCCTGAACTTATTCAATGAATCTTAGAACTTCCAGCCCTGTGTTATATGAGACATGATATATACACTCACGTTTCACAGTATGCTCAGTTCCATAAACTCATGATAGGCGTTAAAAGGCTAGTGAGATCATATTATGTTATGAATGTTCTCAGATCAGATTTTTTGAATGAATCGTGCTTATGATCTTTCGCTTTAAGCCCTTTAAGTGATCCTTTCTTTTTCAGTCTTGATAGCGATGTTGATGATAGTAGATGAGTTATAGCAGGTGGGAGAGAGTGGGCGTTCCTTATTGTGATAGTTTTGGTATGCTTATTCCATTTAAGGTTATATACATGGAGGAAGAACGAGATGGGATCTTGTTGTGTGCAATAGATAGGCAAGAGTATATTGGTGTGCCCTTTGGTAGGAGTTAATGCAAATGCGGATGTAGAGATGCTAAGGTAGACATGAGAATCCTTAGGTGATGTTGACTACCAGAGGCCATAAAGTGATGAGAATGATAGGCTTGAATGTTGTGTTTGTAGGTATGTGATTAATTGCATTATGTTGTTAGCGACTCTTGTTAAGAGCTTCAGGTAAGGGTGGTAGAGAGGTAAGAATAAGTAGCATCCTCTAAATGAGAGTCCCTACAAAGCTATAGAACACGAATCCCACGGGTCATATTTGTACAAGTATGATCATCTTATGGGTAGTACCTTGTGACTACGAGTTAGGCTTGAACATGGTAAAAGTATGCAGTTAGAATTAGACTTTGGTGGGAGCTATAAGTTTCAGTTAATGAAGTGTAGTATTCAAGAAGAAGAGCATAGTTGAGAAGAGTTGCTAATCTCAAAAGCTATCAGTCATGTCGCTTAATACAGGGTGGTCTGATTCTTATATCAGCCTCACAATTCTCTTTCCCGAAGTTATGAGAAATTTCGATGAAAGAGTTACAGGCTATAGCCCTCCTCTCATTTCAGATTAAGTGTCTACTCATGTGCTTGAGTATTTCAATTTTGGCATTGTACTCGTACCTTGTGCAACTTCCTAGCTTTGTCATCATTCGAGGACGAATGATCCCAAGAGGGAGATATTGTAGCACCCCAAAAAATAATTTAGCTAAGACCCGAGCCATTGTTCATATTCATAGGCCCAAACTCAATGACTTCTAATAGTATATATTTATTTCGAAGTATTTGAATTGTATTAGAGGTGAATTAAGGTCATAAGGAACCTCTAGTACTAAGTCGAGTTCTAAAATCCTCTACCAATTAAGTTTTCGTATAAGATCATATAAGGGTAAACTTCAAATGATCTGATCTCCTAGCACATAATAAATTAGGTGGCCCATGACATATCAAATTAAAGGACTTTGAGTCCTCTTTCCAATATCACCAAGTTTTCCTTTTTTCGAGCTCGAAGTAAAACGTTATGGCCATTTTACCAAAGACTGTCATATCAGAATTCTGAGTCTGTGAACGACAGATCTGACCTACGGTCCGTCCTTTGAACGACGAACCGTAGGTAGGTCTCATGGGTGGTTTTTTCAAGTCGTCAGAAAGGTTCAAAAACTCAATTTTTGGGGACCCAAGACCTACGGATGTTACCTACGGTCCGTAGGTCGAACCACGAGCCGTAGGTGACCTCGTAGGTCATTTCGACAGTTTTAAAGAGGGGTATTTTTCATCTTTTCCCACCCTTTATAATTAAAACGCAAGACTTTTTGGCAATAAAATTAGTCCCTTATCAGTACCCAACGTGCTTTTTCTCTCATCGACACTTAGAATCTTTTGAGAGCAAGAATTGGAGAGAAGGAGAAAAGCTAGGGTTCAAAAGTTTCATGCAAGACCATCGAGTTCCGCTTAGATAATCATTGTCCCAGGAATGTAAGGCTATTCGTAGCGTTGGACTGAGTTCGTCCACGCTCCCTACATCTCACTTTCGTCATAAAAGAGTCAAGTTGAGTTCTAACACTAATGCTATTGAGTTTTCGAATGAGTTATGATTTCCATCATTGAATTCCATGTTTAATTATCAAGATTGTGTTTATCCATATGAGTCTTATTCTCGAATAGTTGTTCATGCCTAGTTTCATATGAACCCTAGTTGAGTTACTACATTGCTTCGTATAATGCAAGGTTTTAATTGAGTAAAGAGTATTTTTTTATGCTAAGAGTAAGAGAAAGGTTTTGAGGGAACATGAGCGTCCATGAGTTCATTCATTGGAGTTTTGAAAGTCTTGAGTCATCCATTATGATGCTTTATTTTAAGAATGAGTTTTTCAAAGCTTTTGCATTATTATTCACTATGCATGATTTTCAGAGTCTTAATGAGTATAGAATCGAGCATAAATGATGTTTTCAAGAAAAGAGTTTGATGAGCTGTGAGTAAGTCTTAAAAGTGTTTTTGAATGAGAATGAGTTGAGTCCGAGTTGAGTCTGAAAGGTTCTTAAAATTCTATTGTTTTGAACAAGAGAATTTTTTAGTAAAGTTTATGGGAACTAATTGAGTCCCAAATGTATTACTTTTACATTGAAAAAGAAACTTTGTTTTCGAAATGAGTTATGAGTACAGAGATACATCAGAATAGTTACCTTTTTTAAGAGGAACTTTTAAGTAATTACATCAAATTGAGAAAAGAGAATGTTTTTAAACATTGAGCATGAGTATATTATTGGGAGTAGTATTGAGCACCGATATGGGGGAGAGTTCAGACAACTCACATCCCCCATAAACCATGTCTTCCAACATGGGTATAGGATCGTACTTTTTAGATGAATCCTTATTGCTTAGTGGTTCTACTTAGTTGAGGTTGTTCTATACCACAGCAGGGTATAGGACAGTTCTGGCAGCGTGGACGAGATGTTGTATCATCGCGTAGCTCATAGTGATGGTTGTCGGATAGAGAATCTTCCAAATAAAAGTAAAGAGCAATTTATTGTATTTTTAAATACATCCTTGAGCTATATCTCTTATTTATGAAGCTTTAAATGATTTTATCTCTAATCATTCTTTACGTTGAGTTGAGTTCAATACAACTTTAAATGATTTTATCTCTAAAGATTATTTACGTTGAGTTGAGTTCAATACAACTTTAAATGATTTTATCTCTAATGATACTTTACATTGAGTTGAGTTGAGTATAGCTTTAAATGATTTTATCTCTAATCATGCTTTACATTGAGTTGAGTTGACTATAGCCATAAATTATTTTATCTCTAATCATGCATTACTTTGAGTTGAGTTGAGTATAGCTTTAAATGACTTTATCTCTAATCATGCTTTACATTGAGTTGAGTTGAGCTGATTATAGCTTTAAATGATTTTATCTCTAATCATGCTTTACATTGAGTTCAGTTGAGTCTAGCTTTAAATGACTTTATCTCTAATCATGCTTTACATTGAGTTGAGTTGAGTTGAGTATAGCTTTAAATGATTTTATCTCTAATCATGCTTTACATTGAGTTGATTTGAGTATTTCTTCCAGTCTTGTCAGTTCAGTTATCTATGCTTTCAGTTCTCCTTGCATGCTCGTACATTCTATGTACTGATGTCATTTAACCTGCATCTTATAATGATGCTAATACAGGTGTTTAGGATCATCAACAGACGCTTCGTTGAGATCATTTGACATTCTAGTTAGCTTTGGTGAGCTTCCTTGCATTATGAAGGGTTCCCCTTTTTCCCCTTTCAGTTTAGTCTTTTAGGGTGTTGTGGGTCTTGTCCCAGCATCCATGTTGAACTATAGAGGCTTCATAGATAGATAGAGTTGAGGTGTCTTTCAGTATTTACTTCTTTTGAGTTGTTTTACAAACTATAAGTATTTCTATTTAATATTGTCCAGACTTTATGAGTTGAGTATTAAAGTTTATCAGATTTAATGCAATTTAAAGCCTATTATTGCTTGAATTAGTTTTCCGCTTGTAGTCAGCCAGGATGAGGGTTCGTTTGGGGACCAGCGATGGTCTTCCAGTGACGGCCACGTCCAGGGTGTAGGCTCGGGGCGTGACATGAGATATTAGAATCATTTTTTCAACAATCCCCTACATATCTCAAAAAGAATATTAAGAATAGAATGGAATAAGAAGTTTTGCTGAATTTCCACATATGAGTATAATGCATTGAATTTGGTGTCCGTAGACTATGAACCAGACCTAGATAAAACAAGATTAAACTTACCGAACAATTGGTGAAGTTTAGAACTTCTATGAACCAATAATTATTTTGTAAGTCCAGCGTCTTATTCTATCACATTATACCCGCACAATCTTCATCGTTATCGCGGTTTTGCGCTAAGAGGCCATGCACGTGTCCTGATATTCATGAGTGCTCTAGAAATGTGTCACAATTTCATTGAAACAGCACCCCTTCACACTCATATAGGTCCAATCATCAAGTGTATTCTGCAGAGCAATACACTACCTATAAAGGATATGATATGGGAGTTTAACTCTACCTCACTTTGCCTTGCAGATTTTGTTGCACTATATTCACACATCATAGGAGGGACATAATTTCATAGTGCTTACTTCACCAACTAATGACTTGTTATTACCCATATAAACCTATTTCATGGGATCTCCAGTCACATAGGTTGGGTTACCATCATTGTTGATCTTCTGAAATGACAAAAAGTCTTACTTCCCTCGATGTTTCATTTTAGTCAGTGAATTGATCAGATTCACCTCTGACTACACATAATTTACGTAAATACTTTAATCTCATAGCAGTTGCTTTATAACACTATATCGCAAGCACATGTATGTAATTTTGCCATTGAAACAATTATTTTCACAACAACTGTTATTACTTGGCAACCACATATAGATTTTAAATCCATTAACTATTATTGTACCCCTCTAGTACAACAAAATATTCAATTTATTGGGTATTATACTTTTGATACCTCTCATGTATCACCAATGACTTCTTTCCAAAATTATGCATCATGAAGCAATATCATTTTCAACAATAAGAACATGAGAAATATTATAACTTTTTAAAACTCAACATTATTTTATTTAGTTTTTAAATTCTAACGTTGCATTGAATCACATCACAAATATGTATATGCAGCATTTATTAACATACAATTAAAAATTTTAGATCCTATTTTTCTTTTCTTAGGATCATGTAGCACAACCTTAACAAGATACCCCTACACTTTTAAATCATCATATATTACTAAATGTGGGAAAAAAATAAAATTGAAATATCAAAATAACCCTACAAAGTTGAGTTACTACAATAATACCATTAAAATAAAAAATAAGTTACTTTTTTTATAAAATCTAAAATCTAAAGTATTCTTTTATGACAGGGTACAAAACTGTTTCATGATAAATACGAATAATAATCAATCTAATAAATTAATAATGCACTTGCATCTCTTCTACTTCTTTCCGTTTTCATATTAGTTTTGGGTGTCTTTTTCTTACTCTCTTTTTTTGGCATAATTGTACATTGACTTATTCATTTTAGATTGGTTGTTTTTTTTTTGCAGGTTTAAACACTTATATTATTTTTACTAAATTTTCCTTCTTTATTTATTTATTTGCTTATTATTTTTCTCCTTTATTTGCTTTAAATATTCATTTTCCTAACTCATATATAATTATTTATTCAATTACTATTCTTAATATTTATAATTCTCATTTTTTCATATTCATAACCTCCAACTATTTACTTTAAAACTTTAAGATATCTTTTGGTAACTATTTAATTTAAAACTTTAAGATATCTTTTGGTATTCCTCCATTTTTATCTATATAACTCATTTTTTGTTTGTTGAGACCCTTATCCAAGGTCATCATTTTCATTCAATAGTTAAAGTAGTGAAGCGTTTATCACTTTCGTATTATTCTCTTCATGTTTTAGTTTGACTTGATGAAGAAGACTCTTGAATTTTGATTGGCTGTGGGAGAAATATCAACAAGAACTCGAAAAATTATATAATGATTCTATATATTTCTTTTTTCCATCTATATTGTTATGATTAAATTCTTAAAAATGATATATATGTTTTTTTCCTTCTCTGTTTACTCTTTCTGTTTCTCTATACTAAACTTATTTAATTCCATTTCCTAGAAAAAAATTATTGTTGTAAGTTTTTTTATTTGGACTTAAATTAGCCATTTATAAAATTCATTGGAAGATTGCTAACTAATATTAACAAAAGTTCAAACCACACATGTTTTCATAGAATGTAATCTTCTAACAAATCTATAAAATTTACATGGAAAACGCACGTGTTGAGAGACTAATATTTTCAAAATATGGAATAACTTTTTCGAAAAAAAAATATTTTCAACAATCATTCTCTGAAATGTCAAACATGATAAGTCCAAATATATAGCAATTCGAACCTTCTATATCACTCAAAAAAAAATTAATTGGCCCTTACCTACTCTAAGACCTAGTCCTTATAAATATTCCTCAGTTAGTGTTCAAAAGAAACACTATGTAAAGAAACCATCCATGTATTAACAAATTAAATTAAGTTCACAATAATGTCACTAATAATTACATGAATCACATGGTAATTGCAAATTTCATAATAATAATTTAAACATTTATTTTGAATACTATAGAACAATATAAAGTAAAAATCAGCAATATTCAAATATAGATAATAATGAACTAAAACTTATCACATTCAATCTTTCTCATAATTTCACAAGAATCAAATTGTACAAATACTAATATCATGTACCACCTCAGATAATGCCAATATTTTCATATGTAAGTTTAATAAGAAGAATTTTTTTATTCTAAGAACTTGAATTGTTCTAGAATCTCCAACATATATATAAATCATTCTTCTTCTTCTTCAATTGAGTGTAGAACACAAAAATTTTAGTGAGCAAAAACGTACTCAAGAACACCAAAGTCTAACACACAATCTCTCACTTTCACATATTAGCCACAAAAATTGCTTGAGAAATAACCACAATAATTATATCACAAAAATATTACAATGCACACCTAATAGATCACACAACATGCTTCATATACTTTTTCTCACATAATATGCTACATTATTATCGGTGATTAAAATCTTAAACAGAATCATCCAATTAAAATAAAGAAACCGATAAAACATAAATAAAAATAGAAGCTCTGTCTACAAATATATTCTGAGTAACATATTATCAAGTCCCAAAAGCCTATCAAAATATTTTCTATTTCTTCCTAATATCTCTTTGAAAATTAACACTAGTAATCCAATACCAAGAATTTACCACAAAATTTCAATATTGTAAAACTAAACAATTGATTTCAATATGAATTTTAGGCTTCTCTTTCTTTTTGAATTGACAAAGACGATATGCCTATCAAATAATTTTAACAGTAATACACTATTTCTCCAAATGAGGACTAATTTGTTCAATTACCATTTAATTATTTGTCAACCCAGAGAGAAACTAAACAGTTTGCTAATGCAAAGTTAAACCATCAAAATTAAAGTTGGGAACACATACCTTTATCTTTTGTAAAAAGAAAATGTTCTCAAATGATGCTTCCATAAATCAACGTACATGAGCATTAGGAAATTTATTTTGTCTTACATGTTGATATTGGTTGATTATACCGGTCCTCTATCTTGCTAAATAGTGACTGGGATAGCTTCTTCAAAATTGTTGTAATTGATTTTCTGTCAGAACAATGTCTGAAATATCCTTAAGATTGTTGGAAATCTTACGGAAAATACCTTCTTCACGATATCTTATATGAAATTAACCAAAGCTTGAGGTGTGTTAGACACTGTCCTTAAGGATATTTCACCCGATATAGGTGTATCCCTTAGGATTCAACAAGCTCTTCTAGTATAAAACTAGCAGCCAGAAACTAACAAAGATCCACAATAGAAAGAAAATCCGGTACAAGAAACATGGACAAAGAAGAAAGGAAAATCTCTCTTCAACTTCTACATTTACGCGAACCAAGAAGCAAATCATTTATAGGAAATGAGATAAGATCATTCTCCAAATGTTTGCAGGAAATTCAAGACAATGATAGGAGGATTAATGGGTCATAAAGGATAGTAATGAGAATGTTTAAACCTAATAGTCAACTGCAAAATTATGGCTTTCAGTGGTAGAAAATGTAAAGGAATTATGGCTAATCAAGATTAGACATTCAACCACAATAAATATACATTTAATACTCATTAACAAGAAATGAAAAAATGTACCTAGACAATATTATGAATACTTCTTTTTGAGATATTAGAACCATTTTTTCAACATTTTTAACAATTAGGTAATGATTTTGGATAATTGTATGTTAGATAAGTTTATTTCATACTTTACTTTTATTAATTCTTGATTTTATGCGATTAATTTTGAATTCTCTCTCATGATTCTATTTATTCCTCAATTCTCTGTCACACGATTTCAAATCCAAGTAACAACTTATTGGGATTCCGGATATATTTATTTTCCGAGATAAGTATTGAAAACACCCCTAAACTTGGCGTGAATTATTACTTTAGTCCCCCAACTATTGACAGCCTTAAAAACACCCTCTACTTGATCAAGTGAATTTAAAAACACCCCTCTTATGCCACATGTGCATATATGTGAAATTTTCTGCTGACTTGGCGTACACATAGATATATGTAATAGAAAAAAATATTTAAAAAACATTTAAATAATTAAATGCTAAGAATTTAGCAATTAATGAAGATAAAAGAACTTTTTTTTTTCTTTTTTAAAATTTAATTTTCTCATTACCCCACCCCATCTTCTACCCAGTACCCCAACCTCACACCTCACTACCCATCCGCTCCCCAAAAAAAATTCTTTTAAACCTTTTTTTTTTTGGCGAGCAGTGGGGGAGGTAGGGGTGAGATAAGAAAAAAAAATTATTTAAAAGTAATTTTTTTTGGGGAGGGGGAAGGGGGGGTCGGGGTACTCGGTAGTGTTTAAAAAAACTTTTTTTTCTTTGTTTACTATATATATCTATGTGTACGCCACATCAGGAAAAAAATCAACATATACGCATAGGTGGACGACATGTGACATAAGAGGGGTATTTTTAAATTACTTAACCAAGTAGAGGGGTGTTTTTAAGCCTGCTAATAGTTGGGGGACTAAAGTAATAATTCACGCCAAGTTTAGGTGTGTTTTCAATACTTATCTTTTATTTTCCTGCAATTTTCTTAGGATTTTGTCTTTGTGACCTTTTTATTTTTACATATCACAATTAATTTTTAAATGAGAAAAAAGTCACAAAAAAGGAAAAAAATAAATTTAATTGGAGGTCATAGAGATATCTCACATCACCTTATCTATATGTAGCTTTATATTATAAATAGTTATATGTGTTTATTGGATATTGATTTGACAAGTTTTAGTAGTAATCATAAGAAAGTGTACACTCACTATTCATAGGAATTATACTTTCTTATTTTATTTATAATTGTTTACTTAAAAATTTGATTTAATAATGTTGACATTATTTTAAAAAATAGTGTATTACATGGTTTGACGTGTGTTGTGGGTTGTGAAAAATGAAGATGGGAAAAATGGAGTGGTGGGATAGTGAGGTGAGGTAGTGGGGGGGGGGGTTGGTTAGTGGTTTAGGTAGTTTATATATATATATATATATATATATATATATACACACACACACACACTAACTTAAAAACATAAAATCCTTAATTTGAATGTTAAATTACTGTACTATCTCAAACTTAAAACACCCAATTTAGTATATATTCTATATTTTATATTATATTATATTTATTTAGTTATTTATTTGTTCTATATTATATTAAAAGCTGACAACTTTTCACATTGATGGGTAGTGACTTCTCTAAAGGGTTATGACTTTTTTAAAGAGTTATAACTTTTTCGATGAGTTATGACATTTCCGAATAATTGTGATTTTTCTGAAATATTGTTATTTATTTGATAAGGCACGATAAGCACATTTTCATACTATCATTTGTTGTCTATAAATGGAGAGGTTTCTCACATTTTTAATCTACGAATTTTGTAAATTTTATATTCTTCCTCTTCTTAAAACAAGAAAGATTGTGAGAATTGTTCAATTATGCAATTACAATATTTTTTGTGGGTAAATTAGGCAGATCAACAAAAATTGATGCAACAAGGAGAATGGAATAACTCCACTTCAAACGAGAAGATTATCTAGATAATTAATATGTACTCATTTTCATTGACATAAATATCCTTTTGCAGCAACTTCTACTTGACAAGAAGCTCAATGATTTTATGTTGCACAAACTACAACTTGGTGTTCAAGCTGTGATAAGTCTCAAACTTTTGGACAAAAAGGATTTGATCAAAAACTTATTTGAAGAGTCCAAACTAGATTTAATAAGTACTCCTCCATTTCCAATTTATTTGTTGTACTTTTATTTTATTCAGTTAATTAATATAGAATGTTCTTTTCTTTTTTTTTTGGGGGGGGGGGATGTTTAATATATTGTATTATATTATATTATATTATATTATATTATATTATATATTATATTATATTATATTATATTATATTATATATTATATTATATATTATATTAAAACCAGACACCTTTTCATATTAAAGGATTGCGATGTTTTCAAAGAGTTATAACTTTTACGATTAGTTGTGACCTTTACGAATGGTTGCAACTTTTCAAAAGGGTTGTGACTCTTCAAAAGAGTTATCCCTTTTCCGATGAGTTGTGACCTTTTTAAAGGGTTGTACTTTTACTAATAAGGCACAACAAGCTTTTTTTTCATACACTATTCTTTGTTGGCTATAAAAAGAGGATTTTCCTCACATTTTTAAACTACAATTTTTTAAAGTTGTATATTGTTCTTCTTCTTAAAACAACCAATTTAGTACATCTTCAATATTTCATATTATATTTATTTATTTATATTATATTATATTATAAAAAAGCCTCTTCATGTTGAATGCTTACGACTTTTTCAAAGAGCTGTGACTTTTTTGATGAGTTGTGATCTTTCCGAAAGGTTGTGACTTTTACGATAAGGCACAATAAGCACATGCTCATACTACCCTTCGTTAACTTTAAATTTAAGATTTTTGTCACATTTTTAAACTATGATTTTTTTTATGTTTTCTGTTCTTGTCTTCTTAAAAACCTAAGTGTAATATACAGACGTTGGGAATCTCAAAGATCAATGGAATTTTAACACTCCCTAACATGAATGTTAAATTAATATAATACTCCAATAAAAAACATTCAATTTAGTATATCTTCTATATATTTTTTATCAATATTTATTTAGATTATATTATATTGAAAGTAAGAACTCCAACAATACAATAATAACTAAGTAATGCACTATAGGGGAGGGAGGATAAAGTATATTTAAGAGGTGTAACTAAGAGATTTTAAGAGTGACTTTTTTTTATGTTTACATATAACAATTAATTTTAAAATGAGAACATTTTTTTTTAAAAAGAAGATAAATTTAATTGGAGGCCATAGAGAAGTGTCAGATCACCTTATCTATATCTAGTTTTATATTATAAATAGTTATAGGTGTTTTTTTGGATGTTGATTTGACAACTTTCAGTAGTAACCAAAAATTTTTTTACATCCACTATTCATAAGAACTTATACTTTATCATTCTATTTATAATTGTTTATTTAATAATATCGAGATTAATTTTAAAAATAGTGTAGTACATGATTTGATATTTACGTGCAACACACGTACATCAAAACTAGTATATATATATATATATATATATAAGTAACGAATTTTAAGCTTTCGATACATAATTTTTCATGTTTAAAAAATATTTTTATATTAAATTGATGTCCATAGAGGTATGTGAATGTCAATTTAAGTAATGAAGCAAAATAGAAATTGAAAAAATTCCTGAACATAACTAAATTTCTTAAGGAGTAGGTACCGGCGCCAGTTGGGCTAGTACATAATATTTTCTCACCTCGTGACCTGACCTCCTAATAAGGGTCGGGTGTACCAAACCGAACGTCCACCAACCATGCCCAACTCACTAAATTTCTTAAGGAGTAGGTGTCGGCGTCGATTGGGCTAGTAAATAATATTTTCTCACCTCATGACCTGACCTCCTAATAAGGGTCGGGTGTCTCAACCCGAAAGTCCACCAACCATGCCCAACTCGATTGACATGTTTAGTTTCACTCCATGGGTAAATATTTAGTCCTAAAACGTTTTTCATGGAGAAAGTACATATGAAAAGTTGAAGACCACCCATTTTGAAACTAAGGTCATGATGGTGTGTTTTTTTAATAGGTAAGTTATACATTTGGCAACAGTTGGCTAGCCAAATATAGAATAATATACTTTAGTATGTAGATATATTTTAATTTTATGGTGGACTAGAGAGTAATAAAAAGGAGTCCAAAAAGGATAAAGCTAGGTCCGGTTATAATAGAAAAAGATATGATTAAATTTTATGTTGACTATTGTCGTGTAGTTAGATAAGGTTTGTGTGAGGGCGTGGCTATACCTGATACATGGAAATGCAATAAAACAAAAGATAAGGGAAATGGAGAAAAACCTGAAATCCTTTAAAGAAAGTGTGATAATGGTAAGGATGGTTCACTCTTTCCTTTATAATATCTCGTAGATGCTTGGCGTAACTGCTCATGAAATCTATGTTAGTCGGACGCGTCGGTAGTATCGTTGACACTTTTGCAAACCTATTCGCATATTTTCGAGCTGCTTGCTCGCAGATTTCCTCCACATCCACTGACGTTAAACCTCTTTTTTTTGTGAAGAATTTAAGATCATTTTGAGTGTAGGGTAAGTGAGAAGCAATCATCTGCATATATCGATAAATTCTTATATTACCACACCAATTTTCTGTCCTTTAATCTTGTGGTCTTAAAAAAGTGGAATGTTGGAATTAAAAAATGTATCACATGAATGTCATTTCTCAAGTCCACTTAATTAGTATGGAGAAATATGCACTTCCTTCTTTTATATTTTTAAATTAAAGGGAATGCAATGACCATTGTGGTCATGAAGTAAAAATAAACAATGGGAGTAATTCTTTCTGATAGAGTTGAATTAAAATATGTCAAGTCATTGAGGCATCATATTGACATGGAGGCAAAATAGTGCTCATGAAGCATGCTGGTGTTGTTGCAAGTCCCATGTCAAAGACCATGCAACCAGCCCTAGAAAGCCCTGAAAATACAGCGACACTCAATGTATTACTCGAAATTCGAGGGTCTTTTCCAAGGGAAATCATAACAACTTTCTCCTTCTCCTTGTCCAACCCTTTAATCACCCATTCACCAAAGCTTTCTGCTATTGCCTCAACAACAGGTGGTGTAAGATCTACAGTTCTACCTTTCTCACCTTGCAAGGCGACACCACGAACATCGGATTCATTCTGTAGCCTTCTAATCTTATCCATTTCTTCATCCTCGTTGTACTTTGCACTACTACAACACTCTACTTTAAGAGAAGAAATGGACGTTTTTGACAAGGAAATATGCAACTTTGGTTTCTTTATTTTTATTGGTAGACAAGGGAAGTTGGTTATTGAAGAATTAATGGCTTGTACAGATGAAAAAGTGGAAGCCATTGCTAGCTTGTTTTTTGGAGGAGATCTAATTTAAACAAGAAGCTTGGAGGGAGAATATCTTTCTACAAGCTTCCAAATTGACATATATTTTTCTTGTTTTATTCAAGGCATATCCTCTGGTTCAGGAAGAGCATGTGCCTTTTGAAATTGAACCCCAATTTCTTCCTTTTACTTAGAAAAGCACTAAGTCCAATTGAAACATCATACAGAAAGTACTACAAATCCAATTGTGAATTTTGAAATTAATTACTTGGTGCTTCTTAGAGAAAATTTACCAATTGAAAAATCATATAGAAAGTACTACAAATCACAATTTTATATAAGATGAATGTAAACAAATAAGTTACTAATCACTCCCGCAAGGCCGCTGATGCAGTGGTTCCTCGGTTCTATGAGCTTGCCCTTGTGGCTGGCCTTCACCTCAGTGGAACTGGAGGAAAAAGGTAACTTCTGCTCCATCGAGCCTTTCTTTGCACCAGCGGCATCACAGTTAGGGGAATATAATAATGAAGTAAATTTTATGTTTCATTGTCGAGTTCCGAGGGTCACTTTTTGCCTGTTTCGATCCGAATTTTGCAACATCGATATGGATAGTGTTAGTCTCATATTGACATGCAATTTCTATTTTTGATAGCATGACAATGATTCGAGGCTCTTCGGAAGGAGAAAACTTCTCAGTGATGGTTTGAGTGCAATTTCAGCTTTGAGTTAGGTTACGACTTCCTTCTTTAGAGTTAGTTTAGTCAGATTATGTTTGAATTGAGTTGTATAATCATTAGAAAGGATTTAGAAAAAAGTTTATGGCTTGGTTGATCCTTTAGTTTAATTGGCCATTTTCAGAGCTCTAGACTAGTAATTTAGCCTTGAGCCTTAGTTTAGAAAATCCTTAGCCTTGGCGTGATTACCATAAATTTTTTAAAATGCTTTAGGGGATTTTAACTTTAGTTTTAGATGTCAATGTTTACTTGTTTAGTTCGTTTATGTGCTTTTTACTTCCAATTGTGAATGTTTTATTTGTGTAATTGAGATTTTTTGGCCTAAGTCCTTGGACTTGGATTAGCAGGAGTTTCAGGTTAGTACATCTATACTATGAAGGGTGTCTACCCTTTTGGTTTGTGTGATGAATATGTGTTGTGGCTTGCTTAACTGTGATAAACACGCATCCATGTGCATTTCACTTGCATTTTGAGCATGTTTTGAGTTAGAGGCGAATAATTGTGGAATTTTGAATTTTTAAAACTTATATGCCTCAGTTTTACTTATTTTGGCCTCCGAGGAAGCGTATCACATGTTTATTCACAAAAACTCGATTTCTATGAAAGATTTTATATTTTCATGACTTTTCGATTCTTAAAAGAAATTTATCCTAATTTCACTAATTCCTATGGTTTTATTCAAAGATATGCAATTTGTACTTACGATTCGCGGTGACATTCCTGGGAACTTTTCATTATTTTCTTTCTATTGATGAGTCCGAGGTACGATTATGGACAGCCCGAAGTGGACTCTAGGTTTTTACTTTTTGTTATTTTATCTGTAGTTGAGTGGCAGCGGGTCTGCGGAATGTCTCAGGGACCCTAAGGGCGGCTAACAAGGCAAGTCCGTGGCTTTTAACTTTATGCATTGGTTACATATGTATTGCATCATCTCACATTGAATGTTTATCTATGACAGACTTGCATTTAGTGTGAATTGTCCCTTATTATTATTAGCTTCACTATTAATACCTATGAGTATGATTCTAGTTAGCTTTTGATTCGTAGTGTTAAGTGTTAGCATTATTGTGCCTCTTATATTTATACAGTATCGTTCTGAGCTCGGTCGACATGATGACTACTGAGTACATGTGTTTTGGTACTCATACTGCACTTCTGTATTTTTTCAGATGCAACACCTAGTAAGAGCCACCCCCAATGATTCCTGATCATTTGAGGTGTCATTGTTTGGATCGTGGTGATTTTTTAGCGTCGACAGACCTGTTGACTTCTGTTTACTTTGTTGTCTATATTTTGTATCTTGTTACACAACACTTTTGTATAAAGCTCTATCCCTATTTTTGGCCACTATTGTAGCGGTGACACCAAATTCAGAATTCGGTTCTTGTATATATTAATCATTCTAGGTCACTTTCAGGCCCTTATTGAATATTTTATACCATTTTCTACATATCTATGTTATGGACCCTTTTCTTACCATGTTATTGCTTTTGCGTTAGCTATTTCTAGTTTTATTTATCACGTGTTGTTTAGGTTTTGGCTTGCCTGCTAAGGGTTTATGGTAGGTGCCATCATGATTCAATTTTGGATATTGATAGTTGATACACTCAAATTACACTTTGTTGTGAAGTATAAAGCGTTCGTTAGTCAAATATTAAATCCAACTAGGTTAGGATTGATGTGCCGTGAACTTATATCATATTTGACGCTCAAAACTAAGGATTAGTGCAAGAAGCCGAGCATGTTTATGTGGATATGATATTCCTTTTTGCTAATGTGTAGGTAAAATGCTTTGGAAACAAATGCTAGAAAGAAAGAGTCAAGGTAAAGTGAGAGAGACTTGATAGCAGGCTATACGAGCCGTGATGCTTTGTATGGGGCGTGAAGATGCTCATGGAAGTGTCTTGGAGGAAATAAAGTTCAAGTATGATGATACGAGATCCTAGACGCTCCGTACAATGGCTCGTGAAGAAGCTGCAGTTGAAGTTGATAACTTTTTGTTGAAGTGTTGGTTCACGAGGGGTTTTGACGGGGCGTGAAAAGCTCACAGACCGTTTACCCTACTCGTGAACTATGTCATTTGTTATGTCTCCTACTTTGTGTAGGACTCTTTTCTAAGACTATTTTAATTTCTTAGGGTTTATTTTTGAATTATCATGGATACTCGGAAAGAGTTTTGGCAGAGAACAAACGATAGTTTCCTTATTGATACTTTTGCGCTGATACTTTTGATCTGGATTTGGTGCTTATAATCTAGAAGCTTTTGGTTTTCATTCATAGTAAGTTTACTCTATTATTCTTTCATCAATATCTACTTCTTGTTTCGTTAAGAATATGAGCGACTAAACACCACAACTAGGGTTGTGGGAGCCATGACTAAAGCACAACGCTAGATTCAAACACGAATAACTTTTGATTGATGATTTCATACGTTGTTTTTATTTTCATAATGAATTCCTTCTAATGAGTGCACACATTAGAACATGCCTTTATTCATCACTTGTTTGAGAGAAAACTGATGATTAGGAAAATTTAGAGATGAATCTTCTAACTTATTTTAAAGATTTGAGCTCAAGATAGGATAGTCTTCTTAATAAGTACACAAGAACCAAATCTAAAACACTCTAAGACCGAGAGGAGAAGAGTGAGATTCATCTGATAGGGATAAAAATGTTTAGGTGTAAACAACTTGCTGTAAAAGTATAAACCTGATCAAGAAATCGTTATTTATGCTAAAATTCAAGTTGTAGCTCCAAAGTCATGGGGAACACAATCCTAGTCTACTTAAATAAATCAACAAATCTTGGAAATATTATTTTCTACTGCCAACTAGTAATCCTGGTTAACTTTTGGTTACTTGAATACTAAACAACCCAATATTTACTTTTCACAATTTATTTTTCTTAGGAAATATTAGCCACAACTGAATAAAAACACTAGTATGTTTATTTCTACTATAAATTCCTTTTGGGATCGACCTCAACTCTAATGGAGTTCTATAATTGATTTCGACCGTTTATACTTCATAATTGAGGTGTAAGTTTGGATGTATCAAATTTTGGCGCTGTTGCCGAGGAGTTTCAGTTCAGAAATACTCTACTAGCTATTACTTCAGCTGTAGTTGTATTTCCTAATTTTTCTTTTTGTTTCTTATCTGTGTCATCTACAGGTGAGTAACTAGTGCATGCCAAATACCAGAACTAAGGGAACACCTTTGATTCCTTACGATCCCGAGTTAAGCAAAACGATTAGGAAAATAGTGAATGTACAGGAACTTGAAGCTCAGAGACAAAGGCTGAGACAAGATGCTGAGGACCTAGCTAGAGGTGCTCAGAAAAATGCTAACGACCCAAACAAAGTGAATGAGGAGAACAAAGGGGTAGAAGAGATAGCCCCTCCTCATCACCAACCACAAGCTCCAAGAGGTCGAGTCCAACAACTAGGGAGGCATTCGAAGAAGATGATTTGGGGTTGGATGGAGCCGGAGCTACTGGAGCCGTAGTACTCCCAGTATTGCCTCCAGAAGTGAAATTTACCATCACCAGCATCATGATCCAACTGCTGAATCTGAAAGGGATGATCAGAGGAATTGCTGGTGAGGACACAAATCAGCATCTGATGATCTTCGTTGCAATTTGCAAGTCGGCTGAGATCCCTAGAGTCAGCCAAACTGTGATGAGACTAAGGTTGTTCCCCTTGTCTCTAACTAAGGAAGCAACAAACTAGCTAAATGAGTTATCACATGACTCAATCAGAACTTGGGCAGAGCTGAGGGAAGATTTCACGGAGAGCTTCTTCCCAGAGGCAAATGAACTGCAAATGAAGGATGAAATAGGTTCGCACAAGCAGCCACCGGGTGAAGCAATGCATGACACATGCTGGAGGTTTAGCCAAAAGTTAAAGAAGTGCCCAAATCATGGCCTCACTGATAGGCACTTGAAGCAGGTATTTTACAGGTTCTTAAACTTTGTGACTAAACCGGTTGTGGATGCAGTATATGGTGGATCATTCTTGAGAAAACCATTTCCTGAGATCATGGTAATCATGGATGAGGTATCAAAGAACAACAGAGCCTAGCACACAAGAGATGCAGAGGTTGGAGACCTTGGTTTCACTTTTGAACTCTCAGCGAAATAGAAAAAGAGAGAGGAAGAACGGGACCAAGACATGGCCCATATGAAAACCCAAATAGACCTCCTCACGAAACACTCACCGCTGGTCAAGAAAAGGTAAATGCAGTAGGTGTAGCAAATAGGTATGAGGAGCAGGATATTGACTTTGATGAAGAGGCAAAGTATTTGAACAACCAGGGGTTTCCAAAATTATAACTCGGACAACAAGGGTTATAATTATGGAAATCAAGGTAGGAACTATGACAGACTAGTAAGCAGAGAGCAAGGAAACTCGCAAAACAAGGAGGGATACAAAAATGAGCACAGTGGTGTATATGTACCTCCAGGTAACATAAATCGAACATGTAGTGGTTCTAGAAGTTCTAGGATTGAAGACATGTTAGCAAAGGTTCTACAGATGTGGGAGTCAAAGAGTTGAGAAACAATTTCTCCAGTATGAGTCAACTTGTAGACTCACACTTCATTCTATTATGTAGTTGGAGCAGCAGATGGGGCAATTGTTGGCATCGCTTAATCAAAGAAAGAATGGGACACTACCTAGTGATACCATTCAAAACCAAAAGAAAGATGGGAGTTGCATGGCTATCACCACAAGAAGTGGTAAATCACTAACAAAACCTACACCTGCAACATTGAGCAGGAAGAGAGCATAGAATAGGATAGTGAAAAAGAGGTAAATGCAGAAGTTTTGGATGATTCAGAGAGATCTAGAAGAGTAGAGAAATCGTTAGGCGCTAGAGAAAGGGCACACAGAACTAAAGAAGCTACAGTAGAGGCATCACCACCTTTACAGTTTCCTAGACCTCACCTCCATTCCCCCAAAGGCTCAAGAAGAAAGCTGAGGATGGAAAATTCTTGAAATTCATATCCATGCTTCGGCAACTATCAGTAAACATTCCACTAGTAGAGGCTTTGGAACATATTCCAGGGTATGCTAAGTTCATGAAGGACTTAGTAACAAAGAAGAGGCAGCAAGTTTTGAACCAACAGATAATGTTCACCGTTGTGGTGATATTACTACAAGTTCCTTGGTGCAAAAGAAAGAGGACCCAGGTGCATTTACTATACCATGCACCATTGGTGCATTCGAGTTTGCTAAAGCTCTATGTGACCTGGGAGCCAGTATAAATCTCATGCCATTAGAGATATACAAGCAGCTGGGGTTGGGGACTCCAAATCCTACTGCTATGAGATTAATGAAGGCAGATAGGTCAGTGAAGAGGCCTATAGGCATTTTGTGTGATGTGGTGGTCAAGGTGGAAAGTTTCATCTTTCCGACTGATGAGGTAGATTTCAAAGTTTCCATAATTTTGGGAAGGCCATTTTTGGCCACTAGTAGAGCATTGGTTGATCTGGAGAGTGGAGAGTGGAGAGTGGAGAGCTAAAATTTTAGCTAAATAATGAAGAGGTCAGATTCAAAGTGTGCAAATCGATGAAGCAACTAGAAGATATGAGTGTGGTGTCCGCGGTTGATATAGGTGAAGAAGGAGTCACTGAAGCATCTATAGAGGAAAGATTTACTGTAGAGACACTAGCTGCAATAATAATAAACTTTGATGAGGCCTTTCGAGTAGATTATGTAGAGACTCTAAATGCATTGGAAAGCATGGGATCATTTTCGTTTTCTCCTAAAAAGCTAGATTTGGATTTGAAGAACAAGCCAAGCCCTCCAACAAAGCCATATATTAAAGAACCACCTGTGCTTAAATTGAAGTAGTTGGCTGGTAATTTGAGGTATGTTTTTCTAGGTGAAAATAACACTTTGCCAGTTATTGTGGCTGCAGATCTTACTGTTGAGTAAGTGAAAGCATTGGTGAAGGTGTTGAAAAGGTTCAAGAAAGCAATTGGTTGGACCATTGCTCACATAATTGGGATACCTCCAAGTATTTGCACTCACAAAATTCAGCTGGAGGAAGATTGCAATCCAAGTATAGAGCACCAGAGAAGATTGGACCTACTAATGCAAGAGGTGGTGATGAAGGAAATTATTAAATGGTTAGATGTAGTGGTGGTGTACCCCATTTCTAATAGCCATTGGGTGAGCCCAGTGCAGTGTGTGCCAAAGAAGAGTGGAATGACTGTAGTAGAAAATGCGCATAATGAGTTGATTCCATAAAGACCAGTAATCGGTTGGCGGGTGTGTATGGATTACAGGAAATTAAACAAATAGACCTTGAATGAACATTTCCAATGCCTTTCATAGACCAAATGTTAGATAGGTTGGCAGGAAAAGGGTGGTATTGCTTCTTGGATGGTTACTCTGGTTAAAACCAGATTTCAATTGCACTAGAAGATCAGGAGAAAACAACTTTTACATGTCCTTATGGTATCTTTATGTTCAAATGCATGCCATTTTGATTATGTAACACACCCGCTACCTTTCAGCGATGTATGATGTCCATTTTTTCGGACATGGTTGAAGACGCTTTGGAGGTATTCATGGATGACTTCTCCGTGGTAGGTGACAATTTGATGATTGTTTGTTAAATCTTAGCAGGGCACTACAGAGATGTGAAGAGGCAAACATAGTGCTAAACTGGGAAAAATGCCATTTCATGGTCAAGGAAGGTATAGTACTAGGCCATAAGGTGTCTAAGAAAGGTTTGGAGGTGGATAGAGCTAAGATTAAAGTGATTGAAAAGCTGCCTCCACCTGTTTCTATAAAGGGAATCTGTAGTTTCCTGGGTCATGCAGGGTTCTACCGGTGATTCATTAAGGACTTCTCAAAAATTGCACATTCGTTGTGTAAGCTGTTAGAGAAGGAGATAAAGTTCACTTTTGATGAAGCATGCACTAAAACCTTTGAATGTCTTAAGGTGAAGTTAATTTCAGCCCCAATGATTATTGCTCCAGATTGGTCGGAACCATTTGAAGTGATTTGTTACGCAAGTGGTGTTACTTTACGGGTTGTGCTAGGGCGGAAGTGCAACAAGATCTTTCACCCGATATATTATGCAAGCAAGGCATTAAATGGTGCTCAAAAGAACTACACTGTCACTGAATAAGAATTGCTCGCAGTTTTATATGCCTTTGAGAAATTCAGAGCATACCTGCAAGGACAAGAGTGATAGTGCACACCGACCATGCAACATTGCGATACTTGATGGTGAAAAAAGATGCTAAGCGGAAATTGATAAGATGGGTGCTGTAATTATAAGAATTCAACTTTGAGGTCAAAGATAAAAGAGGTTATGAAAATCAAGTAGCAGATCAGTTGTCCAGGTTGGAAGCAGAAAAGAAAGGATAAGATGAGCTTGACATTGATGACTCATTTTTGGATGAACAGGTATAAGCCGCTACTCTTGATCTTATTCCCTAGTTTGCTGACTTTGCCAACTATCTTGTCAGTGACTTGATACCTAAAGGCTTGACCTTTCAACAAAGGAAGAAGTTCTTGCATGATGTGAGAAAATACTTTTGGGATGAACCTTACTTATACAGGGTTTGTGCGGACAATATAATTAGGCGGCGTGTACCTGAAACTGAAATGCTGAGTATTCTTAAAGCTTGTCACTCCTCTCCAGTTGGTAGACTCAATGGCGGAGCTCACACGACCCACAAGGTATTTCAAAGTGGTTATTACTGGCCTACGATTCATCAAGATGCATTTGATCTGGCAAAAGGTTGTGACATATATCAAAGGCAAAGATCTATATCTCATCAGCATGAGTTGCCTATGACTCCTATCTTGGAGGTTAAGTTATTTGACGTATAGAGCATCGATTTTATGGGACCATTTATGTGTTCATATGGGAAGAAATACATATTGGTGGCAGTTTATTATGTCTCCAAGTGGGTAGAAGTCGTTGCACTAGCTGAAAATGATGGCGAGAGTGTTGTAAGATTCTTAAAGAAGAATATTTTCTCTAGGTTTTGCACATCTAGGGCGATTATTAGTGACGGGGGCTCACATTTATGCAATAAAGTGTTTAGCACTCTCTTGGCTAAATATGGAGAGAAACAACATAAAGTGATAACGCCATATCATCCGCAAACGAGTGGACAAGTGGAAGTCTCTAATCGGGAGATAAAGTCCATATTGGCAAAGACAGTGAATGCCAACAGAACTAACTGGGCAAGGAAGTTGGATGATGCATTATGGGCATATCGGAAAGCTTTCAAAACACCCATTGGTACATAACCATACCAATTAGTGTTTGGAAAGGCACGCCATTTGCTTGTGGAGTTAGAAAACAAAGTATTGTAGGCGCTGAAGAAACTAAACTTGAGCTGGAGTGAAGAAGAAATATGCGACTAGTGTAGATAAATGAAATGCATGAGTTTTGGTTGAGAGCTTATGAGAGATCTGCATTGTACAAGGAGAGGATGAATCTATATCAGGACAAACATATTGAGAAAATAACTTTTAGTCCTGGAGACTTGGTGCTATTGTTTAACTCAAGGCTATGACTATTTCCAGGAAAGCTGAGATTCAAATGGTCAGGACCATTCAAAGTGACCCAAGTGTTTCAGTCGGGAGCCATTGAACTTTAAAACGAAAAGGGTGAAAAGTTCAAGGCAAATGGATAGCGAGTCAAGGCATACATGGGGTCCCAGAAGAAGTGAAGTTAGTTGAGGAATGCAAACTTGATGAAGTCTGAGTAATCAAGTAACTTGCGTCGCGCCGCGACGTTAAATTGTGCGCTACTTGGGAGGCAACCCAAGATGTAATTGTAATAAGTAGTTTAAATTCTTGCATTTTGTTATTTTTATAGGTTCACTGTGTGTGCATGTATGTAGGAAGGAGTCAAGGCCAGAAGTGTCCATCACGAGCCACTAGACGGGCCATGAATGACTAGATGGCATGTGAAAGTGATGCCAAGAAGGTCGTGGACTCATAGAAAAAAAGGAAAATGTTCATGAAAGGGTTTACGTCCCATTTGACCTTAGACGGACCGTTTAGCCTCCCGTGAACATGGAGGTAAGTTCACTTGTCCAAGTAAGGATCACGAGCAGGGAAACAGACTGTGATGCTCTTCATGAGCCACATCACGGCCCGTCTAAAGTAGGTCAATCTCAATGAACCCGACCCGACCCAACTCGACCCAAACCCTAGTTTTTAATTAAAAAAACCCAAATCGCCAAGAGACCGGTTCTTTCCCTCTTCCTTTGAATTCATAACGTCTCTTGGAAAATAAATGGTCCTTTTCCATCATCTATATTAAGGGATAAATTAAGTAAAATCGTTTGGTCTAGTTTCAAGCTTTCAATCTTTAAATCAAGCATTCTTCTTCATCTCTTTGTGCTTTTTAGTGTCAATTTGAAGTAAGTCTCTAATCTTTGCTTGATTTAAATTTAATCTTGTAGAAATTAAGATTGGAAATTGCTATTTGTTGATAAATTCATGGTATTCTTGAGTATTTTTAATGTTGTGAGTTTGTATGTTGATGGAATGGTTTGGAACTTGACTAATTGTGTGCTTGGGACTTGAAAATAAATTAATTAGTGTTGGGTTCTACCCATAATGTGATATCCTATGCATGGAGTGGTTAAACAGGGGCGATTTTGTGTTCGTATGTGCTAATATTGATGGTGATAGATTGGGATGGACGACAATGCCAAAAATACACCAAAGTGTAAGTCCACGAGAGGCTTCACAGAATGTGTACTTCTTCACGGGCTGTGATACACCTCGTGAACCACATTTAGGTGTTGTTCACTGCTACATTCACTTCACGAGGGCTTATACGAGCTGTGGTCCCTTCCACGGACCGTATAGCCCCTTGTATAAAAAAATTATATAAAAAACATTTTCTTTTATTTCATTCTTGGTTCATTGCGTGGCCTTTCCCAATGATGGATTGAGTGACGACATTCTTAAGGGAAAACACCACTTTGTATAATTACACAGGGAAAGTCTGAGTACCCATTAGTGTAGTCATTTAGTATACTTTGATTCGAACTCGTTGTCTCACAAGTACAATGGCTAAAGCAAGGCGAAAAATAGCACACACCTCACCCCCTACTACTCTGAAGAAAAATTCCAATAGCAAGGAATCCGTTAGCCCTGGTGTCCTGGTCAACACTGAAATAGAACAACATTCTCCTCGAACAACTCAATCTCGAACGACCAGGGCAGTAGACCAGCATAAGACCACTCCTTTCCAGTCTGAAAAGGAAGGAGGTGGTTCTGAAAATGAGCAGGGTCTGATGGTGCATCTCAGGCATTTGCTAGTGACCCACCTGCAGTTGAGACAGAGGAGGAGGACAGGGACATCTAAGAGGACAGTGATGCAAGTAATAGTGATGATTCTGTTGCGAAGTTTGTCCGAGAAAGAAAATTTGACCCAGTGGCACAACAACAACTCATTGAGGTGATACACAACACATGGGCAATTTCTGGGTCAAGGAATATTTTTTACCCAGGAATAGTGTCCTAATCCAGTGGCATAGGTCGGAGGCCCATTATACCAGAATAGGATTGCTGAGGCTGATTTGCAAGCATTCCCGCAGATTTATGACCTCTTCAAGAGGCACCACTTTGAGTGGATGACTAAGAAGCCGGGGCAGTTTGCAAGGCATTTAACGAAGGATTTATATTCTATATATGCATCTACACAACTTAACTTGGTAACTTCGAAGACATCTAAAAGAGAGAAGAACGCAGTTGCACTGAAGTTACCACCATTAGATAAGGTGTTTATTCGAAGTACCAGGGTGGATATTTCAGAGACCACAATCAATAGGTTTCTACATGGTCTTGAGTACACTGCACCTACTGATGTATGTTTATATGAGGGTCGAGATTATTCGGTGACAAGTGACGTTGAGATGGAAGATCCAGTTTCTCGGGAGAGCATCATGAAATTGATTGCTGGGCTAATTGCGATTGACGGTGAGGCAGCATCATGGGTAGCCAACCCACAGGTGCACATCACCAAGGCATCTCAAAGATTTCCTGCCAAAGTTTGGCGGGCTGTGGTCCGTGCACAATTGCAGCCAATAGGGAATGACAGTACCTTATCACCCTTCCAAGCTTCTTTAATAGCTTGCATTATAGAGGGTTATGCATTAAATATTGTGCGGCTTATTGCTATAGAAATTAGACATCACGCCCTGAATGAAAGAGCAAGTATGCCGTTTCCTTCTCTGATCAGGATATTGTGTATCCATGCCCATATACCTCCTAACAAGTTGGTGGACAAATACATTGAAGCCACCAAGGTCACTACTGTGGCTAAAATCAAAGATATGCCAACCCATTGTATGGCTCGAGGGTAGGATCTACAACACCACTAGCAGTGTTGCCGCATGTATTGGTAGGGCCTACACAAGCTGAGGGAGTCAGTAAGCACACAAAGGGGATAGGCCAGGCAACTTCGGGAGTACAGCCCCCACCAGAACCATCTTCATCTATTGTAGGTACATTTGTCTCTTTGCCTGTCATATTCTTTGACCGACTTGTGGCAGAACAAAGACAGTCCAGGTCCATACTAGTTCAAGTAGTTGAAAAACTACCACAGGTGATCCAGAGTTAGGTAATGAGTGCGGAGCAGCGACTGCGAAATGAACTCCGAGAGGAGATTTCTGTGTTGAAGAACCGGATGGAAGTCTTAGAGTCTCACTTCAATAGCCGGATAAATGCTTTGGGATTTGTAGATGTTGCTTCTTTGCAAGCACAAATGGCTGCAATGAAAGTTGGTATTGCAAAATTGGCGCACAAGCCGGTTGATTTGCCTCCCCCAATTGCACCAGATTCACTGATGAATCTGTTCAGCATGCCTTCGGTCACTCAGACAGTGGGAAATATTTGAGGTGATCTTGCTAGGCCCGAGATGGGTAAGGAAAAGAACCTTAAGTCTGATCTTCATACTGACATTTTACGGGAAGAAAAGAGAAGACTCAAGAAAGTTAGGAGAGAGTCTAGGAAAGCGTCCAGAGAAAAGGAAGAATTAGAGAGGCAACAACATGAAGCAATAAGGGTTGGTGCTTCAGGTAGTGGACCCTCTGTCTTTGTAGTCAGTGAGGCACTAGCTATAGATAGTAGCCGACCCGATACAATCCATGCACTAAAGAGAGCACCTGCTGATGAGGGTGCCACCAGTGATCTGACTCCCGACGCCTAAAGCGCCATAGGATGACCCCTCCTTACAGTTCTTATATTTTGTACTTTGAGGGCAAAGTATATTTTATGTGGCAAGGGGTGGTTTTGAGTAACCTGCCATTAGTAGTGTATGGAGGTTGGCCCAGTATTTTGTTAATTTGTTTGTACAAATATGTTGAAATTGTTGAAGTATGCACAACTTGAGTTTTGTGTAAAATCTGATAAAAGCATCCTGTGATCTGAAAATTGAATGTTAGGCTCTTTGTGCGACATTTCATATATGTCCATGTTGATCATTGCAAACTAGATCATGAAGTTGTGAGTAAATACTAAAAGGTGTAAGCATATGCCATGAGTGAGTGAGAATTTTTTATTGGATGTCTAATTATGTGGGAATAAGCTAGAACTTTCCCAAGTAGTCTGTAACACCCCGGATTCGAATAATAATGAAAAACTTTGATTTTGAAAAATGTGGTGACCCACGACTTAGCCTACTGCCCATTGGTGGACCTACCAACCGTAGGTCAAGTAGGGGTGGGGGTAGTAGGTGCTACTGCCTAGGGGGAGAAAAATTGAAAAAATTGTTTTGGGGTGACCTACGACCTGACCTAGGGACATCAGGTGTACCTACCAAGCGTAGGTGTACCTACCAACCGTAGGTGAGGGGTTCCAGGAATGTTTTTTAGGGATCTTTCAGTCTTTTCACCCAATGAATTATTTACTTAATTAGGTCGGTTCCCTACTGTCCCTAACACTATATAAACCTTTTTAAGCCTAAAATTTACCTTTTCCTAATCACTTTTCAATTACTCTCAAAACCTCTCCAAATAATTCTCTCTCTTAAAAAGCTTGAAGAAGAAGAAGAAGAACCTAGGGTTTCAAGATCAAGCCTCCTAATCCTCCATTGATTTCAAGGTTTTGGTATTGAGGTATGATGACCTTCATCTATGGAGCCCTTTCCTCCACAAAGTCCTTAAAATTCTCTATTTTCTCAAGTTAGAAATCCTCCATTAAAGTTAGGGTTTTTCTTCTATGTCATGGATTCTTTTCAATGTTGATTTAATTGATTGTTTTATGAACTATGAAGCATAAATTGAGTTTAATTTCATGAATTAAGATGAATCCCCATGAACCCTGTGATTTCCCTAATTTCAAAATTTTGCTTTATTGATGAGTTGAATTATGAAGCAGATGAATTTTAAGAAGTCTATATGAACCCATGCATGAATTACGATTTCTAAAAGCTATAATTTCATGATGAATTATGAATGTTCAAAAGATGGGTTTTATGAATATATGCATGTTCAATTATGAAATTTATGATGATTTATGAATTGCTTTGAGATTGAAGCATGAATGATGTTGTTGTTGAGTTGTGAAAGAGTTTCTCACATATTACTCAAAACCATGAATGTGAAAAGATTTTTCTCACATAAAGGATTCATAAAATGTTGAAAGGTTTTCTCAACTAAAGTTGAATCCAGATTTAAGGAGCTATTCTAAATGACGTAAGCTTGGACTAGTCTATGGAAGATGAAACGCCAATACTAATGAACTTCAGCTTGGATTGGTAACTCTAGTTGTACCTTTCCATGGATAATAAGATGAATAAGAATTATGACTAATTCCGTGGGATTTATGCTTAGCACCGAGAGGATATTGATATTGAAGCTCTCATGTAGTAGAGGCTGGGTTTCTAGTTGAATCTCTCCCATTGTAGAGATCGGGTTTCCAAAAGCAATCTCTTTATCCCATAAACTATGTGTCACCATAGGATAATTGTCTAGATAGACATTAGCTAGTAGATCCACATAAGCTAGAAGTTTATGGTCTTACATTGGCAAGTAGGACACCTCTTTTCGGTGTAGGGTAGACACCAGATTCCATGTTGGTAGCTCACATGGTCTTACATGTCGGTTAAGGCTACTTCCCACAATAATGAACTAAAGTGACTTTCAAGGTATTTCTTAAGTAAAGTAAAGATGTTTAGCTTGCATTGATCATGATTTATAACTTATGATTTCTAACCCTTTTCTTTTGTTTAGCTTGATCATTGCATGATTATGAAAATGTCCCTTTTAGTATGTTTAAATGTTTTATGCATGGTTATCATACTTGGTACATTTTTGTACTAACGCAAACTCTTGCCTACATTTTCTTATATGTGTAGGGTTCAGCTTCCCCATCTTCTCGTGGCTAGTTCATTATATTAGAGATCCTGAAGAATTTGGTGAATCCTTATATGTTCGATGACGTAACCAAATTTTCTTTCATGTCATTTACTTTCTTTTAAAGACTTTGTATGGGTTACGTCCCAACGTTTCTTTCTATGAGTTTTAGACTGCTTTGAGACTATATGTTTAGACTTCCGCTATGCTTTGTAAACTCTTTTGATATGAAATTCTCCTTTGAACTCTTAAATTGCTATTATCTTGTACGATGCATGCTAAGTGGTTTGTATAAGGCCTTTCGGGGTCTTGTACACCATGTCACGTTTAGGGGGTACTTTGGGTCATGACAAACTTGGTATTCAGAGCACATGGTTTTAGAAAGGTCCTAGGAAGTCTCATAAACCATGTCGAGTAGAGTCTTGTTCATGAGTGTGAAGCGCGCCACATTTATGAATGAGAGGCTATAAGATGTTTAGGAAATTCCACTTCTTTCATTACTCCTAAGTCGTGCGATAGAGTGTAACTCTATATGTCTCTCTCCTAATCCCTATCCTACGCGTTTAAGATATGGCTACTCGAAGAGCTTATTCTAGAAGGAATGCGGGAGAGAATGTGGAACTAGAAGCTCCTTCTCAAGCTCCTCTAGTTTTGGCTGACCCTTTTGTAACACCCCAAGCTTCCAAAAGGTTTTAAAATGCAGAACTTACCTGAAGATAGTGACCTACGGGCCGTAGATGGATTGACGGGCCGTAGGTGGGAACCGTCAATGGCACTGTGAAATTTTAGGATTTCCAAGTTTCTGAACTTTGACCTACGGAATAGCAAGACGGTTCGTCGTTCAGTTGACGGGCCGTAGATGGGTTCCGTAGATGCCTTCCAGTCTTAGCTAAATTTTCAGCCCAAAATGAACTTTCTGAATCAATTGACGGAAGAATAGGACGGTCCGTCAATTGATGTACGGACTGTAGATCCTGTCCTTCGATTGGCCCAGACAGTTTTTAATTAAGGACTTTATGGTCTTTTCCCTAATTGTTTACCTATTAAGCTAAGTCGATTATACCCTTAATCTAAGACCTATAAATACTTTCTAAGCCTAATTACTTTCATTCTAATTCATTCCAAAACTCTCCTCTCTCAAATATTTCTCTCTCTAAAAAGAAACTCTCTCAACTCTCAAGGAAGAACAAGAAGCTTGAATCCTCCATTGAAGACCTTAAATCTTCTCCAATTTCTTGTGGATTGCTTTGAGGTATGATAGTGTTTACCATTAGGAGTCTTTTCCTCCAATGGCCCTTCCTCTTCTTCATGATTTTCAAAGGTTTACTCTAACCCAATTAAATTAGAGTTTGTGATCAATCATTGTGGGTTCTTCAATTATGATTCCAATTATTGATTTCATGATTCCTAGTGCACGATTTAGCGTGATAAAGTAACTTAGTGCATGAATTAGAATGAATTACATGATTTGATGTAAAGATTGTATGAACCCCCATGATCCCAAGCCAATTCTCCCCATATTTGATAATCTATGCTTTGATTGTTAGGTTGAGTTATGATTTGATGAAGTTTATGAATTCTCTATGAAATCAAGCATGAATTATGAATAAATTGAGGATAATCTTATGAATTTAGCATGATCAAGAAAAAAGTATGATTTTCCTCTATTATGTGAGTTCCTTCAAGTATGAGTAAATTTTCCTAATTATGGCTTTCTAAGCATGAGCTTGCATTGAATTTCAATATATGAGTTGAACTTGCATGAACCCATATGAACTCTATGAACTATGAAATATGAGCATGATGAATTAAGGGTGCTTGAGAGTAAAGTACCAAAGTTATGATATGATGATGCTATAGTTGAGTTGTGAAAGGTTTTCTCACATGATACTCCCAATATGACTTAAAAGAACAAAAAGGCGATTACCTATGTTCTTAAGGAGCTATTCTAATGACCACGTTTTTTGGCTTCCTATAAACCCCTCCTAGGTTGTGGCAACTTTCTACTCCTCCTGAGTTGTCTTGCCGTATCTAAAATGACTTCAAGCATCGAGCTTCACCACTGCTGCCTGCTCTCTCCTTCTTCGGCACTTACCAGCCCTTCCCACCATTCGTAAGCTTGGACAAGGTCCATGGAAGATGAAACGTCTACAAACATGATTTTAGCTTGAATTGGTAACCCTAGTTGTACCTTTTCATGTTTAATGATATAAATATGTTAATGACTAATTGAGATGGAAGCCCTCCCGCTAGTAGAGGCCGGGTCTTCTAGTGAAAGCTCTCCTGTTAGTAGAGGCCGGGTTTTCTAGGTGGAGCTCTCCCTTTAGTTGAGGCCAAGTCTCCTAAAGCAATCTCTATCCCATAAACTATGTTGCTACCATATGATGTTGTCTTTAAGTAGACATTAGCTAGTGGATCCACCTAAGCTAAGAAGTTCATGGCCTTACCTTGGCAAGTAGGGCACCCCTTTTCGGTGTGGGGTAGACACCGGATTTCGTGTTGATAGCTCACATGGTCTTACATGTCGGTTAAGGCTTTTCCCCACAAGTTAATGAACAAGTGTTCTCATAATGAAGTAAAGAAAGAAGGAAAGATGATTTAGCTTGCTTTGGCCTTGATATATGCTTTATGTTTCATGTTTCTCATGTTTATCATGGTTTTAGTTTGGCCATCGCATGTCATGATTATGTCTCTCTCTCTAGCATGACTTATGTATTTATGTGCATTGCTATCATACTTAGTACTTAATTGTGCTAACGCATACTCTTGCCTACATTTACTTCTTTGGTGTAGGACGTGGCGATTAACCTTCCACTCGTGGCTAGAGCATTGACTTAGAGTTGAGAAGAAGACTTGGTGAGTCCTCGTCCATCCGAGGACATAGCCTTGTTGGATTTTACATTTATGTCTTTCCTTATGTTGGATATTGTATTGGGCTACGTCCCTATCACTTTTATTCGTATTCTATGATATTAGAAGGCTTTGAGACATGAGTTGTAGACTTCCGCTGTTTTGAGTAAAGCTTTGATATAAAATGCTCTTCTGAACTCTTATTTCTCTATTATCTTGTATGTTATGTATGCTAAGGGCTTTTATGAGGCCTCTCGGGGTCTTGTACACCATATTACTTCTAGGGGCTACCTTGGGTTGTGACACCTTTGGCCGAGCAAGTGACTAATGTGGAGTTTAGGGCTACTTTTCAAGTGTTGGCTCAAGCCATGACAACTCAAGCCAATAGGGAGGTTGTGGCTCCCGTGAACCCAAATGTGGGTACGACATCATCTAGAGTGAGGGACTTCACTAGAATAAATCCTCTGAAATTTCATGGTTCTAAGTTTGAGAAAGATCCTCAAGAGTTCATTGATGAGGTGTACAATGTGTTGATGATCATAGGTGTGACGTTGGAGGAAAAGGCGGAGTTGGCCGCTTATCAACTTAAGGGTGAGGCTCAAGTGTGGTTTTGAGCAATGGAAGAGTGAGAGGGTGGTTGATGCGGGTCCTCTTGATTGGGAAAAGTTCAAGGTTGCTTTCCTTGATAGGCTCTTTCCCCTTGAGATGAGGGAGGCAAGGGTTCTTGAGTTCATCAACCTTTGTCAAGGAAGCATGAATGTGAAGGAGTATGCTTTGAAGTTCACATAATTGTCTTGATATTCTCCTACTATGGTTGCCGATCCTAGGGTAAGGATGAGTAAATTTGTTTTGGGAGTGTCTGAAATGGTGGTCAAGGAATGTCATACCGCCATGCTTGTCAATGACATGGATATTTCTCATCTCATGGTTCATGCTCAACAAATAAAAGAGGAGAAAGTTAAGGAAAGATCAAGGGAGGCAAAGAGGGCTAAGATCGGTGGTGGTAATTTCTCACATTCAAGGTTCGATGGACATGGCCGTTCTAGATTTTGACAAAAGTTATCCGGTCAAGGTTCCTTCAATGCTCCTCCTAAGATCAAAAAAGATAGGGTGCCTAACCCTAAGCCTAAAAGAGGAAATGGTGGTGGATTTTCATTAGCTACTTGTGCTAAGTGTGGGAGGAAGCATGAGGGAAAGTGCTCAGCCGGTACGAATGGTTGCTTCAGTTGTGGTAAGAGCGGTCATAAGATAAGGGATTTTCCATGTCTCACGGCTAAGGGGAGAGAAGGTAAGCAAGCTCCACCTAGTGGTTCGGGTTCAAATGCTCCCAAGAAAAATCAATTCTATGCACTTCAAGCTCGCCATGAGCAAGAGGGTTCTCCCGATGTGGTCACCGATATGTTGAAAGTCTTTCACCTTGATGTTTATGCTTTGCTTGATCCTGGTGCTACTTTGTCTTTTGTGATGCCATATGTGGCTATGAGGTTTGATGTTCTTCGGGATGTGTTATTAGATCCCTTTTGTGTCTCTACTCCTATTGGTGAATCTATTGTGGCTAAGAGAGTCTATAGAAATTGTCTCGTGTCCTTATCACATAGAGTCACTCCTGTTGACCTTGTAGAGCTTGATATGTTAGATTTTGATGTTATTCTTGGGATGGATTGGTTGCATTCTTGTTTTGCTTCTATTGATTGTAGGACCCGAGTGGTCAAGTTTCAATTCCCAAATGAGCCTATCCTAGAGTGGAAGGGGGGAGATTCTATGCTTAAAGGTCAATTTATATCATGTGTTAAAGCTTGAAAGATGATTTCAAAGGATTGTATATTCCATCTTGTTAGGGTGAGGGATCTGTATTCCGTAACCCCTACTCTTGAGTCGGTCCTCATTGTAAATGAGTTTCCAAAAGTGTTTCCCACTGATCTACCCGGTGTTCCTCCTGAAAGGAAAATAGACTTTGGTATTGATCTTCTCCCCAATACGCAACCTATTTTTATTCCTCCTTATTGAATGGATCTGGCAGAACTTAAGGAGTAAAAGGAGCAATTGAAAGATTTTTTGGATAAAGGTTTTATCTGACCAAGTATCTCTCCATGGGGTGCTCCAGTTTTGTTTGTTCGAAAGAAGGATGGTTTACTTCGTATGTGCATTGACTACCGTCAATTGAAAAAGGTTACTATTAAGAATAAGTATCCTCTTCCAAAGATAGATGACTTGTTTGATCAACTCCAAGGATTGGGCTAGGGTGTGTATGTTGATGTCTTTACCGACTTAGAGTTAGCGGCGGTTGTGTTTGCTTTAAAGATTTGGAGGCATTATTTGTATGGTGTGTATGTTGATGTCTTTACCAACCATAAGAGTCTACAATATGTGTTCAAGCAAAAGGATCTAAATCTTCGCCAAATGAGGTGGCTTGAGTTGTTAAAGGACTATGACATAAGTGTCCTCTATCACCCTAGCAAGGCGAACGTGGTGGCAGATGCTCTTAGTCGGTTGTCTATGGGTAGTGTTGCTCATGTTGAGGATGGTAAGAAAGAATTGGTTCGTCATGTTCATAGATTGGCCTGATTGGGTGTTCGGTTGATTGATTCTAGTGAGAGTGGTGTTATGATCGTCTTTTGTATCCGATGTGAAGACTAAGCAAAATCTTGATCCTAATTTGGTTGAGTTGAAGGAAGTGGTGCTTAAGAAGTCTGTTAAGGCTTTCTCCCAAGGGGGAGACGGTGTGCTTCGATACCGAGGTCATTTATGTGTTCCCGATGTAGATGATCTAAGAGGACAAATTTTGTCGGAAGCTCATAGTTCTCGATATTCCATTCACCCGGGAGCTACCAAGATGTACCGTGATTTGCGGGAGGTCTAGTGGAATGGGATGAAGAAGGATATTGCGGAATTTCTAGCTAAGTGTCCTAATTGTCAACAAGTGAAAGTTGAGCATCAAAAGCTGGGAGGTTTGTCCCAAGATATTAGTATTCCTACTTGGAAGTAGGAAGATTTGATTATGAACTTTATTTTTTGATTTACCACGTACCCGGCGGCAATATGATTCGATTTGGGTTATTGTGGATCGTATGATGAAATCAGCCCATTTCATTCCCGTCAAGGTTTCTTATTCGGCGGAGGATTATGCTAAGTTGTACTTGAGAGAAATGGTTAGGTTTCATGGATGCCTTTATCCATTATTTCCGATCGTGGTACCCAATTTACTTCTTAATTTTGGAAGTCTTTCCAAAATGGTCTTGGTACTCGTGTTAAGCTTAGCACGACCTTTCATCCTCAAACTGATGGGCAAGCGGAATGTACTATCCAAACTTTGGAAGATATGTTGAGAGCTTGTGTGATTGATTTCAAGGGTAATTGGGATGATCAGTTGCCTTTGATTGAGTTTGCTTACAATAATAGCTACCATTCTAGTATTGGTATGGCTCCGTTTGAAGTTCTCTATGGTAGGAGGTGTAGATCTCCTATAGGTTGGTTTGAAGTTGGTGAAGTTCCATTGATAGGTCCCGAGTTGGTACATGAGGCTATGGAGAAAGCTCGGCTTATTAGAGAAAGGTTAAAAATGACTCAAAGTCGACAAAAGTCCTATGCCGATATTAGAAGGAGAGATTTAGAATTTGATGTTGATGATTTGGTTTACTTGAAAATTTCACCCATGAAGGGTGTGATGAGATTCAGAAAGAAAGGGAAGCTTAGTCATTGTTATGTAAGCCTATATAAAATTTTGAGACGTGTTGGTAAGGTTGTTTATAAACTTGACTTGCCTAATGATTTGGTATCGGTACATCCGGTTTTCCATGTCTCAATGTTGAAGAAATGTGTTGGTGATCCGGCATCTATAGTGCCATTGGAGAATCTTAGCATAAAGGATAGTCTTTCCTATGAAGAAGTCCCAGTTGAGATTTTAGACCGGCAAGTCCGAAAGTTAAGAAATAAAGAAGTTGCTTCTGTGAAGGTTCTTTGGAGGAATCAATTAGTTGAGGGTGCTACTTGGGAGGCCGAGGCCGATATGATATCCCGATATCCTCATATCTTTCCCTCCGACCCTACTCTAGCTTGAGGTATCTAGTTCCTCATGGTTCATTCTTTTGGTTTCATATGTCTTAGTTATTTCCATGATTCTTTGATTATGCATGTTCATGAAGAGTTTAATTTTGAGAAAATGAGCTAGCTTGATTGATTTCTCTATGATTATGTGCATTGAGTGTGAATCGCATTAAGCCTTCATGAAATGATGTTTTGAACATGCTTTAGCTTGGAGTTGATGTTTCCTCCTCGGGTATGTGCATTTATGTGATTGCATGCATGTTGGGCTATTAGATCTTGATCTTACCTTCCTTATGATGTCTTGAATCTCATTCGAGGATGAATATTCCCAAAGAGGAGATAATGTAACACCCCAGATTCGAAAAAGAACGAAAAGCTTTGATTTTGACCTACAAACCGTAGGTCAGGTAGGGGTGGGGGTCGTAGGTGCTACTGCCTAGGGGGAGAAAATTGAAAAAAATATTTTGGGGTGACCTACGACCTGACCTACGGTCAGTAGGTGCACCTACCAATCATAGGTGAAGGGTTCGGTGAAAATTTTTAGGGATCTTTCGGTATTTTAACCCAATAGTTATTTACTTAATTACGTCGGTACCCTACTGTCCCTAACACTATATAAACCTTTTTAAGCCTAAAATCTACCTTTTCCAAATCATTTTTCAATTACTCTCAAAACCTCTCCAAATAATTCTCTCTCTAGAAAAGCTTGAAGAAGAAGAAGAAGAACCTAAGGTTTTAAGATCAAGCCTCCTAATCGTTCATTGATTTCAAGGTTTTGGCATTGAGGTATGATGACCTTCATCTATGGAGAACTTTCCTCCATAGAGTCCTTAAAATTCTCTATTTTTTCAAGTTAGAAATCCTCCATTGAAGTTAGGGTTTTTCTTCTATGTCATGGGTTCTTTTCAATGTTGATTTAATTGATTGTTTTATGAACTATGAAGTATGAGTTGCATTGAATTTCATGAATTAAGATGAATCCCCATGAACCCATGTGATTTCTCCAATTTCAAAATTTGGCTTTGTTGATGGGTTGAATTGTGAAGAAGATGAACTTTAAGAAGTCTATATGAACCCATGCATGAATTACGATTTCTAAAAGCAATAATTTTATGATGAATTATGAATGACCGAAAGATGGGTTTTATGAATAAATGCATGTTCAATTATGAAATTTATGATGATTTATGAATTGCTTTGAGATTGAAGCATGAATGATGTTGTTGTTGAGTTGTGAAAGGGTTTATCACATAATACTCAAAACCATGAATGTGAATGGATTTTTCTCACATAAAGGGTTCATAACATGTTGAAAGGTTTTCTCAACTAAAGTTGAATCAAGATTTAAGGAGCTGTATTAAATGACGTAAGCTTGGACTAGTACATGGAAGATGAAACGTCAATACTAATGAACTTTAGCTTGGATTGGTAACTCTAGTTGTACCTTTCCATGGATAATAAGATGAATAAGAATTATGAATAATTCTGTGAGATTTATGCTTAGCACCGAGAGGATATTGAGATGGAAGCTCTCCCGTAGTAGAGGCCGGGTTTCCAAAAGCAATCTCTTTATCCCATAAACTATGTGTCACTGTAGGATGATTGTCTAGATAGACATTAGCTAGTGGATGCACGTAAGCTAGAAGTTTATGGTCTTACCTTTGCAAGTAGGACACCTCTTTTTAGTGTGGGGTAGGCACCGGATTCCATGTTGGTAGCTCACAGGGTCTTACATGTCGGTTAAAGCTACTTCCCACAATAATTAACTAAAGTGACTTTCAAGGTATTTCTTAAGTAAAGTGAAGATGTTTAGCTTGCATTGATCATGATTTATAACATATAATTTCTAACCCTTTTGTCATGATTTATCTTGATTATTGCATGATTATGAAAATGTCCCTTTTAGCATGTTTAAATGTTTTATGTATGCTTATCATACGTGGTATATTTTTGTACTAGCGCATACTCTTGCCTAAATTTTCTTATAAGTGTAGGGTCCGGCTCATCCTCATCTTCTCGTGGCTAGTTCGTGATATTAGAGATCTTGAAGAATTTGGTGAGTCCTAATATGTTCGAGGACGTAGCCACATTTACTTTCATGTCATTTACTTTATTTTAAAGACTTTGTATGGGTTACATCCCAACGTTTCTTTCTATGAGTTTTAGATGGCTTTGACACTTTATGCTTAGACTTTTGCTATGCTTTGTAAACTCTTTTGATATGAAATTCTCCTTTGAACTCTTAAATTGCTATTATCTTGTATGATGCATGCTAAGTGGCTTGTATGAGGCCTTTTGGGGTCTTGTACTCCATGTCATGTCTAGCGGGTACTTTGGGTCGTGACATAGTTTTGCTGAAATATTAAATAATTAGATAGGAAAGGATCATAGGCCATTTTTTGTATATAGTCCACTTTAGCCAAAACAACAACTAAATGAAATCATGAACACTTGAATCATGTTTGAGCCTTGAAGCTAATTTTTGTTGTCACCTTATTGATATCATATCTTTGGTTCTTCGAAGGCACGAGGCCACAAATCAGTCCAAGAGCCTTAGTTGAGGGTGATCATGACCCAAATGGAAAATAAAGAGCCTAGCAAGATCGTATCCTTGGTTATTCCGAAGGCACGAAATAACAAAACAAAAGAGAAATGCTTGAGGTACATGGTGGTTATAAAAAAAAGGTGGAAAAGAAGAAAAGACACAATAAAAAGAGACAAAAGAAAAGAAAAGGAAAAAGAAAAGAAGAAATAAATATGATGTGGGTGTCGGGATGTGCTAAAGAAAAGAGGACAATCACTTAAGAAAGAGTTGTACGCCAATGGTAACTTTGGGGAACCAAGATAATCTAGTCACTCATATGTCCAAATGTTCCACTTCCTAACCCAAGCCAACATACAAACTAATAAAGTCCTATAGTGATCCTATTTCTGTTATTTGATAGTTGAAGCATAGAAAACAAGGGCAAGCTTATGGTCGAAATACTTACAATGATAGAAGTTCTTTTGAAGAGTGAGTGTATTTGTTAGTCCCAAATTCTTAATCAAGATCATGTGTGAGGGACTTGTTTGTGGGGATGGCACTATGTTTGCATTTGCTAGTTGTTTAAGTTGACAAAAAAATTGTAATTGTACAAGCATGATCGACTGTGTGTAATGGAATGTCGTCCATTGATCCTTGCATGTTAATTAGATGATTTTGGATGAAAGAAATGTGAAAATAGCTGCTGCATATCTTCGATAGTTTTTCTATGTATTTGAGCGCCGGTTGTTGTTCTTTTTCATCGCTTGAGGACAAGCAATGGTTCTAAGTTTAGGGTGTTGATGTGCCATGAACTTATAGCACGTTTGACGCTCAAAATAAAGGATAAGTGCAAGAAGTCAAGCATGTTTACGTGGATATGATTTTACTTTTGCTAATGTGCAGGTAAAATGCTTTGGAAACAAATTCTAGAAAGAAAGAGTCAAAAGTGAAGTGAGAGAGACTTGACGGCAGGCTATACGAGCCGTGATGTGAAAAGCTTACCCTGCTCATGAACTGTGTCATCTGTTATGTCTCCTACTTCATGTATGAATCTTTTCTAAGACTATTTTAATTTCTTAGGGTTTATTTTTGAATTATCATCGATACTCAGAGAGAGTTTTGGCAGAGAATAAACGATAGTTTCCTTATTGATACTTTTGCGCTAATACTTTTGATCTGGATTTGGTGCTTATAATCAAGAAGCTTTTGGTTTTCATTCATTGTAAGTTTAAGCTTTTGGTTTTCATTCATTGTAAGTTTACTCTATTATTCTTTCATCAATGTCTACTTCTTGTATCGTTAAATATATGAGCGGCTAAACACCACAACTAAGATTATGGGAACCATGACTAAAGCACAATGTTAGATTCAAATACGAATAACTTTTGATTGATGATTTCATACGTCGTTTCTATTTTCATAATGAATAATGAATGCCTTCTAATGAGTGCACACATTAGAATATTCCTTTATTCATCACTTGTTTGAGAGAAAAGTGATGATTAGGAAATTTTAGAGACGAAGCTTCTAACTTTTTTTAAAGATTTGAGCTCGAGATAGGATAGTCTTCTTAACAAATATGCAAGAACAAAATCTAAAACACTCTGAGACTAAGAGGAGAAGAGTGGCATTCATCTAATAGGGCTGAAAAGAGTTTAGGTGTACACAACTTGCTACAAAAGTATGAACTTGATCAAGAAATCATTATTTGTGCTAAAATTCAAGTTGTAGCTCCAAAGTCATGGGAAACACAATCCTAGTCTACTTAAATAAATCAACAAATCTTGGAAATATTATTTGCTACTACCAACTTGTAATCCTGGTTAACTTTTGGTTACTTGAATACTAAACAACCCAATATTTACTTTTCACAATTTATTTTTCTTAGGAAATATTAACCACAACTGAATGAAAACACTTGTACGTTTATTTCTACTGTAAATTTTCTGTGGGATTAACCTCAACTCCAGTTGAGTTCTATATTTGACTTCAATCGTTTATACTTCTTAATTGAGGTGTAAGTTACTTAATAGAACTGGAGTGTGAGTCTACAAGTTGACTTATGCTGGAGAAATCGTTTATAAACTCTTTGACTCTCACATCTGTAGATTCAACTCTATCTAGAACATTTGCTAACATGACTTCCATCCTAGATTTTCTAGAACCACTACCTATTCGATCTCTGTTACCTGGAGGTACATATACACCGATGCGCTCATTTTTGTATACCTCCTTGTTTTTCCAGTTTCCCTACTCTGTACTTATTGGTCTATCATATTGACCATCTCGCTGATAGTTCCTACTTTGATTTCCAGATTTATAACCCTGGTTGCCTGAGTTATAATTTTGGAAACCCCCCTGGTTGTTCAAATACTTCGCCTCTTTATAAAAGTCAGTATCCTGCTCTTCATACATGTTTGCTGCACCCACTGTATTTACCTTTTCTTGACCAACAGTGAGATGTTTTGTGATGAGGTCCATTTGGATTTTCATGTGGGCCATGACTTGGTCCCATTCTTCTTCTCTCTTTCTCTTCTCAGCTAAGAGTTCAAAGGTGAACCCAAGGTCTCCAACTTCTGCATCTCTTGTGTGCCAGGCTATGTTGTTCTTTGATACTTCATTCATGATAACCATAATCTTAGGGAATGGTTTGCTCATGAACAATCCACCACATACTGCATCCACAACTAGTTTAGTCATGAAGTTTAATGACATGTAAAATATCTGCTTCAAGTGCCTATCAGTGAGGCCATGATTTTGGAACTTCTTTAGCTTTTGGCTAAACCTCCACCATGTGTCATGCATTGATTCACCTAGTAGCTGCTTATGAGAACCTATATCATCCTTAATTTGCAGCTCTTTTGCTTCTGGGAAGAACCTCTCCATGAAAGCCTCCCTCAGCTCTACCCAAGTTCTGATTGAGTCATGTGGAAACTCATTTAGCCAGTTTTTTGCTTCCCTAGTTAAAGACAAAGGGAACAACCTCAACCTTATAGCACTTTGCCTGAATCCAGGAATCTCAGTCAAATTGCAAATTGCCAAAAAATTCATAGAGTGTTGGTTAGCATCCTCCGCAGCAGTTCCTCTGAACATCCCCTTCAGGTTCAACAATTGGATTATGGTGCTAGTAATGGTGAACTTCACTCTTGGAGGTAGCAGTGGTAGTATTATAGCTTCAGTAGATCTAGCTCCATGTATTTCCAAGTCCTCTTCTTTGAATGCCATAGTGCTCGTTGTTCGACTCGACCCCTTGGAGATAGTGGTTGGTGTTGAGGAGGGGCTATCTCTTCTACCCCTTTATTCTCCTCAATCACCATGTTCGGTTCATTAGCATTATGCTCAACACCTCTACCATTGTCCTCAACGTCTTGTCTCAGTCTCTGCCTCTGGGCTTCGAGTTCCTGTGTGTTCACCATGTTCCTTATGGTTTTACTTAGCTCGGGATCGTAAGGAATCAATGGTGCTTCCTTACTTCTTGCATTTGTCATGCACTAGTGAACTCACCTGTAAATGACACATACCAGAAGCAAGAAGTAAAATTAGGAAATACAACTACACCTGAAGTAATAGCTAGTAGAGTATTTCTGAACCGAAATTCCCCAAAAAGGGCACCAAAATTTGATACATCCAAACTTACACCTCAATTAAGAATTATAAATGGTCGAAGTCAATTATAGAACTCAACTAGAGTTGAGGTCGATCCCACAGGGAATTTACACAAGAAATAACTTTACTGACACTTATATTCAGTTGTGGTTAATATTTCTAAAAAGAGTAAATTACGAAAAGTAAATATTGGATTGCTTGAGTTCAAGTAACCAATTTTTAGTTAAGATTGATAAGCAACAAGAGCAAACAATAGTTCCAAAATTTTAGTAATTGATTTAACTAGACTAGGATTTTGTTCCCCATGACATTGATTTTACTCCCGAATTCTATACAAATAATTGTTTATGGCTAATATTATATGTTCCTAGAAAATTAGATACATCTAAACACGTTTCAACCCTATTAGATAATTTTCACTCTTCTCCTCTCAGTCTTAGAGTGCTTTGAAGCTTATCCTTGCATACTTTTTAAGAAGGTTATCTTCTATCGAGCTCTAATCTTCGAAACAAGTTGATGGAGTTTGATTTTAACTTTTCCTAATTATTACTTTTATCTCGACCAAGTGATAAATGCATGCAAGTTCTAATGCATGCACTCATTAGAAAGAAACTATTACATAGAAGAAACAACATCTGCAATTAACAATCAAACGTTACTCGTATTTGAATCCATAGTTATGTTTTAGTCATGGTTCACACAACCCTAGTTGTGGTGTTTAGGCACTTATTAGTTCAAGAAAAACAGCAGTAGAGATTATTGAAAGCATAATATAATAGACTTATAGTAATAGCTAACCAAAAGCTTCTTGATTAGCAACATTCAATCAAGAACACAAAGTTTTGATCAAAAGTAAACGACCAAGAAATGTGTTCAAAAAGGAAACTAGTGTTTCTCCCCACTCAGAATATCTCAGTGTCTCTCAATGATAATTCAAAAATAAACCCTAAGTAATTAAAATAGTCTTTGAAAAAAGTCCTACGCAAAGTCAGATTGATACTATTGGCCAGCTTCACAGGCAGCGTGACAGCTCGTCTAAGGTCAGATGGCTCGTCAACCCCTTCATAGTCCCACACTTAGACATTGTGGTGTCTCCCTTCACTGCTGGTCTTCACGAGCTACTAGACAGCTTGTCTACTGGACCACGGCTCGTCTAGGGCCTCGTGGTGTTGGACTTCGCTTTTATTCTTTCCAGATCACTCCCACGAACATCTTCACAGCTCGTGCAACACTTCACAACTCGTGTAGCCTTTCATATAGCCTCTTCCACTTCATTTTTAAATTTTCTTCCTATTATTTGCATCCTAGTGTTTCACCTATACAACATCAATAGAAACCATCAAATCCACATAAACAAGCTCGATTTTTCACACTAATCTTTAGTTTGGAGCGTCAAATTTGCTATGAGTTCACGTTACATCAGTTACTCACATTGAGGATGGTAAGAAAGAGTTTGTCTGTGATGTTCATAGACTAGCTCGTTTGGGTATTCAGTTGGTTGATTCAGAGGACGATGGTATTATTGTTCAGAATGGTTCAAAATTACCTCTTGTGTCGAATGTAAAGGCAATGCAAGATAATGATCCGACTTTAGTTGAGTTGAAAAATGTGATTTCAAAAAAACCCATTGATGCATTTTCCCAAAGTGGGAGATGGTGTGCTTGATTACTAAGTTCGTTTATGTGTTCTGAATGTTGATGAGTTGAGGTAGCATATTTTATTTTAAGCTCATAGTTCTCATTATTCTATTCATCCGGGAGACACCAGATGTATCGTGATCTACGGGAGGTCTATTGGTGGAATGGGATAAAGAAGAATATTATGGATTTTATGGCCAAGTGTCTGATAATGATAAAATTACTTGTAAAACCATTAAACAAGTAAGAGGTTGTTAGCAATCTAATACCCAGCATATGAGGTCATGGTTGAATTCCACAGATAGTGTTTGTGGAAGAATTCAGTTACAAAGTCAATTCGCATCCAAATTTATTGCAAGTAGATGGTAACAAGGGTGGAAATAATTTCGATTACCAAATTATGATTGTTTAACAAGCAAGCGGAGTGGGTCAATGTGATTGCTCAAAAACCTTAATTATCCATGGACAGGCTGGGTCAATCTCAAACACATTTTATATTTCTCAATCATAAAATGCTCATCAAAAGAATTTCTCTCGGACACACTCAAGTATAGTCAACTAAATAACCTAATACCTTGACATAAATCTTCTCACTCAAGCAAGATTAGCACATAGAGATGAAGCCCCAAATTCCTTTCTCTAGAAAATTAAGAATTTTAAACTAATATGCAAGCATCAATTCAATTACTAAGTTCATATATTCTCTCTCAAGAAATATACAAAAATCTAAAGCTAGAATTAAGTTTGCAACCCTAATTCATAAATTAAACACATGACAACCAAATTAAATCTATGGAAATCAAGATAAAATAGAGCAATACACATTATCCCACAAATTTAATCAAATTTCGACTCCATATGCACACCCCTAGAATAGGGGTTTTAGCCAATCAAATTAAAAGTACAAGAAATCATACCAAAAACATTCTCGGCAATCGGATTGATGATTTTCAACTTTAATTTAAGAAACCCACTTCCAAAATCTAAAAAATTATGGGTTAAAAGCTTGTTTCTCACTCTACAAAATAGAATTTTCTATTGTACTCTACTCAAAAAAGTTTCATATTCAATTATATAAGCAAAAAGATACATTTTCTCTCTCCTTACTCCTATTTATATTTCCCCAAATATTTGCCAAAGTTCATTACATTTCTCATTCGGCGATGCTAGTCATGCTCGCTGACCCATTTGGCTAGCTGCCAACTTGTTCGTCTTCTCACCTTTCTTTGCTTGAGGTTCATGTGTTTGAACCACAGTTTGAAATCTTGAAGGAGTTCACTATTCTCATTCATTGAGTCACCGATCACCACCTTATTTCGCCTTTTTGGTCTTCAACTTTGCTTGAATATACTGTCTGTTTCAGCAAACACATGTCATCACGCCGATTGAGTTTGGCGAGTCACCGTTCAACTTTTTTCCTCGTTGATCTGACTTGAGAATTTGAATTAAGGACTCTTTCATTTTTGGCGAGGTTTGGCACATTCGGAGAGTCACTGACTACCTTTTGGCGAGCATCAATGTCATGATTTTTCTCCTTTTTCATGTTTCTAGCCTCTTTTTTTGTGATTTGATCCTTGCCTCTTCCGTCAGCCTTCATAGCTGCAAAACACCATAAATCATTAGATATTGGACATAAAAAGGCATTGAAAACAACAATAGTTGAACTAAAAAGGCCTCAAAATCTCAGACTCATCAACACTCTCAACTTAAACTTTTGCATGTCCTCAACTAAATTAAGAACTCAACCCGTTCAACAAGGGTGTCTACAATACTTCTTCTTATGAGCCAACATGCAAGTACTATCTCAAGGCTAATCTTAAGTTAATGCAATTCTCAATTATGCTCAAAAATGTCAAATGATGACTAGCATTTATCAATCTAAGTGCAAGCTCACAAATGCTCACTCAAGATGCATAATTATGCTTCAACAAAGGTATTCAAGTGCCCTCTCAAAAAAAGATGATTTCATGCTCTCACCAAGCACATCAATAGCAAAGTTAAGGAATCCATACAAATTCTCACTCTCTCAAAGAGGAATACATGTATGTTTCATCCCATAGGTTTGCCCATATTTTCCAATCATCACATCACCCAGTTTTAGTATGATCTCAAGGGTTTGTAATGGGGCTGAGGGTAAAGGTATGGTCAATTTGGCTCAGTGACTGCACCTCTTCAAAGCATTGATGTTTTTAACTTCACCTCATCTCATGTTATTTCCCACTTTGACTAAGAGACTCAACTTAAACAATTCACAACATTGAATACTTATTCAATTCATTTGGAACTCCATTTTATCCCTCATGCCACTATGATAATTAAGGCATTGCCTTTACATGAATTCTTTTTCATTTCACAATCTTTTCTCTCTTTTTTTATAGGGAGGGGTCCCTATTTTTTCAACTTTTTGACAAGGAGTCTGATGTTTCTCACTTTTTTAAATGGTATCATTTCTCTCTCTTCACCCCACCCCCAACTAAGGCTTTTGGCCTAAGTTGGCTATTCAAATAATTCAGTGCTTCAAAAATGATTTAAGGGTGAGATGGTAGGGACATTTTGGTTCAAGATGTTTCAACAAGGTTTACAACAAATGGTCTAGGCTCAAACGGTGCAAAAATGGTTGCACACCCCTACGAGGTAGTCACAAAAATGGTATGAAGATTTAGGCTCACTCGCGAAACTTGTCTCCAAGATCATTTCTTCTCTTAACCAAATCTTAAACAATTAGACCAACAAGGTAAATTATAGGAATCTTTACACATGCTTTCAAGTAAGACCTCACCACACAAGATACTTCAAACACCATCATTGTACACAATTCTACAAAATTAAGCTTGCGTGCAATGTTCATTGCAAGACTCACATCAATACAAGACTAGTCACCACAAGATGCTAGAAGATCATGCAAGTGTCGTGCAACATGGCTTTCCTTACAATATTAACACCAACAAATCTCTCATCAAAAGAACTATCCAAGACATCGATATTGATCATGATCAATAACTGAACATTCACAATAAGTGCACAAGCTCTTCAATCATTTAAAATCATCACATTCATTTCAAAACCTCAGGGCAATTGATAGATAAGAGAAAACGACAATTTACTCATATATTATCAAAACCAAAACCACAAAACACCATAAACTACATAATATGTCAAAAGATAATATAAACTACAGCCCTAATAAAATATCAAATCAAAATAGTACAATCAAAGGGGGAGAGGCAAACGCCCTCACCCCACCAAAAAATAAATGCAGTGTCCTCAATGCAGATATAAAACGCGTAGATAAATGGATGAGAAAACTCCCCCTGGCAGGCTATGCCTTCGATGAACTCTGATCTTGAGTGCAACTTTGATGGCCTCAACTTGGGCATCAGTGCCTGGTGCATCTCGATAAAGGGTCGAGTCTAAATGATGGGTCCCACTTGAACTAATCTCTGAGGTCCTCTGAAGGGATAACTACATAGTGGCATGCATGGTCGACTCCTCCAAACTCTATAACTTTGCAATGGAATCTACATTAAGCTGCTCATCATCACTAAACTCTTCCTCATCCATCTCCAATTTGGAGTCCTTGTCAGCCTCATTTGCCACTCTTTCAAAGTTAACATGAGCCAAATCCACTAGGTATGGTAGGAGGCTTAGATGCCGGCATCTCAGGTAGGGGAAACTTACCCCAAAGAGTGGAGATGTCTATGTATTTTAGCTGATCCACATCCTTCCTCATCCCTTTTAAATCAGCCTTTAAGGCTGTCAAATCTGGTGACATACTCTCAACTTTCTCACACTCATCAATGCGAGCAGTGAGTGTTTGTAGTCTCAATCCATAGTCAGTCAAAAGAGTCCTCTAATCAGCCAACATAGTCCTCATAGGGGCCGTGACAGCCTCAATAGCTGCAGCGATCCTATTGGATATCTCATTCACTAAACGAGAAGCCCTAACATCCGCTGCGTGGGAAACTCTCCCCATTTGATAAATGAAAACCTATGTCAATGGGGGCTGGGATGTAGGAGGAGGCACAACAAACCCATAAGTAGGAGAAGTAGAAGCACCTGAAGGCACTACAACAGGAGCGAGATGAACAAGCTTTGACTCTATGGTAGCAAGATCAACTATAAGTGTGCTGTCAGCTGGAGGTGGCTTCCTTCTAGCCACATCATCCTTGAGGTAATCTACCTATATCCTCTGGATGTCATTGGAGGATTCTGGGGTGACTCTCACATCAGTAGAATCTCTAAATGACACCCTTGCCAACTCACATAACTGAGTAATCAAGACTGGGAAGGGGCAGGAAATATGTTCTTGTTTTGCTCTCATGAGCATCTCCTCCATGATGATGTTATCCATGTTTATCTTCTCATGGGCAATGATACATCCCAATAGTATGGCTTTGGGCTAGCGAAGGATGGTCTCATTCTATGAAGGCATCAGATTGCAACTAATAAACCCAAAACAATATTGGTCAACAACATTCAAGTTTTTCTTTTCGATATTTACCCCGTCTACAATCCACGGAGGAGAAGCATCTAATAGAAAAGAGGCCAACCAATCCCTCATTTGGTCGAGAGGGTATTTCATCCTCTCTTTGTAAGACAAAGTATTGTGACTCCCAACACCCAACACATCATTAATATAACCGGCCCCATACTTGATCATCTTGCTACGAATTTCCACCTCTTTGATGGGCCTTCATATAACTCCCTTCCTTTTCTTTGGGAGTGCTTTGGAGTAGGCCTTGTAGATAACTCGGACTTAGGAAGGGACATAGGGTTTTCGACCCTGGGTGAACTGCTCAAAATGGTGAAAATTGATAGTGTCCCATACCATCGAGTAGTCACTCATAACCCCATCAGTAGACAACCTCTTCTCCTCAAGAATGATATGCAACCGAGTTGCCTTCAATCTATTCATGGCTTAGGAGCACCATAGGCACCACATTGGCAGCTACATTTGTCATAATCTTGGAACGGATTGCTATCTTCTTCTTTTTACTGGGTTGGAGAAGCTATGGCTTGAGACTGATGACTGGGGGTCAGGATTCTGTTAATCTCCTCCTCACTATAAGTTAAAGTGAAGTCCATGGATTCGTTTTCATAGATGTGTACTTCCTCAAAAGGTTCTCCAACTTTTCCCCCTCTGTTCAGCTATTGTCATGGCCTTTTTCTGTTGTTTCACACTCACACACTGAGAAGTGCGTGGAGCGGCTTGGTGTTGCTCACTGGGCTGAGAAACAACGACCCTTTTTTGTTTCATTCGAGGAGATGGTGGAGGAGAGTCTAAAGGAATGTTTCTCTTGTGCACTGGTTGTTTTGGTCTAGCCATACTTGCATTACTCAACAACCCACAACTTAGATAGGGCGAAGGGTTAGTTGAAAATCAATCGCAAAGAAAGAACAACAAAAAGTTGTTCTAGTGCTTGTAGAGTTAGTCGGCAAGTCACTGAACAAGTAAGGCGAGCTCAAGCAAGCTCACTAAAAGAGACAGAACAAAAATAATTAAACTCAGGCACAAACGGTGAGGTAATGACCCACTTTGTGATTGTTGAGTCGGTTCGATGAGTTGAGAGAAGCTCACTGAAAATGACAGACTCCAAGACCTAAAATGCTTGATCAAAGGGTGAGCTGCGACTGACTTGACAACTCCCTGATTCACCTTTGTAAGCCCAAAGGAGCTCGCCGAAAAGGTAAATGCCAGCCTTAACATCAATTTAAAAATTTACAGAAATTTGTAGCAACCAACAACACTTGCACATAATTAACATTAAAATAGAGCTACCCATCATATTAATCCACCACCCGAGTACTCAGACTTTCCCCCAAATTCAATAATACTCAACAAAATGATGATTTTCCCATAAGAATGACGTCACCCATTCTATCATTGGGAAAATACAAGCCAATTTGTCGAGATTGGGTTTATCAGACTTCACCCATATATAGAAACAACAAGACCCACAAGCATTCTACGACCAATTTCAAGAATCAACTATCTAACATGCCAATAATCAACACAAAGGTGAAATGAAATCAAGAATAACAATGTAGAATCATTTACACACATTATACCAAGCTCCAAACATGATTAAGCACTAAAATAGATCACTATTAACACTCAGAACACAAATATTAGGTTCATTAAGCATGAAATATAAGAGGTGACAATATTTAACTTGAAAACCAACCTCTACTAGCCAAAGAATCAAGCAAACAAAAAGGGGTAGGGTTTGGGACTTGATTTTCCACAAATATGCAATCCACAAGAGTTCAAAGCGAATAAAAATGCAAAAACTTAGGGATAGCAAGATGTATTGAAAAATTTAGAAGAAGAAAACTTAATGAATTTCAAAAGATTCAACATTTAAAGCATAATGACTCTTGGCCTTTCAGTTAAAGTCCCATTCACTGAGATGCGACTAATGCCACCGAATCGATTCGGTGAGTCAGTGAAAGAGTTTATGCTCACCAACCCTACTTCTTCGGTTCACCGAAGTCAAAATTCAACTCAGCAAGCCTGATTCATCTCACCAACTTGGATTGGCGATTCTCAAACTGGGACTTGACCCTCTTAAATTGACAGGGCATTTCTTCACATTTTGAGCTGGCCAGGTGAGCAATGTTAAGCTCGCATAGTTCATTTGGGGACTTTCCAACTAGGAAATGAGCTCACCCATCTCTTCTGAGCCTCGAAAATCTTAATTCTACCTGCACATTCAACACATGTTATTGAAGACAATACTGAGAACTTGTGTTGCCTTCCAAGAATCGCCTTATTTAATGTCATGGCACGACGTAGCCATGTTTTCAAACATCATCTTTGGATTGGCAACAGTGTCGCTAGGCAAACTTTCTCTTGGCCTCGGGTTCAATGAGTTGAAATTTGGCACATCTGAGCCTCTAGTTGCTTAATTGACATTGAAAGAGAAGTAAGAGTTTGAGTCAAGGTGGAGAAATCAATCTTCAATTTTTTTAGCACCTTGTCGGTCCCCTCAACCTTATTGATGATCCTTTCCAACATATCCTTGGTCTAAAAATTTCTAGATCCATTTGTTCATTTGGTTTAGGTCAATCATGAGGAGGTACATATCTATCTTTGTCACCTTCATGCTCTCTCAACTTTGTGTTTCTATCACGATCACGGTCTCTCCAACCATTATCTCAATCTTTGTTCCAACCTTGGTTTCCACCTAGCCTTGGGTAGCTTGGGTGAGAACCCCCATTTGATTTCCTAAAAATTGAACTTCCTCTTCATACATGGCTTCAAATTTAGTATCTTTCGTGATTAACCCTTTACTAACACCAATCACATTCACCAACTTGAGTCCACCCCCCGTGACATCCCTTGACAACAAGTCAATTCGAGTCATCATTTTAGCCATGTTATCATCACGCTCTTAGTTTTTCCTTAGTTGTTCTTTTGTCAAGCCCAGATTGAGGGGAGACACTTGATCTTCCCTTGTGTATGATAATGCTTATGTTACACTTCAAAACCAATTAAAAGGGTAAGCAGTCGATGTCAATAAAAATATCCAACTAAGAGTCGGGGTCGAATCCCACACGAAATGGTATAGGAGAATAAATTCTATCAAGAAATCGAGATTATAAATTAATTCATATGCAGCAATAAGAAAAATTGGTGGATGTTTCCACCAAATTTAATATGCAGAGATTTTGATTTCAAAAGTAGCAATTTAACTAAGATTTAGGAAATTCAATCAATTAACAATTATGCTAGGGGTGCGGGGATTGGAAATCGATGTCACATAGGGGTATTTGTTTTTCTCTATAATGATGAACATTCATGGATAGGCAAAGTCATCTTCGCCGACACTAATCTTCTTTCAATCTCATAGCTTCATTTCATAGAATCTCCTTTCGGTCTCATCTATGCACAATACTAAACAACCCAATACCTTCACTATTCTCTCTTTTGATGCAGAAATAGGGCAAATAGATCCGACCCATAACCTCCATTTTCAAGAAAGTCACAAACATCAAACCTAAATTGAAGTATCAAACTAATTACCCACTCAAATAAATCTCTTTCGAGCATCAATCGGAGATCGAAAGTAGAAATTAAGTTTGAAACCTTAACCCATATAATAATCCCATGCTAATTAGCCCAAATCCATATATGAACAGAAGCAAAACAGAGCATAACACAACACACTACTTTAAATAAACACCCAACACCATAATTAAACCCCTAGATCTTGGTGTTTTAACCACCCATTACAAAATATAAAGAACTTATACCTTTCATGAAAGCAGTCATGGGTAGCATAAAATTAACAATTACAGGCAATACCTACATTGTATTTCAACTTCAAATTATCAATTTCAAGAATAAAAGTTGAAAACCCCAAAAACTAAAAGTGTTCTTCATAAAGTAAAGTGTTTCTCTCTCTACAAGATTTAGAACTTTCTAACTAATTTTGGACCCTCATTTCTCTTTTATTTGGGCTATTAATAGCAACTCAAAATTTGGCCCAAAAACTCAATGTGTGTCCATTAGGAGATATTAGTTGGGCTCGCCGATTGTATTAGATGGATCGCCAATTGCTCTCCATCTTGCCTTTCTCTTGCTTTTTGCTTCAGGTGTTTGAACCTTAGTTAGCGAGCTCGTTTGAGTCTGTCTTTTACATTCAGCGTATCACCGAGTACCATCTTTGTTCTCCGTTCAAGCCTTCAATTTTTTTCCTTGTACTTTCACATTTGGCGATGGTCAGCGTGTTTGTCTTTCTCATTCAGCGTGTCGCCTTTCTGTTTGGAGTTCGCTAACCTGCCTCAATTAATTCAAGTGTTGTGCAATGTCAATTTGGGTGAGAGCATACCCATTGGCGATCCACCTTTCTTGTTTGGTGATCATCAATGTGGAGTTTACATTTCATTTTGTACTTTTGTAACACCTCAAATTTAAAAAGAAAGAAAGTTTCTGGTTTTTCAGACCTGGTGCCAGTATCGATGGAAGCCACCTATAGACCATAGGTTTACTTACGGACCATAGGTAGGTGGGAACCGTAGGTGTAAGGGTAAATGTTTTCTAAATGTCAAGTTCTAGTACCCTTTCGACGGTTCAACAGGATGTTCCGTCATTGCTTCTACGGACCGTAGGTGAGTCTCCTAGATCACTCCACGACTTAGTGAAATTTTGAGGATAAAAGTGTGGAACGACGGTTGGTATGTATGGTTCGTAAGTGGACCAACGAACAATACATGCGGACCGTCGTTGGAAGCCCAAAATTCTTAGCTACTGGATCTAATCTACGGTTCACTAGGACGGTCCGAAGTTGGACCTACGGACCATAGGTTGACCCCGACAGTTATATTTAAGCGCGTTTTAGTATTTTCCCTAATAGTTTAATACCTAATCTAAGTCGGTTTAGTCCTAATTCTAGACCTTATATAAGCCCTCTAAGCCTAAATTGTACCCTTTCAAACCACTTTTCAACTTAACTCAAAATCCCTCCAAGTTTCCACAAAATAATTCTCTCTCTAAGGAAGAAGAAGAAGCTAGGATTTGAAGGTCAAGACTCCTAATCCTCCATTGATTCCAATGTTTTTGCATTAAGGTATGATGGCTTTCACCTATGAAGTCATTTCCTCCGTAGGGTTCCCAAATTTCCAAATTTTCAACGTAAGAATTCTCAATTGAAATTAGGGATTTTCTTCTATCATGTGGGTTTTGATTTATTTATGATTTGTTATGCCTGTATTCCCATGAACCTATGTGAAATCTATGATTTCTAGACTATGATTTATGATGAAGCATTGATTTATGAAAAGATGGAATTTATGAAATTATGCATATTCTTTATGAAATTGAGATAAATAATTTAAGCTTGCCTTGAGAGTGAGGCATCAATGTTGATGTTGTTTTATTGTGAAAGGATATCTCATATAATACTCAAAACATGAATGTGAAAGGGTTTTATCACATAAAGGATTCATAAAGGGTTGAAAGGTTTTCTCAACTAAACTTGAATTAAGAATTAAGGAGCTATTCTAATGATAGACAAGGGGAGATTACCCATGTCTACTAATGATAAGATAAGAATATGAATTATGACTATTCCATGGGATTTAAGCTTAGCACCGAGAGGATAACGAGATTGAAGCTCTCCCGTTAGTAGAGGCCGGGTTTCTAGTAGCAATCTCCCTATCCCATAAACTATGTGTCACTATAGGATGATTGTCTTTGATAGACATTAGCTAGTGGATCCACTTAAGCTAGAAGTTATGGTTCTTACCTTGGAAAGTGAGGACACCTCTTTTCTATGTGGGGTAGACATCGGATTCCATGTTATAGCTCACATGGTCTATGTCGGTTAAGGATAATTTCCCACATAATGAACTAAGGTTACTTCACACAAAGGTATTTTCAAGTATGTTGTTTAAATATAATTTCCAAGAATTGACTTTCACTTTTAACTCATGTTTTTATCATGTTACCTTATGTTTTAACTTTGTCATTGCATCTCATGTATATCTCTTCTTAGCATGATTTTATAACTCTTATGCATAGTTATCATACTTGGTATATTCCATGTACTAACGCATATTCTTGGTTACATTGTTTCATCAATGTAGGGCGTGATGACTCTTCTCCCTCCACTCATGGCTAGTGAGTTGGCGTAGAGATTATGAAGACTTGGTGAGCCTTATACTTCGAGGACAATGCAACATTTACTCTTTTATGTCATTTACTTTTGAACTTTTATGGGTTACGTCCCACTTTCATTTCCATGATGTATTAGATGGCTTTGAGACTATGTTAGACTTCCCCTACTTTTGTTAAACTCTTATGATTTCAAATTGTCTTTTGAATGCTTTTATACTATGACCATGTATGATGTATGCTAAGTGGCTTGTATGAGGCCTCTCGGGGTCTTATACCCGATGTCACGTCTAGGGGGTACTTTAGGTCATGACAAACTTGGTATTCAGAGCACAAGGTTTTTAAAAGGACCTAGAAAGTCTCATAAGCCATATCGAGTAGAGTCTTGTTCATGAGTGTGAAGTGCGCCACATTTATGAATGAAAGGCTATAAGATGTTTAGGAAATTCCACTTCTTTCATTATTCTAAAGTTGTGCGATAGAGTTTAACTCTATTTGTCTCTCTCCTAGTCCCTATCCTATGCTTTTCAGGATATGGCCACTAGAAGAGCATATGGTAGAAGGAATGCGAGAGAGAACGTGGAACGAGAAGCTCCTCCTCAACCCCTCAATTTCTGGTCAATCTTTTGACCGAGCAAGTCACTAATGCGGAGTTTAGGGTTGGTTTTCAATTGTTGGCTCAAGACATGATGGCTCAAGCCAATAGGGAGGTTGTGACTCTCGTGAACCCAAATGGGTGTACAACGACATCTAGAGTGAGGGACTTCACTAGAATGAATCGTCCGGAGTTTTATGGTTCCATGGTTGAGGAAGATCCTCAAGAGTTCATTGATGAGGTGTACAAGGTGTTGATGATCATGGGTGTAACACCGGTGGAAAATTTGGAATTGGACGTTTATCAACTTAAGGGTGTTGCTCAAGTTTGGTTCAACCAGTGGAAGGAAGAGAGGGTAGATGATGCGGGTCCTCTTGATTCGGAAAAGTTTAAGGTTGCTTTCTTTGATAAGTTCTTTCCCCTTGAGATGAGGGAGGAAAAGGTGCTTGAATTCATCAACCTTCATCAAGGAAATATAAGTGTGAAGGAGTATGCTTTGAAGTTCACACAATTGTCCAAGTATGCTCCTACTATAGTTGCCGACCCTAGGGCAAAGATGAGTAAGTTTGTTTTGGGGGTGTTCGAAATGGTTGTCAAAGAATGTCATATCGCCATGCTTATCAGTGATATGGACATTTCTTAACTCATGGTGCATGCTCAATAAATAGAAGAGGAAAAGCTCAAGGAAAGCTCTAGGGAAGCAAAGAGGGCTAAGACCGGTGATGGTGACTTCTCACGTTCAAGGTCCCATGGACATGGTCATTCTAGGTTTCAACAAAAGTTTTCTGATCAAGGTTCCTCCAATGCTCCTGTTAAGTTCAACAAAAATAGGCTGTCTAACCCTAAGCCTCAAGCAAGAAATGTTGGTGGATTCTCATCGACTACTTGTCCTAAGTGTGGGAAAAGGAATGACAACAAATGTCTAGCCGGTTCCAATGCTTTCTTTGTTTGAGGTAAGATGGATCATAAGAAAAGGGATTTTCCATCACTTGCGGATAAGGGAAGAGAAGGTAGAATATCTCCTCCTAGTGGTTCAGGCTCAAGTGCCCCAAAGCAAAACTGATTCTATGCAGTTCAGGCTCGTCATGAGCAAGAGGGTTCTCCCGATATGGTTACAGATATGTTGAAAGTCTTTCATATTGATGTTTTTGCTTTGCTTGATCCCAATGCTACCTTGACTTTTGTGAAGCAATATGTGGATATGAGGTTTGATATTCTTCATGATGTGTTCTTAGACCCTTTTTGTGTCTCTACTCCTATTGGTGAATCTATTGTGGCTAAGAGAGTCTATAGAGATTGTCCTATCTCCTTATCCCATAGAGTCACTCATGTTCATCTTGTAGAGCTTGATATGTTGGATTTTTATGTTATTCTTGGGATGGATTGGCTGCATTCCTGTTATGCTTCTATTGCTTGTAGAACCCGAGTGGTCAAGTTTGAGTTTCCAAATGAACCTATCCTAGAGTGGAAAAGGGGAAATTCTATGCCTAAGGGACAACTTGTTTCTTGTCTTAAAGCTAGACAGATGATTTCTAAGGGTTGCATATACCATCTGGTTAGGGTGAGGGATATGGATTCCAAAACCCCTACTCTTGAGTTGGTCCCCGTTGTTAATCAGTTTCCATAAGTGCTTCCCGATTATCTACTCGGTGTTCCTCCCAAAAGGGAAATATATTTCGGTATTGACCTTCTCTCCGATATGCAACCTATCTCTATTCCTCCTTACCGAATGGCTCCAGCAAAACTTAAGGAATTAAAGGAAAAATTGAAGGATTTGTTGGATAAAGGTTTTATCCGACAGAGTATCTCTCCAAGGGGTGCTCCAGTTTTGTTTGTTCGAAATAAAAATGGTTCACTCCGTATGTATATTGACTACCGCCAATTGAACAAGGTTACCATTAAGAATAAGTATCCTCTTCCAAGGACAGATGACTTGTTTGATCAACTCCAAGGGGCGAGCTACTTCTCTAAGATTGATCTTCATTCGGGTTATCACCAATTAAGGGTGAAGGAATATGACATCCCAAAGGCGGCTTTTCAGACAAGATACGGACACTATGAGTTTTTAGTGATGTCCTTTGGCTGGACTAATGCTCTGGCCGCATTTATGGATTTGATGAATAGGGTGTTCAGACAATACATTGACATGTTCGTGATTGTGTTTATTGATGATATTCTGATTTACTCAAGGAGTGAGGATGAGCATACCGATCATTTCAGAATTGTGTTGCAAGTCCTCAAGGACCGACAACTCATTGGAAAGTTTGATAAATGTGATTTTGGCTAAGATCCATTGTTTTCCTTGGTTATTTTGTTTTCGGTAAGGGTATTGAGGTAGATCCTAAGAAGACGCATGCGGTTAAGAGTTGGCCTAGACCTCTATCACCTTTGGATATTCAAAGTTTCTTGGGTTTGTCTGAATATTATAGAAAGTTTGTTGAGGGTTTCTCTTCAATTTCCTCTCCATTGACGGCTTTGACTAAATATAAGGTTAAGTTCATATGGTCCAAAGTGTGTGAGAAGAGTTTCCAAGAGTTGAAGGGTAGATTTACATAGGCTCCGGTGTTGACCTTGCCAGAAGGGTCCGATGGGTTTGTTGTTTATTATGGTGCTTCAAGAATTGGGCTAGGGTGTGTTCATATGCAAAATGGGAAAGTCATTGCTTATGCTTCAAGGCAACTCAAGATTCATGAAAAGAACTATCCTACCCATGACTTAGAACTAGCAGCGGTTGTGTTTGCTCTAAAGATTTGGAGGCATTACTTATATGGTGTCCATGTAAATTCCTTTACCGACCACAAGAGTTTGCAATATGTGTTTAAACAAAAATATCTAAATCTTCGCCAAAGAAGGTGGCTTGAATTGTTAAAGGACTATGACATGAGTGTCCTCTATCATCCCGGCAAGGCGAATGTAGCGGCGGATGCTCTTAGTAGGTTATCAATGGGTAGTGTTACTCATATTGAAGATAGTAAGAAGGAGTTGGTTCGAGATGTTCATAGATTGGCCCGATTGGGTGTTCTGTTGGTTGATTCAACCAAAGATGGTGTTATGATTCATAATGGTTCAAAATCATCTTTTGTGTCAGATGTGAAAGCCAAGCAAGGACTTGATCTGAATTTGGTTGAATTGAAGGAAGCGGAGCTTAAGAAGTCTGTTGATGCTTTCTTCCAAGGGAGAGATGGAGTGCTTCGATATCAAGGTTGTTTGTGTGTTCCAAATGTAAATAATCTGAGAGGACAAATCTTATAAGAAGCCCATAGTTCTCGATATTCCATTCACCCGGGAGCCACCAAGATGTATCGTGACTTGCGGGAGGTCTATTGGTGGAATGGAATGAAGAAGGATATTGGGGAATTCGTGGCTAAGTGTCATAATGTCAACAAGGGAAAGTTGAGCATCAAAAGTCAGGAGGCTTGTCCCACGATATTAGTATTCCTACTTGGAAGTGGGAAGATCTGAATATGGACTTCATTGTTGGTTTACCATCACCCGGCGACAACATGATTTGATTTGGGTTATTGTGGATCGTATGAAGAAGTTTGACCATTTCATTCTCGTCAAGGTTTCTGTCATGGCCCAGGGTAGCCCCTAGATTTAACACGGCATACAAGACCCCAAGAGGCCTCATACAATCCCTAAGCATACATACCATACAAGATAATAGAGAAATAAGAGGTCAAAAGAGCATTATATATCAAAGCTTTACTCAAAGTAGCAGAAGTTTACAACTCATGTCTCAAAGCCTTCTAGTATCATAGAATACGAATAAAAGTGATAGGGACGCAACCCAATACAATATCCAACATAAGGAAAGTAAAATCCACCAAGGCTATGTCCTCGGATGGATCAGGACTCACCAAGTCTTCTTCTCAACTCTAAGTCAATTCTCTAGCCACGAGTAGGAGAACTGCCACGTCCTACACCAACGAAGTTGATGCAGGCAAAATTATGCATTAGCACAATAAAGTACTAAGTAAGATAGCAATGCATATAAACTCATAAAACATGCTAGAAACTGAGATATAAATATGACATGCAATTGGCCAAGCTAAACATGATAAGGCATATAAGCAAATAGCATAAAGCATAAAGAATAAACCATGGCCAGAGCAAGCTAAATCGTCTTTCTTTTACCCTTCTTATCTTTACATTACTTTTAGTAACCTATGCACCATTGTGCAAGCTAAAGTGTGGGAAAAGCCTCAAACCTATCTGTAGACCATGGATTAACTCAACATGGAATCTGGTGTTTGCCTTACACCGAAAAAGGGCCATTCTACTTTCCAAGGTAGAATCCTGAACCATAGCCTACGTGGATCCATTAGATAAGCTGATATAATATGGGCATGTTAAAGACCACCTATGGGGGTACATAGGCATAGGACATATGGGGATTGTCACCTGTCCACTCGGTTCTATGCAAAATTCCTACTATACAATCATAACTACTCACATCCATGGAAAGGCACAACTAGGGTTGCCAATCCAAGCTAAACATAACTTCACATACCATGGACTAGTCCAAGCTTACTTCATTGAGTGCTTCTTCTTTCATGGACTTGTCCAAGCTTACACCCTTAGAATAGCTTCTTTAAACTCTTGATTCAATTTTAGTTAAGCAAACCTTTTAACAAATTATGAATCCTTTACATGTGAGAAAAAATCTCACAAGCTTAGGTTGAGCATTATATGAGAAAAACCTTTTCAAGACTCAACATCAACATATCATAGATTTCACATAAAAACATGCTTGATTCTATAAACTTCTTTCTTCATTATTCTATCATGCTTTTTCTTCATAGCTAATGGGTTCATGTTGCCTTTATTTTAAACCATGCAAGCTCTTAAAAGTCATAATCAAGGCAATTTAGTCATACTTGATGTAACCTCCATAAAAGAGGAAAATCATGCTTTTTACTTGAACATGCTAAATTCATGCACTTAACCCCAATTTATGCTCAATTTCATCAATTCTTATCTCAACCCAAAAATCAAGGAATATATATCAAATTGGAGAGAATTTACTTGGGATCATGGGGGTTCATGCAATAATTACAACTAGACATGTAACTCACGCTAGATCGTGCACTAAATTTCTTTACCCACGCTAGATCGTGCACTACAAAGCATAAAATCAGTAAGTGGACTCATACTAAAAGAACCCATAACAATTGATCAAACCCTTGCTTACTTGAAGGGAATTGAACCTTGAAATTCATGAAGAAAAGGGAGGGCCTAATGGAGGAAGCAACTCCATTGGTCAATACCATCATACCTTAGCAAAGCCCACTAGAAATTGGAGGAGATTGGGTGACCTTCAATGGAGGACTTAGCTTCTTCTTCTTCCTTGAGCTAGAGAGGATTTCTTTTAGAGAGAGAAATATTTGGGAGGTGAATTTAGGGAATGAGTTAGAATGAAGTGATTTAGGTATAGAGAACTATGTATAGGACCTTAATTAAGGGTAAAACCGACTTAGTTAATTAGGGAATTAACCAGGGAAAAGACCAAAAATCTCTTAATTAAAAACTGTCGGGCCCCATCTACGGTCAGGATCTACGGTTCGTACATCCATTGACGAACCGTTCTGTTGAACCGTCAAAAGATTCAGAGAGTTGGTATCTGGGGACCTGCAACGACGGCTTCAATCTACAATTGGTAGGTCCATTCACAAACCGTACACCTTAACCGTGGATCACAGTCTGAGGTTCAAGAATTTAACCAAGTCTGGGGGATATCTACAGTTACTTTCTACGGACCGCCAATTGACTTACGATCCGTCCTGCTACTCCATAGATCACACTTCAGAGACTGAGTATTACTGAAATTGACAGAGCCATTGACGGCTCCTCACCTACGGCCTGTCAACCTGACTATGGCCCGTAAGTGTCCTCCGTAGGTCACTGCCTACAGGTAAATTCTACATTTTCATTCCTTGGAAAGCTGGGGTATTACAATATCTCCCCCCCTTGGGGACATTCGTCCTTGAATGAGAACCTGGACATCATGAGAAGGGTGATAGTCTCGGACTAACAACCCAACCTAACATGCAAGCATATAAATGCACAAATCCGAGAAGGAAACATCAACTCCAAGCTAAAGCATGCTCAACGCTAAATTCATGAAGACTTTTGCAACACATAATCAATGCACATAAATCATACTAGACTCTTCATGAACATGCATAAAAATCAAGGAATCATGAAAATTAACTATGACACATGAGATCAAAAGAATGAACCATGAGAAACTAGGTACCTCAATCTAGAGGAGGATCGGATGGAAAGAGATGAGGATAGCGGGACATCATATCGGCCTCGGCCTCCCAAGTAGCACCCTCAACTAATTGATTCCTCCATAGAACTTTCACGAAAGCAATTTCTTTATTTCTCAACTTCCAGACTTGTCGGTCTAAAATCTCAACCGGAACCTCTTCATAGGAAAGACTATCCTTTATGCCAAGAGTCTCTATTGGCACTATAGAGGTCTGATCACCAATACACTTTTTCAACAATGAAACATGGAAAACCAAATGCACTAATGACAACTCATTAGGCAAATCAAGCTCATAGGCAACCTAACCAACACGTCTCAAAATCTGATATGGGCCTACAAAGCGGGGACTAAGCTTCCCTTTCTTCCCAAATCTCATTACACCCTTCATAGGTGAAATTTTCAAGTAAACCCAATCATTAACATCAAATTCTAATTCTCTTCTTCTAACATCGGCATAAGACTTTTGTCGACTTTGAGCCATTTTCAACCTTTTTCTAATAAGCCGAACCTTCTCCATAGCCTCATGCACTAACTCGTGGCCTATCAAAGCAACTTCCTCAATTTCAAACCAACCTTTGGGAGATCTACACCTCTTACCATAGAGAACCTCAAATGGAGCCATACCAATACTAGAATGGTAGCTATTATTATAAGCAAACTCGATCAAAGGCAAATGGTCATCCCAAATACCCTTGAACTCAATAACACAAGCTCTCAACATATCTTTTAAAGTCTGAATAGTACGCTCCGCTTGCCCATATGTTTGGGGATGAAAGGTTGTGTTAAGCTTAACACGAGTACCAAGACCTTTTTGGAATGACTTCCAAAATTTAGAAGTAAACTGAGCACCTCGATCGGAGATAATGGATAAAGGTACTCCGTGCAGCCTAACCATGTCCTTTATGTACAACTTAGCATAATCCTCCAACGAATAAGAAGCTTTGACGGGAATGAAATGGGCTGACTTGGTCATTCTATCAACCACAACCCAAATCGAATCATAATGTCGCAGTGTGCGAGGAAAACCTACTACGAAATCCCTATTCACATCTTCCCACTTCCAAGTAGGAATCTCTATGTCTTGGGTCAAACCTCTCGGTCTCTGATGCTCAACCTTCACTTGTTGGCAATTAGGACACTTTGCCACAAATTCCGTAATGTCTTTCTCTATGCCATTCCACCAATAGATTTCCCGCAAATCACGGTACATCTTGGTAGTTCTCGGGTGGATAGAATATCTAGAACTATGAGCTTTCGAAAAAATTTTCCCTCTCAAATCATAAACGTCGGGAACACATAAGAGACCTTGGTAACAAAGTACACTATCTCCCCCTTCAGAGAAAACCTCTATGGACTTCTTGAGAACCACTTCCTTCAATTCCACCAAATTAGGATCAAGGTCTTGCTTAGCTTTTACATCATGCACAAAAGAGGATTCGGAACCATTGTGAACGGTAACTCCACCCTTAGCGGAATCAATCAACCGAACACCCAATCGGGCTAAACTATGGACATCACGAACCAACTCTTTCTTGCCATTCTCAATATGCGCAACACTGCCCATAGATAATCTACTAAGAGCACCTGCCACCACATTAGCCTTGCTGGGGTGATAGAGAACACTCATATCATAATATTTTAGCAATTCAAGCCATCTTCTTTGGCGGAGATTCAAATCTTTCTGCTTAAACACCATATCTATGATCGATGAAGACATCTACATGTACTCCATACAAGTAATGTCACCATATTTTCAAAGCAAACGCCACCGCTGCCAACTCTAAGTCACAAGTGGGATAGTTCTTCTCATGCATTTTTAGTTGCCTTGAAGCATACGCAATCACTTTCCCGTTTTGCATTAGAACACACCCTAGCCCAATCCTTGAGGTATCATAATACACTACAAAACCATCGGTTTTTTCTGGTAGAGTCAATATTGGGGCCGAAGTAAGTCTGTCTTTCAATTCTTGAAAACTCTTTTCTCAAGCCTCGGACCACATAAACTTAGCTTTCTTTCGAGTCAAAGCCGACAACGGAGAAGCAATTGAAGAAAACCCCTCAACAAACCTTCTATAATAACTGCCTAAACCCAAGAAACTATGAATGTCTGAAGGTGATAAAGGTCTAGGACAATTCTTGACTGCTTCAGTCTTCTTAGGATCTACCTCAATGCCTTTACCGGAAACAATGTGACCAAGAAAAGCCATGGATCTCAACCAAAATTCACACTTGCTGAACTTTGCAAAGAGTTGTTGATCCTTGAGGACTTGCAGCACAACCCTCAAATGACTAGCATGCTCATCCTCATTCCTTGAGTAGATCAAGATATCATCTATAAACACAATCACGAACATGTCAAGGTATTGCTTAAACACCCTATTCATGAAGTCCATGAATTCGGCCAGAGCATTTGTCAACCCAAATGACATAACCAAGAACTTGTAGTGACCATACCTTGTCCGGAAAGCCGTTTTTGGAATATCATCTTCTTTCACCCTCAATTGGTAATAACCCTAATGAAGGTCGATCTTAGAAAAGTAACTAGCCCCTTGAAGTTGGTCAAACAAATCATCTATCCTTGGCAAAGGGATACAAATTCTTGATTGTAACCTTATTCAATTGGCGATAGTCGATGCACATTCGGAGTGAACTATCTTTCTTCTTTACAAACAATATCGGAGCACCCAATGGGGAAATGCTTGGTCAGATGAAACCCTTATCCAACAAGTATTTTAGTTTCTCTTTTAACTCTCTAAGTTCCGCCGGAGCCATTATATAAGGAGGAATAGAGATAGGTTACGTATCTGGGAGAAGGTCAATACCGAAGTCTATTTCCCTTTCGGGAGGAATACCGGGCAAGTCGTCGGGAAACATTTTTGGAAACTCACTAGCAACGGGGAACTACTCAAGAGTAGGGGTTTCAGAATCTACATCCCTCACCCTAACTTGATGGTAAAAGCAACCCATAGAGATCATCCTTCTAGCCTTTAGATAAGAAACGAATTGACCTTGAAACATAGAATCTCCCCCCTTCCACTCTAGGATAGGCTCATTAGGGAATTGAAACTTAACCACTCTGGTCCTACAATCAATAGAGACATAACAAGCATGCAACCAATCCATCCCAAGAATGGCATCGAAATCTAGCATATCTAGCTCTATGAGATCAACAAGAGTAACTTTATGGGATAATGAAATGGAGTAACCTCTATAAACCCTCTTAGCTAAAATAGACTCTCATATTGGAGTAGAAACAAGGATAGGATCTAGCAACATATCCGGTACAATATCAAATCGCATGGCCACATAAGGCGTCACAAAGGACAATGTAGCACAGGAATCTAACAAGGCATAGACATCAAAATGGAAAACTTTCAACGTACCGATGACCACATTGGGTGAGCTCTCTTGTTCATGACGAGCCTGAAGTGCATAAAATATGTTGTGCTTAGGAGCACCTGAACCCAAACTACTTGGGGCAGCTTGCTTACCCTCTCTTCCTTTAGCCAAGAGAGATGGGCAATCTCTCATCTTGTGACCAGCCTTACAACAAGTATAGCAACCATCCGAACCAGCTAGGCATTTGCCTTCATGCCTCCTCCCACATCTAGTACAACTAGGCAAAGAAGATCCACCACCGTTCCCTCCTTGAGGCTTAGGATTTGGCACCCAATCATTGTTGGATCTCGGAGAAGCCTTGGAAGAACCTTGATTAGAGAACCTTTGGTGATATCTTGAATGACCACATCCATCGGATTTTGCATGAGAAAAGTTGTCATCTCCGGTTTAGCCCGCTTAGTTTCTCTAGATCTCCCTTTAATCTTTTCTTCTTCAATTTGTTCGGCATAAACCATGAGGTGAGAAATATCCATGTCATGCACAAGCATGGCGGTGCGGCACTCTTTCACCAACATATCGGACACTCCCGACACAAATTTGCTCATTCTTGCCCTTGAGTCAGCAACTATGGACGGAGCATAGCTAGCCAATTGTGGAAACTTCAATGCATATTCTTTCACACTCATACTCCTTTGACTAAGATTAATAAACTCAAGCACCTTGGCCTCTCTCTTCTCAAGAGGGAAGAATCGATCAAGGAAAACACTCTTAAACCTCTCCCATCCTATGGGACCTTCATCAATAGCCCTTTTGCTCTTCCATTGATTGTACCAAGTTTGGGCAACACCTTTAAGTTGATAAGCGGCCAACTCCGCCTTCTTCCGGTGTCACACCCATTATCATCAACACTTTATAAACTTCATCCATAAACTCTTGAGGGTCCTCTTCCACCTTAGAGCCATGAAATTCTAGAGGATTCATCCTTGTAAAGTCTCTCACACTTGACGCCACCGTACCCACATTTGGGTTCACGGGAATCACCACTTCTCTATTGGCTTGGGCCGTCACGGCTTGGGCCAAAGCTTGGAAAGCAGCCCTAAATTCTGCAGGGGTCACTTGCTCAGCCAAAGGGTCGGCCGGAGCTTGTGGGGCTTGAGGAGGAGCTCTTGCCTTTCATTCACTCTTGCATTCCTAATAGCATAGGTCCTTTGAGATGCCATATCCTGAAATGCGTAGGATAGCTGATTAGGAGAGAGATGTAAAGTTAAACTCTATGGCACGACTCAAGAGTAACAAAAGAATTGAAGTTTCCTAAACATCTTGTAGCCTCTCATTCATAAGTGTGGCGCTTCACACCCATGAAAAAGACTCTACTCGATGCGACTTATGAGACATCCTAGAATCTTTCTAAAACCTTGCGCTCTGAATACCAAGTTTGTCACGACCCAGGGTAGCCCTTAGATGTAGCACGGTGTACAAGACCCCAAGAGGCCTCATACAAGCCCTTAGCATACATATCATACAAGATAATAGAGAAATAAGAGTTCAAAAGAGCATTTTATATCAAACCTTTACTCAAAATAGTGGAAGTCTATAACTCATGTCTAAAAGCCTTCTAGTATCATAGAATATGAATAAAAGTGATAGGGACGCAGCCTAATACAATATTCAACATAAGGAAAGACATCAAAGAAAAATCCAACAACGCTATGTCCTCGGATGGATGAGGACTCACCAAGTCTTCTTCTCAACTCTAAGTCAATGCTCTAGCCACGAGTAGGAGAACTGCCACATCCTACACCAAAGAAGTTGATGTAGGCAAAAGTATGCGTTAGCACAATAAAGTACTATGTATGATAGCAATGCATATAAACTCATAAAACATGCTAGAAACTGAGATATAAACATGACACTCAATTGGCCAAGCTAAACATGATAAGGCATATAAGCAAATAGCATAAAGCATAAAGCATAAACCATGGCCAAAGCAAGCTAAATCATCTTTCTTTTACCATTATTATCTTTACTTTACTTTTAGTAACCCATGCACCATTGTGCAAGCTGAAGTGTGGGAAAAGCGTCAACCAATCTGTAGACCATGGAATAACTCAACATCGAATTCAGTGTCTACCCTACACTGAAAAAGGGCGATTCTACTTGCCAAGGTAGAATCCTGAACCATAGCCTACATGGATCCACTAGCTAAGCTAATATAATATAGGCCTGTTAAAGACCACCTATGGGGGCACATAGGCATAGTACATATGGGGACTTGTCACCCGTCCACTCGGTTCTATGCATAATTCCCACTATACAATCATAACTACTCATATCCATGGAAAGGCACAACTGGGGCTGCCAATCCGAGCTAAACATGACTTCACATATCATGGACTAGTCCAAGCTTACTTCATTGAGTGCTTCTTCTTTCATGGACTTTTCCAAGCTTACACCCCTATAATAGCTTCTTTAAACTCGTGATTCAATTTTAGTTAAGCAAACCTTTTAACAAGTTATGAATCCTTTACATGTGAGAAAACCTTTCACAAGCTTAGGTTGAGCATTATATGAGAAAAACCTTTTCAAGACTCAACATCAACATATCATAGATTTCACATAAAAATATTCTTGATTCTATAAACTTATTTCTTCATGATTCTATCATGCTTTTTCTTCATAGCTAATGGGTTCATATTGCCTTTATTTTAAACCATGCAATTCCATGGAAGCTAGCTCTTAAAAGTCATAATCAAGGCAATTTAGTCATACTTGAAGTAACCCCCATAAAAGAGGAAAATCATGCTTTTTACTTGAACATGCTAAATTCATGCACTTAACCCCAATTCATGCTCAATTTCATAGATGATCCCTCAATTTCATCAATTCTTATCTCAACCCAATAATCAAGGCATAGATTATCAAATTGGGGAGAATTTACTTGGGATCATGGGGGTTCATGCAATAATTACAACTAGACATGTAATTCATGCCAGATTGTGCACTAAATTACTTTACCCACGCTATATCGTGCACTACAAAGCATAAAATCAATAAGTGGACTCATACTAAAAGAACCCATAACAATTGATGAAACCCTAGCTTACTTGAAGGGAATTGAACCTTGAAATTCATGAAGAAAAGAGAGGGCCCAATGGAGGAAGCAACTCCATTGGTCAATATCATCATACCTTAGCAAAGCCCACTAGAAACTGGAGGAGATTGGGTGACCTTCAATGGAGGACTTAGCTTCTTCTTCTTCCTTGAGCTAGTGAGGATTTCTTTTAGAGAGAAAAATATTTGGGAGGTGAATTTAGGGAATGAGTTAGAATGAAGTGATTTAGGTATAGAGAACTATATATAGGACCTTCATTAAGGGTAAAACCGACTTAGTTAATTAGGGAATTAACCAGGGAAAAGACCAAAAAACCTTTAATTAAAAACTATCGGGGCCCATCTACGGTCAGGATCTACGGTCCATACATCCATTGACGGACCGTCCTATTGAACCATCAAAAGATTCAGATATTTGATATCTGGGGACCCTGCAATGACGACTTCAATCTACGGTTGGTAGGCCGTACACCTCAACCGTGGATCACAGCCTGAGGTTCAAGAATTTAACCATGTCTGGGGGATATCTACGGTTACTTTCTACGGACCGCCAACTTACTTAAGATCCGTCCTGCTACTCCGTAGATCACACTTCAGAGACTGAGTATTACTGAAATTGACAGAGCCATTGACGGCTCCTTACCTACGGCCCGTAAGTGGCCTCCGTAGGTCACTGCCTACAGGTAAATTCTGCATTTTCATTCCTTGGAAAGCTGGGGTATTACAGTTTCTTATTCGGTGGAAGACTGCTAAGTACTACTTGAGGGAAATGGTTAGGTTGCATGGGGTTCCCTTATCCATTATCTCTGATCGTGGTACCCAACTCACTTTTCAGTTTTGGAAATCTTTTCAAAAGGGGCTTGGTACTCATGTTAAGCTTAGTACGGCCTTTCATCCTCAAATCGATGGGCAAGTGGAGCGTACTATCCAGACTTTGGAAGATATGTTGAGAGTTTGTGTGATTGACTTCAAGGGTAATTAGGATGATCATTTGCCTTTGATTGAGTTTGCTCCAATAATAGCTATCATTCAAGTGTTGGTATGGCTCCATTTGAGGCTCTTTATGGTAAGAGGGATAGATCTCCTACAGATATGTTTGAAGTTGGAAAAGTTGCATTGATAGGTCCCGAGTTGGTACATAAGGCTATGGAGAAAGTTTTACTTATTAAAGAGAGGTTGAAAATGGCTCAAAGTCGACAAAAGTCTTATGCCAATGTTAGGAGAAGAGATTTAGAATTAAATGTTGATGATTGGGTCTACTTTAAGATTTCACCCATGAAAGGTGTAGTAAGGTTTGGAAAGAAAGGGAAGCTTAGTCCCCGTTATGTGGGCCCGTATCAAATTTTGAGGCGTATTAGTAAGGTTGCTTATGAACTTGACTTACCAAATGACTTGGAATCGGTGCATCTGATTTTCCATGTCTCCTTGTTGAAGAAATGCATTGGTGATCTGACATTTATTGTACCATTGGAGAATCTTGGTATGAAAGATAGCCTTTCTTATGAAGAAGTCTTGGTTGAGATCTTAGACCGGCAATTTCGAAAGTTTAGAAATAAGGAAATTGCTTATGTGAAAGTTCTTTGGAAGAATCAGTTAGCTGAGGGTGCTACTTGGGAGGCCGAGGCCGATATGATGTCCCGTTATCCTCATCTCTTTCCCTCCGTTCCTACTCTATCTTGACGTATTTAGTTCCTTATGGTTTACTCTTTTGGTTTCATGTGTTTTAGTCATTTCCATGATTCCTCATCTATGCATGTTCATGAAAAGCTTAAATTTTGATAAAATGAGTTAACTTGATTGATTTCTTCATGTTTATGCGTAATTGAGTATGAGTTGCATGTAGACTTTATGAAATGATGATTTGGACATGCTTTAGCTTGCAGTTGATGCTTCCTCCTCGGTTATGTGATCGCATGCTTGTTGGGCTGTTAGGTCTTGTTTCTACCCGCCTTATGATTTCTCGAGTTCCATTCGAGGATGAATGTCCCAAAGGAGGAGATAATGTAACACCTTGAATTTGAAAAGAAAGAAAGTTTTTGACGGAAGGCACCTACGGATCGTAGGTTCACTTACAAACCATAGATAGGAACTGTAGGTGGCAAGGTCAATGCTTTCAAAATGTCAAGTTCCAGTACCCTTTAGATGGTTCAGCAGGACGGTCCGTCATTGTTTCTACGGACTGTAGGTGAGTCTCGTAGGTCACTCAAGGATGTAGTGAAATTTTGAGAGTAAAAGTAGGGAATGACAATTGGTATGTATGGTCCGTAAATGGACAACCGGACTGTACATGGGGACCATCGTTGGAAGTCCAAAATTCTTAGCTACTGGATCTAATATACGGTTGACCAGGACGATCCGTAGTTGGACCTACGTACCATAGGTCCAAACCATAGATCGACCCCGACAGTTATTTTTAAGGGGTTTTTAGTCTTTTCCCTAATCATTTAATTCCTAATCTAAGTCGGTTTAGTTCTAATTCTAGACCTTATATAAGCCCTCTAAGCCTAAATTCTACCCTTTAAAACCACTTTTCAACTTAACTGAAAATCCCTCCTAGTTTCCCCCAAATAATTCTCTCTCTAAGGAAGAAGAAGAAGGTCGGGTTTGAAGGTCAAGACTCCTAATCCTCCATTGATTCCAAGGTTTTGGTATCAAGGTATGGTGTCTTTCACCTATAGAGTCCTTTCCCTCATAGGTTCCAAAATTCCCCAATTTTCAAAGTAAGAATTCTCAATTGAAATTAGGTTTTTTCTTCTATCATGTGGATTCTTTAAAATTATGATAAAATTGATTTATTTATTATTTGTTATGCATGAAATGAATTGAATTACATGTTTTAAGATGAATCCCCATGAACCCATGTGAAATCTATGAATTCTAGACTATGATTTATGATGAAGCTTTGATTTATGAAAAGAGAGAATTTATGAAATTATGCATGTTCTTTATGAAATTGAGATAAATGATTTAAACTTGCCTTGAGAGTGAGGCATAAATGTTGATGTTGTTGTATTGTGAAAGGATATCTCTCATAATACTCAAAACATGAATGTGAAAGGGTTTTCTCACATAAAAGATTCATAAAGGGTTGAAAGGTTTTCTCAACTAAACTTGAATCAAGAATTAAGGAGCTATTCTAATGATAGACAAGAGGCGATTATCCATGTCTACTAATGAAAAGATAAGAATATCAATTATGACTACTCCATGGGATTAAGCTTAGCACCGAGAGGATACCAAGATTGAAGCTCTCCCGTTAGTAGAGGTTGGGTTTTAAGTGGCAATTTCCCTATCCCATACACTATGTGGCACCATAGGATGATTATCTTTTATAGACATTAGCTAGTGGATCCACTAAAGCTAGAAGTTATGGTTCTTACCTTGGCAAGTGAGAACACCTCTTTTCGGTGTGGGGTAGACCCCAGATTCCATGTTATAGCTCACATGGTCTATGTCGGTTAAGGCTAATTTCCTACATAATGAACTAAGGATACTTCACACAAAGATATTTTCAAGTATGTTGTTTTAATATGATTTCCATGCATTGACCTTCACTTTTAACTCATGTTTTCATCATGTTACCTTATGTTTTAACTCGGTCATTGCATCTCTTGCATATCTCTTCTTAGAATGATTTTATAACTCTTATGCATAGTTATAATACTTGGTACATTCCATGTACTAACGCATACTCTTGCCTACAATGTTTCATTAATGTAGGGCGTGACGACTCTTCTCCCTCCACTCGTGGCTAGTGAGTTAGCGTTGAGATTGTGAGGACTTGGTGAGTCCTCATTCTTCGAAGACAATGCCACGTTTACTCTTTTATGTCATTTACTTTTGAACTTGTACGGGTTACGTCCCACTTTCATTTCCCTGATGTATTAGATGGCTTTGAGACTATGTTAGAATTCCACTACTTTTGTTAAACTCTTATGATTTCAAATTGTCTTTTGAACTCTTTTATACTATGATCTTGTATGATGTATGCTAAGTTGCTTGTATGAGGCCTCTTGGGGTCTTGTATGCCATGTCACATCTAAGGGGTACTTTAGGTCGTGATAATATTTGGCCATTCTTTCAAACATTTATCCTTGCCTCGTCCTTTAGGTTTCATAGTTGGAAATTATCAAAATATCATTACAATACGACGTAATTAGGCATTGAGGACACCATTTGATGAGCTATATATGCCTCAAATAAGTGTAAATATACCACTCATCAACACCCTCGTTAAACTTTTACTTTTCCTAAGTAAATCAAGAACACAATTAGCTCAACAGGGGTGATAAAATAGTTCTCAATGAGAGCTAACATGCAAGTGCCATTACAAGAATACTCTCAACAAGATTCTACACTCAATCATGATCAAGAAGCTTCAAATGATGACTAGTCGGTTTCAACCCATGCTCAAGCTCACTATAGCTTCTTTTCTAATGCAAGACCATGTTTCAACAAATGCACTCAAGTGCCCTCATATCAAGAACAATTTCATGCTCTCACAAACAAAATCAATAAATAAATAAGGAATCAATGCAACTCTCACTCTCTCTAAAGAGAAATACATGCAAGCTTCGTCCCATAGGTTTGTCCATATTTTTGAATCATCACACAACCTAGTTCATGCAAGATATCAAGGGTCTTTTAGGCTTGTAATAGGGCTGAGGCTTAAGGTATGTTCAACTTGGCTCAGTGACTACACTATTTCAAAGCATTGTTGCAATCATCTTCACATCAATTTCTTTCTTGCAACACAAACACTTTACACTATGCTCATCATGAGTACTATTCAAAACATCGATATTGAGCACAATCAATCTTTGAATTATTATCAATGAAAATTCAAGCATTTCACGATTTCCAAAACTCATGGGGCAATAGAAAAGTTTGAGAGAAAGAGGGAAAGAGAGGTAAACCAAACCAAATAAAACACTATCATAAAAATAAAAACAAAATACCACAATCATCCAAGACTGAAAGTAACAAAATACATAAATACAATAAAAGGGGGATATTGGCACAAGTGCCCTCACCCCAAAGTAGTGTCCTCAATGCGAAAATAGGATAAAACGGTGCGGGAGGAAAAGTGAAAAGGTCACCCCGACAGGCTATGCTTGTGGAGTGGTCTCATCAGGAGTCTCTAGAGGAGTGGCATCATCTGCCGCATCAGTGTCTGGCACAGTGGTAGGAGGAATGGTTGAGTCTGAAGAGACTCTACGGGTGCCAATTGCGGAGGTCTCCCAAAGGGATCTCTCCAATGTAGCCTGGACTATCACCTCTTCGGTGTCTTGTATCTCAGTAAGTAACAGTACAATCCTCCTCTCTCCAGAACTCATCCTCGTCAGTCTCCTCAGCCAAATCATCGTCAGCCCTCTCATAGTCCTCATCAACATCATCAGCAACAGCATTTGCAACTCTTTCAGCCTCCCCACTTGGCTGCACACTCTGAGATGGCTCACTGCTAGGCATAATCGGTGGCTCAGGGGTAGTGCATCAGGTAGGGGAATATCACCCCTTAGCATCAAAATATCTGTAGACCTCACCTGGTCTACATCTTCCTTCAGGGTGTCAAGCTCACCTCTCATAGTAAAAAGCACCCCCAAACTACCCTCGGCCTTCTCTTAGGCCTATAATCTAGCAATGAGGTTATCCAACCTCACCCTATATGACTCAATCAATGCCTCACATCGGGTCGCCCTATCTCTTAAAGGAGCTACAACCTTCTCAATGGTTGTCTCTAAAAATTTAGGAAATTCAGCCTCGACCCTCACCGCCCTTACATCCGCAGACCAGGCAAGACTGCCCATTTGGTAGATCATGGCCTGGGTCAAGGGGGGATGAGAAGTAGGAAAAAGGATAGGTGCATCATTAGCAGTAGTGGCAGAAGTGGAAGGCATAGCAGGGGTCTGAGCTATACCTGACTGCTCCACAGAAGGAGCAGATGGAGTGGCCTTAGAAGAGAGTGTGGAAGGATCAACCATGGGCGTAGTGTCTGGTGGTGGTGGCTTTCTCCGAGCCGCATCATCCCATAGATAATCAGCATCAATCCTCTAGATCTCATTGGAGGAGGCCGAGGTTTTTTGTACATCTGTTTTCCCCCGAAAAGGAACTCCAATTTTTTCATACACCTTTGTGATCAGGACTGGGAATACGAGTGTCATCTTCTCTTGCCTGGCCCGCATAAGCATCTTCTCCACAATTTTCAGTCGTACATTAAGTTTTATTTGATTAATGATGCACCCGACTATCATGACTTTTGGATGCCAGAGGATTGACTCATTCTGGTACGGCATTAAATTGCTACTAATGAATCCAAACCAATAGCAGCCTACGACATTCATGTCCTTCTTTTCATTTTTAGCTCCGTCAACTATCAATGGAGGATATGTGTCTGAAATAACTTGTGCCAACCACTCCTTGTGGGCATCTAAATTTAACTTCATCCGAAGCTTGAATCTGTCAGTTGGGTTCTTTTGGTGCCCAGAGTATCGTTTATCACACCGGAATGACATTGCACTTTCTTTCCATGTACCTCAATTTCTTCTAAGGGCTTCCAGATTGTGCGCTTTCTCTTTTTAGGTAGGGCCTTTGTGTAGGCCTCATAGAATTCCCTCACCCATTTTTGCACATATAGGTGTCTGGGTTAGGTGAATTGCTTAAATCGGTGAAATTTGATAATCTCCCAAATGGCTGGGTAATCACTCATAACACTGTATATAGAGAACCTTCGCTCCTAAAGAATTGTATGTTCTCCTTCAGCCTTGAGCCTATTAAGGGCTCATGTAGCTATGATAAGGAGAACACGTGAGGTAGGGGTCAGATCCTGAGGAGGCGTTACCAATTTGGATTTGATATCCATATTCTTCTTAGCTATAAGCTTCCTCAGTTTCTTATTCACACACGTAGGAGAGCATGGAGTGGTCTATTGTCGAGGAGCCTCGGATGGATCGTTAAAAACTATCCCATGTGGCCTCTTCGGAGGAGGAGAAGGGGGAGTGTTATGTTCTGAATCAGAGGTCACTACTCTTTTTCCAAGTTCTTTACCCATTTCCTACAAAATACATCATTTTCAAACAAAGATCGGGTGAAGGTTAGTTGAAACAAAACTCAATTGAAAGCACAGTTCAAAAATTATTCTAAGGCTTGCCTAATGGAAAGAAAGTTCGCTTAACAAGATGGGCGAGCTCTGGTGAGCTCATCGAAATGGACAGAATCAAACATCAAAGAACTCGGGCATTATGGCCGGGGTCAATTCCAACTCGATGATTCACCGAATTCGTTTCGATGGGCAAAGACAAGTCTGCCAAAACTAATAGTGCAAAATGAAAAGAAATAGGCATGAAGGGTGATGTCCACTCCCACTTGGTGATTCGTCGAGTGGGTTTCGGAAAACTAAGACAAGTCTGTTGAATGGAACAGTACCTAAGGTCACATATTCCCTCAAGAAGGCGAGTTGGGGCTTCTTCAGCTATCTGCCTAACCACCTTGGCGAGCTAAGACAAGCCTGTCGTATCGGTGGTGTTCAGCCCAGTGCCTATTTTCACAGATTAAACCAACACATGCAACAATATTTTGTTCCCCATCAACTTTACAATAAACCCATATGTTTTTCTGCCCATGGGAACTCAGACTTCTCCTAATAAACACAAAGTATTGCTTGAATCGATGATTTGCCCTTAAGAAAGATGTCACTCCATCTATCATTGAGCAAAATCATGCTATTGGATCAACACTCGACCCTGAGACTTCACCCACATCAAATTCAACTAAGACCCAGCAATATTAACCATTCAATTTCAACAAATAACCAACACATTCAATTTAAGCAATTTAGGCACAATTTGAAGTATCAAACACATGGGAATCATTCAATGTCAACAATGCATTACCCAATAAAATTAACAATCAACAAACATCAAATATCCTTAAACCTAGTCACAACACATTTTAAAGCTCAAATCACAACATAGAAGTCGAACACCAACCTCATGGAGAAGCAAATATATGCAAACAAGGGAGGTTAGGGTTTGGGTTGACTGATCAATTAAAATAATGCACTCCACGCACTCGAGAATCACACAATAAGGAAACTCACCCAATAAAATATGCAATTGTAAGTGGAAGAAAGGAAAGGGTTTCAGAGATAGAAAAGGATTTTTCTTTTTGAAAAGGAAAAGACCCATGGCCTTTTTATACTAGGCACGTTTGGCGGTCAGGACTAACATCACAGAGTGCATTTGGAGAATTGCCGAATGGAGCTAAAGCTCTCAAAAAAGGCCTGAACGGATACCAAACCTCAAGGATGATTCGGCAGACTCGATGGAGTCCGCATAGTGTACATCGGCAAATCACCATTTGGAGCTTAGATCACCTAATTTGACAGTACACGTTTCCACATTTTTCATCTCAAACGAAAGAAAAGAATGAGTCTGCACAATGCCTTTGGCGGATCACCGTTATGGTTTTGGCATAACCTATTATTTCCCCCACAACACTTGGATCTCTTTTCAACCTGCACTCATAACACACGTTATTGAAAGCAATAAAATAAAGGTAAAGACTTCGGTTACCTCCCAAGGAGTGCCTTATTTTACATCGTGGCACAACATAATTTTCACTTCCTCAACATTCATATTTGGGATTTGGGATGGTGTCACTAGGCAACATTCTCTTTTGCCGCGGATTGAGATGAGTGGAGATTTAGCACATCTGAGTTTCCAACTAATTGATAGACACCGAGTGAGAGGTCACTGTTTGAGATAAGGTGGAGGAGTCATTTTTGAATTCTTTCAACACCTTGTCGGATCCTTCAACCTTGTTGAAGATCCTTTTAAGAATTTCCTCGGTTCAATTTCCTTCCAAAACAATTGGTTCTTTTGGTCGTGAACGACTACGGCAAGGACTATATCTATCTTTTTCAACCTCTCTATCTCTCCAGTTTCCACCACTCCAATCATTCCAACCGCTATCTCGCTCCTTGTTCCAACCTTGGTTCCCACCTTGTCGTTGGTATTTTGAGTGAGAATTTCAAAAATATTGTACCTTCTCATTGTACAATGCCTCAAAATTGGCATCCTCTAGGCATTGCCCACTAATTGTTCCAACCGCATTCACTGATCTCAAACCACCTCACATGACATGTTTAGACAACAAATCGAGTTGGGTCATCATTTTGGCAGTATTTTCATCTCGTTCATTATCCTTCTCAATTTGTTCCTTGCTCATGCATTATTGTTGAGTAAGCACCTGGTCCTCTCTTGTATGCCATGCTCTGTTAACCTTGGCCAGATCATTTAACAATAATGTTACTACCTCATACGGTTGCCTCATTAATCCTCCTAGGTCCAATTAATCAGCCACACCTTTATTGATTGAATCAAGGCTGCAATTGAAGTACTGCGGCAGCAAGTTGTCCAGAAGACCATATGTTGGACATTGCAAGAGTAATTTCTTGAACCGCAACCAAGTCTCATGTAGAGGTTCACATCCGATTCTTTTGAAATTTTTGAATTGGGTTCGAAGTTTAACCATATCCAAGGGGGGAAAGAATCTCTCCAAGAAAGCTTCAGTCAACTCATCCCAAGAAGTGATAAAATCATTTGGCAATTCTGCCAATGATCTTGTAGCTTCACCCCTAAAAGAGAACGGGAATAACCTCAACCTAATGGACTCTTATGAGATATTCTTAAACACAAATGGCCCACATACTTCCACAAAATTTTGAAGGTCTTCATGGGGATTCTCATGAGCTAAACCCCCAAACATTTCGCATAGTTGGAGCAATTATAGCATTGTTTCGGTGACATGAAAAACTACACTCCCGAATGTGGGAGGTTTCCATAGTTTGAATGATGTTCACATGAATATCATTAAAAGCACCCATGTTATTGTTTTGCCTAAGTGACTATCATTGTTACTACCGTGGTCACTCATGCTCTAAACCTGCAAATTAGCAAATCACAACACCAAGCAACAATCTATCACAACTAAATGAATTTACAAACTAATTTCACAAATGGAATTTCTAACAACCATTCCTGACAACGACGCCATTTTTGATAATGCTCAGCCTACTCTTCAAAACCAATTAAACGTGTAAGTGGTCGTTGTCAATAAAAATACCCAACTAAGAGTCGGGTTCAAATCCCACATGGATTGTTATAAGGGAAGAAATTCTATTAAGAAATCGAGATTGTAAATAAATTTATTTGCAGCAATATGATCATCCAAATTTAATATGCAGAGATTTTGATTTCAAAAGTAGCAATTTAAGTAAGATTACAAAAATTCACTCAATTAACAATTAATCTAGGGGTGCGGAGATTGGAAATCGATGTCACATAGGGGTCTTTGTGAACCTCTATAGTGATGAACATTCATGGATAGGCTAGGTCATCTTCGCTGACACTAATTTTCTTTCGATCTCATAGCATCATTTCATAGAATCTCCTTTCGGTCTGTTCTATGAACAATACTAAACAACTTAATACCTTACACTATTCTCTCTTTCAATGCAAAAACGGGACAAATAGATCCGGCCCATAACCTCTATTTTCAAGCATGTTACAGACATCAAACCTGAATTGCAAGTATTAGACTAATTACCCACTCCAATCAATCTCTTTCAAGCATCAATCAGAGATCAAAAGTAGGAATTAGGTCTGCAAGCTTAAACCATAAATTAACCCCATGATAATAAGTCCAAATCCATGTATGAACAACAACAAAATAGAGCATAACACAATACCCACTACATTAAATCAACACCCAACCCAATATTTGCACCCCTAGATCTTGGGGTTATAGCCACCCATCACAAAATGTAAAGAAATTATACCTTTCATAAAAGCAGTCATGGGTAGCATGAAATTAGAAATTACAAGCAATACCTACTTTGTATTTCAACTTCGAATTGTCAAATTCAAGAACAAAAGTTGAAAAATCCCAAAAACTAAAAGTGTTCCACACAAAGTAAAGTGTTACTCTCTCTACAAGATCCAGAACTTTCTGACTAATTTTGGACCCTTGTTTCTCTTTCATTTGAGCTATTTATGGCTTCCAAAATTTGGGCCAAAAACTCAATGCTTGACCAGTGACGTTAGGAGGACCGCCAACTTCTCTTCAGCTCGCCGTTCTCTTGATTAAGGCTTCAGGTGTTTGAACCTCTGTCACAACCCAAGGTACCCCCTAGATGTGACATGGCATACAAGACCCCGAGAGGCCTCATACACGCCACTTAGAATACATACATACAAGATAATAGAGAATAAGAGTTCAAAAGAGATTTTTCAAAACAAAACTTTAAAAGGGTAACAACGGAAGTCTACATCTCGTGTCTCAAAGCCAATCTAACATAGAAAGTAAAGTTTGGGACGTAACCCAATAAAATCTAAAACTGAAAGGAAATACAAGAAAATAAGAAGAACTAGGCTATGTCCTCGGATGGATGAGGACTCACAAGGTCTTCTATCAATCTTCTACTAAGCTCTAGCCACGAGTGGATGGTGAATCGCCCATTCCTACATCAAAGAAGTTAATGTAGGCAAGAGTATGCGTTAGTACAATCCAGTACCAAGTATGATAGCAATGCACATAAAGCATGCTAGAATGAGACATAATCATGACAAGCAATGACCAAATTAAAACATGAAAAAGCATAAGAAGCATGAAGCATAAACCATGGCCAAAGCAAGCTAAATCAGTTTCTTTACTTTAGATTATCATAACGACACTTGTGTTCATTAGTTGTGGGGAATTAGCCTTAACCGACATATAAAACCATGTGAGCTATCAACATGGAATTCGGTGTCTACCCTACACCAAAAGAGGGTTTCCCTACTGGCCAAGGTAGGACCATAACTTCTTCGCTTACGTGGATCCACTAGCTAGTGTCTATTATAGACCATCATCCTATGGTGGCACATAGGTTATGGGACATGGGTAATCGCCACTTGTCCACTCGGTGCTAAGCGTACTTCCCACGGATTAATCATAATTCATTTGTCATAGGTAGACATGGGTAATCGCCTCTTGTCTACATTAGGGTACATAGGTAATCGCCTCTTTTCCCTTCATTAGAATAGCTCCTTAAGAACATTGGTATTTGCCTCTTGTTCATCTAATTAATAGTGTGAGCATTACATGAGAAACCCTTTCACAACTTAACCCGACATCATCATGTCATAACTTTGGTACTGCACTCTCAAAGCACCCTTAATTCATCATTAAATTTATATGAGACATGCATAAGTTCATAAGCTTCATCTTTACATAGTTCATCATGCTCATAATTCATGAATCATAGAGTTCATATGGGTTCGTAAAAGTTCAACTTAAATCATGCAATTCGATAAAAGCTTGTGCTTAGAAAGCCATAAATAAGACAATTTACCCATACTTGAAGAACTCACATAATAGAGGAAAATCATGCTCTTAACTTGAACATACTAAATTTCATAAAGTCATCCTCAATTCATTTATAATTCATGCATAGATTCATAGAGATTTCATAAAATTTACTCAATTCATAGCTCAACCCACCAATCAAAGCATAGATTAGGAAATTGGGGAGAAATAGCATGGGTTCATAGGGATTCATTCAATCTTTACATCAAATCATATAATTCCCGCTAATTTGTGCACTAAATTATTTTATCTAGATCGTGCACTAGGAATCATAACATCCACAATTGAAATCATAATTGAAGGACCCATAAGAATTGATCAAAAAGCCTAATTCAATTTGGGGAAATTGAACCTTGAAAACCTTGAAGAAAGTGAGGACCCATTGGAGGAAAGGGCTCCAAATGGTGAATACTATCATACCTCAACAAACCCCACAAGAAAGCAATGGAAATTGATGACTTCAATGGAGAATTCAAGCTCTTCTTCTTCCTTGAGTGTTGAGAGAATTTCTTAGAGAGAGAAATAATTGAGAGAGGAGAATTTTGGGGAAATCTTGTAAATGAATTAGAAAGGGTAGATTTTAGGATTGGAAGGCTTTATATAGTATTAGGGAGGGTTAAACCCAACTTAGATAAGTAATTAGGCCATTTGGTGAAAAGACCAAACGAGTCCTCATTAAAACTCAACCCACGACCTTGACCAACGGCCATGACCTATGGTTGGTAAGTCCACCAACGGCCCATTGGTGGCCACCGTAGGTCACACTGGTTGACCTCAAAAAAATCATCAAAATTTAACCCTCAAAACAATGGCATCGACGGCCACTTTACCCTTGGGACCTACGGTTGGTAGGTCGATCTACGGTCCGTAGGTCACCACCCATGATTCAAAAATCAAAATTTTTCACTCTTTTCTAATACGGGGTGTTACAATATCTCCCCCTTGGGAATATTCGTCCTCGAATGAGAGTCAAGTCATCTAGAGAAGGGTGAAAGACACGGACTAACAACCCAACCTAAACATGCAATCACATAATTCACATATCCGAGGAGGAAACATCAACTCCAAGTTAAAGCATTCTCAACATATCATTTCATGAAGACTTCATGCAACTCATACTCAATGCACATAATCATGTAGCTAAAAAAATAAAGTTGGCTCATTTTTGCAAAATTAGACTTTTCATGAACATGTATAATCAAAGAAATCATGGAAATAACTAAGACACATGAGACCAAAAGAGTGAACCATGAGGAACTAGGTACCTCAAGCTAGAGTAGGATCGGAAGGAAAGAGATGAGGATATCGGGACATCATATCGGCCTCGGCCTCCCAAGTAGCACCTCAACTAATTGACTCCTCCAAAGAACTTTCACGGAAGCAACTTATTTATTTCTCAACTTCCGGACATGCCGGTCTAAAATCTCAACCAGAACTTATTCATAGGAAAGACTATCCTTTATGCCAATATTCTCTAATGGCACTATAGATGTCGGATCACCAACACATTTCTTCAACAATGAGACATGGAACACCGGATGCATCGATGCCAAATCATTATGAAAGTCAAGCTCATAAGCAACCTTACCAACACGCCTTAAAATCTGATATGGGCCTACATAGTGGGGACTAAGCTTCCCTTTCTTCCCAAATCTCATCACACCCTTCATGGGTGAAATTTTCATGTAAACTCAATCATCAACATCAAATTCTAAATCTCTTCTTTTAACATCGGCATAGGACTTTTGTTGACTTTGAGCCATTTTCAACCTTTCCCTAATAAGCCAAACTTTCTCCATAGCCTCATGCACCAACTCCGGGCCTATCAAGGCAACTTCACCAACTTAAACCAACCTATACGAGACCTACACCTCCTACCACAGAGAGCCTCAAATGGAGCCATACCAATGCTAGAATGGTAGCTATTATTATAAGCAAACTCAATCAAAGGCAAATGATCATCCCAAGTACCCTTGAAATAAATTACACAAGCTCTCAACATATCTTCCAAAGTCTGAATAGTATGCTCTCCTTGCCCATCGGTTTAAGGATGAAAGGCCGTACTAAGCTTAACACGAGTACCAAGACCATTTTGGAATGACTTTCAAAATTGAGAAGTGAATTGTGCACCACGATTAGAGATAATGGACAAAGGCACTCCATGCAGCCTAACCATTTCCCTCAAGTACAACTTAGCATAATCCTCCACCGAATAAGAAGTCTTGACGGGAATGAAATGGGCTGACTTTGTCATTCTATCAACAACAACCCAAATCGAATCATATTGTCGCCTAGTGCGAGGCAAACCAACAATAAAATCAATATTCACATCTTCCCACTTTCAAGTAGGAATACTAATATCTTGGGTTAAACCTCCCGGGTTTTGATGCTCATTCACTTGCTCACAATTAGGACACTTAGCCACAAATTCCGCAATATCTTTCTTCATTTCGTTCCACCAATAGATCTCCCGCAAATCATGGTACATCTTGGTAGCTCCTGGGTGGATGGAATATCGAGAACTATGGGCTTCCAATAAAATTTGTCCTCTTAAGACATCTACATAGGGAACACACAAGCGACCTTTATAACGAAGCACACCATCTCCCCCTTGAGAGAAAGCCTCAACGGACTTCTTGAACACCGCTTCCTTCAATTTGACCAAGTTAGGATCAAGATCTTGTTTAGCGTTTACATCATGCACAAAAGAGGATTTGGAACCATTGTGAACCGTAACACCACCTTTAGCAGAATCAATCAACCGAACACCCAATCGGGCCAAACTATCAACATCACGAACCAACTCCTTCTTACCATCCTCGATATGCGCAACACTACCCATAGATAATCGACTAAGAGCATCCGCCACCACATTAGCCTTACCGGGGTGATAGAGAACACTCATGTCATAGTCTTACAACAACTCAAGCCACCTTCTTTGGCGAAGATTCAAATCTTTCTTCTTAAACACATATACTAGACTCTTTTGGTCGGTCAAGACATCCACATGTACCCCATACAAATAATGCCGCCATATTTTCAAAGCAAACACAACCGCAGCCAATTCTAGGTCATGAGTAGGATAGTTCCTTTCATGCACTTTGAGTTTCCTTGAATCATAAGCAATAACTTTCCCATTTTCCATAAGAACACATCCTAACCCAATTCTCGAGGCATCACAATAAATCACAAATCCATCGAATCCTTGCGGTAAAGTCAATATTGGAGCCGAAGTAAGTCTATCCTTCAATTCTTGGAAACTCTTTTCACATGCCTCGGACCACACGAACTTAACCCTCTTTTGAGCCAAAGCCGTCAATGGAGAAGCAATAGTAGAGAAACCTTCAACAGACCTCCTATAATAACCGGTTAACCAAAGAAACTATGGATATTCAAAGGTGATAGAGGTCTAGGCCAATTCTTAACCGCATCCATCTTCTTAGGATCTACCTCAATACCCTTACCGAAGACAATGTGACCAAGAAAAGCCACAGACCTTAGCCAAAACTCACATTCACTAAATTTCGCAAAGAGTTGTTGGTCCTTGAGGACTTGCAATACAATCATCAAATGATTAGCTTGCTCATCCTCATTCCTTGAGTAGATCAAGATATCATCAATAAACACAATCACAAACATGTCAAGGTATTGCTTAAACACCTTTTTCATCAAGTACATAAATGCGGCCGGAGCATTTGTCAACCCAAACAACATTACCAAGAACTTGTTGTGACCATACCTAGTCCGAAAAGCCATTTTCAGAATATCATCTTCTTTCACCCCTAATTGGTGATAGCCCGAACAAAGGTCGATCTTAGAAAAATAACTAGCCCCTTGAAGTTGATCAAACAAATCATCTATCCTTGGAAGAGGATACTTATTCTTAATAGTAACCTTGTTCAATTGGCGGTAGTCAATGCACATACGGAGTGAACCATCTTTCTTTTTTACAAACAAGACTGGAGCACCCCATGGAGAAATACTTAGTCGGATGAAACCCTTATCCAACAAATCTTTCAATTGAACCTTTAGTTCCTTAAGTTCCACCGGAGCCATTCTACATGGAGGAATAGAAATAGGTTGCGTATCCGGTAGAAGGTCAATACCGAAGTCTATTTCCCTCTTGGGAGGAAAATTGGGTAAATCATCGGGAAACACTTCCGGAAACTCATTAACAATAGGGACCAACTCAAGAGTAGGGATTTCGTAATTCATATCCCTCACCCTAACAAGATGGTATAAGAAACCCTTAGAGATCATCTTTCTAGCTTTAAGACAAGAAACAAACTGACCCTTAAGCACATAATTTCCCCCCTTCCATTCTAGGATAGGCTCATTTGGGAATTGGAACTTGACCATTCAGGTCCTACAATCAATAGAGTCATAACAAGCATGCAACCAATCCATCCCAAGAATAACATCAAAGTCTAACATATCAAGCTCTACAAGATCAACATGAGTGACTCTATGGGATAAGGAGAGGGGCAATTTCTATAGACTCTCTAAGCCACGATAGATTCTCCAATCGGAGTAGAGACACGAAAAGGATCTAACAACTCATCCGGAACAACATCGAACCTCATAGCCACATATGGCGTCACAAAAGACAAGGTAGCACTGGATCAAGCAAGGCATAAACATCAAAGCGAAAAACTTTCAACATACCGGTAACCATATCGGGAGAGCTCTCTTGCTCATGACGAGCTTGAAGTGCATAGAATCAGTTTTGCTTCTGATTTCCACTAGAACTTGATGGATTTTGAGATTGAGTCCGTCGATGATTTTCTCCCTCCTTCTTAACCACAAGGGACAATCCCTTATCTTGTGATCCGTCTTGCCACAACCAAAGCATGCATTAGAACCGGCTAGACATGCACCCTCATGCTTTCTTCCACACCTAGTACAATTAGTCGATGAAGAACCACCACCATTTTCTCCTTGAGGCTTAGGGTTAGGCACCCTGTCTTTGTTGAACTTAGGAGGAGCATTGGAAGGACCTTGATTAGAGAACCTTTGTCGAAATCTAGGACGACCATGTCCATCGGACTTTGAATGTGAAAAGTTACCATCACCGGTCCTAGCCCTCTTTGTCTCTCTAGACCTTTCCTTGAGTTTTTCTTCCTCTATTTGTTGATCATACACCATAAGACGAGAAATATCCATATCATTAACAAGCATAGGGTGCGCGCTCTTTAACCAACATTTCAGACACTCCCGAGACAAACTTACTCATTCTTGCCCTAGGATCAACATTTATAGAAGGAGCATATCGAGACAATTGTGTGAACTTCAAAGGATACTCTTTCACACTCATGCCTCCTTGACGAAGGATGATAAATTCAAGCACCATTGCCTGCCTCATCTCAAGGGTAAAGAACCTATCAAGGAAAGCAACCTTGAATTTTTCCCAATCAAAAGGACCCTCATTAACCGCCCTCTCACTTTTTCGTTGGTTGAACCAAATTCGGGCAACACCCTTGAGTTGATAAGCGGCCAACTCTGCCTTTTCCTCCGGCGTCACACCCATAATCATCAACACCTTGTACACTTCATCAATGAATTATTGAGGATCTTCCTCAACCTTAGAGCCATGAAATTCTGGAGGGTTCATTCTAGTGAAGTCCCTCACTCTTGATGTAGCCGTACCCATATTTGGGTTCACGAGAGCCACAACCTCTCTATTTGCTTGAGCCATCACGGCTTGAGCCAAAACTTGAAAAGCAGCCCTAAACTCCGCATTGGCCACTTGTTCGGCCAAAGGGTCGGCCGGAACTTGTGGATCTTGAGGAGGAGCTTCTTCTTCCACATTCTCTCCCATATTCCTTCTAGCATAAGCTCTTTGAGTCGTCATATCCTGAAACGCATAGGAAAGGGATTACGAGAGAGACATATAGAGTTAAACTCAATGGCACAACTTAAGATTAATGAAAGAAGTTAAGTTTCTTAAACGTCTTGTAGCCTCTCATTTATAAATGTGGCGCACTTCACACTCATGAACAAGACACTACTTGACGCGACTTGTGAGACAACCTAGGATCTTTCTAAAACCTTGTGCTCTGAATACCAAGCTTGTACCCCCTAGATGTGACATGGCGTACAAGACCTCGAGAGGCCTCATACAAGCCACTTAGCATACATACATAAAAGATAATAGAGAATAAGAGTTCAACAGAGATTTTTCATAACAAAACTTTAAAAGGGTAACAGCGGAAGTCTACATCTTATGTCTCAAAACAAATCTAACATAGAAAGTAAAGTTTGGGACGTAACCCAATACAATCTAAAACTGAAAGGAAATACAAGAAAATAAGAACAACTAGGCTATGTCCTCGGATGGATGAGGACTCACCAAGTCTTCTATCAATCTTCTACTAAGCTCTAGCCACGAGTGGATGGTGAATCACCTAGTCCTACATCAAAGAAGTTAATGTAGGAAAGAGTATGGGTTAGTACAATCCAGTACCAAGTATGATAGCAATGCACATAAATCACATAAAGCATGCTAGAATGAGACATAATCATGACATGCAATGAACAAGCAAAAACATGATAAAGCATAAGCATAAAGCATAAACCATGTCCAAAGCAAGCGAAACCATCTTTCTTTACCTTAGATTATCATAATGACACTTGTGTTCATTAGTTGTAGGGAATTATCCTTAACCGACATATAAGACCATGTGAGCTATCAACACGGAATCCGATGTCTACCCTACACCGAAAGAGGGTATTCCTACTTGCCAAGGTAGGACCATAACTTCTTAGCTTACGTGGATCACCTAGCTAGTGTCTATTATAGACCATCATCCTATGGTGGCACATAGGTTATGGGATATGGGTAATCGCCACTTGTCCACTCGATGCTAAGCGTACTTCACACAGATTAATCATAATTCATTTGTCATAGGTAGACATGGGTAACCGCCTCTTTTCTATATTAGGTTACATGAGTAATCGCCTCTTGTCCCTTCATTAGAATAGCTCCTTAAGAACATGGGTATTCGCCTCTTGTTCATCTAATTCATAGTGTGAGCATTATGTGAGAAACCCTTTCACAACTCAACACAACATCATCATGTCTTAACTTTGGTACATCACTCTCAAAGCACCCTTAATTCATCATTAAATTCATATGAGACATGCATAAGTTCATAAGCTTCATCTTTACATAGTTTATCATGCTCATAATTCATGAATCATAGAGTTCATATGGGTTCATAAAAGTTCAACTTAAATCATGCAATTCGATAAAAGCTTGTGCTTAGAAAGCCATAAATAAGACAATTTACCCATACTTGAAGAACTCACATAATAGAGGAAAATCATGCTCTTAACTTGAACATACTAAATTTCATAAAGTCATCCTCAATTCATGCATAGATTCATAGAGATTTCATAAAATTTACTCAATTCATAGCTCAATCCACCAATCAAAGCATAGATTAGGAAATTGGGGAGAAATAGCATGGGTTCATGAGGATTCATTCAATCTTTACATCAAATCATATAATTCACGCTAATTCATGAACTAAATTACTTTATCACGCTAGATCGTGCACTAGGAAGCATAAAATCAACAATTGAAATCATAATTAAAGGACCCATAAGAATTGATCAAATATCCTAATTCAATTTGGGGAAATTGAACCTTGAAAACCTTGAAGAAAGTGAGGACCCATTGGAGGAAAGGGCTCCAAATGGTGAATACTATCATACCTCAACAAAGCCCACATGAAATCAATGGAAATTGATGACCTTCAATGGAGAATTCAAGCTCTTCTTCTTCTTTGAGAGTTGAGAGAATTTCTTAGAGAGAGAAATAATTGAGAGAGGAGAATTTTGGGGAAATCTTGTAAATGAATTAGAAAGGGTAGATTTTAGGATTGGAAGGCTTTATATAGTATTAGGGAGGGTTAAAACCAACTTAGATAAGTAATTAGGCCATTTGTTGAAAAGACCAAAAGAGTCCTCATTAAAACTCAACCCATGACCTTGACCAACGGCCATGACCTGTGGTTGGTAAGTCCACCAACAGCCCATTGGTGGCCACCATAGGTCACACTGGTTGACCTCAAAAAAATCATCAAAATTTAACCCTCAAAATAGTGGCACTGACGGCTACTTTACCCTTGGGACCTACGGTTGGTAGGTCGATCTACGGTCCGTAGGTGACCCACGGTAGGTCACCACCCATGATTCAAAAATCAAAATTTTTCACTCTTTTCTAATACGGGGTGTTACAACCTCAATCAGTGAGATCGTTTGAGTATGCCTTTCACATTCGGTGTATTGCCGAGTACCACCTTTATTCTCCTTTCAAGCCTTCAATTTTTCTCCTTGTACTGTCACCTTTGGCGATGGTCAGTGTGTTTGCCTTTCTCATTCAGCATGTCACCTTTCCTATTGGAGTTCGCCAACCTACCTCTATTAATTCAAATTTTGTGCAATGTCAATTTGGGCTAGGTCATACTCATTGAGTGATCCGCCCTTCTTGTTAGGCAATCAACAATGTGGAGTTTACACTTCTTTTCTTATTTTTTGTCTTTCTTTCAAACATTCATCCTTGCCTCATCCTTTATCCTTTATATCTATAAATTATGAAAATAGTATTAGAATCGAACATAATTAGGCATTGAAGACACTAATTGTTGAGCTAAATAGGCCTCAAATGAGTGTAAATCTACCTCTCATCAGTGTACCATCCACGATTGTTCTTAGTTATCTCATCAAGCAATGCTGAAGCAACTTCAAATAATTATCTCATGATTCCACCTCTGATGAGTTGATCAACTATCTCTTTATTCACAATATCAAGGCTCCAATAGAAATATTGCAACAACACTTTATCTAGCAACTCATGATTTGGAAATTGTAGCACCATCTTCGAAGGAGGAAAGAATCTCTCAAAGAACACCTGAGTTAACACCTCCCACATAGTGATCGAGTCCCTTGGTAGTTCAACCAACCATTTTGAAGCCTTCCCCATAAACAAAAGGAAGAATCTTCAATCGAATAGACTCTTGGGGTGATGTTCTTGAAAGTTATTGGGTCACATACATCCACAAACTTGTGAATCTGCTCATGGGGATCTTTATGAGCCAGACCCCTAATCATTCCCTTCATTTGGATCAGTTAAAGCATGGTTCCAGTTATGTAAAATATAGCATTTCCCACAGTTGGGGGTAACCGTATAGCTCGCGTACCTCCTATGGCATTGAAATTCAAATTATCCAAATTTCCCATCGCATCATTATGCCCATGTTGGCTAGCATCATTGTTCCCAATGACACTCATTTCGTCACCTAAAAAGAACAAAATAATGAATCAAATAATAAGAGTATTCTACTACAATAAATCAGTTCACTAAAAGAATTCTAAGCACCACTCCCCAGCAATGATTTTGACTTTTGATAATGCTCAAATTACTTGTAAAACTATTAAACAAGTAAGAAGTCGTTAGTAATCTAATAACCCAACGTACGAGGTAGGGATTGAATCCCACAGGGAGTGGTATGCTAAAGAATTCAATTAGAGAGTCCATTTGGGTCCCAATTCATTGCAAGTAGATGGTAACAAGGGTAGAAATAATTATAATTATCAAATTAAGATTGTTTGGTAATCAATTTTGATAAATTAGACTTAAACAAGTGATTAACAAAAAAGCACAGTGGGAATCTAGGAGTGTGCATAAGTGGATATCAATTTCAAAAGGTGGGTCAATGCGATTGCTCAAAAACCTTAATTATCCATGGATTGATTAATTAAATCTCAAACACATATTATATTTCTCTATCATAATATGCTCATCACAAGAATTCCTCTCGGACACTCTAATGTATAATCAATTAAACAACTCAATACCTTGACATAAATCTTTTCTCTCAAACAAGATTAGCAAATAGAGATGAAACCCTAAATTCCTTTCTCAAGTAAATTAAGAATTTCAAACTAATATGCAAGCATCAATTCAATTACCCACTTCATATATTTTCTCTCAAGCAATATACAAAGAACTAAAGCTAGAATTAAATTTACAACCTTAATTAATAAATTAAACACATGGTAACCAAATTAAATACATGGAAATCAGGATAAAACATAGCAATACACATTATTACACCAATTTAATCAAAATCTAACTCCATATACACTCCCCTAGAATAGGAGTTTTAGCCAATCATATTAAAAGTTCAAGAAATTATACCAAAAATACTCTCGGCCATCGTATTGATTATTTGCAACTTCAATTTAAGAGACTCACTTCTAAAATCCCAAAAACTATGGGTTAAAAGCTTGTTTCTCACTCTATAAAATAGAAATTTCTATTGTACTCTACTTAAAGAAGTTTTAGATTCAGTTGTATGAGCAAAAAGATACATTTTCTCTCTCCTTTCTTCTATTTATATTTTCTCAAAAATTAGCCAAAGTTTCATTAAATCTCTTAATTGGTGATGCTAGTCATGCTTGCCGGCCCATTTGGCGAGTCGTGAACTTGTTCTTCTTCTCGCCTTTCTTGGCTTCACGCTTCAGGTGTTTGAACCACAGGTTTAAAAGCTCGAAGGAGTTCATCATTCTCATTTGGCAAGTCTCCGATCACCACCCAATCTCACCTTTTTTGCCTTCAACTTTGCTTAAATGTACTGTCACTTTCGGCGAACACATGCCATCCCACCTATTGAGTTTTGCGAGTAGCCATTCAACTCTTTTCCTCACCGACCTGTCCTAAGCAATTGAGTCAAGGACTCTATCCTTTTTTGTGAGGTCTGGCACATTCGGTGAGTCACCAAGTGCCTCTTAATATGGTTCCATTTGAGGCTCTCTTAGGTAGGAGGTGTAGGTCTCCTATTGGTTTGTTTGAAGTTGGTAAGGTCACTTTGATAAGGAATGAGTTAGTTCATGAGGCCATGGAGAAGGTTCAACTTATTAGAGAAAGGTTGAGAACAGCCTTAATTCGACAAAAAACTTATGTAGATGTGGGAAGAAGAGAGTTAGAATTCATCGTTGATGATTGGGTTTACTTTAAAATCTCACCTATGAATGGTGTGATAGGATTTGTAAGAAAGGGAAGCTCAGTACCTCTTATCTAGACCAATATCTGAGGTGTTCCAGTAATGTGGCTTATGAGTTAGATTTGCCTTCAGATTTGGCATCGGTGCATCCGATATTTCATGTTTCGTTGTTGAAAAAGTATATTGGTAACCCTACTTTAATTGTGCTATTGGAAAGTGTTGATGTGAAAGAAAGTCTCTCTTATGAAGAGGTTCTGATTGAAATTCTAAATCATCAAGTCCAGAAGTTGAGAAACAAAGGAGTTTCTTCCGTGAAAGTCCTTTGGAGGAATCAGTTAGATGAGGGTGCTACTTGGGAGGCTGAACCCGATATGATGTCCAAGTACCCCCATCTTTTTCCCTCTATTTTATTTCATCTTGAGGTATTAGTTCCTCTTGTATACTCTTTCGGATTCATGTGTTTCAGTTATTCTCATGTTTTCGTATGCATATATGTTCATGAAATCAGTTTTAAAGTTCATGTTTCATCGTCGGATCGATTACTCCTTGGTTTTATGAATTTTGATGTGGTTTGCATTCATGTTGGGATATTAGATCTCGCTTCCTAATATATTCATGATTGGTTGAGTCCTATTCAAGGATGAATATTTCCAAGGAGGAGATATTGTAACACCTTAGAAGTAGAAAAGTTTGATTGGAAATGAAAAGTTGCAGAGTTTGTTAGTGCACTGGTTCCACAAGACCATGTATAGACCGTAGATGGTTATATGGGCTGTAGGAACCATTCTTTGTTAGTGGTTGTCGATTTTGAAAAATGACAAGTCATATATGAAGTTTTATAGTCCAACGAGATGGCTCGTGAAAAGTTCTACGGGTCAATAGTATTATTGTGTTCCTTGAGTTTTGGATAACCTGACGGGTCATACAACGGAATATTGTTCGTAAAGGGTTGCTCGTAGTTGTTGTTAAGAAACTTGGACTTTCAGTCGTTGGTCACACAGTTGTCCAGTATGGGTCATAAAGTAGATTACAAACCGTACAAGATGGTTCGTGGTTGAGGTCCTACACTTGGGGAATGTTTCCATGCTTGGGTTCTACGAGAGGGTATATGGATCACATAAGTGTGTATGGATAGTGGTCCTTGGTCCATAGTTCTTGATCAGAGATTTGAGTTTCCAGTAATCCATCAACGAACGGCCAGTACGGTCTGTAGAAGGATGTACGAACCGTACATGGGATTATAGAGTGGATCGACAGTTATATTCCAGAGAAAAAGTTGGTCTTTTCCTGCTCATTTAATTCCTATATTACATTGTTTTGAGCCTACTTCTAAGACCTATAACTGCTTGTACTCTCAAACCCTCCCGATTCCCTCTCAAACTCTCAAGAGCTCTCAAGCTTTCTTCTCCACGTTCTCTCAAGGTGATTCTAGGATTCTTCAAGCTTCAAGTCTCCTTTCCATATTCTAAGCTAGGTTTTCATCAATTTTTGTGGAAAATTCATCAATGGGTTCCTCTTCACCAATTGAGTCCCAAAGAAACCTCAAACTTTTCATTTATGATTCTTACCTAATTCTAGGATTTTCATTATTTTTGTATAGGTTCAATTGATTATAAGCATATTCATTATGACTGATCTTATTATTCATGATTTGAACATATTTAAATATTTTCAATGATTTTTATATGAACTCGAGTTATACAAGTGATTTTGATATAAAATCATGCTTTGAGGATATGCATGCATTATAAATAGAAGAAGTTATGATTCAAGGATACTTTCTAATAAAGTGTTAACATGATTTTATGAAATTAGGTTACTTCTGATTGAAGTATTCTCATTATGAAAAATTATTATAATTTAAATGCTTTCAATTAAGCGTCTCTTATAAATTGATTATGTTATAAAATTATGATATACTAAAGGAGCTATTCTTATGATTATGACTCTTCATGAATGATTTTGTAATTACTAGATTCTTATTATTTCAAAGTCTATGAATATTAATATGATATGATTATGGATATTTTTCATTGGGAGTTACTTAGCATCGAGCCGGACTAGTGGGGATTATCCAGGTCCCAAAATTAGGTGCCCCCGTAGCACTATTCCGAATGGACATTAGCTAATGGATACACCTAAGTTTATGATATTGGTCCTTACCTTTGCAAGTAGGACACTCTCTTTCCAATGTGTGATTTGTACACTGAACTCCATATTAAAGCTCACATGGTTTATATCGATTAATTGTATCTCCCATAATAGTTTATGATTTTCACAATAGAATATGATTTACTTATGATATGATCTTTAGAATATTATGTTTATGAACTTTATCAGATTAAGTCATGTTTTACTTTGTCATGTATTATCATGTTTTCAGCCTTATCATGCTTTATAGTATGATTCATGCATCTTTCCTCATGCTCAGTACATTTTAAGTAGTGACGCATACATCTCTTGAGCCAATATTTTTTATAATATAGGTTTCGGTGCTTCTCATCCGGCTTGCAGTTAACACAAACTCCTATCAGCTTGATCAGAAGTGGTGAGTCCTCATGGTTCAGGGACATGACCATCTTTATGCTTTTGATGTAATTTTAGTCTTATTTCAAATTTTAAATTGTTTCATGATCTAAGGCTTGTCCTAGACACACCTATGTAGTAGAGGCTTATTGGCATACATTGTATTTCCACATTTAGTCTTTGTATTGAGATCCGCTTATATGTTGAGATTGTCATTTGTGATTTATAATACATTTATCTCTTTATTTCAATTATGTTGTTTATCTTAGAGTCATGTTATTCCATGTAGTTCACTTAGATTCTTTCAAAATTATATTCACCATGTCACGTCTAGGGGGTAATCTTGGGTCGTGACATATCTTCTCACCTTTACCCAATTGTAGCACCTTGACATTGGTAGTTGAGACTAGAAAGGGAAAGATTCATTGTTGGCACTAAAGTTGTGGTCTACGAGTCCAACCTACGGACCGAAAGTAGGAAGTGGTAGGACTTTGTTTGAGTTACAAGTCTCTAATATTTGACCTAGGAATGGACATGACGAGTTGTAGAGTGTTCTATGGGTCGTAGGAAGTAACCATAGAAGTGATCCAGACTTAGTGAAATTTTGGGCTTGAACTTGAGGTCTACAGACCATAGGCCGATCGAGGTCTATAGGAGTGATTCATGGAAATTGGTTGGACTTGTGGGTTCCAATAATTGGTTCTACAGTTGACCAGTACAGTCCATAGAACTATGTACCACTATAGGATTTTGTCTCAGATAGACATTAGCTAGTGTATTCACATTAGAAATTATGGATGATATGGAATTATACCTTGGCAAGTAGATTCCCCTTTTTGGTATGAGGCTCATGTCGGATTCCATATTATAGCTCACACGGTCTTATTGTCGATTAACAGTAAATATCCCACAAATGAACTATATTTTCTTCAAAGATTTTATGAAAGTTTTTCTTATGATTTTAAGTATGCATTGACCTTGTTTATGATTCATGGTTTCTCTTTAAAGGCTCTTACTACATTTTAACTTGGTCATGCATATCATATTTAAGGTTCCTAACATTATCATGCCTATATTTTATGCATTTCCCCATACTTAGTACATTCATCGTACTAATGTATATTTGTAACTATATTATTTTATAATATAGGGTCTGACGCTCCTCCTCCCGGATGTGCTTAGATCGAGATTGCCCAGCTTGATCATTTGGATTGGTGATTCCTCATGATTTGAGAGCAAGACCATAGACAATTTATCGCTTTTATAGTCATTTTGGTTTCATACTTTTATGTGGTGTATGGGTTACGTCCCAACTACTCTTATGATGTTAGAAAGGCTTATGTTAGACTTAGTTGTATTCAGTGTATTTCTCATGTACTCTATTGATTTTTTTATTTCATTCTATAATTTGAGACTTATATTGATTATATCTCTTAAATTATATTTTATTATGTCAAGTTGCCTATTTAGAATCTCTCGGGGTCCTATTCGCCATGTCCTTTCTAGAGTATAATATGGATCGTTACACCAATGATCCTCAAAAAAATAATGATATTAAATTGCGTAAGATATTTAAATATTTGAAGTGGAGAGATTGAATATGACTTTTGACTCTCTCATGTTGTCACCGTGCATCTCAACGAAGCCTTGATTTAAAGTTAGTGAGGAAATTTATTGCCTCGAAGTGGAAACATAAAGGGTGATGTATTAGGTGTTGCATTGCAATGTTAAATTGTGCTCTTGATGGGAGGAAACCCCTTGGTTTCTAAAAATATATTTTCCAGTTTCTTATTTTTAGATTAGATAAGGATTTTAGTTTTGACTAATCCAAAAATTTGCAAAATATTTGGAGCTAAGTTGAACAGGTTTGAAAGAAAAAACATGAGAGAAATGAAGTTTGGGGTTGCACTACCTTGAAAATAGGGTTTGAATCACTTTTTGGGAGATTTGGATCACCAAAAACAGTTGGCGTGTCACTAATTTACCAACTGCATCACCTAATTTTTCAAGAAACTGCCTCTAATTGAGCAACCTCTGATAGCGCTAAAGTGGAAAGCTATCCTCTTAAGCAGTCGTCCACTAAAGTGTTGGATTAAGTAAGGAGTGCTAAAGTTGTCAAGGAAATGCTAAGAGGCTCTAGAGATTTAAAAAATCATAAACTTAGAATTAAAATGGTGCATTTTTTCCTTTCCTCTTCAATTTGGTTCTAAGCATTTCACAAGTGGGCTCTTTGTCTTAAACAAGATACAGGTATGTTTTCTCCTCTCTCACACTTTGTAGTTGGTAAAACTCGTTTCTTTCTCTCTCATCTCTTCATTTGAGTAGATTTGGATTCTATTTGGGTGAATGATTTGTGACTCAATTGGTTGTAGTTTTTGTGTTGATTTGAGTTTATGTGAGCTTTGATTGCAGTATAGCAAGTGGGGAAGTCTTTAGTACCTATTCTTTTTTTCAAAATATGTGAAAATTGTTTTTCCCACTAAGTGTTTGTTTGATTGTTTATGAGAACTCGAATTCGATTGATGAAGGTTTGTTATGAAATTATAAGGAACGTGGTTGGCATGTTGATTTTTGTTTCTTTAGAACTCATGTGAGTTGATTTTCTTGTGGAAAAAAAGTAAAACTGGAGTTTTGTGTATTGGGGATGCCAGGTCCGTGAAAGCGACCCTGAGGTGCTAAAGCAGACTCACTTAAGCGGCCTCGCAGTGCTAAAGAGGTATCGCTTAAGTGGCCCTAGGTTGCTAAAGCGACCAATGGCTGCTTCTTTAGAATTAGAGACCTTTTTCTGCAGAGGTCCAAAATGCTGAAATGAGTTATTTTTGTCCCGAATTGGTTCTTAACTCACTTCTTTGAATTCTATCATTAGTGTTGCATTGTCTTACACATTTTTATTGTATATTCATTCTAATGTAATTTTTTCAGGTTGTCAAAAATTCAAGAATGGAGCACTAGCTTATTGATGAAGTAGACATCGACGGAGATTATGGCAAGACTCGATTCCTTTCTCTTGAAAATCAAACCATCTGCTATATTGATTTTTCTAATAAGAAGTTGCTCACCGATAGAGGAATTTCACTCGAAAAGGTCCCCAAAACTCTTCTCAGATTTTATCAAAGATTGGTGGCCGCAGGGTGGATGTATTTCGTGGCTGAGCCTTCCATGATAATGAGTCATGAGTGATGGAATATTATGCAAATCTCATGGTTACAAATCTTACTACTCTAGTGATGAACATTCATGGAAAGACTGTTAACTTTGAGCGAAAGCAATAAATGAGTTCTATAGGCTGCCACATCATGATACTTGAGAATTCTCGGCAAAAGACTGTGCTCCGGGTAGTTGGTTAGTTTCAAAGTTATGCCCATGCAAGAATGTATCTTGGGCCACCATAAAATTAGAAATCACGACCATAGAGTTCATGGTCGAAGCAAGAAATTAGATATCGATCATTTGTAACATAGTCTGCCATGTGGGAACACGAGTTGTATTCCAGTGTTGAGGGCACAAATAGTGGAATGCATTTTAGACAACATTCCAATCACTAGATTCTTAATGAGCTGTGTGAGTTCAAAGCCTAAGACAACCCCACTCTCATGTTTCCTTCATTGATCACTGAGTTGTCCAAATGGGCTAAAGTCGAGGAGTATGTGGGAGACAATTGGGTAGGACCGAGAACCCAATCTTTCATTTGAAAAAGTGAGGCAAAGGCACTTCCTTAAAGAGCAAGAGGAGGAAGATGGATTTTGGAAAGTTAGTTCATATTGAGGTTGATTCTTGTAGACCAACAGTTGTAGGGCCATTTGAGGTATTAATTGAGGAGTTGAGGTTGATCCGAGATTTGGTGACTAAACATCTTTAAAGGCCTGGTGAGACATCTGAGGGACCTATCTCTTTCTTCACACAAAAGGAGTTTGATAATTTTTTGGAATATAAAAGAAAGTAAAAAGCACATCTCTCGAGGTTGGAGAAAGCTTACACTGATCTAGCCAAGTAACATGGTGAGTTGAGTCACTCCCACCATAAAATAAAGAAAAGAGATAAATTTTTCACCCGGATGTGGAAAGTTGTGAAAGGGTTGTGGAAGGTCCTTAAAGCTAAGGATCTGCTTTCCTTATCGAGATATTATGAGAGTGATGATGTATAAGAATAGTTGTCTCAGGATGATGATGTTGAATGAGTGATGACATCGAGAGTGAAGGTAGCAAGTGATGCAGCTTCAGGGAGCTCACTACCCCCTTTTTGTTTTGATATTGTGTTGCTTGAGGGCAAGTAATTTCATCAAGTTAGGGGCGGTTATTTCTGTATGTGTTGATACTACTGTTTCTGAATTGTATGTTTGTTTTTGAGATGTTTTATGTTGATACATTGGTGCCCTTGCCAGACTTGATCTATTGATTATGGATGTCGAGTTTTAGCTCGAACTTGATTGTGTTGGATTAGTAAATTTTTCCTTGTTTTCTTCACTGTATTAGTTTGTTGTGTTTATTCTTCTATTAATATTTTTTTTGATGATATTTCCTAATGATAGATTGAGTGATGACATTCTCAAGGGAAATTTATCATTGTTGAGTATGGTATCTTGTGAGCACGATAAAGTCTAAGTAGCTATTGTGTTAATTTGAGCCAGGAAAGTCTAAGTATACGTAGCTATGATGATTTGGGGTAATTCACGTTGAAGTCAGAGTAGCCGATTGTTGTTGTCAAGGTAAAGTCTCAGTAGTCATGGAATTGTTGCTCATGTTGGAGTTATAATGTGATATTGCGGTTTGCTTGGTACTAATACAGTTAGTCAAGCATTATGAATCATTCAAATGAGTACACCCCTCCTAAAGTTTGTGTGAAAAGTAGTATTTGGAATTGAATGATGTTGTGAAATGCTTTGACTCTTTTTGTGGCTCCTTAATCATTACGTAAAGAGAATATTAAAAATGACTCCTTTGTTCTTGACTAGGAAGTGAAATTGATCCATCTAAAAAAAAATTTATGTCATGTGTGGTGAGGTTGTTGAATAAATGATTATGTTTTCATGTGCTATCTAGAACTTGTCCGGTTAGTCTTTCAATTTTGATCTTTATTGCTTTTGGTTGGAGAGATGATGTTAGGCCGTCTTTGTGATTTTGTAAGTCCACTTGACCTAAAAATTCCTACAATTGCACTAAATAAATCCCTAGTTAAACCCTTTGAGCTTAATACCATTTATTTGACAATCGCATTATAAGCCTTACCCTTTTTGAGAAAAATGAATCCTGTTTTAAACCTATCCATCTTCGAACTCTAAAGGAGTTGGAAAGTGAGGCTAAAAGCCTAAGTTGGGGGTGATAAGAATGTATGCTGGAGATGCTAACTTTATGGTGGCTTGAGAATTGAGAAATGAAAGAATAAATAAGAGAAAGGAGAAAAAGTGTTAAATATTGTGCATTCTGGACAAAGAAAGAAAAGAAAAAAGAGTTGGAAACAAAAAAAGAGTTCCTCCAAAAATGTGAAATTGTTGTTTGCGGGGCATATTGTGTGAAGGGAAAGAAAGGGTGTGCCTCGAAAAATGATGAAAATGATTATGATGCAAGGGAAAAGTGTATGTAGAGTTCAAGGAGGCTGTAGTCACTTTTATCCAAACGATATTCTAACCTTCCCTAAGCCTACATTACATGCTTGAGAAAAGTTCTTTGTGATCTTCAATTGATTGTTTTGAGTCTTGGTTGATTTAAAATAACGGCAAGCCCATGGTTTCGTACTCGTGAGCATGAGAAGTTATTTGCGAGTGTGAGTGTTTGTGTGATTTTCCCTTGTTTTGTTTATACTTTGTGAGTGTGTGTTGAGATGTTCTTTCTTGTTAGGGCAAGCAAATTAGGATGGACTGGTGAAGTTGATAGATTCCGAAATAGAGCCAAGAGAGATTATTTGGTTGACTAGTGGTGTTGAGTCACTTCTTCAAAATTAGTATTGTTACATGATTATTATTGAAACTTTGTTGAGTTTTTGAAAGTGCGCGTAAAATTAAGGGAGTTGTTTGGATAGAAACTACATGTTTGTTTACTAATTGTTAGTACCAACCAAAGTTATAGGCATTGCTTATAGTTGAAGAATGTTAAGTGGAAGTGTGATGTATTTTAATTGATTGCCTCTTGTGGTTTGAATTTGTTTTGCTTGAGGACAAACATAGTCTTTAAGTTGGGTTGTTGATGAGTAAGATTTTGGACCCATTTATATCTCTGTTCTTATGATTTTGTGTCATTAATTTTGAGATTGAGGCTAGTTATCCTTTAGTTGTGATTTTTTCATGTATTTGTGGCTTACAAGGAGTTTTGATGAAAAGCAATGGAATTGAGGAGAAAAGAGTTGAAAAAGAAAAGTTGCAGCAGATGAAAAAGAGTGGCTGATGTCGCAAAAGAGACCCTAGGATCGCTAAAGAGATGGCTCAACAAAAGGGTCAACAGTCGCTTGAGTGACCATCTTAACTGCTTTAGAGAGAGGGCCAGCAGGAGTCAACTACCGCTATAGGGTCAGCGTTGCATAAGAAGACGTCTGACCACTTTAGTGGCTATTAGGGAACTTTTCATAGGAAAAATTGGGAATGCATATTTTGACCCCAAATTCATATAAAAGCTGATACATAGCTCATTTGGAAGGATCTTACATTCATCGTTTTTTAGGCATATCTTTGAGAGCAATCTTCCACAACCAACACCAATAGAGTGAAGATTGAGAGCTTCAATTGTGATGATTTTTAACCTTTTCTTCAACTCTATGATTTGTGGTGAATTTTTCTAGGTGTAGTTGTTAATTATTGATTTGGATATTGTGTTAGTGATAAACAATAGTTGGATTGTTAATTTCTATCTTTTGCTTTTGTAATTAGTTGAATATTTTCTTATCTATGAAATGAGTCTTTGATTATCTAGTTAATCTCATTCTTTAATTGATTTGCAAAGGAATTGATCACTCCTAAGACTTGCCCGTTTACTTTGATTTAGCTTGAAAGAGTTAATTGAGATAAGGAAATATTGATTGGTGCTAATTTTAGGTGTAATTACTCATCTAATGGATTTGAGCTAGAAATAGTGAAATCCTTGCATTGCCTAAAATTGGATTGTGTTAATTGATACTTATCTAGATTCAAAAGAGCAAGCTGAGAAATATTTGCCTACGATCGAAGGATATAGGTGGATAATTAAAATTCCAAGGCATATTTGATTTGACCCATAGTTAATTGAGATTGTATGAGACTAATGTGCAATGGTTCATATAGACGTTTATTGACTTTCTATTCCCAAATCTCCTTGGTTTCCTTGTTGGAAACCTTTGTTCCTGATATCCTCTATCTCGTATATTTAATTGTTACTAAACACCCCCCCCCTCCCTCCCCAAAAAAATACTTGTATCAATTGTTCGGATTCAATTTAGTAGATTGTTATTCTTTAGTATTTCAATTTCCTTTACATTGTTCCTTGTGGGATTCGACCCCGACCTCATACGATGGGTATTATTTTGCATACGAATGCCTACACATTGATTCATAAGGTGTGTAGTTGAGTGTTATCATGACCCGCCATACATAATCTCATTGGAGTAGGCATATGATTCCCAAGGCCTAACCTCTTCAAAATTACTAGGGGCATCATGTTTATGTTCGCCCCTAGATCACACAAAGCTTTATCAAACTTAGACACTCCGATGGTACACATGACTATGAACGCTCCTCGATCCTCTCTTTTAGTGGCCAAGTTGTTGTCCATAACCGAACTACAATGGTGGGATATCTCAATTGTATCCACATCAACAACCTTCTTATTTTTTATTAGCTCCTTCATAATTTTAGAATACCCTGGCATCTACAAAAGTGCATCAACCAATGGTATGTTGACGGACAACTTGCTAAACAGATCAAAATAATTCTTGAATTGGTTTTCCTCCTTCTTTAGCACCCTTTGAAGATATGGAGGGGAACATTTAGGCACATTGCCCTTAGCGGATTTATCCCCTTTTGTTTACTAAACATCAATCACCACATCAAGAGTTTCATCCACCTTTTTCTCATCAACAATCACATTCTCCTCATTCACTAAATCATGATAAACAACAATTCGGATGGGTTCACTAGGCTTCACCCTATCATTAACTTTCATACTAGCCACCTTCTTGGGTACAACATTGGCACCATTAAGCACTTTACAACTCTTTGTGACTATTACCATACAATGGACGTCATTTTTCATAAAATGGAAGGGTTTCACTAGGAAGTGTACCTTTGGCTCTCTAAGTGTTATATTGAAGCGAAGTGGGAGCTAATGATTTGTGTTGAATTAGATACATCACTCTTGAATTCTTTAACTCCATTATTTGTATACTCGACCCTTTTCGGAACTCGGTTCAACATCTCCTCGATCTTTGTACTAGTCAAGTCAGTCGCGCTCATTTGGCTTTGGAGAGCATCAGATTTTTGTGGAGGCACATATGGGTTTTAACATGATGATTGTACCTCTCATCTACTCTTGCACAATCTTGCTCACGCCACTACCTTTCTCAGATTCTCCATAGACCACCTTGATCTTCTCATCCCGATGATGCTTAGGACCTTGGTTAGTCTCTTGATACCCCGAGCGAGAACCCTAGCCTTGGTTTGCCAAGTATCTTATATCCTTATCAAATGAGGCATAATAAGTATCCACCTCAAGTTACAATGCACCATGTGATCCAAAGGCATTCACACTCTTTATTTTGGTGCCCATCATGTGTTTAGCTAAGAGGTCCACATTAGTCATCATCTTAGCCATTTTTTTGTCTCGCTCTTCTTCCTTCCTTCTCATCTTGCTTGTCGTAGATGAAGCATCTACACCCAAGGATCTTTCCTTATCTCTAGTATGCCAAGACATATTGGTTTTCTCCATTCGATCAAGAGCAATGGAAGCCAATGGATAACTTAAGCTCATGAAAGAACCTCCAGCCACATTATTCACTAATACTTGATTAACTTCATCCAATGAGAGATAGTAAATATGTAGCAATACTTTGTTTGACAACCGAAGGTTTAAGCACTCCACAACTTTCTTCTTAAACCTTAGCCACACTTGATGCATAGCTTCTCCTGGTAAATGCTGAAAGTTGTACATTTCATCTCTCAATCTAATCATCCGCAAGGGTGGGAAAAATATCTGAAGGAAAGTAGTCTTTAGTTCATCCCAAGATGTAATGGACCCTTTATGTGATTCAGCATTCCATGAAGTGGCTTCTCAAGTCAACAAAAAATGAAACAATCTTAGTCGATTAGATTCTTGACTAATGTTTTGCATTTTGTAAGGGACATAAACATCCACAGTTTCTTAGGTGCCGGTTTGCATCTTTCACGGCTTGCCCTCCAAAAATCCCCTTAATTTATAGGTGGTGAAGCATGGGACTTGTGACTTGAAACACTGCATTCCCCACTGTAGGTGGTAAGCGAAGGAATCCCACAATACGTAACTCAACAGGCTCATCTACAAGATCGTTTAAAAACCAACCACGTTTTTGTTGTCATCTTCTTGGCTCATCTTGTCCTGTTTTCACAACCAACAACACAAAACAACAAAGTAACAACATCACAAAATGCATGAAAGTTTGAATTTGAAAATCAATAAAAGATGATTATTAACTGATCCCCGACAATGGCGTCATTTTTTATAAACCTCAACTATGTCCTATTTTTAGGGCATTGGTTGTCGTACACAAAACAATAAACAACATTAAAGGTCGGTGTTGAACCACATGGATTGGAAGATGGAATCGCTCTCAAATTTATTTTATAACCTGAAAAAAACTAGAAAATTAAATTGTCAACACGCATTAAGAAACAACTAAAGTTTATCAATATCAAGTATCAAAAATAAGTAATTGTTGCTCCCAAATGCATACACAAGTGTACAATGTAGTGGCTCTAAAAGAGCTAGATTATCGAACCCAAAGTACTTGTAGATTAACTATTTTACTAAATTACACTAATCCTAACTATTTATTCGAGCATATAGAATAATATCCACTTCATAAATCTTAGTCTTTGAAATGGTAATAATCTAGTAATACCAATTCAATCGTAAAGACTCATAATCATAAGAATAATTCCTTTAAAGTATTATGATTTTCATAACATAATCAATTCATAGAAGATACTTAATCGAAAGCATCGAAATCATGATAATCTTTTCATTATGAGAGTACTTCAATCGAAAGCAACCTAATTTAATAAACCATGATATACTTTATTCAAAATCACCCTAGAATCATAGTCTCTTCAATTCATCATGCATGCATAATCTTCAAAGCTTTAGTTCATGATCATGAAGTATTCGTATAGTATGGTTTCATAAGGAAATCATTGAAAACATAGAATTATGATTGAATCATGAATAATAAGATTAAATATATAGTTTTTATTCATAAATAATGAAACCCATAATAAATCATGCAAACACTAAAATTTGGGTAGGAATCATAGAAGAGATATTAGAGAATTCTTTGGGACTCAATGGATGGAAAGAGATCCATTGATGAATTTCCCACATACCTTGATGAACCCTAGATTTGGAGTTGGAAGAGTATACTTGATACTTGAAGAGTGCTAGAAATCATCTTGAGAGGATCCTTGGAGAAGAAGACTTGAGAGCTTCTAGGGTTTTTGAGAGAATGAGAGGGAATGGGAAAATTTTGAAGTGTAAAATCAGTTATAGGACTTAGGAATAGTCTAGAAATGATGTAGTTTAGGAATCAAAAGGGTAGGAAAACACCCAAATAATCCTGAGTTAAAACTACCGAAGTGACTCTATGGATCCATGTATGGTCCGTACAACAGACTACAAACTGTAATCGTCATCCATAGATCATATTACTAGAGACCCAAATCTCAGTAAAAGACCACGAGTCAACTTCCATGAGTCATACTTTGATTCATGATCCATAGACCTCCACTCCCCCTCTTATATCCCAAGCCAAGAAATTTCCTCAAGTCTCAGACACCAACCATAAGCCATGGACTACGGTCCATACAAGGGTATACAGGTGATCATGTTGGTCCATAGAAATCTTTCAGATACTTGATAAATTTCTAATCTCCAGGACTCATCCACAATTGGTTCCTACGGCCCATACAACCTTATACAGTTTGTACAAGAACTCGTGGAACCAGTGCACTAGAAAAGTTTCTGCATTGTTCTTGTTTAGACAATAACTACCCCCTAGATGTGACATGGCAATAGGATCTTGAGAGACACTAAGCAAGCCACCTGACATAAGCATGACACTTAGATATCAACATAATAGAAATAAAGAGATAAAGTGGAATATAAGTGTCAATACTTCTACTCAACATGTTACCAAAACAAACTACAAAGACTGAAAATGCAGAATCATTGTAAGTCTAACATTATGCCTCGGCTAAGCATAAGTTTTGTTATGACAAAGCCCTAACTCAAGAACAAGTCTGAAAACTAAAATGACTAGAAAGAACATAAATTGATAAGGTGCCCATGCCCTCGAATCATGAGGACTCACCAAACTGATACTCAAGCTGATCAATCCAACTACCCACGGCCGGATTGAGGAACGTCAGACCCTATATTATGAAATAATATAGACACAAGAGATATATGCATCAGTACTTACAAAGTACTTAATATGGGAAAAAATCATAAACATAAACATGAAACATGATAAATCCAGAACATGATAAAGCATGAGCAACAAGACATATCAATCGGATAAGCTTTAGTTCCTAAATCATGGAAAGGTCAATGCTATATAGAAGTCATGAAATATGTTTAAAACATAAGGTATATAAGTAAATCATATCTTTTTGTGGGAAATTTTCCATTAGCCGACATAGATTATGTGAGCTATAACATGGAACTTGGTGTCTTACTCTCACACCCAAAAGAGATTGTCATACTTTCCAAGGTAAGGACCATATTCTTAAGCTTAGGTGGATCCACTAGCTAATCGTCCAATCGAGATGTCCTACAGGGGCATGTAGTTCAAGGACTTTGGGAATCGCCCAAACCCACTGGGTGCTAAGTAAACTCCCAATGGAAAATCATAAAGAATAATATCATATTCATATCATTTTTTAGTCTTTGAAATGGTGAGAATCTAGTAACACCAACTCAATTATAAAGACTCATAAATCATTAGAATAGCTCCTTTAAAATATCATGATTTCATAACATGATCACTATTTAAAAGACACTTGATCGAAAGCATCTAAATCATGATAATCCTTTCAAATGAGAATACCTCAATCGGAAGCAACCTGATTTTAATAAAAACATGAGATACTTTATTCAAAATCACCCTAATATCATAGTCACTACAATTCCTTATGTGTGCATAACTTTAAAGCTTAAATTCATGGTCATAAAATAGGCATATAGCATGGGTTCATATGAAATACTTTGAAAACATGTAATTTGATTCAAATCATACATAATAAGATCAAATATAGTCAATTGAATCATAAACAATTGAACACATGAAGAATTATGTAAAACCCTAGAAGTTGGATAAGATCATGAAGTAATGTTTGAGGATTTTTTGGGACTCAATAAGATAAGATCATAAGTATCTGCTGATAAATTTATCACATACCTTGATTAACCCAAGCTTTGGAATTGGAGAAGGGAACTTGGAGCTTAAAGAAACCTAACTTTCCTTTGAGATCCTTAGAGAGAATTTAGAGAAGAAGACCTTGAGGAGTTTTAGGGTTTTGAGTGAATGAGAGAAAATGGGAAAATTTAAAGGGTAAAATCAGTTATAGGACTTAGAAATATGCTAGAAATGACATATTTTAAGAGTTAAAAGGGTAGGAAAATACCCAAATAACCTTGAACTAAAAACTACCAGAATGTACCTATGGACAGACCTACGGACCATTGTACTCATCCGTAGACCAAGTTCTTGGAGACCAACTTTTGAGTCAAAGACCACAAGTACCTACTATGGTCGGTAGACCCTTCTATGGGTTGTAGGTCCCAACCATAGTACCCAAGGTCCATCAATTTTCAACAAGTCGGGATCCCCATCTACAAGCCACCTTCTACGGCTTGTGAGGGTTCTTACAAACCATCCGGTTGGTCCGTAGAGCCTCCTCTAGGACTTGACATTTTAAAATTTTCTAGGACCTGTTCCATGACCACTAACTATGGACCATTGGACCTTGTACGGTTCGTAGGTGGTTCCATACTAACTGGCACCAGTAAAAATTCTCCAACTTTTCCTTTCCAACTCAACTTACCAATTTTTGAGGTGTTACAATATCTTTCCCTTGGGAACATTCATCATTGAATGGAACTCAAGCTAGCATGAATAGAGTAGGGAGAGAGATCTAACAACCCAACATGAACGCAAATAACATCAACATGCACAAACCAAGAAGTAATTGACCCCAAGCTAAAACAGACTAAAAAATCAAGTTTTCGTGAATGTGCATGCATATGGAAACATGAGAATAGCTAAAACACATGTATCTAAAAGAGTAAACATGAGGAGCTAATACCTTAAGCTTAAACAGGAACAAAGGGAAAGAGATGAGGATACTTGGACATCATATTGGCTTCGACCTCCTAAGTAATACCCTCAACTAATTGATTCCTCTATAGAACTTTCACGGAAGGAACTTCTTTATTTCTAAACATCCAAACTTGAGGATCCAAGATTTCAACTAGAACCTCTTCATAAGAAAGACTTCCCTTAACACCAACACTCCCCAAAAGAAAAATCGACGTTGGATCACCAATATACTTCTTCAACAATGAAACATGAAACATGAAACACCAGATGCACCGATGCCAATTCAAACGGCAATTCCAACTCATAGGCTAACTTATAAAAATGCCTCATAATTTGATATGGGCCTACATAACGGGGACTAAGCTTCTCTTTTTTTTAAAATCTCATCACACCATTCATAAGCGAGATTTTAAAGTAAACACAATCATCAACATCAAATTCAAGCTATCTCCTTCTAACATCGGCTTAAGACTTTTGTCAACTTTGAGCCATTTTCAACCTCTCTAATAAGTCAAACCTTCTCTATAGCCTCATAAACCATCTCGGGCCCTATCAAAGAAACATCACAAATGTCAAACCCACCAATAGGAGACCTACACCTCCTACCATAGAGAGCCTCAAACACAGCCATTTGGATACATGAGTGATAACTATTATTATAAGCAAACTAAATCAAAGGTAAATGATCTGTGATATCCACCCATTTGAACGATTGAATTAATCCGTACTCTAAGGATAATACTAAGAGCTTAATGTGTTAGGAAGTATGTTTACTGAGGTATTTTTATTGCACAATGAATGTATGTTATGTTTTGAAGTCAAACAACTTGCAAAATAAAAGTCGAGAAAAGTTATTGTAGCTTTCCTTTAAGAAATCCTCTTACAACTTGGGTTAAATCTGTTGTTGTTTTTATCCTAATATATAGAGAATTAGTGGGGCCCCGATATACCAAATTAAAGGTCTACAAATCTAGTTTTAAATGCACTAAACCGTTCATCTATACCACTTCAAAATAGGGAGTTATTGGCATTTTTGTAAGACTGCACAAGTAGGCACATCAAGGTGGATCCCTAGGCCCTTATGTGGTTTAGCTTTATAAAAGCTGTTTTAGCTTAGTTTTAAATTAGAAACATAAAGCAAAGTTCATATAAAATCAGAAGAAAAGTCCCTAAATTCTCCATGGGTATTGATTCTTTCAACTCGGATTTTAACAGAAGTTGCTCTACATAGCAAGCTTGTCATTTCAGTATAGTTTTCCTCAGTGGTTTTGTGGCGTATCTTCATGGGTATGGTGGCAGCGTGGTAGAAAGGTCTTAATTGAGTATTTTGCACCAGCTAATGATATATATTGGCAAGGTAAGGATCTCTTACACTTATCTATTTGTTGAATCGAGATTCTAAGTTTCTAGTTACGAAAAGTTGAAGTTGTCGATGACTTGTAGAAGTTTATTGTAGATTTTGGCTTCGGCTGTTGTTACTTCAAAGAGACAGATTGTTTAGCTTCCTATTTCAAAGGGATTTTTCAGGGAATTCATTCCCCTGTCATCCTATTTCGTAATCCTACGTGCTAGTATTGTTCTTTTAGATTTTTGAGCCACGAAGTGATGTTTTGGATATTGTTGCTTTGGGCAGCCCCTTTGTCATAATGAGTTGGGTTATAATTGGTGTATATCGATGGTGTTAAGATGTTGGAAGTACTTAGGGTTTGTTTGATTCTTATCGAAGTCATGTAAGAAGGTTGTTGGATCGGATGTTGTGAAGAATGCCTAGAAATAGTGCCTCCAGAGCTCATCGCTCCTTGGAGCTATCGTTACCATATTGTTGTTGGATTTAACTACTATATATTATTTTGATTGACCTCATTTTATTCTTTTGATTTGGCTGATTGCGAGTGTGACATTAACACCTTATTAATTGTCTACGGCTCGTTCTCGCAGCTTTGTAGATTTTAGAAACTGTTGTGTTATGATAAGTTTGTCTAGTTTCATACAAACACCTTTTTGGCTTTAGTTGAAAGGTATGTTAAGATTATTATTTATCTTATAGCATGATCCTAATGGCCTAAGTTTATTATTGCGAGTGTATTGTCATTATTTGATATATAGCTTTGTCCTATTGAGTTGGTTATGACCATATGATATAATGTCTATCGGCGACACTCTACTCCTTGATTAGTGGCCTAGAAAAGCATGTAATGATTGTGTTTTGATAAATTATAATTACTTGTCATTGTTGTGATGTTTTATTTTCTCGTTGCCACCTATGAGCTTGTTTTTGCCTCAGTAGACACTCACACTGTAGGTTTCTTGAGCATACTGATTGATTATTATACCGAGCATGTGGGTCAGGTTGACCAAGCCTATGGGATGGGTAGACAGAGCCTACGGGCAGAGAAGATGGTGTATATTGTAATACCCCGTACCTTCCAACACTTATACGACTAAGTGAACGTGAAAAAATATATTTGAACTTGAGATAGTCAAAGATGGTATTTGATGTTAAAGTCAAAAGTGGTCAAGTGTGTATTAGTGCTAAGGTCTTGTAAAGAAGCTAAGATCTGGAAAATGGTGTAAAATAAGTGAGGTGCTTGCTTGACTAAATTAAGCTAGTAGGTGACAAGTAGAAGCATCACCTACTTAAGGTTTATGGACCAAGTTAAAAGGACTAAGTAGGTGCACCATCTACTTTGACTAACGGGCCATATGGAGTCTTACATTAAGTTATAAATTTGAGGCCCATATTAAGTGAAAGAAAAGAAAAAAACAAATGATAAGAACGGCAATCCAAGGCCCAATTTGTCCAAGCCTACAAGAAATAATTAAAATGGAAAAGTAGGTGCTTCACCTACTTAAATGTGTGGCCTAAATTAAATACAAATGGTGGCTACAAATGAAGTACAAGAGAGGTGGCAAAAGAGAGCCTATTAAGACCAAAAATCTAATACAAATACCTCATTTTCCTCTAATCCAAATTTTAAGCTCTCAAGCTCATATATTTTTCTCTCTCAAAATGAAACAGCCACCCAATATTCCCACTAGGGTTCTAAGTATTTTTCATCATTTTTTTTCAAAGAGGCCACAAGATCACCTTATCTCCTCCATGGCTTCAAGTATATAGGACAATTCTTCAAGGGTAGTGATATAGAGAGAGCTATATGTGCTGGCTGCCAAGGTTCTATCACTCTCTTCTAAAGATTAAGGTAAAACCTCCATACTATAAGCTCAGATTCTTCCCCCATTTACATGTGATGCTTGTGATGATTTTCCTCTCCTATTTCGTGGTTTCAAGAAGGGTACAAAAACAATAATTGAAGGAGAATAGCAGATTTAGATAGCCAAGGTCAGGCATTGCCACAACCTCTAGTGATTAGTTAATTTGAGAATTCTAGACATACTTGTTTATTCAAACTCATGGAATGGTGATTGAAAGCCATGAATTCAAGTATTTTGGTTATTTTAGGATGTTAAGGACTATTATTGTATTGATTTGTTTATGGGAGGACATGGATGGACTTAGATAAGGATTGGATAAAGCTGTTATGGGGCAGATTTATAGGCTGTGGCGATACACCATTAAAATTAAAGTTTTTGTAAGCTCATATATATATATATATATTATGAAGACCAAGGATTTCCGAAAAACCTTATGGGAAGGTCATTTCATGTAAACAATTATAACGGACAGAATGTGTGAAAGAACACTCTTAATTAGAAGGATTATGGGCTTACTGCCCGGCTACTATTTTGATGAGTTAAAATATTCCAAGTTGGTTGGTTTGCTGCTAATATTAGCCTTATTACTTCACTTTTGGTGTAGATGAATATTATCACATCAAAGTACATGTTGGCACTTCATAAGCTATACGAATTTTGAATTGAGGTATGTAAGGCTATTTGACTTCATATTTTATAACATGAAGTCCTATATTCTTTGTACCAACCAAGTGAGATCTCTAAGTGATCCTCATGGTAAAATATACAATGTGAGGGTGTACATTCTCCAATGCAGCTAATAATCTTCCTCATACCATCAATGGTTTCAAATATGTGTCATGTTCATTATACAATATTGGTGTGTTTATACTTCTAAGTATTATTATGACAAAGGTACTCTAAACAGTAAATGTCATGAGTTATCCACCAAATCAAATGAGGTTCATTGAGTCAATAAGATCCTACATTATACATGTTACAAGTATTTGTATGGAAGACACACATTATGTCCATTATTCATTTTATATGTCCTTACATGGAATGTATAACCCTTATTTGCAATCTGTCCTACGATTCATTAGTTCACATGTTTATGCACCCTTTAGTTTGATATTGTCTACTAAGGGTGTAGCTATCGTATCATCTTATACACTCCTCGCCTCTCCATTTGAGGAGTTATAGTCTCTATTTGAAATGCATGTATGCCTACATTTGAAATGTCCAAATGTGTTTTATATGAACCATGTGCTAGTAGAATTACTTGCTCACTTTTTATACCACTTAATGACTCATTTTCTACATGTCCTCATGTTCTCACTTGTCACATGTCTTCATGGCTCATTTATGAATATGTTCTAGCCCAATAAGATTCATTGTGACATATAAATTCCTAGGTATTACTACATTGATGTTACATTTGTTTCTTATGTCATTGTTGTTGCCTCAAGTCTTTTATTCACATGTCTACATCACTAGTCTATAGTCATAAAGCTCAAAAGAGTTATGAACAATATCAAATTTTAAAGAAAAGATGTAAAGAAAATCTGTATAGTTATGGGGGCAGCCTAGGGGCTGAAATCCTAGCATTGGTCGATCCTGAAAGCAAAGTCGTACACTTATGGGTGGTAGCTCAGGGGTTGAAATACCTAGCATGGGTCAATCCAAATTGATGTATTTACGGGTGACAGCTCAGGGGTTAAAATACCTAGCAGGGGCCGATCCTAATATGTATATTTATGAGGACAGCATTGTCACAACCCAAGGTACCCCTAGACGTGACATGGTGTTCAAGACCCCGAGAGGCCTCATACAAGCCACTTAGCATACATACATACAAGATAATAGAGATTAAGAGTTCAAAAGAGATTTTCATATCAAGCTTTTAAAAGAAACAGCGGAAGTCTATATCTCATGTCTCAAAGCCAATCTAACATAGAAAATAAAGTTTGGAACGTAACCCAATACAAATCTGAAATGAAATAACATGAAAATAGGAACAACTAGGCTACGTCCTCGGATGGATGAGGACTCACCAAGTCTTCTATCAATCTTCTACTAATCTCTACCCACGAGAGGATGGTGAATCGCCAAGTCCTATATCAAAGAAGTTAATGTAGGCAAGAGTATGTGTTAGTACAATCAAGTACCAAGTATGATAGCAATTCACATAAAACATTTAGAACATGCTAGAATGAGACATAATCGTGACATGCAATGGCCAAGCTAAAACATGATAAAGTATAAGAAGCATGAAGCCTAAACCATGGCCAAAGCAAGCTAAATCATCTTTCTTTACTTTAGATTATCATAACAACACTTGTGTTCATTAGTTGTGGGGAATTAGCCTTAACCAACATATAAGACCATGTGAGCTATCAACATGGAATCCGGTGTCTACCCTACACCGAAAGAGGGTTGCCCTACTTGCCAAGGTAGGACAATAACTTCTTATCTTACGTGGATTCACTAGCTAGTGTCTATCATAGACCATCATCCTATGGTGGCACATAGGTTATGGGACATGGGTAATCGCCACTTGTCCACTCGGTGCTAAGCATATTTTTCCACGGATTAATCATAGTTCATTTGTCATAGGTAGACATGGGTAATCGCCTCTTGTCTACATTAGGGAACATGGGAAATCGCCTCTTGTTCATTTAATTCATAGTGTGAGCATTACGTGAGAAACCCTTTCACAACTCAACACAACATCATGATGTCACAACTTTGGTACTTCACTCTCAAAGCACCCTTAATTCATCATTAAATTCATATGAGACATGCATAAGTTCATAAGCTTCATCTTTACATAGTTCATCATGCTCATAATTCATGAATCATAGAGTTCATATGGGTTCATAAAAGTTCAACTTAAATCATGCAATTCAATGCAAGTTCATGCTTAGAAAGCCATAAATAAGACAATTTACCCATACTTGAAGGAACTCACATAACAGAGGAAAATCATGCTTTTGACTTGAACATACTAACTTTCGTAAAGTCATTCTCAATTCTTTCATAATTCATGCATATCTTCATAGAGATTTCATAAAATTCCTCAATTCATATCTCAACCCACCAATCAAAGCATAGATTAGGAAATTCGGGAGAAATAGCATGGGTTCATGGGGATTCATTTAATCTTTATATCAAATCATATAATTCATGCTAATTTGTGGACTAAATTACTTTATCACGCTAGATCGTGCACTAGAAATCATAAAATCAACAATTGAAATCATAATTGAATAACCCATAAGAATTGATCTCAAACCCTAATTCAATTGGGGAAATTGAACCTTGAAAACCTTGAAGAAAGTTGAGGACCCATTGGAGGAAAGGGCTCCAAATGGTGAACACTATCATAACTCAATAAAGTCCACAAGAAATTTATGAAAATTGATGGTCTTCAAAGGAGGATCTTAGCTTTCTTCTTCCTTGAGAGTTGAGAGGATTTTATTAGAAAGAGAAATATTTGAGAAGTGGAGAAATTTGGGAATGAGTTAGAATAAGTGAAATTAGGCTTAGAAAATATATATAGGGTCTGGGTTAAGGGTATAACCAACTTAGATTAATAGTTAAACATTTAGGAAAAAGACCAAAAAGCCCTCAAATAATAACTGTCGGGGGCAGTCTACGGTCCGTAGGTCAATCGATGGACCGTCCTGTCCTTCCGTCAATTGATTCAGAGACTTCAGTTGGGGCTGAAAATTTGACTAAGTCTGGAAGGGATCTACGGAACTCATCTATGGACCGTCAACCGGATGATGACCTGTCCTGGTACTCTGTAGGTCAAGGTTCAAAAACTTGAAAATCCTGAAAGTTCATAGTGCCAACGATGGTTCCCACCTACAGCCCACCATTCCACCTATGGTCCGTAGATGACCTCCGTAGTCACTGGCACCAGGTTGAAAAACTGCATTTTCATTTCTTGGAAAGCTTTGGGGTATTACAAGCATCCTAGGAGTTAAAATGCCTAGAATGGTTCATCCTCTTCTACCACTGATCCGCTGGTCATCGTATCAAATTCTACAAAGTTTGTAAAGAATAGAACAGTAAAGTAAAGCAAAGAAGATAATGTACTCAATACCCCACAAGAGTAAACAAAGGTGGCCTTTCATCCTTATCTATACATTTATACATTGCTACATAATTTCACTTTAGCTCTTTTTTTACATATTCATACTTTATGCCTTATATATTCAATACATTCCTTTGTACTGACGTCTCTCATGGGGACATTGTGTTTCATTCCACAGGTACAGGTACTCAAGATAATAGAATATTTCCAATATAAGAACAGGATACTCAACTCCCTTTTGTGAGCTCCATGTTGATTCGGGGCTTGTCGAGTCTCTAACATATATTTGATATTTTTTTATAGCAAAGGATATGGTGGGGTCCTATCTCGACCTAAGCTAAGTGTCTATATTTTAGAGGCTTTGTAGACTAATGTCAAAGTAAAACACGATTATGTCTTTTTTACTAGTAATTATGGCCTCAACGGCCAAGCATGTATATCTATTTTGAGCCTATCTATGTTGGTCTTTTATCAAGGTATTTTACCTCTACTCATCGAAGATTTATATCTCCATTGTTGCATGTACGATAACAAAAGCCATAAGTTGGTTCTCTCGGGCCTTTAGGGCATCGGGTGCTTGTCCGTCTTAATGGGATTTGAGGCATGACAAAGGTAGTATCAGAGCAGGTCATCCTAGGATGTTTACAAAGCCTTTTCTAGTAGATACTTACTTATGAATGTGTTGCGCGCCACATTTATAATTGAGGGGCTACTTGGACATTTAGGAAATGTGACCTTTCAAAATCTAATTTATGTGATAGAGCTAAGTCAAGAAGTCTATTCCCACTCATATTATGATCTATGTCATCCAAATTATTCCTACAATAGTTAAGGTCAAAGGTGGCCAAAAGGCCAACACCAAAATCATCCAAGAGGAAAGTTTCAGAGAAAGGTTGTTATCAAAATTCAGAGAAATGCTTGCAAAGGTTTTTGTGTTACTTGCATCTACAACTACATTTGTACCACTTGTATCATCCTGGCTTATCTAAGTAAGATGTAACAGGTTCATTCATATGTTGCATAAATGGGCTGCAACATTTACTAATACAGCTTCTTATGCAGATGTGAATGGTTCTTGAGTATGAGATTTCCTCTACATGACTCTTTCAATGGTTATAGGATCTAATCTTATAGAGGGCATTTATTACCATGTAAATAATAGATAGAATGTTTAGGGTTATGCATGAATTGGAAATAGAAGTTGTTGATTTAGTTTTGTATTAGTTAAAAGATGTGGTAAAAGCATAGTACAATAGGTGAATATACCACAATGGTATTGGATACAGATATTCTTAGTTTACGGATGGGGCCCAATGCTTACTCATCTTCTCAAGTATAGCTGGAATTATAAGATAGGTGTGTATGACCACCCTAGTAAGGTTAATATGTGATCCTTATGGTTAGTAAACTCATAGGATAAGTGTTTCAATTGTTTCATATAAAAATATATGTATTTTCTTTCCCTATTGTGATCTATGTTTTTGTAATAGAATAGAATGCAACTAAAATATGGTTTATTATAATATTAATAGTAGAGGAAGATGTGGTGTAAATTAATCGCTAGCGGAAGAAGAAGAAAGATATTTGAATACCCATAGAATGGAGGGATAAGTTGAGTGATGTTCATTGATAGTACAAGAAAATAATGTATATGAGTGTTAGAGGAATAGGTGACATAGGTTATGTCCTTATTATAGAGGATGCTTATTAAGCATGTGATGTGTAAAAAGGAGAGATAGAGAGATATTGACTCTTCGATCCTAACCAGTTGTAAGGGTGCAACAAAAAAATTCCCTAATAATTTATTTTTACTTTCGTTAGACAAAGAAATCATTTTAGTATTTATGTGAATTTTAGTACCCAATCCTAATAGCTACATGAACAAAGAGTGCAATCAAAAGATTGCATTGATAGAAGATACACTGACCAATGTAGTACCCTGGAATGCAGTTACATCACTCATACAAAATAAAGATGGGTAATTGTGCATGTGAATGTAGCTAACTAAATAAAATTGCAATTCTAAGTCGACAGAGGATAGCTGATCCATATGCCAATTGTCCTTATTTGGTTCCTTTACATGGAAAAGGTTGGAGCACAGTCACTTATTATACTGTTACGGGAAATCCATGAGCATGGACATACCTAACTTGGTGAGCCAAAGTGGCTAACCCTCATGTGCTATAAAATCACGATTTGAGTTTCTATGTACTTGATATTATGTGTAATTGGTAACATGTAAAAGATCATTGACTATGATGCCCTCAAGATTGCATATGTTTTGAGGTGAGTAAATAAAAACAAGTGAAACTACACCCATGAATTAGATCTAGTAGTATGCTTGCACTTAAGATATGGTGGAATGTTTCTATAAGATGTTTCCTGGTTTAAAAGGCTTTGGTTGCTATATAATTGTACATGTTATCTGTCCTATAGCTTATGTATTTGTAGGTCATATACCCTTTGTGGATCATTTTCACACAAGTTACATATGTCATAGAACACTTGTATGTTGGTGTTATCTGCTTTATAAAACACTCGCTTATTGTTATACATTTTGTAGGATGTTGCCTTATTTGCAATAAATCACTTTTCCAAATTTTATATGCATTATAGGTTAATGGCTCATATGCTAGAGGCATTATAAATTACTTGCTCATGGGTTATATGTACCACAAGTCACTTGTCTACATGTCGTATGCTTCATAGACCATCTACCTATATGGCATATGCATCATACCCTACTTGTTTAAGCATTATAGGACCTTAAATTTTATTCCTCCATGTGTCACACACTTTCTCATATTTCATAAAATATATTTATTAATGTGATAGTCCACCTGCTCACGTGATTTATAACTCCATATCTTGTATTCCACTTGCTCATGTACTAACCTTTTGAAATTCATCTTTCCACATGCTAAATGTCTTATAGTTCACTTTCTCACAGGCTATCTTGTTCACATGCTCATACAATACAAGCTTTTACAACATATGTCCCTATAACTCAAATTTCTATCTATCTTATGTCTCTTATGTACACTTATTCGTAAGCTAAATGTACTTATTTATGGCTCACAGCTCATATACTTGTGTTCTTCTATGCCCGCTTGCTTATGTGTCATAGGCTTTATCTGACTTATTCATTAATATGTTCTACGCCTCTGTACTTATTGACTTAAGTATTAAACACGTTGGGATAAAGTTTCCGCATATCATGATGAATTAAGGATTTTTCTATAAAAGGTTGGGCACCTAGAAATTTAAGCATAGCCCTTAACTATAGAAGATGGCTAAGGAAAGTTACCATGTTCAGATGTAGTTTACTATATAAAGTGAAGGAGTAAGAGTATTGAAATAGCCACTTGGAAATATGAGGTCTCTATCAAGTCTTAATATGTATATTTGTTCAAAGAACCTAAAAGAAGTTCCTATATTATGTGTCTACACGATTATAAGTTCCATATGCATCTATTCACTTGTACATAGGTTTGTTTCTCATTAATTCACTCGTCCTAATACTTGTGATTCCTATATTCCAAGTATTTGTTAGGCTGGTGTATAATAAGGAGAGAACGATAGGTCATATTGTACAAATATGTTTCACTTGATTATATGTGGCCAAGAGGAGCATTACTTTTCATTTGATTATTTCTTAGCTATATCTGATGCAATGCCCTATGAGGCTTGCCCATACATGCTTTTGGTCAGCTGACATGTTTTTTGGTAGTTTTATTTACACAAGAAACTCTGGCAGCAGTTTTGAAAAATACTCATAGTTCACCTTGTTTTGAGAAACACCTCTCATTCGAGGATGAATGATCCAAAGGGAAGGATGATGTTATACCTCATACCTTCCAACACTTATACAACTAAGTAAACTTGAAAAAAATATTTGAACTCGAGATAGTCAAAGATGGTATTTGATGTTAAAAGTCAAAAGTGGTCAAGTGTGTATTAGTGCTAAGGTCTTGTAAAGAAGCTAAGATCTGGAAAATGGTGTAAAATAAGTGAGATGCTTACTTGACTAAATTAAACTAGTAGGTGACAATTAGGTACATCACCTACCTAAGGTATATGGACCAAGTAGGTGCACCATCTACTTTGACTAATGAACCATATGGAGTCTTACATTAAGTGATAAATTTGAGGCCCATATAAAGTGAAAGAAAAGGAAAAAAAGAAATGAGAAGAATGGCAGTCCAAGGCCCAATATGTCCAAGCCCACAAGAAAGAATTAAAATCAAAAAGTAGGTGCATCACCTACTTAAATGTGCGGCCGAAATTAAAGACAAATGGTGGCTGCAAATGAAGTACAAGAGAGGTGGCAAAAGAGAAATTATTAAGGGCAAAAATCTAATACAAATATCTCATTTTCCTCTAATCCAAATTTTAAGCTCTCAAGCTCATATAAATCTCTCTCTCAAAATGAAACAGTCGCCCAACATTCCCACTAGGGTTCTAAGAATTTTTTATCTTGTTTTTCAAAAGTAACCACAAGATCACCTTCTTACCTCCATGGCTTAAAGTATATTGGACAGTTCTTCAAGGGGAGTGAAGTAGAGAGAGCTAAATGTTTTGACAGCCAAGGTTCTATCACTCTCTTCTAAAGATTAAGGTAAAACCTCCATGCTATAAACTCAGGTTCTTTCACCCATTTTCACGTGATGCTTATACTGATTTTTCTATCATATTTCGTAGCCATAATTGAAGGAGAATCACATATTAAGACAGCCAAGGTAACGCACTGCCACAACCTCTAATTATTAGTTAATTTGAGAATTTTAGACATACTTATTTATTCAAACTCATGGAATGGTGATTAAAAGCCGTGAATTCAAGCTTTTTGGTTATTTTGGAATGTTGACGACTGTTATTGTATTGATTTGTTTATGGGAGGTCATGGATGGACTTAGATAATGATTGGGTAAAGCTTTTACCGAGCATATTTATAGGTTGTGGCGATACACCATTAAAATTAAAGTTTTTGTAAGCTCACTGCCCGTCCCGGGGAGTGCCGACAAACCTCATGGGAAGGTCATTTTATGTAAATAACTATAACAGGCGGAATGTGTGAAAGAACACTCTTAATTAGAAGGATTATGGTCTTACTGCCCGGCTACTATTTTGATGAGTTGAAATATCCCGAGTGGGTTGGTTTGCTGCTAATATTAGACTTATTCCTTGATATTTGTTGTAGATTAAGATTATCACATCAAAGGACAGGTTGGAACTTCATAAGCTATATATAATGTGAATTGAGGTAAGTAACGCTATTTGATTCCATATTTTATGGCATGAAGTCCTATATTCTGTGTACAAACCAAGTGAGATCTCTAAGTGATCCTCATGGTAAAAGATATAATGTGAGGGTGACAATCTCCAATGTAGCTAATAATCTTCCTCATGCCATCCATGGTTTCAAAAATGTGTCATGTTCATTATACAATATTGGTGTGTTTATACTTCCAAGTACTATTATAACAAAGGTACTCTAAATAGTAAATTTCATAAGTCATCCACCAAGTCAAATGAGGTTCATTGAGTCAATAAGATCCTACATTATACATGTTACAAGTATTTGTATGGCAGACACACATTATGTCCATTATTCATTTTATATGTCCTTACATGGAATGTATAACCCTTGTTTGCAATCTGTCCTATGCTTCATTAGTTCACATGTTTATGCACCCTTTCATTTGATATCGTCTACTAAGGGTGTAGTTATCGTATCATCTTATACACTCCTTGCCTCTCCATTTGATGAGTTATAGTCTCTGTTTGAAATGCATGTATGCCTCCATTTGAGATGTCCAAATGTGTTTTAAATGAACCATGTACTAGTAGAATCACTTGCTCACTTGTTATACAACTTAATGACTCATTTTCTACATGTCCTCATGTTCTCACTTGTCGCATGTCTTCGTGGCTCATTTATGAATATGTTCTAGCCCAATGAGATTCATTGTGTCATATAAATTCCTAAGTATTACTACATTGATGTTACATTTGTTTCATATGTCATTTTTGCTATCTTTTATTCACATGTCTACATCACTGGTCTATAGTCCCAAAGCTCAAAAGAGTTATGAACAATCTCAAAGTTTAAAGAAAAGACGTAAAGATAATCTGTATAATTATGGGTGACAACCCAAGGGCTGAAAGCCTAGCATGGGTCGATCCTGAAAGCAAAGTTGTATACTTATGGTGGTAGCGCATCGTTAAAATACCTAGCATGGGCCGATCCCAATTGATGTATTTACGGGTGGCAGCTCAGGGGTTAAAATACCTATAATGGGCTGATTCTAATTTGTATATGTATGAGGACAGAATCCTAGGGATTAAAATGCCTAGCATGGGTCATCCTCTTCTACCACTGATCAGCTGGTCATCGTATCAAATTCTACAAAGTTTATAAAGAAAAGAAGGGTTAAGTAAAGCCAAGAATGTTATGTACTCAATACCACACCAGAGTAAGCAAATGTGGTCTTTATCCTTATCTATACATTTATACATTGATACGTAATTTCACTTGAGTACTTGTTTTACATATGGATACTTTATGCCTTACATATTCAGTACATTTTTTATATTGATGTCTCTCATGGGGACACTGTGTTTCATGCCGCATGTACATGTATTCAAGATAATAGAATTTGTCCAATATAAGCACATGATACTCAGTTGCGTTTGGTGAGCTCCATGTTGATTCAGGGCTTATCGATTCTTTAACATATATTTGATATTTTATTATAGTTAAGGGTATGGCGGGGTCCTGTCCCGATCTAAGCTAAGTGTCTATCTTTTAGAGGCTTTGTAGACTAATGTCAAAGTAAAGCGTGATTGTGTCTTGTTTTCTAGTAATTAAGTCCTCAATAGCCAAGCATGTATATCTATTATGGGCCTATCTATACTGGTCTTTTATCAAGTTATTTTACCTATACTCATCAAAGATTTATAACTTCATTGTTGCATGTACGATAAGCACGAGTCATAAGTTGGTTCTCTCGGACCTTTAAGGAATCGAGTGCATATCCGTCTTAATGGGATTTGAGGCGTGCCATATATGGGTTGGGTAGGTTGTACCTATGGGGTAACATATCTATATTGTACCACAAGGCCTTATATTTTTGTTGATTTATGGCACATGTACATTTAGACTGTTCAAATCAGATTATCGTTCGATCTAAGTAAGAAGATAATATGGGAATTTAGCAACTATTTGCACTCGTTACGACCTATAGTGATTTTGTGATGTTTGTACCTGTCAAGCTTATGGGGTCCAGGTCAGGTTATTGCTTGATATGCACTTTAATTGTCTTGTTATAGGGAGATAAGGTATTGTAGTTTTGTTTCACCCCTGCCCATTTCAATCTGTACTTATACTTTAGTTTCAGCTTTTACTTTGCATTGCATGCTCAGTACATTATTTTGTATTGTTGCCCGTTGCCTGGGGCACTGCATTCATGCCTGCATGTCCTGAGCGGTGACTAGACGCACCTACTGAGTAGTATAGCTGAAACGACCCCAAAAATGCCCGAAAATGTGCTTCGGAAACACCTATAATTGTAATTTCCATATATCTCAAAATCCGTGCATGATTTCAGAAATTCGACTTCATATTCTTATTTGTGGGGTCAAATTGAGTGGGAAATGGGTCTAACCCGAATTTTAGAGCAACCGTATCAAAATTCGAAAATCGCAAAAATTTCGATTTGGAGGGTCAACTTTAAAGGGGCATATCTCTTAGCACACAAGGAACTGGAAGGGCTGCAAACTATCAAATTAAAGATCTTTGAGTTAGCTTTCCAACACACTTGGTTTCACCTTAGTCCGAGTTAGGATGAGGGAGTTATGACCATTTTCGTAAAACCTGTCTGTGCAGATTTGCAATTTCCAGTGAGCTTTTTTTTAGGCGGGTTGGAGACGTTTTTTATAAAAAGGGGATATGTCCCATACTTAGTCATTTTTCTTAACTCCAAAAACACTCTCTAAGCCCTCTCCAAAAATTCCACCAAGATCTTCAACCAAATTCAAACATCTCAAGCTCTAATTCCGGATTCAAGACTCAATCTCAAGCTTCGATTCTCCATTCCAATCTTCATCAAGGATCTCCAAAGTTGAGGTATGTGGGTTTGATTGTGGAAACCTTCCTTTCCACAAGTCCAACCATTTATCCTCTATTTCTACTTCAAGTTTATAGGTCCTTATGATTATTTTATGAACTCTTGAATTATGGAATTACTACTACACACCCTATTATGGTCCATTTTGCATATTATCATGAAATGGAATTTTATGTTGATGTTTATGGTTTACATGCTTCCATGATCAATTATGAAGGTTGATATATATATGTATGTTGTTGGTGGGCTGATTTATATGGATTTGGAATTGGTTGGACTTAGTATTCTTGAAATACATGATTTCATTTACATGAACAATTGCCCACCATGTGTTTGATAAAATGCCCATTTATAGAATTCTTAGGAAAGGGAAGGTCCAAGGTACGTCCTATGAGTCGGATGGTTATGTAATTACTGAAATGATGATGAAATGGACACATGTATATGATTTTCTCTATATAAGTGTTGTGAGTCGACCAAGCCTAGTACGGGGGGTAGTAGGCCCGTATAACCGTATCGAGGGGTTGGTACCTTGGTTGCCTAGTACGGGGGGTAATAGGCCCGTGTAACCATATCGAGGGGTTGTACCTTGGTTGCCTAGTACGGGGGGTAGTAGGCCCGTATAACCGTATCGAGGGGTTTGTACTTGGTCCCTAGCTCGGGGGGTGGTAGGCCCGTGTAACCATATTGAGGGGTTTGTACCTCTTTCGCCTCTCCAAGGGGGTGGTAGGCCTTGGAAATACTATATTGATGGTCACTCGCCACACATGTACTACGTCCCACTAAATATGATTTTTATGTAAGCATCATTATACATATCATTTCATTAATATGCTATCTATTGGGTATGATTACGCATTTTTCCTATGATGTCCATCTAATGTAGCATTGCATTGCATCCCATATACTTAGTACATTCAAATGTACTAACGCATACTCTATGCCTACATGATGTCACCATGTAGGGACCGGAGCACCGCTTGACCATCCTCCTCCGCGTGGCTAGTACGATTTTCTATAGTGGTTATTGGTGAGTCCTCCATTTCGGGGACGTTGCTCATGATCTTTTGCTATGTATAAAACTTTTCCTTTCTAGTTATGTTTTGACTATGAGGGTGAGCCCGGTAGTTTGTCTTGGCCCCCGCTAAGTACTCATGTTTAGAGGTGGTGTTGGACAAGTCGTGTATTATGCTTGAGCTTGATTCATCGATGGTATTTATGTATCATTTCTTTTTCTTTTTTTTTCTTTCTGGCTCCCTTAGTCCCGATTTCCCCCTTGATTATGCGTATCGCTTATGGTCATTTAATTGCTTCCGCGACCAAGGATGTGTAATGATACGCTATGAGGCTTGTTTGGGGTTCCTTCGGGTTCCCCATTCGCCGGTCACATCTAGGCCCTAGGCTTGGGTCGTGACAATAGCCACCAATCCAGCTAATTGGTTGATTCCTTTCTTCTAGGGGTTGCCGGAGTCCCACAAGTTTGCTTGTATTGCTGTTAATAGATTTTAGGTAGGCTAGGTCCATGTCCCGTCCATGTTTTATATTAGTAGAGGCTTGTAGACTAGTGTATTGAGTTCTATAGCCAAGTTATTGGCCTTGTTTGCTGGTTGCCTGAAGTTTTATAGTGGTTTGACATATTGTTTAGATGCATACAAGTTTTTAGCTTCTATATAGAGATCATGGTGGCTTTGATGTCCCATATAGCATTTATCCTTTCCTGGATACCATGGTGGCCTTGACGGCCCAAACAGGGTTGTGCGCTACATGGTTATTGCTTTATATGAACTGTTGTGAGTAGCTATTTCTTTGTAGAGTTACTCTGCTCCCTATCTCTACGGGTATCACGAATCCATCCAGAAAGGTCCTCTGTAGTATGAGAAAAAGCCTATATGCAGGAAATATCTACATCATCAGATAGGGATACTACCCTGCAATCTCAAATCAGATGATCTACCAAACCATCCACATAAAAATGAACTCTGGCTCTCATGGTACATACAACATCTGGTGCATATCTTGCCAAAGAATTAAAAATGTCACTATAATCCCTCACACTCATGTTCCCTTGCGTCATATTAAAAACTTTTCAAGACAGGCCTCTCGAACCTCCCATGGAAAATAGTAGGCTAGGAAGGCCTAGGAGAAGTCCTCCCACTCTGATAGCGGAGCATCAGGTCCTCTAGATCTCTCCTAGGCCTCATACCATAGGATGGCTACAGCATCTAGCCGAAAAGAAGCAACCTCCACAGCCTCGGTGACAGAGGCATACATCATCCTTAATACTCTGTATATATGGTCTATAAAGTCCTGGGGATCCTCAGTAGAACTAGAATTAAAAATGTCGCTATAACCCCTCACACTCATGTTCCCTTGCTTCATATTAAAAACTAGTCAAGACGGGCCTCTCGAACCTCCCATGGAAAGTAGTAGGCTATGAAGGTCTAGGAGAAGTCCTCCCACTCTGATAGCGGAGCATCAGGTCCTCTTGATCTCTCCCAGGCCTCATATCATAGGATGGCTATAGCATCTAGCCGAAAAGAAGCCAACTTCACAGCCTCGGTGACAGAGGCATACATCATCCTCAATACTCTGTATATATGGTCTATAAAGTCCTGGGGATCCTCAGTAGAACTAGATATCATAAATAATAAAGGGGCCAAGTGAAGAAACTCTTATACCTTTGAACTTTCAGACCGGTCTCGTTGAGAATTTGCTCCTGACTCTAGCTGTCGCTCAGGAATAGAAACCATCCTAGTCATTAACTGAACTGTCTCCCTCATCCCCTTCTCCCAAGCCTCTGGTGGAGGAACAACAAGTACTGGAGGCTCTGTGTCCCTAGCTTCCTCAGGTACCAATGGAACTGGTGAGGCTAAGGGTACTGCATCTCCTCAAGCTTCAACAGGTACCGGGGAAGCGGGTACTAGGAGTACTGGAGATTGGCTTTGTGCCTCCAAGGGAAATCTATCCCTTTGACCCAGTGGGGAATGGCTAGTACCTTTCCCTAGATCCGTACCTATCTCTCATTATTCCATCTCCAGAGCGTGTGTAGCCTGTTTGATAAGAAACATAAAGCACGATTTAGATTTCATATGTTCTTATAATTTTGCACTATAGCACGATCTATCAATTGAATGAAATGTAACCATTCCTAAATGCCATGTATCCTCTTGATTATAAATGTGGTGCACAACACACTCATAAACAAGACTCTACTAGACATGGCTTGTGGACCCCCCAGGATATGACCTACTGTGATACCAAGTTGATCACGCCCCAAAATAGGGAGGTGTAACTGGCACTCGATACCGAATTCGATTGAGTTAGCCACTAAAACATGCTAGCTAACTAAACTGTGGGACAAAAAGATCGGACAGCTCAACATCTAAAATGAGAAGCCTAGACCATTAAGGTCTTGACCTGAATAACAATAAACCATATAAATAATGGTAGACAAGCCAAACATAAAAATGTACTAGCTAGTCGATGTGGTCGCAACTGAAGACATACATACTTACACACACATATATGTACATGCCAAGCCTATGGGCTGGAGATCGAAACTTACAAAAGAAACTCATACTATTGTGTCCACAAAATCCTCTATGGGTGACATAAGCTATGTCGGGATAAGGCCCAGGATAAGATGCAGCTTACCAACTTACAGCTGAACCCGAATCCTAGCGGGTGGATCGATCAAAATCCCTGTCTGGACCTGCTCGCACGAAATAAAAATATTAGCGTCCCCAGGCAATAGGACATCAGTACGAATAAAAATGTATCGGTATGAAAGGAGGAAAGTAGAATCATAAGTAGATGTTGTAAAAAGATAATAAAGATACCACCTGAAACTGAAACTCAACTAATCTCCATGGCTTACATTAGACCTCCTATTATTTAAATATGCATGGTATGCTCGTGTAATCATATGTTGTGAATACATATATATTGATGCAAAAGCATGACATACCCAACCAAATGTTAGCAATGGTGGTACCTCCCGATAGCTAACCGGCATAATATTTGCCAACTTGTGGCCATCTGTGTCTCATATGTATAGATATACGTAATAGGCCTTATACCTCCCAATTATGGCTCGGGAGTAGAATGCATAGCATGTCATGTCATGGATTCATAATGCATTTATGTTACCGTTGTCATGTTGCCAATATTGGTCCGTTTGTACTCTTGTTCTCATAACCCCGTAATCACTTTTGTATAATACATAAATGTCTCATGGAACCTCATATGTTTTTTCGAATAAGCTTGAAATCTTAGCTCGACTTTTAGAAAGATAAAATAACCTTGAAGATGTTCATAAAAAGCTTAAGGTGCTTCACTTAGTTCCTATACTTGGTTCCTAAATAATTTATAAAAGAAAGTATTTCAAAAAATAAGTGTTCTAATAGTTTTAACATTTAAGTTTTATTTGAGAGTTTTGAAAATCTTGTGTTACTTTAAAGATTTTTAAAATACAATTTAGCGTGGAAAGAGGACTGGTTACAAAGACTAAATGTCTCCCATAAAATCTCTTAAGTCACACCCCCAAAAGAAGAACAAGAATTCATACATGCAGACATATAGTCAAGGAAACCGATAAAATGACATGTAGATGTTGAATACCCTATTTATCCGAACGAGTGGAATATCAAAATAGTAGCATTATGAAAATAATTCAGCTGCAATCCCAATTCCTTTCATAGAAGGTCTTTCTAGCAATGTAATAGTAAGATATCACATTTCGCTTTTTAGAAATTTCCCAAGAGTCGTGCACTAATAGGACGACGGAGCTTAGCCTTAACATACCTTTCCGATGAATGCTCGAATGCACGTAGTTTCTTTATGAAATTTATTCCTTACGTCCTAAGCTTTGCAAACACAATATATACACACCTGGTATGCACTTAAAATAATTTATAATTGAGCTTAAATCGGCAAATTTGCCATATGGCCCTAACTTGACGAAACGTTCGTAGAACTTCCTAAAAACAATCATAAAGAGTCCCGAGATGATTACCTTTATAAACCAAGTGTAAACCTTGAAGTAACACCAATAACTACAAATTTATATCTTAAAAAACTAGCTCCAAACGCAACTAATAGAAGGGGGAAACGATTGCCACATGTAGAGATCACGTTTCTAGGCACGGGGGAAACCTTTAATGGTAGAAATCTCTAAAAACTAACCTTCATCATGCAAGATCTCCATTAGAACCCTCTCTTAAGTTTTCTTTCTGGCTAGGAAGAGAAACAAAATGTTTTTATGGGTTAAAATGTCTAGTAGCCGACATGCCATATTATTTTACTCGACCCGATTCGCGGCCAGGATTCAGCCCGGACAGTCGGCAGTAAAATACTCATAACTTTTTACTTCGATGTCGGTTTGATGTGAGTTTTTGTACATTGCAAACTAGACTCATAGACCTTCAATGTGATAGGTAATGGTATTTGCAACTATTTATATATTGGGAGAAAACATCCAAGACATTTGACCCAAAGTTCAGAAAATTTTGTTAGAGAAACTTCGATAACTTTTGCCGACCTTTGTTTCACTAATTTTCTTTAATTCAAAACTTAAAATACGACCATTGTGCTATTATAATACCTTATGACACATTATTCTTACCTTTCAAATGGGCGAGGTGCTACCCGAGCCATTTCTTTAATCCCGAACCTTTGTTTGAGGGATTCCTTTGACCTAAAACTTTAGTTTAGTTCCTTAACATTGTCACCCATTTGTAATCTTATTCTCCAATGTACTATACCAATTCATATACACCTCATATAACCACGCCACGCTATGCCACATATATGCAAGAATAAAAAAAAATATGGGATCGCACATGTACCTACGAGGAAGCATATAGTATTGAACCATAGAGCATTAGATTTGCATTGATTCATGGCATATGTACAATCAACCAGTTCATATTATATTATCATTGGGAACCAGGTAACGGGGCTAATATGGGTATTTAGCGACTGTTTGTGCTCGTTAGGACCTATAGGGAATGTGTGTTGCCTATTGGGCTTATAGGGGCGATGAAAAGACAGACCTATTGAGTAGCACAGCTGCCTATCCAGCAGATTGGTTGACTCCTTTCTTCCGGGGGTTGCTAGAGTCTTAGAGATTTTCTTGTTTTGCTTTTTAAAGATTTTTGGTAGGATAGGGCCCTGTCCCATCCAAGTGTTATATTCATAAAGGCTTGCAGAATAGTGTGTTGGATTGTATAGCCACATTATTGGCCATGTTGGCCTTGATTTATCGTTGGTTAATGTTTGATAGTTGCTTGACATATTGTTTAGATACCTACCTGTTTTCAGCTTCTGTATAGAGATCATGGTGTCTTTGATGGCCCACATAGCATTTATGCTTTCCTAGATACCTTGTTGGCCTCGATGGCCCAAAAAGGCTTCTGTGCTAGTTGGTTATTGCTTTATAGAACTGTTGGGAGTAACTATTTTCATTGTAGAGTTGTTGACACGGGCCTTGCTGGCCGAGGGCTTATTTTAATGTCAAGATATACTTATTTGTTTTCTTGAGTGTGTCTGGCTACCATGCACCATTAGCAAGTGGTTCAACGGGGTCAGCTCAGGCCTAAGTTTTTGCATTAGGTATCAGTTGCACCCCTTGAGTTTGGGGTGTGATAGTATGACCTTCTACGAACCGTCCTGGTGATCCGTAGGAAAGGTTCAGAGACTGAAAAACTTCCTAACCTCTTGATGACTCCTTATGAATGCCTTCTACGGATCATAGGACCTTGTATGGTCCGTAGTAGGCTTCGTAGAACCTATACCAGTGCACAAAAATATAACTTTTCTTTCCAATCTTGACTTCCAATTTTTGAGGTATTACACAGTAACTAGCGCCTCAACACCTAATCTTTCTTCAATTGGTACTTCCAATTGCTCTATAATCGGCAGGTTCACAATGGACACCACTTTGAGATCGTTTTGATGCTTCATTAACTTACATGTGTTGAAAGATACCTCTTCATTGTTCAATCTAAACTTCATCTGCTCTTTCTCCATATTAACTAAAGCACACCCGATTCAAAGGGATGGTCTTCCTAAGATGATGGTCACTTCAAAATCAACCTCACAGTCTAGAATCACAAAGTCTGCAGGAAATATGAATGCTTCAAACTTAACCAGAACATCATGAAATACACCAATTGGTTTCTTGATGGTACGATCAGCCATAAGTAGCCGCACTGTAGTCGGTTTGGGGGCTCCCAAGCCCAACTTGTTGAACACTAATAGAGGCATCAAGTTAATGCTAGCACCCAAGTCAAATAGGGCTTTAGCAAAATGTGATGCGCCAATCGTACATGGAATGATGAACGCTCTAGGATCCTCTTTCTTTTGCACTAACGATTGGGTGGCAATGGCACTACAATGTTACAACTTGTCATCTCCTTCAAAACTTATGGCCATCTTTTTAGTCACTAGATGAATTAGCAATATTTACCCTCCTTGGTTTTCTTGAATAATTGGAATTATCTTTTGAGTGGCTTCCTCTTATTTCTCGGCTTGATCTTAAGGTTTCTCCACTTTTTCAACTTCAGTCTCTTCGGGTTCCTTTGAACTTTCCACCTCTGTTGGCATAGGATGATCAACGGTTTGCTTTCCACCTCGAGTAGAGATTGTCATGTAATGCCTATCATTCTTCGGATTTACACAGTATTGCTTGGAAGCGTTCCTTTCTAGTATGGATTCACGGATGAAGAAAGTTGACCCAACTACTTCTCAATCTATTTAATGGATACCGCATGTGAATCTACCATTTGACCTATACTTGATAGATCAGTGCGCATCTCTTTCATTTTGTCATCCGTTGAGTCAAATCTTTTCATCATCTCCTCAATTCGTGCAAAACTTCATCCTCCATCTCAATTTCCTGGTGGCACATAAGGACCACCCTTTTCAATTTTGTTGTTGTCTCTCCTTGCCAATCGTCTTCTCTGTCTTGGCCCCAATTGTTGTCATAATACCCATTCCGGTTGTAATTGTTATCGCGATTGTAGTTCCCATCCCGGTTGTATTTGCCTTCTCAGTTGTACATGCCTTTCCGATTGTAGTTGTTGTCTCGATTATAGTTCCGACCTTAATTCCCTTGACCTTGGAACCAAGTATACTTATTGGATGCTAGAGCATTAGTTTGGAAATCCCCCATCTGATCATTCACATAGTATGCATCCTCTTCATATCCATAATCATCATGCAGTGGCATTCTACTTTGGTAGTTGAATGCAATGACTTTTTCTGCACCAGCACCTAAGTGTTTCAACATCAAGCCAACCTCCGTTCATAATTGTGCCACCTCTTGACGCATCTCCTCATCCACTACTTTTTGACTTGAATACACTGCAAAAGTACTTCTTGAAGCTTCTATACCTCTAGTGCACCATGCTTTATTTCTTTTGTCAACTCTTTCAAGTTTCTCTGTGACTTGCTCAAATCTGTTTGCTCCAAATGATCCTCCCATGATAATATCCTGCACCGCTTTACCATTGTCATCCAATGCTCTATAGAACAACTCCTTGAGTGACTCATCATCTATTTTGTGGTTCGATACACGTCTCAGATAACTTGTAAATCACCCCCATGCAGCTCTCACTGACTCTCCGGCTAGTTTCTTGAAGTTGTTGGTTCTATCCTTTAATTTCTTTGACAATGGGAAGTATTTTTGTAGGAACGCTCTGTGCAACTCATCCCATGTGGTAATTGAGTTATATAAAAGCTCAAATAGCCACACAGTTACATCACCAGTTAATGATAATGGGAACACACACAACCCGATGGCTTCTATGTCTACGTTTGGCCTACCCACATTGCTCTTACAAACGGTGGTAACTTTTCTACGATGGGCATATGGGTCTTCGGATGGTAGACCAAAGAATAATTCTCTAGATGTAAATATGCATCAAGCTGCTAGTGACAATGAATGTTGATTCGGGTGGAAGTTGAGGCACTACGTGGCACCTGTTGTTCAAACTGCATCATGATCAACCCTGTAATTATTTTGCACGTCGACTGCTGTTCTTTCTTTGGGTGGAGGTTGATCTCTTACTATCGGTTGATTTTTCTGGTCATTTCCCGGTACCTCTTCTCCACCCGGGAATCAAGCTTCATGATCACCCTCTTGTCCCATCCTGACTTTATTTGTGTTTAGTCTTAGATTTTTTCCACCTCTGGTGTTAGCCATTCTCCGGTGAGTTCTATTGATTTCTGGATTAATTAGGGTCAATGAATGCCTTGACTCTGTGTACTTGGTATACACTTAGAACTCAACCTATGAAAAACAAAGACTAAAAGAAAACATAAATGTCACGCCCCAAACTCAAGGGGTGCAACTGGCATCTAATGCCAAAACTTAGGCCTGAGCCAACCCTGCTAAACCACTTTCTAATGGCGCATGGCAGCCACACACAGTCAAGAAAACAAACAAGTATATGTCAGCTTAAAAATAAGCCCTCGGCCGGCAAGGCCCCTGTCAAATTCTCTACAAATAAAACAGCTAGTCCCAGCAGTTTATATAAAGCAAGAAACAACTAGCATATAAGCCTAGTTGGGTCATCGAGGCCACCATGGTATCTAGGAAAGCATAAACGCTATGTGGACCGTCAAAGCCATCATGATCTCTATACAGGAACTGAAAACAAGTACATAACTAACCAATATGCCAAGCAGCTATCAAGCATCAAACAACTAGAAAGCAAGGCCAACAAGGCCAATAACTTGGCTATACAACCCAACACACTAGTCTGCAAGCCTCTATGAATATAACACTTGGACAGGACAGGGCCCCGGCCTACCCAAAATCTATAAAAAGCAAAACAAGCAAACCTCTAGGACTCCGGCAACCCTTGGAAAAAAGGAGTCAACCAATCAGACTAATCAGCAAGTCTGCGTTGTCGTCACTGAGGACCTACAGGCATGAATGCAGTGCCCCTCGGCAAGGGACGTCAGTACAAAATAATGTACCGAGCATGTAAGGTAAACTAAAAGCTTAAATGAAAGTATAAGAACTGAATGAAAAGGGCAGGGGTGAAATGCAAGTACAATACCTTATCTCCCCATAATAAGATACTATAAACACATAATAAGCAATAACCTGATCAGGCCCCATAAGTCCGACAGGTACAAATAGCACACAATCACTATAAGTCCTAAAAAGCGCAAACAATCGCTAAATACCCATATTAGCCCCCTTACCTGGATCCCAATGATAATCTATTATGAGCTGTCTGAATGTACATGTGCCATGAATCAACGCAAATTTGAGGCTCTTTGGTACAATACATATATGTTTCCCTATAGGTGTGTCATGAATCAATGTGAATCTGAGGCTTTGTGGTATAATAGATATATGTTGCCCCATAGGTGTGCCATGAATCAAGGCGAATTTGAGGCTCTGTGGTACAATAGATATATGTTGCCCCAAAGGTACAGCCTACCCGACTTGTAGATACGCTCTACCCAGCCCATAGGCTCGGTCTATCCGGCCCGAAGGCTCGGTCTACCTGGCCCGTAGGCTCGGTATAAGAATCAATTTGTATGCTCAAGAACCCTGCAATGTCAGTATCTACTGAGGGAAAAACAAGCTCATAGGCGACAGCCAGACGATAAAACATCACAACAATAACAAGTAATCATAATTAATCGAAACAGAATCATAACATGCTTTTCTAGTCTACTAAGTAAGGAGTAGAGTGTCGCCGATAGACATTATATCATATGGTCGTAGCCAACTCAATAGGATAGGGCTACTGGTCAAATAAAGATAATACACCGGTCATAACAAGCTTAGGCCATTAGGATCATGCCAGAAGAGAAATAATTGCCTTAACATACCTTTCAACCAACAACCAAAAGGTGTCTCTATGAAGCTTTCCCAATAAGAAGTAATGCAACAATGCGGAAATCAGCAAGGTTGCAAGAACAAGCCATGACTAATCAATAAGACGTTATTGCCACACTCGTAACCAGCCAAGTCCAAACCTTAAAATGAGGCAAATAACAACAATAATCAGCAGCTAACTCCCTTGAGTTCATTCCAACAACATCTCAAAGGAGCGACAAGCTCCTGAGGCAACATAACTAGGCGTACTTCACGCCGTTCAATTCAACAACCATCGTATGCGATTCTAATAAGAATCACACCAGCCCCTCCATTACCTCCATCACTTTAACACCATCACTAAACCACAATAACATCCAACTAAATAAGACAAAGGGGTTGCCCACAACAACAATATCAAAAACACCACCACAAGGCTCAAAAATATATAGAAATGATACTAGGATATGGAATTACGATGGAGGGTCGTAAAAATAAGATTACCTCAACTAAAATGTATGAAATCATTCTATTAAAATTCTGCCTCCTTGCAGAAACAACAATCGTAACCTAAATCAACAAGAAAATTATACCACAACGATGAGCTCGCAACGTAGAGCATCTTCCGTTAAACATCCGAGTTGAGAATCCAAGCATCCAAGGAGTATTGGAAGGTAGGTTTATCTTTTTTTTGGGTTTTCTACTGATTTTATGAGAAAAATGATGAAGATAGTGGTCTTTTAAAAAGACCACCGACATAGAGTTAGGGTGGGGCAGCTTAGAGCTGCCTGCTTGTGCAATCTCACGGAAACGTGTATAACTCTCCACTCTGATGTCTTATGGACGAGCGATTTAGTGCGTTGGAAACTAAACTGGTATACCTTCGATTTGATAGGTAATGGACATTCTAACTCTTTATATACTAGTAGAAAACTGCATAAACATTTGACCAAAATTTCCGTGAAATTCGTTAACAACATTTACAATAACCTTTGCCGACTTTTATTTTGCAACTTTCTTGACTTTAACACTTAACATAAAAACTTTTTGCAATTAAAAATAAATCATAAAACATCCTTCCTTATGTGTTAAGAAGTCTTACTCTTATTCCAAAAGTACAAGTTAATTCCAACGTTCAAATGGACGGGGTGACACAGTAAATCAGGAAATAATGACTAATAGTCCAATAACACAATTAGTCTAATCTAAAGGCCTCATTCCCCAGCAATGGAGCAAAAATTTGATATACGCCAAATTACACCTCCCAAAAGAAGTATAAGTGATCATTGTTCAAATAAAGAGCCTAACAGAGTTTAGGGCCCACGAGGAATGAGATCTAGACTTAGCTTAATTATTTGTTAGTTGTACTTTTAGTCGAGTTATTTGCATAAAAAGGGGGGTTGTGTGAAAAAAAAGTGTTATTTAACGATTGTAGTAAAACATAACACAGTATGATGGATTGAATGTTTGTAAAATCAATAGAAGATAAAACTAGAGTATTTGTGTTCACCACAAGTCCTTAACACAGTAAACCGTATAGTAGTAACCTTGTCTAGTGTCTAGCTTGCAAAGTAGGTAAGTTAGGTATCACCTAAGTGGATGTTCACCTAAATAAGTGAATTTCACCACGCAACTTTGGTTGATCTATGGGTGTAAGCTTTACTAACCCTTACCCTTGACCCCATATTAGCTATCCCTTGGTCTGTTCTAGTTATTAGATGAGGGTTGGTAGCATCAAATCTCTGTTGTATAATCTTTTTTCTCATGCATTACCCCCTTGGTTAGGAAAGTAGGAATAAGCTGAGTTCTATCGTGGTCCCTCATTAAACAACAATAAAAGTGAAGAGAAAAATAATATATGCATAAACATTATTCAAGAATTACTAGTTATTAGGTCTACTTTGTTAATTTTTCATAGTTCCCACAACCCTAGTTGTGGATTTAGCTACTCATGCTTGGGTGATCACAATTCATATTAATTTGGTTAAGATAAATCATGCACTTATAATTAGAGTAGTTGAGTTTCAAAATCTTGAATTGATGAACAAAAGAAGTAATATAAACCAACGATTCAAGAATTAAAATGGCAAAGTGCTTTACAAATTAATTCTCAAAACAAAACTCCTAGTTGTATGAACTTAAAAAATAAATAAAAGATGACTATTTATAGACATCTAGTTATACATAAAATAAACTAAGAATACATGGGGAATATTGGATTCGGAAGTAGTTTCTACAGTTCATATTCTATGGCGCATAGATGTTTCTACGGGTCGTAGACACCTCTCGTGGAACAAGCTTTATCAATCTTCCTCCGGACCCTTCGGTCCGTAGACTTTGCACGACCCATCTTGTGCACTCATAGTCCATGTACTGGAGCCAAAAATAATTGGTGTCTTCTACGACTTAGTCCTATGGCACGTAGTCCGGACTCGTGACTCTATACTTAGTTCCAAAAACCACTAGTCCCTTCTACGAATCATTCCTATGGCTCATAGAAAAGTCTACGACTCATAGGTCAACTCATCAAACCTCAAAAAGTTATTGTTTCACTATACTCTTCAACCCAACTTGCCAAAACCTATTTTCCTGCAAAACAAAGATAAGAACAATCAAACTCTACCTATGAAAGCTCAAAAGACATGTGAAACCTCAAGTGTAAAGCATTACAAGTACCATAAATACGTGGTACATAAACTTGTCCCAATCCAAGGGACCTGCATCAATAGCCCTATCCTCTTTCCATTGAACAAACCGCACTTGAGCAACCCTTTCAATTAATAAGAGGCCAAACCACACTTGAGCAACCCTTTCAATTAATAAGAGGCCAAATCCACCTTTTCCACCGAAGTCGCTCCCATAATATCCGCGATCTTTTGAATCCCTTCAATAAACTCTTGTGGATCCTCATCCACTTTCAAAACATGGAATTTCAAAGGACTCATCCTCTAAAGTCTCAAACTCTTGTTGTCGCCATACCCACATTTGGATTCACGTGAGCTATAACCTCTCTATTGGCTTTTGTGGTCATAAATTGGGCTAACACTTGGAAAGCAGCCCTAAATTCCGCATGAGACACTTGCTCGGCCAAAGGATCGACCAAAGCTTGAGAACCTTTTGTTTCCACATTGTCATTGACATTCATTCTCAACGGAGATCTTCTTAGAGGCATGTTCTTAAAATGCATAGAACAAGAGTTAGAAGGAAGACTTCATAGGGTTCAATTCTATCGCACGACTTTAGAGTACTGAAAGAAGTAAAATTTGTTAAACGTCTGATAGCTTCTTATTCATAAACGTGGTGCACTTCACACTTATGAATAAGACTACTAAATGCACCTTGTCATACACCTAAGACTCTTTACAATATGATGCTCTGAATACCAAGTTTGTCATGACCCAAGACTATCCCCTAGACGTGACATGGTAGATAGAATCTCGAGAGACTCTAAACAAGACACTTGACATAGCATGAATCTAAGATAAACCACATAACTGAAATAAAGAGATAAGTTGTAAGTAAATCTCATATGATACCAAAATTAGAGTGCAAAGACCGAAATGTGGAAACCGATGTCTAACACTAAGCCTATACTACATAAGTGTGGCTAGGAAGAGCCCTAGCTCACAAAATTATCTGAAAACTGAAATGACATAAAAGATCTCATAATGTGGCCATGCCCTTGAACCATGAGGACTCACTAAAAGCTGAGCAAAGCTGATCAAATCCAATACTATCCACGACCGGATAGAGGAGTGTCAGAACCTATATTATAAAACAATATAGGCACAAGAGATGTATGATGCTAGTACTTGGAATGTACTGAATAGGGAGAAAGATGCATAAGTATTACATAAACATAATAAGTCTGAAAACATAAATATGCATGACCAAGTAAAAGATATCAAAATCTGATAAGCTGAATTCATAAATCATAAACAAGGTCAATGCAATATTCTGAAAATTTTATCATAAGCTTAAATCATAATATTTTGAGGAGTCACAAACTGTTGTGGAAATCATATTCTTTTTTGGGAGATACCTATAACCGACTTAAATTATGTGAGCTATAACATGGAGTCTAGTGTACTGCTCTCACACTAAAAAGAGAGTGTCCTACTTGCCAAGGTAAGGACCATGTTCTTAAGAATAGGTGGATCCACTAGCTAATGTCTATCTGAGACAAGTCCTATGGGGGCACATTGTTATGGGACAAGAGCATTGCTACTAAAGAACTCCACCTCTAATAATGAGTGAGCCTCCATCCCAAAGTCCAATGGGTGCTAAGTAGACTCCCAAAGAAACATGCATAATCATATCATAATCATAATACTTGAAATGGTAAGAATCTAGTAATACCAATTCATTCATAAACTTCATATCATAGGATAGCTCCTTTCAAAATCATGATTTCATATCATATTCATAAAGACACTTATCTAGAGCATCTAAATCATGATCATCTTTTTATAATGAGAATACTTCAATCGAAAGAAACCTTTTTCGTAAAACATGTTGATACTTTATCTAAAAGCATCCTTGATTCATAAATTCCTCAATTCATAATGCATATCATCGAAGCTTAGTTCATAATCATAAAGTACTCATATAGTATGGGTTCATGTGAAAAATCATTGAAAATATGTAATTATAATTAAATCATGCATAATAAGATCAATCGTGATAAAAAAAAGCCTTAAATCAACTGAACCCATAACAAAATTATGAAACCCTAGAATTTGGGTAAGAATCATAGAAAAGAAATTTAGATTTCTTTGGACTCAATGGGTAAAGAGGAACTTATTGATGAATTTTCCACATACCTTGATGAACCCTAGCTTCAAACTTGGAAGAGGAGACTTGAAGCTTGAAGAAACCTAGAATCACCTTGAGAGAATCTTTGGAGAAGAAGACTTGAGAGCTTTTGGGGTTTTGAGAGAATGAGAGTGAATAGACATAAATTTGAAGTGTAAAAGCAGTTATAGGTCTTAGGAATAGTCTAGAAATGACGTAGTTTAGATATTAAATGAGTAGGAAAAGATCCGATTAATCTTGAGAAATAACTGTTGGAGCTGATCTACAATCCCATGTATGGTCCGTACATAGGACTACGGACCGTACTGTCCATTCGTACTCTCAACCACTAAAACCCAACATCTCTGATATCAAACCACGAGCCAAGAACCACGACTCGTCAACCATTCTACGAGCCGTAAGACACTTCCCATACATTTTTCCTTAGCTTTTATCTAGGACCTCAGACTTGGAACCACGGCTGGCCAAGTATAGTCTGTATATCCTTCTACGAGCCGTACTGGTCAGCCGTGCACCAACTTACTGAAAGTCTCAAGTTCTAAAGGCCAACCACGAGTCGTACTACTTTGTACGACCCGTACATTACATCGTAGATCCAAGGTAGTAAAATTTCACCAAGTCCAGAACTCAACCTACAATAGGCATCTACGACTCGTACAACACTCCACTAGTCATTATGTTGTGTTATACAACCTCGTCTGAGATTTGAGATTTTCCCAACTTTCAAGACATCATCCAAGACTGGGATCTACAGGTCGTATAACATTGTATGGGTCGTACTTCAGTTTGTAAACCAGTTGCACCAACGACTTTCTACAACAATTCATTTCCAACTCAACTTTCCAACTTTTGAGGTGTTACATAGTAGTTGGTTTCACAACAGGGCTAAAAGTTTCTTCAAAATATACCCTTGCAACTAATCTGGCCCTATGTCTTTCAATTGAATAATCTGACTTCATTTTGGTCCTAAACACCCATTTGGATCCTACTACATTCATCTTAGTAGTTCTAAGAATAAAAATCCCAAGTCTCATTTTCATGTCATGCTTGCAACTCCTCCTTCATAGCTGCTACCTAGTGTGGAATGCTAAGTGCTTTATCGAATGACTTATGTTCACTGACTGCAATGCTTTTCCTAGTTGCAGATAATGAAGTATGAGATAAGATTTTAAATGTTGACCTAGTTATCATGACATTTTCTTTTGTGGATGGTTGAGATGGAGCCTGTAATTGAGGTTCAACTTGATTAGTAAAGAGTTTAGATAGATCAGCCTCAAGTTGAAGTTCCCTTTGATCTGCAATGCTGAATTCTTTACGCTACTGCTCATCCTCATATTGTTGTATCTGCATTATTACAGCATCTTGTGCCTCATTAGGAGAATCATCAGATGAGTTCTCAAGTGAGGCCAGAGATGTAGATGCTGACAATTACTCAGCATATTGTGGGTGCTGGTTCATCGAGCAATATATCTGTTTACACTTTCCCTAAAACATCATGTAGATCAACAAGAAGATGCTCAAATGAGTCAGACTCCTGGCTTGGCAAGTCATCAATTGCGGTCTTTGATTTTGAGAAAAATTCTGAGAATTTGGCAAGATGAGTGGAACCTGCAGAATCACTTTCATTGTTGTTTCCCTGCACATAAGAGTTAGTTCATCAAAGACAACATGTCTTGATATAAAGACCCTTCTTGTGGATGGATAATAGCATCTGTATCCTTTGTGGAGGGTATTGTATCCAATGAAGACACATGGATATGTCTTTGATGAAAACTTGTTGCTACATTTGATGTAGGGAAAGCATATGCACCCAAAAACCTTTAAACTATTGTAATCAGGATGTGTTCCATGAAGTTTATCGAAAGGTGTGTCCTTAAGTACTGAAGATGGTAGCCTGTTTATTAGAAACACAGTTGTAACGAAGGCTTCCATCCACATAAATAAAGGCAGTTCAGTGGGAAACAATAATGTTAAACCAGTCTCTACCATATGCATATGTTTCTTTTCAGCAATACCATTCTGCTCAGGTGTTTGGACAGGATATATGCCTAATAATACCCCAGTTTTCCAAATGGTTAATGAACTATGAGCTAGAGAACTCACCACCTCCATCACATTGGAACACATTAATACATTTAGTAAACTATTTTTCAACCATTTTTTGGAACTTAACAAGTGCTTCAAAGAAATCTGATTTCCTTCTCAATGGATATACCCAAGTGTATCTACTATGATCATCCTAAAACAATGCATAGAATTTCATGTGTTGTGAAGACTCAACGGGTGCAAGACCCCACAAATCACATTGTATTTTCAGCAATGATTCTTTCTCAGTTTGATCTCTCAAACTAAAAGGAAATTTACAATATTTTCCCATTTGACAACTAACACAAACAGTAGGATTTTTATTCCAACAAGTGATATTGATACACTTATTTTTGTCTAAAACTTCTAAAAATTTAGAGTTTGGGTGCCCAAGTCTGGCATGCCAAACATCACTAGAACTAAATCTAGAACTGAAACTACTCCTTCTTGTCTATGTTGTTGCCAATGCTAGAAGATTGTTGTCTTCCAAGGCATAGATACCTCCTCTTCTAGATCCCTTGGCCAGCTGCTTCCCTGTTGCCTTGTCCTTTACATAAAAAGTTGATTCGTCAAACTCAATTGTACAGTAATTATCCTTAGCTAGCTTACTTATTGACAAGAGTTTCTTCTTAAGTTCAAGGACAACAAAGACCTCAGATTTAAAACAGATACACTGCCACTGCCAATGTGACTGATATTAAGTTCACTTCCATTTCCCACTACAATCTTATCAGTTCCTTAATAAGGTTTTAGATTAGATAGCTTACCTGAAGAATTTGTCATGTGAGTACTTTCTCCCGAGTCCACATAGACTGCGTTATCTCCAATGTTAGGATCATTAAAATTAACAGATGTTAAAGCTCGGGGCAAGTCCTCTGATGCTTCGTATGATAAATCCCACATGTAGAAGCATTTGAGTGTAGTGTGGTTGTTCCTACCACAGATTTGATAAGAAACAAATTCTTTCTTCTCCTTGGAGGGATTTTCAGTGCCGTGTTCTTGAGCAACTTGATTTGTACTTTGTCCATATGGTCTAAAACCCCTGCCTCTTGAGTTAATATTTCCTCTCTTTGAATAGGAGTTTCTTCTACCCCTATAGTTGTTGGACCTATTGTGATTCACCTGTTGAGCAGTGAAGGCCGTGTTATGGTTAACATGTTGTGATTCTTCTCAATCATATTCCCTAAGATCAAAGCCTCTCAATGCATTGATCAGTTGGTTCAAAGTTGGATAAGGTGGTTTGCCAAGCATGACAGTCCTGAAGGTTTTATACTTAGGACCTAGTCCTCTAGAAAAATTTATCACCTTGCTATCCTCATCTACTGGCTTGTGTATGGCTGCTAAACCATCACATATGTCCTTGAATTCTTTCAAGAACTCATCTGTACACTTGTTTCCAAGCCTAATAGTTTGAACTTGTTGCTTCAATTGGAATTCTTTGTGCTTGGTAGCTTGAAGGTAAGTTTCCTCCAAGGTTTCCCACATCTTCTTTGCAGTATTGCAGCCTACAATGAGGTATATGGTTTCTTCTTTTAGTGTACCAAAGATCTAACTTCTCACCAACACATCTTTTTCCTCCCTATCATCATTGTCACAACCTTTATCACTAGCTTTGCCACTACTTTTGTCACTGCTAAAAGTGTCTTCTTCAGTGATAACTGTTTTTGGTTCATCCCGAATGAGATATGCTAGTCTCATGACTTGGATAAGTTGCAACATTTGAGTCTTTCATATCAGGTAATTTAAGGGCTTGAGTTTAATGGAGACTGAAGCAATGAGATGATGAAGTGAGGAGGTGGAGAGTGTGTTAAAGGCTGATGCCATTTTGGCATCTAAAACAGAGTTTTAGTAGACAACAATTATAGAGGAAGAAGAGCTTAAATCTCTAATACTATGAGAAACCTGAGGCTAATGTATGGCGTAATACTTTTGTATTAGCTGAAAAAAAATACAGAGTACATCATAGTGTATTTATACACTTACAAGTCGTGCAGAGTATTGAGAGTAATACTCCTAATACAAGACAACTATCTAGAGATTGAGTTATACAAATATGGACTCTATATCTATATCACTAGTAACTAATAATTATATCTAACTGATCTTATCTCGATCTTTAACAGTTTTAAAGGGAGGATAGTGTGGGGTTGTGTCTGTCTGAGGTGTAACTGGACGTTGGAAGTGGCGATGCTTGGTGATGGATCTTGGAAGTGGTGATGTTTGTGAATGAGGAAAGTTTCTGTCGTGTAGGGCAAGATATCAGTACATTAAATTTTGGTAAAAGGGGTAAAATTATAATTTAACATTTAAAACTTGGGAATTCTTTTAAAGTAGTACTAGTTCTCGAACATGTGTGTTGCACGTGTATCGCATAATAATTAGTAATTGTTTTAAAATGATATAAATAATATTGAAGTATGTACGTGATGAAAATGGTAGGAGGAAAATACAAGTGAGAATTGATTAATGATTTGCTATAATTTGTTCACCAACACTTTCTTGTGTGATATCTCAAATTTCGTTGAACTTTAAAGTTATTAAATTGTTGCAAGTCACACTTGAGATTTTTCAAAAAGAAAAAGAGTATAAAACTTTTTTTAAAAATTGTAGTTTAAAAATGAGAGGAAATCCCTCTAGTTATACCTAACAAATGGTAGTATGGATATGTGCTAATTGTGACTTATCAAAAAAGTCACAACACTTCGAACAAGTCACAGGCTATCAGAAAAGTCACAACCCTTTGGAAAAGTTGCAACCCTTCAGAAAAGTCACAATTCATCGAAAAAGTCACAATCCTTTGAAAAATTCAAACCTCATCCAAGAAGTCACAATCCTTCAATGTGAAAAGGTGTCTAATTTTAATATAATATAATTAATTAAATAAATAACTATAAAATATATAAGACATACTAAATTGAGTATTTTTAATTGGGATATTATAGTAATTTAACATTCAAGTTTGGGAGTTCATGCTTTTAAGGTAGTACTAGTTTTCGAACATGTGCATTGCACATGCAACTCTTGCTAATTAGGTGTCTAAAATGAACATCGCTCAGTTAAGGTGTTTAAGTGAAACATCGTGCTAACTTTAAGGGGTCACCGATGGGTTAAGCCTTTTAAGATGATAGAAACAATATTGATGTATGTATATGATGAAATTCTTAGACAAAAATACAAGTATGAATTAATGAATGATTAGCTTATTGGATTGATTTATATATATTGTTATCAAAAAGCACTAAGCACTAAGCACTAAGTTCATCATCTCCACAATGTTTAATCTTTATAACCATGCTTGCAGCCTAGTGTGCTTAGTGATTATGATTGGTACAATTTGTTCACCAAATCTTACTTGTGTGACATCTCATTTTGCGTTAAAACTCGAACTCGCTCAGTGATTGCAAATCACGCTTGAGGTTTTCTAGGAAGAAGAAGAAGCGTAGAAAACATAGAATAATTATAGTTTAAAAATTAGAGGAAACCCCTCTATTTATAACCATCAAATGATAGTATGAACATGTGTTTATTGTGCCTTATTAGAAAAGTCGCAACCTTTCAGAAAAATCACAATCCTTCAGAAAAGTAACAACTCTTTGATAAACTCACAACCCTTAGAAAAAGTGTGAAAAATGCCTGTTTTTAATATAATATAAACAATAAACATAAATATAAAATATAAGATGTACTAAATTGAGTGTTTTTAGATAGATAGATAGATAGGTGGTAGGTAGGATAGATAGGTATGAGAAAATTGAAAGAGAAATCCAAAGAGGTTTGAATTATTATTTATTATTAGGAATTAAAAAAGGAACCTTTTGGGCAATTTGGGATCGCTTTGAACTTCACAAGCCTCCTTTCGTTTAAGCTCGAAGCGATCATGGCGATGACACTAATGTCGTAAATATAATTGTAGAGTTGTGTATTTATTGTAGAATTTTAATTATGATCTTATATATGGTAGAATTGTGTATTTATTTTAGAACTCTGATTATTGATTAGATGTGTGGATCAAATTATACATCAAATAGAAAAAAGAATGTAATCAGATAAAGACACACCTACATATTCACAGACATGGCAAAGTTGAAGATATGATGCAATAAACATGTAAAGCAAGGAAACGACTACATTGTTTAAGGCAAACACAACGTCCTTCTTCTCAAAAAGTTTGCAAGGTAATAGGATTCACATGTTTCAATATCTCTATACCATATAGAAGACATTCTTCTTTTGCGAAATTCGATGCTTTCACATGCACACCTTGTGTGGTTCACTTTTTTCTATCTGAAGGAGAAACTCAAGAAATTATCAAAAGGGGAGAATCTATTGTCACTCATTAATTATGTATAATTCATATATAATCTTTAAAGCTATTAACTAAAAGAAATAAAGAACAGTAGAAAGAATTATGATAACAGATGCAAGAAGACGACTTGAATCACAATCAAAACAAAAAGAAAACGTAGAAGTAGAACCAACAGGGTTGTACCATTCATCGTAAAAGTTCTTACCCACATTAATTCCTAAAAAAAAAGTTACCAACATTAATTTTAGGGGAAACCCTTCAATATTTTCCTCTTTTTCTATTAGAATATCTTTTAGGACTCATTTTTCATGTAATAAATAATCCACCAACATTAATTCCAAAAAAAAAAAAACGTATCAACATTAGCAAAATCCCAACAACCTAACCATATAACCAACAAGATCTCATTTTTGAATTCAACATCATCTTGGCCTGAATCTGCTGACAATCTTTTCACTGCTACTTCTTGTCCATTTTGAAGCTTACCCTGAAACAGAATATCAGAACATAAATTATGAATTATAACAATGAAATTATAACCAGTATTCTTGTTCCAATCAGGGTGTTATGCATTAAGGAGTATATTTCCGTGGAAAGAATTATTGTACTATAGAAGTTGAACTTATGCAACAATATGTAAACTTAATCACCTTGTACAAAGGATCAAATCCGCCTTGTCCTGGCTTATTAGCATTGAGAAGTTATATGCTGCTTCTCTAATTGCTGGAAAATCATATTGCAAAGAAACCTACCAATATTTTCCACATTTTCTTTTACCATATAATTTAGGAATCCTTTTATAAATACACAAGGAAAAAGAAAACCTACCCCGATACAAGGAAAAAGAAAACCTACCCCGATATTTTCTTCCTTCTCTTACCATATATTTTAAGAATCCTTTTTTAGTACACAGAGAAAAAGAAAGCCTATCAATATTAATACTCCATATATTTTAGGTTTCCTTAATTTTTCAAAATTATAATCAATATTATAAAGATAATTAAATAATAATCTGAGAACAATAGTGAATAACAGTTTTATCAATTACATAGTCTCCTAATGCAGGGCAAAAAGTTCAATCAACATTTCTAACAACCTCCATGCTTTTGATGTAGTATAGAATATAGAAGATAGATGATGATAACTATGGTTAAAACAAAATTAAACACATGAGAATTGCGATAACAAAGCAGACGTACAAAATCTCGACTCACTCTGATGACCTATGGATAAAATGGGAGACGTTTGCTTATAACACATTTACATAGGTTAGATTCTAATACAGCAAAAAAAGGAGATGTTACCTACATTTTCCCCCAGAGGTAGAATATCTCACTTGCTTACCTAACATAACCACTTTTCTGTTCATATTGGTTGGTGTAAATGCAAAACATGGTAAAACAGATTTTCACTCTATCTATTCGGACTTCTCCAAGTTGAAGCTGATGGAAATAAATATTCATTTCCACAATCTGATTAAATTGTTGTCAGTGGCAGAAGCTACTAAACCAGTGGGTCGTGATGCTGCTAAACTATTCACAGGTTCTTCCAGCACAATCATCACCTTGTTCTCAGCCATATGCCAAAGCTCCACGCACTAGAATGTACACAAGTTAAATCATATCATTAACAACGTCCATAAATCACAAGGCAAAGACTTGAAAATGTAATGAACATGCATGCAGTGTTGAAATAACCAACTTGGCATATAAATTGTGAACCTCCATGCATTCATGTAATAGTACGCCAATGGAGCAACTCATAGAATTGATGACATGAAAGAAAAAAACTACTTGCCTGATCTGAACCAACCACTAATACAGAAGGGTAACAAGGATGAAATGTGCAGCAACGAAATCTTTTGCCTGTTACGCTTCGCTCATGCATGCACTCTTGCTCTCCACTAGAGCCAATCTTCCAGACTTTTACCATATCTTCACTAAGTGAAGCTAGATACTCACCAGAGCTGCTCCAGCATATAGCCCGGATGATTGAGATGTGACCCTGCAAAGGGCCCCCGAGAAAAAGTTAATTACAACTCGAACAACGTCCTAAGAATAACTCAGAAGGTGCAACTCGCCTATAGGATACAACATGTAAAGACATAATGCAAAACGAGAGAAGTACTCAAACTGTGCTCATCACTTACTCTAATAACATTCCACAGGTCACTACATTACCACAACACAGAAGCTAACACTCCTAAGGAAACTCTACGTTTGTGAGCCCATGAATATAGTCAGATATTCAGGTGTCCAGAATGATCCAATCACAGGTTCAAGTCTTAAGTTCGTTATAACCTGAGCTATTTAGGGGAGAACTAAAGAAGAAACCTTCACTCGACTTTCTTCCTTGCCTGTCATATGCAATGTGTTTGGTTCAACTAATTACAAAAAGAGAAAAGACTGTGGGGCAAATAGGATGTTGAGCAAGAGGTTGTCCAACTGAATAATATTACATTAGTTTCTGGAAATAAAACAAGATCACCATAACATCAGCATAGGTGAATGTAGGGAAGCCTTGAAGTTCCAATCTGAGATAGAATTTCAAAAACTTAGAATCAAAATATGAAAAATGTATTTAATTTTTTTATTTCTAAGCTAAAGATAAACAAAAGGATTCACAAATAAAACTGCTAATGCTACAACCAGTCCATAAATAGTTAAAGCTTCCATAGAAACTAGACTAAGCAATAGTGTACCACCGGCAGTCTGTTCAGGGTTCAAAACTCAAGGAATGCAACTAAACATGAGTGTTGCACCTCTTAACAAGACTTAACCCAACACCTTACGGCACGAGGGAACCACAGCCATGCACTAACAATTTCAACAACTTAGTGAAAGGAATATTGTGCAAAAATTCCCCAACCTTCAGAGGATATCTACAGATTTGGGTGGTCTCCACATCTATTAACAATATGCCATCCCCATCAGCAGCAGCAAGATACTTCCCAAGATTAGGCTGAAACCTAACTTGAGTTGCACGAACCTGAAAATTTTGGAGCTGATAAGTCGTGACGTAAATAATAGATTCTATTACTGAAATAGGGACCAGAAATATCATCATTTTGCAGCTTCACCTACTAGATTAAGGTATCAAATATAGGTTTACTAATACCTTTGACACTCCTGCACAACCACCATTCTTAATGCTCCAGTATCGAATTGTACTAACGTTATCACAAGAACAGATGAGGTCCTCCTTGGTTGGATGAAAGTCAAGTGACACAACGGAGGCAGAATGGCCAGTAAAACTTCGTATTGAGTGGTCTGGCTGCAAGGATACAACAAGCTCTAGTTTTGACAGGCTTGAACTCTACTTGCCAAAATTCATCAAAACAAATTAATCTAAGTGCTTGTAGTGATGGTTTGACGGTGTTCTATCAAAGAACAAGTTCGTAAAGCTAGAAGTCAGGAGTTCACCATCAACAGTCTTCAAACAAGTTGGGGGCAACAAAGTACAATAGTCAATTCATCTTAGAAGGATCATTGAAAGAACGGAAATGGGTCAAAAATATCCTTAAACTATGTGAGATAGAACAAAATGTCCTCCGTAAATAGTTTGGTCCAAAATTGTCCCTGTTGTTAATAATTTAGCCCAAAAATGTCTCTATTGATGCTTAATTGGGCCAAAAATGTCCTTTTCCTAATAAACATATTATTTCTTTTCCTAATAAAAATAATATATAAATGTGCCCTTTAACTTGGTCTTAACTGACATCGTTTCCCTCCAACTTTGGCTGTGCACAAATAGATACTTACACTTGAATAAAGTTGAATAAGTAGACACATACGTCCGACATAACATAGAACCAGTTTGGCTTAGCTTAAAAGTTGGTCAAACCAACTTTTAAGTAGTTTCCAGCCCTCAAGAGTGTTCGAATATTTTAAAAACGACTTAAAAAAAGTTAAAAGTTAAAAGTAGGTACCCCCTACTTTTCATTTTTTAACTTAAAAGATAACTAAAGTTTGACTTATTAAAAACTGTGTAAAAAGCTACTTTTTTAAGCTAAGCCAAACGGGCCCATAATATGCATCCTACATGGCATAATACAAATTAGTTTGAGTGTATCACACCGAATTGCCATGTAGGACACGTGTGTTCACTTGTTCAACTATATACACGTTTAAGTACCTACTTGTGCATATCCAAAGTTGGAGGGTATATATATCAGTTGAAGCCAAGTTAAATATCACGTTTATGTATTATGCCTTTTCTTAAAGAACCTTATTCTTTTGAAATCCATTTAACTAATAAAAAAAGTTGAAAGCTATCTTTTTTTAATCCTAATCTCGTTTTATCAATTAAAATAGAATAATCTCAGGTACTTTTTAAACAGATAATATAGTCATATATATAAGATCATAGTAACCCCATCATTAATTTTCATTTAGATAATGATAAAATTCTTTTTTCTTGATAAATAGGAAATATTTTTATATCTTAATTTTTTCCAAATTGAAGTAGAATAAGCATTAGCAAATATATTTCTTGGTTTCAAACTTAAAATGGAAAAAAAGCTCAACAATAACTCCATCAACGATATTTTAACAATATTTTGTAATTTGAAAAACTGTAATACTTTTTTTGTTTTTTAAGGCATTATGATTGATGTATCTTAACTTTAAAATCAAGGATTCTATTAAGAAATGTTTATCCTTCTTAAATTCGGAAAAGATTAAGAAATAAAAATATTTCTTATTTTATTAGAAAAAGAGAATTTTATCATTGTATAAATGAAATTAATGATGGATCACTATGATCTAATATACATGGCCTATATTATATGTTAAAAAGGTATATGGTCAAAATTCTGGGAGAAGGTCCCATTTGAATGCGGATGAAAGAGAGGAAGGTTGTCCACTTAGGCATTCTTTGAAACGCAGATGCAAAATAATGGATCTTTGTAGTTTCAGCTACACTGATTTGTACAGGATCTGAATTCACATCTACACTGAGTTTGAGCAGAAAATTTCCACACAACACACAATGGTTCATCTTAGAGTTTTATCAGGATGGAAGAGTAATATCCTATCATTCTAGTAATGAAGACATAAAAATGACTTACATTATGAACATCCCAAATTTTGATTGTCTTATCAAGGGAAGATGAAGCAAGACGTGGTAATCTTGGACCAAAGTGAACATCTGTTATTGCATCAGAATGCTCCTCAAGTATATGCTTTTGCGCTCTTGAATCTGTGCACCATAGTACAACCTACACCAGAACACATCAGAAATAATAATAACTAAAGGGACCTGAGCAACATACAGAATTCAAGAATACAACTCCTAGTCTCACTGCTTTTCAGACTGTCTTGAATACAAAACAATTTATCATCTCAAGTTCCTGTATCAATACCTCTTTGTCCCCGCCATTTGCTATCAGCTTTCCATCAGCTGAAAGGTCGCAGCAATTAACTGCACTGGAATGAAAAGTTTCAGTTTCCAAGAACGTAATATCTATTTTGCAAAGAAAAGAACAAAAGTTAATAGCTAGAGTGGCAAGTGTCCATCCAGAAAAAGCCAGTATAATGAAGTCAGCATAGTTAAAACCTTTACTGGTGCCTAAGCACCTAGGGATTATGCTTTCAGTATCTGCATTGTCAGAAAGGAAGGACTCGGCAGAGTTATTCGCAAGCGTGTGGTTTATAAGAGGAACATCAGCCTGCATCCCCACACATATTTGATTAGTTTAACTATGCATCAATAGAACCACCATCTCTTAATTAGGAGAAAGAATGAAAACATTTTATTGATATCTTTTTGATAAAATATTAGCAGCCAGTTTAAAGCCTTCGCCTGTTTTTGAAGCACTAACCAAACTCTCCATGAGCAGATTCACTTTTGTATTGAAGGAAGTTTGGCTTAGCTTTCTCCTGGTGTGTAAAACCAGTTGAGTTAAGATATCAAGTAAAAACTTCACATGAAAATTGAACATCAAAAATTGATATAACCCATAGTTGGATTAGCATTTCCTTTGTACCAAATTCACTTCTCACAGCATATCTGTCTACAATGTCTATTATCACATTACAACAAAAAAAAGGAATACTAAAAGAGAGACAGTCAAACATTTCCCTATGCAATACTACTTTTGTGGCATCAATTAAGGAAAAGTCAGAGTAAACCCCTTCCCTAGCATATTATCCTAGTTTGACATATTGATTAATATTATTAGATCAGTTAAATAATTGGAAATGAAGGGGAAACTTGTTAATTGGATCCTTGCTTCATGGAGTCCTCAATAAACTGTAAGTATAGGGGCAGTCATCCTTACCGTTTGAGTTGATATCAATGTAGCTGAGCAAACAACATCATTGCCATAAACACAAGCTTTAGAAAAATTATCATCATGAAGCAATGCAGGCATTGATATCACATCTTCCGCACTGGATATAGATGCTGTAGAAGGTGCTGAACTTGGTAACAGACTGTTGTTGTATGCAGTTCCTAAGCTGTTAGTCTGACCTGATGACATTAACTGCTTTCTCTTTTTTGTAGCACGTTTCTTTGAAGTAAACATGAACAATGAAATTCAATGAGGACAAGAAAGTAAAAGGACAAATATATATCCTTCTCCATACTTGTGCATATGTAAGAATATGATGGGTTGTCATGTCAGATAATAGCCAAAAATATATATCAGAAATGACATCACTAGAATAAGTAACACCAAAATTTCGCTAAGAATTATAAAAGAGGAAACCAAGGAAAGAAAGAGCAAAGACACTGTCCAAATATTACTACTGATGTGAACTCAAGGAAATATGATGATGAAGCTAATCTGTAGGTCTTAGTAAATCTCATAGAGCTCTTTTTTTTCACAATTGGTAAGTATAAATCTCATAGAGCTCTTATTGGAATTTGTTAAGTGTCTCACATTGGTTAAGATAATGGGTTATAGTCTCCTTAAATGGTCTTGGAGAATCCTAACTGCATGAGCTAGTTTTTGAGGTTTAGTTAGGTCCAAGGGGTCCATTTACTTATCATGGTAACAGAGTTGGAGTCCCACATAGGTGAGTTAAAGGTATTTGGTCTCTTTATATGACCTCACATCTTAAGCTAACTTTTGGGTTAAGTTAGGCCTAAGGCTTATTTCTTTAACCATGGTATCTGACCCGTCCTATACTGTCCACGCTCCAGTTGTCCATTCCGGGGGGGGGGTATTTGGTCTCTTTATATGGTCTTGGGCAATCCTCACCTCTTGAGTAAGCTTTTGGATTGAGTTTATATGGTCCATTTATAGCTTGTAAGATTTTCATCTTCCACGCTCCAGATAACTAAACTTGGCCGGGGTTGGTAGAAAAATGTTCTCACATCGGTTAAGAGAATGGGTTGTTGACTCCGTTTATGATCTTGATGAATACTTACCTCACGAACTATCTTTTAGGATTGAGTTAGGCTCAATGTCCATTTTCTTATCTGAATTTATATTGGGTGGTTGACACTTGTTCAATCAGATATTTGAAGTCCCCCATCGAAAGTAATTAGTTACAAGAAGCAGGAAGAAAACCACTACGCTTTCAACCCGTTGTTTTCATTCTTTAAGGCTTAGTCTGCAGGGTAAAGTAGAAAGGTTTGGAATTCGTCATGGCACTCATTACTTCAACATTGTAGGAATAATTGATCAATGATAAAAAAGAATTAAAAAAAGGAAGGATGAAAGAACAAAGATATATTTATAGAAAGCTAATAGTATGAGTTAAACTGAAAGAAGAAATATGACAGAAACTAATTCACAAAGTGCTCATTGGAAATTAAATGGGGAGAGGGGGGTGCAGGGTTTGTAGGAATGTAAGAAATTTGAAATGCATTACACATAACAAGCGCACCTATTATTCTTATATGAACAACTTATCAACAGCTCTAGTGCACTGGACATATAAGGGGTCTGAGGTAAAAGCTAACCTGATCATCACCTCTAGAGGTGCTGGACAAGCTAACTTCCATGGTCGTGCTGCCAGTAGCGACACTCTTATCTTGCTGTTGGCTGCTGGAACTTGGATTTTCTGGATGCTTGCAAAAAAGAGCAGGCTGTTGACCTTGTTCAAGACTTTGATTGATGTTCTGCACTTGCTGCATAAACTCGTCATTTTTTTAATACTTTTTTACAAGAATAGATAGTCTCTCTAAAGACATCAAATGCAAAGTACATCAAGTATAAACTGGCACCTTCATTAGCATAGCTGAATCTGAACGAGAGAAAAGCGGGAGACCCACTTGAACTGGCAAATTTCTGTCCACAACTATGTTCGCAGTGGAGTTTGATTGGTCACTTTGACTTATATCCATATACTGGTCACTAAGAAACATTAGAATTTGTCGCGGTAGCTGCTGTTGGGAGGGATTAGACAGGTGGACTGTAGAACTTTGCTGCTGAATTAGTCCAGATTGAAGCTGTTCCAATCCCTATATATGGGGAGATTAGTCAATGTAGAAAATACTCCGTCTCATAGTCAATTCTAGACTGGTTCTATGCAAATTTCCAAAATAAATGACAGCTAAAGGAAGTAGAATAAAAAAGTTTCCATTTTCCGTTTGACTGCTTCTGATTCAAATAATATTTTAGGGTACTCACATAATTATACTCGCTAAGTTCAACAACAAATGAAAGGTGAAAGCAGCAGCCCAATTGTGCTTTTATTTTCATCTGAATGCTTCTGATCTTCTCATGGTTCAGAAAACGTTTAGGGGGCTGAACAGATTACACTCATTAGAGTCTTCAGTTGCAAATTTTGGCTATGACTACAGAAGAAAATATATGCAATTTAAATTAAAATAAATACTTTCACATTCTTCGGAAAAAACATATCTTTGGGATCAAGTGATACCACTGCTCCTCTGGAAACACCTAACATATGCTCATGTCCAACATATTCAGAGGATATAGACCAGTCAGAAGGTAACCTATTAATGGATAATATTTGTTATCCTTTAGTTTAGGAGCTTGTTATTAGTTTCCAATTTTCTATCTTTCTTCTGATTCAATATTGTCTAGTTAGTCTTTGGGTTTATTTAGAACTTTCAGTAGTTTCCTATATTCTAGCTTTCTTCTGCACTGATCTTATCATATTAGTTTATCCCAACTTTCATGTATTTCAGTTCTGTAAACGTTCTATGCAAAGAGCATGTTGTTCATGGATAAAATCATATTTCTCTTCTACATCTCACACCTTTAAATGGTATCAAGCGCTTTTTTGTCTCCTTAAGAGTTCTAAGTTTCTTGTTACCCACCCACAACAAATGGCACTCTCTGTTTCCAATTCCGGTGCAACAAATACCACCACCATTGTTCAATTCAACTCGGTTACCCAGCCTTTGATCAACTTGCTGGCAGACATAACTTATTCTCTCCCTCTGGAAGGCACAAATGTCCATGCTCATGATAGGACACAATGTCTATGGACATCTAGATGTGTCTATTCCTGCTGCCATCCAGACCACCACAGAAAACAACCAGACAATTGCCAACCTCGATTACATTAATTGGTTTCATCAGGACTAGTTGATACAAAATGCCATTTTAGCGTCAGTCGACCCAACTCTTGCTGCCACTGTAGCCGATGCAACCACCGCCAAAGCAAAATGAGACTCCCTCCACACTGCTTATGTCAATAAGTCACAAACTCTCATATTCAGCTTGCGAGATTTCCTTGCACATCACACCAAAGAGAGCCTTCCTGTAACGGACTATCTCAACCAAGTCTGACTCTCTGTGATGAACTTGTGACTGCAGGAGCTCCTGTCACCAGCGCTGAACTCATTGTCAAAATTCTCATGGTCTTGGACCAGAACATCGAGTAACCTCAGCAGCAATTCAAGCACATGACACCCCTACTGTTTGAAAAGCTTACTGACCGCGAGCTTTTCCTCAAACACAATGCTCCGCCTCACACCCTCCACCAAAATTATTGTTGTTGTTGGTCAAAATACCAACTGTCAAACAAGGACCAATGCCACCAATAATAATAGGTGTCAAACCAACAACCAACAACGCTGCTCTCATCCAGGCATCGTCGCACCGATCTGCACGACAACTTAGTGTGCCAGTTGTGTGATTGAATTGGACATTCTGTTCGAGTTTGCTCTCAGTCTCATAATCATTTACAGGAAACAACTGCCCCCCCTCCCTCCCCCCCACCGGATAGTCGATACAGAGGCTACACACATGCCCAAAGTCTCACAACCATTAGGGCATCTCCAACCCTACACTCTATTTTACTCTCCAAATATAGAGTTCTCTATTTTTTCAGACAATCAACTCCAACCCAATTCTATGTTTTATTCTCTAAAAAAGAATCTTCTGCTCTCTCCTCAATATTATATTATTATTTCTATTTCTATTTCATTTTCTTATTTCATAATATAAATCCGTTCTTTCTTCTTTTTTTTTCAAAATAATCACCCTATATAATTTTCAAGTAATATAAAAAAAAAATTCAAATTCTTTATTTAATATAAAATTATATTTTATTCTAAAATTTTAAAGAACTACGAATAATTGAAAAAAAAAATCAACAAGCATAACCACAATTACAAGCACAACAATTCTCTGGATCATACACTAATTTTTTTCCAAATATTGTTAAATCTGAAAACGACCTACCGAATTACTAAATTACTGTCATGATTTTTAAAACTATTATGTCATGTATTGTATTGTTATCTTGTATTTAAATTATTAAGTTATGTATTGTATTTTTAAATTAAAATTTTCATCTTGTCATTTAAATTTTGTGCATTCTTCATAGGGAAATTTAATAATAATATTAAATTATCACTTAAAGTGACGAAAATTAAAAAATATTTTTGAAATATTGTTAATTCGGGATGAAAGTAGTTACTTTAAATAATATTTTTTTTTTAAATATTGTATTACATTTAAAAAGAATTACGAATATTAGAAATTTAATTAATAGTCTTATATGAAAAATAATATGTTAATTACAAAATAATAGAAATAATATTAAAATAATGAAAAAGTGAAATAGAGGGCTTTTTAGAGTGTGGTTGGAGATCCAATTCTCTATTTTACTCTCCAAATATAGAGAGTGGAGAGTAAAATAGAGTGTGGTTGGAGATGGTCTTAGAGACTAGAATAGTCCAGAAGAAATCTCAATGGGAAATGGTAACACCATACCAATATCTCACACCGGTAACCCGAATTTATATGCATGTAATTCTCACTTCCAATTATCCAATATCCTTTGCTCCCCTTCCATTACCAACAATTTAACTTCAGTTTCTCAATTTTATCGTAACAATAGAACATCCATTGAATTCTTTCATTCTCTTTTCTTGTGAAGATCTCAGTATGGGGGCCACTAGTTCAACGGTGGAGTGAGGATGCCTTTACCAATGGCCGGCAGACAATCAAGTGTGTTTGGATCTGTGGCATCAGTGTTTATGTTGTCCACCTTGGGAAATTACCAAACTCTTGGACCTCCAAAAAGCAAAAGTCTGTCTAACCCTCATTCACGGAAGCCAAGTATCGAGCTATTGCTGCTTCTGTTTCTGAAGTCAATTGGTTCATGAATTTGCAAAATGAGCTTCGCTTTTCACTGTCTACTCAACCAGCAGTCCTCTGTGACAATGTTAGCACTACCTACATTTGTGCTAATCCAATTTTTCACAGTAGGATGAAGCATTTAGCTACTGATTTCCATTTTCTTTGTGAGTAAGTTCAACAAAAAGCACTTGAGGTTCGTCATGTAATGACCTTGCAGGTCATTTTCTTTGTTTTTTGATCTTTTCAGCATTTAGAGCTTTCCTGTAGCGACCCCAAGTCATTTATGACTTGCTGGAATTGGTCGCCGGGTCGTTCGTTTGGATTTTGTGCAAGTTTCCATATAACGGTTGACTTCAGTCAAAAGTTTAGGAAGACGGCCTCAGAATACAATTCTAACAGTTTCATCAGCTCTCCAGAAGGGCCATTTTAGGCTAGGGGCATGGTTAATTCGGACCCCGAGACTTGTGGTGTGAGTTTGTGCTGTTAGGCATTTTAACTTTGAAGCTTAAGCGAAGGGTTGACTTTAGTCAACATTCTTAGTAAACGTGCTCAGATGAGAATTTTGTCAGTTCGGTTAGCTCCGGAATGTCGAGTTTGGTCTAGAATGACCTTTCGTGCGGTTCCCTAGGCTTCCGATCTCATTTTGAGCCCTATGGATTTTAGCTTAAAACGAAACTTGGATGTGGGACCCACTTTCCATCGAAGTGACCTCATATGGAAGTTTCGATGGTTCCGTTGAGTTTAGAACACCGAATTTGATAGGGTAGCATATTTCGTTTGCGCACACGGGGTTCCGAATGAATCTCAGGCACCCCATCGGAGAATTCGAAGTTGGAGCAAACCAGTTAAAGTGCTGATATCTAGTGCAGGCTTTTAGCAACCAGATATCAGACTTTTAGCGACCAGAACCAGCTTTTAGTGACCATTTTCGGTTATTTATATAAAGAAATTTCAGCTTTCAGCCCTTATTTTCAAAAGGCAATTTCTCCCTCATCCGAACTCCGATTTGAGTGATTCAAATTCATGTATGATCGTGGAGGTAGTGGCTACGTGGTGGAGTAATCGAATTGTGTTGGTGAACCCTCGTTTGAGGTGGATTTGAGCTCGAAGCTGCTGCCCCTACTCTCTTTGGTGATTAATTTGTGAATTCTTTGCATGTGTTGTGTTTGCTGTTTCCGAGCCTCGAATTGTGTTCAATTTTGTAATATAAGCTCGGTAAGCTGTTTAGGAACTTTTGACTGAGTCAATTATGGAATTCCCCACGCGGATCCCACATTCCCGTTTTGACTCAATTTTGGGTCCATCTCTAATTATTGTGATTTTACTGTCAAAACGTCTGTATTGACGTTGTGATTGATAATTTTTTTAGTTTGGCATTGTTTGGAGGCGTTTCGAATGCGGATAACTCATGTGTGGTGGATTTGGAGCGCTCGTGTTCGGCTTTGAGGTAGGCTTCGGTCTGCTTTCTTGATTGAGTTTCTTAGATAATGCCTAGTATAGATTTAATGTAATTTTGGATGGTATTTGCCGGGTATTTAGCTTTCCTTTTGTTATTCCATCCTTTCTTGATTCCGTAGGAGCCTTGGGCTAATTGTGGGTGTTGGGATCCTTAGTTTAGGTTGTGGCTTCGCTTGTGGTGTAGATGATCTTGCTTATCCTTGTTAGGGTTGATTCGTGGTGGCTTTGGACTAGGCTAGACATTAGATGCTTTAGGTTGTGTTTTATCGCCTAGTTATTATTTGCTCCCTTTAGGGCTTGTTTTGGGTCATTCTCCTTGCGTTGATGCTTGTGAACTTGGTGGCTTGTCATAGTCGTGGGTGGTCCTAGTTGTGCTCAGTCTGGAACTAGAGCAGTGTGATTGGGGTAGGACGTCGTCTCTTGAGTTTGCTCCCCCTTTATTGATTTGAAATCTCTTCTTGATCCCTTTGATCGTTGATTAGCTGTGGGCATGTTGTATCCTTATTGAGCCTATAATTATACTATTGGACCCGAGGCCGTATGTGAGGACCGATTAGATCCCAGGTTAGTACTCTCTGCTTTGGTAGCATTGTTCATTGGCTGTATAATTATTTGATTTTGAATGCCTTGTTTGAATGCTGGTGATGGCATGCATTGTATTGTTTGCTCATTCTCACGAATTCTGTGGTACGATCCTGGCCCATGCATTGGCATATTTATCGTTCATGTTGAAACACTATTTTTACTCAATTTTTATTCTAAACTGGATTTAACGGGAGTCATACCACCTGGATCACTTACGTGCTCCTTTTTCTACTTGAGATATTAGAGACATCTGGGATGTGCTCAGTTTTTATTTGACTAGTTGGCGCATCGACGCCCTTTCTTGCATGCTTTTGGTCTTGCTGGCGCCCCTTACTGGCCGGGTAAGCAACCCCATTATTGGTTACTCATGGTTCGAGGTTGTTACTTTTGGTTCGAGGCTGATGCTCACGGTTCGCGGCCATTATCTCCCGTCCGAGGCTGATGTTGATGGTTCGAGGCTGTTATTCCCAGTCTGAGGCTGATGCTTTACGGTTCGAGGCCGTTACCTCTGGTTAGAGGCTTGGATTGTTACTGATGGTTCTGCTGCTCACCATGCATTCATATGTACTGCCTATCACTAGTATACTTGTTTGTTGTTTGTACCCTCCGGTTTATGGGGGCCGGTTGGATTATGTTTGTTGCTTGTACCTTCCATGCTTATGGGGGGTATGGTTAGGTTATTGTTTGACTATATTCTATTCTCTGTTGTTGTTTTATTGTTACCTAGTAGGTTTTGACTTTAGAATTGTAGTTGTGGGTCCTCCTGACTCTGGGAAGTTGACTTGGTATCTTAGTTGCTTGTGATTAGATTGTTGGCTTGCAATCCAAGTTCGTTCTTGACTCAGCTTCTTACCCCTTGTTTCTTATTTCTATTCTTTATTTCCTGTCTACTTTAGTATCTCCTGTTTAGTTACTTGTGCTATGCTTTCCTTATTACTTGTTTATGCTTAAATTATCTTTTGAGCTCAATCAGCCATTGCCTACTGAGTACCATTTTTGGTACTCATACTACACTTCTGCCCCCTGCAAATTGCAGTTGAGTTATCGCCGTTGATCTGGAGTCGTGCGGAGCAGTTTGGAGTTTCGGAGATTAGGGTGAGCTCCTGGCGTCTGGAGTTACTGGTTTCCATCTATTTTGGCTAGGCTTAGTCATTATATTGTATTCAGAGACAACGTCTTGTATTTGTGATAGCCTTGTACTCCAATTTTGGTTTAGATGCTCAACTACTAACTGATGTCAGGTCTTGGGATGGTTCCTGTATTATTTTTGTTGAGTATCCTTTCTCTGCTTTATTCTAAGCTCTTACTTCTTGTTGTTGGCTTTCAATTGGTAGTCCACTACTTATGGCTCCGGGCTAAGGGTTAGGCTTACCTACTGGTGGGATGTAGTAGGTGCCATCATGACCTGAGAAATCGGGTCATGACACGTCACCTTCACTCTACTGATCAAGTTGTTGACGACCCCATAAAGCCTCTTCCGCTTATAGCTTTTCTGCGCCATTTTCACAAGTTGGGGCTCATTCCGGTCACCCTGAACTTGCAGGAGCATATTAAAGAATAATATTTGTTATTCTTCCGTTTAGAAGTTTGTTACTAGTTTCCTATTTTCTAGCTTTCTGCTGATACAATATTATCTAGTCAGTCGTTTGATTTATTTAGGACATTCGGTAGCTTCCTATATTCTAGTTTTCTGTTACACGAATAGCTTCCTATATTCTAGTTTTCAGTTACACAGAATCTTATCACATTAGTTTGTTCCAACTTTTATGTTTTTCAGTTCTGTATCAACTCTAAATAAAGAGCATATTGTTCATGTTCAAAATTATATTGCAGAAATATCTCAAACCTTTTAGGAATATCATAGACTTTGAATATCTATGTCCAAAATTGCAGTTTCACAACTAGCACCAATCTTCTCTAATGTTACCGAATCAGGGAGTAAATTTCTAAAAGAATATGCATCTTTTTATAAGTAAAAGAACATATTCTAGTTTCACTCTAGTGATATATTCAGTCATGTCTTTGTTACTTTCATATACCACAGAAGTTGAGAGTTGGACTTCTTTTGAGAAATGATCAAGTATATCAGTAATATAGCACCAAGAAAGTACTGTCAAAAATTTACAATATACCAAAAGAACATCCATTCCTAATTTCCTATTCTAGGAGGCATTCTATAAGATCTATCACCGCTTAGCCATCATTTACAAGGGCACTATTTAGTATTTACACCAAAAATAAAGAAAAAGTAAACTGTTCATTTTGATCTTTTGAATGGAGTTTCGGTTCTTTACCATTACATTTTGATGGATATTTGAGAAAGCACACATTATGACCTTACCATCAAGGGCCATCCTTTTAAAAGCAAATTGTTCACTCCATGATCTGATCCTGAACCAAATAAGAATGTGAATTAGCTAGGCCATTCTCCCTTTTTCCCATTTTCTCTTTTAAATGGGGTGGAGACGGGAGGGGGGCTAGACTGATAAACAACATACAACTGTAAAAACAATTGTAGAACAAACTCAAACTGTCTGGATGAACAGTTAATAGTTAACTTACGTTGGATGAATACCATCATGGTCAACCAATTTTTATTCACGTTAATCAAGAGTCAAATTTTCAAGAAAAAGTGCAATAAACTTTTTCAGAAGAAATAGTAAGTCTTTCATAATTTCATGCTACAATTGATCTTCACAATTTCATGCTACAGTAGTACAGTGGTCTACATAATGTTTAGAGAACTCAATAAAGATTCTTACTGCATCATGGGCAATCCCCATTCAAAAGGATGATCTAGCCCGGCCAGGTACAGTATTGACAAGTTTGATTATTGTTTGAAGTAAATGTGTTTTCATTAAAAGTCCTCAAAAAAAGAAAATCATATGTTCAAATGCTCATCACCTCAATAAAGGCATTGAATTCCTAACCGTTAAGTGTTAATACCAGAAACTTCAGTGAGTGAATTACCTGACTCGGCAGCTTTGAGACTCACAGCAGGAATCATCATATTTGTTAAGCTCTGGTCCAGCTTCAGACAATAGAAAAATTAAGCAGTTAGAGTGAAATGTTGCTATCAATTGCCTTGCCACATTTTATTAGTTGCACCAGAAATGTTTGTTTTTCTCAGCTTTCTTAGTATTTGGCTTATATACTTCTCTTTCTCTTTTCCTATTTATATTTGTTTTTTTGGCAGGAGGAAGGTAGTTACTTGCGGAACTGGGAGTTGATGAGCTTGATCAGCTAGTGGAGGATAAGATCTTAAATTATCACCAGCAAAACTGTGTTGCGTTTGCCTGAAATAGAACAAACAATGACACGAAGGTAAAGAGAAGTCCTGCCATGAAAACACCAGCAGACTTGGCTCAAAAAGTGTACCGCGAATGCTGGTCTCTAAAGGTTTCTGGTTTTGATATGCAGCCGTGATTTGCATCTAAATGCTGACCAATATTATCACTATTCCTTGGATATGTGGGTTTCTAGAGAAATAAAAATGACGAAAGAATGATTCAGATATGACGGCTCAAAAATAAAGGCAGGAATGAGAGAACTAGTACAGCAATTATTAAAAAAAAATTAGTTTTGAACACCTTATTGGCCACTGATATGGGAATTCTCTGAACTTGAGGGTTACTTTCGTACACTTTTTTGGTTAAAGCATTTGTTGTCCCTAGACTTTGTCTTGTCATAGCCACATTGGTAGTCCCCCTCAGAAGCTGAGTACCATCACCTTGCAGTTGTTTTTGTTGGATAAGCTGTTGCATTTGATTAAGCTGTTGAGCTTGGACATCCTTCTGTTCCAATGTATTAATCATTTGAACCTACAAACCCAAAATCAGCTAAGTAGGTTAACTTTAAAACTTTGAAGAAACTGGCATCTGACAAATGCAAACAACAAACAAACAACAGCATACCCAGAGAAATCCCACAAGTGAGGTCGGGGATAGTGTGTAAGCAGACCTTACCCCTACCTTGGGAGGTAGAGAGGTTGTTTCTGATAGACCCTCGGCTCAAAAAAATAGCAATAGTGAAGAAACCAAGGCAAAATACTAAACAAGGCATGACAAACATACTGAAAATGAACAATAACTACAACTAAATAATACGATAATCAAAGTACAAGGAACAATAAATAGTAAAAGAAATCGAAGAAGCAAGAAACTACAAGAGTAATACTACGACTACAAGCATGGAAGGATAAGCGAGACAACACTCAACTTCCTACTAACCTTCTACCCTAATTCATGTCCTCCATAATCTCCTATCTAAGGTCATGTCATCAGTAAGCTGAAGCTACATCATGTCTTGTCTTATCACCTCTCCCCAATACTTCTTCAGCCTACCTTCACCTCTACCGAAACATCCATTGAAAACCTCACACCGGAAATCCATGCATCTCTTCTTCACATGTCCAAACTATCTCAGTCTTGCCTCCTGTGTTTTGTCCTCCAGTGAGGTCTTTCACCTTGTACCGGATATCTTCATTTATAATCTTATTTGTCCTAGTATGCCTACACATCAAACTCAGCATCCTCATTTCCACAAATGTCATCGTCTACACGTGAGAACTCTGGACTAGCCAACACTCTACTTCATACAACATAGTCGGTCTAACCACCACTAGGCAGAACTTTTCTTTAAGTATTAGTGGCACCTTCTTGTCACACAACGCTGAATGCGAGCCTCCATTTCATCCACCCTGTATCAATACGATGTGTAACATCATCTTCGATCTCCCCATTATATCTTGAATAATAGACCCAAGATACTTGAAACTTCTTTTCTTATTATGGCCTAGCTATCAAGCCTCACTTCCAAGCCAGTCTCATGTGTTACATCACTGAACTTGCACTCCAAGTATTTTGTCTTGGTTCGGCTCAACATGTACCCTATAGACTCTGGGATTTGTCTCCATACCTTCAACTTAGCATTAACTCAGGTGCGAGTCTCATCAATCAAAACAATGTCACCTACAAATAATATACACCATGGCAACTCACCTTGGTTTGTAGCATCATACATCCATCACTAAGGTAATTAAAAGAGGGCTAAGAGTTGAACCTTAGTGCAACCCCATTACAACTAGGAAATGCTACTTGGGTTTTGTCTTCATCGTACATGTCCTTAATTGCCCTTTAATGTATGCCATATGTATGCCTCTAACCTCTAAGCACCTCCATAGAACTTCTCTTGGAACTTTATCGTATGCCTTCTCTAGGTCGATGCACACCTGTGTAAGTCCCTCTTCCTCTCCCTATATTGTTCGATTAGTCTCCCAACATGATGGATGACTTCTATAGTTGAACGCCTCGACATGAATCAGAATGCATTCTCAAAAATAGACACGCCCCTCCTCACAAATCTCCCTTTTTCAAATAGGGAAAGCAAATCCTAATCATTAGGTAAGACATGGTCATTAGAATACGAAACTGCCTAAAAATGAAATTGTATCAACAAGAGCAATCACAACTTATTCCTTGAGAAGCCACTCGCGGCACACTGAATCTCTTTCACTCTCTCCCAAACCTTCATAGTGTGGCTTAGTAGCTTGATACCCCTATAGTTGTTGCAATTCAGGATGTCCCCTTGTTCTTGCACAACGACATCATTGTACTCCACCTCCATTCTTCAGACATTTTTGTAGTCTAATGACATTAACCAACCTAGTTGGCCACTCTATACCTACCTTGCCTGCGCTTTCTCAAAATTCCATCCGGGTCTTGCGTGGCCTGGTCGCTGTTCCCCTGTGCATCCTTCGAATCACACCCTTAAGCTCGTCAACCTTTTTTTTTTTTGAAAATGGCTTAAGCTCGTCAACCTTTATACACCTACAATACCCAAAATCGTGATGCCTCTTAGAGTGCTCCAAATCTCCAAGCATAATGTCTTTGTCCCTTTTTTTGTTCAAAAATCTATAGATATATGACAGTCACCTCTGTCTAATGAGTGTCTCTTCCACCAATACTTTGTCGTCCTCATCCTTGATATACTTCACTTGGTCCAAGTCTCTGGCCCTCCTCTCTCTCGCACCTATATAGCTTTTTATCCCTACCTTTGTCCTATAGTGCTACATACAAACATTCAAAACTTGTCATTTTTGTCATCGTAACTGCTAACTTAGCCTCTTCTTCATCATCTTATGCCTTTCCATATTTGCCCGCCTTTCCTCCTCATCCTTACTCTCCACCAACATCGCATATGCCATTTTCTTTGCTTCTACTTTCCCTTGGACGTCCTCATTCAGAAACTAATGGACACACATAAATAGGTGAAACAAGTCGGTCAGGTGAAATAAGAGTTAAGAAAATAACACTGTGTAACATATTGAAATCATACCACATTGTAAGATGCAGTAGTGCTCGAAAGAGGGGTCTTGAACCGAGCAATGAAAGTATCCCAAAATACTGACCACCATTCAAGAAGAAAACCACCTGGAGCATCTATAGCTGAAAAACATATGTTTATTTTGTGAACCACTTAAAGCAAAATTGGAAAAGGCATTGACCAGAGTGACATTTTTGTAGTTGTATTACCGGCACGGTTGGTGAGAAGTTGTGCTTCAGCTTGAAATGTCCTCGAAGAAGCACCTAATTTTCTCTTCATAAGATAATCGTGTATATATACATCCAGCCTGTTATCATCAAAATACGGAGGAAATATATTACATACTTAAACTCTATAGGTTTCAAAGCAGTGAAGAAAGAAAAATAGAAAAACAGGAAAACATGAGCATATGGCAAAATCAAGCCGTCCCTGTAGCAAAAGCACTGCATTTTCAGTTTCAAAAAGAAGTTTGTACATGCGGAGAATTTAGTCTCTTTTCATTAGAACAATAGTGGGGTTAGATGTAAACCCACAAAGAAAGAAATGAATACAATACAATATCCCATTCAGAAGAGAGAGAAAATGAGGCCATAACTTTTTTATGATAGAAAGAAGCTAAGAACCAGAACAAGATTCAACAATGGCAAAAAACCCAAGTGAAGGTGAAAACATGAACACATCCAAAAAATGTATAACCATTAGAAGAACACAACGTCATCAATTTATTTTCAAACAACATAAAATCTCACATTTTATCAGCTTCTATGTTGGAATGAGGCATGATGCTACTCTCCAAGAGCTACTCTGAAGAAGAATGTCTCTGCTCAAAGAAACTATATGCTAAATTTACAAGGCATGTAACATTTTCACTCAGAGTGGGGATAAAACAAAAAGGGAGAAAAGAGTCCTCAATATAACATGCAAACTCCCTTCACAAAAATGAACAAGGCCTGTTTGGAAAGCCACCAAAATTGAATTTCGTGTAATGGGATATAATTACGCTAGGGACTATAAATGGGTGATTACAAGTTCATTACATTTTAATTTCTTGTTTATGTTTGTACTAGATAACTTGTCAGCGCGACCTTGATCAATTTTTAATATTCGAATATTAGAGATTTGGTATTGTTACATATATTAAAAACTTAGAAGATAGTAAAATTCTTACTTTGTAATGAATTTATCTTCTACATATTTTTAATTATAATATTTGTTCTTTGAAACAATTGGCTTCTCAATATTGAATATTTTTTTAATAGATTAGTCAATTATCACTTTCTTTATTGTTTCGTACATGTGCCGAAATATAAGATATTCAATTTGATGACCTACTATTAATTCTTTAGCAAGTAGTAGCTAGTTTTCCTTGCTCTTACTACATGTCATTGTCCATAAACACACCTAAATATGCCATAATAAATTTATCATGTGAAAGATATCATCCCCTCGTATTCTCAAATATGTGCTCCTTGATTATTCTAGAGCTAGTAAATCATAAAAAGATCTCATTAAGTTTTTAAAAACTTTTTTAATCATATTTTTAAAAACTAAAAATATTTTAAAATACATTATTTTTGAAAAAAAAAAAGAACCAAAGAATTATGAACAAACCAAGTCATATGTTTGTTATTCTGGAAAACACCAGCTAAGAAAAAAAATAGGAAATAAAAACAATTACAAGTCATTAGGAAAAACAAAAAAGGTGACAAATAGCAGTAGTTTTAATAATTGAGATTCCCCAACTTTTTCATGTATTAACCATTAACAAAGAACGGAAAAGTAGTGAATGAAACATTTAAACTTTTTTGAATAAAGAATGTGAAAGGTTACTCCCTAACTTGAATATTAAATTATTATAATACGCCCAACTTAAAACATCAAATTTAGTATATCTTTTATATTTTATATTATATTACATTTATTTAAATATTTATTTTATAAAATATATTTAAAGCATACAGCTTTTAACATTGAAGGGTTGGGACTTTTTCAAAAGGTTGTGACTCTTCCAATAAGTTGTAACTTCTACGATAAGTTGTGATCTTTACAAAGGGTTGTGACTTTTCTAAAGGATTGCGACTATTCTAAAGGGTTGTGACTTTTTTAAAGAGTTGTGATTTTTTTGAAAGGTTGTGCATTTTCTAAAGAATTGTGACTTTTTGAATGAGTTGTGACCTTTCTGAAAAGTTGTGATTTTTTTTGAAGAATTGTGTCTTTTCTGATAAAGCACGATAAGCACATGTTTGTACCACCTATAGACAGTGAAATTTTATTGATAAATTTATATTAAATTATGGATTAATTCATAAATTCATGATATATTGACCAAGTCAAATTACTGATTAATAAAGTCGGATTAATATTTAAGTCAAAATATATGACTTAAATAAAGTCCAAATTACATTTGGGCCAGTCCATTAAGTTGACAAGACGAGCCCAACTCATTTTCTTCAAGCCCAAGGTCCTCTAAAATTACTTGAAGACCAAAATACCTCCAAAACCCTAGCTCTCAACTATATAAAGGGTCTTCATGAGACCAAAAGGAAGAAGAAAAAGAAGAACACACACAGAAATACATAGAGAATCCTTGCTCTTAGTGGTGATCTTCAAGTCTTCCGCATATAAAGAAATCTTCGCTCCAAGTGTTGAGCCACAGGTATTCCATCAAATCAAGAACAATCGTAAAGAGAAGAATCAAGGGATTACATATCTTTTCTTAAAGATTTCATAAAGATTGTAACCTTCGCATAAATTCAAATTCAAATACTATTGTTTGCTTGCTATTTTCCTTTCTTGATTACTATATTTCAGGATTGAAACTTTAGTCGCATACACTACCTTCGTTGGCTATAAATATAAGAGTTCCCTCACATTTTTAAACTACAAATTTTCTAAGTTTTCTATTCTTTTTCTTCTTAAAACACTCAATTTAGTATATATTCTATATTTATTTACATTATAATATAAAATATATTAAAAGAAGATATCATTTCACATTAAAGGATTATGACTTTTTCAAAGGGTTGTGACTTTTCCAAAGAGTTGTGACCTTTTTGAAGGGTTGTTACTTTTCCAAATAGTTGTGACTTTTTCGAAGAATTGTGACTTTTCCAAAGGATTGTGACTTTTTTGATAAGGTACAATAAGCACTTTTTCATACTATTCTTTGTTGGCAATAAATAGAGGAGTTCTCTCACATTTTTAAACCATAAATTTTCTAAGTTTTATATTCTTCTTCTTCTTCTTAATTAACACCCAATATAGTACATATTCTATATTACATATTATATTTTTTTTAAGCAACTCTATGGACCATTGGTCCGATTTATTGATTATCTCAAAGAAGTTGGATAAGTACTAATACCAAATGTCTTAGCCCAAATCCTACAAAATATTCCTTACTATATTTATTTATATTATAAAATATATTAAAAGCAGACTGTAACACCTCGGATTCGAAAAGAAGGAAAATTGCAAGTTTTCAAAACTGGTGTCAGTACTGACGGAAACCATCTACGGACCGTAGGTTGACTTACGGGCCGTAGGTGGGAACCGTAGATGGCAAGTTAAATATTTTGAAAATGACAAGTTTCAGAATCTCATTGACGTTTCGCCAGGACGGCTCGTCATTCTGTGAACGAGTTGTAGATAAGTCTCGTAGCTCACTCCTAGACTTAGTGAAATTTTGAGGGTCAAGGTTGAGATCTACGGTTGGTATGTACGGCCCGTAAGTTGTAATACCCTAGCTTTCCAAGGAATGAAAATGCAGAATTTACCTGTAGGCAGTGACCTACGGAGGCCACTTACAAGCCGTAGTTAGGTTGACGGGCCATAGATGAGGAGCTGTCAATTTCAGTAATTCTCAGTCTCTGAAGTGTGATCTATGGAGTAGCAGGACGGATCGTGAGTCAGTTGATGGTCCGTAGAAAATAACCATAGATATCCCCCAGACTTGGTTAAATTCTTGAACCTCAGGCTGTAATCTATGGTTGAGGTGTACAGTCCGTATATGGACCTACCAACCGTAGATTGAAACCGTCGTTGCAGGGTCCCCAGATACCAACTCTCTAAATCTTTTGACGGTTCAACAGGACGGTCTGTCAATGGATGTATGGACCGTAGATGGGCCCCGACAGGTTTTTTTAGAAGGGCTTTTTGGTCTTTTCCCTGGTTATTTCCCTAATTAACTAAGTCGATTTTACCTTTAATGAAGGTCCTATATATAGTTTTCTATACCTAAATCACTTCATTCTAACTCATTCCCTAAATTCATCTCTCAAATATTTCTCTCTCTAAAAGAAATCCTCTCTAGCTCAAGGAAGAAGAAGAAGCTAAGTCCTCCATTGAAGATCACCCAATTTCCTCCAATTCCTAGTGGGCTTTGCTAAGGTATGATGGTATTGACCAATGGAGTTGCTTCCTCCATTGGGCCCTCCCTTTTCTTCATGAATTTCAAGGTTCAATTCCCTTCAAGTAAGCTAGGGTTTGATCAATTGTTATGGGTTTTTCAAGTAGGAGTTCATTTACTGATTCGATGCTTTGTAGTGCACGATCTAGCGTGGGTAAAGTAATTTAGTGCACGATTTAGCGTGAATTACATGTCTAATTGTAATTATTGCATGAACCCCCATGATCCCAAGTAAATTCTCCCCAATTTGATAATCTATGCCTTGATTGTTGGGTTGAGATATGAATTGATGAAATTGAGGGATCATCTATGAAATTGAGCATGAATTGGGGTTAAGTGCATGAATTTAGCATGTTCAAGTAAAAAGCATGATTTTCCTCTTTTATGTGGGTTACTTCAAGTATGACTAAATTGCATTGATTATGAATTTTAAGAGCTAGCTTGCATTGAATTGCATGGTTAAAAATAAAGGCAATATGAACCCATTAGCTATGAAGAAAAAGCATGATAGAATGATGAAGAAAGAGGTTTATAGAATCAAGCATGTTTTATATGAAATCAATGATATGTTGGTGTTGAGTCTTGAAAGGGTTTTCTCATATAATGCTCAACCTAAGCTTGTGAAAGGTTTTCTCACATGTAAAGGACTCATAACTTGTTAAAAGGTTTGCTTAACTAAAATTGAATCAAGAAGCTTAAAGAAGCTATTCTAGGGGTGTAAGCTTGGACAAGTCCATGAAAGAAGAAACATTCAATGAAGTAAGCTTGGACTAGTCCATGGTATGTGAAGTCATGTTTAGCTTGGATTGGCAACACCAGTTGTGCCTTTCCATGGATATCAATATTTATGATTGTATAGTGGGAATTATGCATAGAACCGAGTGGACGGGTGAGAAGTCCCCATATGTCCTATGACTATGTGCCCCCATAGGTGGTCTTTAACAGGCCCATATTATATCAACTTAGCTAGTGGATCCACGTAGGCTATGGTTCAGGATTCTACCTTGGCAAGTAGAATGGCCCTTTTTCGGTGTAGGGCAGACACCGGATTCCATGTTGAGTTATTCCATGGTCTATAGATCGGTATAAGGCTTTTCCCACACTTCAGCTTGCACAATGGTGCATGGGTTACTAAAAGTAAAGTAAAGAATAGAAGAGTAATAGAAAGATGATTTAGCTTGCTTTGGCCATGGTTTATGCTTTATGCTATTTGCTTATATGTCTTATCATGTTTAGCTTGGCCAATTGCATGTCATGTTTATATCTCAGTCTCTAGCATGTTTTATGAGTTTATGTGCATGGCTATCGTACTTAGTACTTTATTGTGCTAACGCATACTCTTGCCTACATCAACTTCTTTGGTGTAGGACGTGACAGTTTTCCTACTCGTGGCTAGAGCATTGACTTAGAGTTGAGAAGAAGACTTGGTGAGTCCTCATCTATCTGAGGACATAGCCTTGTTGGATTTTACTTTGATGTCTTTCCTTATGTTAGATACTGTATTGGGTTGCGTCCCTATCACTTTTATTTGTATTCTATGATGTTAGAAGGCTTTGAGACATGAGTTGTAGACTTTCACTGTTTTGAGTAAAGCTTTGATATAAAATGCTCTTTTGAACTCTTATTTCTCAATATCTTGTATGTTATGTATGCTAAGGGCTTGTATGAGGCCTCTCGAGGTCTTGTACATCGTGTTACATCTAGGGGCTACCCTGCGTCGTGACATAAGTGGACCAACGGACCGTACATGGCAACCGTCATTGGATGCCCAAACTTAATAGTTTATGAATCCCACCTACGGTTGACCAGGACGGTCCGTAGTTGGACCTATGGACCGTAGGTCTGAACCATTTTGTTTTAGTTCAATAATTAGTGTCCTCAATGAATAATTATGTCCTATTTTGATGATTATTTGATAATTTGTAGCTATGAAGGCTAAAGGACAAGGCGAGGATGAATAATTGGAAGAAAGGCTAAAAACATTGAAAGAAGTGTAAACTCTACACTGGGAGTCGCCTAACAAAAATAGTGGATCACCCAATTGGCATGACCTCGCCCGATGTTATAGTACTCATAATGTAATTTAATTGAGGTAGGTCAGTGAACATAAACTGGACGGGCGATTCGCCAAATATGAAGGGAGAATAGGTAGGTCATCACCGAAGGGGACAAGACTTGGATGAAATATGAAGGCTTAAAAAGAGAACAAAGTTGATAATAGGTTGTCCGCCAATGTTAAAGGCTAACTAAAACGAGATCGCCAAATGAGGTTCAAACACCTTAAGCCTGAAGTAAATGAAAGGCTAGTTGAAGAACAGAAGGTGACCTTTCGGTCACGTTTGGCGAGCCCAACTATCGTCGCCGAGTTGGTCACGCAGTAAATTTTGGGCCAAATTATGGGAAACTATAAATAGCCCAAAGGAGATAGAAAAAAGAGAGTTTGGAGTAGTGAAATTTTTAGAGTTTTTAGAGAGAATATATTGAGAGATTTTGTGTATGAGATATTTGACCTTGTGATGAACATCTTTAGTTTATGGGTTTTCAATCGTACTTTTGCAATTGACAATTAGGAGTTAAAATCAAAGTGGGTGTTGATTATAATTGCTTAATTTCATTACATTCACGGTTGCTATCATGATAGGTATAATTTCTTTACTTTTTGTTATGGGTGGTTAAAACGTCAAGTGTAGGTGTGCAATTATGGGGTTTGGTATTACTGCTAATTCAGGGATTTAGGCTAATTAGCATGAGATTAACATATGGGTTAAGATTGTAAAATTAATCTGATTTTTGATCTCAGATTGATGCTCAAAAGAAAATTATTGGTGTGGGTAATTTGTTTTATACATGCAATTTAGGTTTGATGTCCATAGTTTTCTTGAAAGAGGAATTATGGTTCAGATCTATTTTCCCTAAGTCTGCTTGAAAGAGTGATATCCGAAGGTAATGGGTTGTTTAGGTACGCTCATATATGAGACCAAAAGGAGATTCTATGAACTAATGCTATGAGATCAAAAAAAGATTAGTGTCCTTAAAGATGACCCAGCCTATCCATGAATGTTCAGCACTATTGAGAAATACAATTACCCCTATGTGACATCAGCTTCAAATCCCCGCACCCCTCGATTACTTGTTAATTACTTACATTTCAAAAGTTTTAGTTTAATTGCTTTATTTGATACTACAAACTCTTTTAGTAAATTTGGTGGAATCATCCACCTATTTGTCTTAACCTATTACAATGAACAAGTGTGCATTCTTGATTTCTTAGTTGAATTCTTATCATTATACCATTTCTTGTGGGATTCCACTTCGACTCTTAGTTGGTTATTTTTATTGAGAATGATCGCTTACTCTTTGAATTTGTTTTTGAGAGTAGTTTGAGCGTTATCAAAAATGGCATTGTTGTTGGGTAATGGTGGCTAATAATTCAATTAGCGAAATTAGATTGTAAAGACAATAAATTGTAGTAGTTTGTTGCTTGGCATTGTTGTGTTTTTTATTTGCCGGTCTAAATATGAGTGATAATGTTAGTTACAATGATAGTAACTATGGGCAAAATGACAACATGGGTGATGCAAATGACATGCACATGATTTTCATTGCAACCAATAGAGTTATCCTATTACCGCCCACAATAGGCAAGGCGATGTTCCATGATTGGATCAATGCTACAACGGCTCCAAATAAAAGGAATGTTCGGAGGATTTGCTCATGAAGACACTCATGAAAACCATTGAAATTTTGTGGATATATGTGGGTCGTTCGTGTTACAAGAGCATCTCACAAGAGTCCATCAGGTTGAGAATATTTCCATTCTCTTTGACTGGGAAAGGCACAAGATGGTTGGCGGAATTGTCAAATGATTCTATTACTTTTTTTTGGGGGGGGGTTGAATGAAGCTTTCTTGGAGAGATTCTTTCCTCCCTCGAAAATGGTCAAGTCAGGAACAACATCCAAAACTTTAAGAGAGTGGGAGATGAGCCTCTTAACGAAATATGGTTACGGTTCAAGAAATTGCTTTCACAATGTCCAACACATGGTGTTCCCAATTATTTCTTGCTGCAATACTTTTATTGTAGACTTGATTCAGTCAACAAGGGATTGACTGATCAAATTATCAAAGATAAGATGATGCAACAATTGTTTGATGCAAAAATATTGTTGCTAGATGCTATGACCTTATTGAACCGATCATGTAATACTAGAGGGGATCATGTATCTTTTCAACAATAGGGAACAAGGAAAGAGAAAATGGAGAAGGGTCATGAGAGCGATGAAAAAATGGCTAAAATGATCACCCAACTCAACTTGCTATCAAAACATATCATAGGAGGTGGATCAAAAAGGGTAAATGCATTTGGAGCATACAGTGGGCAGTGTTTGGAAGGTTCCAGGTTTGAAGCATTATAGAATTAAAAGGTGAACTACATGGGAAATCAAATGGGAGGTTCTCATCCTAACTACCCAAAACTTGGTAGGAACCAAGGTTTGAACAAGGATCGAGACAACAGTTAGAGTTACTGGATAGATCGAGGTGGAAATTTGAGAGACAGGGAAACTGAAAAGGATATGTATGTCTCGACTTATTATCGCCCAAAACCAAAGGAACTAGTTCGACCAGAAGGAAGCTTTATTGAAGAAATGCTAATAAGGATCTTCAACAACATTAAAGGATCCGACACGGTGTTGAAAGATTTGAAAAATGACTTCTCCACCATGACTCAAACACTCACTTCCCATTCAGTATCAATCAAGCAGCTGGAAACTCAAATGTGTCAGATCTCCTCCTATCTCAATCAAAGGCAAAAGGCAACGCTGCGCAGTGACACTATCCCAACTCTAAAAATGACTCTTGATGATATGGGAATTGTGTCGTGCCACGATATTAAATAAGGCACTTCTTGGGAGGCAACCCAGGTTAATTTCATTGCTTTCGATAATGTGTGTTGTAAATGCAGGTTGAAAAAAAGTTTAGATGTGAGCAAGGTAACACAGGCAATGCTAACACCATGTCAGTGATCCACCGAATTCATTTTGCGGAGTTCTTCAAGTTCATCCTCTATGCCAAATATTTTTAAAAATCAGTACTATTCACTTCAACGTACAGGGAACAAGTCAGTGATCCACCGAACTTCATTAAGCGGACTCCATCGAATTTGTCGAATCAACCTTCAGATTTTGTATTCGTTCGGGCCTCATCGGTGAGCTTAAGCTCATTTGGTGATTTTATTCGCAGATCACCGAGTGCGCCTGAGTCAAATAAGCCAAGAGTTTTTTCAAGTTGTAAAAGAAAATCTTTCATCTCTTTGAGCTCATTTTCCTCCTAAACTCCTCTAGACCTATATTTTGGTGCTTTGGTTACCTCAATTGCATGATTTTACTTGCTTGGAGTGTAGTGAAGTGTGATAATGCTCAACTACACTCTTATGATTCAAAGTGTAGGCTGTTTCTAACAAGTATAAACCCAACAATGAGTTGGGGTCGATCCCATGAGGAACAATGTATAGGCTATTGAAGAAATAAAGAATTACAAGCTACTAATTTGAACCCGAAATAAAATATACAATTATAATACGGAGATATTAAATAACAATTCAGGTTAGGGGATCGAGGAGAACAAGGTCCAAAACCTTTTCAAGCAAGGGTACCAATGGGATTTGGGAATGGGAAGTCAATCAACACCTATACGATACATTGCATATTAGCTTCATACAATCTCAATTAATCATGGGTAAAATCATATATGCCTTTGAATCTAAATTATCCATCTATTCCTTTCGAATATAGGCAAATGCTTCTCAACTAGTTCTCACGAACCTAGTCAAGTGATAACACAATTAATCCAATTATATGCATTGCATGGATTCACTATTTCTACCTATTATCCTGAATATGGGTTGTTACATCACATATAATGCACCAATCAACCTTCCCCAACCTCATATGACTCTCACAATCTCAATCAAATTAAACGAGTAAGTCCTAGGAGTGGTCAAATCCATTGGAAAACAATTAAAGCTTGAAATTGATTGGATAATCAAAGACTCATTTCATATATGAAAAAGTATTCAACTAATTGCAATAGCACAAGGTAAAGATTAACAACCCAAATATTGTTTATCACTAACACAATATTCAAATCACCAAATAGGATTTAAGCATTAAATAGCAAAGAGTTAAAGAAAGGGGGAAAACTAGTTACAAAATCAAGCATTCAATCTTCACTCTATTGGTGGTTGTTGTAGAAACTTACTCTCAAAGTTATGCCCTAGTTCTAAAAATATCTTATTCAATGGTTCTTCCTGTGTATGTTGCCCTAAATGGATGTGCCTCAGTGTATATTTTGAATTGGGATGAAAAAGGTGAATTTCAAAAACTACCCAGATACCTGGCACATTTCCTTCTCCGCATAGGTATCACTGCGTTCTCGGGTCCTAGCAGACTTGTACTCCACGTTGGCGGTTCATGGATGACTGAAGCTCCGTGTTCGCTGGTAAGTTGACCACGTTTGCAGAGAACCTTTTGCTGCCAGCACTAAATTCTCTGATTTTAGCTTCATTTTGCCTCAATTTCAATTCTTTTCCATAAAAACTCCTTGCCAACAAAAATATACCTGAAGCAACCATATACAAGGGATAATTAGCCTCTTTCTCTACTTGAGTGCCACAAAATCATAAGAAAAGATCTCCAAATGAGTGCAAATAACCCACTCATCAACACCCCCAACTTAGAAACTCTGTCTCACATTGGTCTTCAAAGTAGCAATTCTAAACTCGGGTTGGATCATTTCATGGCACTGAGTTAGGTGAAAGTTGCGGAATTTATCCCTCATTTTGAACATTAGATCTCTTGCCATCACTCCCTTTGCAAGTTGCTGAGACAAGTACAAGAGCATAGCTTAACTCACAACACCCATCTCTTCACACATCTCTTTAAATAAAGAGGCATCCACATAACTATTCCCAACATGAAGTCCTCCACAACAAGGCCAGGGGTCATCAGCATAGGGCTTGCAATCACCAAATATTGTTTCTACACAAGAAGCCATAGAAGCAAACAAAATCAAAGCAAAAACAAATATTCATAATTTTGATAGAAACTAGTAAACTATAAATTTTAAATCAATTTTATATGCAAAATTGTTCCCCGGCAGCGATGCCATATTTGATAATGCTCAACTACACTCTTATAATTCTAAGTGTAGGCGGTCGCTAAAAAGTAAAAAACCAACGATGAGTTGGGGTCGATCCCACGAGGAACAATGTGTAGGCTATTGAAGAAATAAAGAATTACAAGCTACTAATTTGAACCTGAAATAAAAGATACAATTATACTATGGAGATATAAAGTAACAATTTAGAATAGGGGACAGAGGAGAACAAGGGCCAAAGCCTTTTCCTGCAAGGGTTCCATTGGGATTTGGGAATGGGATGTCAATCAACACCTATAGGATCTATTGCATATTAGCTTCATACAATCTCAATTAATCATGGGTAAAATCATATATGCCTTAGAATCTAAATTATCAACTTCTTCCTCTTGAATATAAGCAAAAACTTCTCAAATAGTTCTCACAAACCTAATCAAGTGACAACACAATTAATCCACTTATAGGCATTGCATGGAATCATTATTTCTAGCTATTATCCAGAATATGGGTTATTACACCACAAATTATGCACCAATCAACCTTTTCCAACCTCAATTGACTCTCACAAGCTCAATCAAAGTAAATGGGAAAGTCCAAGGAGTGATCAAATCTATTAGAAAGCAATTAAAGAGTGAAATTGATTGGATAATCAAAGACTCAATTCATATATGAAAAAGTATTCCACTAATTGCAAAAGCACAAGGTAAAGATTAACAATCCAAATATTGTTTATCATTAACACAATATTCTAATCTTCAAATAACAACTACACCTAGGATTTAAGCATTACAAAGCAAAGAGTTGATGAAAGGGTGAAAAATAGTTACAAATCAAGCATTCAATCTTCACTCTAATAGTTGTTGTTGTGGAAACTTGCTCTCAAAGCTATGCCCTAATTAAAAAAAAAAATCATATTATGAATTAGGATGAAAAAGGTAAATTGCCCTGACATATTTCCTTCTCCGCGTTCGCGGCGGTATCAGCGCGTTCACTGGTCCCAGCAGAATTGTACTCTGCATTCGCGGAATATTTTACCACGTTCGCGGTTCATGCATGACTGAAGTTCTGCGTTCGCGGGTCAGTTGACCACGTTCGCGGAGAACCTTTTGCTGCTAGCTCTAAGTTCATTGTTTTAAGCTCCATTTTTCCTCAATTTCAATGCTTTTCCATCAAAACTCCCTGCCAACCAAAATATACCTGCAACAACCATATTCAAGGGATAATTAACCTCTTTCTCTACTTGAGTGACACAAAATCATAAGAAAAGAGCTCTAAATGAGTGAAAATCACCCACTCATCAAAGTGCTTGCCTCTCCATCCTAGACCTATGCCCCCTGATTTTGTGCGTAGTTAGCATCTCTGAGGTTTGTTTTCGAGTTATATCTTGTTATTTGAGCTAAACCTCGATGTTTTGATATAGGCTTTGTATTAATGGTTATATATTGCTTTCTAATTTTTCTGGGTATTGCATTATATATTCTATTGAACTATGACCATAAGCTAGGATAATTTATTTTGTGTTTGAACTAGTTAAAATTATTTGTGCTTGAACTAGTTAAAATTATTTGTGAAGGTTTAAATTTAAAATTGAGTCTTTATTTTTTATGGGTCTTGTTTAAATTTGATTTTGGTGAAGACTTATAAGCCGAATGTTTCCCCAAAGACTTGCATTTTCCCAAAGATAGATATAGTGATGACTTTCTTAAAGGCAAATCGTCAATTTGGGCAATACTTTGAGGAATTTGGGGTAAGTCTGAGTACCCATGGGTAGTAAAGCATGTGGGTAGAGAGTAAAAATAATTGGGTATTGTTACGTATTGGTGTTGGAATTGTAAAAATAGGTACTGGGCTAAAAATACCTATTCGGTGGGCTTGTCTTAGCTCGCCAAGGCTATTAGGATAATCACCGAGTAAGTCCCAGACCGCCTTATGTATTTGAATATGTGACCTCGGTACTATCCCATTCAGCGGGCATGTCTTATCTCACCAAAACCCACTCGGTGTATCGCCATGTGGGAGTGGACACCGCCCTTTGTGCTTGTTCCTTTTAATTTTGCATTTTCACTTTCAAGGGACTTGTCTAGAGCACAACCTATGACCACTTCGTATGGGTCATGCAAGCATCGAAAGACCATCTTGGTGGTCCGTAGGAATTCTTCTAGGACTTTTTTTTCAAATTTCTCAAGAAATAATCCATGAGTGCCACCTATAGACCGTACAAAGTCCTATGGTCCATAGGTGCACTTATAGGAACTACATCAGTAGCCAAATTTAAGAGTTTCCTTTCCAACTCAACTTACCAAGTCCTGAAGTGTTCCAGAAACCCCAATAATCCATCCAAGTATGGAATATTTTATTTTTATTAGTTAATACACATGTAGTAAAGTGAAAAACCAAATTGTATTATTGGAATGTCAAACCTATGTATGATTTATTTAAGGATTTAGTAGAAAAAGAAAAACTAATTATCAATCCCACTAAGAAATACGTTGTTGTTATGAGGTAATATATGTGTAGTAATATGAGAAATCAATTTCTATTATTTATTAGACCAACTTATGTATGGCTCATTTAGGGATTTAGTAGCAAAAAAACCAATAAAGCATCCGAGTATGGAAAACTTTAATGATATGAGGTAATACACATGTAGTAATATAAGAAACAAAGTTCAATTATTGGTCCGCCGAACCTTTATATGGCTCATTAAGGGATATAGTAGCCAAAGACACTCATACAATCCATCAGAGTATGGAATTCATTATTGTGATTAGGTAATACAAGTGTACGATGTAAGAAACAAAGTTCAATTATTGGTCTATCCAAACTATGTATAGATTATTTAAGGATTTGATAGCCAATGAATCACCAATAATCCATCCAAGTATGAACTACGTTGTTGTTATGAGTCAATACATGTATAGTAATGTAAGAAACCGAGTCCTATTATAGGTCCGTCCAACCTATAGATGTCTTATTCAGGGATTTAGTAGCATATGAAAGACCAATAGTCCATCTTTGTAAGGAGTACATTTTTATTATAAGACAATGCATGTGTTATAATGTAATAAACTAAGTTCTATTAGTGGATCAAACATCTATGTATGCCTCATTTAGGGATTTAGTAGCTAAATAAAGACAAAATAATCAATTCCTGTATGGAATACATTGTTGTTATGACTAATACACATGTAGTAATGTAAGATACGAAGATCCATTATTAGTCTGTCCAACTTCTGAATAGATTATTTATGGAATAGGTAGCCAAAGAAACATCAATAATACATTTGAGTATGGAGTACTTTGTTTCTATGACATAATACACGTGTCGTAATGTAAGAAACAAAGTTTAATTACTGGTCTGCCCAACCTTTATGTGGCTTATTTATGTATATAGTAGCAAAAGAAAAGCAAATAATCCATTTGACTATAGAATACATCGTTGTTATAAGGTAATACATATGTAGTAATGTAAAAAGTCTTGTTTTATTATTGATCCATTCAATCTGCTATGCATGTATCATTAAGTAATTTGGCAGCCAAAGAAATACCAATAATTCATCTGAATATGGAATACATTGTTGTTATGACCGAAGTTAACTTTTCAAGGTTCAAAAGTTCCAAAACAGTAAAACAGGCATAAAACCTAACGAATGACCAAGCGACCGAAGAACCAGTGCCAACAAGTCATATATGACTTGGCGTTCCTACAAGAACGCTCTAAACAACAGAAAGGAGGCATAAACACGCAAATGACCTAGTGGGTCATTACATATTCATAAAGATATTATATTCCATAGAAAAGCACAATTAAGTTACTAATCAAAGCTAAAAATATCATGGAGTAGCTCATTAAATCTCCAATCATGTCTAAGTGAGAAAATCATTAACCAAGCCATGATCCCTTTACTATGTGAGAAAACCGTTCACATTTCATTGATGCTTATCTTAAAGAAACCTATATCATAAATCATTCTTTTTCATAAGTCATGCATAAGTTTACGAAAATATCATTATTGATTCATAGTTGTTCTTCAAGTTCATGCAAGTTAGAGTTCATAGTCAAATCATAATCAATGCATGGGATAACATGGAATTGGTTGAAAAACATGTAATTGAATCTAAATAGTCATAAGTTGATAAAAATAAAACAATTAAATCCATACAAATAGAGCCCATGAGGGTTTTATTGAAAACCTAACCAATTGAATATAAATTGAATAGGAGGCTTTAAGAATCTTTAGTGACTCAATGGGTGAATGGAACTCATTGATGAACTCCCTACATACCTTAATTGAAGTCCTTAGCAATTGATGAAGAAAGGAGACTTGAACTTGAAGAACCATGGCTTCTTCTTCCTTGATCTAGAGAGAGAGAGTGTTTGAGAAAACCTTGGAGAGAATTTAGAAATTTGATTGAATGGGGGAGTTGGGGAATTTTCTAAGAGTTAAGGGTAGTTATAGGACTTAGAAATATTTGTAAAATGACATAGTATAGGAATTATCTTCATAGAAAAAGACACAAATACACTTAAAAGTAACTGCCAATTTGATCCTACGGTTGGGAACTATGGTCCGTAGAACATTCTATGGTCCATACTGGCCAATCGTAGAACAAACTTGAGAAACCTAAATTTCATAGTACTTCTACGAGACCTTTCTAAGGTCCTTCTATATTCCAAGTGCCTGTAGACCCCATCCGTAGAACCCAAGTTTCACTTCAAAATTTCACTAAGTCTTGAACCTTTCTACGAAACCCATTCTATGACCCGTTAACAAACAAAGACCCTTCAAATCCTTCCATAGACTTCAGGTCTAAAATCAAATCTCTGAATCATTCCTCTAGATCATTTCTACTACCCGTGAACAATCATACGGTTCGTCCTGTCAAGTCGTTGATCATACTTCAAAAACATAAAATTCCAAAACCCAACTCTGAGTTCTATTTTTCACTTCCTGCAGCCCGTAGGACTTCCTACAGTCCTTAGGATGGACTCGTACACAACTGCTTCAGAGTGTTTTATGCATTTTTCTTTTCTTTTCAAATTTCAAACTTCAAAGGTGTTACAATATCTCCACTTTGGCAGCATTCATTGTCATGATCCAAGGTACCCCCTAGACGTGACATGGCGTACAAGACCCCGAAAGACCTCATACAAGCCACTTAGCATACAAACATACAAGATCAAAGAGATTTAAGAGTTCAAAAGATTGACAATATCAAAGCTTTTAAGAAAAATAGCGGAAGTCTACATCTCATGTCTGTAAGCCAATCTATGATAAGAATGAGAAATAACATTTGGGACGTAACCCAATACAATGAAAAAGTGAAAGAACATTGAAGTAATAACAACTAGGCTACTTCCTCGAATGGATGAGGACTCACCAAGTCTTCAACAATCCTTCAACTAAGCTCTAGCCATGAATAGATGGAGAATCGCCGGGCCCTACATTAACAAGTCAATGTAGGCAAGAGTATACGTTAGCACAATCAAGTACCAAGTATGATAGCAATGCACAAAATCATTTAAAACATGCTAAAATGGGACATTTTCATAACATGCAATTACCAACTAGAACATGATAAAGGTTAGAAAACATGAAACATAAACCATGGTCAAAGCAAGCTAAACATCTTTACTTTACTTGAGGAACATCGTAAAATCACTTTAGTTCATTGTTGTGGGAAGTTAGCCTTAACCGACATTTCAGACCATGTGAGCTATCAACATGGAATCTGACATACTCCCTACATCGGAAGGGCCATCCTACTTTCCAAGGTAGGACCCATAACATCTAGCTTACGTGGATCCACTAGCTAATAAAAGGTCTATTTAATTTAAGACATACTATGGGGGTACATAGGTATGGGACATGGGAGATTTCCACTTGTCCACTCGGTGCTAAGCTTAAATCCCAAGGAATAGTCGTTGATCCATATTATTAATCCATGGAAAGGTACATGAAGGAACACCAATCCAAGCTAAATTATGTGTATAGACGTTTCATATTCCATGGACACAGTCCAAGCTTACGTCATTAGAATAGCTCGTTAAACCTTTTGATTCAACTTTAGTTGAGAAAACCTTTCAACAAGTTATAAATCCTTTACATGTGAGAAAAAAATTCACAATTCAACATCTTCAATTAAGCTTCAATCTTAAAGTAATTCATAAATCATTAATTTCCATAATTGAAGATACATACTTCATAAAACCAAATTTTCGTCATTCATCAATTTCATCATGAATCATAGCTTTTGAAATCATAAAAACAAGCATGAGTTCATATGAACTTCATAAATTCCATCTTCTTCATAAATCAACCCATCATCAATGCATAATTATCAAAATTAGGGGAATTCATGTGGGTTCATGGGGATTCACCTAAATGTAATTCAACTCAATTCATACTTAGAAAACCATAAATGAAAGTAATTTGATCATAATTGAGAGAACCCACATCATAGAAGAAAACCCTTAAATCAAATTTGGGGATTTAATACTTTGAAAATTGGAGATTTTAGGGATTCCATGGAGGAAAGAGCTCCATGGATGAACACTATCATACCTTAGGGTCTTGATTCCTTACGCAATTGATGAAGATAAGCTTGATTTCTTGAACCCTAGCTTGTTCTCTTCATCTTCTTCTAACTTCTAGAGAGAGAAATATTTGACGTGGAAGAATTTGGGGAATCTTGTAAATTATTTGGAAAGGATAGATTTTAGGATTAAAAGGCTTTACATAGTGTTAGGAAGGGCTATAAACTGATTTAGTTGAGTAAATAGGCCATTAGGTGAAAAGACCAAACGACCCCTCATTAAAACTTCACCAACGACCCTACCAACGACCTGACCTATGGTTGGTAGGTCAACCTACTACCCGTAGGTGACCAACCGTAGGTCAGCCTGCCTTAGCCCCAAAAATTAATTTATTTTCTCCCATAAACCAGTAGCATCCACGACCTCCCCCCCTCTAGGCCTACGGTTAGTAAGTCAAACGACCATCGGTAAGTCATGATAGTAGGTCACTACTTAGAATATTTTTCAAACCTTTTCCCTAGAAAGCCTTACCAACGACCCTTACCCCTTGACCTACTCTTGGTAAGTCCACCAACGGTTGGTAGGTCACTAATGTTCCCAAAAACTATAATTTTCTCCTTTTTCGAATCCGGGGTATTACATTATCTCCCCCTTGGGAACATTCGTCCTCGAATGAGAATCAAGACATCATAAAGAGGGTAAGAAAGAAGAGCTAACAACCCAACCTAAAATGAAATCATATAAATGCACATATCCGAGGAGGAAAACATCAACTCGAAGCTAAAGCATGTTCAATATATCATTTCATGGAGACTTTATGAAATTTATACTCAATGAACATAATCATAGATGAATCAATTAAGCTAGCTCATTTTCACAATTAGACTCTTCATAAACATGCATAATCAAGGAATCATGGAGATAACTAAGACAAATAAAATCAAAGAATGAACCATGAGGAACTAGATACCTCATGCTAGAGTAGGATCTGAGGGATAGAGATGAGGATATCGGGACATCATATCGACCTCGGCCTCCCAAGTAGCACCCTCAACCAATTGATTCCTCCAAAGAACCTTCACAGAAGAAACTTCTTTATTTCTTATCTTTCGGACTTGCCGATCTAAAATCTCAACCGGAACTTCTTCATTGGAAAGACTATCCTTTATGGCAAGATTCTCCAATGGCACTATAGATGTCGGATCACCAACACATTTCTTCAATGATGAGATATGGAAAACTGGATGCATCGATGCCAAATAATTAGGCAAGTCAAATTCATAAGCAACCTTACAAACATGTCTCACAATTTGATATGGGCCTATATAACGGGGACTAAGCTTTCCTTTCTTCCCAAATCTCATTACACCCTTCATGGGTGAAATTTTCAAGTAAACCCATTCATCTACATCAAATTCTAAATCTCTCCTTCTAACATCGGCATAGGACTTTTGTCGACTTTGAGTCATTTTCAACCTTTCTCTAATAAGTCAAACTTTCTCCATAGCCTCATGTACCAACTCGGGGCCTATCAATGTGACTTCACCCACTACGAACCAACCTATAGGAGATCTACACCTCCTTCTATAAAGAGACTCAAATGGATCAACACCAGTACTAGAATGGTAGCTATAATTATATGCAAACTCAATCAAAGGCAAATGGTCATCCCAATTACCCTTGAAATCAATTACACAAGCCCTCAACATATCTTCCAATGTTTTGATAGTACGCTCCGTTTGCCCATCGGTTTGAGGATGAAAGGCCGTACTAAGCTTAACACGAGTACCAAGACTCTTTTGAAAAGACTTCCAAAATTGAGAAGTAAATTACGCACCACGATCGGAGATGATGGATAAAAGCACTCCATGCAACCTAACCATTTCCTTCAAGTACAACTTAGCATAATCCTCCATCGAATAAGAAAACTCGACGGGAATGAAATGGGCTAATTTCATCATAGGATCCACAATAACCCAAATCGAATCATATTGTTGCCGGGTACGTGGTAAACCAACAATAAAGTCCATGTTCAAATCTTCCCACTTCCAAGTCGGAATACTAATATCTTGGGACAAACCTCTCGGCTTTTGATGCTCAACCTTAAATTGTTGACAATTAGGACACTTAGCCACAAATTTTGCAATATCCTTCTTAATCCCATTCCACCAATAGATCTCCCGCAAATCACGGTACATCTTGGTAGCTCCCGGGTGGATGGAATATCGGGAACTATGGGCTTCCAATAAAATTTGTCCCTTTAAGTTATCTACATCGGGAACACACAAACGACCTTGATATCGAAGTACACCATCTCCCCCTTGGGAGAAAGCCTCAATGAACTTTTTTAGCACCACTTCTTTCAACTCAACCAAATTAGGATCAAGATCTTGTTTAGCCTTCACATCATGCACAAAGGACGATTCGAAACCATTGTGAACCATAACACCACCTTTAGTTGGATCAACCAACCGAACACCCATTCGGGCCAATCTATGAACATCATGAACCAACACTTTCTTACCATCCTCAACATGAGCAACACTACCCATAGATAACTGAATAAGAGCATCCTCCACCACATTAGCCTTGCCGGGATGATAGAGGACACTCATGTCATAGTCTTTTAACAACTCAAGCGACCTCCTTTGGTGAAGATTTAGATCCTTTTGTTTGAACACATATTGCAAACTTTTATGGTAGGTAAAAATGTCAACATGCACACCATACAAATAGTGCCTCCAAATTTTTAGAGTAAACACAACCGCCGCTAATTCTAGGTCATGAGTAAGATAGTTCTTTTCATGAGCCTTGAGTTGCCTTGAAGCATAAGTACTAACTTTCCCATTTTGCATAAGAACACATCCTAGCCCTATCCTTGAGGATTCATAATAAACCACAAAACCATCGGACCCTTCCGGCAAAGTCAATATCAGAGCCAAGGTAAGTTTATCTTTCAATTCATGAAAGCTCTTCTCACACTCTTCGGACCAAGTGAACTTAACCTTCTTTTGAGTCAAAGCCGTCAATGGGGAAGCATCAAAGAAAACCCTTCAACAAACCTCCTATAATAACCGGCAAAACCCAAGAAACTACGGATATCCGAAGGTGACAGAGGTGTAGGCCAATTCTTAACTGCATCCATCTTCTTATGATCTACCTCAGTACCCTTACCGGAGACAATGTGACCAAAAAAAGCCACGGACCTTAGCCAAAACTCACATTTACTAAACTTCGTGAAGAGTTGATGGTCCCTGAGAACTTGCAATACAATCCTCAAATGATCGACATGCCAATTTTCACTCCTTGAGTAAATCAAAATATCATCTATGAACACGATTATAAACATGTCAAGGTATTGTCTAAACACCCTATTCATCAAATCCATAAACGCTGCCGGGGCATTTGTCAATCCAAACGACATCACTAAGAATTCATAATGGCCATATCTAGTTCGGAAAGCCATTTTTGGAATATCATCTTCTTTAACCCTCAATTGGTGATAACCCGAATGAAGGTCGATTTTACAAAAGTAACTAGCCCCTTGAAGTTGAAAAAACAAGTCATGTATTCTTGGAAGAGGATACTTATTCTTAATGGTAACCTTGTTCAATTGGCAATAGTCAATGCACATACGAAGTGAACCATCTTTCTTTCTTACAAACAAGATCGGAGCACCCCATGGAGAAATACTTGGTCGGATGAAACCCTTATCCAACAAGTCTTTCTATTGCTCTTTTAGTTCCTTATGTTCCACCGGAGCCATTCTATATGGAGGAATAGAGATAGGTTGAGGATCCAGGAGAAGGTCAATACCGAAGTCTATTTCTCTTCCTGGAGGAATACCGGGTAAATCATCGAGAAACACTTTGGGAAACTCATTAACAACGGGGACCAACTCAAGAGTAGGGGTTTCGGACTCCACCTCCTTCACCCTAAAGAGATGGTACATGCAACCCTTACAAATCATCTTTCTAGGTTTAAGACATGACACAAATTGACCTTTAGGAATGAAATTTCCCCCTTCCACTCTAGGGTAGGCTTATTCTGGAATTGAAACTTGATCATTCGGATCCTACAATCAATAAAAGCATAACAAGAGTGAAAGCAATCCATCCCAAGAATAACAACAAAGTCTAGTATATCAAACTCTACAAGTTCAACATGAGTGACTATGGGATAAGGAGACGGGACAATTTCTATAGATTCTCCTAGCCATAATGGATTCACCAATCAGAGTAGAGACATGAAAAAGATCTAAGAACACATCCGAAACAACATCAAACCTCATGGCCACATATGGCGTCACAAAAGACAAAGTAGCACCAGGATCAAGAAAGGCATAAACATCAAAGTGAAAGACTTTCAACATACCGGTAACCACATCAGGAGAACCCTCTTGCTCATGGAGAGCTTGAAGTGTATAGAATCGGTTTTGTTTGGGAGCATTTGAACCCGAACCATTAGGTGTAGCCTTTTTACCTTCTCTTCCCTTAGCCATGAGAGATGGACAATCTTTTATCGTATGACTACTTTTACCACATTCGAAGCAACTATCTGTACCGGCTAAGCACTTGCCCTCATGTTTCTTCCCACACCTAGCACAAGTAGTCGATGAAAATCCACCACCATTCCCTCCTTGAGGCTTAGGGTTAGACACCCTGTCTTTGTTGAACTTAGGAGGAGCATGGGAGGAACCTTGGCCGGAAGACCTTTGTCAAAATTTAAGACGACCATGTCCATCGGACCTTGAATGTGAAAAATTACCATCACCGGTCTTAGCCCTCTTTGCCTCTCTAGACCTTTCTTTAAGATTTTCCTCTTCTATTTGTTGAGCATGAACCATAAGACAAGAAATATCCATATCATGGATAAGCATAGCGGTACGACATTCCTTGACCACCATTTCAGACACTCCTGAAACAAACTTACTCATTCTTGCCCTAGGATCGGCAACCATAGAAGGAGCATATCGAGACAATTGTGTGAACTTCAAAGCATACTCTTTCACACTCATGTTTCCTTGACGAAGGTTGATAAACTCAAGAATTCTTGCCTCCCTTATCTCAAGGGGAAAGAACCTATAAAGAAAAGCAGCCTTGAATTTCATCCAATCAAGAGGATCCGCATCATCCGCCCTCTCACTCTTCCATTGGTTGAACCAAACTTGAGCAACACCCTTAAGTTGATAAGCGGCTAACTTTGCCTTTTCCTCCAGTGTCACACCCATGATCATTAGTACCTTGTGCACCTCATCTATGAACTCTTGAGGATCTTCCTCCACTTTTGAACCATGAAATTCTAGAGGGTTCATTCTAGTGAAGTCCCTCACCCTTGATGCCGTCGTACCCACATTTGTGTTCACGGGAGCCACAACCTCTCTATTGGCTTGAGCCGTCATGGCTTGAGCCAACACTTGAAAAATAGCCCTAAACTCCGCATTGGACACTTGTTCGGCCAAAGGGTTGGCTGGAACTTGAGGAGCTTGAAGAGGATGTTGTTGTTCCATATTCTCTCCCGCATTTCTTCTAGCATAAGCTCTTCAGGTAGCCATCCTGAAATGCATAGGATAGGAATTTGGAGAGATACATGTAGAGTTAAACTCTATGGCATGACTTAAGAGTGATGAAAGAAGTGAAGTTTCCTAAACATTTTATAGCCTCTCGTTCATAAATGTGGCGTGCTTCAGACTCATGAACAAGACTCTACTCGACATGGCTTTTGAGACATCCTAGGATCTTTTCCAAAATCTTGTGCTCTGGATACGAAGTTTGTCATGACCCAAGGTACTCCTAGACGTGACATGGCGTACAAGACCCCGAAAGTCCTCATACAAGCCACTTAGCATACATAGATACAAGATTATAGAGATTTAAGAGTTCAAAAGATAGACAATATCAAAGCTTTTATGAAAAATAGCGGAAGTCTACATCTCACATCTCAAAGCCAATCTATGATAAGAATGAGAAATAAAATTTGGGACGTAACCCAATACAATGCAAAAGTGAATGAACATAAAAGTAATAACAACTAGGCTAAGTCCTCGAATGGATGATGACTCACCAAGTCTTCAACAATCCTTCTACTAAGCTCTAGCCATGAATAGATTGAGAATCACCGTGCTCTACATTAACAAGTCAATATAGGCAAGAGTATGCGTTAGTACACATAAGTACCAAGTATGATACCAATGCACAAAATCATTTAAAACATGCTAAAACGGGATATTTTCATGACATGCAATGACCAAGCAAGAACATGATAAAGGTTAGAAAACATGAAACCTAAACCACGGTCAAAGCAAGCTTAACATCTTTACTTTACTTGAGGAACATCATAAAAACACTGTTGTTCATTGTTGTGGGAAGTTAGCCTTAACCAACATTTAAGACCATGTGAGATATCAACATGGAATTTGACGTACTACCTACATCAAAAGGGCCATCCTACTTGCCAAGGTAGGACCCATAACATCTAGCTTACGTAGATCCACTCGCTAATTAAAGGTCTATTTAAAACATCCTATGGGGCACATAGGTATGGGACATGGGAAATTTCCACTTGTCCACTCGGTGCTAAGCTAAAATCCAACGGAATAGTCCTTGATCATATTATTAATCCATGGAAAGGTACATCAAGGAACACCAATCCAAGCTAAATCATGTGTATAGACGTTTCATATTCCATGGACATAGTCCAAACTTACATTATTAGAATAGCTCCTTAAACCTTTGGATTCAACTTTGGTTGAGAAAACCTTTCAACAAGTTATGAATCATTTACATGTGAGAAAACCTTTCACAATTCAACAACATCTTCAATTAAGCTTCAATCTTAAAGTAATTCATAAATCATCATAATTTCCATAATTGAAGATACATACTTCTTAAAACCCATTTTTCATCATTCATCAATTGCATCATGAATCGTAGCTTTTGAAATCATACCAACATGCATGAGTTCACATAAACTTCCTAAATTCCATCTTCTTCATAAATTAACCCATCAACAATGCATAATTATCAAAATTAGGGGAATTCAAGTGGGTTCATGGGGATTCACCTTAAAACATGTAATTAAACTCAATTCATACTTAGAAAACCATAATTGAAAGTAATTTAATCATAATTGAGAGAACCCACATCATAGAAGAAAACACTTAAATCAATTTTGGGGATTTAATACTTTGAAAATTGGAGATTTTAGGGATTCCATAGAGGAAATGGCTCCATGGTTGAACACTATCATACCTTAGGGTCTTGAGTCCTTAAGCAATTGATGAAGAAAAACTTGATTTCTTGAACCCTAGCTTGTTCTCTTCTTTTTCTTCTAACTTCTAGAGAGAGAAATATTTGAGGTGGAAGAATTTGGGGAAATCTTGTAAATGACTTGGAAAGGGTAGATTTTAGGATGAAAAGTCTTTACATAATGTTGGGAAGGGCTATAAACCGACTTAGTTGAGTAAATAGGCCATTAGGTGAAAACACCAAACGATCCCTCATTAAAATTCTACAAACGACCCTACCAATGACCTGACCTACGGTTGGTAGGTCAACCTACTGCCCGTAGGTCACCAATCGTAGGTCAGCCTGCCTTAAACCCAAAAATTAATTTATTTCCTCCCCCAAACTAGTAGCATCCACGACCTCCCCCCTCTAGACCTACGGTTAGTTAGTCAAACGACCATCGGTAAGTCATGATGGTAGGTCACTACTTAGAAAATTTTTCCAACCTTTCCCCTAGGCAGCTTTACCAACGACCCTTACCCCCTTGACCTACTGTTGGTAAGTCCACCAATGATTGGTAGGTCAAGTGGTAGGTCACCAAAGTTCCCAAAAACTAAAATTTTTTGCCTTTTTCAAATCCAGGGTATTACATTAATCCTCGAATGGGATTCAAGCTAGCATGAACACAATAAGAGTGAAATTAACAACCTAACATGAATTTAATTTCATCAAAAGGTACAAAACAGTGTGAATCACTCCAAGCTAAATTTTAACATATAAATCAAGTTTTCATGAACATGAATGCATATAGAAATATGAGCATGACTAAAACGCATGAATCCAAAAGAATGTACGATGAGGAACTAATACCTTAAGCTAGAGTAGGAGCGGAGGGAAAGAGATGAGGATACCTTGACATCATAACGGCTTCAGCCTATCAAGTAGCACCCTCAACTAATTGATTCCTCCAAAGAACTTTTACGAAAACAACTTCATTGTTTCTTAAATACCAAGTTTGTCGGCCTAAAACCTCAATCGAAACCGCTTCATAAGAAAAACTCTTCTTAACTCCCAAATCTTCCAAAGGAATAATACATGTCAGATCTCCAACACACTTCTTCAACAAGGAGGAATGGAATGCCAGATGTAATGATGCTAAATCATTAGGCAACTCTAGTTGATAAGCAACTTTGCCAATATGCCTTAAAATCTTATGTGGGCCTACATACCGGGGACTAAGCTTCCCTTTCTTTCCAAACCTCATTGAACCCTTCATGGGTGAAATTTTCAAGTAGACCCAATCCTTAACATCAAATTCTAGTTCTCTTCTTTTAACAGTGCAATAAGACTTTTGTCAATATTGAGCAATTTTCAACCTTTCACGATTAAGTCAAACCTTATCCATAGCCTCATGCACTAACGCATGCCCTATTAAAGAAAGTTCACTTACAACAAACAAACCAATAGGAGAACTACACCTCATACAATAAAGATCCTCAAACGGTATCCTCAAACGGTTCCATCCTAATGCTCGAATGCTAGCTATATTTATAAGCAAAGTCAATCTAAGGGAAGTGATCATTCCAATTACCCGTGAAATTAATCACACAAGCTCTCAACATATATTCCAAAATCTTAATGGTACGGTTGGCTTTTCCATTTGTCTAAGGATGAAAAGCCGTGCTAAGTTTTACTTGAGTACCAAGACCCTTTTGAAATGACTTCCAAAACATAGATTTAAATTTAGTACACTGAAGGCATTCCGTGCAGCCTTACCATCTAGCTAATATAAAGCTTGGCATAATCATCCAATGAGAATGAAGTCTCAACAAGAAGAAAGTGAGAAGATTTTTTCATTCGGTCCACAATGACCCAAATCAAATCAAACCATCGACGAGTGCGAGGTAAACACATAATGAAGTCCATATAAAAATCTTCCCATTTCCATGTAGGACTACTAATGTCTTGAGCTAAACCACCACGTTTCTTATGCTCAACTTTTACTTGCTGACAGTTCAGACATTTAGCCACAAATTCCGTGATATCCTTCTTTATCCCCTTCCACCAATAGACTTCTCGTAAATCATTCGACATCTAGGATGCTTCCTAGTGAATAGAATATCGAGAACTATGAGCTTCTGTCAGAATTAGATTTCTTAGCTCATCATTATTTGGAACACATAACCGACTTTTACATCTGAGAACATCATCTCCCCCTTGGGAGAAAGCCTCAATGGGTTTTTCAGAAACTGTCTTCCCCAAGTAAACTAATACTGGATCAAGATCATTCTTAGCCTTCACATCAAATACTAAAGATGCTTCAGAACCATTATGAACCACAACAACACCTTCATTAGAATCAACCAACCGAAAATCCAATCGGGCCAAGCCACGAACATCACAAACCAATTCCTTCTTATCATCCTCAGCATGTGCAACACTACCCATTGATAACTGACAAAGAGCATCCGCCGCCACATTCACCTTAACGGGATGATAGAGGACACTCATGTCGTAATCCTTTAGCAACTCATGCCACCTCTTTATGTGAAGTTTCAAATACTTTTGAGTGAATACGTTTTTCAAATAGTTGTGGTTCCTGAACACATCTACATGCGCACCATACAAGTAATGTCTCCAAATCTTTAAAGCAAATACCACCGCCGCTAACTCCAAATCATGAGTCAAATAATTCTGTTAATGCACTTTCAATGGCCTTAATGCATAAGTAATGACTTTCCCATGTTTCATCAAAACACAACAAAGACAAACCCGTGAAGCATCACAATACACAGCAAAACCATTTGATCTTTCCAGTAGTGTAAAAATAGGGGCAAAAATGAGTCTATCTGTTTACTCTTAGAAACTTTTCTCACAAGCTTCCGACCATAAGAATTTTTCTTTCTTTTGGGTCAATGTTGTCAAAGGCTAAGAAATAGAGGAAAATCCTTCCCCAAACCTTCTATAGTAACCGGAAAAACCCAAGAAACTCCATATATCCGAAGCAGAAAATTGTCTAGGCCAATTCTTAACTGCCTCAATTTTCTTAGGATCAATTTAAATACCTTCACAAAAGAAAATATGACCAAGGAAAGCAAAGAACCTCAATTAAAACTCTCTCTTGTTATACTTAGCATACAACTCACGATATTTGAGAATTTGAAACACAATCCTCAATTGCTCCATATGCAAATCGTCACTCCGTGAGTAAATAAAAATATTATTGATAAACACAATCATAAATATGTAGAGGTATTGCTTAAAGACCCTATTCATCAAACCCATAAATACCGTTGGGGTATTAGTCAACCCAAATGACATCACAAAAACTCATAATGAGCATATCTAGTTCGAAAAGCCATATTCAAAATGGAACTCTCCTTCACCCTCAATTGGTAATAACTTGACTGGAGATTAATGTTAGAGAAATAAAATGCTCCTTGGAGTTTATCAAACAAATCATCTATCCTTGGCATAGGATACTTATTCTTAATTGTAACCTTTTTAAATTACCGATAGTCGATGCACATTTGGAAATAGTTATCCTTCTTTCGGACAAACAACACCGGAGCACCCCTATGGTGAGAAACTCGATCTAATAAAACCCTTATCCAACAAATCATTCAATACGATTATAAAAGTTTGCTTCTAATTGAAGTATTCTTATTTGAAAAGATGATCATGGGCTTGATGCTCTAGATAAGTGTCTTTCGAACATGTTATGTAATCATGATTTTAAAAGACGATATTCTATTCTATGCGGTTATATATTGATTGGTATTATTACATTCTTACCTTCCATGTATTAGAACTATGATATGATTATGTAATTTTCTGCTTGGAGCTTACTTTGCACAAAGAGGACTTTGTGATGGAGGCTTTTTCGATAGCAGAGGTTTGGTTTCTAGTATCAATCCCCTTGTCCCATAACTATGTGCCACTATAGGACTTAGTCTCAATGGACTCTCGCTAGATGATCCACCTAAGCTCATGAACATGGTCCTTACCTTAGCAAGTAGGACAATCTCTTTTCGGTGTGGGAAGGACACTTGATTCAATGTAATAGCTCAAATGTTCTATGTGGGTTATCGGTAAACATCCCACAAATGATTATTTTCTTCCTCAACAAACTATATTTCATGAGTGTGAAAGGTTTTCTAAGATTTGTGTTGACCTTTTCATATGACTTATGAATTTAGCTCATAATGTTTTGATGTCTTTCACTTAGTCATGTATTATAATGTTTTCAATAACTAGCATACTTATATTAATGTTTATGCATTTCTCTCATACTCGGTACATTCCATGTACTGACGTATACTATCTCTTGTGCCTATATTGTCTTGTAATATAGGTTTGAACGTTTCTCCATCCTTGACTAGTTTGATTGCTCAGCCTTAAACTTGTGGTGAGTCATCATGGTTCGCGGGCATGACCACAATATGATGTCTTTTACATTGATGTACTTTCAATTTTAGACTTATTTCGTGGGCTAGGGTCTTTTCCTAACCATGCTTGTGATATTAGAGGCTTATTGTTAAACATAAGTATTTCTGCTAATGAGTTTTACTCTAATTGGTATAAGAATGGTGATTTATATTTATATCACTCTTTAAATCATTTTTAAAATTATGCTTATGATAAGTGACATGTTTTGGGTCTTTCGCGGCTCTATTAGCCATGTCACATCTAGGTGGTCGTTTGGGTCGTGTCATAATATAAGAAACAAAGGTCTATTATTGGTTTGTCAAACCTATGTATGGATTATTTAGGGATTGGGTAGCCAATGAATCACAGTTAAGTCATCTAAATATGGAATACTTTGTTGTTGGGAGTTAGTACGAGTGTAGTAATGCAAGAAACCAAGTTCTATTATTGGTCCATCCAACAAATATATAGCGTGTTTAGGGATTTATAGCCCAATAAAGTCCAATAATCCATTAGAGTAAAGAATAAATTATTTTTATGAGATAATACTAATGTTGTAATTTAGGAAACCAAGTTCTATTATTTGTTAGGCCAATCAATGTATATCTCATTTAGGAATTTAGTAACCAAAAAAAGTCCAAATAATCCATATGTGTGTGAAATACATTGTGGTTACTAGGTAATACACATGTAGTAACGTAAGATACAAAGTTCTATTATTGGTCTATCGAACCTACGTTTTGATTATTTAGGGATTAGTTAGCCAAAGAAACACCAATAATCCATCCGAGCAAGGAATACTTTTTTTTATGAAATAATTCACATGTAGAAATTTGAGAAACTATGTTCTAATTATTGATCTGTTCGACTTTTATATGGCTCATTTATGGTAGTAACTAAAAAAACACAAATAATCCATCCAAGTATGTAATAAACTATTTTTAAGAGGTATTAAATGTGTTGTATTATAAGAAACAAAGTTCTATTATTGATCTGTCCAATGGAGTTTGCACTTCTTTTCCTGTTTTTGGCCCTCCTTTAAAACATTCATCCTTTCCTTGTCCCTTAGCTTTCATAGCTGCAAATCATCAAAATATCATTAGAATGGGACAATATTAGGCATTTAGGATACGAATTATTGAGCTAAATAGCCCTCAAATGAGTGTAAATCTACCACTCATCAACACCCCCAACTTAAACATTTTCTTGTCCTCAAGAAAACAATTAGCCCATTAAGGGTGTCTACAACAGTTCTCAATGAAAGCAAACATGCAAGTACCATTACAAGACTAATCTCAATAGCATGCTACACTAAATCATGATAAAGAAGCTTCAAATGATGACTAGCCGGTGTCAAACCATGTCAAGCTCACTATAGCCTCTTTTCTAATGCAAGACCATATTTAAACAAATGCATTCAAGTTCTCTCACATCAAAAACGATTCCATGCTCTCACAAAGAAAATCAACAATGAAGTAAGGAACAAATAAAACTTTCACTCTCCCAAGAGAGAAATACATGCAATATTCATCTCATAGGGTTGCCCATATTTTTCAATCATCACACAACCCAGTTCATGCAAAATATCAAGGGTCTTTCAGTCTTTTATTGGGGTTGAGGGTTAAGGTATGGTTAATTAGGTTCAATGACTTCACCTTTTCAAAACATTGTTGCAATCATCTTCACGTCTTCTCAAATTCTTTTGATTCTTTTTCATTTGAGAACTCAAACTTCAATTTGTCAATCACATTATTGGGAACCACCCTTTTATTCCACTGACTCTCTTTCTCATTTCAATTTTCCAAATGTTGTTCATCATAATACCTCTTTTTTTTATTAGGGGGGTTCCTTCTTTTTGTAACATACTTCAAATTTGAGTCGCATTTCATCTTTCTTTCCCTTTCACTTGACTTTTCTTTCTCCTTCCTTTCCACTCCCCCAACTAAGGCTTTTGGCCTAAGTTTTCTATTCAAACAAATAGATGCTTCTAAAAGGAGTTTGGGTGAGAATTTAGGGACGATTTGTCTCAAGAGGTTTCAATATAATAGTCAACAAATGGTTTAGGCTCAAAGGGTACCTAAATGAATGCACATCCTCACAAGTTTGTCACACGAGGATATGGAAATTTGGGTTCCCTCATAAAATATTTACCCATGATAATTCCTACCCTTACTAAGGGTAGAAATTAGACTAAAAAGGCAAATTCTAGGATTCCACAATCATGTTTCCAAGTAAAACCTCGCCACACATGGCACTTCAAATACAATCATTTAGCACAGCCCGAAAAGATCAAATGCATACATGCAATGTTCATTGAAAGGCTTACATCAAAACTGTCATGACCCAAAGTACCCCCTAGACGACACAAGGCGTACAAGTCCCCGAGAGGCCTCATACAAGCCACTTAGTGTCACGACCCAATTTTTCAAGTCATGATGTCGCCTACCAACCTACCAGTAGGCAAGCCAAAATCCATCCCGAAATTGGGACTAAGAGTGGAAACTAATCCAAAACCAAGAGGAAGCATACAATAACAACACATAAACGAAGGTTGAAATGAAACCAAACTAATATATAAAGGACACCTCCCAAAACCTGGAAGTCACAAGTACATAACCACTAACAATAGTACAGGTCCAAAAAGTGGACCACAGAAACAACTGTCTCGAAAACAAAAGAAAAGCCAAAATATAAATACACAAGGAGACAGGTAATTCCAGAACGCCATATGCTCACCCTAGTCTCCTGAACTGACAGCTGCAGGCTCGATCTCAATGCTGATAACTAGTCCTCGAACCTGCATCACGAAAACAGATGCAGAGTGTAGCATGAGTACCAAAACAACAGATACCCAGTAGGCATCATAGGTCGACTGAGCATGAAAGGTAAAAATAGGCAGACAAGAGAGAATCAACAACAACAAAAGAGGTCAACAGAACAGGAAACGGAAAGCAGAATGTAAACTGAGAACAGCTAAACTAAACCCAGCTGGCCCCCCATAAGATCGCTAGGCACACTCGTGTGCAAGTTTAAATAAAAACTCGAACGGACCCCTATAAGCCCGAAAGGTACACTGAATAGCTAGAACTACGAAATCAAGAAAAAGAACTCCGAATTGATCAAATACCAACACTTAACCAATCACAACTCTGACCTTCCAAATCAATACGCCAATTTGGCAAGCTACTCCGGGGGCATGAACCCAGGCAACCGAGTACTGCAAGAAAATGGGGTACACCGACCCCTCCAATTAACCCAATCACCAACTACCCAATTAGGCTATCACTCCGGAGGAACTACCCAGGGCCAAGCCCATTATAGGCGAGTGAGCTTTCTAACATTCCGGGGGCTCTGTTCCAGCCAGACGAGTGTGTGGGATACATCAACTCCGAATAGGATCTCAAATAATTCAGATATCATGGATCGCCGTCCTCCCCCAACAATCCTCAACACAGGACTGGATAAGCCAACACCAACAGTACAATGCAAGACTCAAGATCGCGGGTCGCCGCCCCCACAAGCATATCAAACGAAGACTCCTAGCCTAGCACAATCCAACCGGCAATCGTGCAAACACATCATCTTTCGGCAGCACCCCACAGTCGTAGAGATAGAGGGGAAAGAATCGGAAGGTCCGAAAGCCACGAAAACGCCTAAACTAAGGCTCATACTATCAGACCCAAGTCTGCTATACCAGTCTACAAGGATCTAGTCCATCCGAATCACCGACGGATTCATACTCAAGTCAACAGGTGCATACGACAAAGGCAATACTACCATAATCTATTCTAAGGTGGAAATCACACTAATCAACCAAGCATGGAATCCAATGACCCGGACCCACTCATGAATCAACAGATAACCACCCAACAGATAATCCACAACACAAATACAAACAATCCAAGTCAACAACCCAAGCTACATCATGATACTAGCCCATAACAGCCCAACAGTAAACTTAAAAATGTGAAATCAGAGAAGCAGGGGTACAATACTCGCTAACCACCCCAGATTTACACAAATCAACCAGCATTTACACATTCAATCTCAATGTAGAAAGAAGGGAAGCCGTAGCCTACCAAAATAGCCGATCACAAGTGCTCTAAGTCACTCAACAAAAAATTTCCCCTTCCGAACGGCCTCAGACTGCTGCCACACTATCAAAAATAGAATCACAGCATCAATACAATCGTTTAGACACTAAAATCAACAAAATTGGAGATAGACCAATTTTTTATTCAAATCAAGCAAAGTGGGACCCACTCTAAATATTTCGTAATTGACTCCGTGAAAAGGTCTCAAATCCTTCCCTGAACTAGAATCCCAAAATGGATCGCCCATCTGGGTTCGGATCTACTCCTAACAGCAAACAACAACAAATAGCAAAACTTTACAAAATATTTCCAAGAATCAACTTACAACTCGAATTCATGGAAATCGAGGACAACCCAACGCTAATAGACCAAAAACCCACGAAGCCTACGAGAAATTGAATGCCTGGAACTTTGAATTGCCAAAAACTGATGCAAAATGAGTGAGATATGTTGTTTTGAAGCTCTCCACCAAGTGAGCTTTGACTTCGTTAAATAGACATTGCCAGGCCAACTCTTCTCCGCGAACGTGATCAATGCTTTGCAAACGCAGAGGTGAGCCAATAAGTACTCCGCGAACGCGGCTCTGGTCCCGAGAACGCAGAGAACAAGAATCTCCCCACACCCAACAGACCTCCGTGGATGTGGAGAACCTTCCGCGAATGCGGAGCACAATGAACCACTCACCACACAGACCTCCGCAAACGTGGACACCTCACCATGAACGCGAAGCTCAGGGACTCAGACCTTTGCGAATGCTGAGAGCCTTTCACGAACACGGAGTACAAGAACTCGATGCTCCTCACAGACCTCTACGAACGCGACCTCTTGCATGCGAATGCGGAGTAAACTCCCTCACGCCTCCGCAAACGCGGAGAGAAAATGAGTTTGCAGTTTTGACAGCTGCACCAACTAAGTGTTGGACAATTCCAAAACTCCGACGGGGTGCTCGGGATTCGTTTGGAACCCCATGCACTCAAACGAAATATGATACACCCTCAAATTCGACGCTCCAGACTCAATGGCCTAGTCGAAATTTCCATACGAGGTCATTTCGACAAAAAGTGGGTCCCACACCCAAATGAGCCATTTTAGCCAACTTCTACCGAAGGCCTTAAAATTAGATCGGAAGCTTCCTGGAATTCTCGAAAGGTCGTTCTAGACCAAATTTGGCGTTCCTGAACTAATCGCGCTGTCGGAATCTTCATCCGATTGCATTTTCGAAGAATGTTGACCGAAGTCAACCTTAAACCAAATTTCAAAAGCTAAAGAGCTAACTGACCCCAAAATCACATCGAAAACCCCGACACTCAGGCAAACCATGCTTCTAGCCTAATTTGGCCGCTCCGAAGTTGATGGAACCATAAGAATTCTCATATGAGGTTGTTTACTTCAAGTTAAGACTGAAATCAACTTTTCAAGTTTCAAAAGATCCAAAATAGAAAAACAGGCATAAAACCCAAATGAACAACCATGCGACTGAACAATCAGTGCCAGGAAGTCATAAACGACTTGGGGTCGCTATTGGAACGCTCTAAACAATAGAAAAAAGGCATTAACACAGAAATGACCTGGAGGGTCAATACAATAGCCACTACTAAAAGGACTTTCGTCCGCGAAAGCAAGGATCAAGAAGTACCTGAGGGCTAAAATAAACTGGGTAACTGCTCTCGCATCTACCGCTCGATCTCCTAAGTATCCTTCTCAATTGGAGGATGCCTCCAACGGACCTTAACTACAGGAATGACTCTCGACCTCAGCTTCCTCACATCTCTGGCAAAAATAGCAATTGGCTCCTCAGTATAAGTCAAGCGATCATCCAACTAAACCGCATCATACTGGAGCACATGACACTCATTTGGAACATATCAGCGCATCATCGAAACATGCAAAACTGGATGAACTGCTGAGAATGCTGGAGGTAAAGCTAACTCATAAGCCACCTCGCCAACTACCCTCAAAATCTCAAAAGGCCTGATATACCTTGGGCTAAGTTTGCCCTGCCTCTCAAATCTCATCACCCCCTTCATGGGCGATACTCAGAGGAATACTCTGTCACCCACGGCAAAACTCAACGGTCGATGCCTATGGTCCGCATAGCTCCGCTGTCTACTCTGAGCCATCTTGAGCCTATCCTGGATCAACCTCACATGCTCAAAGGACTCCTGAAACAAATCTGTACCATGCGGCCTGGGCTCCGTAGACTCAAACCAACCAACCAGAGTGCAACAATGCCTACCATATAAGGCCTCAAATAGGGCCATCTGAATGCTAGAATGGTAGCTGTTGTTGTACGCAAATTCTGCCAAGGGCAAGAAATGGTCCCACTGACCCCCAAAGTCTATAACACAGGCCCGCAACATATCCTCAAGAACATGTATAGTGCGCTCTGACTGGCCATCAGTCTACGGGTTAAATATTGTGCTAAGATCAACACGGGTGCCAAACTCCCGCTGAAATGCTCTCCAAAAGCTGGAAGTGAACTGTGGGCCCCAGTCTGAAATGATAGAGACAGGAACACCATGAAGACGGACCACCTCCCGAATGTAGATACGGGCTAACCTCTCAGCATGTTAGGATGTATGAACAGTAATGAAGTGTGCTGACTTGGTCAATCGATCCACGATGACCCAGATACTGTCAACACCCCTAGGAGTCCGTGGCAATCCGACAACAAAGTCCATGGTGACACGCTCCCACTTCTACTCAAGAATGGGTAACCTCTGCAACTCTCCACCAGGCCTCATATGCTTGGCCTTTACCTGTTGGCAACATAAGCAACGAGACACATAGTCTGAGATGTCCATCCTCATACCGCTCCACCAGTAATGCTGCCTCAAATCACGATACATCTAAGCTATGCCCAGATGGATAGAATACCTTGAATCATGGGCATCGCTAAGGATCAACTGGATCAAATCACCAACCCTCAGAAAACACAAATGACCAGCAAAACTCAAAACCCCATTTGAATCTAAGGTAGCCTGCCCGGCATAACCTGCCAAAACTCTATCTCTGAGTGCCACCAAAGACTCATCCTTAAGCTGACGACTACAAATCTGATCAAGTAGACATGACTGAACCCCCACATAAGCTAACACCCGAATGGAATCTGAAACATCAAGTCTGATCATCTGATTGGCTAAGGACTGAATGTCCAAAGCAAAGGGTCATTCCAAAATAGAAAGGAAGGCTAGACTACCCATACTCACTGCCTTACTCCTCAAAGCGTCTGCTACTACATTTGCCTTGCCCGGATGGTAGATAATAGAGACATCATAGTCCTTCGGAAGCTCTATCCAACGGCACTGCCTCGAATTAAGATCCCTCTGAGTCATGATGTACTGAAGGCTCCTGTGATCACTGTATATCTCGCAATGAACTCCATATAGGTAATGCCTCCATATCTTAAGCGCGAAAACTACCGCCACCAACTCCAAGTCATGAGTGGGGTAGTTGCGCTCATGTAGCTTAAGCTACCTTGGCGCATAAGGAATAACCCAGCCCTACTGCATCAGAACACACCCCAAACAAATGCTTGATGCGTCACAATAAACCGTGATGCCCTGACCCTCAACTAGAAGAGTCAATGTAGGAGCGGTGGTAAGCAACTCCTTGAGCCTCCGAAAGCTCCTCTCACGCTCCTCTAACCACACAAAAGGAATGTCCTGGCTAGTCAATCGAGTCAAGAGTGCCGCTAAAGTGGAGAAACCCTCAACAAAGCGTCTGTAGTACCCTGCCAATCCGATGAAGCTCCGAATCTTAGTCACAGAGGTGGGCCTAGCCCAACTACGAATAACCTCAATCTTTACCGGATCTACCATAATGCCATCCTTTGACACCACGTGCCCCAAGAATGCTACCGACTCAAGCCAAAACTCGCACTTTGAGAACTTGGCATAAAGCCGATGATCTCTCAAAGTCTAGAGCACTATCCTCAAATGCTGCTCATGTTCACTATGGCTCCGCAAGTATACAAAGATGTAATAAATGAAGACTATGACGAAGGAGTCCAAATACGACCTGAATAGATGAGTCATCAAGTCCATAAAGGCGGCAGGGGCATTAGTCAACCCAAAAGACATAACCAGGAACTCATATTGGCCATAACAAGTCTTAAATGCTATCTTATGGATGTCCGCTGCTCTAATCCTCAGCATATGGTAACCAGATCTAAAGTTGATCATAGAAAACACGGCAGCACCTTGAAGCTTGTCGAATAGGTCATCAATACGAGGCAATGTATATCGGTTCTTCTCCATCACCTCATTCAACTGTCTATAATCGATACACATCCACATGGTGCCATCCTTTTTCTTCACAAACAGGACTGGACACCCCAAGGTGATACACTAGGTCTTATGAACCCTCTACTCAAGAGATCCTGAAGCTGATCACTAAGCTCCCTGAGTTCTGCAGGTTCCATGTGGTACGGCGGGATAGAAATGGGACGAGTACCCTTCTGCACGTCTATGCCAAAGTCAATGTCCCGATCTGGGGGTAGGCGAGGAAGCTAAATAGCCCTCAAATGAGTGTAAGTCTACCACTCGTCAACACCCCCAACTTATATATTTTCTTGTCCTCAAGTAAATCAAGAAAACAATTAGCCCATTAAGGGTGTCTACAACAGTTCTCAATGAGAGCTAACATGCAAGTACCATTACAAGGCTAATTCAATAGCACGCTACACTAAATCATGATAAAGAAGCTTCAAATGATGACTAGCCGGTGTCAAATCAAGCTTAAGCTCACTATAGACTCTTTTCTAATGCAAGACAATATTTAAACAAATGCATTCAAGTTCTCTCACATCAAGAATGATTCCACGCTCTCACAAAGCAAATCAACAAAGAAGTAAGGAACCAATAAAACTTTCACTCTCCCAAAAAGAGAAATAAATGCATGCTTCATCCCATAGGGTCGCCCATATTTTCCAATCATCACACAACCTAGTTCATGCAAAATCTCAAGGGTCTTTCAGGCTTGTATTGGGGTTGAGGGTTAAGGTATGGTTAATGAGGTTCAGTGACTTCACCTTTTAAAAATATTGTTGCAATCATCTTCAACTCCTCTCAAATTCTTTTCATTCTTTTCATTTGAGAACTCAAACTTCGATTTGTCAATCACATTATTGGGAACCCCCCTTTTATTCCACTAACTCTCTTTTTCATTTCAATTTCGCAAATGTTGTTCATCATAATACATCTCTTTTTTATCAGGAGGGGTTCCTTCTTTTTGTAACATACTTCAAATTTGAGTCACATTTCATCTTTCTTTCCCTTTCACTTGACTTTTCTTTCTCCTTCCTTTCCACTCCCCCAACTAAGGCTTTTGGCCTAAGTTTTTGATTCAAACAAGCATATGCTTCAAAAATGATTTTGGATGAGAATTTAGGCACGATTTGGCTCAAGAGGTTCAATATAATAGTCAACAAATGCTTTAAGCTCAAAAGGTGCTTAAATGAATGCACACCCTCACAAGGTAGTCACACGAGGATATGGAAATTTGGGTTCCCTCAAAAACTTTTTCCCCCAAGATCATTCCTACCCTTACTAAGGGTAGAAATTAGACTAAAAAGGCAAATTCTAGGATTCAACAATCGTGTTTCCAAGTAAAACCTCGCGACACATGGCACTTCAAATATAATCATTTAGCACAGCCCGAAAAGATCAAATGCATACATGCAATGTTCATTGAAAGGCTTACATCAAAACTGTTATGACCCAAAGTACCCTTAGACGTCACAAGGCTAACAAGTCCCCGAGAGGCCTCATACAAGCCACATAGTGTCACGACCCAATTACTCAAGTCACGATGGCGCCTACCAACCCAGCAGTAGGCAAGCCAAAATCCATCCTAGAACCTTTATAGTAATGGGACTAAGAGTGGAAACTAATCCAAAACCAAGTCGAATCATACAATAAGAACACATAAACGAAGGCTGAAATGAAACCAAACTAAAGATATACAGGACACCTCCCAAAACCTGGAAGTCATATGTATAGAACCACTAATAAGAGTACAAGTCCAAAAAGTGGATCACATAAACAACTGTCTCGAAAACAAAAGACAAGCCAAATTATAAATATAGAAGGAGACAGGTAATCCCAGAACGCCATGTGCTTACCCTAGTCTCTTTAACTAATAGATGCAGGCCCGATCTCAACGCTGATAACTGGTGCTCGGACCTGCATCACGAAAATAGATGTAGAGTGTAGCATGAGTACCAAAACAATAGGTACCCAATAGGCATCATAGGCCGACTGAGCAAGAAAGGTAAAAACAGGCAGACAAGATAAAACCAACAACAACAAAAGAGGTCAACAGAACATGAAACGGAAAGTGGAAAGTAAATTGAGAATAGCTAAACTAAACCTAGTTGGGCCCCCCTATAAGACCCACTGGGCACAGTTGTGCGCAAGTTTAAATAAAAACCCGAACAGACCCCCATAAGCTTGACAGGTACGCTGAAAAGCAAGAACTATGGAATCAAGGTACACAACTCCAAATTGATCAAATACCCAACACTGAACCGATCAAAACTCTGATCTTCCAAATCAATACACCTATCCGGCAAGCTACTCAGGGGGAATGAACCCAGCCAATCGAGTACTGCAAGAAGGGTAGGGGTGTAATACCCCTAGCTTCAAAAGAAATGGAAAAGCAGAATTAGACTAAAGGCAGTGAATCATGGAAGCCACCTACGGACCGTAGGTTGGGAACCTTCAATGGCACTGTCAAGATCCTGAGTTGCTGGTTTCTGAAGTTTGATCTACGGAGTAGCACGACGGTTCGTAAGTGGAATGAAGGTCCGTAGATATGAACCATAGATGTCCCCCAGACTTAGTCAATTTTTGAACTTGAGGAGTGATCTACGGCTGCCATATGCGGTCCGTAGAAGGACCTACCAACCATACACTAGATTCGTAGTTGCAGGGTCCAAAATCCTTACTCTCTGAATCTTTTGACGGAGGAACAGGACAGTCCATCAATGGATGTACAGACCGTACGTCCTGACCATAGTTATTAATTAAGGGCTTTTTGGTCGTTTCCCTATTTAATTTCCCATTAATCTAAGTCAATTTTACCCTTAATCTAAGACCTATAAATAGTTTCTAAGCCTACTTCTCCTCATTCTAAGTCAATTCCTAAAACTCTCCTCTCAAAAATTTCTCTCTCTAAAAGAAAGTTTGTCTAGTTCAAGGAAGAAGAAGAAGTTGGAAACCTCCATTGAAGACCTTCAATTTCCTTCCAAACTCTGAAAGGCTTTGTTGAGGTATGATAGTATTCACCATTTGGAGCCCTTTCCTCCAATGGGTCCTCCCTTTTCTTAAAGATTTTCAAGGTTTAATCTTCTCTAATTGAATTAGGGTTTTGATCAATTCTTATGGATTTTTCAATTATGATTTCAATTGTTGATTCTATGATTTGTAGTGCACGATCTTGCGTGAAAAAGTAACTTAGTGCACAAATTAGGGTGAATTACATGATTTGATGTAAAGATTGCATGAATCCCATGATCCCAAGTTAAATTCTCCCCAACTTCATAATCTATGCTTTGATTGTTGGGTTGAGCTATGAATTGAGGAAGTTTATGAATTCTCTATGAAAGTAAGAATGAGTTATGAATGAATTGAGGATAATTTTCATGAATTTAGCATGTTCAAGTCAAAAGCATGATTTTCCTATTTTATGTGGGTTCCTTCAAGTATGACTAAAATGCCTTGATTATGACTTTCTAAGTGTTAGCTTGCATTGAGTTGCATGGTTTGAGATAAAAGCTTATGAACCCATGGTGTATGAATTAAGAGAATGGTTGATTATGTAATGAAGAAGCATATGAAATCATGCATGTGTTTTTATGAAATTTATGATTTAATGATGTTAAGCTTGTTAAAGGTTTTCTCACATGTAAAGTATTCATAACTTGTTGAAAGGTTTTCTCAACTAAAATTTGAATCGAGAGATCTTAAGGAGCTATTCTAATGGTGTAAGATTGGACAAGTCCATGGAGTATTAAACGCCTAATAAGGTAAGCTTTGACTAGTCCATGGTATGTGAAACGTCAATAAGCATGCTTAACTTGGATTGGCAACCCTAGTTGTGCGTTTCCATGGATAATAATAATTATGAATATTCTGTGGGAATTATGCTTAGCGTCGAGTGGCGAGTGAAAAGTCCCCAATGTCCCATACCTTTGTGCCCCCATAGGGTGTCTTGAATAGACTTTATATGAGCTTAGCTAGTGGATCCACATAGATTATGGTTTGAGGGTCCTACCATGGAAAGTAGGATGACCCTTCCAATGTAGGGAGTATGTTGGCTCTTCCGATGTAGGGAGTATGTCAAATTCCATATTGATAGCTCTCATGGTCTTATATGTCAGTTAAGGCTATTTCCCACACTAATGAACTAATGTTGTTTCAAAAGTGCTTCACATGTTATATGATGATTTAGCTTGCTTTGGCTATGGTTTATGCTTTATGCTACTTGCTTATTATGCCTTATCATGTTTTAGCTTGGCCAATTGCATGTCATGATTGTATATCACTCTAGCATGATTTACGAGTTCATGTGCATTGCTATCATACTTAGTACTTTATTATGCTAACGCATACTCTTGCCTACATTAACTTCTTTTGTGTAGGACGTGGCGATTAACCTTCCACTCTTGGATAGAGCTTGTTAGTAGAAGATCTTGAGAAGACTTGGTGAGTCCTCATTCATCGAGGACATAGCCTAGTTGTTCTATTTCTCATATTTTTCATTTGAGCTTTGTATTGGGTTAAGTCCCAAATGCTATTTCTTACCTTTTTTTTAGATGGCTTGAGACATTGATGTAGACTTTCGCTACTTTTCTTTAAAGCTTTGATATAAAACTATCTTTTGAAATCTTATCTCTATTACCTTATGTTTATGCATGCTAAGTGGCTTGTATGAGGCCTTTCGGGGTCTTATACGCCATGTAACGTCTAAGGGGTACCTTGGGTCGTGTCAAACTTGGTATTCAGAGCCAAAGGTTTTAGAAAGATCCTAGGATGTCTCATAAGCTGCATCGAGTAGAGTCTTGTTCATGGGTGTGAAGAGTGGCACACTTATGAATGAGAGGCTATAAGATGTTGAGGAAACTTCACTTCTTTCATTATTCCTAGGTAGTTACATAGAGTTTAACTCTATAAATCTCTCTCCTAATCCCTATCCTATGCATTTTAGGAAATGGCGAACCGAAGAGTTTATGCTTGAAGAAGCATGGGAGAGAACGTGGATCAAGAAGCTCCTCCTCAAGCTCCACAAGCTCCACAACCTCCGATCGACCCCTTGGCTGACCAGGTGACCCATGCAGAATTTGGGACTGCTTTCCAATCATTGGCTCAAGCCGTGACGGCCCAAACCAATAGAGAGGTGGTGATTCCCGTGAACCCAAATGTGGGTATGACGGCATCAATATTGAGGGACTTTAAAAGGATGAATCCCCTGGAATTCCATGGTTCTAAAGTGGAGGATGATCCTCAAGAGTTTATTGATGAGGTTTATAAGGTGTTGATGATAATGGGAGTGACACCGGAAGGAAAGGTGGAGTTTGCCGCTTATCAACTCAAAAGTGTTGCTCAAACTTGGTTCACTCAATGGAAGAGTGAAAGGGCTGTTGATGAGGGTCCTTTAGGATGGGAGAGATTAAGAGTGCTTTCCTTGATAGATTCTTTCCTCTAGAGATGAGGGATGCTAAAGTACTTGAGCATATTAATCTTCGTCAAGGGAAGTGACAGAATATGCATTGAAGTTCACACAATTGGCTAGATATGCTCCTTTCATAGTTGCCGATCCCTGGGCTAGAATGAGTAAGTTTGTGTTGGGAGTGTCCGAAATGTTGGTGAAAGAGTGCCGCACCGCTATGCTTGTGAATGATATGGACATTTCTCGCCTCATGGTCTATGCCCAAAATATTGATGAAGAAAAGCTTAAAGAGAGGTCTAGGGAGACCAAGCGAGATAGGATCGGTGATGGTAACTTTTCGCATGCAAGGTCCGATGGACATGGTCATCCTAGAATTCGTCAGAGGTTCTCTAATCAAAGTTCTTCCAATGCTCCTCTAAGGTCCAACAAAGATAGGGTGCCCAACCCTAAGCCTCAAGGAGGGAATGGTGGTGGATCTTCATCGTCTACTTGTACTAGATGTGGGAGGAAGCATGAAGGCAAATGCCTCGCTGGTACAGATGGTTGCTTTGCTTGTGGTAAGGCTGGTCACAAGATGAGGGATTGTCCATCTCTATTGGCTAAAGGAAGAGAGGGTAACCAAGCTCCACCTAGTGGTTCGGGTTCGAATGCTCCTAAGCAAAAAAGATTTTATGCACTTCAGGCTTATCATGAGCAAGAGAGCTCACCCGATGTGGTCACCGGTACGTTGAAAGTTTTTCATTTCAATGTTTATGCCTTGCTTGTTCTCGGTGCTACCTTATCCTTTGTGATGCCCTATGTGGCCATGCGGTTTGATGTTGTTCCTGATATTTTGCTAGATCCTTTTCGTGTTTCTACTCCGATTGGAGTGCTATTCTAGCTAAGAGGGTGTATAGAGGTTGCCCCATTTCCTTATCCCATAAAGTTACTCTTGTTGATCTCATAGAGCTTGATATGCTAGATGCATGCTCGTTATGCCTCTATTGATTGTAGGACCCGAGTGGTCAAGTTTCAGTTTCCGGATGAGCCTATCCTAGAGTGGAAGGGGGGAAATTCCATGTTTTGAGGTCAATTTGTTTCTTACCTAAAGGCTAGAAAGATGATCTCTAACGGTTGAATTTACCATCTTGTTAGGGTGAGGGATATAGATTCTGAAACCCTTACTCTTGAGTCAGTCCCCGTTGTTAATGAGTTTCCTGATGATTTGCCCGGTATTCCTTCCGAAAGGGAAATAGACATCAATATTGACCTTCTTCCGGATACGCAACCTATTTCTATTCCTTCCTATAGACGGCTCCGGTGGAACTTAAGGAATTGAATGACCAATTGAAAGACTTTTTGGATAAGGGTTCCATCCGACAAAGTGTTTCTCCATGGGGTGCTCCAGTCTTGTTTGTAAGGAAGAAAGATAGTTCACTCCGAGTGTGCATCGACTATCGCCAATTACATAAGGTTACCATTAAGAATAAGTATCATTTTCCAAGGATAGATGATTTGTTTTATCAACTTCAAGGGGCTAGTTATTTCTCTAATATCGACCTTCGTTCGGTTTATCACCAATTGAGGGTGAAAGAAGATGATATTCTGAAAATGGCTTTTCGGACAAGGTATGGTCACTATGAGTTCTTGGTTATGTCGTTTGGGTTGACAAATGCTCTGACCGCATTCATGGACTTGATGAATAGTGTGTTTAAGCAATACCTTGACATATTCGTGATTGTGTTTATCAATGATATCTTAATTTACTTAAGGAATGAGGATGGTCATGCTAGTCATTTGAGGGTTGTATTGCAAGTCCTCAAGGATCAACAACTCTATGCAAAGTTCAGCAAATGTGAGTTTTGGTTAAGATCTGTGGCTTTTCTTGGTCATGTTGTTTCCAGTAAGGGTATTGAGGTAGATCCTAAGAAGACGGAAGCGGTCAAGAATTGGCCCAGACCTCTATGACCTTCGGATATTCATAGTTTCTTGGGTTTAGCCGATTATTATAGGAGGTTTGTTGAAGGGTTTTCTTCAATTGCTTCTCCATTGACGGCTTTGACTCAAAATAAGGCTAAGTTTATGTGGTCAGAGGCATGTGAGAAGAGTTTTCAAGAGTTGAAAGATAGACTTACTTCGGCTTCGACATTGACTCTTCTGAAAGAATCTGATGGTTTTGTGGTGTATTGTGATGATTCGAGAATTGGGTTAGGGTGTGTTCTTATGCAAAATGGGAAGGTTATGGCTTATGCTTCAAGGTAACTTAAGGTGCATGAAAAGAACTATCCTACTCGTGACTTAGAGTTGGCAGCGGTTGTGTATGCTTTTAAAATATGGCGACATTATTTTTATGGAGTAAATGTGGATGTCTTCACCGACCATAAGAGCCTCCAATATGTGTTTAAGCAGAAAGATTTGAATCTTCGCCAAAGAAGGTGGCTTGAGTTGTTGAAAGACTATGATATGAGTGTTCTCTATCACCCCGGTAAGTCTAATATGGTGGCGGATGCTCTTAGTAGATTGTCTATGGGTAGTGTTGCTCATGTTGAGGATGGTAAGGAAGAGTTGACTCACGATGCTCAAAGATTGGCCCGATTGGGTGTTCGGTTGATTGATTCCTCAAACGGAGGTGTTACGGTTCACAATGGTTCTGAATCCTCTTTTGTGCATGATGTGAAAGCTATGCAAGATCTTGATCCTAATTTTGTTTAATTGAAAGAAGCAGTTCTCAAAAAGTTCATAGAGGTTTTCTCCCAAGGGGTAGATGGGGTACTTCGTTACCAAGGTCATTTATGTGTTCCCGATGTTAATGACTTGAGGGGGCAAATTTTGTCGGAAACTCATAGTTCTAGATATTCCATCCACTCGAGAGCTACCAAGATGTACCGTGATTTGCGGGAGATCTATTGGTGGAACGTAATGAAGAAAGATATTGCGGAATTTGTGGCTAAGTGTCCTAATTTTCAATAAGTGAAAGTTGAGCATCAAAACCCCAGAGGTTTGACCCAAGACATTGAGATTCCTACTTTGAAGTGCGAAGATGTGAATATGGATTTTATTGTTGGTTTGCCTCGCACAAGGCGACAATATGATTCAATTTGGGTTGTGGTTGATAGAACATCTAAGTCAGCTCATTTCATTCCCGTCAAGACTTCTTATTCGGCGGAGGATTATGCTAATTGTACTTGAGGGAGATCGTTAGGCTGCATGGAGAGTGCCTTTATCCATTATCTCCGATCGTGATGCATAATTTACTTCTCAATTTTTGAAGTCATTCCTAAAGGGTCTTGGTACTCGTGTTAAGCTTAGTATGGCCTTTCATCCCCAAACCAATGGGTAAGCGGAGCGTACTATTCAAACCTTGGAAGACATGTTGAGAGCTTGCGTAATTGATTTCAAGGGTACTTGGGATGACCATTTGCCTTTGATTGATTTTGCTTATAATAATAGCTACCATTCCAGCATTGGTATGGCTCCATTTTAGGCTCTCTATGGTAGGAGGTGTAGATCTCCTATAAGTTTGTTTGAAGTTGGGGAGTTTGCTTTGATAGGCCCGGAGATAGTGTATGAGGCTATAGAGAAAGTTCAGCTTAATAGAGAAAGGTTGAAAATGGATCAAAGTCGACAAAAGTCATATGCCGATGTTAGAAGAAGAGAATTAGAATTTGATGTAGATGATTGGGTTTACTTGAAAATTTCACCTATGAAGGGTGTAATGAGATTTGGGAAGAAAGGGAAGCTTAGTCCCCGTTATGTAGGCCCATATCAAATTTTGAGACGTGTTGGTAAGGTTGCTTATGAGCTTGATTTGCCTAATGATTTGGCATCAGTGCATCCTATTTTCCATGTCTCATTGTTAAAGAAATGTGTTCGTGACTCGGCCTCTATAGTGCCATTAGAGGATCTTGGCGTAAATGATAGTCTTTCCTATGAAGAGGTCCCGATTGAGATTTTAGACCGACAAGTCCGGAAGTTGAGAAGCAAAGAAGTTGCTTCCCTGAAAGTTCTTCGGAGGAATCAATTGGTTTAGGGTGCTACTTGGGAGGCCGAGGCCGATATGATGTCCCGTTATCCTCATCTTCATCCTTCCGATCCTACTCAAGCTTGAGGTACCTAGTTCCTCATGATCTATTCTTTTAGTCTCATGTGTCATAGTTGATTTCCAAGATTCCTTGATTGTTCATGTTCATGAAGAGTCTAATATGATTATGTGTGCATAGAGTATGAATTGCATAAAGTCTTCATGAAATTTCGTGTTGAACATGCTTTAGCTTGGAGTTGATGTTTCCTCCTCGGATATATGCCTTTATGTGCTTGCATGTCAGGTTGGGTTGTTAGTCCGTGTCTATAGCCTTTCTCATGATTTCTAGGTTCTCATTCGAGGAAGAATATTCCCAAGGGGGAGAAATTGTAATACCCCTAGCTTCCAAAGAAATGGAAAAGTAGAATTAGACTGAAGGCAGTGAATCACGGAAGCCACCTACGGACTGTAGAAGGGTTGACGGGCCGTAGGTTGGGAATAGTCAATGGCACTGCCAGGATCCTAAGTTGCTGGTTTCTGAAGTTTGATCTACGGAGTAGAAGGATGGTTCGTAAGTGGAATGACGGTCTGTAGATATGAACCATAGATGTCCCCCAGACTTAGTCAATTCTTGAACTTGAGAAGTGATCTACGGCTGCCATGTGCGGTCCGTAGAAGGACCTACCAACCGTACGCTGGAGTCGTAGTTGCAGGGTCCCAAATCCTTACTCTCTGAATCTTTTGACGGAGGAACATGATGGTCCGTCAATGGATGTACGGGCTGTAGGTCCTGACCGTAGATGGACCCCGTCATTTATCAATTAAGGTCTTTTTGGTCGTTTCCCTATTTAATTTCCCATTAATCTAAGTCGGTTTTACCCTTAATCTAAGACCTATAAATAGTTTCTAAGCCTACTTCTCCTCATTCTAAGTCAATTCCTAAAACTCTCCTCTCAAAAATTTCTCTCTCTAAAAGAAAGTTTGTCTAGTTCAAGGAAGAAGAAGAAGTTGGAAACCTCCATTGAAGACCTTCAATTTCCTTCCAAACTCTGAAAGGCTTTGTTGAGGTATGATAGTATTCACCATTTGGAGCCCTTTCCTCCAATGGGTCCTCCCTTTTCTTAAAGATTTTCAAGGTTTAATCTTCTCTAATTGAATTAGGGTTTTGATCAATTCTTATGGATTTTTCAATTATGATTTCAATTGTTGATTCTATGATTTGTAGTGCACGATCTTGCGTGAAAAAGTAACTTAGTGCACAAATTAGGGTGAATTACATGATTTGATGTAAAGATTGCATGAATCCCATGATCCCAAGTTAAATTCTCCCCAACTTCATAATCTATGCTTTGATTGTTGGGTTGAGCTATGAATTGAGGATGTTTATGAATTCTCTATGAAAGTAAGAATGAGTTATGAATGAATTGAGGATAATTTTCATGAATTTAGCATGTTCAAGTCAAAAGCATGATTTTCCTGTTTTATGTGGGTTCCTTCAAGTATGACTAAAATGCCTTGATTTTGACTTTCTAAGTGTTAGCTTGCATTGAGTTGCATGGTTTGAGATAAAGGCTTATGAACCCATGACTTATGAAGTAAGAGCATGGTTGATTATTTAAGGAAGAAGCTTATGAAATCATGCATGTGTTTTTATGAAATTTATTATTTAATGATGTTAAGCTTGTGAAAGGTTTTCTCACATGTAAAGGATTCATAACTTGTTGAAAGGTTTTCTCAACTAAAATTAGAATCGAGAGATCTTAAGGAGCTATTATAATGGCATAAGATTGGACAAGTCCAAGGAGTATGAAACGCCTAATGACGTAAGCTTGAACTAGTCCATGGTATGTGAAACATCAATAAGCATGCTTAGCTTGGATTGGCAACCCTAGTTGTGCCTTTCCATGGATAATAATCATTATGACTATTCCGTGGGAATTATGCTTAGCACCAAGTGGACGGGTGACAAGTCCCCAATGTCCCATATCTATGTGCCCCCATAGGGTGTCTTGAATAGACTTTATATGAGCTTAGCTAGTGGATCCACGTAGGCTATGGTTTGAGGGTCCTACCTTGGCAAGTAGGATGGCCCTTCCAATGTAGGGAGTATGTTGGCTCTTCCGATGTAGGGAGTATATCGGATTCCATGTTGATAGCTCACATGGTCTTATATGTCAGTTAAGGCTATTTCCCACACTAATGAACTAATGTTGTTTTCAAAAGTGCTTCACATGTTATATGATGATTTAGCTTGCTTAGGCCATGGTTTATGCTTTATGCTACTTGCTTATTATGCCTTATCATGTTTTAGCTCTGCCAATTGCATGTCATGATTGTATCTCACTCTAGCATGATTTACGAGTTCATGTGCATTGCTATCATACTTAGTACTTTATAGTGCTAATGCATACTCTTGCCTACATTAACTTCTTTGGTGTAGGACGTGGCGCGTCACCTTCCACTCGTGGCTAGAGCTTGTTAGTAGAAGATCTTGAGAAGACTTGGTGAGTCCTCATTCATTGAGGACATAGACTAGTTGTTCTATTTCTCGTATTTTTCATTTGAGCTTTGTTTTGGGTTACGTCCCGAATGCTATTTCTTACCTTTTGTTTAGATGGCTTGAGACATTGATGTAGACTTCCGCTACTTTTGTTTAAAGCTTTGATATAAAACTATCTTTTCAACTCTTATCTCAATTACCTTATGTTTATGCATGCTAAGTGGCTTGTATGAGCCCTTTCGGGGACTTGTACGCCATGTCACGTCTAGGGGGTACCTTGGGTCGTGTCAGGGGGTACATCAACCCCTCCAATTAACCCGATCACCAACTGTCCAACTAGGCTATCACTTCGGGGGCACTGCCCAGGGCCCAGCCCATGTTGGGTGAGTGCGCCTTCCAACATTCCGGGGGCTCTGTCCCAGCCAGATGAGTGTGTGGTCTATGTCTACCCTACAGAGGACCACAAATTGCCAATATCCAATTGCCCTGCCATCTAATCACTTCGGGGGAGCTGTCTAAGCCAAACAAGTGTGCGGGCTACATCAACTCTGAAGAGGATCTCAAATAATTAAGATATCGTCGATTGCCGTCCACCCCTAACAATCCTCAAAACAGAACTGGATAAGCCAACACCAATAGTACAACGCAAGACTCAAGATCGTGGGTCACCGCCCCCACAAGCATATCAAACAAAGGCTCCCAGACTAGCACAATCCAATCGGCAATTGGTGTAAATGTATCATCTTTCGGCAACACCCCAGAATCGCAGAGATAGAGGGGAAAAATTGGAAGGTTTGAAAGCCATGAAAATGCCTAAACTAAGGCTCATACTATCAGACCCAAGTCTGCTATACCAGTCTACAAGGATCTAGTCCATCCGAATCACCGTCGGATACATACTCAAGTCAACATGAGCATAGGACTAGGGCAATACTACCCTAACCTATTCTAAAGTTGAAATCACGCTAATCAACCAATCACGGAATCCAATGACCCAAACCCAATCAAGCATCAACAGATAACAACCCAACAGATAATCCATAACATAAATACCAATAATCAAAGTCAACAACCTAAGCTACAACATGATACTAGCCCTTAACAGCCCAACAGTCAACTTAAAAATGCGAAATCAGAGAAGCAGGGGAACAATACTCGCTAACCACCCCAGATTCACACAAATCAAAAAGCATTTAAACATTTCAAGCTCAATCTAGAAAGAATGGAAGCCGTAACCTACCAAAAAAGCCGATCACAAGAGCTCCAAGTCACTCAACATAAGATTTCCCCTTTCGATCGTCCTCAAACTGCTGCCACACTATCAAAACTAGAATCACAGCGTCAATACGGTCGTTTAGACACTAAAATCAACAAAATCAAAGACAGACCAATTTTGAAGTTGAATCGGGCAAAGTGGAACCCACTCCAGATATTCTGGAATTGACTCCGTGAAAAGGTTCCAAATCCTTCCCTGAACTAGAATCCCAAAATGGATCGCACATCAGGGTTCGGATCTACTCCTAAACGCCAACAACAACAAATATCAAAACATTACATAAAATGGCCAAGAATCAACTTACAACTCAAATTAACGGAAATCGAGGACCACCCAATGCTAATAAACCAACAACCCATGAAGCCTACGAGAAACTGAATGCCTCGAACTTCGAATCACCAAAAAGCGATGAAAGATGAGGGAGATATGAAGTTTTGAAGCTCCCCACCAAGCGAGCTTCGACTTCATTAAATAGACACTGCCAGACCCACTCTTCTCCGCGAACGCGGCCTCGGTCCCACGAACGCGGAGAACAAGAATCTCCCCTCACCCAACAGACCTTCGCGGATGCGGAGAACCTTCCATGAACACGGAGCACAAGGAGCCACTCACCACACAGACCTCCGCTAACGCGGAGACCTCACAGTGAATGCGGAGCTCAGGGACTCAGACCTCCGCGAACGCGGAGAGCCTTCCGTGAACGTGAAGCACAAGAACCTGAAGCTCCTCACAGACCTCCGTAAACACGACCTCTAGCCCGAAAACACGGAGTAGACTCCCTCATGTCTCTGCGAACGCAGAGCCTATCCCGCGAATGCGAAGAGAGAATGGACATTTCCAAAACTCCGACGGGATGCTCGAGATTCGTTCGGAACCCCGTGCATGCAAACGAAATATGCTTACCCCTTAAATTTGATGTTCCAGACTGATTGGCAGAGTCAAAATTTCCATACGAGGTTATTTTGACAAAAAGTGGGTCCCACACCTAAATGACCCATTTTAGCCAACTTCTACCGGAGGTCTCAAAATTAGATCGAAAGCTCTCGGAAATTCTTGAAAGGTCGTTCTAGATAAAACTCGGCATTCCACAACTAACCGCGTTGTCGGAATCTTCATCTAGAGAATTTTCCAAGAATATTGAACGAAGTCAACCTTAAACCAAATTTCAAAGGATAAAGAGATAACTGGCCCCAAAATCAGACCGGAAACCATGGGACTCGGGCAACCCATGCTTCCAGCCTAATTTGGCCACTCCGGAGCTGATGGAACCGTCAGAATTCTCATATGAGGTCATTTACTAGAAGTTATGACCGAAATCAACTTTTCAAATTTCTAAAGCTCCAAAACAGAAAAATAGGCATAAAACCAAACGAACAACCAGGCGACCGAATAGTCAGTGCCAGCAAGTCATAAATTACTTTGGGTCGCATAGGAACACTCTAAACGATAGAAAGAAGGCATTAACACAGAAATGACCTGGAGGGTCATTACAATATCCACTACTAAATGGACTTTCGTCCGTGAATGTAAGGATCAAAAAGTACCTGAGGGCTCAAATAAGCTGGGGAACTGCTCTCGCATCTCCCGCTCGATCTCCCAGGTAGTCTTCTCCACTGGAAGATGCCTCCAACGGACCTTAACTATAGGAATGAATCTCGACCTTAGCTTCCTCACATCTCTGGACAAAATAGCAACTGGCTCCTCAGTATAGGTCAAGCGATCATCCAACTCAAGAGCATCATTCTTGAGCACATGAGACTCATCTGGAACATATCGGCGTAACATCGAAACATTGAAAACTTGATAAACAAATGAGAATGCTGGAGGTAAAGCTAACTCATAAGCCACCTCGCCAACTGTCCTCAAAATCTCAAAAGGCCTGATATACCTAGGGCTAAGCTTGCCTCGCCTCCCAAATCTCATCACGCCCTTCATGGGCAAGACTCGGAGGAATACTCTATCACCCACGTCAAAAGTCAACGGTTGACGCCTACGGTCTGCATAGCTCTGCTGTCTTCTCTGAGCCATCTTAAGCCTATCCTGGATCAACCTCACATGCTCCAAGGACTCCTGAAACAAATCTATACCATGCAGCCTGGGCTCCGTAGACTCCAACCAACTAACCGGAGTACGTCAACGCCAACCATATAAGGCCTCAAATGGGGCCATCTGAATGATGGAATGGTAGCTGTTGTTGTAAGCAAATTTTTCCAAGGGAAATAAATGGTCCCACTGACTCCCAAAGTCTATAACATAGGCTCGCAACATATCCTCAAGAACCTGTATATTGCGCTCTGACTGGCCATCAGTCTGCGGGTGAAATGTTGTGCTAAGATCCACACGGGTGCCCAACTCTCCCTGAAATGCTCTCCAAAAACTTGAAGTGAACTTTGGGCCCCTGTCTAAATTTATTGAGACAGGCACACCATGAAGACGGACTACCTCCCAAATGTAGATACGGGCTAACCTCTCAGCATGGTAGGATGTATGAACACGAATGAAGTGTGCTGACTTGGTCAATCAATCAACGATGACCCTGATATTGTCAACACTACTAGGAGTCCGTGGAAATCCCACAACAAAGTCCGTGGTGATACGCTCCCACTTCCACTCAGGAATCGGTAACCTCTACAACTCTCTTCCAGGCCTCATATTGTCGGCCTTCACCTGTTGGCAACACAAGAAACGGGACACATAGTCTGAGATGTCCCTCCTCATACCGCTCCACCAGTAATGCTACCTCAAATCATGATACATCTTAGATGTGCCCGGATGGATATAATACTTGGAAATATGGGCCTCGCTAAGGATCAACTGTATCAAATCACCAACCCTCGGCATACACAAACGGCCAGCAAACCTCAAAACACCATTTGAATCTAAGGTAGCCAGCTCGGCATCACCTGCCAAAACTCTATCTCTGAGCGCCACCAAAGACTCATCCTCAAGATGTCGACTACAGATCTGATCAAGTAGAGATGACTGAACCCCCACATAAGCTAACACCCGACTGGAATCTAAAACATCAAGTCTGATCATCTGATTGGCTAAGGAATGAATGTCCAAAGCCAAGGGTTGCTCCGAACAAAAAGGAAGGCTAGACTACCCATACTCACTGCCTTTTGACTCAAGGCGTCCACTACTACATTCGCCTTGCCCGAATGGTGGAGAATAGAGAGATCAAGTCCTTCAGGAGCTCTATCCAAGGGCGTTGCCTCGAATTAAGATCGCTTTGAGTCATGATGTACTGAAGGCTCCTGTGATCAGTGTATATCCCACAATGAATTCCATATAGGTAATGCCTCCAGATCTTAAGCACACAAACAACCACCGTCAACTCCAAGTCATGAGTAGGGTTGTTGCGCTCATGCAGCTTAAGCTGCCTTGATGCATAAGCAATAACTCGGCCCTGCTGCATTATAACACAACCAAAACCAATGCTAAATGCGTCACAATAAACCGTGAAGCCCTCACCCTCAATTGGAACAGTCAATATAGGAGCGGTGGTAGGCAACTTCTTGATCCTCAGAAAGCTCCTTTCACACTCCTCCGACCACACAAAAGAACATCTTGGAGAGTCAATCGAGTCAAGGGCACCGCTAAACTAGAGAAACCCTCAACAAAGCGTCTGTAGTACCCTTCCAATCCGACGAAGCTCCGAATCTCCATCACAGAGGTGGGCCTAGCCTAACTAAGAATAGCCTCAATGTTCACCGGATCCACCATAATGCCATCCGTGGACACCACGTGCCCCAAGAATGATACTGATTCGAGCCGAAACTCGTACTTTGAGAACTTGGCATAAAGCCGATTATCTCTTAAAGTCTGGAGCACTATCCTAAAATGTTGCTCATGCTCACGACGGCTACGCGAGTATACCAAGATGTCATCGATGAAGACTATGATGAAGGAGTCCAAATACAACATGAATACACGAGTCATCAAGTCCATAAAGGTGGCAGGGGCATTAGTCAACCCAAAAGACATAACCAGGAACTCATAATGGCCATAACGAGTCCTAAATGCAGTCTTATGGATGTCCGCTGCTCTAATCCTCAGCGTATTGTAAGTAGATCTCAAGTTGATCATAGAAAACACGACAACACCCTAAAGCTGGTCGAATAGGTCATCAATACGAGGCATAGGATAACGGTTCTTCATCATCACCTCATTCAACTGCCTGTAATCGATTCACATCCGCATTGTGCCATCCTTTTTCTTCACAAACAGGACTAGGTCACCCCAAGGCGATACACTAGATCTGATGAACCCTCTACTCAAGAGATCCTGAACCTGATCACTAAGCTCCCTGAGCTCTGTAGGTGCCATGTGGTACGGCGGGATAGAAATAGGACGAGTTCCCGGCTGCACGTCTATGCAAAAGTCAATGTCCCGATCTGGGGGTAGGCCAGGAAGGTCGGTCGAAAACACATCTGCGAACTCTCGGACTACAAGCACTGAATTAACTGTAGGGCCCTCCCTATTAACGTCTCTAACATATGCCAAGTAAGAGAAACATCCGATGTTCACCAGCCTTTGGGCCTGAAAATAAGAAATCACCCCAATTGGTGTGCGACTACAAGAACCCTGCCACAACACCGGTGGGATACCACGAATGGCTTAAGTCACGAACTTGGCATAACAGTCCAAGAAAGCCCGGTGAGGAGATAGCCAATCCATACCCAGAATCACATCAAAGTCTACCATACAAAGCACAATAAGATCAACCAGGGTGTCCTGCCCTCGAATAGTCACCACACAAGACCTGGAAACCCGATCCACTATTAAAGAATCCCCTACTGGGGTATAAACACGCAAAGCAACTGACAAGGGCTCAGGACTCACTCCAAATCTAGGCAAACATTAATCAGACACATATAAATAGATAGAACAAGGATCAAATAAAGCTGAAGCGTACTGATGGCATAAAAGAATCGTACCTATGATCACATCATCGAATGCCTCCGCCTCTGCTCTAGCTGGAGCTGCATAGAAATGGCCCCGGGCACCTCTCCCCCGCGCATCCACTCTACCGCCTATCCTACCTCTCAGAGGACCTCTCCGAGCACCCTGCTACTGACCTCCTCCCCAAGCTGGAGGTGCTACGGTCGAAATCGATCTCGCCGCCTGAGGAGCTGGTAAAGCTGATCTTGAGACAGGGCACTCCCTGGACAAATGGTCAGGTGCCCCATAGGTAAAACAACCCTTTGAAAATCTGCTCTACCTAGAGGTTAGCCATCTCGACCTGAAGAACCCTACTATGAACCACTCCGGTACTATATGCTCCCTAGCGGGGTTGGTCACCCTCTGATATCTAAAGTGCAGCCTGAAATAGATGACTGGGCTGACCTTCCTGGAACCTCTGATAAACCTTGGCCCGAGTCAATCTAGGCCTGCAACGGGGCCCACTAGCCCTACCATCCTGTCTTACCCTCTTGCTGCTGCCGCCCTGGGCCTCGCGATGTAGCTGCTCAATAGTACGGGCATGGTCCACCACATCTAGGAAGGAACAACCAACTTTGAACATAGTCTACGACTCAATCCTCAACTGCAGCCTCAATCCTCTAACGAAGCATCAGACCCGCTCCTCCTCTGTAGGCAGAATTAGGGTGGCATGACGGCATAACTCTAGAAATCTGGCCTCATACTCAGACACCGTCATAGAGCCCTACTCCAACCTGGAGAACTCGTCATAAAGTGGATCCCTGACGCTTGATGGAATAAATCTTGCAAGAAAAGCCTCTGAAAACTTCTCCCACGATACTGGTGTGGATCCAGCTGGCCTAGTCCCAATGAATGAACGCCACCACTGTCTGGCTGGTCCATTTAGTTGATATGGAGTGAAGTTAGCTCCTCTAGTCTCCACTAAACCCAAGGTCTGTAGCCTCTCCCGGCAAGTAGTCAGGAACTCGTGGGCATCCCCTACAGCCCCGAAGAATCCCGACGGTGACAATCTGAGAAACACCCTGAGCATCTTCTACTCTTGAAGTGGCATAACCCCATCCAAAGAGTCTGGCTGAAACACAGCTGGTAATGGCGGCTGAATAACCTCTGGTGCCACTACCACAGGCTGGTCCTGTGGGCCTGAACCGGCTCTAGGACTGGTGCTGGGGCCGACTGTTGCTGTTGCTGTTGCATACCCCCGATAGCAGCTAGGATCTACGCAAGCATGCCCTGAAGATCGGGGGCCACAACTAGTGCTAGTGGTGGCTGGGCTGGTCCCGGTCCCACCGACTGAGGAGGAACCTGCTCTGCACGAGGCTATGACTTCGGCTCCGGAGTCCTCTCTCTCTCTCGGCCTGGTGCCGCAGCACCAACTCAAGCTCCACTGCGTGTACGAGCCAACCTTGTGACAGAAGGACACAAGTGAGATTTCAAGAAACAAACTGGACCGCAACGCACGAAAAAGATATAAAGTTAGAAAACATCCTATAGACCTCCTATAGTCTCCCGAAGATGAGTCACAGACGTATCTGCACCGATCCTTAGGACTCTACTAGATGCTAGTCCTGTACAAGTTTTAACGACAAACCTAGGCTCTGATACCAATTTGTCACGACCCAATTTCTCAAGTTATGATGGAGCCTACCAACCCACCAGTAGGCAAGCCAAACTCCATCCCAGAAATTAACAGAAATGGAACTAAGAGTGGAAACTAATCCAAAACCAAGCAGAAGCATACAATAAGAACACATAAACGAAGGCTGAAATGAAACCAAACTAAATATATACAGGACACCTCCCAAAACCTGGAAGTCACATGTACAGAACCACTAACAAGAGTACAAGTCCAAAAAGTGGACCACAGAAACAACTGTCTCGAAAACATAAGACAAGCCAAAGTATAAATACAAAAGGAGACATGTAATCCCAGAACGCCATGTGCTCACCCTAGTCTCCTGAACAAACAGCTGCAGGCCCGATCTCAATACTAAAAACTTGTGTTCGGACTTGCATCACGAAAATAGATACAGAGTGTAGCATGAGTACCAAACCAACATGTACCCAGTAGGAATCATAGGCCATTTGAGCAAGAAAGGTAAAAACAGTCAGACAAAATAGAATCAACAACAACAACAGAGGTCAACAGAATAGGAAACGGAAAGCAGAAAGTAAACTGAGAATAGCTAAACTAAACCCAGGTGGCCCCCCATAAGACTCGTAGGGCACACTCGTGTGCAACTTTAAATAAGAACCCGAACGGACCCCATAAGCCCGACAGGTACACTGAAAAGCTAGAACTACGAAATCAAGGAACAGAACTCCGAATTGATCAAATACCCAACACTGAACCGATCACAACTTTGACCTTCAAAATCAATACGCCAATCCGGCAAGCTACTCCGGGGACATGAACCTAGCCAGCTGAGTACTATAAGAAGGGCAAGGGTACACCGACCCCTCCAATTAACGCGATCACCAACTGCCCAATTAGGCTATAACTCCGGGGGCAATGCCTAAGGCCCAGCCCATGCCAGGCGAGTGAGACTTCTTACATTCCGGGGGATCTGTCCCAGCCAAACGAGTGCGTGGGCTATGTCTACTCCACAGAGGACCACAAATAACCAATATCCAATTGCCCTGCCATCTAATCACTCCGAGGGAGCTACCTAACCTAGACAAGTGTATGGGTTACATCAACTACGAAGAGGATCTTAAATAATTCAGATATCGTGGATCATTGCCCACCTGTAACCCCCCAAGCTTCCAAGGGATTTTAAAATGCAGAACTCACCTGAAGACAGTGACATACGGAGGCCACTTATGGGCCGTAGATGGATTGACGGGCCGTAGGTGGGTTCCGTAGATGCCTTCAAGACTAAGCCAAATTTTTAGCCCAAAATGAACTTTCTGAATCAATTGACAGAAGAACAGGATTGTCCGTCAATTGATGTACAGACCGTAGATCCTGTCCGTCGATTGGCCCCGACAATTTTTAGTTAGGGGTTTTTTTGTCTTTTCACTAATTGTTTACCTATTAAGCTAAGTCGGTTATACCCTTAATCTAAGACCTATAAATACTTTCTAAGCCTAATTACTTTCATTCTAATTCATTCCAAAGCTCTTCTGTCTCAAATATTTCTCTCTCTAACAAGAAACTCTCTCAACTCTCAAGGAAGAAGAAGAAGCTTGAATCCTCCATTGAAGACCTTCAATCTTCTCCAATTTCTTTTGGATTGCTCTGAGGTATGATAGTGTTCACCATTAGGAGTCTTTTCCTCCAATGGGCCCTTCCTCTCCTTCATGATTTTCAAAGGTTTACTCTAATCCAATTGATTTAGGGTTTGTGATCAATCATTGTGGGTTCTTCAATTAAGATTGCAATTGTTGATTTTATGAATTCTAGTGCACGATTTAGCGTGAAAAAGTAACTTAGTGCATGAATTAGCATTAATTACATGATTTGCTGTATAGATTGCATGAACCCCCATGATCCCAAGCTAATTCTCCCCAATTTGATAATCTATGTTTTGATTGTCGGGTTGAGCTGTGATTTAATGAAGTTTTTGAATTTTCTATGATATCAAGCATGAATTATGAATGAATAGAGGATAATCTTATGAATTTAGCATGATCAAGTCAAAAGCATGATTTTCCTCCATTATGTGAGTTCCTTCAAGTATGTGCAAATTGCCCTAATTATGGCTTTCTAAGCATGAACTTGCATTGAATTGCATGATATGAGTTTAACTTGCATGAACCCATATGAACTATGAAATATGAGCATGATGAATTAAGGGTGCTTTGAGAGTAAAGTACCAAAGTTATGATATGATGATGTTATGGTTGAGTTTGTGGAAGGGTTTCTCACATAATGCTCCCAATATGAAAAAAGAAGAACAAAGAGGCGATTTCCCATGTTCTTAAGGAGCTATTCTAATGACGTAAGCTTGGACAAGGTCCATGGAAGATGAACGTCTATAAGCATGATTTTAGCTAGAATTGGTAACCCTAGTTTTACCTTTTCATGATTAATGATATAAATATGTCAATTACTAATCCGTAGGAATTATGCTTAGCACCGAGTGGATATTGAGATGGAAGCCCTCCCATCAGTAGAGGCTGGGTCTTCTAGTGAAAGCTCTCCCGTTAGTAGAGGCCGGGTTTTTTAGATGGAGCTCTCCCGTTAGTTGAGGCCGTGTCTCCTAAAGCAATCTCTATCCCATAAACTATGTTGCCACCATAGGATGTTGTCTTTAAGTAGACATTAGCTAGTTTATCAACCTAAGCTTAGAAGTTCATGGTCTTACCTTGGCAAGTAGGACACCCCTTTTTGGTGTGGGGTAGACACAGGATTCCGTGTCGATAGCTCACGTGGTCTTACATGTCTGTTAAGGCTTTTCCCCACAAGTTAATCAACAAGTGTTCTCATAGTGAAGTAAAGAGAACAAGAAAAATGATTTAGCTTGCTTTGTCCTTGATATATGCTCTATGTTTCATGTTTCTCATGTTTATCATGTTTTTAGCTTGGCTATTGAATGTCTTGATTATGTCTCTCTCTCTAGCATGACTTATTTGTTTATGTGCATTGCTATCATACTTAATACTTAATTGTACTAACGCATACTCTTGCCTACATTAACTTCTTTGGTGTAGGACGTGGTGATTCACCTTTCACTCGTGGCTAGAGCATTGACTTAGAGTTGAGAAGAAAACTTGGTGAGTCCTCATCAATCCGAGGACATAGCCTTGTTGGATTTTACATTTTATGTCTTTCCTTATGTTGGATATTGTATTGGGCTGCATCCCTACCACTTTTATTCGTATTCTATGATATTAGAAGGCTTTGAGACTTGAGTTGTAGACTTCCGCTGTTTCTTTTAAAAGCTTCGATATGAAATTCTCTTTCGAACTTTTATTCTCTATTATCTTGTATCTAATGTAAGCTAAGGGATTGTATGAGGCCTCTCCGGGTCTTGTACGCCATGTCACATCTAGGGGGTACCTTGGGTCGTGACCAACTTGGTATTCAAAGCACAAGGTTTTAGAAAGATCCTAGGATGTCTCACAAGCCGCGTCAAGTAGAGTCTTGTTCATGAGTGTGAAGCGCGCCACATTTATGAATGAGAGGCTATAAGACGTTTAAGAAATTTCACTTCTTTCATTATTCCTAAGTCATGGCATAGATTTTAACTCTATATATCTCTCTCCTAATCCCTATCCCACACGTTTCAGGATATGGCGACCCGAAGAGCTTAGCTAGAAGAAACATGGGAGAGAATGTGGAACAAGAAGCTCCTCCTCAAGCTCCTCAAGTTTTGGCCGACCCTTTGGTAGAACAAGTGATTAATGCGGAGCTTAGGGCTGCTTTCCAAGTGTTGGCTCAAGCCGTGACGGCTCAAGCCAATAGAGAGGTGGTGGCTCTCGTGAACCCAAATATGGGTACGGCTATGTCAAGAGTGAGGGAATTTACGAGGATGAATCCTCCAGAATTCCATGTCTCTAAGGTTGAGGAAGATCCTCAAGAATTCATTGATGAAGTGTACAAGGTGTTGATGATCATGGGTGTGATGCCGGAAAAAAAAGGTGGAGTTGGCCGCTTATCAACTCAAGGGTGTTGCCCAAATTTGTTTCAATCAATTGAAGAGTGAGAGGACGGTTAATTAGGGTCCTCTTGATTGGGACAAATTCAAGGTTGCTTTCCTTGATAGGTTCTTCCCTCTTGAAAAGAGAGAGGCTAAGGTGCTTGAGTTTATCAACCTTCGACAAGGAAATATGAGTGTGAAGAAGTATGCATTGAATTTCACACAATTGGATAGATATGCTCCGTCCATAGTTGCCGACCCAAGGGTAAGAATGAGAAAATTTGTGTCGGGAGTGTCCAATATGTTGGAGAAAGAGTGCCGCACCGCCATGCTTGTGCATGACATGGATATTTCTTGCCTCATGGTTTATGCCAAAAGAATTGAAGAAGAAAAGCTTAAGGAAAGGTCTAGGGAGACCAAGGGGGCTAGGATCGGAGATGGTAACTCTTCGCATGTAAGGTCTGATGGACATGGTCGTCCTATATTTTGGCAAATGTTCTCCTGCCAAGGCTCATCCAATGCTCCTCCGAAGTTCAACAATGATGGGGTGTCTAACCCCAAGTCTCAGGGAGGGAATAATGGTGGTTCTTTATTGGCTCCTTGTGCCAAGTGTGGGAAAAAGCATGAGGGAAGATGTCTAGCCGGTACGGATGGTTGTTATAATTGTGGAAAGAGTGGTCACAAGATGAGGGATTGTCCATCCCTCATTTCCAAGGGAAGAGAGAATAAGCAAGCCCCACCTAGAGGATTGGGTTCGAATGCTCAGAAGCTAAACCGATTGTATGCACTTCAGGCTCATCATGAGCAAGAAAGCTCTCCCGATATGGTTATCGGTATGTTAAGAGTTTTCCATTTTGATGTTTATGCTTTGCTTGATCCCGGTGCTACCTTGTTTTTTGTGACGCCATATGTGGCTATGAGGTTTGATGTTGTTCCGGATGTGTTGCTAGACCCTTTTCGTGTTTCTACTCCGATTGGAGAATCTATCATGGCTAAGAGAGTTTATAGAGATTGTCCGATCTCCTTATCCCATTGAGTCACTCTTGTTGATCTTATAGAGCTTGATATGCTAGATTTTAATGTTATTATTAGGATGGATTGGTTGCATGCTTGTTATGCTTCTATTGATTGTAGGACCCGAATGGTCAAGTTTCAATTTCCAAATGAGCCTATCCTAGAGTGGAAGGGAGGAAATTCTATGTTTCGAGGTCAATTTGTTTCTTATCTTAAAGCTAGAAAGATGATCTCAAAGGGTTGCATTTACCATCTTGTTAAGGTGAGGGATATAGATTCCGAGACCCCTACTCTTGAGTTGGTCCCCGTTGTTAATGAGTTTCTGGAAGTGTTTCCCGATGACTTGCCCGGTATTCCTCCCGAAAGGGGAATAGACTTCGGTATTGACCTTCTCCCCGATACGCAACCTATTTATATTCCTCCTTATAGAATGGCTCCGGCGGAACTTAAGGAACTAAAGGAGCAGTTGAAAGACTTGTTGGATAAGGTTTTCATCCGGCCAAGTATTTCTCCGTGGAGTGCTCCGGTCTTGTTTGTAAGGAAGAATGATGGTTCCCTCCGTATTTGTATCGACTATCGCCAATTGAACAAGGTTACCATTAAGAATAAGTATCCTCTACCAAGGATAGATGACTTGTTTGATCAACTTCAAGGGGCTAGTTATTTCTCTAAGATCGACCTTCGTTCGGGCTGTCACCAGTTAAGGGTGAAAGAAGATGATATTCCGAAAATGGCTTTCCGGACTAGGTATGGTCACTACAAGTTCTTGGTAATGTCATTTGGGTTGACAAATGCTCCGGCCGCATTTATGGACTTGATGAATAGAGTGTTTAAGCAATACCTTGACATGTTTGTGATTGTGTTTATTGACAACATTTTGATCTACTCAAAGAATGAGGGTCAACATGTTAATCATTTGAGGATTGTGTTGCAAGTCCTCAAGGACCAACAACTCATTGCGATGTTTAGAAAATGTGAGTTTTCGTTAAGGTCCGTCGCTTTTCTTGGTCACATTGTTTTCGGTAAGGGCATTGAGGTAGATCCTAAGAAGACGGAGGTGGTTAAGAATTGTTCTAGACCTTTATTACCTTTGGATATCCGTAATTTCTTGGGCTTTGCCGGTTATTATAAGAGGTTTGTTGAAAGGTTTTCATCCATTGCGTCTCCATTGACGCGTTTGACTTAAAAGAATGTTAAATTCGCATGGTTCGAGGCATGTGAGAAGAGTTTTCAAGAATTGAAGGATCGACTTACTTCGGCTCCAATATTGACTCTACCGAAAGGATCCGATGGTTTTGTGGTTTATTGTGATGCCTTGAGAATTGGGCTAGGATGTGTTCTTACGCAAAATGGAAAAGTCATTGCTTATGCTTCAAGACAACTTAAGGTGCACGAAAAGAACTATCCTACTCATGACTTTGAATTAGCGGCAGTTGTATTTGCTTTGAAAATATGGCGACATTATTTGTATGGGGTACATGTAGATGTCTTCACCGACCATAAGAGTTTGCAATATGTGTTTAAACAGAAATATTTGAATCTCCGTCAAAGAAGGTGGTTGGAGTTGTTAAAAGACTACGATATGAATGTTCTCTGTCACCCCGGTAAGGCTAACGTGGTGGCGGATGCTTTTAGTTGATTATCTATGGGTAGTGTTGCTCATGTTGAGGATGGTAAGAAACAGTTGGTTCGCGATATCCATTGATTGGATCGATTGGGTATTAGATTGGTTGGTTCTACTAAAGGTGGTGTTACGGTTGACAAGGGTTCTGAATCCTCTTTTGTGCATGATGTGAAAGCTAAGCAAGGTCTTGATCCTAAATTGGTTGAACTAAAAGAAGCGGTACGTAAGAAGTCCATAGAGGTTTTCTCCCAAGGGGGAGATGATGTGCTTCGATATCAAGGTCGTTTGTGTGTTCCCAATGTAGAGGGCTTAAGACAACAAATTTTATCGGAAGCCCATAGTTCTCGATATTCCATCCACCCAGGAGCTACCAAAATGTACCGTGATTTTGCGGGAAATTTATTGGTGGAACGAAATGAAGAAAGATATTGCGTAATTTGTGGCTAAGTGTCCTAATTGCCAACAAGTGAAAGTTGAGCATCAAAGGCTGGGAGGTTTGACCCAAGATATTAGTATTCCTATTTGGAAGTGGGAGGATGTGAATATGGATTTTATTGTGGGTTTGCCTCGCACGAGGCGATAATATGATTCAATTTGGGTTGTTGTGGAAAGAATGACAAAGTCAGCCCATTTCATTCCCGTCAAGACTTCTTATTCGAAAGAGGATTATGCTAAGTTGTATTTGAGGGAGATGGTTAGGCTGCATGGAGAGCCTTTATCCATTATCTCCGATTGTAGTGCTCAATTTACTTCTCAATTTTTGAAGTCGTTCCAAAAAGGTCTTAGTACTCATGTTAAGCTTAGTAAGACCTTTCATCCCCAAACAAATGGGCAAGCGGAGCGTACTATTCAAACTTTGGAAGATATGCGGAGAGCCTGTGTAATTGATTTCAAGGGTACTTGGGAAGATCACTTGCCTTTAATTGAGTTTGCTTATAATAATAGCTACCATTCTAGTATTGGTATGGCTCCATTTGAGGCTCTCTATGGTAGGAGGTGTAGATCTCCTATAGGTTGGTTTGAAGTTGGTGAAGTTGCTTTGATAGGCCCGGAGTTGGTGCATGAGGCTATGGAGAAAGTTCGACTTATTAGGGAGAGGTTGAAAATGACTCAAAGTCGACAAAAGTCCTATGCCGATGTTAGAAGAAGAGAATTAGAATTCGATGTGGATGACTGGGTTTACTTGAAAATCTCACCCATGAAGGGTGTATTGAGATTTGGGAAGAAAGGGAAGCTTAGTCCCCGTTATGTAGGCCCATATAAGATTTTGAGACGAGTAGGTAAGGTTGCTTATGAGCTTGACTTGCCTAATGTTTTGGCATCAGTGCATCCGGTTTTCCATGTCTCATTATTGAAGAAGTGTGTTGGTGATCCGACCTCTATAGTGCAATTAAAAAATCTTGGCATAAAGGATAGTCTTTCTTATGAAGAGGTTCCGGTTGAGATTTTAGACCGGCAAGTCTGGAAGTGAAGGAATAAGGAAGTTGCTTACGTGAAAGTTCTATGGAGGAATCAATTGGTTGAGGGTGCTACTTGGGAGGCCGAGGCCGATATGATGTCCAGATATCCTCATCTCTTTCCTTCCGATCCTACTCTAGCTTCAGGTATCTTGATCCTAATGGTTTATTATTTTGGTCTCATGTGTCATAGTTGATTTCTATGATTCCTTGATTATGCATGTTCATGAAGAGTCTTATATGATTATGTGCATTTGAGTATGAGTTGCATAAAGTCTTCATGATATGATGTGTGGATCATGCTTTAGCTTGGAGTTGAGATTTACTCCTCGGATATGTGCACTTATGTGATTGCATGCTAGGTTGGGTTGTTAGTCCGTGTCTATTACACTTCTCAAGGTGTCTTGATTCTCGTTCGAGGACGAATGTTCCCAAGGGGGAGATATTGTAACACCCCAAGCTTCCAAGGGATTTTAAAATGCAGAACTCACCTGAAGACAGTGACCTACGGAGGCCATCTACGGGCCGTAGATGGATTGACGAGCCCGTAGGTAGGAACCATCAATGGCACTGTTAAATTTTAGGTTTTCCAAGTTTCTGAACTTTGACCTACGGAATAGCAGGACGGTTCGTAGTTCAGTTGACGGGTCGTAGATGCCTTCCAGACTTAGCCAAATTTTCAGCCCAAAATGAACTTTCTGAATCAATTGGTCGAAGAATAGGACGGTCCGTCAATTGATGTACGGATCGTAGATCCTGTCCGTCGATTGGCCCCGACAGTTTTTAATTAAGGGCTTTTTGGTGTTTTCCCTAATTGTTTACCTATTAAGCTAAGTCGGTTATACCCTTAATCTAAGACCTATAAATACTTTCTAAGCCTAATTCCCTTCATTCTAATTCATTCCAAAACTCTCCTCTCTCAAATATTTCTCTCTCTAAAAAGAAACTCTCTCAACTCTCAAGGAAGAAGAAGAAGCTTGAATCCTCCATTTAAGACCTTCAATCTTCTAAAATTTCTTGTGGATTTCCTTGAGGTATGATAGTGTTCACCATTAGGAGTCTTTTCCTCCAATGGGACCTTCCTCTCCTTCATGATTTTGAAATGTTTACTCTAATCCAATTGAATTAGGGTTTGTGATCAATCATTGTGGGTTCTTATATTATGATTGCAATTGTTGATTTTATGATTCCTAGTGCACGATTTAGCCTGATAAAGTAACTTAGTGCACGAATTAGCGTGAATTACATGATTTGACGTAAAGATTGCATGAACCCCCATGATCCCAAGTAATTCTCCCCAATTTGATAATCTATGTTTTGATTGTTGGGTTGAGCTGTGATTTAATGAAGTTTATGAATTTTCTATGATATCAAGCATGAATTATGAATGAATTGACGATAATATTATGAATTTAGCATGATCAAATCAAAAACATGATTTTCCTCTATTATGTGAGTTCCTTCAAGTATGGGTAATTTGTCCTAATTATGGCTTTCTAAGCATGAGCTTGCATTGAATTGCATGATATGAGTTGAACCCATATGAACTCTATGAACAATGAAATATGAGCATGATGAATTAAGGGTGCTTTGAGACTAAAGTACCAAAGTTATGATATGCTGATGCTATGGTTGAGTTTGTGAAAGGGTTTCTCAAATAATGCTCCCAATATGGTAAAAGAAGAACAAAGAGGCGATTACCCATGTTCTTAAGGAGCTATTCTAATGACGTAAGCATGGACAAGGTTCATGGAAGATGAACGTCTATAAGCATGATTTTAGCTTGAATTGGTAACCCTAGTTTTACGTTTTCATGTTTAATGATATAAATATGTTAATGACTAATCCGTGGGAATTATGCTTAGCACCGAGTTGATATTGAGATGGAAGCCCTACCGTTAGTAGAGGCCGGGTCTTCTAGTGAAAGCTCTCCCGTTAGTAGAGGCCGGGTTTTCTAGATGGAGCTCTCTGTTAGTTGAGGCCGAGTCTCCTAAAGCCATCTCTATCCCATAAACTATGTTGCCACCATAGGATGTTGTCTTTAAGTAGACATTAGCTAGTGGATCCACCTAAGCTAAGAAGTTCATGGTCTTACCTTGGCAAGTAGGGCACCCCTTTTCAGTGTGGGGTAGACACTGAATTCCGTGTTGATAAATCACATGGTCTTACATGTCGGTTAAGGCTTTTCCCCACAAGTTAATGAACAAGTGATCCCATAATGAATTAAGAAAAGAAGAAAGATGATTTAGATTGCTTTGTCATTGATATATGCTTTATGTTTCATGTTTCTCATGTTTTTAGCTTGGCCATTGCATGTCATGATTATGTCTCTCTCTCTAGCATGACTTATGTGTTTATGTGCATTGCTATCATACTTAGTACTTAATTGTGCTAATGCATACTCTTGCCTACATTAACTTCTTTGGTGTAGGATGTGGCGATTCACCTTCCACTCGTGGCTAGAGCATTGACTTAGACTTGAGAAGAAAACTTGGGGAGTCCTCATCCATCCGAGGACATAGCCTTGTTGGATTTTACATTTAATGTATTTCCTTATGTTGGATATTGTATTGGGCTGCGTCCCTATCACTTTTATTTGTATTCTATGATATTAGAAGGCTTTGAGACATGCGTTGTAGACTTCCGCTGTTTCTTTTAAAAGCTTTGATATGAAATTCTCTTACGAACTTTTATTCTCTATTATCTTGTATGTAATGTATGCTAAGGGATTATATGAGGCCTCTCGGGGTCTTGTACTCCATGTCACATCTATGGGGTACCTTGGGTCGTGACACCACCCCCAACAATCCTCAATACAGGACTTGATAAGCCAACACTAACAGTACAACGCAAGACTCAAGATCACGGGTTACCGCCCTCACAAGCATATCAAACGAAAGCTCCTAGTATAGCACAATCAAAGGGGCAATCGGTGCAAATGCATCATCTTCTGGCAGCACCCCAGAATCGCAGAGATAGAGGGGAAAAATTGGAAGGTCCGAAAGCCATAAAAATGCCTAAACTAAGGCTCATACTATCAGACCCAAGTCTGCTATACCAGTCTACAAGGATCTAGTCCATCTGAATTGCCGTCGGATACATACTCAAGTCAACAAGAGCATAGGACTAAGGCAATACTACCCTAACCTATTCTAAAATTGAAATCACGCTAATCAACCAATCACGAAATCCAATGATCCAGACCCAATCAAGCATCAACAGATAAGAACCCAACAGATAATCCACAACACAAATACCAATAATCAAAGTCAGCAACCGAAGCTACATCATGATACTAGCCCATAACAGCCCAACAGTCAACTTAAAAATGCGAAATCAGATAAGCAGGGGAACAATACTCGCTAACCACCCCAGATTCACACAAATCAACCAGCATGCACACATTCAAGCTCAATCTAGAAAGAAGGGAAGCCGTAACCTACCAAAAAAGTTGATCACAAGCACTCCAAGTCACTCAACCAAAGATTTCCCCTTCCAAACGGCCTTAGACTGCCGCCACACTATCAAAAATAGAATCATTGCTTCAATACAATCGTTTAGACACTAAAATCAACAAAATCAGAGATAGACCAATTTTGGAGTCAAATTGGGCAAAGTGGGAGCTCCGGATATTCAAGAATTGACTCTGTGAAAAGGTCCCAAATCGTTCCCTGAACTAGAATCCCAAAATGGATCACCCATTAGGGTTCGGATCTACTCCTAACAGCCAACAACAACAAATAGCAAAACTTTAAAAATTTTTTTTTAAAAAGGCCAAGAATCAACTTACAATTGGAATTCATGGATATCAAGGACCACCTAACACTAATAGACTAAAAACCCATGAAGCCTATGAAAAACTGAACGCCTGGAACTTTGAATCACCGAAAACCGATGCAGGATGAGGGAGATATGAAGTTTTGAAGCTCTCCACCAAGTGAGCTTCTACTTCTTTAAATAGACACTACTAGGCCTACTCTTTTCTGTGAATGCAGAGGTAAGCTAATCAGTACTCCACGAACGTGGCCCCGGGCCTGCGAACGTGGAGAACAAGAATCTCCCCTCACCCAACAGACCTCCGCGGATGCAGAGAACTTTTCGCGAATGCAGAGAACTTTTCGCTAATGCAGAGCACAAGGTACCACTCACCACACAGACCTCCGTGAACGCGGAGACCTCACCGTGAACGTGGAGCTTAGGGACTCAGACCTCCGCGAACGCGGAGCGCAAGAACTCGTCGCTCTTCACAAACCTCTGTGAAAGTGACCTCTTGCCCGTGAACACATAGTAGACTCCCTCATGCCTCCGCGAAGGCGGAGCCTATCTCGCGAACGTGGAGAGTAAATGATTCTGCAGTTTTGACAGCTGCACCAGCTGCTAAGTCTTTGACAATTCCAAAACTCTGACGGGGTGCTCGGGATTCGTTCAAAATCCCGTGCACGCAAACAAAATATGCTACCCTCTCAAATTTGGCATTCCGAACTCAATGTAGCAGTTGAAATTTTCATACGAGGTCATTTCGATAAAAAGTGGGTCCCACACCCAAATGAGCCATTTTAGCCAACTTCTACCAGAGGCCTTAAAATTAGATCGGAAGCTCTCAGGAATTCTCGAATGGTTGTTCTAGACCAAACTGGGCATTCCAGAACTAACCGCGCAGTCAAAATCTTCATTCGAGTGCGTTTTCCTAGAATGTTGACCGAAGTCAACCTTAAACAAAAATTCAAAGGCTAAACAGCTAACTGGCCCAAAAATCACACCGGAAACCCCGAGACTCGTGAAAACCATGCTTCTAGCCTAATTTGTCTTCTCCGGAGCTGATGGAACCATCAAGATTCTCATCTGAGGTCTTCTACCTGAAGTTATGACCGAAATCAACTTTTCAAGTTTCGAAAGCTCCAAAATAGAAAAATAGGCATAAATCCCAAACGAAAAACCAGGCGACTGAACAGTCCGTTCCAGCAAGTCATAAATGACTTGGGGTCGCTATAGGAATGCTCTAAACGACAGAAAAAAGGCATTAACACAGAAATTACCTGGAGGGTCATTACACTTAGCATACATAATACAAGGTCATAGAATTTAATGAGTTCAAAAGGCAATTCCATATAAAAAATGTTTAAGGAAATAACGGAAGTCTAAATATAGTCTCAAAGCCAATCTAACAAAAGATTAGAAGTCTCCATATACTCACTACTCACCAAGGCTTCAAGTCTCCATATACTCACTAGCCACGAGCGGAATGAGAAGAGTCGTCGAGCCCTACATTAATAAATCAATGTGGCAAGAGTATGCGTTAGTACAAACATGTACTAAGTATGATAACCATGCGTAAAAACATCATTTAGTCATGCTAAAAAGTGAACATTACCATAACATGCAAGGACCAAGCTAAAACATGAGATAAAAGGGTTAGAAATCGTAATTCATAAAATTATGGTCAATGCAATGCTAAACATATTTCAAACAATTGCGAAATACCTTGAAAGTCACATTAGTTCATTATTGTGGGAAATTACCTTTAACTGACATGTAAGACCATGTGAGCTATCAACATGTAATCCGGTGTCCTTCTCCTACACCGATAGGGCCATCCTACTTGCAAAGGTAGGATCCTTAAACTTCTAGCTTACGAGGATCCACTAGCTAATGTCTATCTAGACAATCATCTATGGTGGAACATAGTTTATGGGACATGGGTAATCACCACGTGTCCACTCGGTGCTAAGCATAATTCCCACGGATTAGTCATAATTCATTATTAGTGGACATGGGTAATCGCCTCTTGTCTTTATTAGGAAACATGGGTGATCGCCTCTTGTCCCTTCATTAGAATATCTCCTTAGTCATTGATTCATGTTTAGTTAAGAAAACCTTTCAACATGTTATGAATCCTTTATGTGAGAAAATTCATTTCACATTCATAGTTTGAGTATGTGTGAGAAACCCTTTCACAACTCAACAACAACATCAATTTTGCTTCAATCTAAAAGCAAGTCTTAAATAATCATAAGTTTCATAATTGAACATGCATACTTTCATAACATTTATCTTTTGATCATTCATAACTTCATCATGAAATTCGTAGCTTAGAAGAGATAACTCATGCGTAGGTTCATCTAATTTCATAAAATCCATCTTTTCATGGTTCAAACCCAACAATAAATCAAACTCTAGAAATTAGGGATTTCACATGGGTTCATGGAGATTCATCTGAATTCATGAAATTAAACTCAATTCATGCTTTATAGTTCATAAAACAGTCAATTAAATCAACATTGAAAAGAACCCATGGCATAGAAGAAAACTCTAACTTCAATGGAGAATTTCTAACTTGTAAATTAGAGAATTTAGGGACTCTATAGGGGAAAGGGCTCCATAGATGGAGATTATCATCCCTTGGGGTTCAAAGCCCTTAAGCAATTGGTGAATTGTATGCTTGGTTCTTGAAACCCTAACTTCACTTCTTCTTCAAACTTTTCTAGATAGAGAATTATTTGGGAGAGGAGAGTTTTTGGAATGATTTTGGAAAGGGTAAAATTAGACTTAGATGACTTATATAGTGCTTAGGATTTGTGAGTAACCTACCTGTTTAAGTAATTAAACCATTTGGGGAAAGGACTAAAAGACCCCTTTAAATTTCAACCGAGTACCCTCACCTACAGTTTGACCTATGGTTGGTAGGTCAAACTACCAACCGTTGGTGACCAACCGTAGGTCACACTGGTTGGGCATCAATTTTTCACACAATTTCACCCCTTCGGCCGTGTAATCCATGACACCACCTACTACTTGGCCTACGGTTGGTAGGTCAACCAATGAATAGTAGGTCAAGTGGTAGGTCACACTTCATTTTCAAAAATTGAAATTTTCTCTCTTTTCGAATCTGGAGTGTTACAAAAACACAACTAGTCATCACAAATTTCAAAAAGATTGCTAAAAAATACAACCATATCGATTTCTTTCTTGCAACACAAATACTATACGACATGCTCATCATAAGTATTGTTCAAGATATTGATATTGAACACAATCGATCCTTGAATTATTATTAATGAGAACTGAAGCATTTCACGATTTTCATAGCTTAAGGGGTATTTAAAAAATTTGAGAGAAAAAGAAAGAGACCAAATGAGATAAATTAATCAAAACACTATAATCGAAACAAATACAAAATACTACATAATCCAAAAACTAAAAATAATAAAATACAATAAAAATGAAAATATTGGGACAAGTGCCGTCACCCCACAAAAAATATAACAACAATATTCTCAATGTAAATATAAAAGAGTATGGGAGGAAAAGTAAACAGTTCCCCTGATAGGTTATTCATGTGGTGTGCTCTCATCAAAAGTCTCGGGAGGAGTGGCATCATAAAGGGTATCAGTGCCTGGCAATATGATCACAAGTGGAAGCGGTAAAGGCTCATCCGAGGCACCAGTTCTCGGCACAGTAATAGGAGGATGAAGGAGTCTGAAGAGACTCTACTGGTACCCACTGCAGAGGTATCCTCAAGAGACCTCTCCAAGGTCGTGTGGACCATCGTATTCTCTATATTTTGCAACTCTATCAATGTAACACCAATCCTCTATTTATCGTCCTCTCCCCTAATCTCATCTTCGTCAGTCCCCTTAGCTTAATCATCATCAGCTCTATCATTCTCTCTCTCTCATAATCTTCAAAAGCAACATCATCAACTCTCTCAACATCCCCACTCGGCTACACACTATGAGAAGGCTCACTGCTAGGCAAAGTCAGGGGCACAAGCACAGGTGAATCAGGCAGGGAAATCTCGGCCCAAAGCACATATATGTATGTCCACCTCAGTTGGTCTACGTCTGCTATCAAGCTTTAAATATCACCCTTCATATCAGATAGCATAGTCGTACTACCCTTAGCTTTCTCCCAACCTTCTAACATAGCAGTGAGGTTATCCAACCTCACACCATGCGACTCAATCGAAGCCTCACACTAAGTCAACATTACTCTAAGTGAAGCTAAATCTCTCTCAATAGCACTAGCAAGTATCTTGGGTAGCTCAGCCTCAACCCTCACATCTCTCTCAATAGAACTAGCAAGATTGACAATTTGCCAAATCATGGCTTTGTCTAAAAGGGGATGGGAAAGAGGAGTAGGGGGAGATGAACCACCAGTAGTGGAAGTGGAAGTGGAAATGGAAGATACAGAGAAAGGCTGGGGTATACCTGATTGCTCCACAGAAAGAGCGGTTAGAGTGGACTCTGAAGCAAGTGTGGCTGGATCAACAATGGGCGTAGTTTCTGGTGGTGGTAGCTTTCTCGAAGCCGCATTAAAGGAACTCCAGCGTGTTCACACAGCTGTGTGATCAAGGTCGAAAAAGGAAGTGTTATTTGTTCTTGCCATTCCCTCAAAAAAATCTCTTCCATAATAATAAACCCCACATTAATTTGATCCTTGTTGATAAGTCGGTAGTTTTGACTCATTTAGAGTTTCATTTGTAGTAAATTAGTATCCTTAATGCCTATTTTGCACTCATAACTAATGTTAGATTATTTATGTGCAGCAAGGAGACTTGACAATGAGGCAAGGACAAGATAATGGAAAAAGAAGCTAAAATGTTGCATAATTGGAATAAAAAGAAGGCCGGAGCTCGCAAAAGATACCTCAACAACGTGCCGAGTGGATATGAGTTCGCCAAAAGTTCCAGTAGATAAGGAGAAGAGTCAAATCAAGTCAGTGAGCTTGGGAGTTAATCGGCGAGTGACCAATCAGTTAGGCGAGCCCGACTTACATTGCCTAAAGATCCAGTACAGAGCCGTACTGAAGTCAAGAATTAAACGGTGAAAACGAGCAACTTGGCGTATCACCGAGTTGATTGGTGAGCCCGACTTATGCCGCCGATTGGTCCTGTGTTTCATAATGTGGGAAATTTTTGTGAGTATAAATATAGTTTTTGAAAAGAGAGTTGAGTATGAATCAATCAGTGAGGAACCAATTAACTTAGAGTAAGAGATACTCTTGCACAATAAATATTATTGATTTCTTTTGAACTATTCTTGTGAGTTTTTGGATTTAAGACTTTGGGTGTCATACTAATTGATAGCATTTTTCTTTTTGGAGATTTTGTGAATCAATGGCTGACATCTTTGGTAACAATTTCTTCACTTTTGCTATGATTGGCTAAAACCCCAATGCCTTAGAGTGTGATTATGTGTTCAATTGCTTATATATCTTATGGGTATTATGAATTGCTGAATTTAATGCTAGATTGAGATGGGTTCAGTTGTTAATTCATGTTTTCATTTATCAATTTAAGTTGCAAATTCAGTTTTAGTCTATATCTCTTTGTAAGCTTGTAAAAGGTGCATTTGAGTGAAATTAAGAATGTATGATTGTATGGGCTGTTGCTTTTACTACCGAGCTTGTTAAAGTGGGTTGAATCAAGGTATAAGATTGTTCTCTAGTGTAATTCCTCTTGGGGTTTGATGGAACGCAAGTGAATGCTTGATAGCTGATTGAAAAATAGCTATTGTACTCTTAATCTTGCCTACCCATGGAGATTCAACATATTTAAGCAACTCGTAATTACCCATTTTGCGAAATTAGTAATTGAACACTCACACATCCCTAAGGTCCTTTCTCTCATTTGTTAAATTCGTTGTTAATTGCGCTGTTATATTCTGTAATTAACTCTTTACTCATTGTGATAATCAACATCTTACGGTTTACTTCATGTTTTGTATCAACTTTTTAAACTCTAAAAAAGATTAGAACACTAACTTACGTCGTAGTCAAATTCTCTATCAGATCACTCCTCGTGGGATCGACCCCAACTCTTTATTGGGTTTATACTTGCTAGCGACTGCCTACACCTTTAAACATTTTATATGTAGTTGAGCATTATCAAAAATGGCGCTGTTGCCAGGGAGTGGTGTCTAGAGTTATTGTATTAAAGTATTTTAGTGAACTCATTTTGTTGTAGTTGAATTTACATATTAGTCTTTTCGTTGTTTCCTATCAACAGGTGACGACATGAGTGAACACAAAAGTGTGGCTGCTAGCAATCTTGGGCGCAATAACGACATTGGTAACCTGAATGACTTCAATTTCGATCAAGTAGGAAGTGCTTGAGCCATACGCTTGCCCCCTACTGTGGGTAATGCTATCTTTCATATGGCCGAGACCATGTTTCAGCTGTTGCAGATCAAAGGGTTCTATGGGGGACTTGCTCATGAGGATCCCCGTGACCAACTTCGAAACTTTCTATATGTGTGTGGCCCTTTCTCGTTCAAGAATAACTCTTAAGAGTCGATTCCACTTCGGTTTTTTCCCTTCTCTCTAACAGGTGGTGTAACAAAGTGGTTGGCTAAACTACCACGAGACTCAATTACTTCTTGGGCGGAGCTCACAGAGGCATTCCTTGAACGCTTCTTGCCCCCTTCAAATATGGTGAAGTTGAGAGATGGTATTCAAAATTTCAAGCGTATTGAGGGTGAGCCAATTCGAGCCAATTCATGAGACGTGGCTTAGGTTTCAAAAGCTACTTCTGCAATGCCCAACTCATGGATTACCTGAAGATGTGCTTCTACAATATTTCTATCGAAGTCTTGACTCTGTCAACAAGGCTATAGCTGATCATTTGATTCGTGGTGGGATTATGAGACAACCTTTTCCTGTGGCGTATGCTTTCCTTGAGGATATGACTAAAATTAACCAGGCATGGCACACAAGAGAAGACCAAGTTTAACCTCTCAGTGTTGGAATGACTAAAGAGCAAATGGATAAGGACCAAGAAAGTGATGAGAATATGGCTAAGATGATGACCCAAATGGACTTGTTAATCAAGCATATTATGGGTGGTGGTTCTAAAGTCGTGAATGCAGTTTCTATGATTCCAAAAGATGATCAGTTCGAGGCCATGTACAATGAAGAGGTCCAATTCATGACGAATCAAATAGGTGGTTCTCGTCCGAGCTATCAAAGCCTGTTGGGCATCAATGTTGGAACAAAGATCAAGGTGGTGGTTGGAGAGCGAGTCCAGATTAGCGTGATAGAGGTGTCAATTGGAGGGATGGTGAGAGAGATCACTATGTGCCTCCACATGATCATTTCAAAGGTAATGAACAAAAGGCCGATCCCGAGTGTTTTCGGACTGAAGATATACTTGCTTGTATTTTGAATAAGCTGGAAGGTTCGGATAAGATACTCAAGGAAATGCAAGATGATTTCTCTTCTCTAAATCAAACGGTGACTTCTCACTCAATCAAACATCTTGAATCACAAATGATCCAAATATCAACTCAATTGAATCAGTGACCAAATGGTGGCCTTTGCAGCGATAGTTTAGCAAATCCAAAGAATGAAAATGCTCAATGTATGGCTATTGCGACCCAGAGTGGCAAGATCTTGGGTAGCGATGTGATAATGGGTGATGGGGCTGAGTCTACTAAAGATCAACATGTAGTGATTTAAGCTGATATCCTTGCTGATGACTTGAATGATTATGTTCCTAACAAAGCCGCTTACTCATTGAATGATATTACTTCTGGTGAAGTTGCTAAGCCAAAAGCGGAGAATGTTCCTAAATCGATGTATCCAAGGCCGTTGCCTAAAGTTTGTCCATCATTTCCACAAAGGTTGAAAAAGAGAAATGACAATGAAAAATTCCAAAAATTTCTCTCTGTTTTCAAGTCTCTCTCTATCAAGCTCCCATTGGTGGATGCTTTGCTCGAAATGCCGGGGTATGCTAAATTTATAAAGGAATTGGTCACGAAAAAGAGAAGCATGGACTTTGAGACAGTTGAAGTTTCCCATAATTGCAGCGCTATTATGTCTAATATAGTTGCTAAAAAGGATGATCGAGGAGCTTTCACTATACCTTGTACTATTGGGATGTTTGAATTTACCAAAGCGATGTGTGATTTGGGAGCTAGTATTAATTTTATGCCATATGCTATTTTCAAATAACTTGGGTTTGGTGAACCTAAGGCAACCATAATGTGACTTCTTATGGCTGATCGCTTCACAAAGCGGCCTATCAGTGTCCTTTATTATATTTTGGTGAAGGTTGACAATTTCATTTATCCGGCAGATTTCGTTATTCTTGATTGTGAAATGGATGCCGAAATACCTATTATTCTTGGTTGACCATTTTCGGCCACTGGAAGAGCCTTTGTTGACGTTGAAAGTGGAAATTTGAATTCTCGAGTTAATGAGGAGGAAGTAACTTTCAATGTATGCAAGTCCATGAAGCAACCAAGCGATCTCCATGTGGTATCGATTATTAATATGATCGATGAAGCGGTTGCTAGTATCGATGAAGTTTCATGTATTGGTAAATCTTTGGCTACCGTGCTCTTGAATTATGATGGAGAAGAGATCCAAGATTATGATGAAGTGGTGGCTGCCTTATCGGGTTTAGGTTCTTACTCAAAAACTCCTTTGAAGCTTGATATTGATTAGAAGAATAGAGAAAGTCCATCCGCAATGCCATCAATTGAAGCACTCCCGAAACTTGAGTTGAAATCTCTTCCTTCACATCTTCGATATGTATTTTTAGGGGCTGATAATACTTTGCCAGTTATTATTGCTACTGATTTTCTTGAAAGGCAAGTACAAGCCCTTGTGAGTGTGTCAAAAAGGTTCATAAAAGCTATTAGATGGACAATTGCTAATATTGTGGGGATTCCACCCGGTATTTGCACGCACAAGATTCAATTGGAAGTCATTTACAAACCCAGCGTCGAGCACCAAAGTAGGTTGAATCCTCTAATACAACAAGTGGTTAAGAAGTAAATCATCAAGTGGTTAGATGCGGGTGTGGTTTACCCAATTGCGGATAGCAAATGGGTGAGCCCGGTACAATGTGTTCCAAAGAAGGGAGATATAACGGTAGTCCCAAATTACAAGGGTAAACTTGTACCTATGCAACCAGTTACCGGTGGGCGTGTATGTATGGACCATCAGAAGTTAATGTAAGTACGGAGAAAGATCACTTTCCAATGTCCTTTATGGACCAAATGCTTGATAGATTGGCGGGGGCGTGGATGGTATTGCTTTTTGGACGGATATTCCGGTTATAATCAAATCTCCATATCACCTGAAGATCAAGACAAGACCACTTTTACATGCCTCCTTGGAACATTTGCATTTAAAAGAATGCCTTTTGGGTTGTGTAATGCACCAGCCACGTTTCGGAGGTATATGCTCTTTATTTTTGCTGACATGGTGGAAGACTCGATGGAGGTTTTCATGGATGATTTCTCAGTCGTGTGGGATACTTTTGAAGCATGCCTTGAGCACCTTGGTAGTGCCTTGCAAAGATGTATTGAAACAAATCTTGTTCTTAATTGTGAGAAGTGTCACTTCATGGTCAAAGAAGGTATTGTGTTGGGGAACAAAATTTCGGGAGATGGTATACAAGTGGATCAAGCTAAGGTTGAGGTGATTGTCAAGTTACCTCCTCCTATCTCGATTAAAGGTGTTCAAAGTTTCTTGGGTCATGCGGGTTTCTAACAGAGGTTCATAAAAAACTTTTCTAAGATAGCTCATCCTCTTTGCAAGCTACTTGAGAAAGAAAGTGTTTTCGAGTTTGATGAGGCTTGCATTAATGTGTTTGTGTGTCTAAAAGAGAAGTTGGTATTGGCTCCGATCATTGTTGCTTCGGATTGGAATGTCCCATTCAACTAATGTGTGGTGCTAGTGGTGTGGCTTTGCGAGATGTACTTGGTCAATGTAGAGGTATGTTGTTCCATCTTGTATACTATGCAAGTAAGAGCTTGAACGTGGCTCAAAAGGACTACACCATTACTGAACAAGAGTTGTTGGTGGTGGGGTACGCTTTTGAAAAATTTCACGCTTACTTATTGGGCACTAAGATAGTGGTGCACACCAACAATGCTGATATACGCTACTTGATGGCCAAAAAGGATGCAAAACTGAGATTGATTCGATGGGTGCTATTATTGCAAGAGTTCGACTTTAAGGTCAAAGATCAAAAAGGATATGAGAATCAGGTGGGTGATCATTTATCTAGACTTAAAGCAAGTGTGGTTGTTTCCGCTGACAGGGATATTGAAGAAGCTTTTCCCGATTAGACGGTGATGGTGGTATCAACAGTTTCCACTCCTTAGTATGCTGATTTTGCTAATTATGTGGTGTGTGGAATTATTCTTGATGGGCTGACGTTTTATCAACGCATAAGGTTCCTTTTTTATGTGAAGAAATATTTTTGGGATGACTGTATCTGTTTCGGGAATGTGTTGATCATATTATTAGAAGATGTGTACCGGAGGTTGAAATAGATGTTATTCTTATTGCATGCCACGCATCACCATTGGTTGACATTATAGTGGAGTGCGTACAACTGCCAAGGTATTGCAGAGTGGTTACTGTTGGCCAACATTCTATCACAATGCGAACTCCCTTGTCCAAAAGTGTATTCAATGTCAAAAGCAGGGTCGAGTATTGCATAAACATGAGCTTCCCCTTAATTCAATCCTTGAGGTTGAATTGTTTGACGTTTGGGGAATCAACATTACTGGCACTTTCGTAAGTTCTTATGGGAACAAATATATTTTGATTGCCGTTGATTACGTTTCCAAATGGGTGGAGGTTGTGGCCTTACCTAACAATGAAGGGAGAAGTGTAGTGTCTTTTCTTAAGATATACATATTCACAAGGTTTGGTACTCCGCGTGCTATTATTAGTGATGGGGGTTCTCATTTTTGTAACCGAATTTTGGCTTCGCTATTGAACAAGTATGGAGTCAAGCATATGATTGTTGCCCCTTATCATCCACAAACAAATGGGCAAGTCGAAGTGTCGAATCGAGAAATCAAAGGAATCTTAGCAAAGAATGTTAATGCAAATCTATCTGATTGTTCTCGACGGTTAGATGATGCTCTCTCGGCATATAGACCACTTTTAAGACCCCGATTGGTATGTCACCATATCAATTGGTGTTTGGTAAATCGTGTCATGTACCGGTTGAACTTGAACATAAGGCCTTGTGGGCTTTAAAACCATGAATTTGAATTGGGATGACGCATCCAAGAATCGGACAAACTACATGCTTTTGAGGAATTTCAACTTCGAGCTTTTGAGAGTTAAGCTCTTTATAAGGAGAAAATGAAAAAGTGGCATGATGCCAAGATACTTCATTGAGAGTTTAGAGTGAGTGATCGTGTGTTACTCTACAATTCTCGCTCGAGACTCTTTCCGAGTAAGCTCAAGTCTATGTGGTCGGGCCCTTTTAAGGTGAAGCGTGTGTTTGAAAATGGAGCAATTGAAGTTGCGGGTGAAAATGGGTCATTCTTCAAAGTGAATAGTCAATGGCTGAAGCTTTATTTTGGAGAAGCTCCAAATGTGAGATTGATAGATAGGGTGTACTTGGATGTTGCTTGAAAGCATGTCCACATCATGCAACGATATTAAATAAGGCGCTTCTTGTGAGGCAACCCAAGTTTTATTTTAGTAGTCTGAATAATGTGTGTTGGTTGTGTAGGTTGGAGTTTGAAATTTCAACTCATGGCTACAAGGAGAGGGGTTGAACCACTTGGTGTGTCACCCTATGACCCCTGGGATCACCTAATTCCATCGCCAATAGAAGGCTGCATTTGAAGGATATCTAGTATGATTAGGCGAGCTACCATTCCATTCAATACATCAGTGAGTGAAGTCGGCGAGCCCGATCGAGCTCGCCTTCTGCATATTTCTGGTAGCTAATCTTCTGTTGATTTCGATGAGCCTTTTGTCCATTACGCACGTCGCCGAACCATTCGGCGACGTTAGTCCATAACCGAAAGGAGCGCGAACTGAAAAGTTTTTAAGATTTTAAGATTTAAATCTTCATTCTATTTGACATTTTCAACTCCTCTTCACATACCCGCATACTTTTTCCCTTTACTTAGTCCCATATTGTGCTATGGGAGTGTGTTGAACTCGTCCCCTTTCCCTGTTTGGCTATTTTTGCCTCATCTTGTCTTTATTAAGGTTGGTTCTCTTTTGTTTCGAATCTTTTATGGTGGTTTCAGTGATTCTACATGTTAGTGTATGGCTGCTTGAGTGATTGCTTGTTTTTAAGCCTCGATTATTGCCTTTTGCTTCGATTATGTTAATTGAATTCGAGCATGCATGTTGTTTTTAAAAATTTTGGCCTTCGTTGAATTTGGTAATTGCGAATTGTGATTGTGGGTTGTTATTTGAGTGTTGGGTGAAGTCTAAGTAGCCTCGATTTTAATTAAATGGGTTGATTTTGCCTAATGATGGATTGGGATACGTCTTTCTCAAGGGCAAATCATCGTTTCGTTGATTTCGAATCGGTTTAGGGGAAGTCTAAGTACCCTGGGTAGAAATTGGGGATGGGTCTAGTCTAATTGTTGTTATTAGAGCTTTAATTGTTGTGTCTTGGATTGATAGTTGATGAATGTTGAAAAATTTGGGGGGGGGGGTGGGTGATGCATTGGATCAATTAGGCAAGGTAAGTCGAGCTCACAGAATGGATTTTGCATGTCGCCCATTGCACTCCACATCAATTTTTTTAATTCTTTGCCTGTGCTTTTTGAAACATTCGGTGAGCCCCCTTTAGCTCACCGAGTAGTGTTTCCATCACCCATTTGATCTGAATTGTTGCCTTTTTCATTCTGTTAAATTCGGTGATGCATCTATTGCTAGCCTAATCGGTTAGGTGATTCGTCAACATTGTCGGCGTATCTTTCCGCAATTTGTTTTTCTACACCCATTACGATCAATTTTTGTGGTTGTATTTTGTGTTTGATAGGTATGCCTCGACGAAAGGTTTTTTCTTATAAACCACCCAAAAAGAAGGCCAAAGGGGTAGTGATCGCTTCAGAGGTTACACAACCCCGACCCAAACAGCCTAAGGCCGAATCCAAAGGAAAGAGCAAGCAACATGTGATCGAGCAGAGTTCTCCATGGGATAGTGAGGAAAACTCCTTCTAGTTCACCTAAACAAATTTTGGGGGTGAAGAGGTTAAGGAGTTCGGGACTATTATTGGAAAGACTTTTAAGCGAACGTGAGCCGTGTTGTGGTCAAAAACATTTCATGATCCATTAGCAAGGGGTTCTACTTCTAATCCAAGACTTGAGCCTCTGGCAGCTGCTACTCCTTCTCCTCCTTCTCCAGTTCCTGTTTTGGCCCCGGTTAACCTTTCAAGGTCGATGAATCATTTAAAGTCAGAGTGTTTATGCACAATCCTCGAAGAAAAGAGGTTGCCCACCAATAGGGTGGTGGACAGGTATCCAGAGGTGTGGGAGACACTTCGCTTCCGTAAATTTCAAATTTTTACTAAACCTCGGAGTCCTTATTTGTCTACATCTGTCCGGTAGTGTCACGACACAAGGTGCCCCCTAGATGTGACATGGCGTACAAGACCCCGAGAGGCCTCATACAAGCCACTTAGCATACATTACATACACGATAATAGAGGATAAAAGTTCGAAAGAGAATTTTATATCAAGGATTTTAAAAGAAACAACGGAAGTCTACATCTCATATCTCAAAACCAAACTAATATAAATAATAGAATTTTGGACGTAACCCAATACAATTCAAAACTGAAAGGAAAGACGTGAAAAAGAAATAAGAGCTAGTATATGTCCTCGGATGGGTGAGGACTTACCAAGTCTTCTATCAACTCTTTAATCAAGCTCTAGCCACGAGTGGAAAGTGAATCGTCACGTCCTACACAAAAGAAGTTAATGTAGGAAAAAGTATGCATTAGCAAAATTAAGTACTAAGTATGATAGCAATACACATAAACACATAAATCATGCTAGAGAGAGAAACATAATCAAGACATCCAATGGCCATGCTAAAAACATGAAAAACATGAAAGATAAAGCATATATCAAGGCCAAAGAAAGATAAATCATCTTTCCTTCTTTTCTTTACTTCATCATGAGAACACTTGTTCATTAACTTGTGTTCCGTAAATCGTGTCATATACTGGTTGAACTTTAACATAAGGCCTTGTGGGCTTTAAAACCATGAATTTGAATTGGGATGACGCATCCAAGAATCGGACAAACTCCATGCTTTTGAGGAATTTCAACTTTGAGCTTTTGAGTGTTAAGCTCTTTATAAGGAGAAAACTAAAAAGTGGCATGAAGCCAAGATACTTCATTGAGAGTTTAGAGTCGGTGCTCGTGTGTTACTCTACAATTCTCGCTTCAGACTCTTTTCGGGTAAGCTCAAGTCTATGTGGTCGGGCCCTTTTAAGGTGAAGCATGTGTTTGAAAATGGAGCAATTGAAGTTGCGGGTGAAAATGGGTCATTCTTCAAAGTGAGTGGTCAATGGCTGAAGCTTTATTTTTGAGAAGCTCCAAATGTGAGATTGATAGATGTGGTGTACTTGGATGATGCTTGAAAGCATGTCCACGTCATGCAACGACATTAAATAAGGTTTTTCTTGTGAGGCAACCCAAGTTTTATTTTAGTAGTTTGAATAATGTGTGTTGGTTGTGTAGGTTGGAGTTTGAGATTTCAACTCATGGTTACAAGGAGAGGGGTTGAACCACTTGGTGTGTAACCCTATGACCCCTGGGATAACCTAATTCCATCGTCAATAGAAGGCTGTATTTGAAAAGTGTCTAGGAAGATTAGGCGAGCTACCATTCCATTCAGTGCATCGCTGAGTGAAGTCTTAGAGCCCGATCGAGCTCGCCTTCTGCACATTTCTGGTAGCTAATCTCCTATTGATTTTGATGAGCCTTTTGTCCATTATGCACGTCGCCGAACCACTCGGCGACGTTAGTCCATCACCGAAAGGATCGCGAACTTAAAAGTTTTTAAGATTTTCAAATTCAAGTCTTCATTCTATTTGAAATTTTCAACTCCTCTTCACATACCCGCATACTTTTTCCCTTTACTTAGTCCCATATTGTGCTATTGGAGTGCATTGGACTTGTCCCCTTTCCCTGTTTGGCTATTTTTACTTCATCTTGTCTTTATTAAGGTTGGTTCTCTTTTGTTTCGAATCTTTTATGGTGGTTTCAGTGATTCTACATGTTAGTGTATGGCTGCTTGAGTGATTGCTTGTTTTTAAGCCTCGATTATAGCCTTTTGCTTCGATTATGTTAATTGAATTCTAGCATGCATGTTGTTTTTAAAAATTTTGGCATTCGTTGAATTTGGTAATTGCGAATTGTGATTGTGGGTTATTATTTGAGTGTTGGATGAAGTCTAAGTAGCCCCAATTTTAATTAAATGGGTTGATTTTGCCTAATTATGGATTGGGATACGTCTTTCTCAAGGGCAAATCATTGTTTCATTGTTTTCGAATCGATTTAGGGGAAGTCTGAGTACCCTTGGTAGAAATTGGGGATGGGTCTAGTCTAATTGTTGTTATTTGAGCTTTAATTGTTGTGTGCTTAGTTGATAGTCGATAAATGTTGAAAAATATGGGGGGGGTGATGCATTGGATCAATTAGGCAAGGTAAGTCGAGCTCACAGAACAGATTCGGCATGTCGCCCATTGCACTCCACATCAATTTTTTTTTAATTCTTTGCCTGTGCTTTTTGAGACATTCGGTGAGCCCCCTTTAGCTCACCGAGTTAACTCGGTGCCTCGCCGAGTAGTGTTTACATCACCCATTTGATCGGAATTGTTGCCTGTTTTGTTCTATTAACTTCGGCGATGCATCTATTGCTAGCCTAGTCGGTTAGGTGATTTGTCAACATAGTCGGCGTATCTTTCTGCTATTTTTTTTCTACACCCATTTCGATCAATTCTTGTGCTGGTATTTTGTGTTTGATAGGTATGCCTCGACGAAAGGTTCTTTCTCATAAACCACCCAGAAAGAAGGCCAAAGGGGTAGTGATCACTTCAGAGATTACACAACCCCGACCCAAACAGCCTAAGGCCGAATCCAAAGGGAAGAGCAAGCAATAGTTGATCGAGCGGAGTTCTCCCTCGGATAGTGAGGATAGCTCTGTCTAGTTCACCTAAACAGATTCCGGGGGCGAGGAGTTTAAGGAGTTCGGGACTCTTATTGGAGAGACTTTTAAGAGAACATGAGCCGTGTTGTGGTCAAAGACATTTCGTGACCCATTAGCAAGGGGTTCTACTTCTAATCCAAGACCTGAGCCTCTGGCAGCTGCTACTCCTGCTCCTCCTTCTCCAGTTCGTGTTTTGGCCTCGGTTAACCTTTCGAGGTCGATGAATCATTTAAAGTCAGAGTGTTTATGCACAATCCTCGAAGAAAAGAGGTTGCCCACCAATGGGGTGGTGGACAGGTATCCAGAGGTGTGGGAGACACTTCGCTTCTTGAAAATTCAAATTTTTACTAAACCCCGGAGTCCTTATTTTCCTACATGTTTCCGGGAGTGTCACGACCCAAGGTGCCCCTAGATGTGACATGGCGTACAAGACCCCGAGAGGCCTCATACAAGCCACTTAGCATGCATTACATACACGATAATAGAGAATAAAAGTTCAAAAGATAATTTCATATCAAAGCTTTTAAAAGAAACAACGGAAGTCTACATCTCATATCTCAAAACCAATCTAATATAAATAATAGAATTTTGGACGTAACCCAATACAATTCAAAACTAAAAGGAAAGACGTGAAAAAGAAATAAGAGCTAGTATATGTCCTCGGATGGGTGAGGACTTACCAAGTCTTCTATCAACTCTTTAATCAAGCTCTAGCCACGAGTGGAAAGTGAATCGTCACTTCCTACACAAAAGAAGTTAATGTAGGAAAAAGTATGCATTAGCAAAATTAAGTACTAAGTATGATAGCAATACACATAAACACATAGATCATGCTAGAGAGAGAGACATAATCAAGACATGCAATGGCAATGCTAAAAACATGAAAAACATGAAAGATAAAGCATATATCAAGGCCAAAGCAAGATAAATAATATTTCCTTCTTTTCTTTACTTCATCATGAGAACACTTTTTCATTAACTTGTGGGGAAAAGCCTTAACCGACATGTAAGACCATGTGAGCTATCAACAAGGAATCCGATGTCTACCCCACACTGAAAAGAGGTGTCCTATTTCAAAGGTAAGGCCATGAACTTCTTAGCTTATGTGGATCCACTAGCTAATGTCTACTTAAAGACAACATCCTAAGGTGGCAACATAGTTTATGGGATAGATATTGCTTTAGGAGACTTGGCCTCAACTAATGGGAGAGCTCCATCTAGAAAACTCGACCTCTACTAACGGGAGAGCTTTCACTAGAAGACTCGGCCTCTACTAACAGGAGGGCTTCCATCTCAATATCCACTCAGTGCTAAGCATAATTCCCACGGATTAGTCATTAACGTATTATATAATTAAACATGAAAAGGTACGACTAGGGATACCAATTCAAGCTAAAATCATGCTTATAGACGTTTCATCTTCCATGGACTTTGTCCAAGCTTACGTCATTGGAATAGCTCCTTAAGAACATGGGTAATCGCCTCTTTGTTCTTCTTTTATCATAGTGGGAAAATTATGTGAGAAAACCTTTCACTACTCAACCATAGCATTATCATATCATAACTTTGGTACTTTACTCTCAAAGAACCCTTAATTTATCATGGTCATATTTCATAGTTCATAGAGTTCATATGGGTTCATGCAAGTTCAACTCATATCATGCAATTCAATGCAAGCTCATGCTTAGAAAGCCATAATTAGGACAATTTACCCATACTAGAAGGAACTCACATAATAGAGGAAAATCATGCTTTTGACTTTATCATGCTAAATTCATAAGATTATCCTCAATTCATTCATAATTCATGCTTGATTTCATAGAGAATTCATAAACTTCATTAAATCATAGCTCAACCCAACAATCAAAGCATAGATTATCAAATTCATAATTCATGCTTGATTTCATAGAGCATTCATAAACTTCATTAAATCATAGCTCAACCCAACAATCAAAGCATAGATTATCAAATTGGGGAGAATTAGCTTGGGATCATGGGGGTTCATGCAATCTTTACATCAAATCATGTAATTCAAGCTAATTTGTGCACTAAGTTACTTTATCACGCTAGATCGTGCACTAGGAATCATAAAATCCACAATTGAAATCATAATTGAAGAACCCACAATGATTGATCAAAACTATAATTCAATTGGGTTAGAGTAAACCTTTGAAAACCATGAAGAAGAGGAAGGGCCCATTGGAAGAAAGGACTCCTAATGGTGAACACTATCATACCTCAAAGAAATCCATAAGAAATCGAAGAAGATTAAAGGTCTTCAATGGAGGATTCAAGCTTTCTTCTTCTTCTTTGACAGTTGAGAGAGTTTCTTTTAGAGAGAGAAATATTTGAGAGAAATTAGGCTTAGAAAGTATTTATAGGTCTTAGATTAAGGGTATAACTGACTTAGCTTAATAGGTAAACAATAAGGGAAAAGACCAAAAAGCCCTTAATTAAAAACTGTCGGGCCAATCGACGGATATGATCTACGACCCGTACATCAATTGACAGACCGTCCTGCTCTTCCGTCAATTTATTTAGAAAGTTCCTTTTGTGCTGAAAATTGGCTAAGTCTGGAATGTATCTATGGAACCCATCTACGGCCCGTCAACTGAACTATGAACCGTCCTGCTATTCCGTAGGTCAAGGTTCAGAAATTTGGAAATCCTGAAAGTTCACAGTGCCATTGATGGTCCCCACTTACGGTCTGTCAATCCATCTACGGCCCGTAAGTGGCCTCCGTAGGTCACTGTCTTCAGGTGAGTTCTGTAGTTAAAATTCTTTGAAAGCTTGGGGCATTATAGGGAGTTCTACGCCACCTACTCTGATTTGATTCCAAAAAAAAAAAAGCAGGCGCAGTCGATGGCACCGATAGATTTCATCACGGTACGTGTGAAAAATGTTAGCTGTACCCAGACTTAGATAAATAACGTCCTCGGTGGCACATTCGGGTATCGACATTCAATGGCCGACAAGCTCAAAGGCAGTTTTGATACCCTCAAGTGGTGGTTGGCTCCTTTGATTAGTGAGGAATCTCCTCGGTGGCTAGAGGCTGGAGCGATAATTGAAAAGAGGTAAGTAACCATAACTGCTAGATATTGGTTCGAGTTCTTATGCAGCACCCTCATGCCTTCCCAGAACGAGTCCATTCTACGGCACCCGAAGGCCGCACTCATGGGTTGCATTATGGACCGTCACTTGCTCAACTTGGGGATGATTATTGTGCAGGAGATATTGATGAGGGCCAAGCAAAATCAGACATCGCTCCCCTTCCCGATCCTGATTAGAGATTGTGATGGCGTTCTGAGGTTCCCTTCGAGGCCAAGATGGATGTTGAGGTCACCTCAACCTCATCTTGTGACATCCGCTTTATCAAGGCTGAGTACTTGAAGGATAATGTGGAGAGGAGGAGGAGACCTCTAGTAGATACGTCTCCGGCCATCGATGTTGAGACCATATAGACTTGTTCTCCCACTTCCACAGTTCAGCAGGAAAGTCTACCTGTCCCTGAGGCTCCTACTACCTCTGCTTCAACCCGAGCCACTCCTTCTACAGCTGCACCTGCCTTAGCTCCCGGTTCTCGGCCTTTGACTCAGGCCATAATTATAAATATTGGGTACCTTGCTCATTTTGCTTATGGGCGGGCTTCACGAGTCGAGGCAGCTGTTCTGACTATGATTGAGCGTGCCATCGCAGCGGCACTTGCTCCTATTAGAGTGGAGTTGGCGGATCAGCGCGAGTTAATTGTAGCTCGAGGGCTGCCTTTGGATTCCCTCACCACTAGAGTTACAGAGTGTGAGAAGGGGGAGGGTACTTTTACTAAGTTGACAGCCATCCTTACTGACAAAGCCAACTTGCGTAAAGATGTGGACAAGCTGAAGTCCACTGACATTACTATGCTGTGGGGTAGTGTGGATGTACCTGAGGGTGCTAGTGCTGATGTTCCCCCTCCCACCACCATCGGCGTTGCTTCGATAGCTGAGAATGAGGGTGATTGTGATGCCCTAGAGACGGATGAGGAGGACCTTGTTGTGCGTGATAGCGAGGCGTATGCAGATCTTGAGGATTTAGAGGGTGATATGGTCCGAGCTGCTGCTACTGCGTCCCTCCGAGAGACATTGATGGTTGGGTTGAGTGGCACCACACCCACCGTGGAGATTGCACCGGGTACTAATGCCTAGGTTTAGGACACATCGTCGGCCTAGCTAGACGGAGGACTTTCCTTTGCATTTCCTTTAGCTTTTATTTTATTTTTATTCCGCATTGAAGACACTGCATTTTTTGTTTTGGTGGGGTGGTGATTTTCCCAACCCCTGTTTGATTGTATGTTTTTGATTGATGTTTTGTTTTGATTTAAGAAGTTATTCGAATTGATATAAATTGTTTTGGCTTTTCGTGATATCTCTCTCTACTTCTCTTCATTTTTTGTGTGATGATTGAGTAGTTATAAGTTCTCTTGTACATTCGAGTATCGATTGTGAACAATATGGATGACTTGGATAGTGCTCTTAATGAACGACATGTGGGTGTGAGTCCAACGAGGCAATTTGAGTTGCATAGTCTTGTGTGAACTCTTCGCATCTCATTGTTCTTAGTCGATTGTTGATGGTTAGTCTTGCAATGACCGTTGCACACAAGATCGACTCGTAGGGTTGTGATCCACAATTGAGTTCGAATACTATGTTCGAATATTTCACCAGAAAAGTTTGTTTGATGATATCTAGAACTTGCCCTGTTGGTCTAGCTAGCTAACTTTGTTGAATGAAGGAAACGATCTTAGGCATAAAATTTTGAGAGTGAGCCTAAATTCTATACCTTCGTGTGACAACCTTGTGAGCGTGTAAACCTAGATTGGCACGATTTGAGCCTACCCTTTTTCTTTGAATCAGCACCAAGAAAAGCAGCCGGTTGATTGAAATTGTCATACTCTCTCCCACCTTTAACCTTCATGGAGCATTGGTGTGTTTGAGTACCAACTCAGGCCAAAAGCCTAAGTTGGGGGTGTGGTAAGAGTGAAGAAAGAAACAAAGCTAGAAACTTATGAGCCTATCTTTGAAAAGTTGTGAAAAAGATGGAACCCTTCTATAAAAAAAAGAGAGCAATAGAGGTGTTGAGGAAAGAAAAGAAAAGAAATGAGTTGAATAAAGTTTGATCATTGTATTGTGTTGTGAAAATAAAGAAAAGGGGTGTCCCAAATGGGCTGTGAGGTTTGAAAATACCAAAGATGAGTAGTCAAATGAGATGAATGAAAGAAAAAGGGAAAGATGAGAAGAAGAAGCAAAGCTTCTTGAAGGTAGAGTCACTTACCCTCAGCCCCATTACAAGCCTTGAAAGGCCTTTTTGATCCTACATGAGCCTAGTGATGTGTTTGTTGGAAAATACGGGCAAGCCTATGGGTAGAGTCATGCATATTTTTCTCACTTGAGAGTGTGAGTATTTATTTCGATTCCTTTATCATATTTGTTGATTAGCTTTGTAAGATCTTGGAATCATATTTGTTGTGAGTGCATTTGAATACTGTTGTTGGGCATGAATTTACGTTCAAATTGAGCATTTGTGAGCATGAACTCCAATTGATGATGGCTAGTCGGAATTTGAAACTTTGAGTGCACATTTGATCCTTGCATGTTTAGATTGAACCTTGTGTGCATTCTCATGTAGATTCTCAAGGAGAACTGTTTGTAGACATCCCTATTAAACTAATTGATCTCTTGTTTTACTTGAGGAAAAGTAAAAGTTTAAGTTGGGAGTGTTAATGAGTCGGTAGTTTTGACTCATTTAAAGCTTCATTTGTACTAAATTAGTGTCCTTAATGCCTATTTTTCACTCATAACTAATGTTAAATTGCTTATGTGAAGCAAGGAGACTTGAGAATGAGGCAAGGATAAGATAATGCAAAAAGAAGCTGAAAAGTTGCATAATTGGAAGAAAAAGAAGATTGGAGATCGCAAAAGACAACTCGGCGATGCACCGAGTGGATCTGAGTTCACCTAATGTTCTAGTAGACAAGGAGAAGAGTCAAGTCAAGTCGGCGAGCTTGGGAGCTAATCTGTGAGTCACCGACCAGTTAGGTGAGCCTGACTTACATGGCCTAAAGTTCCAGAACAGAGCGATGGTGAAGTCAAGAATTAAACGGCAAGAACGGGTAACTCGGCGTATCACAAAGTGGATGGGCGATCCCGATTTATGCTGCTGAGTGGTCCCAAATTTCATATTGTGGGAAATTTTTATGAGAGCATAAATAGAGTTTTTGGAAAGAGATTTGAGTATCAATCAATTAGTGAGGAACCAGTTAACTGAAACTAAGAAGTACTTTGCGCTTTGAATATTTTTGATTGTTTTTTAACTATTCTTGTGAGTTTTTGGATTTAACACTTTTGGTATAATACTAATTGGTAGCATTTTGCTTTTTGGAGATTTTGTGAATCAATGGCTGACATCTTTCGTAACAATTTCTTCTTTTTTGCTAAGATTGGCTAACCCCAATAACTTAGGGGTGTGTATATGTGTTCAATTGCTTAATTAACTTATAAGTATTATGAATTGTTTAATTTAATGCTTGATTGAAATGGGTTCAGTTATTAATTCATGTTTTCATTTATGAATTGAAGTTGCAAATTCAGTTCTAGTCTATATCTCTTTGAAGCTTGTAAAAGGTGCATTTGAGTGAAATTAATAATTGATGATTGTACGGGCTGTTGCTTTTACTACCTAGCTTACTATAGTAGGTTGAATCAAGGTATAAGATTGTTCTCTAGTGTAATGCATGTTGGGGTTTGATGGAACCCAATTGAATGCATGATAGCTGATTGTAGAATAGCTATTGTGCTTTTGATCCTGCCTACCTATGGAAATTCAGCATATTTAAGAAACTCGTAATTACCCATTTAGTGAAATTAGTAATTGAACACTCACACATCCCAAATGTGCTTTCTTTCATTTGTTAAATTCATTGTTAATTGCATTTTTATATTCGGTTTTAATCTCTTTACTCATTGTGATAATCAACATCTTACTATTTACTTCATGTTTCGTATCAACTTTTTAAACTCTACAAAAGATTTGAACACTAACTTACTTTGTAGTCAAATTTTGTATTTGATTACTCCTCGTGGGATCGACCCCAACTCTTTGTTGGGTTTATACTATCTAGCGACCGCCTACACCTTGAATCGTTATAGGTGTAGTTGAGCATTATCACCTATCAATGATTGTACAAACTAAGAACGCCTTGGGATATCGAAGGATGGATTCTCTACGAAGGCATAATATTATTGCTAATGAATAAAAACTACTATCGGGCCCCTACATTCAAATCCTTTTTATCTATGCTCACAGAGTAAGCCAACAATGGTGGAGAAATGTTTGATATAACTGGTGCCAACAAACCTTTTAGTGCACTATGGTCATGGTGCATACATATTGTGAACATGTATGCCAGATTTGATGGAGTACCTAAAGTAGCATTGATTGCACAAGCATGTCATTGTGCCATCTTACCACGCACTTCCACTTCATCCAAGGGCTTTTACATTGTGCCCTTCCTTTTCTTAGGCAATTCTTGTGCATATGCTGTGTAAAATTCTCGCACCCAAGATGGAAGATATGGCTATCTAGGTCTTGTAAACCCCTAAAACATGTGAAATTAGATGGGTTCCTAGATGGATGGGTAGTCGCTCATAACACTTTAAATGGAGAGTCATCTCTCCTTAAGAATAGTATGTTCTCCAACAACCTTGAGCCTGTTGAGGGCCCTTGGTGTAATACCCCAACCCTTCAAAGAACTTAAAAATGTAGAACTCACCTGAAGACAATGAGCTACGGAGGCCACCTACGGGCTGTAGATGGATTGACAGGCCGTAGGTGGGGACCGTCAATGGCACTGTGAACTTTCAGGATTTCTAAGTTTCTGAACTTTGACTTACGGAGTAGTAGGACGGTTTGTAGTTCAGTTCACGGGCCGTAGATGGGTTCCGTAGATGCCTTCCAGACTTAGCCAAAGTTTCAGCCCAAATGAACTCTCTCAATCAATTGGCGAAAAAAGAGGACGGTCCGTCAATTGATGTACGGACCGTAGATCCTGTCCGTCAATTGGCTTCGACAGTTATTAATTAAGGGCTTTTTGGTCTTTTCCCTAATTGTTTACCTATTAAGCTAAGTCGGTTTTGCCCTTAATCTAAGACCTATAAATACTTTCTAAGCCTTATTCCTCTCATTCTAATTCATTCCTAAACTCTCCTCTCTCAAATATTTCTCTCTCTAAAAGAAACTCTCTCAAGCTTCAAGGAAGAAGAAGATGCTAGGATCCTCCATTGAAGACCTTCAATCTTCACGAAATTCTTGTGGGTTTCTTTGAGGTATGATAGTGTTCACCATTTAGAGTCCTTTCCTCCAATGGGTCCTCCCTCTTCGTCATGATTTTCAAAGGTTTACTCAAACCGAATTGAATTAGGGTTTGGATAAATTATTATGGGTTCTTCACTTATGATTTCAATTATCGATTTTATGATTTGTAGTGCACGATCTAGCGTGATAAAGTAACTTAGTGCATGAATTAACGTGAATTACATTATTTGATGTAAAGATTGCATGAACCCCCATGATCCCAAGCTAATTCTTCCCAAATTGATGATCTATGCTTTGATTGTTGGGTTGAGCTATGAATTGATGAAGTTTATGACATCTTTATGAAACTAAGCATGAATTATGAATGAATTGAGGATAATCCTATGAATTTAGCTTGATCAAGTCTAAGGCATGATTTTCCTTTATTATGTGAATTCCTTCAAGTATGGGTAAATTGTCTAATTATGGCTTTCTAAGCATGAGCTTGAACTGATTTACATGATATGAGTTGAAACTATGAATTATGAGAATGATGAGCTATGTAAAGAAGAAGCTAATGAACTTATGCATATCTCATGTGAAGTTAATAATGAATTAAGGGTGCTTTGAGAGTGAAGTACCAAAGTTATGATATGATGATGCTATGGTTGAGTTGTGAAAGGTATGCGAAAAGTTACCATCCTTGGTCCTAGCCCTCTTGGCCTCTCTAGACCTTTCCTTAAACTTTTCTTCCTCTATTTGTTGGGCATACACCATGAGATGAGAAATATCCATATCATTAACCAGCATAGCAGTGCGGCATTCTTTAACTAACATTTCGGACACTCCCGAAACAAATTTACTCATTCTTGCCCTTGGATCAACAACGATGGAAGGAGCATATCGGGACAATTGTGTGAACTTGAAAGCATACTCTTTCACACTCATATTTCCTTGTTGAAGGTTGATAAACTCAAGCACCTTTGCCTCCCTCATCTAAAGGAGAAAAAACCTATCAAGGAAACAACCTTGAATTTCTCCTAATCAAGAGGACCCTCATTAACGACCCTCTCACTCTTCCATTGATTGAACCAAATTTTGGCAACACCCTTTAGTTGATAAGCGCCCAACTCCACCTTTTCTTTTGGCGTTACACCCATAATAATCAACACCTTGTACACTTCATCGATGAACTCTTGAGGATCTTCCTCAACCTTGGCGCCATGAAATTCTGGAGGATTAATTCTAGTAAAGTCCCTCACTCTTGATGCCACCGTACCCACATTTGGGTTCACGGGAGCCACCATCTCTCTATTGGCTTGGGCTGTCACAGCTTGAGCCAACACTTGGAAAGCAGCCCTAAACTCCGCATTAGTCACTTGATCGGCGAAAGGGTAGGCCGGAACATGAGGAGCTTGAGGAGGAGCTTCTTGTTCCACATTCTCTCCCATATTTCTTCTAGCATAAGTTCTTCGGGTCTCCATATCCTGAAACGCATAGGATAGGGATTATGAGAGACACTGATAGAGTTAAACTCTATGGCATGACTTAGGAATATTAAAAGAGGTGGAATTTCATAAAGGTCTTATAGCTACTCATTCATATGTGTGGTGTGCTTCACACTCATGAACAAAACTCTACTTGACGCGGCTTATGAGACATTGTAGGATCTTTTTAAAACCATGTGCTCTCAATACCAAGTTTGTCATGACCCAAGGTAACCCCTAGATGTGACATGGCGTACAAAACCCCGAGAGGCCTCATAAAAGCCACATCGCATACATTACATACAAGATAATAGAGAATAAAAGTTCAAAAGAGAATTTCATATACAAGCTTTTAAAAGAAACAGCGGAAGTCTACATCTCATGTCCCAAAGCCAATCTAATATAAAGAACAAGGTTTGGGACGTAACCCAATACAATCCAAAACGGGTAAGAAATAAGAGCTAGGCTATGTCCTCAGATGGATGAGAACCAAGTCTTCTATCGACTCTCTAATCAAACTCTAGCCACGAGTGGAAGGTGAATCGCCATGTCCTACACCAAAGAAGTTAATGTAGGCAAAAGTATGTGTTAGCAAAATTAAGTACTAAGTATTATTGCAATGCACATAAACACGTAAATCATGCTAGAGTGAAATATAATCATGATATGCAATGGCCAAACTTAAACATGAGAAACATGAAACATAAAGCATATATTAGGGCCAAAGCAAGCTAAATCATCTTTCTTTCTTTTCTTTAATTCATCATGAGAACACTTGTTCATTAACTTGTGGGGAATAGCCTTAACCGACATGTAAGACCATGTGAGTTATCAACATGGAATCCAGTGTCTACCATACACCAAAAAGAGGTGAACTACTTGCCAAGGTAAGATCGTGAACTTCTTAGCTTAAGTGGATCCGCTAGCTAATGTCTACTTAAAGACAACATCCTATGGTGGCAACATAGTTTATGGGATAGAGATTGCTTTTGGAGACTCGGCCTCAACTAACTCGAGAGCTCCATCTAGAAAACCTGGCCTGTACTAAAGGGAAAGCTTTCACTAGAAGACTCGGCCTCTACTAACGGGAGGGCCTCTATCTCAATATCAACTCGGTGCTAAGCATAATTCCCATGGATTTGTCATTAACATATTCTTATCATTATACATGGAGAGGTACAACTAGGGTTACCAATCCAAGCTAAAATCATTTTTATAGACGTTTCATCTTCCATGGACCTTGTCCAAGCTTAATTCATTAGAATAGCTCCTTAAGAACATGGGTAGTCGCCTCTTGTTCTTTTGAGTCATATTGGGAGTAATATTGAGAATGCAAGGTCTGATGGATAGGGTTGTCCTAGATTTCGCCAAAGGTTCTCTGGCCAAGACTCATCCAATGCTCCTCAGAAGTTCAACAATAATAGGGTTTCTAACCCCAAGTCTCAAGGAGGGAATAATGGTGGTTTTTTATTTGCTCCTTGTGCCATGTGTGGGAAAAAGCATGAGGGTAGATGTCTAGCCGATACGGATGGTTGTTATAGGGATGGAAAGAGTGGTCACAAGATGAGGGATTGTCCATCTCTCACATCTAAGGGAAGGGAGAATAAGCAATCTCCACCTAGAGGATCGGGTTAGATTGTTTAGAAGCAAAACCGGTTTTATGCACTTCAGGCTTTTCATGAGCAAGAGAGCTCTCCCAATGTGGTCACCGGTATGTTAAGAGTTTTCCATTTTGATGTGTATGCCTTGCTTGATCCCGGTGCTACCCTATCTTTTATGAAGCCCTATGTGGCCATGCGATTTGATGTCATTCCAGATATATTGCTAGATCCTTTTCATGTTTCTTCTCCGATTGGAGAATCTATCTTAGCTAAGAGGGTTAATAGAAATTGTCCCGTTTCCCTATCCAATAGAGTTACTCTTGTTGATCTCATGGAACTAGATATGCCAGATTTTGATGTTATCCTTGAGATTTATTGGTTGCATACTTGTTATGCCTCTATTGATTGTAGGACCCGAATGATCAAGTTTCAATTTCCAAATGAGCCTATCCTAGAGTGGAAGGGGGGAAATTCTATGTTTTGAGGTCAATTTGTTTCTTATCTAAAAGCTAGAAAGATGATCTCAAAGGGTTGCATTTACCATCTTGTTAGGGTGAGGGATATACATTCCTAGACCCCTACTCTTTAGTCGGTCCCCGTTGTTAATGAGTTTCTGAAAGTGTTTCTCGATGACTTGCCCGGTATTCCTCCCGAAAGGGAAATAGACTTCGGTATTGACCTTCTCCTAGAGATGTCACGACCCAGGGTAGCCCCTAGATGTAACAGGGCGTACAAGACCCCGAGAGGCCTCATAAAAGCCCTTAGCATACATAACATACAAGATATTAGAGATATAAGAATTCAGAAGAGCATTTTATATCAAAGCTTTACTCAAAACAACGGAAGTCTACAATTCATGTCTCAAAGCATTATAATATCATAAAATACGAATAAAAGTTATAGGGACGTAGCCAAATACAATATCCAACTTAAGGAAAGACATTAAATGTAAATCCAACAAGGTTATGTCCTCGGAGGGATGAGGACTCACCAAGTCTTCTTGTCAACCCTAAGTCAATGCTCTAGCCACGAGTAGGAGAACTGCCACATCCTAAACCAAAGAAGTTGATGCAAGCAAAAGTATGTGTTAGCACAATAAAGTACTAAGTATGATAGCCATGCATATAAACTCATAAAACATGCTAGAAACTGAGATATAAACATAACATGCAATTGGTGAAGCTAAACATGATAAGGCAAATAAGCAAATAGCATAAAGCTTAAACCATGGCCAAAGCAAGCTAAATCATCTTTCTTTTACTCTTCTTATCTTTACTTTAATTTTACTAACCCATGCACCATTGTGCAAACTGAAGTGTGGGAAAAGCCTCAAACCGATCTGTAGACCATGGAATAACTCAACATGGAATCCAGTGTCTTTCCTACACGGAAAAAGGGCCATTCTACTTGCCAAGGAAGAATCCTGAACCATAGCATACGTGGATCCACTAGCTAAGCTGATATGGGCCATTTAAGATCACCTATGGGGGCACATAAGCATAGGGCATACGGGGATTTATCACCCGTCGACTCGATTCTACGCATAATTCTCACTATACAATCATAACTACTGATATCCATGGAAAGGTACAACTGGGGTTGCCAATCCAAGCTAAACATGACTTCACATACCATGGATTAGTCCACGCTTACTTCATTGGGTGTTTCTTCTTTCATTGACTTGTCTAAGCTTACACCCCTAGAATAGCTTCTTAAAGCTCTTGATTAAATGTGTAGTTAAGCAAACCTTTTAACAAATTATGAATCCTTTACATGTGAGAAAACCTTTCACAAGCTTAGGTTGAGCATTATATGAGAAAACCCTTTCAAGACTCAACATTAACATATCATAGATTTCACATAAAACATGCTTGATTCTATAAACATCTTTCTTCATGATGCTATCATACTTCTTTTTCTTCATAGCTAATGGGTTCATATTGCCTTTATTTCAAACCATGCAATTAAATGCAAGCTAGCACTTAAAAGTCATAATCAAGGCAATTTAGTCATACTTGAAGTAACCCACATAAAAGAGGAAAATCATGCTTCTTACTTGAACATTCTAAATTCATGCACTTAACCTCAATTCATGCTCAATTCCATAGATGATCCCTCAATTTCATCAATTCTTATCTCAACCCAACAATCAAGGCATAGATTATCAAATTTGGGAGAAATTACTTGGGATCATGGGGGTTCAAGCAATAATTACAACTAGACATGTAATTCACGCTAGATCGTGCACTAAATTACTTTACCCATGCTAGATCGTGCACTACGAAGCATAAAATCAGTAATTGAACACATACTAGAAGAACCCATAACAATTGATCAAACCCTAGCTTACTTGAAGGGAATTGAACCTTGAAATTCATGAAGAAAAGGGAGGGCCCAATGGAGGAAGCAACTCCATTGGTCAATACCATCATATCTTAGCAAAGCCCACTAGAAATTGGAGGAGATTGGGTGACCTTCAATGGAGGACTTAGCTTCTTCTTCTTCTTGAGCTAGAGAGGATTTCTTTTAGAGAGAGAAATATTTGAGAGGTGAATTTAAGGAATGAGTTAGAATGAAGTGATTTAGGTATAGAAAACTATATATAGGACCTTCGTTAAGGGTAAAACCGACTTAGTTAATTAGGGAATTAACCAGGGAAAAGACCAAAAAGTCTTTAATTAAAAACTGTCGGGGCCGCCCTTCTACGGTCAGGACCTACGGTTCGTACAACCATTGACGGACCCTCCTGTTGAACCTTCAAAAGATTCAGAGAGTTGGTATGTAGGGACCCTTCAACGACGGTCTAGATTTACGGTTGGTAGGTCCATCTACAGACCGTACACCACAACCGTAGATCACTGCCTGAGTTTAAGGAGTTGGCTAAGTCTGGGATCATCTATGATTACTTTCTACGGACCGTTGTTCAAATTACGAGCCGTCCTGCTACCCGTAGATGAGACTTCAGAAACTAGGAATTTCAGAAATTATCAGAGCCATTGACGACTAGCCATGTACGGTGACCGTTAACCTTTCGAAGGCCCGTAAGTGGCCTCCATAGGGCTATAGGAAAATTCTACATTTTCATTCCTTGCAAAGCTGAGGATTAGAATATCTCCCCCTTGGGGACATTCGTTCTCGAATGAGAACCCGGACATCCTGAGAAGGGGTGATAGACTCGGACTAACAACCCAACCTATCATGCAAGTGTATATATGCACAAATCCGAGGAGGAAACATCAACTCCAAGCTAAAGCATGCTCAACACTAAATTCATGAAGACTTTATGCAACTCATACTCAATGCACATAAATCATACTAGACTCTTCTTGAACATGCATAAAAAATCAAGGAATCATGAAAATTAACTACGACACATGAGACCAAAAAAATGAACCATGAGGAACTAGGTACTTCAAGCTAGAGGAGGATCGGAAGGAAAGAGATGAGGGTAGCGGGACTTCCTATCGGCCTCGGCCTCCCAAGTAGCACCCTCAACTAATTGATTCCTCCATAGAACTTTCACGGAAGCAATTTCTTTATTTCTCAACTTACAGACTTGTCTGTCTAAAATCTAAACCGGAATCTCTTCATAGGAAAGAGTATCTTTTATGCCAAGAGTCTCTATTGGCAGTACAAAGGTAGGGTCACCAACACACTTTTTTAACAATGAGACATGGAAAACCGGATGCACTGATGCCAACTCATTAGGCAAATCAAGCTCATAGGCAAATCAAGCTCATAGGCAACCTTACCGACATGTCTCAAAATCTGATATGGGCCTACAAAGCGGGGACTAAGCTTCCCTTTCTTCCCAAATCTCATTACACCCTTCATAGGTGAGATTTTCAAGTAAACCCAATCATCAACATCAAATTCTAAATCTCTTCCTCTAACATCGGCATAAGACTTTTGTAGACTTTGAGCCGTTTTAAGCACTTCTCTAATAAGCCAAACTTTCTCCATAGCCTCATGCACTAACTCGAGGCCTATCAAAGGATCTTCCCCAATTTCAAACCAACCTATGGGAGATCTACACCTGCTACCATAGATACCCTCAAATGGAGGCATATCAATACTAGAATGGTAGCTATTATTATAAGCAAACTCGATCAAAGGCAAATGGTCATCCCAAGTACCCTTGAACTCAATAACACAACCTATCCACATATCTTCTAAAGTCTGAATAGTACGTTCCTCTTACCCATCGGTTTGGGGATGAAAGACTGTGCTAAGCTTAACACGAGTACCAAGACTTTTTTGGAACGACTTCCAAAATTGAGAAGTAAACTGAGCAGCTCGATCGGAGATAATGGACAAAGGCACTCCATGCAGCCTAAACATCTCCTTTAGGTACAACTTAGCATAATTCTCCGCCAAATAAGAAGTTCTGACAGGAATGAAATGGGCTGACTTGGCCATTGTATCAACCACAACCCAAATTGAATCATAATGTCATCTTGTGCGAGGCAAACTTACTACGAAATCCATATTCTCATCTTCCCACTTCCAAGTAGGAATCTCTATGTCTTGGGTCACACCTCCCGGTCTGTGATGCTCGACCTTCACTTGTTTGTAATTAGGACACTTAGCCACAAATTCCGTAATGTCTTTCTTCATGCCATTCCACCAATAGATTTCCCGCATATCACGGTACATCTTGGTAGCTCCCGGGTGAATAGAATATCTAGAACTATGAGCTTCCGAAAAAATTTTCCCTATCAAATCATCAACGCATGGAACACATAAGCGACCTTGGTAACGAAGTACACCATCTCCCCCTTGGCAGAAAACCTCTATGGACTTCTTAGGAACCGCTTCTTTCAATTCTACCAAATTAGGATCAAGGTCTTGCTTAGCGTTTACATCATGTATAAAAGAAGATTCGGAACTATTGTGAACGGTAACTCCATCCTTAGCGGAATCAATCAACCGAACACCCAATCGAGCTAAACTATGAACATCACGAACCAACTCTTTCTTGCCATCCTCAATATGCGCAACACTGCCCATAGACAATCTACTAAGAGCATCTGCCACCACATTAGCCTTGCCGGGGTGATAGAGAACACTCATATCATAATCATTTAGCAATTCAAGTCATCTTCTTTGGCGGAGATTCAAATCTTTCTGCCTAAACACATACCGGAGACTCTTATGATCGATGAAGACATCTACATCTACTCCATAAAAGTAATGTGGCCATATTTTCAAAGCAAACACCACCGCTGCCAACTCTAAGTCATGAGTGGGATAGTTCTTCTTATGCACCTTTAGTTTCCTTGAAGCATAGGCAATCACTTTCCTGTTTTGCATTAGAACACACCCTAGCCCAATCCTTGAGGCATCACAATACACTACAAAGCCATCGGTTCTTTCCGGTAGAGTCAATATCGGGGCCGAAGTAAGTTTGTCTTTCAATTCTTGAAAACTCTTTTCACAAGCTTCGGACCACATAAACTTAGCTTTCTTTTGAGTCAAAGCCGTCAGCGGAGAAGCAATTGAAGAAAACCCCTCAACAAACCTCCTATAATAACCGGCTAAACCCAAGAAACTACGAATGTTCAAAGGTGATAAAGTTCTAGGACAATTCTTGACCGCTTAGGTCTACGTAGGATCTACCACAATGCCCTTACTGGAAACAATGTGACCAAGAAACACCACGGATCTCAACCAAAATTCACACTTGTTGAACTTTGCAAAGAGTTGTTGATCCTTGAGGACTTGCAACACAACCCTCAAATGACTAGCATGCTCATCCTCATTCCTTGAGTAGATCAAGATATAATCTATAAATATAATCACGAAAGTGTCAAGGTATTGCTTAAACACCCTATTCATCAAGTCCATGAATGCAGCTGGAGCATTTGTCAATCCAAACGACATAACACATAACTCATAGTGACCATACCTTGTTCGGAAAGCCATTTTCGGAATATCATCTTCTTTCACCCTCAATTGGTGATAACTCGAATGAAGGTCGATCTTAGAAAGTAACTAACCCCTTGAAGTTGGTCAAACAAATCATCTATCCTTGGCAAAGGATACTTATTCTTGATTGAAACCTTATTCAATTGGCGATAGTCGATGCACATACGGAGTGAACCATCTTTCTTTCTCACAAATAATACCAGAGCACCCCATGGGGAAACGCTTGGTCGAATGAAAACCTTATTCAACAAGTCTTTTAGCTACTCTTTCAACTCTTTAAATTCTGCCGGAGCCACTCTATACGGAGGAATAGAGATAGGTTGTGTATCTGGGAGAATGCCAATACCGAAGTCTATTTCCCTTTTGGGAGGAATATCAGGCAAGTTATCCGGAAACACTTTTGGAAACTCACTAGCAACGGGGACCGACTCAAGAGTAGGGGTTTCGAAATCTACATTGCTCACCCTAACTAGATGGTAAAAGTAACCCTTAGAGATCATCTTTCTATCCTTTAGATAAGAAATGAATTGACCTCGAAACATAGAATTTCCCCCCTTCAACTCTAGGATAGGCTTATTAGGGAACTGAAACTTGACCACTCTGGTCCTACAATCAATAGAGGCATAACAAGCATGCAACCAATCCATCCCAAGAATGACATCGAAATCTAGCATATCTAGCTCTATGAGATCGACAAGAGTAACTTTATGGGATAAGGAAGTGGAGCAACCTCTATAAACCCTCTTAGCTAAAATAGACTCTCCTATCGGAGTAGAAACAAGGATAGGATCTAGCAACATATCCGGTACAATATCAAACCGCATGGCCACATAGGGCGTCACAAAGGACAATGTAGTACCGGGATCTAACAAGGCATAAACATCAAAATGGAAGACTTTCAATGTACCGGTGACCACATCGGGTGAGCTCTCTTGCTTATGACAAGCCTGAAGTGCATAAAATCTGTTTTGCTTAGGAGCACCTGAACCCAAACTACTTGGGGCAGCTTTCTTACCCTCTCTTCCTTTAGACAAGAGAGATGAGCAATCTCTCATCTTATGACCAGCCTTCTCACAAGTATAGAAACCATCCGAACCAGCTAGACATTTACCTTCATGCCTTCTCCCACATCTAGTACAACTAGGCAAAGAAGATCCACCACCGTTCGCCCGTTGAGGCTTTGGGTTTTGCACCCTATCATTGTTGGATCTTGGAGGAGCCTTGGAAGAAACTTGATTAGAGAACCTTTGTCGAAATCTTCAATGACCACGTTCATCGGATTTTGCATGAGAAAAGTTGCCATCTCCGGTTCTAGCCCGCTTAGTCTCTCTAGATCTCCCTTTAATCTTTTCTTCTTCAATTTGTTCATCATAAACCATGCGGTGAGAAATATCCATGTCATGTACAAGCATGGCGGTGTGGCACTCTTTCACCAATATATCGGACACTCTCGACACAAATTTGCGCATTCTTGCCCTTGGGCCGGCAACTATGGACAGAGCATATCTAGCCAGTTGTGTGAACTTCAATGCATATTGTTTCACACTCATACTCCCTTGATGAAGATTTATAAACTCAAGCACCTTGGCCTCTTTCTTCTCAAGGGGGAGAATCGATCAAGGAAAGCACTCTTAAACTTCTCCCATCCTATGGGACCTTCATCAATAGCCCTTTCGCTCTTCCATTGGTTGTACCAAGTTTGGGAAATACCTTTGAGTTGATAAGCGGCCAACTCTGCCTTCTATTTCGGTGTCACACCCATTATCGTCAACACTTTATAAACTTCATTAATAAACTCTTGAGGATCCTTTTCCACCTTAGAGCCATGAAATTCTAGAGGATTCATCCTCGTAAAGTCCCTTACCCTAGATGCAGTCGTACCCATATTTGGGTTCACGGGAGCCACCACCTCTCTATTGGCTTGAGCCGTCACGGCTTGAGCCAACACTTGGAAAGCAGCCCTAAACTCCGTATTAGTAACTTGTTCCGCCAAAGGGTCGGTCGGAACTTGAGGAGGAGCTTCTTGCCTTTCATTCTCTCTAGCATTCCTAGTAGTGTAGGCCCTTCGAGATGCCATATCCTGAAAAGCATAGGATAGGTTATTAGGAGAGAGATATAGAGTTAAGCTCTATGGCACGACTCAAGAGTAACAAAAGAAGTGAAGTTTCCTAAACATCTTGTAGCCTCTCATTCATAAGTGTGGCGCGCTTCACACCCATGAACAAGACTCTACTCGATGCGACTTATGAGACATCCTAGAATCTTTCTAAAACCTTGCGCTCTGAATACAAAGTTTGTCACGACCCAGGGTATCCCCTAGATATAACACAGCGTACAAGACCCCGAGAGGCCTCATACAAGCCCTTAGCATACATAACATACAAAAGATTAGAGATATAAAAATTCAAAAGAGCATTTTATATCAAAGCTTTACTCAAAACAACGGAAGTCTACAACTCATGTCGCAAAGCCTTCTAATATCATAGAATACAAATAAATGTGATAGGGACGCAGCCCAATACAATATCTAACATAAGGAAAGACATCAAATGTAAATCTAACAAGGTATGTCCTCGGATGGATGAGGACTCACCAAGTCTTCTTGTCAACTCTAATTCAATGCTCAAGCCACGAGTAGGAGAACTGCCATGTCCTACACCAAAGAAGTTGATGCAGACAAAAGTATGTGTTAGCATAATAGAGTACTAAGTATGATAGCCATGCATATAAACTCATAAAACATCCTAGAAACTGAGATATAAACATGACATGCAATTGGCCAAGCTAAACATGATAAGGCATAAAAGCAAATAGCATAAAGCATAAACCATGGCCAAAGAAAGCTAAATCATCTTTCTTTTACTCTTCTTATCTTTACTTTACTTTTACTAACCCATGCACCATTGTGCAAACTAAAGTGTGGGAAAAGCCTCAAACCGATCTGTAGACCATGGAATAACTCAACATGGAATCCAGTGTCTTCCCTACACGGAAAAAGGGCCATTCTACTTGCCAAGGAAGAATCCTGAACCATAGCATACGTGGATCCACTAGCTAAGCTGATATGGGCCATTTAAGATCACCTATGGGGGCACATAAGCATAGGGCATACGGGGATTTGTCACCCGTCGACTCGGTTCTATGCATAATTCTCACTATACAATCATAACTACTGATATCCATGGAAAGGTACAACTGGGGTGGCCAATCCAAGCTAAACATGACTTTACATACCATGGACTAGTCCAAGCTTACTTCATTGGGTGTTTCTTCTTTCATGGACTTGTCTAAGCTTACACCCCTAGAATAGCTTCTTAAAGCTCTTGATTAAATGTGTAGTTAAGCAAACCTTTTAACAAATTATGAATCCTTTACATGTGAGAAAACCTTTCACAAGCTTAGGTTGAGCATTATATGAGAAAACCCTTTCAAGACTCAACATTAACATATCATAGATTTCACATAAAACATGCTTGATTCTATAAACATCTTTCTTCATGATGCTATCATGCTTCTTTTTCTTCATAGCTAATGGGTTCATATTGCCTTTATTTCAAACCATGTAATTAAATGCAAGCTAGCACTTAAAAGTCATAATCAAGGCAATTTAGTCATACTTGAAGTAACCCACATAAAAGAGGAAAATCATGCTTCTTACTTGAACATTCTAAATTCATGCACTTAACCTCAATTCATGCTCAATTCCATAGATGATCCCTCAATTTCATCAATTCTTATCTCAACCCAACAATCAAGGCATAGATTATCAAATTTGGGAGAAATTACTTGGGATCATGGGGGTTCAAGCAATAATTACAACTAGACATGTAATTCACGCTAGATCGTGCACTAAATTACTTTACCCATGCTAGATCGTGCACTACAAAGCATAAAATCAGTAATTGAACACATACTAGAAGAACCCATAACAATTGATCAAACCCTAGCTTACTTGAAGGGAATTGAACCTTGAAATTCATGAAGAAAAGGGAGGGCCCAATGGAGGAAGCAACTCCATTGGTCAATACCATCATATCTTAGCAAAGCCCACTAGAAATTGGAGGAGATTGGGTGACCTTCAATGGAGGACTTAGCTTCTTCTTCTTCTTGAGCTAGAGAGGATTTCTCTTAGATAGAGAAATATTTGAGAGGTGAATTTAAGGAATGAGTTAGAATGAAGTGATTTAGGTATATAAAACTATATATAGGACCTTCATTAAAGGTAAAACCGACTTAGTTAATTAGGGAATTAACTAGGGAAAAGACCAAAAATCCCTTAATTAATAACTGTCGGGGCCCTTCTTTTGTTAGGACCTACGGTCCATACATCCATTGACGGACCGTCCTGCTGAACCGTCAAAAGATTCAGAGAGTTGGTATCTGAGGACCCTGCAATAACGGTCTTGATTTACGGTTGGTAGGTCCATCTACGGATCGTACACCACAACCGTAGATCGCTGCCTGAGTTTAAGGAGTTGGCTAAGTCTGGGGTCATCTACGGTTACTTTCTACTGAGTGTCGTTCGACTTACGAACCGTCCTATTACCCGTAGATCAGACTTCGAAAACTAGGAATTACTAAAATTATCAGAGCCATTGATGACTTGCCATCTACGGTCCGTAAACCTTTCTACGGCCCGTAAGTGGCCTCCGTAGGTCACTGCCTACAGGAAAATTCTGCATTTTCATTCCTTGGAAAGCTAGGGTATTACAAGATAGGCAGCCTATTTCTATTCCTCCTTATAGAATCGCTCCGGTGGAACTTAAGGAACTAAAAGTGCAATTAAAAGACTTGTTGGATAAGGGTTTCATCCGGCCAAGTATTTCTCCATGGGGTGCTCCGGTCTTGTTTGTAAGGAAGAAAGATGGTTCACTTCGTATGTGTATTGATTATCGCCAATTGAACAAGGTTACCATTAAGAATAAGTATCCTCTACCAAGGATAGATGACTTGTTTGATCAACTGCAAGGGGCTAGTTATTTCGCTAAGATCGACCTTCGTTCGGGCTATCACCAATTGAGAGTGAAGGAAGATGATATTATGAAAATGGCCTTCCGGACTAGGTATGGTCACTACGAGTTCTTGGTTATGTTGTTTGGGTTAACAAATGCTCCGGCTGCATTTATGGACTTGATGAACAGGGTGTTTAAGAAGTACCTCGATATGTTTGTGATTGTGTTTATAGATGATATCTTGATCTACTCAAGGGATGAGGATGAGCACGCCAATCATTTGAGGATTGTATTGCAAGTCCTCATGGATCAACAACTCTTCGCAAAGTGTAGTAAATGTGAGTTTTGGTTATGATCCGTGGCTTTTCTTGGTCACATTGTCTCCGGTAAAGGTATTGAGGTAGATCCTAAGAAGACGGATGCGGTTAAGAATTGGCCTAGACCTCTATCACCTTCAGATATTCGTATTTTCTTGGGCTTAACCGATTATTATAGGAGGTTTGTTGAAGGGTTTTCCTCGATTGCTTCCCCATTGACGGCTTTGACTCAAAAGAAGGTTAAATTCATGTGGTTCGAGGCACGTGAGAAGATTTTCCAAGAGTTGAAGGATAAACTTACTTCGGCTCCGATATTGACTTTACCAGAAGGATTCGATGGGTTTGTGGTTTATTGTAATGCCTCGAGAATTGGGTTAGGATGTGTTCTTATGCAAAATGGGAAAGTTATTTCTTATGCTTCAAGGCAACTCAAGGTGCATGAAACGAACTATCCTACTCATAATTTAGAATTAGCGGCAGTTGTGTTCGCTTTGTAAATATGGTGGCATTATTTGTATGGGGTACATATGGATGTCTTTACCGACCATAAGAGTTTACAATATGTGTTTAAACAGAAAGATATGAAACTTCGCCAAAGAAGGTGGCTTGAATTGTTAAAAGACTATGATATGAGTGTTCTCTATCACCCCGATAAAGCTAATGTGGTGGCGGATGCTCCTAGTCGTTTGTCTACGGGTAGTGTTGCTCATGTTGAGGATGGTAAGAAAGAGTTGGTTCATGTTGTTCATAGATTGGCCCGATTGGGTCTTCAGTTGATTGATTCCGCTAAGGGTGGTGTTACGATTCACAATGGTTTCGACTCCTCTTTTGTGCATGATATGAAAGCTAAGAAAGATCTTGATCCTAACTTGGTTGAACTAAAGGAAGCAGTACTCAAGAATTCCATAGAGGTTTTCTCCCAAGGGGGAGATGGTGTGCTTTGTTATCAAAGTCGTTTATGCGTTCCATATGTTGATGACTTGAGAGGACAAATTTTATCGGAAGCCCATAGTTTTCGATATTCCATCCACCCAAGAGCTACCAAAATGTACCGTGATTGGCGGGAGATTTATTGGTGGAACGGAATGAAGAAGGATATTGCGGAATTTGTGGCTAAGTGTCCTAATTGTCAACAAGTGAAAGTTGAGCATCAAAAGCCAGGAGGTTTGACCCAAGATATTTGTGTTCCTACTTGGAAGTGGAAAGATGTGAATATGGATTTTATTGTTGGTGTGCCTCTCACTAGGCGACAATATCGTTCGATTTGGGTTGTGGTTCATAGAATGATGAAGTCAGCCCATTTCATTCCCGTCAAGACTTCTTATTCGGTGAAGGATTATGCTAAGTTGTAGTTGAGGGAAATGGTGGGGCTGCATGGAGTGCCTTTATCTATTATCTCCGACCGCAGAGCACAATTCACCTCTCAATTTTGGAAGTCGTTCCAAAAAGGCCTCGGTACTCGTGTTAAGCTTAGTAGGGCCTTTCATCCCCAAATTAATGGGAAAGCAGAGCGTACTATTCAGACCTTAGAAGATATGTTGAGAGCTTGTGTAATTGATTTCAAGAGTACTTGGGATGATCATTTTCCTTTGATTGAGTTTGCTTATAATAATAGCTACTATTCTAGCAATTGTATGGCTCCATTTGAGGCTCTCTACAGTAGGAGGTGTGGATCTCCTATAGGTTCGTTTGAAGTTGGTGAAGTTGCTTTAATAGGCCCAGAGTTGGTGCATGAGGCTATGGAGAAAGTTCGGCTTATTAGAGAAAGGTTGAAAACGGCCCAAAGTCGACAAAAGTCCTATGCCAATGTTAGAAGAAGAGAATTAGAATTTGATGTTGATGACTGGGGTTACTTGAAAATCTCACCCATGAAGGGTGTAATGAGATTTGGGAACAAAGGGAAGCCTATCCCCATTATGTAGGCCCATATAAGATTTTGAGACGTATTGGTAAGGTTGCTTATGAGCTTGACTTGCGTAATGATTTGGAATCGGTGCATCCGGTTTTCCATGTCTCATTGTTGAAGAAGTGTGTTGGTAATCCGACTTCTATAGTGCCATTAGAGAATCTTGGCATAAAGGATAGTCTTACTTATGAAGAAGTTTCGGTTGAGATTTTAGACCGGCAAGTCTAGAAGTTAAGAAATAAAGAAGTTTCTTCCGTGAAAGTTCTATAGAGGAATCAATTAGTTGAGGGTACAACTTGAGAGGCTGAGGCCGATATGATGTCCCGATATCCTCATCTTTTTCCTTCCAATCCTCCTCTAGCTTGAGGTATCTAGTTCCTCATGGTTCATTCTTTTGGTCTCATGTGTCATAGTTGAATTCCATGATTCCTTGATTATGCATGTTCATGAATTTTGTTATATGATTATGTGCATTTGAGTATGAGTTGCATAAAGTCTTCATGATATGATGTGTTGATCATGCTTTAGCTTGGGGTTGATGTTTCCTCCTCGGATATGTGCACTTATGTGATTGCATGCTAGGTTGGGTTGTTAGTTCATGTCTATTATCTTTCTCATGATATCTTGATTCTCATTAGAGGACGAATGTTCCAAAGGGAGAGATATTGTAATACTCCAAGCCTTCAAAGAACTTAAAAATACATAACTCACCTGAAGACAGTGACCTACAGAGGCCACCTACGGGCCGTAGATTTATTGACGGGCCGTAGGTGGGGACCGTCAATGGCACTATGAACTTTCAGGATTTCTAAGTTTTTGAACTTTGACCTACGGAGTTGCAGGATGGTTCGTAGTTCAGTTGACGGGCCGTAGATGGGTTCCGTAGATGCCTTCCAGACTTAGCTAAATTTTCAGCCCAAATGAACTCTCTGAACCAATTGACATAAGAACAGGACGGTCCGTCAATTGATGTACGGACCGTAGATTGGCCCAGATAGTTATTCATTAAGGGCTTTTTGGTATTTTTCCTAATTGTTTACCTATTAAGCTAAGTCGGTTTTACCCTTAATCTAAGACCTATAAATACTTTCTAAACCTAATTCCTCTCATTCTAATTCATTCCTAAACTCTCCTCTCTCAAATATTTCTCTCTCTAAAAGAAACTCTCTCAAGCTTCAAGGAAGAAGAAGAAGCTAGGATCCTCCATTGAAGACCTTCAATCTTCACCAAATTCTTGTGGGTTTCTTTGAGGTATGATAGTGTTCACCATTAGAAGTCCTTTCCTCCAATGGGTCCTCCCTCTTCTTCATGATTTTCAAATGTTTACTCAAACCCAATTGAATTAGGGTTTTGATCAATCATTGTGGGTTCTTTACTTATGATTTCAATTATCGATTCTATGATTTGTTGTACACGATCTAGCATGATAAAGTAACTTAGTGCATGAATTAGCATGAATTACATGATTTGATGTAAATATTGCATGAACCCCCATGATCCCAAGCTAATTCTCCCCAAATTGATGATCTATGCGTTGATTGTTGGGTTGAGCTATGAATTGATGAAGTTTATGACATCTTTATGAAACTAAGCATGAATTATGAATAAATTGAGGATAATCCAATGAATTTAGCATGATCAAGTCAAAGACATGATTTTCCTCTATTATGTGAGTTCCTTCAAGTATGGGTAAATGGTCTAATTGTGGCTTTCTAAGCATGAGCTTGCATTGATTTGCATGTTATGAGTTGAACTTGCATGAACCCATATGAACTCTGAACTATGAATTATGAGCATGATGAGCTAAGTAAAGAAGAAGCTAATGAATTAAGGGTGCTTTGAGAGTGAAGTACCAAAGTTATGATATGATTATGCTATGGTTGAGTTGTGAAAGGTTTCTCACATAATACTCCCAATTGACTCAAAAGAACAAGAGGTGACTACCCATGTTCTTAAGGAGCTATTCTAATGACGTAAGCTTGGACAAGGTCCATGGAAGATGAAACGTCTATAAACATGATTTTAGCTTGGATTGGTAACCCTAGTTGTACCTCTCCATGTATAATGATATGAATATGTTAATGACTAATCCGTGGGAATTATGCTTAGCACCGAGTGGATATTGAGATGGAGGCCCTCCCGTTAGTAGAGGCCGGGTCTTATAGTGAAAGTTCTCCCATTAGTAGAGGCCGGGTTTTCTAGATAGAGCTCTCCCGTTAGTTGAGGCTGAGTGTTCAAAAGCAATCTCTATCCCATAAAATATGTTGCCACCATACGATATTGTCTTTAAGTAAACATTAGCTAGTGGATCCACCTAAGTTAAGAAGTTCATGGTCTTACCTTGGCAAGTAGGACACCTCTTTTCGGTGTGGGGTAGACACCACATTCCATGTTGATAGCTCACATGGTGTTACATGTCGGTTAAGGCTATTCCCCACAAGTTAATGAACAAGTGTTCTCACGATGAAGTAAAGAAAAGAAAGAAAGATTATTTAGCTTGCTTTGGCCTTGATATATGCTTTATGTTTCATGTTTCTCATGTTTATCATTTTTAAATTTTTGCCATTGCATGTTATGATTATATTTCACTCTAACATGATTTACGTGTTTATGTGCATTGCTATCATACTTAGTACTTAATTGTGCTAACATATATTTTTGCCCACATTAACTTCTTTGGTGTAGGACGTGGCGATTCCCCTTCCACTCGTGGTTAGAGTTTGATTAGAGAGGTGATAGAAAACTTGGTGAGTCCTCATCCGTCCGAGGAAATAGCCTAGCTCTTATTTCTTTTTCATGTATTTCTTTCTAGTTTTTGGATTGTATTCCATTACGTCCCAAATCTGGTTCTTTATATTAGATTGGCTTTGAGACATGAGATGTAGACTTCCGCTGTTTCTTTTAAAAGCTTTGATATGAAATTCTCTTTTGAACTTTTATTCTCTATTATCTTGTATGTAATGTATGCTAAGTGCCTTGTATGAGGCCTCTCGGGGTCTTGTACGCCATGTCATATCTAGGGGGTACCTTGGGTCGTGACACTTGGAGCAATTATTGGGAAAATTTGGAAATTGGTGCCTGAGTAGTAGAGGATTTCACCAATTTGGACCTCACATCCATTCTCTTCCTTTCAACAACCTTTTTAGGTTGCCGTCGAAGAGCCTAAGATGGCCCATTTATAGTTATCCTTTTTTTCTTTTACGATGGAGAAAGTGGAGGAAGAGGAGAGGACTCTTTGTATATCTCCAAATCAGAAGTCACAACTAGCTTTCCCTTAGCTCTAGAAATAACTTGTAAAGCACAATCATTTAAACTTCGAATCGGTGAAGGTTAGTTGAAATAAGAATCAAATTAAAGCATAGTAAATAAAATGTGATGAGGGTCGCCAAATAGAAAGGTGGTCCACCTTATATATTACGCAAGCTAAAGTGAGCTCGCCGAAATGGATGGCACACAATTTCAAAGAACTCAAGCACAATAGGCGGAGTATACTCCAACTCTGTGATTCACTGAATTGATTTCGGCGGGCTAAGACAAGTTTGCCGAAAGCGATAGTGCAAAATTAAAAAGAACAGGCATGAAGGGTAATGTCCACTCCCACTTGGCGACACACCAAGAGGGTTTTAGCGGACTAAGACAAGCCCCATTAATGGAACAATACCCTGGTCACATATTCGAGCAAGAAAGGCGATCTAGGTCTTACTTGGTGATTCACCAAACTGCCTTGACGAGCTAAGATACACTCGCCAAATATGCAGTGTTCATCCAAGTGCCTATTTTTTCAGTCTTTAACCACAATACGGAACAATACCCAGTTCCCAATAAACTTTACAATCTACCCACATGCTTTTCTACCCATGGGTAATCAGACTTCCCTCAATTATGACAAAGTATTGCTCAATTTGATTATTTTCCCTTAAGAGGTTATTACTCAATCTATCATTGGGAAAAAATCGTGCAACCGGGTCAATACTGGGCTAATCATACTTCACCCATACACAATTCAACTAATACCCAGCAAATATTCAAGCCTCAATTCCAACAATTAACCAACATAATGAATTTTTTGCAATTTTAGGCACATGTTCTAATACCTAACTCATGGGCACAATTCCATACAAACAATGTAGCAGTGCCCAATGAAATCAATTAACATTATGCATCAAATGGCCAATAGAAAATGTAGGAAACCACAATTTTAAGCTCAAATAAGAAGATAAAAATTGAAGACCAACCTCAAAGAGAAGCAAACACAAGCAAATGAGGGAGATTACGGCTTGGGTGGGAAAAATATGCTACATAGCAAAGAGACACTCTCACACTAAATGCTGATATTGGACACTTATGGAAGAAAAGGAGTTTAATGATAGCAAAGGGTTTCCTTTTGAAAATGAAAGGACACTTGACCTTTGTTTACCAGGCACGTTCAGCGGTCACGACTAGCATCACTAAGTGCGTTCGCGGAATAACAGAATAGAGTTAAAGCTTGTCGAAGGGGCCTCAAGGAATAACAAACCTGATAGTTGATTTGGTGAACTCGATGTAGTTCGCATAGTGTACTTTGGTAGATTGCGATTTAGAGCTCAGATTGCCTAAATTGATAGTACACTTTTTCACATATTCCAGCTCAAAAGGCGGACAAGAATGAATCCGCACAATGCCTTCGAAGGATCGTCATTATGTTTTTGCATCTCCTACTGTGTCCTTCAGAACACTTTGACTTTCTTTCAACCTACACTCACAACACACGTTATTGAAAATAATAAAACAAATGTAAATACATGAGTTTCCTCCAAAGATTGGCCTTGTTTGACATCATGGAACGACATAGTTTTCAATTTCCCAACATTAATTTTTAGGATTTGGGACGGTTTCACTAGGCAATGTTCCCTTTTGCCTCGGATTAAGATGGTTGTAGATCGACACATTTGAGTCTCCAGATATTTGAGAGAAAAAGAATGAGAGGTCACTGTTTGAGGTAAGGCAGAGAAGCCAATTTAAAATTCTTTCAACACCTTGTCGGACCCTACAACCTTGTTGAAGATCCTTGTGTGCATTTTCTCTGTTCGGTTTCTTTTCAGACCAGCTAGTTCCTTTGGTCATGGACGATCATGGGGAGTAATATATTTATCACTTTTAGTCTCCCTATCTCTCCAATTTCCCACCTATCAAATTATTCCAACCACGATCTCTTTCCTTGTTCAAACCTTGATTCACACCTTGTCTTTGATAGTTTGGGTGAGAAACCCCTCATTTGGATTCCCAAATATTACACTTCTTCACTATATAATGCCTCAAATTTGGCATCCTGTGGGCACTACCCACTACTTTTTCCAACCGCGTTTAAAGATTTCAATCCACCTACCATGATATTTTTAGACAACAAATAAAGTTGGGTAATCATTTTTTCCATGTTTTTATCTCGCTCATGGTCCTTCTAATTTTGTTCTTTGCTCATGCTCAGTTTTATAGTAGGCACTTGGTCTGCTCTTGTATGTCATGCTAGGTTAACCTACGTCATGTCATCTGGCAACAATGTTGCTACTTCACACGCTTGTCACATTAATCCATTTTGGGCAAGTTGATCAGCCACACCTTTATTGACTGAATAAACACTACAATAGAAGTATTGCAACTGTAAATTCTCTGAAAACACCATGTGTTTAACATTGCAAGAGTAATCTCTGGATCTTTAACCATGTCTCATGTAGAGGTTCACCTCCAATCCTTTTTAAATTTTTGATTTGGTTCCTAAGTTTAACCATCATTGAGGGGGGGGATATTCTCTACAAGAAGGCTTCGGTCAAATATTCCCAAGAAGTGATAGAATCATTTGGCAATTCTGCCAAACACCTAGTAGTTTACATGTTAAAGAGAATGGGAATAACCTCAATCTTATGGATTCTTCATAGATATTCCTGAATACAAATGACCCACACATGTCCACAATGTTCAGAAGGTGTTCATGGGGGTCTTCATGAGCTAAACCTTCGAATATTCCGTTTAATTAGAGCAGCTATAGCATTGTTCCATTTATATGGAAAAGGGGCCTCCCAGCCGTTGGAGGCAACCTGATGGCTCCCGTGGTTTGAATAATGTTTACATGCATATAATAAAAATCACCCATATTGTCATTATTTTCATACACACTATCCTTGTCACTACCGTGGTCACTCATGTTTTAAACCTGCAAATCAGCAAACCCAAAACTAAGGAACAGTATACTACTACTAACAAATTTACAAACTAGTTTCGCAGATGGAATTACTAGCCATCATTCCCTGTCAACGACGTCATTTTTGATAACGCTCAAACTACTCTCTAAAAAAATCCAAATAGTAAGCAATCATTGTCAATAAAATACCCAAGTAATAGTCAGAGTCGAATCCCACAAAGATTGATACAAGGCAATAAATTCTATTTAGAAATTTAGATTGTGAATCAATTCATTTGTAGGAAGTAGTACAAGTGGGTGGATGATTCCACTAAATTAATGAAAAGCGTTTTTTTTTCAATAGACATAATCAAACTAAAATTTTAGAAATTCAAATAATTAACAAGTAATCTAGGGGTGCAGGGATCGGAAATTCATATTACGTAGCGGAAATTCCATTGCTCTATACTGATGACCATTCATGGATAGGCTGGGTAATCTTCAATGACACTAATCTTCTTTCGATCTCAAAGAATCAGTTCATAAAATCTCCTTTTGGTCTCATCTATCTACAAAACTAAACAACCTAATACCTTACACATTTCTCTCTTTCGATGCAATCATAGTGCAAATAGATTTGAACCATAATTTCTACTGTCAAGAAAATTACACACATCAAACCTAAATTGCAAGTATCGCACTAATTATCCACTCCACTAAATCTATTTTTAGCATCAGTCGAAGATATAAAGTAGGAAATAAGTTTTCAACCTTATCCCATAAATAAACCCCATGCTAATTAGCCCAAATTTATGTGTGGACAACAACAAAACACAGCACTACAAAATGTCTACTACATTAAATAAACACTCAATCCCAAAATTACACCCCTAGACCTTGGAGTTTTAGCCACCCATCACAAAGTGTAAAAAATATTATACCTTGCATGAAAGAAGCCACGGATAACATGAGATTAAGCAATTACAAGCAATACCCACAAAGATTCAAACTTCAATTTTTCAAATTCAAGAGTAAAGTTGAAAAAATCCCAAAACTAGAAAAGTGTTCTTCACAAAGTAAAAGTATTTCTCTCTGTAGCAACTTTCTCATTTCTGGAAAACTTTACTTTCCCAAAAACTTCATTTTTCTCTTTCCTTTTAGATATTTATAATTTCCCCAAAATTTGGCCCAAAATTCAATATGTCATCCATTGAGCGATGTTAGTCGGGCTCACTGACAACATTAGGTGAATCACCAACTGCTTTTCAGCTCATCTTTCTATTGCTTCGGTGTATCACTGAACACCACCTTTTTTCGCCTTTCAAGCCCTTAATTTTTCTCAAAGTATTGTCACCTTCGGCAATAGTCACCTTGTTTTCCCTAAACATTTGGTGAGTCGCCGTTTCACTTTTACTTTGCTGACCTGCCTCAATTAATTCAATTATGTTGTACTATCAACTTAGGTGAGGTCATACCCATTAGGCAAAACGCCCTTCACGTTAGGCAATCACCAATGTTAAATTTATACTTCTTTTAATATTTTTGGCCCTTCTTTCACATATTCATCCTTGCCTTGTCCCTTAGCAATCATAACGTCAAATCATCCAAAAAATCATTAGAATGGGACAATATTCGGCATTGAGGACACAAATTGTTCTCCTAAATAGGCCTCAAATGACTATAAATCTACCACTCATCAACACCCCCAAAGAATGAGTGTAAATCTTTCCTACCTATGTATGGCTTATTTAGATATTTAGTAGCAAAAGAATGACCAACAATTTATCCAAGTATGGAATACATTATAGTTATGAGGTAATACATATGTATTAATGTAAGAAACCAAGTTCTATTATTAGTCCGTCAAACACATGTATTGATTATTTAGGGATTGTGCAGTAAAAGAAACACCAATAATCCATCCAAGTATGAAATACTTTGTTTCTATGAGATAATACACGTATAGTAATGTAAGAAACTGAGTTCTATTATTTCTTCATCAAACCTTTATATGCCTCATTTAAGGATTTTGTAGCCGAAGAAGCACTAATAATCCATCTGAGTATGGAATAACATTTTTATGAGGTAATAAACATGTAGTAATGTGAAAAATTAAGTTTTATTATTCGTATGTCAAACCTGTGTATGGCTCATTAAAGGATTTTGTAGTCAAATAATGACCAATAATCCATCCATGTACATAATACTTTATTTCTATGAGGTAATACATGTGTAGTAATGTATAAAACCTAATTTTAATATAGGTCATCCAACATATATATATCTAATTTAGGAATATAGCAGCAAAATTAAATCAAATAATCCATCCAAGTGTGGAATGCATTGTTGTTTAGAGGTAATATAGGTATAGTAATATAAAAAAACAATATTTTATTATTCGTTCGCCTAACCTTTGCATGGATCATTAAGTAATTTGTTTGCCAAATAAACACCAATATTCCATCTAAGTATGTATTACTTTGTTGTCATAAGGTAATACATGTGTAGTAATGTAAGAAACCTAGTTCTGTTATTTGTATGTCAAACATTTATATGGTTCATTCAAGGATTTAGTAGCCATAGAAACACAAATAATCCATCTGATTATGGAATACATTGTTGTTCTTAGGTAATACACGTATAGTAATGTAAGATGTCAAGTGTTATTATTGGTCGGCCAAATATATATATGACTCATTTAGGGATTTAGTAGCAAAATAATTACCAATAATCCATCCGAGTATGATATACTCTTTGGTTATGAGTTAATACACATGTAGTAATAAATGAAACTAAGTTATATTTTTAGTCCGTAAAACCTATATATTGCTTTTTAAGGGACTGCGTAGCCCAATAAAGACAAATCATTCATTCAAGTAAGGAAGTCTTTTTTGTTATGAGGTAATATACATGTCATAATGTAAGAAACCAAGTTCTATTATTGGTCAGACCAACCCTAAGTATGCCTAATTTAGTGTTTTGCCACTCAAATAAAGTCAAATAATTCATCTGCATATCGAATACTTTGTTGATTTGAGGTAAAACACATGTAGTAATATAACAAATCAAGTTCTATTATTTGTTTGTCAAACCTATATATGAATAATTTAGAGATTAGGTTTCCAAAGAAACACCAATAATCCAACCGAGTACAAAATATTTTGTTTTTATAAGATAAAACAAGTTTAGTAATGTATGAAACCAAATTCTATTGTTTGTCAGTCCAACCTTTATAAAAATCACTGAATTTAGTAGGAAAGGAAACACCAATAATCCATCAGAATATGGAATATTTTTTTATGAGGTAATACATGTGTAGTAGTGTAAGAAACAAAGTCATATTATTGGTTTGACAACCCTATGAATGTCTCATTTAATGTTTTAGTATCCAACTAAAAGACAAAGAATCAACCCGTGTATGAAATACTTTGTTGTTATGAGGTAATACATATTTAGTGATGTAAAAAACTATGTTCTATTATAGGTCCGCCCAACTATTGTATGTCTCATTTAGGGATTAGAAGCCAAAGGAAAAAAAGTCCATTCAGGTATAGAATACATTGTTTGTATGAAATAATAAATATTTAGTAATGTAAGAGACCTAGTTCTATTATTCGTCTGTCCAAACCTTGCGTTGATTATTTACTTGGTATCAACAAGAACGCTAATAATTCATCCGAGTTTGGAATACTTTGTTTTTACGGGGTAATACATGTGTAGCAATGTAAGGAAATATGTTCTATTATTGGTCTATCTAACCTTTATATGACTCATTTAGGGATTTAGTATTCAAAGAAACACCAATAATTTATTCGACTATGGAATACATTGTTGTTACTGGTAATACACATGAAGTAATGTAAGATACAAAGTTATATTATTTGTCTGTCTAGCCTATGTATGGATTATTTAGGGATTTGGTAGCCAAAAAAACAATAATAATCCATCCGACTATGGAATACTTTTTTGATAAAAATTAATACATGTGTTGTATTAGTAAGAAACTGAGTTCTATTATTGATCCGTCCAACCTATATATGGCTTATTTAGGGCTTTAGTAGACAATAAAAGATAAAAAATCCATCACAGTAAGGAATATATTTTTGTTATAAGGTAATGTAGGTGTTATAATCTATCACGACCTAGACTACCCCCTAAATGTGACTTGGCGAATCGAATCTTGAAAGACTCTAAACGAGCAACTTCACGTGAATATGAAACTAACATAACAACATAATTAAAATAAATCCTAGAAGCAAAATATTAATTTCAAGCTATATCTCATAATACACAAAAAACAAAGTACATAGACTGTCGAATGCGAAAATCTATTAAGTCAAGATATACCGCTTAAGGAATATAATCACACTTCTTCCTTCATCGATGGGTAAGGCTACAACTTCTACCCACTTTGACACATAATCAACGGCCACCAAAATGTATTTGTTCCTATAAGAACTCACAAAAGGACCCATAAAATCAATCCCCCAAACATTAAATAATTCAACTTGAAGGATTGAAGTGAGGGGAAGCTCATGTTGACGTGACACTCCTCCTTGCCTTTGACATGGAACACATTTGCGAACATGGGAATTACCATCTTAGTAATGTGTTGGAAAATAATAGTCACTTTGCAATACCTTGGCGGCTGTTCGTACCCCACTATAGTACCACCAACTGGGGAAGCGTGGCATGAACTAAGTATAGCATAAACTTCGACTTCCGACACACACCTCCTAATTATTTGATCATCACATTCCCGAAATAAATAGGGCCCATCCCAAAAATACTTTTTGGCATCAAAGAGGAATCTCTTGCATTGATAGAATGAAAGCCCCTCAGGAATAATACCACACACGACATAATTTGTGAATTCGGCATACCAAGGAATGGAACCATGAGAGATCATCATGACCATCTCATCAGGAAAAGCATCATCAATATCCTTATCACCGGACACCACAACATTTTCTTCGAGTCTTGATAAATGATCTGCTACTTTGTTTAAACAACCTTTCCGATCCTTGACCTCAAAGTAAAATTCTTGTAATAGCAACACCCACCGAATCAGCCTCGGTTTAGCATCCTTCTTAGCCATTAAATAGCGGATAGCTGCATGGTCAGTGTGCACCACTACATTAGTTCCTTATTAGTAGGCTCGAAATTTCTAGAAACCATACACAACAACGAACAATTCTTGTTCTGTAACAGTGTAATTACTTTGAGCCACATTTAAGGTTTTGCTAGCATAGTATATCGGGTGAAACAACTTGCCTCTACATTGTCCCAGGACAGCACCCAAGGCAATACCACTAGCATCACACATTAATTCGAATGGACTACCCCAATCCGGGGCAACAATGACAGGAGCCGACACAAGTTTCTCCTTCTTTTACCATGAAATGACATTTCTCCCAATTAAGTACAAGGTTAGTTTCGACACACCTTTGTAAAACCTATCCCAAGTGTTCCAGGCGTTCTTCAAATGAGTCTCCAACTACGGAAAAATCATCAATGAAAACCTCCATAGAGTCCTCAAGCTTATCAACAAAAATTGATAGCATACACCTTTGGAATGTTGCCGGTGCATTACATAGCACGAAAGACATGCGTTTAAATGCAAAAGTTCCATAAGGACAGGTGAAAGTCATTTGTCTTAGTCCTTTGGGGCTATAGAGACTTGATTGTACCTAGAATACCCATCAAGGAAGAAATACCATCCATGGCCCGCCAACCTATAAAGCATCTGGTCCATGAAGGGCATGGGGAAGTGATCTTTCTCGGTTGCCGAATTCAGCTTCCTATAGTCCATGCACACCTGCCAATCGGGAAATGGTCGCATAGGTACAACTTAACCCTTTTCATTTGGAACCACAGGCATACCCCCCTTCTTTGGGGCACATTGAAGTGGGCTTACCACATGCTATCAGCAATGGGATAAACCACACCTGCATCTAACCACTTGATGATCTCCTTCTTAACCACTTCTTGCATTGGAGGATTCAACCTCCTTTGGTGCTTGACGCTGGGCATACAATCAACTTCAAACTGAATCTTGTGCGTACAAATACCGGGAGGAATCCCAACAATATAAGCAATTGTTCACCCAATAGATTTAATGAACCTTTTTAGCACACTCACAAGTGGATGTACCTGCCCTTCAAGTAAGTCAGCTGCAATGATCACCGGCGAGGTATTATCAGCCCCTAAAAACACATATCTAAGATGGGAAGGAAGAGCTTTTAATTCAAGCTTCGGGGGTGCTTCAATGGATGGCTTCGCGGGAAGAGTTTCTCTATTCTTCAAATCAATTTCAAGTTTCAAATGAGCTTCTGAGTAAGAACCTAAACCCGATAAAGCAGCCACTACTTCGTCATAATCTTGGATGTCTACCCCATCATAGTTCAACATCACAGCATCTATTGATTCACCAATACAAGCAATCTCGCTAATACTAGCCAGCGTTTCATTGATCATATCAATAACAGACACCACATGGATGTCATTGGGTTGTTTCATGGACTTACACATATTAAAGGTGACTTCCTCCTCTTTAACCCTAAACATCAAGTCTCTGCTTTCAACATCGACAAGTGCTCTCCCAATAGCCAATAATGGCCTGCCAAGAATAATAGGGATCTCGGCATCTATCTCACAACCAAGAATAACAAAATCCCTCGGAAAAATAAACTTGTCAACCCATAAAAGAATATCATATAGAACACCGATGGGTTTCTTGATAGAACAATCTGCCATGAGAAGTGGCATTGTGGTGGACCTTGGCTCACCTAGCCCAAGTTGCTTGAAAATAGCATATGGCTTCAAGTTAATACTAGCCCCCAAATCACACAACGCTTTAGAAAATTTGAACACCTCAATAGTGCAAGGTATTGTGAACGCTCCCGGATCATCCTTTTTAGCAACCACATTTGACATAATAGCGCTAAAACTATGGGATACCTCGACCATTTCAAAATACATACTTCTCTTCTTCGCGACCAATTCCTTCATAAATTTTGCATACCCCGGCATTTCTAGTAGAGTATCCACCAAAGAGAGATTAATTGAGAGAGACATAAAAACATAGCGGAACTTTTGAAATTTTGCGTTGTCATCTCTTTTCTTCAACCTTTGTGGGAATGGAGGGTTAACCTTGGGCAATGATTTGGGAGAAACCAATTTACATACATCCTCCACCTTTGATGTATTGGTTCTACCGAAGTTAACATCATTTGGAGGAACGACATTTTTGTTGGGAATAGTATCATTCACGTCATCATTCACAAGAGGTGGAATTTTACTCCATTCAGCCCCGTTGTTCTCAACAGCATCGCTACCCAAAACTTATCTACTTCGAGTCACAATCGCCATACTTTGAGCATTCTCATTCTTTGGATTGGCTAAAGTGTCACTAGGAAGGCCACCAATTGGTCTATGATTCAGCTGAGTTGAAATTTGGACTATTTGAGACTCAAGATGCTTAATTGAAGCTTAGTGAGAAGTGACTGTTTGATTTAGAGAAGAGAAATCAGCCTTCATCTCCTTGAGTACTTTGTCTGACCCTTCCACCTTATGAAAAATACGAGCAAGCATATCCTCAGTTCTAAAGCTTTCAGGGTCAGCCTTTTGTTCGGCAATCTTCGGATGATCATGTGGGGGCACATACCAATCTCTCTCACCATCTCTCCAATTGGCTCCTCGATCACGCAACTCTCGATTGTCTCTCCAATTACCACCCTGTTCTTTGTTCCAACCTTGATTCCCACCCGACTTTTGATAGCTCAGACGAGAACCCATCATTTGATTCAACACAAATTTTATTTCTTCGTTGTACATGGTTTCAAATGCAGCGTCATATGGGCTCATAGCTATAGCATTAACGGCTTTGGGACCCGCACCCATAACATGCTTTGTAAATAAATCCATCTAGATCATCATATTAGCCATATTGGCATTATGATCTTGATCTTTCTCAATTTGCTCCTTAGTCATTCCGTATCGAAGAGGTGATACCTAGTCCTCTATGGTGTGCGATGCGTAGTTGATCTTAGTCATATCATCTAACAATGCCGATACTGTAGGAAACGGTTGTCTCATAATACCACCCTGGATTAAATGATCAGCAATAGACTTGTTCAGCCATTCAAGGCTACGGTAGAAGTATTGCAACAACACATGGTAAGGCAGATAATGATTGGGGCATTGTGCAAGGAGCTTTTGGAACCTAAGCCATGACTCATGTATTCGTTCACCATCAAGGCTCTTGAAATTCTGAATACCATCTCTCAACTTCACCATCTTCGAAGGAGGAAACAACCACTCCAGAAATGCTTCCATCAATTCCACCCAAGAAGTAATAGAGTCCCTTGGTGATTCAGCCAACCACTTCGTTGCCTCCCCAGTTAGAGAGAAGGGAAACAATCGAACTCTAATCGACTCTTGAGACATGCTCTTGAATGTGAAAGGGCTGCACACATCCAAGAAGTGCTGAAGATGCTCATGAGGTTCTTCATTATTGAGCCCTCAAAAGAATCCCTTGATCTGTAATAGCTGCAACATAGTGTTGGTAACATGAAAAATGGCATTCCCTGGCAGCGGCGTAATTTTTGTTAACGCTCAAATACACCTATCACAATTCAAGATGTAAGCGGTCGTTAGTAATATAAATCCAACAAAGAGTTGGGGTCGATCCCACAAGGAATGGAACTAAGTTCAGAATTCAAATACGAAGTATTAAGGTGATCTAACTTTTTGTAGGTGGAAAACAAATGAAACGGTGCATAATGAAAATGAACGAAGTTTCAATTATCAAGTAGGATGACATTCAAACGAATGATTTCAACAACATACAAATTAGAAAGGAATTTAATCAATGAGAGATGGAACCTTAGGGATGTGTGAATGCTCAACCACCAATTTCACTAAATGGGTCATTACGAATTTCCTAAGGGTGTTCATCTATAGTGGGTAGGATAGATTACCACTATGATAGCTATTTTGCAACCAACTAGCATGTTTCAATTGGGTTTGACCAAACCCCAACAAGCTAGACAAGTAGAACACTGTCTTATACCTTAATTAAACCCACTTTAACAAGCTGAGTAGTACAAGTAAGAACTCATACAATTATCAGAAGTCAATTCAACTCAAATGCATATTCAACAAACATACAAAGAGATATAAGCTAGAACTGAATTTGCAACTTCAATTCATAAGATAAAACATGAATTAACAACTGAACCCATTCTAAATCAACAGTTAATTTAGCAATTCATAAGACCCATAAGCTAATTAGGTGATTGAATACATAATCACACCCCTAAGGCACTGAAGAAATGGTTACCAAAAGCATTCTCCATTGAATGTCCAAGTTTTCACATAGCAGAAATAATCAACTAAAAGTGCACCTAATGTTTTATTCTCCAAAAATTCCAAAGAATAAAATTCCAAGAACAAAACTAAGTATTGTAAAGTGCAATTTACTTCTTTGTCTCAATACAATTATTTTCCACCCCTCTCTCTCATTTAAAATCTTCTATTTATACTTCCCTAAAGTTCTCCATGATTTTGAATTTGAGGACCAGTCGGCGGCATATGTTGGGCTCGCCCTTCTACTCGGCGACGCACTGACTTGCTCAGTCTCGCCTTTTTAATTTATCACTTCTGTGCTGATTTAATTTGGGAACTTTAGGCGATGTGCATCGGGTTCTCCGTTTGGATCGATGACTCACCGTCTGGTCTCTCAGTTCGCCGTCTTGACGTGGAGTTTTTCTTTGCTTCCTGGAACTTTAGGCGAGGTCATGTCCACTCGGTGCATTTTCGAGTTGACTTTGGCGAGCCTCAGCCTTCTAGTTTCTTCAATTTTTGTGCTTTTTAGCTTTCTTTTGCAATATATTGGCTTCATCCCATTCCATGTCCTTCATACTGCACACAAACAATTTAACATTAGTTATAGGTGCAAAAATGGGAATTAAGGACACTAATTTGGCACAAACGAAGCTATAAGTGAGTCGAAACTACTGACTCTGTGTTATCACCAATTGAGAGTAAAGTAAAGTTACATTTCGAAGATGGATTTTCAAAGTTTATATGCCCAATATGTGTTCTTGGTGATGTTATTTGGTTTGACTAACGCCTCGATGGGTTACATGGAAAATATAAATATGGTCTTTAAGTAATATCTTGACACATTCTTAATTGTGTTTAGTGATGATTTTTCAAATTACTTATACATTGTGGATTAGTATGTTGAGCATTTGAGAATTGTGTTTCAAATTCTCAAGGATCGGAGTTGTATGCTATGTTTAGCAAATGAGATTTTTTGCTGAGGTTCATTGCTTTCCTTAGCCATATTGTCTTCGGTTATTGTATTCAAGTTTATCCCAAGAAGACTGAGGTGGTTAAAAAATTTCCTAGACCTTTGTCCTCTTTAGGTATATGGAGTTTCTTGGGTTTGACCAGTCACTATAGAAGATGTGTCGAAAGATTTTCCTCTATAGCATTGCCCTTTATGACGTTGACTCGATAGAAGATGAAATTCCAATTGTAAAAAGCTTGTGAGAAGAGTTTCAAAGAGATAAAGGATAGACTCACTACAACCCTTATATTCACATTACCGAAATGATCAAATGGTTTTTTGGTTTATTGGGATGCTTCTCTGATTGGTATTACATGTGTTTTGATGCAAAATAGGAAAGTTATCGCTTATGCTTCAAGGTAATTCAGGGTATATAAAAAAAAATTATCCGACTCATGATTTGGAGTTAGAAGCAATAGGGTTTTGCTTTATAAATTTTGAGAAATTACCTATACGGTGTTCATGTTGATTTATTAGTGACCATATGAGCCTGAAGTATATGTTCACTCAAGAGGATTTGAATCTTTGCCAAAGAAGGTGGCTTGAGTAATTTAAGGATTATGACATGAGTGTCGTTTATCAAAGAAGGTGGCTTGAGTAATTTAAGGATTATGACATATGTCGACAATCAGTTGAAAGTGTTGCTCAAGTAGAGGATTGTAAGAAAGATCTAGTTCGTAATGTTCATAGATTTTCCCGATTTAGTTTTCTCTCGATTCATTCTAATGAGGGTGTTGTGATTGGTTAGAAATGTTAAAAATCGTCTCTTGTTTCAAATTTAGAGTCTAAGCAAGAATTGATTTGGTTATGGTTGATTTGAAGAAGTCAATTTCCAAAAAAGACATTGTGGGTTTCTCCCAAGGGGGAGATGGTGTTCTTCGATACCGAGGTCAATTATGCGTTTAGATTGTAGATGTGTTTAGGGATCAAATTTGGTTAGAAGCTTGTAGTTCTTGATATTCTATTCACCCGGGAGCCAAAAAGAAGTTCCGTGATTTTTAGGGGGTTTATTGGTGGAATGGGATGAATAAGGATACTTTTGAGATGGTAGCTAACTGTCCTAAGTGTCAACAACTGAAAGTTGGGCCTCAGGAACTAGGAGGTTTGGCTCAAGATATTAGTATTCCTACTTTGACCGAATTGGGCTATTATGGACCGAATGATGAAGTCATCTCACTTTCATCTTTTGAAGACTTAATTTTCAGCTGATGATTAGGCTAACCTTTACATTGGGAAAATGGTGAGGTTGCATGGAATGCCTTTATCCGTTATCTCTGATCGTGGTACTCAGTTTTAGAGTTCTTTTCAAAAGTGTCTTGGTACTCAAGTGAAGCTTAGTACGACTTTTCATCCTCAAACTGATGGTTAGGCTGAGCGTACTATTCAAACTTTTGAAAATATGTTCATATCTTGTATGATTGACTTCAAGGGTAGTTGGGATGATCATTTGCCTTTGATTGAGTTTTCTTATAGTAATAGTTATCACTCAAGTATCCAAAAAGCTCAATTTGAGGTTCTCTATGGTAGGAGGTGTAGGTCTACTATGGGTTTTTATTAGGTTGGTCAGGTTGCTTCTTATAGGGCCCGAGTTAGTGCATGAGAAAGGTTGAAAATGGTTCAAAGTCATCAAAAGTCAAATTAGGATGTTAGAAGAAGTTAACTTGTATTTTATGTCGCGGATTGGGTTTACTCTAAAATCTCACCCATGAAGGGTGTAATGATATTATAAAATAAAGGGAAGCTTTGTCGTTACTAGGTAGTCCCATACATGATTTTGAGGCATATTGACAAGGTTTCTTATGAACTAAAGTTACCTAGTTACTTAGTATCGATACATTAGTTATTCCATGTCTCCTTGTTGAAATATTGTGTTAGAGATATTACATCTATAGTGTCATTGGAATGTTTGGGTGTTAAGGGAAGTGTTTAGTATTAAGAGGTTTCAATTGAAATTTTTGATTGTCATGTTTGGAAGTTGTCAAGACCCAAGGTACCCCCTAGATGTGGCATGGCGTACAAGACCCCGAAAGGCCTCATACAAACCACTTAGCATACATTACATACAAGATAATAGAGAATAAAAGTTCTAAAGAGAATTTCATATCAAAGCTTTTAAAAGAAACAACGGAAGTCTACAACTCATATCACAAAGCCAATCTAACATGAAGAACAAGGTTTGGGACGTAACCCAATACAATCCAAAAACTGAAACGAAATACATGAAAAAGAAATAAGATCTAGGCTATATCCTCGGATGGATGAGGACTCACCATGTCTTCTATCAACTCTCTAATCAAACTCCAGCCACGAGTGGAAGGTGAATTGCCACGTCCTACACCAAAGAAGTTAATATAGGCAAAAGTGTACGTTAGCACAATTAAGTACTAAGTATGCTAGCAATGCACATAAATACGTAAATCATGCTAGAGTTAAATATAATCATGACATGCAATGGCAAAACTTGTGGGGAATAGCCTTAACCGACATCTAAGACCATATGAGCTATCAACATGGAATCTGGTGTCTACCCCACACCGAAAAGAGGTGTCCTACTTGCCGAGGTAAGACCATGAACTTCATAGCTTAGGTGGATCCACTAGCTTATGTCTACTTAAAGACAACATCCTATGGTGTCAACATAGTTTATGGGATAGAGATTGCTTTTGGAGACTCGGCCTCAACTAACGGGAGATCTCCATCTAGAAAACCCAGCCTCTAACTAACGGGAGAGCTATCACTAGAAGACCCGGCCTCTACTAATAGTTGGGCTTCCATCTCAATAACCAATTGGTGGTAAGCATAATTCCCATGGATTAGACATTAACATATTCATATCATTATACATGGAGAGGTAGAACTAGGGTTACCAATCAAAGTTGAAATCATGTTTATAGACGTTTCATCTTCCATGGAACTTGTCCAAGCTTACGTCATTAGAATAGCTCCTTAAGAACATGGGTAGTCGCCTCTTGTTCTTTTAAGTCATATTGGGAGTATTATGTGAGAAAAGCTTTCATAACTCAACAATAGCACCATCATATCATAACTTTGGTACTTCAGTCTCAAAGAGCCCTTAATTCATTATTAACTTCATATGAGACATGCATAAGTTCATTAGCTTCTTCTTTACTTATTTTATCATGCTCATAATTCATAGTTCATAGAGTTCTTATGGGTTCATGCAAGTTCAACTCATATCATGCAACCAATGCAAGCTCATGCTTAAAAAGCCATAATTAGACAATTTACCCATACTTGAAGGAACTCACATAATAGAGGAAAATCATGCTTTTGACTTGATCATGCTAAATTCATAGGATTATCCTCAATTCATTCATAATTCATGCTTAGTTTCATAAAGATGTCATAAACTTCATCAACTGATAGCTCAACCCAACAATCAAAGCATATATTATCAATTTGGGGAGAATTATCTTTGGATCATGGGGGGTCATGCAATCTTTACATCAAATCATGTAATTCACGCTAATTCGTGAACTAAGTTACTTTATCATGCTAGATCGTGCACTACAAATCATAAAATCAATAATAGAAATCATAAGTGAAGAACCCACAATGATAGATCAAAACCCTAATTCAATTGGGTTAGAGTAAACCTTTGAAAATCATCAAGAAGAGGGAGGACCCATTGGAGGAAAGGACTCCTAATGGTGTACCCTATCATACCTTAAAGAAACCCACAAGAATTTGGTGAGGATTGAATGTCTTTAATGGAGGATCCTAGCTTCTTCTTCTTCCTTGAAGCTTGAGAGAGTTTCTTTTAGAGAGAAATATTTGAGAGAGGAGAGTTTAGGAATGAATTAGAATGAGAGGAATTAGGCTTAGAAAGTATTTATAGGTCTTAGATTAAGGGTAAAACCGGCTTAGCTTAATAGGTAAACAATTAGGGAAAAGACCAAAAAGCCCTTAATTAATAACTATTGGGGCAGATCGACAGACAGGATCTACGGTCCGTACATCAATTGATGGACCATCCTGTTCTTCCGTTAATTGATTCAGAGAGTTCATTTGGGCTGAAAATTTGGCTAAGTCTGGAAGGCATCTATGGAACCCATCTACGTCCAGTCAACTTAACTACGAACCGTCCGTCTACTTCGTAGGTCAAATTTCAGAAACTTAGAAATCCTGAAAGTTCACAGTGCCATTGACGCTCCCCACCTACGGCCCATCAATCCATCTATGGCCCGTAGTGGCCTCTATAGGTCACTGCCTTCAGTTAAATTCTGCATTTTCATTCTTTTGAAGTTAGGGGTATTACAATATCTCCCCCTTGGAAACATTCGTCCTCTAATGAGAATCAGTACACTATGAGAAGGGTAATAGACACGGACTAACAACCCAACCTAGCATGCAACCACATAAGTGCACATATTCGAGAAGGAAACATCAACTCCAAGCTAAAGCATTATCAGCACATCATATCATGAAGACTTTATGCAACTCATACTCAAATGCACATAATCATATAAGAAAATTCATGAACATGCATAATCAAGGAATCATGGAATTCAACTATGACACATGATACCAAATAATGAACTGTGAGGAACTAGATACCTCAAGCTAGAGAACTATTGGAAGGAAAGAGATGAGGATATTGGGACATCATATCGGCCTAGGCCTCCCAAGTAGCACCCTCAACTAATTGATTCCTCCATAGAACTTTCACAGAAGCAACTTTTTTATTTCTTAACTTCCGGACTTACCGGTCTAAAATCTCAACCGGAACTTCATCATAAGTAAGACTATCCTTTATGCAAAGATTTTCTAATGGAACTATAGAGGTCGAGATCACCAACACACTTCTTCAGCAATGAGACATGACAAACCGGATGCACCGATGCCAAATCATTAGGCAAGTCAAGCTCATTAGCAACCTTACCAACACGTCTCAAAATTTGATATGGGCCTACATAACGAGGACTAAGTTTTCCTTTCTTCCAAATTCTCATTACACCCTTCATGGATGAGATTTTCAAGTAAACCGAATCATCAACATCAAATTCTAATTTTCTTCTTCTAACATCGGCATTAGACTTTTGTCGAATTTGGGCCGTTTTCAACTTTTTTCTAATAAGCCGAACTTTGTTTATAGCCTCATGCATCAACTCTGGGCCTATCAAAGTAACTTCACCAACTTCTAACCAACCTATGGGAGATCTACACCTCCTACCATAGAGAGCCTCAAATGGAGCCATACCAATGCTAGAATGGTAGCTATTATTATAAGCAAACTCAATCAAAGGGAAATGATCATCCCTAGTACCCTTGAAAAAAATTACACAAGCCCTCAACATATCTTCCAAGGTCTTAATAGTACGCTCCGCTTGCCCAGAAGTGTGGGGATGAAACGCCGTACTAAGCTTAACACGAGTACCAAGGCCTTTTTGGAACGACTTCAAAAATTGAGAGGTGAATTGTGCACCACAATCGGAGATAATGGATAAAGGCACTCCATGCAGCCTCACCATTTCCCTCAAATACAACTTAGCATAATCCTCCACCGAATAAGAAGTCTTAACGGGAATGAAATGGGCTGACTTCGTCATTCTATCAACCACAACCCAAATCGAATCATATTGTCTCCTAGTGAGAGGCAGACCACCAATAAAATCCATATTCACATCATCCCACTTCAAAGTAGGAACACCAATATCTTGGGTCAAACCTCCCGGTTTTTGATGTTCAACTTTCACTTGTTGACAATTAGGACACTTACCCACAAATTCCGCAATATCCTTCTATATTCCGTTCCACCAATAAATCTCTCGAAAATCACGGTACATTTTGGTTGCTCCTGGGTGGATGGAATATCGAGAACTATGGGCTTTCGACAAAATCTATCCTCTCAAGTCATCAACATCGGGAACACATAAACGACTTTGATAACGAGCACACCATCTCCCCCTTTGGAGAAAACCTCTATGGACTTCTTGAGTACCGCTTCCTTTAGTTCAACCAAGTTAGGATCAAGATCTTGCTTAGCTTTAACATCATGCACAAAAGAGGAGTCGGAACCATTGTGAAGAGTAACACCACCCTTAGCGGAATCAATGAATCGAACATGTCGAGGTATTGCTTAAACAACCTGTTCATCAAGTCCATAAATGCAGCCGGAGCATTTGTTTACCCAAACGACATCACCAAGAACTCATAGTGACCATACCTAGTCCGGAAGGCCATTTTTGGAATATCATCTTCCTTCACCCTCAATTGGTGAAAGCCCGAACGAAAGTCGATCTTAGAGAAATAACCAGCCCCTTGCAGTTGATCAAACAAGTCATCTATCCTTGGTTGAGGATACTTATTCTTAATGGTTACCTTGTTCAATTGGCAATAATCAATACACATACGGAGTGAACCATCTTTCTTCCTTACAAACAAGACCGGAGCACCCCATGGAGAACTACTTGGCCGGATGAAACCCTTATCCAACAAGCCTTTTAATTGTTCTTTTAGTTCCTTAAGTTTCGCCGGAGCCATTCTATAAGGAGGAATAGAAATAGGCTGCGTATCTAAGAGAAGGTCAATACCGAAGTCCATTTCCCTTTCGGGAGGAATACCGGGCAAGTCATCGGGAAACACTTCCAAAAACTCATTAACAATGGGGACCGACTCAAGATTAGGGGTTTTGAAATCTATATCCCTCACCCTAACAAGATGGTAAATACAACCCTTTGAGATCATCTTTCTAGCTTTTAGATAAGAAACAAATTGACCTTGAAACATAGAATTTCCCCCCTTCCACTCTTGGGTAGGCTCATTTTGAAACTAAAACTTGACCATTCGGGTCCTACAATCAATAGAGGCATAAAAAGTATGCAACTAATCCATCCCAAGGATAACATCAAAATCTAACATATCTAGTTCTATGAGATCAACAAGAGTAACTCTATGGGATAGGGAAACGGGGCAATTTCTATAGACCCTCTTAGCTAAGATAGATTATCCAATCGGAGTAGAAACATGAAAAGGATCTAGCAATATATTCGGAACAACATTAAACTGCATGGCCACATAGGGCGTAACAAAAGATAAGGTAGCACCGGGATCAAGCAAGGCATACACATCAAAATGGAAAACTCTTAAAATACCGGTGACCACGTCGGGAGAGCTCTCTTGTTCATGACGAGCCTGAAATTCATAAAACCGGTTTTGCTTCTGAACATTCGAACCTGATCCTCTCAGTGGACCTTGCTTATTCTCCCTTCCCTTGGCCGTGAGGGATAGACAATCCCTCATCTTGTGACCACTCTTTCTACAACTATAACAACCATCTGTACCGGCTAGACATCTACGCTCATGCTTTTTCCCACACTTGGCACAGGGAGCCAATAAAGAACCGCTATTAATCCCTTCTTGAGACTTGGGGTTAGACACCCTATCATTGTTGAACTTCGGAGGAGCATTGGATGAGCCTTGGCCGGAGAACCTTTACCGAAATCTAGGACGACACTGTCCATCGGACCTTGCATGCAAAAAGTTACCATCTCTGGTCCTAGCCCTCTTGGTCTCTCTAGACCTTTTCTTAAGCTTTTCTTCCTCTATTTATTGGGTATACACCATGAGCCGAGAAATGTCCATATCATTAACAAGCATAGCAGTGCGGCATTCTTTAACCAACATTTCAGACACTCCCAAAACAAATTTACTCATTCTTGCCCTTGGATCGGCAACGATGGAAGGAGAATATCGGGAAAATTGTGTGAACTTCAAAGTATACTCTTTCACACTCATATTTCCTTGTCGAAGGTTGATAAACTCAAGCACCTTTGCCTCCCTCATCTCAAGGGGAAAGAACCTATCAAGGAAAGCGACCTTGAATTTCTCCCAATCAAGAGGACCGTCATTAACCGCCCTCTCACTCTTCCATTGATTGAACCAAATTTGGGCAACACCCTTGAGTTGATAGGCAGCCAACTCTGCCTCTTCTTCCGGCATTACACCCATAATCATCAATACCTTGTACACTTCCTTGATGAACTCTTGATGATCTTCCTTAACCTTGGAGCCATAAAAATCTGGAGGATTCATTCTAGTAAATTCCCTCACTCTTGACGCCGCCGTACCTACATTTGGGTTCACGGGAGCCACCACCTCTCTATGGGCTTGGGCCATCAAGGCTTGAGCCAACACTTGGAAAGCAGCCCTAAACTCCGCATTAGTCACTTGTTCGGCCAAAGGGTCGGCTAGAACTTGAGGAGCTTGAGGAGATTCTTGTTCCACATTCTCTCCCACATTTCTTCTAGCATAAGCTCTTCGGATCGCCATATCTTGAAACGCATAGGGTAGGGATTAGGAGAGAGACTTATAGAGTTAAACTCTATGGCACGACTTAGGAATAATGAAAGAAGTGGAATTTCTTAAACATCTTATAGCCTCTCACTCATAAGTGTGGCGCGCTTCACATGCATGAACAAGACTATACCTGACGCGGCTCTAAATAGAAAGTTTGTCACAACCCAAGGTACCCCTTAGATGTGACATGGAGTACAAGACCCCGAGAGGCCTCATACAAGCCACTTAACATACATTACATACAATATCATAGAGAATAACAGTTCAAAGGAGAATTTCATATCAAAGCTTTTAAAAGAAACAACAAAAGTCTACATCTCATGTCTCTAAGCCAATCAAACATGAAGAATAAGGTTTGGGACGTAACCCAATACAATAAAAAAACTGAAAAGAAATACATGAAAAAGAAGTAAGAGCTAGGCTATGTCCTCGGATGGATGAGGACTCACCATGTCTTCTATCAACTCTCTAATCAAACTCCAGCCACAAGTGGAAGGTTAATCACCACATCCTACACTAAAGAAGTTAATGTAGGCAAAAGTATGTGTTAGCACAATTAAGTACTAAGTATACTAGCAATGCACATAAACACATAAATCATGCTAGAGTGAAATATAATCATAACATGCAATGGCCAAACTTAAGACATGAGAAAAATGAAACATAAAGCATATATAAAGGCCAAAGAAAGAAAAATCATTTTTCTTTCTTCTCTTTACTTCATTATGAGAACACTTGTTCATTAACTTGTGGGGAATAGCCTTAATCGATATGTAAGACTATCTGAGCTATCAACATGGAATCCGGTGTCTACCCCACACCGAAAAGAGGTGTCCTACTTGCCAAGGTAAAACCATGAACTTCTTAGCTTAGGTGGATCCACTAGCTAATGTCTACTTAAAGACAACAACCTATGATGGAAACATAGTTTATGGGATAGAGATTGATTTTGGAGACTCGACCTCAACTAATGGGAGAGCTCCATCTAGAAAACCGGGCCTCTACTAACGGGAGAGCTATCACTAGAAGACCTGGCCTCTACTTATGGGAGGGCTTCAATCTCAACATCCACTCGGTGCTAAGCATAATTCCCACGGATTAGTCATTAACATACTCATGTCATTATACATGGAGAGGTACAAGTAGGGTTACCAATACAAGCTTAAATCATGTTTATAGATGTTTCATCTTCCATGGACCTTGTCAAAGCTTACGTCATTAGAATAACTCCTTAAGAACATGGGTAGTCGCCTCTTGTTCTTTTAAGTCATATTGGGAGTATTATGTGAGAAAACCTTTCACAACTCAACCATAGCATCATCATATCATAACTTTGGTACTTCACTCTCAAAGCTTCCTCAATTCATTATTAACTTCATATGAGTCATGCATAAGTTCATTAGCTTCTTCTTTACTTAGCTCGTCATGCTCATAATTCATAGTTCATAGAGTTCATACGGGTTCATGTTAGTTAAACTCATATCATGCAATCAATGCAAGCTCATGTTTAGAAAGCCATAATTAGACAATTTACTCATACTTGAAGGAACTCACATAATAAAGGAAAATCATGATTTTGACTTGATCATGCTAAATTCATAGGATTATCCTCAATTCATTCATAATTCATGCTTAGTTTCATAAATATGTCATAAACTTCATCAATTCATACCTCAACCCAACAATCAAAGCATCGATTATCAATTTGGGGAGAATTATCTTGGGATCATGGGAGTTCAAGCAATCTTTACATCAAATCATGTAATTCATGCTAATTCGTGCAGTAAGTTACTTTATCACGCTAGATCGTGCACTACAAATCATAAAATCAATAATAAAAATCATAAGTGAAGAACCCACAATGATTGATCAAAACCGTAATTCAATTGGGTTGGAGTAAACCTTTGAAAATCTTGAAGAAGAGGGAGGACCCGTTAGAGGAAAGGACTTCTAATGGTGAACCCTATCATACCTCAAATAACCCACAAGAATTTGGTGAAGATTAAAGGTCCTCAATAGAGGATCCTAGCTTCTTCTTCTTCCTTGAAGCTTGAGAGATTTTCTTTTAGAGATAGAAATATTTGAGAGAGGAGAGTTTAGGAATGAATTAGAATGAGAGGAATTAGGCTTAGAAAGTATTTATAGGTCTTAGATTAAGGGTAAAACCGACTTAGCTTAATAGGTAAACAATTAGGGAAAAGACCAAATAGCCCTTAATTAATAACTGTCGAGGAAGATCGACAGACAGGATCTATGGTGCGTACATCAATTGATGGACCATCCTGTTCATCCGTCAATTGATTCAGAGAATTCATTTGGGCTGAAAATTTGGCTAAGTCTGGAAGGCATCTACGGAACCCATCTACGGCCTATCAACTGAACTACGAACCGCCCTGCTACTCTGTAGGTCAAAGTTAAGAAACTTTGAAATCCTGAAAGTTCACAGTGCCATTGACGGTCCCCACCTATGGCCTATCAATCAATCTACGACCCGTAGGTGGCCTTCGTAGGTCACTGCCTTCAGTTAAATTCTGTATTTTCATTCTTTGGAAGCTAGGGGTATTACAAAAGTTATGCAATAAAGAAGTTGCTTCCAAAGTTCTTTGAAGGAAAAAATTAGTTGAGAGTGCTACTTCGGAAGCAGATATGGTAATTAAGTATCCTCATCGCTTTCCGATTTTTTCTGATTCATGCGTTTAGTCATTCTCAATGTTTCCATATGCATGTATGTTCATGAAATCTTGATTTTTATTTAAGATTTAGTTGCGAGTGATTTCTCCTTGTTTATGTACATTTTGATGTTATTTTGCATTTATGTTGGGCACTTAGTCCCTCTCCCTACTTTATTCATGCTAAATATAGTCCCAGTTCAGGACTAATGTTACCAAGTGGGATATATTGTAACACTTCAGAAATTGGAAAGTAGAGTTTTGAAAGGAAAGGTTGAATTTTTGCACTAGGTACAATGATCTAAAAGCCCACCCTACTGACCGTTGGATGTCCTACGGATCGTAAGAAGGAAGTTGTGGGACCTGACTTGAGTTTTGAAAAAATTATGTCTCTACTTATTGGCCTACGAATGAACATGATGAATCGTAGAAGAAATGAAGGGCTGTTGAAATGTTCAGTAGAGGCTATTTAATCTTAGTGAGATTTGGACTTAAAGTTGGGTCCTAAAAGATAGGTCAACTGACCATAGGAAAAGTGATGACCCGGAGGAAAGTTTCATGGGAATAATTTAGAGATTTGGATTCCAAAATTTAATCATACTACTGGACAGGATGTACCCTAGGAGTTTATACGTTCCGTAAGTCAAACCGGTAGGGCTCTCTGACGATTTTTTACTAAGGGCGTTTTTTTCTTTTCTTACCCAATAAACCTAAAACTACTTCGTTTTTGCCTAATTTCTCTCAGTCACTCAATTCTCCCAAATTCCTAAGTTCTCTTCTCCAAATCTTCTCAAGACCTCTCAAAATGGAAGTTAGGCTTTCAAACTTCAAGGTGTCATTCTCCTTGCTTTTTAGGGCTTTGATTACCAAAGTATGTGGGAATTCACCGATGGATCCTTTTCATCTATTGGGTTCCCAAAAGAACTTCAAATCTCAAATAAATTTCATACAATCCTCTTAAGGTTTCATGTTAATCTCCAAAAGTTAAAAATATTGTGATTTAGTTGTTTATATACAATCTTATTATGCATGATTTGATTCAATTACATGATTTTTAATTGATTTTATATAGATCCAAGCCTATCACTATTTGACTTGAACTACGAACAATGCTCATGAACCTCTGAATAATGATCATTAATTTAATGTAAGATTTATGCATATTTTATGAAAAGAATGATTTATGACTAAAACGATGCTTTCAATATAAAGTGTCAATGTTTTGTAATAGGTTTTCTCATAGATTAAAGATATCGTGATTAGATGCTTAGAAAGGAAGTGTCTTATAAGGAAGTTTATGAAATCGTGGTTTGAAAGGAACTATTGTATTATGATTTATGATTGAATTGGTAGTCTTAAATGTGTCTTTCAAAGTACTTTGATTATGAATATGTTTCTGTCTTTTACATTGGGATTTACTTATCACCAAGAGGTCTTTGACATGGACGCTCTCCCGTTATTAAATGTCGGGTCTCTATAAGCAATTTCCTTGTGCCACACTACGTGCCCCTATAAGATTGTCTTAAATTACCTTGCTAGTGGATCAACCTTAGCAATAATGAATAAGATGGAGTTCTACCTCTGAAAGTAGATTCCCATTTATCGTGTGAGGGTCGTACCAGATTCCATATTTTACCTTACATGGTCTTATTATCAGTTAATGGTAAATATCCCACAATTGAATTATCTTTTCTTCAAAGGTTTTATGATAACTTTCCATATCATTTAAACTATGCATTGACCTTGTTTATAATTCATGAATTCTCTTTAAAGGTTCTTACTACATTTTAACTTGGTCATGCTTATCATGTTAAGTTCATCTTAATATCAAACCTATGTTTAATTTTAATCCATTTCCCCGTAAATAGTAAATTCATCGTACTAATGCTTTTTTTGTGCCTATATTATTTTATAATAAAGGTTATGACACTCCACCACCCGAACGCACTTAGGTGAATTGTTCCACCTGATGACTTGAGTTGCTGAATCGTCATTATTCGAGTGTAAGTCCATGTAACATTTTTATTACTTTTATGGTCTACCTTCTTTAGACTTGTACGCGTTTTATGAGTTACGTTCCAAACACTCCTATGATGTTATAATGGCTCTGTCTGACTTAGTAGTTTGCCGCATATTCTCTCTAGTACTATGTTAGTATCTTTTATGTCATCTTATGAGTTGACACCCATATTGTTGATTCTCTCTTATTGTAATTTCTTTATGGCATGCTCATGTCATGTGGGTTTTTTAGGGTCTCTCGTTATCCCATTATACATATAACGCCTAGGGTGTACTTTTGATCGTAAAATTTACAGACCGGGTTGGTTATCTGTAGAGCAGGTACTAAGAAACAACTTCAAGATCAAAGACAATGAGTCGACTTCCATGGTATGTTAAATGATCCAAAATGCCTAGACCTTCCCACTCAACTTAACTCAGGAATTTCTCCAAATTCTAGAAATCACCCTACGGGCCTCATGTGTGATCCGTACATCCTTCTACGGCCCGTCTTACTTGTTCATATGACCTCATTAAAGATTCATATATGACTGCAATTTATGGAGTGTAGAACCATGTAAGGTACGTATGTGCCCTCTTACAAACAGTTAAGACCCAAAGTACACTCTATATGTGACAAGGTGAATAGGACCTGTGAGGCCCTATAAAATCCAATTTGCATATGCTTGATGTAATGAATATACAATTTAAAAGATATAGCAATACATATATCAAAATGTAAGATAACATAAACGATACCTATTGAGTACATGAAAATTAAGTGGAATATAACTAAGTCTAACACAAGCCTTTCTAACATCTAAAGAGAGTTTGGGACGTAACCCATACACCACGTACAAGTCTAAAACAAAAGACCTAGAACTGAAAGATCTAAAACACCAATTGTCTTGTCCTCGAAAAATGAGGACTCACCAATCCAAATGGTCAAGCTGAACAATTCCAATATAGCAACGAGTGGGAAGTGAAACATCAGACCTTATATTATAAAAAATATTAGCATAAGCATGCATTAGTACATGGAATGTACTAAGTTTGGGGAAATACATAAAAATATAAACCTGATCATTTGGGGACTTCAAACATGATATGCATGAATAAGCTTAGACATAGTAAAAGCCATTAAAGACTAATCGTAAATCACGAATAAGGTCAATGCAAAATTAAAACATAATGAAAACTTTTTATTAAACCTTTGAAAGTAACATAGTTCATTTTGTGGGATATTTACAATTAACCAAGACTAACACCATGCATGCTATAAAATGGAATCTAATGTTACCCTCACATCAAAAAAGGGAATTTACTTGCCAAGGTAGACTCTTTAATATTCATTCATATGTTATTTGTGGATCAACGAGCTAGGTCATTATGACATATCCTACGGGGAACGTAGTTTTGGACAAGGAGTTGGTTCTAGAGACCAAGCCTCTGCTAAAGTAAGAGCTCTCATTTGAAAGCTCTCTCAGTTCTAAGTAAAATCACAACAGATAGTCATAATTTTATTCATATTATCATACTTGGAAAGGCACAATTAAACTTCCAATTCCATTATAAGTGATCATAGAGTAGCTCCTAAAAGTCATGAGTCATATATGTGTGAGAAAACATTTCACAATCATGATTTTATAAACTTTGAGAAAACGTTTCACAATTCCTTGATTCTTATCGCATAGGCATCCTTAGTTCATAACCATCATTTTCATAAAAGGTGCATAACTTTCATAAATCATACTTCATAAATTCATAATATTTCTCCATAAATTCATCATAATAATCAAGTATAAAGCATGGGTCTATATGAAATCAATTGGAAATCATGTAGCTTAATCAAATCGTGCATAATAAGATTGAAATTGAACAATTGAATTATAATTAAATAAGACCCGTGGAGATTAACAAGAACCCTAATTGAATTGTAAAAATTGAATTTTCTTTTGGGACCCAATAAAAAAGGAATCCATTGGTGAATTCCCACATCCGTTGATATCTAAAACTAGCAAAGCAATAGAAAGAGAAGACCTTGATGATTAAAACCCTATCTTTATTCCTTGAACATGAGATGGAATTGGAGAGGATGAACTATGATGGGAATTGGGGATTTTAGAAAATGAGAGGGTTTGGGTAGATTTAGGAATTGGAAAGACTAATGGATTTTTAAAAACCGACTTCTTCAAATCTACCAAAACCGGATAATTATCTTGATTAGCTTTCACATCTTATACAAGAGACGATTGTGATCTATACTGAACAATTAGACCAACCTCTCTTGAATAAACCAAGGGAATACCCAATTGGGACAACCAATTAATATTACGAACTTTCTATTCATTATCTTCCTAAACATGAGCAACACTACCCGTTGATAGACGACTTAGAGCATCCCCAATCACATTGACTTTTCCACAATGATAGAGGAAACTTATGTCGTGATCCTTCAATAACTCAAGCCAACTATTTTTGGGGAAGATTCAAATCCTTTTGGGTGAACAAATACTTCAAGATCTTATGGTCAGTAAACACATCTACATGAACACCATATAAGTAATGCCTCCAAATTTTTAAGAGAAAACACTACCGCCGCTCACTCCAAATCATTAGTCGGATAAATCTGCTCATGCACTTTCAATTGACTTGAAGCATAAGAGATGACTTTTTCATGTTCCATCAATACAAAACCAAGACAAATCCATGAAGCATTACAATAAACTACAAAACCATCAGATCCTACTAGTAAAGTTAATATAGAGCTAAAGTGATTCTATCCTTCTAACGATTTAAAAATTTTCTCACAAGCTTCTTACCATAAGAATTTCACCTTCTTTTGAGTCAACATCGTCAAAGGCAAAGCAATAGAGCAAAATCCTTACACAAACCTTCTATAGTAACTGGCCAAACCAATAAAACTCCATATGTCAGAATCGGACAAAGGTCTAGGCTAATTCTTAACCACCTCGGTTTCTAAGGATCAACGTTTGAGTAGCCCAGACACTCGAATGTGTCCTTGGGTGTTTTTTTACATGTTTGTTTTCCCCGAGGATCTTTTAATTTCTATTGAACCTGCATGTCTAGAATGTATCATAAAATGTGAAAGGAAAATAGGAGAATAGGGCATGATGGTAAATGTTTGACTAAAAAATAAGATCCCTCCTAAATTTTGATACGCTATATTTGTTTCATTGATAAGTTGACTATGTATGAATTTTTTTATTTTGTTTATTGATACCGAATTCAATCAATTAATATTTTGTGTTACAAAACCCCCCGTTTTATGAGAATTGTCTGACTAAAAATACAATAAATAGTTAATTAGCCTATGTCTAGACCTCATTCCTCAGCGGATCAACCATAATCTCTTTTAGGTTCTTTATTTGAACAAAGACCACTTATACTTTTTAGGGATGTGTAATTTGGCGTATCTAGGGGTGTGAATTTGATAAATGAGTTGGTTGTATTCTTTATGATTTCCAATGATAGATAGGGCGACGTCATTCTTAAGGGAAATCGTCATGGTGAGTTTTGAATTAGACCATTTTGGTCAAAGCGGCATCACTAAAGTGTTGGCGCTTCACAATGTTTGTCATGTGTTTCGTAGGTGCAACGCCGGTCAAGTTAGAAACTTCAAAATTTTACTATGTTTGACTGGAATTCCACTTGGGAATCATAGGTCTCCACTTGCAAAATGAAGATGTCATGTTGGTTAGCTTAGAAATATGTCAAGCTACTATTTGCAGTCAATGTTTGTATTGTCGGTGCATAATTTTGCATCCGCGAACTGTTGATCAAACACCAATCTCACTGTGTGATGAAACGTTTTATTATTTTTGAACTCCTATTCCTTTTCTTTTGTTAACATCCTGTAGCTTTGCTTTTCTTTTCACAAATGAAAATACAAAAAATCTGTGTCGGGTCCATGGTTTCCTTACCAGATTTTGTTGTAGAAAATGACTTTTTTCAAAGGCCAATCTACTACGCACAACCGAGAGTTCTCTTCCTGGAAAGGCAAGACTAAGAGAAAAGCACCTCAAAATACTTCCAATAAAGAGGACCACATTTGTTTCAGCATTGAGAGAATTAAGGAGAGGTATACTCTTTCAAAAAACAACCAAACCCTTACACTGGAGAAAAATTTTCAACCTAGCAAGGTTAGGGGAGGAATTCTTTAATATCATTTTGTAGCTCACTACTAGAAATTGGCTACCCTTGCTGATGCACTATGGGACTTCTTCTTAGAGTTAATCATGGAGTTTTATGCCTTATATAGCACAAGGCAAGAGACAATGGGCCTTCATCACCTAGTGGAAAAATTTCTTAATTTGCTATTGGTCCTTGTGCAGGGTGTGGAGATAGATATCACACCATCGATGATCAACTCCCTCTTTTAGGCTAAAAAGATCAAGAAAGGGTCATTGTTTGAAGGTTGCACCAAAAACAACCAGCTCCAATGGGTTGCAAATACTATTGTTGTGGACTAACCATTCTAGGAAATTATGGGAGGTTAGATCTCTTGTCATGATCAAAAATTTGAAGCCAAATTTTGGCTTGAGTTTGCGTGTTGTTGAATCATGCCTTCTAAGAATAATCAAATGGTCCATAATGAAGTTGTTGTCCTCATTGCTTGTCTAATGACGGGTGCCCATGTGAATTATGGGGAAATAGTGACTATGCAAATATGCAGAAAGGCTCGCCAAAAGGCTCTATCTATGCCTTTCTCGGTCCTAATCAACAAATTGTGTGTCCGTGCACATGTGCGGTACTTTCATTTTGATGTTGATTTTCCCGCTATTAGGATGATTGATTTGGATTGGAAGAGAGATGTCGAGGCCCTCAAGATAAAAATGCACAAGTTGCATGTTTTGGGAGAACACACAACTATTTGTGATACTCTAAAGAAACAAACTCCCACAGAGTCAGGAAATGCTTTGATAATAGAGGAAACTACTCTAGGGGGGATCATCATTGTAGCTTATGACCAACCAAAGTACCTACCACACACTGATGGAAGTTATATACTCCAATGATCGTCACCTTAAAAAGTATGCAAGATCCTTGCTTTACATACTTGTAGCTACGGCTAAAAATACGATGAGTTGTTTGGTGAATAGTGTGGACAACATATGTGAATTGGTTGATGTGGTAGAAAAAGGAATTAGTACTCTTTGGACAAACATAAGTGATCCAAAAGGGAAGGCTTCACTAATAAAGGTGATATGTTTGTGTTGGTGGAAGCAATGTGGTCCTCGAAGAACATACTTGGGCCTAGATGTGCCTTTATGTGGAGTATGGGAATCTTAGAGGAGGAAGTAGATATGCAGCAGGCAACGGAGGCATCATTGAGGACAACTCACTCACAAAGAGGAAATTGGTCAAGAACCTCTACGATGAGGTGGATGATAAAGGTGATGAGGTTGATGAAGATGATGAGAAAGAGTGATTCTGGGAGAGTTTCCCCCCCTTCTAACCTTATTATGATAGCATTAGGGAAAATGGAAAATTTTAGCTAGGGGTGTTTATTGGTCATTATTGATGTTGGTTTTTTTTTTATGTTGCTTGGATGCTGAAGTTGTAGTTAATTTTTATTTGGTCATGCTGAATTGGTGGCAGTTGGTTGTTGATTTTTGAAAAAAAGGTGAATCATGCCCTGTCGTGCAAGCTCTAGAAGTTATATTGTATTTGTGATTTTGGGGTAGCTTGGTTGGTTTTACATTTCTCTATTGTCTTACTACTCTTCTTGGTAATCACACATAATACCTTCAATAGGCCTCGTTCTCTCAATTAATTTATGAGCGCACGATTCAATATCTTCTTTATGAATAATAGTTAGTTTTAATTCTTTATTTTTCTTTTCCTTGAGTCTTTTTGTGTCAAACCAGGTTGGAATTTCCCTACGATAGATTGAGAATCGACTTTCTTAAGTGAAAATGTTACGTTTTATTTTAGATTGTATCTTTTGTCACATTTCATGTAGAAGGGACCACAAACAATTTTTTGTTGACAAAGGAAGGATGAAAATGATTTGTAAATGGGAAAAAGTAAAAATGAAGCAACCTCTTGTCATGGATCATACGTTCTTAGATTGATTTTTTATTTAGAAGCAGGGATAAACTTTAACCATTGTAGTTTGTCAGAAGTAGTTCGGTTTAATTGATTTTTAAAAAACACATTAGATTTTGTTGGGTTGTGATGCATGTGTTTGACAACTAATATCTCAATCGCCATATTCAAAAAAAAATTGAAATATGCCAGCCACTCAATATCATGAATATAGGCCAAGAATCTATTAGGCCGACGTTATTTTACTTTTAACACAGGAGAGAAGCGACAGTTTGGCTAAACGAATTGCATCAAGGGGCCATTACCCCTTGGAATGAGTTGACTGAAGAATTCCTAAACCAGTTTTTCCCACCTTCAAGAATGTTGCAATTGCATGATGAGATCACCAACTTCCGGAAAATGATGGAAGAACTAATACATGAAGTGTGACTAAGATTCAAAAAGAAAGTAGTCATGTGCCTGAATCATAGGTTACCTGACGGGGGTCCTTTTGAAATTTTTTGTTGTTCTTTAGATTCCATTAATATGTCACTAGAAAATAATTTGGTGGGTGGTTCTCTTATTGATCCATATTTGGGCTTGCTACAGCCTTGCTAGATCACATGACTAAAATCAACAAGACATGATATACTTAAGACACGAAGGTAACTTTGGGTGTGACATCCGCAAACATGACTAATGAGAAGAAATAAAAAGGAAAACAATGAAGCTATGGCTAAGATCATGACTCAGGTAGCATTTCTAGAAAAACATATGATGATTATCAAGGTAATAAGTGTCAATGCCATTGGAGCACATGAGACCACATCTATGGAATAAGAGACAGCTTACGCAAAATTTGATGAAGATGGTATTTACATGTTGAACAAATGGGCGGTTTCTCTCCTAGGGTACCAAGGTGCTAACGATGCCTTTGGTATCGTCGAGATGTGAACCAAGATTGGAGAAATATAGAAGGCCAATGGAGGGTTTGAGATGGCCAATAGTGTGATCATTATAGTGAAAAAATAAGGGATAAATATAATCATCTGAGTTCAAAGCCGTACGTGCCTCCCAAAAAGATGATGCTGCTCCAATCCAACAATGTGTCAATTACCTTGCAAGTTCAAAGATTGAAGAAATGTTTTCTAGGGTACAAAAAAGAGTCGAATCAACTAATAATGAGGTATAATAGTTGATATGTGACATGTCTAAATTTACCCAAATCGTAAGCTCTCGTTAGGCATCAACTAAGCACCTGGAGGCCCAACCGAATCACTTGTCATCTAAAAATTAGATGAATTTTTGGATGAATGGTACACTTCTTAGTGACACTCTTCCTAATCAAAATAATGATGGCCATTGTATGGAAATTGTTATTAGAAGTGGTAATGTTCTTGACGATGTAAGTGATTAACCTGCAAAGGTTGTGTAAGAGAAGTCATATGATGGGGTGAAGCCTAGTGCACCCATACAAATTGTCGAGGATAATGTTATTGTGAATTATGGGAATCCTTGTTTTCACAACCTAAAGTAGCCCCTAGTTGTGAAATGGCGTATAAGACCCCAAAAGGCCCCATACAAGCCACTTAGCATACATAATACAAGATAATAGGAGTTAAGATTTCAAAAGACAATTTGTATCATTAAGAGTTGACAAAAGTAGCGAAAGTCTAACGTAGTCTCAAAGCCATCTAATACATTAATAGAATGAAATTTGGGACGTAACCCATATAATTTCTAAAGTAAAAAGACATAAAAGCATAAATGTGGCATTGTCCTCCTAGTTTGAGGACTCACCAAGTCTTCGAATCTCAAATGCAACGAACTAGCCACGAGTGGATGGAGAACTATCGGATCCTACATTTATGAGAACATGTAGGCAAGAGTATGTGTTAGTACAAAGAATATACCAAGTATGATAACTCTGCATAGAGGTTATAAAATAATGCTAAAAGGGACTATACATAAGATGCAATGACCAAATAAAATTATAAAATGACATGATAAAAAACATGAGTCAAAACAAAAGTCAACGAGAGGAAATCAGCTTAAAACAACACACACTTGAAATACCTTTTTAGGAAAGTAACCTTAGTTCATTACGTGGGAATTGAGGCATAACCAACATAGATCATGTGAGCTATAACATGGAATCCGGTGTCTACCCCACACCAAAAAGAGGTGTCCTTACTTGCCAAGGTAAGAACCATAGTTTCGAGCTTAAGTGGATCCACTAGCTAATATCTATCTATGACAATCATCCTATAGTGGCACATAGTTTATGGGACATGGGTAATCTCCACTTGTCCACTCGGTGCCAAGCATAAATCTCACAGAATAGTCATAATTTATAACTTATCTTATCATTAGTAGACATGGGTAATCTTCTCTTGTCTCATTATTCATGGAAGGCATAAAAAATAACCAATCCAAACTAAAGGTCATTAGAATAGCTCCTTAATCTTGATTCAAAGTTTAATTGAAAAAATCTTTCAACCCTTACGAATTCTTCATGTGAGAAAATCCTTTCACATTCATATTTTGAGTAATATGTGAGAAAACCTTTCACAACACAACAAGATTGATGCTTGATTCTCAGAGCAACCTTAAATCATTTATCTCAATTTCATAAAGAACATTTATATCTTCATAAATTCATCATTTCATAGTTCAAAACCTCAACACAAGATCAAAGTATAGAAATCATGGATTTCACATAGGTTCATGGGGATTAAACATAGAAACATGTAATTAACTCAACTCATGCATAAAAGGACATAATTCAAACAATTAGATTATAATTTGAAAGAACCCAAAAGATAGAAGAAAACCCTAACTTCAATTGGAGAATCTAACTTTACAAAATTTAAGAATTTAGGAACCCTATGGAGGAAAGGACTCCATAGGTGAAAGCCATCATACCTTTACGTCAAAAGCCCATAATCAATGGTGAATTAGGAGACTTGAATGGAAACCCTAGATCTTCTTCTTCTTCAAGCTTTAGAGAGAGAAATATTTGAGAGGAAAACATTGGAGGGATTTGGGAAAATTTGAAGAGTGATTAGAATGGGTAGAATTTAGTCTTAGAAGACTTATATAGGAACTAGGATTAGGACTAAACCGCCTTAGATTAAGTATAAATCAATTAAGGAAAAGACCAAAAAGCCCTTAAAATAACTGTTGGGTTCCAACCTACGGTTCGTAGGTCCAACTACGGGCCGTCCTGGTCAATCGTAGGTGGGATTCAGAAATTATTAAACTTGGGCTTCCAACGACGGTTGCCATGTACGTCCGTTAGTCCACTTACGGACCGTACATAGCAACCGTAGTTCCCAAACTTGATCTTCAAAATTTCACCAAATCATGGAGTGACCTACATGACCTATCTACGACTCGTACATGGAATGAAGGGTCATCCTGGCAAACCATCAATGGGATTCTAACACATAACATTTTGAAAATACTTACCCTACTATCTACGGTTCCCACCTACGGCCCGTAGGTCAATCCACGGTCCCTAGGTGGATTTCATCAGTACTTTGCACCAATTTTGAAAACCTAAAATTTTCCTTCTTTACGAATTTGAGGTGTTACACTTGTTCGGAGGAAGAAAAAGAAAATGCACCTCCTAATGTGGTAGTTGATGGTGAGGGAGCAATGAAAAAAAAATTTCTAAGCTCTCGGTGCTTAAGTGTCCACCGCCTTACCCCCAAATGATGTTAAGAGAGAAAAAGCACAATCAATTCAAAAAGTTCATGGACTGGTCTAGTAAATTTTCTTTGAACATACCATTGGTGGATTCCATGTTACAAATGGCAAGGTCTACTATGTTTATGAAAGATTTGTTAAAAAGAAGAGGGTTTTTATGTGGGCACAATGGAAGTGTGACTGCATTATAGTGCTATAAAGGAGAGCAACTTAGCACACAAGAGGGAAGATTCGAGAGATTTCACTATGACATCCACTATTAGGGTGTATCTATTTAGTAAGGCTTTGTACGACCTTGGAGTTAGCATAAGTTTGATGACCCTTGTGATCTTAATGAAGTTGGGTTTAGGAGTCTCTAAGCCTATCCAATACAGTTCCTTATTAAGGATCAATCGATCAAAAATCCAGTGGGAATTATTTTCGATGTGTTGGTAAAAGTCGACATGTTCATCCTTTCAACGAACTTTGTGGTATTAGATTGTGATGTAAACCTCAAAGTGCCTATCTTCTTTGAACGGTCATTTTTAGCTCCTGCACGTGCATTGGCTGATGTTGAGTGAGAATAACTGATTAGTGGTAAATTTTCACTCATTTAAGACCTATTTAACTCAATAATTAGTGTCCTTAATGTCTAATTATGTCCTATTCTAATACAATGTTGACGATTTGCATTTGTGAAAGAAATTGGACAGGCAAGGACTGACATTTGAAAGAAGGGCCAAAAATGCAAAAAGAAGTTCAAAGTGGACATTGTTGATTGCCTAGCATGATGGGCATTTCGAAAATTAAGCACAACATCGCCCAAAGTGACAGTGTGCAAGGAAAAGATTTACTGCTCAAAAGGTGAACAAAGGTGGTATTTGGCAATGCACCTAACATAAAAGTAAGACTCAATTGATGTCGCTGATTGAGGTTCAAACACCTGAAGCCTGGAGCATCACAAGGCGATCTAAGAAACGAAGGACGATTGGCCGAGTAGGTTAGGTGAGCCTGACTAATGTCGCCGATGCTGTCAATCATGGGAATTTTGGGAAAATATAAATACCCCAAAGAATGTAAATTTTACGGATTTTTATGATTTTTTTACAAAAGAGTTTGTGAGTGTGTTTTGAGAGTCAGAGAACACTTTTACCTTTGAAGAACACTTTTTTAGCTTTTGGTGTTTCAGAACTTTGTGATTGAATCTTACCAATTGAAGTTGAATCTAACGTGAGTTTGCTTGTGATTGCTTAATTTCATGCCACCCATGGCTGCTTCAATGAATGGTATAATTTCTTTGCATTTTGTGATGGGTAGCAAAAACCCCAAAATCTAGGGGTGCTCTAATGGGGTTGGGTGTTAATTTAATGTAATGGGTATTGTGCTATGCTCTGTTTTGCCGCTGTTCATGCATGAATTCTGTCTAATTATCATGAGGTTAACTAATGGGTTAAGGTTGCAAACTTAATTCCTACTTCTGATCTACGGCAGATGCTCGAAAGAGATTGATAGGAGTGGGTAATTAGTCCATTACTAGAAATTTAGGTTTGATGTTTGTAGCTTGCTTGGAAGAGAGTTTATTGGTTGGACCTATTTGCCCTATTTTTGAAAGAAATGATAGATTAAGGTATTGGGTTGTTTAGAATTGGCATATAGATTAGACCGAAAAGAGATTCTATGCAAGGATGCTTTGAGATCGAAAGAAGATTAGCATCATTGAAGATGACTTAGCCTATTCATGAATGTTCATCACAATAGAGCAACACAATTACCCCTACGTGAGATTGACTTCCAATCCCCACACCCCTAGATTACTTATTAACTCTTGATTTAATTTAATTTCTAGTTTAGTTCGGATATTTGATAACCAAAACTTCATATTAAGTTTGTGGTTCCATCCATCTAATTGGTTTACTACTACAAATTAATTAATTTAAAATCCAAATTTCTTGATAAGTAATTCTCTATGTTGCACCATTCCCTATGGGATTCGACCCTGGCTCTTCATTGGATTTTCACTAACTACGATCACTCACTCTTTTAATTAGTTTTGGAGGGTGATTTGAGCGTTATCAAAAATGATGCCACTGTCGGGGAATGGTAGTTGAGAATTCTAATTGGGAAATTAGGTTTTAGATTTGTTTAGTTGTAGTAGATTTATTGTTTGGTGTTGTCATTGGCTGATTTGCATGTTGACAAAATGAGTGATCATGGGAGTGACAATGATAGTCACTATGGTAAAAGTTACCACTTGGGTAATCTAAATTACATGCACGCTAATTTCATTCAAACCACAGGAGCAATTCGGATACCTCCTACAATAGGTAGGGTTGTGTTTCTTATCACCAGAACTATGATCAAATTGCTCCAAATGAAAGGAATGTTTGGGGGTCTAGCACACGAGGATCCACAGGAACACCTTAGGAATTTCATAGAGGTATGTGGACCCTTTGTGTTCAAGATTATATCTCAGGAATCCATAAGGTTGAGGTTATTCCCTTTTTCTTTAACGGGAGAAGCTACAAGATGGTTGGAGTTTCCAAATGATTCAATCACTTCGTGGGATGAGCTAACTGATGCCTTTTTAGAGATATTCTTTCCACCCTCGGAGATGATTAAACTTCAGATCCAAATCCTAAATTTTAAGTGTATCAGAGGTGAACCATTGTATTAGACATGGATGAGGTTCAAGAAGTTAATCTTACAGTGTCCAACGCATTGCGTTCCAGACAATCTGTTGTTGCAATACTTCTACTTCAGCCTTGATTCGGTCAATGAAGGTGTAGCAGATCAATTAGTCCATGGTGGATTAATGAGACAACCATATGAGGTGGCTGCGTTGTTGCTTGATGATATGACTAGGGTTAATTGAGCATGGCACACTAGAGAGGACAAAGTACCTAATCTACAAGTGGGTAGGGCCATCCCCGGATAATACCAAGTTTGAGGCATTATACAATGAAAAAGTTCAATACTTGGGTAAGAAAGTGGAGGGTTCTCACACCAACTTTCAATGAAATGGTGGGAACCAAGGTTTGAAAAATGATAGAGATAGTGGTTGGAAAGATTGGAGAGGTGAAAATTCGAGAGATAGGGAGATGGAAAAAGATAGGTATGTGTCTCCCCGTGATCATCCGCGCCCAAAAGAACCATGTGGGTAAGAAGGAAGCTGAACTGAGGACATGCTTGTAAGGATATACTATAAGGTTGAAGGGTCTGACAAGGTGTTGAAGGACTTGAAAAATGACTTCTCTAATTTATCACAAATAGTGACCTATCATTCTATTCCCATTAAGCAGCTAGATACCAAACTGGGTCAAATTGAAGTTCATCTCAATTCAAGGCAATAGGGAACATTGCCTAGTGACACCATCCCGAACCCCAAAAATGAATGTTGAGTTTGAGGAGTATGTCGTGCCACGACATTAAATAAGGTACTTCTTGGGAGGCAACCAAAGTATTTACTTTTGTTTTTATTTCTTTTGAATACCGTGCATTGTGAGTGAAGGTCGAGAAGAGGTTGAAAGATTGACAAGGGATGAATAGGTGAAGACAGAACCAAATTGGTAAAGCGCCGAAGACATTACACAGACTAACTCTTATGCGCCCTTTTTATCTGGTATTGATGAAAAAGTGTATTGTCAAGATCAACAATTAGAACTCCAAAGGGTGATTCGCTGAAGTGCACTAAGTGGACTTCATTGGGTTCACCAAAATAGCCTTCAGGTTTCGTATTATTCAGGCATGTTTGGTGAGGTTAAGCTCTAGATGGTGATACGCCGAACACGTTCCGCGACATTAGAGAGTGCACTAAACGGGCTTGGTATAAAAAGGCCAAAGGTTATTTTAAATTCAAAGCTCAAAAACTATGAAATTTTTAACAGCTTTACGATTCCCTTCTCTTAGATTGTGCATTTTGAGTGTGTGTGCCTTGTGTGAGCAAATTGAAGGTACTAGGAATGCATTTACGTGATGTTTGAATCAACCCAACCCAAATTCTTCGGTTTCTTGCTTGTTTTTTGGCAGAAAGGTGTTTATTTTTACATTTTGTTGATAATTATCAAGTTAGATTGCATATAGGGTGTGGCCTTGATCCCTTTAACTGAAATTGAGTGCTTAATTTTGTTGGGTTGCATCGTATTGTTGAAACCGAATAGTACCCATGTGAATGCAATTGTGAATGCCTATATAAAATTGTGAATCGTGATTGTTTTGGTTAGAATAATGAATTGAGTTGATATAATTGTTGGGTCTGTGCTTAATTTAATGTGAGTGTAGTCATTGTAGCTCAGTGTTGATCCCTTGCATGATTTTGCCAAATGATAGATGGGTTGACTACTTTCTTAAGGGAATATCATCAATTTGTGCGACACTTAGTGATATCTGGGGGAAATCTGAGTACCCATGGGTAGAACAAGCATATAGGTGGATTGTAATGTTTGGGGGGACTCGTATTTGTTGTGCTCATTAGGTTTGATTGTGAAAATTGGGCACTGGGCTGAAACTTTTTGTTTGCCAAGCTTTTCTTAGCCCGCCAAGGGAGTTAGGCGAATCCCCGAGTAAGACCTAGCTCGCCTTCCTTAGCATGTTCATGGCCTTGGGTACTATCCCATTCGGTGGGCTTGTCTTAGTCTGCCAATCCATTAGGCGTATCACTGAGTGGGAGAGGACATCTCCCTTGATGCCTGTTATCTTTTCTTTTGTAGTGTTAGTTTCGATTGACTTGCCTTAGCTCACCAAAACCAACTCGGTGTATCGCCGAGTTGGCCTTGAATCAGCCTTATTTCCCTGAACAATGAATAAATTGCTACTATAGGGTGATACACATTCCCGTTAGGCGAGCCTCAGGACAATTTTTTTAAAATGATACAAAGTTTTTTTGATTTCAACTAACCTTCACAAATCTTGTGCCTTAATGTGTGCTTTGCAGGCAATGACAAGAAACAAAGGAAAAAGGGGCATTTTTTCTAAATCCGAGACAAGCAAAGAGTCTTCTCCTCCTCCTCCAAAGAGGCAAAAGGGTATCTCAATCAATGAGCATTCTGAGGCCTCTCATGCCAAACTAACAAACCCTTAGACACCTACTAGTGGGGGTATAAAGATATGGAAGCATATTGCCAAGAAGTAAGTGAATTTCCACTCAAAATAGATGTCACCCTCACAAGATACTAACCCTGTTTCTCGTGTTCTCCTAATTATATCTCCAAGAGCTTTAAATAGGCTCAGAGCAGATGGGGAATAAACAATTTTAGAAGAGCATAGACTCTTAACTACAGGGGTGATGAGTGAGTATCTAGCAATATGGGAGGCAATCAAAGTACACATGCTGGAACAGTTCACAAGAGTCAAGTTACCATACATACTAAAGTGGGTATAAGAATATTAGGATGCCTATGCCAAAGAATTATCAAAGAAGAGGAAAGGGACTATCTGCAAGCCATTGGAGGTAGTCAAAGTGAGGGCAAGATGGTGCCATGCCATGCCACCACAATTAACACAGTGTTGGGCACCCCAAACAATCATTCTGATTCATACCAAATCCGAAGGACAAAAACCATAGATGCATTGATGGGAGGGTTAGCCCCTCTAATATTTGATGAGTCTTCTCCCTCTTGGTTGGCTGATGGGGTGAAGATTTAAAACAAAGACCTGAGCATCGCAGCGTGATACTGGTTCGGGTTCATTAGTAGCAACATTATGCCATCCCACAATGAATCAATACTCCGCATCAAAAAGTAGTACTAGTGGGCTCTATTATCACAAAGGACAAATTTAACGCATGAATTATCATTGGGGATAAGATACTACTGCGGGCAAGACAAGAGCATACATTGCTCCCATTCCCAATACTCGTCACACAATTGTGCGAGAGGGCATGAGTCTCTTCAGGAAGACATATGTTAGGATCACATCGGTCTCTTCCAGTGACATTAGGAGGATAGAGGCTGAGTATTTGAGATATGATGTGGCTCAGAGAAAGACGCCACCACCAGACGCCACATTTGTGGTAGACCCTGCTACACTGGCATCTGAGTCTAGCAGACCTGCTCCTTCTATGGAGTAGGCAGGTATTCCTATTCCTTCTTCTGTTGCTAGCTCTTCTAAGTCTGCTCCTGTTTCTACTGTTCCTATTGCTTATGTATCGACTACTACTGAGGCCTTCCCCTTCTACTGCTGCCCGTCCTCCACTAATCCAGGCACTTATTTATCAGATGGGTAGTGTTGCTCGGTTAGCTGATGTTAGAGCTTCCTGGGTTGAGAAGGACTTGCCCTGGCTCATTGACTAGGCTATCGAGAAAGTGTTGGCTTCCCTGACATAGTGGCTGGTTAAGTGTGAGGAGATAATTAGGGGACACATTGTGAGATTAAATTATTTGACTGCAAGGTTAGCAGTTTTAGAGGAGGGCAAGGGTAGTTATAGTACTGTGGACACCCTGAGAACTAAGGTTTCCACGTTGAGGGTTGAGGTGATCCAGATACAGTCCATGGACATCTCTACACAATGGGGCGATGTTCCCTATTCAGATGTTGTTGCCCATGTACCTGAGATTCCTAGTGATGCACCTTGCTCTTCTGTGCTTGACGATGCCGATACTGCAGCTTAGGATGAGGATGATCAGGCTGACAAGGAGTTGGCCGAGGAGACTGATGAAGAGAGAATGCATGAAGATGAGCACGGGATTGCTGAGACTCTGCAAGAGATGCAGAAGAAAAATGAGGTTATCCTTTAGGGTTCCTTAGAGAGATGTTTTATGGAGACTACATGGGTCGAGTCTAGTGGAGTCACTTCAGACTCTACCACACATCCTGGTGCTGAGACATGCACTGATGCCCCAGCCGAGCATTCATTGCCATCTCCAGCAATGCTATTGCTAGGTATTAATGCCCCACTTAAGATTTCTCCTCCCAAGACTCTAGATGAGAGTGCTCCACAATCATAATGTGTCAGGGGGATCCTATTTTCTAGCCTCTTAGTATTCTCTTTCATGTCGCATTGAGGACAAGTCTTTTTGTTTTTGGTGGGGTGAGGGTCTTCGTGCCAATATTCCCCTTTTTGTTTGTATTTTGTTATTTTGTCCTTTGAACAATTATAGTTGATGCTTATTTATATTAGAGTGTTTTTCTTTTGGGAAATTATGTCTCTGTACTTCATTTTTCGTTCTCTCTTGATGAATGCAACCCCAATGATTTTTAAAATTATTAAATGCTTAAAGTTTTCATTGATAAAAATTTGAGAACAGTTTTTTTTCAATATTGATGTCTTAAATAGTACTCATAATGAGCATGATGCATAGTGTTTGTGTTGTGAGAATGAAGTTTATGTTGTTACACCTTTGAATGATCTTTATAAATCTTTTATTAACTAGTTGCGTCTTATGCGAGCCTTGCAATAGACATCACACGTATGCTTTTGATCTCTTCGGGATGTGCTATATGAGTGTATTTTGAAGTGCCATGTGTAGTGAGTTTTTACCTCAAAATATGCATGCGGATTCCTAGAATTTACCTTGTTAGTTTAATTGTATAAATATTGGTGAATGTGAGGCATGATCTTGGGCGAAAATTCAATGAGAGAACCAAATCATTCATAAACCAGTTGTGACTAACTTGTGAGGGTGTGAAACTATTTTTGCACCATTTGAGCCTAATCCATTTGTTGCAAACCAAAAGAAGCCTCTTGAACAAAATTGTCCCTACTTTCTCACAAAAGAAGCATCTTGAAGTATGTTTTTCCTATTTACTGTGTTTTCCTTTAAAGCATCAGCTTAATATGTTTTTCTCCTCTTTATTTATCAAGAGCTTCTATGTTTTTCCTATTTACTGTGTTTTCCTTTATCTAGCTTAATTTGTTTCCTTCTCTTTATCACGAGTCTCTCTATTCTTGATGTTGTTATTTGTGTTATCTCACGTAAATTTATTTTCTTCTTTATCAAGAGCCGATCTGTTTCAGAATATAGGTTGGATAAACTTCTGTTTTCTTTATTTGCATCCGTTAGCAAATTACTAATCACATAGTAAACGAGATGCCTTCTACAGTTTTTTTGAACTTCGTTGTCAAGTTATAAAACTAAAATGAATGGTAGATTGGTTACATGCATCTTTTCTGCTTCTTGTCTATAAAACCTACTTATTTATTTGCTTGCTCTGTTTCCCTGTTTACGGTGTTTTTCTTTATCTAGCTTATTTCTTTATCAAAGTTATTATGTTTTGTTGTCTTTATCATGAGTTACTCTGATTTTCATGCTGATATTTGGGTTCTCTTTTAGTTGCCTTAATTCTTATTAATAATTGGGGCAGCGGAGGTTTCATGTGGATGAATATATCACCAAATATTTCGTGACATTACTCCTTCCCAAAACAACAAAGTTCTCCATAAATTCTTTCATTGTACATACGTTCTAAATAGTAGCAGTATTGTGCTATTCATATTCTGTGGTGATTTTGTTTGTTTCTGCCTTTTAAGAAGTTAGATTCATCAGATTTATCCGACCCTCGAACAACTTCATAGTACGAAATCCTCTTATGGGATTGACCAATCTAATATGATATAGGAAGTTGTCTGTCTCTTTTTCAGTATTTCAGAAACCAACGATGAAATAGTTCCAAATTTTTATATTTCATCATATTAAAGTTGAAATTGAGGTGCATTAGGCCGACACAGTGTATGTTCCCTTTGTTGAAAGGTTCGAAATGTTCTTGAAAGAGGAGTTTAATTATGATATAACATTTGGACAGAGGCTCCAATAAAGATGCAGATCAATTGGCTGATGAAACTACAACCATTTTTCTTAATAGTAAGATCCACATGTTCATTCAGTTCATTGGCGTGCCTCCGTCTTCATCATCGTTCTATTCATTATAATCTCCACAATCTTCATTCTTAGGATCCTGTTTGTTAGCGCCTCCATTTTGAACATGATCCTGTTCATTAGCCTCTCCATCTTGATTAGCATTTTGCGAATTACCGCCTACATCTTGATCAACATTTTCCTCATTAGCCCCTCCATTATGATCATGATCATGTTCATTAACATCTCCATCTTGATCAGCATTTTCCTCATTAGCACTTACATCTTGATCAGCATTTTCCTCATTAGATCCTCCATTTTGATCATGATCCTATTCATTAGCACCTCCATTTTGATCATGATCCTATTCATTAGCATCTCCATGTTGATCAGCATTTTGCTCATTAGTGCCTCCATTTTGATCATGATCCTGTTCATTAGCGCCTACATCTTGATCATGATCCTGTTCTTCTGCACCTCCATCTTGATCAATAGTAGCCTATTCATTGTCTCCTCCAGAGGGAAAATCAAGCAAGTTACTTTGTTCCAGTAGAGCAAGTAAGCTCGTCCCAGCGACAAAATACTCATTTGAATTACCACCTTACTAGTCATATGATATATCTGTACAATCTCAATATGAAAATTCCTAATTAGAAACTTACAATCTCAAACGGAATCCTCCTTCTCTACAAACCTAGACGGTTCAGAGACTGTAATCTAGAGAAATAACACATTCTGTAATTTAAGAGGGCAAAAAAAGAGCAACAAAATCGTCTTGTAATCATGAAAATCAAATGATCATTAATATTAGTATCTTACAGCATCATGGAATTCCCTATCACTGAACACAAACTCCATCTTTAGCATTTGACCGTCACAAAGATTTCCTTGAACTGCCACTTCCAAAATATTATCAAACACTTTCTGGAGCAAGTTACTTCGTTCCAGTCCAGTAAGTAAGCTCGTCCCTGCAACAAAATACTCATTTGAATTACCACCTTACAAGTCATACAACATATTTGTAGAGTCTCAATTTGAAAATTCCTAATTAGAAACTTACAATCTCAAAGAGAATCCTCCTTCTCTACAATACCTAGATGGTTCAGAGACGGTAATTTGGAGAAATAAAACATTCTCACTCTGCTCAACTTGATAGTCAACTTCTTGGAAGGTGAACTCTCAACTCTTGATTTCTCCAACCTCTGTTGACTTACCATATCACTAACAATTCTACCACCTTCCAAGAACATGTGTAACACCTCATATTCGAAAAGAAGAAATTTATGGTTTTCAGGTCTGGTGCCAGTACCAACAGAAGACATCTATAAACCGTAGGGTGACTTACAGGTCGTAGGTGGGAACCGTAGATCGCAAGGTAAATATTTTCAAAATTTCAAGTTTCAGGACCACATTGATAGTTTGCCAGGATGACCCATCACTCCCTAAACGAGTCGTAGGCAGGTCTCGTAGGCCCCTCCAGACTTGGTGAAAATTTTAAGGGTTCAAGGTTGGACTAACGGTTAGTATGTATGGTCCGTCAATGGACCTACAGACCGTACATGGGGTCCCATCGTTTGAAGGTCAAAAACCATAGTTTCTGAACTTTTCTATGATTGACCAAGAGAGTCCGTGGTTGGACCTACGGACCGTAGGTCGAAGCCGACAGTTATTTATTAAGGGTTTTTTGGTCTTTTCACTAATTGATCTATTCCTAATCTAGGTCATTTAAGTCCTAATCCTAGGCCCTATATAAGGCTCTAAGCCTAATTCTCTCACTTTCTAATCACTCCCGAATTCTCTCTAAAGTCTTTCCCCAAATATTTCTCTCTCTAGAAGGTTGAAGAAGAAGAAGAAGGTTCTAGGGTTTCCATTCAAGTCTCCTAAGTTAACCATTGATTTCAAGATTTTGGCATCAAGGTATGAAAGCATTCCCCTATGGAGTCCTTTCCTCCATAGGGTTCCTAAATTCTCCAATTTCCAAAGCTAGAATTCTCCAATTGAAATTAGGGTTTTCTTCTATCTTATGGGTTCTTTCAAATTATAATCTAATTGATTGGATTATGTTTTCTATGCATGAATTGAGTTAATTCAATGATTTTAAGATGAAATTATATGAGCCCATGCATGATTTTTGGTTTCCAAGCTATGATTCTATGATGAAGTTTATGAATGATCAAAAGATGAATTTTAAGAAGATATGCATGTTAAATTTATGTCTTCACAATTCAACCCATCAACACATTCATAATTTAAAATTTTGGGGGGGAAAGGGCATGGGTTCATGGGGATTCATCTAAATTCATGAAATTCAACTCAACTTATACTTCAAAGTTCATAAAACAATCAATTGAAGCAACATTGCAAAGAACCCAGAACATGGAAGAAAACCCGTAATTCATATGGAAATTTCTAACTTAAAAATTGGAGATTTTAGGGATTCCATGGAGGAAAGGGCTCCATGGATATATACTATCATGCCTTAGCGCTCAATTTCCTTAAGCAATTAATGAAGAAAAATTGATTTCTTGAACCCTAGATTGCCCTCTTCTCTACTTCTTCTTCTAACTTCTAGAGAGAAATATTTGAGGGAGAAGAGTTTGGAGAACTTTTAAAGTGATTTTTGGAAGGGTAGATTTTAGGATTAAAGAGGCTTATATAGTGTTAGGAATAGTTAGGAATTGACCTTAGTTGATAAATACGTCGTTGGGTGAAAAGACCAAAAGACCCCTTTAAAAATTAACTGTTGGACCCTATTGACGGGTTGACCTACGGTCCGTAGGTCCAACCACGGACCGTCCTGGTCAATCGTCGTTGGTTTCAAAGAGAGTCACCTTGGACCCTTCAATGACAGGATTCATCTACGGCTCGTACACTGGACGACGGCCCGTCCTGTTGCTCCGTAAAACAGTTATGTGGGTTGCAATTTTTATGGGACCTGAACTAGCCAACCACGAGCCAGACCTGCGGCTCGTAGGTCAGTCTATGGGTCGTAGGTGGCTCCGTCGATACTGGCACTAGATTTCCAGAAACTAAATTTTTTTCAACCCTTTCGAATCCAGGGTATTAGATCTTGGCAGTTGTGCATCCTGTGTTTCATGTTTCTATGCTTCAAAAATACATCCCGGATGAATCTCATATGATTACACTTGATTTGCTAGAGTTGGGTCCTGATTTGGCTTATGAGGAGGAGCCTATAACTATTCTAGATAGGCTGGTCCATAAGCTTAGGACCAAAGAGATTGCTTCAATAAGGTGCAGTGGGGTCACCGTTCAATTGGAAAGGCTACTTGGAGTCCGAGTCTGACATGCGTTCCAGATATCCTCTTCTTTTCGAGGTTCCAAGTACTTTCTTTTACTTTATGTTTGTAATACCCCGGATTCAAAAAGGGCAAAAATTTCAATTTTTTAAAACTTTGATTACCTACTACTTGACCTACTAACCGTTAGTGGACTTACCAACAACAGGTCAAGGGGGTAGGAGCCATTGGAATGGTTGCCTAAGGTAAAAAAGTTGGAAAATAATTCTAAGGGGTGACCCACGATTGGAACCTACATTTGGTAAGTGGACCTTCCGACCGTAGGTCAATAGGGGAGATGAGTCATTGATGCTACTGGTTTGAGGGAGGAATTATTTTAATTTTTGGGCTAAGGTAGGACTGACCTACGGTTGGTCACCTATGGGCAGTAGGCTGACCTACCAACCGCAGGTCATGTAGTAAGTGGGTTGTTGGTGGAGTTTTTAAAGAGGGATCATTTGGTCTTTTCACCTACTGGCCTATTTAATAATCTAAGTCAGTTTATAACCTCTCCTAACACACAATGAGTCCTTCTAATCCTAAAATCTACCTTTTCCAATCCCTTTAAAAGATTCCCCAAATTCTCCTCTCTCAAATATTCTCTCTCTAGAAGTTAGAAGAAGAAGAAGAAGAGGGAAAGCTAGGGTTTAAGAAATCAAGCTTTTCTTCATCAATTACTTAAGGAATTAACACCCTAAGATATGATACTGTTCATCCATGGAGCCCTTTCCTCCATGGAATCCCTAAAATCTCCAATTTTCAAAGTATCAAATCCCCAATTTGATTTAAGGGATTTCTTCTATGATGTGGGTTCTTTCTATTATGAACAAATTAGTTTCAATTGTGGTTTTCTAAGTATGAATTGAGTTGAATTACATGTTTTAATATGAATCCCCATGAACCAACATGAATTCCCCTAATTTTGATATTTATGCATTGATGATGGGTTGAATTATGAAGATGATGGAATTTATGAAGTTTATGTGAACTCATGCATGCTTTAATGATTTCAAAAGCTATGATTCATGATAGAATTGATGAATGATGAAAAATGGGGTTTATGATGTATGCATTTTCAATTATGGAAATCATGTTGATTTGTTAATTACTTTAAGATTGAAGCTTAATTGAAGATGTTGTTGGGTTGTGTAATGTCTTTCTCACATATTACTCAATCTATGAATGTGAAAGGTTTTCTCACATGTAAAGGATTCATAACTTTTTGAAATGCTTTCTCAACTAAAGATGGATCAAAAGGGTTTAAGGATCTATTCTATGAACTTTAGCTTGGATCGGTAACTCTAGTCGTACCCTTCCATGGATAATAAGATGAATAAGAATTATAACTATTCCATAGGAATTATTCTTAGCACCGAGAGGATTTGGAGATGGAAGCTTTCCCGTTAGAAGAGGCTGAGTTTCTAGTAGCAATCTCCTTATCCCTTACCTATGTGCCCCTATAGGATGATGGTCTATGTTAGATACTAGCTAGTGGATCCACGTAAGCTATATGTTAAGTAAAGGGTCCTACCTTGGCAAGTAGGATGGCCCTATCGGTGTGCGGTTAGACACCAGATTCCATGTTGGTAGCTCACATGGTCTTACATGTCGATTAAGGCTACTTCCCACAATAATGACCTAAAGTGTTTTGATGATGTTCCTCAAGTAAAGTAAAGATGTTTAGCTTGCTTTGAGTAGGGTTTATTTTTTATGTTTTCTAACCGTTATCATGTTTTTGGCTGGTCGTTGCATGTCATGAAACTGTCCCGTTTTAGCATGTTTTAAATGATTTTATGCATTTCTTTCATACTAGATACTTGATTGTACTAACACATACTCTTGCTTACATTGACTTGTTAATGTAGGGCTTGGCGATATTCCATCTACTCGTGGCTAGAGCTTAGTAGAAGGGATGTTGAAGACTTGGTGAGTCTTCATCCATTCGAGGACATAGCCTAATTGTTCTTACTTTTATGTTCTTTCATTTTTGCATTGTATTGGGCTACGTCACAAACTTTATTTCTCATTCTTATGGTAGATTGGCGTTGATACATGAGATCTAGACTTCTGCTATTTCCTTTTAAAGCTTTGATATAGTATTGTGTTTGAACTATTAAACCTTTATGATCTTGTATGTATGTATGCTAAGTGGCTTGTATGAGGCCTTTCGGGGTCTTGTACGCCATGTCACGTCTACGGGGTACCTTGGATCGTGACAAACTTGGTATTCTGAGCGCAAGGTTTTAGAAAGATCCTAAGATGACTCATAAGCCACGTCGAGTAGAGTCTTGTTTATGATTGTGAAGTGCGCCACATTTATGAATAAGAGGCTATAAGACGTTTAAGAAACTTCACTTCTTTCATTACTCTTAAGTCGTGCCATAGAGTTCAACTCTATACGTGTCTCTCCTAATCCCTATCCTATGCGTTTCAGGATATGGCTACCCGAAGAGCTTATGCTAAAAGGAATGCGGGAGAGGATGTGGATCAACAAGCTCCTCAAGTTTCAGACGACCCTTTGGCCGAACAAGTGACTAATGCGAAGTTTAGAGCTGCTTTTCAAATGTTGGCTCAAGCCATGACATCTCAAGTCAATAGAGAGGTTGTTTCTCCCGTGAACCCAAATGTGGGTACGGCGGCATCAAGGGTGAGGGACATAACTAGAATGAACCCTCTGGAATTTTATGGTTCTAAGGTTGAGGAAGATCCTCAAGAGTTTGTTGATGAAGTGTACAAGGTGCTAATGATCATGAGAGTGACGCCTGAGGAAAAGGTGGAGTTTGCTGCTTATCAACTTAAGGGTGTTGCTCAAGTTCGGTTCAACTAATGGAAGAGTGAGAGGGCGGAGGATGCGGGTCCTCTTGATTGGGAGAAATTCAAGGTTGCTTTTCTTGGTAGGTTCTTTCCCCTTGAGATGAGGGAGGCAAGGGTGCTTGAGTTCATCAACCTTCGTCAAGGAACCATGAGTGTGAAAGAGTATGCTTTGAAGTTCACACAATTCTCTCGGTATGCTCCTTCTATGGTTGCCGACCCTAGGGCAAGAATGAATAAGTTTATTTCAGGAGTAATCGAAATGGTTTTCAAGGAATGTCGTACCGCTATGCTTATCCATGATATGGATATTTCTCGCCTTATGATTCATGCTCAACAAATAGAAGAGGAAAAGATTAAGGAAAGTTCTAAAGAGGCAAAGAGGGCTATGACAGGTGATGGTAATTTCTCACATTCAAGGTCCGACGGACATGGTCATTCTAGATTTCGACAAAGATCATCCGGTCAAGGTTCCTTCAATGCTCCTCCTAAGTTCAACAAAGATAGGGTGCCTAACCCTAAGCCTCAAGGAGGAAATGGAGGTGGATTAGCATCGGCTACTTGTGCTAAGTGTGGGAAGAAACATGAGGGCAAATGTTTAGCCGGGACGGATGGTTGCTTCGGTTTTGCTAAAAGTGGTCATAAGATAAGGGAGTGTCCATCTCTCATGACTAAGGGAAGAGAAACTAAGCAAGCTCCACCTAGTGGTTCGGGTTAAAATGCTCCCAAGTAAAATCGATTCTATGCACTTCAAGCTCGCAATGAGCAAGAGGGTTCTCCCGATATGGTTACTGGTATGTTGAAAGTCTTTCACTTTAATGTTTATGCTTTGATTGATCCTGGTAATACTTTGTCTTTTGTGATGCCATATGTGGCCATGAGGTTTGTTGTTGTTCCGGATGTATTGTTAAATCCTTTTCATGTCTCTACCCCGATTGGTGAATCCATTGTGGCTAGGAGAATCTATAGAAATTGTCCCGTCTCCTTATCGCATAGAGTCACTCATGTCGATCTTGTAGAGCTTTATATGTTAGATTTTGATGTTATTCTTGGGATGGATTTGTTCCATTCTTGTTATGCTTCTATTGATTGTAGGACCCGAATGGTCAAGTTTCAATTCCCTAATGAGCCTATCCTAGAGTGGAAGGGGGGAAATTCTATGCTTAAAGGTCAATTTGTGTCATGTCTTAAAACTAGAAGATGATTTCTAAGAGGTGTATATACCATCTTGTTAGGCTGAGGGATGTGGATTCTGAAACCCCTACTCTTGAGTAGGTTCCCGTTGTTAATGAGTTTCTGGAAGTGTTTCTCGATGATTTATCCGGTATTCCTCCCGAAAGGGAAATAGACATCGGTATTGACCTTCTCCCGGATACGCATCCTATCTCTATTCCTCCATATAGAATGGCTCCAGTGGAACTTAAGGAACTAAAAGAGCAATTGAAAGACTTGTGTACGCAACCTATCTCTATTCATCCGACCAAGTATTTCTCCATGGGGTGCTCCGATTTTGTTTGTAAGGAAGAAGGATTGTTCACTTCGTATGTGCATTGACTACCGCCAATTGAACAAGGTTACCATTAAGAATAAATATCTTCTTCTAAGGATAGATGACTTGTTTGATCAACTTCAAGGGGCCAGTTACTTCTCTAAGATCGACCTTCGTTCGGGTTATCACCAATTGAGGGTGAAAGAAGATGATGTTCCAAAAATAGCTTTTCGAACTAGATATGGCCATTATGAATTCCTAGTGATGTCATTTGGATTGACAAATAATCCGGCCGCGTTTATGGATTTGATTAATAGGGTGTGTAGACAAACCTTGACATCTTTGTGATTGTGTTCATAGATGATATTTTGATTTACTCAAGGAGTGAAGGTGAGCATACCGATCATTTGAGGATTGTATTGCAAGTCCTCAAGGACCATCAACTTTTTGTGAAGTTTAGTAAGTGTGAGTTTTGGCTAAGGTCTATGCCTTTTCTTGGTCTGGTAAGGGTATTGAGGTAGATCCTAAGAAGATGGATGCGGTTAGGAATTGTCCTTGACCTCTATCACTTTCGGATATTAGTAGTTTCTTAGGTTTAGCCAGTTATAATAGGAGGTTTTTTAAAGGGTTTTGTTTGATTGCTTCCCCATTGACGTCTTTGACTCAAAAGAAGGTTATGTTCACTTGGTCTGGAGCATGTGAGAAGAGTTTTCAAGAGTTTAAATATAGTCTCACTTTGGCTCCGATATTAACTTTATCGGAAGGGTCTGATGGGTTTGTGGTTTATTGTGATGCCTCAAGAATTGGGCTAGGCTGTGTTCTTATGCAAAATGGGAAAATTATTGTTTATGCTTTAAGGAAACTCAAGGTTCATGAAAAGAAATATCCTACTCATGACTTAGAGTTAGCGGCGGTTGTGTTTGCTTTAATGATTTAGAGGCATTATTTTGTATGGTGTGCATGTTGACATTCTTACCAACCATAAGAGTTTGCAATATGTGTTTAAATAGAAAGATTTAAATCTTAGCCAAAGGAGGTGGCTTGAGTTGTTAAAAGACTATGACATGAGTGTCCTCTATCACTCCGGCAAGGCTAATGTGGTGGCGAATGCTCTTAGTCGTTTATCTATGGGTAGTGTTGCTCATGTTGAGGATGGTAAGAAAGAGTGGGTTCTTGATGTTCATAGATTGGCCCGATTGGGTGTTCGGTTGATTGATTCCACTAAAAGTGGTATTATGGGTCACAATGGTTCTGAATCGTCCTTTGTGCATGATGTGAAGGCTAAAAAAGATATTAATCCTAATTTGGTTCAATTGAAGGAAGAGGTGCTCAAAAAGTCCATTGAGGCTTTCTCCCAAGGGGGAGATGGTGTGCTTCGATATCAAGGTCATTTGTGTGTTCCCGATGTAGATGACTTAAGAGGACAAATTTTATCGAAAGCCCATAATTCTCAATATTCCATTCAGTGGGGAGATACCAAGATGTACCATGATTTGTGGGAGATCTATTAGTGGAATGGGATGAAGAAAGATATTGCGGAGTTTGTGGCTAAATGTCCTCATTGTCAACAAGTGAAAGCTGAGCATCAAAAGTTGGGAGGTTTGTTCCAAGTTATTAGTAGTCCTACTTGTAAGTGGGAAGATGTGAATATGGACTTTATTGTTGGTTTACCACGCACTCGGCGACAATATGATTCGATTTGGGTTATTATGGATCGTATGACGAAATCAGCCCATTTCATTCCCGTCAAAGTTTCTTCTTTGGCGGAGGATTATGCTCTATTGTACTTGAGGGAAATGTTTAGTTTGCATGGAGTGCCTTTATCCATTATCTCCGATCGTGATGCACAATTTACCTCTCAATTTTGGAAGTCTTTCTAAAAGGGTCTTGGTACTCGTGTTACGCTTAGTACGACCTTTCATCCTCAAATTGATGGGCAAGCTGAGCGTACTATCCAAACTTTGGAAGATATGTTGAGAGGTTGTGTAATTGATTTCAAGGGTAAATGGGATTATCATTTGCCTTTGATTGAATTTGCTTATTATAATAGCTACCATTCTAGTATTGGCATGGCTCAATTTGAGGCCCTCTATGGAAGGAGGTGTAGATCTCCTATAGGTTGGTTTGAATTTGGTGAAGTTGTTTTGATAGGTCCCGAGTTGGTACATGAAGCTATGGAGAAAGTTTGGCTTATTAGAGAAAGGTTAAAAACGGCTCAAAGTCGACAAAATTCCTATGCCGATGTTAGAAGGGGAGATTTAAAATTTGATGTTGATGATGGGTTTACTTGAAAATTTCACCCATGAACGGTGTAATGAGATTCGGGAAGAAAGGGAAGCTTAGTGCCCGTTATGTAGGCCCATACCAAATTTTGAGACGTGCTGGCAAGGTTGCTTATGAACTTGACTTGCCTAATGATTTCGCATCAGTGCATCCGGTTTTTTATCTCTCACTGTTGAAGAAATGTGTTGGTGATCCGACGTCTATAGTTCCATTGGAGAATCTTGGCATAAAGGATAGTCTTTTCTATGAAGAAGTTCCGGTTGAGATTTTAGACCGGCAAGTCCGGAAGTTAAGAAATAAAGAAGTTATTTCCGTGAAGGTTCTTTGGAGGAATCAATTAGTTGAGGGTGCTACGTGGAAGACCGAGGCCGATATGATGTCCCGATATCCTCATTTCTTTCCCTCCGATCCTACTCTAGCTTGAGGTATCTACTTCCTCATGGTTAATTCTTTTGGTTTCATGTGTTTTAGTTATTTCCATGATTCCTTGATTATGCATCTTCATGAAGAGTCTAGTGTTGTGAAAATGAGCTAATTTGATTGATTTATCTATGATTATGTGCATTGAGTATGAGTTGCCTAAAGTCTTCATCAAATGATGTGTTGAACATGCTTTAGCTTGGAGTTGATGTTTTCCTCCTCGGATATGTGCATTTATGTGATTGCATTCTAGGTTGGGTTGTTAGCTCTTGTTTCTTATCCTACTTATGATATCTTGATTCTCATTCGAGGACGAATGTTACAAAAGAAGAGATAATGTAATACCCCAGATTCAAAAAGGGTAAAAATTTAAATTTTAAAAAACTTTGATGACCTACTACTTGACCTACTAACCGTTGGTGGACTTACCAAAAGTAGGTCAAGGGGGTAGGAGTCGTTGGTAAGTTTACCTAAGGGAAAAAAATTCTAAGGGGTTACCCACTATTGGAACCTACGGTTGGTAAGTGGACCTACCAACCGTAGGTCAATAGGGGAGATGAGTCATTGATGCTACTGGTTTGAGGGAGGAATTATTTTAATTTTTGGGCTAAGGCAGGACTGACCTACGGTTGGTCACCTACGGGCAGTAGGTTGACCTACCAACCGTAGGTCAAGTAGTAAGTGGGTCGTTGGTGGAGTTTTTAAAGAGGGATCGTTTGGTCTTTTCACCTAATGGCCTATTTACCAATCTAAGTCGATTTATAACCTCTCCTACCACTATATAAGTCCATCTAATCCTAAAATCTACCTTTTCCAATCCCTTTACAAAATTCCCCAAATTCTCCTCACTCAAATATTCTCTCTCTAGGAGTTAGAAACAGAAGAAGAAGAAGAAGAAGAAGAAGAAGAGGGCGAACTAGGGTTCAAGAAATCAAGTTTTTCTTCATCAATTGCTTTAGGAATTAAGACCCTAAGGTATAATAGTGTTCATCCATGGAGCCCTTTCCTCCATGGAATCACTAAGATCTCAAATTTTCAAAGTATCAAATCCCCAATTTGATTTAAGGGTTTTCTTCTATGATGTGGGTTCTTTCAATTATGAACAACCTATTTTCAATTATGGTTTTCTAAGTATGAATTGAGTTGAATTACATGTTTTAATATGAACCCACATGAATTCTCCTAATTTTGATATTTATGCATTGATGATGGGTTGAATTATGAAGATGATGGAATTCATGAAGTTTATGTGAACTCATGCATGTTTTAATGATTTCAAAAGATATGATTCATGATGGAATAAATGAATGATGAAAAATGGATTTTATGATGTATGCATGTTCAATTATGGAAATCATGTTGATTTATGAATTGCTTTAAGATTGAAGCTTAATTGAAGATGTTGTTGGGTTGTGTAATGTCTTTCTCACATATTACTCAATCTATAAATGTGAAAGGTTTTCTCACATGTAAAGGATTCATAACTTTTTGAAAGGCTTTCTCAACTAAAGATGGATCAAAAGGGTTTAAGGAGCTATTCTATGAACTTTAGCTTGGATCGGTAACTCTAGTTTTACCCTTCCATGGATAATAAGATGAATAAGAATTATAACTATTTTGTGGGAATTATGCTTAGCACGGAGAGGATTTGGAGATGGAAGCTCTCCCATTAGTAGAGGACAGATTTCTAGTAGCAATCTCCTTATCCCTTACCTATGTGCCCCCATAGGATGATGGTCAATGTGAGACACTAGCTAGTGGATCCACGTAAGCTATATCTTAAGTAAAGGGTCCTACCTTTGCAAGTAGGATGGCCCTATCGGTGTGGGGTTAGACACCCGATTCCATGTTGTTAGCTCAGATGGGCTTACATGTCGGTTAAGGCAGACTTCCCACAACATTGAACTAAAGTATTTTTATGATGTTCCTCAAGTAGAGTAAAGATGTTTAGCTTGCTTTGACCATGGTTTATGTTTTATATTTTCTAACCGTTATCATGTTTTAGCTTGGTCGTTGCATGTCATGAAAATGTCTCGTTTTAGCATGTGTTAAATGATTTTGTGCATTGCTATCATACTTTGTACTTGATTGTACTGACGCATACTCTTGCCTACATTGACTTGTTAATGTAGGGCTTGATGATTTTCCATCTACTCGTGGTTAGAGCTTAGTAGAAGGGTTGTTGAAGACTTGGTGAGTCCTTATCCATTCGAGAACATAGCCTAGTTGTTCGTACTTTTATGTTCAATCATTTTAGCATTGTATTGGGTTACATCCCAAACTTTATTTCTCATTTTTATGATAGATTGACTTTAAGACATGAGATGTAGACTTCCGTTATTTCCTTTTTAAGCTTTGATATAATATTGTCTTTGAACTCTTAAACCTCTATGATCTTGTATGTATGTATGCTAAGTGGCTTGTATGAGGCCTTTCGGGGTCTTGTACGCCATGTCACGTCTAGGGGGTACCTTGGGTCGTGACAATGTTTGAGGATGAACATGGTTTTAGTCGTGGATAATGTGCTGACCCTGAAGGTCATTTTTTGTAATTTTTGTAAAATAACCATTTTACCCCTCCTGAGAATTGCCCCGAGTCATGTTTGGCTGATATTAAAAATTAGGTTTTTGAAATTCTTTTTAAGTTATGGTTTTTTGAAAGTTTTGAATTCTAAAGGCTTAAGTTGTTAAAAATGTGGCTTTTGAGGTCATTCAAAGTTAATGTCTCAGAAGAGAATTCTGTCAATTCCATCAGCTCCGAAATGTGAAATTTGGTCTAGGAGAGTTGATGGAATCAGATTTGGGGCTATATCATGGATTTGAGGCCATGAGTTGGAAAATTATGAAATTTTGATTACAAAGTTGACTTTGGTCAACATTCGATGATCGGATGCTCGAAATTTGATTCTGACAACTACTTTGGATTCGGGAGATGATTTCAGGCCTAGGGGTTGCGTTGGTTGAATTTTTAGAGGTCCCAAGCTTGAATTGTGTTTTTGAGGCTTAAGTTAGTTTCGTTGTGCTTTATCGGGTTCCGGATAAAGCAGACCTCGAATTCAAATTCCGACGGTTTTGATGACTCTGAAACATCGAATTTAGTAGGGTGGCATACTTGGTTTGTGTGCACGGGCTTCCAAATGAATCTCGAGAGTCCATTTGGACACTTGTTTGCAATGTGTGTTTGTTTATGTTTGAGTTCTGGTGCCAGGTGCCTTGGCCTCCGCATTCGCAGAGGTGATGAGAGGGTGATTTTCACTCATTTGGAGTCCTTTTTCTTATGATTTTGTGGCACTTAAGTAGAGAAAGAGTCTAATTTTCCTTTGAATATAGTTTTTTTAGGTACATGTTGGTTAAAAATGAGTTTTGATGAAAAAGAATTGAAATTGGGGCAAAATGGAGCTAAAAACAAAAAATTGGAGCTGGCAGTGCAGTACTCTCCGCGAACGCGAAGAATTAGGCACGAATGCGGAGTGTGAAGCCACTAGACATCGCGAACGCGGATGAGCCTCTACGAGCACAAAGATCAACCATGCTGAGTACCGCGAACGCGAGACAGCCTCTGCGAACGCGGAGTGCATTTATGATTAGTTCCGCGAACGCGAAGAAGAAATGTGACTGGCGTCTGGGCAAATTTGGAATTTCATCTTTTGACCCTAATTCACCATATACACTCATTCACAACCATTTGGGGATTATCACTGAAATTATTGATTATTCATAAGATAGGACGTGGAAACTAGAGAGAAGAACCTTAGGGAACGAAGAGCTGGGTTTATACTTGTTAGCGACCTCCCACCCCTTTAACCGTGAAAGGTGCTGTTGAGCGTTATCAAAAATGGTGCCGCTGTCGGGGAACAATTTGGCGTATTGAATTGATTTAGAGTTTATAGTTTACTAGTTTTTATCCAAATTGTTAATACTCGTTTTTGTTTGCTTATGTGGCTTCTTGTGAAGGATCGAGGTTTGGCGAATGCATACCCTATGTTGATGACTCATGGCCTTGTTGTGGAAGACTTAATGTTGGAAAGAGTTGTGCTGGTGCCTCCTTAGATGAAGGGATGGGTGTTGTGAGTCAAGCTTGGCTCTTGCATTTGTCTCAATGACTTGATAAGGGTATGAGGCTAATAGATTTAATGTTCTGAATGAGGGATGAATTCCACAACTTGCACCTAGCTAAGTGCCACTAAATGATCAAACTTGAGTTCGAAATTGCTACTTTGAAGACCAATGTGAGATCAACAATTGGAGTACGTAAGGCTCCTCGTCAAATGGTCAAAAGTAAAGTGTGGGAGTTGGATTGCCAAGAAAAAGGGGTTGTGTTAGATATTGATGAAATCTTGGGTATTTGCAACAAACCAAGTCAATAAAATTCCAAGATGCCAATATCAAGGCGATGATATTAGAGTTGCAAGAAAAAGCCAAAAAGATCACATATGGCAACTTTAGTACATTGGAATGGCCTAGTGACTCTATCACTATTGCCGAATGTCCCTCCACGAAAAAATGATGTGAAGTTGGGCAAGAAATTCAAGTCTCCGAAGTGGAGAGATCGAGTGAAATGTGTGATGCTCTTCGGTAGTCCCCATATGCCTCGAAGAAAAAATGATTTGAAGTTGGGGAGAAGGATCATCGCCTCGAAGTGGAAACATAAAGGGTTATGCAACCGGAGTAACGCCGCGGCGTTAAATTGTGCGCTTGATGGGAGGCAACCCAATGGTATCCACAATTTTAATTCTTAGTTAATTTTGAGTTTTCTTTAATTTTTAGAATAGATTATAATTTTATTTTTGACTAATTCTCATGATTACAAAGTGTTCGACAATGTTTTGAGCACATTTAGAAGATAAAAAGGAATTGGAATTGATGTTTGGGGTGAACTTTCTTTAAATTGGAGGTTTGGAACACGTTTTGGAAGTTCTAGATCACCTAATTTCAATGGGCAAGTCACCTAATGGCTCCTACCATAGACAAAAGTTCAAGTAACCTGCCAGGGGTCCAGGCCTAAATTTCTCTCCGCAACGCAGAAGCCAATCTTTTTGACACTTCGCGAACGCGCCCTCATGCGCGCGAATACGGAGGTTACACTCTCACAGAGGCGTGAACGCGCCATGATGTCCGCAAACGCAGTGGCCTATCTCTCGCAGGGGCGTGAACGTGCCAAGTCCTCTACGAACGCGGTGGTGTCGTGGTATTTTAAAAGGCAGAAAGTGTAGAGACATTTTAGTTTCAAAACAAATCCTTATATAATCCCTTTGTTCTCCCTCAAATTCAAAGAGTTAAAATTCCCCTTAAATTCTCCCCTCATCTCCTTCGCTTCCTAGTTTTTGCTTTGTGGATTGCATCTACTTCACAGGTATGTCTTTACCCCTTCACTTTAGTATAGTTTTGGTGAGTTAAAGTTGAATTACGGTGCTTCAATGTGATCGTTGAATTGAACTTGATTGTATGTGTTTAGTTGTTGGTTAATGGGTAGAATTCATGTTGATTGTGTTGGGATTATTGATACATGATGTTTGGGTTCGAATTGTGATAATCATGCCTCATTGTGTTCTTGATCCGAACTTGATTATTGCGATTAATTGTTGAATTAAGGGCTAGAAATTGATATTTGTTGTGTTGATTGTTGATAATTAATTATTGGGGGGGAAATTGTGGGCGAAATTTGTATTGAAATTGTGGGGAACTTGAGATGGTGTTGTTGATTGGAGTTGTTGTTGATTGGCGATGCCCTATGATGGATAGAGTGACGACTTTCTTAAGGGTAAGGTGTCGGTTGGTTGTGTGGTGAAGTTTGAGTAACCATTGTTGATAGTTGTGTGGTGAATTTTGAGTAGTCATTGTTGATGTGCGGTGAAGTCTGAGTAAACGATTCCGACTTGATGTATGAGTTTTGCCCAATGATGGATTGGTTGATGGCTTTCTTAAGGACGAATTCGTTGTTGTCTTTTAGGAAGGTTGTGGCTTGTTTGGTACTAAGAATATAGTCTTGCATGTGAAAAATGTGTTTTGGAACATACCCCTCCATTTTGAAAAATGAGCGTGTGTTGATTGATTTTGTGACAACTCTTGCGACTCTTTTTGTGACTTTTGATTCGTTGGCGGTTTAATTGAGCATTACCTCTTGTTTGTTGAAAAGGAAATAAGATTTTGATCCATCTTGAATAATTTGCATGCCATATGTGGTGAGTTTTTGAATAATGCCTTGTGTTCACTTGTGCCACCTAGAACTTGCCCGGTTGGTCTTAATTGAGTTGGGTTGGAAAAATGATCTTAGGCGTTCTTTGACTGTTCTTGAAGTCCACTTGGCCTAAAAATGCCACCTTTGCACTAAATGTATCCTTAGCTGTCCCCTTTGAGCCTAAATCCTTTTTATTCGCAACCTCATTACAAGCCTTATCCATTTTGAAAATGTACATCTCTCTTGAACCCTTTACCTCTTTGAACTTGAAGTTGTGAAAGTTAAGGCTAAAAGCCTAAATTGGGGGTGCGTTGAGAAATTCATAGAAGAGATGCCTATTGCATAAGAGCTTGATATATATATATATATATATATATAAAAGTGAATAAATCAGCCTTGAATCCTCCAAAAAGTTGAAAATGGTTGCATGTGGGGCATCTAGAATGAAAATGAAGAATATGAAAAGGTGAATTGTGCATTGGTTTAGAAAGTGAAGAAAATGTGCAAAAGTTGGAAAATGTTGAGTTGTTGAGTAGAGTTAAAGGAGGGTGTAGTCACTTGTACCTAAATGATATCCTTACCTTCCCTAAGCCTACATTACAAGCTTAACAAATTCCTTTTTGATTTCTAACCAAATCAAGTTGAGTCAATGTTGATTGAAAATATGGGCAAGCCTATGGTGTGGCATTTGTGTTCATGAGATGTTGTTTTATGAGTGTGATTGTTTATGCTTTTGTCCCTTGTTTATAAATATTTTGTAAGTGTTTTAGGACATCTCTTTTCTTGTGAGGGCATGTAGGTTGCTTGAATGGTGATTTTTAAAATTCCTAATTACATCAAGTGAGCATACATAAGAGCTAAAGAGTTGAATCATTTCTTGAGTTTGAGTTGTTCTCATTTAATGATTCTTGGTTTTTGAAAAATGCACCATGAGAATGAGGGGTGATTTTGTGAAAAGTGTGCTTGAAGACTATTTGTTAGTACCAACCAAAATCATGATCTTGATCCTTAGTTGAAGTGAGAGTGTATCGTGCTTAGATCGATTGCCTCTTGTGCTTTTGATTTTGTTTTGCATGAGGACAAGCAAAGTTTCTAAGTTGGGGGTGTTGATGAGTGGGTGATTTTCACTCATTTGAAGTCTTTTTCTTATGATTTTGTGGCACTTAAGCAAAGAAAGAGGCTAATGTTCCTTTGAATATGGTTGTTTCAAGTACATGTTGGTTAAAAATAAGTTTTGATGAAAAAGAATGAAAATTGGGGCAAAATGGAGCTAAAAACAACAAATAGGAGCTGGTAGTGAAGTACTCTCCGCGAACGCGGTGTGTGAAGCCACTGGCTAGCGCGAACGCGGATGAGCCTCCGCGAACGCAGAAGTCAACCATGTTGAGTACCGCAAACACGGGATAGCCTCTGCAAACGCGGAGCTCATTTATGCTGAACTACCTCCGCGAACACGGAGAAGAAATGTGATTGGCATCTGGGCAGATTTGGAATTTTACCTTTTGACCCTAATTCACAATATACACTCATTACAGCCATTTGGGGATTATCACTGAAATTATTGATTATTCATCAGAATGGACTTGGAAACTAGAGAGAAGAACCTTGGGGATTGAGGCTTGGGCATAGATTTGACGGCAAGATTCCTCAACAAACACCATTAGATTGAAGATTGTGAGCTTGATTTGTAATTATTTTTCTTTCCTTCTTCAACTCTTTGCTTTGTATTGTTTAATTCTTGGTGTTAATTGTTGATTAGTGATTTGGATATTGTGTTAGACATAATCAATATTTGGGTTTTTGATTTCTATCTTGTGCTTTTGTAATTAGTTGAATGCTTTATCATTTATGAAATGGGTTTTTGATTATCCAATTGATCACATGCTTTAATTGCTTTTCCAAAGGAATTGATCACTCCTAGGACTTGCCCATCTACTTTGATTTAGCTTGTGAGAGTTAATTGAGGTTGGGAAAGATTGATTGGTGCATTAATTGAGGTCTAACAACTCATTTGTTGGATTGTTGCTAGAAATAGTGAATCCTTGCATTGTCTTTAATCGGATTGCTTGTGTAGCCACTTGATTGGGTTCGATAGAGCCAATTGAGAAATATTTGCCTATGTTCAATAGAATTAGGTAGATAGTTTAGATTTCGAGGCATATATGATTTTACCCATGATTAATTGAGATTGTCTGATGCTAATTTGAAATGGATCATATGGGTGTTGATTGATTTCCCATTCCCAAATCCCTTTAGTAATCTTGTTCGAAAAGGCTTTGTCCCTTGTTCTCCTCTATCCCCTATCCTAAATTCGTTACTTGAAATCTTCTTATTTTATATTTGTACCTTTCATAGTGGATTCAAACTAGTAGCTATTAATTCTTTGTCTCTTCAATTGCCTTGCACATTGTTCCTCATGGGATCGACCCCAACTCTTCGTTGGGTTTATACTTATTAGAGACCACCCACACCTTGAACCGTGATAGGTGCGGTTGAGCGTTATCAGATGGCACTTGTCCTATCCTACCAGGAAAAGTCAGCTTAAGCCCAAACAAGCGGAAAATAATCAACATAAAGAAAACAATATAAGCGGAAGTCTAACAAAACTTAAGCAATCCCCAAGACTGGTTGTCACATGTACAAGCTACTAATACGGGATTTTTAAAGATAAGAACAAGTCTCAAGTCTTTGTATCTCAAATAGAACAAAGCTAAATAAATAAGGAACGAAGAGAGATCGCCAGTATCGACTGCTACCTCTCAAGTCTCCTCGAAAAGCCTTGGGTAAGAAAGGATAACTGAAATCACGGTCCGGGCTAGAAACTTACACAAGTGTAGAAGCAAGGGTGAGTACCAAACAACACGGTAACCAGCAAATCAACTAATAAAACAAGGAAAATTTAATAATATCCATGAACTCCCTTACTTCTAACCGAACCTCCGATAACTACAACTTGCACAGAAAATCAGTCCAACCTAACAGATTCTAATTCACAGTTCAAATAAAACATAGGTCAACAACAACTCAACAGCATCACCGAAATAACTCACATCAGTACCAAGTATATCAATCCTAGCATCACAAGGCATAAACACAACTCCACAATCACAGTTTAGGAACATAAGTCACAACTTGTAAGCAATCACAACGATTATGTTCAACACACAATAATGTGCGTGAATGTTGATGCACGTGCAATGCTCATGCATGCATCACAATCGACGGCAGAAACCTTGGCATCACAACATCGCCGATAGAAACCTTGGCATCACAACATCACCGACAGAAACCTCGGAATCACAATATCCCCGGCAGAAACCTCGGCATCACAATATCAAGAGTAGGACAATGCAATGCAATGCAATAAAAAGTAGAGTGATGCATGTCTGTCCTAGGATACACATCCGCTGAATCTCAGATCGGAACCCACGGGGGCCACACATGGACCATGTATCCGCCGGAACCATTTCCCATCGGCATAATAATCAATAGTCGGAACCATTTCCCATCGGCATAATCATAACATGCCGGAACCTTTCCCATCGGCACAATAATCACTTGCCAGAACCATTTTCCATCGGCATAATCATCAAAGTGTCTCATCATAGTGTTTCAGAATCAATGTACATAAGCATGTTTATACAACTAATGAGAAAAGGATAGTGCTCACAGTCACAACGCAATTCATATCAATGCAAATCACATCACACTATCAACAATATATCAACATCAACAATTACATCATTTTTAACAAGATCACTTGCCTAGTCTCCGATTCACTACTCCTTTCATCAAAAGAAGGATTAATCACTAAGCAAGGGTTTCAAGTCTAGTCCCATAATCCACAATGAGCAAAAGACATATTCATCAATTACACATAAATATCAAGATCACTGCCCATCACATTTTGGCCTACCACTTTAGCACACATAGTCATTTTATTAGCCCCGCCGATCAATTTAGATTGATTCATACAAGAATTCAACCCATACCTCAATCCAATTACTTCCCAACACAATCAAGAAATAGAAATCTGGAATATTACAAGATTCGTAAAGTTTTAGAAGTTCACTAGCCTTAACCGAAATCACATTCAATCAAAAACATGAACTTTTCCCTTCCAAAAGTAATCCAAAGCAGCACAATCTAATCAAATTATGAATCACAATCAAATTTCAGAACCAACAACATTACGAACACGAAATTCGGGCAAACGGGTCCAAATGGCTTAAAAATTCCGATTTCGAAAACAAAGTTTGAATCCGGAAATTTTCCCATGGAAATTATCTTCAAAGCCTTAGGAAAACAGAAATGAAAACTATTTTGAAAACGGAATCTAAACCAATCCACAATCACCATTTGATCAAAATTCAGAGTTCATGCAAAACCCTCAAAAATGTAACTTTAAAAACCCAATTTTCAAATTGAAATCATGATAGAATCAATGGGTAATCAAGGTTTAGAGTTAAAATCAGCTACCCACAAGGTTTCCACAAAAAACTCTCTTTCAAATCGCTTCCCCAAGCTTCAAAAAGTTGAAAATGGGACATTTCCCAAATTTACACTATTTCAGGCAAAATAACCCTCTGCGAAAGCATCTCACTTAGCCCGCGAACATGTAGGTCAAGGGGACCACTCTCCGCGAACGCGCCTACACCACACGAACGTGGACACCAACACACCGAGCTTCCACGAACGAGCCAGATCACCTCCACAAATGTAGAGACCAAAGGAGCCGGGGACCCTCCGAGAACGCGCCATTGCCTCCGCGAACACGGAGACCAAAACAAGTTCCCTCCACAAACGCGGGCAATAACCCTCTGCCAATGCGGAGGCCAAGGCACCTGGCACCAGAACTCAGACATCAGCAAACACACAATGCAAACAAGTCTCTGAATGGACCCTCGGGATTCGCTTGGAACCCCGTACACAAAAACCAGATATGCCACCCTACTCAATTCGACGTTCCAGACTCAGTGGAACCGTTGGAATTTGAATTTGAGGTCTCCTTGAACCGGAACCTGATAAAGCACAACGAAACTAACTTTAGCCTCAAAATATCAAATTAAGCTCGGGACCTTAAAAAAATCAACCAAGGCCACCCCTAGGCCTAAAATAATCTCCCTAATCCAAAGGATTTGTCGAAATCAAATTTCGAGCATCCGATCTTTGAATGTTGACCAAAGTCAACTCTATGATCAAAATTTCATAATTTTCCAACTCAAGGCCTCAAATCCACGATACATCCCCAAATCTGATTCCGTCTACTCTCTAGACCAAATTCCACATTCCAGAGCTGATGGAATCGACGAAATCCCCATCTGAGACCCGAAACTCCGAATGACCTCAAAAACCACATTTTTAACGATTTAAGCCTTTAGAAATTAAAACTTTCCAAAAACCATAACTTAAAAAGAATTTCACAAAACTAACTTCTACTATCAGCCAAACATGACTCGGGGCAACTCTCGGGAGGGGTAAAATTGTCATTTTACAAATTTACCAAAAATGACCTTCAGGGTCATTACATTAATAGTTAAAGGACTTGGAGGACGAGAAACCTTACCGGACACTATCTGGAAGATGGTCAAGTTGCGCCATTTTCACGTATACAACCGTGCTATTTTCAATATAAACAATGCTCTCTGAGAAATGGATGGATTGAGAACTCTTTCCACCACATGGTTTTCTTGTGTGGAGGACGTGAACAGGATCTTCGCAAAGATGCCAAATCTTAAAAAATTGAGATGTGAAGTTTTGACATATGATGGCTTTTTCCCTACATTTGACAATCTTGAAATGCTCAAGTTTTCTTGGGGTCGTTCGGGGACTTGGGCCACTGAGCTAAACTTGCCACCTAGTGTCAAGAAATTAACACTATCCAATGGTTGCGTATCTAGACTTGATCAGGTCGCAACCCTCCTTTGACTTGTGGTAATCAAACTGCTACACGTTTCCATTAAATCCAAAGTATGGAAAGTAACCGATATGCATTTCCCTCACCTAAAATTCTTGAAACTGCAAGATCTTTCTTTTTTTGAATGGGATTTTTCGGATGATGCTTTCCCATACCTTGAGCACTCGGTGTTAAGAAGATGTCAACATCTTAGGATGATCCTTTCTTGCTTTGGATACATGATGTCTCTAAAATCCATTGAGGTAAAGTCATGCAAGGAGGAATCACTCCCTAAGTCGACCTTGGAGATCAAGAATATACGAGTTGATGAGATGGGAAATTCTAATTTCAAGGTCTTCATACACAAGTAGATCAACAGTGCTCCAGCACTCTGTCTCAAACTGGTTATCAGGTATGTGGTTGATTCAATGCGAACTGAAGTCTAAATGTGCTAATAGTTGCTCTCGACTCAAGCAGATCATGAATAACTTTTAATCTCACACATAAAGTTAATTACCTTCTTACATTAAATTCACTTAATATGGACTAGAGGTACTAATGAATAGGCCGCAATAAATAGTATTAGTTGTGCCATGGAAGAATGATTATATTTTTGGTTAAACCTGTCACGACCCAGGGTAGCCCCTAGATGTAACACGGCGTACAAGTCCCCGAGAGACCTCATACAAGCCCTTAGCATACATAACATATAAGATAATAGATAAATAAGAGTTCAAAAGAGCATTTTATATCAAAGCTTTACTCAAAACAGCGGAAGTCTACACCGAGAAAGGGCGATTCTACTTGCTAAGGTAGAATCCTGAACCATAGACTACGTGGATCCACTAGCTAAGCTGATATAATATGGGCCTGTTAAAGACCACCTATGGGGGCACATATGCATAGGACATATGGGGACTTGTCACCCGTCCACTCGGTTTTATGCATAATTCCCACGATACAATCATAAATATTGATATCCATGGAAAGGCACAGCTAGGGTTGCCAATCCAAGTTAAACATGACTTCACATACCATGGACTAGTCCAAGCTTACTTCATTGAGTGTTTCTTCTTTCATGGACTTGTCCAAGCTTACACCCCTAGAATAGCTTTTTTAAGCTCTTGATTCAATTTTAGTTATGAATCCTTTACATGTGAGAAAACCTTTCACAAGCATAGGTTGAGCATTATATGAGAAAACCCTTTCAAGACTCAACATCAACATATCATAGATTTCATATAAAACATGCTTGATTTTATAAACCTCTTTCTTCATGATTATATCATGCTTTTTCTTCATAGCTAATGGGTTAATATTGCCTTTATTTTAAACCATGCAATTCAATGCAAGCTAGCTCTTAAAAGTCATAATCAAGGCAATTTACTCATACTTGAAGTAACCCACATAAAAGGGAAAAATCATGTTTTTTACTTGAACATGCTAAATTCATGCACTTAACCCCAATTCATGCTCAATTTCATAGATGATCCCTCAATTTCATCAATTCATATCTCAACCCAACAATCAAGGCATAGATTATCAAATTGGGGAGAATTTACTTGGGATCATGGGGGTTCATGCAATAATTACAACTAGACATGTATTTCACGCTAGATCATGCACTAAATTACTTTACCCACGCTAGATCGTGCACTAAATTACTTTACCCACACTAGATCGTGCACGACAAAGCATTAAATCAGTATTTGAACTCATACTAGAAGAACCCATAACAATTCATCAAACCTTAGCTTACTTGAAGGGAATTGAACCTTGAAATTCATGAAGAAAAGGGAGGGCCCAATGGAGGAAGCAACTGCATTGGTCAATACCATCATACCTTAGCAAAGCCCACTAGAAATTGGAGGAAATTGGGTGACCTTCAATAGAGGACTTAGCTTTTTCTTCTTCCTTAAGCTAGAGAGGATTTCTTTTAGAGAGAGAAATATTTGAGAGGTGAATTTAGGGAATGAGTTAAAATGAAGTGATTTAGGTATAGAGAACTATATATTGGACCTTCATTAAGGGTAAAACCAACTTAGTTAATTACGGAGTTAACCAGGGAAAAGACAAAAATACCCTTAATTAAAAACTGTCGGGGCCCATCTACGGTCAGGAACTACGGTCCGTACATCCATTGCGGACCGTCCTGTTGAACCGTCAAAAGATTCAGAGAGTTGGTACCTGGGGACCCCGCAACGACAGCTTCAATCTACGGTTGGTAGGTCCATCTACGGACCGTACACCTCAACCGTGGATCACAGCCTGAGGTTCAAGAATTTAACCAAGTCTGGGGGACATCTACGGTTACTTTTTATGGACCGTCAACTGACTCACGATCCATCCTACTACTCCATAGATAAAACTTCAGAGACTAAGAATTACTGAAATTGATAGAGCCATTGATGGCTCCTCACCTATGGCTCGTCAACCTGACTACGGCCCATAAGTGGCCTCCGTAGGTCACTGCCTACGGGTAAATTCTACATTTTTCATTCCTTGGAAAGCTGGGGTATTACAATATCTCCCCCTTGGGGACATTCGTCCTCAAATGAGAACCTGGACAACATGAGAAGGGTGATAGACTCGGACTAACAACCCAACCTAACATGCAAGCATATAAATGCACAAATCTGAGGAGGAAACATCAAATCCAAGCTATAGCATGCTCAACACTAAATTCATGAAGACTTTATGCAACTCATACTCAATGCACAAATATCATATTAGACTCTTCACGAACATTCATAAAAATCAAGGAATCATGAAAATCAACTATGACACATGAGACCAAAAGAATGAACCATGAGGAACTAGGTACCTGAAGCTAGAGGAGGATCGGAAGGAAAGAGATGAGGATAGCGGGACATCATATCGGCCTCGACCTCCCAAGTAGCACCCTCAACTAATTGATTCCTCCATAGAACTTTCATGGAAGCATCTTCTTTATTCCTCAACTTTCGGACCTGTCGGTCTAAAATCTCAACTGGAACCTCTTCATAGGAAAGACTATCCTTTATGCAAAGAGTCTCTATTGGAACTATAGAGGTCGGGTAACACCCTTTTTCAACAATGAGACATGGAAAATCGGATGCACCGATGCCAACTACTTAGGCAAATCAAGCTCATAGGCAACCTTACCAACACGTCTCAAAATCTGATATGGGCCTACATAACGGGGACTGAGCTTCCCTTTCTTCCCAAATCTCATTAATCCCTTCATAGGTGAAATTTTCATGTAAACCAAATCATCAACATCAAATTCTAATTCTCTTCTTCTAACATCTGCATAAGACTTTTGTTGACTTTAAGCCATTTTCAGCCTTTCTCTAATAAGCCGAACTTTCTCCATAGCCTCATGCACTAACTTGGGGCCTATCAAAGAAACTTCCCCAATTTCAAACCAACCTATGGGAGATCTACACCTCCTACCATAGAGAGCCTTAAATGGAGCCATACCAATACTAGAATGGTAGCTATTATTATAAGCAAACTCGATCAAAGGCAAATGGTCATCCCAAGTACCCTTGAACTCAATAACTCAAGCTCTCAACATATCTTCTAAAGTATGAATAGTATGCTCTGTTTGCCCATCGGTTTTGGGATGAAAGGTCGTGCTAAGCTTAACACGAGTACCAAGGCCTTTTTGGAATGACTTCCAAAATTGAGAAGTAAACTGGGCACCTCGATCGGAGATAATGGATAAAGGCACTCTATGCAGCCTAACCATCTCCCTCATATACAACTTAACATAATCCTCCACCGAAAAAGAAGTTTTGATGAGAATGAAATGGGTTGATTTGGTCATTCTATCAACCACTACCCAAATCGAATCGTAGTGTCACCTTGTGCAAGGCAACCCTACTACGAAATCCATATTCACATCATCCCACTTCCAAGTAGGAATCTCTATGTCTTGGGTCAAACCTCCCGGTCTCTGATGCTCAACCTTCACTTGTTAGCAATTAGGACACTTAGCCACAAATTCTGCAATCTCTTTCTTCATGCAATTCCACCAATAGATTTCCCGCAAATCATAGTACATCTTGATACCTCCCTGGTGGATAGAATATCTAGAACTATGAGCTTCCGAAAAAATTTTCCCTCTCAAATCATCAACGTCAGGAACACATAAGCGACCTTGGTAATGAAGTACACCATCTCCCCCTTGGGAGAAAACCTCTACTAACTTCTTGAGAACTGCTTCTTTCAATTCCACCAAATTAGGATCAGGGTCTTGCTTAGCTTTTAAATCATGCACAAGCGAGGATTCGGAACCATTGTGAATGGTAACTCCACACTTAGCGGAATCAATCAACTGAACACCCAATCGGGCTAAACTATGGACATCACGAACCAACTCTTTCTTGCCGTCCTCAATATGCGCAACACTGCCTATACACAATCTACTAAGAGCATCCGCCACCACATTAGCCTTACCGGGGTGATAGAGAACACTCATATCATAATCTTTTAGCAATTCAAGCCATCTTCTTTGGCGGAGATTTAAATCTTTCTGCTTAAACACATACTGGACACTCTTATGATCGGTGAAGAAATCTACATGTACTTCATACAAGTATTGTCGCCATATTTTCAAAGCAAACACCACCGCTGCCAACTCTAAATCATGAGTGGGATAGTTCTTCTCATGCACCTTTAGTTGCCTCGAAGCATAGGCAATCACTTTCCCATTTTGCATTAGAACACACCCTAGCTCAATCCTTGAGGCATCACAATACACTACAAAACCATCAGTTCCTTCCAGTAGAGTCAATATCGGGGCCGAAGTAAGTCTGTCCTTCAATTCTTGAAAACTCCTTTCATAAGCCTCAGACCACATAAACTTAGCTTTATTTTGAGTCAAAGCCATCAACGGAGAAGTAATTGAAGAAAACCCCTCAACAAACCTCCTATAATAATCGGCTAAACCCAAGAAACTACGAATGTCTGAAGGTGATAAAGGTCTAGGCCAATTCTTGACCGCTTCGGTCTTCTTAGGATCTACCTCAAAACCCTCACAAGAAACAATGTGACCAAGAAAAGCCACTGATCTCAACCAAAATTCACACTTGCTAAACTTTGCAAAGAGTTGTTGATCCTTGAGGACTTGCAACACAACCCTCAAATGACTAGCATGATCATCCTCATTCCTTGAGTAGATCAAGATATCATCAATAAACATAATCACGAACATGTCAAGGTATTGCTTAAACACCCTATTCATCAGTCCATGAATGCGGTCGGAGCATTTGTCAACCCAAACGACATAACCAAGAACTCATAGTGACCATACCTTGTTCGAAAAGCCATTTTCGGAATATCATCTTCTTTCACCCTCAATTGGTGATAACTCGAATAGAGGTCGATATTAGAAAAGGAACTAGCCCCTTGAAGTTGGTCAAACAAATCATCTATCCTTGGCAAAGGATAATTATTCTTGATTGAAACCTTATTCAATTGGCGATAGTCGATGCACATACAGAGCGAACCATCTTTCTTTCTCACGAACAATACCAGAGCATCCCACGGGGAAACACTTGGTCGGATGAAACCCTTATCCAACAAGTCTTTTAGTTGCTCTTTCAACTCTTTAAGTTCCGCTGGAGCCATTCAATAAGGAGGAATAAAGATAGGTTACGTATCTGGGAGAAGGTCAATATCGAAGTCTATTTCCCTTTCGGGAGGAATACCGAGCAAGTAAAGGGAAACACTTCTGGAAACTCACTAGTAACGGGGACCGACTCAAGAGTAGGGGTTTCAGAATCTACATCCCTCACCCTAACTAGATGGTAAAAGCAACCCTTAGAGATCATCTTTCTAGCTTTTAGATAAGAAACGAATTGACCTCAAAACATAGAAGTTCCCCCCTTTCACTCTAGGATAGGCTCATTAGGGAACTAAAACTTGACCACTCTGGTCCTACAATCAATAAAGGCATAACAAGCATGCAACCAATCCATCCCAAGAATGACATCGAAATCTAGCATATCTAGATCTATGAGATTGACAAGAGTAACTTTATGCGATAAGGAAATGGAGCAACTTCTATAAACCCTCTTAGCTAAAATAGACTCTCCTATCAGAATAGAAACAAGGATAAGATGTAGCAACATATCCAGTACAATATCAAACTGCATGGCCACATAGGGCGTCACAAAGGACAATGTAGAACCGGGATCTAAAAAGGCATAGACATCAAAATGGAAAACTTTCAACGTACCGGTGACCACATCGGGTGAGCTCTCTTGCTCATGACGAGCCTGTAGTGCATAAAATATGTTTTGCTTAGGAGCACTTGAACCCGAACTACTTGGGGCAGCTTGCTTACCCTCTCCTCCTTTAGCCAAGAGAGATGGGCAATCTCTCATCTTGTGACCAGCCTTACCACAAGTATAGCAACCATCCGAACCAGCTAGGCATTTGCCTTCATGCCTCCTCCCACATCTAGTACAACTAGGCAAAGAAGATCCACCACCGTTCCCTCCTTGAGGCTTAGGGTTTGGCACCCTATCATTTTTGGATCTCGGAGGAGCCTTGGAAGAACCTTGATTAGAAAACCTTTGTAGAAATCTTGAATGACCACGTCCATCGGATTTTGCATGAGAAAAATTGCCATCTCCAGTTCTAACCCGCTTAGTCTCTCTATATCTCCCTTTAAGCTTTTCTTCTTCAATATTTTTGGCATAAACTATGAGGTGAAAAATATCCATGTCATGCACAAGCATGGTAGTGTGGCACTCTTTCACCAACATTTCGGACATTCTCGACACAAATTTGCTCATTCTTGCCCTTGGGTCGGCAACTATGGACGGTGCATATCTAGTCAATTGTGTGAACTTCAATGCATATTCTCTCACACTCATACTCCCTTGATGAAGATTAATAAAATCAAGCACCTTGACCTCTCTCTTCTCAAGAGGGAAGAATCGATCAAGGAAAGCACTCTTAAACCTCTCCCGTCACGGCTTGGGCCAAAGCTTGGAAAGCAGCCCTAAATTCTGTAGGGGTCACTTGCTCAACCAAAGGGTCGGCTGGAGCTTGTGGAGCTTAAGGAGGAGCTCCTTGCCCTTCATTGACTCTTGCATTCCTAGTAGCGTAGGCCCTTCGAGATGCCATATCCTGAAACACATAGGATAGGTGGTTAGGAGAGAGATATAAAGTTAAACTCTATGGAACGACTCAAGAGAAACAAAAGAACTGAAGTTTCCTAAACATCTTGTAGCCTCTAATTCATAAGTGTGGCGCGTTTCACATCCATGAACAAGACTCTACTCGATGTAGCTTATAAGACATCCTAAAATCTTTCTAAAACCTTGTGATATGAATAATAAGTTTGTCACGACCCAGGGTAGCCCCTAGATGTAACAAGGCGTATAAGACCCCAAGAGGCCTCACATAAGCCCTTCGCATACATAACATACAAGATAATAGAGAAATAAGAGTTCAAAAGAGTATTTTATATCAAAGCTTTACTCAAAACAGCGGAAGTCTACAACCCATGTCTCAAAGCCTTTTAATATCGTAGAATACGAATAAAAGTGATAGGGACGCAACCCAATACAATATCCAACATCAGGAAAGACATCAAAGTAATATCCAACAAGGCTATGTCCTTGGATGGATAAGGTCTCACCAAGTTTTCTTCTCAACTCTAAGTCAATGCTCTAGCCACGAGTAGGAGAACTGTCATGTCCTACACCAAAGAAGTTGATGCAGGCAAGAGTATGCGTTAGCACAATAAAGTACTAAGTATGATAGCCATGCATATAAACTCATAAAACATGCAAGAAACTGAGATATAATCATGACATGCAATTGGCCAAGCTAAACATGATAAGGCATATAAGCAAATAGCATAAAGCATAAACCATGGCCAAAGCAAGCTAAATCATCTTTCTTTTACTCTTCTTTTCTTTACTTTACTTTTAGTAACCCATGCACCATTGTGCAAGCTGAAGTGCGGTAAAATCCTTAAACCGATCTGTAGACCATGGAATAACTCAACATGGAATCCGATGTCTGCCCTACACGAAAAAAGGGCCATTCTACTTGCCAAAGTAGAATCCTGAACCATAGCCTACGTGGATCCACTAGCTTAGCTGATATAATATGGGCTGTTAAAGACCACCTATAGGGGCACATAGGCATAGGACATATGGGGACTTGTCACCCGTCCACTCGGTTCTATGCATAATTCCCACTGTACAATCATAAATATTGATATCCATGGAAAGGCACAACTGGGGTTGCCAATCCAAACTAAACATGACTTCACATACCATGGACTAGTCCAAGCTTACTTCATTGAGTGTTTCTTCTTTCATAGACTTGTCCAAGCTTACACCCCTAGAATAGCTTTTTTAAGCTCTTGATTCAATTTTAGTTAAGAAAACCTTTTAACAAGTTATGAATCCTTTACATGTCAGAAAACCTTTCACGAGCTTTGGTTGAGCATTTTATGAGAAAACCCTTTCAAAACTCAACATCAACATATCATAGATTTCATATAAAACATGCTTGATTCTATAAACCTCTTTCTTCATGATTCTATCATGCTTTTTCTTCATAGCTAATGGGTTCATATTGCCTTTATTTTTAACCATGCAATTCAATGCAAGCTAGCTCTTAAAAGTCATAATCAAGGCAATTTACTCATACTTGAAGTAACCCACATAAAAGGGGAAAATCATGATTTTATTTGAACGTGCTAAATTCATGCACTTAACCCCAATTCATGCTCAATTTCATAGATGATCCCTCAATTTCATCAATTCATATCTCAACCCAACAATCAAGGCATAGATTATCAAATTGGGGAGAATTTACTTGTGATCATGGGGTTTCATGCAATAATTACAACTAGATATGTAATTCACGCTAGATCGTGCACTAAATTTCTTTACCCACGCTAGATCCTGCACTACAATGCATTAAATCAGAATTTGAACTCATACTAGAAGAACCCATAACAATTGATCAAATCCTAGCTTACTTGAAGGGAATTGAACTTTGAAATTCATGAAGAAAAGGGAGGGCCCAATGGAGGAAGCAACTCCATTGGTAAATACCATAATACCTTAGCAAAGCCCACTAGAAATTGGAGGAAATTGGGTGACCTTCAATGGAGAACTTAGCTTCTTCTTCTTCCTTGAGCTAGAGAGGATTTCTTTTAGAGAGAGAAATATTTGAGAGGTGAATTTAGGGAATGAGTTAGAATGAAGTGATTTAGGTATGGAGAACTACATATAGGACCTTCATTTAGGGTAAAACCGACTTAGTTAATTAGGGAGTTAACCAGGGAAAAGACCAAAAAGCACTTAATTAAAAACTGTCGGGGCCTATCTACGGTCCGTACATCCACTAACGGACCGTCCTGTTGAACCGTCAAAAGATTTAGAGAGTTGGTATCTGGGGACCCTGCAAAAACGGCTTCAATCAACGGTTGGTAGGTCCATTTATGGACCGTACACCTCAACCGTGGATCACAGCTTGATGTTCAAGAATTTAATCAAGTCTGGTGGACATCTACGGTTACTTTTTATGGACCGTCAACTGACTCACGATCCGTCCTGCTACTCCGTAGATCACACTTCAGAGACTGAGAATTACTGAAATTGACAGAGCCATTGACGGCTCCTCACCTATGGCCCGTCAACCTGACCACTACCCGTAAGTGGCCTCCATAGGGCCTACAGGTAAATTCTACATTTTTCATTCCTTGTGAAGCTGGGGTATTACAAAACCACTCCTTAATTACAAGATTAATTCTTTCAATTTTCTTTACAGTTTTTAAGGAGTTTTATCAGCTGAAGCAGTTGGAAAGAACGAAAAGGCTTATATTGTTACATACCAGACTTATGGTATTCTGCAACTGATTTTAGGGATTTGTTTACTTACGGATTGAGATTGTGTTTATGATACATAGATATTGAATAAGCATTTTGTTTTCATCTGTTATTAATATTGTTACATACCTGACTTATTTCCTCTTTATCATGTTGTGGATAGTTTTGAGTTCTTTCAGCCTCGACGATTCACTAATAAACAAAATTCATATATAGGAGATCCTTTAAATAAACATCAGAAAGATAACAAATTACTATAGGTCATTTACATTAATACTAAGTTCCTAACTTCCTTTATTGTTCTTGCATCTATGTAAATCTGAATTTCAGTATTCGATGTTAAATGTCGTTGATTCATTTCATACATGTTCATAACTATAGTATTAGGTTTAGTGCAATTTATTTGAGAGTTGGTTAAGATGGACAAATCCATTCTATTTTTCAGGAGATGAATTTTAACAGTATGATAAGTACTCTAGTGTATTAGTTATTGGTTCAAGAAAGAAGCATACAACCGACATTATGCTTGATTTTTATGTATAATATGAAAATACTACAACTTTAAACACCTTGTTCTGCATCTAACAAATTGCAACCGAAAAGGAAATGCATGCCGGCTACTGCCAAGCAAAGTGTATGTAATAATGAGAACACATGAGTAAAACTGAATAATATATAGATAAAATGAGTAAAACAGTGCAATGGAGGGCTTCAATTTATCTAAATAAAAGAATCACCATATCCTTAGTTATGTCTTGTCTTTCATCTAACTCAGAACTTCAAGAATGTTGAGACATTCACCATAATCCTTTTATTGGGCAGCCAAGCAGCCCAAGCTTCGTTGGCTACCAACCTCTTGAACATGTTGCTTCCTCAAGATAAATGACAGGTGAATTTATTATGTTTCCAAAGAAAATCATTTTTTCTTGAGATTAAATCTGTCTACCTCTTGCTAGTTGTATGGAACTTTATCATTCCTCTTGTACGCGTAGTATTGTGTCTTTTGTTTATCCACATTGAAATGATTTCCATTGTTTATAAATTGATTAAATGTATTGAAATGTTTCATTCAACGAGGGAACTCAGCAAGTAAAAAATCAAAACACGATGCTAATAATCCCATGTTCTGCATCTATGCTAGCATCCTATTGTGAGAAAATCTTCTCTCGATCTTTTGTACTACGAGAGTTCGAGATCGATACTAAAGATTCCAGTTAATGCTTGTGGCATGTATTTGGGATTCCAGTTGTTTGTTGTGATATGTGTTGTGTATAAGAAAGGAATTGAGATGGATTTTGTTGCTTCTGTAAGTTTGTAGAGAGGTAGTAAAAACACAAATGAAATTAACGAAGGAAAATGGCAAAGCAATGTTATTAATAAGACCGTTAGGTGAAGGGCATGCACAAAAAGGACGGTGGATCTTCATGCCAAATATATGGAAGCCATGCAACAATTTGGTGAAGTAGGTATGTTTGCTTTGCAAATGTGCTGCAATTTCTTCTGATGGTGTCAATCCCCAACACTTATGGGCACACAAATCCCATCTGGCTAAAAGTTCTAGGTTGAAATGCGGAACTGGGGAACTGATCTTTTTTGGTTCCTCTTTTGTCGTCGCATGTTATGTCTTTCAAAAACAGAGGTATCCTTTCCAGTGCCATTGTCTTGGCTCATCTTTCTTTGGTCTACTATCAACTTCATCAACGCACACTTGATCATACCCAAGCTGAGTGTTGTTTTGGTACTGATTAACATTTCACATACTTTGTAATACAGTCGATATGTTGCTGAGAAAAGAGAAAAGGACATGAATATTTGTTCACCTTTTGGATCAACCAATAACCTCGGGGAGCAACTGATGATGTCTCTGTGAACACTAGCTCTACTAATATACTATAGAACATATATTGCCGAGATGAAATATGTGTCAGATTCGCTGAAAGTTGACAAGTACTGATTAACATATCACATACTTTGTGATACAGTCGATATGTTGCTAAGAAAAGAGAAAAGGACATGAATATTTGTTCACCTTTTAGATCAAGCTGTAACCCTGGGGAGCAACTGATGATGTGTCTATGAACACTAGCTCTACTAATACTATAGAATATATATTGTCAGAGATGAAATATATGCCAGATTCGTTGAAAGTTGACAAGTACTGGTTGATATGTTGCTGAGAAAAGAGAAAAGGACGTGAATATTTGTTCACCTTTTGGATCAAGCTGTAACCCCGGGAGCAATTGATGATGCATCTGTGAACACTAGCTCTACTAATACTATAGAATATATATTGTCAGAGATGAAATATATGCCAGATTCGCTGAAAGTTGACAAGTACTGGTTGATATGTTGCTGAGAAAAGAGAAAAGGACGTGAATATTTGTTCACCTTTTGGATTAAATAGTAACCCTGGGGAGCAACTGATGATGCATGTTTATCATACCCAACCTGAATGATGTTTTCATACTGATTAAAGACAACCTAGCCTATTCTAGCTTCATCAACTCGTACTTGATCATACCCAACCCGAATGATGTTTCCGTAGTGATTAACATTTTGCATACGTAGACTTCTTGCAGTGGCATTCATTAATTGGTTCTTTGTTGTAACTTGATTTGCTGAAGAAAGTTGCAATGCCAAATCTTTGTTTTCATTTGTTTTTAGTAATGTCATCAATGATGAATAGAGCAATAGTTGAAGAAGCAGGGCCAAGAGTGGGATGTTTCATTCTTATAAAGCTAATTTCATCAAAGAAACTCAAGAATGTACGACAATATGTGTATAGGCAACAAATAGAAGCGAGTCGAAAATCAAACCACGAGGCTATTTATGAATGAAATATCACTCATCTCTCCTGTAGTGACATTGATAGAAACAAGTGGAAGTGCTAATTATTTCTCAATTATAAGAGTCCTTAAATAGATAAAAATTACTAATAACAAAATACGTCTATTACTCCCAATTATTCTGATCTAAACTGACTCCACTAATCCTCCTGTGGCCTAAAGACTAGGAAATAAATAACTTATTTGACTCCTAAACAATAGCAACAAACAAACCACTGCACCACAAATCAGCTAGTTTCTAACAGATATTGTATAAGTAAAATTCAGTAAATTTATGTAAAAGAATAAGACCATTGCAATAATTTAAGATCCCTAAATTAGTATACTTACTTAGCAATGTTTAAGTCATATAATAAAACTAGAAAACTAAACAAAACCTTTGACCTATTCTCTTGTTTGGTTTGAACCTTGATATATAAATGTTAATGGAATAATGTTCTCAATAAAACTACTACTATATAAATGTCAATGGAATAATGTTCTCAATAAAACTACTACTCCCTCTATTTCAAAAAGAATGACCTGCTTTCCTTTTTAGTTTGTTTAAAAAAGAATGACTCCTTTCCTTTTTTGGCAACATTTTAATTTCAGCTTTCCACATGGCATGTTTAAGACCACAAGATTAAAGGGAATTTTGATACATTTGACATAACTTTAATTTCGGACCACAAAATAGAAGTCTTCTTTATTTTCTTAAACTCCATGCCAAGTCAAACTATGTTCTCAATAAAATTACTAGTAACATTTTTTACAAATAAATTATTGGGGAACACCAAAGAAGCTGGGACACTCATAAAGCTTGTGGTTCCTAAAATGTCCCGCTCCCTCACACTCCCGTCTACTTTAAGCAAGCCCACCTTCTCTGAGTTTAGATCATCAGGCTTAAAATTTATCGAATGACATTTTTATGTCTGATACTAACGGAGGAAGGATATGAAATCACCTTTTCCCACAATGTAGTTGGCTTTATGTTCCTGTTATAGACATTGAAATTTTGTGGGACTCTACAAGACGTATTTAATTCGAGTTGGGACTCTATAAAGTGTGTTCAACTCCAATTGGAATTCTTGGAGGCTACTCAAACCTAAACCCTAGTTCATGTCTATATAAAGGGTACTATATTCCCTTGAAAAGGCATATCGAAAATTTCATCACAGATTCATGAAATAATCATAAAGATCAAGATATCAAATATTCTGTAAATTCATGGAATATTCATAAACAGATTAAATCATCCTAAGTCGAGAAATACTCCATTAACGGTCCTCGAATTATGGAGGTCAAGTCCAAATCATCCTAGAGATTAAATCCAAATCATCCTAGTTTGAGAAATACACCACTAACGGCCCTCAAAATATGTAGATCAAGTCCAAGTCTTCTAAGTTCGAGAAATACGCTACTAACGGCCCTCAAATTAAGAAGAAATCTGAAGAGAGTGAAGAATCAAGGGAGTAACAGAATTGTACTCACAACTTTGATCAATAAAATTATGTTTCTTCATATTATATTTGTGATTGTAATTTATTTTCTGTCACTTTAAAATTTGTTGCAAACAAATTTGGCACGCCCAGTGGGACCAAATCTGCCCTTCATCTCTTCTTTCATAAATCAAATCTGCAAATCTGAAGCTGCAAAGGTAGAAGAATGATTAGTACTTCAAGCCTCATTTTTGAGTTTCATCAAGTCTACACTCCAACAAGCCTTGAAGTAGGGGGTATTTGTAGATATTGAAATTTTGTGGGACTCTACAAGACGTGTTTAATTAGAGTTGGGACTCTATGAGGTGTGTTCAATTCCAATTAGAATTCTTGGAGGCTACTCAACCCTAAACCCTAGTTCATGCTTATATAAAAGGTACTATATTCCCTTGAAAAGGCATATCAAAAATTTCATCACAGATTCCTGGAATAATCATAAAGATCAAGATATCAAAGATTCAAGAACAAGCTCCAAAGCCCTTGAATCCAAGATCAACTTCAAGTTCCAAATTCAAGATCAAGCTCAGGAGCCCTTGAATTATATTTGAAAGACGAATCAGAGGAATCATAGAGATTGTAACACTCTCACTTTGAAATAAATAAATACGATTGTTGCATTATTTTTTAGTCTTGATTATTATTTTTCTGACTCGAATTTTACTGTCTACAAATTCTGGCATGCCTAGTGGGACAATCTCTACCTGTCATCTAAACTTTTCAAGTATCAAAGAATATCAAAATGTCTTCTGCTATAAAAGAACAACTAGCAAGCTTGACTAAAGCAATTGAAGGATTGACAAAGTGCGCACACGAACAAGATGCTAAACTTTCCAAGCTAACAAATAAGATGGATAACATGATTGAGAGAAGATCGAGTCAAGCACCGCTGAAGCTTCTTAAAATTCAAGATGAAGGAGAGTCTTGCATGAAGCGAACAAAGATCAAAGAGATTCATCTCTCCGCTGAAGGTTTGATTCCCATTGATCAATTGAAGGACTTTATCATAGAGGCTATCGAAGACAAATATGAGTTTTCGTTCAAATTTTCTCCAACATATGCAAAGTCGTATACACAAAGGATTGATAACTTGAAAATGCCTGAGGGCTACCAACCTCCTAATTCAACAATTTGATGGTAAGGGAAATCCCAAACAAAATATAGCTCACTTTATTGAGACTATCAATGATGCTGGAATGTATAATGATTATCTCGTTAAAGAGTTCGTTCGATCTCTAAAAGAAAATGCATTTGATTGGTATACAGATCTTGAACCTTATTCTATAGATTGTTGGCAACAGTTAGAGCAAGAGTTTCTCAATCGTTTCTATAACACAAGATGTGTCATTAGTATGATTGAACTTACAAAGGCTCGTCAAGGTGAAGATGAGCTAGTTGTTGACTTTATCAATCGTTTGAGAAGTTTAAGCATCAACTGCAAAGATCGACTTACTGAAACTTCTAGCATTGAAATGTCCATCCAAGGCATGAATTGGAGTCTTCACTACATCTTGCAAGGAATAAAGCCCAATACATTCGAAGGGTTGACGATTCGTGCGCATGACATTGAGTTAAGCATGACTTTAAGAGAGGATCAACGATCTCGGTCTATGGACCTCATGAATATCAATATAAGGTTCAAGTTCAAGAACGATCAAGATCAAGATCACCGGATTCAAGAACAAGCTCGAAACCCTTGAATTCAAGTAGAAGTCAAGATCAAGATAAGGTTCAAGTTCAAGAACGATCAAGATCAATACAAACGGATTCAAGAACAAGCTCGAAGCCCTTGAATTCAAGTAGAAGTCAAGATCAAGATAAGCTTCAAGGTCAAAAAACAATCAAGATCAAGGCCACCAGATTCAAGAACAAGCTCGAAGCCCTTGAATTCAAGTAGAAGTCAAGATCAAGATAAGGTTCAAGTTCAAGAACAATCAAGATCAAGGCCACTGGATTCAAGAAGAAGTTTGTAGCTCTTGAATTCAAATAGAAGTCAAGATCATGATAAAGTTCAAGTTCAAGAACGATCATGATCAAGATCATCGAAGATTCAAGAACAAGCTCCAAAGCCCTTGAATCCAAGATCAAGTTCAAGTTTCAAATTCAAGATCAAGCTCAAGAGACCTTGAATTATATCTGAAAAGACGAATCAGAGGAATCATAGAGATTGTAACACTTGCACTTTGAAATCAATAAATACGATTGTTGCATTATTTTTCAGTCTTGATTATTATTTTTCGGACTAGAATTTTACCGTCTACACCTGTTTTGTTGACGAGAAAATCCCAAATCTCTCCCCTGTGAAGTCGAAGTAATTGATAGGACTATTGAAATCACTGGTTCTCCAGTGGTGACATTGTATGAGTGAACTCGATACGAATAACAAAAACAAAAACAAATAAGACTATTGCACTTATTTGAGAAGATAATGATCACTGATCTCCTGTCTAAATTAAAAAGAGGCGCAAGTTGTAAAGAAATTCTTCTCGGGGAAAAAAATTGTTGTAAAGATGATTGGCGCTTAGAATGAAGAAATGTAGTTGAAACAAGATGTGGGTGGCTGAGGGACAGGCATGTGAACGAGCAATGTGGTACTTGACAAAGTCAGGATCTTTTAGTATTAAAGCGTTCCAATCTTTGCAAACACACCTGAATCGCATGAGAGATTTAGCTAGAATCCATGTTAGTATCTCAAATACTATATCATCTCCGAGTTGACCCCTAAACCGATATTTTTCGAGAATTCGTTGCATTTTCCTGGTTCTGCCAAGCTCGAACTCTTCTAAATAATGTATTTTTTAAAATGTTATAATTACATTTAAAAAGAATTACGAATATTAGAGATTTAATTAATAGTCTTATATGAAAAATAATATGTTAATTACAAAATAAAAAAAATATATATATAATATTCAAAAAGTGAAATAGAGAGTATGAATAGTAATTCTCCAAATTTATAGAACTACTATTCAACTATCTACAATTGGAGAGTAGAGGGTGAATTAGAGAGTGATTGGAGAGGGCATTCTCTATTTTACTCTCCAAATATAGAGAGTGGAGAGTAAAATAGAGATTGGTTGGAGATGGTCTTAGAAGCATAGGAGGTGAGTTATGTTTTTGTTGCGATAAAGGGATTGAAAATGAATAGTTGTTTTTCAAGGAAGAAGGGAATTACATCTAAAAGTTATACTATGAAAATAAGATAGATGTAATTTTTTATTGATAATATATAAATTTTAAATTCCTTTAACATAAGAGAAATATACGTTTGAATACCAGGTTTGGTATTTACACATTGTAGACACGTAAACTTTATTGGATCAAATTAATACTAAATTTGGATTAAATCCATGTTTATTTGGGTTGAATGATTAATTTGGATTTTACAAATAACTAAGTCCATTTTATTAAATTCAAGTTTAAGGTCCATTTAATCTTGAAGCCCAAATCCATGCCATGTGTCACAATGAATAGGCACACAAGACCAACAAGATGACGCCACATGTCTAAATGACGTGGTAGTCCCAGTCAAATTCAAGAACCAATCACAATCCTCCAAGTGTCAAAATGACATCTTTTCGCCAATCATAAGCAACCTTGTCCAACCCCTACAACTATAAATAGGGGATAGACATGACATTCGAAGAAAATTTCGAAAACAATTATGAAAAGACTCCAATAAACATTCAATAACCATTAGAGAAAACCATAACATCAGCTTCATAGTTCTTCGAAAGAGTGGTCGACGGAGTTCTTTCTGGAGATCGACTTGAAATGAAGAAGTGCTTCCCGACATTCCTGGAAATCGAATACATCTCAAGGAGGTCTACATCATTCAACATTTGAGAAATACGCTACAAACAACCCTCGAATCCTGGAGAAATTTAGGAGAAAAGAATCAAGATAGTAACATAATTGTACTCACAAATTCATCAATTAAAAAATCACATTTTTCTTTTATTTATTTTGATTGCAGTTAATTTTCAGCGCTACGAAAATTTGTTGTGAACAGACATTTTTTGGGAATACATTTACTACACTTGATTAGGCTGTGTAATATTTGTTGCTACTTAGCCAAAAAGTATTAAAGTTATAATATAAGGGTTTCTTCTTAAATAATGTGATTCATGGATATCAAAGTTACATAATTGAGTGGTTTCAATATACACTTTCTTTTCTTCATTCTGACATTTTGATTTACTAATGTGAACATTATGTAATGTAATGACCCGGTTGGTCATTTTTGATATTTTTATAAAATTTACCATTTTGCCCCTCCCGATATCGACCTTTTTCTTGATTGAGTTTTGAAAGTTGGTTAAAAATCTTGAGTTTGAAAGGCTTAAGTTTCTTAAAAGTGGTTTTCAGAATATTTTGGAGTTTCGAGTGTTGGAATGGAATTCCACCGATTCCATTAGTTTTGGAATGTAGAATCTTATCCGTGAGAGTTGTCGGATTTTGATTCCGAGTCTTTTTGAGGATTTGAGGTCCTAAGTTGTGAATTTGTGGAATTTTAGTCTTTGGATTGAGTTTGGTCAATATTCGAAGTTCGGATTCTCGGATTGGGATTTCAAGAATTTTGTTGGTTTCGGGGGATAATTTTAGGCCTAGGAGTGGTCTTGGTTAATTTTTGAGAGGTCCCGAGCTTGTTTTGTCCTTTTAGGCGTTGAGTTAGTTTCTTGTGGTTTTCACAGATGTCGGGTCAAGAAGACCTCGGATTTATATTTTGACGGTTCCATTGAGTCTGGAACGTTGAGTATAATTGATTTGCATATCTGGTTTGTGTGTACAGGATTCCGAACAAATCCTTAGAGTTGATTTGATGTTTAAGAGTTTGTCAAGCTTTCTGGTGCTGCAGGCCTCTCTTTTTCAAAGGTCATGTCGCTTAAGCAAAAGACTTGTCGCTTAAGCGACCCTCGCTTTTGCGAAGCTCGCATATCTAGGCGAACCCCTAGTCGCTTTTGCGACATCAGAGAGGGTTTAGACCTGCAATTTCGGGGTTTAAACCCCATTTTCACCATTTTTGAACTTGGGGAACCTTGGTGGCAATTTTTGAAGGGTTTCTCTATGCTAGATCATTTGGGTAAGCCTTCTTGATCCTAATCCTTCATTTTTCATTGATTAATTATGAGTTTTAACATCAAAATATGAGATTTTGAATAGTGAACATGGAGGTTTTCATAAACTCAAGTTCCTAAACTAAAATGGTGATTTCTTTTTCGAAATGGTTTTCTCAAATGAGTTCCTAAAGCCTTGAGTAATATTTTCAAGTATTAATTTCCAGATTCAAACCTTCTCTTTCAAATTGGAGTTTGTGTTGATTAACCCACTTTTCAAGAGAATTGGTGTGGGTATTGTGATTTCGGATAGATGATTGTGAATACTTGATTTTTATAGATTGTGTGGCTTTGGAAGTGATTCGAAAGGGAAAGACTCAACTCTTGGAGTGATTATTAGTTGATTGATTTGAGGCAAGTGATCTCTTGAACTTTGCAATTTAGTTGAATTGCTTATTTCTCTTCATTGCCTACGTATTGGGAGTAATTTGGAATGAGGTGAAGGGTTATTTTGTTCCACTTTACTAATGTAAACCAACAAAAAGGGAAAATAAAATTAAAGGCTTCTTGATGATCATGTTTAATTGTGAATTGCCTTGTTGTGACCCTATTTGATTGGTTGGTGAATTGCTTGAATGCTTGAAAGTGGACTTGTGTGATATGAATTGTTGTCTCTCCGTGTGGTCTTATATTGCTTGTGTGCATTGTTTGATGAACACTGTGATGAGAAACTTGATGAAAGCCGAAGGAAAATGGTTCTGGCTAGTGATGTAAATGCCGAAGGGAAATGATTCCGGCTAGTGATTGATGTGAAAGCCAAAGGGAAATGGTTCTAGCTAGTGATATAAATGCCGAAGGAAAATGATTCCGGCAAGTGCTATTTTTTGATAAAAGTCAAAGTTAAATGGTTCCAGCTAGTGATCTAAATGCCGAAGAAAAATGGTTTCGGCGAGTGAAATAGTGTGAAAGCCGAAGGGAAATAGTTCCGGGTAGTGATATTGTGCCAAAGGGAAATGATTTTGGCCAATGTTGACTTTGTGATCACTCTACTTGATGCATATATTTTGACTTATTTGATGTATATTTGTTGTGTTGATTCAATTTACTTGATTTACGATTTGAACATGTTGCTATTTATCGATATTGAAATGCCTTGTGCTTGAGAGTAAATGACTTGATGTCTATCGATTGTTGAAATGTGACTATTGATTGTGAGCCTTGAGACATGTTTATAGTAGAACTGTTAGGTTGGGCTGATTTTTGTGCAGGTTGTAGTTTGTGGAGGTTCGGTTGGGATGGAAAGGAGTATTCGATTTAGCTAGGTTGCCTAGTTTATTAGGTTGCTTGTTGGGTACCGTGTTGGTGGTACTCACTCCTTGGTTTGACACTTGTGTAGGTTTCGAACTCGGACATCCGTGTTCTTCTCCTCCTTCTCCTGATTTTCGAGGCTTGTCAAGGATTGAAGAGGTAGCTGCTTGTCACTTCGGCGGACCCTCTTTTTCCTTTCATTATGTTTTGTTCTATTTGAGAAGCAAAGACATTGAGACCTGTATTTATCTTTCAACTTCTATATTTACTTTAAAGGCTTGTACATGTGACTACCAAGTTTTGAGGTGTTGTTTAGAATGAATAAACTTTCCGCCTTTGTCTTGTTCTTGTTTTATTTATTTTCGCTTTTCTTTCATTTTCGTTGGGTTGAGGCTGACTTGTCTTGGTGGGAAAGGACAAGTGCCATCACGTCTATTTTTTGGTCGTGGCATGTAATCAGGTCAGAGTTATGTTATGTTTTGAATTAGAGAAAATACATCAAATCACCTTTGAACTTGACAGCTAAATTTACTTTTAATACTTTTACTACACTTTAACTATACATGTGTTTATTTACCCCTTAACTATTTTGAAGTGAATTACATACTACCCACATAGCTGACGTGACAAATAACTTTTTTTAAACGCGTAAAAAAGCTAAAAACAAAGAAAAAAAACAAATGAAGCCCTTTTCTTTTCTTTCCATTAAATATATTTTTCTTTCTTCATCCTCACACCCACCCACGCAAACCCGCCCCATTCCATTTTCTCTTTTTTTTTTTAGCCAACACCTCCATCTCTTCTTCTTCCTCACACCCCACCCCCTGCCACTCCTCCTTGCCCTGGACTTCTTCTTCTTCTCCTTCACAGCCCCATCCCACCCCCCTCTCCTCCCCCTCCTCCTGCACTTCTTCTTCTTCAAACCCCCCACACAACATATATTGTTTGGTAGAGTATATTAGGAAAAATAATACATGCATTAGCCTAGTGTATTACTAGTATCTTGTTTGGTACTCTTTTCCAACCTATGTATAACTAATGTTTGCATTCGTTATACACTCTCTATTGTGTATTAAAGTGTGTATTATTAATATCATTAATTTCTAGATATTAGCAATGTAATGATTTTAATGCATGCATTAGCATGATTAAAGACTCAATTGCTCCTTAAGACCTTTTTTACATTTTTTTCACCATAATAGTGGAGAGTATCATTGTAAATAACTTTTCTAATTCAATGCATACTTTTTTTAATGCATCAAACCAAACAACATATAAAAATAATCTATGTATAATTAATACATGCATCGCTCATGGAAACGTTACTAATACACTCTATTTAGCATTATTGTTATACACTCTACCAAATGACTTATACACATAATCCGTCAATTTTTCATCAAACATACACATAAAAGTCACAAGAAACATCAACACCCACAGAAAAAAAATTATTCTACACTTTCAAAATTAATTTTTTTTTAAAAAAATATTTCTAAAAATAAAGATTCTCAATAAATAAAAACGAGATTTTATCGGACAATTCCGAATTAAGAACTAATGACAACAATGAAAAACTGAAATTGAAAACTTTGATACATTTTCATGGAACATTCTCTATTTTTTAAAAATTAATTAGCTTTAACTAATCGTGCATAAAAAAAAAGATGAAAAAAATATTTAAAATAAAATAATTTTTTACATGGCACTGAGGTGACACTAATGTAGCAATGACATGACACGTGTGTAATGCACTCTTCATTATAAGACTGATAATATATTCTTAGGGTGATATTTAATTCACTTCAGAATTATAAAAGGGAAACATAAACATATGTATTGTTAAAATGCTAAAGTAAATTTGACTATCAAATTCAAGAGTTGATTAATGTATTTTCTCTTTGAATTATTAATGTCATGTGGATTGAGGAGATAAGTTCGTGTGGACTAAAATAAAATGACACATCATATTTTACTAACCAAATTTTCATAAGATAACTTTTGAGGTGAAATAGACAAAATTGAAAAACTTGTTAAAATAAAATAAAAAATGACTTTAATGAATAATTTTTAAAATTTGGGCCGAGTCCAAAAGACTTGCTGTGTTGAAACAAATACCAATTAATTTATGGAAAAATTATTAAAGTACACACCTTTAAGTATATTATTTTCCATTTGTCCCTATATCTTTTAAAAATAATTAAAATCCATTATTTTAATAATATATCCGTATTATTATATTAATGTATCAGTGTTTATATTAATGTATGTGCGCTTTCATTAATGTATCCGGATTTGGTTAATTTTTATTTTAATAATGTATCCGTATTAATGTATTAATGTATCCGTGCTTGTATTAATGTATCCGTGTTTTCATTAATGTATCCGGATTGAGTTAATTTTTATTTTAATAATGTATCCGTATTAATGTATTAATGTATCCGTGCATGTATTAATGTATCCGGACTTCATTAATGTATCCGGATTGGATTAATTTTAAGGGATTATTGTAATTAGAAAAAAAATAGGAATGGATAGTAATTTCATTTTTACATGTGATTTATGTAACTTACCCTTTATTTATTAATTACGTAATTTCTTAATAGGTAAGTTATGTATTACCGTATAAAAGAATAAGAAAATACTAAGCTAGTTAGTAGTACAACTTTATTTATAAAATAAAACCGTTCATTTTTGTGAACTTCCATTAATCAGCTTAGTTTTATCTTTGGATTGCTTTGACAAGGTGAGTTTTACTTTCACTAGTATACGTATCCGTGCGATGCAAGAATAATATTAAAATATTATTTTTAATCGTTTTAAATTGCTATGTCTTGTTTTAACATGTTCAATCATATTATCTTACAAAAGTTCAACTATTATATTGTTCCTCAATCTAAAGTTCTCTCATCCCCACCCTCTCTAAGACAATAAATAATGTGATTATCAAACATTTTTTATGTTTTATATTTTTTTCGTCATATTGTTCACCATTTAAAATTATTAGGTTGTAGATATTAATTTTTATTAGCTTACACTTAGCTTAATATAATTATCAAGTGTTTTTAATAATATAAAATAGATATTTATTTATTTTACTCATGAATTCTTCATTTTGTAAATTTTTATTTTATTATTCACATCTCTTCAGTTTAAAATTTATGAACAATAGTGTGTGTATATATATATTTTATTACTTTATTATATTCTCAAAATTAGTTCAAATTATTATTTATCCCCCACTCCCCTTCTTTGTACTTTTCTTTTCTACTGTATTTATTTTTCAATAGTTTGATTTTGAATGATTTTTCTTTAGTGTTACACGTCATAATGTTCATTGAATTCGTTACTTACTGTTTTTCACTTTATTTCATCTTTCGTCAATTTTCCATTGTTTAAATTTATCTATCATATTTTATTTTAAATTATAACTTTAAAATATTACAAAATATAAGTAGAGATTATTGATTGAGTATTTATTTTGAATTACAATTTCGTATTACTATAAAATATAAATAGAGATATTGATTGACTATTAGTTAAGTACTTAAATTTTATAATACATAATTTTGCATAACGTGAAATTAAAATGATAAGTTTTCTTACGCATAAGAAAGATGATAAAATGAAGTATTTATTAGAAGAAGACTCCAATATAATTTAATTGGTTAGAAGTGGTTTAAAGTTTAAAACTTAAATTAAGCAATTTCACCTCTATCAAATTAATTTTATCTAATATTCAATGTTGAAATTTTATATTTTTATTCAAGTTCAAAAAATTTATTAACGTTGTCCTAAGAATAAAAAAAAAATCAGAAATGACAAAAAATTCTTGAATATGAATTAATTTTAAAGGAAGAAGTAAAATCATAAATATGTTCATTGAAAAAAAAACCCATGTAACTTGTGTACATCATATTTAATTATTCTCTAAGTTATGATATTAAAATTTTACGTTTTTAGGTTGTGTTTTAACATTCATCATTATGGCTTACTCGCATATATACTCTAAAAACTATCTTATTTAATATTTTTAATTCTTTATTTTTTTTCTCTTTATATTAAAGAACTACTCAAGAAGGAATGTAAAAATACCACATATTGGTGTAAGATAAAAGGACACACATAATAAATAAAAATACTTTCTTATAAATAAAAATAGATTTTCAAGTTAAGTGAAGAAAATAATAAATCAATTAAAATATTTAAATGCCTACAAATCTATTTTATAATCCTCCTAGAAGAGAATAGATATGTGATGTGATGTACTACTTCTTTTATAATCCTCCTAAAGAAGAATAGATATGTGAATGTGATGTACTACTTCTTCAACATGTCGCCTTTCTGATTAAGAGAAATATGTTAAGATTACAAAATTATGATATAATAATATTTGTATATAATAATATGATATAATAATATTTGTATATAGACATTCACAAATATATTCAAATTCACATATATACTCTCCGATATATTTATTTTTATAAAGAAATAACCAAAAACAAAGTTAGAATGAAAAATATTACTTACTTCGAAGCCTCTATATAGTTGGAAAAAAATTAACCTGTAATTTGACCATCACTCATATAAAAAAATAAAAATATTAATCATTTTTTTTCTTTCTAAAATATGAAGAATGCCGTAAATAAATTCAACAATAAAGCTTATAATCCATATCAACATAAGAGAAGAAAACTTAACATTATATAAGAATATACTCAAATTTCTTATAAATTCCAATTCAAATATCATATCAATTTTTTAAAAGATCTTTTTTATTAGTTTTCATTATCCTTGAATTTTTTAAGTACAATAATATTTCTCTTCTAAGCTATATACTTGAATTGTGAAAAATATTTTGAATCAATAAAATATTTTACTTTGTTTTCCGTTTTCCAGCGTTTTTCTTTTTCTCTTTTTTTTTCTTTCTTTTGTTTGTTAGTTTTTTATTTATTATTATTTGAAAAATTATAAATTCACTTTTCAAAACTGGGGAGTGGGGGTATGTGCGTGCACAACAATTTTGGATAAATAGCCAGACTAAATCGAGTTGAGCTTATCTTTTATATTTAGTTCAAAAAATTTATCTTTAATTCTTTTAATATTTAGTTTAATTAAGTTAGTGGTAATAGTTGGTGATTTCGAAGTTTTAAATTTTTTTATTTTTCAATTAAAAGAATAAATAAATTACCTTAATCACTTCAACTAAATTCAAAATATTTATTTGACCATTCAAAATTTTTAAAACAATATTTATTAACTTTGTTTAAAATTGCCAAGTGGCTTTTCATTAGCTTGCCACTTGGCTTAACCCTTTTTTTTTAAAGCCAAAGTTGATTTTATTAAAAACAAAAGAGGTTCAATATTTACAAGGGAATAAGCCCAAAATTAGCCCAACCCAGAAAAAGAAAAAGGAAACAAATAAATCAAAAGAGAAAGAAATAGAAAAGGAAAGGTCACAAAGCTCTGGGCCATTTCCAATAAACCGAACCTTCGATGACTCCAAGCTGCTCCATGGTCGGAAAAATCGACCTCTCCAATGAAGGTAGCGGTGAGAAAAGGATAGAAGATAGTTCAAATGCCTCCAATATATAGACATAGATTGAAATGGATCCGAGTTTAGACAAATTTCACTGAAGACACTCAAAAACTCTCACAAGTTCCATGAAATTAGGTCCTTTGATGACTTCTTCAACTCGGATTGATCAGATCTATACCACAACAATGAAGTTAAGTGAACAAAGCTTTCTCCTCTATCATCTTGTGCACTGCTATACTTCGATTGAATTCATCCATGCCCTTCTCTGCAGGTTGAGCCCAAAAGAGGCTGATACCACTGCATAAGGAGGCCACATATGAGTTTCATCTCGGCATAAACAGTCTAATGCAATTACATCCAATTATGCAAGTATACGGGTACTGCCATCACATTTTGATATATCTTTATCATCCATGTTTGGTTGTTCTTGTTTGTCTCAATTATGCTTGTGTATTGAGACCCCTGTTTTGGATGTTTCTAATTCTAAGATTGGGAATTCGTATTTTATCTAGGTGTAATATGGCTTTCCCTTTTGGTGGTAAATCTTGAAAATCTAAATAAATGATATTTGTTGTGCCTGCAAAAAGAAAAAATTGGTTAGCTAACTAATCTGCAAGAGTGTTGCCTTCCCTAAGGATGTACTCCACTATTGCATCAACATTAATTCTCAGACCATTAATCATTTTCACCTCCACCAGACTGCTCCAAGAAACCTCCCAACTTGGCTTAACCACATTGCAAACTACTCTCCTTTATTTATTTATGTATATATATATATATATATATATATATATATATAATTTTTGTGCAACCCCCAGAAAGAAAAGAAAGTTGAAACAATTTATTTGTTTTACTAGTTGCAGGAGAGTGGTATTTGTTCAAATTTTAGCCCTAAAAAGGAAAGGTGCTTCAAGAGAATTGAAAAAGTCACCTGCAAGTTGTATAAGAATCCCATTTTGTTTTGTTTTGTTACAATAGAAATATTTTTTTATTATGTGTGTTTGATTAATTCTTTCATCAAATAAATTACGAGTGTGTTTATTAGTTGAAATAATCTTAATCCCCCAAACCTCAAAAACTTTCAATTGTATAGTCAACATCCTCTTCCAATTCGCACCAAAATTTACGTTTAGATCTAAAAGAGAGGAATGGAAGAGAAATAAGAAAAGAAAGAAAGGGGAAATGGTTTTTTTATTTAACCTAGATCTAGAAGTTTGGGTCCGATATTAGTCAGACCTCACATTTTCCCAATCATTAATTGTATCAAAGTACTAGAAATGCTATATTGTGATTCGGAGTAGGATTTCTTGTTAATTTTTGGGTCTCGGGTCTGAGGTCAGGTCAGGTCGAGTCTCAAGTATAAGTGGGGTATTGGGTTCTAGGTCTAGAGTCCTGAGTTAGGGTCGAGTCTCGAGTTAGGTGGTCAGGTCTCTGGTCATGGATCATAGTCGCATCTCGAGTTAGGATTGGGTCTCGAGTCAGGGACAGGTCTTGATTATTCATGGTTGAGTCTCGGCTCGAGTCTCGAGTATAGGTGAAGGTCAGATTTTGAGTTGGGTACTACTTCAATTTGGCTTTGTGTAACATCTCGGATTTGAAAAAGGCTAAAAAGGGGAAACGGGAAAGGTTCACGAACCCAAAATGGACCATGGACCCTTCACGGGACCTTAGATGGCTCATGGAGGGACCATGGCCCGCATACGGAATTGTGAAGGGCTGCCCAAGGCAGCCAAGGTGAAGTCACTCACCACGAGCCACTAAACGGCCCATGGTGCATTGTACAGCCCGTATAGTGGTCCATACAAGAAATCCTTCAGATTTTGAGTTTAGGGCCAACTTCAAACGATCATATCTTTTAGCCCAAAATGAATTAAGTGGCCCATGACCTCAAATTAAGGTTCTTTGAGTCCTCTTTCAAACGCCACCAAGTTTGGTCCATTTGAAGTTTGGCGTAAAAAGTTATGCCTGTTTTAGTGGAGCGCTGTCAGGTTGAGAAATCTTCACGACCCACTGTACGAGCCGTGAAGCATTGTACGACTCGTGGAGCCTTAGTACGCCCACGAGTGAAGCATTGGGCATTGGAAGCATTGTAGAGCCTTAGCCGTGAAGCATTGTACGAGCCGTGAAGCACTAGAAGAAAAGTTAGGGTCATATTATTCTTTTCCCCTATGCGTTGGGCACTTAGTTCGCCATTTGATGCCTAAACTACGTCGTTTTACTCAGTTTAAACCTAATAACCTAGTCAGAAACTACTAAGAACCCTCATTCTCAAAAATCATCCAACTTAGAAAGAAAAGAGAAGAAAGAAGCGACAGTTTTCTCCCAAGAACAAGCAGAGGTGCTCTTCAAGTTCAGCCCCCAAATCAAAAGGATTTCTCCGTAGTTATCATCACCAGGTATGTGAGATTTCACTAATGGGTTCCTTTCACCCATTAGGTCCCTAGAATTTAGTCAGTTTCTCGATAAATTGCTTAGACCTAGGGTTCCCAAATCTTGGGAATCCATTGAAAGTTAGTTGTTATAGTTCCATTGCATTGATTACCTGTTTTCTTGGAGAATTAATATAGTCCCATGTATAGAACTCAGAACCCTAGCTTGTATTAATTATCAGCATTCCATGAATTATACTTGCTAGACAGATCAGTCAGAAAATCAAGCTCCAGTATTTGAATGCCATATCTTTCAGTATATTTATGTGCATTCCCAGATAGCATGTCAGTATTTGAGCTACTCAGTATATCAGTTGCATTTTAGCTTTGCATCTTCAGTTGGGAGTAGACTTAGCACCGAGTTGGACGGGTTCATGGTACCCACAAAGTCCCAGAACTATGTGCCAACGTAGGTTTAGAAGTCCCCTCTGTTGGGCATTAGTTTTAGTGATCACTCCAAAATCATGCCTTTATACCCTTGCAAGGTATATTGGGTCCTCTCGATGGGGCGTGTACATCGGACTCCACGTTTAGCTCACATAGTTTATGTCGGTTAACAGTAGCTCCCATAGTCATACTCTTATTGCATTGACCATGTTATTAGCATTTAATTCTGTTTACAGTTCAACATGTTATCTTCATGATTAGTACTTGGTCATTGCATCTAGTCCAGTTTCAGTTATACTTCAGTACAGTCTATTCCATGTTCAGTTATATTGTCCAGTTTACATTGTTCAGTTTATATTGTCCAGTTTACATTGTTCAGTTTATATTGTTCAGCTTAGTATCTATATCCTGCATGCTCAGTACATTCAAAGTACTAACACATACTCTTGCGCTACATCATTTCATGATGTAGGTTCGGGTGCTCAGTATCCAGACCGCGCCTAGATCGTCTTCTAGTCCTTATTCTGCAGCTTCAGTGGTGAGTCCTCATAGATCAAGGATTATGGAGATGCTTTATATTTCATCTTTTACTTTTTAGTTTCAGTCTTGTTAGAGTTAGCTGGGGGCATGTCCCAGCAACTCAAGTTAGTTAGAGGCTTTCAGACATAGACATAGATTCAGTATTCCGTTGTTTTGGGTTATTTCCTATTTGAACTCAGTTATATTCTCAGTGATCTCTTTTAGATTTGTTCATTTTGTAGTATGCTTCCGCTTACATAGAATCATTTCAGTATGCTTGTGATATGCCAGACTCAGGGTTAGCTTAGGGTCACTTATGATCGTAGGTCCCGTGTTACGTCTAGGGGGTAGCCTCGAGGCGTGACAAACTTTGTATTAGAGCATCAGGTTCAAGAGTCCTAGGGTTTTTAAAAGATGCACTAAGTAGAGTATCTTTCATGGGTGTGAAGCGCGCCACATCTATAAGGGAGAAGCTACTAGGTGTTCTAAGAAAAACTTCCCTCTTTCTTTTCCAACTCATGCTATAGAGTATAAACTCTATTTAATCTCCTTCAAAATCCTGCTCTTCGCATTTCAGAAAATGCCTCTAGAAGAGCTAACGCCGGGAATCAACTAGTAGCTCTAGCAGACCCATTGAATGAGCAAGTCACACAGGCCGAGTTCAGAGATGCTTTCCAAGTGCTTTCTCAGGGCATGACCACCCAGGTTAATCAATAGGCTGTGGCCCTAGCTTCGTCGCAGACTAACACTGCCGTAGCAAGAATTCGGGACTTCACTCGGATAAATCCTCCAGAGTTTCATAGGTCTAAATCATGAGAGGATCCATAAGAATTTCTCGACGACATCAAGAAAGTAACATACATTATGAGTGACATTCCAGTCGAACTCTCCAAGAACCCTTCTCAGTCTCTACCCCAGTTGGTGACCCAGTAATAGCTAGACGGGTATATAGAAATTGCCTTGTCATAGTTTCCCAGAAAGTCACCTCAGCAGACCTTGTAGAGTTAGAAATAATAGATTTTGATATCATTCTAGGCATGGATTGGTTACATTTCTGTTATGCATCAGTCGATTGTAGAACTAGGATCGTTCGGTTTGAGTTTCAAAACAAACCAGTCCTAGAGTGGATGGGTAGTAACTCAGTACCTATAGGTCGATTTATCTCTTACCTTAAGGCCAGGAAAATGATTTCCAAAGGGTATATCTATCATCTTGTTCGGGTTAAGGACTCAAACTCTGAAACCCCAACCCTTTGAGTCAGTACCAGTGGTGAATGAGTTTCTAGAAGGATTTCCAAAAGATCTTCCCGGAGTTCCTCCCAAAAAGGAAATTGATTTCGGAATAGATCTCCTTCGAGATACCTAGCCTATTTCAATTCCTCTTTACAGAATGGCTCCAGTTGAGCTTAAATAATTGAAAGAGAAGTTGACAGACCTTCTAGATAAGGGGTTCATCAGACCCAACATCTCTCCATGGGGTGCTCCAGTGTTGTTCGTGCGTAAGAAAGATGGTTCTCTCAGGATGTGCATTGACTATCGTTAGTTGAACAAAGTCACAATCAAGAATAAATACTCCCTCCCCAGGATTGATGACTTGTTCGACCAGCTTCAAGGTGCTAGTTGCTTTTCTAAGATAGACCTCAGATTTGGCCATCATCAGCTCAGAGTCAGAGATAGTGTCATCCCGAAGACAGCCTTCAGGACTCGGTATGGTCACTGTGAATTTGTAGTTATGTCTTTTGGACTAACAAATGCTCCTGCAGCTTTAATGGACTTAATGAACAGGGTGTTCAAGCAGTATTTTGACTTGTTCGTAATCGTCTTTATTGATGATATCCTCGTTTATTCTTGAAATGAGGAAGAGCATGCGACTCATCTGAGAGTGGTTCTACAAACCCTCAAAGATCGCCAACTATTCGCTAAGTTCAGCAAATGTGAATTTTGGTTCCAATCGGTCGCTTTCCTTGGTCATGTGGTATCCAGCGAAGGGATTTGAGTGGATTCTCAGAAAATTGAGGCAGTAAAGCACTGGCCCTGACCCACCTCTCCGACTGATATCAGAAGCTTCTTGGGTTTGTCCGGTTACTACCGGAGGTTTGGTGAAGGATTTTCATCCATAGCTGCCCCATTGACCAAGTTGACTCAGAAAAAGGTCAAGTTTCAGTGGTCAGATGAGTGTGAGAAAACCTTAATAGAATTGAAAATCAGGTTGACTACAGCTCCAGTCTTGACTCTACTAAAGGGTTCAGACAGTTACATGATTTATTGTGATGCATCTAGGGTCGGCCTAGGTTGTGTGTTGATGCAGAAAGGTAAGGTCATAGCTTATGCTTCAAGACAACTTAAGGTCTATGAGAAGAACTACCCGACTCATGATCTCGAGCTTGCAGCCGTCGTGTTTGCCCTAAAGATTTGGATACAGTACTTGTACGGTGTCCATGTTGATGTGTTCATAGATCATAAGATCCTCCAGTATGTGTTCACCTAGAAAGAGTTGAATCTTCGTCAGAGGAGATGTCTTGAATTCCTCAAAGACTATGACATGAATGTACTCAACCATCCGGGTAAGGCAAATGTAGTGGCTGACGCCCTCAGCAGACTATCCATGGGTAGTGTGGCACATGTTGAGGAACAGAAGAAAGAATTAGCCAGAGATGTTCACCGGCTTGCTCGCTTAGGAGTTTTCCTAATGGACACGTCAGATGGTGGTGTGATAGTGCATAGTGGATCAAAATTTTCATTAGTAGAAGAGGTTAAGGAGAAACAAGATAGTGATCCTATATTACTTCAGTTGAAATGTGCAGTTCATTAGTAGGGAGTTGAGGTTTTCTTCCAAGGGGGAGATGGTGTACTTCGTTACCATGGTGACTTATGTGTTCCTAATGTGGGTGAGTTGAGACAGCTACAGAAGCCCATAATTCCAGATATTCTATTCATCCGTGTGCCACTAAGATGTACCGTGATCTATGGAAAGTCTATTGGTGGAACAACATGAAGAGAGACATCACAGATTTTGTGGCTAAGTGTCCCAATTGTCAGCAAGTTAAAGTAGAACATCAGAAACCAGGAGGTGTGACTCAGGAGATTAGCATTACTACTTAGAAGTGGGAGGTAGTAAATATGGATTTCATTACGGGTTTACCTCGTACTCGCAGACAACATGACTCCATATGGGTGATAGTGGACAGAGTCACTAAGTCAGCTCACTTCTTGGCAGTCAAGACTATAGATTCAGCGGAGAACTACACCAGACTGTACATCAACGAAATAGTCAGGTTGCATGGTGTTCTTTTGTCTATCATTTCAGATAGAGGTCCTCAGTTTCCTCTCATTTTTGGAGATCGTTTCAGAAATGTCTTGGTACTCAGATAAATCTCAGTACAACATTTCATCTACATACGGATGGTCAGGCAGAGCGTACGATTCAGACCTTAGAGGACATGTTGAGAGCTTGCGTGATCAATTTCAAGGGTAGTTGGGATGATCACTTACCTCTCATAGAGTTTGCCTATAATAACAGTTTCCATTCCAGTATTCAGATGGGCCCTTATGAGGCACTGTATGGGCGTCGATACAGGTCTCCGGTTGGTTGGTTTGAAGTAGGTGAAGCAGCCCTGGTTGTGATAGATTCGGTTCATGAGGCTATGGAGAAAGTTTAGCTAATCAGATATATACTAAAGGCAGCTCAGAGTCATCAGAAGTCCTATGCAGATGTAAGGAGGAGGGACTTAGAGTTTGAAATCGATGATTGGGTTTTTTCCTGAAAGTGTCACCCATGAAGGGGGTGATGAGATTTGGCAAGAAAGGAAAGCTCAGTCCCAGGTATGTAGGTCCTTACAGAATCCTGAAAAGGGTTTGTAATGTCGTTTATGAGTTAGAGTTACCAGCAGAACTAGCAGCAGTACATCATGTCTTTCACATTTCCTTGTTGGTTGGTTTGAAGTAGGTGAAGCAGCCTTGGTTGTGATAGATTCGGTTCATGAGGCTTTGGAGAAAGTTCAGCTCATCAGAGATATACTAAAGGCAGCTCAGAGTCATCAGAAGTCGTATGCAGATGTAAGGAGGAGGGACTTAGAGTTTGAAATCGATGATTGGGTTTTCCTAAAAGTGTCACCCATGAAGGGGGTGATGAGATTTTGCAAGAAAGGAAAGCTCAGTCCCAGGTATGTAGGTCCTTATAGAATCCTAAAAAGGGTTTGTAATGTCGCTTATGAGTTAGAGTTACCAGCAGAACTAGCAGCGGTACATCATGTCTTTCACATTTCCTTGTTGAAGAAGTGTGTAGGTGATCTGGCATCAATAGTACCTTAGAGAGTATGGCTATGAAGGATAACCTCACCTATGAAGAGGTTCCAGTTGAGATTCTTTACCGTCGAGTTCGTAGGTTGAGAAATAAGGAAGTCGCTTCACTTGGGAAGCAGAAGCAGCTATGAAGGCCAAGTATCCCCATCTTTTTCCCTCCGATTTAGTTTCAGCTTGAGGTAATAGTTCCTCTCCTGCCTCTCAATTTACTCTTGTGTAATTCAGTCTCAGTATTTTGTTTCCTAAGTTATCCATGCATTTCAGCATAATTGCATGTTCGTGAAACTCAATTCTGTTAGACATTAGTTTCTAGTATTCCGTTGGTAGGGATTGTACCTCTTTCCCTCCAAATTCAGCTTACTTAGTCATTATTCGAGGACGAATGATACCAAGGGGAAGATATTGTAACATCTCAGATTTGGAAAAGGCTAAAAAGGGAAACGGGAAAGGTCCATGAACCCAAAATGGACAATGGACCCTTCACAAGACCTTAGACGGCTCGTGCAGGGGACCACGACTCGTATAGGGAAGCGTGAAGGACTTCCCTAGGCAGCCAAGGTGAAGTCTCTCACCACGAGCCACTAAACGGCCCGTGGTGCATTGTCAGGCCCGTCTAGTGGTCCGTACAAGGCATCCTTCTGATTTTGAGTTTAGGATGAACTTCAATCGATCATAGCTTTTAGTACAAAATGAATTAGGTGGCCCATATCCTATTACAATAAAGATCTTTGAGTCCTCTTTCCAACGCCACCAAGTTTGCTCCATTTGAAGTTTGGCATAAAACGTTATGCCCGTTTTAGTAGAGCTTTGTTAGAATGAGAAATCTTCACGACCAAATATACGAGCCGTGAAGCATTGTACGACTCGTGGAGCCTATCTCGAAGTCATTTTGGCAGCCTTAACTCAGGGTCATATTGGTCTTTTCCCCTATGCGTTAGGCACTTAAAGTACGTCGTTTGATGCCTAAAATATGTCGTTTTGCTCAGTTTAAACCTAATAACCTAGTCAGATACTACCTAGAACCCTCATTCACCAAAATCATCCAACTTAGAAAGAAAAGAGAAGAAAGAAGCGACAGTTTTCTCCCAAGAACAAGTAGAGGTGTTCTTTAAGTTCAGCCCTCAAATCAAAAGGATTTCTTTGTAGTTTTCATCACCAGGTATGTGGGATTTCACTAGTGGGTTCCATTCACCCATTAGGTCCCTAGAATTCAAATAGTTTCTTCAGTTTCTCCATAAATTGCTTAGACCTAGGGTTCGCAAATCTTGGGAATCCATTGAAAGTTAGCTATTACAGTTCCATTGCATTGATTACCTGTTTTCTTGGAGAATTAATATAGTCCCATGTATGGAACTCAGAACCCTATCTCGTATTAATTATCAGCATTCCATGAATTATACTTGCTAGACAGATCAGCCAGAAAATCATGCTTTAGTATTTGAATGCCATATCTTTCAGTATATTTATGTGCATTCCCAGATAGCATGTCAGTATTTGAGCTACTCAGTATGTCAATTGCATTTTAGCTTTGCATATTCTGTTGGGAGTAGACTTAGCATCGAGTTGGACGGGTTCAGCATACCCACAAAGTCCCAGAATTACGTGCCAACGTAGGTTCAGAAGTCCCCTCTGTTGGGCATCAGTTTTAGTGATCACGCCACAATCATGCCTTTATGCCCTGGCAAGGTATATTGGGTCCTCTCAATGGGGCATATTCATCGGACTCTACGTTTAGCTCATGTGGTTTATGTCGGTTAATAGTAGCTCCCACAGTCATACTTTTATTTCATTGACCATGTTATCAGCAATTACTTTATTATATAGTTCAACATGTTAACTTCATGATTAGTACTTGGTCATTGCATATAGTCCAGTTTTCAGTTATAGTTCAGTACAGTCTATTCCATGTTCAGTTATATTGTCCAGTATACATAATTCAGTTTATATTGTTCAGCTTATTATCTATATCCTCCATGCTCAGTAAATTCAAAGTACTGACGCATACTCTTGCGCTATATAGTTTCATGATATAGGTTCGGGTACTCAACATCCAAATCGTGCTTCGATCGACTTCTAGTCCCTATTCTGCAGCTTCAGTGATGAGTCCTGATAGATCGAGGATTATGGACATGCTTTATATATCAGCTTTTACTTTTCAGTTTCAGTCTTGTTAGATTTAGCTAGGGGCATGTCCCAGCTACTCAAGTCAGTTAGATGCTTTCAGACATAGACATAAATTCAGTATTCAGTTGTTTTGGGTTGCTTCCTATTTGAACTCAGTTATAATCTCAGTGACCTCTTTCAGATTTGTTCATCTTGCAGTATGCTTCCGCTTACATAGAGTCATTTCAGTATGCTTGTGATATGCCAGACTCAGGGTTAGCTTGGGGTCACTTGTGATCCTAGGTCCCGTGTTACGCCTAAGGGGTAGCCTCAGGGCATGACACTTTGGGCCATGATTGGGGCTTGAGTTTTATGTCCTGGATCGACACTGAGGGTGTTGACTCATGTCTCGTTTCCTAGGTACCGAGTCGAGGCTAACTGTCGAGTCCTGAATCCTATGGGAAGGTTGATTCCTGAATCTGGGGTGAAGGTCGAGTCCCAAATATTTGGTGAAGGTCAAGTCTTAGGTTAGAAATCAGGTTCGTGTCCTAGGTTTCTAGTCGAATCTAAGTTCGGGGCTCAAATCTTGGATGATGAACGAGTCTCAGGTTATGAATTAGGGTTATGTCTCGAGTTTCATGTGTTGGGTCTCGAGTTGAGGCCGGCGGTCAAGAGTTGAGCTTGAAGGCTTGTCATGATGGTTGGTAAGGGAGTGGTGGGGAAAGATGCACCATTCAAAAAACATTAGATAAAGTTGGGTGGGTCATGATTCATCCATTTTGGCTCATCCGTTTTAGCCCAAGTAAGTTTTAGATTAATTTAAGCCAACCCATCTATTTCACACTGTTGTTTTTGTGAATTGGATGAAGTAAGAAATTAAAAGAAAGAAAGAGAAGAAGAAGTAGATGAATACTTGTGTAACACCCCGAATATTTCTAAGTTAAGATTCGACCCATTCTTATTTGTATATAAGGTCATACCGAGTGATTCTTAATTTTTCTTAGGCGTTAAGGTCACTAGAATCCTGTAACACCCCAAGTTTTCTAAGAAAGGAAAATGCAATTTTACAGCCTGGTGCCAGTGACTACGGACGTCACCTATAGACTGTAGATGGAATGACGGGCCGTAGGTGGGAACCATCGATGGCACTGTGAACTTTCAGGATTTCCAAGTCTTTGAACCTCGACCTACGATGCAACAGGACGGGTGGTCGATGGATTGACGGTCCGTAGATGGGTCCTGTAGATCCCTTCCAGACTTAGCCAACTTTTCAGCCCCAATTGAAGTCTCTGAATCAAACGAAGGAGGGACACGACGGTCCATCATCTGACCTATGGACCGTAGACTGCCCCCGACAGTTATTATTTAAAGGCTTTCTGGTCTTTTCTCTAAATGTTTATGTATTAATCTAAGTCGGTTATACCCTTAACCCAGACCCTATATGTATTTTCTAAGCCTAATTTCACTCATTCTAAATCATTCCCAAATTCTCCTCTCTCAAATATTTCTCTCTCTAAAAATTCTCTCAACCTTAAAGGAAGAAGAAGACTAAGATCCTCCATTGAAGGTCATCAATTTCCATCAATTTCTTGTGGGTTTTGTTGAGGTATGATAGTGTTCACCATTTGGATCCCTTTCCTCCAATGGGTCCTCAACTTTCTTTAAGGTTTTCAAGGTTCAATTTCAAAAATTGAATTAGTGTTTTTGATCAATTCTTATGGGTTCTTCAATTATGATTTCAATTGTTAATTTTATGATTCCTAGTGCACGATCTAGCGTGATAAAGTAATTTAGTGCATGAATTAGCGTGATTTATATGATTTGATGTAAAGATTGAATGAATCCCCATGAACCCAAGCTATTTCTCCCAAATTTCCTAATATATGCTTTGATTAGTGGGTTGAGCTATGAATTGCGTAATTTTATAATAATCTCTATGAAGCCATGCATGAATTATGAATGAATTGAGGATGAATTTTTGAAGTTTAGTATGTTCAAGTCAAAAGCATGATTTTTCCTCTATTATGTGAATTCCTTCCAATATGGGTAAATTGTCTTATTTATGACTTTCAAACCATGAGTTTGCATTGAATTGCATGATTTAATTTGAAATAATATGAACCCATATGAACTCTATGATTCTTAAATTATGAGCATGATGAACTATGTAAAGATGAAGCTTATTAACTTATTCATGTCTCATATGAATTTAATGATGAATTAAGGGTACTTTGAGAGTGAAGTACCAAAGTTATGACATGATGATGTTGTGTTGAGTTGTGAAAGGATTTCTCACGTAATGCTCACACTATGAATTAATGAACAAAGAGGCGATTGCCCATGTTCATAAGGAGCTATTCTAATGACGTAAGCTTGGACTAGTCCATGGAAGAAGAAACGTCTATAAACAAGATTTTAGCTTGGATTTGTAACCCTAGTTCTACCTTTCCATGGATAATGATATGAATATGATAAATTACTATTCCGTGGAAATATGCTTAGCACCGAGTGGATATTGAGATGGAAGCTCTCTCGTAGTAGAGGCCGGGTCTTCAAAAGTAATCTATTTATCCGATAAACTATGTTCCACCATAGGATGATTTTCTTTAAGTAGACATTAGCTAGTGGATCCACGTAAGCTAGAAGTTAAGATCTTAACTTGGCAAGTTAGGCAACCTCTTTTCGGTGTGGGGTAGACACCGAATTCCATGTTGATAGCTCACATGGTCTTATATGTCGTTTAAGTCTATTTCCCCATAACTAATGAGCACAAGTGTTACTATGATGATTTTAAGTAAAGAAAGATGATTTAGTTTGCTTTGGCCATGGTTTATGCTTCATGCTTCTTATGCTTTATCATGTTTTAGCTTGGCCATTGCATATCATGATTATGTCTCATGCTTGCATGTTTTAAATGTTTTATGTGCATTGCTATCAGACTTGGTACTTGATTGTACTAACGCATACTCTTGCCTACATTAACTTCTTTTATGTAGGACTTGGCGATTCACCATCCACTCGTGGCTAGAGCTTAGTAGAAGATTGATAGAAGACTTGGTGAGTACTCATCCATCTGAGGACATAGTGTAGTTGTTCTTATTTTCATGTTATTTCATTTCAGATTTGTGTTGGGTTACGCCCCAAACTTTATTTTCTATGTTAGATTGGCTTTGAGACATGAGATATAGAGTTCCGTTGTTTCTTTTAAAAGCTTTGATATGAAAATCTCTTTCTCTTAATCTCCATTATCTTGTATGTATGTATACTAAGTGGCTTGAATGAGGCCTCTCGGGGTCTTGTACGCTAGGTCACATCTAGGGGGTACCTTGGGTCGTGACAAATCTTCTAGCACAAAGTTGAGTTGAAAGCTTTCTTAACGATTGAGTTTCAATATGAGATTTTACTTGGGTCAATGTCCAATAACTATATCTCTCAACACATAATGAATTAGGTGGCCCATGACCTTTCAAATTAAAGTTCTTCGAGTACTCTTTCCGACGCCACCAAGTTTGCCTTAATACGAGTTTGGAGTAAAATGTTATGCCTGTTGTTGTGAAGCCCTGCTGGGTAGGTGAAGCTTCACAGCCGGCTATACGGCCATTGAAGTGCTTCACGGGCTGTGAAGCCTTAAGCGGTTTGTGAAACCTCCCTTTAAGGCACCTCATCAGTCTTTTAAGCTGGGGTCGTTTTGGTCTTTTCCATATGCGTTTGGTACTTAAACTACATTGTTTAACCCCTATTCCAAGCTTAAACCACGATGCTTTACACATAATTGAGGGCTTCAAAAGTGTTAATAAATTCTTTTACGTTCATTAACACTTCAAGACATTAGAGCAACATTCCAAGTGGAGAAAAGGTAGGGTTTGGAGCATTCTTTGAGTTTCGCTAATTTCGCCAAGAACTTTGTTCTTCCCAGGTATGTAAGGCTATCATAATATTGGACTAGTTCATCCTCACGCCCTACATCTACTTTCATATCAGTAAAAGAGTAATCTAAAGTTATATCCTTAGATTTGAGTATTCTTTAGATGAGTTGATGTTGAGTTCTGAGTTATTGAGTTCCTGATTATTTTTGAAATTCTATTCCTAATTATGGAATTGCTATATGTTATGCATTGAGATTCTTGAGTTGATTCATTCATGTCTATATTTCATCATGAAGCCTATTTTGAGTTATAAACAGAGTTTTTGAGAAAGTAAAGCAGAGTTTGAGTAGAGTTTAAAGAGGATTTTTGAGTAAAGTTTAAGGGAACACAAATGGTTCCAAAAGTAATATTTTTACATTAAGAAGAGAACTATGATTCATGATTAGTATAACAGTCGAGTATACCATCAATGTGTAAGTAGTATGACATCTAGATATGCCATCAATGTTTATGTAATATGACTTCCCGAGTCATTAATGATCATATCACAATAAATATTTGTTTTAAACTATTTTTTTAGAAAGTAAAGATGAGTTTGAGAAAGAGCTTAACCCAGATTTAAGCAAGAGTATAAGGGAACTAAGTATTTCCCAAATGTTTCATTTTGAAATGAAGAAAGAGAATCTTTTTTTTGAGAAAATTTAAAAGAGTTTTCAGAAAGATTGAGTACAGAGCAGTTACCTCTTAAAGAGGCCCCTTTTGAGTAATTATCTCAACCCAGAATGTATTTTTACATTGAGCATAGAGAAACGTTGTTTTCTAAATGAGCAATAAATTTCAGAGATATTTCAAAGCAGTTACCTCTTTTAAGAGGTTAGTTTGAGCAATTATCTCAAACTTGAGAAAGAGTATGTTTTTATACATTTGAGCAAGAGTATATATTATTGGGAGTAGTATTGAGCATCGATATGGGGGAGAGTTCAGACAACTCACAGCCCCCATAAACTATGTCTTGCCAACATGGGTACATGATCATACTTTTTTGATGAATCCTTAGTGCCTTCGGGAATATCTTAGTGGATCCACTTAGTTGAGAAGTCCTATACCCCGGCATGATATAGTACAGTTCAGGCAACTTGGGCCAGATGCTTATCATCACTTAGCTCATAATGATGGTTGTCGGTTAGAGAATATCCCAATAGAGTTAAAGTATATTTTTCTTATAACATTTATTATGTTGAGTAAGTATATTTGTAAAGTTAAATGATTTTATTCCCTTAATTCTTTATATTCAGTTGAGTTCATGTTATATCTATTGTAGTCCTTTCATTCAGTTATTTTGCTTCGGCTATATTACATACTCGTACAATCAAGTGTACTGATGTCATTCGATCTGCATCTTTTTATGATGCAGATACAGGTGTTTAGGATCATTAACAGCATTCCATTGAGATCACTCTACACTCCAGATAGTTTTGGTGAGCCTCTTTGCATTCCAGAGGACTTCACAATTACTTTTAGTTTAGTTATTTTGAGGCATCGTGGGTCTTGTCCCGACACCTATCTTAAACATTAGAGGCTTCATATATAAATAGAGTTGAGAAATCTTTCAGTATGTACTTTTTCTTGAGATGTTTTTTCAAACTATTATACTTGTGTTATTGAGTATTTACAGACAGTTTCAGTTGAGTATTTACCTTGAGTTTAAATGTTAAAAATTCTATTTTTAAGTCTTTTATCGCTTGAGTAAGTCTTTGATACGCCCAAATTACACCTCCCTTAAGAAGTATAAGCGGTCGTTGTCAAATAAAGAACCTAACAAAGGTTAGGGTCGATCCCATGAGGAATATGGTTTAGACTTAGTTTAATTTATTATTGATTATACGTTTAGCCATGTTTTCTCTGTAAAAGGTGGGTTTTGAAAACTAAAATTATAATTGATTAATGTGTAGTGACAAGTAAATAAGTAATATGATTCACAGTTTGTAGTATCAATATGAGAATGAAACTAGGGCATATGTGTTCCCCACAAGTTCTTAACTCAGTAATCCTTATAATAGTAACTCTTCTCTAGTGTTTAACATGCATAGTCGGTAAGATAGGTATCACCTAAGTGATTGGTCTTCCAAATAGGGAATTTCACCATGCAACTTGGTCCGTGTACGGGTGTATGCTTTACTAACCCTTACCTTTAACCTAGATTAGCCCTCAGTGTATTTAGTTCAGACTATTAAATAGCGGATTATCACGCTAAATCTCCGTTGTTTAAGCTCTTTCTCATTCATTACTTCCTTGGTCCGACATGTAGGAACGAGGCATGTTCTAACACTGTACACCATTAAAAAGTATTCAAAACGAAGAGATTAACAAATACATGCATAAACACTTTATCAAGAATTACTTCATTATTAGTTTCACGTTGTTAATTACTCATGGTTCCCACAACTGTAGTTGTAGAGTTATTTGTTCATGCTTTATTGTTCACAAGTCATATTGGCGTTTAGAGAATAAATAATGAACTTACAATTAGAATCGATGAAATCCACAATCTCGAATTGAATAACAAAAGCCAATTGCATAAACTGATCTTCAAGAATTAAATATCAATAGTGTTTGTATAAATAATTCTCAAAGCTAAAATAATGGATCACACAATGTCTATTTCCAAAAAAACCTATGAAAAATGAATTACAACTTCTATTTATAGAAAACAAAACCTAAACTAAGTAGGCAAAGGAAAGCTCAGGAAATTCGGCTTGGGCAGTGTCGTCTACGGTTGGTGACCTACGGCTCGTAGTCAGACCTACGGCTCATAGGTACCTCCGTCATTTAGCAGTTAGTCAATAATCTGAAGGTCACTTTCTACGGGCATGATCTACGGCTCGTAAACCTTAGTACGACCCATCCTGTTCTTCCGTTAATCAAGTACTGAAGTTGACCTCCTCTGAAGTTTTCTACAGTTCTTCATCTACGGTTCATAGAAGGAACTACGGCTCATCATCCTCAACTGTAGTTCCATACTTAGCTCTAATATCAAGTACATGAATCTATGACTCAACATTCGGCTCGTAAAGGGAATGACGGCTCGTAAGTTAACTCATACGTCACCCAAATTCTACTGCTGCAACACTTTGCTCATCAACTGCTCCAAAAACCTATTTCCTGTAAAATTAAGCACAAATACCATCACATTTACTACCAAAATGCCTAAGAAATATGCAAAACTCCAAGTTTAATGCTACCGTAAGTTCATGGTACATCAACACCCTCAACTTAAAATCATTGCTTGTCCTCAAGAGACACTACAAACTCTAGATGACACTTGTGCATAAGCAACCCACAATTCAAGCAATCACACAACATTTTCTCAATCATCATCCTCCTTATTTATTCTCAGCATAGGGCAAATTTCTTCATAAACTCAACAAGCTAACTCATGCGGATCAATATATGAAATAGACATATCAATAAACACATTCACACACAGACAGTAATCACCAATATACCGATTCTTCAATAATGCAACTTGTGCCCTTACCACAAAGAAATCCCTTTTTCACATAGAATTTGACATTTAGTTTGAGACTCAGTATTCACTCACACTCAGAATGAATTCAGTGTAGTTTGTGCTCAATACCATAAGCTTGCCCTTATGTTCCACGCTCTGACTTTCCAAACTTTTCACTTAAGATCACTATAGGACTTTCTTAGCATGTAATAAAGGCTCGGTGTCACGACCCAAGGTACCCTCTAGATGTGACATGCCGTACAAGACCGAGAGGCCTCATACAAGCCACTTAGCATACATTATATACAAGATAATAGAGAATAAAAGTTCAAAACAGAATTTCATATCAAAGCTTTTAAAAGAAACAGCGGAAGTGTACATCTCATGTCTCAAAGCCAATTTAATATAAAGAACAAGGTTTGGGATGTAACCCAACACAATTCAAAACTGAAAGGAAATACATGAAAATAAGAACAACTAGGCTATGTCCTCGGATGGATGAGGACTCGCCAAGTCTTCTATCAATCTGCTACTATAAAGCTATAGCCATGACTGGAGGGTGAATCGCCATGTCTTACACCAAAGAAGTTATTGTAGGCAAACATATGCGTTACCACAATTAAGTACTAAGTATGATAGCAATGCACATACACAAATAAAACATGCTAGAGAGACATATAATCATGACATGCAATGGCCAAACATAAAATGTGATAAACATGAAACATAAAGCAGATATCAAGGCCAAAGCAAGCTAAATCATCTTTTCTTTACTTTACTTCATTATGAGAACACTTGTTCATTAACTTGTGGGGAAAAGCCTTACCAACATGTAAGACCATTTGAGCTATCAACATGGAATTCGGTGTCTACCCCACACCGAAAAGAGGTGTCCTACTTTCCAAGGTAAGACCATGAACTTCTTAGCTTTTGTGGATCAACTAGCTAATGTCTACTTAAAGACAACATCCTATGGTGGCATCATAGTTTATAGGATAGAGATTGCTTTTGGATACTCGGCCTTAACTAACGGGAGAGCTCCATTTAGAAAATCCGGCCTCTACTAACGGGAGGGCTTCCATCTCAATATCCACTCGGTGCTAAGCACAATTCCCACAGATTAGTCATTAACATATTCATATCATTATACATGGAGAGGTACAACTAGGGCTACTAATCCAAACTAAAATCATGCTTATAGACGCTTATGTTTCATGGACCTTGTGCAAGCTTACATCATTAAAATAGCTCCTTAAGAACATGGGTAATCGCCTCTTTGTTCTTCTTTTATCATAATGGGTGAATTACGTGAGAAAACCTTTCACTACTCAACCATAGCATCATCATATCAAAACTTTGGTACTTTACTCTCAAAGCACCCTTAATTCATTATTAACTTCATATGAGTCATGCATGAGTTCATTCGCTTCTTATTCACTTAGATTATCATGCTCATAATTCATAGTTCATAGAGTTCATATGGGTTCATGCAAGCTCAACTCATATCATGCAAATCAATGCAAGCTCATGCTTAGAAAGCCATAATTAAGACAATTTACCCATACTTGAAAGAACTCACTTAATAGAGGAAAATCTTTTGACTTGATCATCCTAAATTCATAGGATTATCCTCAGTTGATTCATAATTCATGCTTAGTTTCATAGAGAATTCATAAACTTCATCAATTCATGGCTCAACCCAACAATCAAAGCATAGATTATCAATTTGGGGAGAATTAGTTTGGGATCAGGGGGTTCATGCAATATTTTCATCAAATCATGTGATTAGCGCTAATTCGTGCACTAAGTTACTTTATCACGCTAGATCGTGCACTACAAATCATAAAATCAAAAATTGAAATCATAATTGAAGAACCCACAATAATTGATCACAAACCCTAATTCAATTGGGTTAGAGTAAACCTTGAAATTCATGAAGAAAAGGAAGGGTCCATTGAAGGAAAGGACTCCTAATGATGAACACTATCATACCTCAAAGCAATCCACAAGAAATCCGAGAAGATTGAAGGTCTTCAATGGAGGATTCAAGCTTTCTTCTTCTTCCTTGAGAGTTGAGAGAGTTTCTTTTAGAGAGAGAAATATTTGAGAGGAGATAATTCAGAATGAATTAGAATGAAAGGAATTAGGCTTTGAAAGTATTTATAGGTCTTAGACTAAGGGTAAAACCGACTTAGATTAATAGGAGATTCATTAGGGAAAAGACCAAAAAACCGTTAATTAAAAAACTGTCAGAGCCAATCGACGGACAGGATCTACGTTCCGTATATCAATCGACGGACCGTCCTGCTCTTACGTCAATTGATTCAGAAAGTTCATTTTGGGCTAAAAATTTGGCTAAGTCTTGAAGGCATCTACGAAACCCATCTACGGCTCGTCAACTGAACTACTAACCGTCCTGCTATTCCGTAGGTCAAAGTTTAGAAACTTGGAAATCCTGAAAGTTCACAGTGCCATTGACGGTCCCCATCTATGATCCATCAATCCATTCACGGCCCGTAGGTGGCCTCCGTAGGTCACTGTCTTCAGGTGAGTTCTCCAATTAAAATTCTTTGGAAGCTTGGGGTATTACAAGATCTCCCCCTTGGGAACATTCGCCCTCGAATGAGAATCAAGACATTATTAGAAGGGTAATAGACATGGACTAACAACCCAACCTAGCATGAAATCACATAAGTGCACATATCCGAGGAGGAAACATCAACTCCAAGCTAAAAGCATGATCAACACATCATATCATGAGTCGTTAAAAGTGTGATATCTGGTCACTAAAAGGCTACACCAGATATAAGCACTTCAGCTGATTTGTCCAACTCCGAATTCACCGACGGGGCGTTTGGGATTCATTAAGAACCCTGTGAGCGTAAATGAAATATTCTACCCCATCAGAAATGACATTCTGGACTCAACGGAACCATCGAAATTCTCATCCGAGGTCATTTTGATAAAAAGTAGGTCCCACACTCAATTCCCATTTTAAGTCAAATTCCACAAAGGGCCTCGAAATGAGCCTGGAATCCTCGGGACCTAAAGGAAGAGTCGTTCTAGACCAAATTCGACATTCCGGAGCTAACCGCGCTGACGAAATTCTCATTCGAGCATGTTTACCAAGAATGTTGACCAAAGTTAACCCTTGGCTTAAGCTTCAAAGTTAAAACGCCTAATGGCACAAACTCACCCTAGAAGTCTCAGGGCTCGAACAAACTATGCCCCCAACCTAAAATGGCCTTTCCGGAGCTAATGGAATTGTTAAAATTTGATTATGAGGTCATCTTCCTGAATTTCCGAACAAAAATAACCGTTGAAGGTTCTAAACCTCCCAAAACACTAGAACACGCATAAAAACCAAAAGAACGACCAGGTGACCGATCTGTCAGTCCCAGCAAGTCATAAATAACATGGGGTCGCTATAGGAAAGCTCTAAACGATGAACAGGAGGCATAAACACAGAAACTACCTATAGGTCATTACAGCATCCACTACTAAAAAGGACTTTTGTCTGCGAAAGTAAGAGTCAAGAAGTACTTGAAGGCTCAAATAAGCCTGGAAACAGCTCCCGCATATTATGCTTGGTCTCCCAGGTAGCCTCCTCAACTGGATGATGCCTCCAACGGACCTTAAACACAAGAATGGCTCTCGAGCGCAACTGCCACATATCTCTAGCAAGAATGGAAACTGGCTCCTCTACAAGGTCAAGCGATCATCCAACTCCACCGCATCATACTGAAGCACATGCGACTCATCAGGTACATACTGGTGCAACATTGAAATATGAAAGTCTGGGTGGATAGCTGAAAACATCGGGGGCAAAGCTAACTCATAAGAAACCTTTCCAACTGTCCAAAAGATCTCAAAAGGCCCAATATACCTCAGGCTCAGCTTGCCCCGCCTCCCAAATCTCCTTACGCCCTACATGGACGACACACTAAGGAAAACACTATCACCAACTGAAAACCCCAAAAACCTTCGCCTACGATTAACATAACTCCTGTGCTTACTCTGAGCTGTTCGAAGTCTGTACTGAATCACCCGCACCTGCTCCAAAGCCTCCTAAATTAAGTCGGTGCCACGCGGTCTAGTCTCTGCAGACTCAAATCAATGAATCGGAGAGCTAAAATGCCTACCTTATAAGGCCTCAAATGGGGCCATCTGGATTCTAGAAAGGTAGTTGTTGTTGTACGCAAACTCCGCCAAAGGCAAGAACTAGTCCCACTGACCACCAATCATCAATCACGAGTTGGAATTACTTATCAACCTTGAGCTAGAAAAATACCTGGGCCTAGACCAATCATCAGTCACGAGCTTGAAATACCGGACTCTAACCGGGTAACGTCAGCCTTGGACCAGAAATCACCCCTCTTGCTTAATAGCCTAATGCTAGAAATACTGGCTCCAACAGGGTAACGTCAGCTGGGCAGCTGGGACTAGTAGCCTACGAGCAACGGCCTTACGCTGGAAATACCTGGTTGTAATCGTGTAACGTCAGCTATGGACCGGATGCTAGCAGCCTACCCCCTACAGCCAGCGCTGGAAATACCGGATGCTAACCGGGTAACGTCAGCTACGTACTGGAGCTAACGACCTTGAACCAGATAAAGTCACAACCAAACAAACAATACAACGCAAGACTAAACACCACGGGCTGCCGCCCCAACAAGGATATCAATCGAAGGATCCCAGCCTCACACAATCCAACCATCAATCGATGCAACAACGCTAAATCTTTCGCCAGCATCTCAGAAATGCAGAAATAAGAGAGAAAGAATTGGAAGATCCAAAAGCCATGAAAACGCCTAAACTAAGGCTCAAACTATCAGACCCAAGTCTGCTATACCAGTCTACAAGGACCTAGTCCATCTGAAACGACGTCGGATACATACTCAAGTCAACATGTGCATAGGACTAAGGCAATACTATCCTAACCTATTCTAAGGCTGAAACAATCACAGAAACCAATAGAAATCAAGTAATTATCCTAAAACCCATGCATGCATCAACCGATAATCCACAATAAATTAACAATAACCCAAGCTAGCAACTCATCCTAAGGCATGATACTAATCCCGAATAGCCCTGAAATCAACTCTAAATGAATAAAATTGGAGAAGAAGAACAGAAATACAAACTACCCAGCCCAGATTCTCAAACATCAACCAGCATTTACGCATTCAAGCTCAATCTAGAAAGAAGGGAAGTCGTAACGTACCAGAAAGCCGATCACGCGCGCTCCAAGTCACTCTGCCGAAGCTTTTTCCTTCCGAACGGCCTCAGACTGCTGCCAAGCTATCAAAAAATAGAATCACATCGTCAATACGGTCGTTTAGACACTAAAATCTTCAAATTCGGAGACAGACCAATTACGAAGTCAAATATGAGAATGTGGGACCCGCTCCGTATTTTCTGGAATTAACTCCGTGAAGAGGTGCTAAATCCTCACCCAAACCCGTACTCCAAAATGGAACAATCATCGGGGCTCGGATCAACCCCATGCAACCAAAACAAGAAATGCAAAACTTTACACAATTAGGCAAAGAAAGCAACTTACGCCTCGAATTTACGGAAAATGAGGTACACCCAACGCAATCCAACAACTAACCCACGAAGCCAATAAGATTTTCAACGCCTGGGACTTCTAATCACCGGAAATCAATATAAGATGAGGGAGATATGAATTTTTGAATAATCCTTCAAATAAGCCACGACCTCCATTTATAATCACTGCCACCCGCTCTTCTCCGCGAACGCGGCCCCCTGGCCCCGCGAACATGGAGGTAAAACAACTATTGATGTGTGAACGCCGCCCCAGGCCCGCGAACGCGCAAGAAAACCAACAGCAACTCCTGGCCCACGAACACAGAGAACAAGGCACCCCCCACATCACAGACCTCAGCGAACGCGGAGTAGTCACCATTATACCTCTGCGAACGCGGAACCTATCCCGCAAATGCTAAGAGATAGAGTTTCTGCAGTATTGACTACTGCAACAGCGAAGTTTTGGACAATTCCAAAACTCCGACGAGGTGCTCGAGATTCGTTTGAAACCCCGTGCACGTAAACGAGATATGCTACCCAGTTGAATTCGACGTTCCGGACTCAATGGTACAGTCGAAATTTCCATACGAGGTCATTTTGAAAAAAAGTGGATCCCACACCCAATGGGCCATTTTAGCCAACTTCTATTGGAGTCCTCAGATTTTGATCCGAAGCTCCCGGAAGTACTTGAAGGGTCATTCTAGACCAAACTCAGCATTTCGGAACTAACTGTACTATCAAAATTTTCTTCCGAGCATGTTTACCAAGAATGTTTACCAAAGTCAACTTTAAGCAAAGTTTTGAAGGCTTTAACTGGCACCAAAATCACACCGAAAACCCCCGGGACTTGGGCAAGCCATGCTTCTAGCCTAATTTTACCGCTCCAGAGCTGATGGAACCGTCAAAATTCCCATCTAAGGTCGTTTACCTGATGTTATGACTGAAATCAACTTTTCAAGGTTCAAAAGCTCAAAAATAGGAAAACAGGCATAAAAACCAAACGAACGACCACACGACCGAACAATCAGTGCCAGCAAGTCATAAATTACTTGGGGTCACTACAGGAACGCTCTAAACTACCGAAAGGAGGAATTAATACAGAAATGACCTAGAGGGTCATTACAGCAGCCCAACCACGAATAGCCTCAATCTTCAGTAGATCTACCATGATGCTATCTTTGGACACCACGTGCCCCAAGAATGCTACAGACTCAAGCCAAAACTCGCACTTTGAGAACATGGCACAAAGCCGCTGATCTCTCAAAGTCTGGAGCACAATCCTCAAATGCAGCTCATGATCACTCTTGCTTCGTGAATATACTAGAATGTCATCTATGAACACGATGATAAAGAAATCGAGATATGGCCTGATGAATCCCTTACCCAAGCTATCCTAAAGCTGAACACTGAGCTCCCTGATCTATACAGGAGCCATCTGATATGGCAGAATGGAAATAGGCCGAGTACCCGGCTAAAGCTCCATAGGAAATTCAATATCACGCTCTGGGGGTAGGCCAAGTAGGTCAGTAGGAAACACATCAACAAAATCACGGATGACTAGAATGGACTCAATTGAAGGGACCTCCCTACTCACATCACGCACATAGGCAAAATAAGACAAAAATTCGCTAGCCACTAGCCTCCGAACCTGAACAAAAGAGATAACTCCAATTGGTGTGCTACTAATGGAGCCATGCCACACCACCGGTGGAATACCAGGCATGGCTAAGGTAACGGTCTTAGAGAAACAATTTGGAACTGCGCGATTGGGGGATAACTAGTCCATGCCTAGAATCACATCTAAATCAAGCATATCCAACAATATAAGGTCAGCCCGGGTATCACGCCCCTGATACTAACTAAGCAAGATCGAAACACCTGATCCACTACCAAAGACTCACTCACGGGGGTTGACACAGGCAATGGAACTTCCATAGGCTCAGCACTCATACCCAAATGAGAAGCATAATACACAAACACATAGGAATAGGTAGAACCAGGATCAAATAATGTTGAGGCGGACTGATGGCATAAAAGAATCATACATCTGATCACGTCGTCCAATGCCTCAGCCTCCGCTCTTGCTGGAGCTACATAGAAATGACCACGTTCGCCTCTACCTTAGCCATCACTCCTACAACCTGACTACCTTTCGGGGGACAACCCCGATATACCCTACTATCCACCGTGACGATCCTGACCCTGACCTCGACCTCTAGTTGGAGGTGCTACTAGTTGGGCTGGTAGAGCTATCTGTGGAGCTGGGGCAATCTGTCTACGCAGAGGGCAATCTCTGGCCCAGTGACATAACTCACCACAGCCAAAACAACCCGAAGATGATTTTCTCCTAGAAGAACGACCACCACGGACTAAAGAATTATCCTGGGATACAATCCGATCACTCCACTATGTAGCCACAACCTCCACGATCATCCAGGACTTTGAATCACTCAAATTGGAGCTCGGAGAAGGAGAAATCGCCTTTTGAAAATAAGAACGGAAAGCTAAAATTTCTACTTTACAAAACCCGAAACTAGTCACTAAAAAAAAAATTCTAGTCGTTAAAAGTGTGATATCTGGTCACTAAAAGGCTGCACCAGTTATCAGAACTTCAGCTGATTTGCTCCAACTCTGAAATTCTCCGACAGGGCGTCCGAGATTCATTCGGAACCCCCTGTGCGTAAACGAATTATGCTACCCCATCGAAAACGGCATTCCGAATTCAATGGAACCATGGAAATTCTCATCAAGGTCGTTTCAATAAAAAGTGGGTCCCACACTCAATTCCCATTTTAAGCTAAATTTCACGAAGGGCCTTGAAATTAGCCCAGAATCCTCAAGACCTAAACGAAGGGTTGTTCTAGACCAAACTCGACATTCTAGAGCTAACCGCACTGACAAAATTCTCATTCGAGCATGTTTACCAAGAATGTTGACCAAAGTCAACCCTTTGCTTAAGCTTCAAAGTTAAATGCCAAACGTCACAAACTCACCCCAGAAGTGTCAGGGCCCGAACCAACTATGCCCTAGACTATAATGGCACTTCCGAAGATGATGGAATCGTCAGAATTTGATTCTGAGGTCATCTTCATTAACTTCTTATAAAAAATGACCGTTCAAGGTTCAAAAGCTCCAAAAACACTAGAACTCGCATAAAAACCAAACAAACGACCAGGTGACCGAACTGTCAATCCCAGCAAGTCATAAATAACTTGAGGTCACTATAGGAAAGCTCTAAACGATGAACAAGAGGCATAAACACAGAAATAACCTAGAGATCATTACAAATCACTACTTTTCGGTTCTTTGTTAATGGTTAATACATGAAAAAGTAAGGAAGTCTCAATTATTAAAACTACTGCTTTTTGAAATTTTCTTGATTTTCCTAATAACTTGTAATTGTTTTTATTTCCTATATTTTTTCTTAGCTGGTGTTTTCTAGAATAACAAACATATGACTTGGTTTGTTCATAATTCGTTGGTTCTTTTTTTTTTCAAAAATAATGTACTTCTAAATATTTTTAGTTTTTAAATATCATTAAAAAAGTTTTTAAAAACATTATGAGATCTTTTTATGATTTACTAGCTCTAGAATAATCAAGGAACACATATTTGTGAATACACGGGGATGTTATCTTTCACATGATAAATTTAATATGGCATATGTAGGTGTGTTTATGGACAATTACATGGAAGAACAAGGAAAACTAGCTGCTACTGGCTAAATAATTAATAGTAGACCATCAAATTTAATATCTTATACATTGCATGTACATGTACAAAAATTTAAACATTTAAAGCTATAATACATTTAAATATTGAAAGGTATAATAGTAGGCTAAAGGATTACCGCGGGAAGCGTAGGCAAGTTATCTAGTAAAATAATATATTTAAACATTGAAAGCTATAAACCAAATTAAAAAATAGTTACAAAGTAGATTATAATAAATACTTTTTTGTTTATAAAAAAAACTAAAATTATAAATGTATTATGTCGGTTTGGTTTGAATTCATTTTGACTTTTTTCTATTAATACAAACTCAAACTAAGAATGGTCAGGGTTTTTATTTCTATGTCAAACCAATCAAATCAAACCACAAGTTGGGTTTGTTTGTTGGTTTGACTTGGTTCGCCAGTTCAGTTTTGGTTGATGGTTTGACCTTTACAATATATGCATTGATTCAAATAGAAAGTACATCAATATTTATAAGAAGTTAAAGAGAGTAAAATAAGAAAAATATGTTATATTCCTTATAGATACTAAACTAAAAAATGGTAAGTAAATATTTTGCAATTAATATAAATTAAGATTTGAAAGAAAACTAAATACTATAAAATATTTTTAGACTAAAAAGGATAAAGTGAAAATATTTTACCATTAATGTAGATCATAGAGCAGAAGGAAAGTAAATTTCAACAAGATTAACCTTCCATAAACTCATTTAAATATGGAAGTATAATTATTTAAACTCCAAATTCAAGATTGACTTTTAGGATTTTAACTACAACTATTTTGGTAATAATTTTAATATATATCTAAAAGAGTAGATTGTGTAATTAATCTATTTCTAAACTTGGTCAGATTATCTCAATCAACTTTCAATTATTTAATTGTGGTCTTATCAAATATTTAAACTCTAACTTCAAGATTGACTTTTAGGACTTTAACTACAACTATTTAGGTAATAATTTTAATTAATATCTAAAAGACTAGATTGTGCAATTAATTTATTTTTAAATTTTGTCAGATTATCTCAATCAACTTTCAATTATTTAATTATGTGGTCTTATCAGACATCTATAAATATAAGTCAAATACTCTTATTTTATATCCAGAGATAGATACTCACTTACATATTCTACTCTTTTACTTTTTGTGTACTAAAATATGAAAGGAAAGGGGGTGTGTTTGACGACTAGAAATCTTGATGAGGGAAAGAGAAAAAAAATTCTTCAAGAAAGATTAGCATCATTGTGTAAGAAAGCACATGAGTTGTCTATTCTATGTGATGCGAAGGTTAGTATAATATCTTTTACTCCAAGAGAAACTGATATTTTTGCTTGGCCATCTTTAACTAAGGCTAATGACATAGTAAATAGTCTTCTAGCTTGCCCAGAGAAACAAAGACAGTACAAGTTAGTTGAGCATGAAGCCTACATTCAATCTATAGTGAATGATCGGGAAAAGTATATCAGCGAATTAGAGAAAATGGCTGAGGAGAAGGAAATGGAGAACCTCTTCAACCAACTTGCCGAGGGAAGAAAAAGGTTTGATGAATTTGATGTAAGTGACATTATAGGTTTGTTAAATTTATTTAATGAAAAGAGGACTAAACTTGGCCAAATGAAGATGCAACTTGATGGAAATGTTGCAAATGAAATCAGTGCTAATGACAACAATGTTGTAGAAGAGAATGATAGGTATCCTAATTAGAATGTTAATTAAGCGTGTAATCTTTTTTATTTTTCCATCACCAAGTTTGTCATCTTGTACTTTAGTAGCATCTCCTAGTTATAAGTTTGTTGCTCATTATTGATATATTCATGCTATTGTTTTTATTTTAGTGAAATCTGAAAAGGGAAATTTTCAGAAATAACTAACATTAGGCCTTAATTAAAACTTTTTAACTACAATTTTAGTATTTGCAATCTGCAACTACATATTTTATTTGCTAACTATTGTATCCATTGTATTTTTGTGATTTTTCTACAAAAATACAAATTCAACTTAACTAAATTGAGTAAAAGACAGAAGAGATCTTTTCTGATATGATAACTTAGAATAAATCACTCTCTAAAAATACTCTTGTTACAAATTGGACACACAAGTGTGTGTGATTCTTCGTTTCTGATATGATAAATTAGAATAAATCACTCTCTAAAATTACTTCTATTTCAAATTGGACTCTCAAATGTGTGTGATTCATCATTATTCTGGAGAATTCAAAATCAATGTAGTGACCCTCAAGGTCATTTTCTCCATTTTCTGATCTTTTTAGTATTTAAAGCTTTTCTGTAGAGACCCTAAATAATTTATGAATTGCTGGAACTAATAGTTTGGTCGCCAGATCATTCGTTTAAGTTTGGCGTGAGTTTTCCATTTTTTGAAGTTCTTAAGTGAAAGAGTTGACTTTAGTCAACATCCGGATCTTCGGGTGTCTGATGAGATTTCTGTCGGTTTCATCAGCTCCGAAAGGCCCATTTTGGGCTTGCTGCATAGTTGGTTCTGTTTGTTTTTTAATAAAGAAATTAAGAAAATAACATAGAAATACATTGATAGAAAAAATACTGCAGCATTCTCAAAGGAAATTATTTTATTAATAATTTAGAGACATACATTTATTGATATAATTCCTAACTAAAAATTGAAAAATATGTTACTAACTTATCAGTAAAATTCAAATAACAAATAAAAAGAACTAACTCCTAAATTGAAGTCACATAGGACTCTAATAACATAATTTAAAAATCCTAAAAGTAGCTAACTGTTTTATTTCTGCAATATCACGAGACATATTCTCAACACTAGTCCTTGGATCAGAAATTGTAGATTATAGTCTCATCTGAAGTTGACCTTGTGAACAAGTCTGCCAATTTATCTTTTGTCTTGCAAGGCTTGTGTGCATTTTCTGTTGGATTAAATGAGAAAATCTTACCTCTCATTTAAACTTGTAAAATCTCTTGCATAGTGGTATCAAAGATTCGACAATATTTGTCTCCAAATAATAATTTAGATCTTTTTTCTATTAACTGACCATCACTAAAAAAACTTTTATCAATATTAGGCACATAAAGAACATTTGAAATTATTTTTGTACCCAAATTTGTTTTAATTGCAATAAACCATTTCCCTTTGTCTCAACCCAAAGTCCCTAGGTTTAATATGGCGTATAGGACTCTGAGAGGCCATACACAAGGCACTTAGCATATATCATAAAAGATAGTAGATATAAAGAATTCAATAGATAGCATTTTCATATTTCAAAGAGTTTGAAAAAGCGGAAGTCTAACATAAGTCTCAATAAGCCATCTAGTACATCATAAGGAAAGTGATTGGGACGTAACCTATATATCACGTACAAAGTCTGAAAACTAGAAATGACATAAAAATATGAAAGCGTCTCAGTTCTCGGATCTTGAGGACTCACCAATCTTCGAAGCCAATGAAACTAACTAGCCACGAGTGTGTGAGGTAGGAGCGTTGGACCCTACATTCATGAGATAATGCAAGCACAAGTATGCATTAGTACATGGGATGTACTAAATATGGGGTAATATGCATAAAATAGACATGATAGCATGAATAGTTTAAAGCATGTAGAAATGATCATTAGGCCTAAGGAAGCAAAACATGAAAACCATAAGGTATAGTCAATTCATTTGAAATAGAGGACATAAGAAAAGCTTAAACAAATCATAGTCATTTTGTGGGATATTAGCTTTAACCGACAATAAGACCACGAGAGCTATGTCATGGAATATGGTATATCCCTCGTACATAAAGAAGGGGAGTCTACTTGCCAAGGTAGATTCCGTAAGTATCCTCATTTGCTAAAGTGGATCCACTACCTAGGTCATTTAAGACAATCCTACGGGGGCACATAGTTAGGGACTAGAGGTCGCTACTACAGACTATCCTAATTGAGCCCCCACCTCAAAGCCCTCTCAGTGCTAAGTCTAAATCCCAATGGAATAGATAAAAGTCAAATAACATTATAACATGGGAAAGGCAATGATCAATACCAATCCACACTTTTAGATCAAAACATAGAATAGCTCTTTAAACCTAATTCAACATGGATGAGAAAACCTTTCACCAATGTGAATTCATATGTGAGAAATACCTTTCACAATCATGATCATCATAGGAAGTGAGAAATCCTTTCACAATAGCATTGATACTTTCCTTTCAAAGCATTGCCAAATTATTTACAAAAACATTTCATAAAAACATGCATATCGTCATAATTTCATAGTTTATAGGTTCATCATAGGTTCATAGTTGAAAAACACAATTTAGGCATGGGTCAATGTAATTTCAACTAGATATCATGGATTATCTTATAATCATGCATTAGAAGACTTTGTCAACAATAATCAATCATAATTGGATGAGACCCACAAAATTGAATTGAAACCCTAACTAAATCAATTGAAATTGGATTGAAAAATTGGAAATCTTAGGGACCCCTTGGAGGATAGGACTCCATGGGTGAATACCCTCATACCTTGCTACCAAAAGTCCAAAATGGATGGTGAATTGATGCCCTTGAATGAACCCTAGCTTCTTCTTCTTCTTCCTTAGGATTTTGGGAGGGAATTGGGACAATCTATTTGGTTATATTCTAGTGAAATAGAAGAATGACTTGAAAGTGGGTAAATTTGGGTTTAAAAGCTTTATATAGGGCTTAGGGTAGAAGGCAAAACGACATAGTATTGGGTTAAAAAATTAGGAAATGATGCAAAAGTTCTTTAAAAATAACTACTGGCTCAACCTACTGGTCAACCGTAGACCAAGTACTGGGACCATGAAATCACCTACCTTTTGACGGAACACTTCTACGGCTCGTACATAGGATGACAGACTGTCTTGGTGAACCGTAAAAAGGGTACAGGGACTTGATTTTAGAAAGTTATTTTTCCCCTTCCTATGGTTGCCATATACGGCGCGTAGAAGCTTCTATGGTTCGTAGATGGGACCCGTAGAACCAGACTTTCAGCCCAAAAAGGTCCTTTCTCCCTTTTCAATATCCGAGGTGTTACAATATCTCCTCTTTGGGAACATTCACCCTCGAATGGGACCCAAGGCAACACAAGGAGAATAGGGGAAGAGATCTAACAGCCCAACAAGAATACAACTTCATCAAAATAAAATAAATAAGGAGGAACATCAACTCCAAGCTAAATCATATTCGAAACATCATTTCATAAGGCATACATGCAAATCACACTCAAATGCACATAATCATGAAGAAATCAACCAAGTTAACTTATTTTCTCAACAAAAAAAATCATGAGTATGCATGCATGAGGAACCATTAGGACAAAATATATATAGCTAGAATAGGATTGGAGGGAAAGAGATGGGGATAACGTGATATCACATCGGCCTTGGCCTCCCAGGTAGCACCCTCAACTCTTTGATTCTTTCATAAGACCTTTACAGATGCAACTTCCTTATTCCTCAATTTCTTAACTTGTCGGTCCAAAATCTCAATCGGAACTTCTTCATAAGAAAGACTCTCCTTTATACCAAGACTCTCCAATGGTACAATAGATGTCGGATCACCAACACATTTCTTCAACAAGGAGACATAGAAAATCGGATGTATCAATGCTAAGTCATTAGGCAAATCAAGTTCACAATAAACCTCAAAATCTGATATGGGCCCACATAAAGGGGACAAAGCTTCCCTTTCTTTCCAAACCTCATTACACCCTTCGTGGGTGAAAGTTTCAAATAGACCAAATCATCTACATCAAACTCAAGGTCCCTCCTTCTAACATTGGCATAGGACTTTTGTCGACTTTGAGCCGCTTGAAACCTTTCTCTAATAAGCCAGAATTTCTCCATAGCCTCATGTACCAGTTCGGGACCTATCAAAGCAACCTCACCTACTTCAAACCAACCTATGGGAGATCTACACCTTCTATCTTAAAGAGTCTCAAATAGAGCCATACCAATGCTTTAATCATAGCTATTATTATACGCAAACTCAATCAATGGAAAGTGATCATCCCAATTACCGTTGAATTCAATCACACAAGCTCTCAACATATCTTCCAAAGTTTTGATAGTACACTCCGCTTGCCCAACGGTTTGAGGATGAAAGATTGTACTAAGCTTAACAAGAATACCAAGACCCTTTTGGAAAGATTTCCAAACTGAGAAGTAAATTGAGTACCACAATCGGAGATAATGGAGAGAGGCACTTTATGCAACCTAACCATCTCCCTTAGATACAACTTAGCACAGTCCTCTACTGAATAAGAAACCTTGAAGGGAATGAAATGAGCTGACTCCGTGATATGATCTACAATAACCCGAATCGAGTCATGTTGTCACCGGGTGCGGGCTAAACCAACAATAAAATCCATATTCAAATCTTCCTAATTTAAAGTAGGAATACTAATATCTTGGGACAAACCTCCCGGCTTTTGATGCTCAACTTTCACGTGTTGACAATTAGGACCCTTAGCCACAAATTCCGCAATATCCTTCTTCATCCCATTCCACCAATAGACCTCCCGCAAGTCACGGTACATCTTGGTACCTCCCAGGTAAATGGAATATCGAGAACTATGGGCTTCTGATAAGATTTGCTCTCTCAAACCATCAATATTTGGAACACACAATCGACCTTCATATTGAAGCATACCATCTCCCCCTAGGGAAAAAGCCTCAACAGGCTTTTTAAGCACTACTTCATTCAATTCAACCAAAATCGGATAAAGACCTTGCTTGGCTTTCACATCAGATACAAAGGACGATTCTGAACCATTATGAACAATAACACAACCTGTATTAGAATCAACCAACCGAACACCCAATCGGGCCAATCTATGAACATCATGAACCAACTCCTTTTTATCTTTCTCAAAATGAGCAACACTACCCATTGATAGTTGACTAAGAGCATCTGCCACTACATTCACCTTACCAGGATGATAAAAAACACTCATGTTGTAATCCTTCAAGAGTTCTAGCCATCTACATTGGCAAAGATTTAGATCCTTTTGCTTGAACACATATTGCAAACTTTTGTGGTCGGTAAACACATCAATTTGAACACCATATAAGTAATGCCTCCAAATCTTTAAGGCAAACAAAACCACCGCTAGCTCTAAATCATGGGTAGGATAGTTCTTTTCATGAATCTTAAGTTACCTTGAAGAATAGGCTATAACTATCCTATTTTGCATAAGAACACACCCTAATCCAATCTTCGAAGAATCACAGTAAACAACAATTCCATCGGATCCTTCCTGCAATGTCAAAATAGGAGACGAAATGAGTCTATCCTTCAACTCTTAGAAACTTTTCTCACACGTTTTTGACCATAATAACATAACTTTCTTTTGGGTCAATGCAGTCAATAGAGAGGAGATCGAAGAAACCCTTCCACAAACCTTCTATAATAACTAGCCAAACCTAAGAAACTTCAAATATTTTAAGGGGATAGAGCTCTAGACAAATTCTTAACTGCATCTGTCTTCTTAGGATCTGCATCAATACCCTTACCGGAAACAATGTGACCAAGAAAAGCTACGGATCTCAACCAAAACTTACATTTACTAAACTTTGCAAAGAGTTGTTGGTCCTTCAGGACTTGTAAGACAATCCTCAAATAATCGGCATGCTCATCTTTAATCCTTGAGTAAATCAATATGTCATCGATAAATACAATCACAAACATGTCAAGATATTATCTAAACACTTTATTCATCAAGTCCATAAATGAGGCCAGAGCATTAGTAAATCCAAACGACATTACCAAAAACTCATAATGACCATACCAAGTTTGAAAAGCCGTCATTGGAATGCCATCTTCCTTCACCCTCAATTTGTGATAACCCGATCGGAGGTCAATCTTAGAAAAGCAACTCACTGCTTGAAGTTGTTCAAACAAATCATCGATCCTTGGAAGAGGATACTTATTCTTAATAGTAACCGTGTTCAACTACCGGTAATCGATACACATGCAAAGTGAACTATCCTTTCTTACAAAAAAACAAAACTGGAGCATCCCATAGTGAGATACTCGGTCGGATAAAACCCTTATCTAACAATTCTTTCAATTGTTCCTTCAATTCCTTAAGTTCTGCCGGAGCCATACAATAAGGAGGAATAGAGATAGGTTGCGTAATTCGGAAAAGGTCTATATGAAAGTTTATTTCCCTATTGAGAAGAATACCGAGTAGATCATTGAGAAATACTTCTGGGAACTCATTTACAATGGGGACCGACTCTAGAGTAGAGATTTCGAAATTCATATCCCTAACCCGAACAAAATGATATATGCAACCCTTAGAAATCATTTTCCTAGCTTTAAGATAGGAAACAAATTGACCCATAGGCATAGAATTTCTCCCTTTTCACTCTAGGACAGTCTCATTTGGAAACTAAAACATAACCACTCAGGTTCTACAATCAACAGAAGCATAACAAGGATTGAGCCAATCTATACCAAGAATAACATTGAAATCTAACAAAGCTCTACAAGATCAACATGAGTGACTCTATGGGATAAGGAGACACGACGATTTCTATAGACTCTTTTAGCTACAATAGATTCACCAATAGGAGAAGAAACGGAAAAAGGGTCTCACAACACATTTGGAAGAACATCAAACCTCATAGCCACATATGGCATCACAAAAGACAAGGTAGCACCGCGATCAAGAAAAGTATAAACTTCAAGATGAAATACTTTCAACATACTGGTAACAACATCGGGAAAACCCTCTTGGTCATGTCAAGTTTGAAGTGCATAGAACCGACTTTGCTTTGGAGCACTTGAACCCGAACAGCTAGGTAGAGCTTGCCTACCATCCTTTCCTTTGTCAAATATAGATGGACAATCTCTCAAGCGGTGACCACTCTTGCCAAAACGAAAACAATTATCCATGTCCAACAAGCACTTTCCCGGATGACTCTTGCCACACTTTTGGCATGCGAGAACCGAAGATCCATTTCCAGCATCATTTCCTCCTTGAGGTTTGGGTTAGACACCCTATCTTTGTTGAACTTAGGATTCGGCGCATTGGAGGAATCTTGACTAGAAAACCTTTGTCAGAACCTAGAACGACTATGTCCATCGGACCTTGAGTGTAAAGAGTCACCATCACCGGTCTTTGCCCTCTTTGTCTCCCTAGACTTTTCCATAAGCTTTTCCTCCTCAATTTGTTGAGTGTGACTAATTAAACAAGAAATATCCATTTCCTTAATGAGCATGGCGGTACGGCATTCCTTAACCACCAATTCAGATATACCCGAAACAAACCTACTCATCCTTGCCCTAGAGTCAGTAACCATAATTGGAGCATACCTTGAAAATTGAGTAAATTTCAAGGCATACTCCTTCAAAGTCATATTTCCTTGACGAATATTGATGAATTCAAGTACCTTTGTCTCCCTTATCTCAAGGGGAAAGAACCTATCAAGGAAAGCAACCTTAAACTTTTCCCAATCAAGAAGATCCGCATCAACCACCCTCTCTTCCTTCCATTGGTTGAACAAAACTTGAGCAACACCCTTAAATTATTAAACGGTCAATTCCGCCTTTTCTACCGGTGTCACTCTGCACTCCAGTTGCCTCCGATGATTGGTTTGTCTACCATGCCATAATTATCAAAACCTTATACACCTCATCAATAAACTCTTGAGGATCCTCCTCAACCTTAGAACCATGAAATTCCAGAGGATTCATTCGAGTGAAGTCCCTTACTCTAGTTGCCGTTGTACCCACATTTTGGTTCACGGGGACCACAACCTCCCTATTGGCTTGAACCAACACTTCAAAAGTAGCTCAAAACTTTGCATTAGTCACTTGTTCGGTCAAGGGGTCGTCCGGAGCTTGTGGAGCTTCTTGAGGAGCTTCTTGTTCCACATTCCAATTCACATTCCTCTTAGTATATGCTCTTCGAGAGGCCATTTCCTGAAAAGCATCAGATACAGATTAGGAGAGAGACATATAGAGTTACACTCTATCGCACGACTATAGATTTATGAAAGAAGTGGAATTTCCTAAACATCTTATAGCTTCCTATTCATAAATGTTGCGCGCTTCACACTTATGAACAAGACTCTACTCAACGTGGCTTATGAGACATCCTAGGACCTTTCTAAACCTTGTGCTCTATTTACCAAGTTTGTCACGACCAAAAGTAGATCCTAGGAATAACATGGCATATAGAACCCTGAGAGGCCCTACACGAAACACTTACCATACATCATACAATATAGCACAAATAAAGAATTCGAAAGATAGCATTTTCATATTTCAAAGAGTTTGTAAAAGCGGAAGTCTAACATAAGTCTCAATAAGACATTTTGTACATCATAAGGAAACTGATTGAGACATAACCCATACATCACGTACAATGTCTGAAAACTAGAATGACATAAAACTATATAAGCATCTCGGTCCTCGAATCTTGAGGACTTACCAATCTTCGAAGCCAATTAAACCAACTATGCAGGAATGTGCGAGGTAAGATAGTCGGACCCAACATTCATGAGATAATGTAGGCACAAGTATGCATTAGTACATGGAATGTACTAAGTATTAAGCAATATGCATAAAATAGACATGATAGCATGAATAGTTTAAAGCATATAGACATGATCATTCTTTGAACAATTAAAGTCCTAAGGAAGCAAAACATGAAAACCATAAGATATAGTCAATGCATTTGAAATAGGGGACATAAAAAAAAACTTGAAAAAATCATAGTCATTTTGTGAGATATTAGCTTGAACCGACAATAAGACCACGAGAGCTATGTCATGGAATTCGGTATATCCCTCATACCGAAAGAAGGGGAGCATACCTGCCAAAGTAGATTCCGTACTTATCCTCATTTGCTTAAGTGGATCCACTAGCTAGGTCATTTAAGACAATCCTATGGGAGCACATGAGTTAGGGACTAGAGGTTGCTGCTAGAGACTACACTAATTGAGCCTCCACCTCAAAGCTCTCTCGGTGCTAAGTCTAAATCCCAACGGGGTAAAATTCAAATACCATTATAACATAGGTTAGGCAATAATCAATTAAAATCCACACTTTTAGATCAAAACATAGAATAGCTCCTTAAACCTAATTCAACATGGATGAGAAAACCTTTCACCAATGTGAATACATATGTTAGAAATACCTTTCACAATCATGATCATCATAGTAAGAGAGAAATCCTTTCACAATAGCATTGTTACTCCCCTTTCAAAGTATCCCCAAATCATTTACAAAGAAATTTCATAAAAATATACATATCTTCATAATTTCATAGTTCATAGGTTCATCATAGGTTCATAGTTTAAAAACACAATTTCGGCATGGGTCAATGTAATTTCAACTAGATATCATGGAGTGCGTTAGAAGACTTAATCAACAATAATCAATTGTAATTGTATGAGACCCACAAAATTGGCTTGAAATCTTAACTAAATCAATTAAAATTGGATTGAGAAATTAGAAATCTTGGGGACCCCATTGAGGAATGGACTCCATGGGTGAATACCCATATACCTTGCTACCAAAAGCGTAACATGGATGGTGAATTGATGATCTTGAATGAACCATAGCTTTTTCTTCTTCCTTAGGATTTTGGGAGGGAATTGGGAGAATATATTTGGTTATATTCTAGGGAAATAGAAGAATGACTTGAGAGTGGGTAAATTGGGGCTTAAAAAAACTTTATATAGGGCTTAGGGTAGAAGGCGAAATGACATAGTATTGGGTTTTAACAATTAGGAAAAGACCCAAAGGCCCTTTAAAAATAACTGCCAAACTCGACCTATGGTTCTGACCTTCGGACCGTAGGACTTTCTATGGTCCATACTGGTCAACCATAGACCAAGTACTAGGACCATGAAATCACCTACCTTCTGACGGAACACTTCTACTGCTCGTTCATAGGATGATTGACCGTCCTGGTGAATCGTAAAAAAGGTACTGGGACTTGATTATAGAAAATTATTTTCCCCTTACTATGGTTTCCATATACGGCGCGTAGAAGCTTCTACCCGTAGAACCAGACTTCAGCCCAAAAAGGTTCTTTCTCCCTTTTCAATATCTGAGGTGTTACACCCTTTTGCAGGAATACAATCACCATTGCCAATTCTGACTTTCTTGTTTTTCATAGGAATGAACTCTTTAAAAAGATTTCTTTCATATGTTATGTGGGCTGTACAACCACTATCAATCATCCAAAAATCAGATTTTTTGGTTGAAAAACAAGTTGTCACAAATAAGTGGTCTTCTTATTCTTTTGTAGTGACTTGGGCAACTGTTTAATCTTTTTGAAATTTGCTTATGCAAATCACAGCTTCATGACCAAGTTATTTGCGGATCCTGCACTATGCATCTGGTCTTTTCCAATATTTTAATGGAGGATGTCCTTTTTTTCCACAGTGCTGACAAGGTGGGTAATTTTTCAAAAAATTACCCTTACTTCGATCTTTGTTGATGGCTACTAATGCTCCTTCAACCATGCCATCTTGCCTCAAAAGCTTCCTTTGTTCCTGTGCCTACAAAGAATTCAACAATTCTTTTATCTTTAAATTTAGTACCCAGTAATTTTACCTTGTTGACAATACCAAATAATCTGTCAGAGTATTCCTTGACTGTTTTTTACCCTTTCATTCTCTGCAATTCAAATTCCCTTATTAAATTTAATACCTTCATCCTCGTATTCTTTCATCTCTAGCATATTCTTTCTTCAGATAATTCCAAATTTCTTTTGGTGATGTGAGAGTCATGATTTTTCTGAAAATAATTATCAAAACAGTAGGAAACAAAGTTGTTTTTGTCTTGGACTTAATGGTTTTCATTTCCTTGTGACTCTTTATTTAGGCCACGGTGAATTATTTCGCAGCGAATTAATTTCATAATCGTCTTCCATGGCTTCCCAAAGATCAAGAGCCTCCAAGTAGGTTTCCATTCTCACAATCAATACTTGATAATTCTCACCATCAAAAATAGGGGGAGTTATTCGTGAAAAACTATTTTCGTAATCCATTTTTCTACACATAGGTCCCTCATGAAGAAGCTCTGATACCAACTATTGGTTTTTTAATAAAGAAAATAACATAGAAAGACTTTGAGATATAAAATACTGCAGTACTGTCAAAGGGAATTATTTTAGTAATAATTCAGAGACATATCTTTATAGATATAATTCCGAACTAAAAATAGAAAAATATGTTACTAACTTATCAGTAAAATTCAAGTAACAATTAAAAAGAACTAACTCCTAAATTCAAGTAACATAGGACTCAATTAACATAGTTTGAAAATCCTAAAAGTAGCTAACTGTTTTATTTTTACAATACCCTGAGACATATTCTCAACAGGTTCGGGCCTTGAGGCTTTTGGTGCGAGTTTATGCCATTAGGCGTTTTAACTTGAATGCTTTGGTAAAATTTTGACTTTGGTCAACATCCTCGTTAAACATGCTCGGATAAGAATTATATCAGCGTGGTTAGCTCTAAAATGTCGAGTTTGTTCTAGAACGACCTTTCATGGAGTTTTCTGAGGTTTCTGATCTCATTTGCAGCCAGCCCTCTTGTGGATATTAGCTTAAAATAGAGCTTTGATATGGAACCCACTTTTCATTGAGACAACCTCGAATGGAAGTTTTGATGGTTTTGTTGAGTCTAAAATATCGAATTTGGTGGGGTATCATTATTTGTTTGCGCCCACAGGTCTTGGGTGAATCCGGACCACCTAATCGAACATTGGAGTCTTAGCTATTTTTTTGGCTTCGGTTTTTGTACATAGCGATTGAGACCCTTGGCCTCGCGATAGTGATGAACAAATTCTTGAAATTGACTTCTTATTCATCATGGTTGCGACTCAATGGGCTCGTGATAGTGATGAACAAATTCTGCTTTCTTCCCCATTTTGAAAATGCGATTGTGAGATATGTAAACCTCTATTTTTGGTGATTCAAGTTGTATATTGTCCGGATTGGCGTGGATATGTATTGGAGTGATCACAAAAGCATGGGGGACATCAATTAAGGAAATTTCTACCCAGAAAGGGCTACCTAAGCTATTTATTGATGATTTTTGGTTAATTATTGCATGGACAATTTTCTTCCTTTTCGAGCATAAAATTGTGTCTAATTTTTGGATACAAGCTCATAAGGCATTTTGGACCTTTTGACAGTGTCAGTTAAAAAATTCCTTGTGTGGGTCGCACATTCCGTTTTTACTCAATTTTTAGGTCCATCTCCAATTATTGTGTATTTAGTGTCTAAACGTCCGTATTGACATTGTGATGAATAATTTTATAGTGTGACTGTGTTTGAAGGCATTTCAAAAGCGGATAGATCTTGTGCAATGGACTTGGAGCGCACGTGATCAGCTTCGACGTAGGCTTTGGTATACTTTCTTGATTGGGATTTTTAGATAATATTTATAATGAATTGCATGTGATTTATGATGATATTTATTGGTGTTAGCCCTGCTTCTATTATTCTATCTTTTCTTGATTCCCGTAGGAGCATTGGGCCTTTTCTGGTTGTCGGGATCCTTAGTTTAGGCTGGTAGCCTTGCTTGTAGTATGCCTTAGCATGTTTATCCTTAATAGAATTTATATTTGTAGCCTTGGGCTAGGTTTGATACTTAGATTGTTTAGAGTGTATTTTATCACCTTTGTAGTTATGCTCAGTTGTATACTGGAGCAGTGTAATTGGGGTAAGGCGTTGTTCAATGAGTCATTTCTCCTCGTTTATTAATTCGGAAGCTCTTCTCGATCCCTTCACTTGTTGATTAGCGGTAGACTTGTTTTGATTCATTGAATTATTATTATATTGTTGGGCCTGAGGCTGTGTTCAAGGACTAGTTGGATCCCATGTTAGTATTCTCTACCTTGGTAGTGTGGTAGGGTTGGATTTATATTTATCTGATTGCGAGTGCCTTGTTTGAATGCTTGTGATGGCATGCATTACATTGATTGTTCATTCTCACGTGTTTTGTGGTATGATCTGGCTAATGCATTGGTACATCATTATCATTCATGGTAAAAGTTTGCTCCTTTTCTACTTGAAACTTGAGAGGCATCTAGGATGTGCTCAGCTTTAACTTGACTAGTCGGCATGTCGATGCCCTTTTCTGTAGGGTTTTGGCTACTTATTCCTCTGGTACCACGACAGAGATGACTTGTTGTAACACCTGGATTAGAGTCCATGCAGTGCAAATAGACTTAATGTGTCCTCTATGAGTCCCTCTAGTTGTTAGTGCCATTGTACAAGATGAGGGAGCTGCATGGGTTCTACCTCACCCGCACGATAGGGAGGTAGGTCAATACACTTGGTTACTGATGGTCCTACTGCATACTCCGCATTCATATGCATTGCGTATCATCGGTATACTTGCTTGTTGATTGCACCCTCTAGTTTAATGGGGTCTAGTTGGGTTATGTTTGGTATTTGTACCTTTCGGGCTTATGGGGTTTTGTTAGGTTATAGTTAGACTATATTTTGTACTCTGTTGTAGTTGATCTGATAGATGATAGGCTGTGGTTTTAGATTTATGGTTGTTAGTCCTCCTGACCTTGGGTAGCTGACTCTTGAATAATAGTTTGCTTGTGAGTAGATTGTTGGTTTTAGTTTCTAGGTACGTTCTTGACTCGGTTTCCTATTCCTTGTATCCTCTTTTTGTTACTTATTTCTTGTCTACTTTATTATCTCCTGTTTACTTACTTTTGCTATACTTTCCTTATTACTTGTTTTTTATACTTGTATTATCTTTGGAGCTCAGTCGGCCAATTCCTACTGAGTACCGCTTGTTGGTACTCATACTACACTTTTGTACCGATCATAGTACAATTTCTCACTGTTGATTTGTAGTTCGTGTGGAGAATCTTTGGATATCGGAGACTCGGGTGAGCTCCTTGCATTCAGGGTTATCGATTTCCATAATTGTTTAATAGGTTAGTCGTTATGTTGTATTTAGAGACAACCCATACTTACTTTGTATTCGTAAAAGCCTTGAACTCTTATTTTGTTTAGATGCTCGATTATTGATTGATGCAAGGTCTTGGGATGGTTTCTTGTATTACATTTTTGTTGATTACTCTTTATTTGCTTTGGTATAAGCTTCATGATTATTGTTGTTGACTTCCGCTTGGTAGACTGTTGCTTATGATTTTGGACTATGGGCTAGGCTTACCTACTGGTGGGATGTAGTAGGTGCCATCATGACTGGAGAAATCGGGTCATGACAATCAAGTACAAAATCTAACAAATTTCTTGTTTTCTTTATGAGTCATTTGTATTCAAATGTTTCCAAATTTCTTGTATCTAGTTATATTCACTTGTATTCTAACATGTTGTATTCATATGTGATCATAAATATTGACAGATTTCCTATATTCAATACAAATAAGTGTGTATTCAAATTTCTTATTTTTTCATTAATGGTCATGTATGCAAAAAATGCTAAATTTGCTTATATTTAATTGCTTTCATTTGAGTCAAACAAGTTGTATTCATTTTTATTTGTAAAAATTTCCAAGTTTCTTTGTATACCTAATGCACTAAAATCTCTTTTTGTATTCATTTGTGTGTGATTTAATTATTTCCATTTGAGTCAAGCGTGTTGTTGTATTCATTTTTGTTCATAAAATTTGTCAAATTTCCTTATATACCTAAATACAAAATGCATATGAATACAATTATCTAACAGTTGATTTCAAATACAAGCAAATACAAAAATTGTAACTGTTAAAAGGTATACATATGTGGACTGTATTTGATACTTATAATCACTTCAAAAGCATATATGAGTATAAAAACATATTGGTACAAAATAAGGAAAATACAAAATATATATTTGGTACTTATCTTTCATTACAAATACATTAGAATTCAAATGTAACGACCTGATCATATACATGTGCAAGATGGAAAACATAATTTTGTAGTCGTCTTTGCTAGTAACATGGTAATGACCTAATAAGATTGTTGTGAATACTTCCTTTACTAAATGTTATTTTTGACGATGCCTAAGGGTCGTTACAGAAAACACACAATTGTATATGGAATAAGAATATGATTACATTACTTGAGAATATATTTGAGTGCACTCTATGTCAATTTAGATGTTGTGAAGAACAAAAAAAACCTTACTAAGATAATTAATATTCTTAGAGTCCATTAAAACCTTGATAGAGACCCCAATCACAAAAAAATAGAAGTTCCAAAGAAGAAATTTACTAATCTATACTATGTTTTTTACTTGGCAACTAATATTTTTTAAGTTCTACCGGGTAAATGTTCTTTATAAGCTCATTGTGTTAAAGGAAAAGGAAAAGCATATAAAGGCACAAGAGAGGATCAGTTTGAGATGATGATAACCAGAAAGAAAGGAAATTACTTTTCCTTTAAGCTGATAAATGGTCACTATGAATTTGTAGTTATGTCTTTTGGACTAACAAATGCTCCTGCAGCTTTCATGGAATTAATGAACAGGGTGTTCAAGAAGTATTTGGACTTGGTCGTGATCGCCTTTATTGATGATATCCTCGTTTATTCTCTAAATGAGGAAGAGCATTTCTGCAAACCCTCAAAGATTACCAGCTATTTGCTAAGTTCAGCAAATGTGAATTCTAGTTATAGTTGGTTGCTTTCCTTGGTCATGTAGTATCCGGCGAAGGGACCTAGTGGATTCTCAGAAAATTGAAGCAGTAAAGCACTGGCCCAGACCCACCTCTCCAACTGATATCAGAAGCTTCTTGGGTTTAGCCGGTTACTACAGAAGGTTTGTAGAAGGTTTTGCATCCATAGCTTCCCCATTGACCAAGTTGACTCAGAAGAAGGTCAAGTTTCAGTGGTCAGATGAGTGTGAGAAAAGCTTCTTAGAAATGAAGACCAGGTTGACTTCAGCTCCTGTCTTGACTCTACCAGAGGGTTCAGACAGTTATGTGGTTTACTGTGATGCATTCAGGGTTGGCCTGGGTTGTATGTTGATGCAGCAGGGTAAGGTCATAGCTTATGCTTCTAGACAAGTTAAGGTCCATGAGAAAAACTACCCGACTCATGACCTCGAAATTGCAGCCGTCGTGGTTGCCCTAAAGATTTGGAGACACTGCTTGTATGGTGCTCATGTTGATGTTTTCACAGATCATAAGAGCCTCCAGTATGTGTTCACCCAGAAAGAGTTGAATCTTCGCCAGAGAAGATGGCTTGAATTCCTCAAAGACTATGACATGAATGTGCTCTACCATCCGGCTAAGGCCAATGTAGTGGTTGACGCCCTCAATAGACTATCCATGGGTAGTGTGGCACATGTGGAGGAAGAGAAGAAAGAATTAGGCAAAGATGTTCACCGGCTTGCTCGCTTAGGAGTTTGCCTTATGGACACGTCAGATGGTGGTGTGATAGTTCAGAATGGGTCAGAATCTTCATTGGTAGTGGAGGTTAAGGAGAAACAAGATAGTGATCCTATATTGCTTCAGTTGAAAGGTGCTGTTCATCAGCAGAGAGTTGAGGTTTTCTCCCAAGGGGGAGATGTTGTGCATCGCTACCAGGGTCACTTGTGTGTCCCTAATGTGGGTTAGTTGAGGTAGAAGATCCTTATAGAAGCTCATAATTCCTGATATTCTATTCATCCGGGTGCCACTAAGATGTACCGTGATCTACGGGAAGTCTATTGTTGGAACGGCATAAAAAGGGGCATCGCAGATTCTGTGGCTAAGTGTCCCAACTGTCAGCAAGTTAAAGTAGAACACCAAAAACCAGAAGGTGTGACTCAAGAGATTACCATTCCTAATTGGAAGTGGGAAATGGTAAACATGGATTCATTACGGGCTTACCTCGTACTCGCAAACAGTATAACTTCATTTGGGTGATAGTGGACAGAGTCACTAAGTCAGTTCACTTCTTGACAGTCAATAATACAGATTTAGCGGAGAACTACGCTAGACTCTACATCAACGAAATAGTCAGGTTGCATGGGGTTCCTTTGTCTATAATCTCAGATAGAGGTCCTCCATTTTCCTCTCATTTCTGGAGATCATTTCAGAAAGGTCTTGGTACTCAGGTGAATCTCAGTACATCATTTCATCCGCAGATGGATGGTCAGGCAGAGTGTATCATTCAGACCTTAGAGGACATGTTGAGAGCTTGCGTGACCGATTTCAAGGGTAGTTGGGATGATCACTTACCTCTCATAGAGTTCGCCTATAATAACAGTTTACTTTCTAGTATTCATATGGCCCCTTATGAGGCACTGTATGGGCGTAGATGTAGGTCTCCGATTGGTTGGTTTGAAGTAGGTGAAGCAGCCTTGGTTGGGCCAGATTCATTTCATAAGGCTATGGAGAAAGTTCAGATCATCAGAGATAGGCTAAAGACTACTCAGAGTCGTCAGAAGTCCTATGCAGATGTGAGGAGGAGGGACTTAGAGTTTGAAATCAATGATTGGGTTTTCCTAAAGGTGTCACCCATGAATGGGGTGATGAGATTTGGCAAGAAAGGGAAACTCCGTCCCAGATATGTAGGTCCTTACAGTATCCTAAAAAGGGTTGGTAATGTGGCTTATGAGTTAGAGTTTCCAACAGAACTAGCAGTGGTTTATCCGGTCTTTCACATTTCCTTGTTGAAGAAGTGTATGGGTGATCCGGCATTGATAGTACCTTTAGAAAGTGTTGCTGTGAAGGAGAGCCTCACCTATGAGGAGATTCTCGTTGAGATTATTGACTGTCAGGTTCGTAGGTTGAGAAATAAGGAAGTTGCTTCGGTAAAGGTTTTGTGGAGGAATCAGTCCGTAGAGGGAGCTACTTGGGAAGCAGAAGCAGCTATGAAGACCAAGTATCCCCATCTTTTTCCCTTCGATTCAGTTTAAGCTTGAGGTAATGGCTCATCTCCATTCTCTCAGTTTAATCTTGTGTAAATTCTATCTCAGTACTTGTCCCCCAGTTATCTATGCATTTCAGCATATTTGCATCTTCATGGAACTCAATTCAGTTAGATATCAGTTTTTAATACTCAGTTGGTAGGGATTACACCTCTTTCCTCCAAAATCAGCTTGTTTAGACTTTATACGAGGACGAATGATCCCAAGGAGGAGATATTGTAACATCTCGGATTTGAAAAAAAAGCTAACAAGAGGGAACGATAAAAGGTCCACGAATCCAAAATGGACCATGGACCCTTCACGGTACCCTAGACGGTCCATGAAGGGGACCACGGCTCGTTAAGGAGCTCGTGAGTCCTTTCCAAAATCTGCCCATGTAGGGGGTCACGTTGACGGTGACCCATATGGCTCGTGGTGGACTTGACGACCCGTCAAGTGAGTCATAGAAGTCACGTAGTTGGTGGGGTGTGACCCAAGGTCACTGGAAAAGGGCAACGGACGTCAAAACGGCCCATGAAGCTACACACAGACCGTGAAGTGGTCCGTGAAAGAGACTGATAAGGTTTTGAGTTTTGTGGTAACTTGAAACGATCATATCTTTTAGCACAAAATGAATTAGGTGGCCCATACATATCAAATTAAAAGCTTTGAGTCCTCTTTCCAACGCCACTGAGTTTGCTCTATTTGAAGTTCGGAGTAAAAAGTTATGCCCATTTTAGTGAAGCACTATCAAGCAGATGAAGCCTCACGACCATCTTGATGGCCCTTGAAGTGCTTCACGACTCGTGAAGCGTGTGTTGAAGTCAGTTTGTCAATTTTTAATTCAGGGTCATATTGGTCTTTTCTCCTATGCATTGGGCACTTAAACTACGTCGTTTGATGCCTAAACTACATCGTTTTACTCAATTAAAGCCTAATGACCTAGTCAAAAACTACCTAGAACTCTCATTCTCCAAAATCATCCAACTTAGAAAGAAAAGAGAAGAAAGAAGCGCCAGTTTTCACCAAAGAACAAGCAGAGGTGTTCTTCAAGTTCAGCCCCCAAATCCAAAGGATTTCTCCGTAGTTTTCGTCACCAGGTATGTGGGATTTCACTAATGGGTTCCTTTCACCCATTAGGTCCCTAGAATTCAGTCATTTTCTTCAAGTTCTCCATAAATTGCTTAGACCTAAGGCACCCAAATCTTGGGAATCCATTGAAAGTTAGCTGCTATAGTTCCATTGCAGTGATTACCTGTTTTCTTGGAGAATTAATGTGGTCTCATGTATAGAACTCAGAACCCTAGCTTGTATTGATTATCATCATTTCATGAATTATAATTGGTAGACAGATCAGGCAGAAAAATCATGCTCCAGTATTTGAATGCCATATTTTCAGCATATTTATATTGCATTCCCAGATAGCATCTCAGTATTTTGAGCTACTCAGTATATCAGTTGCATTGTTAGTTTTGCATATTCAGTTGGGAGTAGACTTAGCACCGAGTTGGACTAGGGTTCAGCATACCCTTAAAGTCCTAGAACTACGTGCCAACGTAGGTTCAGAAGTCCCCTCTGTTGGGCATCAATTTTAGTGATCACGCCACAGTCATGCCTTTATACCCTTGCAAGGTATATTGGGTCCTCTCGATGGAGCGTATACATCGGACTGCACGTTTAGCTCACGTGGTTTATGTCGATTAACAGTAACTCCCACAGTCATACTCTTAATGAATTGACCATATTTTCAGTATTTACTTATATATACAGTTCAGCATGTTATCTTAATGATTAGTACTTGGTCATTGCATCTAGCTCAGTTTTCAGTTACATTTTAGTACAGCCTACTTCCATATTTAGTTTATATTGTACAACTTATATTGTTCAGCTTAGAATCTATATCCTCCATGCTCAGTACATTAATAGTACTGACGCATATTTTTGCGCTACATCGTTTTATGATGTAGGTTCAGGCGCTCAGCATCCAGACCGCGCTTAGCTCGATTTCCAGTTCTTACTCAGCAACTTCAGTGGTGAGTCCTCATAGTCCGAGGACATTTCTTTACGCTTTAGTTTAATCAATTTATTATCAGTCTTTTAGTATTATTAGAGTTAGATGGGGATTTGTCCCAGCAGCTCATCAGTATTAGAGGCTTTCAGACATAGAGTCAGTGTTCAGTGTTTTGGGATTATTTCCCATAGATATTGAGATATATTTTCCCTTGGAGTTCTTTTAATGTTTAATCCCTTTATATTTATGCTTCCTCTTACTTAGTCAGATTTCAATTTGCTTATGATATGCCAGACTCAGGGTTAGCTTGGGGTCACTTGTGATCCTAGGTCCCGTGTTACGTCTAGGGGGTAGCCTCGGGGTGTGACAGGTGAAAACTAACATACCTTGATGATCAAAGCCCAAAACTATGGGGAAATTGAGACTTGACGTTGGAACCCTAGCTTCTTCTTGCTTAGATTGAGAGAGAATTGGAGAGGATGAATGTAGTTGGGATTTGGGAATTAGGAGAATGATTTTAGAATGGGTAGTTTTAGGACTTAAAATGCTAATATAGGGCTTAGAATAGGGGTCAAAATGACATAGCTTTGGCATTAAACACACAGGCAAAAGACCAAAAAACTCTTTAAAAATAACTGCCAGACCTTTCTACGGTTTGGACCTTCGGTCATCGGTCTACGGCCATAGAACTTTCTACGGTCCGTAGACCCTAACCGTAGAACTCAAATTTGACCTTAAAATTTCACTAAGTCTTGGTCCTTTTGACGAGACCTATCTATAACCCGAAGAACATTTGACAGACCATCCTCGTCAATCGTAGACTTAACTTCAGAAACTTAATTTTCCCAAAACTCAACCCCACTTTCTACGAATGCTTTCTACGGTCCGAAGAATCTTCTACGGCCCGTAGACTGGACCTATAGAACACAAGCAGTAGCCCAAAAATGTTTTCTTTTCCTTTTCCCAAAATCTGAGGTGTTACAGTTGTATTGATTCCTAACTTCTTTGTTGATGTGCTTTGTGAGAGCATGGAATCATTTTATTGTGAAGGCACTTGAATGCTTTTGTTGAAACATGATTTTGCATTAGAAAGGAGCACTAGTGAGCTTGAGCTTCGATGGGCACCGGCTAGTCTTCATTTGAAGCTTTTTGGGCATGATTAAGTATTGCATACACTTGTTAGTAATCTTGTGAGGGCACTTACTTGGTAACTCCCATTTGAGAACTGTTGTAGACACCTTTGTGAAAGACTGACTCAGTCGAGTTCGCAAACTGAGGTTCAAACACAAGAAGCATGAAGCAAAAGAAGGGAGAGCTAAAGAGCAAATGACGATCCGCCGAACGTGTTAGGCGAGCCTGACTAATACTGCCGAACTGGTCGTGTTTAGAATTTTTGACCAATTTTTGGGAAAGTATAAATAATCTAAAGGAGAGAGAAATTGTATTAGATTTTAGAGAACTTTTACTTGAGACTTTGTATGAGATTTATATTAGTTTTTATTACCTTTGAGAAATATTCTTAATTTTTGTGATTTTTGAACAATCTTGTAATTGACATTTCAAATCAAAGTAGGTGTTGAAGATTATTGCTTAATTTCAACTTTCCAATGGCTGAAACATAATTGGTATACCTTTTTCTCTTTTATGATGCTTGGCTAAAACTCCAAATCTAGGGGTGTGATTATGGGGTTGGGTGTTGATTTAATTTAGTGGGTCTTGTGTGTTTCTATGCTTTGTGATTGTTCATCCATGAATTTGAGTTATTTAGAATGAAATTAATCTATGGGTTGAGGTTGTAAACTTAATCCTAGTATAGATCTTCGATTGATGCTCGAAAGAGATCAATTGAAGTTGGTAAATAGCTTGATGCATGCAATTTAGGTTCGATTTCTATAGTTTGCTCGAAAGAGAAATTGTGGTTCAATTTTACATGCCAAATTGGCTCGAAAGAGAGATTTTAGTAAGGTATTGGGTTGATTTGTGATTCATATAGATGAGACCGAAAGGAGATTCTATGATATGACGCTTTGAGATTGAAAGAAAATTAGTGCTATTGAAGATTACCCAGCTTATCCATGATTGTCTAGCACTATTGAGAAAGCACGTGTACCCCTATTTGACATCAATACCAATCCCCACACCCCTATATCGTCTCTTACTTGTTTGAATATCTAATTTTCGTTTAATTGTTATAATTGATTCCAAAACCGTTTTTGTAAGTTAGGTGGAATCATCTACCCTCTTGGTCTAATTTCTGCAGTGAATTGGTTTACATTCTTAATTTCCTTATTGAATTCATTGCACTATATCACTCCTTGAGGGATTTGATCTCGACTCTTTGTTGGGTATTTTTATTGATAACGACTGCTTACTCTTCTAATTGTTTTTTAGAGTAATTTGAGCGTTATCAAGGAGGAACTTCTGTCTTTGGTGACTGTTCTTCTTGGTTCAATATTTCCTTCTTTCCTCTTTGTAATATAAAGTCTGCAAATAGTAAATAAATAACAAATTATCTTTTTATATATTAGCTCTTTGTCTATTTTCATCTCCTGAATCATTGCATGCCTACATTTACATCACCAAGGTTTAAAGGAAATAGTTAGATACAGAACAATAGTCTCAATTGTCACACATCTATAAATAAATGAAATAGCACATTTCGAATTATAATACTCTTTTGATCACTAAGCTTTTTTTACTTGGATGATGGATGAACATATTTTTCTGTGGTGACTAAAATGGTTTTAGTCATTAATTGTTGAATAGAACATAGCTAAATCTATGCACAAGTCTGTTTGGTTGAATTTTATAAGGGCAAGAATTTGATCTCTAGGGCATGATTGAGATGATATTGAAGAGATAGAAACATGCTAGAAGAAATCCTTCCACCTCAACTAGAGGTCTCGGGTTCAAGTTAAAAAGTTCCTTCTACTTCTGTCAGTTGGATAAGTAGAGGAAAATAAAAAAAATATATCGTATCATCATATATCATATCATCATATCTATCTATCTATCTATATCTATATCTTATATACTACCTTAAAAGCATGAACTCCCAAACTTGAATGTTAAATTACTATAATAGTCCAACTAAAAACACTCAATTTGGTATATTTATTTATTTAATAATATCATATTAAAAGAAGACACCTTTTCACATTGAAAGGTTGTGACTTTTTCAATGAGTTGTGACTTTTCCAAAGGGTTGTGACATTTCCGATAAGTTGTGACTTTTTCGAAAAGTTGTAACTTTTTCAAAGAGTTGTGACTTCAATGATGACACCTTTTCACATTGAAAGGTTGTGACTTTTTTGATGAGTTGTGACTTCTCCAAAGGATTGTGACTTTTCCGAGGAGTTGTGACTTTTTTGAAAGGTTATAACTTTTTCAAAGAGTTGTAACTTCTGTAATGAGTTGTGACTTTTCCAAAGTATTGTGACTTTTCCTAAGGGTTGTGACTTCTCCGATGGGTGGTGACTTCTTCAAAGGGTTGTGACTTTTCCGATAAGGAATGACTTTTCCAAAGTATTGTGACTTTTCTGATAAGGCGCAATTAGTACCTATTCATATATACCACCATTTGTTAGCTATAAATAGAGGGGGTTCCTTTCATTTTTACACTATAATTTTTTAAGTTTTCTACTCTTCTTCTCTTAAAAAATGTCAAGTGTGATTTGCAATAGTTGAATAAGTTCGAAGTTCAACGAAATTTAAGGTACCACATGAGGAAGAGATCCCTAATGTAACATTCCTCTTGCCAACTACTTATACCAACCAAACATTTCATCATATAAAGGGTTGCATTAAAATAAAATGGCTACAAACAAACCCCAAACCAAGTACTTATTTGCTTTCTACCCTTTTTCTCTCTTCAATCATTAATTAACAAAAATGCATACTAATTTTCTCTCTACACTCAAGATATGGAACAATGGAAAAAATATACACTGTTTGATCAAGAAGAGGAGATTGAAGTGGCATGAAACCATTAGGTCAAATTCTGCACTTTTAGTATAGAACAAAGTCCAATTGTGCAACTTTATGAACTATCAATCACATCGATCGGCCTACTAAAGACACCAAAAATAATAACATAATCGTATTGAACTCTATTTTAAGGAATAAAAATTGAATCACGTGAGTCACAACGGATCAGATCATACAAAATTTTACAAATTTTTAAATCACTTACTATAGTACTCTCCATAAACAAATACAATACTATGTGATAGGGAAAAAGAGTCATGAATGTAAATTAAAGATGTTGAAGCACAAAAACATACATGTTACAATGAAAGCGAACGTTAGAGAAAGTTGACAAGTTTTATAAGGAATTGTGTCATTCATATACACATGAAAGTTGTTTGGTCTGAATTTGTATACACATGAACCATGTGTTATTGTTAGGGATCTAAATTTTAGTAACTACTTCATTAATGAATATTGGTTATATGGTGTATTAATAATATCACTTTCTTTTTTTATATGCATTTGCTTGACAAGATAGTGATGCAAAATGGTTATAGATAGTAAGATTGCAGTAATTAGTAAGGGTGTGTTTGGTATGGAAGAAAACAATTTTATCGAAAATGTTTTTTGATTCTTTTCATGTTTGTTTGATCAAGTTCCTTACGTATAATGAAAATGACTTGCCTAATTGAGGTAAGTAAAACAAGTTCTACAAGTAGCATTCAAAATTCATTGTGTCCTCCTCACACCTCCAACAAACCATATATTCACCCACCCCTATAGTCTTATTCCCAATTTTCCACCAACCTACTCCCCCGTCACCCCTCTACCACCTCCCATATTCCTTTTATAGATATATAAAAATATTTTAGAATAATAGATTTACTTGCGTGTCGAACACAAGAAGATAAGAAAGAAATTAAATACACTTATTTTCATAAAAAAATATTGTACTTCATATCGAATACCTCCTAAATGTTACATATTTTTCCTCTATAGGAGAAGTAGATCAAATTATTCTTTATTTGGTTTTGATATGAAGATATACTTCCATTCATATTTTACTGTCATAATTATTTTGTTCAACCCCAATATTTGATAATACTTTCTGCATTTAAAAGTGAATGATCTACTTATTTTTTAGTCTATTTCAAAAAAGAACGACTCCTTTTCTTTTTTTAAAATTCTCTAATATTAGCTTTCCACGTGACATGTTTACGGCCACCAGATTAAAGGACATTTTCATACATTTGACATAACTTTAAGAATATTTTCTTAAACTCTATGTCAAGTCAATCTAGGTCATTCTTTTTTATATGGAAGGAGTATTAGATATACATTTGACACAATATTTATTATATGTGAAAATTAGTTATAGTAGAGCTCACAACATTATATGTTTGTAGGACATTTATATCACCAATTGTTATTATCTTTGTTAGTTTTTTTCTTTAATAAAAGGCAGAGATTTTGAATTGGAAAGTAAAATACTTAAATTTTATTACAAATGTGTATTTTAGAAAAATTACTATAGAATTATTGTACACGAGTGTAGTGGGGCTAAGATACATACATACATACAAACATACATACATACATAAATAATTATATATATACGGGGGCACGTAGTTTGGGACTAGAGGTTGCTACTAGAGACTACCCAATTTGAGCCTCCACCTCAAATCCTCTCGGTGCTAATTCTAAATCCCAACGGAATAGATACAAGTCAAATATCATTATAACATAAAATAGTTCATGAATGATCAATACCAATTCATATCTTAAAAATCAAAACATAGAATAGCTCCTTAAATTATAATTCAGGCATATGTGAAAAAACCTTTCACCAATGTGAATCCATATGTGAGAAATACCTTTCACAATCATGATCATAGTAGCATGTGAGAAAACCTTTCACAATACGATTGATACTTTCCTCTCAAAGCATCCTCAAATTATTTACATCAATTTCATAAAAGCACACATATCTTGATAAATTCATATTTCATAGTTCATAAGCTTCATCATGGGTTCATAATCTAAAATCATGGATCATGTATGTTTTCATATGATTTCAACTCAATATCATGTAATTACATTAAATCATGCAATAGAATATTGAAAAGCAACAATTGAATCATAACCAAATATAACCCATGGAGAATTAAGAAGAACCCTAAGGTGATCAATTGAATTGAGAAATTGAAAACCTTGGGGACACCATGGAGGAATGTGCTCCATGAGTGAATACCCACATACCTTGCTACTCAAAACGCAAGATGAATGGAGAATTGAAGACCTTGAAGGGAACCCTAGTTTCTTCTTCTTCCTTAGCTTGAGAGGGAATTTGGGAGAATGAATTTGGTTAAGTTATGGGGAAATAGGAGAATGAGTTTAAAGTGGGTAGATTTAGGACTTAAAGTCTTTATATAGGGCTTAGGATGAAGGCTAAAACGACATAGCATAGGCTTAAAACATTTAGGAAAAGACCGAGAAGCCCCTGAAATTTAACTGACGAATTGGTCTACGGGTCAGACCTAAGGATAGTAGAACTTTATACGGTCCGTAATGGTCAACCGTATACCAAGTACTGGGAACTTAAAATTACCCAAATTTTGATGGAACCCTTCTACGGTTGTAGGACTTCCTACGGTCCGTACACTCTAACCGTAGAACTCAACTTTGGCCTAAAAATTTCACTAAGTCTGGGACCTACCTACGAGACCCATCCATGACTCGTAAATCACTTGACGAACCATCCTGTTCACTCGTAGAAAATTTCAGAAACTTGGTTTTTAAAAAATAAATATCCCCTTACTACGAGACTGGTCTACGACTTGTAGAAAGTTCTACGAACCGCAGACTACTCTCATAAAACTAACCAGCAGACAAAATTCATGCAACCTTTTTCTCTTTTCAAAATCCGAGATGTTACAATATCTCCCCCTTGGGAACATTCTTCCTCGAATGGAACTCAAGGCAACATAAAGATGGTAGGGGAAGAGATTCAAGAACTGAACATGAATGCAATAACATAAATGCACATAATCAAAGATAAAATCAACTTCAAGCTAACATATACTTTTAAGACATCTTTTCATAAAATATGCATGCATGCATAAGGAAACATGAGAATGATTAAGGCACATGAATTCACAACAATGAACCATGAGGAGCTAAATACCTCAAGCAACAGTCGAATTGAAGGGAAAGAGGTGAGGATATCGGGACATCATATCGGCCTCAACCTCCCAAGTAGCACCCTCAACCAATTGATTCCTCCACAAAGCCTTCACGGATGCCACTTCCTTGTTTCTCAACTTTCAAACCTATCGGTCTAAGATTTCAATCGGAACCTCTTCATAAGAAAGACCTTCCTTTATACCATGACTTTCTAATGGTACAATAGAGGTTAGATCTCTGATACACTTCTTCAATAAGGACACGTGGAACACCGGATGCACCGATGATAATTCGGAGGGCAAGTCTAATTCATAAGCGACCTTGCCTATCCACCTCAAGACTTGATAAGGACCAACATAACGGTGACTAAGCTTCCCATTCTTACCAAACCTCATGATGCCTTTCATAGGTGAAATTTTCAAGTAAACCCAATCATCAACATCGAACTCAAGATCTCTTTTTCTAACATCGGCATAGGACTTTTGTCGACTTTGAGCCATTTTCAACCTTTCTCTAATAAGCCGAACTTTCTCCATAGCGTCATATACCAATTCGGGACCTATCAAGGCAACCTCACCAACTTCAAACTACCCTATAGGAGATCTACACGTCCTAACTTAAAGAGCCTTAAAGGGAGCCATACCAATGCTTGAATAATAGCTATAATTATATGCAAACTCAATCAAAGACAAATGATTTCCCAATTACCCTTGAAGTCAATCAAGCAAGCTCTCAACATATTTTCCAAAGTTTGGATAGTACGCTCCGCTTGCCATCGGTTTGAAGATGAAAGGTTGTGCTAAGCTTGACATGGGTACCAAGACCTTTTTGGAAAGACTTCCCAAATTGGGAAGTAAATTGGGTACCAGGATTAGAGATAAGGGATAGGGGCACTCCATGCAACCTAACAATTTCCCTTAGATACAATTTAGTATAATCTTCCACCAAATGAGAAATCTTGACGGGAAGGAAATGAGCCGACATAGTCATACGATCCACAATAATCCAAATTGAGTCATGTTGTCATCAGGTGCGGGGTAAACCAACAACAAAATCCATATTCAAATCTTTCGACTTCCAAGTAGGAATACTAATATCTTGGGAAAAACCTTCCAGCCTTTGGTACTCAAATTTTACTTGTTCACAATTAGGACACTTAGCCAAAATTTTTACACTATCCTTATTCATACCATTCCACCAATAGACTCCCGCAAGTCATGGTACATCTTGGAGGCTACCAGATGAATGGGATACTGAGAACTATGGGCTTTTGATAGAATTTTCTCCCTTAAATCATCAACATTAGGAACACACAAATGACCTTGCTTCATATCAAAGCACACCATCCCACCTTGGGAGAAAGCTTTTATGGAATTTTTGGAAACCAACTTCTTCAAGTCAACTAATACCGGATCAAGATCTTGCTTAACTTTCACATCCGATAGAAAAGACCCATTTCCACTGCTATTTCCTCCTTGGGGCTTAGGGTTAGACACCCTATCTTTGTTTACTTTAGGAGCTGGAGCATTGAAAGAACATTTGCCGAATAACCTTTGTAAGAACCTAGAATGACCATGTCCACCGGACCGCGAATGTGAAAAATCACCATCACCGGTCTTTGCCCTCTTTGCCTCCCTAGACCTTTCCTTAAGATTTTCCTCTGCAATTAATTGAGCATGAATCATTAAACAAGAAATATCCATTTCCTTGATCAACATGGCGGTACAACATTCATTAACTACCATTTCGGGCACACCCGAAACAAACTTACTAACCCTTGCCCTAGGATCGGCAACCATGGTAGGGGCATATTTGAACAATTGTCTAAATTTCAAAGCATACTCTTTCACACTCATATTACCTTAAAAAACGTAGATGAACTCAAGCACCTTTGCCTCCCTCATCTTAAGGGGAAAGAACCTATTAAGAAAAGCAACCTTAAACTTCTCCTAATGAAGAGGACCCGCATCAACTGCCCTTTCTTCTTTCCATTGGTTGAACCAAACTTGAGCAACACCCTTAAGTTGATAAGCAGCCAATTCCACCTTTTCAACCGGCGTCACTCCCATGATCATCAAAACTTTATTCACCTCATAAATGAACTCTTGAGGATCTTCCTCAATCTTTGAACCATGAAACTCCGGGGGATTCATTCTAGTGAAGTCCCTCACTCTAGTTGCCGCCGTACCCACATTTGGTTCATGGGAGAATTAGCTTCTCTATTATCTTGAGCCATCATAGCTTGAGCCAACACTTGGAAAGTAGCTCGGAACTCCACATTAGTCACTTGTTCGGCCAAAGGGTCAGCCAAAACTTGAGGAACTTCTTGTTTCACATTCTCATTTGCATTCTTTCGAACGTATGCTCTTCGAGGGGCCTTATCCTGAAAAACATTAGATGAGGATTAGGAAAGAGACATATATAGTTAAACTCTATTGCATGAATTTAGAATGGTGAAAGAAGTGGAATTTTTTAATCATCTTATAGCCTTCTATTCATAAATATGGCGTGCATCACACTCATGAATAAGACTCTACTTGACGTGGCTTGTGAGACAACTTAGGACCTTTCTAAACCTAGTGCTTTGAATACTAAGTTTGTCACACCCAAGATATATACCCTAGGTGTAACATGTCGTATAGAACCCCAAAAGATCCAACACAAGCCACTTAGCATACATCATACAAGATAATACAAATAAAGATTTCAAAAATAGCAATCTCATATCATAAAAGAGATTTTAAAAAGCGGAAGTCTAACATAGTCTATACAAGCCATCTAAACATCAAAATAAGTGGTTGGGACGTAACTTATACATCACGTATATCATTCGAAACTAAAAATACATAAAGCAAGTAAATGTGTCTCAGTCCTCCAAACATGAGGACTCACCAACTCTTGAATCCGGTAGAATGATTGACTAGCCACGAGTGTGAGAGGTAGGAGGGCCAGGCTCTACATTAATGAAACAATGTAGGCACAAGTATTTATTAGTACATGGAATGTACTAAGTATGGGGCAATATGCATAAATAGATATGATATCATGAAGATTTTAAACAGTAAGGTATGATCAACATTTGAGACATTTAAAGTCTTAAAGAAGCAACAACGTATAAATCATAAGATATGGTCAATGCATTTAAAATAAGAGAGATAAGAAAGCTTTGAAGAAAACATATTCGTTTTGTGGGATATTAGCTTTAACTGACAATAAGACCATGAGAGCTATATCATGGAATCCGGTATATCCTTCATACCGAAAGAAGGGGATTCTACTTACCAAGGTAGAACCCGTACACATCAACTTTTACTAAAGTGGATCCCCTAGCTAGGTCATTTAAGACAATCCTACGGGGGCACGTAGTTTGGGACTAGAGGATGCTACTAGAGACTATCCTATTAGAGCCTCAACCTCAAATCCTCGCAGTGCTAAGTCTAAATCCCAACAAAATATATAAAATTCAAATATCATTATAACATAGGAAAGGCAATGATCAATACCAATCTATATCTTAAAAATCAAAACATAGAATAGCTCCTTATATTACAATTCAAGCATAGGTGATAAAATCTTTCACCAATGTGAATCCATATGTGAGAAATACCTTTCACAATCATGATCATAGTCGCATGTGAGAAAACCTTTCATAATAACATCGATACTTTCCTCTCAAAGCATCCATAATTTACATCAATTTCATAAAAGCATGCATATCTTCTTAAATTCATATTTCATAGTTCATAAGCTTCATCATGAGTTCATAATCTAAAATCATGGATCATGCATGGGTTTATATGATTTCAACTCAATAACAAGTAATTACATTAAATCATGCAATAGAAGATTGAAAAACAACAATTGAATCATAATTGAATAGAACCCATGCAGAATTAAGAAGATCCCTAATTTGATCAATTGAAAATTGAATTGAGCAATTGAAAACCTTGGGGACCCTATGGAGAAATGGACTCCCTGAGTTAATACCCACATACTTTGCTACTCAAAGCCCAAGATGAATGGAAAATTGAAGACCTTGGAGGGAACCCTAGCTTCTTCTTCTTCCTTAGCTTGAGAGGGAATTTGGGAGAATGAATTTAGTTGGGTTTTGGGGAAATAGGAGAATGAGCTTAACGTGGGTAGATTTAGGACTTAAAGTATTTATATGGGATTAGAATGAAGACCAAAACGACATAGAATAGGCTTAAAGAATTTAGGAAAAGACCCAAAAGCCCCTGAAATTTAACTGTCAGGCTGGTCTACGGGTCAGACCTATGGACCGTACAACTTTATACGGTCCGTACTAGTCAACCGTAGAACAAGTACTTGGACATTAAAATTACCCAAACTTTGACGGAACCCTTCTACACTTCGTAGGAATCCCTGCGGTCTGTAGAACTCAACTTTGGCCTTAAAGATTTACTATGTCTGGGAACTACCTACTAGACCCATATACGACTCATAAATCACTTGATGAACTGTCCTATTCACTCGTAGAAAAGTTCAAAAACTTGGTTTTTTGAAAATTATTTTCCCCCTTTCTACGAGACTGGTCTACGGCCTGTAGAAAGTTCTACGAACTGTAGACCTAAACTAATAGAAAAAATTCAAGCAACCTTTTTCGCTTTTCAAAATCTGAAGTGTTACACTTTGATTCATATATATTTCACGAATTATTTTTTGTATGGATTAACGTGTACTAATTAACTTTATGCTTTGTCTTTATTTTCTTATGAATTATGAATGAAAAGGAAATAAAAATTTTCCTTTTACTAATATACTCTAAAATATGATGCAAAAGCACGTGATTATGGGTATAAAACGATGGATGATAAGACATGTATGCATAAAAAAATTGTCATTGCTTGGAAAAGTCATAAATTGGCCCCTTGTAATTGCTATATTCATGGCGTACAATTAATTTTTGCTTTGCTGCTCATCGGCAATTAGTGGGAGGTACAAAAAATATTTACTTTTTTTGTTAGTTTGTGAGAAAAATTTGTTCCTTTAATTTTCATATTTTATTGGAGTCTCTTATTTTATGTTATATGCTATCAATTTGATTTGTTAATTTGAAAATGAAATTGTTCATATCTCACAGATAATTGTATTATATTTTATAATAAATTTATAAATATAATTTAATAAGTATTTTTTTGTCAAATTTACAGATGAAAGAATTAATAATTTTGAATCAGTCAAAAGGGGACAAAGGGTACATATATATATATATGTACGTAATCACAATAATCAAATATTCAACAACTATTATTTTTATATTAAATAATATTTTTTTTTTTTGTAGGTGTACACCAAGAAATCTAAATTGATCTACTATCCATCATAAGGAAGGCATACATTAATCGAATTTATATACAAATTTTACAAAACACTACTCTCCTTCAATAACAACTTCTTGATATGTATGAAACTATAAGAAGGTGGAGGTTGATATTTCTTAAAAGGAAGGAAAAAACTTTTAGACATGAAATATTTTACAATCATGACGCCAATATCTAAATTATGTGTTATGAAATATTAAATAAAATTTTTAATAAGTTGAATATTTGATGTATATTATAAGAATTGAATATTTAAAGTCGTTAAGGTAATACTCTTGAAATTCAATTGATAGCAATCCTATATGATGTGTCTTACAATGATAATAATATCGGTTGAATAGGCTCATCATTCATCGATCTAAGTTTGTTTGTTCTCTTAAAATTTGATGTAATTAATCACCCTCTTATTATAATATTTTAAATGTATTTAAATAAATTATAAATATTATATATAAAAAAAATTTCATCACATCTATTTTTCTCATCTTATTTGAATTTCTCTCTTATTATAAAGTGTTTTGACATATATTAATTTAAATTGATATTTATATTTAATCTACAATGTCTTAAAATATATCCCTTCATTTGGTGTTTTTTGTCACACTTCTAAAATTTTATTGTAATTGTTGCATTTTATAACTTATTACACACATGTTTTAATAAAAAAATTAATCGAATAAGAATGAGCATGGGACACACGTGCAACATACGTGTCTAGAAACTTGTATTAATAAAGACAGTAATGGAAAGAATACAAATCAAATGGAACAATAGAGCTTTATTGCTTGATGTTTCAACTAGGTACGGAGATGATCAAGTATAACCGGTCACAGATTCAAAGACGAGAGATAATTCATTAGCCAATAAGAAGGCTCCACTCGAGCCCTAAAGTACTTATGTCCAATAGAAATGCTCCACTAGGGAATACCCTTTTTCATGCCAACTAATATTTCTCTATAATTTGTAGGATCTCATATGGACATATCGGGCGTATGTATCCTTTTTTTCTACTTTGGGACATGAGTCCTTCAGTGACTTTGGGCCAAGAGTTCCCTCCTTTTTCTCCGATAATGACCACCCTGTAATCTCGGTAATGAGCCGAGGCCAAGGAAACTGGCTAATTCTAGATCCGGTCATTTGACCAATGGAATCATTATGGATTCTTTTTTTGGCAATCTTATATGCCACGTGCTCATTACCAATACTACCATGTATACAAACTATGCCCCCCCCTAAATACAGATTAGTATACCCACTGAAAACTATGAATAACTACTCCTGTATTTCAACTTCTGGTTCTACCATGCATATTATTCTTGACAAATGCATCAATCACATAGGCATTGCACCAAACAAAGACAGGATAAAAATTTTCTATCTAATTTCCAAAGACTTTCTATATCCACAAGGTAGTTGTAAGGTCTGCGTACACTCTACTCTCCTCAGACCCCATGTAATGAGATTTCACTAGGTATGTTGTTGGTGTTGTTGTAATTTTGAAAAAGTAAATGGCCAAAGAAGTGTCTTGCTACAAAATTTTAGGAGTTAAATTCTCATATGGTCACTCAACCAAGTGTAATTCACTCAAAAGGTCATTTTTCTTTGTTTTATAACCCCTTAAGTCACTCAAGTATTCATATTTCACCTATGTCACTCAACCATTTTAGGTATTTTTTCATTTAATTTTGCTGATATGAAACTTTTATTTTAAGTCAAGATTTGAAGAAATAACTCGAGCGTAAATTTAGGAGACAACTTGTTTCACTTTATTGATATGAATATATATTTATTCATGATCAAACCAGCTAACAATGCAAAAGTCGACTAATAAGGAATCATGATATTCTCTTAATCATATTATCAGAAAAGAATCAACTAATAAAGAATAATGATCTTATCCTAATCACAATAAAAACCAAATATCAATCTAAAGGCATCACCAAGATGTGTACTTGTACTTTTTGCTTCAAATTCTACACAAGAACATGGTATTGTTAGGCAATTTTAGAAATCTACTATTGGTACAGCCAATCTAACAGACCTTGAATGCCAAAATGACCCCTTGAAAATTTGTTATTTTAATCTGACCATCAGACCCTTCAGAGTAGATAAAACTCAGGTAAGAAGTGTTAAAGATTTATCATCAACTTAATTAAAGATATTTCAAGGAGGACACTAGAATATTCAAAGAGTTTCTCTTCTTATTCCGCACCTTTTCTCTCACACTCTTTCTCAACCACTTGCTTTCTTACTTACACCTCGAATGACTACATCCATTTATAGATGGTTGTGGAAGGTCAATCTGAGATATGTTCAGAACAACAACAGAAACTTCATTTTGACATATTTTGATGTTTGATCAAGCGTGGATGCATAAGCATAACAAATCTTGGTCTTGTGACATTTTAAAAAGAAAATAGTATGTTCTGTTTATTTCCTTGGACGAATTTGTAGTGATGGATATTAGTTGAACTTCTCCCTTATTCATGTTAAAATTTGACATATTTTGCAAGACTAAAACCTAGTATTGGATTATTACATTCATGGAATAGATACTTTTAAGGATCTTTGTAGATAAAATGGAAAAGCTTAGTGGAATGATATGCACATACCAGTATGTTTGATTACTGGGATCTAATTCGTAGAACACATGATTCAATAATCTACTACTATGCACCCTGTCATCCTGTGTTAGCTTATAAATAGTATCTGCTAACCTCTATGTCAGCTCAAAGCATTGTTTCATTGAATAGAGAGGGAAAAGGACTTCTTTGCATCCCTCTACTAGCTTTTATTTAGAGATATTGTAATGCCCCGCAACATCTAAGTAAAGATCTGAACTATCCTTCCTATGCATATAGGCTCGAACTCAATGATTCCTAAGTTGTACATATATGGTAAGGTCCTTTAATAAGTTTAATAAGTGTATCAGATGTATTTTAGGGTCCTAAGGTACCTCAAATAACAAGTCAAGTTCAAGACATTTCTATTGGCTAAGTTTTCACATGAGTTCATATAATGGTCAACATGAAATGCCCATATCTCTCGGCATATAAAGAGTTATGTGGTCCATTACCTATTGATAATGCTCAAGTGTTATCCTTAAAACAAATTAAAAGGGACAACAGTCGTTGTCAATAAAAACCTAATGAAGAGTCGGGGTCGAATCCCACAGGGAATGGTATATCGTAGAGAATTCGTATCAAGAAGATTGGATTGTAAAATTGCTCATTTGCAATAGTAAGAACAAGTGGGTGGATGATTCCACCAATTTAATAAAAAGATTTGCTTATGAATTATCACAATTAAACTAAAATTTCAGAGAATTCAAGAATTAAACAAGCAATCTAGCAGTGCGGGGATTGGAAATCGATCTCACATAGGGGTGATTGTGCTGCTCTATAGTGATGAGCATTCATGAAAAGGCTAGTTCATCTTCAATGACTCTAATTATCTTTCGATCTCAAAGCACCTATGCATAGAATCTCCTTTCGGTCTCATCTACAAGCCAATCTAAACAACCCAATACCCTATTTTATTCTCTCTTTCGATGCAAAAATAGAGCAAATAGATCAGACCCATAACCTCTATTTTCAAGCAAGTTACATACATCAAACCTAAATTGCTAGTATTGGACTTATTAACCATTCCAATCAATCTCTTACGATCATCGACCGGAGATCGGAAGTAGGAATTAAGTTTGTAACCTTAACCCATAAATTAACCTCATGCTAATTAGCCCAAATTCATGTATGAATAGTAGCAAAACAGAGCATAGCACAATACCCACTACATTAAATAACCACCCAACCCCATAATTGTACCCCTAGATCTTGGGCCACCCATCACAAAAAGTAAAGAAAATATACCTTCTATGAAAGCAGTCATGGGTAACATGTAATTAAGCATTTACAAGCAAACCCACTTTGGATTCAACTTCAATTTATCATATTCAAGAGCAAAGTTGAAAAAAAATTCCAAAGCTAGAAAGTGTTCTTCACAAAGGTTAAGTGTTTTCTCTCTCTAAAATTCAAATCTCTCAATTCTTGAATAAAATTTGAAATCTGAACTCTCTACTTTCTCTCTCATTTGGGCTATTTATAGTTTTCAAAAATTTGGTCCAAAAATTCAATGTTCGTCTCCTTCGGCGATGTTAGTCGAGCTCATCAAGTTTTTTCGGTGAATCGCCTCTAATGCTTCAGCTCGCGTTTTCATGCTCTAGGCTTCAGGTGTTTGAACCTCAGTCGGTGAACTCGATTGAGTTATCCTTTAATGCTCGGTGCATCACTGAGTACCACCTTAGTTCACCTTTCAAGCATTCAATTTTTCTCCTTGCACTGTCACTTTCGGCGATGATTAGCAAGTTTGCCCTTCTCATTCAGCGTATCGCCTTATCTGTGGGAGTTCGCCGACCTTTTTCGATAAATACAACAGCTACGCACTGTCATTTTGGGTGAGGTCTGGATCACTAGGCGATCCGCCTTTTTTTGTTTGGAGATCAATAATGTATAGTTTGCACTTCTTTTTGTATTTTTGGCCATTCTTTCAAACATCAATTCTTGCCTTGTCCATTTTCCTTCCTAGATGCAAATTATCAACATTTCATCAGAATAGGACAAAATTAGGCATTGAGGACACTTATTATTGAGCTAAATAAACCTCAAATGAGTGCAAATCTACCACTCATCAACACCCCCAACTTAAACTTTTGCTTGTCCTCAAGTAAATCAAGAACACAATCAGCTCAATAAGGGTGTCTACAACAGTACTCTATGAGAGATAACATGCAAATGTCATTACAAGACTACTCTCAACAACAAGCTACACTCAATCATGATCAAAAAGCTTCAAATGATGACTAGCCGGTTTCAACACAAGCTCAAGCTCACTTTAGCTTCTTTTCTAATGCAAGAACATGTTTCAATAAATGCATTCAAGTGTCCTCACATCAAGAACGATTTCATGTTCTCACAAAGTAAATCAACAAAGGAATAAGGAATCAATGCTACTCTCACTCTCTCAAAAGTGAAATACATACAAGCTTTGTCCCATATTTTCTAATCATCATAAAGCCTAGTTCATGCAAGATCTCAAGGGTCTTTTAGGCTTGTAATGGGGCTGAGGGTTAAGGTATGGTCAATTTTTCTTGGTGACTTTACCTTTTCAAAGAATTGTTGCAATCATCTTTATCTCTTCTCAAGTTCTTTTCATTCTTTTCCATTTGAGAACTCAAACTTTTGTGTATTACTCAATTTATTTGGAATCCCCTTTATTTCACTGCTTCTCTTTTTCATTTTCATATTTCCAAAGAATTTTCATCCCAATGACTCTTTTTATATATATAAGGAGGGGCTCCTTCTTTTTGTAGGAAACTTCAAAGTTGAGTCTCATTTCATCTTTCTTTTCCCTTCACTTGGCTTTCATTCCTCCTTCCTTTCAACACCCCTAACTTAGGTTTTTGGCCTAAGTTGGCTATTCAAACATAACAATGCTTCAAAAAGGATATTTGGTGACGAGGTAGTGACAATTTGGTTCAAGAGGCTTTCTTTTGGTTTTGCCAACAAATGGGTTGGGCTTAAATAGTGCCAAAATAGATGCACACCCTCACAAGGTAGTCACAAAAGACTAAGGACATTTGGGTTCCCTCTTTGAATTGTTGCCCAAGATCACACCTCACATTCACCAAAATTTAAACAGTTGAACTAACAAGACAAATTCTAGGACTCAACACACAAGTTTTCAAGTAAGTTCTCACCACAGATGAAACTTCAAAATACACTCATTTAGCACATCCTAAAAAGATCAAAAGCGTGCATGCGATATTCATTGCAAGGCTCACTTCAAAATGCAGCTAGTCAACAAAAGATTCGAACAGATTGCTCAAAAGTGCAACCACATCGATTTCATTCTCGCAACACCAACACTCTACATCATACTCATAATGAGTACTATTCAAGAAATCGATATTGAACATAATCGATTCTCAAATCATTATCAATGAAAACTTCAAGCATTTCACGATTTTTCAAACACATGGGGGGTTGCAAAATCAAGAGAGAATGAAATAGATACAAGAGACGCACTCAACCAAAAAAAACACTATAATATAGACAAAATTAAGGTAATACAATCCTCCAAAATTAAAAGTAACAAAATACAAGCAAAAATGGGAATATTGGCACGAAGGCCCTCACCCCACAAAAAATAGAATGTAGTGTCCTCAATGCGATAATAATAAAAGTACGGGAGGATGAGATAAAAGGGTCACCCTAACAGTCTATGCATGTGGAGCACTCTCATCTGGAGTATCTGGAAGGAAAGCATCATCCAGGGCATCAATGCTGGCAAGATCACCAGTGGCAGCTGTAAAGACTCAACTGGGGCATCAGTGCCTGTCTCAACTCTAGGAGGGATGGTGGAGTCTAAAAAGACTCCACTCGGACCAATCGTTGAAGTCTCCCAAAGGGTTCTCTCTAGGGTAACCTGAAGAATGACCTCCTCAGTCTTTTGCATCTCAGTAAAAGTCTCCACAATCCCATGCTCCTCACTCTGCAACTCCTCCTCATCCGTCTCCTTAGCCAACTCATCCTCCGCCCTCTCAACATCATCATCAGCATTAACGGCAACCATTGCAGCTGTCTCAGGCTGCACACTAGGAATAGGCTCACTGCTGGGCATCTGGGGTGGTATGGAGGCAGGTACATCCGGTAGGGGAACCTCGCCCCATAGCATGTATATGTCCGTGGACTACAACTGGGTTACCTCCGCTCGCAAGGTAGAAAGCTCCTCTCTCATGATATCTAGTGCACCCGAACTACACTTGGCCTTCTCTTGGGCCTCAAGTCACGCAGTGAGGTTATCCAACCTCACACCATAGCCCTTGACCAGCCCTCACACCTCCTCACTCTCTCTCTCAAAGGAGCTAAGGCTCTCTCAATCACCCTATCAGTAATCTTGGGCATGTCCATCTCAACCCGGGCAGCTCTAACATCTGCTGAGTAGGTAAGGCTACCCATATGATAAATTAAAGCCTGGGTCAAGGGGGGACAGGAGATAGGAGAGGGGGTAGGTCTCACAGTAGGAGTAGCAGGAGATACATAAGAAGTGGTAGCAGGGGCATGAGGTAAAGTAGAGGAAGATTATACACCTACATGCTCCACAGAAAGAGCAGGTGTGCTAGCCTCAACTGCTAGTGTGGTGGGATCAACCACAAGCGTCGTGTCTGGTGGTGGCGGCTTTCTCCGAGCCGCATCATCCCATAGGCACTCAGCCTTAATCCTTTTTATGTCGCTGGAAGAAGCTAGGGTGACCCTCACATCAGTAGCTTCCCTATAAGGGACTCTTGCCCTCTCACACAGCTACGTAATCAGGACTTGAAATGGAAGAGATATCTGCTCCTACTTGGCCCACATAAATATCTCATTAGCTATAATCGCACCCACATGGAGATGCTCCCTATCAATGATTTTACCCACCAAGACCACCTTGGGATGATGAAGGATCAACTTGTTTTGCGAGGGCATTATATTATTGTTGATAAATCAAAATCAATATCACGCTACCACATTGAGATCCTTCTTCTCGATTGGGGCACCATTAACCATCTTGTAAGGAGAAGAATAAGAAATTAGGGGAGCCAACCACCCTTTCAAGGAGTCCAAGTCATGTCGCATTCGGAGTGAATATAGATCTGACTGGAATACCGGTGCCCCCAATGCAGTGTTAATTGCCCAAGCATTGCATTGTACTTTCTTGCCATGCACCTCCACTTCTTCAAGTAGCTTCCAATTTGTACCTTTCTGCTTCTTGGGGAGGGCCTGTGCATAGGCAGTTTAAAATTCTCACACCTAAGAAGGAATATATGGGTTCCTTGGCTTGGTGAACCCCTCAAACTTATGAAACTATATGGTGTTCCAGATAGCTGGCTAATCACTCATGACTCCATTTATGGAGAGCCATCTCTCCTCAAGAATAGTCCTCTCTCAAGTAGCTTTGAGCCTATTGAGGGCTCTTGGAGCAATAACTGAGAGGACTCTAGGAGTAGGTGCTTGCGCAGAGGACGGTTGCACCAACTTGGACCTAATCTCTATCCTTTACCTCACCACCCTTTTTGGGTTGTACCCTCTCTTGGGTAGGTTGTTGCGGAGTAGTGGATTGCTAACAACGAGGGGCTTCAACTAGCTTGTTTATAGAAACTCCCCTGTGTCTCTTTAGAGGAGGAGGACTAGGGGAGTCTCTGTCTGACTCCGTGTCTGAAGATACCATTTGCTTGCCTTTTGTTCGTGCCATTACCTGCAAAAAACATATTCAAATATAGGATTTGTGAAGGTTCGTTGAAATCAACTGCATTTTAAAACACAGTTCAAAAGTTATTCTGAGGCTTGCCTAACGGGAAGGTGGATCGCCTAACATGATCGGCGAGCTTCAGTGAGCTCACCTAATTAGACAGTGGCAAAAATCCCAGGAATCAGACATAGAAGCAGAGTCAATTCCAACTCACTGATTCACCGAGTCGGTTTCGATGGGCTAAGACAAGTTTGCCAAAAATGAAAGTGCAATTTGAAAAGAAACATGCATCAAAGGTGATGCTCTCTCTTACTCGGCGATTCGCCAAGTGAGTTTCGGCGGACTAAGACAAGCTCACCGAATGAAACAATACCCAAGGTCACATATATTCTTAAGAAGGCAAGCTGGGTCTTACTCGGCGATTCGCCTAACCTCCTTGGTGAGCTAAGACAAGCCCGCCGAACAGGAAGTGTTCAGCTCAGTGCCTAATTTTTACAGCTAATCCAACATACACAACAAATATTGGTTCCCAAACATCATTACAACCCACCTATATGCTTATCTACCCATGGGTACTCAAACTTCCCCTAGATATTGCTAAGTATTGCTCAAATTGACGATTTGCCCTTAAGAAAGTAGTCACCCTATCCATCATTGGGCAAAATCATGCAATTGGATCAACAATGGGTTAATCAGACTTCACCCACATCAATTTAGGCTTAGACCCAACATATAAATCAGTTCAATTTAAACTTTCAACCATCACAATCAAGATCAGCATTCCACAGCCACATATATGCAAATAATTCATACGCACAATTCAATATGCAAAAAACAAAGCTAACAAATGAATTTTAACAATCAATATCAGTTAATGGCATCAAGCCCACACCCATATTGCAATTTAAAGCATGAAATTCTCAATAGAAATCAAAAACCAACCTTAGTAGGAAGTACAAGATGAGAAAATCTAGGAAATGGGGTTGGGTTGGCAGAAAATGCAAGCACAAGCACTCAGCACAAGCACTCCTCAAACTTTTAAATCACACACAAAGGACTCCCAAATACTCAAATCATGCAATGTAAGAGAAAGGAGAGGAAAAGGCTTCAAAAGATCTAAGGGATTTCTTTTTAAACTCGAAAAAACCCTTGGCCTTTTTTATATCGGGCCAGTTCTGTGATCTCAACTAACGTCGCCGAACGTGTTAGGTGAATCACAAATTAGATCTCAAGCTCACCTAACAGGCCTGAACGAACACTAAACTTGAATGCTTATTCCACGGGCCCGATGGAGTCCATGTAGTGAACTTAGGTGGATCACTTTTTGGAGCTCAGACCATCTAAATATACAGTGCACTATTCCACATGTTCAAGCTCAGAAGTCAAACAAGAATGAGTCCGCGCAACACCTTCGGCGTATCGCCATTTAGGTCCTGGCATCACCTAATGTTCCCCTTTTCAATCTTTTAACTTCTTCTCAACCTGCACTCACAACGCACGTTATTGAAAGTAATAAAAACAAAAGTAAAGACTTGGGTTGCCTACCAAGAAGTGCCTTATTTAACGTCATGGCACGACATAATTCTCAATTCCTTAACATTTATTTTTAGGATTTGGGATGGTGTCAATAGGCAACATTCTATTTTGCCTTGGATTGAGATGAGTGGAGATCTGGCACAATTGGGTTTCCAACTGCTCGATAGAAACCGAATGAGAAGTCACTATTTGGGATAAAGTGGAGAAGTCATTTTTCAATTCCTTCAACACTTTGTCGGATCCTTCAACCTTGTTGAAAATCCTTGTAAGTATTTCTTGGGTGCCCAGCTGTGTCTTTTGGTCATTGACGATCATGGGGAGGCACATAACTATCTTTGTCAACCTCCCTATGTCTCCAATTTCGACCTCGCTAATCTTTCCAACCACTATCTCTATCCTTGTTCTAACCTTGGTTCCTACCTTGTCGTTGGTAATTGGTGTGAGAACCCCCCTATTTGGTTTCCCAAATATTGAACTACCTCATTGTATAATGCCTCAAATTTGGCATCATCCGGGCAGTGCCCACTATTGATTCCAACCGCATTGACCGACTTAAGTCCACCTCCCATGACATGTTTGGACAACAAATCAAGTTGGATCATTATTTTGGCCATGTTTTCATCATGTTCATGGACTTTTTCAATTTGTTCTTTACTCCTACCCACCTATAGAATAGGCACTTGATCTTCCCTAGTATGTCGTGCTCGGTTGACTTTGGTCATATCATCTAGCAACAACACAGCCATAACATATGGTTGTCTCGTTAATCCTTCTTGGACCAATGATCAGCCACACCTTTATTGACAGAATCAAGGCTACAATAAAAGTACTATAGCAGCAAATGGTCCAGAACACCATGTGTTGGGCATTGCATGAGTAGTTTATTGAACCTTAACCAAGTCTCATGCATTGAAATTTAGGATCTGGTTTCGAATTTTAACCATCTTCGAGGGTGGAAAGAATCTCTCCAAGAAAGCATCAGTCAATTCATCCCACGAAGTGATAGAGTCATTTGGAAATTCTGCCAACCATCTTGAAGCTTTACCCGTTAAAGAGAACGGGAATAACCTCAACCTTATGGATTCTTGAGAGATGTTTTTGAACACAAATGGTCCACATACCTCCATAAATTTTCTAAGGTGTTCATGGGGATCCTCATGAGCTAGTCCCCCAAAGATTCCTCTTAATTGGAGCAATTGTAGCATTGTTCCGGTTGCATGAAACACAACCCTCCCGCCTGTGGGAGGTATCCGAATATCTCTCGTGGTTTGAATAATATTTACATGCATCACATTCAAATCACCCATGTTATCATTTGGACCATAGTGTATGTCGTTGTCATTTCCATGGTCACTCATATTGTAAGACCTGCAAATCAGCCAACAACAATCTACTACAACTAAAAAAAATTAAAATCTAATTTCTGATAACGCTCAAGTGTCCTCCTTAAAACCAATTAAAAGGGATAGCGACCTTTGTCAATAAAGACCCAACAAAGAGTTGGGGTCGAATCCCACATAGAACGGTATATCGTAGAGAATTCATATCAAGAAATTTTGATTGTAAAATTGCTCATTTGCAATAGTAAGAACAAGTGGGTGTATGATTCCACCAATTTAATAAAAAGCTTTGGTTATCAATTATCACAATTAAACTAAAATTTCAAAGAATTCAAGAATTAAACAAGCAATCTAGGGGTGCGGGGATTGGAAATTGATCTCACTTAGAGGTGATTGTACTGCTCTATAGTGATAAACATTCATGAATAGGCTAGGTCATTTTCAATGACGCTAATCATCTTTGGATCTTAAAGCATCTATGCATAGAATTTTCTTGCGGTCTCATCTACAAGCCAATATAAACAACCCAATACCTTACTTTATTCTCTCTTTCGATTCAGAAATAATGCAAATAGATCCGACCCATAACCTCTATTTTCAAGTAAGTCATAGACATCAAACCTAAATTGCTAGTATTGGACGACTTACCCACTCCAATCAATCTCTTTCGAGCATCGCCTGGAGATCGGAAGTAGGAATTAAGTTTGTAACCTTAACCCTTAAATTAACCTCATGCTAATTAGTCCAAATTTATGTATGAAAAGCAGAAAAATAGAGAACAACACAATACCCACTACATTAAATCAACATCCAACCCTATAATTGCAACCCTAAATCTTGGGGTTTTAGCCACCCATCACAAAAAGTAATGAAAATATACCTTCTATGAAAGCAACAATGGGTAACATGAAATTAAGCAATTACAAGCAAACCCACTTTGAATTCAACTTTAATTTATCAAATTCAAGAGAAAAGTTGAAAAACCCCAAAAGCTAGAAAGTGTTCTTCACAAATGTTAAATGTTTTCTCTCGCTAAAATTCAAAACTTTAAATTCTAGAATAAAATCTGAAATTTGAACTCTCTACTTTCTCTCTCATTTGGGATATTTATAGTTTCCCAAAAACTCAGTGTTCGTCACCTTTGGCAATGTTAGTCAGGCTCATCGAGTTCGTTTGGCGAATCGCTTTTTTTTTTGCTTCAGCTCATCTTTTAATGCTCTAGGCTTCAAGTGTTTGAACCTCAGTCAGCGAACTCAGTTGAGTCAGGCTTTCATGCTTTGTGCATCGCCGAGTACCACCTTTGTTTGCCTTTCATGCATTCAATTTTTTCTCCTTGCATTGTCACTTTGGCAATGATCAGCAAGTTCGCCCTTCTCATTCAGCGTATCGCCTTATCTGTGGGAGTTCGTCGACCTATTTTGATAAATACAAGTGTTATGCACTGTCATTTTGGGCGAGGTCGGGATCACCATACGATCTGCCTTTCTTTCTTTGGCGATCAATAATGTATAGTTTGCACTTCTTTTTTCATATTTGGCCATTCTTTCAAACATCAATCCTTGCCTTCTCCATCTGCTTTCCTAGCTGCAAATTATCAACATTTAATCAAAATAGGACATTAATTATTGTGCTAAATAGACCTCAAATGAGTGCAAATATACCACTCATCACCTATCAAATTAAATGACTATCAGTCTTCTTTCCAACGCAACCAAGATTACATCAATCGAAGTTTGGAGTAGAAAGTTATGGTTGTTTTACTCCACGTCCTACTGGGATATTCGACAATGACACCTCTCCATTAGGCGAATCACCGAATTATATTGCCGAAATGGCTCGAAACCTCCAGAAACTATTCATTTTGGTGATCCAAAGCCCCATTTTGGAGATCCCCCAAAAATTTGGTGATGGTACCTCCGAATCAGCAATTTGGCTGACAGGATTCATTAAAAAGGTTATCTTCTTCAATTTTTCTAGTCTTCTTATGTTCCTAGAGGGGTATTTTTGACCTTTTACCCTCAATTAACTTCTCCAAGACCATCTTATAACCTAGTAACATCCTTATACAATATAGTAACTCTCAAATCTACAATTCTCCTTCTCCCAAAGATCAAGAACTTCAAGAAAAAGATGTCTCCAATTTCGCAAGATCTAATTAAAGGCTCAAATTTCAAGATTCTCTTCAAGCATCCTAAGGTTTTCTATCAAGATTCTTCCCCAAATGTCATCTCCAAGAAATCCATGGAAGGGTTTCTCATGTTCAAGCTATAAGGTTCCAAGCTCAAAGCTTTTCTCCAATAATTCCTACGATTCAGGTATGTAGGTCTTCGATGAGGAATTCCTTTCATCCTCATGTCCAAAATTCTATGTTTTTATAAATTTAATTTCATAGTTAGGGTTTATAAACCCACTTCCAACTTCACAAAATTTTAATATCCAACTGCATGATTTCTTGAACTTACTTACTCATGATTATGGATTTTGATTGTTGTATTTCCTTTTTATGTTTAGCAAGTTTTTTCATTGTCATCCATATTAGTTCTTCACATGATTTTATCCTTGTTTCTTGAAGCTTATATTTTAAAACATGATTTTAGAGCCTTTATGTGATTATGAAAGCTATTTTGAGAATCTACAAGTTATGCATGTTCTAGAAAACTTTATCATGATTTGAAAGATATATTTTAGAAAGAGGTTTAAACATATGATTTTAGAAAGAAAGAATTGAGTTTCGTTTCATAGATTTTAGCATAGTCTCACAACAAGGCATGATTTTGGAAGGGATTTTGAGCAAGACTCATGATAAGCTTAACAAGTATATTTATTATCTATATGGATGGTATGTTTTGGGAGTAGTATTTAGCACCGAGTGAATAAGGGTTCTAGATAGCCCAAGTTTAAGAACTACGTGCCTCTGTACGATTATGTTTCACTGCTTTTTTGGTTTACCATTTAGCCTTTAAAAGGCTCAGATTAGTGGATCCACATTAGACAAATATGTTTTACACTTTGACAAGATATAGGGTACCCTCCCAACTAGGGCATTCGTTGGTGCATAGTGATCTCACATGGTGTATGTTGGTTAAGAGAAACTCCCACCTAAAAGATTTACTTCATTTATTTATTGTTTTCTAGATATTATCATTGTAAGATTTTCATATATGCATCATTTCATATATGATTTCAGAAAATATGGTCTCGGATATACATTTTTGTTTCTGTAATATTATGTCATATGTCACATTTTTAACTCTCAATCCTTTAGTTATCGTTTATGTATTACTCATGCTCAGATTTATAGTTTTTTAGTTGTTTGTTTAATTATATATATCAGTCCTTACCTTGCATACCAATACATTCCCTGTATTGGCGCTACTTTGTGCTACATCATTTTATGATGTAGATTTTAGCACCCTGATTTAGATTTGCGAGCAGACGTTCCACTAAGTTTCTCAACTTTCAACATTGTGGTGAATTCTCCTCACACTCATAGGAATTAAACTATGAGTCAATATGTGTTATTCATTTAAGTTGTGTTAGCTTTTAGGCAGCCCAGGGTCGTGTCCGAACAAATTATCTGATTTAGTTTAAAGGCTTTCAAACATTAGTATTCAGTTGTAATAGTTTTTTTAAAACCTATTTCAGTTATGATTTTATTTATAGAGTCCGCTTTGGTTATCATATGATATGCTTAGATATGTTATGCCAATGGTTAGCTTGGGATCACTTGTGGTTCCAAGCACCGTGTCTCGACTAGGGTGTAACTCGGGTTGTGACAATTTAGGTCGATTTGATTTGATTTTTTTCATTAAACAAATAACTAAATTAGTTATAGTGGTTTATTAAATCTATAAACCAAATCAAACAAACATCAAGTCAGTTTTGTCACGACCCAATTTCTCAAGTCATGATGGCACCTACTACACCCCACCAAAAGGTAAGCCTAACCCTTAGCCCGGAGCCATAAGCAACGAACTACGAAGCGGAAGCCAACAACAAGAAGTAAGAGCTTAGAACAAAGCAGGGAAAGGATAATCAACAAAAACAATACAGGAACCATCCCAAGACCTGACATCAGTTAGTAGTTGAGCATCTAATCAAAAATAGGAGTACAAGGTTTTCACAAATACAAGACAATTGCAAGCTGTCTCTGATACAATATAAAGACTAGGCCTAGCCAAATAGGCGGAAACCAATAGCTTCAGACGCAAGGAGGTCACCCTAATCTCTGAAATCCCAAGCTGCTCCACACAACTCCAAATCAACGATGATAACTCAATTGTAATTTGCAGGGGGCAAAAGTGTAGTGTGAGTACCGAAAATGGTACTCATAGGCAATAGCCGACTGAGCTCAAAAGATAACATAAGCATAAATAATAAGTAAAGAGGAAATTATAGAACAAGTAACTAAACAAGAGATATTAAAGTAGACAAGAAATAAAGAACACAAATAGGAAACAAGGGGTAAGAAGTTGAGTCAAGAACGTGCCTGGATCGCAAGCCAACAACCTAATCGCAAGCAACTAACATACCAAGTCAACTACCCAGTGTCAGGAGGACCCAAAACTACAATTCTAAAGTCAAAACCTACTAGGTAACCATAAAACAACACTAGAGAAAAGAATATAGTCAAACAATAACCTAACCAGACCCCATAAGCCCAGAAGGTACAAACAACAAACATAACCCAATCAACTCGCATAAATTGGAGGGTACAAACAACAAACAAGTATACTGGTGATAGGCAATGCATATGAATGCAGGGTGAGCTGCAGAACCATCAGTAACCATCCAAACCTCTAACCAGAGGTAATGGCCTCGAAAGTAAAGCATCAGCCTCAGACTTGGAATAACAACCTCAAACCTTCAACATCAGCCTCACACAGGAGATAACAACCTCGAACCGTGAGCATCGGCCTCGAACTAGAAGTAACAGCCTTGAACCGTGAGTAACTAATAATGGGGTCGCCTACCTAGCCAGTAAATTCCCAGGGGCACCAGTAAGATCAAAAGCATGCAAGAAAGGGTGTCAATGCTCCGACTAGTCAAGTATTAACTGAGCACATCCCAGATGCCTCTAATATCTCAAGAATCAGTAAATCAAGTGATCCCGGTGGTACGAGTCTTGTTAAAACTAGTTTACAATAAAAACTTAGTAAAATAGTGTTTCATTATAAATGATAAATATGCCAATGCATGGGTCGGGATCGTACCACAAAATCCATGAGAATGAGCAAACAATGCAATGCATGCCATCACCAACATTCAAACAAGGCTCTCAAAATCAAATAATTGTACATCCAATGAAACCATGCTACTGAAGTAGAGAGTACTAACCTGGGATCCAGCTAGTCCTCACATATGGCCTCGGGCCCAACAGTATAGTCATAAGCTCAATAAGGATACAACATGCCCATCGCTAATCAACAAGCAAATGGATCAAAAAGAGACTTCAAATCAATAAAGGGGGAGAAAACTCAAGGGACGATGCCCTACACCAATCACACCGCTTCAGTCTCAGACCAGTCTCAGACTGAGCACAGCTAGAACTAACCTACGTTTACGATGAGCCACAAAGGTCCCAAGTATCAACTCAAAGAGAACATCCCAAAACAAGCCCTAAAAGGAGCAAATGATATCTACGAGGTGATAAAACACAACCTAAAGTATCTAATGTCCAGTCTAGTCTAAGGCCACCAAAATCAACCCTAACAAGGATAAGCAAGATCATCTACACCACAAGCGAAGCCACACCATAAACTAAGGATTTCAACACCCACAATAAGTCCAAGGCTCCTACGGAACCAATAAAGAATGGATTAACAAGAGGAAAGCTAAATACCAGGCAAATACCATCAAAAATTTTATAAAATCTATACTAGGCATTATCTAAGAAGTTCAATCAAGAAAATAGACCCAAGCCTACCTCATAGAAAAACACGAGCACTCCAAATCAACCACACATGATCTATTCGCTTTCGAAACACCTCCGAACACCGCATAACTATAAAATTACCAATCACAACGTTATTACAGACGTTTTGACACTAAAATCGCAACAATTGGAAATGGACAAAAAATTGAGTCGAAATGGGAATGTGAGACCCGCACTGGGAATCCCTAAATTGACTACGTCAAAAGGTCCAAAACTACGCCTTAAACTTGTGTTCCAAAATTGAATACAATTTGAGGCCCGAACACAGCCACAACAACAACATGTAAACGTTAACAAGAAAACGAAGCTAAGACAGAAGCTTTGAGATCAAATTCACCCCAAAAAAAAAGTTCCTCAACAACTTCTAATTACATACTCAAGTATCCATGCTCCCAAAGATCACACAGGACTTTGAATCACTCTAATCGGAGCTCGGATGAGGGAGAAATCTCCTTTTGAAAATGAGGGCTGAAAGCTGAAATTTCTTAGGTATAAATTCCCGAAACTGGTCGCTAAAAGCTGATTCTACTAGCTAAAAGTGCTAAATTCTAGTTGCTAAAAGCCTGCACCAAATATCAGCACTTCAACTGGTTTGGTCAAACTCGGAATTCTCCGACGAGGTGCCCGAAATTCATTCGAAACCCCATGCGCGCAAACGAAATATGCTACCCTATCAAATTCAGCATTACAGACTCAACGGAACCTTCAAAATTACTTCAATCTGAGGTCGTTTCAATAAAAAGTGGGTCCCATACCAATGTTCTGTTTTAAGCTAAAAATAATATGAAGACTCAAAATGAGATTGGAAGCCTAGGGAACCACACGAAAGGTCGTTCTAGACCAAACTTGACATTCTAGAGTGAACTGCACTGACGAAATTCTCATCCGAGCATGTTTACAGAGAATGTTGAAAAAAGTCAACCCTTTGCTTAAGCTTCAAAGTTAAAACGCCTAACGACACAAATTCATACCAAAAGTATGGAGTGTCGAACCAACTATGCCCCAGGCCTAAAATGTCCCTTCCGGAGCTGATGAAACCGTCAAAATTGATTTTTGAGGCCGTCTTCCAAAACCTTTGACTGAATTCAACTGTTCCAGTTTCAAAGGCTCCAAAATAAGGAAACTCGTAAAAAATCCAATCAAATGACCCGGCGACCGAATTGTCAGTACTAAGAAGTCATAAATGACTTGTGCTCGCTACAGAAATGTTCTAATGCTGAAAAGATCAGAAAACGAAGAAAATGACCTGGAAGATCATTACAACATCCACTACTAAAAGGATTTTTGTCCGCGAAAGTAGAAGAATGGACACAGCCTAAAGGCACAAAAACACGAGGATAGTGAGACCACATGCTCCGCCAGACCCTCAGAAAACCTCTCGGATCGAAAAATCCATCAGAGAACGCAGGCTAATAGGAAAATCCTCAAATTCACTTCAAAACTCCAAAAACTCCTCTAAATCCATTTTAGTCTCCAACTGAACTGAACTTCCCTGAAAGCACCAGGGCTTTTCTCTTTCCTCCGGTACCACGGCAGAGTTGATTCCTACTAGTTGCAGATTTAAGGCCTGATCATGATGCTCTAAATCCTTGATAAGAACTGGATTAAGACCCAGGCAATGTATACAAACTTCCCACGTCCCCTATGTACCCCTCTTACCGTGAGTACTATAGTATCGAATGAGGGAGCTGCATAGGTCCTACCTCACCCGCACGGTAGGGAGGAGGTCTATACACTTGGTTACTGATAGTTAGTGACGGTCCTACAGCATAGTTTCCATTCATATGTAATTCCTATCACCAATATACTTGTTTGTTGATTGCACCTTCCGATTTTATTGGGGGCAGTTGGGTTATGTTTGTTGTTTGTACCTATCGAGCTTATAGGGGTCCGATTAGGTTATTGTTTGATTATATTCTCTTCTTTGTTGTTCTTGATCTGATAAATAAAAGGTTGCAGCTTTAGACTTCTTGTTGTTAGTCCACCTAACCTTGGGTAGCCGAATCTTGCATCTTAGTTTCTTGTGAGTAGGTTGGCTTGTGGTTTAGGTATATGCTTGACTTAGTTCCTTATTTCTTGTATCCTACTTCTGTCCCTTATTGCTTGTCTATCATATTATCTCTTATTTAGTTAGTTGTGCTATGCTTTCCTGATTACTTGTTGTATATACTTGCTTTATCTTTGGAGCTCAGTCGCCCGATGCCTATTGAGTACCATTTTTGATGCTCATACTACACTTCTGGTCCCTACAGATCATTGTTTGAGTTCTCACCGTTGATTTTGAGTCATGCGGAGCAGCTTGGAGTTCGGAGACTACGGTGAGCTCCTTGTGTTTGGAGTTACCTGTTTTCATCTGTTTTGGAAAGGCCTAGTCTTTATATTATATTCTTAGACAGCCTATACGTATTTATATTAGTAAAAATCCTTGCACTCTTATTTTGATTGTTGGCTGATGATAGGTCTTGGGGATGGTTTCTTGTATTACATTTTTGTTGTTTACCCTTTCTTTGCTTCTATATAATGTTCATGCTTCTTGTTGTTGACTTCTACTTGATAGCCCGTGTCTTATGGCTCCAAGGTAAGGGTTAGGCTTGCCTACTTGTGGGGTGTAGTAGGTGCCATCATGACCTAAGGAAATGGGTCGTAACAACTTTGGATCATCTTTTACTTTTCTATTATCGCCTATCCCATTCATTCTAAAATAGTGAAAAACATTTATTGTGCATTAACTGCAAAGTAAATGTGGACATGCCGGGGTAGGTAGATACCCACTTACGTTTCTCTATATAATAAGAAAAAATGGTTCACTTTTCTTTATCCCAGCATTTGATTTCTCCTACCTAGTAAAAGGTTTTTTTACTCATCTATTTCCTCCATAAGCCAGTACCCTCTTAGGTCCTTTTTTCCCTCTCCACTCTCGCAGAAAACATCATTAGTTTCTCTTATAAGCACAATTTTGAATCTTTTAGATTTTCTTGCTCCTTCCCCATTTTTTACGGTTAACTAAATATCATTATATATAGATCTATAATGGGGGATTATGATCGGGATATAAGTGCAGTTGTAAGAATTTGTAATATTAGTAGACCTAACAATGGTGTAGCTCCTAACTTAGGCTTGGAAACTTCTCCAAATAATGTTTGGAATTCTTTTGACAAACTTTTAACTCCTGACATGACTAATTTTAATGGCTTATCTAAAAATAATTCTATAGATTTTCCAATTGCTCACCACGTAAAACCAAATGATCAGGTCATAATTATGAACCAAAATGGTAACCAGAAGATGTACTTACATCCTATTCAGCCAGCTCAATTTATTCAACAAAGCTCTTTTCCTCCATCACCAACAACAATAGCGTGTGTGCCACCAACAACTACAACACCATAATAATTGATTGATCTACAACAACAACAACTTGATATAGGGGCTCACATTTATCCTAATTTCACTTTTTCCATGAGGACTCCTTTGATCCAAACTAAAATAAGGTAACAACTCATCCCGTTACATTTTGTGTGTGTGTGTGTTCAGAATTTTGATTTTAGTACTTTTGATTTGAAATCAGGAAAATTCAGCTGATAAGGATTATCTATGAGTTGTTGCAAGTGGAACTCACAAATGATATATGGAGATGGCACAAGTATGGTCAGAAGCATATCAAAGGTTCTCCATTTCCGAGGTTCGCCTCTTCACTTTTTTTTTCATATCATAAAATGTTCTATTCCCTTTTGTTCTCAATTTTCATTAAAAAAAGTAGTAAAAATTATTAATGGTGTCTACACATGTAATATTTGACTAAATCTAATTATTATTATGTGTATGTGACTAAACCTAATTATTATTATGTGTGTATGACATAACAGGAATTACTATAAGTGTAGTACATCAAGACTCTGTGAAGCAAAGAAAACAATTGAGAAAAGCCCAAAGGATGAGAACCTTTTCTTGTTGTCCTATTTTGGTGAGCACAACCATGATCCACCCACGAATTGTAGAAATCTTGTTGGTTGCAACAATATTTCTAAATTAAAGCTTCCAAAAGGCATAAATACTGTGCCCAAAGCATCAATCTTGAATGCATCATCATCCTCGTCCAAGTGTGCTAAGCGTTCAAGAGCTATTGCTTCTCTAAATTTCCCAACTATGCCTATGCTTGAAATCAAGAGTAAAAACAAAATGGTTGTTGCAGCCACAGAGAGCAGAGATGATGGTAAAGAGGAGGTGAACATGAATGAAGATATTCTCATGGGATTTGAAGAACTCCAAGGAGTTATTGCTTCCACCTAATAGGGATAAAAATGACAAGAGGAATTAATCTGTTTTCCCTCTCCACCAACTCTATCTGTCAACGTATTTGGTTTTCTAGTCATATTTTTGTTTTAGTTTTTAGTGTGGTCAGGAAAGAAATATAGGTTTGCAGTTTGCTATGTTTAAACATATACATCATAGAAAATGGTGCTTCTCTAGATAACTAGATATGAACATTTTTCAGTTTCGTTATTTTCTGTTGTTCTTCAATTCAAGATTCTAGTCCTTGTTGTAATTTGTTGTTCAGTTTTCTCAAATAGTTTTCTCTTTAAGAAAAGTCAACTGACTTAATTTTTACATTAAATTATACAGAGTACTAAATTATCGTCGTTCAATTTATGAAGTCTTACACACATGCGCACACACTAAAATTGATTTTGTAGTATTTTACAAACTTATTTTTACTTTTATGACATTTTTATAAGAGATCATCAATTTTTTCACAAACTCTTAGGTGTACAAATGAAGATCTCTTGTAAAACGAACATAAAATAATTGAACTAGAAAATTACACACACACACACACACACACACTATATATATCATATCATATATTACTAAAAGTGGAAAAAATCTAAGTCAAAAGTTAGATTACGAAAATACCCTTTATCTATTAATTTATTTTCTTAAAATCATTTTAAAAAAATTACATTTTCATTTAAAATCAACTCCATAACTACACCTCTTCATTTTCATAACTTATATTCTAATAATATTCATTACTCTTGTGACATTAACTCATATATTATCTTCATAACTCTTATTTTTAATAATATCTATTATTTCTATGTCTTTTCAAATTCATAACTCAAATAATATGTTATGATATTATTAAATGTCTTAAGTTCAACAGATGATAAATGAAATATTCATTATTTAAAACTAAACGAATTGAAGCTTAATACATTCAAATTCTTTTTTTCAAAAAATATACATATGTCTTGTGTTATACATTTGTTATTTATTAGTTTTTGTATTATGAAATTTATACCCTTTCATTTTTTTAATTATTATTATAATTATTATTTTTACCCTTAAATATTAATATCTCATATTTAATTTCCTATTTAATTGTTCTTCTTTATATCTATAACTTTCATAATTTTTATATTCATAACCTCCAAATATTTAATTTAAAATTTTAAGATAGTTTTTGGTATTCCACCGTTTTTATATATATAAATTCATCTTTTTTTGGTTCATGTAATTCCTATCCAAGGTTATCCTTTTCATTTTATAGTTAGACTAGTGAAGTGCTTATATCATTATTGTATTACTTGATTTATCTATAGCTTGGCTTGATGAAGAAGGCTATATGGGAGAAGGAGCCGACAAGAACTAGAAAAATTATCTACGGATTCTATATTTCTTTTTTCATCAATATTGTTATGATTACAGTCCTAAGAAGAATGTGTACGTTGTATTTTTTCCTATCTATTTTTTATTTTTGGTATTTTCTCCCTATTCAACTTTTTAAATTTGTATTTTTATTATTGTACTATTTGATTTATCTTTAGCTTGGCTCGATGAAGAAGGCTATATGGGAGAAGGAGACGACAAGAACTTGAAAAATTATGTACCGATTCTATATTTGTTTTTCATCAATATTGTTATGATTACAATCCTAAAAAGAATGTGTACGTTGTATTTTTTCCTATCTGTTTTTTATTTTTGGTATTTTCTCCCTATTAGACTTTTTAAATTTGTATTTTTATTTGGGCTCAAATTAATATTTTATTACTCATTACATGTATGTTTTCATAGAATGTTTATGTTTCAACAAATTCATAAAAGTTCACATGGAATACACGTGTCCAGAAACTAGTATATATACAAATATTTTTGGGTTCTTTTTTGTTTCTCTTCTTGTTGTTTTGAAAATTATGACGTCTTTAAATATTGTAGTATGACCTCAAGACTTCTCTTGATTACGCCTGAACAAGAATAATATTATGTATACTATTTTCAAGTATTCAACTAAAAAAATATTTTAAATTACAATGAATTTATATAAATATCACTATTGATATTTTATGCATGCATTAACCATGTTTAAAGATATTTCACACTTAAAAAACAATTTTATGATCTTGTGAATTAGTATTTATGATCTGAAATATAAAATAAGTAATATGTTATAATATGTTAAATTATATTAGATGGTATAATTATTATTCAATCATAAATGATTTATAAATATCTCAACTGTCAGTTTTATTTTCTTACTCTTTATTTTGTGCTTCGCCAAACGACACTTTTAAGGTCATCTATCTTTGAGCGAGGAAACATGGGTCAAATATAATTCTAATATTGTGATTAATGAAATTATTGTGTCTTCAATGTTGTTGGGTATAACATTGAATATAATTCAATCTCTATGTAATCTTTATATATAATAAACTATTACAAATTATGATTATTGATAGAAAGCTTTGCATAATTAATGCAGCAACACATGATTTCAATATTGAACAATTTATTACTAACTAGTTTCTATAAATTTACGTTGAATGTTAATGATTGAACATCGATATTTAGTCAATTATAATTGCACCATACATATACAACCAATCAATACTTTGCCTTGAAGGTTTATGCAACAACAACATACCTAGTGAAATCCCACAAAGTGGAGTTTGTGGAGGGTACAGTCTATGCAGACCGTAGCACTACCTTGTGAAGGTAGAGAAGCTATTTCCCAGAGACCCTCGATTCAACTGTATCAAACTCAAGTAAAAGAAAAAGAAAACAATGAAGAAATCATAATTGTGAAAAAGAGAAGTAGTGTGAAGTCAACAAGAGAGAAACAATAATAATAGTAGAATAATGTGATGATCGAAATACAATAAACAACATATGGCAATAACTACAAGGGCACGACTAGTCCTACGAAAGGCACTAAACCTTCGCAAGGCAAGACAACACACTACCCTACTATCCTTCTACCCTAATATACGACCTCTGTTCCTTCCTATCTAAATTCATATCCTCGATAATGTGAAGTTACACCATGTCCTGTCTAATCATCTCTCCCCAATACTTTTTTAGGCTACCCCTACCCCTTTACGTACCCTCTACATCCAACCTCTGACACCTCTTCAGTGAGGCGTTAGCGCACCTCCTCTACACATGCCCAAACAATTTCAATCTCACTTTCCTCATCATGTCTGCCATAGAGATCACACCTACCTTTTCTTGAATAACCTCATTCCTAATCTTGGCACTACTAGTATGCCCACACATCTATCCCAACATCTTCATCTCCACAACATGCATCTTCTGAACATATGAGTTCTTCACAGGACAATACTCTACCCCATACAATAAGGATAGTCTAACCACCACCCTGTAGAACTTACCTCTAAATTTATGCTGTACCTTCTTATCACACAAGACTCAAGAGTTCAGCCTTCATTTCATCCATGTCGCCCCAATGCAATGTGTGACATTATCGTCAATGTCCCTACTAAACTAGATAAAAGACCCGAGATATTTAAAACTTTCTATCTTGGGAATAGTCTATGTGTCAAGCCTCACTTCCACGTCTGCGTCATCCAACACAACACTGAATTTACACTTCAAATATTTCATTTTGGTGTTACTCATCATGAATCCTTTAGACTCCAGAGTTTATTTCAAAACCTTCAACCTGTCATTAACTCTACCCCATGTCTCATCAATCAGTACTATGTCTTCCACTAATAACATACACCATGGAACCTCTTCCTGAATAGACCTCGTTAGCTCATCCATTACCAATGTAAATAGGTAAGGGCTAAGCACAGATCCCTGATATAGCTCCATCTCAAATAGGAAGTGCTCTGAGTCTCCTACCACCGTTCTAACCCAAATATTGGCTCCATCATACATGTATATTATTTCCCTAATATAAAATATTGAGATACCTTTAACCTCAAAACACCTCCATAGGAAATCCCACAATAGTTTTTCATAGACCTTTTCAAGATCACTAAACACCATATGTAGGTCACTCTTTCTTTCCCAATATTTTTCCACCAGTCTCCATTTAAGATGGATTCTTTAGTAGTCGATCATCCCAGCATGAATCCAAATTTATTCTCTGAAATGGACACCCCTCTCATTAACCTCATCTCCACCACTCTCTCCGGACCTTCATAGTATGGCTTAATAATTTGATACCCCTGTAATTGTCACAATGTTAGATATAACCTTGTTCTTTTACAATGGAACCATTGTACTCCACCTCCTTTCATCGGGCATATTTGTCGTCTTAAAAATAGCATTAAACAACCTAGTCAATCACTCCATACCTGCCTTAGTTAGTGCTCTTCAAAAATTCTACCAGAATCTTATCGAGTCTGATTTCTCTTCCCCTAATCTTCCTACTAATAGCACATCTAACCTTCTCAAACCTAAAAACACCTACAGTACCAAAAATTCTGAAGCCTTTTAGAGTTCTCCAACTAACCCAATACCATATCTTTGTCCCCTTCTTCGTTTAAGAGTTTTTGGAAGTATGTCTACCACCTTTTCTTAATGCAGGTCTCATTCACCAACACCTTGACTTCCTCATCCTTGATGCACTCACTTGATCAAAGTCATGAGCCTTTCTCTCTCTCTATTTTTTTGAGATCCTATACAATCTCTTATCCCCACCATTGTCCCCTAGCTCAACATTCAAATGCTCAAAAGAGGTCGTCTTAAAAGAATTAACTGCCTACTTCCCTGATGTCTTCATTGTCTTATAGGTTCTCTTAAGTGTCTGCTTTTCTTCCTCATCCATGCACTCCAACCACTTAGTATTAATACGTAACATTTTTTGTTTCCAATTTGCCTTTGACTTTTTCATTCCACCACCAATCTCCTTGACAATCGCCAAAGTTCCCTCTCAAAACCCCAAGTACCTTTGTGGTTGCTTCCTTAATGCAACTAACAACCTTAACCCATATGTTGTTCACATCCCCACTTCTACTCCATGCCCCCTACCAATTAACTTCTCTCTATTATCTCGAGAAAAGATAGGGTTCAAGCCACCCCATCTAATCATTGATCGGTCATAAAGAGTCTTCTTTTTCCTATCCCTGTTAATCTCCAAGTCAATCACAAAAAGTTTATGTTGAGTAGTAATATTTTCACTCCGAATAACCTTGCAATCCTTAGAAAGGTCACTATCACCCTTCCGAAGGAGTAAGTAATCTATGTGAGTCTTAGCTATCGTGCTACCAAAAGGTAACCAAGTGATTTTCCCTCTTTGAAAAATGCAAGTTAGCAATTACCAACTCAAAGGCTTTAGCCAAATCTATAAGTGACGCTCCACTCCATTCCTCTCCCCAAAACTAAAGCCTCCATGAACATCATTAAAGCCACTAGGAGCAGCACCAATATGTCCATTAAAATTTCAACCAATGAAAATTTTAACAGAGTTCGATATGCCTCTCACGGCCTCATCCAAATCCTCCCAAAAGATATTTTTAAACTCCTCATCCAGGACCACATGAGGTTCATAAGCACTAATAATGTTCACATTAAGCCCACAAACAACCAGCTTAATCGTCATCAACCTATCATTGATTCTCTTAACATCCACCACACGTTTCCTATGGTCCTCGTCTACTAAAATACCTACTCCATTTCTATCCCTCAAGCCACCTAAGTACGACAACTTAAAACCGTCTGCGTCTCGAGCCTTGGTACCTACACCTTGAAGGTTTATATTTAATAATAATTAAAAATATAGATTTTTGAATAATTGTTTATATGAAAGCACAACAAATTAAATTTTACACATTTTGACTATTTGAACCTATAAAAATGATTAATTTAATTAAGTTGGTTAGATATATAGTATACATACATATGATATAAAAATATGTAATATGATCATATCTTATCAAATACTTCTTTATAGATGATATCTTTTGTACATTTATCTTTTTTATACTTTTGTTGCTTCAATTCATAATGACCTGAATTTATATTATCAAGATTGATTTTTTTCTTGAAAGTGCAATATATAATTGTTAATGTGAGTAAACATGTTAATTTCTAATATTGTGATTTTTTAGAGAATTAACTTTGTAATTGAAAACTAAAAAGAGTTTTAAATTATTATAGCATAGTTTTTTCTCCCAACAATTTTTATGTTTTTTCAATCAAAATATTTATTTGTGAGAGAAGTGACCACATGTAATGATCCTCTAGTATATTTTCCCAATTTTCCTATATTTTGCCATTTAGAGCTTTCCAATGGCTGCCCCAACACAATTATGACTTGTTGGGTTTGACAGGATGGTCATCGGGCAATTCATTTGCTTTTTATAAGAGTTTCCGTCTTTTGGAGCTTCTAATATTGAGATATTTGATTTTGGTCTACACTTCATGTAAACCATTTTGGAATGTGATTCAGATGGTTTCATTAGCTCCAGAACATTGGTTTTAGTCTAGAAGAACCTTTGGTCTTGGTCCTGAGGCTTCCAGGTTCATTTCGAGCTACCTTGTGGTTTAGCTAAAATTGAGATTAGGGTGTGGGATCCACTTTTTATGGAAACGACCTACATTGGAAGTTTTGATAGTTTAGTTGATTCTGGAAAACTATTTCCAATTGGGTAACATATTCAATTTTCATTGTTTAGACCCCGAGCGAATCTTGAGAGTCCATTCGAGACTTGGGATTTTATTCCAAATCTTTTTTTACAACAATTATTGATGCCACCGCTTATATGGATCTTAGGTCACTTTGGTGGTGAGCCATTTGCACTAGTGGTGGCTGGTGATGTCGGCAGGGCTTTTCTCCTTTGGAGCTTGGTTGCTCTAGGGAGATTTGGGCCATTTCTGTGGATTCAAAGGGTCCCATTGACCTACTCTCCTGTGAGCCCTTTTTCGCACTAGCGACGTTGCTCCAATGACCTCGGGTTCACAGGGACGGTGATTACTAAGTGTTATATCTTTCTCTTCTCTTTAATTTTCATTGTAGGGGTCTTTAATCTCACTTCGAGACACGTAAGTCGTCGTTAATTTCTCCATTTTACTCTTATAATTAGGTGTTCTTGAGCTAATTTGGTGTGTGGTTGTTTTGAGATTTGGTTGAGCTCGGATTGTGCCCAACATTGGTGCACATATTCCTTGAGCTATTTTGGACCTATTGACGGAGCCAATTGGTTAATTTCTTGCACGGGTCCCATGGCCCATTTGTACCTAATTTTGTGCTCGAGATCCTTTATTGCATTATGGGTATCACTTCTCTTGTGTTGATGCCTAGATCATTAATTTGATAGCATGGAATCATTCAGAGGCTGCTCGAAAAGGAAAATCCCCATTTTAGAGGTTTTAGAGTTCGCGTGATCTGCATCAAGATAGGATATGGCTTACTGATCTTAGACTTGGATTGTTGGTTGTTTTAGCATGATAATTTGTTAGTATATCGGTTGGGTTTACTAGTATGATCCTTGTTGATATCATTACTGTATTTCTTTAGCCTTATTTTGAGTATTTTCGGGAAATGTGTCACTTGCTCTTGTCTATATTGATGTTCTTTTCTTTGTGGTCTATGTACGGATTAGGATTTCCTTGTTGTACTTATGTAGGGTTTCCTAGGTTTGGCTAGTTCATGCTTTTGACTTTGGCCATGGTGGCTCATGTGGATTTGGTTTGGCTTGGATTCGACTAGGGTTAGATGTGACCCTTTGGATTAGGCTTTAACCTTCAGGTACCTATTTAATATCGAAAATGGGATGATTGTAGTAAATATGGGTGTTTAGCCTTGTTCTAGACTCTACTTATCCTTTGTGGTTGACTTTCCTAATGTTAGATTTCGAGAAATATCGATCCACTATTGTAGCTATCCCGATGAAAAATTTAGGGAGGGGCTAGGTTTTGTTGTAGCTATCCCGATGTTAGATTCCAGGAGAGGTTAGGTTTTGTTGTATCTATCCCAATGTCAGATTTCAAGAGAGGCTAGGTTTTGTTGTAGCTATCCGGATGTCAGATTTTGGGAGAGGCCAGGTTTTGTAAGGCTATCCTGACATCAGATTCTAGGAGGAGCTAGACCTAGTTTGTGACTAGCCTAATATCAAATTCTGGGGAAGGTATGCTTAGGTTGTGAGTTACCCTAATGAGGATTCTGGGGTATTCCTTTCTTGAGTTTTAGTTGGTGGTTCATGGTTTTTCCTGATATTGTCCACATATTATTGTTAGTTCATGTGTGTACTCATTGGGTTTATGGGATCCAGTCAAGTTATTTCTTCCCACTTTATCTTTTGTGTGCACCTTTTGGGCTTATAGGGTTCCAACTATGTTATAGTTAGTTTGTGTTATTGTGGTATCTGATTCAGATTCACCTTATGCAACTTATAATTTACTTCAATGTTATTGTTCCCTTTTCGTGCCTTACTTACCACTTTACCTACTCGCATTTATTGTGATTTTACAATTCTCGAGTTTGTTCGGCCTATGATGCCTGCTGGCTGTCCGTTGTTTTGATACTCATACTATACTCTGCATCTATTTTTACTGATGCACATTGGAGATCTAGTCGTCCTTATTTCCCTATACTCAACAAAGAAAGAGCAATTGTAGTATCAATACACAAAATTCACAATGTATTGGTAGGATCATCGGCTAGTTCCAGCATATGAAATATGAACAAGCTACCACAACTTAGTAAAATAGGTAAATATGAACAACCACAACACAACAAGCCAACCCAATTCACTCATGGAATCCACACACAACCAGTTAATATACCAGGCATGGTACGCGAGCCAACTGTTAGTAATTTTTATCGGCGTGGTACCCAAGCCAACCATATAGATATGTCATACCACACATGGTACCGGAGCCAACCGTTAGTATGTACTAGGTGTGGTACTCGATCCAACCATGGGAATATCCTATACCATGTGTAGTACCTGAACCAACCAGTAATCACAATCACGATCACAATCACAATCACAATGAATATCAATCACACATGTACACCCAAGCAAACATATTCATTGCATACGATTAACAACAATTAAACTTCAATTCATGCTCCTTCCATTTTTCTAACTATGCATCATGCATGCAATACTAACAACACAGTTAAAAAGAACATATAACATAAATGGATAACAAACAACCATCTCCTACACACCTTGACGTTCCAAATCAACCCTTTCACGTAAAATTCGATATCGAGAGTTCTACTCATGCGAATTTGATATGTAAAAGCCCTACGGACACATTAATGTCTTGGAAAATAGAAAAACCAACTCACGCATAGACCTTTTATCAACTTCTTTTCCATATAACCCTAGACCTCACCTTGCTCAGATTTCATCCAAATCTAGCCTAGTCTGAAAGTTTTAACTCACTACTTCAAAAGTTTTCTTGCCCGAATTCTTTCACAATTAGTTCACCGTAACGACGAAAAGGGTCTTTACAACATATTTTCAATAGACCTATTTTCAATTTTTCAATATTTCTATCATCGAATATTTTTAAACTTTTGTCATTTAGAATTCTTGAATATTGAAAAACATTAATGTATTTTTATAAATCTATTGGTCTATAACATTACAAAAACATATATGTTTATTCATTATGCGTATACAAAACAGAAAGCATATAGAAAATGAAAGAAAATTTTAGTGTCACATCAAAGTCAGCACGCTCCAACATGCATTCCTTTTGTTTCAATTCTACGAACAACACAACACTTCAAGACCTATCAGATTCTTTCTCACCTCTATACACCCTATCTATAATCTTAATATTTATAAGATATAATAAAGGTCTAAGCTATATATATATATATACATACATATATGTATGTATACATACATATATGTATGTATACATATATATATGTATGTACATATATATATTGTAATGACCCTTCAGGTCATTTGTGTATTTGTGCTTTCTTCCTGTCATTTGAAGCATTCATGTAGCGACCCCATATCTCTTATGACTTGCTGGCATTGACTGTTCGGTCGCCTGGTCGTTCGTTTGGGTTTTATGCCCGTTTTCCTGTTTTGGAGCTTCTGAAGTCCGAAAAGTTGATTTTTGTCATAACCTCAGGTAAACAACCCCATAAGGAATTTCTGACAGTTCCATCAGCTCCGGAGTGGCCAAATTAGGCTAGAAGCATGATTGGCACGGGTCTCGGGGTTTTCAGTGTGATTTTTCAGCCATTTTGTGCTTTTACCTTGGAAATTTAGCTTGCAGTTGACTTTAGTCAACATTCATGGTAAACACGCTCAAATGGAAATTCTGTCAGAGCGGTTAGTTCTGGAAGGCTGCGTTTGGTCTAGAATGACCCTTCATGCGCTCCCCGAGGCTTTCGATCTAATTCTGAGGCCCTCATTGAAGTTTGCTAAATTGGCACTTGGGAAGTGGGACCCACTTTTTATCGAAATGACCTCGTATGGAAATTTCAACTGCGCCATTAAGTCCAGAATGTTAAATTTTATGGGGTAGCATATCTCGATTGTGTGCACGGGGATCCGAACGAATCCCGAGCACCCCGTCAAAGTTTTTGGAATGCCCAAACTCAGCTGGTGCATAACTGAAAGTTGCAGACCCAACTATTCTCCGTGTTTGTGGGCTTGGCTTCGCGTTTGCAGAGGTGTGTGATGTTCTACTCCACAATTTCGGGTAAGGCTCCGCATTCGCAGATGTTTGAAATGTTTGGGGATCTTCCTCTCCGCATCCGCGAAGGTATGGATCCTCTCTGTCCACGTTCACGGGCCCATGGCTGCATTCACGGAGTTCTTTGTGTTGCTTCTCCGCGTTCGCATAGGTATAATTGTTTTCCCTCCACGTTCACTGGGCCATGGCCGCGTTCGCGGAGGTCAATGACTGGCAGTGTATACAAAGGGCAGTCGGGCTATTATTGTCGTAAAGTTGGAAAATTCATATCTTCTCCGTTATAAGTCGGTTTTTAGTAATTCAAAGTCCCGAGTTTTAAGAATCTCGTTGGCTTCGTGGCTGTTGGGTGGATTGTGTTGGGTATTCCTTGATTTTCATGAATTTGAGGCGTAACTTGCTATCCTGTGCTTATAGAATAAAGTTTTGCATCTTTGTGTTATTGGCTGTTCCGCACCCCGAATTGTGTTCTGTTTTGGAAATAGGTTCGGGGATGGGTTTAGGACCTTTTCATGGAGTCAATTCCAAGATTTTCAGAGTGGGTCCCACATTTTTTGATTTTTGACTTCTAAATTGGTCCATCTCCGCTTTTGTTGACCATAGTGTCTAAATGACTGTACTAATGCTGTGATTCTGTTTTTGATAGTGTGGCAGCATTTTGAGGCCGTTTGGAAGGGAAAAGCTCCGGCATAGTGATTTGGAGCGCACACGGTCGATCTGTTGGTAGGTTACGGCTTCCCTTCCTTTAGATTGAGCTTGGATGCGTAAAGGCATAATGATTTGTGTGAATCTGGGCTCGGAAGCTAGTATATCCTCTCTTCTTCTCTGAAACCATGCTTTAGGGTTGATTTTTGAGGTTAATACCATGTTAGCGGAGGGGTTGCTTGTCGGTGTTTTTATGATTATCTGTTGGACTGTTTATATGTTGTTGCATGCGGATTGTCTGGTTGGCTGCTTATTGTATTGGAGTTTATCTTTGGCCTTAGCCTAGGATAGAGTAGTGTTGACTTAGACCCATGCACCTGTTTGACTGTGGTATGTATTCGATGTCGATTTGGATGACTAGGTCCTTGTAGACTGACATAGTAAACTTGGGTCTGATAGTTTGAGTCTGGCTTGGGCAATGTGTGGTGTTCTTTTCTAGCTTCTCCCCTTATTTTTGTGGTGACGATGTGTCATCGGAGGCGTATTGTTTTTCCTTGGTTATCGAATGCTTCGAGATCGGTTCGACGGTACTATGGTTGGTAGTGGACGGCGATCCACCTTGGCCTGGTGTTTCGGATATTTAGATGACCTCGCGTACTCTACTGGCTTGGGTAGGGGACCTGGGTGAATTAGCAAAGTGGGCGATTGGATATGAGATACTTGGGTTGTCCAACGTACTCTACTGGCTTGGGTAGGGTCCCCGGGAGTACCATCACACTCTACTTGCTTGGTTAAGGCCCCCGGGAGTGTTGGCTAATTGGGCTGCGGAGTATTAAGGCTTTTGGAATTGGCTGGTTGTTTTGTTTTAGGATTTGGAGTTCTGGAGTCGTCGTGCCTTGGCACTCTACTGGCTGGGTAGGGCCCCCGATAGTTGCTGCTGGCTGGCGGCCCAATTTGGAAGTCAAACTTCGGTTGAGTTTGTTGGTGGATTTGATTCGAGGCTTGGGTCTTCCTTCGTTCTCGTAGAATAGCTCTTCTGTGTACCTGTCGGGCTTATGGGGGTTCGTTCGGGTTTTATTGGTCGGTGCTTGAGTGTACCTTTTGGGTCTTATTGGGGGCCTGGTTAGGTTTATATTAGGTGTTCTTAGTCTTTTTGTGTCGTTCAGTTATTCTCTTCTCTCTTGAGCTTGGTTGTGGTAGATTATATCCTTTTGGTCTTCTTATAACCTTCTTGCTCAGTTGGCCTATGATGCTTACTGGGTACCTATTGTGTTGGTACTCATGCTACACTCTACTTCTGTTTTTGTGATGCAGGTTCGAGCACCAGTTATCAGCGTTGAGTTCCAGCTTGCAGAGGTCTATTCTGGAGACGAAGGTGAGGACATGGCGTTCTGGGAGTACCTGTCTCCTTCTGCTTATATATTTTGTCTTGTATTTTGTTTTGAGACAGCTTGTTTCTGTGGTCCACTTTTGGGACTTGTACTCGTTTAGTAGTTTTGTACAAGTGACTTTCAGGTTCTGGTAGGTATCGTTTCTGTATATTGATGTTTTGCTTTCGCCTTTCCTTTATATGTTCCTTTACTTATGCTTCCGCGTAGTTCAGGTTAGTTTCTACTCTCAATCCTATTACTGTTAAGTTTTGGGATAGGGTTTGCTAGAGTCCTAAGGATCGGCGTGGAGACGTCCATGACTTATTTTTGGGAGACTACACGATGTCTTTAGGAGGTTTTCTTTTTTTGTCTCCTGTTCGTGTGTCGTTGTCCAATTCGTTTCATGAAATCACACTTGTTTCACTCTGTCGCAAGATGGCTCTCACGCGCAGTAGATGTCGACCCCGAGGTCGATGTGGTGTTATGGCACTAGGTCACGATTGAGCGAGGACTCTGGAGCTGGAGGTGGAGCCTCATATTGAGCAGATTCCTCCTTTGCTGGTCAGGCCGGGACAAGCCCAGCCACTGCTCGCACCAGCTACCGCCCCTGACCTCCAAGCGATGCTTACGTAGATTTTGGCAGCTATAGGAGGTATGCAGCAGCAGCAGCAGGCCCCAGTACCTGTTCTAGAGCCAGCTGCAGCACGACATGGTTGGCATTCCTTAGCAGTTCAAGAGATTCATCAGCAGGATCAGCCTACAGCAGCAGCCCAGAGGGTCAGCAGCCACCAGCAGTGGCCGCCGTTCAACTGGATGCTCTAGCTGGAGTTATCTCACTTCAGGAGCAGACATCAGAGGGTGACCAGCACCGTCAGGGTGGTTATAGTGCCAGTCCGAGTCAGGGTCGAGGTGGTTTCCAGACATGTTCCTCAGGTCGGGGTGGCCGGCCTCCAGCTCCAAGTATGTCTTTCAGGGTTGCTTTACGTGTGGAGATCTTGGTCATTAGGCTAGGGAGTGCCCTATCTCTAGATCAACTTTACCAGCTCCTCAGGCGGTGAGACCAGTTTTGGCAGTAGCACCTCCAGCTAGAGGAGAAGGTCAGCATCGTGGTGCGCAGAGAGGTCCCTGGGAGGCAGGACTGGTGGCAGGGTGGATGCACGGGGTAGAGGCGCCCAGGGCCATTTCTATGCAACTCCAACCAGAGCAGAGGCCAAGGCGTCTGATGATGGGATTACAAGTATGGTTCTCTTATGCCATCAGTCCGCTTCAACTTTATTTGACCCTGGCTCCACATATTCATATGTATCTACTTATTGTGTTCCTCGGTTGAGGGTGAGTCCAGAGCCTTTAGTGGTACCATTGCATGTTTCGACCCCGGTGGGGGATTCTTTAGTAGTAGATCAGGTGTGTAGATCTTGTGTGGTGACTATCCGGGGGCAGGACACTCGAGCTGATCTTATTCTGTTGAGTTTGCTGGATTTGGATCTGATTTTGGGCATGGATTGGTTATCCTCTCACCAAGCGGTCTTGGATAGCTATGCCAATACCGTTAGTTTAGCCAGGCCTAGTATTTCACTAGTGGTGTGCCAGGGTTCTCGCAGTCGCACACCAGTTGGGGTGATTTCTTGTATTCAGGCCTGAAGACTTGTGGATAGCAGATTTTTGTCTTACTTGGCTTATGCTAGAGATGCTAGTAGGGAGAGCCCTACAGTGGAGTCAGTGCCTATATTTCGAGAGTTGCTGATGTGTTTCCTGCCGACCTTCTTGACCTACCTCTAGAGCAAGATATTGATTTATCCATTGATTTAGAGCTAGGTACTTATCCTATTTCCATCCCACTGTACCGTATGGCCTCTGTAGAGCTCAAAGAGCTCAGTGTTCAACTTTAGGACCTCTTAGGTAAGGGGTTTATTTGGCCTAGTGTATCACCTAGGGGTGCCCCAATTCTGTTTGTGAAGAAGAAGGACGGTACCATGCGGATGTGTATTGATTACAGGCAGTTGAATAAGGTGATGGTGAGGGACCGTTACCCCATGCCTCGTATTGATGATTTGTTCGACCAGCTTCAGGGCACCGTTGTGTTTTCTAAGATTGACTTGAGATCTAGCTATCATCAGTTGAGGGTTAGAGCAGTGGACATCCATAAGATAGCATTTAGGACTTGTTACGGCCACTATGAGTTCCTAGTGATGTCTTTTGAGTTGACTAATGCACCTGCCGCTTTCATGAACTTGATGACTCACGTATTCAGGCCGTATCTAGACTCCTTTGTCATAGTTTTCATTGATCATATCTTGGTATACTCGCGGAGACATGGTGAGCATGAGCAGCATCTGAGGATAGTGCTCCAGACTTTGAGAGATCATCGGCTTTATGCCATGTTCTCAAAATGTGAGTTTTTGCTTTAGTCTGTAGCATTCTTGGGGCACGTGTTCTCCAAGGATGGCATTATGGTGGATCCGGTGAAGATTGAGGTTATCCATGATTGGGCTAGACCCACTTCTGTGACTGAGATTTGGAGCTTCATCAGATTGGCAGGGTACAACAAGCGTTTTGTTGAGGGTTTCTCTTCTATAGTAGCACCTCTGACTCGCTTGACAAGCCATGATGTTCCCTTTGTGTGGTTGGAGGAGTGTGAGAGGAGCTTTATGAGACTTAACGAGTTGCTTACCACCGTTCCTATATTGACTCTTCCAGTTGAGGGCGAAGGCTTCACGGTTTACTGTGACGCATCTGGCATAGGTTTGGGTTGTGTATTGATGCAGCAGGGCTAGGTTATTGCTTATGCATCGAGGCAGCTTAAGCTAATGAGCGCAACTACCCCACTCATGAGCTGGAGTTAGCGGCGGTAGTGTTTGCGCTTAAGATCTTGAGGCATTACCTATATGGAGTTCATTGCGAGATCTACATTAATCACAGGAGACTTCAGTATATTATGACCCAGAGGGATCTTAATTCGAGGCAGCGCCGTTGGATTGAGCTCCTGAAGGACTATGACCTCTCTATTCTCTATCATCCGAGCAAGGCGAATATGGTAGCGGATGCCTTGAGCTGGAAGGCAATGACTATGGGTAGTCTAGCCTTTCTTTCTGTTTCGAAGCAACCCTTGGCTTTGGATAACCAGTCCTTAGCCAATTAGATGATCATGCTTGTTGCTTCAGATTCTAGTTGGGTATTTGCCTATGTGGGAGTTCAGTCATCTCTGTTGGATCAGATCTGTAGTCGTTAGTTCAAGGATGGGGATTTGAGATTTGCTGGCTGGATTTGTGTTTCAAGAGTTAAGGACTTGATACAGTTGATCCTTAGCGAGGCCCATGATTCTAGATATTCCATCCGTCTGGGCACCGCTAAGATGTGTCGTGATTTGAGGCAGCATTACTGGTGGAGCGGTATGAGAAGAGACATATCTGATTATGTGTCCTGTTGCTTGTGTTGTCAGCAAGTGAAGGCCGAGCATTTGAGGTCTGGTGGTGAGTTGCAGAGATTGCCCATTCTTGAGTGGAGGTGGGAGCGTATCACCATGGATTTCATTGTGGGGTTGCCTTGGACTTCTAGAGGTTTTGACAGCATCTGGGTCATCGTGGACCGATTGAATAAGCAGGTTGGATTTATGATGGGTTTGTTCCTAAAATATAAATCTAATGTTGATTTTAATAATTTATTTATAAAATAAAAAATTATAGGTAGTGGAAATTATTTTTACCCCTACAATCACTATGGATGCTAATTAGGCAAATTAAACTTAGTGACTTTTAGAAGACAAAATGACGTTAAGTAACTATATGGTTGTCAATTATCTAAAGTTGAGTGAAATTAAAAAGTCAAAATAAAATTGGGTGACTATAATGGTCAATTACTCGAAATTAAGTGACCATCCAAGCTTCTAACTCTAGAAATAGTTACTCCCTTTGTCTAATTTATGTGAGGGAATTTGGGGTCAAAACACATAATTAATTTTGATTATGAATTTTGTTGTTGATTTTTTAATTCTTTTTTAAATAGAACTTACTTAGCAAATAATTTTTGTATATACCTCTATTTTACTTATTTCCATTTTTTTATTTTTCATTTTGCGGGACATAATGGTCCTATTCCCATCAATATTTTGAATACATTACTTATTAGCATGGTCAAAATTTCTCACACACTCCATGTCATCACTCACTTATTTTTTATTAGAAAGAAACGCCACCTTTAAAACTAAACAATTTGAAGTATCACAATTTTTCTAAAACAATTTTTGTATATTTAAAAACTATGTAAGAAATATAATAAGTGACAATAATTGACAATTTAAAATATTTAAAAGATATATAAAAAAATGCAATTGCTCTGTCACACCCCAAGCCTACACCCTGGACGTGGCCAGGACTGAAGAACCATTTCTGATCCCTAACCGAACCCTTGGTCTGGCTGACTACTTAGTAGAAGACTCACTCAAGCAATAATAGGCTTAAAAACAAAATTTGATCTCAAAATAAAACTCAACTCGAATATTTGCAATAATTATAATAGTTTACAAAATATCTTTAAAGGAAAGAAAGTACTGAAAGATTCTTCGATTCTATCTATCTATAAAGCCTCTAATGTTTAAGATAGTTATCGGGACTCCACGACGCCTCAAAACAACTAAACTGGAAATAAATGTGAAGTCCTCCGGAATGCTAGGAGGCTCACCAAAACTGTCTGGAGTGTAGAGTGATCTCAACGGAGCACCTATTGATGATACTGAACACATGTATCTCCATCATAAAAAGGATGCAGGTCAAATGACATCAGTACAATAAATGTAAGAGTAAGTAATATAGCCAAAGCGAAATAACTGAATGAAAGGACTACAATAGATATAATATAAACTCAACTAAATGTAAAGAATTAAAGGAATTAAATCATTTAAACTTTACAAAATACTTACTCATCTATGAAATGCAACATAATAAGTGATATAAAAAAATATACTTTAACTCTATTGGAAGATTCGCTAACTGACAACCATCATTGTGAGCTAAGTGATGATACATCGTCTTGTCGATGCTACAAGAACTGTCATATATCATGCCGGGATATAGAATACCTCAACTAAGTAGATCCACTAAGCTCTGCCCAAAGGCACTAAGGATTCATCGAAAAAGTATGATCATGTACCCATGTTGGCAAGACATGCTTTATGGGGGCTGTGAGTTGTCTTAAATCTCCCCCATATCGGTGCTAAATACTACTCCGAATAATATATATTGTTGCTCAAGTACATACTCTTTCTCTGGTTTGAGATAATTGCTCAAACTAACCTCTTAAAAGATGTAACTGCTTTGAAATATTTCTGAAATGCATTGCTCATTTAGAAAACAAGGTTTCTCTTTGCTCAATGTAATAATACATTCTGGGTTGAGATAATTATTCAAAAGGGGTCTCTTTAAGAGGTAACTGCTTTGTACTCAATCTTTCTGAAAACTCTCTTAACTTTTTTAAAAAAAAATTCTCTTTCTTCATTTAAAAATGAAACATTTGGGAAATACCTAGTTCCCTTGTACTCTTGTTTAAATCTTGGTTATGCTCTTTCTCAAACTCCTCTTTACTTTCTGAAAACTCAATTTAAAGCAAAAATGTTGGCTTTAAAAGATTCTCAAAACTTATAACTCAAAATAGGGTTCATGCTGAAATATAGAAACGAACAACTCAATTCAAGGATCTCTCAATAACAATATAGAAAACTCAAGAACTCAGAACTCAACGATACTACTCATCTGAGGAATACTCAGTTATTAGAGTTCATGCTGAAATATAGAGATGAACGAATCAACTCAAAAATCTCAATGCAAACCATGTAGCAATTCAATAATTTTGAATAGAATTTCAAAAATCAGAAACTCAAGAACTCAGAACTCAACATTATAACTCATCTCAAGAATACTCAAATCTAAGGATAGAATCTTGGATTACTCTTTTACTGATTTGAAATTAGATGTAGGACTTGAGGACGAACTAGTCCAATACTATGATAGCCTTACATACCTGAAATAACGAAGTTCTTGGTGAAATCGACGAAACTCAAACAGCGCTGAAACCCTAGTTTTTCTCCTCTTAGAACCTTTTACTCTAATGACTTGAAGCGTAAATGAACTGATTAACACTTTATAATCCCTTAATTAGGTGTAAAACATCGTAGTTTCTGCTTAGAATAGGGGTTAAAACAACGTAGTTTAAGTACCAAACGCATAGGAAAAAGACCAAAATGACCCCAGCTTAAACAACTGACGAAGTGCCCTTCGATAAAGGCTTCACAAACCATTTAAGGCTCTACGGTCCGTGAAATACTTCACTGGCCGTATAGCCGTCCGTGAACCTTCGCCTGCCTGATAGGGCCTTATTAAAATGGGCATAACGTTTTACTCCAAATTCGGAATGAGGAACACTTGGTGGCATTGGAAAGAGGACTCAAAGACCTTTAATTGGATAGGTGATGGGCCACCAATTTCGTTATATACTGAGATATATGGTCATTTGAAGCTGACCCAAGTAAAATCTCATATTGAAACTCATTCGGCAAGAAAGCTTTCAACTCAACTTTGTGTTAGGGGATTCTAGTGACCTTAATTCATATCCAAATTCATTCCCACACTAAAGAATTGACCCTTACACATATGAGCAATTTAAGAATCACCCGATACGACCTTACATGTAAATGAAGAATAGTTCGGGTCTTAACTTAGAACTTTTTAGGGTGTTACAATATCTCCCCCTTGGGATCATTCGTCCTCGAATGATGGTTAAACTGAGCATGGAAGGAAAATGAGTTACTCTTACTATCTTTTTTACTTCTGAACTTATCTACTAACATAGGCAGAAGTGATTCATGCTGAGAGTTTTGAAACTGGACTCGATCATGCTTGGCACGAAACTCACATAAGATTTCAAGATTACAGGCCATGACAAGAAAAAAGGGTATCCAGACACAAAGTAAGAATATGACTACCATGCCTGGAGTGATATGACTAGTAGCTTTTAAGCTTAGCAACACTTATTTAACTATGCTTTCCTTTCTGATTACTAACTTCATTAGCTGCAACTCATAGCTCCTACAAGGGCTTATGAATACTCTTACCAAGGTCTAAGTTAAATTGTCTGCTCTTACTGTGTTCAAGCCTAATCTCTAAATCACAAGATGCCAAACATGAGATGGTTACACTAATATAAACCACAAGATTCAGTTTCTATATCTCAATAGGGAGTCTCATCCCAAAAATACTTCTCCTTATAACTGCATTAAATCAACCTCGAGCCCAAATCAAGAAACACCTAATGCATCATCCATTTATCCACATGTTAATAACACCACATTCAAGCTTAGTACTATAACCACTCCATGAACTCCTACTAACCAACCTTCTAAGAATTTCTCATTCTCTTATCATTTCTACCAACTAAAATTTCACACATTACTTCTAGCAACCAACTAATTGCTCTCATTTAGCTATTACTCATAGTAAAGCACCATCCTATTCCTCCTCCATATTATAACTTTAGATGGAACAAGAATACCACCACTACCACAATAAGAAATATCAACCCTCTCCTTCTACTATTACTCAACTACTATCGATAACATCGCTATCAAAACTGAAAAGTATCACTGAAAGAGCTTAGGGCAAAAGATCATAAGTGTGATTCATTTAAGATATCTGATATAAGAATATACATGACATAATATTATGTTGCTAGCTATTGAGAGTAAATCATAAATTCGCTAGACTAAGCATACTATGAGACATGAGTGCTTATATGAATAGGTTCATATCATGAGACTGATATCCATAACTTTATGGAGTAAGATTGAGATCAATCGGCTAAAGTCTTTGCCCCTCATTCTTGGAACTAAGCATAGATGTGAACCTGTTTGAAGTGTATGAGGATAAGTCATGAACACAATTCTGATATTAAAGACATCAACAAGATGTTGTATGACTGAACTTTGAGGAATACGCAAGAGTATGAACTGATCGATCTATCACTATAACTCTTTCTAAACACACCACTTTCTGATTCTTAACACTTGACTTGGCTCCTCACCATATAATCTCCCCCTTAGGTCTGAAGTTGACACTCTAAGGCTATGGATCTATTCTATCTTTTCTAAACTAGTCTATATTCGATTTACTCTAATGCTCGGGAAAGGCTAATATTATAGCTACTGAACTCTCGATGTGTAGTTACTAAGATTCCTTCTAAGACCTCTTTCTGAGATGCTTCTCTTAACCTCTTTTCATTGGCTTATAAAGCCGCTTAGTCTAAATCATAATAGTCTGACTTCTCCTTCTTACTCTACTAATACCATCTTTCTAAGTTCAAATCTATCTAACAGGAGGAAACTTGAGTTATATTTAAGAGGTTCATCATTCGCTAGGCTATAAAAAATCTCTTCTACCAAGCCCTTAAAGGTAATAAATAATACTTACGTTAGCCTGCCCCACATTGACAACTCAACTATACTACCTAGGCACACATGAAAAAAATGATAAACTTAATTAGGACCTCGTCTGACTATATACGATCTCGGGTACACCTCTTAATGCTCTTGCGAATCTAATGACTTAGCTAGCCACACTTCATTGCTCTCATCTAAGAGTCATAATACCATACTTCTACCACTCCCATTTATAGAAAAGTAACACCTTAATTCCTCACCTAATTTATGTCAAACCTACTAGATCAGATCTTAAAACTAACATCATCACCCTCATGTTGCCATCTTTTTTTATCACGACACTCATCTCAAATTCAAGCTTAGAGTCTTATACCTAACACGGATATCAATATAACAACTCACATACTATGCTAACTTACGACTACTAGATAAAATTAAGAATTCTTTGCCCACTAAGACCTCATGACAAGTAGTCAATCTTTATCTCAAAGCCTACCTATTTTAGAAATTACTGTCACATTCCTTTTCACAACTTAAATATTATTTACCCACTTACTATACATCATTACTTAATGAGGTCTATAATCCGCTGAATACCATGGAGTTCTCCCTTCAAAAGCATAAGCCTATCTTAGATCAATCACCTCATGAATACTATTCTCTTCTATTACACGTATAATTGGTCTTCATTAACACAATAGCTTATCAACATAAACTCCTTTCTGGTTAAATTATACTCTAATTCATCCATACTAGTAACTCTTACTCTACCTTCTATCATGAAATCTACATAAACTCATTACTTTTTAGTCTACCCATAAGGGAAAACTCTTCCATTAATAACTTACTAGGTACATGGCTATAACAACATAATTTGCCTTATCACTATCTCCATTTCTTAGATTACTATACCTTTGTATGCATTCTTCTAACTCTGGGCAATTCTACTATACTGGCTCATAATATCTCAAATCACACTAGCTTCCGGGTGGAAATACTACCCACGCATTCTAAAACACACTCACTTCTTAAAGGGTATCATCTGACACAAGACTTTGATAAGAGACTCTTGGAGTACATCTCTCTTTTAGCTTGAACGCACGATGCATATGAATAAGAGTGTATTCTTTTAAATTCAAACACCTAAGCTTACTCACGGGCTTCTCACAAGTTCCAATGTAGTCTCATGACTTTCTGAAGACTTTTGCTGAGAGTAACTCATCGATAAGGATTCAGGCTTTGCTTTTCAATCACCTTGAGTATGAGGGGTAGTCGAATGGATTTGAGAAATGCATGAGTTTGAATAAGTTCCTTATGACAAAGTTCTATTGCATGAATTAGAGTATGAAAGAAGGGAACTTTTCTTAAATATCTATAGTCCCTCATTTATAGAAGTGGAAACCTCACAACCATAAATAAGATCCTACCGACACGGCTTCATAGACACCCTAGGACACTTGAATTCTGTGCTCTGAAACCAAGTTTGTCAAACCTCGAGCCTACACCCTAGACGTGGTCGGCTAACTTTTTGATACCTAAGCGAACCCTTGGCCTAGCTAACTACTTAGCGAAAGACTCACTCAAGAAATAATAGGCGTAAAAACAAAATTTGATCGCAAAATAAAACTAAACTCGAATATTTGAAAATACTCATTCCAATAATTATAATAGTTTGCAAAACATTTTTAAAGGAAAGAAAGTACTGCAAGATTCCTCGACTCTATCTATCTAAGAAGCCACTAATGTTTAAGATAGGTGTTGGTACAAGACCCACGATGCCTCAAAACAACTAAACTAGAAGTAAATGTGAAGTAATCCGGAGTGTAAGAAGGCTCACCAAAATGGTCTGCAGTGTAGAGTGATCTCAACAGAGCACATGTTGATGATCCTGAACACCTATATCTACATAATAAAAAGGATGTAGGTCAAATGACATCAGTACATTGAATGTACGAGTATGTAATATAGCCGAAGTGAAATAACTGAATGAAAGGACTGAAATAGGTATAACATAAACTCAACTAAATGTAATGAATTAAAGGAATGAAATCTTTTAAACTTTACAAAATACTTAGTCATCTCTGAAACTCAACATAATAAGTGATATATAAAAATATACTTTAAATCTATTGGGAGATCTCTAACCTACAACCATCACTGTGAGCTAAGTGATGATACATCGTCTTGTCCACGCTGCCAGAATTGTCCTATATCGTGCCGGAATATAGAACACCTCAACTAAGTGGATCCACTAAGCTCTGCTCGAAGGCACTAAGGATTTATCTAAAAAGTACGATCATGTACCCATGTTGGCAAGACATGGTTTATGGGGGCTGTGAGTTGCCTGAACTCTCCCCCATATCGGTGCTCAATACTACTCCCAATAATATATACTCTTGCTCAAATGTATGAAAACATACTTTTTCTCTGGTTTGAGGTAATTGCTCAAACTAACCTCTTAAAAGAGGTAACTGATCTGAAATATCTCTGAAACTCATTGCTCATTTAGAAAACAAGGTTTCTCTTTGCTTAATTTAAAAGTACATTCTAGGTTGAGATAGTTACTCAAAAGGGGCCTATATAAGAGGTAACTACTTTGTGCTCAATCTTTCTAAAAACTCTTTTAACTTTTTTTTAAAAAAAAATTCTCTTTCTTCATTTAGAAATAAAACATTTGGGAAATACTTAGTTCCCTAGTACTCTTGCTTAAATTTTGATTAAGCTCTTTCTCAAACTCCTCTTTACTTTCTCAAAACTTATAACTCAAAATAAGGTTCATGCTGAAATAGACACTTGAACAACTCAACTCAAGGATCTCAATAACAATATAGAAAACTCAATACTCAAAACTCAAGAACTCAACAATACTACTCATCTCAAGAATACTCAGTTATTAGGATTCATGCTGAAATATACACATGAACGAATCAACTCAAGAATCTCAATGAATTACATATAGTAATTCAATAATTTGGAATATAATTTCAAAAATCAGGAACTCAAGAACTTAGAACTCAACATTATAACTCATCTCAAGAATACTCAAATCTAAGGATATAACCCTAGATTACTCTTTTAGTGATTTGAAAGTAGATGTAGGGCGTGAGGATGAACTAGTCCAACACTATGATCGACTTACATACTTGGAAGAACGAAGTTCTTGGTGAAATCGATGAAACTCAAAGAACGCTTGAACCCTAGCTTTTCTCCTTTTGGAACCTTGCTCTATTGACTTGAAGTGTTAATGAACGTAAAAGAACTGATTAACACTTTATAAGCCCTTAATTAGGTATAAAACATCGTAGTTTAGGCTTAAAATAGGGGTTAAAACAACGTAGTTTAAGTACCAAATGCATAGGGAAAAGATCAAAACGACCCCTATTTACATTCCTACTTTATTCAAATAAGGCGAAACGTCGTGGTAACTCAAAAAAAATAACCAATTTTTAAAAGAATTTAAATTTTTAAAGGATTCGCCACCTAATTTTAGGAAAACTAGGAAACCAATTAATTAATTAAAGAAAATAGTCTATGAAACCAATAGATTCTAGGTAAGGGTTCAAGTGATTTCGAAGGGAAGGTGTTAGGCATCCTTCCAAATCCACAACTGTGGGTCCCAACTGAATTCAATTTTTCAAATTGAGGAGGAAATAACAATAACATACAAGTATAATGATATGAAATATAAATAAATAATGAGGTAAAATAATAATATAAGAAACGGCCTTGGTTTGCCTAACGTCAATAATATATACAATAATAAATATGATATTCGAACTCCATTGGAATAACTTCAATGGGAAGCGACTCCGGAGTGTATTTGTAAAGACACTAAGTAAAAGTGTTAGTAATAAATAAATATGAAATAAAATAAATAGATCAAATAGTAACTCAATAAATAAAAACACGTCTTATGAACATGGAAGGCCTTGGGAGTCGACGAAAATTCCTTCATCGGCCAATTTTAACATACGACATATATAAACATAAACTAAATTTTCGTCGTTTAAAATGGGGAGACCTCGAAAATCGACGGAGAGATTTTTTAATTGACCAACTTTAACATATAACATTTTGTTAATAAAAAATTAGTTAATAAGAATACTAATGCCAAAAATATATAAACGCAAACACCTAAAACTGACAGCAAAAATATTAAATAATGACTTAACAAAATAATGGGAAGAAAAGTAGCATTCAACAACAATAAAACTTAATAGCAACAATAACAAAGCAACTTTGAAATCAAAATTTGTTCACCAACCATATTAAATCATAAATAAATAAAACAATAACAAATATTTCTGGAACAATTATCATCCCACAATGAGCAAATTGTGTATAAAATTAATAACAGTCCAAGACTGCAATAGCAACCGACTAATAATAGCAAAATTAATAAAATCAAACAATTCTTTACTATTTTTGAGAAAATCCAAACAGTGATGTAATATATGAATAAGAAATAGAATTAAATAAAGTAAATAAATCAAAACTATGAAAAAGTAGCCAACTAAGTTAACATAAACGCAGATCTGGAAAATGAACGCAAGAATATATAAGTCCGACGAGTCCGATAACATTAACCGATAACAACAAAAAAAACAGAGGAGAGGGCGGTGACGACAAAAATAAAGCTAGAAGAGAGGAAAATGCAGCTAACAATGGTTTTGCTTGCCATTAATGGTTGTTGTACGGAGACGTGGCGGCGGTTGCTTTGGTGGTTCTCCGGATGTTTCAAGGTTCCACCGAAGAAGAAGAGTGGAGGGGCTATTGAGTTCACTGGAAAAAAGGGAAAAAATTGAACAATGGGGTCTTTGGGGTGGTGGACTCGCCGGATTCCGGCGGAACTCCGGTGAGCTTGTCACTGAAAAATTATGAATACTAAAAGAATTTCTTAAACCCTAAAAATCTGAAAATTACCTCTAAGATTTTATCCACCACCTAACTTAATGACCAAGTTATAGCTTAAATAGAAAATTGAAAATCACCGATAGTATAATACCATTATCTTAAAATCGTGGGCCAAAACCACTTAATAAAATATCTGTGTATGCAATCTTATCCAGTTAAATAAAATATCTGTGTATGCTAATCTTATCCATATTTAAATGAATTTATAGACTGTGCAAAAATATCATATTAGCAAAAGTAACAAATAAAATGAATATTAACAAATATCACGAATAAAATCAATGGCGTGTAAAAAATACAATTTAACATGAAATAGTAATTTAATCAAATTGACACAATATTCACAACATATTCAACTGATTGTGACAAAAATAATATAATTAACATTAACTAAAATTCAAAATAGACTAGTAAAATCTTAATGTTTTGAAAAATAAGAATAACTATTGATAGATTTATTTAAAATTAGAAAAAGTATATTTTAAACTATTTAATAAATAAAACATAAAAGTTATGAATTTTGAAAATATTAGGCCAAAATTGGGTGTCAACAGCTGTCCCTTTCGTTGGAAATGATTGATGAAAGAAATCATGGACAAAGAAAATTGACAAAGTCAATTTTGACCAAACAGATGACCTTTAGATAAAAGTGTGCCTTGAATGTGGTGGAAGTCACTCCTCGACTTGTTTCCAAAAGGTTCACGTTTTGTTGCATCCTTGTTGACATAGTACACACTTGTGACTTAATTAAGAATGCATCCTCTTGGATATTGATATGACGAATGAAGACAATCCATCGATAGGATATAAATGCATGTCCATCGGTAGGACGAATGAAGATGATCCATCGGTAGGATATATGTGAACACTTCCACTTCCGGTAATGAAATATGAATATCCTTCAACGCCAGCCTCCTCTGACTTCAACATGAAATAGATAAGGTGCACATCCTTCACATCCGAAGAGATGTAACTTAAAAAAAATATCTTTCAACATGAGCCTCCTTCGACTTCAACATGGAATAGATAGGGTGCACATCCTTCACCTCCGAATAGATGCGACTAAAAAAATATATCTTTCAATGCCTGCCTTCTCTGACTTCAACGTGGAATAGATGGAGCGCACATCCTTCACCTCCGAATAGATGCGACTTAAAAATATTCTTCACGTCAGCCTCCTCCGACTTCAATGTGGAATGGGTGCACATCCTTCACCTCCGAATAGATGCGACTTAAGAATAATCTTCACGTCAGCCTTCTCTGACTTCAACGTGGAATGGGTGCACTTCCTTCACCTCCGAATAGATGCGACTTAAAAATAATCTTCACGTCAGCCTCCTCCGACTTCAACATGGAATGGGTGCACATCCTTCACCTCCGAATAAATACGACTTGAAAAAATCCGACTAAATATGCAATGACCCTCTCGGCAAATGAAAAAAGCAATGGCCCTCTCGACGAATGAAAAATGCAATGGCCCTCTTGGCTAATGAAAAATGCAATGGCCCTCTCATCAAATGAAAAATGTAATGACCTTTTTGGCGAGTAAAAATGCAATGGACTTCTCGACAATCAAAAATGCAATAACCTTTTAGGCAAGTGAAAATGCAATGGCCCTCTCGACAAATGCAAATTGCAATAGCCCTCTAGGCTAATGAAAAAATGCAATAGCTCTCTTTGAATACTCGACATCAATTTTTTCAGTTAGACATAGAGCAAATAAAGCTTTTGTCTAATACTGCAACATAATTCTGCAATGTCCTACTCTCTTGATTTTGAGGTAGTAGGAAATGAGTTGTTGTAATATGCTAATGGTTTTCTCTGTGATGATATTCTCGCATTACATATGATGATGCCTCACTAGGCAATGAAGATGATACCTCACTGGGAAATGATAATAAAGATGATGCCTCACTAGGCCATGAAGATGAAGATGATCTTCTTGAAATGAGATAGAGATGGTGCCTCACTGGGCAATGACGATGATGATGACCTTCTCGCGATAAAGTAGAGATGATGCCTTACTGGGCAATGATGATGATGCCTCTCTAGTCAATGATAATAAAGATGATGCCTCACTGGGCAATGGTAATAAAGATGATGCCTCACTAGTCAGTGGTAACAAAGATGATGCCTCACTGGGCAATGGTAATAAGGACGATGCCTCACTGAGCAATGGTAATAAAGACGATGCCTCACTGGGCAATGGTAATAAAGACGATGCCTCACTCGGTAATGGTAATAAAGATGATGCCTCACTAGGCAATGGTAATAAAGACGATGTCTCATTGGGCAATGAAATAACGATGATGCCTCACTAGGCCATGAAAATGATGTCTCACTGGACAATGGTAATAAATATGATTACTCATTGGGCAATGAGAATGACTTTATGTAATTAAATAGAGATGATGCCTCACTAGGCAATGGATATGACTTTTTGGTACTGAAATAGAGATGATGCCTCACTGGGCAATGAAGATGATGCCTCTTTGGACAACGATAATAAAGATGATGCCTCAGTGGGCAATGGAGATGATGCCTCTCTTGGCAATGATAATAAAGTTGATGCCTCACTGGGCAATGGTAATAAAGATGATGCATCACTGGGCAGTGGTAATAAAGATGATATATCACTGGGCAATAGTAATAAAGACGATGCCTCACTGGGCAATGGTAATAAAGACGATGCCTCACTGGGCAATGGTAATAAAGATGATGCCTCACTAGGAAATGGTAATAAAGACGATGTCTCACTGGGCAATGAAATAATGATGATGCCTCACTGGGCAATGGTAATATAGACAATACCTCACTAGGCAATGGAGATTTTGAAGTTGACCTTGAACTTCAAGCGATGCTGGATCATTTGAAGTTGACTATCAAACTTATGACAGTACTTGATGGAATTTTGAGGTCTTCCTCAAAAATTCTGTCCCAATTAAATCTCTTTGCAAATCTTAAAATGATCTCCACTCTTGACTTGCTGGAGATAGTCTCTTTAATGTGAATTTTTGAGATCTTTTCAAATATTTTGTCCTAGTTTTTATTACAAGGAGAAATGAAAATCACACTGGTACATGACCGAGCCGTTGTGGGGCCTACATATCCTGTTGAGCCAAGAATTAGGTCAAATGTAGTTCCAATCCTGTAGATGATGAATACTACAAAAAAAATCTGAGATAAGATTATCAGTAGAAAATGTGCAATATGAATATGATGAAATAGGAAAATGATATTTCTTTCGATATTTAAAGCCTAAAGACAAAAATATGTCACATTTTTGGGATGGATGACCTAATGAATTAAAATAGGCGTCTCATACTGACTGGATTAGCCTAATGTCACAAGCTACAATGGACAACCCTGAAAATAGGAATGAAAATTATTTTTTTAAAGGAAAAAAAACCTAAAAATTACTTTGAAAGATATTAAAAGGTGGGTGCTTGCCTCTCTTTTTTCTTTTTTTTGAAAAATAAAGAATATGAAGAGATAGTCAAATCTTGACTACAGTTGGTACCAACAATTAGGAATGCATGTAATTTCTCCTTTTTAAAAAAACTGAGATTGAATTCGAGGTAATTCCTATAGCTTCAAGTCATTCCTCAAACATACTTAAGTATCAACAAGATTTGTTCATCTTGCTTCAAACAAAGGTTTTGAATTGTACCAATCCCCATGTTTCAAGTGCCCTCACAACATAGAAAAGTCCCATTTCACACATATTTGAAGCGTTTGATTTGAGGAAATTTTTCAAATTGCACTCACACTCACAAGAATGCTCAACGCATGCAACTGTGATACCATATGCTTGACCCTTATGTAAATCTCCACTAATGTGAGAATATTTGGAATGAGATCATGTAGGGCTTGTCATTGGCTTGTAGTGTAGGCTTAGGGACAGGTAGGATATTTATTTGGGATAAGAGTGACTTAATTCCTCCTTGAGTGTTACACTGAATTTGCTCTTTTGACTATTTTTTATGCATCTTTGGCATCTGATCCTTCTCGTTGTCCCCTTCTTTTGTTTCGACTTCTTTTGAATCCTTATTTGTTGGATCTTTTCCCTTTTTCACCCCTTTCTTTTGTTTAGACTTCTTTTGAGACCTTGTTTCTTGGAGCTTTTCATCTTTTCGCCCCATTCTTTTGAAGTTTTCTCCTTTTTGTTGGAGTATTTTCTTTCTTGTCTTTCATTGACCTTGTCGGGGTGTTTTTGTCTTTCTTTATTTTTTCAACTTCCTTTTTTTCTTTCTCTTTTTCCTTTCTCTAGAAGTCATTTTTTGGTTTCTTGACTTTGGGAGACTTTATATCTTTTGCCTTCGGCAACTTCAAATCTGGATCTTCTCTCATAATTTGCACATCTTTGGTACACTCAAGGAGGTTGGGCCAAGAGAGGGATAGTGCATGTAAGCCCTCAGAAGGGTAATAGCTAAGATGTGGTGTCAAAAAAAAAGGCTTCAGGCTCAAACGGGGAAAACTAGGGATTAATGTCATTTGGTAGGCTTTGAAAGGCACAATCGGGTCAAAGAAGACCTACAATCCTTTTCCAAACCAAATATTACTCAAAATTTTGCCTCAACAAACATTAAGGCCAAGTTCTAGATCAACAGTGCGATGCAATTGAATTTTAATCTAAAAGCTCACCACACCATGCTCATGAAACCTTGAGATTGGTTTTATCCTTATCTTGAATGCCTGCAAGAGAATTTTCAAGCATCAGAAAAGTACAAATGAGAGGTAGCAAAAGAATCTATAGTTTACCACAAAATCAGTCATTTTCATCACATCGAATATTTTTACATGCTCCTAACTGCATTGGTCCCAACCAAGAAGACACGTCTCTTAAAATATGTACACATTTTTGTTTTGAAAAGGATACAGAACACCGAACCCAAGAAGAATTGCTTACGTATCCCACCGAGATGAGAATCAGGTGTGCGTAGTTCATGCAGATATGTCTTTGAAAATATGCACACAATTATTTATTTTAAATTTAAAAAAGCGTATACCAAACCAAAGAAGGACTGCCTACATATCTCACCGAGGTGAGAATCAGGTTCGCGTAATTTGTGTAGATATATCTTTGAAAATATACACAAAACATTTTATTTTATTTTTTAAATTTAAAAGAATAAATATCGAATCCAAGAATGGCTGCCTACGTATCTCACAGAGATGAGAATCAGGTTCGCGTAGTTCGTTAAGATATGTCATAAAGTAATGCACACAATATTTTTTTAAAAAAATTTAAAAGAATGTATACCGAACCCAAGAAGGGATGCCTATGTATCTCACCGAGATGAGAATCAGGTTCGCGTAGCTCCTTAGATATCGCATAAAGTAATGCACACAATATTTTATTTTTGGAATTTGAAAGAATGTATACCGAACCCAAGAAGGGCTGCCTACGTATCTCACCGAGATGAGAATCAGGTTCGCGTAGTTCGTGCAGATAAGGCATAAAATAATTTCAAGATTTAGACAAACATAGAGTGATGCTCATAAGTCTAGTACCACCGACATATTTAGTCAGAGAGTGCCATCTGACTGTTTGCACCAACATATTATGTGTCCTCTCAACTGTGTCAATCACTTGTTGTTGTATTCTTTCTTGAACGTCTTTTGGAACTGTGTATTCTTTCAACTATTCACAAAAAATCATGCATCATTATAACCATCCCCGACTGCTATTTGGGACGGTTTTCCTACAAAAATATGAGAAATGTGTGAAAGCAGGGCTGTAATAAAAAATAATAAAATAGAGAAATGCACCTTCAAAGTCAAAGACTCCCCTAATTTGTTTTTTTGTCTGGATATTAATGTCTTCTGAAATCCAAAGACTCAATTTTCGTGAGTTCTCTTGTCCCTTGTCGCTCAGAATGAGCAATAACCTTCATGCTTTCAAAGAGAGATAACTCAAAAGGTAAAAGTGACTTGACAATCACCTGATATTTGTACCTATAAAGCTCTTGAAAAACTTTTGAAAAATAATGGACTAGCAAACAATATATTCACATAAAACAGATATATCACATACCACACAAACAATAATGCATGTCATATACAAATGTGCCTTGAGTGTTGAGTCATCTCAGGCAAATGCGATAAATTCAAGGTTTTGGCTTCGCGCTACACTAGCTGACTAAGAATGGGCTTTGAAAAGGGACCTGGTACCCGAGTAGGAAAAACTGCAGGGTGAAGATAGTAAACGACGTTGGATAACCACAAACCAACTATTAGTTTACTACTCCAAAAATAGGGTGTTTTTCTAAAGAAACAGTCGCGGATAACCACGTAACCGTCCTTTTTCTAATGCATTCTATTTTCCATTTGACGGAAATCATTCCATGAAATGTGTACCACCCCGGATTCGAAAGGGCAAAAAATTACAATTTTTTGAAACTTTGGTGAGCTACCACTTGACCTACTAACCGTTGGTGGACTTACCAACAGTAGGTCAAGGGGGTAGGGGTCGTTGGTAAGGCTGCCTAGGGGGAAAAAGTTGGAAAAGAAAATTCTAAGTAGTGACCTACTTCATGACTTACCAATAGTAGGTCAAGAGGGGTAGGAGTAGTAGGTCTAAGGAGTGAGTTACTACTTGACTTACCGATGGTCATTTGACTTACCAATAGTAGGTTGAGAGGGGGGGAGGGGCGAGGTCATTGGTGCTACTGGTGGGAAGGAAAAATTTATTTAATTTTTTTTACCTAAGGCAGTGTGACCTACGGTTGGTCACCTACGGGCAGTAGGTTGACCTACCAACCGTAGGTCATATGGTAAGTGGGGTCGTTGGTGGATTTTTGAAGGAGGGTCGTTTGGTCTTTTCACCTAATGGTTTATTTACTAAGCTAAGTCGGTTTTTAACTTCTCCTAACTCTATATAAGCCCTTTTAATCCTAAAATCTACCCTTTCCAAATCATTTACAAGATTTCCCCAAACTCTTCCACCTCAATATTTCTCTCTCTAGAAGTTGGAAGAAGAAGTCAAGCTAGGGTTCTTCAAGTTCAAGTCTCCATTCTTCATCATTGTTTAGGGCTTCAATTGAGGTATCTAGGGAGTTCATAAATGGGTTCCATTCACCCATTGAGCCCCCAAGGTTTTCTTCAACTCTCCAATTCAATTTCCCAAAATTGAACAAGGTTTTGATTTCATTCTCCATGGGTTCTATTTGTATGGATTCAACTATGTACTTATGATCTTGTTTTGATGATTTAGACTCAATTACATGTTTTCAACTAATTCCATGTGAACCCATGTATTGATCTATGAATTGGACTATAAACCCTAATTTTCTAAGTAAAGATTTTTCAATCAAAAACTAGGTTTTCTTCTATGATGTGGGTTCTTTCAATTATGATCAAATTACTTTCCATTATGGTTTTCTAAGTATGAATTGAGTTGAATTACATGTTTTAATATGAATCCCCATGAACCCACATGAATTCTCCTAATTTTGATATTTATGCATTGATGATGGGTTGAATTATGAAGAAGATAGAATTTATGAAGTTTATGTGAATTCATGCATGTTTTTATGATTTCAAAAGCTATGATTCATGATGAATTTGTTAAATGATCAAAAATGGGTTTTATGAAGTATGCATGTTCAACTATGGAAATTATGATGATTTATGAATTACTTTAAGATTGAAGCTAAATTGAAGATGTTGTTGAATTGTGAAAGGTTTTCTCACATGTAAAGGATTCATAACTTGTTGAAAGGTTTTATCAACTAACGTTGAATCAAAGGTTTAAGGAGCTATTCTAATAACGTAAGCTTGGACTATGTCCATGGAATATGAAACGTCTATACACATGATTTAGCTTGGATTGGTGTTCCTTGATGTACCTTTCCATGTATTAATAATATGATCAAGGACTATTCTGTGGGATTTAAGCTTAGCACCGAGTGGACAAGAGGAAATTCCCATGTCCCATACCTATGTGCCCCCATAGGATGTCTTAAATAGATCTTTTATTAGCTAGTGGATCAACGTAAGCTAGATGTTATGGGTCCTTCCTTGGCAAGTAGGATGGCCCTTCCGATGTAGGGAGTATGTCGGATTCCATGTTGATAGCTCACATGGTCATAAATGTCGGTTAAGACAATTTCCCACAATAATGAACTAAAATGACTTTCAAAGTATTTCACAAGTGATGTAAACATGTTTAGCTTGCATTGACCTTGGTTTATGACTTATGATTTCTAACCCTTTTTACTTTATGTATAGCTTGGTCATTGCATATCATGAAAATGTCCCTTTTTAGCATGATTTAAATGTTTTATTGCATTCCTCTCATACTTGGTACATTCCACGTACTAACGCATACTTTTACCTACATTGTTTCATAATGTAGGATTTCGCGATTCTCCATCTATTCGTGGCTAGAGCTTAGTAGAAGGATTGTTGAAGACTTGATGAGTCCTCATCCATCTGAGGACATAGCCTAGTTGTTATTACTTTTATGTTCTTTCACTTTGGCATTGTATTGGGTTATGTCCCAAACTTTATTTTTCTTTCTTATGATAGATTGACTCTGAGACATGAGATGTAGACTTCCGCTATTTTTCCTAAAAGCTTTGATACGATATTGTCTATCTTTTGAACTCTTAAATCTCTATGATGTTGTTTGTATGTATGCTAAGTGGCCTGTATGAGCCCTTTCGTGGTCTTGTACGCTATGTCACATCTAGGGGGTACCTTGGGTCATGACAAAATGTAATGACAATATACATACAACTAAATAAATAATGAATAAACAACAAGTATAATATACAAATAATCAACGAAATATACAATATACAAGGCATAACATGATGAAAGAAAAATCTCCTCAATTTGAAAAAATGAACCCATTATGGTTAGAACCACTATATCCACAGCGGAGTCTCGTCATTCTGTTTACATCCCTACTTTATTCAAATAAGGCAAAACGTCGTCGCAATTCAAAAAAATAATCCATTTTAAAAAGATTTTAAAATTTTTAAAGGAGTCGCCACCTAATTTTAGGAAAACTAGGAAACCAATTAATTAATTAAAGAAAATAGTCTACGAAACCAATATATTCTAGGTAAGGGTTCAAGTGATTTCGAAGGGAAGGTGTTAGGCATCCTTCAAAATCCACAATTGTGGGTCCCAACTGAATTTATTTTTTTAAATTGAGGAGGAGATAACAATAATATACAAGTATAATCAATATGAAATATAAATAAATAATGAAGTAAAACAATAATATAAGAAACGGCCGAAGTTTGCCTAACGTCAATAATATATACAATAATGAATATGATATTCGAACTTCATTGGAATACCTTCAATGGGAAGCGACTCCGGAATTTACTTGTAAAGACACTTAGTAAAAGTGTTAGTAATAAATAAATATGAAATAAAATAAATAGATCAAATAGTAACTTAATAAATAATAACCCGTCTTACGAACATCGAAGGCCTTAGGAATCGACGAAAATTCCTTCATCGACCAATTTTAACATACGACATATATAAACTTAAACTAAATTTTCGTCTTTTAAAATGGGGAGGCCTCGAAAACCGACGGAGAGATTTTTTCATTGACCAATTTTAACATATAACATTTTTTAATATAAAATTAGTTATTAAGAACACTAATGCGAAAATATATAAATGCAAACACCTAAAACTAACAACAAAAATATTAAATTATGACTTAACAAAATAATGGAAAGAAAAGTAACATTCAACAACAATAAAACTTAATAGCAACAATAACAAAGCAACTTTGAAATCAAAATTTGTTCACCAACCATAATAAATCATAATATATAAAACAATAACAAATATTTCTGGAACAATTATCATCCCACAGTGAGCAAATCATGTATAAAATTAATAACAGTCCAAGACCGCAATAGCAACCGACTAATAATAGCAAAATTAACAAAATCAAACAATTCTTTACTATTTTTGAGAAAATCCAAATAGTGATGTAATATATGAATAAGAAATAGAATTAAATAAAGTAAATAAATCTAAACTATGACAAAATAGCCAACTAAGAGGGTGTTTGATTTCTAGAAGTATTTGGCAAATATAAAAAATAACTTAAAATAAGTCAAAAATGACTTAAAATAAGTTAGGAAGTGTTTGGCAAGGTCAAAAATGACTTAAAATAAGTTTTAAATGACTTAAAGTAAGTCAAAAATCAAAATTAGGTCTCCCCCTACTTTTTATTTTTTGACTTAAAAGTCATTTCAATTTGACTTTTTATTTTTGACTTAAAAAGTACTTTTTAAGCCAATTCAAACGGGCTCTAAGTTAACATAAACGCAGATCTGGTAAAATGAACACAAGACTATATAAGTCCAATGAGTCCGATAACATTCACCGACAACAACAAAGAAAACAGAGGAGAGGGCGGGGATGACAAAAATAAAGCTGGAAGAGAGGAAAATGTAGCTAACAGTGGTTTTGCTTGCCGTTAATGGTTGTTGTACGGAGACGTGGTGGCGGCTGCTTTGGTGGTTCTCCGGTTGTTTCGAGGTTCCGCCGAAAAAGAAGATTGGAGGGGCTATTGAGTTCGCTGGAAAAAAGGGAAAAAAATGGAACAATGGGGCCTTTGGGGTGGTGGACTCGTCAAATTCCGGCGGAACTCCGGTGAGCTAGTCACCGGAAAATTATGAACACTAAAAGAATCTATTAAACCCTAAAAATCTAAAATTACCCCTAAAATTTTATCCACCACCCCTAATTTAATGACCAAGCTATTGCTTAAATAGAAAATTGAAAATCACCGATAGTACAATACCATTATGTTAAAACCGTGGGCCAAAACCACCAATTAATAAAATATTTGTGTATGCATCTTATCCAGTTAAATAAAATATCTGTGTATGGAAATCTTATCCATATTTAAATGAATTTCTAGACTGTGCAAAAATATCATATTAACAAAAGTAACAAATAAAATGAATATTAACAAATATCACAAATAATCAATGGCATGTAAAAGATACAATTTAACATAAAATAGTAATTCAATTAAACTGACACAATATTCAACTGATTGTGACAAAAATAATATAATCAACATTAGCTAAAATTCAAAATAAACTAAATAAATCTTAATATTTTGAAAAATAAGAATAACTATTGATAGATTTATTTAAAATTATAAAAAATATGTTTTGAACTATTTAATAAATAAAACATAAAAGTTATGAATTTTGAAAATGTTAGGCCAAAATTGGGTGTCAACAACCCCAGCTTAAAAAACTGACGGAGTGCCCTTCAAGGAAGGCTTCACGGACCGTTAAAGGCTCCATGGTCCGTGAAACACTTCACTGGCCGTATAGCCGTCCGTGAACCTTCGCCTGTCTGACAGGACCTTATTAAAATAGGCATAACGTTTTACTCCGAAGTCGGAATGAGGCAAACTTGGTGGCGTTGGAAAGAGGACTAAAAGACCTTTAATTTGATATGTTATGGGCCACCTAATTCGTATATGTACTGAGAGATATGGTCATTTGAAGTTGACCCAAGTAAAATCTCATATTGAAACTCATTCGGTAAAAAAGCTTTCAACTCAACTTTGTGCTAGGGGATTCTAGTGACCTTAATTCATATTCAAATTCATTCCCACACTACAGAATTTACCCTTACACATATGAACAATTTAAGAATCACTCGATACGACCTTACATGTAAATGGAGAATAGTTCGGATCTTAACTTAGAAGTTTTTGGGGTGTTACATGCTCATAAAGACTATATAATAAATTTTTTTATCACGGTCAAACATATTGATCAGGTTTAGGCCATCGATTTAAAAATTAGAAAAAAGTTGAAATTAGTTAATTAATAGAATCAAACTATAATATACAGTTGTTTTATGTGTTAATATTTACTTGTCATAAATGATTAATTGTTGTTGCTATTATTATGTTAAGATTTTCTAAATATTATTGTCTACAAACGATTTTTAAAATTTTTATCTTCAATATCATTTACATATACAAAAATTTAACAAAATACTCCATAAATTTTACTCACTACGTCCCAAATTATATGATCTAATTACTTTTTTCAATATTATCCGCGTATTGCGGGAGTACGTATACTAGTTTATATTTAAAACATTTAAATTAAAATTACATTAATCATCAATTAAAAGTTCAATTGCCTAGTAAAATTAAAATTAAAAAAAGGATAAAATTGTTTTAATTTTAAATTCAAGCATCTCATGAAAGAATCAAACTAAAAAATAGATAAAAATAAGACCTTGAGCAAGGATGGTAGGATATTGGTTTGAAGTTTAAAATATACCTAAAGTAGAAAAAGGACTGATAATTTGGGAAGAGAATTGGGGTATGAATTGGCATGAGTGGAATAGGGACAGCAACGGGGAGGGTGGGTGTAGGGTGGGGCGGGTTTAAGATTATGCGGGATGGGGTGGTTGCGACATGGGCTAAAATATTGTTTTTTGAATTGATGCGGCCCACGGGGCGTGGTGGGTTGCGGGTTTATGGGTTTCATATTGTGAAGATCACTTGTCGTTGTTTTTTTCCAGATCTCTATGTTGGCCATTAGTATTGATTTTACCACTGTTTCTGCTTTTTGAAAAGAAAAACAATACAATAAATCTTCCTGGTTAGTTAATCGAAGGCTGAAAATTGGAAAATTTAGAGGTCTTTGTATGTGGGATGCAAAAAAATATTTGTTAATTATAATTGATTTTATATTACAAAGGTTTTAGTTTATTTTTTCTAACATAATAAGCTTATATCAAAAAAAGAAATTCAGAACAAAGTAAGTTCTAGAAAGGTCGCAAGCACAAAAGAAAGCAAATTATGACGGGCGGGTCTATGCCGAGTGGATTGAAAATATAAAAAAATTCTATGTGGAGCAGAGGAAGGCGGATCTGAACCTTTGCGGTTTTATGCGGGTTTGACCCGCCCCCTCGCTGCCCCACCCTGTTTGCCATCCCTAATGTGGAATTGAACTGGTACTAGCAGGTATAGTAGTGAAGAGAGGTTGAGAATTAGTTAAGGGTATAGGCAAAACTAGAAAGGGGTTTCGAGAACTAAGAGCAGATGAACTCTATGATGAATTAGGAATTACGGGCATAAAGCTATAGGTTGGTAAATGGGAAGAATGTAAACCTGGAAGTCGAGTTGGTTCCTCTGTAGGTGAGTACACTTCGCGGTTTGCCCCAATTTTGATGTCCACTGATTTTACCCTATCAAGTTGTCTTTCAGCTTCAATTGACTCCTTGAGTTCCCGATATGATTGCTCATGTGCTGATTCATGTTGAATTTGATGCTACTTGCAGCTCGTCACATTAATAGCTATTCGATAAAGTTTACTAAGAACCTCCATCAGTTCTGTCATGGGTGACCTGCCATAGAGCCAAGAAAGAGTTTTGATACCATTGATGCAGAATCACAGGTGATATGAACAACCACAAAAAGAAAGTAATTAACTAGAAAAAAATCAAGCTAACACTTCATTCCCATCAAGCTAACACTTCATTCACATCCCTCATTGACAAGTGATTACACTGATATAGTCTGTAAGAGAAGGAGGGATAAAATGTAAAATAATAAAGTAAAAGCATAAGTGTAAGGACTAAATAGCAATCCAAATGATAACTAGTTGTAACTAACTCAACCAACTTTGCACCTTCTCGAAAGCACGTACTACCCTCTAAAGTGTATCACCCCCTCTCCAAAAGAAACAAGATCAGATCATTCTACATCCATCTTTTCTCTTTGCCTCTCTAAGGTGGTGGAGGGTGTCGACTGAAGTTCTTCTCTCGAGCTAACAGCTTAACTATAATGCTTTTCAAAATTTCTGAAAGGCCTCTTCTAATATGCTACGTGATCTTTAGATAAAATTATCAAATTCTTTTACTTGGCAACTAATTATTTGATTAGATGAAAGGGGGATCCATTAAGGAAATGACTGATCAAGCTTGTGAGGTTGAAACCTATAGCATTTGTTCTCTATAGCATGGATGACCAACAACATTTATGCCTCAATCCCGCATTTTAGCTCGTCTCCATGTAATCGAGGTCGACTATATGAACTCTTACTCCAAATCTTGCATTTCAATTCGTCTCAATTCAATATTATTAAGAAATGATCAAGGCATCCCAAGTCTATAATAGTTATTAGGATCGTGATACAAAATTTGCAACGAGTTAACAAGCTTGTTATTTCTGTATTAGCGCAATTAAGAGATGAGATTGTTAGCAAGCATGATCTTTTACTATTGGGAAAGGCAAGCACAAAATAAATGTGCACGACAGGGAAATTGCCAAAGAAAACCCAAGTCAAAACTTTCCCTTTCTATTTGAACCAAGAGAAGAAAAAATAATGCAAGAACAAACAATTTGGGGCAGCAAGCAAATCAATCAATCAAGAAAAATAAATCAACACGAGACACCAAGTTTAACGTGGAAAACCTCTTTGGTGTGAAGAGTAAAAACCACAAGGCCAAAGCTCCACTATAATCAACAAGAGTTACAAAAGTTTTCTCCAAAATGGCCACCAACAAAGTGCCAAACAATGAGCAACACAACTACAAGATAGCACCAAAAACTAGAGAAATAAAAAAGAACAAAATCACCAAAACGCAGCTACTGTTCATGAGCAAAAATCTGGAGCTACGGGACTCCAAATCACCCTCTCTTAGTTTTCAATCAAAGATTAAGTTGAAAGGAACAAGCTGTCCAAAAATCAGCTCAATCGGACAAGAAACGAAGCGGGAATCGCGATTTGAAATTGGCTGCTAGGGCTTGTGTAAAAATCTGCCCTTTCTCTCTTTTCTCTCTATATGGCTGCTCTCAAAACTCTTATGATTCATCAAAATAAGACCTAAAATAAAGTCTTATAAATGCACCATAATATTTGGCTTATGGACAAAGTGGGCTATTCCAATTGGGCTCAAATTTATCCACAAAGGAAAGGAAGGGAGACCCAAAACCTTGAACTTTTATTTATCCACATAGGAAGGGAAAAAGGCCTAAAACCCAACAATCCTCCCCCTACCGACTATGTGGAGGAGACCGCCATCCCGGCGATCATGCAACATTCTTCAAACTTCCCTCTTGGCAAAGCTTTAGTCATCATGTCGGAACCATTATCATTGGTATGGATCTTTTAAAGTTCAAGCCACTTAGAATCAAACACATCTCGAATCCAATGATACCTCACATCAATGTGTTTAGACCGACCATGAAATGTAGAATTCTTGACAAGATGAATAGAACTTTGATTGTCTCAATAAAGCACATACCTCTCTTGAGCACAACCAAGTTCCCCCAAAAATCTCTTCATCCAGAGCAACTCTTTGCAAGCTTCAACAGCTGCAATAAGCTCAGACACTGTAGTAGATAAAACAACACATTTTTGTAATCTAGATTGCCAAGACACAACTCCCCCTGCAAAAGTAATCAAGTAGCCAGAAGTAGACTTACGAGTATCAACAACACCGGCCATATCTGAATCAGTGTAACCACAAAGGATAGGCTTCCCTGTCCCAAAACACAAACTCAGACTAGAAGTGCCACAAAGATATCTCATAATCCACTTCATAACATTCCAATGCTCTCTTCCTAGATTAGAAAGAAAATGGCTAACAATACCAACAGCATGAGCAATATCTGGTCTTGTACACACCATTGCGTACATCAAACTACCAACAGCTGAAGTATAAGGAACTTTCTTCATTTCTTCCTTCTCACCATCACTGGAAGGACAATGCTTAGTACTCAATTTGAAGTGCATAGCTAAAGGTGTACTGACAACCTTAGCTTTGTCCATGTGAAATCTCCGAAGTAATTTCTGAATGTACTTCTCCTGTGACAACCACAACTTCTTGGCATCTCTATCACGGACAATCTGCATGCCAAGAATCTGCCTTGCTGGTCCCAAGTTTTTCATAGCAAAAGACTTATTCAACTCTTGCTTCAACTTCTGAATCCTGCAAGTATTATGACTAACAACAAGCATGTCATCAACATAAAGCAAAACGATAATGAAGTCATTACCAGAGAATTTTTGCACAAAAACTCAATGGTCTGAAGAAGTCTTTTTGAAGCCCTGCTGACTCATAAAAGAACCAAACTTCCTGTACCATTACCTAGGAGCTTGTTTTAGGCCATACAAGCTCTTCTTCAATTTGCAAACATAATTCTCTTTTCCCTTGACTTCAAAGCCTTCCGGCTGCTCCATATAAATTTCTTCATCCAAGTCACCATGGAGAAAAGCAGCCTTAACATCCATTTGCTCAATCTCTAAGTTCAGACTTGCAGCCAAGTCTAGAACCACACGAATAGATGACATCTTCACAACTGGAGAGAATATCTCATCAAAATCAATTCCCTTTTTCTGGCTAAAACCCTTCACAACTAATCTAGCTTTGTACCGTGGAACTGGGTTACCATCTTCATGTTTCACCCTAAAAACCCACCTATTTTTCAAAGCTTTTCGATCTTTAGGTAACATAACCAAATCAAAGGTATGATTATCATGTAGAGACTTCATTTCATCCTCCATAGCATCAAACCACCTTTATTTTTCATTACTTTCCATGGCCTCATCAAGACTCTCAGGTTCTCCCCCGTCAGTTAAGGGTACATACTCATTGGGAGAATAGCGAGAAGAAGGTATTTTCTCTCTAGTAGATCTTCTTAGAGAACTCTCTGGAGCATCAATAATAGTTGGTTCCTCACCAACCACATCGTCTTGCACTGGAGCATCAACGACATACTGGTCATTCTGAATATGATCACCATCTTCAATATCAGCTTGACTTTCATCATTTTGAAGATTTTCATTAGGTGCAATAGTCAAAGGAACTGGATCAACATCAACTAGGCTCTCACTGCTCTAAGAATCAACCTTCTCAACTTTGTCAAGATCTTCAATTGTTTGGTCTGTAAAGAACACAACATCACAGCTTCTAACATGTTTCTTCTCAACTGGATCAAAGAAACGATAGTCAAATTCATCTTGACCATAAACAACAAAGATACACTGCCTAGTTTTAACATCCAACTTTGACCTCTCATCTTTAGGAACATGCACAAAGGCTTTACACCCAAAAACTTTAAGATGATCATGAGAAACATTCTTACCAAACCAAACTCTGTCAGGGACATCACCATTCAAAGAAATAGTAGGAGATAAATTGATAACATATGCAGCAGTATTAAGTGCTTCTGCCCAGAAGGAATCTAGCAGCTTAGCATCTGAAAGCATACATCTAACCCTCTCAACTAGAGTTCTGTTCATCCTCTCTGCTAAACCATTTAGCTGAGGAGTCTTTGGAGGAGTTTTCTGATGCCAAATACCCTGCTCTCTGCAATATCTATCAAAAGGACCAATATACTCACCACCATTATCAGAACAGATACATTTCAATTTCTTCCCTGTCTGTCTCTCAACCAAGGCCTGAAAATTCTTGAACACATCAAGCACTTGATCCTTGGACTTCAAAGAGAATACCCAAAGTTTGCAAGAATGATCATCAATAAAAGTCACAAAGTAAAGTGCACCGCCATGAGACTTTACATTAAAAGGACCACACAAATCAGAATGTACCAACTCCAACAAATCAAGTTTCCTCGAAGGTGGATGACTTTGAAAAGAAACTCTTTTCTGTTTACCGGCTAAGCAATGAACACATTTGTTCAACTTTGCTTGTTTCACTCTAGAAAGAAAATTCTTCTTAGCCAAATTGTCCATCCCCTTCTCGCTCATATGACTTAGTCTTCTATGCCATAACTCTGATGAAGTATCATTCTCCACTAAATTTACTGAGCCTCTACAAATGGAGCCTTGAAAAATATACAAGTTAGACAACTTGTTACCACGGGCTACAACCATCGAACCTCTAGTAAGCTTCCACTGGCCAGCACCAAGGGTATTAACATAACCCTCATCATCAAGGTATCCAACAGAAATAAAATACAAGCGAACATCTGGAGCATGTTTGACATTATTGAAAACTAGTTTGGAACCATTGTTACTTTCCAAACAAATAGTTCCAATGCCAAGAACTGCAACCTCATGATTATTGCCCATTTTCAACATCCCAAAATTTCCTGGAGTATAAGAAGAAAATAATTCCTTCCTAGGCGTGACATGAGAAATAGCACAAGAATCCACAAACCAGCTAGACTCATCGCAAACAAGATTAATGGAATTTTCATCACAAGAAATAAGAAGATTATCATTAGCAACAACAGCAACACGATTTTCATTGTCGCCATCTTTCTTTTGTTGTTTCATATCTCGCTTGTACCTGAAATAATATTTCTTGATATGCCCATTCTTGTGGCAATAGTCACATGTAACATTCTTGAATCTAGACTTTGACTTTCCTCTACTTTTATCTTAGTCATTCTGACCTCTGAACTTGCTTCTCCCCCTATCTTCAGTAACCAAAACATCGGAATGTGAAACTGAAGAAGATGAACCTTGAGATATTCTTCTCATCTCTTCATTCAAGACACCACTCTTAGCATATGCCATGGTTACAACACCACTGGGAGCAGAATTAGTCAAAGAAACTCGAAGAGTTTCAAAAGAGTCTGGCAGAGTATTAAGAAGCCATAGTCCCTGTATTTCTTCATCGAATTTTACACCCATTTTGGAAAGCTGGTCAAGAACACCCTGAAAATCATTAATATGATCAGAAATAGGAGTGCCCTCTTTATACCTGATGTTCATCAACTGTTTCAACAGAAACAATTGATTATTGCCAGTCTTCGAAGCATATAGTGTCTCGAGCTTGTCCCACAAACTTCTAGCATGTGTCTCATTAACAATGTGATTTCTAACATTATCTTCAACCCATTGTCTAATATAGCCATAAACCTGTAAGTGCTCAAATTCCCAATCCTCATCATTCATAGATTCGGGTTTATTAGAAGCAAACACAGGTAGATGCATTTTCTTGACAAATAGAAGATCTTTCATCTTGCCTTTCCAAGTATGATAATTACTACCATTCAAACAAACCATCTTGCTCATATTTGACTCCATCATTCAAATAAATAATCAATAACAACCTAATGCTTTGATACCACTTTGTTGGGAAAGGCAAGCACAAAATAAATGTGCACGACAGGGCAATTAGCGAAGAAAACCCAAGTCAAAACTTTCCCTTTCTACTTGAACCAAGAGAAGACAAAATAATGCAAGAACAAACAATTTGGGGCAGCAAGCAAATCAACCAAGCAAGAAAAATAAATCAACACGAGACACCAAGTTTAACGTGGAAAACCTCTTCGGTGTGAAGAGTAAAAACCACAAGGCCAAAGATCCACTATAATCAACAAGAGTTACAAAAGTGTTCTCCAAAATGGCCACCAACAAAGTGCCAAACAATGAGCAACACAACTATAAGATAGCACCAAAAACTAGAGAAATAAAAAGGAGCAAAATCACAAAAATGCAGCTACGGTTCACGAGAAAAAATCTGGAGCTACGGGACTCCAAATCACCCTCTCTTAGATTCCAATCAAATATTAAGTTGAAAGGAACAAGCTATCCAAAAATCAGCTCAATCGGACAAGAAACGAAGCGGGAATCGCGATTTGAAATTGGCTGCTAGGGCTTGTGCGAAAATCTGTACTTTCTCTCTTTTCTCTCTATATGGCTGCTCTCAAAACTCTTATGATTCATCAAAACAAGACCTAAAATAAAGTCTTATAAATGCACCATAATATTGTCTTATGGGCAAAGTGGACTATTCCAATTGTGCTCAAATTTATCCACAAAGGAAAGGAAGGGAGACCCAAAACCTTGGACTTTTATTTATCCACATAGGAAGGGAAAAAGGCCTAAAACCAAACATTTACAAGAAATAACATCGAAGTACAATCAGTGGAGAAACACTAGTGTTTCACCTCAAATTACTAAATTTGCAAGAGAATCTCATCACATCCCTTGAGCTGTTACATAGAAATCATGCAGACTATGGATATGTACATGAAAGACTATTGTTAGTTAAACAGTTGAAAAGATGACGATGAATGGTGGACTCCTTCTTTCTCTTCTTCTTGAAATGTTTAGAAGCTGCTTTTAGCACCTTAGCCCATCCCTGCATCCAATATAACATATTGTAAACTCACTACATTTGAAATCAAAAATTGGAAACAGAAGATACTACAAATATATTTTGCACTGCTTCATTATTAGTCCTATTGAATATTGAATATATGTACATAGAAGGATCCAAGAATTTAAGCCAGAAAATGTAATATAGTCATTAGTTCGTTGTAATAAAACAATGAGATGATCTATAATTTCAAATAAACATGTAGTATGTAAGCAAAAAAAAGACAACCCTAAATTAATAATATATTTTTGTGCATATGCGTAAATATTTAAGTCCTCTTGTTATAATTTGGTGTTAGGCTACTAATTTTATTAAGACGTTTTTGGGACAGATCCAAAAACATATAAGAATAAAAAAGGCAATCCAAACAAATGTCTAACCTCTTACTAACTAGAACTAGTTCTTAGTTTTATAAATAATAATATTACTATGTGAAGTTAAATGCTTGTTGCCTTTTGAGAATATAAACAAAAAACAAGTAGTATCTAAGAATAAAATAGCTAATCCTAAATTAATACTCCCTCCGTCCCATTTTATGTGGCACTTTTCGGATTTCAAGATTTATCTTTGACCATAAGTTTTTCATAGATCTTTTAAACATTTTGAATTATCATTTATTGTGATGTGTAGTACTTTTTACGTAGTTTACAAATATAGAAATTTCATTTCAAAAAAATTGAAGATTCCATGCGCAAATTTTCGGTCAAACTTAAACTGTTTGACTCTCGAAAAATGAAAAGTGTCACATAAATTGGGAGAGAGGGAGTAATATTTTTGTGCATGTGTGTAAATATTTAAGGACTCTTGTTATAATTTGGTGTTAGGCTTCTAATTTTATTGAGACGTTCTTGGCATCACATTTTCTTTTAGAAAAAAATAATATCTAAACTTTTCTAGCACAGACTTTGTATTATAGAATAAGCACACAAGAGATTACTAATTTTATAAACAAAATCTAAAATTGCAAGGAAAATTTCAGAATTCTTGAGAAGCAAACAGTAATACCAAGAATATTTTCAAGATACAAATTAATAAACAAAGAACTTATAAAAAGTTTTTTGGAAACATACCTGTTCAAGAGGAAAACATTCAACATCCGTTTGAAAGAGAGAAGCAGATGCTAATAATGGAGAGAGGGGGGAGAGAGGGCAACACATATAAGAGAAAAAATAACAATGTATGTTGATAATGGAGAGAGTGGGAGAGAGGGGCAACATATATAGGGAGAAAAAAATAACGATGTTTGAGCTTTACAGGGAAATAAATTAGCGTTAAAGAAAAGTCTGAATAGAAATAAGAGTCGCTCATAGATATGAACGAGTCAGATGCTTTCAAATACTTTAAGTGATTTTTTTTAAAAATAAAATAAAGGCACTTAATGGCCCAATGTTTGAACCATTCAGATTCATACCTCTATTAAGTGCAAGTAAATGAGGCCTAAGAGTCATGAACTATTTCTTACATTTTTTTTTCATTGAATAAATATTAGTTGGTCATATATTTTACCATGGTTCTATGAATCACTGTAGGGATTTTTACGGTTAGAAAAAATTGATCCAAATTGAATAATCAAATCAGAACGATTAAATAAATAAATTTTTATTTTTTTTGATTTTATATTTTTAAAACTCGATAATAGTTGGTTTGATTTTGATTTTGCTTATGTTAAAAAAAATCAAATCGAACTGATGAATTCTATACATACTTTTTATATAATTATATATTATATTATGATCAATTTTTTGTGCGAAAAATGTATCAATCTAATGAAAAAATAAGGTATGATGCGTTCTTTATATTGTTTGTGCAACAATATCAATGAATTATGGATTATTTAGTAGGCTTATGTTGTTTAGTACATTGGATATCTAACAATATAAGCAAGAAGCTAAACATATTTGGAGTTTTGGTATAAGAATTATAAGATTCAAAATGACACAAAGACAATTCATATTCTTTTGAATGAATCGTCTCTTTTATTTTCGTGTGTGGTTATTTGATTTGATTTAATTTTAATAATTTAAACATCGATTAAATTGATTTTGATTTTAGTTTTAATCAATGAGAGACTCAAACCGACTCAACACTAGTATGCGTTCCTATTTAACTTCTTTGAATTCCATATTCAAAGTACTAATCAAAATTATTTGCTCAGAATGATTGACTCAATACATTTCTTATTCATTGAATTTGAATCAAACTTCAGATCAATCTATATTGGGTGTTCGCACCGCAATTATTAGGTTATTGGTGCTACTTGCTAGCAACTACCCCTAATTTTGTTATTGGAATAGATAAATTAAAAATAAAAACCTTATGAGCCCTTTTGTATATTTTTTTATACCCAATCTAAAACACTATACTCAAAGGTGCTTCCTGCCTTTATACATTCAGAATTTCTGTAATGACCCGAAAGGTCATTTTTGGGAATTTTAAACTATTCATTTAACGATGGTTATTTAATTGATGGATATTTTTTAAAATAATTAATTTAGTTGGTAATTAATGGGCCAAATCAAAATATTATTAAACACCCTATGCCACTTGGCCAAGTACAAGGATAGATAGTGAAATTTAACACCTTTTGTTTCATACTTATTCTTTTTAAAGAAGGGGGAAACGAGAAACTGTTGCCCAACAAATCTTTTGTTGCGGCATCCAGAGGCGGAGCTAGGTGGGGGTTCATGTGTTCAGAAGGACCCACTAGCTTTTTCGTACATCCTGTATTTGTATTAGAAAATTAAATAAATATATATATGTATATTAACTTCTAAACCCCTAACAAATTAATTGACAATTGTCCTAATATTTAGAACCTCCAAACTCTTAATCCTGGCTCCGCCTCTGGCGGCATCAACAAAGAGCAACAAAGCTTCATGTAAATTTCAAGTGAGTTTCCAATTTTATCTCTTTACATTATTTGTTGCATATATGAATAATAGTATTATGATATTATTGGACTAAAAAATAAGAAGTTAATTTCTGCAAATTGAGTGAGGTTGTCCGTGCTTTTGGGGCCTAAGATGATAACAAAATTGAGTGGAACTATCATTGCCAATGATAAGGCAATGATTGGCCGTGGTAGTAGAATGGGTGTAATTAACATTTATAATAGAATGAAAGTGATTGTGGGTTAAAATACTATTTTGTTATTGGAGGTTAGATTTGGTTTGGAAGTGATAGACTTATGAAAAGGATGCGTTGTAAAATTCAGAATGTTCAGCGACTCGAAGGGGTTGAGTTAGGTGATGGATCGACGAAGCATTTTGAGGATATCTGAATGATGAGGTTGAATAATGGTCTGAGGGACTTCATGAACGTGTTATCTTTTTTAGGTTTGTTACCCAACAACGGGAATAGTATTTGTATGGTATATACGATATCTGGAGTGGTTCGATAATTGTAGGAGGAATGATTAAAGGGACGACTAGATAATGAATACGGTAACTTTGGAACCTACAGTTAGTAAAGTTGGCACAACATATATGGGTTGCTTAGCGAATGATGAGAATGATGTTGCGCCAATTGAAGTCAGAATCTCTACTGTGATTTCATAGATTGAGTGTATATCAAAGAGGGTCATGATAAGACTACTATAAGGATATTGATGCTTACTTGAGTTATGAAGTGTGTTGCTTCTGCTATCGACCTAATCTACGAAAGAACGCATATCATTTGGGCTAGAGACATAATGGATTCAATAATGTTTTGCAGCTATTTATTGTGTAGAAATGTTCAGGCTATTTGGGGTACGAACTTCTCGATAGGTATGATGTGTTCTAGTTGTGGATCTAACAGACATTTATGGTGTGGCTAGTTGTATATGAAAACGAATACATCGATTGTCACGTGTGAATACTAACTTCTTACGGAGTTATCAATTGTATCACATGCTCGTATAATGAGAGTCGATGTTGCATTCATATATGAGAAACCAATTAGTTTGTTACTATGGACGCTTGGGTTAAGCATTGCTAATAACAAAGATTTTAGTGGTGGATCTTTAGTATGATATTAATGCGTTTAGGTTGTGAAGTGTATCCCGAGAATTCTAAATGAGAACTGGTGATTTCATCGTAAGCACTAAGGGAGTGGATCGATATCAGAATGACAAGCTTATGGGTAAAGGAAGTCCTAATAAGTAAACTTGTGTGAAGGCAATTGAGAATTTGAGTAAGAAAGTGCATAAAAAATGTAATGACCCTTCAGGTTATTTGTGTGTTTGTGCCTTTCTTTTGTCGTTTAGAGCGTTCCTATAGCAACCCCAAGTCATTTATGACTTGTAGGCATTGACTGTTCGGTCACCTGGACGTTCGTTTGGGTTTTATGCCCATTTTCCTGTTTTGGAGCTCTTGGACCTTGAAAAGTTGATTTTGGTCATAATCTCAGGTAAACGATCTCAGATGGAAATTCTGATGGTTTCATCAGCTCTGGAGTGACCAAATTAGGCTAGAAGCATGGTTGGCCAAAGTCCCGGGGCTTCTGGTGTGATTTTGGGGCCAGCTGGCTCATTAGACTTTGAAATTCGGCTTGAGGTTGACTTTGGTCAACATTCTTGGAAAACGCACTCGGATGAGAATTCCGTCAAAGCGTTTAGTTTCAGAATGCCGAGTTTGGTATGGAATGACCCTTCGTGTACTTCCCAGAGCTTCCGGTCTGGTTCTGAGGCCCTCGATAGAAGTTGGCTAAATTGGCGCTTTGGGTGTGGGATCCACTTTTTATCTAAACGACCTCATATGGAAATTCTGACTGCGCCACTGAGTTCAGAATGTCAAATTTAGTGGGGTAACATATTTGGTTTATTTTCATCGGGTCCTGAACGAATTCCCAGGGTCCGTTCGGACACTTTGAAAAATAGCAAAATCTAGTGTTGCTAGTGCAGACCTTTAACGACCAGAATTTAGACTTTTAGCAACCAGATTTAGACTTTTAGCGACCAGAATTGGTGCTTTTTAATAGTGAAAAATTTGATTCAGCCTCATTTTAAAACTTCGATATCTCGTGTTCTCGAGCTCCGTTTTGGGTGATTCAAAGTCCCAGATGCTCGGAAGCTTCTTGGATGTGTGGGTGACTGTCCATATCGTGTCGAAAAGTCTCCCATTGTGGTGTATCTGTGTTGTAAGTGGCTGCCCCAAGTCTCTTTTTTGTGTAAAGTTTTACATTTTGGTTTGTTGTTGCATGGAGCTGTTCCAAGCCCCGAGAGGTGTCTAGTTTTGGAACACAAGCTCGGGGGAGGGTTTAGGACCTCTTCACGGAGTCAGTTATGGAAATTCTAGAGCAGGTACCATATTTCCCGATTTTTACTCCGAAATTGGTCTGTCTCTGATTTTGATGATTTTAGTGACTGAACAACCGTACTGACATTGTGATTCTATTTTTGATAGAGTGGTAGCGTTCTGAGGCCGTTCGAAAAGGGAAAAATTCCAGCAGAGTGATTTAGAGCACGCGCGATCGGCCTTTTGGTAGGTTACGGCTTCCCCTTCTTTAGGTTGAGCTTGATTGCGTAAATGCATGATGATTTGTGTGAATCTGGGCTGGCTAGCTAGTATTTCTTCTCTTCTTCTCCAACTTCTTGCGTTAGGGTTGATTTTTGGGCTGTTTCGGGGTTAGAACCATGCTACCGGAGGGGTTATTTATCTGTGGATATTTGTGAATTATCTGCTGGGCTATTTATTTGTTGTTGCATGTGTAGTTTTAGTTGGCTGTTTATTTATGTTGAGTTATATCTTTGGCCTTAGATTAGGTTAGGTTAGAGTTGACTTAGACCCATGTGCCTATTGACTTTCGTATATATCCGACGTCGATTCGGATGGACTAGGTCCTTGTAGACTGGAATAGCAGACTTGGGTCTCATAGTTGAGCCTGGTTGTAGTTCCGTATTGTTTGTGATCCTTCTATCTTCTCTCCCCTTTCTGTGGTGCCGATGGGTCATCGGAGGTGTGTTGTCTCTCCTCGACTTTTGGATGTTTCGAAATTGGTTCGGCGGTATTGTGGTTGGTAGTGGACGGCGATCCACGATGGCTTGGAGGTTATACGCTTATTGTGATGTGGTTGGTAGTGGACAACGATACACCTTTGTCTGGTTTTGAAGTTGTTTGGATAGCCCCGTGTACTCTACTGGCTGGGTAGGGCCCCCGGGAGTATTGGCGAAGTGGGTGATTAGATATGAGATGCTTGGTTTGTCCAGTGTACTCTACTGGCTGGGTAGGGCCCCTGGGAGTACCGGCACACTCTATTGGCTTGGGTTGGGCCCGCGGGAGTGTTAGTTGATTGGGCAGCAGAGTATCAATACTTGGGATTAGCTGGTTGTTCTGTTTAAGGGTTAGTAGATATGAGGTACTTGGGTTGTTCAGCGTACTCAACTGGCTTGGGTAGGGCTCCCGAGAGTACCGACGCACTCTACTGGCTTGGGTAGGGCCCCCGGGAGTGTTGGCTTATTGGGCAGCGGAGTACTAAGCCTTATAGTTGGCTGGTTGGTTCGGTTGAGTTTTTTGGTGAATTCGGTTCGTGGCTTGGGTCTTCCTTCATTTTTGTAGCATAGCTCTTTTGTGTACCTTTCGGGCATATGGGGGTCCGTTCAGGTTTTATTTAAACTTGTGCACGAGTGTACCTCCTGGGCTTATGGGGTCTAGTTAGGTTTAGATTAAAAATACTTAATTTTACTTTCGGTGCGCTCGTGTGCTTGTTTCGCTTTTGCTTGACCTCTGTTATTGTAGATTCTATCTTTTAAGTCTGTTTTTACCTTTCTTTCTCAATCGGCCTATGATGCCTACAGGGTACCTTTTGTATTGGTACTCATGCTACACTTTGCATCTATTTTCGTGATGCAGGTCCGAGCACCATTTATCAGCGTTGAATTCGAGCCTGTAGCAGTCTGTTACGGAGACGAGGGTGAGCACATGGCGTTCTGGGATTACCTGTCTCCATCTGTTGATATATTTTTTATTGTCTTTTGCTTTTGAGACAGTCTAGTTTCTGTGGCCCACTTTTGGGACTTGTATTCGTTTAGTATTGTTGTACTTGTGACTTCCAGGTTCTGGAAGGTATTGTTATTGTGTATATAGATGTGTCGCTTCCTCCTTTCCTTTATTTGTGCTTCCGCTTAGTCGAGGTTAGTTTCCACCCTCAGTCCCATTACTGTTAAGTTTCAGGATAGGGTTTTGGCTTGCCTACTGGTGGGTTGGTAGGAGCCATTAGGACTCAAGAAATCGGGTCGTGATAAGTCGGTATATGAGCCCCAAGTTCGTTGGTCTCACTTGTACAGAGCTAGCTTCTAGTAGAGTCCTGCGGATCGGTGCGGAGACGTCTGTGACTTATCTTCGAGAGGCTACAGGATGTCTTTAGGACGTTTTCTTGTTTTGTTTTCTGTTCTTACGTTGTTGTCCGATTGGTTTTCTGAAATCTTACTTGTTTCACTCTGTCACAGGATGGCTCGCACGCGCGATAGAGGCCAACCCCGAGGTTGGTCTAGGGCTGCGGTACCACCCCGAGATAGAGCGAGGACTCCGGAGCCAGAGGCAGAGCCTCAGATTGATCAGATACCTCCTTAGCTGGTAGGGCCGGGACTAGCCCAGCCACCACCCGCAACAGTTGCCACCCCTGATCTTCAGGGTATGCTCACGTAGATTCTGGCTGCGATTTGAGGTTTACAACAACAGTAGTTCCAGGGCCAACTCCAGCACCACGGCTAGCCTGCCCCTGTGGCTAAAGAATTCAGCACTAGGGTCAGCCTGCAGCAGTGGCCCCAGAGGTTCAGTGCCGCCAGCACCGACCGCCGTTCAGCCGGACACAGTAGATGGGGTTATGCCACTTCGAGAGCAGAAGATGCTTGGGGTGTTCCTTAGACTGACACTGCCGAGGTTTTTTGAGGCTATTGAGGAGGATACCCATGCGTTCATTACTTCATGCCTGGAGAGATTACAGGCTTTGGGGTTAGTGGATTCGACAGGAGCCGACTTCACTGCTTACCAACTAGACAGACCGGCTAGACATTGGTGGCATTCCTTCATTGAGACTAGGCCAGCTGGGTCCCCGCTAGTATCGTGGACAGAGTTCTCGGAGGCCTTTCTTGCTAGATTTATTCCACGGAGCGTCAGGGATCGCCTTCGTGATGAGTTCTTGAAGTTGGAGCAGAGCTCCACGACGGTGTCCGAGTATGAGGCAAGATTTCATGAGTTGTCCCGTCATGCTACTATGATCTCGCCCACGGAAGAGGAGAGAGTTCGATGCTTTTTCTGGGATTTGAGATTGTCGCAGTCTATGTTATCAGCGAGCCGTTCTTTTATGGATGTTGTGGACAATGCCTGCACGATTGAGCAGCTTCGTTGCGAGGCCCAAGGGGGCAGCAGCAAGAGGGCTAGGCAGGATGATGTCCCTAGTAGGTACCGTCCCAGGCCCAGGGATACTCAGGACCGAGTCCAGCAGAGGTTTTAGTCAGGCCAGTATAGTCGCCTATTTCAGGTAGCACAACAGACTTCAGAGGGTGACATACACCGTCAGGGTGGTTACAGTGTCGGTCCGAGCCAGGGCCGAGGTAGTTCCCAGACAGTTTCCTCAGGTCGGAGTCACCGGCCTCCAGTTTCGAGTAGGTCTTCGCAGGGTTGCTTCACTTGTGAAGAGCTTGGTCACTGGGCTAGGGAGTGCCCTTCCTTCAGATTAGCATTACCAGCTCCCCAGGCAGTGAAACCGGCATCAGCAGTAGCACCTCCCGCTAGAGGCGAGGGTCAGCTAGAGGCGAGGTCAGGGGAGTTCCAGGGTGTTGGGCAGTTTAGGCGGTAGAGTGCATGGGGTAGAGGTGTCCAGGGCCATTTCGATGTGGCTTTAGCTAGAGCAGAGGCCGAGGCGTCAGATGCGGTGATCACATGTATGATCCTTTTATGCTATCAATCCGCTTCACCCTTATTTTATCCTGGTTCTACATATTCATATGTATCTGCCTATTGTGTTCCTTGGTTGAGGGTGAGTCCAAAGCCTTTAGCGGTACCCTTGATTTTTTTGACCCTGGTAGGGGATTCTTTAGTAGTGGATCAGGTGTGTAGATCCTGTGTGGTGATTATCCGCGGGCAGGACACTCTGGCTGATCTTATTGTGCTTTGTATAGTTGATTTTGATGTGATTCTGGGCATGGATTGGCTATCCCCTCACTGAGTTATCTTTGATTGCTATGCCAAGACCGTTACTTTAGCCATGCTTGGTATTCCACCGGTAGTGTGGCAGGGTTCTTGTAGTTGCACACTGGTTTGGGTGATCTCTTATGTTCGGGCGCAGAGGCTAGTGGCTAGCAGATGCTTGGCATAATTTGCATATGTTAGATATATTAGTAGAGAGGGCCCTACAGTTGACTCAGTGCCTATTGTTCGAGAGTTTGCAGATGTGTTTCCTGCCGACCTTCCTGGCCTACCCTCAGAGCGAGATATTGGTTTTGCCATTGATTTGGAGCTGAATACTCGTCCTATTTCCATCCCACCATACCGTATGGCCCCTGCAATGCTCAAGGAACTCAGTGTTCAGCATCAGGACCTCTTAGGTAAGGGGTTCATTCGGCCTAGTGTATTGCCATGGGATGGCCCAGTTCTGTATGTGAAGAAGAAGGATGGTACCATGCGGATGTCTATTGATTACAGGAAGTTGAATAAGGTGATGGTGAGGAACCGTTACCCCATGCCTAGTATTGATGATTTGTTCGACCAGCTTCAGGGTGCCGCAGTGTTCTCTAAGTTTGGCTTGAGATCTAGCTATCATCAATTGGAGGTTAAAGCAGCGGACATCCCTAAGACAACATTTAGGACTCGTTACGGCCATTATGAGTTCCTAGTGATGTCTTTTGGGATGACTAAAGCCCCTGCCGCATTCATGGACTTGATGACTCATGTATTCAGGCCGTATCTGGACTCCTTCATCATAGTTTTCATTGATGATATCTTGGTATACTCGGGGAGCCATGGTGAGCATGAGCATTATCTGAGGATAGTGCTCCAGACTTTGAGAGATCATCGGCTTTATGCCAAGTTCTCAAAGTGCGAGTTCTGGCTTGAGTCTGTAGCATTCTTGGGGCACGTGGTGTCCAAGGATGGCATTATGGTGGATCCGGTGAAGATTGAGGTTATCTATGATTGGGCTAGGCCCACTTTTGCGATTGAGGTTCGGGGTTTCGTCGAATTGGCAGGGTACTACAAATGTTTTGTTGAAGGTTTCTCTACTATAGCAGCGCCTCTGACTCGGTTGACTCACTAGGAAGTTCCCTCTGTGTGGTCGGAGGAGTGTGAGAGGAGCTTTCTGAGGCTTAAGGAGTTGCTTACCACCGCTCCTAAATTGGCTCTTCCAGTTGAGGGCAAGGGCTTTACAATCTATTTTGACGCATCCGGCATTGGTTTGGGTTGTGTTCTGATGCTGCGGGGCCGGGTTATTGCATATGCTTCGAGGTAGCTTAAGCTCCATGACCACAACTACCCCATTCATGACTTGGAGTTGGCGGCGGAAGTTTTCACGCTTCAGATCTGGAGGCATTACCTATATAGTGTTCATTGTGAGATCTACACTGATCATAGGAGCCTTCAGTATATTATGACCCAGACGGATCTTAATTCGAGGCAGTGCCATTGGATTGAGCTCCTGAAGAACTATGACCTCTCTATTCTTTACCATCCAGGCAAGACGAATGTAGTAGCGGACGCCTCGAGTCGGAAGGCGAAGAGTATGGGTAGTCTAGGCTTCCTTTCTATTTCGGAGCGACCTTTGGCTTTGGACATTCAGTCCTTAGCCAATCCGTTGATCAGAATAGATGTTTCAGATCCCAGTCGGGTGTTAGCTTATGTGGGAGTTCAGTCATCCCTGCTTGATCAGATCCGTAGTCGTCAATTTGAGGATGAGTCTTTAGTGGCACTCAGAGATAGAGTCTTGGTAGGTGATGCAGGGCAGGTTACTTTAGATTCAGATAAGGTGTTGAGGTTTGCTGGCCAAATTTTGTTTCGAGGTATGGAGATTTGTTTCAGCTGATCCTTAGCGAGGCCCATGATTATAGGTATTCTATCTATCCAGGCACAACTAAGATATGTCATGACTTGAGGTAGCATTACTGGTAGAGCGGTATGAGGAGGGACATCTCAGACTATCTGTCCCGTTGCTTGTGTTGCTAGCAGGTGAAGGCCGAGCATTTGAGGCCTGGTGGTGAGTTGCAGAGATTACCCATTCCTGAGTGGAAGTGGGAGTGTATCACCATGGATTTCATGGTAGGTTTACCTCGGACTTCTAGAGGTGTTGAATTGGGTCATCATGGATCGATTGACCAAGTTAGCACACTTCATTCCAGTTCATACTTCCTTCAGCGTTGAGAGGTTAGCTCGTATCTACATTCGAGAGGTAGTCCATCTTCATGGTGCGCCTGTTTCTATCATTTCAGACCGAGGTTCACAGTTCACCTCCAGCTTTTAGAGAGTATTTCAGGAGGAGTTGGGCACCCGTGTTAAGCTTAGCACAACATTGCACCCGCAGACTGACGGCAAGTCGGAGCGCATTATTCTGGTTCTTGAGGATATGTTGTGGGCCTGTGTTATAGACTTTGTAGGCCAGTGGGACTAGTTTTTACCCTTGGCGGAGTTTGCGTACAATAACAGCTACCATTCTAGCATTCAGATGGCTCCGTTTTGAGGCCTAATATGATAGGTGTTGTCCGTGGGGTACTGATCTGTTTCAAGAGACCTTAGCTCATGTGAGGATGATTCAGGATCGGTTTAGGACTGCTCATAGTAGACAACAGAGTTACGTAGATTGCAGGCGACGGCAGCTGAGATTTGCCATTGGTGATAGAGTATTCCTCCGAGTATCGCCCATGAAGGGCGTGATGAGATTTGGGAGGCGGGGCAAGCTTAGCCCCAGGTATATCGGGCGTTTTGAGATCTTGAGGGAAGAGGGGAATGTGGCCTATGAGTTTGCTTTTCCCCCAGCATTCACAGCTATTCACCCAGTTTTCCATGTTTCGATGTAGCGCCGGTATGTTCCAGATGAGTCTTATAGGCTCCAGTATGATGCCGTTGAGTTGGATGACCGCCTGACCTATGTTGAGGAGCCAGTTGCTATTTTGGCCAGAGATGTGAGACAGCTGAGGTCAAGAGCTGTTCATGTAGTTAAGGTCCATTGGACGCACCGTCCAGTCGGGGAGGTTACCTGGGAGACCGAGCGGGAGATGCGGAAGCAGTTCCCCAGCATATTTGAGCCCTCAGGTACTTCTTAACTCTTACTTTCGTGGATGAAAGTTCCTTTAGTAGTGGATGTAGTATTGGCCCTTCAGCTCATTTATGTGTTTGTGACTTTTTTCCGTCGTTTAGAGTGTTCCTGTAGTGACCCCAAGTCATTTATGACCTGCTGGCACTGACTGTTCGGTGGCCTGGTTGTTTGTTTGGGTTTTATGCCCGTTTTCCTGTTTTAGAGCTCTTGGACCTTGAAAAGTTGATTTTGGTCATAACGTTAGGTAAACGACCTCATATGTGAATTCTAACGGTTTCATCTGTTCTAGTGCGGCCAAATTAGGCTAGAAGCATGTTTGGCCTGAGTCCCGGGGCTTTCGGTGTGATTTTGGGGCCAGCTGGCTCTTTAGCCTTTGAAATTTGGCTTGAGGTTGACTTTGGTCAACATTCTTGGAAAACGTGTTTGGATGAGAATTCGATCAGTGCGGTTAGTTTCAAAATGCCAAGTTTGGTCTAGAATGACCCTTCGTGTGCATCCCAGGGCTATCGATCTAATTCTGAGGCCCTCGATAGAAATTGGCTAAATCGGTGCTTTGGGTTTGGGACTCACTTTTTGTCGAAACGACCTCATATGGAAATTCTGACTGCCCCATTGAGTTCGGAGTGTAAATTTAGTGGGGTAGCATATCTAGTTTGTTTTCATTGGGTCCCTAACTAATTCCGAGGGTCTGTTCGAACACTTTGAAAAATAGTAAAATCTGGTGTTGCTGGTGCAGACCTTTAGCGGCAAGAATTTAGACTTTTAGCGACCAGAACTGCTACTATTTAATAGCAAAAAATTAGATTCCGCCTCATTTTAAAACTTTGATATCCGCCTCATTTTAAAACTTTGATATCTCGAGTTCTAGAGCTCCATTTTGGGTGATTCGAAGTCCCAGGTGCTCGGAATCATGTTGGCTGTGTGGGTGACTGTCCGGAGCGTGTCAGAAAGTGTCTGATTGTTTTATATCTTCATTGTAAGTGGCTGCCCCAAGTCTCTTTTTTGTGTAAAGTTTTGCATTTTGGTTTGTTGTTGCGTGGAGCTTTTTTGAGCCCTGAGCGGTGTCCAATTTTTGAGCACAAGCTCAGGGGAGGGTTTAGGACCTCTTCACGGAGTCCATTCTAGAAATTTCGAAGCGGGTCCCACATTTCACGATTTTGACTCCGAAGTTGGTCTATCTCCGATTATGATGATTTTAGTGTCTAAATGACCGTACTGACACTGTGATTCTGTTTTTGATAGCGTGGCAGCGTTCTGAGGCCGTTCGGAAAGGAAAAAGCTCCGGCAGAGTGATTTGGAGCGCACGGTCGACCTTTTGGTAGGTTACGACTTCCCTTCCTTTAGAGTGAGCTTGATTGCATAAATGCATGTTGGTTTGTGTGAATCTGGGCTAGGTAGCTAGTATTTTTGCTCTTCTTCTCTGACTTCTTGCTTTAGGGTTGATTTTTGGGCTTTTTCGGGGTTAGAACCATGCTACATGAGGGGTTATTTATATGTGGATATTTGTGAATTATCGGAGGCGTGTTGGCTCTCCTCGGGTTTTGCATGTTTCGAGATCGGTTTGGCACTGGACGACGATCAACGATGGCTTTGAGGTCATACTCTCGTTGTGATGTGGTTTGTAGTGAACGGCGATCCACCTTGGCTTGATGTTGATGTTATTTGGATGGCTCCACGTACTCTACTGGCTGGGTAGGGCCCCTGGGAGTATTGGTGAAGTGGGCGATTAGATATGAAATGCTTGGGTTGTCCAGTGTACTCTACTGGCTGGGTAGGGCCCCCGGGAGTACCGACGCACTCTACTGGCTTGGGTAGGGCCCCCGGGAGTGTTAGCTGATTGGGCAGCGGAGTATTAATACTTGGGATTGGCTGGTTGTTCCGTTTCAGGGTTATTGGATATGAGGACTTGGGTTGTCCAGCGTACTCTACTGTCTTGGGTAGGGCCCCCAGGAGTTTTGGCTGACTGGGCAGTGGAGTAATAAGACTTGGAGTTGGCTGGTTGGTTCGGTTGAGTTGGTTGGTGAATTCGGTTCGTAGCTTGGGTCTTCCTTTGTTTCCATAGCATAGCTCTTCTGTGTACCTGTCGGTCTTATGGGGTCCGTTCGGGTTTTATTTAAACTTGTGCACGAGTGTAACTTCTGGGCTTATGGGGTCCAGTTAGGTTTAGATTATATGTACTTAATTTTACTTCCGGTGTGCTCGTGGGCTTGTTTCTCTTTTGCATGACCTCTGTTATTGTATATTTATCTTATCCATATGTTTTACCTTTCTTGCTCAGTCGGCCTATGATGCCTACTGGGTACCTGTTGTATTGGTACTTATGCTACACTTTGCATCTGTTTTCGTGATGAAGGTCCGAGCACCAGTTATCAGTATTGAATTCGATCCTGCAGCAGTCTGTTCTGGAGATAAGGGTTAGCACATGGCTTTCTGGGATTACCTGTCTCCATCTGTTGATATATTTTGTATTGTTTTTTGCTTTTGAGACAATCTAGTTTCTGTGGTTCACTTTTTGGACTTGTACTCATTTAGTAGTTATGTACTTGTGTCTTCTAAGTTCTGGGAGGTATTGTTATTGTGTATATAAATGTGTTGCTTCTGCGTTTCCTTTATCTGTTCCTTTATTTGTGCTTCCGCTTAGTTGAGGTTAGTTTCCACCCTCAGTCCCATTATTGTTAAGTTCCAGAATAGGGTTTTGGCTTGCCTACTGGTGGGTTGGTAGGCGCCATCATGAGTCGAGAAATCGGGTCGTGACAAAAAAATTGGGCAAGTCCTTTGGATTTGGTTGGTATAACTTTGTTTAAGGTGTCATGTGAATTATAAGGTTGACTTCGAGATGATGACAATGGCTACTGAGCATAACGATAATAAGTGTTCATGATGGATTATGACAAGGATGCGATCACATGATAAGGATTTTTCAGTTAAATGGATTCAATTCTGGTAATAACGACTTGCGGGTATCTAAAGTTATGGTTTTCTACTATTTGGCGAGTAGTGTTGTCGTATGGAAAGTTGCAGGATGTGTTGAGATACTATTCGAATAAAATTGAAAGGAGTTAGAGTCATAAATGGAAAGAATTAGTAGGATGTAGTTTAGCCTTCGGAAGGAGGCGAGAACAAGGATATTTACTCTAATTGCAAGTGCAAAAGATGCATCTTTAGAAAGTGTGAAGAACTGGGTTTAAAGACATGGTTGTGATAAGTGTTATGTAAATTGAGGAAGAATAAGGAATTAAAAAGGACGTACTATTTTGAGGGACGTGTCACACGCTGCGACAGATATATTAATTCGAGGGACGTGTCGCACGCCGCAATAGATGTATTGATTTTAGGGACGTGTCACACTCCGTGAGAGATTCTATTATCGAGAGTCGTGTCACACACCTCGATGGATGCATGGACAAATATGTCCCCCATAGGTCCCGGACTGAGAGACAATGGTTGTGTATTATTAGGTCAGATATGCATCATCATACTTGGCATTATATTTCATTGTGTTGCATACCTTTATCATTGTGAACTTGTGAGTGCCTTTCTTGTCTGAGACTTCCTATGGAGATTTGTGAGGTAGTTGTTTGTAATCTCAGTGGACCGTCTTACTTCTATTTATGATTTTGTTCTACTTTAGAGACAACATCATTTGAGACTTGTATTTTCTTTCAAATCTATTGTAATACATTAGAGGCTTGTACAAGTGACAACCAGGTTTTGGGGGTTTAATTAAGTCAATTTTGTTATATGCATTATTATTTGTTGTTAAACATGTCATTCTTAGTTTACTTCCGAACTTATCATTATATTTGAGTATTAGGCTGACTTGTCTTGGTGGGATAAGACGAGTGACATCACGTCCATTTTTGGGTGATGACAATTTCTATTAAGGGGTTTAAAAATAAAAATATAGTGTTTGAGATTTTAACTAGAAATGTCAAGGTGAATTTTGAAGTCATTAACCACTAAGTATAACTCTAATCTTATGTCTACAAGGCTCTCATATATATATATATATTCGTTATGAGTTTTACTTGTTACTTCCAATTTCTTATTTTTTTAGCTATTACTTATTCCCTTATTCTTAGGGATGGCAATGGGGCGGGTCGGATGCGGAGATGGGAGGGGTGGGGCGGGTTTAAGGCTATGCGGAGCAGGGCGTGTTTATGATTGTGTGGGGCGAGGAGGGATGCGGGGCGGATTGAAGTGGTTTTAAAAAAAAACTAATGCGGGATGGGGCAGGTTGCAGGTTTATGAGGGTTCAAACTTAATTTTAACATTTTACATGTTATCTAAGTGATAGAGCATTATCTATTAAAATAGTTTCTTTAAAGTTACTAAATTATTCAAGATAGTAAATGAAAATAGTTCAATCAAAATGAATACAATTTCTTACATGCTTCCCAATTAACCTCTATAAAAAAAAAGTTTCAGTTAATATCTATTAAATTAATACAACTTAATGAAAAATGAATTTTATTTTTAGTATCAAACTTAACTAAAAAAGGAAAATATTAAAAATTTGGTGGGGGGGGGGGGTTGAAAATGAAAAAAATTATTATGCGGGGTGGATTAAAGTTTTTGCAGGTTAAGCTCAACCCACCCCGCACTGCCCCATTGCCATTCCTGCTTCTTTTCAATGTGGCGTAGTTTAACTTGATTGTGAAGTTTAAGAAAAAAAAGAATTTAAAATTTTGGTCTTAAATAAATCAAATGTTTATGTGGCTATAAATTATTTCGTTAAAAATAAAATAGGTATTTTAAAATTAAATTATTAATAAATATAAAAATATATAATTTTATTTTAAACTGGCTAAAAAGACAAATGATTTATATAAATTCAGATAGAAAAAATATTTTAAGCCTGAGAGAGTCAATTCCAAAAGCCAAAAAAGTAGTTTGCCTAAAAATGTTACAACTTGAGATATCCAACAGAAAAAGGTTCAATAACGTTAAAAGTGTTTTAGTACTATTTATTGGATCAAAGTTGTCTCTTCTTCTACTTATTGAAATAAAAATTGTATTTAACGTATTAAAAATTACTTTAAAATCTCTTCATTCAACCTATTGAATTAAATTTGCCTCTAAATATTATTTTCAAACTTAAAATTTCCCTCTATTAATGACAAAATTATATAGATTTAAATTAAATAAATGACTTAAGAGTGCAAAACTAATCAAGATATTGCAAATATTCCATGATTTATACCACTCAAAAAAATGGAAGCAACAAGAGATATTGCATGTACCATTTGTTGCTCAACCTTTGGGAGTTAAAAATTGAATGTTGCTGGTGGATGAATGTGAGTAGGATGTTATTACTCTCTTTATTTCATATTATTTGGCCTCTATATTAAAAGAAATATTTTATTACTTGTCTATTTTAAAAATTCAAACAAAATTATTATATTTTTTCTTTTTATTTTATTATTAAATAGCTAATAAAAAAATAGTAGTCAAATTTAGAGTTTCGGAGTATCACTAATAGAATTAATTGGTTTAATTAAATATACGCCTAATAAAACATTTATTATAGTTTTTCCTTTTTATTTTTAGGGTGTGTTTGGTATGAAGGAAAATGTTTTCTTGGAAAATAAGTTGGTTTCTAAATTATTTTCTCATGTTTGGTTGGCGAATGGAAATTTTTTTTTTTTTATAAAATATTTTCTATTATTTGTTTAGTGCAATCATCCGGTCGGTCATTTTTGGGTTCTTTCCATAAAATTACCATTTTGCCCATTCTGACTTTTGATTCTGAGTTATTCTTGTTTGAGTTTTGAAAGTTGATTTTCGAACATTGAGTTTAAAGTTGAAAATTTGTGTAAGTTTTGAGTTTGAAAGACTTAAGTTGTTTAAAAGTGGTTTTTGAAGTCTTTTGGAGCTTCGAGTGTCAGAATGAAATTTCGTCGATTTCATTAGTTCCAGCATGTGAAATCTGGTTTGTAAGAGTTGTCACTTTAAGATTCGAAGTTTGATTTTGACGATTTGAGGTCCTAAGTTGGAAATTGTGGAAATTTAGCCTTTGGGTAAACTTTGGTCAATATTCAGGGTTTAGATGCTCGAATTGGAATTCCGAGAGTCCGCTGGATTTGGGGATGATTTTAAGCTTAGTGAGGTCTTGGTTGAATTTTTGAGAGGTCCCGAACTTGTTTTGGCCATTTTAGGCGTTATGTTCCCTTCTTGTGACTTTCACGGATGTCGGGTCAAGCAGACCTCAGTTTCGTGTTTCGACAGTCCCATTGAGTCCGGAACATCAAGTATAGTTGATATGCATATATGGTTTGTGTGTATGAGATTCCAAACAAATCTCGAGGATCCTTTAAATATTTTGAGATTTGGCTGGTTTTTCTAGTGCTGAAGGCCTTGCAATCATGAGAAGGTCTTCACGATCGCGATGGTCACTTTAGAGAAAACCTAATCGCAATCACAAAGGGTTCAACTGATCAGACCCTCACTTTCTCCATGGGGTGCATCGCGATGGCAACCCTCACTTAAGCGAAGGTATGTTCGCAATCGTGAAGGATGATTTTTTATTCGGGGTTCACTTTTGCGAACCCTTGGTTGCTTTTGCGACATCAGAGGGAGCTTTATGCCTGCTATTTTCGGGGTTTAGGCCCCATTTTCCATTTTTGAGCATGGTAAATCCTTGGAAGCGATTTTTGAAGAGATTTCTTGTGTAAATCGTTTGGGTAAGCTTTTGTGACCTTAAAACTTCATTTCCCTTTTATTATTTATGGATTTTAACATCAAAACTTGGGATTTTTATCGGGAATTGGCAAGGCTTTTCAAGAACTTGAGTTCGAAACTAAAATGGTGATTGTGACTTGATTTTAACTCCTTTTTTGAAATGGTTCTCACCAATTAGTTCCTAAAGCCTTTAATATGTTTTTTATGTATTGATTTTCAGATTCAATCTTTCTTTTCGAAATTGGGTTTTGAGTTGATTGACCCATTTTTCAAAGTAATTGGTGTGGGTATTGTTGTTTATTGAAATTAATTATGAATACTTGATTGATATAGATTGTGTGGCTTTGGAAGTGATTCGGAAGGGGAAAACGCAAGCCTTGGGTTGATTAATTGATTGCATTAAGGCAAGTGATCTCTTAAACTTTGTAATCTAGTAGAATTGTCTACTTCTCTTCATTGTACGTGTGTTGGGAGTAATTGGGACTGAGGTGAAGGGTTTATTTCTCTACTTGATTAATGTTAACAAACAAAAAGGGGATATATGAAAAGGATTCGTGATGATAATGATAAATTGTGAATTGCCCTGTTGTGGTCCCTATTTGAATGATTGATGAAATGCTTGAATGCATGAAAGTGGACTTGAATTGCATGAATTTTTGTCTCTCCTTGTGGTGTGATATTGCTTGTGTGCATTGATTGTTGAACACCATGATGAGACATATGATACAAAGCCGATGGGAAATGGTTATGGCTAGTGATATGATATAAAGCCTATGGAAAATGGTTCCGGCTAGTGATATGATATAAAGCCTATGGGAAATGTTCCGACTAGTGATATGATATAAAGTCGATGGGAAATCGTTCCGGCTAGTGATATGATATAAAGCCAATGAGAAATAGTTTAGGCTAGTGATATGATATAAAGCCAATGGGAAATGGTTCCGGTTAGTGATACGATATAAAGCAGATGGGAAATGGTTCCAGTGAGAGTTGATCATTGTGTTTTGATACCTTTTGATGCTTATGATTGACCCACCTGCTAATTTTGATAGATGTACTTGATACTTGTGATTGAACTACTTGATACATGTTGGTTGTTGACTTGTGACTATTGAACTGTTAATATTGAGCCTTGTAATTTGTGCATTGTAGAACTGTTAGGTTGAGTTGGTCTCTATGCAGGTCATATTTTAAGGAGGTTTGGTTGGAATGAAAGGAGTATTAGATTTCTAGCTATGTTGCCTTGTTTATTAGGTTGCTTGCTGGGTACCGTGTTGTTGGTACTCACTCCTTGCTTCTACACTTGTGTAGATTTTGAGCCTGGACCCGTGTGATCTCTTTCTTCTTCTTCTTCTGATTTCGAGGCTTGTCAAGGATTTGAGAGGTAGCTGCTTGTCATCCCGGCGGGCCCTCTTGTTTCATTACTTCATGTTTTATTCTACTTGAGAAACAATGACATTGAGACTTGTATTTATCTTTCAAATTTTTTATTTGCATTAGTGGCTTGTATACGTGACAATCAGGTTTTGGGGTGTTAATAGAATGAGTAATTTTTCCGTTTTTATCTTGTTCTTGTTTTATCTTTCCGCATTTGTTTCGTTTAGTTGGTTTGATGCTGACTTGTCTTGGTGGGAATAAACAAGTGCCATCATTTCCATTTTTAGGTCATGATAGTTAGTAAATGAAAAATATTTTCTAAAAAATATCTTTTATTTTTGGCTAGAGAGTAGAAAATACTTTCTTAGAAAAATAGATTTTGAAATGAAAATCAACCCCAATTGGGACCCGACCCCGACACCTGAATTGGGCCCCACCTCGACAACCGATCTAGTAATTGACATTCAAATTGGGACCCGACCCAACCCCGGCACATGATCTGAGACATGAATCCGACTATCAACTCAAAACTCGACATTCGAATTGGGTCTCGATGCCAACCTTGACACCTGAATAAGGAAAATACCCCGACTATCTATAAAAAATCCAACCCTGAGACCTGACCCCGACCTCCTACTTGAGACTCGACATTCGAATTGGAACCCGACATTGACGTTCAAACCGTGACATGATCCCGATGATCAATTCAAAATCTAACTCTGAGACTCGACCCAAGACCTAATCCCGACATTTGAACTTGGACAAGATCAATGAATTCAAAATTCTACTATGACACTCGAATCGATACCACACTTCCAAATCGGGACTCGAGCATGACTTTCAAATCGAAATCCAACCACACCTGACTCGGGACCAAACTTTCAAACCAGGAATTTCAAATTTTTTATAAAAACAATTATTAAAATTTTTTAGGGGGGGTGGTAGCCTGATAGGGGTGAGATGTAAAAAATAAAAAAATTCAAAATTTTTAATTTTCTTAAAAACAATTTATATATTTTTTGTGGGGTTGAGGGGGGCGGGGCTGGTTGGGGGTCGAGGTAGGGGTGAGGTGTAAAGGAAATTAAAAATTTCATAATTTTGAAATTTAAATTATTTTGTTGGGGGGGGGGGCTGGGGGCTGGGTAAAGAAGGGGTAAACAGATGAATTTTTTTTTAATTTGAAATATTTTTGTAAAAGAACAAGTTTTGTAGGAGGGGGTGGTAGGGGTGGTCAGGGGTAGGATGGGGTAAAAAAATGAACTTTTTAAAATTTAAGTATTTTCTAAAAATAAAATTTTAAAATTTTAGTTTTTCAGGTAGGGTGAGGGGGAGGGGCTGATTTGGGGGTATGGTTGTAATACCTCATATTCAAAAGGGTGGAATTTTTTTGATTTTTCTAGGTTCTGGTGCCAGTGTCGGAGGACACCTACAAACCGTCGATAGACTGACGGACCGTAGGTGGGAACCGTAGTTGGCCCACTGAAAATCTGTAAGATGTCAAGTTTTAGAACCTTAACGACGGTCTGCAAGGACGGCCTGTCAATCTTTCAACGAGTCTTAGATGGGTCTCTTAGGTCTCCTCCAGACTTAGTCAAATTCTTAAGCCATAAGTTCTGACCTACGGTTGCTGTGTACGGTCCGTCGATTGACCCACGAGCCGTACACTGTACCCGTCGTTGCACGGTCCAAATTGACAGTCTTTGAATCTACCTACGGAAGGACAGGACGGGTCGAAGGTCTGACCTATGGACTGTCGGTCCAACCGTAGGTAGGGGCCCGACCGTTATTTTAAAGGGGTCTTTTGGTCTTTTCACCAAATGACTTATTTACTAACCTAAGTCGGTTCCCCTCCTTCCCTAACACTATATAAGTCTATTCAATCCTAAAATCTACCCTTTCCAACCACTTTACAAAATTCCCCAAATCCTCTTCTCTCAAATATTTCTCTCTCTAGAAGTTAGAAGAAGAAGAAGAGGGCAAGCTAGGGTTCAATAAATCAAGCTTTCTCCATCAAATTGCTTAAGGAATTGAGACCCTAAGGTATGATAGTGTTCATCCATGGAGCCCTTTCCTCCATGGAATCCATAAAATCTCCAATTTTCAAAGCATCAAATCCCCAATTTGATTTAAGGGTTTTCTTCTATGATGTGGTTCTTTCAATTATGATCAAATTACTTTCAATTACGGTTTTCTAAGCATGAATTGAGTTGAATTACATGTTTTAATGTGTATCCCCATGATCCCACATGAATTCCCCTAAGTTTGATATTTATGCATTGATGATGGGTTGAATTATGAAGATGGTGGAATTCAAAAGCTATGATTCATGGTGAAATTGATGAATGATGAAACAAAATGGGTTTTATGAAGTATGCATGTTCAATTATGGAAATTATGATGATATATGAGTTGCTTTGAGATTGAAGCTTAAATTGAATATGTTGTTGAGTTGTGAAAGGTTTTCTCACTTATTACTCAATTTATGAATGTGAAAGGATTTTACTCACATAAAGGATTCATAACTTATTGAAAGGTTTTCTCAACTAAAGTTTAATCAGAAGTTTAAGGAGCTATTCTATGAACTTTAGCTTGGATTGGTAACTCTAGTTGTACCCTTCCAAGGATAATAAGATGAATAAGAATTATAACTATTCTGTGGGAATTATGCTTACCACCGAGAGGATTTTGAGATTGAAGCTCTCCCGTTAGTAGAGGCTGAGTTTCTAGTAGCAATCTCCTTATCCCTTACCTATGTGCCCCTATAGGATGATGGTCTATATTAGACACTAGCTAGTGAATCCACGTAAGCTATATGTTAAGTAAAGGGTCCTACCTTGGCAAGTAGGATATCCCTATCGGTGTGGGGTTAGAGACTGGATTTCAAGTCTTCACAGTCTTTCAGCAAAGCTCTAGCCACAAGTGGATGGAGTATCGCCGAGCCCTACATTAACAAGTCAATGTAGGCAAGAGTATGTGTTAGTACAATCAAGTACCAAGTATGATAGCAATGCATGAAATCATTTAAAACATGATAAAGCGGGACATTTTCGTGATTGCAATGACCAAGCTAAACATGAGAAACTATAGAAACATAACGCATAAACCAAGGTCAAAGCAAGCTAAACATCTTTACTTTACTTGAGAAACATCATAAAAACACTTTAGTTCATTGTTTGTGGGAAGTAGCCTTAACCGACATATAAGACCATGTGAGCTATGAGAAGAGTTTCTAAGAGTTGAAGGATAGACTTACTTCAGCCCCAATATTGACATTATCGTAAAGATAGGATGGTTTTGTAGTATATTGTGATGCTTCAAGAATTGGTATTTGATGTGTTTTGATGCAACATGGGAAAGTTATCGCTTATGCTTTAAGGAAATTGAAGGTGCATGAAAAGAGTTATCCAACTCATGATATGGAGTTAACGGCGGTAGTGTTTGCTATAAAGATATGAAGACATTAGCTGTATGGTTTTCATGTAGACGCGTTTACCGACCACAAGAGTTTTAAAATGTGTTCACTGAAAAGAATTTGAATCTTTACCAGAGGAGATGGCGTAAGTTATTGAAGAATTATGACATGAGTGTCCTATACCATCCCGGTAAGGTGAATGCGGTCGCAACTACTATTAATCGACTATCAATGAGAAGTGTTGCTCATGTTGTGGATGACAAAAGAGAGTTATTTCGTGAAGTTCATTGATTGGCCCGATTAGGTGTTCGCTTGGTTGATTCTAGTGAAAGTGGTGTGGTTGTTCACAATGGTTCCGAATCGTCTTTATATCATATGTGATGGCTAAACAAGATCTTGATTTGGTATTAGTTGACTTGAAGAAGTTGGTTTTTGAAAAATGTCATTGAGGCTTTCTCCCAAGGGAGAGGTGTCATCCTTCTATATAATGGTTGGTTATGTGTGCCGAATGTTGATAAGTTGAGAATTCAACTTTTGAAAGAAGCTCACAGTTCTCAGTATTCTATTCACCCAAAAGCCACCAACATGTACCATGAATTACATGAAGTCTATTGATGGAATGGGATAAAGAAGGATATTGCAGAATTTGTGGTTATATGCTCGAATTGTCAATAAGTGAAAGTTGAGCATCAGAAGCGGGGTAGTTTTGCTCAAAATATTAGTATCCCTACATGGAAGTGGGAAGATTTTTATATGGGCTTCATTACAGGATTACGTCACACTCATTAGCAATTTGACTCGATTTGAGTTATTGTGGTTAGAATGACGAAGTCTGCTCACTTTCTTCTCTTAAAGACTTCATTTTTAGTTGAAGAGTACATCAAGATATTTATTCAAGAAATGATGAGGTTGCATGGAGTGCCCTTATCAATTATCTCTAATCGTGGCACTCATTTTACATCTTAGTTTTGGAAGTCGTTTTAGAAAGGTCTTGCTACCCAAGTGAAACTTAGCACAACTTTCTACCCTCAAATCGATGGACAAGCCAAGCGTACCATTGAGACTTTAGAAGATATTTTAAGAACTTGTGTGATTGACTGCAAGGGTAATTGGGATGATCATTTGACTTTGATTGAATTCACACATAATAATAGCTATCATTTCTAGCATTTGAATTGCACTGTATGAGGCTCTCTATGGCAGGAAGTGTAGGTCTCTTGTTTGTTGGTTCAAAGTTGGTGAGATCGCTATGATAGGGCCCAAGTTGGTGGATGAAGCTATGGAAAAGGTTTGAATCATTCGTGAAAGGTTGAAAATGGCTCAAAGTCGAAAAAAATCATATGCCGATGTTATAAGAAGAGAGCTTGAGTTTGAAGTTAATGATTGGGTCAACATGAAAATTTCACCCATGAAGGGTGTGATGAGGTTTGGAAAGAAAGAAAAGCTTAGTCCTCATTATGTAGGCCCATATTGGATTTTGAGACGTATAGGCAAAGTTGCTTATGAACTTGAGTTGCCTAAAGATTTAGCATCGGTACATTCGGTATTCCATGTCTCTTTGTTGAAGAAGTATGCTGAAGATCCGACATCCATTGTGCCTTTGGAAGGTTTAGGAGTTAAAGAAAATATCTCTTATGAAGAGGTTCCGGTTGAGATCCTAGACCGACAAGTTCGGAAGTTGAGAAATAATGAAGTTGCTTCAATAAAAGTTCTTTGGAGGAATCAATTAGTTGAGGGTGCTACTTGGCAGACCAAAGCCGATATGATATCTCGATATCTTCATCTTTTTCCCTCCGCTCCTACTCTTGCTTGATGTATTGGTTCCTCATAGTTCATTTTTTCAGATTCATGCATTTTAGTCGTTCTCATGTTTCCATATGAGTGCATTTCATGAAAACTTTGATTTTTATGTTATGATTTAGCTTGTAGTGATTTCTGCTTGTTTACGTGCATGATGTTGAGGTTCGAATACATGTTGGATTGTTAGTGTCTCTCCTACTTTATTCATGCTAGATTGAGTCTCATTTGAGGACGAATGTTCCCAAGGAGGACATATTGTAACACTTCTTAGATTAGAAAAGGGAAGAGCTTCATGTTTTGGCTATTGGTTGTGACCTATGAGACCAGTCTACGGTTCATAAGAGTTTCTACGGGTCATAGATTACACTCTTAGGAATGATGTTGATTTTTTAAATTTCAAGTTTCTTAAGTTTGATCTACGAATGAATAGAATGAGTCAAAGGTATTTTGACAAGTCGTAGATGGATTTTGAAGGGGTATTCTAGACTTAGAAAAATAGTGGATTTAGACTTGTGTTCTACGGAAGGGGTCTACGGACCGTAGGAAATTTAACGACTGGTAGAAAGGTCTTGTGGGAGGTACGGTAAAGTTGGGTTCCTGAATTTGGTTCTACGTTTGATAAGTACGAACCGTAGGTCCAAATCATAGAAGTCATCCCCTAGTTATTTCTTAAGGGTATTTGGGTCTTTTCCTATGCCTTAAAGGCCTATACTATGTCGTTTACCCCAATTTCTAAGTCTTATAACTACACTTCTACCCCAAAATATTTCCCAACTCTCTCATTCCCTTAAAACCCCAAATCCCCTCCAAGGTTTTCTTTAAGATTCTCTCTCATGATCAAAGAAGAAGAAGCTAAGGTTTCCAAATCAGGTCTCCATTTTTCACCATTGCTTTTGGGAATTGAATCGCAAGGTATGTAGGGATTCATTAATGAGTTCCATTTACCCATTGAGCCCCAAGGTTTCTCAATTCTCCAAGTTCAATTTCATCAAGTTGACTAGGTTTTCATTCAATTCTACATGGGTTCTAAATGTGTTGATTCAATTGTTTGATTTTGATCTTATTGTAATTGTTTTGACTCAATTACATGCTTTCACATTTATTTCACATGAACCCATGCAATTTCCATGATTTTGACTTTGAATTCTTAAAGGCGTGAATTTATGAAGAAGCTATGAATCTATGAATGATGTTTTTATGAAAGTTATGCATGATTTATTAAAAGGAATTGTTTTATGATTTTTGTTGCTTTATGATGAGCATCAATGAAATTGTGAAAGGTTTTCTCACATTAAGGAATCATGATTGGTGAAAGATTTTTTCACACATGCTTGATTCAAGATTTAATGAGCTACTCTATGATGATTTAAGCTTTGATTAGTAACTTAATTGAGCTTTTCCATGTGGGATGATATGTTTTTTAAAATGACTATTTTGTTGGGATTTTTACTTAGCACCGAGAGGATATTGAGATGGAGGCTCTCCCATTAGTAGAGGTTGGATCTCTAAAAGAAATGTTCTTGTCCCTAATTACGTGCCCCTATAAGATTGTCTTAAGTTACAAAGCTAGGCGATCCACCTAATCTAGACGTTTAAGGTATTTGCCTTAGCAAGCAAGGACATCTCTTTTTGGTGTGGGAGCAAGACACCGATTTCACGTTATAGCTCACATAGTCTATGACGCTTAATAGTAAATATCCCAAAAAATGAAATGGAAAAAAAGTATAACAAACTACAACAACAGATAAAAGTCCAGATACTTCTCCCTATTTATTTCTTCCGTTTTGATCCAACTGATCCTAAAATAACTCAAAAGATAATGGATAAAATTGAAGAATATGTTCAAAACTAATCTGCATATAATATTACTTGATTGGTAGAGATGTAAATGTGGCGATAAGAAGTTAGGCTTCTTAGAATCCAACTTGGAACCTAAATATCTTAAAGTTAAATTCATTTAAATTGGAATGGAACCAAAAATTGAAGGGAGAGTTTAAGCTTTTTATTTTTATTTTCATAATTTTTTGAAGGTTTGAAGCTCTCCAAAATGGGAGCTTCGACCTCATTAAATAGACACTGCCAGGTCCTTCCTCTCCGTGAACGCGGCCAAGCCTCCATGAACGCAGAGAGTAATCTCCCCAAAGCTTAGCGAATGCAGCCCCAAGCCCGATAACGTAGAGCACAAGCTGCTCCACCATCGCACAGACCTCTGCCAACGCGGCCCCAGGCCCGTGAACGCGGAGAACAAGGATCACCCTCACCCAGTAGACCTCCGCAAATGCAGAGAACCCTCTGCAAACGCAGAGTACAAGATGACTCTCACCCAATAGGATTCTGCGAACGCGGAGCACTAGGAACCACCCAGCCTCACAGACCTCCGTGAGCGCAGCCTCTGGCCGGCGAACGCAGAGTAGACTCTCCCACACCTTAACAAATGCGGTGCCTATCCCGCAAACACGGAGAGTAAATGAGTGTGCAGTTTTGAGAGCTGCACTAGCTGAGTTTTGGACAATTCCAAAAACTCCAATGGGGTGCTCGGGATTTGTTTAGAACCCCGTGCACGTAGACGAAATATGCTACCCCCTCGAATTTGACATTTCGGACTCAATGGCACAGTCGAAATTTCCATACGAGTTTGTTTTTACAAAAAGTGGGTCCCACACCCATTTAGCCATTTTAGCCAATTTCTACCGAAGGCCTCAAAATCATATCAGAAGCTCTCGATAATTCTCAAAAGGTCGATCTTGACCAAACTCGGCATTTCAGAACTAACTGCGCATTCGAAATCTTCATCTGAGAGCATTTTTCAAGAATGTTGACTGAAGTCAACCTTAAACCAAATTTCAAAGACTAAAGAGCTAACTGGCCCCAAAATCACACTGGAAACCTCGGGACTCAGGCGAACCATGCTTCTAGCCTAATTTGGCCGCTCCAGAGTTCATGAAACTGTCAGAATTCTCATATGAGGTTGTTTATCGGAATTTATGACCGAAATCAACTTTTTAAGGTTCAAAAACTCTAAAACAGAAAAATTGGTATAAAACCCAAACGAACGACCAGACGACCGCACAGTCAGTGCCAGCAAGTCATAAATGACTTGGGGTCGCTACAGGAACACTTTAAACGATAGAAAGAAGGCATTAACACATAAATGACTTGGAAGGTCATTACAATATCCACTACTAAAAGGACTTTCGTCCACGAAAGTAAGGATCAAGAAGTACTTGAGGGCTTAAATAAGCTGGGGAACTACTCTCGTATCTCCCGCTCGATCTCCCAGGTAGCCTCCTCAACTGGACGATTCCTCCAACGGACCTTAACCCCAGGAATTCCTCTCGACCTCAGCTGCCTCACTTCTCTGGCCAAAACAGTAACTGGCTCCTCTATATAGGTCAAGCGATCATTCAACTCAACAGCATCATATTGGAGCACATGCGACTCATCTGGAACATATCGGCGCAGCATTGAAACATTGAAAACTGGATGAAGGGCTGAGAATGCTTGAGGTAAAGCTAACTCATAAGCCACCTCGCCAACTGCCCTCAAAATCTCAAAAGGCCCGATATACCTGGGGCTAAGCTTGCCTCGTCTCCCGAATCTCATCACCCCCTTCATAGGCGATTCTTAGAGGAATACTCTATCACCCACGACAAAACTCAATGGACGACGCCTGCGGTTTGCATAACTCCTCTGTGTACTCTTAGCCAGCCTGAGCATGTCCTGAATCAACCTCACATGCTCCAAGGACTCCTGAAACAGATCTGTACCATGTGGCCTAGGCTCCGTAGACTCAAACCAACCGACTGAAGTGCAACAACGCCTACCATATAGGGCCTCAAACGGGGTTATCTGGATGCTGGAATGGTAGTTGTTGTTGTACGCAAACTCTGCCAAGGGCAAGAAATGGTCCCACTGATCCCCAAAGTCTATAACACAGGCCCGCAACATATCCTGAAGAACCTGAATAGTGCGCTCTGACTGGCCATCAGTCTGCAGGTGAAATGCTGTGTTAGGATCCACACGGGTGCCAAACTCCTCCTGAAATGCTCTCCAAAAGCTGGAAGTGAATTGTGGGCCCCGGTTTGAGATGATAGAAACAGACACACCATGATGACGGACTACCTCCCGAATGTAGATACGGGCTAACCTCTCAGCAGGGTAAGATGCATGAATAGGGATGATGTGTGTTGACTTGCTCAATCGATCCACGATGACCCAGACACTGTCAACACCCCAGGAGTCCCTGGCAATCCCACAACAAAGTTCATGGTGACACTCTCCCACTTCCACTCAGGAATGGGTAACCTCTTCAACTCTCCACTAGGCCTTATAAGCTTGGCCTTCACCTGCTGGCAACACAACCAACGGGCACATAGTCTGAGATGTTCCTCCTCATACCATTCCACCAGTGATGCTGTCTCAAATCACGATACATCTTAGCCGTGCCCAGATGAATAAAATATCTGCAATCATGGGCCTCGCTAAGGATCAGCTGGATAAAGTCTCCAACTCTCGAAACACGTAAACGACCAGCAAACTGTAAAACCCCATCTGAATCTAAGGAAGCCTGCCTGACATCACCTGCCAAAACTCTATCTCTAAGAGTCACCAAAGACTTATCCTCGAACTGATGATTACGGATCTGATTAAGAAGTGATGACTGAACCCCCACATATGCTAACACCCTGCTAGAATATGAAACATCAAGTTTGATCATCTGATTGGCTAAGGACTAAAATTAAAAAGCCAAGGGTCGCTCTGAAACAGAAAGGAAGGCTAGACTACCCATACTCCCTGCCTCCCGACTCAAGGCGTCCGCTATTACATTCGCCTTGCTCGGATGGTAGAGAATATAGAGGTCGTAGTCCTTCAGGAGCTCTATCCAACGACACTGCCTCAAATTAAGGTCCCTCTGAGTCATGATGTACTGAAGGCTCCTATGATCAGTGTGTATCTCACCATGAACTCCAAAAAGGTAATGCCTCCAGATCTTAAGCGCGAAAACTACCGCCGCCAATTCTAAATTATGAGTGGGCCGGATAGTTGCGCTCATGCAGCTTAAGCTGCCTTGACCCATAAGCAATAACCCGGCCCTGCTGCATTAAAACACAACCCAAACCAACACCGGATGCGTCACAATAGACCGTGAAGCCCTCGCCCTCGACTGAAAGAGTCAATATAGGAGCAGTGATAAGCAACTCCTTGAGCCTCAAAAAGATCCTCTCACACTTCTTCGACCACATAAAAGGAACATCTTGGCGAGTCAACCTAGTGAAAGGCGCCGCTAAAGTGGGGAAACCCTCAACAAAGCATCTATAGTACCCTGCCAATCCGAGGAAGCTCTGAATCTCAGTAACAGAGGTGGGCTTGGCCCAACTATGAATAGCCCTCAATCTTCACCGGATCAACCATAATGTCATCTTTGGACACCACGTGCCCCAAGAATGCTACAAAATTAATCCAAAACTCGCACCTTGAGAACTTGGCATAAAGCTGATGACCTCTCAATGTCTGGAGCACTATGCTAAAATGGTGCTCATGCTCACGATGGCTTTGCGATCATACCAAGGTGTCATCAATAAATGTTATGACGAAGGAGCCTAAAATCACATCAAGGTCTACCATACACAGCATAATAAGATCGACCAGAGTGTCCTGCCCCCGAATGGTCACCACCCAAGACCTGCAAACCCGATCCACTACTAAAGAATCCCCTACTAGGGTCAAAACACATAAGGGAACAGATAAGGGCTCAGGACTCACTCCCAATCGAGGCACACAGTAATCCGACACATATGAATAGGTAGAACCAGGGTCAAATAAGGCTGAAGTGGACTGCTGGCATAAAAGAACCGTACCTGAGATCACATCATTTGACGCCTCGACCTCTGCTCTGGCTGGAGCTGCATCAAAGTGTGCCTTGTTAGTCTTCGCATTCTTGGAATTCATATTTTCTCTTCTCCGCATTCGCGGAGGTTTGTTTTCTCTCCCACCGCTTTCGCGGAGGTCATCTTTGGCCGACAGTTAGTTTATAAAGGGCAGTCGGGCTTAATTGTTTCAAAGGTTCGGAAAGTGATATCTTCTCCATTTTAAGTCGAAATTTGGTGATTCGAAATCCTAGGTGTTTGGAATTGTGTCGGCCTCATGGTTTAGTGCTCGGATGGCATTGGGTGATCTTTTATTCTCGTGAATTTGAGGCGTAAGTGGCTGCCTTGGGCTTGTTCTTTTAAAGTTTTGCATGTTTTGTTTTCTTGTGTTGTCGGCCGTTCTGAGCCCCGAGAGGTTTTCCATTTTTTAACACAAGCTCGAGGGTGGGTTTAGTAACTCTTCACGGTGTCAATTCCGAGATTTCCAAAGCGGGTCCCACATTTTCTGATTTTGACTCCTAAATTGGTCTGTCTCTAATTTTGATGGTTTTAGTGTCTAAACGACTGTCCTGACGCTGTGATTCTATTTTTGATAGTGTGGCAGCAATCTGAGCCGTTCATAGGGAAAAGCTCCGGAGAAGTGAATTGGAGCACGCGTGGTCAGCCTACTAGTAGGTTATGGCTTCCCTTCTTTTTAGATTGAGCTGGATTGTGTGAATGCATTATGATTTGTGTGAATCGGGGTGGGGAACTAGTATTTCTTCTTTTCTTCTCAGAGATCATACTTTAGGGTTGATTTTCAGGTTGTTTAGGGGTAGTACCATTTTATTGGAGGGATTATTTATGTGTTTTTGCATACGGGTTGTCGGTTGGCTCTTTTATTGTGCTGGATTATATTTTCGGCCTTAGTCTAGGTTATGTTAGATTTGCCTTAGACCCATGCACCTGTTTGACTCTAGTATGTATCCGATGTCGATTTGGATGGACTAGGTCCTTGTAGATCGGAAGTAGAAAAAGGAAAAAATATGTAACCAATGAATTTGTGGCTAAGTGTCCTAATTGTCGACAAGTGAAAGTGGAGCATCAAAAGTCGGGAGGTTTGATCCAAGATATTTGTATTCCTACTTGAAAGTGGGAAGATGTGAATATGGACTTTATTGTTGGTTTATCACGCACCCGGCGACAATATGATTCGATTTGGGTGGTTGTAGACCATATGACAAAATCAGCCCATTTCATTCCCTTCAAGACTTCTTATTCGGCGGAGGATTATGCTAAGTTGTATTTGAGGGAGATGGTTAGGCTGCATGGAGTGCCTTTATCAATTATCTCCGATCGTGGTGCACAATTTATATCTCAATTTTTGAAGTCGTTCCAAAAAGGTCTTGGTACTCGTGTTAAGCTTAGTACGGCCTTTCATCCCCAAACCGATGGGCAAGCGGAGCGTACTATTCAAACTTTGGAAGATATGTTGAGAGCTTGTGCAATTGATTTCACGGGTACTTGGGATGATCACTTGCCTTTGATTGAGTTTGCTTATAACAATAGCTACCATTCTAGTATTGGTATGGCTCCATTTGAGGCTCTCTATGGTAAGAGCTGTAAATTTTCTATAGGTTGGTTTGAAGTTGGTGAAGTCACTTTGATAGGTCCTGAATCAGTACATGAGGCTATGGAGAAAGTTCGGCTTATTAGAGAAAGGTTGAAAATGACCCAAAGTCGACAAAATTCCTATGTCGATGTTAGAAGGAGAGATTTAGAATTTGATGTTGATGATTGGGTTTACTTGAAAATTTCACCCATGAAGGGTGTAATGTGATTCGGGAAGAAAGGAAAGCTTAGTCCCCGTTATGTAGGCCCATATCAAAATTTGAGACATGCTAGTAAGGTTTCTTATGAACTTGACTTTCTTAATGATTTGGCATCGGTGCATCCGGTTTTCCGTGACTCATTATTGAAGAAATGTGTTGGTGATCCGACGTCTATAGTGTCATTAGAGAATCTCGGCATAAAGGATAGTATTTTCTATGAAGAAGTTTTGGTTGAGATTTTAGACCGGCAAGTCTGGAAGTTAAGAAATAAAGAAGTTGCTTTCGTGAAGGTTCTTTTGAGGAATCAATTAGTTGAGGGTGCTACTTGGGAGGCCGAGGCCGACATAATGTCCCGATACCCTCATCTCTTCCCTTTCGACCCTACTCTAACTTGAGGTACCTAGTTCCTTATGGTTCATTCTTTTGGTCTCATGTGTATTAGTTATTTCCATGATTCCTTGATTATGCATGTCCATGAAGAGTCTAATGTTGTGAAAATGAGCTAGCTTGATTGATTTATCTATGATTATGTGCATTTAGTATGAGTTGCATAAAGTATTCATGAAATGATGAATTGAACATGCTTTAGCTTGGAGTTCATGTTTCATCATCGGATATGTGCATTTATGTGATTGCATTCTAGGTATGGTTGTTAGCTCTTGTTTTTTTACCCTCCTTCTAATGTCTTGATTCTCATTCGAGGACGAATGTTCCCAAGGGGGAGATAATGTAATACCCCAGATTCAAAAGGGTGGAATTTTTTTTATTTTTCTGGGTTCTTGTGCTAGTGACGGAGGCCACCAACGAACCGTAGATATACTGATAGACCGTAGGTGGGAGCCGTAGTTGGCCTACTGAAAATTTGTAAGATGTCAAGTTTTAGAAGCTTAAAGAAGGTCTTCCAGGATGGCCCGTCGATCTTTCAATGAGTCGTAGATGGGTATCGTAGGTCTTCTCCAGACTTAGTCAAATTCTTAAGCCATAAGTTCCGACCTACGATTGCTGTGTACGGTTCGTCGATTGACCTACGAGCCGTAGATTGGACCCGCTGTTGCAGGGTCCAAATTGACAGTCTCTGAATCTACCTATGCAAGGACATGACGGGTCTGACCTACGGACCGTAGGTCAAACCATAGGTAGGTGCCCGACAATTATTTTAAAGGGTTTTTTGGTCTTTTCACCCAATTACTTATTTACTAACTTAAGTTGGTTCCCCTCATTCCCTAACACTATATAAGTCTATTCAATCCTAAAATCTACCCTTTCGAACCACTTTACAAAATTCCCCAAACCCTTCTCTCTCAAATATTTCTCTCTCTAGAAGTTAGAAGAAGAAGAGGGCAAGCTAGGGTTCAAGAAATCAAGCTTTCTCCATCAAATTGCTTATGGAATTGAGACCCTAAGATATGATAGTGTTCATCCATGGAGCCTTTTCCTCCATGGAATCCCTAAAATCTCGAATTTTCAAAGCATCAAATCCCTAATTTGATTTAAGGGTTTTCTTCTTTGATGTGGGTTCTTTCACTTATGATCAAATTACTTTCAATTATGGTTTTCTAAGCTTGAATTGAGTTGAAATACATGTTTTAATGTGAATCCCCATGAACCCACATGAATTCCCCTAATTTTGATATTTATGCATTGATGATGGGTTGAATTATGAAGATGATGAAATTTATGAAGTTTATGTGAACTCATGCGTGTTTTAATGATTTTAGAAGCTATGATTCATGGTGAGATTGATGAATGATGAAAAAATAAGTTTTATGAAAAATGCATGTTCAATTATGGAAATTATGATGATTTATGAGTTGCTTTGAGATTAAAGCTTAAATTGAATATGTTGTTGAGTTGTGAAAGGTTTTCTCACTTATTACTCAATTTATGAATGTGAAAGGATTTTACTCACATAAAGAATTCATAACTTGTTGAAAGGTTTTCTCAACTAAAGTTGAATCAAAGGTTTAAGGAGTTATTCTATGAACTTTAGCTTCGATTGGTAACTATAGTTGTACCCTTCCATGGATAATAAGATGAATAAGAACTATAACTATTCCGTGGGAATTATGCTTAGCACCGAGAGGATTTGGAAATGGAAGATCTCCCATTAGTAGAGGCCGAGTTTCTAGTAGCAATCTCCTTATCCCTTACCTATGTTCCCCCATAGGATGATGGTCTATGTTAGACACTAGCTAGTGGATCCACGTAAGCTATATGTTAAGTAAAGGGTCCTACCTTTGCAAGTAGGATGGTCCTATCGGTGTGGGGTTAGAGACCGGATTCCATGTTGATAGCTCACATGGTCTTATATGTTGGCTAAGGCTACTTCCCACAAACAATGAACTAAAGTGTTTTTATGATGTTTCTCAAGTAAAGTAAAGATGTTTAGCTTGCTTTAACCTTTGTTTATGCTTTATGTTTCTATACTTTATCATGTTTAGCTTGGTCAATGCAGTCATGAAAATGTCCCGTTTTAGCATGTTTTAAATGATTTCGTGTATTGCTATCATACTTGGAACTTGATTGTACTAACGCATACTCTTTCCTACATTGAGTTGTTAATGTAGGACTCGGTGATTCTCCATCCACTTGTGGCTAGAGCTTTGCTGAAGGATTGTGAAGACTTGGTGAGTCCTCATCTATTTGAGGACATAGCCTAGTGTTCTTACTTTTATGTTCTTTTCTTTTGGCATTGTATTGGGTTACATCCCAAACCTTATTTTTCATTCTTATTATTAGATTGGCTTTGAGACATGAGATGTAGACTTCCGCTATTTTTTTCTTAAAAGTTTCTATAACACCCCAAGCTTCCAAAGGGTTTTAAAATGCAGAACTCACCTGAAGATAGTGACCTACGGAGGCCACCTACGGGCCGTAGGTGGGGACTGTCAATGGCACTATGAAATTTCAGAATTTCCAAGCTTCTGCACTTTCACCTACAGAATAGCAGGACGATTCGTAGTTCAGTTGACGGGCCGTAGATGGGTTCCGTAGATGCCTTCCAGACTTAGCCTAATTTTCAGCCCAAAATGAACTTCTGAATCAATTGACGGAAGAACAAGACGGTCCGTCAATTGATGTACGGACCGTAGATCCTGTCCGTCGATTGGCCCCGAAAGTTTTTAATTAAAGGCTTTTTGGTCTTTTCCCTAATAGTTTACCTATTAAGCTAAATCGGTTATACCCTTAATCTTAGACCTATAGATTCTTTCTAAACCTAATTCCTTTCATTCTAATTCATTCCAAAACTCTCCTCTCTCAAATATTTCTCTCTCTAAAAGGAAACTCTCTCAACTCTCAAGGAAGAAGAAGAAGCTTGAATCCCCCATTGAAGACCTTTAATCTTCTCCAATTTCTTGTGGATTTCTTTGAGGTATGATAGTATTCACCATTAGGAGTCCTTTCCTCCAATGGGCCCTTCCTCTTCTTCATGATTTTTAAACGTTTACTCTAGCCCAATTGAATTAGGGTTTGTGATCAATCATTATGAATTCTTCTATTATGATTCTAATTATTGATTTTATGATTCATAATTCCCGATCTAGCGTGATAAAGTAACATAGTGCACAAATTAGCGTGAATTACACGATTTGACGTAAAGATCGCATGAACCCCCATGATCCCAAGCTAATTCTCCCCAATTTGATAATCTATGCTTTGATTGTTGGGTTGAGTTATGATTTGATGAAGTTTATGAATTCTCTATGAAATCAAGAATGAATTATGAATGAATTGAGGATAATCTTATGAATTTACCATGATCAAGTCAAAAGCATGATTTTCCTCTATTATGTGAGTTCCTTCAAGTATGGGTAAATTGTCCTAATTATGGCTTTCTAAGCATGAGCCTGCATTGAATTGCATGATATGAGTTGAACTTGCATGAACCCATATGAACTATATGAACTATGAAATATGAGCATGATTGATTAAGGGTGCTTTGAGAGTAAAGTACCAAAGTTATGATATGATGATTCTATGGTTGAGTTGTGAAAGGTTTTCTCACATGATACTCCCAATATGATAAAAGAAGAACAAAGAGGCGATTGCCCATGTTCTTAAGGAGCTATTCAAATGACGTAAGCTTGGACAAGGTCCATGGAAGATGAAACGTCTATAAGCATGATTTTAGCTTGAATTTGTAACCCTAGTTGTACCTTTTCATGTTTAATGATATAAATATGTTAATGACAAATCCGTGGGAATTATTCTTAGCACCGATTGGATATTGAGATGAAAGCCCTCCCGTTAGTAGAGGCCAGGTCTTCTAGTAATAGCTCTCCCGTTAGTAGAGGCTGGGTTTTCTAGATGGACCTCTCCCGTTAGTTGAGGCCGAGTCTCCTAAAGCAATCTCTTTCCCATAAACTATGTTGCCACCATAGGATGTTATCTTTAAGTAGACATTAGCTAGTGAATCCACATAAGCTAAGAAGTTCATGGTCTTGCCTTGGCAATAGGACACCTCTTTTCGGTGTGGGGTAGACACCGGTTTCCGTGTTGATAGCTCACATGGTCTTACATGTCGGTTAAGGGTTTTCCCCACTAGTTAATGAACAAGTGTTCTCGTAATGAAGTAAAGAAAAGATGGAAAGATGATTTAGCTTGCTTTGGCCTTGATAGATGCTTTATGTTTCATTTTTCACATGTTTACCATGTTTTTAGCTTGACCATCACATGCCATGATTATGTCTCTCTCCCTAGCATGATTTATGTGTTTATGTGCATTGTTATAATACTAAGAGCTTAATTGTGCTAACACATACTCTTGACTACATTAATTTCTTTGGTGTAGGACGTGGCGATTCACCTTCCACTCGTGGCTAGAGCATTGACTTAGAGTTGAGAAGAAGACTTGGTGAGTCCTCATCCATCCGAGGACATAGCCTTGTTGGATTTTACATTTTATGTCTTTCCTTAAGTTGGATATTGTATTGGGCTGCGTCCCTATTACTTTTATTCGTATTCTATGATATTAGAAGGCTTTGAAACATAAGTTGTAGACTTCCGCTGTTTTGAGTAAAGCTTTGATATGAAATTTTCTTTGGAACTTTTATTCTCTATTATCTTGTATGTAAAGTATGCTAAGGTCTTGTATGAGGCCTCTCGGGGTCTTGTACACCATGTCACATCTACGGGGGTACCTTGGGTTGTGACAAACTTGGTTTTAAGAGCGCAAGGTTTTAGAAAGATCCTAGAATGTCTCATAAGCCGCGTCTAGTAGAGTCTTGTTCATGAGTGTGAAGCACGCCACATTTATGAATCAGAGGATATAAGACGTTTAAGAAATTCAACTTCTTTCATTATGCTTAAGTCGTGCCATAGAGTTTAACTCGATATATCTCTCTCCTAATCCCTATCTTACGCGTTTCAGGATATGGCGACCCGAAGAGCTTATGCTATAACAAACATGGTAGAGAATGTGGAACAAGAAGCTCCTCAAGTTTCGACTGACCCTTTGGCGGAACAAGTGACTAATACGGAGTTTAGGGCTGCTTTTCATGTGTTGGCTCAAGCCGTGACGGCTCAAGCCATTAGAGAGGTAGTGGCTCCCGTTAACCCAAATGTGGGTACGGCGGCATCATGAGTGAGGGACTTTACGAGGATAATCCTCCGGAATTCCATGGCTCTAAGGTTAAGGAAGATCCTTAAGAATTCATTGATGAAGTGTACAAGGTGTTGATGATCATGGGTGTGACAGAAGAAAAGGTGGAGTTGGCCGCTTATCAACTCAAGGGTGTTGCCCAAATTTGGTTCAATCAATGGAAGAGTGAGAGGGCGGTTAATGAGGGTCCTCTTGATTGGGAAAAATTCAAGGTTGCTTTCCTTGATAGGTTCTTCCCGCTTGAGAAGAAAGAGGCTAAGGTGTTTGAGTTTATCAACCTTCGATAAGGAAATATGAGTGTGAAAGAGTATGCATTGAAGTTCACACAATTGGCTAGATATGCTCTGTCCATAGTTGCCGACCCAAGAGCAAGAATAAGCAAATTTGTGTCGGGAGTGTCCGATATATTAGTGAAAGAGTGCCGCACCGCCATGCTTGTGCATTACATGGATATTTCTCGCCTCATGGTTTATGCAGAACAAATTGAAGAAGAAAAGTTTAAGGAAAGGTCTAGGGAGACCAAAAGGGCTAGGACCCTAGATGGTAACTATTTGCATGCAAGGTTCGATGGACATGGTCGTCCTAGATTATTGCAAAGGTTCTCTGGACAAGGCTCAACCAATGCTCCTCCGAAGTTCAACAACGATGGGGTGTCTAACCCCAAGTCTCAAGGAGGGAATAATGGTGGTCTTTATTGGCTCCTTGTGCAAAGTGTGGGAAAAAGCATGAGGGTAGATGTCTAGCCGATACGGATGGTTGTTGTAATTGTTGAAAGAGTGGTCACAAGATGAGCGATTTTCCATCTCTCACGGCCATGGGAAGAGAGAATCGGCAAGCTCCACCTAGAGGATCGGGTTCGAATGCTTAGAAGCAAAACCGATTTTATGCACTTCAGGCTCGTCATGAGCAAGAGAGCTCCCCCGATGTGGTTACTGGTATGTTAAGAGTTTTCCATTTTGATGTTTATGCTTTTCTTGATCCCGGTGCTACCTTGTCTTTTGTGATTCCATATGTGGCTATGAGGTTTGATGTTGTTCCGGATGTGTTGCTAGATCCTTTTCGTGTTTCCACTCCGATTGGAGAATCTATAATGGCTAAGAGAGTTTATAGAGATTGTCCCATCTCTGTATCCTATCGAGTCACTTTTGTTGATCATGTAGAGCTTGATATGCTAGATTATGATGTTATTCTTGGGATGGATTGGTTGCAGGCTTGTTGTACCTCTATTGATTGTAGGACCCGAATGGTCAAGTTTTAGTTTCCAAATGAGCCTATCCTAGAGTGGAAGGGAGGAAATTCTATGTTTCGAGGTCTATTTGTTTCTTATCTAAAAGATAGAATGATGATCTCAAAGGGTTGCATTTACCATCTTGTTAAAGTGAGGGATATAGATTTTGAGACCCCTACTCTTGAGTTTGTTCCTGTTGTTAATGAGTTTGCGGAAGTGTTTCCCGATGACTTGCCCGGTATTCCTCCCGAAAGGGAAATAGACTTCTGTATTGACCTTCTTCCCGATATGCAACCTATTTCTATTCCACCTTATAGAATGGCTCCAGTGGAACTTAAGGAACTAAAAGAGCAGTTGAAAGACTAGTTGGATAAGGGTTTCATCCGGCCAAGTTTTCTCCATGGGGTGCTCTGGTCTTGTTTGTAAGGAAGAAAGATGGTTCACTCCGTATGCGTATGGACTATCGCAACTGAACAAGGTTACCATTAAGAATAAGTATCCTCTACCAAGGATAGATGACTTGTTTGATCAACTTCAAGGGGCTCGTTATTTCTCTAAGATCGACCTTCGTTTGAGCTATCACTAATTAAGGGGGAAAGAAGATGATATTCTAAAAATGGATTTCCGGACTAGGTATGGTCACTACGAGTTCTTGGTAATGTCGTTTGGGTTGACAAATGCTCCTGCCGCATTTATGGACTTGATGAATAGAGTGTTTAAGCAAGGCCTTGATATTTTTGTAATTGTGTTTATTGACGACATTTTGATCTACTCAAAGAATGAAGGTGAATATGTTAATCATTTGAGGATTGTGTTGCAAGTCCTCAAGGACCAACAACTCTTTGTGAAGTTTAGTAAATGTGAGTTTTGGCTAAGGTCCGTGGCTTTTCTTGGTCACATTGTTTCTGGTAAGGGCATTGAGGTAGATCCTAAGAAGATGGAAGCGGTTAAGAATTGGCCTAGACCTTTATCACCTTTGAATATCCGTAGTTTCTTAGGCTTAGCCGGTTATTATAGGAGGTTTGTTGAAGGGTTTTCATCCATTGCTTCTCCATTGACGGCTTTGACTTAAAAGAAGGTTAAATTCACATGATCCGAAGCATGTGAGAAGAGTTTTCAAGAATTGAAGGATTGACTTACTTCGGCTCCGATATTGACTCTACTAGAAGGATCCGATGGTTTATTGTGATGCCTCGAGAATTAGGCTAGGATGTGTTCTTATGAAAAATGGGAAAGTCATTGCTTATGCTTCAAGACAACATAAGGTGCACGAAAAGTACTATCCTACTCATGACTTGGAATTACCGACAGTTATGTTTGCTTTGAAAATATGGCGACATTATTTGTATGGGGTACATGTAGATGTCTTCACCGACCATAAGAGTTTACAATATGTGTTTAAATAGAAAGATTTGAATCTCCACCAAAGAAGGTTGCTCGAGTTGTTAAAAGACTATGATATGAGTGTTCTCTATCACCTGGGTAGGGCTAACATGGTGGCGGATGCCCTTAGTTGAATATCTATGGGTAGTGTTGCTTATGTTGAGGATGGTAAGAAGGAGTTGGTTCATGATATCCATAGACTGGTTCGATTAGGTGTTAGATTGGTCTTTTCTACTAAAGGTGGTGTTACGATTCACAAGGGTTTTGAATCCTCTTTTGTGCATGATGTGAAAGCTAAGAAAGGTCTTGATCATAACTTGGTTGAACTAAAGGAAGTGGTACTGAAGAAGTCCATAGAGGTTTTCTCCCAAAGGGGAGAAGGTGTGCTTCGATATCAAGGTCGTTTGTGTGTTCTCAATGTAGAGGGCTTAAGAGAGCAAAATTTATCGGAAGCCCATAGTTCTCGATATTCCATCCACCTAGGAGCTACCAAAATGTACCGTAATTTGCGGGAAATTTACTGGTGGAACGGAATGTAGAAAGATATTGTGAAATTTGTGCCTAAGTGTCCTAATTTCCAACAAGTGAAAGTTGAGCATCAAAGGCCGGGAGGTTTGACCCAAGCTATTAGTATTCCTACTTGGAAGTGGGTGGATGTGAATATAAATTTTATTGTGGGTTTGCCTCGCACGAGGCGACAATATGATTCGATTTGGGTTGTTGTGGATAGAATGACCAAGTCAGCCCATTTCATTCCCTTATAGACTTCTTATTTGGCGGAGGATTATGCTAAGTTTTATTTGAGGGAGATGGTTAGGCTGCATGGAGTGCCTTTATCCATTATCTCTGATCGTGGTTTACAATTTATTTCTCAATTTTTGAAGTCGTTCCAAAAAGGTCTTGGTACTCATGTTAAGCTTAGTACGACCTTTCATCCCCAAACCGATGGGCAAGCGGAGTGTACAATTCAAACTTTGGAAGATATGTTGAGAGCTTGTGCAAATGATTTCAAGGGTACTTGGGATGATCACTTGCCTTTGATTGAGTTTGCTTATAACAATAGCCACCATTCTAGTATTGGTATGGTTCCATTTGAGGCTCTCTATGGTAGGAGGTGTAGATCTCCTGTAGGTTGGTTTGAAGTTGGTGAAGTTGCTTTGATAGGACCGGAGTTGGTGCATGAGGATATGGAGAAAGTTTGACTTATTAGTGAGAGGTTGAAAACAACTCAAAGTCGACAAAAGTCCTATGCCGACGTTAGTAGAAGAGAATTAGAATTTGATGTGGATGATTGGGTTTACTTGAAAATCTCACCCATGAAGGGTGTAATGAGATATGTGAAGAAAGGGAAGCTTAGTCCCTTTTATGTAGGCCCATATCAGATTTTTAGACGTGTAGGTAAGGTTGCTTATGAGCTTGACTTGCCTAATGATTTGGCATCAGTGCATCCGGTTTTCCATGTCTCATTATTGAATAAGTGTGCTGGTGATCCGACCTCTATAGTACAATTAGAGAATCTTGGCTTAAAGGATAGTCTTTCTTAGGAAGAGGTTCTGGTTGAGATTTTAGACCGGCAAATCCAGAAGTTAAGGAATAAGGAAGTTTCTTCCGCGAAAGTTCTATAGAGGAATCAATTGGGTGAAAGGGTGCTACTTTGGAGGCCGAGGCCGATATGATGTCCTGTTATCCTGATCTCTTTCCTTCCGATCCTACTCTAGCTTGAGGTATCTTGATCCTCATGGTTCATTCTTTTTGTCTCATGTGTCATAGTTGATTTCCATGATTCCTTGGTTGTGCATGTTCATGAAGAGTCTTATATGATTATGTGCATTTTAGTATGAGTTGCATAAATTCTTCATGATATGCTGTGTGGATCATGCTTTAGCTTGGAGTTGAGGTTTCCTCGTCGGCTATGTGTATTTATGTGCTTGCATGCTAGGTTGGGTTGTTAGTCCGTGTCTATTACCCTTCTCAAGATGTCTTGATTCTCATTAGAGGACGAATGTTCTCAAGGATGAGATATTGTAACACCCCAAGCTTTCAAAGGGTTTTAAAATGTAGAACTTATCTGAAGACAGTGACCTACGGAGGCCACCTATGGGCCGTAGATGGATTGACGGGCTGTAGTTAGGGACCATCAATGGCACTATGAAATTTGAGGATTTCCAAGTTTCTGTACTTTGACCTACAAAATAGCAGGACGGTTCGTAGTTCAGTTGACGGGCCGTAGATGGGTTCCGTAGATGACTTCCAGACTTAGCCAAATTTTCAGCCCAAAATGAACTTTCTGAATCAATTGACGGAAGAACAGGGAGGTCCGTCAATTGATGTACGAACCGTAGATCCTGTCCGTCGATTGGCCCCGACAGTTTTTAATTAAGGTCTTTTTGGTCTTTTCCTTAATTGTTTACCTATTAAGCTAAGTCGGTTACACCCTTAATCCAAGACCTATAAATTCTTTCTAAGCCTAATTCCTTTCATTTTAATTCATTCCAAAACTCTCCTCTCTCTAAAAAGAAACTCTCTCAAATCTCAAGGAAGAAGAAGAAGCTTGAATCCCCCATTGAAGACCTTCAATCTTCTCCAATTTCTTGTGGATTTCTTTGAGGTATGATAGTGTTCACCATTAGGAGTCATTTCCTCCAATGGGCCCTTCCTCTTCTTCATGAATTTTAAAGGTTTACTCTAACCAATTGAAGTAGGGTTTGTGGTCAATCATTGTGGGTTCTACAATTATGATTCGAATTATTTATTTTATGATTCCTAGTGCACAATCAAGCATGATAAAGTAACGCAGTGCATGAATTAGCGTGAATTACTTGATTTGATGTAAAAATAACATGAACCCCATGATCCCAAGCTAATTCTCCCCAATTTGATAATCTATGCTTTGATTGTTGGGCTGAGTTATGATTTGATGACGTTTATGAATTATCTATGAAATCAAGCATGAATTATGAATGAATTGAGGATAATCTTATGCATTTAGCACGATCAAGTCAAAAGCATGATTTTCCTCCATTATGTGAGTTCCTTCAAGTATGGGTAAATTGTCCTAATTATAGCTTTCTAAGCATGAGCTTGCATTGAATGTCATGAAATGAGTTGAACTTGCATGAGCCCATATGAACTATATGAAATCATGATGAATTAAGGGTGCTTTGAGAGTAAAGTACCAAAGTTATGATATGATGATACTATGGTTGAGTTGTGAAAGGTTTTCTTACATGATACTCCCAATATGATAAAAGCAGAACAAAGAGGAGATTACCCATGTTCTTAAGGAGCTTTTCTAATGAAGTACGCTTGGACAAGGTCCATGGAAGATGAAACGTCTATAAGCATTATTTTAGCTTGAATTGGTAACCCTAGTTTTACCTTTTCATGTTTAATGATATACATATGTTAATGACTAATCCATGGGAATTATGCTTAGCACCGAGTGGATATTGAGATGGAAGCCCTCCCATTTGTATAGGACGGGTCTTCTAGTGAAAGCTCTCCCATTAGTAGAGGCCGGGTTTTCTAGATGGAGCTCTCCCGTTAATTGAGGCCGAGTCTCCTAAAACAATCTCTTTCCCATAAACTATGTTACCACCATAGGATGTTATCTTTAAGTAGACATTAGCTAGTGAATCCATATTAGCTAAGAAGTTCATGGTCTTACCTAGGCAAGTAGGACACCTCTTTTCGGTGTGGGGTAGACACCAGATTCCGTGTTGATAGCTCACATGGTCTTACATGTCGGTTAAGGCTTTTCCCTACAAGTTAATGAACAAGTGTTCTCGTAATAAAGTAAAGAAAAGAAGGAAAGATGATTTAGCTTGCTTTGGCCTTGATAGATGATTTATGTTTCATGTTTCTTATGTTTACCATGCTTTTAGCTTGGCCATCGTATGTCATGATTATGTCTCTCTCTCTAGCATGATTTATGTGTGTATGTGCATTGCTATCATACTTAGTACTTAATAGTGCTAACGCATACTCTTGACTACATTAACTTCTTTGGTTTAGGATTTGGCGATTCACCTTCCACTCGTGGCTAGAGCATTGACTTAGAGTTGAGAAGAAGATTTGGTGAGTCCTCATCCGTCCGAGGACATAGCCTTGTTGGATTTGACATTTTATGTCTTTCCTTAAGTTGGATATTGTATTGGGCTGCGTCCCTGTCACTTTTATTCGTATTCTTTGATATTAGAAGGCTTTGAGACATGAGTTGTAGATTTCTGTTGTTTTGAGTAAAACTTTGATATGAAATTCTCTTTTGAACTTTTATTCTCTATTATCTTGTATTTAATGTATGCTAAGGGCTTGTATGAGGCTTCTCGGGGTCTTGTACTCCATGTCACATCTTCGGGGGTACCTTGGGTCGTGAAAAACTTGGTATTCAGAGCGCAAGGTTTTAGAAAGATCCTAGGATGTCTCATAAGCTATATCAAGTAGAGTCTTATTCATGAGTGTGAAGCGTGTCACATTTATGAATAAGAGGCTATAAGACGTTTATGAAATTCCACTTCTTTCATTATACTTAAGTCGTGCCATAGAGTTTAACTCTATATATCTCTCTCCTTATCCCTATTCTACGCGTTTCAGGATATGGCGACCCGAAGAGCTTACGCTAGAAGAAACATGGGAGAGAATGTGGAAAAAGAAGCTCTTCCTCAAGCTCCTCAGTTTCGGCCGACCCTTTGGCGGAACAAGTGACTAATGTGGAGTTTAGGGCTACATTCCAAGTGTTTGCTCAGGCTGTGACGGCTCAAGCCAGTAGAGAGTTGGTGGCTCCCGTGAACCCAAACATGTGTACGGCGGCATCAAGAGTGAGGGACTTTACAAGGATGAATCCTTTGGAATTCCATGGCTCTAAGCTTGAGGAAGATCCTCAAGAATTCATTGATGATGTGTACAAGGTGTTGATGATCATGGGTGTGACGCCGGAAGAAAAGGCGGAGTTGGCCGTTTATCAACTCAAGGGTGTTGCCTAAATTTGGTTCAATCAATGGAAGAGTGATAGGGCGATTAATGAGGGTTCTCTTGATTGGGAGAAATTCAAGGTTGCTTTCCTTGATAGGTTCTTCCCACTTGAGAAGAGAGAGGCTAAGGTGCTTGAGTTTTTCAAACTTCGACAAGGAAATATGAGTGTGAAAGAGTATGCATTGAAGTTCACACAATTGGCTAGATATGCTCGGTCCATAGTTGCTGACCCAAGGGCAAGAATGATCAAATTTCTGTCGGGAGTGTCCGATATGTTGGTGAAAAAGTGCCGCACCGCCATGCTTGTGCATGACATGGATATTTCTCGCCTAATGGTTTATGCCGAAGAAATTGAAGAAGAAAAGCTTAAGGAAAGGTCTAGGGAGACCAAGAGGGCTAGGACCGGAGATGGTAACTCTTCGCATACAAGGTCCGATGGACATGGTAGTCCTAGATTATTGCAAAGGTTCTCCGTCCAAGGCTCATCCAATGCTCATCCGAAGTTCAACAATGATGGGGTGTCTAACCCCAAGTCTCAGGGAGGGAATAATGGTGGTTCTTTATTGGCTCCTTGTGGAAAGTATGGGAAAAAGCATGAGGGTAGACGTCTAGCCGGTACGGATGGTTATTATAGTTGTGGAAAGAGTGGTCACAAGATGAGGGATTTTCCATCTCTCACGGCCAAGGGAAGAGAGAATAAGCAAGCTCCACCTAGAGGATCGGGTTCGAATGCTCAGAAGCAAAACCGATTTTATGCACTTTAGGCTCGTCATGAGAAAGAGAGCTCTCCCGATGTGGTTACTGGTATTTTAAGAGTTTTCCATTTTGATGTTTATGCTTTGCTTGATCCCGGTGCTACCTTGTGTGTTGTGACGCCATATGTGGCTATGAGGTTTGATGTTGTTCTGGATGTGTTGCTAGATCCTTTTCATGTTTCCACTCTGATTGGAGAATCTATCATGGCTAAGAGAGTTTATAGAGATTTTCCCATCTCTTTATCCCATAGAGTCACTCTTGTTGATCTTATAGAGCTTGATATGCTAGATTTTGATGTTATTCTTGGGATGGATTTGTTGCATGCTTGTTATACCCTTATTGATTGTAGGACCCAAATGGTCAAGTTTCAGTTTTCAAATGAGCCTATCATAGAGTGGAAGAGAGTAAATTCTATGTTTCGAGGTCAATTTGTTTCTCATCTAAAAGCTAGAAAGATGATCTCAAAGGGTTGCATTTACCATCTTGTTAAGGTGAGGGATCTAGATTCCGAGACCCCTACTCTTGAGTCGGTTCCTGTTGATAATGAGTTTGCGGAAATGTTTCCCAATGACTTGCCCAGTATTCCTCCCAAAAGGGAAATAGACTTCAGTATTGACCTTCTCCCTGATATGCAACCTATTTCTATTCCTCCTTATAGAATGGCTCCGATGGAACTTAAGGAACTAAAAGAGCAGTTGAAAGACTTGTTGGACAAGGGTTTCATCTGGCCAAGTATTTCTCCATGGGGTGCTCCGGTCTTGTTTGTAAGGAAGAAAGATGGTTCACTCCGTATGTGTATCGACTATCACCAATTGAACAAGGTTACCATTAAGAATAAGTATCCTCTACCAACGATAGATGACTTGTTTGATCAACTTCAAGGAGCTAGTTATTTCTCTAAGATCGACCTTCTCTCGGGCTAACACCAATTAAGGCTGAAAGAAGATGATATTCTGAAAATGACTTTCCGGACTAGGTATGGTCACTACGAGTTCTTGGTAATGTCATTTGGGTTGACAATTGCTCCGACCGCATTTATGGACTTGATGAATATAGTGTTTATACAATACCTTGACATGTTTGTGATTGTGTTTATTGATGACATGTTGATCTACTCAAAGAATGAGGGTGAACATGTTAATCATTTGAGGATTGTGTTGCAAGTCCTCAAGGACCAACAACTCTTTGCGAAGTTTAGTAAATGTGAGTTTTGGCTAAGGTCCGTGGCTTTTCTTGGTCACATTGTTTCCGGTAAGGGCATTGAGGTATATCCTAAGAAGACGAAAGTGGTTAAGAATTGGCCTAGACCTTTATCACCTTCGAATATCCGTAGTTTCTTAGGCTTAGCTGGTTATTATAGGAGGTTTTTGAAAGGTTTTCATCCATTGCTTCTCCATTGATGGCTTTGACTCAAATGAAGGTTAAATTTGCATTATCCGAAGCATGTGAGAAGAGTTTTCAAGAATTGAAGGATTGACTTACTTCGGCTTCGATCTTGACTCTACAGGAAGGATCCGATGGTTTTATGGTTTATTGTCATGCCTCGAGAATTGGGCTAGGATGTGTTCTTATGAAAAATGGGAAAGTCATTGTTTATGCTTCAAGAAAACACAAGGTGCACGAAAAGAACTATCCTACTCATGACTTGGAATTACCGGCAGTTGTGTTTGCTTTGAAAATATGGCGACATTATTTGTATGGGGTACATGTAGATGTCTTTACCGGCCATAAGAGTTTGCAATATGTGTTTAAACAGAAAGATTTGAATCTCCACCAAAGAAAGTGGCTCGAGTTGTTAAAAGACTATGATATGAGTGTTCTCTATCACCCCGATAAGGCTAACGTGGTGGCGGATGCCCTTAGTTGATTATCTATGGGTAGTGTTGCTCATGTTGAGGATGGTAAAAAGGAGTTGGTTCGCGATATCCATAGACTGGCTCGATTGGGTGTTAGATTGGTTGATTTTTCTAAATGTGGTGTTGCGGTTCACAAGGGTTTTGAATCCTCTTTTATGCATGATGTGAAAGCTCAGCAAGGTCTTGATATTAACATGGTTGAACTAAAGGAAGCGGTACTCAAGAGCTCCATAGAGGTTTTCTCCCAAGGGGGAGATGGTGTACTTCGATATCAAGGTCATTTGTGTGTTCCCAATGTAGAGAGCTTAAGAGAGAAAATTTTATCGGAAGCCCATAGTTCTCAATATTCCATCCACCCAGGAGCTATCAAAATGTACCATGATTTGTGGGAAGTTTATTGGTGGAACGGAATGAAGAAATATATTGCCGAATTTGTGGCTAAGTGTCCTAATTGCCAACAAGTGAAATTTGAGCATCAAAGGCCGGGAGGTTTGACCCAAGATATTAGTATTCCTACTTGGAAGTGGGAGGATGTGAATATGGATTTTATTGTGGGTTTGCCTCGCATGAGGCAACAATATGATTCGATTTGGGTTGTTACGGATAGAATAACAAAGTCAGCCCATTTCATTCCCTTCAAGCCTTCTTATTCGGCGGAGGATTATGCTAAGTTGTATTTGAGGGAGATGGTTAGGCTGCATGGAGTGCCTTTATCAATTATCTCCGATCGTGGTGCACAATTTATTTCTCAATTTTTGAAGTCGTTCCAAAAAGGTCTTGGTACTCGTGTTAAGCTTAGTACGGCCTTTCATCCCCAAACCGATGGGCAAGCGGAGCGTACTATTCAAACTTTGGAAGATATGTTGAGAGCTTATGCAATTGATTTCAAGGGTTCTTGGGATGATCACTTGCCTTTGATTGAGTTTACTTATAACAATAGCTACCATTCTAGTATTGGTATGGCTCCATTTGAGGTTCTCTATGGTAGGAGGTGTAGATCTCCTATAGGTTGGTTTGAAGTTGCTGAAGTTGCTTTTATAGGCCCGGAGTTGGTGCATAAGGCGATGGAGAAAGATTGACTTATTAGGGAGAGGTTGAAAATGGCTCAAAGTCGATAAAAGTCCTATGCCGATGTTAGAAGAAGAGAATTAGAATTCGATATGGATGATTGGGTGTACTTGAAAATCTCACCCATAAAGGGTGTAATGAGATTTCGGAAGAAAGGGAAGATTAGTCCCCATTATGTAGGCCCAGATTAGATGTTTAGACGTGTAGGTAAGGTTTCTTATGAGCTTGACTTGCCTAATGATTTGGCATCAGTGCATCCGGTTTTCCATGTCTCATTATTGAAGAAGTGTGTTGGTGATCTGACCTCTATAGTGGAATTAAAGAATCTTGGCATAAAGGATAGTCTTTCTTATGAAGAGGTTCCAGTTGAGATTTTAGACCGGCAAGTCGGAAGTTAAGGAATAACGAAATTGCTTCCGTGAAAGTTCTATGGAGGAATCAATTGGTTGAGGGTGCTACTTAGGAGGCCGAGACAGATATGATGTGCCGATATCCTCATCTCTTTCCTTCCGATCCTACTCTATCTTGAGGTATCTTGATCCTCATGGTTCATTCTTTATGTCTCATGTGTCATAGTTGATTTCCATGATTCCTTGGTTGTGCATGTTCATGAAGAGTCTTATATGATTATGTGCTTTTGAGTATGAGTTGCATAAAGTCTTCATGATATGTTGTGTGGATCATGCTTTAGCTTTGAGTTGAAGTTTCCTCGTCGGCTATGTGCATTTATGTGATTGCGTGCTAGGTTGGGTTGTTAGTCCATGTCTATTACCCTTCTCATGATGTCTTGATTCTCGTTAGAGGAAGAATGTTCCAAAGGCAGTGATATTGTAACACTCTAAGCTTCCAAAGGGTTTTAAAATGCAGAACTCACCTGAAGACAGTGACCTACGGAGGCCACCTACGGGCCGTAAATGGATTGACGGTCCGTAGGTGGGGACCGTCAATGGCACTATGAAATTTCAGGATTTCCAAGTTTCTGCACTTTGACCTATGGAATAGAAGGACGGTTCGTAGTTCAGTTGATGGGCCGTAGTTGGGTTCCGTAGATGCCTTCCAGACTTAGCCAAATTTTCAGCCCAAAATGAACTTTCTGATTCAATTGAAGGAAGAGCAGGACGGTCCGTCAATTGATGTACGGACCGTAGATCATGTCCGACGATTGGCCCCGACAATTTTTAATTAAGGGCTTTTTGGTCTTTTCCCTAATTGTTTACCTATTAAGCTAAGTCCGTTATACTATTAATCTAAGACCTATAAATAATTTCTAAGCCTAATTAATTTCATTCTAATTCATTCCAAAACTCTCCTCTCTCAAATATTTCTCTCTCTAAAAAGAAACTCTCTCAACTCTCAAGGAAGAAGAAGAAGCTTGAATCCCCCATTGAAGACCTTCAATCTTCTCCAATTTCTTATGGATCTCTTTGAGGTATGATATTGTTCACCATTAGGAGTCCTTTCCTCCAATGGGCCCTTCCTCTTCTTCATGATTTTTAAAGGTTTACTCTAACCCAATTGAATTAGGGTTTGTAATCAATCATTGTGGGTTCTTTAATTATGATTCAAATTATTGATTTTATGAATCCTAATGCACGATCTAGCGTGATAAAATAACTTAGTGCACGAATTAGCGTGAATTACATGATTTGATGTAAAGATTGGATGAACCCCCATGATCCCAAGCTAATTCTCCCAAATTTGGTAATCTATGCTTTGATTATTAGGTTGAGTTTTGGTTTGATGAAGTTTAAGAATTCTCTATGAAATCAAGCATCAATTATGAATGAATTGAGGATAATCTAATGAATTTTGCATGATCAAGTCAAAAGCATGATTTTCCTCTATTATTTGAGTTCCTTCAAGTATGGGTAAATTATCCTAATTATGGCTTTCTAAGCATAAGCTTGCATTGAATTGCATGATATGAGTTGAACTTGCATGAACCCATATGAACTCTATTAACTATGAAATATGAGCATGATGAATTAAAGGTGCTTTGAGAGTAAAGTACCAAAGTTATGATATGATGATGCTATGGTTCAGTTGTGAAAGGTTTTCTCACATGATACTTCCAATACGATAAAAGAAGAACAAAGAGGTAATTACCCATGTTCTTAAGGAGATATTCTAATGATGTAAGCTTGGACAAGGTCCATGGAAGATGAAACGTCTATAAGCATGATTTTAGCTTGATTTGGTAACCCTAGTTGTACCTTTTCATGTTTAATGATATAGATATGTGAATGACTAATCCATGGGAATTATGCTTAGCACCGAGTGGATATTGAGATGGAAGCCCTCCCGTTAGTAGAGGACGGGTCTTCTAGTGAAAGCTCTCCCGTTAGTAGAGGTCGGGTTTTCTAGATGGAGGTCTCCCGTTAGTTGAGGCCGAGTCTCCTAAAACAATCTCTTTCCCATAAACTATGTTGCCACCATAGGATGTTATCTTTAAGTAGACATTAGCTAGTGAATCCACATAAGCTAAGAAGTTCATGGTCTTACCTAGGCAAGTAGGACACCTCTTTTCGGTGTGGGGTAGTCACCGGATTCCGTGTTGATAGCTCACATGGTCTACATGTCGGTTAAGACTTTTCCCCACAAGTTAATGAACAAGTGTTCTCATAATGAAGTAAAGAAAAGAAGGAAAGATGATTTAGCTTGGTTTGGCCTTGAAAGAAGCTTTATGTTTCATGTTTCTCATGTTTACCATGTTTTTAGCTTGGCCATTGCATGTCATGATTATGTCTCTCTCTCTAGCGTGATTTATGTGTTTATGTGCATTTCTATCATACTTAGTACTTAATTGTGCTAACGCATACTCTTGCCAACATTAACTTTTTTTGTGTAGGACGTGGCGATTCACCTTCCACTCGTGGCTAGAGCATTGACTTAGAGTTGAGAAGAAGACTTGGTGAGTCTTCATCCATCCGAGGACATAGCCTTGTTGGATTTTACATTTTATGTCTTTCCTTAAGTTTGATATTGTATTGGGTTGCATCCCTATCACTTTTATTCGTATCCTATGATATTAGAAGGCTTTGAGACATGAGTTGTTGACTTCCGCTATTTTGAGTAAAGCTTTAATGTGAAATTCTCTTTTGAACTTTTATTATCTATTATCTTGTATGTAATTTATGCTCAGGGCTTGTATGAGGCCTCTCGGGGTCTTGTATGCCATGTCACATCTAGGGGGGTACCTTGGGTCGTGACAACTTTGATATGACATTGTCTTTTGAACTCTTAATCTATATGATCTTGTATATATGTATGCTAAGTGGCTTGTTTGAGGCCTTTCGGGGTCTTGTATGCCATGTCACGTCTAGGGGGTACCTTGGGTCATGACAACGGGGTAAAAATATATTTTGAAATTTAAAAAAAAAAATAAAAAAATATTATTTTCTTAGAGGAGGAGGGTCGAGATGGGGTAGGGTAAGAAGAAAATTTTAATTAAAGGTTGGAGGAGATTTTTGGAAAATGTTTTCCTTAGTTTTTTTTAGGGAAGTCATTTTCCTTAAATTTGAGGAAAATAACATTTTCCAAAATATTTAGGCCAGCAAAACATGAGAAAATTTGAAAGCATTTTCCAAAAAATGTTTTCCTTCATACCAAACACACCCTTAGTATTAAATAGCTAATAAAAAATAGGAGTCAAATTTAGAGTTACAAAGTATAATTAATAGGGATGGTTTAACTAACTATAGCCCTAATAAAAATTTCTTCAAGATTATGTCAAATCAACCGGAGTCAAGTAATATGAAACGGAGGAAGTAACAAATATTTATGTTGAGTTCTGCCATAAATAAGTCGGATTTTTTAAAGTTGGGTCAAACTTTTTTGTAGATCAAGAAATAATAGTCACGTATTCAATAAAAATTTAGGTAAATAACATATAATTTCGTCAATAATTCCGTAGTAATTTTAAGCATGAAAATAAAATGAGGGGCAAATATAATTCAATATGTGGTAGAATGACATTTTAAAATAATTTCTAAAATGTTAAAGACATGTTTTATCTCAATAAGTGGGAATGAGGAGTTGTCACGATCGAAAAAATTCAAGATCATAATAGCACCTATCCTAACCCTCTAGTAGGTAAGTCAATTCTTCGCCAACACAGAAACATTATAAGTAAATGCGAAATAAATCAATAATAAGATAAATAGTCATAAAACCCATAAACTATCATCAATAAAGACACAAAATGCGTAAATAAAATCATCTTCAGACTTAGTGTCACTACTATACAAGAGATTACTAATACAGAATACAACGCCTAATACATCAAGTTCTCTAACAAGTAGAAACGACAGAAAAGAAACATATATAGATGAATCTAAGTCAAGACTCCAGAAGCAAGGAGTTCACCACGACAAATAAAACAACTTCGAACTATCATAATCAACGTGGACGATTATCTAGGATCTGTCAAAAGATGTAACAAAAGTAGTATGAATACAAAAACACATTACTTAGTAGGCATCATAAGCCAATCGAGTAAGAATATTGATTATATCGCATGAAGAATATTAAAAACTCTACACTAAAAGAAACTCAAAAATTCAATATAAGACGATCAATGAGGAGAAATATAAAGTAAAATGAAAATATGAAATGCAATGCAATGATAAATGATCCTAATGGTATGCACCTCCTTACAAAATTCATTATGTGATGAAATCCATGGGGGATTCGCAAGGTTCATATACGTTGTATGGACTCGAACTGAGAACACACTCAACTTAAAATCGTGACTTGTCCTCAAGCGAATGGCACAATTATCACATGACGACACTGTTTGCAGAAGAAGACTAAGACCCTACTACAATCACATAGCTTTTAACAATAAATTTAACTATCATGACACTCTTCTCTTTCTAGTATTAGAATAAGTGAAAATTCTCAACTTCTCATGTCAACACATGCATATCAATGAATGACATCACCATATTAATAGACAAGGTTACATACACAGACATCAATCACCCAGACAACCAACCATCAATGGTGCTACTCTTGTGCCTTCACCACAAAAAAGTCATGTTCACACACAGTATCATTATTTTCAAATTTTGGGTCTAAGCTTTCCAAACAATTCCCAGCTTGGGACCCAATCACCACAACTCCTTTTCCCTTAGGATAACACCGAACAATCATCACAAGGTCAACATTAGTTAATCAAGCTCATTATAAACCTAAGCCAAAAAAATCCCCCATATTCAACAATCCAGACTTTGTGCCCGAAGACATGCAATCTCCCACAATTTACAAGATATAATGTAGTGAAGACATGTCTAACTAGTCAATTAAAAACCTAGCCTACCTAGATGCCATGAAACTACTGAAGAGTTCAGAACATGAGTTTCTGGCTCTGTGGGGGCAAATCCTGACGGATGTAGACTAGAAAACCATGGGTTTGACCCACCTTGCACTAGAATCCCTTATCTCCCTATTTCCCAAGCTTAGAGCAGCTTTTGGAGTAACCCTTGTCTTTTTTACCACTGAAGAGGAGGAGGTAAATTAAAAGAATTCATGATTCTGAGTTTCTGCCCCATTGACCCTATTATAGTGACTGACACGCCGCCCTAGTGAGAATATTCTCGCTATGATGGGATGACGTCACCCCGATAAATTTTCAAATTTCAAAATTTTTTCGTGTCACCCCAATTTTTCAATTGGAAACATATTTCAAAACATTTTAGGATTCGCACGAGGTGCCTTTTGAATAACAACCAATCTTGTCTTTATAGTAAGGCTTCGACAATTTAGCTTGATTGTTCTTCAGTTGAGGTAGGTTACGGTTTACTGGAATTTAGACTTTGCTTAGTTTTTGGTATATGATATGTGTTGTATAATATTAAACCAAGGGGTACATGTGTAATCACCCTCCAGGATATTTACTTTGTTTTCCGATCTTTTGAGCATTTCGAGCTTTCCTTTAGTGACCCCAAGTCATTTATGACTTGCTGGGGCTGATAGTTTGGTCACCGGGTCATTCATTTGAATTTTGTGCAAGTTTTCGTGCTTTGGAGCCTTTGAAACTTAAACGATTGACTTCTATCAAAGATTCTGGAAGACGGCCTTAGAATATAATTATGACGATTCCATCATCTCCATAAGGGCCATTTTTGGCTAGGGGCATGGTTGGTTTAACCCGGAGACTTCCAGTGAGAGTTTGTGTCGTTAGGCATTTTAACTTTAAAGCTTTGGCCAAATTTTGACTTTGCTAAACATTCTTGGTAAACATGCTCGGATGAGAATTCCATAAGAGTGGTTAGCTCCAAAATGTCAAGTTTGTTCTAGAACTACCTTTCATGCGATTCCCTAGGCTTTCGGTCTCATTTCGAGTCCTCTTGTGAATCTTAGCTTAAAATGAAACTTGGTTGTGTGACCCATTTTTTGTCAAGAAGACCTTGGATGGAAGTTTCAATTATTTCGTTGAGTCTGGAATGTTGAATTTGATGTCGTAGCATAGTTCATTTGCGTTCACGGGGTTCCGAATGAATTTCGGTTTGGAGCATTTTGCTCCACATTGCTGTGCACTAGTGTTGGTGCGACCGATTTAATGGTCCCTTGATCGCTTTTGTTGCCTAGGCGTCACATTCGTGGTAGGAGCCTCTTGGAGCTTGGCTGCTTTCGCAATAGAAGGCTCTTGGGATTGGCCATTTTTGCGGCCTAGGCTCCACTTTTGCGGTAGGAGGCTCTTGGGATAGGCCGCTTTCGCAGCCAACTTATCGCTTTCGCGGTCATCACTGAAGCTTTATATTCTTTTTCAATCAGTTTTTCAGCATTCATCCAAATATTCAAACTTCGATATCACGAGCTAGGAAGCTCCATTTTGGGTGATTCAAGTTGCGTTTCATCTGGAATTAGCATGGCTACGTGTGGGACTGATTGGGGAAGCATGGAAGTCGACATATTTGAGGTAATATTTGCCCAAAATGGGCCTCCACGTCTCTTTAATTTGAAGAATTCATGATGTCTTTGTTTGGCTGTTCCGGGCATCGAATTGTACCCCATTTTGGGATACAAGGTTTGTAAGTCGATTGGGACCTTTTAATGGAGTATATTTTGAGATTTCCGGCAATGGTTACACATTTCCATTTTGACTCAATTTTTGGTCTATTTCCAACTATTGTGAATTTGGTCTCTAAATATCTGTAATGACGCTGTGATCGATTTAATAGCATGGCAGTTTTTGGAGGAGTTTCGAAAGTGGATAGCTATTGTGACATTGATTTGGAGCGCGCGTGATCTGCTTAGAGGTAGGCTTTAGTCTACTTTGTTGATTGGGATTTTTAGATAATACTTAGAATAAATTGCATGTGATTTCAGATTTTATTTTCCAGGTATTAGCTTTCCCCTGTTTACTCTATATTTTTTTACTCCCGTAGGAGCATTGGGATTATTGTAGGTGACGGGATCCTTAGTTTAGGATGTAGGTGTACTTTTACTCTTGTAGCGGTAGGTCACTCCAGGTAGGGCTTAACTTTGGGTTGTTGGCCATGTGATCGGTATTTGAGACTTTGGAGGCTCGTCATAGCCGTAGGTTGGCACTAGTTGTGCTTAGTGGTACGCTGGAGCGGTGTGATTGGGCTAAGGCATCATTCCTTGATTTTTTCTCCACCTCTTTATGATCCTTTTAGTTATTGTTATTATTGTTGAACACGAGGCTGTGTTTGAGGACCAATTCGATACCAAGTTAGTACTCTCTACCTTGGTAGCATGGTTTGGTCGGACTTATATTTATCTGATTGCGAGTGCCTTGTTTAAGTACTGGTGATGACATGAATTGTATTGGTTTTTCATTCACATGCGTGTAATGACTCGGAAGGTCATTTTTGAAAATTTTGAAAAGTACCATTTTACCCCCCTCGATAGTTGCCTTGAGTAATTGTTTTTATCAGTTGGTGAAGTTGGTTTGGGAATTTTGAACTATCTATTTAACTATAGTTAATTAATTGTTGGGTAAATATTAGATAATTAATTTAATTTGTGACTAATGGACTAAGTTCATAATTTATTTAATACCCTACACCACTTGGCCTATATATAAAAATCAATTAAACATATATGATTAGGGGGAACCACATAATATGTGCGGCTCGAGATCAAACATTAAAGAAAGAGGCGTGAGCAGTGAGTGGTCTTCGGTAAGAATTTGTTTACAAAGTTTATTATTGAATTGATAAACATCTACCCTAATATTGTTATAATATGTTAGTCAAATTGGAAATTGGAAGGAATATAGCGTTTCGCTTGGAAATTAATTAATGATTCATTCTTTCCATAGTGGAAAACAAATTGAAATTGGAAAACGCTCTTGTGTAGGTGGTTTGTACAATTGAGTGGATAGGTTATTGGTTATGGTGTAGATGTTACGAATTAACATGGTTGTCGCCACTGGTTCGTAACCAGTTGGCTTCCATTATTTTTAATTAGTATTATTTTATTATCATATATAAAGTAAGTTGTGATTAATTGAGATAGGTAATTTAATACTAGGTGTATTGTATTATATGAATACCATTCAAGTTGTGATAATTGGAGGAATTGCGACTTACCCTTAGGATTGAACTTTAGGAAATTGACTATAGATTTGGGTGAGTTTTTTGGGTCTAGGCTAGACATATAGTAACATGAATGTTGTTAGTTTTGAAATCTTATTGTGGTCACTTATTTGAATAGATTGCTTTGGGTTGAAAGTTCAACGAAAGGGGAAGGCTCAAGCTCCGGAGTAATTATTCGATTATTTGAGGCAAGTGCATTTCTCAACCCTTGTTAAGCGTATAGAATCGTGTATTTCCTTGTGGTATGTGTTGGGGAGTAATGGGACTTGATGATGCGTTGACTTGTCCAAATTGAATAATTCTAATGATGAAAAAGGGGTAGTAAAAAGTAATGTGATTAATTATTAGTGTGTGATGTGTTAAAAATGGTTTGAAAGGCTTATTGATTCATTGTTGATGTTGTATCACGATTGTGTTGTTGTGTATTGGGCATTGTTATGGACATGGTCATCTCCTCATTATTTGTGTGAACATGTCATTTGCATTGGTTTTGAGACATCGTTGTGACAAGTGTTATGTGAATTGAGGAATAATAAGAAATTAAAGAGGATGTAACATTTTGAGGGACGTGTCATGCACCGCGATGGATATTATGATTCTAGGGACGTGTCGCACGCTACAACGTATTCAATTATCGAGGGATGTGTTGCACGCTGTGATGGATTTCATTATCGAGGGTTGTGTCACACGCCGCGACAGATGCATGGAAAGATAATTCCCCCATGGGTCCCAGACTGAGAGACAGCGGGTGTGTATCGCTAGGTCAGACATGCATCACTATTCTTCACATTGCATTGGATATCTTTATCATTTGTGAACTTATGAGTGCCTTTCTGTGGAACTTGTGATTGGTGAATTTGATCTCGTGTGTTGCTAACCTGAAATCGTTGTAGCGTTGTTATAGAGTTATGTGCTATTTAAATTTTGAACTATTAGGTTGGACTGGTTTTTATGCATGTTGTAGTTGTGGAGGTTTGGTTGGGGTGTAAGGAGTACCCGTATTCTATCCCCTTAGCTTGTGTTTAGGAGTTTGCTTGCTGAGTACCATGTGGTTTGGTACTCACCCCTTGCTTCTACATTTTTTGCAGGTTACGAGCCTGGATCTTCATGAAAATTTCCATTCTCCTCTTTTTCGAGACTTCCTGTGGAGATTTGTGAGGTAGTTGTTTGTCATCTCAGCAAACCTTCTTACTCATATTTATGATCTTGTTCTACTTTAGTGACAACATCGTTTGAGACTTGTGTTTTTCTTTCAAATCAATTGTAATACTTTAGAGGCTTGTACATGTGACAACCAGGTTTTGGGGTTTTATTTTGAGTTGATTATGATTTTCGCATTATTAGATAGTGTTAGTCTCTTTTTCTTATTTTACTTCTATATTTTTTCGTATTAGTTGGATTTTAGGCTGACTTGTCTTGGTGGGATAAGACGAGTGCCATCACGTCCATTTTTGGGTCGTGAGAAATGGTATCAGAGCCCCAGGTTCATAGGTCTCCTGTGTATACAAGCCGAGTCTAATAGAGTCTCGAGGATCGGTACAGAGACGTCTGTACTTATCTTCGAGAGGCTATGGTGACTTTTAGGAATAATCTTCACTTCTTGAATCTCTATCGTGCGTCCTTGGTCCGATATGTTTCCTATCACTTTATACCATTCTCTTTCACTAATAGTGATGACTCGTGCGTGGTTCTTCATGTGAGCAGTGGTGTGTCATGTATAGCTTGGATGTTAGATTTTATACTAAGGTGGAAGTGATGGACTTATGGAAAATATGTATGGTCAAATTTGAAATGTTCAACGATTTGAAGGGATTGAGTAAGGTGATGGCTCGACGATGCATTTTGAGAATATTTGAATGATGAGGTTGAACAATGGTTTGAGGAACTTTATGAATGTGTTATCTTCTTTTTTATAGTTTAATTACACAGCAACGAGAACAATACTTGTGTGGTATTGTCAAAATCTTGAGTGGTTCGACGATTGAAAGTGAAAAAATTAAAGGGATGGCTAAAAAATAAACATTGTAACTTTGGAAAATACAGTTAGTAAAGTTCTCATAATATGTATAGGTTTCTTAGCAACTGATGATAATAATGTTGTGCAAATTCAGGTCAGAATCTCTTCTGCGGTTTAACAGATTGAGTGTATATCCAAGAGGGTCATGATATGACTACTACAATGATATCGACGCCTAGTTAGTTAAAGTTAATGAGTGTGTTACTTCTGCTATCAACCTGATCTATGAAAGGATGCATATCGTTTGGGCTAGAGATAGAACAAATTTGATAATATTTTATAGCTATTCAATTGGTAGAAACGTGTGGGCTATTTAGGTATGATCTTCTCGGTAGGTATGATGTTTGTAGTGGTGGATCTAACGAACTATCAGGTGTAGTACTAGTGGTATATGAAAATGGACACGTCGATTGTCAAGTTTGAATACTAACTACTTAAAGAATTATCAGTTGTATCAGATGCTCATATAATGAGATTCGATGTTGCCTTCAGATTTGAGGAACCAACTAGTTTGTTACTATAGACGATTGGGTTAAGCATTGTTTATAAGAAAGGTTTTAGTGGTAGATCATTGGTACGATATTAATGCATTTAGGTTGTGAGATGTATCCCGAAGGTTCTAAATGAGGACTGGTGATTTCATCTTAAGGTTTAAGGGAGTAGATCGATATCAAGATGACAAGCTTATGGGTAAAGGAAGTCCCAAATGAGTATGCTTGTGTGAAGGCAATTGAAGTTTTTAGTAAGAAAGTACGTATAAAATTGGGTTAGTCCTTTATATTTGATTGATATAACTGGATTTAAGGTGTCATGTCAATGATAAAGTGGCCCTCGAGATGATGGCAATGGCTAGTGAGCATAATGGTAATAAGAATTTGTGATGGATTATGACCAGGATGTAACCATATGATAAGAATTTTCAGTTAAATGGATTCGGCATGGTTATAATGACTTTAGGGTATCTAAAGTTGTGGTTTGCTATTATATTGTGAGTAGTGTTGTCATATGGAAAGTTGTAAGATGTGTTGAGACACTACTCGAATAAAATTGAAAGGAGCTAGAGTCATAAATAGAAAGAATTAGTGGGATGTAGTTTAGCCTTCTGAATGAGGCGAGAACAAGGATATTTACTCTGATTACAAGGGTCAAAGATATATCTTTAGAGAGAGTGGATAATTGGGTTCAAAGACACGTTGTTCCATCTCTTTTGTCTGGTTATGATGATAGTGTTACGTGTCATTCATATGGGTTAAAAACTGTTGGATAATATTTGAGAAAGTAGTTTATAGACGTTCGGCTCGAGTGTGGTGATAAGTTCTTTCATGATTTTGAGTTTAGTAACTGGTACGATTCGAATCCAAATTCAAGTCTTTCATTGTAAGTCTATGTTCGTGGTAATATTGTTTTGTCAAGGTATGGATTGGTAAGGTAAGAAATGATGATCACATTTGGTATTGAGCATTTCGAAAGACTTCTGCATGGTTTGGTTCATAAAGTTTGTTACTTTTAATTCTTAAAGGACCTAAGGAAGGGTTTCACTTAAAAGTGTTGGTTTAGAGTATAAGGTAAAATGTCATAGGTTGTTGGTCAAGGGATAATATTAGTAAGCAAGTCAGTGAAATGAACAAGAGTCTGGTGTATTAAAGAGTTCAAGGTATTTGAAATTTGCATCATGGGAAGACTTTAAGAAAGGTGAAAGAGTAAGATCTCCCGTATATACCCTTGGTTTGGAGTTGAAGGTTGTACGGATCTTTGTCTTTGAGTTCAGATATGACTATGATAGAACTGGTTCCGCACAGACTTACTAGGGGTTTATCAGTGACTTTTATGAAGATTGGGTCTTGGTTTGGGTGACAAACAGGGATGTGTGGAAAATTCTATGTATGTGGGGCTAGATTGTTCAAATTATGGTAGGCGACTTATGGATACGCTACAATATAAACCTATAGTTCTACATTGTTATTGAGAATTTCGAGGAGATTGAAACTACTCTGTTGATGGGACTACATAGATTGTTGTGACGCGTGACATAGTTACCTAATGGTAAATAGATGTTATGTGCTCATAGTATACAAAATTATTGAAGTGACTAAGAATCTCTCTACGCCTTGGCATGAGGTATATGATGCTTTGAATGGCAGTTGAAACTTGATATGTGAAAGGTTGCGTGGAGTTGAGTTAGATCATGATTTAATATCTTTATCTCGATAGGAATGTACTATTCAATTTAAAATTTATGCTATCAACTTTGGGTGGGACCCGTATTTGTCTTGAAATGCTTACATGGAAAGAGAGGGTGCCATAGTTCAGAAATTTTAGAGGCAAAAATGTGTTTGCTAGGGAGACTTTGATACTAGTGATGGTTTGAGAGTAGGATTGTAACACCTCGGATTCTAAAAGGAAAGAAATTGCAGTTTCTTTGAATTCTGGTGCCAGTACCTACGGAGCCACCTACAGCTCATGGTCTGATATACAGGTCGTAGGTGAGGCCCATGTTTGGCAAGTCCAAATTCCCTAAAAAGTTAAGCTTCAGTACTTTCTTTACGGTTCGCCAAGACGGCCCGTCACTTCATGTACGAGTCGTAGGTAGGTCTCGTAGGTGAGACCCATACTTAGTGATATTTTTAGGGCCAAAAGTCAGACCTACAGTGGCCATGTACGGACGCTAGGTAGACCCACAGATCGTACATGGCGTCCCATCGTTGGGGGTCCAAAAGTTGAAAATCTCTGAAGTTATATATAGTTGAACAAGATGACGGTAGGTTGACTTAAGAACCATAAGTCCAACCGTAGATGGGGGTCCGACAGTTATTATAAAAGGCTTTTTGATATTTTCCCTAGATGTTTAATTCCTAATTTAAGTCGGTTTGGCCCTTAACCTAGGCCCTATATAAACCTTTTTAGCCTGATTCTACCCATTCTTAACCATTCCCAAACTCTCTCCAAATCTTCCCTCCCAAAATAATTTTTTCTCTAGAAACAAGAAGAAGAAGAAAGCTAGGGTTTGAAGGTCAAGTCCCCTAATCCTCCATTAATTTCAAGCTTTTGACATTGAGGTATGATAGCTTTCACCTATGGATTCCTTTCCTCCATAGGGTTCCTAAATTTCCCAATTTTCAAAGTAAGAATTCTCAATTGAATTTAGGGTTTTCTTCTATCATGTGGGTTCTTATCAACTATGATCAAATTTCTTTAATTATGACTTCTTATGCACGAAATTGAATTGAATTGCATGTTTTAAGATGAATCTCCATGAGCCCATGAAAAATTCATGATTTCTAGATTATGATTTATTGATGGGGTTTGAACTATGAAAAGATGAAATTTATGAAGTTATATATACCTATGCATGATTTATGGTTTTCAAGCTATGATTCTATGATGAAGTTTATGAATGATCAAAAGATGAGTTTTACGAAAATATGCATGTTCAATTATGAAATTATGATGATTTAAGGATGCTTTTAGATTGAAGTATCAATGTTGTTATTGTGGTATTGTGAAAGGTTTTCTCACATGAAGGATTCATAAAGTTTGAAAGGTTTTCTCAACTAAACATTGAATCAAGATTAAGGAGCTATCTTAATGATAAGACACGAGGCGATTACCCATGTCTATTGAAGATAAGATAAGTTATGAAGTTATGACTATTCCGTGGGAGCTATGCTTAGCACCGAGTGGATACTGAGATGAAAGCTCTCCCGCTAGTAGAGGCCGGGTTTCTAGTAGCAATCTCTTTGTCCCATAACTATGTGTCACCATAGGTTTGTCTTAGATAGACATTAGCTACTGGATCCACCTAAGCTAGAAACTATTGTTCTTACCTTGGCAAGTAAGGGCACCTCTTTTCGGTGTGGGGTAGACACTGGATTCCATGTTGTAGCTCACATGGTCTATGACGGTTAAGGCTCACTCCCACAATAATGAACTAAGGTTACTTTCTAAAGGCTTTTGGGAACACATTGTTTTAAGATGATTTTCTTGCATCTTCATGGCTTTAAACTCATGTTTTCATCATGTTACCTTATGTTTTAACTTGGTCATTGTATCTCATGTATATCTCTTCTTAGCATGATTTTATAATTTTTATGCATAGTTATCATACTTGGTACATATTTGTACTAATGCATACTCTTGCCTATATTGATTCACTAATGTAAGGTGTGATGACTCGTCTCCATACACTCGTGGCTAGAACTTGTAGTAGAAGGACCTAGAAGACTTGGTAAGTCCTCACATTTCGAGGACAAGACCACGTTTATCTTTCATGTCATATACTTTCTTTTGACTTGTATGGGTTACGTCCCACTTTCGTTTTATTCATGTATTAGATGGCTTTGATACTATGTTTAGACATCCGCTACTTTGATATAACAATTGTCTTTTGAACTCTTATCTACTATTATCTTGTATGATGTATGCCAAGTAGCTTTTATGGGGCCTTCCATGGTCTTGTACGCCATGTCACGTTTAGGGGGTACTTTAGGTCGTGACAAACTTTGTATTCAGAGCACAAGATTTTAGAAAGGTCCTAGGATGTCTTATAAGCCACGTCGAGTAGAGTCTTTTTCATGGGTGTGAAGCGCGCCACACATACGAATGAGAGGCTATAAGATGTTTAGAAAACTCCACTTCTTTCATCATTCTAAAGTTGTGCGATAGAGTTTAACTCTATGTCTCTCTCCTAATCCCGATCCGATGTTTTTCAGGATATGGCCACTTGAAAGGCATATACTTGGAGGAATGCGAGAGAGAATGTGGAACAAAAAGCTCCTCAAGAAGTTTCCCAAGTTCTGGTTGATCCTTTGGCCGAGCAAGTGACTAATGCGGAGTTTATGGCTGCTTTTCAAGTGTTGGCCCAAGCCGTGACGGCTCAAGCCAATGAGAGGATGTGGCCCCCGTGAACCCAAAATGTGGGTACGGCGGCATCTAGGGTGAGGGATTTCACTAGGATGAACCCTCTGGAATTTCATGGTTCTAAGATCGAGAAAGATCCTTAAGAGTTCATTGATGAGGTGTATAAGGTGTTGATGATCATGGGTGTGACCTCGGTGGAATAGGTGGAGTTGGCCGCTTATCAACTTAAAGGTGTGGCTCAAGTATGGTTTGAGCAATGGAAGAGTGAGTGGGTGGTTGATGCGGGTCCTCTTGATTGGGAGAAGTTTAAGGTTGCTTTCTTTGATAGGTTCTTTCCCCTTGATATGAGAGAGGCAAGGGTATTTGAGTTCATTAACCTTCGTCAAGGAAGCATGAGTGTGAAGTAGTATGCCTTGAAGTTCACGCAATTGTCTAGGTATGCTCCTACTATTGTTGCCGATCCAAGGGCAAGGATGAGTAAGTTTTTTTTGGGTGTGTCCGAAATGATGGTCAAGGAATGTCGTACCGCTATGCTTATCAATGATATGGATATTTATTGTCTAATGGTTCATGCTCAACAAATAGAAGAGGAGAAACTCAAGGAAAATTCTAGGGAAACAAAGAGGGCTAAGACCGGTGATGGTGAATTTCCACGCTCAAGGCCCGATGGGTATGGTCGTTCTAAGTTTTGACAAAGGTTTTCCGGTCAAGGTTCCTCCAATGCTCCTCCTAGATTCAACAAAGATAGAGTGTATAACACTAAACCTCAAGGAGGAAATGGTGGTGGATCTTTATCAACTACTTGTGCTAAATGTGGTAAGAAGCATGAGGGTAGATGCTTAGCCTGGACGGATGGTTGCTTCGGTTATGGTAAGAGTGGTCATAAGATAAGGGATTGTCCATCCCTTACGACTAAGGGAAGAGGAGGTAGACAAGCTCCGCCTAGTGGTTCGACTTCGAATGTCCCCAAGCAAAATCGGTTCTATGCACTCCAAACTCGTCATGAGCAAGAGGGTTCTTCCGATATGGTTACGGGTAGGTTGAAAGTGTTTCATCTTTATGTTTATGCTTTACTTGACCCCGGTTCTACGTTGTCTTTTGTGACGCCATATGTGACTATGAGGTTTGATATTCTCCTGGATGTGCTGTTAGATCCTTCTACTCCTATTGGTGAATCTATTGTGGCTAAGAGAGTCTATAGAAATTGTCCCATCTCGTTATCCCATAGAGTCACACATGTTGATCTTGTAAAGCTTGATATGTTAGATTTTGATATTATTCTTGGGATGAATTGGTTGCATTCATACTATGCTTCTATCGTTTGTATAACCCGAGTGGTCAAGTTCCAATTTCCAAATGAACTTATCCTAGAGTGGAAAGGGGAAAATTCGATGCTTAAGAGTCGGTTTGTTTCTTGACTTAAAGCTAGGAAGATGATTTCTAAAGGTTGCATACACCATCTTATTTGGGTTTGGGAGATAGATTCCGAAACCTCTATCTTTGTTCTCAATGAGTTTTTGGAAGTGTTTCCCGATGATCTACATGGTGTTCCTCTCGAAAGGGAAATAGACTTTGGTATTGACCTTCTCTCAGATACACAACCTATCTCTATTCCTCCTTACCGAATGGCTCCGGAAGAACTTAAGGAATTGAAGGAGCAATTGAAATATTTGTTGGATAAGGACTTCATCCGACCGAGTATCTCTCCATGGGGTACCCTAGTGTTGTTTGTTCAAAAGAAATATGGTTCACTTCGTATGTGCATTGATTATTAGCAATTGAATAAGGTTACTATCAAGAATAAGTATCCTCTTCCAAGCAACTTCAAGGAGCGAGTTACTTCTCTAAGATTGACCTTCAGTCGGGCTATCACCAATTAAGGGTGAAGGAAGATGACATTCCGAAAACAGCTTTTCGGACTAGATATGGACATTATGAATTCTTGGTGATGTCATGTGGTTTGACTAATGCTCCGACTGCATTTATGAAATTGATGAATAGGGTGTTTAGACAATACCTAGATATGTTTGTGATTGTGTTCATCGACGACACTTTGATTTACTCAAGGAGTGAGGGTGAGCACACCGATCATTTGTGGATTGTGTTGCAAGTCCTCAAGGACCAACAACTCTTTGCGAAGTTTAGTAAATGCGAGTTTTGGTTAAGGTTCGTGGCTTTTCTTGGTCATATTGTTTTCGGGAAGGTTATTGAGGTAGATCCTTAAAGACGGATGTGGTTAAGAGTTGGCCTAGACCTCTATCCCATTCAGATATTGAAAGTTTCTTGGGTTTGGCTGGTTACTATAGAAGGTTTGTTGAGAGGTTCTCTTCGATTGCCTCTCCATTGACGGTGTTGGCCCAAAAAATAGTTAAGTTTGTATGGTCTGAGGAGTGTGAGAAGAGATTTCAAGAGTTGAAAGATAGACTCACCTCCGCTCCGGTGTTAACTCTACCAGGAGGGTCCGATGGATTTGTGGTTTTTTGTGATGCCTCAAGAATTGGGTTGGGATGTGTCCTAATGAAAAATGGGAAAGTCATTACTTATTCTTTAAGGCAACTTAAGATTCATGAAAAAAACCATCGTACCCATGACTTAAAACTGGCAGCGGTTGTATTTGCTCTAAAGATTTGGAGACATTACTTGTATGGTGTTCTCGTCAATATGTGTTTAAGCTGAAAGATCTAAATCTTCGCCAAAGGAGGTGGCTTGAATTGCTAAAGGACTACGATATGAGTGTCCCCTATCACCTCGGTAAAGCAAATGTGGTGGCGGATGCTCTTAGTTGATTATTCATGGGTAGTGTTACTCATGGCGAGGGTATTAAAAAGGAATTGGTTCGAGATGTTCATAGCTTGGCCTGATTGGGTGTTCGGTTGATTGATTCTAGTGAAGGTGGGATTGTTGTTTATAATGGTGCCGAATCATCCTTTGTGTCGGATGTGAAAGAAAAGAAAGGTCTTGATCAAATTTTGATGGAATTAAGAGAAGCGGTGCTTAAGAAGTCCGTTAAGGCTTTCTCCCAAGGGAGAGATGGTATACTCCGATATCAAGGTCATTTGTGTGTTCTGAATGTTGATAACTTGAGGGAACAGATTTTATTAGAAGCCCATACTTCACGATATTCCATTCACCCGGGAGCCATCAAGATGTACCATGATTTGCGGGAGGTCTATTTGTTTAATGGGATGAAGAAGGACATTGTGGAATTTGTGGCGAAGTGTCCAAATTGTCAACAAGTGAATGTTAAGCACAAAAGTCAGGAGGTTTGTCCCAAGATATTAGTATTCCTACTTGGAAGTGGGAAGACTTGAATATGGACTTTATTGTTGGTTTACCATGCACACGTGGACAACATGACTCGATATGGGTTGTTATGGGTCGTATGAAGAAATCGGGTCATTTTATTCCCGTCAAGGTATCTTACATGGAAGAAAACTATGCTAAGTTGTACCTAAAGGAAATTCTTAGGTTACACGGAGTGCCCCTATCCATTATATCCGATCGTGGTACACAATTCACCTCTAAGTTTTGGAAATCTTTCCAAAGGGTCTTGGTACCCGTGTTAAGATTAGTACGGCCTTTCATCCTCAAACGATGGGCAAGCGAAACGTACTATCGAAACATTGGAAGATATGTTGAGACCTTATGTGATCGATTTCAAGGGTAACTCAGATGATCATTTGCCTTTGATTGAGTTTGCTTACAGCAATAGCTATCATTCTAGTATTGATATGGCTCCATTTGAGGCTCTATATGGTAGGAGGTGTAGATCTCCTATAGGTTTGTTTGAAGTGGGCGAAGTCGCTTTGATTGGTCCTAAATTTTTACATGAGACTATGGAGAATGTTCGGCTTATTAGGGAAAGGTTTAAAACGGCTCAAAGTCGACAAAATCTATGCCGATATTAGAAAGAGAGATCTATAATTTGATGTCAACGATTGGGTCTACTTAAAAATCCATGAAGGGTGTAATGAGGTTTGGGAAGAAAGGGAAGCTTAGTCCCCATTATGTGGGCCCATATCAGATTTTGATGTGAATTGGCAAGGTTGATTATGAACTTGACTTGCCTAATAATTTTGCATCGATTCACCCGATTTTCCATGTCTCCTTGTTGAAGAAATGTGTTAGCGATCCGACATCTATAGAACCATCAGAGAATCTTGGTATAAAGGATAGTCTTTCTTATGAGGAAGTTTCAGTTGAGATTTTAGAACGGCAAGTTCGGAAGTTGAGAAATAAAGAAGTTGCTTCCGTTAAGGTCCTTTGGAGGAATCAGTTAGTTGAGGGAGCTACCTGGGAGGCTTAGGCCGATATGATGTCCCGTTATCCTTATCTTTTTCCTTCAACTCCTACTCTAGCTTGAGGTATTTAGTTCCTTATAGTTCACTCATTTGGTATCATGTGTTTTAGATATTTCCATGATTCTCCATTTATGCATGTTCATGAAAAAGGCTTAATTTTGAGAAAATGAGTTAACTTGATTGATTTATTCATGTTTATGTGCATTTGAGTATGTGTTGCATATAGACCTTATGAAATGATGTTTTGAATATGCTTTAGTTTGGAGTTTATGTTTCCTCCTCGGATACGTACATTTAAGTGATTGCATGCTTGATGGGCTGTTAGTTTTAGTCCCTATCCTCCTTATGATGTCTAAATTCTCATTCGAGGAAGAATGTTCCCAAGGGGGAGATATTGTAACACCTCAGATTCAAAAAGGAGAGAAATTACAGTTTCCTCGAATTCTGGTGCGAGTACCTACAGAGCCACCAACGGCTCGTGGTCTGACATACGGACCATAGGTGAGGCCCGTGGTTGGCAAGTCCAAATTCCCTAAAAGGTTAAGCTTCAGTACTTTTTACACGATTCACAAGGATGGCCCGTCACTCCATGTGCGAGTCGTAGTTAGGTCTCATAGTTGAGACCCATACTTAGTGAAATTTCTAAGTCCAAAAGTTGGACCGACGGTGGCCATGTACGGACCGTAGGAAGACCCATGGACTGTACATTGTGTCCCATCATTGGAGGTCCTAAAGGTGAAAATCTCTAAAGCTATCTACGGTTGAACAAGACGGTCCGTAAGTTGACTTACGAACCGTAGGTGGGGGTCTGGCAGTTATTTTAAAGGGCTTTTTGGTCTTTTCCATAGATGTTTGATTCCTAATTTAAGTCGGTTTGGCCCTTAACCTAGGCCCTATATAAACCTTTTAAGCCTAATCCTACCCATTCTTAACTATTCCCAAATTCTCTCCAAATCTTCCCTCCCAAAATAATTCTCTCTCTAGAAATAAGAAGAAGAAGAATGCTAGGGTTTGAAGGTCAAGTCCCCTAATCCTCCATTGATTACAAGCTGTTGGCATTGAAGTATGATAGCTTTCACCTATGGAGTCCTTTCCTCCATAGGGTTCCTAAATTCCCCAATTTTCAAAGTAAGAATTCTCAATTGAATTTAGGGTTTTCTTCTATCATGTCGCTTCTTATCAATTATGATCAAATTGCTTTAATTATGTCTTTTTATGCACGAAATTGAATTGAATTGCATGATTTAAGATGAATATCCATGAGCCCATGTGAAATTCATGATTTCTAGATTATGATTTATTCATGGGGTTTGAACTATGAAAAGATGAAATTTATGAAGTTATATAAACCGATGCATGATTTATGGTTTTCAAGCTATGATTCTATGATGAAGTTTATGAATGATCAAAAGATGATTTTATGAAAATATGCATGTTCAATTATTAAATTATGATGATTTAAGGATGCTTTGAGATTGAAGTATCAATGTTGTTATTGTGGTATTGTAAATGGTTTTCTCACAAGAAGGATTCATAAAGGTTGAAAGCTTTTCTCAACTAAACTTTGAATCAAGATTAAGGAGCTATCTTAATGATAAGAAAAGAGGCGATTACCCATGTCTATTGATGATAAGATAAGTTATGAAATTATGACTATTCTGTGGGAACTATGCTTAGCACTGAGTGGATACTGAGATGGAAGCTCTCCCGCTGGTAGAGGCCGGGTTTCTAGTAAAAATCTCTTTGTCCCATAACTATGTGCCACCATAGGTTTATCTTAGATAGACGTTAGCTAGTGGATCCATCTAAGCTAGAAACTATGGTTCTTACCTTGGCAAGTAAGGACACCTCTTTTCGGTGTGGGGTAGACGCCGAATTCCATGTTGTAGCTCACATGGTCTATGTCAGTTAAGGCTCACTTCCCACAATAATGAACTAAGGTTACTTTCTAAAGGCTTTTGTGCACATGTTGTTTTAAGATGATTTTCTTGCATCTTCATGGCTTTTAACTCATGTTTTCATCTTGTTACCTTATGTTTTAACTTGGTTATTGTATCTCATGTATATCTCTTCTTAGCATGATTTTATATCTTTTATGCATAGTTATCATACTTGGTACATGTTTGTACTAACACATACTCTTTCCTGCATTGATTTATTCATGTAGGGCGTGACGACTCCTCTCCATACACTCGTGGCTAGAGCTTGTAGTAGAAGGACCTAGAAGACTTTGGTGAGTCCTCCCATTTCGAGGACAAGACCACGTTTATCTTTCATATCGTTTACTTTCTTTGGATTTGTATGGGTTACATCCCACTTTCTTTTTATTCATGTATTAGATGGCTTTGAGACTATGTTAAGACTTCCGCTACTTTGATATAACAATTATCTTTTGAACTTTTATCTACTATTATCTTGTAAGATGTATGCCAAGTGGCTTGTAATGGGCCTTCCGGGGTGTTGTACCCCATGTCACATCTAAAGGGTACTTTAGGTCGTGACAAAGATAAATTGCTTGAGTAGTGATGATGTTTTGTCAATATTGAGAGTGTGGACTTCAGTGGAATAATGTGAAGAGTATCTGGGGTTTGATAAATTGAGTATGTGTATGACTGTAATGGGGACCAGGATGATTGTTTGTGAGTAGCTAAAATTCAAAGAGATGGAGTCACATGAATGTAAATGTTGGTATGGACACTACGAAAGGAGTATCTTGTGTTACTCAACTTTTGTTCCGTACATTCTTATGTGACCACCTATTTCGTTTTGAACATGGTTCAGAGTATGTTTCGCTGCATATGCCCATGTGTGTTTTCACATCTATGGGTGAACCCCTAGTGGTGAATCGGGTGTACCGATCCTGTGATATCCTTGGGTAGACTTGGTCATTTCAGTTATGGTAGATTTAGTGTTTTTTGGGATAGTTGAAGTATATTAGTGGTTCTACACACACAACCTTGATTATGAGAACTTATAGAAGAGCCAATATGAATAGTTATAGTTGTCTGATAGTTTTAATATTCATCTCATTGTCGAGGTCACCTTCTGGCTATGTGTGATTGAATGTGAGGGGCATTGGGTCTAATTCTTCCATTCTTAAGGGTGCCTACAATCACAACTAATGATCTAGCATTTCGATAGTGTTGTTAGAGGTTTTGTATTCTTTGGTGTATCGCTTGTTGGGTGGTTACTCGATTATGTCCTTCTTTGGGTTAGGTAATTTTGATTCTCCTTGATGAGTACCCGATGTCTAAAGGTCATATTGTTATAGCTTAAGCTCATGGGATGAGTATGTTGTAAGAATGGAATCTTGATAAGATCTGTAATGGTTTATGCATTATGAGTGTGTGGTGGTTGGTTCTGGTTCACTTCTAGTTGTAGTCGGTATTGATTCAGGATTTTATCATGGTAATGTGAGAAAAGATTCATACTGGTGGGTGTGTTGTTGTTTAGAGGATTTTAGTTCAGTTTCGGTTCATTAGTTAGTCTCTGGCTTGGTAATCACTCCTGATTTGTAGATCTGTCAAAGTTTGATTCGAAAGTTCAGTTATTAGTAGTTGATCTTGATGAAATGGTCTTATGGAGAAGCTCATTTGGAGATATGAACACCGACTCTAGAAGATCATAACTAAGGCTTTTAGTAATGTTGGTTTTGCTTCCTTATTCTTCTTTATGTTTGAGGACGAACATGGTTTTCAGTGGAGGATAATGTAATGACCCGGAAGGTCATTTTTGAAATTTTTGAAAAGTACCAATTTACGCCCTCTCGATAATTGCCTTGAGTCATTTTTTATTAGTCGGTGAAGTTTATTTGGGAATTTTGAACTATCCGTTTAACTATAGTTAATTAATTGTTGGGTAAATTTTAGATAATTAATTTAATTGGTGACTAATGGGCTAAGTCCATAATTTATTTAATACACTATACCGCTTGGCCTATATATAAAAATCAAAACCGCATAATATGTGAGGCTCGAGATCAAACACAATAGGAAAAGGCATGAGCAGTGAGTGATCTTCGGTAAGAATTTGTTTACTGAGTTTATTATTGAATTGATAAACATCTACCCTAATATTGTTATAATATGTTAGTCAAATCAGAAATTGGAAGGAATATAGAGTTTTGGTTGGAAGTGTTGGGGGGCCAAGATCTTAAAGGTGTCATTAATTAATGATTCATTCTTCCCATAGTGGAAAACAAGTTGAAATTGAAAAATGCTCTTGTGCAAGTGGTTTATACAATTGAATGGATAGGTTATTGGTTATGGTGTAGATGTTACGAATTAACTAGGTTGTCGCCACTGGTTCGTAACCAGTTGGCTTCCATTATTTTTAATTAGCATTATTTTATTATCATATATAAAGTAAGATGTGATATATTGAGATTGGTAATTAATTATTAGGTATATTGTATTATAGAAATAACATTCAAGTTATGATAAATGGAGGAATTGGGACTTATCCTTAGGATTGAACTTTAGGAAATTGACTATAGATTTGGGTGAGTTCTTGGGTCTAGGCTAGACATATAGTAACATGAATGTTGCTAGTTTTGAAATCTTATTGTGGTCACTTATTTGAATAGATTGCTTTGAGTTGGAAGTTAAACGAAAGGGGAAGGCTCAAGCTCCGGAGTAACTATTTGATTTTTTGAGACCCGTGGATTTCTCAATCCTTGTTAAGCGTATAGAATCGTGTATTTACTTGTGGTATGTGTTGGGGAGTAATGGGACTTGATGATGGGTTGACTTGTCCATATTGAATAATTCTAATGATGAAAAAGGGGTAATAAAAGGCAATGCGATTAATTATTAGTGTGTGATGTGTTAAGAATGGTTTGAAAGGCTTATTGATTCATTGTTGATGTTGTATCACGATTGTGTTGTTGTGAATTGTGCATTGTTATGGAAATGGTCATATCCTTATTATTTGTGTGAACATGTCATTTACATTGGTTCTTAGACATAGTTGTGACATGTGTTATGTGAATTGAGAAAGAATAAGAAATTAAAGAGGATGTACAATTTCGGGGGATGTGTTGTGCGCCGTGATTGATATTATTATTCGAGGGAGGTGTCGCGCACCGCGATGAATTCATTATCATGGGTCATGTCACACGCCGCGATGGATGTATGGATATATATGTCCCCCATGGTCCTGGACTGAGAGACAGCGGGTGTGTATCAATAGGTCAGACATGCATCATTATACTTGACATTGCATTTCATTGCATTGCATATCTATATCATTTGTGAACTTGTGAGTGCTTTTTTGTGGAACTTGTGATTGGTGAATTTGATCTCGTGTGTTGCTAACCTGAAATTGTTGGAGTGTTGTTATTGAGTTATGTGCTATATAAATTGTGAACTATTAGGTTGGACTAGTTTTTATACAGGTTGTAGTTGTGGTGGTTTGGTTGAGGTGTAAGGAGTACCTGTATTCTTTTCCCTTAGTTTGTGTTTAGGAGTTTGCTTGCTGGGTACTGTGTAGCTTGGTACAACCCTTTGCTTCTACTTTTTTTGTAGGTTACGAGCCCGGATCTTCATGAAAATTTCTATTCTCTTCTTTTCTGAGGCTTCCTGTGGAGATTTGTGAGGTAGCTATTTGTCATCTCAGTGGACCTTCTTACTCCTATTTATGATCTTGTTCTACTTTAGTGACAACATCATTTGAGACTTGTGTTTTATCTTTCAAATCAATTGTAATACTTTAGAGGCTTGTACACGTGACAACTAGGTTTTGAGGTTTTATTTTCAGGTGATTATAATTTCCACATTATAAGATAGTGTTAGTCTCTTTTTCTTATTTTTCTTCCATATTTTTTGTATTAGTTGGATTTTAGGCTGACTTGTCTTGGTGGAATAGGATGAGTACCATCACGTCCATTTTGGGTCATGACAATGTATTTTGTGGAACGATGCATGTTCATGCATTGTTACATCATGATCATTCATGGGGAAACACAGTTTTCACTTGGATACTATTCTAAACGGGTTTTAAGGGGAGTCGTATTACCTGGATCACTTGATTTACTAATTTTTGAGACTTATGAGGCGTCATTGACATGCTCCTTTCATACTTGAGACATTAGAGGCATCTGGTATGTGCTTAGTGTTTACCTGATTAGCTGGTGCATCGAAGCCCTTTCTTACATGGCTTTGGTTACTCATTCCTCCGGTTCCACGATGGAGTTGATCCCTACTAGTCACAGATTTAAGGTATGGTCATGATGTTCTACATCATTGACAAGACCTGGATTCGAGAGGTAGGTCCATACACTTGTTTACTGATGGTCCTACTATATTCTCTGCATTCATATGCATTGCCTATAACCATCACACTTTTTAGTAGATTGTACCCTCTAATTTTATGGGGGGAGCAGTTGGGTTATATTTGTTGTTTGTACCTATCAGGCTTACGGAGGTTCGATTAGATTATTGTTTGATTATATTCTCTTCTCTGTTGTTGTTGATCTGATAACCGATGGGTTGTGGATTTAAACTTGTGGATGTTAGTTCGCATAACCTTGGGTAGTCGACTGTTGTATCTTAGTTGCTTGTGAGTAGGTTGTTGGCTTGTGTTACAAGTACGTTCTCAACTCGAGTATTTCTTGTATCCTACTTTTGATTCTTATTGCTTGTCTATCATATTGTCTTTTGTTTAGTTATCTATGTTATGATTTTCTTATTACTTGTTTTATATACTTGCTTTATCTTTGAGCTAAGTTGGCCAATGCCTACTGAGTACCATTTTTGGTACTCATACTACACTTCTTCTCTCTACAGATCATAGTTTGAGTTCTCACTGTTGATTTGGAGTCGTGAGGAGCAGCTTGGATTTCAGAGACTAGGCTGAGCTCCTGGCATTCGAAGTTACCAATTTTAATCTATTTTGGCTAGGCTTAGCCTTTAAATTTTATTCAGAGATAGCGTGTACTTATTTTGTATTAGTAAAAAGCCTTGTACTCTTATTTTGATTAGATGCTCGATTACTGACTGATGTTAGGTCTTGGGAATGGTTTCCTATATTATATTTTTTTTGATTACCCCTTCTTCGCTTTGTTATAAGCTTCATGCTTCTTGTTGTTGACTTCCGCTTGATAGCTTGTTGCTTATAGCTCTAGGCTAAGGGTTAGGGCTACCTACTGGTGTGGTGTAGTTGGTGCCATCATTACCTGAGGAATCAGGTCATGATAAATTGACATCAGAGCCCTAGGTTGATCGACATCATTTGTATAAGAGCAAATGCCTAGTAAAATCATGTGGATCCGTGCAGAGACGTCTGTATCCTATCTTCTAGAGGCTATAAGGATTCTTAGGAAACTCTATTTTTGAATCCTTATCATGTGCTTTAACTTTGAATAACCTCTAAAACTTCTTCTTTAGAATCTACTCTCTCTTAGATGGATAGTACGAGGTGTTCGATGGATGTGAATGGAGCATCAGCACACTTTACCAGGGTTTCAACACATGGTTGGGTTAGAGGGCCTCACTCAGGAACATACCTTGAGTTCAGAGACATTCTCAGCATTTAGAGAGTCAGGGGGTAGACTAGGCACCAACAAGGTCATTGACTACCTCGGTTCCTCGAGATGCAGTGTTAGGAGGTCTGAGCCTAATCGAGCATACATCAAAGGCAGGTGTTTCTCAGGGCAAAGTTGGGTGGACTGGTCCGTAAAAGGGTTCATTATCCATTTCTGAGTATTTGATGGGATTTTTAGAGTGGGCCGAGCTTAGTCCCACAATGCTCCCTTTGGATGGGGAGTTGACCAAGGGGTTCTTTGAAGGGTTGGCATTTCCACTCCAGTTGGTGTCGGAGTATCTGATAGCAACGGGATCTACCTTTCTCCAGTTGTTAGTCATGTGAAGGCCATGGAGTAGGCGTGTCTTGAGGCATACAAAGATAGTGGTAAGAGGCCTCGCTATCAGTACAACAAAGACAACATTCTATTTTGAAGTGGGTAAAAGTTTAGTTGAGGGTCATAATCCATCACGACCTACAAGGCCTTTGGCGGTAGTATCTCACTTTCCATAGGGTTCTAAGGTAGGTCATGGTACCTATGGCAGGCAGAGCTCTGGTCAGACTTCTCGCGGTTATCATCTTGGACCTACAGGTGTCAGGTCTCATGTTACTCAAACTAAGTCTTCACAACAGGTTGCTCTTGGTGATGGTTGCTATGAGTGTGGCGAGGTAGGACAATATGTCATGGATTTATGTAGGGTCCTAGCATAGTTGGATGGGGTGGTTATGATCTTGGAAGAGTTAGGCAAGACCTCTCACAGCATTCTTCATGCCGAGCTTCAGACTGTAGATGTTGCTATGATTATGGAGAATTTGACAATTGGTCTAGGGAGTGCCCCAAGCGGGGGTTTCTGTTCTAGACATTTGATATTCTCTAGTCTAGAGTGGTCTGATCTTGTTGTATCTGTGGAGATCTTGGTCATCGGTTTAGAGTTTATCCTGACCATGGGACCAAGATGAGAGGTATTCAGTTAGGTAAGTCTCTTGGGTGGATGGAACCTTCGATCAGAGGTGGTGCCCTGAGTGATGCTGGTACTACTTCAGGTGTTTAGGTTGCGGTTGAGAACAATCCATTATATGCTTATGTAGGCCAGCTAGAGGCTGAGGCTCCAGGTATCCCTTCTTTGGATAAAATTTCATGGTCTTATTCCTTTGTTCTTATCCGGTGTAATTTGGGTTTTCATGCTCGTTCGTGTTTATTTGACTTGTTATCTATCACTGGCTTTTCATGGCAGCTTGATTTGAGGATTGCTTATGTGATTTACCTCATGTAGATGATTTCTTTTAGTAGTGATCGACTAGGTTGTGCTCCTTCGACTGGGAGTAGTGATTGAGTAACTCCCCGTGCTTTTCCTTTGTTGCTTTTGTCTTGTGTTCTCGCTGTGATGCTAATCCTTGTTTGATAAGTGGCCGGACCATCTTAGCCCCATTTTATGTTTTTGGGCCTAGTAAGCTTAAGAGGTTGCCTTAGTTGTGTGCCGTCTTTTTGGAGTAGTAGTTGGGAGGTTGCTAGTTGTCAAAGTTGTGTGAGCGGTAGTTTGGCCTTTTGTAGTTCTGTGGTTGTCTTAGTTGGTCACTTTCTTCCATTGCCTTAATCTTATTCTCGGTTGTGTAGTTGTGGTTTCGTTGGTTCAATTTTTTTGGATTCATTTTCTTCTCGTGGTCTTAGAGTTTGGTTTTGGCTAGACAAAATACGTAGGGGTGATTCCTTGTTGTACCTTTGTGATGACCTAAAGTACACCCTAGACGTTACATGGCGTATAGGACCCCAAGAGGCCCCACACAAGCCACTTAGCATACATCATATAAGATAATAGGAACAATGAGTTTAAGGGTAGCATTCCATCTGAAAGAGTTTGACAAAAGCGGAAGTCTACATAAGTCTCAAAGCCATCTAATACATGATAAGGAAAGTGATTGGGACGTAACCCATAGATCACATACAAAATCAAAAATGAAATGACATAAAACTATAAAAGTGACGTCGTCCTCGAAGTATGAGGACTTGCCAAGTCTTCAAATCTCTAATGCAATCTACTAGCCACGAATGGAAGGAATAGAGTCATCAAGCCCTACATTAGTGAAACAATGTAGGCACAAGTATGCATTAGTACATGGAGTGTACTAAGTATGAGGCAATATGCATAAACATGAACATGGTAGAAAAATGACTTAAATCGAATAGACACGATCATAATGAGACATTTAAAAGTTTTATAGCGAAGAAATGGCGTGAAGTTCATAAGACATACTCAAATTCATTCGTATAAAGGACAAAAGAAAACTTTGGAGAAAACATAATCATTTTGTGGGATATTAGCCTTAGCCGACAATAAGACCATGAGAGCTATATCATCGAATCCGATATATCCCTCATGAAAGAAGGGGAAACTACTTGCCAAGGTAGAATCCATACATATCATCATTTGCTAAAGTGGATCCACTAACTAAGTCAATTAAGACAAACCTACAGGGGCACATAGTTTGGGACTAGAGGTTGCTACTAGAGACTACCCTATTTGAGCCTCCACCTCAAAGCCCTCTCAGTGCTAAGTCTAAATTCCAATGGAATAGATAAAAGTCAATTATCAATTTAACAGAGGGAAAGGCAGTGATCAATACCAATCCACTTATTTCAAGATCAAAACATAGAATAGCTCCTTAAACATAACTCAACATAGATGAGAAAACCTTTCACCTATGTGATTTCTTTTGTGAGAAATATCATTCACAATCATGATCATTATAGTAAGTGAGAAATCCTCTCACAATAGGATCAATACTTTCCTTTCAAGCATCATTTAGTCATTTACAATAGCTTCATGAAAACATGCATATCTTCATAAATTCATAATTCATGGGTTCAACATAGGATCATAGTTGAAAATCATAATTTAGGCATGGTCAATGTAATTATAACTAAATATCATAGATTAACATCAATGCATGCATCTGAAAACTTAATTAATCATAATCAATCATAATTGGAAGAAACCCACATTCATTGAATTGAAACCCTAACTAGATTAATTGGAAATTGATTTGGGGATTTGAAATCTTTGGGGACCCCATGGAGGAAAAGACTCCATGGGTGAATACACACATACCTTGATGTTAGATGCCAAAAAAGAATGGAGGATTGGATACTTGAATAAAACCCTAGCTCTTCTTCTTCTTCCTTAGACTTGAGAGAATTTGGGTGGATGAATTTGGTCAAGTTTTGGGATTTTAGGAGAATGAGTTGTAAATGGGCAATTCGGGGGCTAATATCCTTTATATATGGCTTAGGGTAGAAGATAAAACAACATAGTATTGGATTAAAATAATTAGGAAAAGACCAAAAACTCCCTTTAAAAATAACTATGGAGCCTACTTACGGCTCAAACCTACAGTCCGTAGGTCCTACTACGGACCATTCTAGTCAGCAGTAGGTGAGGTTCAGTAACTTGATTTTGGACCCTCAAACGATGGGACCCATGTATGGTTAGGAGGTCAACCTACGGACTGTACATGACCACCGTAGGTCCCAACCTTACCCTTTAAGTTTTCACTAAGTCTAGAAGTGACCTACGAAACCTACCCACGACTCGTACATAGGGTGACGAACCGTTCGGGTGAACTGTAAAAAGGTTCATGAGAATTGATTTTTAGAAAATTATTTCTCCACTACCTATGGATGACATCTACAATCCGTAGGTGCAATTACCAACCATAAGTGGGAATCGTAGGTCATGCCTGCAACTCAAAATCTGCAAATTCCCTCTTTCCCAAGTCTGAGGTGTTACAACCTTCTTGTTGTTTTTGTTGTTTCTTGGTGGTTATGCTGATAGCTCTAGAGGTTTGTTGGTTATTTGAAGTCAGAGTGGTGTTGTTTATAGGTGACTTTAGAGTATAGCTTCTGTGGGAAAATGGAAATTGCTAAGAAGGTTCATCTTTATGAAGGGGTAAAAGTAATTCATGGGATTTATAAATTGATTCTTGTTCAGGATGCGAGGTTTGCCTTTATCATGATTGGTAGCTTGCGTGATTCGTGATAGGAGTTGGTACCCTTGGGCCACCACTGTCCACTTGACTATGTTGACATGCCGCCAACCGGCTTGGTTTCCCTTAGACGTGGTGGTTGGTTAAAATTTCTGGTAGAAGGAGTAGCTTGTGGGCTCATGGTGTCAGTTTTTTAGAAGATCCTTTGGAGGAAAGTTCTTAGCTTCAAAAGGTTGTGTTCCAATTAAGATTTTTGGTTTTGAAGAGTTAGGAGTGGATTTTGGGCTTTGCCTTGGGCTGAGTTCCTTGTTTTGGTGGTTGTTGGTTCTTGATGATCAGGCGGAGCATGTAGTTCCGCCAAGGTTTGTGTTGTATGGGTTTGTAGGCTGGTTTCAGATGGTGTTGGAGGTGTCTAGGATATCTAAGGACTAACAAAACACCCTTGATTGTAAAAATATGTTAAATTTAGAGCATAAGGTGACTATTTTGATTAATGAGTTGGGTTTCTTCTGCCATTGTCTTGTGTTTGCTCAATTAGGTTTCAGTGTGGTGTTGGTTTTCTCAGCTGAATCTGGTGCTTTAAGGCAAGTTTGGTTCTGTTAGGATAGAGTTGGAGCCCAAAAAGGAATTTGAGAAGTTTCTGGAGTTTTGAAGTGAACTCGAGGATTTTTCCTCTTAGGATGAGTGCTATGTTGGCTTTGTTCGATCTAAGAGGGTGTCTGAGGGTCTGGAAGATTATATGGACTCGGTATCCCTATTTTTTCATACCTTTAGGCTCTAACTGTCCTTCTACTTTTGCAGACAAAAGTCCTTTTTTAGTAATGGATGTTGTAATGACTCTCCAGGTTATTTCCTCCATTTTCTGATCTTTTCAGCGTTTAGAGCTTTCATGTAGAAATCCCAAGTCATTTATGACTTCTGGACTAATAGTGTGGTCACCGGGTAATTCATTTTGAGTTTGGTATGAGTTTCCATGGTTTAGAGCCTTTGAAACCAAACAATTGACTTCTGTCAAAAGTTCAGGATGACGACCTCAGAATGTAATTCTGATGGGTGCATCAGCTCCGGAAGGGCAATTTCGGGCTAGGGCATGGTTGGTTTGGGCCCCGAGACGTCTAGTGTGAGTTTGTATCATTAGGTGTTTTAACTTTGAAGCTTTGGTCAAAGTTTGACTTCTATCAACATTCTTGGTAAATATGTTCAGATGATAATTATTTCTGCAAAGTTAGCTCCGAAATATTAAGTTTGGTCTAGAATGACCTTCCGTATGATTCTCGAGGCTTTTGGTCTCATTTTGAGTCCTCTTCTAGATTTTGGCTTAAAGTAAAACTTGGATGTGAGACTCACATTTTGTTGAGACGACCTCGAATAGAAGTTTTGATAGTTTCGTTGTGTTTTGACTGCTGAATTCCTGGGGTAGTATGGTTCGTTTGCGCTCACGGGGTTCCGAATGAATTCTGGGTGTCCATTATAATTTTTGAGCATTTTGCTCCAAATTGTTCTGCAACAGTGCTGGTGCGACTGCTTTAGCGGTCCCTAAATCGCTTTCTTAGCCTAGGCTCACTTTCACGATAGGAGCCTCTTGGGGCTTGGCTGCTCTTTGCGAACGGTTGATAAGTTTCGCGGCCTAGTCGTCACTTTCACATTAGGAGCCTCTTGGGCTTTGCCGTTTTCACAGCCTAAGCGTCATTTTCGCAGTCATCATTGAATGTTTATATTCTTTTTCTATTCATTTTTCAATATTCATCCAAATATTCGAACTTTTATATATCGTGCTAGGAAGCTCTTTTTTGGGTGAATCAAGTTGCATTTCATCTTAAATTGGCGTGGCTACACGTGAGACTGATTGGGGAAGCATGGAAGTTGGCATATTGAGGTAAATTTTGCTCGAAAATGGGCTCTCTTGTATCTTTAATTTTAAGAATTTATACTTGTCTTTGTTTGGGCTATTTTGGGCATCGAATTGTGCCCCATTTTGGGACACAAGCCTGTTAAGTCAATAGGGACCTTTTGACAGAGTTAATTTCGAGATTCTAGCATGGGTCCCATATTCTCATTTTGACTCGAATTTGGGTCTATTTTCAACTATTTCAAATTTGGTCTCTAAACATCCATAATGATGTTGTGATCGATAATTTGATAGCATGGCAGGTTTTGGAGGCATTTCGGAAGCAAATAGCTCATGTGGGGTGGACTTGGAGTGCACGTCATCGGCTTCGAAGTAGGCTTCGATCTACTTTCTTGATTGAGCTTTTTAAATAATTCTTAGTATAAACTGCATGTGATTTAGGATTGTATTTTTCGGGTATTAGCTTCCCCCTTGTTTACTCTATCTTTCTTGACTTCTGTAGGAGCATTAGGCTTAATGTAGGTGACAAGTCTTTAGTTAGGCTGTAGCCTTGCTGGTAGTGTGCCTTAGCATGTGTATCCTTGTTAGAATTGGTAATCATGACCTAAGACTAGGGTTGAGCCTTCGATTCTTTGGAGTGTGTACTTTTGCCCTTGTAGCGCTAGGTTGCTCCCAATAGGGCTTGACTTTGGGTTGTTGGCCGTGTGATCAGTATTGGAGACTTCGAAGGCTTGTCATAGTCATAGGTTGGCACTAATTGTGCTCAGTGGTAGACTGGAGCGGTGTGATTGGGGTAAGGCACCGTTCCTTGAGGTTTTCTCCCTCTTTTCTGATTTGGATGCTCTTTTTGATCCCTTCGCTTGTTATTTAACGGTAGGCTTGTTATGATCCTTTGATATATTATTGTTATTGTTGGGCCCGAGATTACGTTCGAGGGCTAGTTGGATCCCAAGTTAGTACTCTCCTCTTTGATAGCATGATTTAGTCGAATTTATATTTATCTGATTGCGAGTGCCTTGTTTTAATGCTGGTGATGGCATGCATTGCATTGGTTTTTCAATCACACGTATTATGTGGTACAATCCAGGTTCATGCATTGTTACATCATGATCATTCGTTGGGAAAGATAGTGTTCACTTGGTTACTATTTTGAACGGGTTTTAACACGAGTCATACCACCTAGATCACTTGATTTACTTATTTTTAAGACTTATGTTGCATCATTAACGTGCTTCTTTCAGACTTGAGACATTAGAGACATCTGGGTTGTGCTCATTTTTTACTTGACTAGCTGGCGCGTCAACGCCCTTTCCTACAGGGCGTTGGTTACTCATTTCTCAGTACCACAACGGAGTTGATTCCTACTAGTTGTAGATTTAAGGTCAGGTCATGATGCTCTAAATCCTTGATAAGACCTGGATTCGGGCCCATACACTATATAGAGACTTCCCGCATCCCCTATGTACCCCTCTTACCGCGAGTGCGATAATACCGGATGAGGGAGCTGCATGGGTCCTACCTCGCCCGCACGGCAGGGAGGTAGGTCTATACACTTGGTTATTGATGGTTAGTGATGGTCCTAGTACATACTTTGCATTCATATGCATTGCCTATCGCCAGTATACTTGTTTGTTGATTGCACCCTCCGGTTTTATGAGGTGGTTGGGTTATATTTGTTGTTTGTTCCGGCTGTGCTTATGGGGTTCAGTTAGGTTATTGTTTGATCATATTCTCTTTTATGTTGTTGTTGTTGTTATGATAAATGATAGGTTGTGGCTTCAGACTTATGGTTGTTAGTCAGCCTAACCTTGGTTAGTCAACTATTGTATCTTAGTTACTTGTGAGTAGGTTGTTGGCTTGTGTTCTAGGTACGTTTTTGACTCCTATTTAGTTATTTGTGCTATGCTTTCGTAATTACTTGTTGTATATACTTTTTTTTATCTTTGAAGCTCAGTCAACCGATGCCTATTGAGTACCAATTTTGGTACTCATACTACACTTCTGCTCCTTACAGATCTTAGTTTCAGTTCTCGCCGGTGATTTGGAGTCATGCGGAGCATCTTTGAGTTTGGAGACTAGGGTGAGCTCTTGAAATTCTGAGTTACTAGTTTCCATCTATTTTTGCTAGGCTTGGTCCTTATATTATATTCAAATACAGTCTGTACTTATTTGTATTAGTAAAAAGCCTTGTATTCTTATTTTGATTAAATGCTCGATTACTGACTGATGTCAGGTCTTGGGGATGATCTCTTGTATTACATTTCTATTGTTTACCCTTTCCTCAGTTCTTTATAATCTTCATGCTTCTTGTTGTTGACTTCCGCTTAATAGCCCGTTACTTATGGCTCTGGGGTAAGGGTTAGTCTTACCTACTGATGGGGTGTAGTAGATGTCATCATGACCTGAGGAATTTGGTCGTGACAAATTGAGATTATCCTTGACTTCTCCTTTATCGTCAATCTAACTCATTCTAATATAGAAAAAAAACATTTATTGTGCATTAACTGCAAAGTAAATTTGGACATGCCAGGGTAGGTAGATACCCATTTATGTTTCTCTATATAATAAGAAAAAATGGTTCACTTTTCTTCATCCCAGCCTTTGATTTCTAATTTCCTACCCACTAAAAGGTTTTTTTACCCATCTATTTCCTCCATAAGTCAGTCCCTTCTTTAGATCCTTTTTTCTCTCTCCACTCTCACAGAAAACATCATTAGTTTCTCCTATAAGCACATTTTTGAATTGTTAAGATTTTCTTGCTCCTTCCCCATTTTTTACGATTTACTAGATATCATTATATATAGATCTATAATGGGGGATTATGATTGGGATATAAGTGCGATGGTAAGAAGTCCTAATATTAATAGACCTAACAATATTTTAGCTCCTAACTTAGGCTTGGAGATTTCTCCAAATGATGTTTGGAATTCTTTTTACAGACATTTAACTCCTAAAATGACCAATTTTAATGGCTTATCTAAAAAACTTCTCTATAGATTTTCCAATTGCTCACCACGAAAAAACAAATGATCAGGTCATAATCATGAACCAAAATGATAACCACCAGATGTACTTACATCCCATTCAGCCAACTCAATTTATTCTACAAAGCTCGTTTTCTCAAACACCAACAACAATAGCGTGTGTGCCAGAAACAACTACAAAACCACAAGAATGGATTGATCTACAACAACAACTTGATGTAGGGGATAACACTTATCCTAATTTTACTTTTTCCATGAGGACTCCTTTGATCCAAACTAGAACAAGGTAACCACTCACCCAGTTACATTTTATGTGTGTGTGTGTGTTCAAAATTTTAATTTTAGTACTTTTGATTTGTAATCAGGAAAATTCAACCGATAAGGATTATCTATGAGTTGTTGCAAGAGGAACTCACAAATGATATATGGAGATGGAACAAGTATGGTCAGAAGCATATCAAAGATTCTCCATTTCCGAGGTTCGCCTCTTCACTATTTTTTTCATGTCATAGAATGTTCTGTTTCCTTCTGTTCTCAATTTTCATTAAAAAAAAGTAGTAAAAATTATTAATGGTGTCTACACATGTAATATTTGACTAAACCTAATTATTGTTATATGTATATGACATAACAGGAATTATTATAGGTGTAATACATCAAAACTCTATGAAGTAAAGAAAACAATTGAGAAAAGCCCAAAAGGTGAGAACCTTATCTTGGTATCCTATTCCGGCGAACTCAACCATGATCCGCCCATGAATCGTAGAAATCTTGTTGGTTGCAAAAACATATCCAAATTAAAGCTTCCAAAAGGCATAAATATTGTGCCCAAATCATCAGTCTTGAATGCATCATCGTCCTCGTCCAAGCGTGCTAAACATTCAAGAGTTGTTGCTTCTCCAATTATTCCAACTATGCCTACGCTTGAAATCAGGAGTGAAAACAAAATGGTTGTTGCAGCAGTGGAGAACAGAGGTGATGGTAAAGAGGAGGTGAACATGAATGAAGATATTCTCATGGGCTTTGAAAAACTCGAAGGAGTTATTTCTTCCACCTAATAAGGATGAAAATGACAAGAGGAATTGATCTTTTTTCCCTCTTCACCAACTCTATCTGTTGACATATGTGGTCTTCTAGTCATGTTTCTATTTTAGTTTTTAGTGTGGCCACGCAAAAATTTTAGGTTTGCAGTATGCTATGTTTAACCATGTACATCATAGAAAATGGTGCTTCTCTAGATAACTAGATATGAACATTTTTCAGTTTCATTATTTTTTGTTGTTCTTCAATTCAGAAATCTAGTCCTAGTTGTAAGTTGTTGTTCAGTTTTCTCTTTAAGAAAAGTCATTTGACTTAGTTTTTACATGAAATTATACAGAGTATTAAATTATCTTTGTTCAATTTAAGAAGTTTTACACACGCACACACACTAAAATTGATTTTGTAGTATTTTACAAACTTATTTTTACTTTTATGACACTTTTATAAGAGATCTTCAATTTTTTTCACAAACTCTTATGTGTACAAATAAAGATCTCTTGTAAAACGAACATAAAATAATTGAACTAGAAAATTAGACATACATACATACATACATACATATATATATATATACATATATATATATGTATATATTTCCTCCACCTTCCAAACATTATTCATGCTAAATATTTTTGGGTTCTTTTTTGTTTCTCTTCTTGTTGTTTTGAAAATTATGACGTCTTTAAATATTGTAGTATGACCTCAAGACCTCTCTTGATTACGCCTGCACAAAAATAATATTATGTATACAATTATCAAGTATTCAACTAAACAAATATATTAAATTACAATGAATTTATATAAATATCATTATTGATATTTTATGCATGCATTAACCGTGTTTAAATATTTTGCACACTTAAAAAATAATTTTATGATCTTGTGGATTATTATTTATGATCTAAAAGATAAAATAATTATATGTTATAATATATTAAATTATATTTCATGCTATAATTTTTAATCAATCATCAATGATTTATAAATATCTCAACTGTCAATTTTATTTTTTCACTCTTTATTTTGTCTTTCAACAAACGACACTTTTAAGGTCATCTATCTTTGAGTGAGGAGACATGGGTCAAATATAATTCAAATATTGGGATTAATGGAATTATTGTCTCTTCATTGTTGTTGGGTATAATATTGAATATAATTCAATCTCTATGTAATATATATATATATATATACTATTATAAATTATGATTATTGATACAAAGCTTTGCATACTTAATGCAGCAACACATGAGTTCAATATTAAACAATTTATTACTAACTAGTTTCTACAAATGTACGTTGAATGTTAATGATTGAAAATCGATATTTAGTCAATTATAATTGCACTATACATATACAATCAATCAATAATTTGCCTTGAAGGTTGATACAACAACAACATACCTAGTGAAATCCCCTAAAGTGGGGTCTGTAGAGGGTAGAGTGTATACAGACCTTACCACTACCTTGGGAAGATATAGAAGATACTTTTGAGAGACCCTCAACTCAAGTGTATCAAAATCAAATAAAAGTAGAAGAAATCATGCCCAAATAATCTCAATCTCTCTTCTCTCATCCTGTCCGCCACAGAGGACACACCTTCCTTTTCTCGAATAACCTCATTCCTAATCTTGGCACTACTAGTATGCCCACAAATCTATCTCAACATCTTCATCTCCGCAACATGTATCTTCTAAACATGTAAGTTCTTGAATGGACAATACTCTACCCCATACAACAAGAATGGTCTAACCACCACCCTGTAGAACTTATCTTTAAGTTTATGTGGTACCTTTTTATCATACAAGACTCAAGAGGTAACCCTCCATTTCATCCATGTCGCCCAAATGTGATGTGTGACATCATCATCAATGTCCCTGCTACCCTTGATAAAAGACCTGAGATATTTAAAACTCTCTGTTGAGAATCGTCTCTGTGTCAAGCCTCACTTCCACATCTGCATCATCCAACATAACACTGAATTTACACTTCAAATATTTCATTTTGGTGCTGCTCAACATGAATCCTTTAGAATCCAGAGTTTGTTTCCAAACCTCCAACCCGTCATTAAATCTACCCCATGTCTCATCAATCAATACTATATCTTCCACAAATAACATACACCATGGAACCTCTTCCTGAATAGACCTCGTTAGCTCATCCATCACCAATGCAAATAGGTAAGGGCTAAGCACATATCCCTGATGTAGCCCCATCTCAACTGGAAGTGCTCCGAGTCTCCTACAACCATTCTAGCCCAAGTATTGAATCCATCATACATATCTTCTATAGCCTTAATATAAACCATCGGGACACCTTTAGCCTCCAAACACCTCCATAGGACATCCTTCAAAACTTTTTCATAGGACTTTTCAAGATCACTGAACACCATATGAGGTTAGTCTTCCTTTCCCTATATTTCTCCACTAGTCTCCACATAAGATGAATTTCTTCAATAATCGATCATCCCAGCATGAATCCAAATTTATTCTCATAAATGGACACCCTTTCCCTACCCTCATCTCCACTACTCTCTCCTAGACCTTAATAGTATGGCTTAACAATTTGATACCCCTGTAATTGTCATAATGTTGGATATCACCCTTGTTCTTTTACATTGGAACCATTGTACTCCACCTCCTTTCATCAGGCATATTTGTCATCTCAAACATAGCATTAAACAACCTAGTCAACCACTCCATACCTGCCTTAGTCAGTGCTCTTCCAAAATTCCATAAGAATCTTATCGAGTGTGATTGCTCTTCCCTGATCATCCTACTAGTAGCACAAAAAACTCCTCAAACCTAAAACATCTACAGTACCCAAAATCCTGAAGCATTTTAGAGTTCTCCAACTAACCCAATACCATGTCTTTGTCCCCTTCTTCGTTTAATAGTTTTTGGAAGTATTCTACCACCTTTTCTTAATGGAAGTCTCATTCACCAACACCTTGAATTCCTCATCTTTGATGCACTTCACTTGATCAAAGTCATGAGACTCTCTCTCTCTCTGTCTCTCTCTCTCTCTCTATCTATTTTTTGAGATCCTATAAAATCTCTTATCCCCACCTTTGTCACCTAGCTCGACATTCAAATGCTCGAAAGAGGTCATCTTAGCAGCATTAACTACCAACTTTCTTGATGTCTTCATTGTTTTATATATTTCCTTAAGTGTTTGCTTTTTTTCCTTATCCATGCACTCCAACCACTTAGCATATATATGCAATCTTTTTTGTTCCCAATTTGCTTTGGACTTCATTCCACCACCAATCCTCTTGACGACCGCCAAAGTTCCCTCTCAAAACCTCAAGTACCTCTATAGCTGATTCCCTAATGAAACTAGCAATCTTATCACACATGTTGTTCACATCCCCACTACTACTCCATGCCCCCATACCAATCAACTTCTCCCCAATCTCTCGAGAAAAGATAGGGTTCAAGCTACCCCATCAAATCATCGATTGGTCATAAATAGTCTTCTTCTTTCTATCCATGTTAATATCCAAGTCAATCACAAAAGTGAATGTTCAGTAGTAACCTTGCAATCCTTACAAAGGTCTCTATCACCCTACCGAAGGAGTAAGAAATCTATGCGAGTCTTAGCTATTGTGCTACGAAAGGTAACCAAGTGATTTTCCCTCTTCAGAAAATGCAAGTTAGCAATTACAACCTCAAAGGCTTTAGCCTAATCTTGAAGTGACGCTACACTCCATTCCTTTCCCCAAAACTAAAGCCTCCGTGAACATCAATAAATCCACTAGGAGTAGCACCGATATGTCCATTAAAATCTCCACCAATGAAAATCTTATTAGAGTTCGGTATGCCTCTCACTACCTCATCTAAGTCCTCCCAAAATAGCTTCTTGAACTCCTCATCCAAACCCATGTGAGGTGTATAAGCACTAATAATGTTCACATTAAGCCCACAAACAACCAGCTTAATCATCATTCAATCTATCATTGATTCTCCTAACAGCCACCACACGTTCCCTATGGTCCCCTTCTACTAAAATACCTACTCTATTTCTATCCCTCGAGCCTCCTAAGTACCACAACTTAAACCCTTCTGCATCTCGAGCCTTGGTACCTACACCTTGAAGGTTTATATTTAATAATAATTAAAAAATATAGATATTTGGATAATTGTTTATATGAAGGAACAACTAATTAAATTTTAAACATTTTGACTATTTGAACCTGCAAAAATGATTAATTTGATTAAGTTGGTTAGATATATAGTATACATACATGAGGTATAAAAATATGTAATATGATCATATCTTATCAAATACTTCTTTGTAGACGATATCTTTTGTATATGTTTCTTTTTTATACTTTTGTTGCTTCAATTCATAATGATCTGAATTTTTATTGTTGAGATTGATTTTCTTTTAGAAAGTGCAATATATTGTCGTTACAATGAGTAAACATATTAATTTATAAGATTGTGATTTTTAGAGACTTAACTTAGTAATTGAAAACTGAAAAGAGTTTTTAATTATTATAGCATAGTTTTGTCTCCCTACTATTTTTATTTTTTTTCAATCAAAATATTTATTTGTGGGAGAAGTGACCACATATAATTACCCTGTTGGTTATTTTCCTCATTTCCCTATCTTTTTGGCATTTAGAGCTTTCCAATGGCTGCCCCAATGTATTTATGACTTGTTGGGACTGATAGGACAGTCATCGGACAATTTGTTATCTTTTATGTGAGTTTCCATCTTTTGGAGCTTCTAATGTTGAGATATTTGATCTTGGTCTATAATTCATGTAAATGATCTTGGAATGTGATTCGGATGGTTTCATTAGCTCCAGAACATCGGTTTTAGTCTAGAAGAACCTTTGGTCTTGGTCCTGAGACTTTCGGGTTCATTTCGAGTTACCTTGTGGTTTAGCTAAAATTGAACTTATGGTGTCGGACCCACTTTTCATGGAAACGACCTCCATTGGAATTTTTGATAGTTTATTTGAATCTTGAAAACTATTTCTGATTGGGTAGCATATTCGGTTTGCATTAGTTAGACCCCGAGCGAATCTTGAGAGTCCATTCGAGACTTGGGATTTTATTCCAAATCTAATTGTACAACAATTGCTGATGTCACCGCTTCCGCGGAGCTTAGGTCACTTTGGTGTTGAGCCAGCTGCACTAGCGGTGGCTGGTGATGTCAGTAGGGCATTGTCCCTATGGAGCTTGATTTCTCTAGCGAGATTTGGGCCCTTTTTGTGGATTCAAAGGGTCCCGTTGACCTACTCTCCTGTGAGCCTTTTTCCACACTCGCGTTGTTGCTCCAATGAGCTCAGGTTCATAGGGGCGGTAGTTACAGAGTGTTATATCTTTCTCTTCTCTTTTATTTTCATTGTAGGGTCTTCTATCTCACTTCGAGACTCGTAAGTCAATGTTAATTTCTATGTTTTACCCTTAAAATTAGGTGTTCTTGAGCTAATTTTGTATGTGGTTGTTCTGAGAATTGTTTGATCTCAGATTGTGCCCAATATTGGTGCACATATTCCTTGAGATATTTAGGACCTATTGATGGAGCCAATTAGGTGATTCCTTACATAGGTCCCACTGGCCCATTTGTACCCAATTTTGTGCTAGAGATTCTTTGTTGCATTATGGGTATCAGTTCTCTCATGTTGATGCCTAGATCATTAATTTTATAGCATGGAATCATTCAGAGGCTGCTCGAAAGGAAAATCCCTATTTTAGAGGTTTCAGAGATCGCATGATCGGCATCAAGATAGGCTATGGCTTACTAATCTTAGACTTGGATCGTTGGTTGTTTTGGCATGATAATTTGTTAATATGTGGGTTGGGTTTACTAGTATGATCCTTGCTGATATCATATTGTATTTGTTTAGCCTTATTTTGGGTATTTTCTAGAAATGTGTTAGTTGCTCTTGTCTATATTGATGTTCTTGTTCTTGTGGTCTATGTATGGATAAGGATTTCCTTGTTGTACTTATATAGGGTTTCCTAGGCTTGGCTAGTGCTTGCCTTTGACTTTAGACGTGGTGGCTTGTGTGGCTTTGGTTTGGCTTGGATCAGACTAGGGTTAGATGTGACCTTTTGGATTGGGCTTTAACCTTCAAGTACCTATTTAGTATTAGAAATGGGATGATTGTAGTAAGAATGGGTGTTTAGCCTTGTTCTAGACTCTACTTATCCTTTATGGTTAACTTTCCTGCTGTTAGATTCTAAGAAATATTGATCCTCTATTGTAGCTATCCCGATGTCAAATTTAGGGAGAGGCTAGGTTTTTTGTATCTATCCCGATGTTAGATTCCAGGAGAGGTTAGGTTTTGTTGTATCTATCCCAATGCCAGATTTCAAGAGAGGCTCGATTTTGTTGTAGCTATCCTGATGTCAAATTTTTGGAGAGGCTAGGTTTCGTATTGCTATCCTGACATTAGATTCTAGGAGGAGATAGACCTAGTTTGTGACTATCCTGATGTTAGTTTTTGAGAAAGGTTATGCTTAGGTTTTGAGTTATCCTGATGAGGACTCTAGTGTATTCCTTTCTTGAGATTCAATTGATGGTTCATAGTTTCTCCTGATATTTTCCAATTATTATTGTTAGTTCATGTGTGTAGTCGTTGGGCTTGTGGGATCCATTCAGGTTATTTCTTCTACTTTATCTTGTGTGTCCACCTTCTGGGCTTATAGGGTTCCAACTATGTTATAGTTAGTTTGATTTACTGTGGTGTCCAATTCAGACTCACCTTATGCGACTTATTATTTACTTCACTGTTATTGTTCCCTTTTACTGCCTTACTTACCACTTTACCTACTCCCATTTATTGTGCTTTTACAATTCTCGAGCTCGTTGGTGTATAATGACTATTGGGTGTTCGTTGTTTTGATACTCATACTATACTCTTCATCTCTTTTCCTCGATGCACATTTGAGCTCTAGTCATCGTAGTTGCTCTGTACTCAACAAAGAAAGAGCAAGTGTAGTATCAATACACAAAATCCATAGTGTACTGGTAAGATCATCGGCTAGTTCCAACATCACAACTGAGTAAAATAGGTAAATATGAACAACCACAGCATAACAAGCCAACCCAATTCACTCATGGAACCCACACACCAACAGTTAATGTACCAGGCATGGTACCCGAGCCAACCATTAGTAATTTGTACCGGCGTGGTACCCGAGCCAACCATATAGGTATCCCATACCACACATGGTATCAGAACCAACCGTTAGTATGTATTATGTGTGGTACCTGAGCCAACCATGAGAATATCCTATACCAGGCGTGGTACCCGAGCCAACCAGCAATCATGATCACGATCACAATCGCAATGAATAGCAATCACACATGTACACCTAAGTAAATACATTCATTGTATACGATTAACAACAACTAAAGCTTCAATTCATGCTCCTTCCATTTTTCTAACCATACATCATGCATGCAATACTAACAAAATAGTTAACAAGCATATATAACATAAACAGAAAACAAACAACCATCATCTACACACCTTGACGTTCCAAATCAATCCTTTCACGCCAAATTTGATATCAAGACTTCTACTCACCCGAATTCGATTCCCAAAAGTCCTACGGACAGATTAATTTCTTAGCAAATAGAAAAACAAACTCACGCATAAACATTTTACCCAATACTTTTCCGGATAGCTCTAGACCTCACCTTGCTCAGATTTCATCCGAAACTAGCCTAGTCTGAAAGTTTTAACTCACTACTCCAAAAGTTTTCTCGCCCGATTTCTTTCACAATAAGTTCACCCGTAACAATGGAAAGGGTCTTTACAACATATTTTCAATAGTTCAATTTTCAAATTTTCAATATTTCTATCATTGATGAGTGGGTGATTTTCACTTATTTGGATTCCTTTTCTTGTGATTTTATGGTACTTCATTAGAGAAATAGGCTAATTCTTCTTTGAATATGGTTGTTTCAGGTACATGTTGGTCAGTAAGGAGCTTTGACGAAAAGGAATGAAAATTGGAGCAAAATGGGGCTAAAAACATAGAAAGTCGATCGGCAGTGAAGTGCTCTTTGAGTTCCGCGACCACGGAGTGCAAGCCAACTATGAGACGTGAACGTGGGAAGCCTCTGCAAATGCGGAGTGCATTCAGGTCAAGTACCGCAAACACGGACATCCTCCGCGAACACGGAGTACATTTATGCTGAGCTCCACGAATGTGAAGCTACCTCCGCGAACGCAGAGAAGAATGGTGACTAACGTCTGGGCAGTTCTGGAATTTTACATTTTGACCCTAATTCACCATATACACTCAAACACAGCAATTTGAGATGGAGATCATTTATCAGATTGGACTTTGAAACTAGAGAGAAGAACCTTGAGGATTGAGGCTTGCGCTTAGCTTTGAGAGCAAGATTTCTCAACAAACACCATTAGAGTGAAGATGGTGAGCTTGGGTTGTAATTATTTTTCATCCTTTCTTCAACTCTTTGTTTTGTATTTTTGAATTCTAGGTGTTAAATATTGATTAGTGATTTTGATATTGTGTTAGTGATAAACAATATTTGGGTTTTTGATTTCTATCTTGTGCTTTTGTGATTAGTTGAATGCTTTATCATATATTAAATGAATTTTTGATTAACCAATTGATCTCTTGCTTTAATTGTTTTCCATTGGAATTGATCACTCCCTGGACTTGACCATTTACATTGATTGAGCTTGTTAGAGTCAATTGAGGTTGGGAAAGATTAATTGGTGCATTAATTGAGGTTTAGGAACTCAATTGTCGGATTTTAGATAGTAATAGTAAATCCTTGCATTGCCTTTAATTGGATTGCTTGTGTTGCCACTTGATTGGGTTTGTGAGAACTAGTTGAGAAATATTTTCCTATGTTCGATAGAATTAGGTAGATAATTTAGAGTTCGAGCCATATATGATTTTACCCATGATTACTTGAGATTGTATGATGCTAATGTGCAATGCATTGTATGGGTATTGATTGATTTCCCATTTCTAAATCCCTTTGGTAATCTTGTTCGATATAGCTTTGTTCCGTGTTCTCCTCTATCCCCTATACTAAATTCATTACTTGTAATCTTTTCATTTTATAATTGTACCTTTCATTTCGGATTCAAACTAGTAGCTAGTAATTCTTTGTTTCTTCAATTGCCTTGCACATTGTTCCTCGTGGGATCGACCCCAACTCTTCGTTGGGTTTATACTTGCATAGAGACCACCCACACTTTGAATCGTAAGACGTATGGTTGAGCGTTATAAAAAATGGCGCCGTTGCCGGGGAACAATTTGGCATGTTGAATTGATTTAGAATTTTTAGTTTACTAGTTTCTATCCAAATTGTGAATAGTTGTTTTTGCTTTGTTTTTGTTTATTTTATGGCTTCTTGTGAAGGATCGAGGTTTGGCGATTGCATACCCTATGTTGATGACCCATGACCATGTTGTGGAAGACTTCATGTTGGGAATAGTTGTTTGAATGCCTCTTTAGATGAGGAGATATGTGAAGAGATGGGTGCTGTGAGTCAAGCTTGGATATTATACTTGTCTCATCGACTCGAAAAGGGTGCGAGGCTAAGAGATCTAATGTTCCAAATGAGGGATGAATTCCGCAACTTGCACTGTGCCATGAGATTATCCAACTTGAGTTTGAGATTGCTACGTTGAAGGCCAATGCGAGATCAACATTTGGAGTACGTAAGGCTCCTTGTCAAGTGGTCAAGATTAAGGCATTAGATTTGGACGGTCAAGAAAAAGAGGTTGTGTTTGATATTGATGAGATCTTGGGTATTTTCAACCAAACCAAGCCAATAAAATTTCAAGATGCCAACATCAAGGAAATGATACTAGAGTTGAAAAAAAAAGCCAAAAAGATCATATATGGCAACTCTAGGACATTGGAAAGTGATAGTGTCATGCACTTGAGGGCCAAAATTTATGAAGTTCGTTGTTTGAATGGCCTAGTGATACTACCACTCTAGCCCAATGCTCCTATACGAAAGAATGATGTGAAGTTGGGCAAGAAATTCAAATCTTCGAAGTGGAGAGATCGAGTGAAATGTGTGATGCTCGCCGATAGTCCCCATATGCTTCCGTGAGAAAATGATTTGAAGTTGGGGAGAAGGTACATCGCCTAGAAGTGGAAACATAAAGGGTGATGCAACCGGCGTCGCGCCGCGATGTTAAATTGTGTGCTTGATGGGAGGCAACCCACCGTTATCCAAAATTGTTATTTTTAGTTAATTTTGAGTTTTCTTTAATTTTTAGGTTAGATTAGAATTTTATTTTTGACTAATCCTCATGATTTCAAATTGTTTGGAAGTGTTTTGAACAGGTTTGGATGCAAAAATGCACTTGGGGTTGAAGTGTGGGGTTGAACTACCTTCAAAATGGGGGTTGGAACACTTTTGGGCAGCTGATGGTCGCAAAAGGGCAATGGGCGAGTCTTCATATGGACCCACCCATCGCCAAAAATTCTATAAAGGTTCCAGAGCTTTAGGCATAATTTACTCTGCGCGAACGCTGAAGGGAGTCCGCGAATGCGGAGGTCAAAATGTTAGAATCTCTGCGAACGCGCCATCTTGCCCACGAACGTGGAGGTTAGGAATCTTGTAGGGGCGCAAACGCGCCAATGCCTCTGTGAATGCGGAGTTTCGTGTACTTTAATAATCTGAACTACCAAAGGGAAGTTCACTTTTCAAATCCCTTAAAACTAATACAGTCCCCTTTTCCCTCATTGCTTAAGACTCAAAAATTCCCTCAAACTCTTTCCCTTTTGTTTTCTTTTCTTCCTAACTTCTCATTGTGTGGCTCGCCTCACTACTGAAGGTATGATTTCTACCCCTTTATAATGGTTATTTTGGTATTGAATCCTAGTTCAATGATGCCTTAGTGTGATCTTGTGTTGAACTTGATTTTGATGTGTTTAATTGTTAGTTTATGGGTAGAATAGATGTTTGTTGGGGTGTTAGTTGATAATTGTATTTTGGGGTATGATGGCGGGATCTTGTTGAAAATTGTTGAAATATTGTTTCCCATTATGTGTTTGATAAAATGCCTCTGAGAATTCTTGAAATCTAGGGACGATGACATCTTCACGAATGCGGAGGTGTCTGACTCCTTGTTCTCCTTGAACGCGCCATCTGGTCCGCGAAAGTGAAGGTTTGTCTAGCTCTAAGCTACGAATGTGGCTTCCTCTCTGCAAACGCGGAGGCAAGGCCGCTTACTCTCTGCGAACGCGGAGAAGGATCTTGTTCTATCCCAAAACAGTAACATTGCATAAATTGATCGGGACCTCTTTTAATTATTTTATTTGGCCTAAATACTTCTTAATACATTGTTTTTAAGTGTCCATAAGAATTTTTAACATTTTCGCTTCTTTTGTAGGTACTTTGGGTGAATTATGTGTACCAACAATCTCGCGTCATCAAAAATTGCACTGAGGAAGAATATTTTTATGCTACTAGATTCCTCTCAGCTAAATGTGCTCGGATGTACGATGAATACCTGGGCCAAGCTGTTGTGAAGGAGAAGGGGATCTGTTTGGAAAAGCTCAAAAATGGGATGCCGGACTTCTTTCAACGGCTTGAGTCTAGCGGATGGATGGTGTTTCCTTCTGAGCCTGTCAGGGCTAATCATACCATAGTAGCGGAGTTTTATGGTAATGCCTCAGAGACTAATTTTAATGAGGCCACTGTTACTACCGTCCGTGGGATACAGGTGCATTTCAGCCCAGCGTTGATTAATGCTCATTATGGCCTCCCAGATACGGATAACAAGATATATTTAGAGCGTCTCAAGGAGCTGGGTAGTCAGTGGCTGGTGGATAAACTACATGATGGTGAGCCTCCATAGTGGTTCGAGATGAAGAGAGGGGTTGATTCTCGTGAGTTCACCGTCGAGGCCAAGATTTGGCTCTCGATTATATGTGCTCAGGTCATTCCATCTAAACATGACACCAAGGTCACCTTGGACAGGGCTTTGGTGATAGCAGCGATTATTGATAGGCTGGCGGTTAATATGGGCCAGTTGATTGTTGATAATATTATTGAGGTGGCTCAGGGGAGAGCCAGGAACTAGCTCTCAGATCTTATAATAACAACAACTAATGGGGAATCATAATATGATAATAACAACAACTAATAGGAAACCGAACCCTCGTAGTGACGGAAACAATTAGCAAAATCAAATGTTTCCATTCCACTAATCATCAGTGATCATTGGGGAGCCCACCTTGTCCCCCCACTAAGCCTTAAAAATCAACAGTAATGGTACGGTGGTCAACAACAATTTCAATTCCACTTCCTCAATAAATCCATTTAGTATAGGATTGAGTTTAATTAAATTTTGAGCAATTAGAAATTATTAGTTGCAGGCATATAGTTGCATTCAATAAAATCTTCTTACTTGAGAGTTGAGTGTTGCCAATCTCTCAATTTTGTGTTCGTCGCACGCACAGGTTAGTTCTTCCTTCTCTTTATTTTCTTTTTTCTAAATTAAATATGTACTAAAAGTGTCAAAACCTATTAACTTATTATAATACATACAGCCCAAAGGGTATAGGGTTTTAAATAAATTCCAGGCTTGACCCATTTTTATCAATTAAATAAAATACCTAAAAATTACCCATGAATTAATTAATTACAGTTAAACGAATAGTTAAAAATTCTCAAACCAACTTCATCGACCGATCAAAAATGACTCGGGGCAACTATCAGGAGGGATGAAATAGAAATTTTATGAAATAGAAATTTTATGAAAATTTCTAAAAATGACCTTACGGGTCATTACATTATCCACCACTAAAAACCAAGTTCATCCTCGAGCATAAAGAAGGAGAAGAGGGAATATCATACATTACCAAAAGCATGGGTTATGATCTTCTAGGGTTGGTGTTTATCTCTCTATGTGAGCTCCTCCTTAAGACCATTCCATCAAGATCAACTACTAAGAACTGAACTTTTGAATCAAACTTTGGCAGATCTACAAATCAAAAGTGATTACAAAACCACATACTAACCCACGAACTCAAACTGAACCGTAAACCTCTGGATCATAGCATAACTACTAGGGTGAATTTTTTTCTGGCGTAGCCAACATACAATTCCGAATGAATGCTTGCTACAACCAGAAGTGAACCTTAACCAACCATCACACACTCATAATGCTCAAACAATCACAGATCTTATCAAGGTTCCCTGCTCACAACATAATCTTTAAACGAGCTTAAGTTATAAAAAAAATTGGACATCTAGCTACACATCGGGTACTCATCAAGAGAGAATCGAATTCAGCTAACTCAAAGAAATAAATTATCAAGTAACCACCCAACAACCGATACACCCCACAATGGAGAACCTCTAACAATACTCTTAGACAATTGTGACTCTTCATAGTAGCTCTTCCATAAGTTCTCATAAGCAAGGTTGTGCGTGTAGAACTACTAGTGTACTTCAACTATTCCAAGCAACACCAAATTTGCCATAATTGAAATGACTAAGTCTGTCCAAGAATCCCACCCTACTAAGAAAACAATAACAGGATCGGTACACCGAATCAACCACTAGGGAATCACCCATAGATGTGGAAACACGTGTGGGCATAGGCAATGAATCACACTTTAAACTATATCCAAAACAAAGTAGGTGGTCACATAAGAATGTACGGAACCAAGGTCGAATAACACAATATATTCCTTTCATAATGACCATATCAAACATTTTCATTCAGTTAACTTCATCTCTCTGATTTTTAGCTATCCATAATTCACCGGTTTGGTCCCCATTACGTTCGTATCCATACTCATTTGATCATACCCTACATACTCTTCACATTATTCCATTTAAGCTTACACTCTCAATACTAATAGAATTTAGCCCATCCATAAGTCACCTACCATAATCTGAACAATTTAGCCCCACATAACAACATATAATCTTACACACATCATAGTTTTTCACCCAAATCAAAACCCAATTTTCATGAAAGTTGCTGATAAATCCCTAGTAAGTATATGTCGAACCTTTTCACATTCATAGTCATGTCTAAATTTAAAGGCAAAAATCCATACAACCTTCAACTCCGAACCAAAGGTCTATACGAGAAGTCTTATTACTTCACCTTTCTTAAATTCTTTCCAGAACACAATTGCAAATACCTTGAACTCTTCAATATACTAGAGTTTTGTTCCTTTCATTGACTCGCTTACTAATCTTATCCTTTGATCAACAACCCATAACATTTTATCTTCTACTTTAAGCCTATATCTTTAAGTGAGACACTTCCTTAGGTCCTTTAACAATTAAAAGTAACAAACTTTACGATCCAAACCGCTTAATACCCAATACGATCGATCATTTTATAACTTATCAATTTATACCTTGATGAAACCTACTACCATAAATGTAAACTTACAAAGAAAAACTTGAATTCTGATTCCAATTGTGTAACCCAGTCCCCTTATCTATCAACATTAGCTCATATCTTGAAGATATTTATGAATTCACATATCTTAGCTTATCATTGATCACCTCTCCATTGACCTTACCGTATCCTTCATTAAAAATCAAACCATACGAGTTACCAAACACAAAATCACAAAAGAACTTCTCACCACATTCGAGCCGAATGTCTATAGACTTCTTTCTCAAATCTTATCCAACAGTTTATAACTCATATGAATAACATGTAACACTATCACCATAGAGCAAAACAGATGGAACCACGTATCGTTGAACCCAATTCTTCACTCTATCTAAGGATACATCTTTAGCTCTTACAATCAGAGTATTTATTATTATTCTCGCCTCCTTCCGAAGGCTAAACTACATCCTACTAATTCTTTCCATTTATGACTCTAGCTCCTTTCAATTCTATTTAAGCAGTGTCTCAACACATCTTACAACTTTCCATATGATCACGCTACTCACCAAATAGTAGAAAACCATAACTTTAGATACGCATAAGTCATTATTACCATATTTAATCCATTTAATCAAAAATCCTTATCATATGGTTATATCTTGGTCATAATTCATCACAAACTCTTATTAATGTTATGCCCAGTAGTCATTGACATCATTTGGAAGTCAACCTTTTCATCGACATGACACCTTAAACCCAGTTATACTAACCAAATTCAAAGGACTAACCCAATTTTATATAAACTTTCTTACTACAATCCTCAATTACCTCCACACAAATATACTCGCTGGGACTTTATTTACCCATATGCTTGCCATTTCGATATTGATCCAGTCCCTTGGAGCTTACGATGAAATCACCAGTCCTCATTTAGAATCCTCGAGATACACATCACAACCCAAGCACATTAATACCGTACCAAAGACCCACCACAAAAATTTTCCTTAAAAGTAATGCTTAACTCATTCATCTCTAGTAACAAGCTAGTTGATTTCTCAAATATGAATACAACATCGAATCTCATTATACGAGCATGTGATACAACTGATAACTCCTTAAGTAGTTAGTATTCACGCTTAACAATTGACGTATCCGTTTCCATAGACCACTAGTACCACATCGTGAAAGTTCGTTAGATCCACCACTAGAACACATCATACCTACCGAGAAGATTGTACCCAAATAGCTCACAAATTTCTACCCATTGAGTAATTGTAGTACTTTACCAAATCTGTTTGGTCTCTAGTCCAAAGTGTTATGCATTCTTTCATAAATCAGGTCAATAGCCGAAATAGCACTCCATAATTCTAACCAACTAAGCATAGGTACCATTGTAGTAGTCTTTTCATGACCAACTTTGTCATGCACTCAATCTATGAAACTGCAGTGGAGATTTTGACCTCAATTGGCACAACATCATTCTCATCATTCGCTAAGCAACCCATATATGTTATGACAATTTTATTAACTATATTTTCTAAAGTCGTATTCATTATCTAGCCGTCCCTTTAATTATTCCTCTTCCAATTACCGAACCACTTTAGATACCGTATATACCACACAAATACAGTTCCCGTTGTTGGGTAACAAACCAAAAAAATATAACACGTTCATGAAGTCCCTCTGAGCATTGTTCATCCTCATTATTTAGATATCCTTAGAATGCTTCGTCGAGCCATCACCTAACTTAATCCCTTCAAGTCATTGAACATTCTGAATTTGACCACACATAATTTCCATGAGTCTATCACTTCTAAACCAAATCTAACCTCCAATACATACACGACACCAACTACTCACAAGAAGAACCACGCACGAGTCATCACTATAACTGAGAGTGGAATGAAGTGATAAGAATCAGAACGGATAAAAGGATGCACACTAGAGATTCAAAAAGTGAAGATTTTTCCTAAAAGTCACCATAGCCTCTCGAAGATAAGCAGCAGACGTCTCTGTGTCGATCCTCGAGACTCTACTAGACTGGGCTTGTACACACTTGAGACTTATGAACCTGGGGCTCTGATACCATTTTGTCACGACCCAAAAATAGACGCGATGGCACTCGTCTTATCCCACCAAGACAAGTCAGCCTAAAACTCAACCATTATGATAAAGTGCGGGACTAAAAATCAAAATAAAAGTCAAATACCTTAATATAATGTGGAAATTTATAATCGACTAAAATATATCCCAAAACCTGATTGTCACGTGCACAAGCCTCTAATGTATTACAATGGATTTGAAAAAAATATACAAGTCTCAAATGATGTTGTCACTAAAGTAGAAAAAGATCACAAATAGGAGTAAGTAAGTCCGCTGAGATAAGGAATAGCTTCCTCACAATTCTCCACAGGAAGCCTCGGAAAAGGAGAGAATAGAAAGTATCACGAAGATCCGGGCTCGTAACGTACAAATATTTGTAGGAGGAAAGAGTGAGTACCAAAACACACGGTACTCATCAAGCAAGGAATAGCTGCCTCACAATTCTCCACAGGAAGCCTCGGAAAAGGAGAGAATAGAAAGTATCACGAAGATCCGGGCTCGTAACGTACAAAAAATTGTAGGAGGAAAGGGTGAGTACCAAAACATACGGTACTCAGCAAGCAAACTTCTAAACATAAGCTAAGGGGATAGAATACGGGTACTCCTTAAATCCCAACCGAACCTCCACAACTATAACCTACATAAAAACCAGTCCAACCTGATAGTTCACAATTTACATAGCACATAGTTCAACCACATCACTTCAATAATTACAGATCAACAACACACAAGATTAAGTTCACCAATCACAAGTTCCACAGAAAAGTACTCATAAGTTCACAAATGATAAAGATGCACAATGCAATGTCAAGTATAGTGATGCATGTCTGACCTTACGATACACACCCGTTGTTTCTCAGTTCGGAACCCATGGGGGATATATATGTCCATGCATCCATCGCGGCGTGCAACACAACCTTCGATAATACAATTCATTGCGGCATGTGACACGTCCCTCAATAATAGAATCCGTTGTGGCGTGCGACACATCTCTCGAATCATAATATCCAACGCGGCGTGCGACACGTCCCTCGAAATGGTACATCCTATTTAATTTCTTTATTTTTCTCAATTCACATAACACTTTTCACAACCAAGTCTCAAAACCAATGCAAATGACATGTTTACACAATTAATGAGGAGATTACCATTTCCATAACAATGCACACTTCACAACAACACAATCGTGATACAACATTAACAATGAATTAATAAGCCTTTCAAAACATTCTCAATGCATCACACACCAATAATTAATCATGTTGCCTTTTATTACCCCTTTTTCATCACTATAATTATTCAATACGGACAAGTCAACCAATCACCAAGTCCGATTACTCTACAACACATACCCCAAGGAAATACATGATTATATACACTTAACAAGGGTTGAGAAATCCACTTGCCTTAATTAATTAATTGAAAAATCACCTCGGGAATTGAGTTTTCTCCTTTCGTTGGGTTTCCAAATCAATGCAATCTATTCAAATAAATAATCAAAATAAGCTTTTGAAACTAACAACATCTATATTACTATGTGTCTAGTCTAAACCCACAAACTCACCCAAATATAAAATAAAATTCCTAGACCTCAAGCCTAGAGTAAAGTCAAATAACATAATTCTAATGGTGTTCATATAATATAATACATCTAATATTTAATTATTTATCTCAATATATCAAAACTGGAATAATAATATGGTAATAACAACAAGAAATAGGGAACCGGACCCTAGTAGTGACGGAAATAATTTGCAAAATCAAAAGTTTCCATTCCACTCATCATCAATGATCATTGGGGAGCCCATCCTTGTCCCCCCTCTAAGCCTTAAAAATCAACAGTAATGGTACAGTGGTCAACAACAATTCCAATTTCACTTCCTCAATAAATCCATTTAGTATAGGATTGAGTTTAATTAAATTTTGAGCAATTAGAAATTAGTAGTTGCAGGCATATAGTTGCATTCAATAAAATTTGCTTACTTGAGAGTTGAGTGTTGCCAATCTCTCTATTCTGAGTTCGTCGCACGCACAAGTTAGTTCTTCCTTCTCTTTATTTTCTCTTTTCTAAATTAATTATGTACTAAAAGTGACAAAACCTATTAACTTATTATAATATATACAACCCAAATGATATAGGGTTTTAAATAAATTTCAGGCTTGACCCATTATTATCAATTAAATAAATTACCTAAAAATTACCCGTCAATTAATTAATTATAGTTAAACGAATAGTGTAAAATTCTCAAACCAACTTCATCGACCAATAAAAAATGACTCGGGGCAACTATCAGGAGGGATGAAATAGAAATTTTATGAAAACTTCTAAAAATGACCTTACGGGTCATTAAATTATCCACCACTAAAAACCATGTTCATCCTCGAACATAAAGAAGGAGAAGAGAGAATATCATACATTACCAAAAGCCTGGGTTATGATCTTCTAGAGTTGGTGTTCATCTCTCTATGTGAGCTCCTCCTTAAGACCATTCCATCAAGATCAACTACTAAGAACTGAACTTTTGAATCAAACTTTGGCAGATCTACAAATCAGAAGTGATTACAAAACCACAGACTAACCCACGAACTCAATCTGAACCGAAAAGCTCTGGATCATAGCATAACTACAAGGGTGAATTTTTTTCTGACATAGCCATCATACAATTCCGAATGAATGCTTGCTAAAACCAGAAGTGAACCTGAACCAACCATCACACACTCATAATGCTCAAACAATCACAGATCTTATCAAGGTTCCCTTCGCACAACATAATCTTTCAACGAGCTTAAGTTATAAAAAAATTGGACATCTAGCTAGACATCGGGTACTTATCAAGAGAGAATCGAATTCAGCTAACTCAAAGAAAGAAATGATCAAGTAACCACCCAACAAGCGATACACCCCACAATGTAGAACCTCTAACAATACTCTTAGAAAATTGTGACTCTACATAGTAGCTCTTCCATAAGTTCTCATAAGCAAGGTTTTGCGTGTAGAACTACTAGGATACTTCAACTATTCCAAGCAACACCAAATTCGCCATAATTGAATTGACTAAGTCTGCCCAAGAATCCCACCCTACTAAGAAGACAATAACAGGATCGGTACACCGGATCAACCACTAGGGAATCACCCATAGATGTGGACACACGTGTGGGCATAGGCAATGAATCACACTTTAAACTACATCCAAAACGAAGTAGGTGGTTACATAAGAATGTACGGAACGAAGGTCGAATAACACAAGATACTCTTTTCATAATGACCATATCAAACATTTCCATTCAGTTAACTTCATCTCTTTGATTTTTAGCTATCCATAATTTATCGGTTTGGTCCCCATTATGTTCGTATTCATACTCATTTGATCATACCCTACATACTCTTCACATTTTTCCATTTAAGCTTACACTCTCAATACTAACAGAACATCATAACCACATCAACCATTTACCACTCTCAAACTGTCACTAGTATCAAAGTCTTCTTAGCAAATACATTATCTCCTCCAAAAATTTCAAACTATGGCTCCCTCTGTTTCCATTTAAGCATCCCATGATAGATACGAGTCTCACAAAAGGCTGAAGCACTAATTCAAAATCTGATAATACTTTCTCATCTTTATTAAGCTATTGAATCACGCCCAATGTCAACTCCACACAATCTTTCACATACCAAGTTTCTACTGTTATTCAAACCATCATATAACTCATACCAACACTTAGAGAATTTCTTGGTTACCCCAATAATTCTATACATTATGAGCATATAACCTCTATTTACTATCAAGTGTCTATGTAACGCATCACCTCAGTTGGTGTAGTCCCATCTAAAAGAGTAGTTTCAATCCCCTCGAAATCCTCAATAACCATGTCTAACTTTAGGTCCATACAGTTGCACATCCATAAGTCACCTACCATAATCTGAACAATTTAGCTCCACATAACAACACATAATCTTACACACATCATAGTTTTTCACCCAAATCAAAACCCAATTTTCATAAAAGTTGCTGATAAATCCCTAGGAAGTATATGTCGAACCATTTCACATTCATAGTCATGTCTAACTTTAAAGGCAAAAATCCATATAACCTTCAACTCCGAACCAAAGGTCTATACGAGAAGTCTTATTCCTTCACCTTTCTTAAATTCTTTCCATACTACAATTGAAAATACCTTGAACTCTTCAATATACTAGAGTCTTGTTCCTTTCATTGACTCGCTTACCAAGCTTATCATTTGATCAACAACCCATAACATTTTATCTTCTACTTTAAACCTACATATTTAAGTGAAACACTTCCTTAGGTCCTTTAATAATTAAAAGTAACAAACTTTACGATCCAAACCGCTCAATACCCAATACGATCAATCATTTTATACCTTATCAATTTATACCTTGATGAAACCTATTACCATAAATGTAAACTTACAAAGAAAAACTTGAATTCTAATTCCAATAGTGTAACCCAATCCCCTTATCTATCAACATTAGCTCATATCTTGAAGATATTTATGAATTCACATATCTTAGCTTATCATTGATCACCTCTCCATTGACCTTACCGTATCCTTCATTAAAAATCAAACCGTACGAGTTACCAAACACAAAATCACAAAAGAACTTGTCACCACATTCGAGCCGAATGTCTATAGACTTCTTTCTCAAATCTTATCCAATAGTTTATAACTCATATGAATGACATGTAACACTATCACCATAGAGTAAAACAAATGGAACCACGTATCGCTGAACCCAATTCTTCACTCTCTCTAAGGATACATCTTTAGCTCTTACAATCAGAGTAAATATTATTATTCTCGCCTCCTTACGAAGGCTAAACTACATCCTACTAATTCTTTCCATTTATGACTCTAGCTCTTTTCAATTCTATTTAAGCAGTGTCTCAACACATCTTACAATTTTCCATATGATCACGCTACTCACCAAATAGTAGAAAACCATAACTTTAGATACGCGTAAGTCGTTATTACCATACTTAATCCATTTAGTCGAAAATCCTTATCATATGGTTATATCTTGGTCATAATCCATCACAAGCTCTTATTAATGATATGCCCAATAGTCATTGCCATCATTTGGAAGTCAACCTTATCATCGACATGACACCTTAAACCTAGTTATACGAAGCAAATTCAAACGACTAACCCAATTTTATATAAACTTTCTTACTACAATCCTCAATTACCTTCACACTAGTATACTCGCTGGGACTTTCTTTGGCCATAAGCTTGCCATTTTGATATTGATCCAGTCCCTTGAAGCTTACAATGAAATCACCAGTCCTCGTTTAGAATCCTCGAGATACACTTCACAACCTAAACGCATTAATACCGTACCAAAGACCCACCACAAAAATATTCCGTAAAAATAATGCTTAACTCATTCATCTATAATAACAAGCTAGATGATTTCTCAAATATGAATACAACATCGAATCTCATTATACGAGCATGTGATACAACTGATAACTCCTTAAGTAGTTAGTATTCACGCTTAACAATTGACGTATCCATTTTCATATACCACTAGTACCACATCGTGAAAGTTCGTTAGATCCACCACTAGAACACATCATACCTACCGAGAAGTTTGTACCCAAATAGCTCACAAATTTCTACCCATTGAGTAATTGTAGTACTTTACCAAATCAATTTGGTCTCTAGTCCAAAGTGTTATGCATTCTTTCATAAATCAGGTCAGTAGCCGAAATAACACTCCATAATTCTAACCAACTAAGCATAGGTACTATTGTAGTAGTCTTTTCATGACCAACTTTGTCATGCACTCAATCTATGAAACTGCAATAGAGATTTTAACCTCAATTGGCGCAACATCATTCTCATCATTCGCTAAGCAACCCATATGTGTTATGACCACTTTATTAACTGTAGTTTCTAAAGTTACCGTATTCATTATCTAGCTGTCCCTTTAATCATTCCTCTTCCAATTATCGAACCACTTTAGATACCGTATATACCACACAAATATGATTCTCTTTGTTGGGTAACAAACCAAAAAAAATAACACGGTTATAAATTCCCTCTGACCATTGTTCATCCTCATTATTCAGATATCCTCAAAATGCTTCGTCGAGCCATCACCTAACTCAATCCCTTCAAGTCATTGAACATTCTGAATTTGACTACACATCATTTCCATGAGTCTATCACTTCTAAACAAAATCTAACCTCCAAGCCATACACGAAAGCAACTACTCACAAGTAGAACCACGCACGAGTCATCACTATAACTGAGAGTGGAATGAAGTGATAAGAATCAGAATGGATAAAAGGATGCACGCTAGAGATTCAAATAGTGAAGATTTTTCCTAAAAGTCACCATAGCCTCTCAAAGATAAGCAACAGACGTCCCCGTGTCGATCCTCGAGACTCTACTAGACTGGGCTTGTACACACATGACATATGAACCTGGGGCTCTGATACCATTTTGTCACGACCTAAGGATAGACGTGATGGCACTCGTCTTATCCCACCAAGACAAGTCAGCCTAAAATTCAACCATTATGATAAAGTGCGGGAGTAAAAATCAGAATAAAAGTCCAATACTAAAATATAATGGGGAAATTCAAAATCGACTTAAATATACCCCAAAACCTGGTTGTCACGTGCACAAGCCTCAAATGTATTACAATGGATTTGAAACAAAAATACAAGTCTCAAATGATGTTGTCACTAAAGTAGAATAAGATCATAAATAGAATTAAGTAAGTTCGCTGAGATGACGAATAGCTGCCTCACAATTCTCCACAGGAAGCCTTAGAAAAGGAGAGAATAGAAAGTATCAAGAAGATCCGGGTTCGTAACCTACAAAATATTGTAGGAGGAAAGGGTGAGTACCAAACCACAAGGTACTCAGCAAGCAAGCTTCTAAGCACAAGCTAAGGGGATAGAATACGGGTACTCCTTAAACCCCAACCGAACCTCCACAACTATAACCTGCATAAAAACCAGTCCAACCTGATAGTTCACAATTTACATAGCACATAGTTCGACCACATGACTTCAATAATTACAGATCAACAACACACAAGATTAAGTTCACCAGTCACAAGTTCCACAGAAAAGTACTCATAAGTTCACAAATGATAAAGATGCACAATGCAATGTCAAGTATAGTGATGCATGTCTGACCTAACGATACACACCCGCTGTTTCTCAATTCCGGACCCATGGGGGACATATCTGTCCATCCATCCATCGCAGCGTGTGACACGACCCTCGATAATACAATTTGTCGCAGCATGCGACACATCCCTCAATAATAGAATTCGTTGCGGCATTCGACACATCTCTCGAATCATAATATCCAACGCGGCATGCGACACGTCCCTCGAAATGGTACATCCTCTTTAATTTCTTTATTTTTTTCAATTCACGTAATACTTGTCACAACCAAGTCGCTGAACCAATGCAAATCACATATTTACACTAGTAATGAGGAGATTACCATTTCCATAACAATGCACACTTCACAATAACACAATCGTGATACAACATCAAAAATGAATTAATAAGCCTTTCAAACCATTCTCAATGCATCACACACCAATAATTAATCATGTTGCCTTTTATTACCCATTTTTCATCATTATAATTATTCAATATGGACAAGTCAACCAATCACCAAGTCCTATTACTCTCCAACACATACCACAAGGAAATACATGATTCTATACACTTAACAAGGGTTGAGAAATCCACTTGCCTCAAATAATTAATTGAACAATCACCTCGGGAATTGAGTTTTCTCCATTCGTTGTAGGGCTAGGCATAAATACCGAAAAATCGAAACACCGAACCGAACTGAATTTTTTCGGTGTTTCGGTTTCGGTGTTTCGGTTTTCGGTGTATATTTTCATATTTTCGGTAATTCGGTTCGGTATTCGATATGTAATTTTGTATTATTCGGTACTTCGGTTTAACCGAAATACACTATATTATAAATTTATAATAAGATTTAAAATTAATATTATATTAATTATTAACATTAAATAATAAATATTTAATATTTTTATAAGCATTTCTATTTAGTATATAATATATTAGCCTATTAGGTCACTCTTCTTCAATCTTCTTCAACATCAACAGTGGCCAGCAGCTGCTCTGCTTTCCCCAATCCCCCTTTCCAGTTTCCACTTCCACTTCCAGCACTCCAGCAGCGGTGACCGGCAACCAGCACTCCACCAGCCGCAGCAAGGACCAGCAATGCTGCAGCAGTGCAGCGCGACCAACACAGCAGTCAGCACTCAGCAGTGGCGACTGGCGTTGGAGGACCAGCAGCAGCAGACGCGGCGACCAGCAGTAGACGACCGGCGTCCGGCGGGCGGCGGCGGCGAGCCGGCGACCAGTCTCTAGTTTAGATATTTTTGATTTTTTTTCTTGATTTCTTCTTCTGTTTTTTTTTCTTTCTGATTTTAGCCTTAGTTAGTGTGTGAATTGTGAATTTTTTTTTTATATAGATGGCTGATCAAAATCAATTAAATGTGGGTGTGGCTGATCAAAGTCGAATAAGTATGGCTAGTTCTAAGGATAATATACCTACTAGTAGCAATGATGCGTCAATTGGCACAGAGGAACCAAAAAAAAGAATAGAAATGGATCCTAGGTCTACTGTTTGGCAACACTTTGATAAAATTTTTGAAAATGGTGTATTATTTAAAGCAAAGTGTTTACATTGTAAACAAAATTATGCTGCGAATACATCTAGAAATGGAACGAGTGGACTGAGACAACATTTGACTAACCGATGTAAAGTGTATAAGCCCCCACCTGTTGCACCTAGTATTCAAAAATTATTAAGTGTTCAAAGTGACAGTTCTTCAATAGAGAATTGGAAATTTGAGCAAGAGGTAGTTAGGAGAGCTTTAGTTGAGATGATAATTTTGGATGAACTACCTTTTAGTTTTGTTGAAAAAGAAGGCTTTAAGAAGTTTATGAGCAAAGTCCAACCTTTGTTTCGGATTCCTTCACGTAGAACCATAACAAGGGATTCTTATGAAGTTTATGGTGAATTGAGAATGAATTTGAAAAAGTCTTTTAGAGAAATACAACCAAGAATTTGTCTTACAACAGACACATGGACCTCGGTGCAAAGAATCAATTATATGTGTTTGACTGCTCACTTTATTGATAGGGATTGGGTGCTTCATAAAAGAATATTGAATTTTTGTCCTATCACTAGTCATAAAGGTGAGCATTTAGCTGAGTCTATTAGTAATTGTTTACTTGATTGGAACTTGGACAATGTCTTCACTGTTACGGTTGATAATGCTTCTTCAAATGATGTGGCAGTTTTAGAGTTGTCCAAAAAATTAGATATGTGGGGAACTAATATGATGGATGGTGAGCATCTCCATGTGAGATGTATGGCTCACATACTTAATCTAATTGTGCAAGATGGTTTGAAAGAAATTGGTCCTTCTATCAAACGGGTGAGACAAATGGTGAAATATGTTAGATCATCTTCTGCAAGAACAAGAAACTTCTTGAAATGTGTTGAAATGCAAAAGATAGAATGTGATAAAATGTTGTCTTTAGATGTGCCTACTAGGTGGAATTCCACCTATTTGATGTTGGACATGGCAGAAAAGTTTGAGAAGGCTTTTGAGAGGTTTGATCTTTATGATGGTAATTTTAATTTTTTTTCTTGCTACTGATGTTTGTGAAGATGGAAGTATTGCAGGTTCAATTCAAAATGAGGATTGGGTTAACGTGAGAAATGTCACAAAGTTTCTTGAAAGATTTTATGAGCTCACATTAAAAGTTTCAAGTTCACGGTATGTTACTTGTAATGTTCATTTTGAGGATATATGTAAGAATGGCTTTGGGGATGAAAGAAAAGTTCAAGAAATATTGGGGTACTCCTGAAAAGATGAACAAAATGCTTTTTATTGCTTCAGTTTTGGATCCTCGCAATAAATTTGTGTATGTTAGTTTTGCTCTTGAAGAATTACTTGGGGAAGAAAAGGGAAAGATAGTGAACAATGAAGTAGATATTTACTTGAAGAAATTGTTTGCGGTCTATGTAAACAAGTATGCAAAAGGTTCTAAAAATCAATCATCTTCACCCGGATACACTTCATCTGACTCATCTGATTCAGCTACTTGTGGCCTTTCTCAAAATGTGAAAACAAATTCTTTGAGAACTAAATTTTACATGAAAAAACAAAAGGAAGATTCTGGAAGTTTAGGTGTTAAATCTGAGTTGGATAGATATCTTTTTGAAGACCAAGAGCCTGAATCTGAGGATTTTGATATTTTAATTTGGTGGAAAGTTAATTCTCCTAGATTTCCTATACTTTCACAGTTGGCTCGAGATGTATTGGCTATTCCTATGTCGAGTGTGGCATCAGAATGTGCATTTAGCACCGGTGGTCGTATTCTTGATCCATTTAGAAGTTCATTGACTCCCAAATGTGCGCAATGCCTTATTTGTGTCCAAGATTGGGTTAGACAAGAAACTAATCCTATTTGTGTTGAAGAAAACTTGGAGTTTCTTGAGAAAATTGAACTTGGTAAGACTTTATATTTTTTATTTGTTTTTGCAAAAAATAAAATACTTATTGTGTAGTATGACATATTTGATTTTCTTATTATTAGAGATGGCAAGTAGTGGAAGAAACTCTTGTATTGTTGATCTATGATTGCAAGTTTCAAGTATTTAATAGTGGTGAGTTCAATACGCTATTTATTTAATTATGTCATTTTTTAATTTTTATCTTAAAAATAGTATTCTAACATTTGATTTTATCTTAAAAGGTTCAAGTTCAAGTTCAAGTGGTCAAGACTCAAGAGTCAAGATAATGAAGAAAGACGTAAAATACTAAAGTTTTGTTATTGTTTTTGTTGGCACTTGAAAGTGGTCTCATGGAAGAAAGTCAAGAAACTACATTGTTGCTCATTATTGTTATTTGTTATTGTTGACATTTGAAAGTGATCTCTTGGAAGAAACTACATTGTTGGCTTGTTGCTCATTATTGTTATTTGTTATTGTTGGCACTTAAACTTGAAAGTGGTCTTATGGAAGAAACTACATTGGTGCATTATTGTTAGTTTGTACTTTGTTACTTGTTACTTGTTAGATTGTTATTATGTTGTTGTGTAATGGCATGATTAAATATCAATTGATCATTGTATTTGTGAAGTCTAGTGAAGTTTTATTACTTGTTAAATTGTTTGTGCCTTGTTGGCTTTATTATCTTTACTTGTTAAAAGCCTAGTATAGTTGGCTAGATTGATAGTCATTACTAAATATTGCTAGTCATTACTTGAGTTGATTGTGCCTTTTTGGCTATAGTTGGCTAGATTGCTAGTCATTACTATTTACGTGAAACTATTGAATCATTTTTGACTTGTTGGTAAAATATTGGAAGTTCTTATTCCTTCATATTGTTATGGATTTTTACTAAATAATAAATATTTCATATTTGAAATTTGATAAATAGTGAAGCACCAAATTTTTTTTATCACTTTATATTTAATAGAGTAATAACTTTAACACATTAAGGACCACTTATTTTCAGCCCATTAAGCTGAAAAATAAAAATAAAAATTGTAAAATTTTAAATTTTAAAAAGCCCACTAAGCAGACCCATAACAAAAAACCGAACTAACAAATACCGAACCGAAATATTAAAAATCGAACCAAACTGAATTATTTCGGTTCGGTATTCGGTACAACAAATACAAGCACCGAAAACCGAAAAAACCGAAACCGAACCGAATTACCGAATGCCCAGCCCTAGTTCGTTGGGTTTCCAAATCAATGCAATCTATTCAAATAAATAATCACAATAAGCTTTCGAAACTAACAACATCCATATTACTATGTATGTAGTCTAAACCCACAAACTCACCCAAATATATAATAAAATTCCTAGACCTCAAGTCTAAAGTTAAGTCTTAATTCCTCCAAATAAAATAATTCTAGTGGTGTTCATATAATACAATACATCTAATATTTAATTACCTATCTCAATATATCAAAACTTGAATCATAATATGCTAATAACAACAACAAATAGGGAACCGAACCCTAGTAGTGACGGAAATAATTTGCAAAATCAAATGTTTCCATTCTACTCATCATCTATGATCATTGGAGAGCCCACCCTTGTCCCCCCACTAAGCCTTAAAAATCAACAGTAATGGTACGGTGGTCAACAACAATTCCAATTCCACTTCCTCAATAAATCCATTTAGTATAGGATTGAGTTTAATTAAATTATGAGCAATGAGAAATTATTAGTTGCAGGCATATAGTTGCATTCAATTAAATTTGCTTACTTGAGAGTTGAGTGTTGCCAATCCCTCTATTCTGTGTTCGTCGCACGCACAGGTTAGTTCTTCCTTCGCTTTATTTTCTTTTTTCTAAATTAATTATGTACTAAAAGTGACAAAATCTATTAATTTATTATAATATATACGGGCCAAATGGTATAGGTTCTTAAATAAATTTCAGGCTTGGCCCATTATTATCAATTAAATAAATTACCTAAATATTATCCGTCAATTAATTAATTATAGTTAAACGACTAGTTCAAAATTCTCAAACCAACTTCACCGACCGATCAGGAATGAATCGGGGCAACTTTTAGGAGGAGCGAAATAGTTATTTTATGAAAATTTCTAATAATGACCTTTCGGGTCATTACACTTTGTTATAAAATTTGTTGTTTATTATTAATAAATTCAAATAAGTATTTTTCGTATTCAAATTATGAAAACTATGTCAATTTCTCATCTATGAAAAGTTATGAATTATAAATTTCATAAAGAAGTCATTCACATTTATCTTAATTCTTTATGTTAAAATATATAACAGCTCTTTTAAATAGATTGTCGATTGCTTAATTTTATTTAAATAAACAATTGAGATAGTAAAAAGAACAGTGCAAAAGTAACACGAAATGAATATAGAAAGTAATAACCAAGGAGACAATGTCTAATTCAATAAATATTTAAATTAAGATTAAAATTGTGGAGTTTAAGCTTTTCACTTGATTTTTTGACTTCTTTAAAAAAAATTGGTAAGAATATGTTACATAAGTTCAAGACGTATATAATTAAAATCAATGGACTTTTTTATTATTTTAAAGATAGAAAATGAATTCTATCAGATAAAGTGATATGCAACTTAAAGGGAAAGCATACCTCTAAACTTGAGTGTGAATAGAATACCAGTACAGAAAAACATAATAAACACACAAAGATGCTAATACATATTAATATAAATGTTGCTAAATGAGTAGACAAAAAATACTAACAATGAAGGTTAGAGAAAAAGAAAAACAGCAATATAAGAACAATAACTAAGAAAGAAGAGGGGAAGAAATAGGAGGAACAATTACCACAAAGTAAAGAGAACCAACATTTTTCAGTCAAGATTAGTACTAAGGACTGCCTCAATTTTCCGCAGTATTGAGGCTTCCACAAAGGAATATAATCTTCATGTGAAGTCACCAAATATATAGGCTCGGGACTTGAGTATCAGTAAACAAATAAAAATTTAACAATTGATCCAAAAACTGAAAAATCTTGAAATTATTTTGAGAAGGAAGAAAAACGAAGAAAATAAAAATATAGTGAATGTCTATCTTTTTAGAAAAAATTTAGGAACCCTAATGTAACACTCCAAAAATTACTAAGTTAAGAATCGAACCATTCTTCATTAGTGTATAAGGTCATACCGAGTGATTCTTAATTATTCTCAGGTTCTAAGGTCAATTCTTTAGTGTGGAATAATTTTGGATATGAATTAAGGTCACTAGAATCCACTAGCACAAAGTTGAGTTGAAAACTTCCGTACTGATTAAGTTTTGATATCAGTAACTATTTCGGGACACTTCAAACGACCACATCTCTTAGCATATAAAGATTTACGTAGCCCATAAACTATCAAAATAAAGTTATTTGAATATTCTTTCCAACGCCACAAATTTTGCATCAATCTGAGTTTTAAGTAAATAGTTATGATCATTTTAGTAACCTGATATACTGCAGTTACGAATTAGCCGATGGAAAAACATTAAAAAGGGTAGTTTTGTCTTTCTACCTCTAAGAAAACCCTAAATGAATTTCTTGACTAATAAAAGACCCAAAACAATGAGATTTTTGTCTCTTAATCCCCCATTCTCTTCTCTCTCAAATCCTAAGGCAAATCCTAAGAAAAATCAAAGCATAAGACTTCCATTCAAGATTCTTTCAAACTTTTTCAAGATTCTTCTTCAAAGAAAGTCCTTCTCCAAGAATTTTGTTCTTCCCAACTCAAATTCCTTCATACAATTATAAATCATTAATGAAAATCTTAATTCTTTGCCATAGAATTTTCAAGAAACTAATTCAAGAATCTCAAAAAAGGTTTTCTTGATCGTTCTTTTTCAAGCTAGGGTTTCAAGTCTTCCAATCAAGTTCATCTTCAAGATTCTTCAAGAACTTTGTTCTTCCAGGTATGTAAGGCTAATCATAGTGATGAACTGAGTTCATTCTCACACCCTATATCTACTTTCCATCAGGAAGAGATAATATAGGGTTACATCCTTAGTTTTGATAATTCTTGAGATAAGTTGTTGTTGAACTCTGAGTTTCTATTCCTGATTTTTGAGTATCTATATGCTATGCACTGAGATGCTTGAGTTGATTGTTCATGACTATTATTCATCATGAACCATAGTATTTGAGTCTTCACGGAGTTATTATTGAAAATCGTTTTAACCAAACAATTGTCTTAAACTGATTTTCTGAGAAGTGAAGAAGAGGTTTGAGTAGAGTTTAAAGAGAGATTTTGAGAAAAGTTTAAGGGAACTAATTGATTTCCAAATGTATTACTTTTACATTGATAAATAAAACTTTGTTTTTCATACAGAGCTTTCAAAGATACTTCAGAGCAGTTACCTCCTTTAAGAGGATAATTTGTGCAATTACCTCAAATTGAGAAAGAGTATGTTTTATACATCTGAGCGTGATTATAAATATTTATTGGGAGTAGTATTGAGCTCCGATATGGGGATGAGTTCAGACAACTCAAAATTCTCATAAACCAATAGGCAACATGGGTAAAGGATCGTACTTTTTAGACGACTCCTTATTACTTTCAATCATATCTTTAGTGGATCCACTTAGTTGAGGTGTCCTATATCCCAGCAAGGTATATGACAATTCCAGCAGCATGGGGGAGACACTGTATCATCATGTTTCTCATAGTGATGGTTGTTGGTTAGAGTATCTCCCTAGTAGAGTAAAGAGTATTTTTATTGTATTTTCTTATACATCCTTGAGTTAGCCTCTTTTACTTGTGAAGCTTTAAACATTCTATCTTTTACTTATGCTTTGAGTTGAGATGAGGTCAGTAGTTCTTCAGCCTTATCGGTTCAATGATTTATTCATTCATCTTTATTGCATACTCATACATTCAATGTATTGATGTCATTCGACATGCATTTTATTATGATGCAGATACAGGTATTCAAGATCATCAACAGACACATCATTGAGATCACTTTGCACTCCAGTTAGCTTTTGGTGAGCCTCGTTGCATTCTAGAGGACTCCACTTTTCTTTTAAGATAAGTCATTTTGGGGTGTCGTGTGTCTTGTCTCGACATCCATGTTGAACTATAGAGGCTTCATAGATAGATAGAGTTAAGGAGTCTCTCAGTAATTACTTTTCTTTGAAATGTTTTACAAAGTATTATACCTATATTATTGAGTATTTTATAGAATGTTTGAGTTGAGTATTTACTTTGAGTTTGAATGTTCTAAATTCTTTTTCTAAGCTTATTATCGCTTGAGTATGTCTTCCGCTAAGTAGTCAGCAAGATCAAGGGTTTGCTTGGGGACCAAAAATGCTTCTCGAGTGTCGGCCACATCTAGGGTGTAGGCTCCAGGGCATGGCGAACTTGGTATCAGAGCACCGAGTTCAAGTGTCATAGGGTTTCTACATAGCCGTGTCAGTAAGATCTTATTTATGGTTGTGAGGGGCCCATTTCTATAAATGAGGGACTACAGACATTTAAGGACTCAAAATCATGTAATAGAACTATGTCTTAAGGAACTTATTCATGCTCATGCATTTATCAAATCCATTCGGTCATCCTTCATACTTGAGGTGGTTGAAATAGCAAAGCCCAGATCCTTATCGATGAGTTACTCTCAAATAAAGTTTTTTGAAAGTTAAGAGACTACAAATGGGCTTGAGAGATGTCCGTGAGTGAGCTTAAGTGTTTAGATTCGAAAGAATGCACTCTTATTCATATGAATCGTGTATTCGAGCTAAAAACGAGATGTACTCCCAAACTCACTTTTCAAAGCCTTACTTTGAGTTTGAATGTTCTAAATTTTGTTTCTAAGGCTATTATCGCTTGAGTAAGTCTTCGACTATGTCACGACCCAAAATCGGGTCTGATGGCACTTATCCTATCCCACCAGGACAAGTCAGCCTAAAACCCAACAAGCGGAAGAAAGTAACAGAAATACGAAAGAAATAAATGAAAGGCGGAAGACTTCATCTGTTAAACCAAACCTAAGACTGGTTGTCACATGTACAAGCCTCTATTACAGAATTCGAAACAAAACTTCAAGTCTCAATGTGTGTGTCTCAAATAGTACAAACATAAATAAAAGGCCGAGAGAGGAATTGTCGGCATCAACAGCTACCTCTCAAGTATCCTTAACGAGCCACGGAGAAAGGGAGAGAAGCTAGATCACGGTCCTGGCTCGGGTCCTACACAAGTGTAGAAGCAAGGGTGAGTACCAAACAACACGGTACTCAGCAAATTAACAAATAAGACGAAGCAAAGCTAAAAGAATAACGAATCCCCGACTTCCAACCGAACCTCCAATAACTACACCTGCACAGAAATTCAGCCCAACCTAACAGATTCTCAGGTCATAGATCAAATGATACAAATACCCAATAGCTCCTCAACAAAATAGTAACAGATCAAAATACGGTTCCACAACAGTTCAATAGCAGTCCACTAACAAATCAACAAGGAAGTTCAACTCAAATATCAACAAGTCATCTCAGAATCATAAGGCACAACATAGCACCACAATAGCAAGGATCAGACAATACCATACAATGCAATGCCATATAATGAATGCATGTCTGACCTATGATACACATCATCTGAATCTCAGAACGGAACCCATGGGGGCCACACACGGACCATATATCTGCCGAAAAAGACCTCGGCACCTCATAACGCCGGCAGAAACCTCGGCATCACACATCGTCGGTAGAAACCTCGGCATAACACATCACCGGCAGAAACCTCGGCATAACACATCACCGGTAGAAACCTCGGCATAATCATCACTGGCCTCACATGGACCATATCTCATCATAGTGTCTCAGAATCAATGCACACACGCATGTTCAAACAAATAATGAGAGAAGCATTGTGTTCACAATCACAATGTAATTCATATCAAGTTAAATCACGTCACACTATCATTAATATATCAACAACCACAGTCAAGAACTCAATGTACTCAATATATCAATGATGTCAATTGCCTAGTCTCCATTTCTCTACCCCTTTCATCACAAGTAGGGTCAATAGATAAACATAAGCCTCAAGTCTAGTCCCATAATCAACAATGAGCAAAAGACATGTTCAACACAATTATAATCACATCGAGACATCTTTCAACAATATCAAGTCTATGGCCCAATCACACATTTGCCTTTCACATAGCACACAAGCCATTTTATTAACCCACCGGCTATTATTAGATTGATTCATGCAAGAACGCAGCCAACAGCTCAATCCCATTACTCCCCAACATAATCAAGTAAGGAAATCGAGATTCTAAGAGATTTACAAGATTTTAAGAGTTCACTTGCCTTAATCGAATCGGAATCAATCAACAATTGGAGCTTTTCCCTTCCGTAAGCAATCCAAATCAACACAATCTATTGACAAACAAAAACCCAATCACAATCCGGTCATATCAAGACCTAGAACACAAAATTCAAAAGAAAAAGATGGAACAACCCCAAACTCCGATTTTGAAAACGGAACAAGAATCTAGAATTTCTTTCATAAAACTCATCATCAATATCATAGGAACTTAATGGTGAAAACCATTTGGAAAATGGAGCTCAAATCTGCTCACAATCATCATTTTTTCTCAAATTCGGAGTTCAACCAAAAACACCCAAAAACTCACTTAAAATCCTAAATTTCAATTCAAAATCATGATATAAACATTGGGTAATCAAGGCCAAAGGTTAAAATTACTTACCCACACTGATTCCCAAGAATCTCCTCTTGAAAGAATCGTCCAAGAGAGCTCCAAAATGATGAAAATGGTAAAAATGGCTGAAATCCCAACTTTACACTTTCCAGGCCATTTTTGTTCTCCGCGAATGCGGACCACTTACTCCGCGAATGCGGAGACCAATTCACATACACTCCGCGAATGCGGGACCTTCTCCACGAACGCGGAGACTAACTCGCTACCAGGGATAATTAACCCTCCGCGAACGCGGAGCCCCATCCACTAACGCGGAGACTAAAACTCAGCAACCTCCGTGAATGCGGACCCTATTCCGCGAATGCAGAGACCAATAACCTTACCCTCCGCGAACGCGGGTAACAACCCTTCGCGAACGCGGAGGCTTAAATAGCTGGCACCAGATAGCAACAAAATTAGCCAACTCTCATATATCCGAAAGGCCCATCGGGATTCGTTCAGAACCCCGTGCACACAAACCAGATATGCAACCCCACTAAACTCAACGTTTCAGACTCAATGGGACCATTGGATTTGGGATTCGAGGTCTCCTTGACCCGGACCCGATGAAGCACCTCAGAAATAACTCATACCTCAACAACTAAAAACAAGCTCGGGACCTTTTAACAATCAATCAAGGTCACCCCTAGACCTAAAATCATCCCCCGAATCCAACGGAGTTGTCGTAATCAACATCCGAGCATTGGATCTCCGAATGTTGACTAAAGTCAACCGTATGATCAAGTTTCCACAATTTTCCAACTTAAGACCTCAAATCCGCAGAACAGCCCCAAATCTGACCCCGTCAACTCTACTAGGCCAAACTCCATGTTTTGAAACTAATGGAATCGACAGAATTCACATCCGAGTCCCGAAACTCCGAATGACCTATAAAACCACAAATTGGCAACTTAAGCCTTCAAAATTCAAAACTTTACAAAACTTCATTTTAACTCACACTTTCACAAAACAAACTTCGGAAACATTTCAAACATGACTCGGGGCAAATCTCGGGAGGGACAAAATGGTCATTTTACAAAATTACAAAAATTGACCTTCAGGGTCATTACATTATCCACCACTTAAAACCATGTTCGTCTACGAACATAAAGTAAAAGAAAGTACCTGAAGCCTCGAAAAGCTGAGGATATTTGGCACGCATGTCAGACTCGGTCTCCCAGGTAGCCTCTCCAGCTGAACGGTGACACCACTGCACCTTCACTGAAGCCATCTCCTTGGTCCTAAGCTAACAGACCTGTCTATCAAGAATAGTTGTAGGCTCCTCTTCAAAAGTCAAATCAGGACCCATCTCTATAGAATCAAGGGAAATCACATGCGACTCATCCGGGATGTACTTTCGTAGCATAGAGACATGGAACACGGGATGCACCACCGACAAGCTAGGTGGTAGGGACAACCTATAGGCCACCTCACCCACCCTGTCTAAGATCTCAAACGAGCCAACGAACCTAGGGCTAAGCTTGCCCTTCTTCCCGGAAAGCATAACACCCTTCATGGGTGATACTCGGAGCCAAACATGGTCTCCCTCCATGAACACAAGATCACGAACTCTCCGATCGGCATAACTCTTTTGCCGATTCTGAGCAGTCAACAGCCTACTCTGAATCACACGAACCTAATCCATGGCATCTCTAAGCAAATCAGTGTCTAAGGAATCCATCTCCGCTGAATCAAACCACCCAATCGGTGATATACACTGTGTGCCATACAAAGCCTCAAATGGAGCCATCTGAATGCTGGAATGATAACTGTTTTTATAGGCAAACTCCGCTAGGGGCAAATCCTAATCCCACCTAGCACCAAAGTCAATCACACAAGCCCGGAGCATGTCCTTAAACACTTGAATAGTCTGCTCAGACTGACCATCAGTCTGAGGGTGAAAGGGTGTGCTCATGTCTAGCCGAGTACCCAAACCATGGTGTAAAGCTCTCCAGAAATGCGAGGTGAACAAGGAACCCGATCCGAGACTATAGATACCGACACTCCATGAAGTCTAACAATCTGACTAATATAGAGCTGGGCTAACTTCTCCGTGGTATACTTCGCCCGAACTGGAATGAAATGAGCAGATTTAGTCAGCCTATCAACAACCACCCAAGTAGAATCATAACCACCAACGGTGGTAGGCAAATCTACAACAAAGTCCATGGTGATCCGCTCCCACTTCCAAGTAGGAATGGGCATCCTCTCGGACATACCTCCTGGCCGTTGGTGCTCACACTTGACCTGTTGATATGTCAAACATCTAGACAAAAAGTTTGCTATATCTCTCTTCATACCGCACCACCAGTAGTGCTGACTCAGATCATGATACATCTTCGCTGTCCATGGATGGATAGAATATCTAGAGCAATGAGCTTCCTCTAGAATCAGTCTAATAAACTCGCCCACCTTGGGCACATAAATCCGGCCTCCGATCCTCAAAACTCCATCGGAATCTAGTGTAGCCTCCTTGGCTTTACCTCTCCTCACCTTCTCTCGAATGAGACACAACTTCTCATCCTTGAACTGGTGCTCACAAATTTGCTCAACTAAGAAAGAACAGGACTCAATGAATGCAATCACACCACCGCTCTTCTCAAAAACCTGCAACATGACAAAACTGTTGGCTAACCTTTGAACATATCTAGCCAAGGGCCTCATATCAACACTAATCACGGCGAGACTCCCCATACTAGGACCCTTCCTACTCAAAGCATCGGCCACCACATTGGCCTTCCCAGGATGGTACAGAATAGTCATGTCATAGTCTTTCGGTAACTCAAGCCACCTGCGCTGCCTCAAGTTCAGATCCCTCTGACAGAAAATATACTGAAGACTCTGATGATTGGTGAAGACCTCACAATGAACCCCATACAAGTAATGCCGCCACAACTTAAGCACAAACACCACCGCGACAAACTCTAAATCATGAGTAGGGTAGTTCTTCTCGTGAGCCTTCAACTGTCTAGAAGCATAGGCAATAACTTTCCCCTTTTGCATCAACACACATCCCAAACCAACTCCGGAGGCATCACAATATACGGTAAAACCCATACCCTCCTCGGGCAAGGTCAATATAGGAGCAGAAGTCAACAAAGCCTTAAGATTTTGAAAGCTCGCCTCGCACTCATCGGACCAATGAAAATCTAGAATCTTCTGAGTCAACCTAGTCAATGGCGCTGCAACGGTGGAGAAACCCTACACAAACTGCCGATTGTAGCTTGCTATCCCCACGAAACTTTGAATCTTAGAAGGAATAGTAGGCCTCGTCCAACCCTTCACTGCCTCAATCTTGGCTGGATCAGTCCGAACACCCTCCTTGGACACCACGTGTCCCAAGAAAGCCACAGACTCGAGCCAAAACTCGCACTTGGAGAACTTGGCGTACAACTTGTGCTCCCTCAAGGTCTGAAGTACCGATCTCAGATGACGGACGTGATCCTCCTCGGTTCGAGAATATATCAGGATATCATCAATGAACACAATCACGAAGGAATCCAAATATAGACAGAACACTCCGTTCATCAACTCCATAAATGCTGCAGGGGCGTTAGTCAACCCGAACGACATCACCAAGAACTCATAGTGGCCATAACGAGTCCAGAAAGTTGTCTTAGGAATATCATATGGCCTAATCTTCAGCTGGTGATAGCCGGACCTCAAATAAATCTTAGAGAACAACGCCGCACCCTGAAGCTGATCAAATAAATCATCAATGCGAGGAAGAGGATACTTGTCCTTGACAGTTACCTTGTTCAACTGTCTATAATCAATACACATCCTCAGGGAACCATCTTTCTTCTTAACAAATAGAATCGGTGCACCCCAAGGGGACACACTAGGGCGAATAAACCCCTTACTCAACAAATCCTGCAATTGGTCTTTCAACTCCTTCAACTCAGCCGGAGCCATATGATACAGGGCAATAGAAATGGGCTTAGTGCCCGGTTCCATGTCAAAAGCAAAATCGATGTCTCTATCCAGAGGAACACCAGGAAGATCCGTAGAAAACACATCAGCAAACTCCTAAACCACAGGAATGGACTCCATGGGAGGTGGCTCAACACTAGTATCCCGAATAAAGACCAAATAGGACAAACAACCTCTATAAATCAACCTCTGGACCTGAATGTAAGAAATCACCTTACTAAGGTAAGAACCACTAGTAACCTTCCACTTAACCATCAAAACACCAGGAATCGCTAGGGTGACTGTCTTGGCATGACAATCCAGAATCGCATAATAAGGAGAAAGTCAATCCATCCTCAAAATCATATCAAAATCTACCATCTCCAGAATAATATAGTCTACCCAAGTGTCATACCCATCCAAAGAAACAGGACATGATTGATACACTCGATCCACCACTAAGGGCTCACCCATGGGTGTAGAAATATGCATATGCACAAGCATACGATCACATACCAAATCAAACTCAGATGCAAAGTAGGCAGACACATAGGAGAAAGTAGACCCTGGATCAAATAATACATAAGCATCTCGATGACAGACTAGAACAATACCTGTGATGACTGCATCAGAAGACTCAGCCTCGGGTCTCCCCAAAAAAAGCATAACACTGAGCCCCTCTGCCACCAACAGTTGGAGCCGCAACTCTACCTCTAGGCTGAGCCACAGCTCCACCACCTGAAGCTCTACCACCCCTACCAGTTGACTGTCCCCTGCCCCGACCTCTAGCCGGAGGAACTAAATCTCTCTCTAGAGCTGCAGAATAAGTATGTTGGGGCCCTGAATGAGTTTGAAGAGGACACCGTTGCATGAGATGACCCGGATCCCCATAAGTAAAACAAGACCTCAGAATAGTGATCTGCTGAGATGATCCCGATAAAGTACCACGGCCACCCTGGCCAGAACCATGAGAACCACGGGACACCTGTCCCCCTTCGACCGCTGGCATGGAGGCATGAATCGACCGCTGACGCTGAAAGGAAGTACCACCTCTCTGAGAGCCCTTGACTCCCGACGAGGTACCAGAATACTTACCACTAGATCGAGCCCCATTGAAGTCTCCAAACTCCTCTCGAACCATCAACACTGCCTCCCTATCAATACTCACGATGGACTAGAAGGAAGCACCCTCATGGGATGATCTGAACACATACGATCTGAGGGAGAAGTTCAAACCCCTCACAAACCTGCAGACCATCTCCTCCTCATCAGGAATCGTAGCCGCGACATGAGGAGACAGCTAGCAGAAACGCGCCTAATAATCGGCAACTATCATGCTGCCCTGAGTCAAGCTCTCAAATCTCAGCCTGCGCTCCTCACGCACACTCCAAGGTATAAACGATCACGAAAACCACTGGCGAAAGCATCCCACTCAATCGGAGAAGACCCTATCGGCAGGGACTCTGCCTAAGACCTCCACCTCCCTAGTTGGCCCCCGGAGCTGAAGAGCAACAAAATGGACACCCCTAGAATCTACCATCCTCACTGCCCCAAGCATCTCGCGACACAGAGTAAGAAACTCATGAGCATCATCACTCTTACCAACCTGAAACAAGGGTGGTCTCATCTTCTGAAACCTCTCAAAATACTTTTGGTCCTCTACCGTCAAAACCATATCCAAATCCTCTTGTGCACCAAAAACCGACACTGGAACCAAAGGCGGCTGACCCATCGGATCCTGAACAACTAGAACCTGATACTGCTCTGGGGTCTGTGCCCCTGCTCTAGTCTGTGAACCCTGAGGTGTGCCTGCAGCACCCTGAGTAAAACTCTCCATCACCCCCAACATCCTCAATAAGGTCTCCTAGAAGAATGTTGCTGAGAAACCTGGAGGAGCCTAACCCTGGCCAACCTCAACCTATGGCTCTAGAGAAGCCCCTCGACAACGGCCTCTAGCAGGTGCTGCTCCTCGGGCACGGCCTCTACCACGTGCTACTCCACGAGCATGGCCCCCACCTCGGGCTCTACCCCGACCTCTGATTAGGTCCTCAATTGCTGCCTCGGTGACTGCCTCCCCTCCATCGCTTGAAAATGAAGCTCTACTCCTCGGCATTTGCCAAAACAACAAGCGACACTCCGCACAAGTGATAGAACCACGCACGATAAGAGAGAATGAAATGAAAGAAATTTCCTAACATTCTTCATAGCCTCTCAAAGATAAGTACAGACGTCTTCGTACCGATCCTCGAGACCCTACTTAGACTTGGCTTGTATACGTGAGACCTATGAAAACCTGGCTCTGATACAATTTGTCACGACCCAAAACCAGGTGTGATAGCACTTATCCTATCCCATCAGGACAAGTCAGGCTAAAACCCAACAAGCGGAAGAAAGTAACAGAAATACGAAAGAAATAACTGAAAGGCAGAAGACTTCATCTATTAATCCAAACCCAAGACTGGTTGTCACATGTACAAGCCTCTATTACAAAATTTGAAACAAAACTTCAAGTGTCAATGTATGTGTCTCAAATAGAACAAACATAAATAAAAGGCCGAGAGAGGGATTTCCGGCATCAATAGCTACCTCTCAAGTATCCTCAACGAGCCACAGAGAAAGGGAGAGAAGCTAGATCACGGTCCTGGCTCGGATCCTACACAAGTGTAGAAGAAAGGGTGAGTGCCAAACAACAAGGTACTCAGCAAATCAACAAATAAGATGAAGCAAAGCTAAAAGAATCACGAAACCCGACTTCCAACCGAACCTCACATAACTACAACCTGCACAAAAATTAAGCCCAACCTAACTGATTCTCAGGTCATAGATCAAATGATGCAAATCAACAATAGATCCTCAACAAAACACTAACAGATCAAAATACGGTTCCACAACAATTCAATAGCAGTCAACTACCAAATCAACAAGGAAGTTCAACTCAAATATCAACAAGTCATCTCAGAATCATGAGGCACAACATAGCACCACAATAGCAAGGATCAGACAAAACCATGCAATGCAATGCCATATCATGAATTCATGTTTGACCTATGATACACATTCGCTGAATCTCAGACCGAAAACTATGGGGGCCACACACGGAGCATGTATCCGTCGAAAAAGACCTCGGCCCCTCATATCGCCGACAGAAAACTCGGCACCACAAATCGCCGGTAGAAACCTCAGCATAACACATCGTCGGTAGTAACCTCGGCATAACACATCACAGGCAGAAACCTCGGCATAACACATCACCGGTTATTATTAGATTGATTCATGCAAAAACTCACCTAATAGCTCAATCTCATTACTCCCCAACACAATAAAGTAAGGAAATCGAGATTCTAAGAGATTTACAAGGTTTTTAGAGTTTACTTGCCTTAATCGAATCGGAATCAATCAACAATCAGAACTTTTCCCTTCTGTGAGCAATCCAAATCAACACAATCTATTCACAAAACAAAATCCAATCACAATCCGGGCCTACCAAGACCAAGAACACGAAATTCGGAAGAAAAGGATGGAACAACCCCAAACTCCAATTTCGTAAACGGAACTAGAATCTGAAATTTCTTTCATAAAACTCATCCTTAATATTATAGGAACTCAATGGTGAATACCATTTGGAAAATAGAGCTCAAATTTTCTCACAATTATCAATTTTTCTCAAATTCGGAGTTCAACCAAAAACACCTAAAATCTCACTTAAAATCCCAAATTCCAATTCAAAATCATGATATAAACAATGGGTAATCAAGGCCAAGGGTTAAAATTACTTACCCACATTGATTCTCAAGAATTTCCTCTTTAAACAATCGCCCAAGAGAGCTCCAAAATGATGAAAATGGCCGAAATCCCGACTTTACACTGTCCAGGCCATTTTTGGTCTCCCCGAACGCGGACCACTTACTCCGCAAACACAGAGACCAATTCACATACACTCCGCGAACGCGGAGACCAACTCGCTACCAGGGACAATTAACCCTCCGTGAACACGGAGACCAACACTCAGCAACCTCCGCGAATGCGGACCCTATTCTGCGAACGTGGGTAACAACCCTCCGCGAACGTGGAGGCTTAAATAGTTTGCACCAGATAGCAGCAAAATCAGCCAACTCTCAAATCTCCGAATGGCCCCTCGAGATTCGTTCGGAACCCCGTGCACACAAACCAGATATGCAACCCCACTAAACTCAACATTCCGGACTCAATGGGACCATCGAATTTCAGATTCGAGGTCTCCTTGACCCGGAACCCAATGAAGCACCTCAAAACTAACTCATGCCTCAACAACTCAAAACAAGCTCGGGACCCTCTAAAAATAAACCAAGGCCACCCCTTGGCCTCAAATCATTCCCCAAATCCAACGGAGTTGTCAGAATCAACATCCGAGCATCGGATCTCCGTATGTTGGCTAAAGTCAATCATATGATCAAATTTCCATAATTTTCCAACTTAGGACCTCAAATCCTCAGAACAGCCCCAAATCTGACCCCGTCAACTCTCCTAGGCCAAAATCCACGTTCTAGAACTGATGGAATCGACCAAATTTACAATCGAGTCCCGAAACTCCGAATGACCTATAAAACCACAAATTGGCAACTTAAGCCTTCAAAATTCAAAACTTTACAAAACTTCATTTTAACTCACACTTTCACAAAATCAACTTCAGAAACATTTCAAACATGACTCGGGGAAACTCTCGGGAGGGGCAAAACGGTCATTTTATAGAATTACCAAAATTGACCTTCAGGGTCATTACACACTAAGTAGTCAGCCAGGCCAAGGATTCACTTAAGGACCAGAAATGATTCTCGAGCGCCGGCCACATCCAGGTGTAGGCTCGGGGTGTGACACCTAACTTTGGGACCAAGTCAATTTTCTCCTAGAAATAGAGGGGTTCTCTTCATTATAAAAATCATCCCTCCAAGAGAAATAATAAGTCTTCTCTCTTCTCCCTACTTTCTTCTCATTATTTTATACAGTTTCATAACACGTTATCAGCACGAGCCTCTTCCAATTGAGAAATATTTTTGAAAAAAGATTGAAGAAGGCTTCAACACTTTTAAATAAACATGCGAGAATTAATATATAATTTATGCCAGGTTAGTGAATAAATATATGGTTCTTGTTAAAGTTATATCAGATCTTTAACATATTATCAATGTATACATGACTTTATGCTTACTTGTGGAAGAGATAATCATTGCTTATAAATTTATAAGAAATATATGGTCAGTAAAGTGATAATTTTTTTAGGGCTCAAAAGCAATTTCTTTTATACTTTGATATATTATGTCATTAATTGAGGGTAAGACGATGGATTCAAGTCCACTACACAAAAGGGTAAGGTATCAAGTTCGAGTCTTGGTGCACCGCGATAAGAGATATTGGATTCAAGTCCCATCAATTTATGGCCTACGACGCCTTTATATGTATAAGACATTAAATTTAAGTACCAATGCACTATATTGATGATATATTGACTATTAAAGCAAACAGTGTGCTTTTGATAAAATTTATTCATGAAACATATTCCATTGAAATCGTTCCATTTTCTAAAGTGAATGTGGTAGTTGTGCCTAATATGTCTGAAAAAAGACAAGTGATTGAATAATGCACATGAATCTGGAATGAGGTACTAAGTTATTTTAATTTAATATACTTAGATGATTGTGTTCCATTCATGAAGAATGAGAATTTTTTATAATACTAAAAATATAGATCCATTCTCTGAAGTGAATGAGATATATGCCCACCATGCTAGGCATGTGTTATGACCTCTAGGTCATTTCTATGTTTATGCCTCCTATTCATCATTTAGAGCTTTCTTGTAGCTACCCTAAGTCATTTATGGATTGCTGAGATTGACAGTTCGGTCACCTAGTCGTTCATTTAGTTTTTGTGCTAGTTTTAGTGTTTTGGAGCTTTTGAACCTTGAGAGGTCATTTTTTACCAAAATTTCAAGAAGATGACTTCAGAATCCAATTCTGATGATTTCATTAGCTCCAAAAGGGTCATTTTAGGCTAGCAGCATAATCAACATGACTCCCAAAATTTTCAGTGCGAGTATGTGTGATTATGCATTTAAACTTTCAAGTTGAAGCCTAAGTTTGACTTTAGTCAACATTCTGGGTAAACGAGCTCGGATGAGGATTCTGTTAGCGCGGTTAACTCCAGAACATTTAGTTTGGTCTAGAACAACCCTTAGTTTAGATCCTGAGGCCTCCGGGCCAATTCTGAGACCTTTGTAGATTTTGGCTTAAAATAGGGTATGGGTGTGTGACCCACTTTTCACTGAGATGAAATCGTATGGAATTTTTGACTGCTCTATTGAGTTTGGAATATCAAATTTGGTAGAGCTGCGCATCTTGTTTGCGTGCACGGGGTTCAAACGAATTTGGAGCACCACATCGGAGATTCAAAACTTGGCCAAACCAGCCGATATGCATCAACTGGTGAAGGACAATATGATCTTCATGAATGCGTGCCTCTTGGGTGCGTTCGTGAAGTCTTGGTCCTTAGTGCTTTGCCACCATGTGGGTCCTTGCCATGATCACGATAAGGGGTTGCCCTTTATTGGTCATCGCAATCGTGAGATAGGGTCTCTGCTATCGCGATGGTCAACCTCTTAATGAGTCGCGATAACGACCCTCCTTCTCACGATCACGATGAAGAGATGAGGGTTGTCTTTATAAATAAACATAGACACAAAGGCATCAGCTATTTCAATATTAGAGAGGCATTTTCTCCCTCGTTTCTTGTCGGAATCTGGTGATTTGAAGTTTCGCGCATCCGTGTTTGTTGAGGCTTCATGGTAGGGTGATCGGGAGCTGTTGAAGGATCTCCATTTGAGGTGAATTCTCATTTTAATTGCTGTCCCTCGTGGTTTTAAAGCTTTAATTATTATTTGTTGCATGCTATTGTGTTGGCTGTTCCCGAGCCTCGAGTTGCGTTCAATTTTGGAACACAATTTTGAGGCATAGTTTAGGACCTCTTGATGGACTCAATTTTGAAATTTCTGGCACGAATCCCATAATTCTAGTTTGACTCTAAAATTGGTCCATTTCTATTTTATGTGTTTTTGTGTCCTAGTGACCGTACTTACATTGTGATCCTATTTTTTTATAGCGTGGCAGCATTTGGAGGCCGTCCAGAGAGGAAAAGCTCTGGCCTTGTGATTTGGAGCGTGCGCGGTTGGCCTACAGGTAGGTTACGACTTCCTTTCTATTTAGATTGAGCATAAATATGTATATTCATGATGATGAGTGTGAATTGGGGGCAGTAACCTAGTTATTTTTTCCTTCTTGTTAGATACCATGAGCTAGGATTAATTACTACTGCATTGAGGGTAGCACCATTCAGATAAGGTTGGTTGTGTGACTTGCATGCTATGTGATTTACTTATTTGATTACTTTTTTTTGGAGCATGGTTTGGCCTTAGTCTAGGATAGACTAGGGTTACCTTATAGCTATGCACCTTGTGACTATGGTATGATTCCGACATCGTTCGAATGGACTAAGTCTTTGTAGACTAAAATAGCAGAATTGGGTCTTATAGTGTGAGCCTTAGTTTAGGTAAATTCGTAGCTTATTAGCTCTTCTATTCTCACTCTCCCTTTATCTATGGCTTTGAGGGGCTACCGAAGGATTGTACTACCATATTGTGTTGAGATTGAGTTGTACTTGACTGGTCGCCTTCTATTAATACCTCAGGTGGATGGGGTTCCACGGTGACTTCTCTTGACATTGGGCTTCTCCTTGGGATCGACACACCCTTGGTACCCTTGTTCATTGGGTTATGAGTTGGTTGGTTGCGGTGATAATTTCTAGTTCGAGGCTGATGTATTACGGTTCGAGGCCATTATTTCCAGTCTAAGGCTGACATTCTATGTTTCAAGGTCGTTATTTCCACCTTGAGCCTGAAGCTTTGGGTTCGATGCCTAGATTCTACCGCTTGGGTTCGAGGCCTAATTGACTTTTATTGGATTTGGGTCACTCTTTCTAGCTGGGCTGGGAGTCAACTGGTTATTGGATTTGGAATTGGGTTTGGGAACTTTATTCTTGTAGGCTTAGCTATACTATGTACCTTTGATGCTTCTGGGGTCCGCTCGAGTTTTATTTAAACTTGCGCATGAGTGTACCTTCTGGTTATATGGGGTCCAATTAGATTGCTTAGCTGTACTTATATTTACTTTTGGTATGGTCATGTGCATGTTTAGTTTAGCTACACTTAGATATACTTTCGGTATGCTCATGTGCCTTCTTTTCATATCCTCTTTGACCTCTGTTTGTGTCTAGATTCTATCTATTCTGATTGTCTTCACCTTTCTTGCTCAGTCGGCCTTTGATGCCTATGGAGTACCTCCATTTTGGTACCTATGCTACTCTCTACATCTTTTTGTGATGCAGGTCCTAGTACGAGCTTCCACCGGTGATCGTTCGTGCGCTCTTTTGTAGCTTTTGGAGATCGGAGATAAGGGTGAGCACTTGGCATCCTGGACCAACCTGTCTCCTTCTGTACATATGTTAGCTTATCTTTTGCTTTGAGACGGCTTGTGGTGGTCCACTTCTGGGACTTGTTTTTTGTTCTTATTAGATAGCTCTGTACTCGTGACTTCCAATTTCTGGAAGGGTTTCCTGTATATATATATAAATAAGTTTTGGTTCACTCTATTTCTGTCTTTTCTTCTTATTAGTATTATTTCCTATTTGGTTCTGCCCCATACCTATTATTTGCGTTTTGGGTATGGGTTGGCTTACCTACTGGCGGGTTATGGTAGGTGCCATCATGACTCGAGGGATTAGGTCGTGACAAGTTGGTATTAGAGCCCCAGGTAAACTGGTCTCACTTGTATAGAGCTAATACCTAGTAGATTCATGTGGATCGATGCGAAGATGTCTATGACCTATCTTTGGAAGGCTACAGGGTGTCTTTAGGAATTCTTCTTTTTTGTATCGCTTTCGTACAGCCTGTATTACTGGTTTCTTGAAATCTCACTTGTTTCAATGTTTTCATAGGATGGCTCGTACGCACCATGAGGCGGCTCAGGGTAAGGGTCGACCGTCCTTGCCGGGTAGGGGTGCAACACCACCCTAGTTAGAGAGCAGGGTTCGGAGACCACAATGGATCCTCTAGCAGCCCGGGTTCCAAAGTAGCCGGTGGGGCCGGGACAAACTCAGCCAACACCCGGAGCAACTATGGCTCCAGAGCTCCAAACAGTCATTACTTAGCTTTTGATAGTGCTTGGAGGTATGCAGCAGGCCCTAGCACCAGGTCAGCAGGATCAGCTTGCAACAGAGGCACCTCAGGCCTAGGTACCACCTGGGGTGCCCAGCCCGTGATTGTAGTCAAAGCTATGCCGCTAGAGGAGCAGAAAATGCTCGAAGTGTTCTTGTGACTTTCACCTCCAAGGTTTTTTTGGGCTGTGGGTGAAGATGTCCATGAGTTTCTTACTACCTGTTGGGAGCGTCTTCATACTTTGGGGTTAGTGGAGTCGAGAGGAGCCGACTTCACAGCATATCAGCTAGATGGGCCAACCAGGTAGTGGTGGCATACATTTATTGAAACTAGGCTAGTTGGTCCCCCTCCGGTCACCTGGATTGAGTTCTAAGGCCTTCATAGCCAGGTTCATCCTTTGCAACGTCAAAGATCACCTCCGGGATCAGTTCTCTAGGTTGTAGCAGGGCTCCATGACTGTATCAAAATATGAGGCGAGGTTTCATGAGCTCTCCCACCATTCCATCATGATTCTACCTACTAAGGAGGAGAGAATTCGATGCTTTATTTGTGGGTTGAGGCTTTATATCTAGATTAAGACTCAGTCCATGGTCTATGAGGGTTGTTCTTTTCTAGATGTGGTTGACCACACCCGTACTATAGAGGAGCTCCGTCTCTAGGCCTAACGGGGGAGGGAAAAAAAGCCAGATATGATGGTAGCTACAGCAGGTCTTGTTCCAGTCATAGGGGCTCCTATGACTAGACCATGCAGTGGTATCAACAGGGCCAGTCCAGCCGATTAGTGTAGGCTTTGTTGTACACTTCAGAGGGAGACCAGTGTAGCCAGAGTGATATTGGCTCCAGCCAGAGCTACGGGTCCCAGACTTGTGCTTCAGGCCATGATGGTCGTCATTCTTTGGGCAGATCATTGTTGGGTTGTTTTGATTGCGGAGAATTGGGTCACTGGTCCAGGGATTTTCCTATGCGTAGGTGAATTGCTCGCGCTCCACAAGAAGCTCCCCTAGCTCTACCAGCAGCACCTCTAGCTAGGTCGAGGCTAGGGTCAGGACTATTGCGGCATAAAATAAGGTATTCAGGGTGGTCCCCGAGAAGGCAGGTCAGGTGGTAAGACTGATGTCCAGGGTAGAGGTGGATGGGGCCATTTCTATGCAGCTCCAGCAAGAGTGGAGGTTGAGGCATCGGATGATGTGATCACAGGTACGATTCTCTTATGCCGTCATCATTCCTCAGCTTTATTTGACCCTGGTTCTACATATTCTTATGTGTCTACGCATAATGCTTCTCGTATGGGCATAAATTCTGAGCATATGGCAGTGCCGTTGAGTGTGTCGACCACCATGGGTGAGTCTTTAGTAGTGGATCAGGTGTTTAGATCATGCTTAGTTACTATCCAGGGGTATGACACCCGGGCTGACCTTATGTTGTTAGATATTCTTAATTTTGACTAATTTTAATTTGAAGATATAATATCCTTCGTCGTGCAATAGTGCCATGGTCATAAGAACAAAACTCCAGTTCTTCTCTACATAGTTCTCCATCTGTTTCCCATATGGAGTATTGCCCACTACATATCCTATTAGCGTTGTTTCCCAGTTCTTTATTTGCGCCTTAATATCATCTTCCTCAATCGTAACAGTTACGCGTCTATTCTTCATACAATGAGGTACACATGTGAGAGCCTTACCTTTATACGGTTATCTCGTGTAGATTCTGCATTGGGTGTTGGATGGGTGGATGTTTCAGCATCTGAAAATTTCAATTTCCTCATCGCTGGTTCCTCGGTACCTTCTTTGATTGATTGTAGCTGGGTCTCTTCCTCTACGCTACTAGTTTCCTCGCTCTCTTGTATCTCTTGAAAGCCAGGTGGTAAATAGCTTCCAAAAGTAATCCTCGGGAGTCGTTGTGTAATTCATGTTGCTGGAGTAACAATCGATCGATTTGGCATTGTTGATCAGAGCCTGATCATCGTCAATTCTTAGGCACAATGCTGCCTTTCTATTGTGCACTGAGAGAGAGTCGCTTGGTGCCTAACGTGCGCTTTTTCCCCTAATCCTTCATTGCTAGTGGGCTTTTGGCATTAAGGTATGATAGCTTTCACCTATGTAGTCCTTTCCTCCATAGGGTTCCTAAATCCTCCAATTTTGTAAAGTTAGATTCTTCAATTAGAATTAGGGTTTTCTTCTATCTTATGGGTTCTTTCAAATTATTATCTAATTGATTGGATTATGTTCATTTATGCATGAATTGAGTTAATTCAATGATTTTAAGATGAAATTATATGAGCTCATGCTTGAATTATGATTTCTAAGCTATAAGTCTATGATGAAGTTTATGAATGATCAAAAGATGAATTTGATGAAGTCATGCATGTTCAACTTATGAAATAATGATGATTTAAGATTTGCTTTGAGAATGAAGCATAAATGTTGATTGTTATTGGGTTGTGAAAGGATTTCTCACATATTACTGAAAAACATGATTTGTGAAAGGAATTTTTTCACATGAAGGATTCATAAGGGTTGAAAGGTTTTCTCAAGCAAAGCTTTGAATCAAGAATAAAGAGCTAATCTATTGACAAAATAAGTTAAGACTTATGATTAATCCATGGAAATTATGCTTAGCACCGAGGGTATATTGAGATGGAAGCTCTCCCGTTAATAGAGGCCGGGTTTCTAATAGCAATCTATTTATCCCACAACTATGTGCCACCATAGGATGATTGTCTTAGATATACATTAGCTAGTGGATCCACCTAAGCTAGAAGTTATGGTTCCTACCTTGACAAGTAAGGGCACCTCTTTTTGGTGTGGGGTAGATACCGGATTCCATGTTATAGCTCACATGGTCTATGTCGGTTATGGCTAACTTCCCACAATAATTAAATAAAGTTGCTTCTAAAGGTGTTTTCAACGTGCTTTAAGATGTTTAACTTGCATTGGCTATGATTATGATTTACGTTTTCTAGCATGTCTTTTATAATGAAGCTTGGTCATTGCATGTCATGTAAATGTCCCCTTTAGCATGATTTTATATACTTGTGCATTGCTATCATACTTGGTACATTTTTGTACTAACGCATACTCTTGCCTACATTTTCTCACAAATGTAGGATCCGGCTCATCTCTATTTGCCCGTGGCTAGTAAGTACTTAGATATTGTGAAGACTTGGTAAGTCCTCATATGTTCAAGGACAATGCCATGTTTATCCGTTTATGTCGTTTCATATTAATACTTGTATGGGTTACATTCCACTTTCACTCTATTCATGTATTAGATGGCTTTGAGACTATGTTTAGACTTCTGCTACTTTTGTCAATTATTTTTATATAAATTGTCTTTTGAACTCTTATCTAGTATTATCTGGTATGACGTATACTAAGTGGCTTGTATAAGACCTTTCATGGTCTTGTACGCCATATCACACCTAGGGGGTACTTAGGGTCGTGACAAACTAAGTATTCAGAGCACAAGGTTATAGAAAGGTCCTAGGATGTCTCATTAGCCACGATCCCGCAGGCAGCATGATTCGATTTAGGTGATTGTAGATCGGATGACTAAAACAACCCATTTCTTGCTGGTAAAGACTACTAATTCAGCAGAAGATTATGCGAGTCTATACATCCATGAGATAGTTTGACTTCACGGAGTCTCGTTGTCCATCATTTCAGATAGGGGTGCACAATTCACCACTTAGTTTTGGAAGTCATTTAAGAAAGGTTTGGGTTCGAAGGTAAACCTTAGTACTGCTTTTTATCCTCAGACAGATGGTCAAGCAGAGTGCACTATTCAAACCTTAGAGGATAAGTTGAGAGCATGTGTGTTGGATTTCAAAGGGAATTGGGATGACCACTTGCCTCTTATAGAGTTTGCATACAATAACAACTATCACTCCAATATTTAGATGGCTCCTTATGAGGCTCTTTATGGGAGAATGTGTAGATCTCCTATTAGATAGTTTGAGGTTGGTGAAGCTAGTTGATAGGACCGGACTTAGTTCATCAATCTATGGAGAAGGTTAAAATAATCGAAGAGAGGTTGAAAACAGCGCAGAGCCGTCAGAAATTCTAAACAGATGTTAGGAGATGAGATTTAGAGTTCGAGGTTAATGATTGGATCTATTTTAAGGTTTCACCCATAAAGGGTATTATGAGGTTTGGTAAGAAAGAGAAGCTCAGTCCCCTATATATTTGTCCTTACAAGATATATAAGAGAGTTAGTAATGTAGCTTTTGAGCTGAAGCTACCGCCAGAATTAACAGCAGTCTATCAAGTATTTCACATCTCTATGCTAAAGAAGTTTTTGGGTGATCCTTCACTTATTGTGCCTACCGAGAATATTGGTATCAAGGACAACCTATCTTATGAGGAGATTCTCATTTAGATTCTTGATCGTCAAGTTCACAAGTTGAGAACCAAAGAGGTTGCATCGGTCAAAGTCTTGTGGAGGAATCAATTTGTTGAAGAGGCTACATGGGAAGCCGAGGAAGGCATGAAAAAGAGATACCCTCATCTTTTCCCCACCGAATCAGTCCCAAACCAAGGTACTACCTCCTTGTAATGTACTCCTTCATTTTGATATGTTGAGTTTGTGCATTTTTATATATTATGCATTGTGTTGAGTTGTTAGACTTTTCCCCACACCTTTCATGCTTAGTATGATCTTATTCGAGGATAAATGTTCTGAAGGGGGAGATATTGTAATACACCGGATGTTGGAAAGGCAGAAAGAAAAGGAAAGCGCAGAATTATTTGGACTGCAGCAGGTACCATGGGTCCAACCTACGGACCGTAGGTGATACTACGGTCCGTAGGAATGGAGTCGTAGACTTGGAGTTGAGTTTGGGAAAAATTATGCTTCTGAAGTCTAACCTACGACTTTACAAGATGAACCATACATTGGTTGACGTGCCGTAGATGGGTTCCGTAGGAGTGGTCCAGACTTAGTTAAATTTCTAGGTTGAAATTGAGTTCTACGAGAGGGTCCTACGGACCGTAGAAGGTTCTACGATCCGTAAAAGGGACCCATAGGAAGTTGGCCAATTATTTGGGTTTCTGAAATTGGTTCTATGGTTGGACAGGACGAACCATAGGATGACCTACGAACCATAGGTCACTCTGGCAGTTTTAATTAAGGGTATTTCAGACTTTTTTCCTCCCATTCTAAACTTAAACCCCGACCCATTTCTACCTAATTAAGGGTTTAATCAGCGTTAAAACATTCTTTTATGTTCCTTAACACTTAGAAGATTCAGAGCAAGGTTCATAGAGGTGAAAATCTTGGGTTTCAAGCATTCTTCAAATTTTGTCGATTTCGCCAAGAACATTGTTCTTCCCCGGTATGTAAGGCTACCATAGTGATGGACTAAGTTCGTCCTCACGCCCTACATCTATTTTCTATCAATAAAGAATAATCTAAGGTTACATCTTTAGTTTTGATATTTCTTGAGATGAGTTTCTTTGATGAATTCTGAGTTGCTATTCCTAATTTTTGAGATGTTGTATATCAAGTATTGAGATTCTTGAATTGATTGTTCATGTGTATTTTCCATCATGAACCTTATTATTGAGTTATTTATTGAGAAATCCTTTTAACCAGTCATTGTCTTGAATTGATTTCTGAGAAACGTAAAGAAGATTTTTTAGTAGAGTCCGAAGAGATGTTTTGAGAGAGAGTATAAGGGAACTAAATATTTCCCAAAGATATCATTTTTTAAAGTGAGAAAAGAGAAACTTTGATTTCTAAATGAGTTTGTGAATTCAGGGGTACTTCAAAGCATTACCTCTATTAAGAGGGTATTTTGAGTAATTACCTCAAACTGAGAAAGAGTATGTCTTATAAATTTGAGCATGAGTATATATATTTATTGGGAATATTATTGAGCACCGATACAGAGATGAGTTCAGACAACTCGCATTCCTCATAAACCATGTAGTTAACATGGGTAAAGGATCATACTTTTTAGATGACTCTTTATTGCTTTCGAGTAGAGCTTTAGTGGATCCACTTAGTTGAGGAGTTCTATATCCCTGCAAGGTATAGGACAGTTTTGGTAGGGTGCGTGAGACGTTGTATTATCACATAGCTCATAGTGATGGTTGTCGGTTAAAGAATCTCCCAAATAAGAGTATAGAGTAAATTATTATATTTTTACATACATGTTTGAGTTAGCCTCTTTGATTTATGAAGCTTTAAATATTTCATCTCTTATTATTGCTTTGTATTGAGTTGAGTTTAGGTGAGTATTCTTTCAGCCTTATCAGTTCGGTTATTTATTCATTCAGCTTTATTACATACTCGTACATTCAATGTACTGATGTCATTCGATATGCATCTTTCTATGATGCAGATACAGGTGTTTAGGATCATCAACAAGCGCTCTGTTGAGATCATTTGGCACTCCAGTTAACTTTTCGTGAGGCTCGTTGCTTTCCAGAGGATTTCACATTTATCTTCCTGTTATTGTTGAGTTGTTGTAGGTCTTGTCCCGACATTTATCCTAGTAGTAGAGGCTTCGTAGATAGTTAGAGTTGAGAAGTCACTAAATATTTCCCTTTTATGTTGAGATGTATTGAGACGTTTTGCAAACTGTTTTATTTATAACATTGAGTACTTTCAGACATCCTTATTGAATTTTACTTTGAGATTGATTTCTGTTCTAAGCCTATTATTTCTTGAATGAGTCTTCCGCTAAGTAGTCAGTCAGGCCAAAGGTTTACTTATGGGATCAAAAATTGTTTTAGAGTGCTGGCCACATCTCGGGTTTAGGTTCAGGGAGTGACAAACTTGCTAACAGAGGACAGAGTTCAAGAGTCCTACAGTGTCTATGAAGTTGTATCTAGTAGAGTCCTTATTATCAGTGTGAAGTGCGCCACATCTATAATTGGGAGGCTACGACATTTAGGAACATTTCACTCTCTTCGTACTCATGTTCGTGCGATAGAGTTCAACTCTATAAAAGTTTCTTCTAACTCGTGCTTACGCGTGGCTTTGTTTGAGGATGCTTTCTTGGGGCATTTCTTTCCTCGACAACTAAGGGAAGCTAAGGTAAGAGAGTTCTTGAATCTGAAACAGGAAGCCATGAGTGTATAAGAGTATAGCCTCAAGTTCACTCAGTTATCCCGCTATGCTCCGAAGATTGTGGTGGATAGGAGAAGCAGGATAAGTTTATTCGTGTCCGGGCTATCCCTCTTATAGAGTAAGAAAGGTAAGGCGGCCATGTTGTTAGGGGACATGGACATAGCTAGACTCATGATTCATGTGCAGTAGGCTGAGGAAGACAAGTTGAAAGAGATGGAAGAGTTCCATATTAAGAGGGCTATGACAACAAATCATGAGTCCGGCCAGAAAAAGACTGGGAATGTAAATTGGTCATCCTTCCAGCAAGGGTCATCTGGACCTGCCCCATCGTCAGCTAGTGCACCTGCACCAGGGAACATGAACCAGAACTCTTAGAATTTCAGAGCTCAACCTACTCAGTCTTAGGGTAGTGTGGCACAAGGGGCTACTTAGACCCCCGCATGTGCTAAGTGTGGTAGGAACCACCCAGGAGTGTGTCGTGATGGCTCCAATGGCTACTTCAAGTGTGGTTAGACGTATCATTTTATGAGAGAGTACCCTAAGAACAGGCAGGGTAATGGGGGCAATAGAGCTCAATCTTCTTCAGCAGCTCCAACAGACAGAGGTGCTCCGAGGGATGCTACTTCAGGGACAAGCGGAGGAGCAAACCGTCCGTATGCTAAATCTAGTCGCCAGGATCTGCAGAACTCGCCAGATATTGTTACTAGTATGCTTAAAGACTTTTCTATTGATGTTTATGCCTTACTTGATCCAGGTGTGAGTTTGTCTTTTGTGACTCCTTATGTAGCCATGAGATTCAGTATTTTCCCCAAACAACTTCTTGAACCCTTTAGTGTTTTCTATTCCAGCAAAAAAAGTCTATCGTGATTGTACCATCTCTGTCTATCACAAAGACACCATGGCTGACTTAGTTGAACTAGATATGGTGGATTTTAATGCCATTCTAGGTATGGACGGGCTTCATGTTTGTTATGCCTCAATTGATTGTAGAACTCGAGTAGTCAAGTTTCAGTTTCCTAATGAGCCAGTTTAGAGTGGAGGAGTAGTTCAGCAGTGCCTAAGTGTTGTTTCAATTCATACCTTAAGGCCAAAAAGTTAGCTTCTAAGGGGTGCGTTTATCACTTAGTCCGAGCTAATGACTCTAGTATTGAGACACCGCCTATTAAGTCAGTTCCAATTGAGAGTGAGTTTCCAGAGGTCTTTCCAGATGATCTTCCTGGAGTCCCTTCAGAGAGAGAAATAGACTTTGGGATAAATATTCTTCCTGATACTCAACCCATTTCTATTCTGCCATATAGAATGGCTTCAACTGAGTTAAAAGAGTTAAAAAAGCCGTTAAGAGAACTTCTTGATAAGGGTTTCATCCAACCAAATATCTCATCTTGGGGCGCTCTAGTCTTATTCATGAGAAAGAAAGATGGTTCCCTTAGAACGTGTATCGATTACTGCTAGTTGAACAAGATCACCATAAAGAATAAGTATCCCCTTCCGAGAATTGATGACTTTTTCTACCAACTTCAGGTTGCGGTGCCACTTGTTTCTCTAATATAGACCTAAGATCTGGCTATCATCAGTTGAGAGTAAGAGAAGGTGACATCCCAAAGACAGCTTTCAGGACCCATTACGGTCATTATGAGTTCCTTGTTATGTCCTTTAGTTTGACTAATGCTCTTGTAGCATTCATGGATCTCATGAACAGAGTATTTAAGAAGTATTTGGATATGTTTGTTATCATGTTCATTGATGACATCCTGATCTACTAGAGGAATGAGGAAGATCATGCCAATCATCTCAGAATAGTCCTCCAATCTCTCAAAGATCGAGAGCTATATGCCAAGTTTTCTAAGTGTGAGTTCTGGCTTGAATCTGTGGCATTCTTAGGCCACATTGTGTCTGGCGAAGGAATTCAAGTCGACACTCATAAGATTGAGGCATTGCAAAATTTGCCCAAACCCACCTTCCCAATTGATATAAGGAATTTCTTGTGGTAGGCTGGTTATTACAGAAGGTTCATCGAGGGATTCTCATCTATTTTGTCCCCATTGACTAAGTTGACTCAGAAAATAGCTAAGTTTCAATGGTCTGAAGCTTGTGAGAAAAGCTTTCAGGAATTGAAAAATTGGTTAACCACTGTTCCAGTATTGACCCTACCAGAGGGTATAGAGGGTTTTGTTATTTACTGCGATACATTCGGAGTTGGACTTGGTTGTGTGTTGATGCAGAATGGTAAGGTTATAGCCTATGCCTCTAGGCAACTTAAGATTCACGAGAGGAACTACCCGACTCATGATCTCGAGTTGGCAGCAGTAGTTTTTGCTCTCAAAATATGGCGTCACTATCTCTATGGTGTTCATGTGGATGTGTTCACAGACCACAAGAGTCTCCAATATCTTTTCAGTCAGAAAGAGCTTAACCTCAGACAAAGGAGGTGGTTAGATTTGCTCAAGGATTACGCTATGAGTATCCTCTATCACCCAGGTAACGCTAATGTTGTTGCTGATGCTTTGAGCAGGTTGTCCATGGGAAGTATTGCTCATGTTGAGGAAGGCAAGAAAAAATTGACTAAGGAGGTTCACAAACTTGCACATTTGGGAGTCCTTTTATTAGATTCAAGTGAAGGTAGAGTTGTCATGATGAATGCGGCTGAATCATCATTAGTGTCAAAAGTGAAGGAGAAGCAAGACAAAGACACCCTCTTACTTTAACTAAAGGCAAATGTTCATACGCAGAAGATGATGGCTTTTGAACAAGGGGGAGATGGTGTGCTGAGATATCAAGGAAGGTTATGTGTTCAAAAGTGGATGATCTCTAAGAGAGGATCATGGAAGAAGCTCATAGTTCAAGATATTTGATCCATCCGGGTTCCACTAAGATATGTCATGACTTGAGAGAAGTCTATTGGTAGAATAGTATGAAGAGGTGTATTGACAAGTTTGTTGCTAATTGTCCAAATTGCCAGCAAGTCAAGACAGAGTATAAAAGGTCATGTGGTGTGGCTCAGAACATACCCCATCCAGAATGGAAGAATATGGCCTTCATTACTGGTTTTATGCGATCTCGCAGGCAACATGATTCGATTTGGGTGATTGTAGATCGGATGACTAAATCAGCCCATTTTTTGTTGTAAAGACTACCAATTCAGAAGAAGGTTATGCGAGTCTATACATCCGTGAGATATTCTGACTTCACGGAGTCCCGTTGTCCATCATTTCAGATAGGAGTGCACAATTCACCGCTCAATTTTGGAAGTCATTTCATAAAGGTTTGGGTTCGAAGGTAAACCTCAGTACTGCTTTTCATCGTCAGATAGATGGTCAAGTAGAGCTCACTATTCAGACCTTAGAGGATATGTTGAGAGCATATGTGTTGGATTTCAAAGGGAATTGGGATGACCACTTGCCTCTTATAGAGTTTGCATACAATAACAACCATCACTCTAGTATTCAGATGGCTCCTTATGAGACGTTTTATGGGCAAAGGTGTAGATCTCTTATTGGCTAGCTTAAGGTTGGTGAAACTGAGTTGATAGAACCAAACTTAGTTCATCAATCCATGGAAAAGGTTAAAACAATCGAAGAGAGGTTGAAAACAGCGCAGAGCCGTCAGAAATCCTATACAAATGTTAGGAAAAGAGATTTGGAGTTTGAGGTTAATGATTAGGCTTATTTTAAGGTCTCACCCATGAAGGAGCTTATGAGGTTTGATAATAAAGGGAAGCTAAGCCCCGATATATTGGTCCTTACAGGATATCTAAGAGAGTTGGTAATGTAGCTTATGAGCTGGTGCTACCGCCAGAATTAGAAGTTGTCTATCTAGTATTTCACATCTCTATGCTAAGAAGTTTTTGGGTGATCCTTCACTTATTGTGCCTACCAAGAATATTGGTATCAAGAATAGCCTATCCTATGAAGAGATTCTCGTTCAGATTCTTGATCGCCAGGTTCTCAAGTTGAGAACCAAAGAGGTTGCATCGGTCAAAGTCTTGTGGAAGAATCAGTTTGTTAAAGAGACTACATGGGAAGCCGAGGAAGATATGAAACAGAGATACCCTTATCATTTCCCATCAAAATCAGTCCCAGAACAAGGTACTACCTCTTTGTAATGTACTCCTTCAGTTTGGTACTTTGAGTTTATACATTTGTATAAATTGTGCCTTGTGTTAAGTTGTTAGACTTTTCCCCACCCCTTTCATGCTTAGTATGATCTCATTTGAGGATGAATATTCTCAAGGGGGAGATATTGTAAGACCCCGGAATTTGGAAAGTCAGAAAAAAAAAAAAAAGTGCAGAAATTTTTGGACTGCAGCAGGTACTACAGGTTCGACCTACGGACTGTAGTTGGTCCTACGGGCCGTAGGAATGGAGTCAAAGAATTGGAGTTGAGTTTGGAAAAAATTATGTTTCTGAAGTCTGACCTACAACTTGACAAGACTAACTGTACATTGTTGACGGGCCGTAGATGGGTTCCATAGGAGTGGTCCAGACTTAGTTAAATTTTGAGGTTGAAATTGAATCCGTAGAATGTTCTACGATCCGTAGAAGGGACCCGTAGGAAGTTGGCCAAACATTTGGGTTTCAAAAGTTTGTTCTACAGTTGGACAAGTCGGACCATAGGATGACCTATGGTATCACTCTGGCAGTTTTAATTAAACGTATTTCAGAATTTTCCCATCCCTTCTAAACTTAAACCCCGACCCTTTTCTACCTAATTAAAGGTCTAAACAATGTTAAAACATTCTTTTACGTTCTTTAACACTTAGAAGATTCAGATTTAATGACCCTCCAGGTCAATTTTGAGTTATGTATTCTTCCGTCGTTTAGAGCGTTCCTATAGCAACCCCATGTAATTTATGACTTGTTGGCACTGATTGTTCGGTTGCCTAGTCGTTCGTTTGGTTTTAATGCGAGTTCTAGTGTTTTGGGGCTTTTGAAACTTGAAAAGTTGATTTTGGTCATAACCTGTCATGACCTAAAGTACCCCCTAGATGTGACATGGCGTACAAGACCCTGAAAGGCCTCATACAAGCCACTTAGCATGCATCATATAAGATAATAGCAATTTAAGAGTTCAAAAGACAACTCATTATCAGAAGATTTTGCAAAGCATAGCGGAAGTCTACCTATAGTCTCAAAGCCATCTATCAAAAGAATAGAAAGAACGTTTGGACGTAACCCAATACAAGTCCAAAAGTAAAGAAACATAAAAGAATAACAAGGCAATGTCCTCGAACATATGAGGACTCACCAAGTCTTCAAGGCTCTTCTACTACAAGCTCTAGCCACGAGTGGATGGGAAGGAGTCACCACGCCCCACATCAATAAATCAATGTAGGCAAAAGTATGCGTTAGTACAAACATGTACCAAGTATGATAACTATGCATAAAATCATTTAATCATGCTAACAGGGAACATTTACATGACATGCAAAGACCAAGCTAAAACATGAGATAAAAGAGGTTAGAAATATAAGTCATAGGATCATGGTCAATGCAAGCTAAACTTGCGTAAAACACTTATGAGATACTTTGAAAGTCGCTTTAGTCCGTTCTTATGGGAGATTACCTTTAACCGACATTTAAGACCATGTGAGCTATTAACATGGAATCCGGTGTCTACCCCACACCGAAAAGAGGTGTCCTACTTGCCAAGGTAAGACCATGAACTTCTAGCTTACGTGGATCCACTAGCTAATGTCTATCTAGAAAATCATGCTATGGTGGCACATAGTTTATGGGACATGGGTAATCGCCACTTGTCCACTCGGTGCTAAGCATAATTCCCACGGATTAGTAATAAATCATAATTCATCTTATCATTAGTAGACATGGGTAATCGCCTCTTGTCTATCATTAGGGAACATGGGTAATCGCCCTCTTGCCCCTTCATTCGTTAGAATAACTCCTTATCTTTGATTCAAGTTTATTTGAGAAAACCTTTCAACCCTTTATGAATCCTTTATGTGAGAATAGTCCTTTCATAAAACATGTTTTTAGTAGTATGTGAGAAATCCTTTCACAACTCAACAACAATCAACATTTATGCTTCACTCACAAAGCAAATCTTAAATCATCATAAATTTCATAATTGAACATGCATAATTCCATAAAATCCATCTTTTGATCATTCATAACTTCATCATGAAATTCATAGCTTAGAAGACATAAATCATGCATGGGCTCATGTATTTTTATCTCAAAATCATTTAATTTCCCCAATTCGTCTTTCATAGTTCAAAACCTCATATTATGATCATAATCTAGAAATCATGAAATTCATATGGGTTAATGGGGATTCAACTTAAAACATGCAATTCAACTCAATTTTATACATAATAAGTCATAATTAAAGAAATTTGATCATAATTGATAAGAACTCACATGATAGAAGAAAACCCTAAATTCAATTAAGAATTCTTACTTTAAAAATTGGGGAATTTAGGAACCCTATGGAGGAAAGGACTCCATAGGTGAAAGCTATCATACCTCAATGCCAAAAGCTTGAAATCAATAGAGGATTAGGGGACATGACCTTCAAACCCTAGCTTTCTTCTTCTCCTTTACTTCTAGAGAGAGAAATATTTGTAGGGGTTCTGAGGGAAGTTGAGAAGTGATTAGGAAGGGTAGAAATTAGGCTTAGAAGGCTTATATAGTGCCTAGGATTAAAGGGTAGCGAACTTAGATTAGGCATTAAACATTTAGGGAAAAGACCAAAAAGACCCTAAAAAAAACATTGCCGACACTCCAACAATGACCAGACCTACAGCTCGTGTGTCCACCAACGAGTCGTGCATCATGGTCGTAGGTCCCACTATTTGGACCTAAAAAAAATTACTCAAATCCCAGACTCATCTACGAACACACCTACGGTTCATAGGTTAGACCACGAGCTGTAGGTAGACTCGTTGGTACTGCACCTAAAAAACCTTGAAATGCTGAAATTTCTTTCCTTTCAAAATCTGAGGGGTTACATAACCTCAGGTAAACGACCCCAGAATGGAATTCTGACGATTCCATCAGTTCGGAAATGACCAAATTAGGCTAGTAGCATGGTCAGCATGAGTCCCGAGGCTTTCGGTGCGACTTTGGGCCATTTGGTGCTTTAACCTTTGAAATTTGGCCTTAATTTAACTTTGGTCAATATTCTTTGAAAACGCACTCGGATAAAAATTCCATCAACGCGGTTAGTCCTGAAATGTAGAGTTTGGCCTAGAACGATCCTTCTTGCGCTTCCCGAGGTTCGTTGTGGTATTTTGCTTAAAATGGCATTTGGTGTGGGACCCACTTTTTAAAAAAATGACCTCGTATGGAAATTTCAACTGTGCCATTGAGTCCAGAACGTCAAATTTGGTGGGGTAGCATATCTCATTTGCACGCACAGGTCCTGATCAAATCCCGAACACCCCGTCGGAGACTTGGACCCCTCCAAAAATCTACTGGTGCAGCAGCTGATGTTGCAGGTCACTTTCTTCTTCGCATTCGCGGGCCGGGAGGCGCGTTCGCAGAGGTCGAGACTTTTCCTCTCCGCGTTCACGGAGGACTAATCTTCTCTTCTCCATGTTCGCGAGTAGCCCTCCACGTTCGTGAAGGTTTGGGACCCTTACCTCCGCGTTCACGGGCTACTGTAGCCGCGTTCGCGGAGGGTAAATCTGTCTAGTCTTTTAAATAAAGACCAGACGTGATCAGCTCAAGGAGGATTATTCAATTGGCATTTTCTCTCTCATTTTAAGGCGGATTTGGGTGATTCAAAGTCCGGTGGGTTCAGAATTGTTGTGACTTCGTGGGTGAGTGATCGGATATTGTTGGGGAGGCTTTGTTTGTGGTATATTTGCTGTTATGTTGGCTGTCCAAGTTCTTTATTTGGCCTAAATGTGGGAATTTTGTATGGAGCTCGTTTTGGAGATTCCGAGCCCCGCATTGTGTTCCATGTTGGAACACAAGTTCAGGGAGGTCTTCTGAACCTCTTCACGGAATCAATTCTGGAATTATTGAAGTGGGTCCCACATTCTTGTTTTTGACTCCGAAATTGGTCCGTCTCCGATTTTGGTAATTTTTGTGTCAAAATGATCGTGCTGAGGTTGTGATTCTATTTTTTGTAGCGTTGCAACATTCTGAGGCCGTGCGGAAGGGGAAAGCTCTGGTAACGTGATTTGGAGCGCGCGCGGTCGGCTTATAGGTAGGCTACGGCTTCCTCTCCTTAGATTGAGCCTGATTAAGCGATTGTATGTTGATTTGTATGAATTTAGGGATGAATTAGGTGTTGATCATGTTAAATTCCTAGAATCCATGCCTTAGGCTATATTGCGGGTTTTTTGGGTATTTGAAGCATATTGGTTGCTATGGTTGATCATCTGTACCTTGTGTTGTTCCTTTGTATGGCTTATGTTTCTTGTTGAAAGAATGTTTGGCCTTAGTCTAGGCTTAGACTAGAGATTTCCATAGACTTGCATATTTTTGGTGCCGTTAGCCCTTGAGATCTCTCCGATGTCACTTAGGACGGCTTAGCTCCCTGTAGACTGATATAGCAGACTTAAGTTTGATAGTATGAGCCTAAGTTTAGGCGAACTCGTGGCTTATCAGATCTTCTATCCTCTCTCTCTCCCTACCTCTGCGATTCTGAAGTGTTACCGGGTGGTCACGCTATCGCAACGATTGGAGATTGAGTTGTAATAAGCTGGAAACCTTCTGTTGACACCTTTGGGTGGGCGGCACCCCACGGTGACTTGTCTTGGCATGTAATTCTTTGTTGTGGTGATTATGTATGGTTCGAGGCCGTCATTTACAGTCCGAGGCTTACATTTTACGGTTCGAGGCCATTATTTCCATCTTGAGACTGTTATTATGGGTTCGAGGCCCAGGTTCTATTGTTATTGGGTTTGAGGCCCATGTTCTATTGTTATTGGGTTCGAGCCCTAGGTTCTTTTGTTTTGGGTTCGAGGCCTAGGTTTTATTGTTATTGGGTTCGTGGCCCAGGTTCTATTGTTATTGGGTTCGAGGCTCAGGTTCTATTGTTATGGATTCGAGGCCTAGATTTTATCATCTTCATTTCGGAAAAACTTCAGGCATATGGATTGAGTCGGTTCAAGTCCCCGGGAGGTTGTGGAAATCTTGGATACTTCATCGGATTCTCTGATTTCTTTGCTAACTCTTCCTTGTACTTGTCGGGCTTATGGGAGTCCGCTCGGGTTTACTTTTAGCATTACGCATGAGTGCACCCGTCGGGTTTATGGGAGCCCGATCGGATTTAGATATTTGTTCTCCTTGTCTTTGTGTGCCAGTACACTCGTGTGCATATCTAGTAGATTTTCCTATTCCGATTTCTGATTTTGATTTTATATTCTTGCAGTTCATATTGCTTTTGCTTTCTCTTACTCAGTCGGCCTATGATGCCTACTGGGTACCTGTTGTTTTGGTACTCATGCTACACTCTGCATCTGTTTTCGTGATGCAGGTCCGAGTACCATCTACCAGCGTTGATATCGAACCAGCTGCGGTCAGATTCGGAGGCGAGGGTCAGCACACAGCGTCCTGGGGTTACTCGTCTCCTTCTGTATATATATATTTGCTGGTCTTTAGCTTTTCTGAGACAGTCTTGTTTTTTTGGTCCACTTTCGAGACTTGTACTCATTTTATTAGTAGCTCTGTACATGTGACTTCCAGGTTCTGGGAGGGATCTTTCATTTGTATATATTTTTTTGGCTTCCTTCGGCTTCCTCTTTTGTGATCCTGTTATTGATGTTACCGTTAGTTTGAGTTTAGTTTCTTCCCTCATTCCCATTACTTGTCGGTTCTGGGATACGGATTGGCTTGTCTATTGGTGGGTTATAGTAGGCGTCATCATGAATCGAGGAATCAGGTCGTGACATCAGAGCAAGGTTCCTAGAGGAGAAAAGCTAGGGTTTCAAGCATTCTTCAAATTTTGTCGATTTCGCCAAGGCTATTATAGTGATGGACTGAGTTCATCCTCACGCCCTACATCTATTTTCTATTAGTAAAGAATAATCTAGGGTTACATCCTTAGTTTTGATAATTCTTGAGATGAGTTTCATTAATAAATTCTGAGTTGTTATTCCTAATTTTTGAGTTGTTGTATATCATGTATTGAGATTCTTGAATTGATTGTTCACGTCTATTTTCCAGCATGAACCTTATTATTGAGTTATTTATTGAGAAATCCTTTTAACCAATCATTGTCTTGAATTGATTTCTGAGAAAAGTAAAGAAGAGTTTTGAGTAGAGTTCGAAGAGACGTGTTGAGAGAGTATAAGGAAACTAAGTATTTCCCAAAGATATCCTTTTTTAATGTGAGAAAAGAGAAACTTTGATTCTAAATGAGTTTATGAGTTCAGAGGTACTTTAGAGCATTACCTCTTTTAAGAGGGTATTTTGAGCAATTACCTCAAACTGAGAAAGAATATGTCTTATACATTTGAGCATGAGTATATATATTTATTGGAAGTAGTATTGAGCACCGATATGGGGATGAGTTCAAACAACTCGCATTCCTCATAAACCATGTAACCAACATGGGTAAAGGATCATACTTTTTAGATGACTCCTTATTGTTTTCGAGCAGAGCTTTAGTGGATCCACTTAGTTGAGGTTTTCTATACCCCGGCAAGGTATATGACAGTTCTGGTGGTGTAGGCGAGACACTGTATCATAACATAGCTCATAGTGATGGTTGTCGGTTAGAGAATCTCCCAAATAAGAGTAAAGAGTAAATTACTGTATGTTTACATACATCCTTGAGTTAGCATCTTTTATTTGTGAAGCTTTAAATATTTTATCTCTTATTATTGCTTTGTATTGAGTTGAGTTGAGGTGAGTATTCTTCCAGCCTTATCAGTTCGGTTATTTATTCATTCGGCTTTATTACATACTCATACATTCAATGTACTGATGTCATTCGACCTGCATCTTTCTATGATGCAAATACAGGTGTTCAGGATCATCAACAGGCGCTCCGTTGAGATCATTTGGCAATCTAATTAGCTTTTGGTGAGCCTCCTTGCTTTCCGGAGAATTTCACATTTATCTTCATGTTATTGTTGAGTTGTCGTGGGTCTTGTCCCGACATTTTTCCTAGTAGTAGAGGTTTCATAGATAGTTAGAGTTGAGAAGTCTCTTAGTATTTCCCTTTTATGTTGAGATGTATTGAGATGTTTTGCCAATTATTTTAGTTATATTATTGAGTACTTTCAGACATCCTTATTGATTTTTACTTTGAGATTGATATATGTTCTAAGCCTATTATTTCTTGAATGAGTCTTCCGTGAAGTAGTTAGCCAGGCCAAGGGTTTGCTCGGGGGATCAAAAATGATTCTCGAGTGTTAGCCACGTCCAGGGTGTAGGCTCAGGACGTGACAGATATCTTAATGCATTCATGTATTCTTCCACCTCCCACCTTCATAATTCTTGATTAAATTTTATTTATGTGTAGTAATAATGTGCTAAAAATGAGAGATAAAAAAGATAAACTATATTTCACACTACCAAACTATTCATACATGAATCATGATTCAAACATTTTAGCTTCAGTTGTGCATAGGAAATACTCCAACATGAGTTCCACGGTATTTTAATTTTTTTCTTTGAATAGTAGCATTTTTTTCTCATGAAATTTATGTATTAGTAAATATTTTATCTTGATTGAGCTTACTTATATGTGTTATATTCTCAAGATATTGAAATGAATTTAATGTTTTTATAGGCAGAGATTTCTCATCTTTTTGGTAGAAAAGTTCATATTTTTGTATTTCATGATTATTTCTTGCTCAATATTTGTTAAATTTAGGTGATTCATGATATAACATATGTATCGAAGAGCTTAGTACACACCTACCTCAACGCTAAATGTATTTCTTCTAAGGTAATTTTATGCAATTTATCTCTAAATTCATTATTAAAAAAATCTACTCTTATGTGTCTCAATTTCTTTTATATTATATAATTTTCTTGTATACTCATTGATCTCATGTGTATATGTGTATATCCATGAGATCTCTATGTGATATGCAATATACAATGTTGTTATACACATGGATATACACAATATACAATATAATATACACATGTCGTAATAACGCATTTTGGATCTGGAATTTTCTTTTTTGTAACTTAGCACAAATCGCATACAATCTTTCTCGAATTTTGTATATAGCTTTGTCTAGGTATTTTCAATGAATTTTAATCACACTCAATCAAACGAACTAATTAGAATTTCAAATTTGAATTTAGTTGGGATTTTCAAGATTGAAATTTTGGTGAGATTTTGTCATTGATGAACTGGGAAGATTTTTGTGGTAATAATTGTGAAATTTGGTGATACTACTCCAGCTATCAAATTAAAAACTGTCATTTAACTAACTAACTACATAACAAGTAGAGTGTATATAAAGTCTTACTCCTCACATAACAATTGCATATCCCATTTTTACAGAAATAAATAAAAAAGTGAAGAAAATTGATCGTTGATTGAAGAAGATGTTTACCGAGAAACACATTTGTTGAACTCATTCTTTTGTAATACAACTATAGATTCATACAAGTAAACTGAAAACAGAGTCTTGTAATTCATTCAAATGAAATGAGTGTATTCATTCATCCATATTACTACTTGTCAAGGTTAATAAACATATTGATTTGTTGTTGTTCTCTTTGCTTCGATTATCGTACTATTTGTCGTCGTTGTTGTTACTGTTCTTTTCTCCATTATTTATGTCGTATAGCTTCTTCAATAATGTATTTCCTTTTCATACATGCTTTTCGTTGTTTTACTTGAATTGAGGATTTATAGAAACAGTCTATCTACTTTCAAGTTTGATCAAGTTCCTGAGAGGTTAAAAATGTCTACTCCCTTCGTTTCAATTTTGAGGCATTGTGAAATGGAGCTGGAAGTTCAAGAAATTTATTGAAGTTATAAGGGGAATTTGCACTAGTATAAATGAGTATGGGGATTCATTCAATTATGTTGTTGCTATTATTCTTTTTCTCTTTTATTTTTACTACTCTATTCTCTTTGCATCCATGCTTTTAAATATCTACCTTCAAGGTTGGTCAGTTTTTGGGAGGTTTTTATTTCAGTTCGTTTGGGTTTATTTTGACTTGACACGAAGTTTACAAAAGTAATTTTTAAAAAAAAATTATTGTAAAAAATTAAAGATGTGTCAAATGTATTAAAATGTCCTTTAATTTTGTGACTTAAACATTTCATGTAAAAAAATTAAAATTAATGAGTTGCTAAAAAAAGGAAGAACTCATTCTTTTTTAAATGGATTAAAAAGGAAAGAAGGCCAAACAAATCGAAAAAAAAAAAAATTTTACTTCTTAAAGTGCTTATTTGAAAAAAAGTTAGGTCTTTGATCAAAGATTTTAAGAGAAAAATATGTGATTTTAGGAAATAGCAGAAGGTGTTTTGCCGAAAAAGTAATTTTTGAAAAGCACTTGCGTGAAATACATTTAAAAGCTTTTTTTAAAAAAAAATATTTTTTTATGTTTGTTCATATAAAAACGCCCATAGAGAAAAATTAAGCAGAGGAATCAAGTTGGGATTATTTTGGTTAGTGGATAGGATTTAATCGTATGGAGAGGGTTAAAATCTATCTATCTAATGCTATTGTTATTTTTCTCTGTTATTTTTACTAATGTATTCTCCAAATAACCTCTTATAGTTCTCCAAATATTTTATTAAGCTTACATATGATCATTTGGTGATATTTGTATTTTCGATACATACACTACATTGTCAAGAACATGTTATCTTAAGGTAAAGCGTTCATCCGACATCTTAAAGTACTATATTTTTTTATTTTCATTTTTGTTATACAAAAAATATGTGTCATAAAGAGATTTTAAGTATAAGAAAGAAGTCTAAGAAAATCTCCATGGAAATAGTTAGTCAGAAGTAAAAAAAAATTCTAAATTTCAAGAAGTTATAAAGAACAACATCAGACGCTAAAGAAGAGACCAAAAAGCCTCGAACAACAACACTCCCAAGTAAAGTGGAACATTACATCCATACAAGAACATAATTAACTAAATTTAAATAGAGGACCTTTGACTCCTTTCTTATGAACTTCCATCAATCTCTTTTTTACTATAGTATGTCGTATCATATATATGTTAAAAATGACCCTATAATTGTTAGTATCATAAAAGTTTTTCTTCGCTATATCAAAATAGTCATTACTATTGCTTAGGTTTCATATCACCGACCCCAACTTATTTGGAATTGAACCACAGTTATTGTTATGGTTATAGTATGTAATTACAAAGAATTAATGTAATGATCAACCAAGCAGAAGGTGGCATCTGAATGGAACTATTCACAACTGGATATTCTAAACCAAAATTTTGATACATAACATATTAAAATCTCACAGCATAATTTTGTGAGCACTTGAACTCGCAAATATATACAAATAATAATAAAGACGGCCTTACTTTCCTAAAAATCAAGAAGAAAAAGGCATATTGCTTAACATATTTTCCAAGATAGTCTTCCGGGCTGTATCCAAGTTTGCAGTTCACAAATTTAATTGAAAGAAGCCAAAAGAAAGAGTTATCGCTATAGCAAAAATGATCTTTAACGGTAATTAATAGCTTAATTGCCGCTAAATATGTATTTTTAGAGGTAATTATTACTCTCTATAAATGTCCCTAAAGTTTATAGGGACATTGAATTTAATGACAATTAATTAATATCGATAAAGGCTCTAGCACTCTTCGTTAATATGCATATTTATTACCGATAAAAATTATTTTTACTATAGTGTATTTTGGGCATATGTTAATTTCAAGAAAATTTGATCTCTTATTATGCCCAAAGAGAAAATAGGAAGAAATAGGACAAATTAGTCAACTTGCGATAAAAGAAGTGAACTAATTGTCTCTATACTAATTTTCTAGGAATAGTGCAATGGCATACAAAATGTTTGTACCTAAGATAAAACAATCGAAATAATATACTAAATGTGGAAAGCAAGAGAGAAATATGTTTGGTTCTTTTAACAAACTTCAACATTAGTTCTGTATTAGTTATCACATATTTGTTATTGTGTGCTATCAAATATAGCACAGCCCACAAGCAATTTTCACAAAAAGTTAATGAAGAAACCTGTAGAAAGGGACAAAAGAGAAGATCAATTTTCAATCATCCTTGTTGGAATTTTTAACAGAGTTCAAAAAAAGTCACCAAAATAGCAAAAAGAAATTGCAATAGTTACATGAATCACTATGATTTACAGTAAAAGAGTAAGCTTCATGAAATAGGAGGAAGAAAACTTTGAGGAATGAAACACACTTCATAAGAAGGTTAATTAATGTATTTGAATTCGACTCTCCTATAGCAAAAAAAATCCAACAAATAATAATGGCAGAAATAGAAGTTTTGTTTACTAAAGAACCAAATGTAATAAATTCAATCATTCAAGCAGTGTTATGAGTTGTGGACTGAGAGGTGCAAGAGTAGTAATGTTGCATTGCAATTGAAATCAATTTTCTTTGTTTATTCTTTCTTCTTTTGGCGCCTTGGAATTAAGTGTTGAGTTTTAAAAGGTGTAAATGAAAAATGAAGAGTTCTGACTTTTGTGAAAAGTTGTGACTTTTGTGAACAGTTGGGGCTTTTATGAAGAGTTGAGACTTTTCTAAAGAGTTGTGACTTTTATGAAAAGTTTTGACTTTTCCATAAGGTTGTGACCTTTAAAAGGTGTGAATGAAAAATAAAGAGTTGTGACTTTTGTGAAAAGTTGTGAATTTTCCATAAGAAAAGTTGTGACTTTTCTGTAAGTTTGTAACTTTTAAAAAGGGTAGTTTTGAAAATAAATAAATAAAAAGAGAATCCTTGCTTCTGGTGGCGCCACGTCGCCGGGTTGAGGGTTCTCTTTTATTTATATTTATTTATATATATATGATTTGCATATGAGGAACATGTCATTTCAAGAAGAAAAATGAAGGATTACTAATACAAGCTTTATTAAAGCAAGCATTACTAATATACTCTATTCAACATTATTCTTATAGACTTTACGAAACGACCCTTAAAAAGTAGTATGAGTTCCCATTTAAACTCGGTTCTAAAGTGAGTTCTCTTTAACTTATATTTCCCCCAATCCATTTTACTTGCACGTTCTTTAATAAAATATTGACTAAAAGATTAATTTGATTAAATTATTTTTCTTTATTATTTTTTGAGTTTAATTTAATATAATTATTTTTAATCATATTAATTTATATCTCTCTGTATTTATTGAGTAAGGGTAAATGTGAAAACTAGGCCTTCATTTGTTCCTTTTGTAACACTCCGGAAAATTGCTTAGTTGAGACCGAACTATTCTTGAATTGCGAATAAGATCGTACCGAGTGATTCTTAATTTTTCTTAGATTCTAAGTCAATTCATTAGTGTGGAAATGATTTTGGATATCAATTAAGGCCACTAGAATCTTCTAGCACAAAGTTGAGTTGGAAGCTTCCCTACCGAGTAAGTTTTGACCTAAGTATTCTAATTAAGTCAACTTCAAACAATCATATCTCTCAGGTCATAATGAATTAGGTGGCCAATGAGCTATCAAATCGTAGTTCTTTGAGTCCTCCTTCTAATGCCGCCAAGTTTGCTAAATTTCAACCTCGGAGTGAAACGTTATGGCCATTTGAGTAAAGCCTCTCTAGTTAAGGCATTTCATCCGTTTAAGGAAAGGGTATTTTGGTCTTTTCCTTACCCCAATAGGCCTACCCACGTTTTACTCACCCAATTTAGGGGTCTAATCAGACGCTAAGTTCTTTTTTCATATTCCTAAACACTTAGAATTTTAGGGCGATGTTTCAAGAAGAGGAAAAGAGGGTTTTGAAGCGTTCATTCAAGGGTTGAGGAATTTCGCCAAGAACAATCGTTCTTTCTTGGTATGTAAGGCTTCTCACAGTATTGGACTTGTTCATCCTCACACCAAACATGTAATTCTTTCGTTATTTTGCCCATATAATCGTTTATGTAAATATTCTTAAAGAGTTCTTGAGTTTTAAGCTTCATTCTTTAACAATGGAGGTTTTGAGTTCTTAAGGAGAGGGTTTTGCAAATGAGGGGTGCTTCTTGATAGAATTTGAGTGGGATTTTGATAATTTCTTGTTGGGTTTGTGAATCAAAGAAAATTTGGAAGAAACCAAACGATTCTAGATGAGTTAGGACCCTAAATTGAGTAGAAACATTCGTCGGCTTTTCTCGGTAGGGGCCTGGGGCGGCGCACCACCATAGCGCCAAGGTCTGACTTCAATAGTTCAGGCCCTGGGGTAACACACCAGCAGTGCACCAAGGCCTGACCTCTGAAGTTCAGGCCTTGGGGCAACGCGCCAACAGTACGCCAGGGTTGCCTGGCCTCTTTTCTTTACGTGCTTCTCTCCAAATGTGTTCCTTTGAATCGTGACTGCGTTCTCTTCTTTGTATTAGTTCCTAAAGGCTCCATTAATCCTTGAGATATCCTACATGTCTTAATTTACATTCAAAACTAAAGTGAGTTTAAAAGAAAAAGTTCAAGAAGTCTTTTGAGTCATTAATGAGAACCCTTGTTATCCAACAATGATCTTAAACTGAGTTTTGAGAAAGTAAAGAGGAGTTTGAGAATCTTTTTAGAACAAATGCTTTGTCTTTAAAATTGATTCTGAGATAGAGTAAAAGATGAGTTTAGAGGAAGATATAGTGAACTAAGTAATTCCCAAAAATAATAGTTTTAAATTGAGAAAAGAGAAACTTTGCTTTCTAAATGAGTTATGAGTACAGAGATACTTCAGAGCAGTTACCTCTTTTAAGAGGATCTTTTGAGTAATTACCTCAAATTGAGAAAATAGAATATTTTTAAATATTGAGCATGAGTAATAATTTTTGGAGTAGTATTGAGCACCGATATTGGGAGAGTTCAGATAACTCATAGCCCCCATAAACTATGTCTTGCCAACATGGATAAAGGGTTCATACTTTTTAGATGATTTCCTTACGCCTTAGGGTAGAGCATAGTGGATCTACTTAGTTGAGGTGTTCTATATCCCGGCACGATACAGGACAGCTCTGGCAATTGGACAAAACAATATATCATCACTTAGCTCACAATGATGGTTGTCGGTTAGAGAATCTCCCAATAATGTTAAAGTGTATTTTCATATAACACTTATTATGATTGAGTTTAGAGACGCGTAAGTATTTTGTAAAGTTAAATGATTTCATTCCTTTAATTCTTTACATTTAGTTGAGTTCATGCTAGATCTATTGAAGTCATTCAATTCAGTTATTTAGTTCACTTCAGCCATATTACATATTCGTACATTCCATGTACTGATGTTATTCGACCTGCATCTTTTTATGATGCAGATACAGGTACTTAGGATCCTCAACAGGAGTTCCGTTGAGATCACTTCATCCGCTTGTTAGCTTTTGAGTAAGCCCTCCTTGGTTCCGGAGGACTCCAATCTTATAAGTTGTTAGTAGTAGTTCTCTTGAGGAGTCGTGGGTCTTGTCCCGACACTCATCTTTGTACAGTAGAGGCTTCATAGATAGACAATTTTGGAGAGTCTTTCAGTTTCAGAGACAATTTTGGAGAGTCTTTCAGTTTCAGAGGTTTTCTTTAAAACATTTTTAATACTCAGTATATTTAGAGAGTTTTGAGAGTTAATACACCGTTGATTTAGTATTTCTTTCAGTTTGACGCTTGTGCATGCTTGATTTAGTCTTCCGCTTGTAGTCAGCCAGGATGAGGGTTCGCTTTGGGACCAGCAATGGTTCTCGAGTGTCGGCCACGTCCAGGGTGTAGGCTTAGGTTGTGAAAAACTTGGTATCAGAGCTACTCATGTGTCAGCCTTGTTGATGTGGGCCAGAGTTCAACTGAGTTTAGGCAAATCCCGATAAGGCGGGGCAAACCTCAGTGCTGAGTCTAGGCAAATCCCATTCGGTGGGGTAAACCTCAGCGAGGACGCTGAGTCCATAGAGGGGGTGTATGTTACGCCCCAACTTAAGATTAGAAGTCCCACATCGGCAAAACACGGGAGAGAAGTTGGATATTTAAGTAAGCAGACCTTACCAACTAGAGACGCGTTTTAAAGTCGTGCGGACCTAGGCCCAAAACGGACAGTATCACTAGCGGGTTGGGCCGTTACACCATTTTACTTGTGATATTGTGTTTTTTGAGAGTTCAAAGGCATGAACTTTGATGTATTTTTTAATCATATTTTATATGAGAAGGATTACAACTTATAGTATTTTTCATATAGTTTTTGATCATATAAATTTTAAATATAAAAATATGAAATTATTCTAATTTAATTTAGCTCCAAAAATTAGTCAAATTAACTCTCATGAAATGAATTGTACATGAGAAGTAAAATGGAACGGATAGGGTGCTATCTTGATTTTTTAAAGGTAACAACTACTCTCTCCGTTTCATATTATTTGACCCATGTTGACCTGACACACCACTTAATTTTTTTTAATTAGAGGTATATTTTACTAAACTAACCTTATTTATGATGTTTTGGATTCTAAATATGATTACTACACATTCTGTCCCAAAATAAGTGTCACCTTAACAAAAACAATAATCTCAAAATAAGTATCAGTTTAGGAATTCAAGCCAATAATTAGTACTCCATCCGTCCATCTTTAGTTGTCCAATATACTCAAAATAGGTATCCAACTTTACTATCCAATTTGAAAAATCAAGAAATAATTTATCATTTTGTGTCTATTTTACCTTTACTATTAAATAATATTTGTTTCTTGAATTTAGATGCTTTACAATTAAGATAGTTAAATTACTGTTCTATTTTTTATTTCTTAAGGAACGTGTCAAGTCAAATGTGGATAAGTAAAGATGGAGGTATGTTTCTATGCCATTATATACTCATCTTCTAGTGTTCAATTTTTTTCTAGAGACATTTATTAAATTGGGGTAGTTTAGTAAACTACACGTTATACTTATTGATTTCTTAATGGACATAATTTTTCCTTAGATGACATTTATTATGGGATGGAGGGAGTACTATTTTGGATAAACTACCTTATTAGTCATTTTTACTGCCATATATACTAATCTTACCTCTTCTTTCAAAAGATTACATATATTATCATTTTAAATATTTTATACCATATATTATAGAAGATACCATCACATACTCATATCCCTTAATATTAGTTATCTGCACAATTAAACCATCCTCAATTCAAGCTTTCATGTTAATCAATTCTCTCTCTCTCTCTCCACCATTTTCTCTCTTTCTCCTTCTATCCATCATGAATTCTACCATTAAACCTTTAAAATTGAAATCTGAAACAACACAATAATTTAAGGTTTGTGTCTATTTATTGTTACACCCCGAAAATTTAAAAGTTAAGACCTGAACCATTCTTCATTTGCGTGTAAGGTCGTATCGGGTGATTCTTAAATTGTGTTTAGGGGTTAAGTTCAATTCTTTACTGTGGAATGATTTTAGCTATCAATTAGGTCACTAGAATCCCCTAACACAAAGTTGAGTTAAAAGCTTTCTTACTGATTGAGTTTCAATATAAGATTTCACTTGGGTCAACTTCAAACGACCATATCTCTCAGCTCATAATGAATTAGGTAACCCATGACCTATCAAATTAAAAGACTATGAGTCCTCTTTTCAACACAACCAAGTTTGCCTCATTTCAAGTTTGAGATAAAACGTTTGCTCATTTTAGTGAAGCCCTGTTAGGAAGTCGATGTTCTACAACTGGACCTACGGACGGTGGAAATTTCCATGAATAGTAGACCCTTCCTGAAGGCTTGCTGCAAATTTCTTTTTCAGCAACTTCCCGCACACGTTCCAGGGTTAATTTGGTCCTTTCCCAAGCTTTTAAATCTTATTCTAAGTCGTTTTTAAGTGTTTTAACTGAGCAGATCATTCAACTAACTAGTTTTTCTCTCAAAATCATCAATCTAAACATTCAAGTATCTAGAAATTCCCTCAAAACTCACCTAGGGTTCCTCTTCTCCATCAAGAACCCTAAAACCTTCAAGTTAAAAATTAAAGATACAAAGAGAGACCTTCCGCCCAAGGTTTTTCCAAGTTCTTCCACTCTAGAAACTCCATAAAAGAATTTCTTTTATCAAGATCAAACATCAAAATTCCAAGACCAAAGATTTCATCCAAGAAAGGTAGCTAGTGTTTTTACTCGGGCTAAAAAAAATCAAGTCTCCACCAAAGTTTTCAGTCTAATAGCTTCATAATCAGATATGCAAGGCTACTTATAGTAATGGACTGAGTTCGTCCTCATGCCCTACATCTACTTCCTATCAGTAAAGAATAATCTAGGGTTACATCCTTGGTTTTGATAATTTTGAGATGAGTTTTGTTGATGAGTTCTGAGTTCTATCCTAATATTTGAATTGCTATATCTTGCATTGAGAATCTTGAGTTGATTGTACATATCTATTTTTCAGCATGAACCTTATTATTGAGTTATTATTGAGAATCTTTTAACCAAACTCTTAAAATTTATTCAACCAAGTATGATTGTCGTGCATACAACAAATTGTTAACTAGATAATTACCTGCAGATGTTATTTCTGTATTAGCGCAATTATGAGATGAGATTGTTAGAAAGCTTCATCTTTTACAAGCAATAACATCAAAGTACAATGCAGAGGAGAAAAACTAGTGTTTCACCCCTCGAGCTGTTACATAGACATCATACATACTATGGATATGTAAGTAGTGCACGAAAGACTATTGTCAGTTAAACAGTTGAAAAGATGACGATGACCGGTGGAATCCTTCTTCTTGCTTTTCTTCTTGAAATGTTTAGAAGCTGCTTTTAGCACCTTAGCCCATCCCTGCATCCAATATAACATATTGTAAACTCACTACATTTGAATTTTTTTTTGGTAAAAGTCAATCGAATTAATTTATTATAATAAAAAAAACTATCTGAATGCATATTATTATAAAGCAACTTATAGATCAGATGTCAATGTATATTCAAAGTAATAATCAGAATTATTTGCTCAGAATGATTGACTCAATACATTTCTTATTCATTGAATTTGAATTAAACTTAAAAATATCTTCATTCAACCTATTGAATTAAATTTGCCTCTAAATATTATTTCAAATTTAAAATTTTACTTCTATTAACGACGCAGTTATATAGATTTAAATTAAATAAATGACTTAAGAGTGCGCAACTAATAAGATATTACGAATATTCTGTTGGGATATATAATATTAACCGTATGTTTAGATATAATATTTATTTTATAATAAATATTTATTCTGTTTTAATAGATCATATATTCGTTTATGGTGTCTGTTTACTTATATAGTAGATGATTTAGTGTATAGAATTTTAGCTTATACACATAGGACTAAATCATCGGTTCAATTCTTATAAATATAAAGTTTTTTGTTCACAATCTAGGATTGAAATTGGACATGTCATCGGTACGATTGTAGCACAAGATTATATATAATTTATCTTGATTATGGGAACGGTATAGTTCCAACTTCTTGTGCTAGTGCATTGTAACACCTCAGACTTCGATCAGTTTTCAGTTTTGGGTCAACTTCAAATGGCCATATCTTCTAGCACATAAAGAGTTAGGTGGCCCATGAGGTATCAAATGGAAGGCCTCTGAGTCCTCTTTCCAACACCGCCATGTTTGCTAAATTTCGAGCTCGGAGTGAGAAGTTATGGTCATTTGAGTAAAGCCTCTCTAGTTAAGGCTTTTCATCCATTTAAGAAAAGGTTTGTAAAAAGATGATTCTAATAATGAAGTTTATTTTTATTCAAGAATTTTTAAAGAGTTTTCTCATGTTAAATTAATTTTTTCATTTTCCGTTTTTAAATTGGGTGGTAAGTGTTCTCCTATAGAGTAAGTGCCCACACGGCCTGGTGAATTGGGACATGACAAGAATATTATATAATATTTATATTTAAAACATTTAAATTAAAATTACATTAATCATCAAAGTTCAATTGCCCAGTCAAATTCAAATTAAAGAAGGATAGAATTGATTTGATTTTAAATTCAAGAATCTCACAAAAGAATCAAACTAAAGAAAGATAAAAATAAAACCTTGAGCTGGGAAGGTAAGATATTGGTTTGGAGTTTGAAATATCCCTAAGGTAGAAAAAGGACTATGATAATTTGGGGAGAGAATTGGGGTCTGAGTTGGCATATCTGGAATAGGGATGACAATAGGGCGGGACGAGTTTTATGGTATGTGGGGCAGGGTGGATTTAAGATTATGCAGGTTGGGGCACTTGCGGTGTAGGTTAATATATTATTTGTTTGAATTGATGCTGGGTGGGACGGGGCGAGGCGGATTGCAAATTTATGAGTTTGATATTGTGAAGACTTGTCGTCGTTTTTTTAGATCTCTGTGTTGACTAAAGTATTGATTTTACCATTGTTTCTGTTTTTTAAAAAGAAAAACAATCTACTGAATCTTCCTGGTTAGTTAATCTAAGGCTCCCGATATGACTGCTCATGTGCTGATTCGTGTTGAATTTGACGCAACTTGCAGCTCGTTACATTAGTAGCTATTCGATCAAGTTTACTAAGAACCTCCATCAGTTTTGTCATGGGTGACATGCCACAGAGCCAAGAAAGAGTTTTGATACCACTGATGCAGAATCATAGGTGATATGAACAACAACAAAGAATCGTAAATAACATAATTGTACGGACTAAGTAGCAATCCTAATGATAACTAGTTGTTACTAACCCAACCAGCTTTGTACCTTCTCTCACGCACTGCGTACTACACTCTAAAGTGTATCACCCCCTCTCCAAAAGAAACAGGATCAGCTCATTCTTCATTGATCTTTTCTCTTTGCCTTTCTAAGGTAGGGGTGGAGGGTATCGACTGAAGTTCTTCTCTCGAGCTATCACCTTACCTACAATGCTTTTCAACATTGAAAATATTCCTTTTAACAAAATTTTCGAAAGGCCTCTTCTCATATGCTACGTTACTTATAGATAAAATTATCAAATTCTTTTACTTGGCATCTAATTAATTGATTAGATGAAAGGGGGATCCATTAAGGAAATGACTGACCAAGCTTGTGAGGTTGAAACCATAAAAATATGGAGAATAGTGTCTGCTCTCTATAGCATGGATGACCCAACAACAATTATGCCTAAGTAATTGGGGTCGACTTTATGAATTCTTACTCCAAATCTCGCATTTCAACTCGTCTCAATCCAATATTATTAAAAAATAATCAAGGCATCCCAAGTCTATAGTAGTTATTAGGCTCGTGATACAAAATTCCCAATGATTTGCAGATTGATTTTCCTGAAATACTAGTGTTTCATCTCAAATTATTAAATTTGCAAGAGAATCTCATCCTTACCCTCGGGCTGTTACATAGACATCGTGCATACTACGGATACGTAGTAGTGCACGAAAGACTGTTGTCAGTTAAACAGTTGAAAAGATGACGATAACTGGTGGAATCCTTCTTCTTGCTCTTCTTCTTGAAATGTTTAGAAGTTTCTTTTAGCACCTTAGCCCATCCCTGCATCCAATATAACATATTGTAAACTCAGTACATTTGAATTTTTTTTTGGAAAAAGTCAATCCAATTAATTTATTATAATAAAAAAAACTATCTGAATGCATATTGTTATATAAAGCAACTTATAGATCAGATGTCAATGTATTTTCAAAGTAATAATCAGAATTATTTGCTCAGGATGATTGACTCAATACATTTTTTATTCATTGAATTTGAATTAAACTTAAATATATCTTCATTCAACCTATTGAATTAAATTTGCCTCTAAATATTATTTACCTATTGAATTAAATTTGCCTCTAAATATTATTTCAAATTTAAATTTTCCTTCTATTAACGACACATTTATATAGATTTAAATTAAATAAATGACTTAAGTGTGCGCAACTAATAAGATATTGCAAATATTCTATTGGGATATATACTATTAACCATATGCTTATATATAATATTTATTATAAAATAAATATTTATTCAGTTTTAATAGATCATAAATTCATTTATGGTGTCTGTTTACTTATATAGTAGATGATTTAGTGTATAGAATTTTAGCTTATACACAGAGGATTAAATCATCGGTTCTTATAAGTATAAAGTTTTTTGTTCACAATCTAGGATGAAAATTGGACATGTCATCGGTACGATTGTAGCACAAGATTATATATAATTTATCTTGATTATGGGAACGGTATAGTTCCAACTTCTTGTGCTTGTGTATTTTGTATGTATTGAACGGGACCGAGTAGAGATAGTTGGTTTAGACTAACTGACAAAAGCATATTCTCTAAAATGTTAAATGTACTTATATTCTTAATCATAATATAACTATTAAGATCTGTATATATTAATTATCGTTTTGATTTATTAAAAGGTGAGATTCTGAGATGGGTCAATATACTTGGTAGATTGGATGATAATAATATATATTGGTGAAATAACAAGTTAGTTGATGAAATTCATGTCTCTTTATAGAGATTGATGATATGTCTTTTTGAGAAGCTTATAAGTTTTCATCGTGTCAAACCTTGCAAGTGGATTTTTGAATCCGACACATGAAATAAGTTAAGAAGTGCTCTAAAGGAAATTAATCATTGAATTAAATTTGTCAGTAATTTAATTTATTGATTAGTATCTGTAATCTTAACATGGGGAATTACATAAGTGTTTAATGGGGAATTTTGAAATATAAATAGAGGAGTGCAATTACGAATTTTTCGTGGAATGATTTGTAATTTATTATTGTAAGAATAATTCAAATTAATTATTTGAAATTTTTTCCATAATAGGAAGCCTCAGTAATTAATTTCATGGTTCCTATAGTGCACATATTTAACTAGAACTCAGAATCATATTTCTATGGGAAAAGGAAGAATCAGAAAACTGAGTTTTCTTCTCCTTTTTGGATTAGGAAGAATTCTCTATAAATATGGATTCTTCTAACCTAGAAAAAAAAATATTGAAGGTTTTTTATACAATATTTGCCCACCCAAGTATTGAGAAAGTTTGGATGTGAATTTGGGATCACTATAGAAGACCGTAGAACTGAAGTTGGGCTTATGGATTTGCTTGAAGGTATTGGCTCATGCTTCAAGAGATAATTCTTGAATTAAATTTTAGAAAATTTATTTGTTCTAGCATGATTGTATGTTCTAGCATAAACGTATTGGTTATCTATTATTCATGTAAGCAGTAGATATTTGCTCAATCATTCTGAGCAAATATCTAACATGGTAGCTCTTATACCTGTTTAGACAAGTTCCTTGGGAAGGTTTTTTGGTTGTTTGTAAAAAGATGATTCTTAATAATGGAGTTTATTTTTATTGAAGGATTTTTAAAGAGTTTTCTCATGTTAAATTAATTTCCGCATTGTCCGTTTTTAAATTGGGTGGTAAGTATTCTTTTATAGAGTAAGTGCCCACACGACCCTGTAAATTGGGTCATGACAAGAATATTACATAATATTTATATTTAAAATATTTAAATTAAAATTACATTAATCATCAATTAAAGTTCAATTACCCAGTCAAATTCAAATTTAAAAAAGGATAGAATTGATTTGATTTTAAATGCAAGCATCTCACAAAAGAATCAAACTAAAGAAAGATAAAAATAAAACCTTGAGCCAGGAAGGTAAGATATTGGTTTGGAGTTTGAAATATACCTAAGGTAGAAAAAAGACTATGATAATTTGGGGAGAGAATTGGGATCTGAGTTGGCATATCTAGAATAGAGATGACAATGGAGCGGGGCGGGGCTGATTTAAGATTATGCAGGTTGGGGCACTTGCGATGTAGGTTAAAATATTATTTTTTTTGAATTGATGCGGGGAGGGGCGAGTTGTGGATTTATGGGTTTGATATTGTGAAGACTTGTCGTCGTTTTTTTAAGACCTCTATGTTGACCTTAGTATTGATTTTACCACTGTTTCTGCTTTTTGAAAAGTAAAACAATCAACCGAATCTTCATGGTTAGTTAATCTAAGGCTGAAACATAGAGGTCTTTGTACGTGGGATACAAAAAATATTTGTTAATTATAATTGATTTTATATTACAAAGGTTTCAATTAATTTTTTCTTACATATTAAGCTTACAACAGAAAAAATTCAGAACAAAGTAAGTTGTAGAAAGGTTGTAAGCACAAAAGAAAGCAAATTATGCAGGGTGAGTCTATGCGGAGCGGGTTGAAAATAGAAAAAAATTCTATGTAGAGCATAGCGGAGCGGACCTGAACCTTTGCAGTTATATGCGGGTTTGACCCGCCCCGCCCCACCCCACCCCATTTGCCATCCCTAATGTGGAATTGAACTTGCACTAGTAGGTATAGTAGTGAAGAGAGGTTGAGAAAAAGGTAAGGGTACAAAAAAAACCAGAAAGGGGTTTCAAGAACTAAGAGCAGATGAACAAGGAATTACGGGCATGGAGCTTAAGGAAGTCAAGTTGGTCCCTCTGTAGGTAAGTACACTTCACGGTTTGCCCCAATTTTGATGTCCACTAATTTTCCCCTATCAAGTTCTCTTTCTTGATATGACTTCTCATGTGCTGATTCGTGTTGAATTTGACGCAACTTGCACCTCGTTACATTAGTAGTTATTCGATCAAGTTTCCTAAGAACCTCCATCAGTTTTTTCATGGGTGACCTGCAACAGAGCCAAGAAAGTGTTTTGATACAACTTATGCAGAATTGCAGGTGATATGAACAATAACAAAGAGAAAGTAATTAGCTAGAAAAGAAATTAAGCTAACACTTCATTCACATCCCTCATTGACAAGTGATTACACTGATATAGTCGGTAAGAGAAGCAGGGCTAAAATGTAAAATAGTAAAGTAAATAACATAATTGTCAGGACTAAGTAGCAATCCTAATGATAACTAGTTGTAACTAACTCAACCACCTTTGTACCTTCCTGCAAGCACTACGTACAACCCTCTAAAGTGTATCACCCCCTTCAAAAGAAACAAGATCAGCTCATTCTTCATCAATCTTTTCTCTTTGCCTCTCTAAGGTGGGGGTTGAGGGTGTCAACTTAACTATAATGTTTTTCAATGACTGACCAAGCTAGTGAGGTTGAAACCATAAAAATACGAAGAATAGTGTCTGCTCTCTATTGCATGGATGACCCAACAACATTTATGCCTAAGTAATTGGGGTTGACTATACGAATTCTTACTATGAATCTCGCATTTCAGCTCGTTTCAATCCAATATTATTAAAAAATGATCAAGGCATCCAAAGTCTATAATAGTTATTAGGCTCGTGATACAAAATTCCCAACGAGTTACAGACTGATTTTCATGAAGATAGTAGTCTAACTTCCACCAGTGTGCACAAGTTCCTTTAGTATCTTAAAATTTATTAAATCAAGTATGACTACCGTGCATAGAAAAAATAGTTAACTAGATAAAAAAAAATAGAAGTCAAATTTAGAGTTTCAAAGTATCATTAACAGAAAGTTTAATTAAATATACCCCTAATAAAAAGTTTATTATATTTTTTTCTTTTTACTTTTAGGGTGTGTTTGGTATGAAGGAAAATGTTTTCTTGGAAAATAAGTTGGTTTCTAACTTATTTTCTCATGTTTGGTTAACGAGTGAAAAATATTTTTCAGAAAATATTTTCTATTGTTTGGTTAGTGAATGAAAAATATTTTCTAGAAAATATCTTTTAATTTTTGCTAGAGAGTTGGAAATAATTTTTGACTTGAAAGTCAACCCCAATAACTAATTTGGGACCCGACCCTGACACCTGAATTGGGACCCAACCTCGACAACCGATCTGATAATCGACATTTAAATTGGGACCCGACACCTGATCTGAGACATGACTCCAACTTTCAACTCAAGACTCGATATTTGAATTGGCACTCGATCCCAGGTGTCACCTTGACGCCCAAATAAGGACACAATCCAGACGATCGATTCAAAATCGAATTCTGAGACCCGACCCAAGACCTAATCCCAACATCTGAACATGGACACGATTGATCAATATGAAATTCAACTTTGACACTCGAATCGATACCCGACTTCCAAATCGGGACCCAATTTTCAAACCGGGACTCGAGCCCGACTTTCGAATCAAAATCCGACCACACCCGACTCGGGACCAAACTTTCAAACCGGGATTTTAATTTTTTTTTAATAAAAAATAGTCTTTTAAATTTGTGTGTGTGTGGGGTGGGGGGGACTGGTAGGGATGTCGGGGTAGGGGTGAGGTGTAAAAAAGAAAAATTCAAAATTTTGAATTTTTTTTAATAAAATAGTTGAAAAATATTTTTTGTAAGGCAGGAGGGTGGTAGAGGGCTCGGTGTAAAAAAAATTCAAAATTTTGATTTTTTTAAATTTTTGTGTGTGTGGGGGGGGGGGGGGGGGGAGGTCAGGGTAGAGGTGGGGTTAACAAATTATTTTTAAAAACAATATGATTTTTAAAAAAACAATGTAATTTTTTATGGGTAGGGGGGCGGGGGGTTGGAGGGCTGGAAGAAGATGGGGTAAAATAATGAAATTTTTAAAAATTTTAAAAGAAAAAGTTTTGTACGAGGGGGGGTGGTAGGGGTGATCAAGGGTAGGGTGGGGTAAACAAATCTGAACTTTTTAAAATTTAAGTATTTTTCAAAAACAATTTTTTAAAATTTTAGTTTTTTTGATAGGGTGAGGAGAGAGGGGCTGATTTGGGAGTACGGGGTAAAAAAATATTTTGAAATTTTTTTTAAAAAGAAATTTTAAAAATTTTAATTTTTTAGAGGAGGAGGGTCGGGATGGGATAGGATAAGAAGAAAATTATAATTTGAGGTTGGAGGAGAGTTTTGGAAAATGTTTTCCTTATTTTTTGGAGGAAAGTCATTTTCCTTAACTTTGGGGAAAATAAGTTGATTTATAATACATTTTCCAAAACATTTAGACCAACCAAACATGAGAAAATTGGAAACATTTTCCAGAATTTTTTTTTCTTCATACAAAATATACCCTTAGTATTAAATAGCTAATAAAAAAATAAGAGTCAAATTTAGAGTTACAAAGTATCATTAATAGGGTTGGTTAAACTAACTTTACCCCTAATAAAATTTCTTCAAGATTATGTCAAATCAACCTGGGTCAAGTAATATGAAATGGAGGAAGTAACAAATATTTATGTTGAGCTGCGTCATAATTAAGTTAGATCTTTTTAAGTTGGGTCAAAATTTTATGTAGATCAATAAATAATAGTCACGTATTTAATAAAAAATTAAGTGAATATCATATAAGTGTGTCATTAATGAAGTAGCAATTTTAAGCATGAAAATAAAATTAGGGGCAAATTAATTCAATATGTGGAAGAATGACATTTATTTAATCATTTCTAATATGTTAAAGACATCTTTTATCTCAATAGGTAAGAATGAGGAGTTGTCACGATCAAAAATTCAGGATCATAATAGCACCTATCCTAACTGATAATGCTCAAATCACCCTCCAAAACCAATTAAAAGAGTGAGCGATCGTAGTCAGTAAAAATCCAATGAAGAGTCGGGGTTGAATCCCACAGGGAACGGTGCAACAGAGAGAATTCCTTATTAAGAAATTTGGATTTTAAATTAATTTATTTGTAATAGTAAGACAATTGGGTGGATGGAACCACCAACTTAATATGAAGTTTTGGGTGTCAAATATTGCAACTAAACTAGAAACTAAACAAAATCAAGAGTTAATAAGTAATCTAGGGGCACAGGAATTGGAAGTAAATCTCACGTAGTGGTAATTGTGCTGCTCTATTGTGAGGAACTTTCATGAATAGGCTAAGTCATCTTCAATGACGCTAATCTTCTTTCAATCTCAAAGCATCCTTGCATAGAATCTCCTTTCGGTCTCATCTATATGCCAATTCTAAACAACCCAATACCTTACTCTATCCTTTCTTTCAAGAATAGGGCAAATAGATCTGAGCCATAACCTATCTTTCAAGCAAGCCACAGACATCAAACCTAAATTTCTACTATTGAACTAATTACCCACTCCAATCAATCTCTTTCGAGTATCAACCTGAGATCAGAAGTAGGAATTAAGTTTGTAACCTTAAACCAATAGTGAACTTCATGGTAATTAGATCAAATTCATGCATGAACAGCAGCAAAACAGAGCATAGAACAATACCTACTACATTAAATTAACACCAAACCCCATTAGAGCACCCCTAGATCTTGGGGATTTAGCCACCTATCACAAAAAGAAAATAAACTATAACTTTCATGGAAGCAGCCCTGGGTAGCATGAAATTAAGCAATTACAAGAAAATCCACTTTAGATTCAACTTCAATTTCTAAGATTAACGCACAAAGTTGTAAAACCTCAAAAGCTAGAAAAGTGTTCTTCCAAGGTGAGAAGTGTTCTCTCACTCTAAAATCTCTTTTCGAAACTCTCTTCTCAAAAAGTCATAAAAAATCTCCTTTAAATTTATATTCTTTGGGATATTTATATATTTCTAAAATTTGGCCCAAAATTATCACGTCTGACAGCTTCGGCGACATTAGTTGGGCTCGCCGAACCTACTCGGCGGATCGCCCTTCTCTTCTCAGCTCACCTTGTAATGCTCTAGGCTTCAGGCGTTTGAACCTCAGTCGGTGACTACGATTGAGTCTTCCTTTCACGTTCGGTACATCGCCGAATACCACCTTAGTTCGCCTTTTGAGCATTAAATCTTTTCCTTGCACACTGTCACTTTGGGCGATGCTATGCTCAGTTGGCGATCCGCCCATCATGCTAGGCGATTAACAATGTTCACTTTGCACTTCTTTTTGCATTTTTGGCCATTCTTTCAAACATCAGTCCTTGCCTTGTCCAATTGCTTTCACAAACTATAAATCATCAACATTCTATTAAAAAAGGACATAATTAGGCAATGAGGACACTAATTATTGAGCTAAATGAACCTTAAATGAGTGTAAATTTACCACTCATCAACACCCCAACTTAGACTTTTGCTTGTCCTCAAGTAAATCAAGAACACAATAAGCTCAATAAGAATGTCTACAACAGTTCTTCAATGAGAGTTAGCATGCAAGTGCCATGGCAAGACTACTCTCAATAGCATGTTACCCTAAATCATGATCAAAAAGATTCAAATGATAACTAACTAGTCTCAACATAAACACAAGCTCAATATAGCTTCTTGTCTAATGCAAGAACATGTTTCAACAAATGCATTCAAGTGCCCTAACATGAAGAACAATTTCATGCTCTCACAAAGCAGTTTCAACACAGGTGTAAGGAATCAATGCAACTCTCACTCTCTCAAAAGAGAAATACATGCAAGCTTTGTCCCATAGGTTTGCCCATATTTTTCAATCATCACAAACCCATATCATGTAAGATCTCAAGGGTCTTTTAGGCTTGTAGAGGGGCTGAGGTTAAGGCATGGTCAATTTGGATTGGTGACTTCACCCTTTCAAAGCATTGTTGCACTCATCATCACCTCTTCTCAAGTTCTTTTTATTTCTTTTTCATTTGAGGACTCAACCCTTGACTTGGCATTCACTTTATTTGGAATCCCCTCTTTATTTCATTCACTCATCTTTTTCATTTCCATTTTTCTCTCATTCAACACATTTTTTTATGGAGGGGTTCCTTATTTTTAGTAACATATTCAAAGTTGCGCCTCATTTCATCTTCCTTTTCCCTTGACTTGGCTTTTATTCATCCTTCCTTTCCACACCCACTACTTACGCTTTTGGCCTAAGTTATCTATTCAAACATCACAATGCTTCAGAAAGGATTTTTGGTGAGAAAGTAAAAAATTTGTCTCAAGAGGATTCTTTTGGTTGACAACAAATGGATAAGGCTCAAATGGTGCCAAAATGGGTTCACACCCTCACAAGGTAGTCACAAATGGTTTATGAATGATTTGGTTCCCTCATTGAAATTTTTCCCGAGATTATGCCTCATATTCACCAATATTCATATAATTAAACTAACAAGGAAATTTCTAGGACTCCGCATGCATGTTTTCAGGTACAAATTGTCCACACATGGCACTTCAAAATACACTCATTTAGCACATCCCGAAAAGATCAAAAGTGTACGTGCGATGTTCATTGCACGGCTCACATCAAGATGAAGCTAGTCAACAAAAGATTCACAAGGATCATTCAAAGGTGTAACCACATCAATTTGATTCTCGCAACACTAACACTACGCACCATGCTCATCATGAGTACTATTTAAGACATCAATATTGAACAAAATCGATTCTCAAATTTTTATCAATGAAAACATCAAGCAGTTCATGGTTTTAAAACTCATGGCGGTCGCATTCATCAAGAGAGAACAAAAAATGAAATATAGAGACACAATTTCCCAAAAGAAAAGCACTCTAATATAAACAAGCATCAACTATAATTTGTTCAAAGGATAAAATAAAATAACCAAATACAAACAAAAAGGGCAATATTGGCACGTAGGCCCTCACCCACCAAAAATAACAAGCAGTGTCCTCAATGTAAAAAAATAAAATGACTGGGAGGTTGAGATAAAGGGTCCCCCTGATAGGCAATGCCTGTGGAGCACTCTCATCTGGAGTCTCGGGAGGAGAGGTCTCAAGTGGGGTATCGATGCCCGGCAATAGGATCACAAGAGGTGGCAATGAAGGCTCGGATAGGGCATCAGTGCCCATCTCAGAACCAGGAAGTGTGGTAGAGTTTGGAGTCACTCCACTAGACTCGACCCCTGTAGTCTTTCGAAGAGATCTCTCTATGGTAGCTTGAAGGATAACCTCCTTTGTCTTTTGCATCTCTGTCAGTGTCTCAACAATCCCGTGCTTATCCTCTTGCAATCTATCCTTATCAGTATCCTCAGCCAACTCCTCGTCGGCCTCCTCATCCTTATCCTCAGCTACAGTAGAGGAATCCACAAGCACAGAAGAGCAAGGTGCAGCACTAGGCATCTCAGGTACAGGAGCAGCAACATCTGTAAGGGGAACATTGCCCCACAGTGTAGAGATTTCTATGGACTGTATTTGGACCACCTCAGCCCTCAACGTGAAAACCTCATCTCTCAGGGTGTTTACAACACTAGAATTACCTTCTGCCTTTTCTAAAATTTGTAACCTAGTAGTCAAATCATCCAATCTCACAGTGTGGTCCCCAATCACCTCCTCACACTTGATCACCCGCTTAGTCAGGGAAGCCAAGGCTCTCTCGATAGCTTGGTTAATGAGTCGGGGCAAGTCCTTCTCAACTCGGACAGTTCTAACATCAGCTGACCGGGCAAGACTGCCCATTTGATAAATAAGTGCCTGGGTAAGTAGAGGACGGGAAACAGTAGAGGGGGAGGCCTCACAATAGTAGTCAACACAGAAGCAGTAGGAACAGTAGAAGTAGAAGAAGAATCAGAAGAGCCAGCAACAGATGAAGGTGTAGGAATACCTGCCTGCTCCATAGAAAGAACAGGTGTGCTGGTCTCAAGTGCCAATGTAGTGGGGTCAACCAGTGGGGTGGAGTCAGGTGGCGGCGGCTTCCTCCGAGACGTATCATGTCTCAAACAATCTGCCTTTATCCTTCGGATATCAGTAGATGATACCGCTGTGACTCTCATATCTGTGGCAGCCCGTAAAGCTACTCCTGCTTTCTCACACAGTTGTGTAATGAGCACTGGGAATGGGAGTGAAGTCTTCTCCTGTGTCGCTCTCATCAGCATCTCAGAAGCAATGATGGCAACCACATGTAAATGCTCATGGTCGATGTTGGTGCCAACTAATACCGCCTTGTCATGGCAGAGAATGGACACGTTCTGGGATAGCATCAGATTGCTGCTGATGAAGCCAAACTAGTATCTAGCCACAATATTTAAATCTTTCTTCTCGATCTTGGCACCATCCGCCATCCACGAAGGAGAAGAATCAAAAATCAAGGGTGCTAACCAACCCTTCAGAAAATCCAGATCATGGCGCATCCAGAGTGAATATAAATCATTAGCAAATGTTGGCATATATAGAGCCGTATTAATGGCCCCTATGTCGCACCAGACTTTCTTCCCTCTCATTTCCACTTCTTCAAGTGGTTTCCAAACTATGCCCTTTCACTTTCTCTGAAGAGCTTGAGTATAGGCAGTGTAAAATTCCCTTACCCAAGACGGGATATAGGGATTCCTTGCTCTTGTGAATCCTTCAAATCGGTGGAATTGAATTGTATCCCATATAGCTGGGTAGTTACTCATCATTCCATCAATGGAGAGTCGTCTCTCCTCAAGAATAGTCATTTCTCCCGCTGCTTTGAGCCTGTTCAAGGCTCTTGGAGCAATAACTAGAAGGACTCTATAGGTTTGTGCTTGTGCAGAAGAAGGTTGCACTAACTTTGATCTAAGTTCAATCCTCTTCTTCACTACCCTAGGTTGTATCCTGTCTTGGTTAGATGATTTCAGGGTGGTGGTTTGTCAAAGATTTGACGCTTTCGAGGGCTCATTAATGGTAATGCCCTATTGTCTTTTAAATGGAGGAGGTGGAGGAGAAGACTCCTTATCTGACTCAGTATCTGAGGAGACCACATTCTTACCCTTTGTTCTTTCCATTGCCTGCAAAGCACATATTAAAGCACAAGATTTATAAAGGTTAGTTGAAATCGAAAGCACTTTGATTCACATTTTAAAAGAAGTCCTGAGGCTCGCCTAACGGGAAGGTGTATCGCCCAACAGGATCGGCGAGCTCCATTGAGCTTGCTGAAATGGACAATAGCAATTTACTCAGGGTTCAGGCGAACAAGGCGGAGTCAATGCCAACACGGTGATTCACCGAGTTAGTTTCGGTGAGCTGAGACAAGTCCACCGAAACTGACAGTGCAAGAAGGAAGAAAATAGGCATCAAGGGCGATGTCCTCTCCCACTCGGTGATACACCTAATAGTTTCGGTGGACTAATACAAATCCGTCGAATGGGACAGTACCCAAGGCCATGCACATGTTAATGAAGGCGAGCTGGGTCTTACTCGGTGATTCGCCTAACTCCCTTAGCGGTTTAAGACAAGCTCGCCAAACAGGAAGTTTCAGCCCAGTGCCTAATTTTCATAGCCAAACCCAACAAGCACAACAAATGCGAGTTCTCCCAATATTACAATCCAACTCTATCTTTGTTCTACTCATGGGTACTCATATTTCCCCAGATATTACTAAGTGTCACACTAATTGATGATTTTCCCTTAAGAAAGTAGTCACCTTGTCTTTTATTGGGCAAAATCATGCAATGGGTTAACACTGAGCTATTCAGACTTCACTTACATTCAATTAAGCATAGACCCAACAATTATATCACTTCAATTCATCATTCTAACCAACACAATCATGATTCACAATTTTACAGAAGCATTAACAATAACATTTACATGGGTACAATTCAATTTCAACAATACAATGCTACCCAGCAAAATCAAGCACTCAATTTTAGTTAAAGGGCTTAAGCCTATACCCTATATGCAATCTAACTTCAAAATTATCAACAAAAAGTCGAAACACCAACCTTTATGCCAAAAAAATAGCAAGAAATTGAGGAATCGGGGTTGGGTTGACTCAAAATTCAAGAAAATACACTCCTAGCACCTTCAATCCACTCACACGAGGCACACAAACACTAAAAATGTACAATGCAAGAGAAGGAAATCGAAAAGGTTCTAGAAATTTAAAAGGTTTGAAGTTTTGAATTTAAAATATACATGGGCCTTTCTATACTAGGCCCATTTAGTGCACTTACTAACGTAGCTAAATGTGTTCGGCGTATCTCCATCTGGAGATTATGCTCGCCGAACATATTTGACCTAATACCCAAACCTAAAGGCTGCTTTGATGAACCCAATGGAGCCTGCCTAGTGTGTTTCAGTGAATTGCCCTTTGGAGTTTAGCTCGTCGATCTTGACAGTACACTTTCTAATCAACTTCAGCTAAAAAGGGCGGACAAGAATTAGTCTGCGTAGTGCCTTCGGCCTAAAAAGAGGGGACAAGAATTAGTCCATGTAGTGCCTTCGACACATCACCGATTTGGTTTAATCATTTCCTAAACTCCCTTTGTCCATCTTTTAACCTCTTCTAAACCTGCACTCACAACGCATGTTATTCGAAAGTAATAAAAACAAAATTAAATACTAGTGCTGCCTCCCAAGAAGCGCTTTATTTAATGTCGTGGAAATTGAGTGAGAAGTCACCGTCTGTGATAAAGTAGAGAAGTCATTTTTCAAGTTCTTTAATACCTTTTTGGACCCTTCAACCTTGTTGTAGATCCTTACAAGCATGTCCTCACCTTGGCTTCCTTCTGGCCCACTTGGTTCTTTTGGGTGTGGACGATCATGGGGAGGCACATACCTATCTTTTTCCATCTCCCTATCTCTCTAATTTCCACTTTGCCAATCTTTCCAAGAACTATCTCTATCCTTGTTCCAACTTTGGTTCCCACCTTGTCGTTGATAATTAATGTGAGAACTCCCCACTTGATTTCCCAAGTATTGAACTTCTTCATTGTATAATGCCTCAAACTCGGCATCATCCGGGCACTGCCCTATATTGGTTCCAATCGCATTTACTGACTTAGTTCCACTTCCTATAACATGTTTGGACAACAAATCGATTTTAGGCATCATTTTGGCCATGTGTTTCATCACTTCTATGGTCCGTCTCAATTTTTTCTTTGGTTAGACCCATTTGTAGGATAGGCACTTGGTCCTCTCTAGTGTGCCATACTCAGTTAACCTTAGTCATATCATCAAGAAACAACGCAGCCACCTCATACGGTTGTCTCATTAAACCACCATGGACTAATTGATCAGTTGCACCTTTGTTCACTGAATCAAGGCTAAAATAGAAGTATTGCAGTAGTAGATTGTCCAGAACGCCATGTGTTGGACACTGTAAGAGTAAACTCTTGAACCTCAGCCATGTATCATGCAATGGTTCACCTCCAATACACTTAAAATTCTGGATTTGGATTCGGAGTTTAACCATCTTCGAGGGTGGAAAGAATCTCTCCAAAAAGGCATTAGTTAGCTCATCCCAAGAAGTGATTGAATCATTCGTCAACTCCGCTAACCATCTTGTAGCTTCTCCCATTAAAGAGAATGAGAATAACCTCAACCTTATGGATTCTAGAGTGATATTCTTGAACACAAAGGGTCCACATAAATTCCTAAGGTTTTCATGGGGATCTTCATGCAATTGGATCATAGTTCCGGTGATGTGAAACACAGCCCTACCAGTTATAGGAGGTATCCGGATTAGTCCTACGGTTTGAATGACATTAACGTACATGTCATTAACATCACCTAAGTTGTCATTTTGACCATAGTGACTATCATTGTCACTCCCATGGTCACTCATTTTGTCAACCTGCAAATTAGCCAACAACAACACCAAATAACAAATCTACTACAACTAAACAAATCTAAAATATAATTTCTCAATTAAAATTCTCAACTACCATTGCCCGACAGTGGTGCCATTTTTGATAACGTTCAAATCACCCTCCAAAACCAATTAAAAGAGTGAGCGATCGTAGTCAGTAAAAACCTAAACGAAAAGTCGGGGTCGAATCCCACAGGGAACGGTGTAACGTCGAGAATTCCTTATCAAGAAATTTGGATTTTAAATTAATTCATTTGTAATAGTAAGACAATTGGGTGGATCGAACCACCAACTTAATATGAAGTTTTGGGTGTCAAATATCGCAACTAAACTAGAAATTAATCAATATAAAGAGTTAATAAGTAATCTAGGGGTGCAGGGATTGGAAGTTAATCTCACGTAGGGGTAATTGTGCTGCTCTATTATGATGAACATTCATGAATAGGCAAAGTCATCTTTAATGACGCTAATCTCCTTTCGATCTCAAAGCATCCTTGCATAGAATCTCCTTTCGGTCTCATCTATATGCCAATTCTAAACAAATCAATACCTTACTCTATCATTTCTTTCAAGAATAGGGCAAATAGGTCTGACCCATAACCTCTCTTTCAAGCAAGCTACAAACATCAAACCTAAATTGCTAGTACTGAACCAATTACCCACTCAAATCAATCTCTTTCGAGCATCAACCAGAGATTGGAAGTAGGAATTAAGTTTCCAACCATAACCCATTAGTTAACCCCATGGTAATTAGACCAAATATATGCCTGAATAGCAGCAAAATAGAGCATAGCACAATACCCACTACATTAAATTAACACCCAACCCCATTAGAGCACCCCTAGATCTTGGGGTTTTAGCCACCCATCACAAAAAGTAAAGAAATTTTACCTTTCAGGGAAGTAGGCATGGGTAGCATGAAAATAAGCAATTACAAGCAAACCCACTTTGGATTCAACTTCAATTTGTTCGATTCAAACACAAAGTTGTAAAACTCCAAAAGCTAGAAAAGTGTTCTTCCAAGGTGAAAAGTGTTCTCTCACTCTAAAAACTCTTTCCAAAACTCTCTTCTCAAAAAGTAATAAAAAATATCCTTTAAATTTACATTCTTTGGGATATTTATATTTTCCCAAAATTTGGCCCAAAATTCCCATGTCTGACAGCTTCGGCGACATTAATCGTGCTCGCCGAACCTACTTAGTAGATCGCCCTTTTCTTCTCAGCTCGCCTTGTAATGCTCTAGGCTTAAGGTGTTTGAACCTCACTCGGTGACTTCAATTGAGTCTGCCTTTCACATTCAGCGCATCACCGAATACCACCTTAGTTCGCCTTTTGAGCATTAAATCTTTTCCTTGCACACTGTCACTTTGGGAGATGTTATGCTCAGTTGGCGATCCGCCCATCATACTAGATGATCAACAATGTTCACTTTGCGCTTCTTTTTGCATTTTTGACCATTCTTTCAAACATCAGTCCTTGCCTTGTCCAATTGCTTTCACAACTGCAAATCATCAACAATCTATTATAAAATGACATAATTAGGCATTGAGGACAGTAATTATTGAGGTAAATGGACCTTAAATGAGTGTAAATTTACCACTCATTACTAACCCTCTAGTAGGTAAATCAATCCTTCGCCAACACAGAAACATTATAAGTGAATGCAAAATAAATCAATAATAAGATAAATAGTCTTAAAACCCATACATTTTCATAAATAAAGAAACAAAATGCGTAAATAAAATCATTTTGAGACTTAGTGTCACTAGTATACAAGAGCTTACTAATACAGAATACAACACCTAATACATTAAGTTGTCTAAGAAATAGAAAAGATAGAAATACAAGATTTAGAGATGAAGCTAAGTCAAGACTCCATAAGCAAGGAGCTCACCACGACAAATCAAACAACTTTGAACTATCATACTCAATGTGGACAATTTGCCAGGTTCTGTCAAAAGATGTAGCAAAAGTAGTATGAATACAAAAACACATTACTCAGTAGTCATCATATGCTAATCGAGTAAGAATAATGACTATATCGCATAAAGAATATTGAAAACCCTACATTAAAAAAAACTCAACAATTCAATATAAGACGATCAATGAGGAAAAATATAAAGTAAATTGATAATATGAAATGCAATGTAATGATCAATGATCCTAATGGTATGCACCCCCTTACAAAATTCATTGTTTGATGAAATCCATGAGGGACTCGGAAGGTTCATATACCTTGTATGGACTCAAACTCAGAACACATTCAACTTAAAATTTTGGCTTGTCCTCAAACAAATGACACGATTATCATATCATGACACAGTTTGCAAGAGAAGACTAAGACCCTACTTCAATCACATAACTTTTAACAGTAAATTTCACAATCACAACACCTTTCTTTTTCTTGTATTAGAATAAGTGAAAATTCTCAACTTCTCAAGTCAACACATGCATATCAATGAATGTCATCACCATATTAATAGACAAGGTTGCATACACAGACAACAATCACCTAGACAATCAACCATCAATGGTGCTACTCTTTTGACTTCACCACAGAAAAGTCTTGTTCACATTCAGTATCACTATTTTCAAATTCGGGGACTAAGATTTCCAGACAATTTCTAGCTTGGGACCCGATCACCCATAACTCTTTTTCCCTTAGGATAACACCCAACAATCATCATAAGGTCAACATTAGCTAATCAAGCTCATTATCAGCCTAAACCACAACAATCCCTCATATTCAACCATCCAGAAACTATACCTGAAGACATGCAATCTCCAACAATTTACAAGATATAATGTAAATAAAGACATGTCTAACTACTCAATTAAAAACCTAGCCTACCTGGATGCCATGAAACTGTTGAAGAGTTCAGAACACGAGTTTCTGGTTCTATGGGGGCAAATCCTAATGAACGTAGACCAAAAATCCACAAGTTTGACCCACCTTGTGCTAGAATCCCTCATCTCCCTTGTTCCAAAGCTTAGAGAAGCTTTTGGAGTAACCCTTGTCTTTTTTACCACTGAAGAAAAGGATAAAAATTAAAAGAATTCGTGTTTTTGAGTTTTTGCCTCGTTGACCCCATTATAGCAACTGACACACGCCATAGCGAGAATATGCTCGCTATGATGGGATGATGTCAGTCCAGTAAATTTTAAAATTTCAAAATTTTTCTAGTCACCCCAATTTTTAAATTAGCAACATATTTTAAAAACTTTTGGGATTTCGCCTAAGGTGCCTTTTGAATAAAGACCGATCAGGTCTTTATAGGAAGGCTCAAACAATTTAGATTGATTATTCTTTAGTTGAGGTATGCTACTATTTACTGGATTAAGACTTTGCTTAGTTTTTGGTATATGATATGAGGTGTATAATCTTAAACCAAGGCTTACATATGTAATGACCCTCTAGGTTATTTACATCCTTTTCAAATATTTCCAACATTTAGAGCTTTCCTACAGCGACCCTAAGTCATTCATGACTTGCTGAGACTAACAGTTCGGTCATCGGGTCATTCATTTGAGTTTTGTGAAAGTTTACATGTGTTGAAGCCTTTAAAAAAGTGGAACGGTTGAATTTTGTCAAAGGTTTAGGAAGACGGCATAAAAATGCAATTCTAAAGGTACCACCAGCTCCAGAAGAGCCATTTTGGGCTAGGGGTATGGTTGGTTCGGCCCCGAGACTTACAGTGCGAATTTGTTCCATCAGGTGTTTTAACTTTGAAGCTTTGGCCAAAGTTTGACTTTGGTAAACATTCTTCGTAAACATGCTCAGATGAGAATTCCGTCTACGCAGTTAGCTCCGGAATGTCGAGTTTGGTCTAGAATGACCTTTCATGCGGTTCCTGAGGCTTTCGCTCTGATTTTGAGTCCTCTTGTGGATTTTAGCTTAAAATGGAACTTGAGTGTGGGACCTATTTTTTGTTAAGAAGACCTTGGATGGAAGTTTCGATGGTTCTGTTGATTCCGGGATGTCGAATTTGATGTGGTAGAATAGTTCGTTTGCATTCACGGGGTTCCAAATGAATTTTGATTGTCCATTAGAAGTTTGGAGCATTTTGCTCCAAATTGTTGTGGAGTAGTGATGGCGTGACACCTTTAGCAGTCCCTTGATCACTTTTGTAGTAGCCGCTTTCGCGGCCCATGCGTCACTTTTGCGGTAGGAGCTTCTTGGGGATCGGCCGCTTTCGCATCGGCTGATCATTTTTTTTGTAGCCAATTTTGTGGCCTAGGCTCCACTTTTAAGGTAGGAGCCGCTTGGGATCGGCCGCTTTCGCAGCCGCTTGATCGCTCTCATGGCCTAGGCATCGCTTTCATGATCATAGCTGAAGGTTTATATTCTTTTTCTATCAGTTTTTTAGCATTCATCCAAATATTCAATCTTCGATATCCCGATCTAGGAAGCTCCATTTTGGGTGTTTCAAGTTGTGCTTAATCAGGAATTAGCATGGCTACGTGTGAGACTAATCGGGGAAATGTGGAAGATAGCATATTAAGATAATTTTCGCCTGGAATGGGCAGCCATATCTCTTTAATTTGAAGAATTCATGCATGTCTTTGTTTGGGCTATTCCGGGCATTGAATTGTGCCCCATTTTTGGATGCAAGCTTGGTAAGTCGATTAGGACCTTTTGATGGAGTCAATTTTTGGATTCCTAGCATGGATTCCACATTCTTGTTTTGACTCAATTTTTGATATGTTTCCAACTATTGTGAATTTTGTCTCTAAGCGTCCGTAATGACATTATTATCGATAATTTGATAGCATGATAGTGTTTGAAGGAGTTTCGGAAGTGGATAACTTGTGTGCGGTCGATTTGGAGCACGCGTGATCAACTTTGAGGTAGGCTTCGATCTACTTTCTTGAATGGGATTTTAAGATAATGCTTAGTATAAATTGCATGTGATTTGAGATTGTATTTGACGGGTATTAGCTTCCCCCTGTTTAATCTATCTTTTTTACTCCCGTTGGAGCGCTGGGCTTATTAAAGGTGACGGGATCCTTATTTTAGGTTGTAGAATTGCTTGTAGTGTGCCTTAGCATGTCTATCCTTGTTAGAATCGGGAATTGTGACCTTAGACTAAGGTTAAGCCTTAGGTGCCTTAGAGTGCATACTTTTACCCTTGTAGCAGTAGGTTGCTCCAGGTAAAGCTTGACTTTGGGTTGTTGGTCATGTGATTGGTATTTGAGATTTTAGAGGCTCGTCATAGCTGTAGGTTTGCAATAGTTGTGCTTAGTGGTAGACTAGAGTGGTGTGATTGGGGTAAGGCATCATTCCTTGAGTTTTCCTTCTCCTTTTCTGATTTAGGAGCTCTTCTTGATCTCTTTGCTTGGTTTTTAGAGATAGGCTTGTTACGATCCTTTTAGCTATTGTTATTATTGTTTAGCCTGAGGTCGTGGTCGAGGACTAATTGGATACCAAGTTAGTACTCTCTACCATGTTAGTATGGTCTGGTCAGATTTATATTTATCTGATTGCTAGTGCCTTGTTTGAATGTTGGTGATAGCATGCATTGCATTGGTTTTTAATTCATACGTGTTTTGTGGTACCATCCCGGTTCATGCATTGTTATATCATAATCATTCATAGGGAAATATAGTTTTTACTTGGTTACTATTCTACATGAGTTTTAACGGTAGTCGTACCACCTATATCACTTGATTGACTAATTTTTGAGACTTATGAGGCGTCATTGATGTGCACTTTTCATACTTGAGACATTAGAGACATCAAGTATGTGCTCAGTTTTTATTTGATTAGCCGGTGCATCGACGCCCTTTCCTATATGGCTTTGGTTACTCATTCCTGCGGTACCACGACAGAGTTGATCCCTACTAGTCGTAGATTTAAGGCCTGGTCATAATGCTCTACATCCATGATAAGACCTGGATTCAGGCCCAGGTAGTGTATATGGAGTTCCTGTATCCCCTATGGGCCATTCTTACCGAGAGTACCATAGTACCAGATGAGCGAGCTATATGGGTCATACCTCACCCACACGACAGGGAGGTAGGTCTATACATTTAGTTACTGATGGTTACAGACGGTCCTACGGCATACTCTACATTCATATGCATTGCCTATAACCAGTATACTTGTTTGTTGATTGCACCCTCTAGCTTTTTTAGGGGACAGTTGGGTTATGTCTATTGTTTGTACCTATCGGGCTTATGGGGGTTCGGTTAGGTTATTGTTTGATTGTATTCTCTTCTCTATTTTTGTTGATCTGATAACTAATAGGTTGTGGCTTTAGACTTGTGGTTGTTAGTCCGCATAACCTTGGGTAGTCGACTCTTGTATCTTAGTTGCTTGTGAGTAGGTTGTTGGCTTGTGTTGCAGGCACATTCTCGACTCGGTTCCTTTTTTCTTGTATCCTACTTTTGTTTCTTATTTCTTGTCTATCATATTATGTTTTGTTTAGTTATTTTTGTTATGATTTGCTTATCACTTGTTGTATATACTTGATTTATCTTTGGAGCTCAGTCGGTTGGTGCCTATTGAGTACCATTTTTGGTACTCAACTACACTTCTGTTCTATGCAGATCATAGTTTAAGTTCTTGCTGTTGACTTGGAGTCGTGTGGAGCTACTTGGATTTTAGAGACTAGAGTGAGCTCCTAGCATTTGGAGTTACCAGTTTCCATCTGTTTTTGCTAGGCTTAATCTTTATATTTTATTCAGAGATAGGCTGTATTTATTTTGTATTAGTAAAAAACCTTGTACTCTTATTTTGATTTGATGATCAATTACTCACTGATGTCAGATCTTGGGGATGGTTTCTTGTATACATTTCTGGTGATTACCCTTTCTTTTCTTCCTTATAAGCTTCATGCTTCTTGTTGTTGACTTCTACTTGATAGCATGTTGCTTATGGCTCAGGGCTAAGGGTTAGGCTTACCTACTGGTGGTGTTTAGTAGGTGTCATCATGACCTAAGGAATCAGATCTCGACAAATTGGTATTAGAGCTCTAGATTTACCGGCATCATTGGTATGAGAGCAAATGCCTAGTAGAGTCCTGTAGATCAGTAGGAGATGTTTGCATTCTATCTTCTGGAGGCTATAGGGCATTCTTAGGAAACTCTATTTTTGACTCCTTATCATTTGCTTTTTCTTTGAATAACCTCTAAAACTATTTCTTTGGAATCTACTCTCCCTTAGATGGATAGCACGAGGTGTTTGATGAACGTGGATGGAGCATCAGTATACCTTACCAGGGTTTTAACACATGGTTGGGTTAGAGGGCCTTATTCAAGCATAGACCTTAAGGTCAGAGACATTCATCAGCGTTCAGAGAGTCTAGAGACAGGCCAGGTACCGACAGGTTGATTAACTACCTTGGTTCCTCGAGATGAAGTGTTAGGAGGTCTGAGCCTCTTCGAGGGTACATCATAGGCATGGGTTTCTTAGCAAAAAGTACGGTTGACTTTTCCCCAACAGGGTTTGTCATCTATTTTTTAGTATGTGATGGGATTTTTAGAGTGAGCCGGGCTTAGTCCCACATTGTTTCCTTCGAATTGGGATTTGAGCTAGGGGTTCTTTGAAGGGTTGGCATTTCTATTTTTGTTGGCATCAGAGTATCTGATAGCAGTAGGATCTATCTTTCCCCAAGTTGTTAGTCATGTGAGGGCCACGGAGCAGGTGTGTCTTGAGGCTTACAAACATAGTGGTAAGAGGCCTCACTATCAGTACCACAATGACAACATTTCGCTTTGAGGTGTGTATTACTTTAGTGAGGGTCATCAACCATCTCGACATGCTAAGCCTTCAGTTGTAATATCTCAGGTTTCAGGAGGTTCTGAGATATGTCATGGTGCCTATGGCAGGTAAAGCTCAGGTCACACTTCTCGCAGTTATCATCTTTGACCTATAGGGGTCAGGTCTCATGTTACTCCAGTTGGGTCTTCACAACAGGTTGCTCTTGGTGATGGTCGCTATGAGTGTGCGAGGTAGGTCACTATGTTAGGGATTGTCGTGGTGACCTAATATAGTTGGTTGGGGTGGTTCTAAGCTTGGAAGAATTAGGCAGGGCCGCTCATTGCATTCTTCATGTCGAGGCTTCAGACTATAGATGTTGCTATGATTGTGGAGGGTTTGACCACTGGTCTAGAAAATGCCCGAGTGGGGGTTGTTGTTCTAGAAATCTGATATGCCCTAGTCTAGAGTGGTTGAATCTTATCGTATTTGTGGAGAGCTTAGCCATCGGTCTAGATATTATCCTCAATATGGGACCACAGTGAGAGGTATTCAGTTAGGTCTGTCTCATGGGTTGATGGCACCTTCGGTCCGAGTTGGTGCCCTGAGTGATGTTGGTACTACTTTAGGTATTTAATTTGCGGTCGGGCACAATGTATTTTATGCTTTTGTAGGCTAGTCAGAGGCCGAGGCTCCAGGTATCCCTTTGTTGGATGCAACTTCATGGTTCTATCCCTTTGTTCTTATCAGGAGTGACTTGGGATTTTCATGCCCATTCGTGTTTATTTGACTTGTTATCTATTGTTGGCTTGTTATGGCAGCTTGATTTGAGGATTTTTTATGTAATTTACCTCATGTAGTTGATTCGTTTTAGTAGTGAATTGACTAGGTGGTGTTCATTCGACTGGGAGTAGTGGTTGAGTAACTCCCCGTGCTTTTGCCCTGGTTCCTTTTGTCGTGTGTTCTCGTTGTGATGTTGATCCTTGTTAGATAGGTGGCTAGACCAGCTTTGCCTAGTTTTATGTTGTTGGGCCTAGTCAGCTTGGGAGGTTTCCTAAGTTGCGTGTCATCCTTTTAGAGTAGTAGTTGGGAGGTTACTAGTTGTCATAGTTTTGTGAGCGGCAGTTTGGCCTTTTGTAGTTCTATGCTAGTCTTAGTTGGTCTCTTTCTTCCATGGCCTTAGTCTTATTCTTGGTTGTGTAGTTGTGCTTTCACTCATTCGGTCTTTTTGGATTCGTCTTCTTCTAGTGGTCTTGGAGTTTGGTTATGGCTAGCCGGAATATGAAGGTGTGATTCCTTGTTGTACCTTGTTGCTCTTTTCGTTGTTTCTCAGTGGTTGTGCTGATATCTCTTGAGGTTTGTTGGTGATTTGGAGTCGGAGTGGTGTTGTTCATTGGTGACTTCAGACTGTAGCTTCAGTGGGAAAATGGAAATTGCTAAGAAGGTTCATCTTTATGATGGGGTAAAAGTAATTTATGAAATCTATCATTTGATTCTTGTTTCGGATGCAAGGTTTTCCTTTATCATGCTTGGTAGATTGCATGGTTTGTGATTGCTGTGGGTACCCTTGAGCCACCACCGACCACTTGACTATGTTGATATGCCATCAACCGGCTTGGTTTCTCTTAAACTGGGGTGAATGGTTCAGATTTGCGGTGGCAAGAGTATCTTGTGGGCTCATGGTGTCGGTTTTTTAGAAGCTCCTTTGGAGGAAAGTTCTTAGCTTCAGAAGGTTGTGTTTTAGTTAAGATTATGTGGATTTTAGGCTTTGCCCTGGGCTGAGTTCCTTATTTTGGCAGTTGTCGTTCCTTGATGTTCAGGCGGAGCATGTAGTTTTCCCGAGGTTTGTGTTGTGTGGGTTTGTATACAGGTTTTAGATGGCGCTAGAGATGTCCAAGATAGCTAAGGATGGATAAAACGCTCTTGATTGTTAGAAGATGTTAGATTTGGAGCATAAGGTGAGTATTTCGATTTGTTAGTTGGGTTTCTTCTGCCATTGTCTTGTGTTTGCTCAATTCGGTTGTTTCATTGTGTTGTTGGTTTTCTCAGCTGAATATAGTGCTTTATGGCAAGTTTGGTTCTATTGAGAGAGAGTTGGAGCCCAAAAAGAAATTTGAGGAGTTTTTAGAGTTTTGAAGTGAACTCAAGGATTTTCCCTCTTAGCCTGACTTCAGTGTTGGCATTGTTCGATGCGAGAGGGTGTCTGAGGGTCTGGCAGTGCATGCAGGCTCGGTATCCTCCTCTTTTCGTACCTTTAGGCTGTAATTGACCTTCTACTTTCACAGATGAAAGTCTTTTTAGTAGTGGATGTTGTAATGACTCTCAAGGTTATTTCTTCAATTTTTCAATCATTTCAGCGTTTAGAGCTTTCCCGTAGAAACCCCAAGTTATTTATGACTTACTGGGACTGATTGTAACACCTTGGACTTCGAGAAAGGGCAAGAAAGGAAAAACAGGCAAGTCCATGAACCCAAAATGGACCATGGATCCTTCACAGCACCCTAGACGGTCCGTTTAGGTGTCCACAGTCCGTTCAGGGCATTGTGAGACCATCTAGGACTGCCCCGAGGCAGGAGTCACCTAGACGGTGCCTTAGACGGCCTGTGGTGACTTAGACGGTCCGTGGTGACTTAGACGGTCCGTCTAGGGGTCCATAAAAGTCACCTATATAGTGAGGTTGCACCCCAATGCCACTGTGAAGGGCCACGGACACCTAGACGATCTGTGAGACTTCACACGGACCGTGAAGTCTTCTGTGAAAGGGACTTATCAGGTTTTGAGTTTAGGGCCAACTTCAAACGATTATATCTCTCGGAACAGAATGAATTAGGTGGCCCATGACCTATCAAATTTAAGGTCTTTGAGTCCTCTTTCCAATGCCACCAAGTTTGCCTCATTGGAAGTTCGGAGTAGAATGTTATGCATGTTTTAGTGAAGTACTGTCGGGCAGGTGAAACTTGATGACCCACTAGACGAGCCATGATCCCTTAGACAGCTCGTGAAGCCCCTCTTGACAATCACCTCATCAGTTTTAAGTGAGGATTGTATTGATCTTTTCCCCTATGCATTTGGTACTTAAAATACGTTGTTTTACTTAGTCTAAGCCTAATTAATTAGTGAGAAACTACCTAAAACATTCGTTCTCCTAAAATCACCAGACTTAGAAAGAAAAGAAGAGAAAGAGGCAATAGTTTTCTCTCAAGAACAAGTAGAGCTCTCCTTCAAGTTCAGCCCCGAAATCCAAAAGGTTTCTCCATAGTTTTCTTCACCAGGTATGTGGTATTTCACTAGTGGGTTCCTTTCACCCATTAGGTCCCTAGAATTTAGTCAAATTTTTAACTTTTCCATAAATTGTTCAGACCTAGGGTTCCTAAATCTTAGGGATTCATTGTAATTTTACTACTATAGTTTCTATCATATCAATTACATGTTTCTTGGAGACATAACATAGTCCCATGTATAAAACTCATAAACCCTAGCTTGTGTTAATCATCCGTATTTCATGAATTATACTTGCTAGGCAGATTAGTGAGACACTCATGCTTCAGAATTCGAATGTCATATCTTTCAGTATATGTATGATGCATTCTCAAATAATTATCAATATTTGAGCTATCCAGTATTACAGTTGCATTTTTTACTTTATATTCAGTTTGGGAGTAGTGTTTAGCACCGAGTTGGACTAGGGTTTATCATACCCTCAAGTCCCAGAACTACGTGCTCACGTAGCTTTATAAGTCCCCTCTGCTAGGCATCAGTTTTACTGTTCACGCCACAGCCATGCCTCTATACCCTGGCAAGGTATATTAGGTCCTCTTGATGGGGCATATACATCGAACACCATGTTTTGCTCACGTGGTTTATGTCGGTTAATAGACTTTACAACAGTTAGATTCATGTTGCATTGACCATGTATTCAGTATGCATTTCAGTATTCAGTTCAGCATGTTATATCTTCATGATTAGTACATGGTCATTGCATCTAGCTCAGCTTTCAGTTATGCTTCAGTATATCCATTTCCATGTACAATTTTTATATTGTTCAGCTTAGCATATATCCCGCATCTCAGTACATTCAAAGTACTGATGCATACTTTTGGCGGCGCTTAGCATCCAGACCGTGCTCAGCGACTTCAGTGGTGAGTCCTCATAGTTCGAGGACGATAGACATGCTTTACTTTTCAGTATTCACTTTTCAATTTTAGTCTTGTTAGAGTTAGCTGGGGGCATGTCCCAGTAACTTATATCAGTTAGAGGCTTTCAGACATAGATTATATTCAGCTTGAGTTGTTGGTGTTGTTTTCAGTCATCACTATACTCTTCATATATTTTATATATTTAGACATGTTGGGTTTTTCCCCATTTTAGATATTAAACTATTTTTAGCTTCCGCACAGTGCATGTTTTAATTGAACTTATATAGATATGACATGCCATGGGTTAGCTTGGGGTCACTTATGACACTAAGCACAGTGTTACGCCTAGGGAGTAGCCTCGAGGGTGAGAAACTTGGTATCAAAGAATCAGGTTCAAGAGACCTAGGATGTCTGAAAGCCGCACTAAGTAGAGTCTCTTTCATGGGTATGAAGTGTGCCACACCTATGAGGGTGAGGCTACGAGGTGTTCTAAGAAAAACTTCCCTTCTTTTGCTATCTTTATCGTGTGCTGGAGTGTGATTCAACTTATCCCTCCTAATCCATCGTTATGCATTTTAGATCATGCCTCCTCACAGAGCTAACGCATGCAATGCTAACGTAGTTCCTCTAGTCTCGGACCATGAGGTTACAAATGCAAAGTTTTGTAATGCGATCCAGATGTTGGCTCAGACCGTACCCAACTAGGCCAACCAGCAAGCCCAAGTTCCTACAAACCCCGCTGGTGGATCAGTTGTAGCCAGGGTTCGAGATTTTGTTCTTATGAATCTGCTAGAGTTTCTAGGGTCAAAGGTTGGTGAGGACCGATAGAATTTCATTGATGAGATCAAGAAGATTCTTTAGGTAATGCAAGTGACTAGTACTGATAGTGTTGAATTAGCATCCTATCAGCTCAAGGATGTGGCTCATATCTGGTTCACGCAGTGGAAAGACAACAAGGGTACGAATGCAACTCCTATGACATGGGACTATTTTACTGGAGATTTTCAGGACAGGTTCTTCTTGAGAGAGTTGAGGGAGGCTAAGACCCAAGAATTTATGAACTTGAGGTAGGGGTCGATGTCCGTCGAGGAATACGGGCTAATGTCACTCAGCTCTCTAGGTATGCTCCACATATGGTGGCTGATCCGAGAGCACAAATGGGAAAGTTCTTCTTTGGAGTATCCGATCTGGTAAAGACCAAGTGCAGGAATGCTATGCTATTAGGGGATATGGATATCTCCAGACTAATGACCCATGCTCAACAAGTTGAGGGAGTTAAGCTAAAGGAAATGGCTAAGGATAACAAAAAGACTAGGACAGGTAACTATGAATATTCTCAGCAAAGGTCGGGTGGCAGAAATCGCTCACAGTTTCAGCAGAGGTATACAGCCCTAGTGCCTTTATCAGCTAGCGCTCCATTCCCCCAGCTTCGATAGGATCATAAGTGGAGGGCATCAAGCTTTAAGTCTAAGGGTAGTGCTTCATGTAACCAAACTTTTCCATCTTGTCCAAAGTGTGGTAAGAACCATCGGAGCGAGTGTCTTGCTGGCAGAGAGGGGTGCTTTGGCTGCAGTCAACTTGGTCATAGGTTGAAGGATTGCCCTTCTACCAGGCAAGGTCAGGGAGGTAGCAAAGCTCAGTCTACAACTTCAGCAGCTCCAGCAGGTCGCCTCACTCTGCAGGGTGCCTCGTCTGGTATAGATGATTGTCAGCTCTAGAACAAGTTGTATCCTCTTCAGGCTCGACAAAACCAGGAGGATTCTCCTGATATGGTCACGGGTACATTATAAGTCTTGTATTTATATGCTTATGCATTATTAGATCCAAGGGCTAAACTTTCTTTCATAACTCCTTATATAGTAGTAGACTTTGGTGTCAGTCCAGAAACTCTCCCAGAACCCTTCTCAGTCTCTACTCTAGTTGGTGACCCAGTTATAGCTAGACAGGTATACAAAAATTTCCCTATCACAATTTCCCAGAAAGTCACCTCAGCAGACCTTGTAGAGTTAGAAATTATTGATTTTGATATCATTCTAGGCATGGATTGGTTACATTCCTGTTATGCCTCAGTTGATTGTAGAACTAGGATCGTTCAGTTTCAGTTTCCAAACGAGCTTGTCTTAAAGTAGAAGGGTAGTAACTCAGTGCCTGTAGGTTGACTTATCTCTTACCTTAAGGCCAGGAAAATTATTTTCAAAGGGTATATCTATCATCTTGTTCGGGTTAAGGACTAAGACTCCAAAGCCCCAATCTTGAGTCAATCCCAGTTGTGAATGGGTTTCTAGAAGTGTTTCCAAAAGATCTTCTCGGAGTTTCTCTCGAAAGGGAAATCGACTTCGGAATAGATCTCATTCCAGATACCCAGCCTATTTCAATTCTTCCTTACAGAATTGCTACAGCTGAGCTTAAGGAACTGAAAGAATAGTTTAAAGACCTTCTAGAAAAGGGCTTCATCAGATCCAGCATTTCTCCATGGGGTGCTCCAGTGTTGATCCTGCGTAAGAAAGACGGTTCTCTCAGAATGTGCATTGACTATCGTTAGTTGAACAAAGTCATAATCAAGAATAAATATCCTATCCCCAGGATTGATGACTTGTTCGGCCATCTTCAAGGTGCTAGTTGCTTTTCTAAGATAGACCTCAGATCTGGCTATCATCAGCTCAGAGTCAGAGATAGTGGCATCCCGAAGATAGCCTTCGGGACTCGGTATGGTCACTATGAATTTGTAGTTATGCCTTTTGGACTAACAAATGCTTATGATATTTTCATGGAATTAATGAATAAGGTGTTCAAACAGTATTTGGACTTGTTAGTCATCGTCTTTATTGATGATATCCTCATTTATTCTCGAAATGAGGAAGAGCATGCGACTCATCCGAGAGTTATTTTGCGAACCCTCAAAGATCGCTAGCTATTCACTAAGTTCAGCAAATGTGAATTCTGGTTACAGTTAGTCGCTTTCCTTGGTCATGTGGTATCCAGTGAAGGGATCCGAGTGGATTCTAAGAAAATTGAGGCACTAAAGCACTGGCCCAGACCCACCTATCCGACTGATATGAGAAGTTTCTTGGGTTTAGCCAATTACTATAGGAGGTTTGTTGAAAGATTTTCATCCATAGCTGCCCCATTGACTAAGTTGACTCAGAAAAAAGTCAAGTTTCAGTGGTTAGATGAGTGTAAGAAAAGCTTTTTAGAACTGAAGACTAGGTTGACTACAACTCCTGTCTTTACTCTACCAAAGGGTTCAGGTGATTATGTGGTTTATTGTGATGCATGCAGGGTCAGCCTAGGTTATGTGTTAATGCACAGGGTAAGGTCATAGCATATGCTTCCAGACAGCTTAAGGTCCATGAGAAGAACTACCCAACTCATGACCTTGAGCTTGCAGCCGTCGTGTTTTCCCTAAACTACTATGGTGTCCATGTTGATGTGTTCACAGATCATAAGAGCCTCCAGTATGTGTTCACTCAGAAAGAGTTGAATCTTCGTAAGAGGAGATGGCTTGAATTTCTCAAAGACTATGATATGAATGTGCTCTACCATCCGGGTAAGGACAATGTGGTGGCTGACACCCTTCGCAGACTATCCATGGGTAGTGTGGCACATGTAGAGGAAAAGAAGAAAGAATTAACCAGAGATGTTCACCGGCTTACTCGCTTAGGAGTATGCTTTATGGACACGACAGATGGTGGTGTGATAGTCTAGAATGGATCAGAATCTTCATTTATAGCGGAGGTTAAGAAGAAATATGATAGTGATCTTATATTGCTTCAGTTGAAAGGTGCAGTTCATCAACAGAGAGTTGAGGTTTTCTCCCAATGGGGAGATGGTGTGCTTCGTTACCAGGATCGCTTATGTGTCCCTAATGTGGGTGAGTTGAGGCAGCAGATCCTTACAAAAGCCCATAATTTAGGATATTCTATTCATCCGGGTGCCACTAAGATGTACCGTGATCTAAAGGAAGTCTATTGGTGGAACGGCATGAAAAAGGACATCATAGATTTTGTGGCTAAGTATCCTAACTGTCAACAGGTTAAAGTGGAACATCAAAAACCAAGAGGCGTGACTCAGGAGATTAGCATTCCTACATGGAAGTGGGAAGTAATAAACATGGATTTCATTACGGGTTTACCTCGAACTCGCAGACAACATGACTCCATTTGGGTGATAGTGGAAAGATTCACTAAGTCAGCTCACTTCTTGGCTGTCAAGACTACAAATTCAGCGGAGAACTACGCTAGACTCTACATTAGTGAGATAGTCAGGTTGCATGGAGTTCCCTTGTTGATCATCTCAAATAAGAGTCCTTAGTTTACATCTCATTTCTGGAGGTCATTTCAGAAAGGTCTTGGTACTCAGGTAAATCTCAGTACATCATTTCATCTGCAGATAGATGGTTAGGTAGAGCATACCATTCAGACCTTAGAGGACATGTTGAGAACTTGTGTGATTGATTTCAAGGGTAGTTAGGATGATCACCTACCTCTCATAGAGTTCGCATATAATAACAGTTTCTATTCCACTATTCAGATGGCCCCTTATGAGGCACTGTATGGGCGTAGATGTACGTATCCAGTTGGTTGGTTCGATGTAGGTGAAGTAGCCTTGATTGGGTCAGATTCGGTTCATGGGGCTATGGAGAAAGTTCAGTTCATCAGAGATAGACTAAAGACATCTCAGAGTCATTAGAAGTACTATGCAGATGTAAGGAGAAGGGACTTAGAGTTTGAATTGATGATTGGGTTTTCCTAAAGGTGTCACCGGTGAAGGGGGTGATGAGATTTGGAAAGAAATGGAAGCTCAGTCCCAAGTATGTAGGTCCTTACAGAATCCTAAAAAGGGTTGGTAATGTGGCTTATGAGTTAGAATTACCAGCAGAACTAGCAGCGGTTCATCCAGTCTTTCACATTTCCTTGTTGAAGAAGTGTGTGGGTGATCCGGCATCGATAGTACCTTTAGAGAGTGTGGCTGTGAAGGATAGCCTCACCTATGAGGAGGTCCCAGTTGAGATTCTTGACCGTCGGGTTCGTAGGTTGAGAAATAAGGAAGTCGCTTCAGTAAAGGTTTTGTGGACGAATCAGTCTGTAGAGGGAGCTACTTGGGAAGCCGATGCAACCATGAAGGCCAAGTACCCTCACCTCTTCTCCTCCGATTCAGTTTCAGCTTGAGGTAATAGCTCCTTTCTAGTCTCTCAGTTTACTCTCATGTAATTCAGTCTCAGTATCATGTTCCCTCAGCTATTCTTGCATTTCAGCATGTTTACATGTCCATAGGACTCAACTCAGTTAGATATCAGTTTCTAGTACTCAGTTGGTAGAGATTGCAGCTCTTTCCCTCCAAATTCAGCTTGTTTAGTCTTCATTCGAGGACGAATGACCCCAAGAGGGAGATATTGTAAAACCTTGGACTTTGAGAAAAGGCAAGAAAGGACAAATGGGCAAATCCATGAACCCAAAATGGACCATGGACCCTTCACAACACCGAAGGTTCGTTTAGGGGTCCACGGCCCGTTAAGGGCATCGTGAATCCATCTAGGACTGCCCCTAGGCAGAGTCACCTGGAAGGTGCCTTAGACGGCCCGTGGTGATTTTGACGACCCGTCTAGGGGTCCGTACAAGTCACACAGACAGTGAGGTTTCACCCCAAGGTCATTGTGAAGGACCACAGATGCCTAGACGGTTCGTGAGGCTTCACATGGACCGTGAAGTCATCCGTGAAAGGGACTTATCAGGTTTTGAGTTTTGGGCCAACTTCACAATCATATCTCTCAGCAAAAACTGAATTAGGTAGCCCAGGACCTATCAAAATAAAGGTCTTGGAGTCCTCTTTCCAACACCACCAAGTTTGCCTCATTTGATGTTTGGAGTAAAGCGTTATGGACAGTATAGTGATGCACTAATGGGCAGGTGAAAATTGACTACCCACTAGATGGGCCATGATGCCTAAGACGGCTCATGAAGCCCCTCGTGATAGCACCTCGTCAGTTTTAAGTGAGGGTCGTATTGGTCTTTTCCCCTATATATTTGGTACTTAAACTACATCGTTTGGTACTTAAACTACGTTGTTTTGCTTTTTCTAAGCCTAATTAATTAGTCAGAAACTACCTAAAACATTCATTTTCCTAAAATCATCAGACTTAGAAAGAAAAGAAGAGAAAAAGGCGACAATTTTCTCTCAAGAACAACCAGAGTTCTCCTTCATGTTCAGCCCAGAAATCAAAAGGATTTCTCCGTAGTTTTCTTCACCAGATATGTGGGATTTCACTAGTGGTTTCCTTTCACCCATTAGGTCCTTAGAATTCAGTAAAATCTTCAACTTCTCCATAAATTGCTCAAATCTAGGGTTCCTAAATCTTAGGGATTCATTGTAATTTAACTGCTATAGTTTTGATGATATTAACTACATATTTCTAGGAGAATTAGCATAGTCCCATGTATAAAACTCATAAACCCTAGCTTGTGTTAATCATCCATATTTCATTAATTATACTTGCTAGGCAAATTAGTTTGACAGTTTTGCTTCAGAATTCAAATGCCATATCTTTCGGTATATGTATGATGCTTTCCTAGATAATTATCAATATTTGAACTATCTAGTTTTACAGTTGCATTTTTAACTTTATATCCAATTTGGGAGTAATGTTTAGCACCGAGTTGGACTAAGGTTCAGCGTACCCTCAAGTCCCAAAACTACGTACCCACATAGGTTTATAAGTCCCCTCTATTGGGCATCAATTTGAATTATCATGCCACAGCCATGCCTCTATACCTTGGAAAGGTTTATTAGGTCCTCTCGATGGGGCGTATACATCAAACTCCATGTTTAGCTTAAGTGGATTATGCCGGTTAATAGACTCTCCCACAGTCAAATTTATGTTGCATTGACCATGTATTCATTATTCATTTCAGTATTCTAAAAGCGTGTTATATCTTCATGATTAGTACTTGGTCATTGCATCCAACTCATCTTTCAGTTATGCTTCAGTATATCCACTTCCATGTTCAGTTTTATATTGTTCAGCTTAGCATATATCTCGCATGCTCAGTACATTCAAAGTATTAATGCATACTTTTGCGCTACATCATTGTATGATGTAGGTTCAGGCGCTCAGCATACTGACCGCACTCAGCAGCTTGAGTGGTGAGTCCTCATTGTTCGAGGATGATAGACATGCTTTACTTTTCAGTATTCACTTTTCAATTTCAAGTCTTGTTAGAGTTAGCTGGGGGCATGTCCCAGCAACTAAGATCAGTTAGAGGCTTTTAGACATAGATTAAATTCATCTTGAGTTATTGGTGTTGCTTTCAGTCTCACTATACTCTTCAGATATTTTATATATTCAGACATGTTGGGCTTTTCCCCATTTCAGATATTAAACTGTGCTTAGCTTCCGCATAGTGCATGTTTTAATTGAACTTGTATAGACATGCCATGTCATGGGTTAGCCTGGGGTCACTTGTGACACATTGTGTTGCGCCTAGGGGATAGCCTTGGGGCGTGAGACTAATAGTTTGATCATCGGGTCGATCATTTTAAGTTTTGTATGAGTTTCCATATTTTGAAGCCTTTGAAACTTGAATAGTTGAATCTTGTCAAAAGTTTAGTAAGACGGCCTTAGAATCCCTTTCTAACGGTTCCATTAGCTCTAAAAGGGTCATTTTGGGCTAAGGGCATGGTTGGTTCGTGCCTCGAGATTTCTCGTGAGAGTTTATGCTATTGGGCATTTTAACTTTGAAGCTTTGGCCAAAGTTTGACTTCGATCAATATTCTTGGTAAATATGCTCAGATGAGAATTCCATCTGCACAATTAGCTCTGAAATATTAAGTTTGGTCTAGAATGATCTATCATACGATTCCTGAGCCTTCTGTTATCATTTTGATTCCTCTTATGGATTTTGTCTTAAAATGGAACTTGGGTGTGGGACCCACTTTTTGTCGAGATGACCTAGGATGGAAGTTTTGATGGTTCTGTTGAGTCTGGAATGTCAGATTCCATGGGGTAGTGTAGTTCATTTGTGTTCACGGGCTTTTGAATGAATTCCGAATGTCCATCCGAAGTTTGGAGCATTTTGCTCCAAATTATTGTGTAGCAGTGCTGGTGTCACCGCTTTAGCGGCCCCTTGATCACTTTCCCGGGTAGGCATCACTTTTGCGGTAGGAGCCTCTTGGGGCTTGGCCGCTTTCGCAGTCGGTTGATCGCTTTCACGACCTAGGCATCACTTTTAAGGTAGGAGCCTCTTGGGATTTGTCGCTTTCACGGCCGGCTGATCGCTTATGCAGTAGCCTCTTTCGTGACCTAGGCGTCGCTTTCAGAGTCATCGCTGAAGGTTTATTTTCTTTTTCTATCCATTTTTCAGTATTCATCCAAATATTCAAACTTCGATATCTCAAGCTAGAAAGCTCTATTTTGAGTGATTCAAGTCTCATTTTGTCTAAAATTGGCGTGGATACGTGTGAGACTGATCGGAAAAGCATGGAAGTTTGTGTATTGAGGTAAAGTTTTCTCGAATTGGGCTCTCTTATCTCTTTAATTTGAAGAATTTGTGTTTGTCTTCATTTGGACTGTTTCGGGCATTGAATTGTGCCCCATTTTGGGACACAAGCCTAGTAAGTCGATTGGGACCTTTTGAAGGAGTCAATTTTGGGATTCTTGGCATAGGTCCCATATTCTCATTTTGACTCGATTTTGGGTCTAATTTCAACTATTTCAAATTTTGTCTCTAAACATTTGTAATGATGTTGTGATCGATAATTTGATAGCATGGCAGTTTTCAGAGGCATTTCGAAAGTGGATAGCTCATGTGTGGTGGATTTTGAGTGCACGTGATGAGCTTCGAGGAAGGCTTCGGTCTAATTTATTGAATGGGATTTTAAAATAATGCTTAGTATAAATTGCATGTGATTTAGGATTCTATTTTCCAGTTATTAGCTTCCCCCTTGTTTACTTTATCTTTCTTGACTTCTGTAAGAGCATTGGGCTTAATGTAGGTGACGAGATCCTTAGTTTAGGTTGTAGCCTTTCTTGTAGTGTGCCTTAGCATGTGTATCCTTGTTAGAATTGTTAATCGTGACCTTATACTAGGGTTGAACCTTACGTTTCTTAGAGTGCGTACTTTCTCTCTTGTAATGGTAGGTTTCTCCCGATAGGGCTTGACTTTGGGTTGTTGGCCGTGTGATCAGTGTTTGAGACTTCGGAGGCTTGTCGTAGCCGTAGTTTGGCACTAGCTATGCTAAGTGGTAGACTGGAGTAGTGTGATTGGGGTAACACATCATTCCTTGAGTTTTTCTCCCCCTTTTCTGATTTGGGAGCTCTTCTTGATCCCTTCACTTGTTATTTAGCGGCAGGCTTTTTATGATCCTTTGAGATATTGTTGTTATTGTTGAGCCCGAGGTTGCGTTCGAGGACCAGTTGGATCCCAAGTTAGTACTCTTCACTTTGGTAGAATGGTTTGGTCGGATTTATATTTATCTGATTGCGAGTGCCTTGTTTGGATGCTGGTGATGGCATACATTGCATGAGTTGTTCATTGACACGTGTTTTGTGGTATGATCCCAGTTTATGCATTGTTACATCATGATCATTAATGCGGAAAGACAATTTTCACTTGGTTACTATTCTGAACGGGTTTTATCAAGAGTCGTACCACTTGATTTACTGATTTTTAAGACTTATGTGGCATCATTAACGTCCTCCGTTCATACTTGAGACATTAGAGGCATCTGGGATGTGCTCAGTTTTTACTTGACTAGTTGGCGCATTGATTTCTTTCCTGTAGGGCTTTGGTTACTCTTTCCTCTGGTCCCACGACAGAGTTGATTCCTACTAGTCACAGATTTAAGGTCTGGTCATGATGCTCTAAATCCTTGATAAGACTTGGATTCAGGCCCAGGCAGTGTATACAGACTTTCCACATCCCCTATATACCCCTCTTACCGTGAGTACCATAGTATCGGATGAGAGAGCTGCATAGGTCCTACCTCGCCCGCGCGGTTGGGAGGTAGGTCTATACACTTGGTTACTGATAGTTAGTGACGGTCCTGCTGCACAGTTTGCATTCATACGTAATGCCTATCACCAATATACTTGTTTATTGATTGCACCTTTCAATTTTATTGGGGGGGGGGGGAATTGGGTTATGTTTGTTGTTTGTACCTACCGAGCTTATAGGGGTTCGATTAGGTTATTTTTTTATTATATTCTCTTCTCTGTTGTTCTTGATCTGATAAATAATAGGTTGCGGCTTTAGACTTGTGGTTGTTAGTCTGCCTAACCTTGGGTAGCCGACTCTTGTATCTTAGTTGCTTGTGAGTAGGTTTGCTTGTGTTTTAGCTATGTTCTTGACTCAGTTCCTTATTTCTTGTATCCAACTTATGTTCCTTATTGCTTGTCTATCATATTATCTCTTATATAGTTATTTGTGCTATGCTTTCCTGATTACTTGTTGTATATACTTGTTTTATCTTTAAGGCTCAGTCGGCCAATGTCTATTGAGTACCATTTTGTATGCTCATACTACACTTGTATTCCCTACAGATCATAGTTTGAGTTCTCACCGTTGATTTTGAGTCGTGTGGAGCAGCTTGGAGTTCGGAGACTAGGGTGAGCTCCTGGCGTTCGGAGGTACCAGTTTTCTTCTGTTTTGGCTAGGTCTAGTCTTTATATTGTATTCTTAGACAGCCTATACTTATTTATATTAGTAAAAAGGCTTGTACTCTTATTTTTATTGCTGACCGATGACAGGTCTTGGGGATGGTTTCTTGTATTACATTTTTGTTGTTTACCCTTTCTTCGCTTCTATATAATCTTCATGCTTCTTGTTGTTGACTTCTGCTTGATAGCCCGTTGCTTATGGTTCCAGAGTAAGTGTTAGGCTTACCTACCTGTGGGGTGTAGTAGGTGCCATCATGACATGAGGAAATGGGTCGTAACAACTTGGGATTATCTTTGACTTCTCCTTTATCGCCAATCCCACTCATTCTAAAATAGTCAAAAACATTTATTGTGCATTAATTTCAAAGTAAATGTGGACATGCTGGGGTAGGTAGATACCCACTTACATTTCTCTATATAATAAGAAAAACTGGTTCACTTTTCTTCATCCCAGCTTTTGATTTCTAATTTCCTACCTAGTAAAAGGTTTTTTTACTCATCTATTTCCTCCATAAGCCAGTCCCCTCTTTAGATCCTTTTTTCCCTCTCCACTCTCGCAGAAAACATCATTAGTTTCTCCTATAAGCACAATTTTGAATCTTTTAGATTTTCTTGCTCCTTCCCCATTTTTTACAGTTAACTAAATATCGTTATGTATAGATCTAGAATGGGGTATTATGATCGGGATATAAGTGTGGTGGTAAGAAGTTGTAATATTAGTAGACCTAACAAAGTTGTAGCTCCTAACTTAGGCTTGGAGACTTCTCCAAATAATGTTTGGAATTCTTTTGACAGACTTTTAACTCCTGATTGGGTTATGTTTGTTGTTTGTACCTACCGAGCTTATAGGGGTTCGATTAGGTTATTTTTTTATTATATTCTCTTCTCTGTTGTTCTTGATCTGATAAATAATAGGTTGCGGCTTTAGACTTGTGGTTGTTAGTCTGCCTAACCCTGGGTAGCCGACTCTTGTATCTTAGTTGCTTGTGAGTAGGTTGGCTTGTGTTTTAGCTATGTTCTTGACTCAGTTCCTCATTTCTTGTATCCAACTTATGTTCCTTATTGCTTGTCTATCATATTATCTCTTATATAGTTATTTGTGCTATGCTTTCCTGATTACTTGTTGTATATACTTGTTTTATCTTTAAGGCTCAGTCGGCCAATGTCTATTGAGTACCATTTTGTATGCTCATACTACACTTGTATTCCCTACAGATCATAGTTTGAGTTCTCACAGTTGATTTTGAGTCGTGTGGAGCAGCTTGGAGTTCGGAGGCTAGGGTGAGCTCCTGGCGTTCGGAGGTACCAGTTTTCTTCTGTTTTGGCTAGGTCTAGTCTTTATATTGTATTCTTAGACAGCCTATACTTATTTATATTAGTAAAAAGGCTTGTACTCTTATTTTTATTGCTGACCGATGACAGGTCTTGGGGATGGTTTCTTGTATTACATTTTTGTTGTTTACCCTTTCTTCGCTTCTATATAATCTTCATGCTTCTTGTTGTTGACTTCTGCTTGATAGCCCGTTGCTTATGGTTCCAGAGTAAGTGTTAGGCTTACCTACCTGTGGGGTGTAGTAGGTGCCATCATGACATGAGGAAATGGGTCGTAACAACTTGGGATTATCTTTGACTTCTCCTTTATCGCCAATCCCACTCATTCTAAAATAGTCAAAAACATTTATTGTGCATTAATTTCAAAGTAAATGTGGACATGCTGGGGTAGGTAGATACCCACTTACATTTCTCTATATAATAAGAAAAACTGGTCCACTTTTCTTCATCCCAGCCTTTGATTTCTAATTTCCTACCTAGTAAAAGGTTTTTTTACTCATCTATTTCCTCCATAAGCCAGTCCCCTCTTTAGATCCTTTTTTCCCTCTCCACTCTCGCAGAAAACATCATTAGTTTCTCCTATAAGCACAATTTTGAATCTTTTAGATTTTCTTGCTCCTTCCCCATTTTTTACAGTTAACTAAATATCGTTATGTATAGATCTAGAATTCTTATTCATAAATAAATCTAACTAATATTTCTTATTCATAATATCTATGAATTGTTTTAAATATGTATGAATTGTGATATAACCATTTTAAAATTTATATAAGAAAATAATTAAAATTTTGAATAATCTGAATCTGGTAAAAAATATAAATTTCAAAAAGTTAGGATAATTATTAATATTAAAATAAAAAAAGTGTAAAACAGTTTTCACAATTAAGCGATTTTCTTTTATAAAAGTTGTTCTAAAAGTATGGTGTTATAACTTGTGAGATTCCTTTTTTTATGGAAAGATAATTTTAACTATCTTTACCTAACCTCCTTAGAGCAAAACAAATAATAATAATAATAATCTTCTATATAGATATAATAGGAGAGGTGATAGAAACTACGTGACATCACCACAAAAAATAGAATTTTTAAATAATCAAATTAATTAGATGTACTAGGATTAAATAATAAATTACTATTTTATTTTTAAAATAATTTAAAAGAAATTTTTAGAATTTAAACAATAAATAATTTCAAAATCGTACTACAAAGTAACGTGTTGATTAAAATCAATTATTTGTAATTTGTAATTATATTAAATTTAACAAAAATTTTAATTTTTTAATTAAAGAATTACTTAAAATTAACTTGATATAACCATTTTAAAATTTTTAAAATTTATATAAGATAAAAATTTGAATTATCTGAATCTGAAAATAAAATAAAAATTGTAAAATGTTAGTGTAATTATAAATTTTAAAATTTTAAAAAAAAAATAACTGCACCACGCTTAGTTAGTGGAGAATTTTAAGGAATAAGTTAGCATAAAAAACAGAATTTGTCATCTATTATTTAATTTTCAAAATTATTATAAAATTTGAATATAAAAAAAAATTGCAAAAATTGAGGGTAATTCTTAATTTTAAAATTAAAAAAAAAAAATGTACCACGTTAGTCAAGTGGTGAATTTTAAGGAATAATTTGAATCAGTGGAACATTTTAAGGAATAAGTTAGCATAAAAAACAGAATTTGTCATCTATTATTTAATTTTCAAAATTATTATAAAATTTGAATATAAAAAAAAATTGCAAAAATTGAGGGTAATTCTTAATTTTAAAATTAAAAAAAAAAAATGTACCACGTTAGTCAAGTGGTGAATTTTAAGGAATAATTTGAATCAGTGGAGCATTTTAAGGAATAATTTAAAATTTTAAAATTAATATAAATTCTGAAAAAAAAAATTAAAAATTACAAACATAACTTTCCTTATAATAATAATAATAATAATATACACATAAACATAAACGTCTTTTTTTCCTAATTACTGTAGCAATTTTCAATTATATAGTCCAACAAAAAAATTTCGAGAATATTAAAAATAAACAAAAACTGTAGTCTTACTTAATTCCTTTTAATTTTTATTTCTTTTTCATTTTTTTTATTGAATTGATCCAAATCCTTATCTGATTGATGATTTTTTGAATTTCAAATTGATGACAACTTTTCATTAACAGTTTATTAACTTCTCCGGTTAAAAATTAAAACTGCTTTATGATTATTTAACTTGAGAGAGCATACGTGCATTTACTACATGAGTTTCATAAGAGTGTAGAAAGTTTTTTTTTCACAAAACATACAACATAAATACGGATCCCTTTTGTGTGAAATTTGAGTTTAATTGGGTGGAGTTTGTTTTGTAGTTGTCTTCAGAAATCTGAGATCCCTTTATATGATTTGCTATTTAGGTAAGTACTTATATGTGCACACTTTTTAACTGCAATTTTGTTATGGATTAATTTTCAGAATAAAGTAGGAAAAATATTAGTTGAAATGAATTAAATTTATTAAAAACTTTACGAGCATTAAATAAATCTAACTAATATTTCTTATTCATAATATCTATGAATTGTTTTTAATATGTATGAATTGTGATATAACCATTTTAAATTTTTTAAACTTTATATAAGATAATAATTAAAAATTTGAATAATCTGAATCTGAAAAAAAATATAAATTTCAAAAAGTTAGGATAATTATTAATTTTAAAATAAAAAAGTTTAAAACAATTTTCACAATAAAGCGATTTTCTTTTTAAAAATTTGTTCTAAAAATATGGTGTTATAACGTGTGAGATTCCTATTTTTATGGAAAGATAATTTTAACTATCTTATCTTTACATAACCTCCTTATTTATAGCATAACAAATATCAATAATAATCATAATAATAATAATAATAATAATAATAATAATAATAATAAAAATAATAATAATAATCATAAACAAATAATAATAATAATATTAATAATAATAATCTTCTATATAGATCTTCTGATAGATATAATAATAGAAGATGTGATAGCGCCTACGTGTCAGCACCACCAAAAACAGAATTTTTAAATAATCAAATTAATTAGATGTACTAGGGTTATATAATAAATCACTATTTTATTTTAAAGATAATTTAGAAGCAGTTTTTACAATTTAAACAATAAATAATTTCAAAATCGTACTATGAAGTAACGTGTTGATTAAAATCAATTATTTTTAATTTCTAATTATATTAAATTTAACTAAAATTTTCATTTTTTTAATTAAAGAATTACTTAAAATTAACTTGATATAAACATTTTAAATTTTTTAAAATTTATATAAGATGAAAATTTGAATTATCTGAATCTGAAAATAAAATAAAAATTGCAAAATGTTAGTGTAATTATTAATTTTAAAATTAAAAAATAAAATAACTGCACCACCTTTAGTTATTGGAGAATTTTAAGGAATTAGTTAGCATAAAAAAAACAAAATTTTTCATCTATTATTTAAATTTAAAAATTAATATAAAATTTGAATATAAAATAATAAAAATTGCAAAAATTGAGGGTAATTATTATTTTTAAAATTTAAAAAAAATAAATGCACCACGTTAGTCAAGTGGTGAATTTTAAGGAATAATTTGAATCAGTAGAGAAATTTAAGGAATAATTTCAAATTTTAAAAATTAATATAAAATATGAAAAAAAAAAAATTACAAACATTACTTTCCTTGTAATAATAATAGTAATAATAAAACAATAACAACAACAACAACAACAATAATAATAATAATAATATACACATAAACATACACGTCTTGTTTTACTATTTACTGTAGCAATTTTCAATTATATAATCTAACAAAAAAATTTCGAGAATATTAAAAATAAACAAAAACTGTAGTCTTACTTATTTCTTTTTAATTTTTATTGAATTGATCCAAATCCTTATCTGATTGATATTTTTTTGCATTTCAAATTGATGACAACTTTTCATCAACGGTTTATAAACTTCTCCGGTTAAAAATTTAAAACTGATTTATGATTATTTAACTTGAGAGAGCATTTCAAATTGATGACAACTTTTCATCAACGGTTTATTAACTTCTCCGGTTAGAAATTTAAAACTGCTTTATGATTGTTTAACTTGAGAGACCATACCTGCATTTATTGCATTAGTTTATAAGAGTGTAGAAAGTTTTTTTTTCACAAAACATACAACATAAATAAGGATTCCTTTTGGGTGAAATTTGAGTTTAATTGGGTGGAGTTTGTTTTGTAGTTGTCTTCAGAAATCTGAGATCCCTTTATATGTTTTGCTATTTAGGTAAGTACTTATATGTGCACACTTTTTAACTGCAATTTTGTTATGGATTAATTTTCAGAATAAAGTAGGAAAAATATTAGTTGAAATGAATTAGGTTTATTAAAAAAGATTACGAGCATTAAATAAATCTAACTTATATTTCTTATCCTTAATATCTATGAATCGTTTTTAATATGTATGAATTGTGATATAACCATTTTAAATTTTTTAAAATTTATATAAGATAATAATTAAAAATTTTAATAATCTGAATCTGAAAAAAATATTAATTTCAAAAAGTTAGGATAATTATTAATTTTAAAATAAAAAAGTGTAAAGTAGTTTTTACAACTAAGCAATTTTCTTTTTTTAAAATTTTTCTAAAAATATGGTGTTATAACGTGTGAGATTCCTTTTTTTATGGAAATATAACTTTATCTATGTTTACATAACCTCCTTATTTATAGCAAAACAAATAATAATAATAATTATTATTATTATTATAATAATAATAATAATAATAATCTTCTATATAGATCTTCTATATATATAGATATAATAGGAGAGGTGATAGCGCCTACGTGTCAGCACAACAAAAATCAGAATGTTTAAATAATCAAATTAATTAGATGTACTAGGATTAAATAATAAATTACTATTTTATTTTTAAAATAATTTAAAAGCAGTTTTTACAATTTAAACAATAAATAATTTCAAAATAGTACTATAAAGTAACGTGTTGATTAAAATCAATTATTAGTAATTTGTAATTATATTAAATTTAACTAAAATTTCAATATTTTATTAAAGAATTACTTTAAATTAACTTGATATAAATATTTTAAAATTTTTAAAATTTATATAAGATATAATTTTAAAATTTTTAATTATCTGAATCTGAAAATAAAATAAAAATTGCAAAATGTTAGTGTAATTATTAATTTTAAAATTCGAAAAAAAAATAACTGCACCACCTTTAGTTAGTGGAGAATTTTAAGGAATTAGTTAGCATAAAAAAAACAAAATTTGTCATCTATTATTTAAATTTCAAAATTAATATAAAATTTTAATATAAAAAAATAAAAATTTTAAAAATTTAGGGTAATTATTATTTTTAAAATTTTTAAAAAAATAAATGCACCACGTTAGTCAAGTGGTGAATTTTAAAGAATAATTTGAATCAGTAGAGAAATTTAAGGAATAATTTAAAATTTTAAAATTAATATAAAATCTGAAAAAAAAAAAAGAAAAATTACAAACATAACTTAACTTGTAATAATAATAATATTAATAAAACAATAACAACAACAACCACAACAACAATAATAATAATAATATACACATAAACATACACGTCTTGTTTTCCTATTTACTGTAGCAATTTTCAATTATATAATCCAACAAAAAAATTTCGAGAATATTAAAAATAAACAAAAACTGTAGTCTTACTTATTTCTTTTTAATTCGGTTTATTAACTTCTCCGGTTAAAAATTTAAAACTGCTTTATGATTATTTAACTTGTGAGAGCATTTCAAATTGATGACAACTTTTCATCAACGGTTTATTAACTTCTCCGGTTAGAAATTTAAAACTGCTTTATGATTATTTAACTTGAGAGACCATACCTGCATTTATTGCATTAGTTTTTAAGAGTGTAGAAAGTTATTTTTCACAAAACATACAACATAAATAAGGATGACTTTTGAGTGAAGTTTGAGTTTAATTAAGTGGAGTTTGTTTTGTAGTTGTCTTCAGAAATCTGAGATCCCTTTATATGTTTTGCTATTTAGGTAAGTACTTATATGTGCACACTTTTTAACTGCAATTTTGTTATGGATTAATTTTCAGAATAAAGTAGGAAAAACATTAGTTGAAATGAATTAGATTTATTAAAAAAAATTACGAGCATTAAATAAATCTAACTAATATTTCTTATCCATAATATCTATGAATCGTTTTTAATATGTATGAATTGTGATATAACCATTTTAAATTTTTTAAAATTTATATAAGATAATAATTATAAATTTTAATAATCTGAATCTGAAAATAATATTAATTTCAAAAAGTTAGGATAATTATTAATTTTAAAATAAAAAAAGTGCAAAACAGTTTTTACAATTAAGCAAATTTCTTTTTTTTAAAATTGTTCTAAAAATATTGTGTTATAACGTGTGAGATTCCTTTTTTTATGAAAATATAATTTTAACTATGTTTACATAACCTCCGTATTTATAGCAAAACAAATAATAATAATAATAATAATAATTATAATAATAATCTTCTATATAGATCTTCTATATATATAGATATAATAGGAGAGGTGATAGCATCTACGTGTCAGCACAACAAAAAACAGAATGTTTAAATAATCAAATTAATTAGATGTACTAGGATTAAATAATAAATTACTATTTTATTTTTAAAGTAATTTAAAAGCAGTTTTTACAATTTAAACAATAAATAATTTCAAAATAGTACTATAAAGTAACGTGTTGATTAAAATCAATTATTTGTAATTTGTAATTATATTAAATTTAACTAAAATTTTAATATTTTATTAAAGAATTACTTAAAATTAACTTGATATAACTATTTTAAAATTTTTAAAATTTATATAAGATAAAATTTTAATATTTTTAATTATCTGAATCTGAAAATAAAATAAAAATTGCAAAATGTTAGTGTAATTATTAATTTTAAAATTCAAAAAAAAAATAACTGCACCACCTTTAGTTAGTGGAGAATTTTAAGGAATTAGTTAGCATAAAAAAAACAAAATTTGTCATCTCTTATTTAAATTTCAAAATTAATATAAAATTTGAATATAAAAAAATAAAAATTTCAAAAATTGAGGGTAATTATTATTTTGAAAATTTAAAAAAAATAAAAGCACCACGTTAGTCAAGTGGTGAATTTTAAGGAATAATTTGAATCAGTAGAGAACTTTAAGGAATAATTTCAAAATTGAAAATTAATATAAAATCTGAAAAAAAAAATAAGAAAAATTACAAATATAACTTTCCTTGTAATAATAATAATAATAATAAAACAATAACAACAACAACAACAGTAATAATAATAATAATAATAATATACACATAAACTTACACGTCATGTTTTCCTATTTACTGTAGCAATTTTCAATTATATAATCCAACAAAAAAATTTCGAGAATATTAAAAATAAACAATTAAAATTAATATAAAATCTGAAAAAAAAAAAAAAGTACAAACATAACTTTCCTTGTAATAATAATAATAATAATAATATGCACGTAAACATACAAGTCTTTTTTCCTATTTACTGTAGCATTTTCAATTATATAATCCAGCAAAAACATTACGAGAATATTAAAAAGAAAAAAAAATCTGTAGCCTTACTTATTCTTTTTAATTTTTATTTCTTTATTTATTTATTTTTTTTATTGAATTGATCCAAATCCTTATCTGATTGATGTTTATTTGAATTTCAAATTGATGACAACTTTTCATTAATGGTTAATTAATGTCTCCGGTTAAAAATTAAAACTGCTTTATGATTATTTAACTTCAGAGAGCATACCTGCATTTATTGCATGAGTTTCATAAGAGTGTAGAAAGTTCTTTTTCACAAAACATACAACATAAATACGGATCCCTTTTGCGTGAAATTTGAGTTTAATTGGGTGGAGTTTGTTTTGCAATTGTCTTCAGAAATCTGAGATCCCTTTATATGTTTTGCTATTTTGGTAAGTACTTATATGTGCACACTTTTTAACTGCAATTTTGTTATGGATTAATTTTCAGAATAAAGTAGGAAAAATATTGATATTACTTTTTTTTTATATTACTTTTGTTTCTACTTCTACATATGATATTGTAATTATTTTGGATATTCTGATGATTTATCTTCCTTCATTTATTGTTTAATTTCTCACAGACATGAACACTTGAAAAAAATACTTAGACACTTCTGTTGCCAAGACACTAAAATAGAGTGATAACTTTAATACTCTCTATCAATTTTTTTTAATATATATACACACACATATTTATTATATCTACACTCAAATTTCATGTGATAGCGAAGTCTATTCATTGAAGAATATAAACATATCGGTATCAATTCTAATAGACCACATGAAAGAGATGAATTTTGTTGATCATCATACAAATATATATTTTTGGTGTGTGTCATGTCTATCGTAATCAATTTTTTATATTTTTATTAAATTATCATAACACAATCAAATAATATGTGATAGTTAAATGACTTTTTGAATAATTTTGTATTTGGATATACTAATGATATAGATACTGAATTTTTATTTTTATTTTAGAATCTTACCTTGCTATTGAAGCTTATTAACTATATGTAGGATATTAGTGTAATATATTTCATCATGGAGTGGCATACATACGAAGTTCTTATCCTAACAGTACATGCTATTGAATTTAAGCACACAATATAATAAATATAATAGGAAGAGTATGTTGCTTTTGTAAGTATCTTACATAATTATAATATGTTTTGTAGATTTTATATGATACATATTTTGTTTCGGATGCAGGATATATTTGGTTGCACTGATAAAGAATAATGAAATATATAATATAGTTAAATGACTTTTTGAATAATTTTGTATTTGGATATACTAATGATATAGATACTGAATTTTTTATTTTTATTTTAGAATCTTACCTTGCTATTGAAGCTTATTAACTATATGTATGATATTAGTGTAATATATTTCATCATGGAGTGGCATAATATGAAGTTCTTATCCTAACAGTACATGACTATTGAATTTAAGCACACAATATAATAAATATAATAGGAAGAGTATGTTGCTTTTGTAAGTATCTTACATAATTATAATATGTTTTGTAAATTTTATATGATACATATTTTGTTTCGGATGCAGGATATATATATATATATATTTATATATATATATATATCTATAAAAAATAATGAAAATTTTATAATATCATATTCTTTTTGAAATTTTTTTGTTCTTGATATTACTTTATATCATTTATTTTACTTAAAAATAAAGATTACAATTTGAACATAATTATACTTATATTTACAGTATAGTAGGTATTTTGGGGGATGGCAACTTTAAAATAAGTGTTTTACGTTTTTGTACTTCTAAACTACAACTACAATAAATGTAAAGATAAAGTTTACTAAAAAAATTATTTTGTTTGAAATAATTGTTATAGTTCTAATTGAAACTATAAAAGGAAAACTTTTATTTTTAAAAATTATTTAAATAGGATAATATTTGCTTAGAATTAGTTAATTAAATTAGTGTGAAATGTTAAATTTTTAAATTTTGAATTTGAATCGGAAGTCAAATATTAATCTTCTAAAATTTGAATTGAAAATTAACTCTATACCAGATAAAATCGAATTTCAATTGACTCTTTTACACGGACATTACGTGTACGCTCAATTATTTTTATTTCGATCGTGCTAATTAATAAAATAATAAAAATAAATATTGGCAATTTAATTTTAAATGGTGAACAATATAATGAAAACAAAAACGTGAAACATAAAAAAATATTTGATACTTACATAATTCGTTGTCTCTATTCATATAGATCTGGTCGTTCATTTGGGTTTTATGCCCGTTTCCCTGTTTTGGAGCTTTTAAACCTTGAAAAGTTGATTTCAGTCATAACCTCAGATAAACGACCTAAGATGAGAATTCTGACGATTCCATTAGCTCCGGAGCGGCTAGAATAAGGCTATTAGCATGGTTGGCAAGAGTCCCGATGCTTTCGGTGCAACTCTAGGGCCATTTGGCGCTTTAGCATTTGAAATTTGGCATAAGTTTGACTTTGGTCAATATTCTTGGTAAACGCGCTCGGATGAGAATTCTATCAGCGCGATTAGTTTTGGAATGCCGAGTTTGGTCTAGAATTACCCTTCGTGTGCTTCACGAGGCTTCCGATCTAATTCCGAGGCCATCGGTGGAATTTGGCTAAAATGGTGCTTTGGATGTGGGACCCACTTTTTATCAAAACGACCTCATATGGAAATTTCGACAGCACCATTGAGTCTGGAATGTCAAATTTTATGGGGTAGCATGCCTCGTTTGCGTGCACGGGGTTCCGAACGAATCCCGAGCACCCCGTCAGAGTTTTAGGAATGCCCAAAACTCAACTGGTGCGCAGCTGAAATTGCAGGCCCATTCCTTCTTTGCGTTCATGGAGGTGTGGGTCTTTCTTCTCTACGTTCGCAGGCCTGGCTCTGCGTTCGTGGAGGTCTGAGACTTCCTTCTTAGCGTTCGCAGATAAGGCTCCGCGTTCGCGGAGGTCTAGGAAGTCTATCTCTCCGTGTTCACAGATGGGCTCCACGTTCGGGGAGGTGTGGGTTCTTTCCTTCCACATTCGTGGGCTCCTGGCCGCGTTCGCAGAGTAGTGGTTGTTTTCCCTCCACGTTCGCGGGCCTTTGGCCACATTCGCGAAGGTCATTGGTGCCTGGCAATATATAAGGGAGGGTCGTGGCTCATTTGATGAAAAGATTAGAAATTCATATCTTTCTTGTTTTAAGTCGGTATTCGATGATTCGAAGTCCCAGGTGTTCGGAATCTTGTTGGCTGTGTGGCTCTTGGCTCGAATAGTGTTGGGTAGTCCTCGATTTCCATTAATATTAGGCGTAAGTTGCTACCTTGGGCTTTTGGTGTAAAGTTTTGCATTTCTTGTTTGTGTTGCATGGAGCTAATCCTAACCCCGAGGGGTGTTCCATTTTGGAACACAAACTCAGGAGAGGGTTTGGGACCTCTTCACGGAGTCAATTTCGGAATATCTGTAGCGGGTTACTCAGACTTCACATTAACTCAAAACCCATTCACCCCACTCCTACATAAAAAGGTCATGCAATGTCCTCAGTGCACATGCAACCGTAAAACATCGGATGAGACAAACCTGTGGCGCATAAGCGCCGAAGACCAATCAAGCAGCGGGTGTGTCCGATTCCCTGGAACTCGCTGGATCATCATGCAAGACGCCCTTAGTGACGTCCTCGGTAGTCAAGTAGGGTGCACCGTCAGTAGTGTGCCCCGAACCAGAAGCTCCTCTAGCCAAAGCTTGCCATATCTCCTGTCGGAGTTGCTCCTCCTGTGCGGACTAGCGGTGGGCAGCTTCTAGTGCCCATCTCTCTCTCTTGCGGGCTTCCCGCTCCTCCTCCGAGTCTATATCAGTGTAATCCCTAGTCCAGGCGCGCTTTCCCGCTGCACGGGCAGATTCAATAGCCTGCGGCTGGTCCCCAAAAAGTGCATTGAGCACTATGTCATCTGCCGCAACCTCCGGTGCAGGTGCCGGAACATCAGTCTCCAAAGCAGCCAAAGCATCAATATCAGCATGGAGACTAGCTAACTCCGTCTGGAAGGCAGCCATATCTATCGTGGGCCCAGGCTGGGACCTCTCCATCATCCGGGTCTCAAATGCATCAATGCGCTGGTGAACTACCTGTATCTGCGAGTCTACTATCTTTTTAGTCCGAGCTTCAGACTCCTCAACCAATTTCTGCATCCACGGTCTTATATGATTCAAAAGGGCCGCCATCTGAGCCTCCAATCTGCTAAGTCTGGCAATCGGGAGCCCCGTTGACCCTATAGAAGTAGGGGCACGAGGTGTGCTTGTAGTAGAACCAGAAGCGGCAGACGGGGGAATAGACCCCTGGGGCTCTGTAGTGGGAGCCGGAATCGTACCTACATCAGCCAACTCGGGGGCTAATTGTCACGACCCAAGCCTAGGGCCTAGATGTGACCGGCGAATGGGGAACCCGAAGGAACCCCAAACAAGCCTCATAGCGTATCATTACACATCCTTGGTCGCGGAAGCAATTAAATGACCATAAGCGATAAGCATAGTCAAGGGGAAATCGGGACTAAGGGAGCAAGAAGAAAAAAAAGAAATGATACATAAATACCTTAGATGAGTCAAGCTCAAGCATAAAACACAACTTGTCCAACACCACCTCTAAACATGAGTACTTAGCGGGGGCCAAGACAAACTACCGGGCTCACCCTCATAGTCAAAACATAACTAGAAAGGAAAAGTTTTATACATAGCAAAAGATCATGAGCAACGTCCCCGAAATGGAGGACTCACCAATAACCACTATAGAAAATCGTACTAGCCACGCGGAGGAGGATGGTCAAGCGGTGCTCCGGTCCCTACATGGTGACATCATGTAGGCATAGAGTATGCGTTAGTACATTTGAATGTACTAAGTATATGGGATGCAATGCAATGCTACATTAGATGGACATCATAGGAAAAATGCGTAATCATACCCAATAGATAGCATATTAATGAAAGTATGTATAATGATGCTTACATAAAAATCATATTTAATGGGACGTAGTACATGTGTGGCGAGTGACCATCAATATAGTATTTCCAAGGCCTACCACCCCCTTGGAGAGGCGAAAGAGGTACAAACCCCTCAATATGGTTACACGGGCCTACCACCCCCCGTGCTAGGGACCAAGGTACAAACCCCTCGATATGGTTACACGGGCCTACCACCCCCCGTGCTAGGGACCAAGGTACAAACCCCTCGATATGGTTACACGGGCCTACCACCCCCCGTGCTAGGGACCAAGGTACAAACCCCTCGATATGGTTACACGGGCCTACCACCCCCCGTGCTAGGGACCAAGGTACACAACCCCTCGATATGGTTATACGGGCCTACTACCCCCCGTACTAGGCAACCAAGGTACAAACCCGCTCGATATGGTTAACGGGCCTAAACTACCTCCCCTACTGCATGGTCGACTCACAACACTTATTTAGAGAAATCAATATACATGTGTCCATTTCATCATCATTTCAGTAATTACATAACCATCCGACTCATAGGACGTAACTTGGACCTTCCCTTTCCTAAGAATTCTATAAATGGGCATTTTATCAAACACAAGGTGGGCAATTGTTCATGTAAATGAAATCATGTATTTCAAGAATACTAAGTCCAACCAATTCCCAAATCCATATAAATCAGCCCACCAACAACATACATATATATATCAACCTTCATAATTTGATCATGGAAGCATGTAAACCATAAACATCACATAAAAATTCCATTTCATGATAATATGCAAAAAAGGACCATAATAGGGTGTGTAGTAGTAATTCCGTAATTCAAGAATTCATAATTGATCATGAGGACCCATAAACTTGAAGTAGAAATAGAGGATAAATGGTTGGACTTGTGGAAAGGAAGGTTTCCACAATCAAACCCACATACCTCAACTTTGGAGAATCCTTGATGAAGATTGGAATGGAGAATCGAAGCTTGAAATTGAGTCTTGAATCCGGAATTAGAGCTTGAGATGTTTGAATTTGGTTGAAGATCTTGGTGGAATTTTTGGAGAGGGCTTAGAGAGTGTTTTTGGAGTTTAGAAAATGACTAAATATGGGACATATCCCCTTTTTATAAAAAATGACTCCAACCCGCCTAGAAAATTCGCTCACTGGAATTGGAAATTCTGCACTGACAGGTTTTACGAAAATGGTCATAACTCCCTCATCCTAACGCGGAATAAGGTGAAACCAAGTGCGTTGGAAAGCTAACTCAAAGAGCTTTAATTTGATAGGTTGCATCCCTTCCAGTTCCTTGTGTGCTAAGAGATATGCCCCTTTAAAGTTGACCCTCCAAATCGCAATTTTTGCGATTTTCGAATTTTGATACGGTTGCTCTAAAATTCGGGTTAGACCCATTTCCCACTCAATTTGACCCCACAAATAAGAATATGAAGTCGAATTTCCGAAATCATGCACGGATTTTGAGATATATGGAAATTACAATTATAGGTGTTTCCGAAGCACATTTTCGGGCATTTTTGGGGTCGTTTCAATATCTCCCCCTTGGGAACATTCGTCCCCGAATGTTAAAGAAACGTACATGAGAGACACAAACATGCCAATTTCAGCCCACATAAGGATGCAACAATGCACTTACACCTTATTTCAAAACCTCAACATAGTTGTAAAACCACAATGAACTTGTCAACTTAAGCATGAATGTATGCAATGACATGGGGCTGAACTTAAGACCTGAGATTTTATAAAGGGCTTAGATCAATACCTTAGGCTCGAGTGGAGTGGAAAAGATAAGGATATCGCCTTTGCATGTCCGCTTCGGCCTCCCAAGTAGCACTTTCAACTTGTTGATTTCTCCAAAGGACTTAATGGAAGCCACATCTTTGTTTCTCAACCTCTTCACTTGTCTATCTAAAATCTGGACCGGAACCTCTTCATAGGTCAAATTATCTTCAACAACACCCACAACATCAAGAGACACAATGGCATTCGGATCACCCACACACTTCCTCAACATAGACACATGAAATACCGGATGAACCAAATCCATCTCGCTAGGCAATTCCAACTCATAAGCTACCTTACCAATTCTCCTCATCACCTTATAAGGACCCACGTATCTTGGGCTCAACTTGCCCTTCTTAACAAAATGAACCACACCCTTCATGGGTGTCACCTTCAAATAAACCCAATCACCAACTCGGAATTCAAGAGCCCTTCTCCTCAGCATCGGCATAGGACTTTTGGCGACTTTGGGCCATCTTCAACCTTTCTCTAATCAGCCTAACCTTCTCAAGAGCCTCCATAACTAGGTCTGGTCCTAACAAGGCCCCCTCACCAACCTCAAACCACCCAACCGGTGATCTATCAAACACCTCCCATAGAGAGCCCTCAAAAAGGAGCCCGATGACCGAGGTGCTCAGAATGATAGGCTATTGTGTTATCATAGACGCAAACTCAATCAATGGAAGAGATTCACCAACTACCCTTAAGCTCCAATAACCAGCCCTAAGCAATCCTCAAAGTGTTTGATATCCTTTCGGCTTGTCCTTCGTTTTGGCGGGTGAAAGTGCCGTAGAAGCTTAACTCTCGTACTAACCCCTTTGAAAAAGACTTCCAAAAGTGTGAAGTAAATTGAGTACCACGGTCCGATATGATGGATAGAGGAATCCCATGCAACCTTACCAAGTCATGAATATATAACCTTGCATAATCTTCCGCCCATATGTTGTCTTTACCGGTAGAAAATGAGCCGATTTTGTCATCCTATCAACCACCACCCAAATAGAATCAAAACCTTTTCTAGTCTTGGGAAAACCAACTACAAAATCCATATTAATTTCTTCCCACTTCCAAGTAGGAATCTCTATGTCTTGGGTTAGACCACCCGGCCTTTGATGTTCGGCCTTGACTTGTAGACAACTATGACAACCGGAGACGAATTTGGCAATGTCCTTCTTCATGCCTCCCCACCAATACACATCCCTCAAATCTCTATACATTTTGGTGGAACCGGGGTGGATGGAGTAGGAAGAATTATGAGCCTCCTCAAGAATTTTCTCCCTCAAACCATCAACACAAGGCACACACAAACTACCTTGGTACCTAAGGGCACCATCTCCCCCTTGGGAGAAAACTTCCACCTTGCCCTCTTTCACCAAGGCCTTCAATTCAAACAAGGAAGAATCAAGATCTTGTTTTGCTATCACCTCATCAACCAAGGAAGACCTAAGCACCAATCAACAACGACCACCCCACCATTACCAACCTCTCCAAAACCTAAACCCCCACCTACGCCAACCGATGTACCTCCCTACCATTTCCCTATACCAAATATCAACATGAACTAGCTACCCATAGACACCCTACTTCAAAGCATCCGCCACCACATTAGCTTTACCGGGATGATAATGTGCACACTCATATCATAATCTTTAAGATTTCTAAGCCACCTTCTTTGTCTCAAGTTGAGATCTTTTTGGGTGAAGAACATATTGGAGGCTCTTATGAATCGTGAACACATTAACATGTACCTCCATACAAATAATGACGCCAAATCTTTAAAGCAAACATCACCGCGGCTAATTCAAGATCATACGTAGGATAGTTCTTTTCATGCACTTTGAGTTGTCTAAAAGCATAGGCTATCACCTTACCATTTTGCATTAGGACACAACCCAAGCCAACTCTAGAAGCATCACAATACACAACAAATCCCTCAAGCCCATCCGGTAGTGACAATATAGGAGCGGCCACAAGTTTATCTTTCAAGGTTTGAAAACTCCTTTCGCACTCGTCGGTCCACTCAAACTTAGCCTTCTTTTGTTTCAACTTAGTCATGGGAGAAGCAATAGAAGAAAACCCATTCTCAAATCTCCGGTAGTAACCCGCTAAGCCCAAGAAGCTCCTAATATCCGACGGTAATTGGCCCTAGGCCATTTTAATCGACATCGGTCTCTTAGGGTCCTCCTTGAATAACCCTCCCCTGACACACATGACCTAGGAACAGGCAACCTCACTCACCAAAATCACTACTTTTCAAATACTTGCATACAATTCTCCTCTCTTCAATCTTTGCAACAACAACCCTCAAGTGACCCATATGTTCTTCCTCACTAATGCGAAAGAATTCAAAATATCATCAAATGAAAACCACACAAAGGAATCAAGGTAGGGTTTAAAGATCCTATTGCCTTAGTCCATGAAGGTAGCCGGTGCATTGGTCAACCCAAAGGACATGACCACAAATTCATAATGTCCATACCTAGTCCGGAAGCTGTCTTGGGAATGTCACCCCCCTCACTTCACTTGGATGATACCCAGACCCGAAAAGATCATCTTAGGAAGGGGCTAAGCCCCTTGGCATTGGTCGAACAAGTCATCAATCCTAGGAAGAGGATATTTATTCTTGACGGTGACCCTATTGAGTTGCCGATAATCAATACACATCCTAAAGGACCCATCTTTCTTCCTCACAAACAACACCGGTGCACCCCATGGTGATTGGCTAGGCCTAATAAAACCCTTCTCCAACAAGTCCCTCAATTGTTCTTTCAACTCCTTTAACTCCGCCGGAGCCATACGGTAAGGGGGAATAGAAATGGGTTGAGTATCGTGGAGGAGGTCTATGCCAAAATCTATTTCCCTTTTGGGTGGAACATCGGGAAGGTCATTAGGAAAGACATCAAGGAATTCATTTACGACCGGAACCGACTCTATAAGAAGGGTTTTGGACTCCACATCCCTAACCCTCACTAGGTGATAGAGACACCCCTTAGAGATCAACTTACGGGCTTTAATGCAAGAGATGAATCTACCCTTGACTACCACATTTTGGCTTTCCCACTCAAGAATGGGTTCACTTGGGAATTGGAACTTGACCCTTCGGGTTCTACAATCAATAGAAGCATAGTATGCATGCAACCAATCCATCCCAAGAACAACATCAAAATCGACCATGTTCAATTCAATAAGATCACAAGGCAATATTTTATGCAAGATGCAAATAGGACAATTTCTATAGACCTTCCTAGCAACAATATATGCACCAAATAGGAGTAGACACCTTATATGACTCACGCAACGAGTCGGGCTCGTCTTCCTCTTGTATTAGACATGATCTTGCATAGCAAAGAACAACCATTAGGGAAGAACTTAATTCAACTCTACAGCACAACTTAGAACATAGAGAAGGGAAACATTTCCTAAAACGTCTCATAGCCTCCTACTCATAGTTGTGGTGCACAACACAACCATGAATCGGACTCTAATCAACGAGGTGTGTTGGACTCCGAGGATCATTCAACCTAGGGCTCTGATACCAAGTTTGTCACGACCCAAGCCTAGGGCCTAGATGTGACCGGCGAATGGGGAACCCGAAGGAACCCCAAACAAGCCTCATAACGTATCATTACAAATCCTTGGTCGCGGAAGCAATTAAATGACCATAAGCGATAAGCATAGTCAAGGGGAAATCGGGACTAAGGGAGCAAGAAGAAAAAAAAGAAATGATACATAAATACCTTAGATGAGTCAAGCTCAAGCATAAAACACAACTTGTCCAACACCACCTCTAAACATGAGTACTTAGCGGGGGCCAAGACAAACTACCGGGCTCACCCTCATAGTCAAAACATAACTAGAAAGGAAAAGTTTTATACATAGCAAAAGATCATGAGCAACGTCCCCGAAATGGAGGACTCACCAATAACCACTATAGAAAATCGTACTAGCCACGCGGAGGAGGATGGTCAAGCGGTGCTCCGGTCCCTACATGGTGACATCATGTAGGCATAGAGTATGCGTTAGTACATTTGAATGTACTAAGTATTTGGGATGCAATGCAAGGCTACATTAGATGGACATCATAGGAAAAATGCGTAATCATACCCAATAGATAGCATATTAATAAAATAGTATGTATAATGATGCTTACATAAAAACCATATTTAGTGGGACGTAGTACATGTGTGGCGAGTGACCATCAATATAGTGTTTCCAAGGCCTACCACCCCCTTGGAGAGGCGAAAGAGGTACAAACCCCTCAATATGGTTACACGGGCCTACCACCCCCCGTGCTAGGGACCAAGGTACAAACCCCTCGATATGGTTACACGGGCCTACCACCCCCCGTGCTAGGGACCAAGGTACAAACCCCTCGATATGGTTATACGGGCCTACTACCCCCCGTACTAGGCAACCAAGGTACAAACCCCTCGATATGGTTATACGGGCCTACTACCCCCTGTACTAGGCAACCAAGGTACAAACCCCTCGATATGGTTATACGGGCCTACTACCCCCCGTACTAGGCATGGTCGACTCACAACACTTATTTAGAGAAAATCATATACATGTGTCCATTTCATCATCATTTCAGTAATTACATAACCATCCGTCTCATAGGACGTACCTTGGACCTTCCCTTTCCTAAGAATTCTATAAATGGGCATTTTATCAAACACAAGGTGGGCAATTGTTCATGTAAATGAAATCATGTATTTCAAGAATACTAATTCCAACCAATTCCAAAATCCATATAAATCAGCCCACCAACAACATACATATATATATCAACCTTCATAATTTGATCATGGAAGCATGTAAACCATAACATCACATAAAAATTCCATTTCATGATAATATGCAAAAAGGACCATAATAGGGTGTGTAGTAGTAATTCCGTAATTCAAGAATTCATAATTGATCATGAGGACCCATAAACTTGAAGTAGAAATAGAGGATAAATGGTTGGACTTGTGGAAAGGAAGGTTTCCACAATCAAACCCACATACCTCAACTTTGGAGAATCCTTGATGAAGATTGGAATGGAGAATCGAAGCTTGAGATTGAGTCTTGAATCCGGAATTAGAGCTTGAGATGTTTGAATTTGGTTGAAGATCTTGGTGGAATTTTTGGAGAGGGCTTAGAGAGTGTTTTTGGAGTTTAGAAAATGACTAAATATGGGACATATCCCCTTTTTATAAAAAATGACTCCAACCCGCCTAGAAAATTCGCTCACTGGAATTGGAAATTCTGCACTGACAGGTTTTACGAAAATGGTCATAACTCCCTCATCCTAACGCGGAATAAGGTGAAACCAAGTGCGTTGGAAAGCTAACTCAAAGAGATTTAATTTTATAGGTTGCAGCCCTTCCAGTTCCTTGTGTGCTAAGAGATATGCCCTTTAAAGTTGACCCTCCAAATCGCAATTTTTGCGATTTTCGAATTTTGATACGGTTGCTCTAAAATTCGGGTTAGACCCATTTCCCACTCAATTTGACCCCACAAATAAGAATATGAAGTCGAATTTCCGAAATAATGCACGGATTTTGAGATATATGGAAATTACAATTATAGGTGTTTCCGAAGCACATTTTCGGGCATTTTTGGGGTCGTTTCAGTACTATAGTCCACTGATTTTTGGTGATAGGAGGTCCGGACGGATTTTTTGTTGAAAGTTTTTTTGGGGTTCCGTTAAGACTTTATGAATGGCGTGAGTTGGTCCCGAGGGGCAAACGTCTGCATTTTGAGGTTCAAAATAGGCACAGAGAAGGAATAGGGCCATATTTCCAGTTTTCCGTGTACTATAGTCCATTGATTTTTGGTGATAGGAGGTCTGGAAGGATTTTTTGCTGAAAGTTTTTGTGGGGGTTCATTAAGACCTTATCAATGGCGTTAGTGGATCTTGAGGGGCAAACGTCTGCACTTTGAGGTTCAGAATAGGCCAAGAGCGGGAATATGGCTATATTTGCCGTTTTTCGTGTACTTAGTTCACGGATTTTTGGTGATAGGAGGTCCGGATGGATTTTTTGTCGAAATTTTTTGTGGGGGTCCATTAAGATCTTATTAATGGTGTTAGTTGGTCCCGAGAGGCAAACGTCTGCATTTTGAGGTTCAACATACGACAAAGCGAGAATATGGCAACATTTGCCGTTTTCCATGTACTATAGTCCACGAATTTTTTGTGATAGGAGGTCCGGACAAATTTTTGTCTAAACTTTTTTGTGGGGGTCCGTTAAGACCTTATCAATGGCGTGAGTTTGTCCCGAGGGGCAAACCTCTGAATTTTGAGGTTCAAAATAGGTCCAAAGCGGGAATATGGCCATATTTACCGTTTTCCGTGTACTATAGTTCACAGATTTTTGGTGATAGGAGGTCCGGACGGATTTTTGGCCGAAAATTTTTGTGGGGGTCCGTTAAGATCTTATCATTGGCGTGAGTTTGTCTCGAGGGGCAAACGTCTGTATTTTCAGGTTCAAAATAGGCCCAGAGCTGGAATATGGCCATATTTGCCGTTTTTCGTGAACTATAGTCCACGGATTTTTTGTGATGGGAGGTCTGGACGGATTGTTTGCCTTAATTTCTTGTGGGGGTCCGTTAAGACCTTATTAATGGCTTGACTTTATCCCGAGGGGCAAACGTCTGCATTATGAGGTTCAAAATAGGCCACAGCGGGAATAAGGCCATATGTGCCGTTTTTCGTGTACTATAGTCCACGGATTTTTATTGATGGAATGTCTGGACGGATTTTTGTCTGAAATTTTTTGTGGGGTTCGTTAAGACCTTATCAATGGCGTGAGTTGGTTTTGAGGAGCAAACGTCTGCATTTTACGGTTAAAAATAGGTCCAGAGCGGAAATATGGCCATATTTGCCGTTTCCGTGTACTATAGTCCACGGATTTTTTGTGATGGGAGGTCCGGACAGATATTTGTCTCAACTTTTTTGTGGGGGTCCGATAAGACCTTATCAATGGCGTGAGTTTGTCCCGAGGGGCAAATATCTGCATTTTGAGGTTCACCATAGGCCCAGTGCGAGAATATGGCCAAATTTGCCGTTTTCCGTGTACTGTAGTCCACGAATTTTTTATGATAGGAGGTCCGGATGGATTTTTGTCTGAAATTTTTATTGAGGGTCCGTTAAGACCTTATCAATGTCGTGAGTTTGTAACGAGGGGCAAACGTCTGAATTTTGAGGTTCAAAATGGACCCAAAGCGGGAATATGGCCATATTTGCCATTGTCCATTTACTATAGTCCACGGATTTTTTGTGATAGGTGGTCTAGACGGATTTTTTGCTGAAATTTCTTGTGGGGGTCTGTTAAGACCTTATAAATGGCGTGAGTTGGTCTCGAGGGGTAAATGTCTGAATTTTGAGGTTCAAAATAGACCCAAAGCGGGAATATGGCCATATTTGTCGTTTTCCGTGTACTATAGTCCACGGATTTTTTGTGATGAAAGGTCTGGACGAATTTTTGTCTGATTTTTTTTGTGGGGGTCCGTTAAGACCTTATCAATGGCGTGAGTTGGTATTGAGGGGCAAACGTCTGAATTTTGAAGTTCAAAATAGACCCAGAGTGGGAATATGGCCATATTTCCCGTTTTTCGTGTACTATAGTCCACGGATTTTTTGTGATGGGATGTCCGGAAAGATTTTTGTCTTAAATTTTTTATGGGGGTCCGTTAAGACCTTAACAATGGCGTGAGTTGGTTCCGAGGGGCAAACGTCTGAATTTTGAGGTTGAAAATAGGCCCAGAGCGAGAATATGGTCATATTTGCTGTTTTCCATGTAATCTAGTCCACGGATTTTTGATGATATGAGGTCCGAACTGATTTTTGGCTGAAATTTTTTATGGGGGTTCGTTAAGACCTTATCAATGGCGTGAGTTGTTCCCGTGGGGTAAACGTCTGCATTTTGAGGCTCAACATTGGCCAGGAGCGAGAATATTTCCAAATTTGTCGTTTTTCGTGTCTTATAGTCCACAGATTTTTTGTGATAGGAGGTTCGGATGGATTTTTGTCTATAATTTTTTGTGGGGGTCTGTTAAGACCTTTTCAATAGCGTGAGTTGGTCCTGAGGGGCAAACGTTTTAATTTTTAGGTTCAAAATAGACCCAGAGCGGGAATATGGTCATATTTGCCATTTTCCGTGTACTATATAGTCCATTGATTTTTGGTGATAGGAGGTCCGGACTGATTTTTAGCCGAAAATTTTTGTGGGGGTCCGTTAAGACCTTATCAATGGCGTGAGTTGGTCCCTAGGGGCAAACACCTGCATTTTGAGGTTTAACATAGGTCCAGTGCGAGAATATGGCTAAATTTGCAGTTTTTCGTGTACTGTAGTCCACGAATTTTTTGTGATAGGAGGTCCGGACGGATTTTTGTCTGAAATATTTTGTGGGGGTCCATTAAGACCTTATCAATGTCGTGAGTTTCTCTCGAGGGGTAAACGTCTGCGTTTTGTGGTTCAAAATAAGCCCAGAATGGGAATATGGCCATATTTGCCGTTTTTCGTGTACAATAGTCCATTGATTTTTTGTGATAGGAGGTCCGGATGGATTTTTTGACGAAATTTCTTGTGGGGGTCCGTTAAGACCTTATAAATGGCGTGAGTTGGTACCGATGGGCAAACGTCTGCATTTTGAGGTTAAAAATAGGCCCAGAGCGAGAATATGGCCATCTTTGCTGTTTTTCGTGTACTATAGTCCACGGATTTTTTGTGATAGGAGGTCCGGACGGATTTTTGTCTGAAATTTTTTGTGGGGGTCCGTAAAGACCTTATCAATTGCGTGAGTTGGTCCTGAGGGGTAAACGTCTGAATTTTTAGGTTCAAAATAGGAACAGAGAGGGAATACGACAATATTTGCCATTTTTTGTGTACTATAGTCCATGAATTTTTAGTGATAGGAGGTCCGGAGTGATGTTTGGTCGAAATTTTTTTTATGGGTCCGTTAAGACCTTATAAATGGCATGAGTTGGTTTCGATGGGCAAACGTCTGGATATTGAGGTTCAAAATAGGCCCAGATCGGGAATATGACAATATTTGCCATTTTTCGTGTACTATAGTGCACCGATTTTTTGTGATAGGAGGTCCGGACGGATTTTTGGCCGAAATATTTTGTGGGGGTCCCTTAAGTCCTTATCAATGGCGTGAGTTGGTCATGAGGGGAAAACGTCTGCATTCTGAGGTTCAAAATAGGCCCAGAGCGGGAATATGGCCATATTTGCCGTTTTTCGTGTACAATAGTCCACGGATTTTTGGTGATAGGAAGTTCGGACGAATATTTGGCCCAAATTTTTTGTGTGGGTCCGTTAAGACCTTATCAAAGGCGTGAGTTGGTCCCGAGGGGCAACCGTCTTAATTTTGAGGTTCAAAATAGGCCCAGAGCGGGAATATGGTCATATTTGCCATTTTCCGTGTACTATAGTCCACAGATTATTGGTGATAGGAGTTCCTGATGGATTTTTCGCTGAAGGTTTTTGTGGGGGTCCGTTAAGACCTTATCAATGGCGTGAGTTGGTCCCGAGGGGAAAACGTCTGCATTTTGAGGTTCAAAATAGGCCATGTGAGGGAATATGACCATATTTGTCGTTTTCCATGTACTATTGTACACGGATTTTCACTAATATGAGGTCCGAAAGGATTTTTGGCCGAAAGTTTTTGTGAGGGTTCGGTAAGACCTTATCAATGGCATGAGTTGGTCTCGAGAGGCAAACGTCTACATTTTGAGGTTAAAAATAGGCCCAAAGCGGGAATATGGCCATATTTTCCATTTTCCGTGTACTATAGTCCACGGATTTTTGGTGATAGGAAGTCCAGACGCTTTTTTGGCTGAAATTTTTTGTGGGGGTCCGTTAAGACCTTATCAATGGCGTGAGTTGGTCCCGAGGGGAAAACGTCTGCATTTTGAGGTTCAAAATAGGCCCAGAGCGGGAATATGGTCATATTTGTAGTTTTTCGTGTACTATAGTCCACATATATATAGTGGTTGGAGGTCATGACGGATTTTTTGCCGAAATTTTTTGTGGGTGTCCGTTAAGACCTTATCAATGGCGTGAGTTGGTCCCGTGGGGCAAACGTCTGCATTTTGAGGTTCAAAATAGGTCTTGAGCGGGAATATGGCCATATTTTCCGTTTTCCGTGTACTATAGTCCACAAATTTTTGGTGATAGGAAGTCCGGACTGATTTATGGCCAAAACTTTTTGTAGAGGTCCGTTAAGACCTTATCAATGGCGTGCGTTATCCCAAGGGGCAAACTTCTGTATTTTGAGGTTCAAAATAGGCCCAGAGCTGGAATAGGGCCATATTTGCCGTTTTCCGTGTACTATAGTCCATGAATTTTTGGTGATAGGAGGTCCGGACGGATTTTTTGCCAAAAGTTTTCGTGGGGGTCTGTTAAGACCTTATTATGGCGTCAGTTAGTCCCGAGGGGATAACGTCTGTATTTTGAGGTTCAAAACAGGCCCAGAGCTGGAATATGGCAATATTTGTCGTTTTCCGTGTATTATAGTCCACGGATTTTTTGTGATAGGAGGTGCAGATAGATTTTTGGCCGAAATTTTTTGTGGGGGTCCGTTAAGACAATATCAATGGCGTGACTTGGTCCCGAGGGGCAAACGTTTGCATTTGGAGGTTCAAAATAGGCCCAGACCGGGAATATGGCCATATTTGCCATTTTTCGTGTATTATAGTCCACGGATTTTATGTGATAAAAGGTCCGGACGAATTTTTGGCCGAAAGATTTTGTGGGAGTCCGTTAAGACCTAATTAATGGAGTGAGTTTGTCCTGAGGGGAAAACGTCTGCATTTTGAGATTAAAAATAGACCCAGAGCTGTAATATGGCCATATTTGCCATTTTTTGTGTACTATAGTCCACAGATTTTTGGTGATAGGAGGTTCGGATGGATTTTTTGCAAAAATTTTTTATGAGGGTCTGTTAAGACATTATCAATGGCGTGAGTTGCTCCCGAGGGCAAACGTCTGCATTTTGATGTTCAAAATAGGCCCAGAGCGGGAATATAGCCATATTTGTAGTTTTCATTGTACTATAGTCCATGGATTTTTTGTGATAGGAGGTCAGGATGGATTTTTGGCCGAAAATTTTGTGGGGGTCCGTTAAGACCTTATTAATGGCGTGAGTTGGTCCCGAGGAGAAAACGTCTGCATTTTAAGGTTCAAAATAGGCTCAAAGCGGGAATATGGCTATATTTGCCATTTTCCGTGTACTATAGTCCACGGATTTTTGGTGATAGGAGGTCCGGACTGATTTTTGGCCGAAATCTTTTGTGTGGGTCCGTTATGACCTTATTAATGGCGTGAATTGGTTCCAAGGGGCAAACGTCTGCATTTTGAGGTTCAAAATAGGCTCAGAGCTGGAATATGGCCATATTTACCTTTTTCTGTGTACTATAGTCCGCAGATTTTTTGTGATAGGAGGTCCAGACGAATTTTTGGCTGAACTTTTTTGTGGGGGTCCGTTAAAACCTTATTAATGGTGTGAGTTAGTCCCGAGGGAAAAATATCTGCATTTTGAGGTTCAAAATAGGCCTAGAGCTGGAATATGACCATATTTGCCGTTTTCCGTGTACTATAGTCCACCGATTTTTGGTTATAGGAGGTCCGGACGTATTTTTGGCCAAATTTTTTGTGGGTGTCCGTTGAGACCTTTTTAATGGTGTGAGCTGGTCCCGAGGGGCAAACGTCTACATTTTGAAGTTCTAAATAGGCCCAGAGCGGGAATATGGCCATATTTGTCGTTTTTCGTGTACTATAATCCACAGATTTTTTGTAATAGGTGGTCCAGTTGGATTTTTAACCGAATATTTTTTTGGGGGTTCGTTAAGACCTTATTAATGGCGTGAGTTGTTCTCAAGGGCAAACGTCTGCATTTTGAGGTTCAAAATAGGTCCAGAGCGGGAATATGACCATATTTGCAATTTTCTATGTACTATAGACCACGAATTTTTTGTGATAGGAGGTTCGGATGTATTTTTGGCCAAATATTTTATGGGGGTCCGTTAAGACCTTATTAATTGCGTGAGTTAGTCCCGAGAGGCAAACGTCTGCATTTTAAAGTTCAAAATAGGCCTAGAGCGGGAGAATGACCATATTTGCCATTTTTCTGCACTATAGTATACGGATTTTTGGATATAGGAGTTCCAGACGGATTTCTGGCCGAAATTTTTGTGGGGGTCCGTTAAGATATTATTAATGGCGTGAGTTGGTCCCGAGGGGCAAACGTCTGCATTTTGAGGTTCAAAATAGGCCCCAGAGCGAGAAAATGGCCATATTTGTCGTTTTTCGTGTACTAGTCTACGGATTTTTTGTGATAGGAGGTCCAGACGGATTTTTGGCTGAAATATTTTGTGGGGGTTCGATAAGACCTTATTAATGGCGTGAGTTGGTCCCGAGGGGAAAACGTCAGCATTTTAAGGTTCAAAATAGTCCCAGAGCGGGAATATGGCCATATTTACCGTTTTCCGTGTACTATTAGTCCACGGATTTTTGGTGATAGGAGGTTCGGACGCATTTTTGGCCGAAATGTTTTGTGGGGGTCTGTTAAGACCCTATTAATGGCGTGAGTTGGTCCCAAGGGGCAAACGTCTGCATTTTTAGTTTCAAAATAGGTCAAGAGCGGAAATATGGCCATATTTGCCATTTTTTGTGTACTATAGTCCACGAATATTGTGATAGGAGGTCCGGACGGATTTTTTGCCAAAATATTTGGTGGGGTCCGTTAAGACCTTATTAATGGCGTGAGTAGGTCCCAAGGGGTAAACGTTTGCATTTTGAAGTTCAAACTAGGCCCAGAGCTAGAATATGGCCATATTTGTCGTTTTGCGCGTACTATAGTCCACGGATATTTGGTGATAGGAGGTCCAGACGGATTTTTTGCCAAACCTTTTTGTGGGGGTCCATTAAGACCTTGTTAATGGTGTGAGGTCGTCCCGAGGGGCAAAAGTCGTCATTTTGAGGTTCAAAATAGGCCTAGAGCGGGAATATGGCTATATTTCCCATTTTTCGTGTACTATAGTCCATGGATTTTTGGTGATAGGTGGTCTGAATGGATTTTTGGCCGAATATTTTGGTGGGGGTCTGTTAAGACCTTCTTAATGGCGTGAGTTGTTCCCGAGGGCAAACGTCTGCATTTTGAGGTTCAAAATAGGCCCAGAGCGGGAATATAGCCATATTTGCCGTTTTTCGTGCACTATAGTCCACGGATTTTTTGTGAGAGGAGGTCTGGGCGGATTTTTGGCCAAAATTTTTTGTGGGGGTCCGTTAAGACCTTATTAATGGCGTGAGTTAGTCCCGAGGGGAAAACGTCAGCATTTTAAGGTTCAAAATAGGCCAGAGCGGGAATATGACCATATTTACCGTTTTCCGGGTATTATAGTCCACAAATTTTTTGTGATAGGAAGTCCAGACGAATTTTTGGCCGAAATTTTTTGTGGGGATCCGTTAAGACCTTATTAATGGCGTGAGTTGGTCACGAGGGCAAACGTCTGCATTTTGAGGTTCAAAATAGGCCCAGAGCGGGAATATGACCATATTTGCCGTTTTCCGTGTACTATAGTCCATGGTATTTTGGTGATAGGAGGTACAAACGGATTTTTGGGTATAAATTTTTGTGGGTGTTCGTTAAGACCTTATTAATGGTGTGAGTTGGTCTCGAGGGGCAAACGTCTGCATTTTGAGGTTCAAAATAGGCCCAGAGCGGGAATATGACCATATTTGTCATTTTTCGTGTACTATAGTCTATGGATTTTTGGTGATAAGAGGTTCGGACGGATTTTTGGCCGAAATGATTTGTGGGAGTCCTTTAAGACCTTATTAATGGCGTGAGTTGGTCCCGAGGGGCAAACGTTTGCATTTTGAGGTTCAAAATAGGCCTAGAGCGGGAATATGACCATATTTGCCGTTTTCCGTGTACTTATAGTCCATGGATTTTTGGTGATAGGAGGTTCGGACGAATTTTTGGCCGAAATTATTTGTGGGGGTCCGTTAAGACCGTATTAATGGCGTGAGTTGGTCTCGTGGGGCAAACGTCTGCATTTTGAGGTTCAAAATAGTCCCAGAGCGGGAATATGACCATATTTGTCGTTTTCCGTGTACTATAGTCCACAGATTTTTTGTGATAGGAGGTCCGGACGGATTTTTGACCGAAATTTTTTGTTGGGGTCTGTTATGACCTTATTAATGGCGTGAGTTGGTCTCGAGGGGCAAACGTCTACATTTTGAGGTTCAAAATAGGCCAGAGTAGGAATATGGCCTTATTTTCCGTTTTCCGTGTACTATAGTCCACAGATTTTTGGTGATTGGAGGTCCGGACGGATTTTTGGCCGAAATATTTTGTGGGGGTCCGTTAAGACCTTACTAATGGCGTGAGTTGGTCTCGAGGGGCAAACATCTGCATTTTGATGTTCAAAATAGGCCAGAGCGAGAATATGGCCATATTTGTCGTTTTTCGTGTACTATAGTCCACGAATATTTGGTGATAGGAGGTCCGGACGGATTTTTGGCCAAAAATTTTTTTGGGGGTCCGTTAAGAGCTTATTAATGGCGTGAGTTGGTCCCGATGGGCAAACGTTTGCATTTTGAGGTTCAAAATAGGCCCAGAGCGGGAATATTGCCATATTTGCCGTTTTCCGTGTACTATAGTCCATGGATTTTTGGTGATAGGAGGTCCGAACGGATTTTTCGCCGAACGTTTTTGTGGGGGTCCGTTAAGACCTTATTAATGGCGTCAGTTGGTCCCGAGGGGCGAACGTCTGCATTTTGAGGTTCAAAATAGGCCCAGAGCGGGAATATAGCCATCTTTGCCTTTTTCCTTGTACTATAGTCCACGAATTTTTTGTGATAGGAGGTCCGTACGGATTTTTGGCCGAAATTTTTTTTGGGGTTCCGTTAAGACCTTAGACTCATTCTTTCGGTTTCTATAGCTGTTGGGGTTTTCAGGTTGCACCTCACATTCAGTATATATATCACACTGGCACATATATACAAGCAGTAAGCCAAAGGAGTCAACCTTGGCCCAAACTTGTCAAAGAAGATATTGTGTTCTCGTTTCCAGGGTGGAACTGGAAATATATATCACCAAGAGGACGATTAGTAAATACATGGCAATGCTAAATGGAGAATGCAACTTTCCAACTACTCTTGTTGTATTTTTGATAAGGTAAGAGCATTGAAATAATGCAACAAAAAGTACAATTGAAACCTTTGTACCGCTCTACAATTCAGCTTACACCACATCAGATGGACTTTCAAATACACAAACGAAATTAAGTAATACTTCATTTAAATAAACTGTCAGGCTACTTCCAAGTAAAAAACTGAAACTAGAGCCTCAGCTTCCCGAGTTTGCAGCCAGTATGAAATTAGTAACTCCAAGAGAGCTCCCTCCAACTATCTAGGCTGGAACAAAGGTGATACTCTCCGTCGAACAACATCCTGCATCTGCTCCACTGTCAGCACAGAAGCTCCAGTCTCAAAGTTAGCCTTCTTCAACTGCTGGTGAATCTGTCAAACATGCAGATCAATTTATAAGAACAATATTTGGTACCACGAGCAAAATAAATAGCTAATTCATGTGGAAATCTAATTTTGTAACTTCCATCACTTTCATGGTGTAGTAAACTCTGATAACAAAAGCTCATGTTCAACATACTCCATTGCTTCAGGTACTTATTTGACTTCCCCTGATGTTATCTAATCTCTTGATCAAGCAGAGAGTTCATGTTTTTCAATGTTTTGTTTGAGTTAGCATCTTCATTCATGAGGAAATCGTCTTAATATGTAATTTAGTCATCACTACCTTCTCAAGTATTGCAGACTGATCATCCATGTGAAAGCTGCGCATGTACTTCAGCATCTCCAGTTGCTATCAAAATATTTGTATCGACTCTTATTATCACATCTATAACATAATTAATCCTCAAGAGAAGAGATCTCTTACCTGCTCTTGTAAATTCTGTTGCATCGTTAATCTTTCAGCAAACCTCTCCGGCCCAAGCTCGGCCTCTTCACAAGCCATTTCTTCTCTTCATGGAAGGTAAAATAAAGAAAAAAAACAATCCTAGTCAGCTACTTTTATAGAATTCAATATTCATTAGATTTGTACTCGACTTGTTAGCAAGAGTAGCGTTAATGGTAAAGTGCCCTCTATTGAATAAATAAGAGAAATACACTGTGTTATATCCTATTGAGCACTGTGCCAAGAAATTTTCTTGAAAAGGTCCAAAGGTGAAAATAAACACAATATAGAAGTTCATCTTATCAATAAACAGAAGAATAAAATTGATATACAGAAACGAGCACATGCACTGCAACACCCTTAAAGACGGAATATTCTGATCTTACTTTGCAAGAAATTCGTAAAAACGAATCATCAGGTCTCGATCACTCTCATAGGTCATGTTTATTTTTCCCAAGCAAGCAAGACCAAATTGTGGATCTGCAACAGAGAAATAAGGAATTCCCAATGGTTATTTATTACAATGATATAACTCTACGAAGCATTTTCCCCAAATACTAGATGACACTGCATTTTCACCAGTGGAAAAAGTTAGTATTAGTTTCTGAACCGACGAAAAGAAGGAAAGGGGGAAGGAACGCAATGTTCCATCTTTTAATCAAATCAAACAAAGAAACAATGAAAACAGGATTATCATCTTCTGGACAGTGGGCAATATGGCTTGTTATTCCAAAGCTAAAATATACAATTTCATGAAACAACAGAAATAGTACTATCAGCAGCAAGAAGTATACATGAACTAGGTTTACAAAATTAGGTTGTAACAAATCTGCAACTCAGCCCTAGCTCCATCTGCAAAACTGGACCTTGACATCTCTTTTTTGAAACGCAAGGACCACTTTAAAATGACCAAGCAAGATGGTTCAACTAGATTAGAATCAAAATGCTGATTCTTTTCACATTTGTTTGAACATAAGTACGGATTAAACAGCAGCAAAAGAAGCATTTGCTCTTCAATACTCAAAAATTGTCTGGGTTAATTTCTTGCAGTAAAGCACGAGTGATTTAATGCTCACCAATTTCCATCTCTGAAAATATCTCCTCTTGGATAGCAGTTGTTATAGCAACAGCTTCCTGCATATAATGATGTTCCATCGTTTGATTTTAAAGTACAATCATAAATAAATGGAGAAAACTAATTATTGTTGAACATGGAAGATATTGACATTAAACAAGTCAATAGGTCATTACAACAATGATTTTCATCAAAATCCAAACCATATCCCATTAAGACGCCAATCACAAAGCTCCTGGCAAGTTCAACATGGCATGGTATCTAGAGTTCACACGAGGTACTCTTGGAATAACATTCTCCATTAGTCTCTATCCTAGATGATTTGTCATTTTGGTTTTACCTTCACAACATGAAGGTACAATTCAGTGGTGGATCCAAGTTTTTAAATTAATGGGTGCTCGCGATATTTAAATCACATGACGTATTGTAGCATATAATCAATAGATTCAATTGAATCCTACATTTTCGTCACAAAGTATAAATATATAAATAAAAAGTCACTAAATTTTCAAAAATTATAAATTTTGAATCATCAAATTTAAAGCTTAGTCCAACACAGATGACGCACAATCATTACGACTACCAAGTATAAGTGCGAAACTATTCTTTAATGGCAGAAGAGGACACAACTTTGTTGATTTTGCGGCTTAGAAGGGAATGACTCTCTAGCAACGTCACCACCTATGAGAGGAGGGAGTTGAATTGAGTATGGTTCAAGGTAGAAGAGTACAAAGTCGTGGAGTGAGAACAATAAAAGCACCAAATGTAGTGAACACTTGATATGCTCAACAACTGAGAACTAATTCCTTTGATTGAAAGCTTAAACTAACTATAATAATGGAAGCTTAAATGATTAAATTCAAGCAGTATAAAGATAACAAGAAATGATAACAGAGGATAGAAGGCAGATGAGAGAATACAGACACTCGAGAAGGGAAGTGAGGAGAAGCAGACTCTTGACTCAACAATATGCAACCTATTTTGCTCCCACAAGTCTCTATTTATCAACCCAGGTCCCAAACATAGCCACTTAATTCAATGTTGGGCTGCTCTGACAATTCTGGACCAGGCCCATTCATAATAATACCTCCAAACATGTCCTTCAGGCCAATATCGTTCACAACAAATGGTGCTAAAAGAAGTCATCATTTGCCTTCCCGACCAAAGCACTCGGCAGCCTTTTGTGCCTGTGGGTGCTCTCTTCTTTATTTGTACCATATTCATCTATTATATATATATATTCATAGATTCTGTGTCGTAAGTAATGGATGCTCGAGCACCCACATGGACCTACGTGGTTCACTCCTGGTACCATTGGCAATACATGTTTGCACCTTATAGTGCTCTTTTTTATACTCCAATAAAGGAGACCAAGAGAAAGAAAACCAATTAGGGACTTCCTTTGACTGCACGGGTAGTTCATGTACTAACGTGCATACAATGAATTGACGTCCCAGACTTGCAGTCCCTCTAGCCCTTAGGAGTTGGGAATATGCACCTATTTTCAAGGGCACATTATGTACCTTATTTTTGACAACCACAGTATGGCCTTTTCCAAGTGGAGAAACAGATTTCATGCTTTCTGGGTTAAAATCTCACATGGACTTGGGCAATCCTCAACTCTAGCTTTTGGGGTGTCATATCTTTACACAGTTTGATCCGTTGGATTAAATTCAATGGATGTGGAAGCAAAATTTCATGATTATCTTTTATTCAAAAAGAAATCCAAAGTGTGAATCATTTCGCACAAAATCCATGAACATGTTATAATCCAGGAAGGAAAGACCAATTTATTTATTTTAGCTTACAATTCAATAGTGAAGAAGAAGAGCACAGCAATTAGCAGAGGTGTTAACCTAGTTAGGTATGAAAGTGAAGAAGCAAGCAGAGAATGAATGTTAACCTGTTTGTGATTGACAGCATCCACAATCCTTTGCTTGACATCTGCAAATCATGATTTGATTTGAGGAATAGACATTGCTGAAGAAAAGCAAATAAAGTATATATGTACGTACCAGGTTGGCAACTGAGGAAAGCAAACCGATCAAAGAGATGAACCAATTCCTCCTTCGATACCATTTCCATTCAACTATTTCTCCTTAGCCACACAGCATCTCGATAACATATTAGGGTACTATTCATAATGCAAATTACTTTTTTAATTTTATTAGAAATCAAAATTACTGTATTGTTTTGTTTAGATAGATTGGATTATTCTTCGTCTTTACATAATATCTATAATTTGAATGATAAACTTATGAAGAAAAGTAGGGCACTGAATAGAACTATTATAAAAAGATAGGTTAAATGATGAAATATAATTATTAAATAATAAATAAAGATAAAATGATAAATGTAACCATGTGATCACATCAAATTCATCCTTACATAAAATGCATCTTTTTGTGGTTACCTAACTATGAATTTAAACGATACGATACAATCAAATTTAAGTAACCATCAAAATAAACATGGTACTTAAACTGACAATACAATGGGTAAGCAAATTACTCTTCAATATTATGAATATTTGTTCTAGATACAGGGTATCTTAATAGATTTGCATATGCAAGCCAGAATTTTCACAACTCTAGCCCCAATTATATTAGAACCAAAAAGAAATGTAATTACAAATGAATTGAGATATTATTGAAATGTGAGGAAGAGTAGGGGTGTGGTGAGCAACAAAACAAGTCTCTTGTTTCTTCAAGTCTTTCAATGGCTTCACTCTTCTTCTCCCCATCGGTTCTCAGTTGTAAGATTAACTTCCGCGCGAAGCAAAGATTGAGCCTTTTTGTATGTCGAGCAGCCTCCCTAACGTTTCGTGATCTTGATGCAGACGATTTTAGGCATCCTCTTGACAGACAGGTCATTCCTCTTCCCTTTTTTGCTGCTGCTGCTTCTGTTTAGATGTTCTTCTTTCTCATGTTTAATTGCCTTCACAGAATACGTTGCTTTTGAGAGCAATACCTGGTCTCAATGACATTGGAAAAGCCTTACTAGGTAAGTCAAGTTTGAGCTTTAATTGTGTGAATGATTATCATTTTTTAAAAGATTCAAGTCAAAGTCTGGTGAAGTATAACATCTAAGGTGAAAGGAAAATGATGCTTGTCTCAGTTTCCTATTGTGGAGATGGGGACTACAGTCATAGAAAACCACTAATTTTGCCTATATGTATGTCTAAAATTGCAGGGACTGTTTCAGAGCAAATTATGCTTCTGGAGAACATAGGGACGTCACTTCTTGTTTCGCAAAATCAGGTTATTCATTTTGCATCATGATTTTATTCATCTAACTTCTTTGTAATGTTCTGTGGATGCTTAATTACTTGTCTAGTGGAATTATCTATTCAAATAATTAAAAAAATCACCTAGTAACATAAGATTGTCAACTTCCTTGTTGATGGGTGCATCCTGGTGTTAAAAGAGAGATCTTCACTCATCTAACTGATTTACCATGTCTTTCAGCTCCCTGAACTTCATTACTTAATGGTTGAGGCTGCTACAATACTCAATATTGAGGCTCCTGATTTGTATATACGTCAAAGTCCTGTACCCAATGCATATACCCTGGCTGTCAGTGGTAAAAAGCCTTTTGTAGTGGTTCATACAAGCCTTGTGGAGCTGCTGAGTCGAAAGGAATTGCAGGTATACATTTTGTATTTAATTTGCATTAACTTTCAAATGAGTGCTGTTAGTATCTGCTTGTGGTTCTTGTATGCCATTCCGAAGAAAAGCATGTATCAGTTTACCTACTGCAAAAGAATGATTTGCTTGGAAATTTTTGTTTGTGTATCCCTATGGAAGGTTTAAGCATTATTTGAAGATCTTAACCTACTTCGATTTGTCTTCTTTTTTTTTTCGTGCATCAAATCATTCTTAGCTAACTTGGGTTATCAAACTCAGGTTTAAGCATTACTTTTCTTGTCTTAATAATTTTTGCTGCATGCGTTGATTTGCCTCTTTTATGTTCTTTGTTATTCTTTCCAGGCTGTCTTGGCTCATGAGTTAGGTCATCTGAAATGTGACCATGGTGTGTGGTTGACATTTGCTAATATTCTCACTCTTGGGGCCTACACTGTTCCTGGTATGGCTTACATTCTACTTTGCATAACAGAGAAATGGTGAAATGAACATGAAAATAGCAGATAATCCAGCCACTTCTGGTAAATTAACGGTCAAAAGGGTTGCTATGCAGAAGTTAAACAATAGATATCCCAAGTCAATTTATATAGATTATCAGCAACAAATATTCCTAGAAATATTTGAAATCGCATGATACTTATTGAAGTGCTTCAACATGAATCTGTCTAGAGTCTCTTTGCATTGTAAATTGTATATCATATATAAGAAAATTTAAAATATTACATGGCAGGTAAGTGTTGTTGCCAAGTTTTTGCCCTTATGCTTTCTATTTAAAAGCATCTTTCGTTTGGCATATTGATATTTTTATCGACATCCTGATGGTCTCGTGTAACCATGGTGAACAAAAAGATGTTGTTCAGATTTGATGATTCAAAACTAGAAAACTTGTTCACAACATATATGTGAGACTTTGTTTGCCCAAAAGTTTATGCTACAAAATGTTTATGGTTAAGGGCATTAGGGCTCATAGTACATTTTATCTTAATGCTTGTATGGAATTCGACTCGAAGACCAACCTCCTTTGTATCGTACTCTTCTTGTACCTCGAAAGGGGGTCCCCCTTATGATGCTACAGACAGCTGTCTAAAGTACAAGGGGTAAACTCAGATAGGATAGGATGCTTTAGTGTGCATTAATTGCTGCCAGTATGCATTTCTTGGGATTAGTTGTGTAGTTGCAAGCAAAAAGAGGGGCATATTTCAGTTTCAAATGATTTCGAAATCTTTTTACCCACAGGTGTTGGCAGTTTGATTGCTCAAAGACTAGAAGAACAGCTCTTACGCTGGCTTCGAGCAGCAGAACTCACCTGTGATCGTGCAGCACTTCTTGTTGCTCAAGATCCAAAGGTAGATGAAACCCGAATAGTAAATTCAGTTTAAGGGCATTAACCACATCAGAAAATCTTATGCATGAATTTCCTTTTCTTTTGTCATGCTCCCACAAGAGGTGGTTGTTTCAGTACTAATGAAATTAGCTGGCGGCTGCCCATCTCTATCGGAGCAACTGAATGTGGATGCATTCTTAGAGCAAGCTCGCTCTTATGACAAAGCATCATCAAGCCCAGTCGGGTGGTATATTAGGTAAATATAACTCTCTCATATTTTGCCTTGCAATTTTCTTATTTTCGTTAACTCTTTTTAAGTTCAACAAGTTTTCTCTTTAGAAATGCTCAAACAAGGCAACTTTCACATCCACTCCCTGTTTTACGTGCACGCGAGATTGATGAATGGTCAAGAAGTCAAGAGTATAGATCACTTCTTCAGCGTGCAATACAGGTGAATTCTGTGCAAAAAGTTTAGCGCTACATGAGAATGAACATTGGAGCTGAATACATGTAAATATACAGGTATAGTATATGTTTTACTCTTTATGCACTAATGTCTAAGAATTCAAAGTTTTCTGTAAATGTTTTAGGTAGTATATATTCTTCTTAAAATCTCAGATTGGATTCAGAGGAGTTGTTATTAAAGGCTGGAGGAGCATCTACTTTGGCTGGGTTTGTATACTTGTACTAGCAAAACAGGATGCCATTTGAAAAAGGCCTGTGGATATAAACCAGGAAAAAGTGCTTTTCGTGTATGGTTTACAGTAAATCTAGAGTGTTTCAGTAGAATCACAATTTACGACTATCAACTCGAACGTTATGTATATATTATATGTCAAAATCAAGTACTATGTGTTAAGACGAATGTATGTTTCACTCCACATTCTCATGTCAAACCTAATGTGTTCTAAATCTCTTCAAAACCACCACTATTATACAATATTGATGTCTGGCCACATCCAATTTCCTTTAAGAAATTCCTTTAGAAGGACAATTTAACTACATCACTCATTTTGCATAGCAGAGTAAAGAGCAACAATATAGCTGCTACTCTACTTTCATCACACAAAGCATCCCCGTTACTCATAGCAACATAAGAAAAGAAACAATTGAGAACAAACCAAAAGGCCAGGAAGTTGCTTGAAGAGCCAAAAAGATTATTTTCTGCCATACATGAAATCATGAATATCTCTCTCTACCCCAAAACAATCCCCAGCACTATCTGCTTCTTGCAAATACAATGCTATGGATGTGAGACCAGAAATGAGTGAAACAAAACATTCTTAGTTACACACCAAATGACTTCCGCACTAGTAAATTATACAGCAGTTGGACACTTGGGCGCGCGAGAGTCACATTGACTGATCCACAAGGTAAGAACAGCAATCATGAGGATTGATCTTGTGCCTTCAAAAAATTTTCAGAGCAAGCTTCCTCCTCTCTACCCTTCTGTTCCTTGTAATTTACTTCAGTTGAATATGAGCTTTACGTTGGCCTTTCTTTTACTGAATTCTTCAGTGGGGTCTCTTTTGCTTTTTTCCCGATTTCTTCTTCTTGGTGCTAGCTCCTCTGCCTCGTTTAAACACAGCTAGAATCTCAATACTGCATCCAGTTAGATTAAAAGATCACCAAAGCAGTCAAAAGAATGAAGCTTCAAGCAAAAGCATTTGAGTATCACAATTCACATACCAACATAGCAAGGGACAGGATCTTTGAAAAAAAAAAAGACAACAATATGCATAAGATAGAGAATAAGAAGTTTTTTAAAAAAAAGGTAGGAGGGAACACTTTTTATATTTAACAAGAATTATCTATATGTCCAAAATAGACAACAAAAATTCTTTCTTTTTGGTTTCTAGAGAGCATCTATGGACCCCCAGCCCTTCAACTAATGATCTTCTGTGATGTTTTTCATTTCCTTGCTATCTCCAATGGGATTGGTGAGATCCAGTTGAGATCTATGTTTTCTCAACAATCAGTGACCACCAATGCACAATCTCAAATTTAGAAATGTCCTAACGACAGGCATAGTCAAAATTAGTAAGTCCCTTCAACATCTAACTTTACATTGAGTAGCAATTTCCAGATAGAAGTGATGTGAACAGAAATGTCAGTATTTGTGAGCAGTGATAGAGAATCTTCCATCCTCTTCTCCATAGTGGCACGGATATAACACTATGCTGGAAGACCATTCAGAATTTTTTGTGCAGCACAGAGTTTCTTCCTTCAAGCAGATGTGTTTATTATATGCATATACATGAATGACAATAATGAATAATAGAAGTTATTTTGTAACCATGTTGGATGAAATTTAATGTTAGTTGAAACAGATGCAAGTTTAAACTTGTCTGTAGTACTAAGGGAAAGGCAAAACCTTTGTGTTCCAGGAAAGAAATTAAAGCCATGGGCTTTATGCAAATGCCATTCCTTACTAGCTAGCAGTGACGAGCAATCCTGCATGAAAAAGGGGCCTATCATCAGCTTCGAGATGACATAGTTCAGTGCCCAAAGTTTTATGGCATCTTATGAACCAAAAACTTGATGGAACTGAATGATAGTTCAAACAAATTGTATGAAGACACAGAGATCAAAGAGCTGCATCTCAATCTAAATTTTCTGATATGGATTTTGAAGGCCACATATACCTCTTTAAAACTTTCCCAACCACAGCTAATATAGATAAGCGTTTGAGGGAATGATTGATTTTCCTCATGTACAGTTGTGCTTTCTATTTGAATTGAATCTTCTCTGGCACGCAGGATCCACGGTCTCTTCTCGTCTTTGACCTTTTCAGGTCTAACATAACAAATAAAACATATGTGAATGACAGGAATATCCTCAAATGCTGTAGTACATCAATGATTGTGAATTTTCGTAACAAATATAGCAACTGATTTACTTCGTAGAATTTCCCCTACACTCCACCTTTTAGATGTTCTGAGTTCGACTGCTGAGATGTGCCGCAGTTCCTTCACCAAGGACGGGTCCAGTCCTTTCCTTGGAGGGTCAACCACAACAATATCCGATCCCAAGAGCCATGAAGTTGGTTCCTATGCAAGTTGTAAGTTCAAGTGAAACTTATACACAACATCAAAATCATATACAGATATTCAGCATACCAACGGAGTTCTAGGTCTGGAAAAGAAGATTAAAACAAGTTGAGTCTACAAAGACATTGCAAAGTTTCCACCAGTAGAGTTTTCTCCAGAATTGAACTAAGAGGTCCAAGAGATATAATAATGTTAACTATGATGAAGCAAATAAATGATAACCTTATACTGTTTAATTAACCGCAGAAATTTGCGAAGCACTGACCTCTTTTTCCAATTTCCTACTTTTTACAGAGTAAATCAACAGCTCTCCATATATTGCTGCTTTTCCAAACTTAAAAAAGAGGGAATAAAGAAACAGGCATACACATGTACTGCCAATGTCACCACTGTGAGTGAACTCACCAAAGTGTGAAACAGAACTGGCCAAGTGGAAGAAAATTGAACTTAGAAGACTCATTGAGGCAGTTCTTCCAATAACAGAGAACCTATGAGGTCATTTTCAGAATTGCATCTGGTTTCCCAATCAAAGTACTACTTCTACTTGAGGATGATCGTGACCAAGGTTGACTGGAATACAATTATCGGTGCAAACATCATATCTTATGATGTAGCTCCATTTTGTGGATTTTATGTAGGACCAGATTGGCTACTAAGACAAAACTTCCGAAATGGGGAAGCTCCACTTAATCAAGCTGTTTTTCTATGACACTAATACAGAATAGCTGCAGAAGTATACAGGGCAGTCCAAAACAGCTTGATGAGAAGATAGTTTGATGCATGGCCTACTGAATTGCCATGGCTCATCCAAGATAGTCAGGGTTACAATTGGCAAAAGTGTCTATTGAAAGGGGAGTACTAATAGTCGGCAGTTTGTTCGGAAAGTAAGTAACGATAGAGCCTTTCACAATAAGCAGATCCCTTTCAAGTATCTGTTTAGGACATATGCACTGCTCTGCTTAGAACTTCTAGGTGTAGGCATGTGCACCATGATTGAAATACCATTTGCTACTAGACTTAGCTGAGGATGCATTTTGAGTAAATGGTCGCGTTCCTACTGCAGTATGTCCCATGTAATTTTGTAATGCTACATCCTATCTATTCTTGAATCAATTCTATCATACTTGCAAGACAAAAATCTATATGTATATGTACATGATAAAACAGAAGTGTGTTTCTCAGTATCCGTATGAACACATAAATAGATCTCAAAAACCATATATTGAAGTGAAACTGCAGACAAGTTTATGCGACTAAAAGCGAAGTGGTGCATGTTTGTGATGAAATCATATGTTTGTGATGACATATGTAATTGACTTGTTCAGACTTACTATTGAAGCGTCTGCATGGTGCCAGCTGATATTGCTTTCGACATTTGTAGGCAAGCGCTCCACTGTCTTCTCAAAAGATTGCCTGGACTCTTTGTTAACCTCAACACATTTAACTGACCTGAGAAGAAAACAACTTCTTTGGAATCTTGAAGTTTTATGGTTCAAGTTAAGAGAATTGATTGAAAGTTCTTTGAAACTGACTCTGTCCAAATTCGATTGACTTATTTGACTTTAAAGTTTAAACATAAATTAAAAGAGGAAAGTTCAGACATGTTATCTTCAGACAACTTATCAGATCTAAGTTCGCTATATTTGAGTTAAAACTATACCTAGAAGATGTGAATGGGTATTTATCCACAAAAGGGAGAGAAATGAAAATGGTGTAAAAATGTCACATCAAATTCAAAATAATGCACATGGAAAAATAATTGAAATAATACGAAGTGATTTTATCAACAAACTTCAATTTTTGAATATGATAGAATTTTCCATTTCCAGAGAGATTAATCTTTTTGGGACTGACTAAAGCAGACAGTAGGTCAATAAAAGGGGTAGAGGACTATTATCCCGACCTGCATTTCCTTGAAACAGCCAAAGACAACCCAATTACACCAGCTCCTGCATAGAGATCAACAACTGATGCACCTTGAGGGACATATTTCTGTAACTTCCGCAGCAAAGAATCAAAAGCCTGAAGAATGACAAACGAATTAAGTAAAATCAAGGGAAAACGTGTAGTAATGGGAAAATTGGTCAAGGTTGTATGGTGGGTTACCAAAATAAGAAAAAGATGATGATGAGAAATACGCCCCTAGAAAAATGCATGTTCTGTGGCTCAAACCAAGTTTAATTCATCCTTAAGTGGGTTTAGTGTAAACTAAAATAAGAAAGCAATCATCAAAAGCATGTCATCGCAAGGTCAGAAGTTGTTGATTGGCCCAAGACTAAGACCAGAAGCAGAAGAAGGTGGGAAAAGAACGAAACTAAGTTATTTACCCAAAAGAAGACATGTCCAATGTACAGAATAAAGATTCTATTCTTTTTACCTGATAAGAGGCATGTAATAAGGATTCATGGGTGCTTATTCCTACCGTGTCTAAATTTTCTGGAGTACTGAGAACCTTATTCATAGAAGACTCAGGCTGGAACAATCCATTATCGTGCTTGATCCATGAAATCTGTTCTATGTCTCGTCTATGCTACTTAAGTGGAGCTCAAGGAAATGCTACAAAACATGATTGATTTTTCCTTTAAGAAAAAAACAAATAAGATCCAGTTTTAGGAGATCTACCCTCGTATTTGCTTGCCCAAAGCTTGATGGAGCTAAAGAGACATCAATCCCTCCAATGTGCTCCCAGAAATCTCTTTCCCCTAACAAATGTCTCCATCTGTTTCCAAATATAATCTGCATGCCAGCAAGAAGATATCAACAAACTGCGGCACGCTTATCAAGATATCAAAATAATGTAGATTAGTTCAATATTAGCAGCGCAGCTGACAAGGTTTAGTGGAATCTGGAAAGAAGAAGTCTTGATAAATTTTGCATGCAACAATACAAATGGTATTGACGTTTGAAATTCACAATATTTGATCTACTAAAATCTGTATAGTAATCTAAAGCAACCACTGGCTAAACTCTGAAGAAACAACTTACTTTTGAGGAGTCTTAAACTATGATCCAATTGATATAGCTGATATCGTAATAGGTACACTAACACCAAGTTCTTATATAGCAAACCGAGAAAGAGTCTTACATGAGCAAGAACGTTCAAATAATTTTTCATGCATAAGATAGGAAATTCACAAGTCTTTCTCATTGACTTTGTTCGAAATCATGGAGATGTGAAAGAACTTTACCAGTTTCAAAAAAAAATAATCATGGAGATGTGACAAGTAAAACTACACTGTTCAGTAACTTATTCAAAGAAAAAGGTGCCAATGTTAGTTCAGTATCTACATTCAAATAATTTTGCAGTTCTGTTGGACAAGACTGTATAGGGAGCACAAAGCCAGGATCACAACCTTAAGAATCTGAATGCTTGATGCCTTCACCCTCCAGTAACCCTTAATACGAGAAAGTGAAAAGAACCATTTGTAATTATCATGTGTTGTGGTTTTCGTTGTCAAGTTGAGACTTCCCTGTTACCAGGTTCTTGAATAAAAGCAAAAACTAAAATATCCTCACTTCATGCGACCTTGCCAAGGAGCAAGAGTTTTCTTTTCTCTATGAAACTACTCCCTTCAATTTAGGAGCCATATATCTCATCCATTTCATGGAACGGGAGACCCATTTCTATAATTGGAAAGGAGAGAAGGCGTCTTAAATTCATTATCCAGCCACAAAGCTCCACCACCAATTTCCCAACTTCTATAAGAAGCTCATATTTAACATGGTGAACTACTCCCTTTACAAAAACTTGAGCTAACAAATTTAACATACCTGCAAGTATGAAGAGAGTATATTTGATAAAATGACAGCATCAAAACCATTAATTTGCTTTAACTTTTTCATGAAAAAAAGATATATGTTTTAGTTGCTTCTTAACATTAAAAAAAAATATGTATTCCCATTTGAAGAAGAGATAGACACTGGAAAATGAACAGACTACAAGCTATGCATTTAATTTTACATCGGCTAGGAAATGGAAACCAAGAAAGAAATTGATGGGATACTGTAAGGTAAGTAAACGAGCTATGATTAGAAACATGCTCTTGTTAATATCTCACACATTTTACGAAAGGACCTCATATCCATGAATGCAATAAAGTGGCCAAATTATGAGCTAAAAATTCCAATAATATATATATTGACATCCTTCATATATATATAGAGAGAGAGATATTTGCTCACATTATTTGATGATGTCTGGAAATTAGCCCAAACTGAATGAATTAAATGAACTTTTCTCTTTGGCCCACCGTTGCCCCATAGGAACTACAATAGCAAGTGAGATTTTGTAAAATTAATGTAATTCATTGATGAAGAAATCTAGTATTGCTAACATCACTCTTACATTGGCTAAAGCATTTAATTTTCCAGTGTTAGCGGAATTCTCGCTTCTCGAATTCCAAACCAAAGAGACCTGCACTTTACCTGAAATGAGAGAATTTCTATCAACTCCATCAAAGAACAATCATAAGCCTCTACAGTATATCATGTACAAACCATTCTTATATCTCTCCGGGATAGGAAGGGAGGTATCATGTGTGGTGACGGCCATCTGCACATCACGGAGTAGCACCTTAGTAAATAAAGAAGAGCAAAAATCTCACCAACCTAAATCATTCCTCTTAAAACATTTATGTATTACTCACCTGAACATACCTCAGGTCACCAGTGCCTTGATCTTCATCATATGGTTCAACATTCAACTCAATTATCCCTGGATAACCCAGACAAAGAAAATCCAAATGAGAACAAGGAATAGTATGTATAATAGGCATTTAATTCATTTTGAAAGAGAATGCACATCAATTGGGGGAGGATTAAGAACAAACCTTTCTTCAGGAGCTCAACAGCAGCATTGATGTTTGGATGATGAGCTGTAGAAAGAGGCTGGACTTAGATAATTCTATTGTTTATACAATAAGCAGATATGTAATTATCTAAATAGCATACCTTTACAATCAGGAATATCAACAACGTTATGAGTGCCCTCCTCATAAAGCCCAATCAAGGGGTTGGTGGATGAACCGCGAACAGCAAGCTTTGCCCGACACCTCCATCCCCACTGCATTCACAAGACATTTAATCTAGCTTACCTGTAAAATGACTCTATAGAATCAACAAGCAAGCAATTACATACTAATCTACAGGTGTCAAAGGAAAAATCTTTGATTCCGAGCTTGTTGAAGAAACCAATAGCTTCATCAATTACAACCGGATGATGGAGATTGTACTCTTGAGTGCAACCAGAACACCTGTCAAATTAAATGCAGTTAAACAAAAAAGCAAAACATTGAGGCGAATGAATCCTTTGTCTTCCACATAAACTATGTATACAGTTCCACTGTAGGGCTGGGCATGGAATAGTATATACCGAATTATCATATTTTATCAAATTTACTGTACCAAAGTTTCAAATACCGTAGCATAGCATAATGAGAGAGAGAGAAGAATTTACTTACGATTGGAAATGAGTGCAGTTGAGGGCGCAGGACAAAGAAGAATTAGGGTTTATAGGGAGAGGTGGTACTGATGGGACAACAGTGGAGAGAGCTTGACAGGTAATGCGATGGATTGGAGAGAAGAAGCTCAGCGCCATTTTTGTCTCTCTACAGGGAACGGATAAAATAGTTCCACTATATCTCTGCTAATATCCGGGTGGCACACCGGTATCACAACCGATTTTTTATTTACGTCTAACTAAACTTTTAAAATCAACTTACTTTTTAAAAAAAAAATTAAAAATATTTTTACAGCAATTAGTATTTAATTAAGCTTTTTATGACTTTCTAAAAGTTTCGTCAAACAAACAATTATCTCATATTACAGAACTATTTTCCTAATAGACCTCCCAAAATAGATATGTGGAATCCATCTATTTCATTTTAGAGTTTCATGTAGCAAGAAAAAATACTACTCCATAGATTTTGCTAATAACAATAATATGGACAAATTTGATCATTTCTATATAGTAGTACATAGGAATTAGCTACCAATATTTCTAAAAAAGATTTGGGAATTCATAGTAATCATTTTATCTCATTTCTTTGTAATATTATAAAATTACAAAAATGTTACAATCTATCAAAATACTATGTAAAAGAGAAGAGGTCCGACTTGAACATAGCAATAATGTAGTCTGTAAATGGGGTGTGAGAAAGATGGTGTACTGTATACAAACTTTATTCTTATTTTATGGAATAGAGAAATTACTTTCGATGGACTCTTGGCTCAAAAATTAAATAATAATTGGCATCATATTATTCAATCTAATAATAATAAATAGTGTGTTCATGCATTTTTGTCATGAACATTCTTGTGTACATATTCTCATCATGGTCAAATTTTGAAGGTAAATTAAGTTGATGAGTAATCTTAGCTAGGCATAGTTTCTTAAAAAAGAAATAACTTGGTTATAAACAAGATCGTTGGCGTTGATTGCCATGACGAAGTCAGCATGAGCATAATTCTTGATATATTGAACATGCAACTTGTCTACATCGTGAAACTTTAGATAGTCAAGCAATGTTTCAACATCTTTGCTATCGGACAATGCATCTTGCCCACCGTAGCTTAAAAACAGGGGAAGATCACGAGGAATGTTGCCTAAATTGTACTTTGGAGGTTTCGTTTCACCATAATGCGCCAAGTTATAGTTGCTTCCATAGTCATATTTTGAAAGTACGCCATCTCTAACCGCTGCATCAATATATATATATTCACTCATTAAAGTAAATATAAGAATATTATCATGGATTTGACTCTCATAACATGAGTAAGAAAACTTACTCTGAGCCAAATGCACCAAGTTTTTAGTTGAAGTGGATTGAGGCTCGTCATTCAAGAAAATCTCGACGGTGGAGGAATTTAAACAACAATTCTTCCCTTTAATAAAAATGGAAGATAAGTTGTAGAGTATTTGTGACAATAATATATAGTTCTAATTGACTTAACTAATTAATTAAATGTAGTTAGTACCAGTAATTGCAGTCATTAAGTCATAGCAATTTACCCCTGGCTGAGCACAGAAGAACTTGAGCAATTTGTTTACAGGTCCACTAAAAAATTAAACCAACAAATTTAAAATATATATGAGAATTGTAAAAACAAAATTAAAATGATGAGTTAGTGAAGTTATTTAATTTACTTACCCCTTTGGATTAAACTCCGCAAGACCAAATATTGTGGTGATCTGCGGACACACACACAAATATATATTATATATATGTATAAATATATTTGCAATTTGTAATTAAGAGAGATGGATTGTAATATATAAATAAAAGGCATAATATAAAAATATGTCATTTAATTTGACTTCAGTTGGCATATATGTCCTCCAACTTTGGGTGTGCACAAGTTGACACTTAAATTTGTATAAAATTGAACAAATAGAGACACGTGTCCTACATGGCATAATACATATAGGGCGCAAAATTGCCATGTAGGATGCTAGCTAGGTAGGACAATATGTCTTTTTGTTCAAATTTATACAAGTTTAAGTGTCTGTGTGCACACCCAAAGTTAGAGAACATGCGTAGATATCAGTTGAGACCAAATTAAAAGACACGTTTATGTATTATGCATCAATAAAATGTACATATATACTAACTTCACCAACAAAGGCTCTAGCAGCAACTTCACCAAGTGCAGTGGTCATATGGCTCAAATAAGCAATTGGACTGAGTAACGCTGCTGATTTGACCTTGTCTATTTCTCTTCCTTCTGAGAATGATGCCAAAGCTATTAAAGTTCCCTGTTACGTTAATTCATCATAACATATTTATACTGGTCGTTAGATATATATATCTAGATGTATATGGACATGAAAATTTGAAATTATGTAACCGTCTCATCTAACATACCATTGAATGGCCTACATAGTGTATTTTTTGTCCAGTTTGTTTGAAGATAAAGTCAATAACAGATGGTAAGTCATGGACAATTAATTCATCCCATGACCAATTCCAGTATTCCTGCAAACAAATAGTTTCTTCAATAATAAGAAAACAAAATTAATATAATGTATATGTTTTTCTTTAAATAATTTGAAAATTGATGATACCGAATCGTTAGAGTCAAGGGTGACATGACGACGACTGTATCTGGTTCCTCTAGTATTCGAAATCCAAACATCAAAACCGTTATCTGCTAACATCATCGCCAGAGATTGTTCCGGTGGACTCAACAACCACGTTGCACCATCCTTTAAAAAATAATTATTTAAGTTATATAAACTGACGATAAAAAATCATTTTTTTAACTATATGATTTTTTAAAATGATTGACACAAGGTCCACCACTAACTAGCTATATCTTTACTTTTGGATAGAAATAATTGCCACATGAGGCAACAATCAATGACACAATTGGCAATACATTGGATGCCATATGATGAAGATATTTAATGTCGGTTTCAGACTATAAATATCCTTCTACCTTAAGAAATCATGATGAATAGAAATCATGATCATCACTCTTTTAGTACACTATTTTATTTATTTATTTATCGTGAAAGTTTGCAATCTCCGAGTTTTTCTCCACCAATATCGGATCTGTGGGGCTTCAATCTTAGCTCTGATACCATTTGTTAAGATCAAGTGTTTATTATTATGTCATAGATGATAGCAAAGATGTATTGTTGTTTCTTAACTAAGTTCACCACACAAGCGTCATGTTCAATCATGAATCTAATTTGGGTCACCCCAGCCTTCTCGTGGACATTATCATAGACAGGATATTAGCGTTACCCAACATGTTCATATTAATTTTAGAACTTAAAAAGAGCAAGTAGTAGAGCTAGTGTGAAGGTGCCAATTATTACCACAAGAACTCCATGCTGCAACAAAACTGGCTGCCTGATTTGCCCACCACCTCCTACACGGCCTTCTGGAATTCTTTGTACGCTTAGCATGTATCCATCATCAGTTTTTACCTGAGACACATAATTAAGATTCCAAACTACCAGATAAAAAGAAATAAATATACATCAATTTTATATATATATATACCTCAAATTCTTGGCATCTGTAACCATGAGCGGCGACAGTGGAGGCGCACATACCCGCCCCATTGTCGCCATAACTAATGAAACCAAAGTGTCTTGAGCCTAACACTCGATTAGGCTCGAGCACGAACATAACTAATGTGAAAATACGTAAACATGACATGATTGATATTCCAATAAAAGCCATTTTTATCTATAATTAGTAATATGGAGAAGGAAGGTGGACAATGGTGGAACTGTGAAAGAAAAGACAAATATTTATAGTGACATGAAAGGGGAATAATCTGGATAATATGAATTGGTGTGAAAACGACTTGTTTTCTTCTTCTTTTTTCCTTCTTCTTCTAGTGATGGAGCCTTCACACAACTGACTAACTTGAGGATCTTATACAACACCTTTTTAAAAAGAGATTGAAAACTTCAACCGAATTATTAATTTTATTTTTGAACTATTGATAGTCTTAAAAGCATCTTTTAACTTGATTAACTGAACTTAAATACATTCCTGATCTTGTAACATGAATGTGATATACACCCCTAAATTCTCGCTAAGTTTAGGAATGTTTTCAACACTTCTATCGGCTTTTTATTAAGAGGTTCATGCCCCTATAAAAGTTTGAGAACACTTGTTATGTCAGTAGCAAATCGAGATGTATCTAAGTTTAGTTAATCAAGTAAAAAAAAATATTTTAAGGTTATTAATAATTCAAAAACAAAATTAATAATTTATATCAAATTTAGAAATGTTTTCAATACTTTTCTCTTTTAAAAAAGTTTATTTTATTTTTCTATACATCGCACTACGTACTACTCATATATTATTGTTACAAGTTTTTAGTATGAACACACTAACTCTTAAGAGAATGGGTATCAGGGTCCACCAATTATATTTGGAAGTTTCGTGATATATATAAATAGTGTAAAGAATGAAATAAAATTAAGTTATATGCATCTTAGATTTTTATAATATCATATTACCTTTATCAATTACAATCTGTATCATATCTTGTTTTTCAAGAATACAAATTCCAAATTTTAAAAAGACATATTTATAGATAAGTTTTGTATCAGATATAGTCGAAGTGATACATCGCTATTTCAAAAAATAAATTAAATTATATACATTGTCAAGTGCATTCACCTTCATCTATTGTGACACGTGTCATATCTTATTTTTAAGATTACAAATCTCATGTATTATTTAGCTCAATTGACAATTGTTAGGGTGGAAAACCTAACCCCCAATGTGGAGATAGAGAATATTATATAACAAAATATTATCTAAGTATTACACAAGTGGTACACAAGAATAAATAAATTACAATATGTGTACAGATAGGTTAAGTAACTCTAATACCCCCCTTCAAGCGAAACGGTGGTGGACGAAGGCCAAGCATAGCGCGGAAAGATTCAAACTGAGGCCGAGGAAGACTCTTGGTGAAGATGTCAGCCACCTGAAGCGTGGTTGGAACAAACTTAGTGTAGAGTTTACCAGACGACACAAGCTCCCGAATGAAGTGATAGTCCAGATCAATGTGTTTCGCCCTCTTATGAGACACAGGATTCTGTGTGAGAAAGAGTGCACTCCGATTGTCACAGAGCAGCGTGGGGCGATCAGGAGGCAAGGCATGGAGCTCCCGAAGCAAGTGAGTGATCCATACAATTTCAGCCGCAGTATTCGCCATGGCTCGATACTCCGATTCACAACTGGAGCGGGAGACAGTCGGTTGTTTCTTAGCACTCCAGGATACTAAGTTTCCACCAAGGAAAATAGAGTATCCATAAGTAGAACGGCGAGTTTCGAGACATCTGGCCCAATCAGCATCCGAGTAACCAAGAATAGAGACATTATGCGGCTTGGTGAACAACAGGCCATAGGCAAGTGTGCCTTTGACATACCGAAGAATGCGCTTGACACACTGGAAATGAAAAACAGTCGGTGTCTGTAAGAACTGACTAACCTGATTCACTGCATAGGACAGATCCGGACGAGTAATTGTAAGGTACTGCAATGCGCCAACTAGAGACCGATAATGAGTTGGATCCTTAAAAGGATCACCAGCGGTGATGAAGGACTCATGAGGAGCTAAGGGTGTGTGCACAGGCTTAGAATCAAGTAAAGCAGCACGTTCAAGGATATCACGAGCATACTTGGATTGGCTGAGAAATAACCCATTATCAGTGTAGGTCACTTCAAGACCAAGAAAATAATTGAGAGCTCCAAGATCTTTAATAGCAAACTCCTGGTTTAGACGAGAGATAAACGCAACCATGAGGTCAGTTCGGTTTCCGGTGAGAATTAAATCATCAACATAGACGAGCAGGTACATAATGCAGGAGGAGCGTTTGAAAACAAACAGAGATGTATCTGAGCGACTGCACGTAAAACCATTGGTGAGAAGAAAGGAGCTTAATCGCTGAAACCAAGCACGCGGAGCCTGCTTGAGGCCGTATAACGCTTTGTTCAAGCGACACACATGATCAGGAAACCGAGAGTCTGCAAAGCCAGGGGGTTGTTCCATATGAACAACTTCATTCAGATGACCATGCAAGAAGGCATTTTTGACATCAAGCTGATGAAGCTTCCAATTGTTGATAACGGCAAGAGATAAGACAATGCGTACCGTAGAAGCCTTAACCACCGGACTAAAGGTGTGGGAATAATCTAAGCCAGGGATTTGAGTGAAGCCTTGAGCCACCAGTCGCGCTTTGAAACGTTCAACAGACCCGTCTGAGTTGTACTTAGTGCGAAAAACCCATTTGGAACCAACAACATTACTGGATCGCGGACGAGGCACCAATGTCCACGTAGCATTTTGAGTTAGAGCAGACATTTCCTCATGCATTGCAGCCATCCACTGTGGGTGCTTAGCAGCCGACTTGAACCCTCTTGGTTCAGAAGAAGCAAATAAAGCGCTAAAGAGGCGATGAGTGTCAAGATGAGCTAAGTTGGCTTGATGTCGAGTGGAAGGTTTAAAAATGCCCGTCTTGGACCGAGTTACCATGGGGTGAACTGCTGGAGTGGACACTGATGCAGGGAGCTGAGTTGGAGCCAAAGAATCACCCAAATCGGCAGCCAAAGTCGGCAGAGATGAGGCAGCAGCAGGATGTGGCAAAGGAAGACCGACCCGAGACGATGTGGAAGGAACAAGGACTGGCGGCACTGCAGCGGGTGAAACATCAGACGGAGCAGCATGTAATGGCTGGGATACTGCCGGGGTATCACTGTGAAGACCATCCAAACAAGGAGGACATAGCGAAGGCAAAGGCGCTGAGGCTGGCGAGGACGAAGAACCAGTGATCACGAAGGATTCTGCCGGCATGGAAGACGGCTCCAAAAAGGTTGAGAGATGCAAGGAGTTTAAGTCCGTTGATGAAGTAGCGCCCGAAAAAGGTAAAGAGTGCTCATCAAAACGAGCATGGCGAGTAACATAGATGCGAGACGTTGCCGGATCAAGACACCGATAACCTTTGTATTGAGAGCTATAACCGATAAAGATGCACGGAAGACTTCTAGGAGATAACTTGTGATTTGTATAGTCTCGAAGATATGGAAATACTCGGCAGCCATAGACCTTGAAGGTACGATAATTGGGCTTCTCAGAAAATAAGAGCTCAAAAGGAGACTTGTTGGTCAAAACCTTCGAAGGTAGACGATTGATGATATAAACAGCGGAGCTGAACGCATCTACCCAATAAGAGGTAGGAGCATGTGCATTAAAAAGCATGGCCAAACCAGTCTCCACGATGTGACGGTGTTTTCTCTCAACTCTGCCGTTTTGCTGAGGCGTATACGGACAAGATAACCTGTGAAAAGTGTCATTTTCTTCAAATAGTCGACGAGCAGTGTGATTAACAAACTCTGTGCCTCCATCACTTTGAAAAACCTTAATTTTCCGAGAAAATTGAGTTTGCACAAACTTCATGAAAACAGACAAAACAGCGGCAAATCCAGACTTGGTTTTGAGAGGATAAAACCAAGTGAATCGAGAGTAGTCATCAACAAAGGCCACATAATACCTATAGTTATCAGTAGATGTAATAGGCGCAGGGCCCCACAAATCACAATGTATTAAGTCCAAAGGATGCAAAGATCGTTTATTATTTAAATCAAATGACAAACGGTGTCCTTTAGAGAGTTGACAAGAAGAGCAAATGACCGGTTTGGGTAAAATAGAAGTAACAGACAAAGAACCTAACTTATGTAAAAGTAAAACAGTATCAAAGGCAACATGCCCTAACCGACTATGCCAAAGTTCATAAGATGCCTTCAAACTTGAATTTGTAGTAGCCGCCAAAGCTTGATGCTCATTATGCAAAACATATAGCCCATTCTCACATTTGCCTCGAGTTAGAACCTATTTCGTTTTTCTGTCCTGAATCTGAAAAAACGATTTAGAGAACAGAACATCCACCGGATTATCATGTGTTAGTTTACTAATGGACAAAAGATTCTTGGCAAGATGTGGAACAACCAGAACATCACGCAAGTGCAGATTATTAGAAACAGTAGAGGAACCCGTATGAGTGATAGGAAGAGCAGTACCATTTCCAAATGTCACGTTAGCATTGCCGGAGTATGGAGAAGCATGAGGAACACTTGGTGAAGACGAAGTCATGTGATCAGTGGCCCCGGAATCAACATACCAATCAGGGGCAGAAGTAGTGACATGACATTGAGCATTGAACGCTTGAGCCAAGTTGGCGTCACGAGAGGCAGCTTGAGCGGCAAAGGTAGCAAGAGTAGGACAAGCACTTGCATAGTGGCCATCAGTACGACATAATTGGCAGTGAGGGGGCCTGCGGCCACGACCACGACCACCCGAACCACCACTGCCTCGGTTAGAGCGACCACGGCCGCTGACGGGAGAGGACTGCCGAGGCGACTGGGCAGTGAAGGCAGCAGGCAGCGAGGATGAGGCACCATGAAGGGACTTGAGAAAAAGTTCATGACTCTCCGCCTGTGAGAGTAAGTCGCGAAAGGTAGGCGCCGGTTTGGTGGCACGAATGGCAGTGGAGAAAGTCTCAAAAGAGGCTCCTAAGCCGCATAAAAACCAATGAAGTTTATCGATATCATCAACAGGCTGACCAATGGCAGCCAACTGATCACAAACGGATTTAAATTGACGACCAAATTCAGCAACAGATAATGAACCTTTGACCAATTGACGAAGTTGATCGCGCAGATTATGAACGCGTTCAACAGAAGAATTGCTATAGGCAGATTCAAGCGCAACCCAGATTTGGCGGGCTGTTGTGAGACCCAAAATTTCAGAGACCGCCTCTTCCGTAAGGGAAGAATTAAGGATGATGACAGCCCGTTGATCAATCGCAAGCCAGGCATCATAAAGAGGATTAAGAACCTCTTTGCCATCCGTAAGAAGAGACGATGGAGGAGCTACGGAGGATCCATCAACATGATCCAATAAGCGTTGATAAGAAAGTAGGGGCAGCATCTGATTTTTCCAATAGAGATAATTGGTGGAGGAGAGCTTAATGGTAAGCATGTGTAAAACCGTGGCAATGGGAAGAGTGGCATCGCTGGTGGAGGAGGCAGCCATGATCGAAAGGAGAAGAGGAGCAGCGAAGGAAGAGAAAGAGAAAGAGAGGCGGCAGCAGCAGCAGGAGAGGGGCGGCGGCGGGAGGGAGAAGTAGGATAGAAGTAGGATAGATTAGGCTGATACCATGTTAGGGTGGAAAACCTAACCCCCAATGTGGAGATAGAGAATATTATATAACAAAATATTATCTAAGTATTACACAAGTGGTACACAAGAATAAATAAATTACAATATGTGTACAGATAGGTTAAGTAACTCTAATAACAATATAAAAGAAGAATCTACACTGATTTGACAACAAATGTATATAACTGATACTATCATACATAGAATTATAATAAAAACTTGCTAGATATTTATAACAAATCAATAAATACAAGGATATGTATATCTATCTTTTCATTACATGATTATTGGTCATGTAATTTCAATACGATCTCACTTTAATTTTTTTATTATGTTACCTGATTTAGTGTAGTTATCAAATGGTCGATAACTTTCTTTTTTATGATCGTGGTGTCTGAGACAGCTTTTGCGTACCTCGACTAATTTCACAGAATATCTGGCACCTTTAACCAACAACAGGTATCAGGTAACTCTGTCCACCAAGAAATAGTCTATAAGTTTTTACGTAGAAGAACTGATACGATGATGATATTAAATGGGTATTTTTCTGGTGTTTGAAGCTCAACTAAATCTGTTAAATATTTTTTAAAACTTATGAAACTAGTACTTAGATTTTAGGTTAGATAAAGTGAGTCCAATTGTTGGCGGTTTTGGCCTATTATATTTTGTTGAGAATTTGCAATAAAGGACCAATTTGTTGCCCATCGTTAGTTTGCTTTTTGGCTACTTGTATACTAAAAAGTTGAGACAATTCCAATCGTACGTTTAGGATAATTAGTTGTCAAATTTTCGTCTCATCAAACAAATAGAAGTGATCTATGTATCGTTATTTTAGTTTCACGCTGTTGAAAATAGTTATTATAAAATTAATAGATTTTAAAATGATATGATTAAATATATTCAATATAAATTCTAATTAAATGTAGAAAAATCATGTCACGGGGCACAAGCAATTGAGTACAGTAATATTATGTCTTTATTTTGTTGTGGGGAGAAATTAAAAAATTTACGAAGCATGCACCTCAATCACCTTATTTTGCCTATGAGAATTGAACTAACTTAAAAGTCGCAATTAATTATTTAGTAAATGTACTTTTTAATTTCCGTACCTTATGAATCTTTCAGATCATGATTTTAAAATTCCTTTTAAACACATAGTTCACATCTAAAATGTGAGATTTACTTTATTAACTATTAATTTACATTTTTTATTTCATTATTTTTATTAAAATGTTGAGATCAACTATCTTATATAGAAGGTAAAATATATTTGTCTATATATATCCCATCGAGCATATATATGAAACAAGCTTTTATATATAGGGAACGAGTATGATGTTGTCAGTATATGTGATTCCTCTCATCTGTTCGATCTAGCCTTGATGAACAGAGTTACCTGAGATTTATTATTAAACTTAATTTAGGTGTGAAAAAGCTAACCCGAATACCACGGTTATTAAAGAAAAATATAAGATTGTCAGTATATATGGGGGTGAAGATACCAACGTAGACCGTCCACTGACTGAAACGATAACGTAATATAATACATTACATATGGTTATAAAAATAATTCTGATGACATAATATTATTTATATATTATATATAATATATAGTGTAATTGGTAAAGGTTCACACGTCAAAGCAATTACATAATTCATGGAATCTGTTGCTATGTTCTTTATATTTTTCTCTTCTCTTTTTTACTTACATGTGCTGATGAAATGGAAATTGGGATAATACCAATAATGGGAAAAGGGGTCTTGAAATAAAAAATTAGAAAACCACATAATCCACACTTTTTAATTAGTAGTTACAAGTGCTTATGCTTATGATAAAGAAAATTTATATATAGTTAATTAGATATTTTGAATTGAGTATATATATTAAGGGATCGTTTAGTAAAGTGTATAAAAATAATGTTTAATAGAGTGTATTAGTAATGTTTGTATTAGTTATTCTTGCATTAATTATGCATAGATTATTTCTTATATATTGTTTGGTTTGTTATATTAAAAATAGTATACATTGTATAAAAATATTTATATATAAAAGTATTCTCCACAATTATGGTGAAAAAGATGAAAAGGTGTTTTTGAGGGGTAATTGAATTTTTAACCATGCTAATGCGTGCATTAAATCCCTTTGCATTACTAATATCTAGAAATCCATGATATTAGTAATACACTCCTCTATACACAATAGAATGATCTGAATTAATCGGATCAAGAGATTCAAATTCAATACCATTCAATAATTTCGTGTTTACCTAGAAAAGGCAACATAATTTAATGAGGTCGTTGACCATGGAAAGAATACTATTCGAAATTCAGAAGAATTGTGTGGAGGGCTACTTCCACGCACCTCGACTAATTCTACGGAATGCCTAACACTTTTTACCAGCAACAAGTATCGGGTAACTCTGTCCACCTCCTACCATTAACAGGTATCAGGTAACTCTGTCCACCAAAGCTAGGACAGCTGGGAAGAATCACCTAGTGTTTTTTTTGTCTCTGTTGTTGAATTAAGAACCTGAAACCTCAAGGTCTCAACCAATTCATTGACCATTAAGCCACACTCTTGGGTGCAATTGCATTTGGTTGTTAAGACAGCATGCACACTACTTGTTTGATTAAAGGGAAAATTATATAACTAAGCTAACATTTAATAGTTAATTATGCTCCATAACTATAGTTTAAATTAATTATGAAAAATGGTAATTGTTTGAGAAAATGGCTATGAGTTGTGTCCCATGTTTTGATACAAAATGTGTAGAATCTTTTTCTTCTTTTATACAAATCAACACACTCTCTCTCTTGTCACGCCCACTTATTTTGCTCCTAAAATCTCTCAATTTTCCCTAAATCACTCAACCGAATCAAAATTCAAAATTAAAAAATTTCGTCCATCCCTCCTCCATCTTTTTCATTGGATTTAACTCAAGTTTTGAAAAAAATTGCAGATTTCTTTGCCAAATCTAATTGTAAGAACATTGTAAGAGTTCAACATCAAAATCCATAGATGTCACATCAAGCGTCTATGGTATGGTTGCTCCCAGTTGGTATTACCTAGATACTCGACAGACAAACTAGGTTATTCTTGATCAAAATACAACGAAAATGTTATATACCATGGCTAACAAGAAGTAGAAGATTTTGAGGTATAACTTTGTTTTCATTTTTTTATCTGTATATGTATAATTTAATTGAAGATTTTGAGGTATAGCTTTGTTTTTATTTTCAAGATTTTGAGGTATAACTTTGTTTTCTTTTTTTTTAATCTGTATATATATAATTTAATTTGTATATGAGATAACAAATCAGTTGACATTTAAACTATTTGTATATATATTACATAATTAATAAACAATATATGTATAAATAATCAGTTATACAATTTTTAAAATTATAGTTATACAAGTCCAACATTGTATGGTTATACAACTACATTTATTAATTCTTTTGTATATATATATTTCATTGTTTTAAGACATTTGTGTAACTATAACAATTATACAATATAATTGTTATAGTTATACCATCCCCACACGTTTGTACAATGAAATTGTTATTTGTATATATCTTATTTAATTGTTCAAATATACATTTTGTTAAATAGTATCTAATGATCTGTATAATTTATACAATTATTTATATTAATATTATTTATTTAGGAGGTCCACACTGTGAGTACTTTGTTTTTCATCAAAAAGAAGAAGACTTTTTTGGTGCGGTATTCTAATTATATTCAATAACCTTTAATTAAGGATTCTAATTAGATTCAATAACCTTTAATTAAGGGATCGTTTTCCTTTATTACAACCGAAACTGCCATAATTAGCTAACTAAATTTAAACACCATTTTGTATAATTAATTAAAAACAACCTAAATATACAAACACGATTCATTTTAGTTATTTAAACTATAGTTATGTTGCGCAAATAGGCAAACTCTAGTTAAGGAAGCCTATTATGTTTCCTACGATAGCAATTTATGAAATTTTCCCTTGATTAAACTATGAAAAAAGGTGCTATTTAACACATTATCTCTTGTAAGGCCCAAATACATAACTAGATCAAATGTGTTAGGGCCTAAACATGGCAGCTATTAGAGAGAAAATGGCAATCTTCTCATTGAGGAGCTGAAACATATATAAACAAGAAAGTGAACTACTGTTGATAATTGTAAAAGCTGTTTTTCTATATCTTTATACATAAAAGAGCCAAATTCAAGAATGAACATACCATAACTCTACACATCTGTGTATTTGCGCCAAAATCTCATGGCCATTAAGTTTTACTGGCCATCAATGTTCATAATTCTATACCTTAAACATGCACATGCACATACACACAGGCGCAACATATATATATATATATATATATATCTTAAGAGAGACAACTTATTGGCCGGGTTATCAGCCAACAGTACGTGCTGGGCTCATTCTTTTCCTCCTTTCACTAAAGCTACGACTTGAGAGTAACCTTGGAAGACAACATTGTGCTGGCTTCGATGATTTGACATCACATCTTAGTTCTCCATTGGAAGTTCTTTCGCTGTTACACACAGAAGCATAAGGTGTCCCAGGTGTGGATCTTGGTGGAACTCGATCACCAGTAACTGCAGTTTCCTTTTTTGAGCTCGTGACGTTTTGCTCATTGAGCTCACTTCTCAAGCTTTCACTGAAAAGTTCAGACAATCTCTTCTTTTTTTCCTGTGGCGGTGATGGTTGAAAAGAAGCAGGGGCATCTCTGTTACCTTTTAAATTTCCAGCCGAGCTGGGATGGACAGGAGTACTCCCACGAGAAGGCGTAAAATCTGCAATTAAATAACAGACGATGACAAGTAAACAACAAATATATGGCAAGGGGGTTGCAAGCACTTTTTGAAAAATAAAAAAGCTGATATATAACTGCTTTTGTAGATTGGATCTCCTTTGGGTGAATCATTAGGCACTACCAGTGAGTCAGATCAAAATACAAATATACTACGATAAATATTGATCAAAAGAATGAATTTCAAAAAAAAAAAAATATTGATCAAAAGAATGAAGCATACATCATGAACTGAAGAACACATCTTACCTCCATTCACACTAAGGAAGTCATCTTCACAATCAGAATCCAACCAAGCCTGGGAATCAAAGAAGGTCTCCTCCTTACTACCTACAACAAGAAAGAAATGTCTTCGACTCTCAGATAAAGAGATGCAGTTAAATTACACGACAGTAACACATAAACATTATACAGGAAGATGCTCCAACAATCTGCAAGGTGAGGTGTTTCACATAGTTGTACTTTGAGAAACTAAAGAAGAAAGCTGAAAGGAGTAATGGAGGCCTAATATGCATACTAAAAATAAATATATCTAATAAATATCAAGAGAAATGAGATTGGCTGGGAGCATTCATTGGTAAACCCCAGTGCCTTAGGTCTTTAACGTGTAAATAGCAAGATGCAACAAAAAGATGAATGATTTTCAAGAAATAGAGCTATTATTTGGGCACGTGATCAAGAACACGAGATGATGAAATGGAATACTGGACAAGGGTAGATGAACTATCCTCTACTGACCTTTGTTAATCTACATGAACAAAACTGAATTTCGAGAAGGCTGAATGCAACTAGCAATATCAAACTAATTGTATCACATTTTTCTTCTGCTATCAACAATGAAAAGTGAGGCAAATAAAATTACTAACAAAAAATCTATAATTTTTAGCTCTAAAATTCAGATAATAATGTGAAAATCTCTGTTGGAAACACACAACAAATTTGGCACCAAGCACAAAGAAATAGCCGGTTGTAGCTTTTTATAAGAAATGTTTCATTTAATCAAAGTAGCCGCAAGCAAGAAATAGAATGATGCAATGACTAATTATATAATCCTGTTTGGATTGGCTTTTGGCTTTTGACTTATTTTTTACATATTACTTAAAACCAAGTGCTTATAAGAACTTTTTTATTTTACCCAAACACTTCAAAAGTGCTTAAAAGCACTTAAAATAAGCTAATCCAAACAGGCAAGTCTTCAAAACTCAGTTCTTTATAATTCATGTAATGAGGAAAACAATTCTATGATATACCAATATAGGAAGTAGTTAAAATATGTCTTGGGTTAAAGATATACTTGTAAGCTATTTTCTTGTTCTTTTATGTTAAGCTGCTTTCAGAATGGTTGTGTCCAGAAATAAAAAAAAATTGCCCTGCTCATGACAACATGTGCTACAGAGGACCCATCAACCAAACCATTTTAATTTTGGCATTATACAAGATTCTAAAATTTCTTATTGAGAGCTACTCTAATAAATTATGAAAAAGTATACATTAAATTGTTATTTTCTAGCCACCAACCTCAACTATTCTTATCACTATTGTACTAATATGCCTAAAAGATGTTCATCACATCAAACAAATCACCTCCTTAATTTTCCTTAAATACATTCCAAAACATCCACATAATCAAAATTCACCACAACATCTATTAGCGCGGAACCAAAATTTAAAGTTTATGAATTCTGAATTGACACGGAACCTATAACTCATCTAAGTAACACAGGCAAAAATCTGATTAACTCAAAAAGACAGCAACTTTTTTTTTAATTGAAGAGAAACAATAATAGTAAGAGAATCAAATCCAAATGAAGATGAAAGAAGAGATATACCAAAATCAGGAAAAGCAGCAACAGGGGGTGAAGATCGATGAGTGGGTTTTTCTTGGACAGGTGATGGGGTATGATGAGTAGTTTTGGACCCAAAAACAAGACGAAATTGAGGGTCTTTGTGCACTGAAACACATGAACCCATTTCTTCTTAACAAAACAATCACTAATTAATCCATAGAATTTAGAAAAAGATTGAAGTACAAGTGAGAGAAAACACTAAAGAGGGAAGAACAAAGGTCGTGCCTTTTGTGCTGCCTGCAGGAGTGAGTGAAAAAACTCTTCAATTGGGACTTGAAAGCGAAGCTATCGTTTTTTCAAACAGTAGAATTGCTTTGGTCCCACACAAAAAGTTGGAATCATACTATGCCTTTCTCTCACCCGGCGTTCAATATCTACTAAAGATTTTTTCATATCTAAATTTTAATCTGATTAAGAAATAAACAGCTCCGATTGCAACACATTTTTTGGTTGGTCCTTTTATGATAGGGAGAAGTATTCAACACACTTTTTAACTTAATTTACTGAACTTAAATACACTATAATCTTTCAGTGAAATATACCCCTGGATTTTTGTTAGAAGCTTCATGATCTTACAATAGTTTGAGATCACTTTCTATGTCATGTGGCTAATTGAGGATGTGTCTAAATTTAGTTAGTTAAGTAAATGAATATTTTTAACACTGTCAATAATTTGGAAAGTTCAGAAAGTGTTTTCGATACTTATTTTTCTGATATTTTGGTGAGTAGGAAAAGATCTGTTTTTGCTTAATCATGAGGTATGCTCTATCTATTACCTGATTAATTTTAATTTATGCTAAATATGTCCATCAAAGATCTAATAATAATATAAAAGACTTTTTTATATTTAAACTAAGTATAAGGGATTATATTGATTAATTTCCTTGGAATTATGTGACCTTTTAGAATTATTATCATGTGATAGTTGCACTGGAAAAGTGGCAAGTTTATGGCTTCACCTTTGTTCAGATTCCCCTTTTTGCTGATGGAAAAGTCTTCTTGTGTGTTTTTTTTTTATATAAAATATAAAAAAATATATAAATAAAATTAAAAATACATTTGTAAATGGTTATAAATTAATTAAAGATTTCAAGTTCAATATTTTGAATAGAGTCATCTTTAATAGAGATTACCATTTTACTTTGAAAATGATATTTTTTAACAAATTCAAATTAATCAAGCTTTAAATAGATATCAAATATCGGATCATAAGAAAAGATATATGTAGTTGAGGGGAAGGTGAGAACATTAAATATAACATTTATCTTTTGTACTAGCTAGGTCAATATGGAAAATAAATGCATATGAATGCATGGTGTTTAATATTTTGGTCCTGACTAGTTGTACATTGTAACTACCAATATTGCAAGAATAAGGCATGCAAATAATGAGTCTACAACATCATTTTATTATTTTTTATTTCCCACTCAGTTTTTAGAGCTCATATTGGATTTCTGATGACGCTTCTAACATGATTTTTTTCATACTCGGGTTCAAATTTGAGACCTTCATTAAAAGTGAAGCAATTTCACCACGACACCAAAAAATATATATTGGTAATGAGTCAACTTCTATTAGACGTAACTTCTACATACTAGTATTAATGCCTTATGAGCTCAAACTTTATTACTCCTTCAACCAAGTAGAGAAAAAAACGCTATATATTTATAGAACTTAATTTACTGTCGTCTCTACTATTATTAATAAGTTACTATTATTATTTTTATAGTTATTATTATTATTATTATTATTATTATTATTATTATTATTATTATTATTATTATTATTATTATTATTATTATTATTATTATTGGTTATTAGTATCATTTGTCATTGTTGCTATATATAGTGTAAACGTTGATGAGGATACGATATATAACAGTTTTTTTACTATCCTAATTAAAGAGATGAAAGACTCAAGCTAATTTATGATAGAAAAATTTGAACAATTGAACTCATAATAATAAAAATACAATACAACGTTTAATGCTAAAAATCCTATAAACACACTTTTTGCATCTTTCAATATATTTTAGCCCACGTATTGAATCTAAGCAATACTCTAATGTATCAATAAGGATTATGGTGAAGTGACAAATACTATTATAACTTGTATTCATCCTTAATTAGAAATCTTAAGTTTAGAATTCTGCTAGGTACTAAATCACCTTTGTTAGAGATCGTTTTAATGAGAAACTTTTCGGAGCTTATTTATATCTAGTCGAATCCAATACAAATACCAAACAATTGGTTTCCCTATTTGATCATCAATAATTAGTCTTTATGACCAATCACTGCTAATTTGAGCATGAAGCAGCCTATTTGATGTACTACTTTTGTCTGTTGTAATTGGATTAGTTCAGAATTAGGTGTTGGAAAGAAAATGAGTAAATTGTTATGTCATTTTCTGATAGGACGATATTTTATAAGGCACCTAAATTGACAAATACTCTACAAACTAACCAATCCGGCCCCCACATAAATATAACAAGATGGGGTGTTTTGATTTTATCCTACATTACAATCTTATTTTGTTATATATAATACTTTTTTCGAATTCAAGTCTTTAAAATAAACAGTTTAATTCAGATTCTAACTATTATAGGTTAAAATTCTAACCATTAAATATCTAATGGACTCATACGATACTGAAAATGACTCATCTTATCGCATCTTCACTCCTAATCTCATCTTTTACGATAAGACTTTTGCAATACGATATATATATTAAAATGTTTTACAAATTAATGTAAATGCATGCACCTCTTCAAAAATATTTTTTTAAAATAAATTAATTTGTATCCTCTTGAAGAGGAAACATTGATATAATATTAAAGTGGTTAGCTCCCCATATATTAAATCAATTTTCCCAATCTAAAAGCTAGTGTAATCTTGTCACATGGATAATATATGATTAATTAATTGTTAAAGATACTTAAACAAGAGACAACACCTTAAAGAGAAAAGGTTGGATAGGTGAAAAGTAGTAGAGAAAGCAACAAGTGAGCTTTTGTCCATTTGCTTTATCATTAGTCGGCCATGACTTGATTTGATGCCCAATGCCCATATACTTTCTATATGTTATGCTTCCACACGACAGATTTTTAGACCGATAAATTTTTTAAAGTTATAAAATTTTACGTATTAAAATAATAAAAGAGGAAAGTGAAGAATTTATAAGGCATATTACAATATCGATCAATCTTTTGATTTTGAGTGTGATTTTTTAACTTAGTGTGTTTATAGTGTACTATTCAATAATAATAATTAATTTCTTGGACTATACAATTATATTCGATTTTGGATAAAAACAGATTTGAATGGGACACTATTACCTTTTCCTCATATATAGTACAAACTCTTCAAAATGTTTCATTTTCTGTCAGTTTCTGATGAGTTCTTACTCATCACTCTGACTCATGCACCACTCATTATGAATCTATTGCAAAATATCTTTGCTTCACTTTGCTCCTATTCTTCACGAATCAATTGTAGTTGACCATTTACTATTATTTTTTAAAAAAAATTATTGAAATTCCATTGATTTAGAAGTTAATTATTTAGATACATTTAAGTTTGCAATATTATGAATCTTATCAGAGTTTGGTGCGTTCAAATACATGTATCTCAGAATACATGATGTCAAAATTGTTGGGTTCGAAAGTGATTATGACGTCATGCGGAAGCTTACAATTGCAAATTATATGATTGATAAATAGATGACAAAGAAAAACATATTAAAAACATATAGTTATTATGATTTGGTCAAACGACCTACATATTAAAAACTAATATTGAAAAGCATAAACATATATTGGGAAAAAATCTCCCCATAAACATAAGTCTCTAAACGACTACATTTCTTGTGTTATGCTATGAGAATAGGGATCTTCAATTTATAGATCTCCAAACTTTTCTTCTAAGGAAAGAAAAACCAAATATGAAAAAAAATATTGTTTTCCATTCAGAAAAAGTTAAAGCATTTATGCTAATACTTTGTCTTTTCTTTTAGGAAAAAATAAACTTCAAATAAGGTAAGAAAATCAGGGCAAAACCCTAACAAAAATTAAATGTAATTTATTCTAGATACAATGTATCCAAATGGATTCGCTCGTATATGAGATACATAACTACTATCCATTGACAGTGGACAAAAAAATTACAATATCAACTCATTTTTAGAAATACGTATTTCTCTTAATCTAATTGATTGTTCATATATATATTTGACTATCTCCCTCCGAAGTTGAAAAACCCAATTTTTATTAGTTTGGTTTGGTTTAGAGATTTTAAAACCCGACATAAATGGTTTGGTATTTAAATAGCTCGAACCCCTAATCCTATTTTGTTTATGGAATACTACTTTGGGCTCAGTTTCAATAAGCCCACTATAAAAATTCATGTTGATCAACCCACTATAACAATATTGGGCCAGATTGATTATCAGTTTTTCAAACCAGACATATTCATACATGTATAATTGTGAAAACGGAATGTCTTTCATTAATGAATATTGAGAATGCATGTATAAACCACTGATCATATAATTCACAACGAAGTGATGAATCAAATCAAATATCCATAGAAAGAATGTATTTACCAATACAAAATTAACAAACTAATGACTATGTTGCTTGTACTCTTAAAAAATATGATTAGGAGGATATCTATCAACGCATCATAATGACAAATTCCTCAAAATTAAGCAAACCATCACCATTGATATCATATCTCGCGATCATTCCTCTGCAATCATCAACAGTCTTCGTCTCTCCTAACCTATCAAGCATTCTCTTTAAACTCTCTGGTGTGATGCATCCACACCCTTCCATCTCATACATTCTAAACGCCTCCTTCAACTCGCGGTCCTTCTCTTCTTGCGTCCCTCCATCTTCTACTAATCTCATAAAATCACCAAAATCCAATAAGCCATCGTTGTCTGAATCATGGGCCACAATTGCAGCCTCTGCCTCATCAAACAACATGTCTTTGCCTATCAAATGTATACATTGTTGCAACTCCAATGCTGAAATTTTCTCATCTCCATTCTCGTCTATGTGGTCAAAAAGTCGTTTGTACAATCCTTCCATCCTTATTGGTATATATTGAGAAAGCGTACAATCACAAACAAAGAAAGTAGAGAAGAAAAATAACACAAGAATTTAACAAGGTTGCAGAAGAAAAAAGAGTTTTCCACTATGAAAGTACAATATTGCTTTAGAATCTCCAAATATTTAGAGATTATGAGTTTCCTAAAAGTGAAAAATTGAAGACATAGTTACCATATATCCATGTTGTGAGTTATTCCTTGTATGAACAAAAGTGAAAGGAAGAATAGGTATTGAGAAGAAAGCCTATAGTATATATATATGTATGTTTTGAAAGTAGAAAAGTAAAATTACGCGTGATGTGTGTGTAAAGGAGATTAATATAAAGTTGTGTTTGGTTATTGGTTTATCAAGTTGATTCGACTTGTTACGCTTCGACACATTAAGGAAACAACATAGAAGTGTCTGAGAATTTTCCAAGTTTTGTGGAAGAAGAAGATAAAAGTTAATTTGGAGTAGAATATTTTAAAGTCAAACATTTTTCGTAGTAAATTTTTTTATGGGCGGCTGTATGGAACCGTCAAATAAACAACCACTAAACCATTGTTTTCTCAGCCCTTATATTGGGTGTAAAGTCCAAATTCAACGTGTTGCTATAACTATAGGCATTATTCTTTTTTTTTTGGTTGGTAAAAGGATTTGTTATATATAAATATTAACATCATCAGTATGGCCATGGTATGGCCATTTAAGTAGTGGTTAACGTTTTACTTAAATATATACTTTCAAGAATTTTTGTTCAAATTATTTTAGTTGCAAATATTGGTGGAACAGACATAAATATAGGAGTTTAAAAAGTAACGCATTTCGCTTCTTTTTTTACGTCTGCTATTTTATTCTGTTCCCTGAAAATATGTGTTACTGCGCATCGTTCATCATTTGAATCGATGACCTGCACTCCAAAAGAATGTTAGCATGTAAATGATTCATAGACCTCAATAGAATAAGAGAATTAATAAGGGAAATAGAGATGATAAAGAATTCCGTAGTTAGGTGTGAAGCATGCATGGCTGTAATATCATTTTTCACACCATGGATTATTTAATTGGCTAAACCCATCGGTGATCCCCTAAAGTTGGCATCAATTTTCACTTAGACACCTCAGCTAGGGTTTGTTCATTTTAGACACTCATAGTAAGGTTCTATTGTGTCAATTTGACACTTTTCGCTGAGTTGGCACATTGCGTGTGATGCACTCGTTTTGAGTGCGTGAGAAGCTTGAATTTTGCAAAAAAAAGAATTTTTTTATTTAAATAAAAGAAAATACAAATACTTGAAAATATACTCCCATCTTCTTCACCTTTTCACCATAAAATCCGGATCGGTTGATTATCAACAATCGCCGGAAAATTCTTCTCACCATTTTTACCATAAAATCCGGTAATCTCTTCATTATCAACAACCAAAACAAAAGAAACACATAAAATACCTTTAATCATCATTTAGAATCACCAAATTTCATAACCCACACACAAAATTATAGACAAAAAATTGGTGTTTTCATATAAAAAAAATGAATTGTGTTATAAAAAATGGAGTCTTTGACATTATTAAAGAATGAATTCATGTCTTTCTTCTTCTTTGCCTCTTTCTCCTCATTTTTGCATTTTTTTTTCTTTCAAATCTGTTTTTTTTTAATAACCGTTCCAGATCTGACTCTTTTTTTTTAATCTCTTTTCTTCACAATTTCAAACTATATTGAACCATCTTCAACAACCTTTTCTTTATATATATGCCGACATCAATCTGGAAGAAGAGGAGGAGGAGGAGCAGTGTGTGTGGAGAGAAAAAAAAGTGGGAAAGAGGGAGGTGAGTTCAGCTAAGAAGAAGACGAGGGATGGATTGTTGCAGTGGAGATTGACTGGTTGGCATTAATGGTAGATACAATAAAGGGTAATGGTGGTTAATGACGGAGATATGAAAATGGTGTGAGAAGAAAGAGGAAGGTTGCTACAACCTTTTTTGTTTTTATTTTAATTATTAAAATATACTTTTTCTTTTAGTAATCAACTAAATAGTTTTAAAAATAAATTTTTACTCGCAATATTTTTTTAATGTTTTTTCTTAGGTATATATGCCACGTGTCTTTATTTAATTCATCATTTTGACACATCATCGGTAAATGTGTTCACTCTCCTTAAAAGTTTTACTGCCTGTTTAAAAAGTGTCAAAATGAAACAATGGAACTTTACTATGGGTGTCTAGAATGAACAAATCCTAATTAAGGTGTCTAAGTAAAAATTTGTGCCAACTTTAGGATCCGCCTATTTAATTTCGTTGAACGTGTTATGCATTGGACGGTTCATTTCAGTGTAGCTAAACAAATCGATCGTTCATATATAAATTTGTCCATAACACAAATTCCAAAGCTTTATATTATTATATACTAGGCCTATTACTACAGCAACAAGGCCCACCCTTGTTAATTAATGTTCCAAGAAATAAAGGATTGTTTGGAATGATGCATATATAGTTATGTTATGGTTGTATATTAAATATAATTAGTACTAAATAATTCAACTACGTTTTAGGGATCTTTTGGTGCACGAGATGATATAAACAAGGATTAAAATAAATAATACGATAAAATAATTTTGAGAACTAATACCTCAAACCATATATAGTATACTATGAGAAAAAGTTAATCTCAATGTTATTTCAAAACTTTATATTTATCCCACGTATCTAGGGTTGTTCAAAGTCAAATCGAAAAGAAAAAAACTATTGATTTATCGGTAATAGATTATTCTACAGTGTGCTAGTGTTTGTTTTTGAGCAAGATGAAATCTATCAAGTCATGCGCATGATTCATTTGGTTTGTCACATTGTTTCTAAGTGATCTTTAATAATTTTTATTTTTGTGTTAAAGCTTAATGGTTAAATCAATAACAATTACTAATCGATAAAAATATCTTAATGATTTTACAATAGTTTAACATATTTACAAATTAATAATCAATAAATCAAATCGATAAATTTCAAAATCGATTGAACTCTTTTATAAAAGTTACAAAAGTTAAAGTTCACATGGAAATTGTGATGAAGAGTAAGTTGATGGTAAAGTAGGTGCATGTCCATGCAAATCCGGTGGACGCGGTCGATGAACTAATTTACATTTGACACGTTTCATTTTATGGACTGTAATTTCCCAAATAATATGGGACCCAATTAAATTCCCTCCACCGCTCGTGCTTGACACGTGTCACGCAACTCGTGGCATTGTCGTAAATAAATATCACTTTCAGGGACAATGTTTCACCCTCCACCATCTTAGTGTCTCTAAAACCCCAATTTGCTTTTTTAACGGAAACCCTCTTCTTCTCTCTGGGCGGCTATACAGAGAATAATTTTACGGCCGGCGATGGCATTGCTCAGCCGTATTAGAGCGGCGGCGCAGCCACTTATTCGGACTGAATCTCTACGGTCTTACGGATCAGCTGCGGCTCAGCTAGCAGACTACGATTACGATGATTATGAATATGAGGAGTATCAGAACCGGAGCTGCGTTATGGAGGAATCTGAGGGATCGGTTCCTCGAAGGGGAGTGCAGTGGGTGATTATGGGTGATCCTATGGCACAGAGACACGTGTATGCCCAGTGGCTGTCGAAGCTTCTGGATGTCCCTCATATTTCCATGGGTTCACTCGTTCGTCAAGAGCTCCATCCTCGTTCTTCTCTCTACAAGCAGGTTTTTGTTTCTCCTGCATTTCTGTTTGTTTGAGCTCTGCAATGGAAAAATGAAAAGAAAAATTGTTCTTTTAGTCATTAGCTGGTCTTATTTTTGACAAATTGTTAAATAGTAGAAAGAAATTTGCTTGAATAAAGGGATTGAATAACAAAAGATATAAAATTGATCCTTCTAGTTCAGAATGAAAAGTATAAAAGCTTGATTGAGCTGGTTTTATTTTTGACAAATTGTTAAATAATAGAAAGAAATTAGCTTGAATAGAGGGATTGAATACCAAAAGATGTATAAGTGATCCATGCTAGTTCAGAATGAAAAGTATAAAAGCTTGACTGAGCTGTCCTTATTTGTAGTTCTATTACTTCCTCTGTTTCAATTTTGTCAAAAATAAACTACTGTCAAACCTTTTAATTGTTGGCTTGATTAAATGATTGATCTCTGCTTTTAACATATAATTTACATAAGAAGAAACATTGAAGTATAGAACATGTAAATTTGATTTCCATGTCATGTAATCTGGAACAGAGGAGTACTTTCTTTTGCGTTAAGATAGTCTCACATTACACTCTTTTTGCTTTTCTTTTTGTTTTTTTAACCCAATAATACCTTTCATCAGGGAAAACTTCTTAAGCAAAAATAGAAATTGATATCTTTCGATTAGTAATTTGTCATGTATGTTGTTTTTGACCTCTCAACTAGCTATTTATCTTTAAAATGGAACAAGGGAGTCAGTCTCAAAAAAATGGAATAAGGGAGTACCTTTTTTTTTTGCTTAATAGTCTGGTGTTAGTCTTTCTTTTCTTTTTGTTTGTTTCACCCAATAATACCTTCCATCTTTGTGTATGGCTCAATGAAGATAGCAGATGCTGTCAACCAGGGAAAACTTGTCCCGGAAGAGGTTATATTTGGTTTATTGTCAAAGAGGCTAGAAGAAGGTTATTGCAGTGGTGAAAGTGGATTCATCTTGGATGGGATTCCTCGATCAAAGATTCAAGCTGTAAGTGTAACCATCCTTCCGTGTGGGCTTCGTTAGTTACACATTTTTCTTTGTTACACGTTGATCTGTTCATTTTCATGTAGACTATTTTTCCTTCAAGGGTTGAGACCAGCAGCTAAAGTTCATGTTTCACGTATTGATCCAGCATTATTTTGTTCATGGTGGTGTTAAATAGATAAATATCAATTTATGTTGTTTTCAGTTGTTTAGGTATTGTTTGAAATTTGGATTAAATGGTATTAGTTTCAATATAAGATTGGTTTGTTGCCTGAAAAAATCATAAATTTTATGAGAAGACTCCATGAAAGATTGTGGATTTCTACATCCTGAAATCTTAATTTTGTATTTTTAGATTGCTAGTGTTTGGGGAAGATTATTCACTTTATTGTGATCAGTATTGTCTTGGCTACAAGTTAGGTTTTCTTAATCCACTAGCTTTTCTTGAGCCAAGGGTCTATTGGAAGCCATCTCTCTAATTCTGAGGTAGGGGTAAGGTTTGCATACACTCTACCCTCCCCAAACCCCACTTTGCACTGTGTATGTTGTTGTTGTTGACTTCTAGTGTTCTGGAAAGAACAATCATAAACTTGTTAATAAAACGTCAAAAGTAAATTTTATTGTACTTCTCTCAGACTTTGATCAAAGATGCCTGTTTATTTTCAAATGATTCATGTTGAACAGATGTTGGAAATTACATACACTTCTGGTTTATTCCTGCAGGAGATCCTGGACAAAACTGTGGACATAGATTTAGTTCTGAACCTTAAATGTGCGGAGGATTTGGTGTCAAAGAAAGATAAACGCACTGGGCTTTATCCACCACTGGAATTCCTCCGCAGGGGGGCTTCTGGAATTAATACTAGCCGTCAGCCAGAGGGTGGTCATTTTAGGCCTTCAAGTATCATGGATGATGTCTCGAGGAAGAACTTGCATGTGCATGCAGAGCAGGTACCTATTGATGCCTTAAATTTTACAGTTGCAAATACTCGAAAAAATTTGATGTCGTAACTTGAGATGAATAAAATTGTAGATTGCTTCTTTTAACATTCAATGAATAGGACCATAGATTCCCTTCTTAGCATTCTTGATGTGTATCAATACTAGTGCTTGCTGAATTAGACATGCAAATGTGCTACTTCAAAATTTCATTCTAGGCCTTCAAGTACCTTATTTGAGGAAAAATCAAATCAAAGATCTTTTGCTTGATAGCTAATATATACTGAATACCTGATTGCTAGTTGAAATAACCATGCTGAAATGGTTTATATGTCTATGCCATATGTTCTGGAACTTTTGGTACTCACTTGATCTTCTTCACGTAGTTTTACTTTGTGCTGATATCTGAAACAAGCCACATGTTTCAAAACTGATGTATCCTGCAGTTGTGATGTATGTGAATTGTATATTCATTGTTGATCAATTTGTTTAGATATGTGGTTTGATTTTTCTTTCATTTAATAGCACTGTAAAATTAATTGCATGATCTTGGATCAAAATTTTCTCAGCTCATATTTTGTTGCTAGTCAGCATGCTAAAGTAAAGGTGATTGTACGAGTCAAAACTCAGTATTTTCTCAGTTGGAACAACAAAATCAACTAATACACATCACCATTCTGTCTTATTTAGGTCAACCCGCTAGAAGAATACTACAGGAAACAGAGAAAGCTCCTTGATTTTCAAGTGGCTGGAGGACCTGGAGAAACATGGCAAGGCCTCTTGGCTGCTTTGCATCTTCAGCACAGGAGTGCAGTTGGTTCAACACAGTTGACTGCAGGATGCTGATCTTCATTCTTTTTGCAAAGCATACTAAGTAAAGGAAATATGAGTGTAACAAACTCTAATTTTTGGCTGGAATACATGTATTTTTGTTTCATTTTTGTTTAAAAGAGTACAATCTAGTTCTACTGCAGAAGAGGTGTGAGCATTAGACAAGCTTACATTATACTCTCCATATTTAGATTTCTACGAAGTGCATTTTTTGTGAATGCTTATGTTGTGTAAAACTTCAAATCCACGTTTATTAGCTCATGTTGTGGCAGTTGTCACCCATATGATTCTTGAAAGTATTGTGCTCTGCAAAGTTTGGCTGTAAAAGCTATACATTGTGCTTCAATAGTACTTATTATATTGGCCTGAAGTTGATATTTGATTGTCTTATTGCTGTATTTACTTATCAAAAGCAAACTTAAGAAATTGAACCAAAAGATGATCAATATTTCTAAAACTTAAGCTTGTGTAATCGAAAACTACTTGATTTAGAACATGAGTTATAAAAAGTACTGTTGAATAATTAACGGATAAAAGTTCTTATATACGTGAGCAATGAGAAGTAATACAGCAATTGCCTTAGCTGCAAACATTTATTCACAGTGCACCCTATTCTTGATTACACATTTCTAGAGATCAAAATCATATTATTCACTGTTTATCCAAACTTCTCGAAGGAGTTGGTACCTAAGAGCATTTCCATTTCCGCTAGCTTCTGATATCCTACTGGATTTTACAAGAGGTGAAGTTGAAATGCCCTCAGAAATGATAAAGTTCAAATCTAGTTGGTCCAGTTCATCATCGCTTGTATATGACTTCTTGAGCACTGAAGATCTGCTTCGTCTCAGCTGAGAATGGCGACTAACATCACCTAATAGACCATCAACTGAAGCTGCTGCAGGTGGCTTATAAGCTATAGGAGCTGCTGTGCATGGGTAGCTCATGACAGAATCTTCTTCGGCATCAAAAGGATCCTAATCAGAGAAAATTGCAGAAGCAAATCTGATTTACAACTCTTGGTTCATTCTCATTGTATTGTAATAATAAAATGCTTAATTCATCAACTTTAATCCAAACTCTAGCATGGAAAAAAAAGGATCAAAGTCTTACCTCAGAGTTAAGAGCTTCAAGTACAACTTCATGTATTGGATCAGGGCAAAATTCATCCGGGACAAAAACATTAAGAACCCTTCTTATTATGATCGGACCAAATGTGGGACAGACCTGAAGAGTAAGGTTCAAGTAGCATCATCAATAAGGAGAAAGAAATATGAACAATAGGAAGCAAACAAGATAAACATGACACTTTTAAGGTTTTGAGATGAACCTCTTTCCTTATTGTCCTACTTAACAACATATCCTTTGGAAGCAGCATGAGATCACTCAGTGCGTTAAGGAGATTGAAAGACTCGGAAGAGAAATCATATTCACTCCCATCATCTTCATTATCTACTCTAGTTTCATCATCTACTGAGTTGGCACCACCACTGCCAACAAGTTCAGTGATCCATCTGGACCAATTCCCTATCTGCAATCCATGTGACAGAGACATCATAACATCATAAAAAGTTTGTTTATTTCTTGAGGTAAAAAAGAAGAGAAGTGACAAAGGGCAGCTCTTGCTATTATGCATCAAGATAAGTAGTAGACTTACAATCATATATACATTAAAAGCTCTAACTGGAAAAGTTCAACCAAGACTCTCACCGCAATTTTCAGTTGTGCACCTGCCCCAAAGCTAGCTTTCCCAGCTGGAATGGGAAGCACCTCAGCATCACTAATGGGATCTGATATAGGATCCGAAGGCATCTCATCAGCAGACTCTCGAAGGATAGCATTGAATATAGCTACGTCCAATCTAGCCACACATTGTTCCATTATCTGGTTTTCATGATTACTAATTAGCAGCAAGACGGACCAAGATCAAGATCATCACAGTTTGATCCACATTAAACCCATTGGAAAGAAAGAAAAAACTTGGGATATGCATGAGGTGCTGGTGTTAAAACATAGCTACCTTTCCCAATACAAAGAACACCGGTAGTGGAAGTAAGTTCTGTTTCGTGGTCTATCTTACCAATTAATTGGTATGTGAACTAACTACTATTTAATTAATTTATAAGTTTGCATGAGAAGTACTGCAAAGACAGGTAATCACATGTTATGATGACGGAAAGGAGCTTGTACAATATGGAAGGAAAGGTGGTCAAACCATACCAATTTAGAGAGCAAATGCAAACAACCACATTCATGTCCTCCGGCTCGAATAGGGCAAATCCTTTCACAGCCATGTCTCAAGGCTTTCTTCCAAAGCTCCAACGAAATGTTTCCATGCTCTTCAGCACCTGAACTAGACGTCATACTGCAAAATCTATTTATCTCTGGACCCATGTCATTACAGATTGCTGTTGCAGCACCAGACTGCATATATGGAATGAGCGTCTGAAAAATAAAAAATGAATAAACCAGAGCTGAGTTAGTGGATAGGTAGTGATTCTTCAGGTTCAAAATCTATAAATGACATCTTTAGGATTCATTTTATGCCACTGTGCTTTAGGAGGTTGTGGGGAGATCGAGAGAGAGAGGGAGACACCTGCCACCAAATAGATTCAATGATGCGGGAGAATATCCAAGCCTCAATTTTCTCAAGTGCTCTTATAAATGTAACAGGGTCCTCCCAATTGCCAAAGCTCTCACAAACATCATTTCTGACATCATTGCTGGAGCAAGACTCCCACTTAAGTGGAGAAAATTTCTTCTTCTTGTCCTTGACAACAGCTTTTTCAGGCATAGTATCAGCAGAAAAATGTAACTGTTGCTGCCCATGGAATTTGGTTATAGTTGCTCTCAGCACCACTGAATTTGATAGCCAGAAAGTTAACCTGTGGTCAGACAAAATAAGTGAATCCGTATAAAGAAAACGAATAACTGTCTTGTTCAACATGGTATCAGAGCAGGCAGAGGTTCTGGGATCGAATCTCACTGCCACCCATATTAAAAAGAATTTCCACGTGCTTGGTCTATGAAAAAGAACCAGGCCCGCATGTGAGGGGGTGTGTTGAGAATATAATTAAATAATAAAAGTGTGCTCTCTCTAACAGCCTAAGCTTTTAGATGAGATGGTCACACACTTCAACAAACTTATTTCCACAAAACCTTAAGCTAGGGGAAGTTAACATCTGTGCTTTGAAGGATCAGTAACTAAAGATTCATCCATTGGATTTTAGGTCTCAGAGATAAGGCATCAACAGAAACTATTTTGGAGACTATTATAATTAAGAACTTTGGATAGCATCCATGAGAGTGCTTGTAAGTTTTCATAACAAAATCCTTTTAAACTGAACAATTTGGTTCCCTAAGAAAAAAATCTACTAAAAAATAAAACAACTCTACAGGCACCTAGGTAGTAACTATAACTGCTTGTCTGAATGCAGATAGTACATTAGAAAGTTAGAACCTGCTTGTCTGAATGCAGATTCAGAAAGTGAGAACTGAAAAGTACCTAGCAACATCATTTCCACATGCCTTTGCAACCAAATATATTCCAGATATAGCACTCTTAGCAGCACTTCCCCTATTCAATACAGAATTTTCTTTACTGGCATGTAGATAGAACCTAGACAGGCGTCTAGCTGGAGCATGGACCTTATTAGTGGAACATCCATGCTCTGCAACAACGGAGTAAAGGCCAACTTCAATAGCAGCAGATTCTCTCAGTTCTTCTTCAAGCATCTTTACTCTTTGCTCCAGCTTATAGATTTTGCTTTCCAAAAGAATGTTTGTTGTATCCCTAGTACTCACTTTTTGATCTTTTCTTTCATTGCTTAAAAAACCTCTAGCACTTTTTGGAGTATCTTGCACTAGAAGCTGATCACTTCCGACAGATTCATCCCTATTTGATTCTGGTGATGACCTGACTGACATCACATGCTTTACTATCTCGTTTTGGGGAGTACTACTCTTTGCTCCAGAACTGTCCCTGTAAGCAAGAACTGCATCAGTTTCCTTCAGGACAGGTTCTAGAGTATCCTCTTCAGGGTAGCAACTGACTGTCTCATCCTTTTTGCATTGCCCTTTATTTTCCAAAATTTCTTTTTCGTGCTCATTCTCCTGGTGTTGCTCTCCATTATGAGGACTACATTGTTGACCATTTTCCTGATGATCCTTACTGTTTCCATTTTGAGTAACTGCATCTCTTGCATCATCACACAGCCCATTTAGAGATGGAGTTGAAGTGTTCTCTTCAATTTCATTGTCGGAGAAATCACTAACCGCGTTCACAAAGTTACTACTCTCATCTGTGATGTGCGGAATTGGACAGGCTTTTACAGCTGAATGAGCATCGATCAAGCCTTCCTCAGTGCTCTGCCGACTGGATATTTCACTACCACTTTCATCACTGGCCACTATTTGTTCCACACGTTGTGCTTGTTTGTCCTGTTTGATTATCATGCAGACATTCGGAGTATCCTCAGTTATAATACTCACATTAGATGTTGAATACTGAATGCTACTACTACCACCAATTTTCTTTGAGATCCAAGCCAGATCAGAAGACAAATCAGTTGAGGTGTGTGACAAACTTCCTTGCAATCTAGAAGGAGATTTTGTCCCTTGCTCTTTGTCCATATTTCTCAGCCTTTTCTTATCATCTAGGACATTTTCATCTTCGACTTGTCCAGGGCTACTTTTTACTCCCGCAAATCTTTCCTGCAATTATGTGCCAGCTGGGTATCAAACTAGCTAAGATTTTTATCACATTGGAAAAGCAACATAATACAGCCAACCATTCATGTAAAAATGATGCAAATTTGTACAGAGATCATTTAATTTAAAATGCTTCGATTCGATAGGTCATGGAACCTCTAACTCTAATGATGCAAACTTGTACAAAGTACATTAATTTTAAAATGCATGCTACAACAGTTTGGAAGTAACATAAAGGAAGAATCCCATTCAGATATAAGTGATTCCACAGCAGAAGTTATTGATAGAAAAGTAAGCATTATACCTCTCCTTGAGGTGGTGAGCCATAGTTTGAGCCATTGGTTGAAGAAGAAACAGGCAATGATAAGTGAGAGGAAACATCATCATCAGTGTATGAAGCAAACTCAGCTTCCTCTGCATATTCTTCACTCAGTAATCTAGAAAGAGATCCATTTCGGTCCATTGATGCTTCTCTTTTTAAGCTGTCCCTCAAGGATGGTCTCACGCGACTCCTTTCACCGAGCTGAATTTTCAGGAAAAGAAGGGGCTGTGCTGAGTTCCTGTAAGTTCGCTTGCAGTTAATGGGGGGACATATGCTCAAACTCTCTCTAAAAACACCATAATCTGCCAAGTCAATGGTAGCAGTTCCTAAATGCTGACCTTTCACAGTCTTATCGCGCCAGGGTTCATACAAGTGGAATTCAATGCAATTCTTTTGGAAAGTGTCACCATCTCCACCTTTAAAGGAAGTTTCCCTTAGTAGTGTCACAGGAAGTCTAAAAGAATGATCGAATTCAATTCTTCCATCACCAATATCAGAACCAGTTCCTAACGATGGCACGACTTGGTTAGTAGATCCAGAGAGCTTATCACCATATTGCCATTCGATTAGAATAGCACGGGGCGTACTCAGTGACTGTGAGGATGGCCAAGGTTTAATCTCCTTAATATGGATTAGATAATCGACTTGCACCGATGGGCTATTCCTAGTCCTAGTTTTCAGTCCCAAAACCATGATTTCAGAAACCAGGATAAGGAATGGTCTTCAATTAGATGATATGAGCCTGCACATAATAAATAGAACACACCTGTTCAAGTTGTATGAAAGACGAAGATATTCCAAACATAGAAGAAATTTGATTCTATCCTTGTTCCAACAACTCAACCTACTTTTGGGAGCAACAATAAATCTCATCTAACATGTATACATTGCAATGCAACCAAGTAACATTCTCAAGTTAGTCTGAACTTGAAGAATTAAATGATTTCACAGGCTTAGAAACCCGAGTTATTCGTTAACAGTCCTTATGACAGTTTCCATTTACTTGACAGTTCTAACTTGTGGGTGCTCCAGTCAACTAACTTTATTTTAAAACACATTAAGTAGACAAGACCTCAGAAAGGGGGGAAAAAAGGAATTTGTAGCAGGACAAAAAAATCAATCCAAGAAAAGAAGAGCAAACAAAATGTAGAAGAATACAACACTTTGTCACCACAAAAAAGCATAATGGACAGAGATTGAACTGCAGAAGTAGTATATAAGCAAACTAAAAGAGGAGAATGAGAGTAACCCCATCTCGAATAAAGCAAAAGCAAAGACTAAACAAACAGCTACATCACAAATTCACAATGTGGCATGAAGTAGTAATAACTACAGTAACATCAAGATTTCAACTGAGAAAATGAAAAAAAAAAAGAGACTTACATAGAACACTACACCAGAAATATCAAGATTTTTCCCAGGAGAAAATGAGAAACTTTGCACTTGCGTAGAAACATTAAACCAGAAAATCAAATGAATGTGAGAAAAAGGCAGGCCAAGATGGTGCCTTTTTTTTCCCACACAGCAAAGGGATTAATGATTAACTATTCATGAGCCAATGAGAGATAAACATGAGAAGAAAAACCCAAAAACCAGGTGGGGGTGTTTTGAGTTCTGTGAGTGAGTGAGAAAATACAGAGAAAAAGAATGTCTTTTTCCTATTGAAAAACAAGACCCAAAGGATTATGGAGGTGGGTTGTCGTGTTCTTGATTACTTTACTCATTTTGGTTTTTACATAAATGGTTTTTTACATTTGTCCAATAGCAGAAGCCTGTACATTACTATATTTTATTTTGCACCAAAACAAGAACACAACTACTTGACAGTTGACATAAGTGGACAAATAAAAGTGAACGAAAACCGGAATATGTTTATAATATATCCGTAGCGTAAATTATTTTCGTTAAATTGACTGTAAAAAAAATGTGTCAGCCACTGATTGCCGGGTGCCAAGGTGAGGTAATGAGACTGGCAGAGACAAATATGGACCTGGAGTAAGAGATACCAAACATAAATGTTCGTCCGAATCAAGTACTACTACTATTTTAATCCCTATGCACTTTTCTTTTTAATCAGCCTAGATTTTTATTTTTATTTTTTAAAAATAATTCGATTTTGTGTCAAATCAAAAAATGTAGACCAAAAAGGTATTAGCTAAATGTGAAGAGAGTGTTATTTGCTTGATTTTATCGCTCCTTATACTTTGAGGTTCATTTGTACACTAGTACTACCATTGAAGGTATATAATATTAAAAACAAAATTGTAACAAATGATCAAATTGTTCAATTTCGAATAGTACAAGAGCAATCTCAAGATCTTGTTTGTCCATATAATTTTATTTTCTAAAATAGCATTTGATTAAATATTAGACAAATATTCTGATGATGAATTTCAAGTTTAAAAATGTGACTAAGACCATTTATCAAGTAAACGTTTTTGTTCAGGTTAAATGAATAATGTGCGTTTAAGGAATGCAAAAGAGAAAGCAATGGCCGTATCGAGGTGGGGTATGCGCTATTGGTTTTAAGAGTCATTTTGCTATTTATTGTTGCCTTTCTTTTCACATCAAAATCATTTCAAATTGTACCACCTATTGTGGTCCACTAGAAATACAGCCACCTAAATTATTATAATTGCACAACGGAAGCCATTAAAGGATGTGATGCAGCGAATGGGGTTACTCCCGAATTCAAGCCAAATCCAAAATAGTCAAACTCCAATGTAGGTATCGGACAACTGGAAAACTAAAAAAAATAAATTGCACCACGGAAGGCAAAAGGCTATACTATACAATTTTTGTTTCAATTTGTTTGCCTCCTAAAAAAAATTAAAAATATAATGATAACTTCAAATATTTGTGATCTTAGACATGGCATATTATTTGTGTGACTATAAAATTTTTAAAATTTATTATGTCAATCCTCAAACATGTCATAATTATCTAACATTAATTATGTCAATCCTCAAACATGTCATAATTATCTAACATTATTAAAGCTAAATCCAATATCATAAGTAGGTACATCCACTAGTTTTTTCTAATAATGGATGCAAATGCAGTATAAGTACTTCGTGAACTGTACTCGAACTACATAACATTACATCCATCACTATCAAAAATCTATTATTTATGAACTTGAAATGTGCCCTTTTCTTATGCTCATAAATAGCTTTTCTACTTTGTTATACTGTGGCAAGTTAACAGTAAACACTAACTTTTTTTTGCTCTTTTTGACCCAAAAAAAAAATAAAAAAATGAAACTATTGCTCTTATTGGGCACACATTTAAAGGGAAAGTGACTGATTACGTTGAGTATGATGTAAAAGCAAGGCAAGTGACTGGTTTACTTTTAGATTATTTCTTTAGAGAGACAGAGGAGAAACCAGAAAGGCTTCTTAATCTGCTAAAGATTCACCAACATCTATTAGTAACACTAACAGCTACCATAACAGGTGTGTAAATTAAACATGTGAACAGTTCATTTTCCAGAAATGCAACTCCTCTTTGAAAGACTGTTTTGTGCTTGAGCTGCATCACTGACTGCATGTTAAAGTTGCTCCTCGCCATGAGAAAAAAGATTTCAGCTATGATTTTTGGTGTCAGCTGAAACGGCTTCAAGATATGATATAACAAGATTTGCCGCATTGCATCCAGAAGATAATGCTTTGCCAACTGACAATCCGCCCTTGAGGTTGCCTACCATGGCAGAACTCATGTCAAAGTAGAGCAGCAATAATTTATTAGCTGGGATTTATGTCGGTGGAAACTCAACTCAGCTTCAGCTTTCATGCCAAGCAAATCAATGCTAAGTAGGCATATGCTAGGCTAAAGAATTCTATGAGTATATTTGGCTTTGAATCACACAGAGGTGATCTCAAACATAAGAATACAATATTTACCAAGTTAAAGGTTACATGATACATGGCCTATAGTAGAGTACATTGCGAACCTTACTCATTGAAAAGAAGCTGCATCTAGGGGAAGAAAAACGGAAGGTGCTATTTCAGGGAAAGAAAATTGAAATAGTACCTGCATAGAATAATCCAGGAAGGTTTTTCTCCATTTTGTCAATTGCGTCTAGGACTGAATCATAGTTATGCCCGTACAACGGAAATGCTTTACTCCAGCATACATGGCTACAAGTAAAGAAATAACCAGCTTTTCAAAATCTCAAACTTTTAAAGCAAAGCCTGCAGACGCTTGAATTAGATCAGCTATACTAGGAATTCACGTACTTCACATATGTTGGCTCTCCCTCAGCACCCAACAACTGCTTAAGGTCAGAAGTTACTATCTCTTTCAGCTCAGTCCTGTGAATACAAGAATTTAACATTTTTACTTGACTGGAAAAGTCGACAGCAACATCATCATTAAGTATAATAGGGACAAAGTAAAAGAGACTGCAACCAAATTAAAATTATAGAAACCTGGAGGCTTTTGCAAGTTCTCTATTTCGGCTTCCACCAACAAATGTAGTATAGAGATAGACATTGTTGGGTGCACGATCTGGAAACATCATAGAAGAGAAGAGGGTGCCTGCGTGCAGTGCAGAAGTAATAAGGGCACAACAGTTTCCAGCTACCTACACTTCTTAACATAATACCTAAGCATTACCTAGTGTCTTCAGACCATGTTTTTGCTCCTTCGAGGGTACAAGCACTCCAAAACCCTCAAGGGGATGCTTTACACTCTCCTTCTTAAATGTGGTTATAACAACAGATAGTGGTACATAATCAACCTGCACATCGTATGCTCAGCTAGACTGCAACAGTGCCAATGAACATAACAGTTCATAGACATATACACAGTACATAACATATAGCTTCAGACTTGACCCTTCATATAATAACTCTTCAAGATACACTGACAGAAAATAGGGTTCCAGGTAGATATAGTGTTTGTGCAACTTTCTCCTCTTGGAACTGAGACCGACTTACTTTGAAAGTTACTTGAATTAAAGCATTAACTGAGGAAATGAGTGCAATATCATGTGGAAAGACATTTTCGTTTGCTGACATGAGGTTATTCTACAAAGCAATAATGCCTATACTATACAGTTAACACCAAATGGCCACAGAAGCACAAACCTCAGGAATAAAGTTGAGCAGAAATGGATTTCCTCTCTTAGCAATCTTCATACTCTTAACGTCACAAAGAGGGGCCTAATTTACATAAGCATAGTCAAAAACGGCAACATTTGATATATGCACAGGACTCAGGTATTCACGAGTTCGTCATTACAAGAATTGAACAATCACATGTCATGAGACTGAGATTGAATAAGCTAGTAGTATCAAAGCAAATTCAAGGAATCAATCATTCCAGTGTCTCACCGTCATAATTACAGCATCAAATGATTCTTCTTCTGCTTGCTTTTTGTGTGGTGAGGCAGAAAAAATTGACCAGATCGCAGAGTTCCCACTACAGCTACAAGATAATTCCAGAACTCTAGAGTTCAGCCTAAGTTCATCTTCTTTGAGATCTTTGCATATTGTGTCAGTAAGTGTCTGCAAAACATTTGGATGAGATAACGCTAGGATGAAAGATGACAAACAGATATCACAAGATCGAGTTTTTACAAACGTAAGTGATGCCAATAGTCAACTACGCATTTATCTATCTCTCACTTAAAGAAATATAATCTATCATTAAGAATAATATTTTTCATGAGAAAAGATAAAGAGAATGAGTCGAAGTAGTCGAGTTTGGTATATCATCCCTTTACACCCACCTCTTATGTTAGAAACTTAAATGTAAGAAATCATCCAGACAGGGACAAGATATACAAGTCAGAGCAAGTGTGTGAAGTTCATGCTGAAATATTAGACAAGTCATCCGTGGAATCAAATAGATGGATGACCCTGAAATGATACATGACGCATAAAAGATGTGGTTGCAATAATTTAAATTTCCTGCCCTTTACCTTCAATGCATGAAGAAAAAGAGAACAAAAGTATACTTACTTGCATTCCGCCCAAAAATGAAAAGGACCCCCGCTGGCGCTTCTTATTTACTGAAGTCTTGGGTGGCCCTTGTTTCTTTTCCTTTATAGGTGATAACTTGGATCGAATTGCCCCAACTATGACTGAGCCAAACCTAGCAAGTATTTACACCAAATTCCATAAGAGGGCTATTTGGATGATTATTCAAATTTTATTGCAAGGAGTTTGCTCAACAAATTGCATCCTCTATCAACAAGAAGATTTTTACAGTAGCACCTCTGCAACTGTGGGACAAGGAAGCAAGGAGAATGATTGCCAACCCATGTGATGGCAGAAATTAGGACGTACATACCTTTTCTCTATATTCCACAACTCTGGAAATGAAAGGTGCATCTGTGTAAGAGGGAAAGAAAACAATGAAATTGGAGTCATAGCCAGAATGACGCGTAGATAACAAGTCATGACCAAAATCTATGGCTCATGAAATATACTTGCTACACACCAAGTTTACATTGTCCTCCCCCATTTTACCCTTTTTACATAATTGTAGGAGAAATTGCGTAACTATACAATGGCATGTTGACCCCATTATCTTATTCTCTCTGAGGTTTGTGTTAAAAAAATATAGGACAGACAAACAAGCGATATAGACGAATACTCACTGAAAGCGAGTCAGGATCACCACCACATGTTCCAGCAACAAAAGGGTCAATTAGATAGTCAACAACCTAGCAGGTAACAAGAAAACATATGGATGTTAGGTATTTAATTAAAGTTATTATATACAGTGAGATTTTCTTTTGTAATGGAATATCAGAAGATTCGAGGAGCATAGAGGCAAAGTCAATCAAAGGTAAGCTATGACCTCCTTTCCAAAATGACGCTGGAAGAATCCACTGACACTGCATGTAATATGGATTAGTATGTCAATTAAACTTGACCTTATGATTTATTTGGCATTCGAAAGACTACTACATTGACTCCGTGCAAAAGCATGCGAATATGATGCAGCTACTAATAAAAATCACCATAAGAATGTAGATTATGGAACAGACAACATGTCCATGCAGACAGTATAGCGGTAATTGCTGTTATAAGCAACGGGAAGAAGCTAGATTTAAGGAGGGAATTAAAGAAAGCATATGGAAAATACTAGCTCGGGTATAATATCTTGTACCTTTCGTGTTCGTCAGACACCTTTGTAAGCTTTTTATTCTTCCACAAAAGTGGCTCGAAAAGCATCTGAAGCTGCAGTTATTAAGCTACCTTATAAGACAATATTCTTGAAAGTTAACCGTCATTGCTCACAAAAGGATAGAAATAAATGAGATATAAGATGAAAAAGGAATATAAATATGGTAAATATATTTTTATCAAGGTCTTCACTACACTATCCACTGTTAATAATCACTTCAAGTCTGATGTCATGACACACATAGAATTCAAGTTGTTCTGGCTTTTGATCTAAGTTCTGGCGTTCCTTTGACTCACCAAACAGCTATAGACAATATTTGAACTCCAAAAGAACAATTTCCAAGGTTGTCCCCTAAGACCTAAGTCAGAAACCAATATGTTCGGAATATGATACTACATTCAGAAGTAGCACGTCTAAATCACTTAGACTGACCACATATGTTCACTGATATTTGGGTCTACCTGTCAAAATTTCACCTAATCGGTTAAACCATTTTTCGAGATGAAATGTATTTCAAGATATCATTCTAAAAAAAAAAAAAAAAATCATTTCATGATATTTCCAAAATTAGAGCCCCAAGAGTATTTGCCTAAAAAAAACTGTTGATTGGCAGAAACGATCACTTAAAAATGTGCATAGGCAAATTGCCAATTACAATTATTAAGCTTCTGCAGGCAGTTTACCATGTCTTTATCTCGAAATCACTATAAACATTAATTTTTTTAAAACAGCAAGAAATTGCATTTTACAGACAGTTCTGAAGGGATCTGTAAGAAGCTATATAGCTTAACACTAGAAGTAATTTTGGTGCAAGACTCTCGCTAAGCTATGGTAAAAATAAACTCATAAATCAAACTTCAAACAGGTTAACAACAAGACATAAAGATATGAGATTGCAATCCAGTTTGAATTTTGATGTTTCACAGACACTTCCCAAAGGAGCAAGTTGGAAGACGCAACATGAATTTATCAAAATCTGTATCTAAATCAGGAAGGTAGGATGACCCACATACCTTTGATCCAGTGGAAAGAAAATTGCTTTTGATCAGGTCAATTGGATTTGAAGGTAGCTGAAATTAAAAACCTAGCTTAGAACATGATTAATCACAAAACTCCAAAAGCAACATGTCGGGAGAATGCAAGTAAAGCTGAGCAGTGCAGAGAAACATGCAAGTTAATAAGCTTGCCATGGACAAAACTAACCAGAGTAGGAGTACCATTTCTGGCAATGTAGCGCTTGTTCTGTGAAAGTGGCTGCAGAGTGGAAGAATGGAGAAGCAGTTTTCAGTTATTCAAATTTATCCCCAAATAGAACTGAGCTTATAGGCTAAAATCATCAAACTTTTCAAGACTCTAAAGCTTATCACCTAGTTCAAAAATGAACCAAAGGTTTCTTTCAAAGGTTATGACACATAGTTAAACAATAAACCCTTACAAATTGTTGTTTTTCTCGGAGTCCAAGCGAATCAAGCAAAAATGTGACATCAGCTTCACTTTCAGTCTGCATAAGGTCAAAAGATACTTGTTTACTAGTTTATCCAAATTGGAAACAATGATCCAACACGCATAAAATTCAAAGGTAAATTGGGAATTAACATACCATAGTATTTGCTCCTTCATCCCATATTAGGCCATCTTGACTCAGGCTTCGTAACTTCCCTCCAGCTCTCCCTTCTGCTTCGAATACTGTGACATTCAAGCCATGAATTTTCAACTTGTATGCTGCAGCAAGTCCACTTGAATATTAAATAAGTTAGTGGCATCTACTTAAAAAGTAAAATGAAAATTGAAGCCTTAAAGAGTTTATTCGCAAAATACTTGAACAGCAATATGATGATATGAGTAACAAACTTGCATTGTTAGATATAATGGAGAAGAGAATAGCAAAACTAGGTAAAGTTTAACTGATACAATAAAACAATTGCAGAAGCTAAAGATACCTGACGCCAGCACCAATGACTGCAACTCTCTTGGGACAATCTACACAAAAAATTGCGTCAATTTTGCTTGAGATATAGTGGAATTGCAGAAGATTATACAGGGATAGAGAATATTACTTTGTTTATCTTCTCCGGCAGATGGAGCCATCGGAACCCAAAAGTGCAAAATTTGGGGCAAGATGTGAAGTCAAATGCCTTATAAGACAATGTTCAATAAATGACATATAAGATGAAAAGGAATTATGAGACAATTTTATTTTATATCATATCAATAAAATTATTCAGCTTTTAGAGATTTTCTTTTATAAAATTATTCAATCAAATCAAAGTTATAATAAAAATAACTCCACTTTATCCTCTTTAACATTTTGGGTTTGAGAAATAACACTCCCTCTACATTTTTAATGTGATAATAAACACCCTTAATGTTAAACCAATTGTTAGAAATGAGTTAGATTATTGTATATATTTTTAAAATGTAAAAAAACAATCTTCAATTAATATGAGTTTTAATATGTACACTTTTAAATTATAAATAAAATTAAGCATTAATATCCTATAAATATTCAATTCCGTCTGTTTAATGATCTGTGCTCCTAATTCTTATTTGTTGTTGACTTCTGTAGAATTTGGTTTGTCAACTTTTGGTTGTACTAAAAGCTCGTTTTCTGACCATCAAAGGAGGTAGGTCGTGGTTGGGAGTTGCTTACCTCTTAACTAGAGGTCTCGAGTTCGAGCTCTGAATATGGAAAAATCTTTGATAGGAAGTGGTCTCCCAAAGCCCTACACAGCACGAATTCAGAATAGTCAAACTTCAATGCGAGTACCGGACATCAAGTGGAAAACTGTTTTCTGTGCTAACAGGAAGGCAATCTTATCTGCCCCAGTTTCAAAGGAGGATCATTTGCTGTGGAGAAAATACAATTGACGAGAAGTTTTTGAACATTCAGGTCTGGTCCAAGTTATATTAAGCCATGTCAATTTCTGGTTGCAGTCATATTCATTAGTAGAAGGTTCAAGGATCAAGTTATGTTGCTGGAAGCACCAATTCATGGTGTGGCTCCTATGCTGACCGCCATTCGCAAACTACTAGTCTTCCTCTGAGAAGCTGATAACTTTGCATTCTGATTTTCTTCTTCTTTGTATATCAGCAAAGTGTTATAAAACTGGTACGTCTGTCCTTGTGATCTCCGTGGTTGCTACACTAAAAAACTTTTTCTTGCAAGAAAGTAGAACCAACGATTACAATGTAACGTTCTTCTGCAAACTTGCAGTCTTTGAATTGGAGAATTGAAAGGGCCTTGATTACAACTTAGATCCTGGTATATGAATCCTTTTTAATTCTTTTCTCAATATCTTCCCAGATGGACTTTTTGGTATGGAGCTAACAAATGCTACCCGCCTTATCTTCTTATATGGAGCAACCTGCAACAAAATTTATGGACAATTATGTTGTGGACAAGCACACCAATTGTTTCTTATTTAGTTCAACGACAATGTACTTTATCCCATGCATTTCACTTTCATACGTAAGATTTTTGAGCTTAAATGGTAGTCAAATTATTAGTCCCTTTGTTTCAATCAAAGTATCTTGTTTTTCTTTTTAGTATGTTTCAAAATGAATGCGTGTTTCCACCTGGTTTGTTTAAGACCGCAAGCTTCAAAAAAACATTTGTCTAGTCAACTAAAACACTTAATTAACGGAGGGAGTAGATTTTTATGATGGAGAAAGAGAAATAGCTCCAAGCAAATAGTCAAAGGAAGCACCTGTTTTGAAATAAAATCAATCACTTGCTCTTTGTCAAGAGAGCTTTGGGGACGTCTCACAACAAACGCCATGGGCAATTGACCAGCTTCTTCATCAGGATATCTGCCACAATTTGTTCATAAAGATTCATTTCTTGCAGTGTACAAATGATATGTCTTAGCTTAGTTGTCTGAAAACAAAAATGCAAAATCTTACGGTATGACAGCAGCATCTACTATTTCAGGGTGAGATTGAAGAAGTTGTTCTAGTTCAGCAGGAGCAACCTGAAAATCAAGAATGAATAAGAAAGTAGGGATTTCCAAGGTAAGATGCATAAGAACTTAAAAGGTTACAAATGCAGGTAGCAATGGAACCTGGTATCCCTTATATTTGATTAGCTCCTTCAGCCTGTCTACAACAAAAAGGTATCCATGATGATCAATATAACAAAGATCACCAGTCCTCAACCACCCATCTGGCATCAGAGTTTCAGAAGTGTTCTTCGGATCACCGAAGTAACCTGAAAAAATATAACAATCTTGTTAACAATGAACTATGCCTCAATTTCAAAAAAGTCGAAATCGAGCTTTCTGTTAAACATCATTCCATCTAGTAATTGAATTTACCTTGCATAATGATTGGACCTTTGATCCAGAGCTCTCCTTGCTCACCAGGAGGCAGAGCAATCCCAGTGTCTGGATCTACAATTTTTGCTTCAGTACTTGCCAGTAGCCTTCCTACAGAACCCCGACGAAGCATTTCTTCAGTAGTTGCAGCTCGAAATGCTGATCCGCTCGTTTCAGTTAGTCCATATCCCTCAAAATTCAAGACTTAAGTTCAGTTCCATGTTAGAAAAAATAATTCCTTAGCTTAGCTTAATCAGTTAAATATGAAGTACTCCGCCCCTCACAGTTCATGATCTTAATATGTGGATTACAGACGTACATCACGAGTCCGAACCCTGTTTGTTGCGGACAAAAATCTTCGTATTAATTGAAGAAGGGTAAAAGGATGGATTCATTATTCATTGTTCCTGAACTGTGCGGCACTGGCTCTCACGTGTTTCTCGGATATTCCTTAGCTTAGTGAGAAACTGATTTATATCAATCAGTTAAAACTATCAAGTAGTCCTGCTCAAAGCTTCGGTCTAGTGCTAATGACGCAGCTTGTGATGTGTAGATTAGGCCCATTTCACAGAATTCTAACATCGCAGCTGATAAAAAAACTCGTATTTAAGTGGAGAAGATTAAAGAAACGAGATCATTATCCACTAAGTTTTGATCTGTGGATCACTGGCTCTCAGAAATTTCTCGATTATAAAAAAGTTATCAACTTCCCCCTCAGTGCTACACTAGTTAAGGAGCACATATGAATCGTCAGTGCTACTCTATATGAATGCTCTGAGTCATTTATGACTATAAATAATTTAGGCATAATATATAAATGTGCCTTTTAATTTGATTCGTCTAACATCTATACCCTCCAACTTTGAGTGTGCACAAGTAGACACTTTAAGTTGTATAGAGTTGAACAAGTAGACACACATGTCCTACTTGGTGTCCTACATGGCAATTCACATACTACGTGGCATGATAGGATGAACGTGTATCATGTCACGTAGGACACGTACGTCTATTTATTCAATTTTATATAAATTTAAGTACTATCTACTTGTGCACACCCAAAGGGCAGAAGGAGGTTCATTGCAGAAAAAAATTATACTGTACATATAAGGTCGATTCTATATATTAGACGTTACAATCTCTTTAACTTGTTCGCGTGTTTTACTTACTTGATATAATATGATCTTTGGAAACTTGTCTTCAAATGCTTGCATCACGTCTTTCCCAAGTGGAGCGCCGCCGCTGCCAACGGCTTCCAATGAACTCAAATCATAGCCATGAGTAACACTTCCTTTGGCCATCGCCACCACAACCGGCGGAGCCACCACTAATTGTGTCACCCTGAAATCCTCTACCGTCTTCAACATTTTCTTCAAATCAAATCTCTCCATCATCACAACAGTCTCAGTTATAGCTACCGATTTCAAAATGAAGTGAAAACCAAACACATGAAACAACGGCACCGTATAAAACATCACCGCCGGTAAATCCCTCTCCGGTCTCTGAGCATGGTGATTTGCAATACTTGCTATAAAATTCCGATGAGTCAGGTTCACTCCTTTTACCTCCCCTGTAGTCCCCGACGAATACAAAATCGCCGCCAAATCCGATTGATTCACTTCCACTGTTTCGAGCTTCAATTCGGTGTTCGTCATCATCGATTCGAACTCCGGCGAATCGATTACAACAGTTGGGTGTTTCAATTTCGGAAGCTTCTGGAAGTTTCTCGATGTGGCAAATGCGATTACAGGTTTCGTTAACTTAATCTGTCGCAAAAGCTCAGATTCTGTGCTGAGGGGATTAGCAGGAGAGATTACAACACCGAGGGAGAGAAGAGAAAAGTATAGAATCGGAATTTGAGTTAAGTTCGGAGAAAGAACAAAAGCGACGTCGTTTTTGGAAAGACGGAGTGTATTCTGAATGGAAGAAGCTAAGGAAACAACACGTTGCCGGAAATCGGAGAAAGAGATACGGCGGCCGGTGGATGAGTCGATAAAGGCGGTGGCTTTGAGCCATGGTGAAGTGTTGTGTTGGAGAGATAGTGCGTAAGAAGCAGCGGAAAGAGGAGAAGATATTGGAGGAAGTAGGAATGGTGGTCGGAGACTATGGAAAGTTTTGGTTTTTGAACAGAATCCGCTATTTGGGTCGACGGAAGATGATGAATTTGAGCAGTCCATGGGAGGAAAGTAGTTATGTTGCTGCAGCTCCGGCGATAACACGGCGGAGCCACTTGTGTGGAAGACAAAGATTCCAACTAAATTAGTGGTCGTTACAGACGTACAGGCAAGTGTCCATAGGTTTATTTCTTTTCTTTTTTTCTATATATGCAGATATGGAAAATGTATGAGACGTGTTTAATTTCGGTTGGAACTCTACGAGAAGAGTTCAATTTCAGTAAGAATTCTCAAAGTATACTTTATTCTAAATCGTAATCAATATATTCAATATTACTTTTAAGTTAGAAGAATTCGTGATTTTTTAAGTTCATAAAACTCAAATTCATGTCTTGTTTTTTTCAGGTATATTAATCTGTGAAGCCAAGTCACAATTTATTTCAATATTACTTTTAAGTTAGAAGAATTCGTGATTTTTTAAGTTCAT